>OY282644.1:75446259-78026259 GCA_958299015.1 Tetanocera ferruginea
GATACATCAAAACTTCTTTGAAACTATTAAAATGGAAACCAGAAACATGGGAAAATGTGTAAAAACAAATATAAATGCTAAACATCAGAATTAATTTCAATATTATTAAAAATCTCAAGCATTTCGCTTGCACTGACGATGTTCCATATCAAGCCAACGCTGCTTAAACATTCTTATTTGACAGTTTTTACAATTTTAGTACGAAAAGCGTTCCCGTACTTTTTTGAGTTTTTCTCTATTTTCGAGAGATTTTTTTCTTATTCTCAGATTTTTGACAGTTTTACCATTTTTAGTCCAAAAAGTACGGGAACAGACCTAATAATTCCAAGGTAGTATTGACGTTTCGGAAACGGACTTTTGTCAAAAAATATAACAAGAAAGAGAGCACTCACAATCCGTCATTTCATACAATTAATTTTCACTGGTCACATTCAGCGTGCTCAACAGTTAAGTCAAAACTTGATGCACATAAATATGAAGTTGCGCATTAAAATGCATTTAAAAATAGAAAAATGCATTTAAAAATAGAAAATTTTTAATTTGCCCGCAAAATTTCCATTGGTATTTGATACAAAGCTTGACATTTCATTAACTTGACAACTTTTCTGAAACTTCAATACCGATAACAGCGCTCCCCGATGTGTTGCTGTCACAGCAGTTGACACAGCTGAATGTGGCCAACGCAGATAACAACGAACAGCTGTTTTTGACAAGAGTTCGTTTACTTGTAGCTGAGAGAATCAACATTTGTCAATACTACCTGGTAAAATTATTATATCATGTAACAAATTCAAAGTTAACGACAAAACTCATAAAGTATATAATTCAAAGTATATAAACATAAAGTATTTATAACGAAACATCATAAGATGCGTTCGATTTGCCAGCCTGTACTCAATTGAAGTAGCTTATTTCAAAATTTGTTTGAGAAAACAACAACAAAGTCTCCAGCTAGTTGAGGATAGAGAAAGTCAACTACCAATTGAGTGTGTAAAGTTGCGTTGCCAAGTTCTTATTTTTTTTTTTTTTGGTTGGTTTGTGTACGGGATAGGGTGAAATGTCAAAGATTCTGCCAAAATGTAATGGAGTACACAAACAAAATTAAATTTCTTTAAGTCAGTCAACTGTTTTATAATAAAAATATTTCAAAATATCTTGGATTGATTTCTTGGCAGTTAAAAAATTTAATTTATTTGTTGAAGTGGTCATCATAACAAGAGTGTTGCGAACTACTGAGCAAATAAAAGCAAAATGAGTGGATTTTTTTTGCCACAAGCGAGTTGAGCACTGACGAATCGAACGCAGTTATAATAATCAGATCAATCAAGAATAACGATGTGCTACAAATTTTTAAATGACAAAAATTTTAAAATGGTCAAAATAATCTAGAATTTATTTAAAATCAATGGTTTTCTTACATTCAAGCAATTATATTCATAAAACTGGAAACTTCTTTTATGGGAAAACACCCAGAGATAGTTGTGACAAAACTCTGCCATAGGTTAGTGATGCAAGTTAACACACTTGTGAAGGAACAAATTCTTTTAAATATCTTCAAAATCTTCTTCTGAACTTTGCTTAAATTCTGTGAAAAAATTCATATATCGCACACTAAATACAAAACAGTCACAACTCAAAATTTTTTTATACCGACTTTTTGTTATAAATCAATTCACAAAACACATATCTCACTATCTTTTTCATTATTTTCTTCATTAACTGGACGAATGAAGTTTGTGTGCTTAAATGAAAATTGCTTTTCTTCTCTAGTATCAACCAAAGGGTTTTATTTTTCGCTTCTCCTGAAAAGTCATGTTTTTTGAGTTGTGACTGTTTTGTATTTAGTGTGCGATATGTTTTTTTCAATATTTTAAGGATTCTGTCATTTATGTAGTACATTATATAACATTACATTTCAAGGCATATTTATCTTTACTTCCCATTTATTTCTCAAATCATTTTTCCATGTTATATTATTTTTAAGACTTTTCAATTATGACTTTAACTAATGCATTTTGAATTTTAAACTTTTGAAAATTTTTTTTTTATTTACTGTATACTAGTCTTAGACTTAGACTGACGAATCGAACGCAGTTATAATAATCAGATCAATCAAGAATAACGATCTGCTACAAATTTTTAAATGACAAAAATTTTAAAATTGTCAAAATAATCTAGAGTTTATTTAAAATCAATGGTTTTCTTACATTCAAGCAATTATATTCATAAAACTGGAAACTTCTTTTATGGGAAAACACCCAGAGATAGTTGTGACAAAACTCTGCCATAGGTTAGTGATGCAAGTTAACACACTTGTGAAGGAACAAATTCTTTTAAATATCTTCAAAATTTTATTCTGAACTTTGCTCAAATTCTGTGAAAAAATTCATATATGTTTTTTTTTCAATATTTTAAGGATTCTGTCATTTATGTAGTACATTATATAACATTACATTTCAAGGCATATTTGTCTTTACTTCCCATTTATTTCTCAAATCATTTTTCCATGTTATATTATTTTTAAGACTTTTCAATTATGACTTTAACTAATGCATTTTGAATTTTAAACTTTTGAAAATTTTTTTTTTATTTACTGTATACTAGTCTTATGTCAAAAAGTCTCTTATGAAAAATTTATTGTACAAAGTTTTTAACAGTTTTATTCTGATGTTTGACAATTGTTAATTTATTGACAATGTTATCTTTTATGTGCTTTTCTTCGTACATGGAGTTGGAAAATTGATAATTTTTGACTTAATTTTTTGTTGTTATCAAAATATTTTTGGAAGTTGTCAATTATAGTCATATAATAAGCTTTCAATTTCATTTTAGAATCTGGAATTGTCAAGCTTGTCAAATATGTACAATTGTCAAACGCTAGAATAAGGCTCTCTTAACTTATCATTTTTGCTTTTTCTGTTATTGTAAAAAAATTATTATTAAATTATAGTTTTCAAAATTTACTATTTACAAGCATTTAATTCAAAAATTTTTCTAAATTTGCTCATATAACCCTGAAACTTAAAGTTGAACTGTATTAAACGCTATATCAGTGCTTTGCAACTTAACAGAGTTTGTATAGAGCTTTTCAAAACTTATTTAATATCAAATAAATGCTTGTAACGCTTCAAGGGAATTGTTTTTATTAGAAAATTTTTATTTCTTTTTTTTATTTTTCTTTTTATTATTGCATAACATAGAGAATGCGCTCAAGTGTAGCGAGCTGGCAACACTGTCGACATTAATGATGGCGCCTGTGGCAATAAGCGTTGCGTTACGCAAAAAAGCTTTACAAAAATAAATATATTGATGACTTAACCTATAGCCAAGCAAACAAAAATTTATAAAATGTTGACCTATAAAAGAATTTTATTGTATATTTTCTTAATTTTTTAAAATAAATTCTGTAAAATTCTAAGCAAATGCATCGTTATGCTGGTATTGAAGTCGGTGATATTCGATGACAATAACCTTCAATTAACATTCATCGCAATGCTTTTGACTTAACTTTAGTATTTTTAAGTTTTTATTTTTTTATATATTTTAGTATTTATATTTGTATGCGAAGCACGTTAGTGTTGTCGACGTTTCGAATAAGTTAAAATTGAAATTTAGTCAGCGTACAACATTCACGCAGACCAATGTATGTGTGAGTTTAATTACTGCAATAACTGTTTATATTTTGCTGACCATATGTTGAGCGGATGATTGTGGACAATTTAAAATTCTGTTTAAAAATGAAATTTCTAAAATATACAAATAGTTTTTGCATACATTTGTGTGTAACCGGCTAGCTGAGCGCTGAAGGTATAGAATTTAAAGCTGTTTTTTTTTGTGATAATTTTGACTAGTTTTATGTATATATATTATATATATTATATAGGTTTACTAGGTTTATACTAGGTTTTCTATATGTTGACATGTGTCGAAATTAATACTCCACCAACAGGTTTGCTTTTTAAATGTAAAATTTTGTCTATAAAATCATGAAGATTGATGGTGTTTGTGTTTGGCTTAAAAATGTGTGAATTAAAGTTAAGCTTTGCAGCTATTATGGCCAGATTAAATGACAAAAACATGTTCGTTGTTGTTACAATTTTTCTTGTTAATTATTAAAAAATAATTTCTGACATCAGTGCTGCAAGTTTTAAATAATTTATTAAATAACTTGTTGGCTTATGAGGCAATGTTTTTGTTAAAAACAACAACAAGAACCAGCAGCAAAAAAAAAATAATATCTTCACGTTGGAGTAAGTGAAGTCAGCAGCAGCTGTTCTTGCAAAATAAGACGATAACTACTTAACTAAATCAACAACTACAGCAACTACAACAAATCCTAAAACAACATTAAGCCCACCAGCTCCTCAAAAACATATCATAAAAGCAATAATTTACTCCATAGCTGCGAATTTCTGTCACTTACTTCACTTCTAGAGATCAGTTCAACACCGCTACGCTATCCCATAACATGATGGTTTTGCTTTTCTACTTCACTCTTACCCCTTCTTCACACTATCCCTTCTAAAAATATACTCTTTGAGCTGCATAACTAGGTGGGTTTCGCGCTTCAAAAAAAAAATCATATAATATTTCGTTTTTTCTTCTTTTAGCACCTTATTTAGCGGCAAGAATTCATTGTAGCGCGTGGGTGCCACCTTGTGAAAATATTCATAGCTATGCACGGGCTATTGACAAATTTTTTTATAACTCGTATATGTACAGACAGCCTTATGTTTCCATGGTTTGATCTAACATACATACATACGTATGTACAAATGTTTGTGAAAAAATAACATTAGATAATAAATTTTTATTCATGTGTGAAAAATTACGCTTAAATTTTTGGCAAATTGCGTCATTCGAGTTGGTGCAGAAATAATTGTTAAAAATGTATTAACTGCACTTAGAAAAAACTTCGACATCAAAGTTAATTTAGACCAGTTTTGTTTTAACAATTAAAATTTTTTTTTTCAAACCAAACAATTTACTATTCACTTAAGAAACTCAGGCACACAAACTATACTCAAGTAATATTTCAGATAAAAAAATTCAATCAGTTTATTTAATTCAATACAGGCGTTTCTCGATTTAACGATCATCAGCTTTGCCAGCACATTTCGTTAAATCGAGTTTTTCGTTAAATCGAGTACTATGATAATAAGGCAATTATTGTGAATAATTCGATGAAAATAGCAATAAGAAGAATTTTTGAACTTTTTATTAAAAAGAAAAATGAGCTTACATAAAAAAATAAGAAATCAATTCATATTCATTGATAGACTCCAAGATTTTCATTTAAAAAATGTATTTATATATGTTTGTTTCATTGGCATGCTGATGTTATTTTGAACTGCAACTTCTTGCAGCTGTGTCAACACCGCCAACTTTTCAGGATCAATGTTCATTTGCCTGGCCCATTGAATGCACTTTTCAAAACTGTGCATAGCATCTACGTGTTTAATTTTCGCAACTTCGTATTGTACACTGTCTTCACTCTCATCTTCAACGTCGTCGAAATCATACGCGGGAGTCTGTTGAACCCATCCATTTAAGTCGAATGCTGACAATTCCACCTACAAATTATTAGAAAAAGTTAAAACATTCTGAATAAGACGAATTTAAGAATTCATTACATCTGGGAAAATTGAATTTAACAATCTAACCCCGTTTCTCGTTGCTGAAATATCCTCATCTAGAATTACTAAATCCGATAGAGGTAGATTGTCTTCTTCATCGTAATCATCAAAACTGCCAAAAAGTTTTTTCCAACAATTGGCTAACGCTGATTCAGAAACAGATTTCCATCCTGAAACTAAAGCTGTCGCAGCATCGTATAGAGTAAACGATTTCAAAAAAGCAGTAACATCTCGTTCCTTAGTTGCAAAAATTCTCGATAGAAGGCTGTTTTTGTAGTAAAGTTTCAGCAACCGAATGGCATTTTGGTCCATAGGCTGAAGAAGTGGTGTTACATTTGGTGGCATGTAAAGGACCCAAATTTTTCCATCGACGGTTTCTTTAACCAATTCGCTAGCCGGCGGGTGACATGGTGCATTATCCAAAATCAATAATGCTTTCAATGGTAAATTTTTCGCATTTAGAAAATGTTCCACCTAAAATATAGTCACATGTATAATAGCATTCATATGTAAAAACCTTGTGCGGCACTTACCTGAGAAACAAAATTTTCGAAAAACCACTTTTTGAATATGACAGACGTCATCCATGCATTACATGAAGAAGAGTAATCAATAGGTACAGTTTTGTTGCGAAATGCTCGAGGACTTTTAGCTTTTCCTATTAAAAAGAGCTTAATTTTCTTTGTGCCACTAGCATTGCTGCACAAAAGAACGGTTACTCTTTCCTTTGACACTTTCCTCCCTGGAGCATTTCTTTCCCCGCAGTGTACATACGTTTTATCGGGTAGATTCTTCCAAAACAGTCCGGTTTCATCGGCATTAAAAATTGCATCTTTTGATAATCCGAACTGCAAAACTACTTCTTGAAAATTTTTTTTGAATGGTCCAACCGCCGCTACATCGGACGAAAGCTTTTCACCACATTGCTTCAAGAGCCGTACACCGAATCTTTTTTTGAACCGTGTCAGCCACCCATGGCTAGCATTAAAACTTCCTCCATAAATTTTTTTGTGAATTGCCTTCGCCTTATGTTGTAACATTGATCCTGTTATAGGAATATGGCAGTGCCGCTGTTTAAGAAACCAGTCGTATAGTTTTTTTTCCATTCTTGGAAATTCCCCACTTTTAAACGCCTTTTGGTTTTTATGCAAGTTGATTCCATCTGCATGCCTCAAAATATTCTCTTTTGCTTTTTAAATTGTTGACACAGTAGAAGACTTCAAATTGAATGTCTTGGAAAGTTCGGAAACACGTGCTCCTTTATTATATTGATGAATAATTTTTAATTTTTCATTAACACTAGGCCTCTTTCTTGCACTCATTTTTAACTTTGCATGCGCACGCGTCAAACCAAACTGATCAGCTGTGAAATACTTAATACATACGTAAAATTTCGTAGCTTTGGTGTTTGCCCTCAGTAGCAAATGTAACTGTTTATTAACGTTTTTTTTCGTCTGTTTCTCTTTAAATAAGACAAACTTGTGCATGAATACGCACATATGTATTAATAGCACATAGTATGTATGTACATATAAATTTTCTATGGAGACAGAGTAATTTTGTATGTTGTTTGTTAAACTGAGTACTGCCGAATTTTGTTTGTTCGTTATATAAGGTACTCAATGGAATGAATTTGACTGTTCGTTAAATGCGTTATTCGTAGAATCGAATGATCGTTAAATCGAGAAACGCCTGTATTTATATTCAAATTTTCATTTTGGCCACTTTCATTTTTATCATAAATTCTCATGTTAGCTTTTTACTACTTTCACATTTTACCATTTTCAATTCACTTTTAGGAAATTTTACTAAGCTTACCTCTTAAGTTAAGTTAAGTTTTGTTTTTAAAGCCTGGTTTGTAATATTATTTGAAAAAATTATCGTCGTCCATATATAAGAAATCTATCACTTTTCTTCCATCAGCTTTAAGTTTGAAAAGGATGTTGTCAACCATAATTAGCCAAAGAAGGCGGATATGACTCCTCCCTGTCAAGTGCCTCTTGTGACCACCTTCTTTACCACACTCAACACCATTTTTGCATTTATACATCTGCTATTCAGCATTTTATAAATCCATTGGGTAATCATAATGTTTACTCTTTTTTCCACCATAGCATTTTTTATAGATTCCTTATTCACATTGTTGAATCCGCCATGGATATGCTAAAACGTTACTAAAGTACATTCTTTGTGATGGAGGGTTCTTCTATGATCCAAACCACATTGTGCAGTGCTGTCTCCACTAGAGACCTGCAATGAGTGATTCAGATTCGAGTATACTCGCCAGTATATTCATGATTTGCTTATACGTACATTCACTCATACTCATCAAAATACCCACAATATTCATAAGCATTCTTCTTTTTATAAATAGAAATGGGTTACACTCATACTCAATTGTTTACCCCTACTCAACTGAGTTAGATTCTTGTGAAGAGAGTGTTAGTAATAACCGAGCAGTGATGGCATTTGCTCTTTTGGATTTCGTAACGAATCAAGTTGAAAATAGTACTAAATTGAAGTCAATCGTATCGAAAATTTTAAAATTTGCATTCGACCCATTATTTATATAATTTTAAATGTATTTGAAGTAGACATGGGTAACGCAGTAAAAATTGCAGCGCTGATACACTAACAAGACGCGTATCAGCACAGAAAGTCTCACAGTAGAACATTACATAGTGCGTTGAGTCATGTGGTAAAGAACTCATACATATAAAGTAAAAAAACATCAAAATCCTTTACAATGTTTAATGTTATGGCTATATTCATTAATAAGAATATAATAAATAGTAGCTAGTATAAAATTTAACTAAATAAAGTGCATATTTCAGCATCCACCAACAATTAAAAAACCCAAAATTCCAGCAAGTAAGCAGAGGGTTGTGTTTTTTATCATTTAATCGAGCTTTCAAACAGATACATACACAATTCTAGTGGGCAAAACAAGTTTGAAGTTCGATTTAAGTTTGCTTATACTTTTGAAATCGAACATGTTCAATTTGAAATAAACTCACACATGTGTGCTCAATCATCATCCAATCAGACATGCTCCAAGAGTTCATGCTTAACAGCATCTTTCCCACAACCTCTTTTCTATATAATACGAGCATAATTTATTTTGTTTGATTCAACTTTCTGTCTTTTCCAACTGTGCTCGATGAACCGTACAACTTGTACATTTGCTTTCAATGTTTTTCTTGCTGTTGGCTTTACTTTGAGTGTTGCATTTGTATTAATGCGCTATTGCGTTACTTTTTTTAAAAGAAGTGTATCAACGCAATAACGCATTTAAATGCTTCAACTCAATAACGCAACGCAACGCTGCGTTACCCATGTCTAATTTGAAGTACAAGTTTATATTCTTACCAGGCGCGGATACAAGGGGTTAAAGGGGGTAATTACCCCCCAAAAACTTTTAAATACTTTACTTTTTAATACTTTATTTGGAAAAAATAATTGTGCTCACAGCTTAAGGGTACTTTTATGTATACATAAGCGATTCTGAAGACGTTTTTTGTAAGAATACTACAAAAAAAAACGATCAGAGACATTGTTAAACTTTAGTTTTTTTATTGATTTCAACAATTATTAAAGTATATAAACAAATTTTTTGTTTTTTTTTGTTTTGTGACGTCATTTGCGTGTAGGTGACGTTTTTATGAAGCGATGCGAGAAGAGTAGGACCATTTTGCTTGTAGATTAACACGATCTGTAGTCATCTTCAAAAAACAAAATATAATTATATGTAAAGCAAACACTTAAGTCGAGGTAGTGTATTTTCGCCTTTTTTAAAAATGAGCCTGAAAATAAAGTTACAGCTCTTTATGTTCTCAAATTTACAGCCATTTTTTAAACAATCAACTTTAAATACGCGTTATTTTCATACACATTAAAATTAAAACAAAAACTTGAAGTCACTACCTCAGCGTAAATGTTTGCTTTATAATAATTATATTTTTGCAAAATATTAACGATTAGTTTAAAAATGCTCTTATATGAAATCATTGAGCAAGCAACATTGATTTTGATTTGGAATGAGCTTTATAAATTTTTATAAATTTTAAAACTTTAAAACTTTAAAAACTTTTTAACTTTTTTGAACTTTTTAAGTTCAAACAATGTAAAATCCAATAGTCTGTTTTTACTTAAATTATTTCATCATTAGTTAAAATATTTTTTAGAAATATTTCAATATGGTCCTTATGAAAATATTATAAATATCTGTAATACTTTTTGTCATATTTGATATTTATATAACAGGGTTGTTTTGAAGTGAATTAATTTTAGGTTAAAGTTGCTAAAATTGTATCAACTGCGCAAATAATTTGTTGCATACATTTATTTTTGCTTGAGTTAATTCTAAATTGTTTGGAATTCTGAAATTTTTCAAGCCTATTTTTCAAGCGATTTTGATAATTCTTATTTTAAATGAATTAGAGTGCGGAGAAGGAGTGCACCGACTATTTTGTACAACTATAAATAAGCAAACAAAAATTGGTCGATTTTCGACCCCAGGCGGTACTAGTAATTATAATTGCAACAAGCCAACCAAATTACCACAACCTACTTTCATGAAATGAAACTGCCACGTTTAGTCCACTTTTAGTTAGGAACTAATTCAAATTCAATTATTTCATGAACTTTAAATTTGGCAAACGTACAAAACTGTTTGTTTTTTCAATTTCTTTGAAAATATGCAAGATAATAAAAAAAACTAAGATGTTTATTAAAATTCAGGGATTTTCTACCTAGTAAAAAAGGTTTTTGTAAATTCGTTGAAAAATATCAAAGATACAAGGGTTTCAAAAGAGCAGACTACGTAAAATTGTGAAATGTTTTCGACTTTGAACGTCGGTATCTTCGAAACTGTCGAATATATTGTTATTGAATGTGCAAAAATTGAAAGGTCTAGTATATCTGCGTTGAAATCAGTCAAAGTAATACAAATCGGTAGATCAATATAATAGATTTAGCAAAATTCATTTCAAATTCAAGATCATTTTGTATTGTTCATTTATTTTTCAAAGTGTACCAGTGATGATATCGGATCATTTTCGAGAGTACTTTTTTACAAAGGCAAATAGTACTTTTTATTGTTTAGGGTACTTTTTATAAAGTAATGATATGTGAATAAATAAGTAAAGTGAAACCAATATTTTTTTAAATTTTATTTAGCACATAAAGTCACATAGTGGTGGCCGTGGCACGAATTCCATCCCCAGTCGCGGCGAAAAGTTAGGGTCGGTCACCACCTCTCTGCAGACAATGGCAAACCTCAGAGAGTAAATAATGCCATGTAAAGCTTCTTGAGAATATGAACTTTAGCCGTTCTGAGTCGGCATAAAACATGCAGGTCCAGTTCTCGGTCAATTGTGTGCAAACATTTAATAACACACACAACACAATTGATCATAAGGAGCTCGGTCAAAGTCCTTTCAAGGGCTGAAATAGCCAATTAGTTTTTTGTTTGTTTGTTTTTATCACATAAAGGAACAATAAATAATCAGGCTTTCTTTCAGAACCTCTATCGTAGAAAAAAAAGTTGTCATTGTCACCAACTTAAAATCAACCTTCATCGATTCTAAGACGAATGCACAACATTTTTTTTGGCTGTAACGATAGCCGCCAGTGAGCAAAACTATTTGAAAAACATCCAAAAACCATGTTTTTCGTAAAAATATTAGCTCTTGAGAAAATTTCAAGTAAAATTCTTTAATATACCAGAGTACTTTTTTCGGCAAGAAGGTACTCGGGTACTTTTGTAGAGTCAATAGTACTCAAAAAAGTACTATTCCACTCAAAATATCATCCCTGAAGTGTACCATACCATAGTCGTATCAGAACAATGAGTTTCAAATTCCTTTAATTTTTTTTTAATTTGAATTGAGAGAACTATGTTTTTTCATTGCACATACTTGAAAATATAATTGTGCAATTTTTTTTTTAATGGAATATATGTGAAAAATTTTAATAAATCAACCTTAAATCTAAAATAAGTTAAATTTAGAGTTTTTATTTACTTTTCACTAAGACATTATTCCAGAAAAAGGGTGGAATAAATAGGCGTGTATGTGTCTGCAAAAAATGCTTATTAAACAATTCAATAATTTCAATTCAAAAAAATACAATTTGTCTATATGTAAAAAGACAAAATTTTCTCAAATCGAAAATGTGTGTCTTTGATAATTTACCCCCCCAAGATTTTTTCCAGATCCGCCCCTGATTCTTACGTTGTTAAAAAAAAGTAATCCTGATTTTTTAAAAAATTTTCTTACACAGCTTTACAATCTTCGTTGTCTATCTTCGTGTCTATTATAAATATATTTTTTTATATCTTTTACGATAGTTGAGTGTTATAACAACAAGAATTATTATTGAATTTTATAGTAAAAGAATCTTTTGTTTGAAATAGTTTTTTATTGTATATGGTTTCTCAATTTTGATTGAACCAAATTTTAGATTGGAAAAATATATTCAGCAGTTCAGAAGTTCAAATAAATTTTAAGCATTAGAAACTTTTCTAAAACACATATTTTTAAACATTTGGATATGCATTCGGGTAAAGATCGGCATATCTGATTTAGTTTTTCCTAATATTTGGCTTATTATGGGTAGAATTTGTTTGAGCTTTGAATCAGGGATTTTATTTGTCACACCTATTCAGTTAAGTCTGCCTTGGTTCCTTTTCACATATTATCCATATTAAAGCAGTTTGAATTTGGATTGAAAGTTCGAATATCAGTTGATTTGAAATAATGAAAGAATTGAAGTAAAGTTAAACCTTATAAAAATTAAAGGACTATAGTCAGGCCTATATTCGAACCCAGGACCTTTAAGAGGGCAGTCAAGCATGCTTACCACTCGACTAAGGAGTTTGCTTTTAAACTTTGTAATAAACTGTTCGGTTCTATAGAATTTTCAAAAATTTCAAATGTCTTCTTTCGAGGAGATATTTGAAACTATTGCTAAAGTAATGAATTGTGGATTTTATAGATTTCAGTTGGGTTTTATTTTGACGCATCCAACGCATTTAAATAAGGAACACGATAAAAACCTTAAACACACGATAAAATATTTCCTAAAATACAACTTTAGTGCTATCCAAATGCGCTATAATCTTTACTTTTTATGTATTTCTGCATTGTCATCAGATTAATTTATAAGGACATTTCGAATTTTTTACATTTATATTTGAAGCAGTTTTCCTAGAATTAACTACAAAATCACAAAAACAGTAGTAAGTACGGTAAAGTTAAGAGTAGAAGAAATAAAAAATTTTGTATATTTTGAACCAATTTAAATAATATGAAACATATAATGTAGGTTTTGTACAAATAGTACTGAAAATGCCTTCGGGGTACTTACGTACTTTTGATAAGGGTAGTGTACTGAAAAAAAGTACAATTGTATCGAAAATTCCATCACTGGTCATGAGTATTGATTGTCCACAATCTCTCTTTGGCGTGAATGGATTGAATCAGAGTGGCATGCGTTGAAAGTTAAATGAATATGAATACTTATTTTTGATGAATGTTCTCTGAATAGCAAAAAAGCTGCAGGTCTCTGGTCTCCACAGATCCAGTGCACTACGGAGATTAATATCGTCCAGAGATTTTCTTATGTGTATATCATTCATTCTCTCCAGCGTTTTCATCAGAAACGATGAGAGACTAATAGGCCTGTAATCTTTTGGTGTACACGGAGACAAATTTGAGGTGAAGAAAAGCCCAAACCAATAAATTTTGGGAGTAATTCTGAGCTAAGCCATAATATTCTTGATATACAGCTTTATATGATTGTTTATCAAAAAATTATTAAATTATAATTACTCACTTATGCCCAATTTATGACATTTTGTTATTGTTTATCAAATAAAAAACATGCTCATTTGTATCCAATACTTGCCACTTATTTATTGTTAATAAACAATTTAATATGCTCTCATATGCCTAATCTTAGAAATTTTGGGATTGTTTGAGAGCAACAAAGGAACCGCAAAAAAACGATGACAAGCAAGTTAAAAATATTATTTTCATTTCCCAAATTAGATATATTCGGATTGCAATAAGAAATGTATCGAAAAGAAACTGCACACTTTTTTCTTTTAATAACTTTCAATAATTAATACCAAATGTTTTCAATTCAATTTATTTCAACTAAATGCCTTCTTCGAATTAATGTAAAGCAAAGCAATAAAAAAAATATTTAATTTCTGTTTTGAGAACGAATGTTTTGTTTAACATGTTTCATTAAATTTTGCACAGTAGTCTTTGCTATAGATTTTGATGCTTGTATCCAAATTTTTTTGAACTGTTTCAAGTTTTGAGCAGCATTGCCTGTTTTTGTGAACTTCTTTTTGGATTCAGCCCAATAGCGCTCGATGGAGCGAAGCTCTGGGGACTTGTGGATTCTCCTCTTTACAAACGAACTTGAGCCTATTTTGTTTTAAAAGCTCTACAGTTCACTTCGTTTAATAAGCTGTTGCAAAGTCTGGCCAAAATATTGTTGAACCCTTATAGCGATTGTTAAATCCAATTATTATTTTTTTTTCAAGCACTCCTTCCGGTAAATTTCAGCACTTATCCAGACAAGAACTTTATGAACAAATATTTCCAGTCTAATTTTGTTGACATCGACAATTCCTTCTTTAATTTTCGTGTAGAATTGTGAACCTTGCAAGGCTGTAGAGTCTATTTTTATATATGTTTCTTCGTCCATTATAATGCATTCAAATTTTTCTTTCTTAAGACGCTCGTAGTACTTATGTAGCTTAGTTTTGCATGGAGCAATTTGTCTTTCTGACTTTTTCGAGCATTATATTTCTTTAATGTTAAAATGTTGTTTCTTTTCTTGACTCGTTTCTAATCATTTCTAATCTTGTGTTCGCTTTTTTGGCAAAATCCCGAGTGGATAAGCATCTATTTTTTGTTTATCAAACTTAGAATTTTTTTCAAGTTGCCTGTCTTTTGTACCCTTTTTGTGGCCCGCTTTTGATAACACCCTGAAAGTACACTAATACCCAAACTTAATATCAATAGTGCTTATGGACTTTACAGCGGCATTACAACGTTGCGAAAACTTTCTATAAGAAACTCCTTGTTCGGTGCACCAATTGTGCACAATTTTTTCGCGTATGTCATTTTCAATTCATGGCATCATGAAGACTAATTGAGTAAAATGTCAACCTATATGCCTAGTTGACAGTTAAGGAAATAAATGCATAGAAAATAAATGCAATAAATGCACTGCGAGAAACAATTGTTCAAAAGTGTGCAGTTTCTTTTCGATACATTCTTTGTATAATTTCTAAATTTATTTCCTGCACTTTTATCACAAACAGAAACAAAAACCAACTGAGAATTACGTCGTTCATTTGCTAATCTTTTTGATGTGCAAAAAAAAAAACAAAAAAATTAATTTTTTTACAAATAAGCCCAAGATTACCCTAATCAGGAATAAATTGAAGTGTTTGTCAAAAAAATGTTCAAGCCCAATTTCTGATTTTAGCCCATTTCTTTCTCTCCGTGTAGAGTGGCTTCCCTGCCTTGGGAATAAATACTACTCTGACTTCTCTCTAGATTTTCGAGGGTATAATGCTGGATGCCAGAGTATGATGCTGGGGAGGACATGTTGCATTATGGCCAGCAGGATTCCATCTGGTCCCGTGAACTTGTAGGGTTTGAAGGATCTATCGTCCATTCTACAGATGACCTTGTGATAATGCTGGGAAGTTCCTGTAAGGGAATGTAAGGCCCGGTAGCAACGTGTTTTTGGAGAGCGTCTTACGAAGTCTTGCAGCTTTGCTTGTTCACTAGCTTGAAGTCAACTGCATTGGCAATAGATGCATCGTCGAAGAAATACTCTGTGTCTGGATATGCAACATTGTTGTTGATCTAGACTGAATAGCTTTCCCAGTTGGTTTTTATAGGGTTCCTTAATTATTTCTTTATAACTATGAGGGTAACAATTAATGGTAAAGAGAATAAAGTGGCAGGACAACGACTCCTAATCAACAACCATGACCTATTCCTTATTGCTCACTAAAGTTAGGTCAAATACCTCTTGCCTGATTCTATTCTGATTCTCTTTGCCCCTTTTATGAAGAATAAGATCTGTGGAAAGGGTAAATTCAAAAATAGACTCACCCTTTTTATTGATGTGGGCGCACTTCCCCATAGTGAATGATGAGCGTAAACGTCGCAGTCAATTACTAGGAAAATCCTGTTCGTGTCAACGTGGCTTGCCAACTCATGGACTGTTTGCGCTGGTGTTTTCACCTTCACATAGGACATGTGCGCGGAGCAACCGCGGAGCAACCGCGGAGCGCTTCCACTGTGGTTATCACTATTCTGAGGAGCCTTCTGTAGAACGCCTCCTCTGTAGAACGCCACTGGGGGCATTGTGCATTATTGCTTCACTAATGGTCGAATATAGCAGCCCACTCATATGTAAGGTCATAAATAAGTACACTATATCTATGCAATTATTCACAAATATTGCAACCGTGCCAAGTTTTTAAAATATCTCATTGCTAGCAATTTCTGGCGACCATGGCCGTGGGTGACCATGCAATTCAAGGAATCTTGGTAAATCTGGGTTCAAATCACCATCTGATAAAGAAATTTTTTTCAATATTAATTGGTTTTTTGAAAGGCCGTCACCTCTCTGCAGACAATGGCAAATCTCAGAGAGTAAGCAATGCCATATTAAGCTTCTTGAGCACAAGAACTTTTGCCGTTCGGAGTCGACATAAAACATGTAGGTCCAGTTCTCGATCAATCAACTATAATATTAACTTTCGGCCGCTGTTACTTCAAAACACTGTTAGAATAAATGATTTTCGTTTATGTTAATCTCGTGTTATGTTTTCTCTGTCGAATGAATGTTTCACAATATTTTTGTGCTGTTAAAATTACTTGTTTAAATGTTTTTGATGAGAGTCAAAAATGAAACAACAAGACTACCTGGTTGTCTGTCTTCTGTAAGCAATAGTTTTTAAATATGTTTTGCTGTATTTGTCTTATCGTTTCTCAGTGAAACTGTGCTAGACTGTTATACGGAGGACTTGGGTTCGCATCCTAGCTAAGTATGCCTCAAGAATTTTAATTTAAAAATTGAAATTCTAATTCTTTTTCATAAACTGTTTGGTAAAAATAACCTTCAAAATAAGATCCCTACGGACAAAAGAACCGGTTCAAAACCTATCACGTGATAGGATCCAAAGTGATAGTGACCGGTCCCAATTCTACCACCAACATATGAAACCAATCGGTCCCTTTTACATGGCGTTGTCATTGACAGGGGTAAATTGACACCGGCTAGATACCTTTGGACCAATCCTAGAACCGGTTCAAAAATATATCGGCAGGTGTCAATTGACACCTCATAGATACCTTCGGACCTAATCAGTAGCCGGTCTATTTATAGAACACGGTACACTTATACGCAAGTTGTTAATGAAATTGAATCAACGATTTGGAAATTCATGTTTAGTCGAGCTTGTTAGCGTTCCTGCTTAGTACTCGACTGACCTGGGTTCAATCCCCGGCAAAATCAATAAATTTTTTTTTTATTTTTTTTTTGGTTTTTAAATAAAAAATTAAATATTCAAGATGTTAAGCAAATTTATTTTGAAGGTTATTTTTGATTAAGCAGTTAATGAAATAGAATTAGAACTTAAATTATTAAATTTTATTATTAAACACAGCCAGGGTTCGAACCCACGTCCACCGCGTGACAGTCTAGCGCACTTCCACTGAGCTATTGGTAACGATAAGATTAATAGAGCAAAACACATTTAAAAACTATTGGTCCCGTTCTGAGTAATATCGAACCTGTCCTGTGATAGGTTAAATAAGAACTGTCATAGGACCGGTTACTTTAGGGCAATTGACCCTGCTTTGTCCGTAGGGATTGTACACAGATTATATAAATTTCGGTATATAAGCTGAATGCATTTTTTCTCTAATCTCATTAACTGTTCTTGTTCTTCTCTGATTTGTTTTATGTATTTTATCCACAAAAGTTATGAATAATTCATTCGTGCACTCAGAAAAATATCACTTGTAATATTAACAGTCGGCCGCTGTTTTCTTAATTGAATGAACGTTTCAAAGTATTTTTGTTTTGTTAAAATTATCCGTTGTAATATTTTTGTGTTGTTGTTGAAATATCTATCCTCTCTTAGCAGTATTTTTTAATTGTGTTTTGTTATATTTATATTGTCGTTGTCAATAGCTCAGTGGAAGTGTGCTTGACTGTCGCGGCGTAAAAAGTTGTAGTTTATTAATTCAAATAATAATAATAATAATTCTTTCTCATTAATTGTTTGGTCAAAAATAATTTTCAAAATAAGTTGCAAACAATCTTCAAAAAAAACTGGCAAATTTTTTTTTTTATTAAAAAAAAATATTTAAAAAGAAAATCTTTGTTGGCTTTGCTGGTATTTGAACCTAGGACATTCAAGTACTAGACGCACACTTTGTCAAACACGAACTTTCTAAACTGTAACAAAATTTCAATAAGTATTTTTTTAGTTTCGTGTTCTATAGACCAACAGTCAACCGACTGTTGATTTGAAAGTTTTATTTGTTGGTTGGTATTTAACAGTGAAATCTGTTGTTTCAACACATGATTTGTTTGATTTAAAAGCATTTTTTCCCTGAGTGTAGTATTTTTCATGGCATTTATGAAATTTTTTTATTGGTTAATGTAACTTGTACACAAACTTTATGAACTTAAAATGGTAGGCTTATGAAATATTCATGTTCTCTGTGTGAATCATGAATCATGAAATATTCATGATTTTTTGATACTAACTCTAAATGTTAGAGGTTTTACCAAGAATGCATTTCTGCTAAAGTATGCAACCAAAAATGTTAAAGTAGTTTTTTTTTTTTTTTGTTTTGTTAAAAGCAAAGGTTTCAAGTAACATCTTTTGAAAACTTGCAAATAATTAGTACTTTTTTTGGCAATTCTTGTTGACAAAGTGATCTTAAGAAACATTTTCTGTCATTTGAACTAAATTTGAAATTTTATGTAAATTATTCTTATTACTTTTTTTGTTTTTATTTTGCAAAAAACTCATTTAAATTTCAATAGAACTCTGCATGTGCTCGACTTTTGTCTACTCAGCAAAAATGTAAGTTTTTATTTTTTTTTTTTTTTTTTGCTTCCTTAACATTTATCTTAAGGAAAGCAATACTGGTTGTTTTATTTTCTTTATTTTCAACGCTCTGTTGTGCTGTTTGAAATTTTCTCAACCTGTCTATGTAGCATAGTTTCACGGTATGCTTGATTGCGGCTAGTGCAGCAACTTTGCTACCTCATGCGGCGCCCAAAATTATGCAATTATTTATAAAATGAAAAGCTAGCTTTTCTTTTGCTATACTTGCATTATTCATAAGCATTATAAGCAGACTCAAAATGAGTTGTTTTTGCATTTGAAAAGAAATTAAATAGGAATGAATGTTGCCTCAACTTAAAATGTTGCTGAAAAAAAAAACTTAAAGTTGTCTTTATTAATTTTATATTTTTTATTTTTTTTTTTTTTTATTGACTCCATAGTAAATATTTTGTTTTAATTAGCTACTTTGTGTTTTTAAGATTTTTTTATTTCTCGGTATTGATGGAGTCATTCGTTTAAGTTTTGATTAATTGTAGTTTGCTCTTGGCCATGACAAGAGGCTAGCTTGGTGTTATTTTTTTTATATTGTTTTTTGATGAGCTGTTTTATAACTAAATGCCACAACTGCATAACTCTGTAAAACATTTTAATTTAAGCTATTTTGTAATGAAAATAAATTAACGTTAATTGTGCCTACAAGCAATTAGTTACAATTAAAAATAAAAATAAAAGCATTTCATTGCTATACACGTGAAACATATTAAATACAGAACTAATTGTGATTTAAACATGCAATACTAGCAGACCCGACAGACGTTACGTTGTCCTGTCCAAACTTCAATAAATATGATTGTGTTCGTTTTCGGAGAAGGAGGTTTTAGAGTAATCGGGCTAGACTAACTTTAGAGTTGTTCTTTACTTTTTTATTTACACTCCGGGAAAAATGCTGTATTATCAAACAAATCATGGGTTGAAATAACAGATTTCACTGTTAAATACCATCCAATAAATGAAACTTTTAAATCAACAGTCGGTTGACTGTTAGTTTTAAGAACACGAAACCCATATTAAAACTTACTTATTGTAATTTTATCAATGTTTTGAAAGTTCATTATTTATTTACACAGCTAGGATTCGAACCCACGTCCCCCGCATGACAGTCTAGTGCACTTCCACTGAGCTATTGTCAACGATAATATAAATATAGCAAAACAAATTTAAAAAAATATTGCTTAGAGAAGATGGACATTTCAACAAATACACAAAATTATTTCATCAGATGATTTTAACAGCACAAAAATACTTTGAAACGTTCATTCAACAAAGAAAACTGTTAACTTAAACGCAAATCATTCAATCTAACAGAGTTTTTAAATAACAGCGGCCGACTGTTAATGTAACCGTTCATATTTTTCTGAGTCTATAGTTTTTTTTTTTTTTTGGCGTGAAGCTAGGTGAAAATCATCGAAAGACATCGCATGCAATAGTGTGGAACTTCAATCCACTAAATACACCTGGTGGAGGTCCTCCAGTTATCGCACCTAAAATTATTTTATAATATTACTTGTATAAGACTTGTACATGACACCATTAAATATCAAACATTCACTGAGCTAAAAAACAACGTAAAATCAAAGAAAACCACTTCGATTCAATTATTTTTCCGAACAATTTGGCACCAAATACGAAAATATTCAATTCAAAGTGTTTCCGCTTCGAAAAACAAATATAAAGTTTGATGTTGTTTCCACTTTAAACTCAGATAAAAAACACTTTGAAATGAAAAGTATTTTACTTTAATTTAAAGGGGATTTATATTAAATTCAAAGCGGAGTCCTATTCAATTTAAATACTTACTTCTTTATTTTAAAAACTCTACAGCTTTGAAATAAATTATTTTATACTTTGATCTCACATTGTCACATTATTTAATCAAAGTGGTTACCACTTTGAATCAAATCTTCAATATTTTTGATATTGACATTTTTATGTTATTTGTAAGTAAAACAATATTATTTTTTTCAGAAATTTTCTGTTATTGAAATATATAAAAACATTTGATAAAATACTTAAATTAGTTAATAACTTGCAATTCTAGAATAAATTATTTTAAATAAATGTTTTGAAAGTATGCAAATTTTATATGTCAATTTCCAAACAATATATTTGTACTTTAAATTAATATTATAAAAATTCAAACTATCTCTTGCTTCCTCGATAAAAACAACTTCTCTTTGAATTCAGCCCGGAGTCCAATGTTATCATTTACTTCCTTATTGTCGTCTTACTTTGCACTCACTGATTTTATTTTTACTAAAGAACTTTCTATTTTCCAGCAGGATTTATTTTCCAGCTTTCGCAATTAATTTCAGAAAATTGAAATTGTTTTCATAATTTATTTTGATACACAAAAGTACGAAGCTTTAAATTGAAGTGTCGTCCACTTTAAGACAAATATATTTTTCTACATTTTCACTTTTTACAACTTCAAATCAAACTAAAGTTATTTTCAACTTACTTTCGAAGAGGATATACTTAATTGAATGCAAGGGTAAAGTGCCTCATCTTCATTTTGAATATTTTCTACTTCTAATTGAGAATCAAAATGTTGTAATATTTGATTTGAATGTTCATTTAAAGACGATTTTTTGAAAGTGGACCAACGTAAAATTGAGAAGAAATTATTTAATTTTAAGTTGCTATTTTTTCCTGACGTTGGAGCATCTACAAAATACAATTATTAAGCGCAGAAACGAAGTATGAAAGGTTACTGAACTAACACGCCCACTTTTGAAATGTTATTAAAAAATCTAAAAGGACCTTTTGGTATGAAAAGAAGAGAATAATAAAATAACTTAGTTAAAACATCATTTTTAGTTGCTAAAAACTTCTGAATAAACTACGTTTTTGGTAAAACATTCATCGTTTGGAAGTATGTAATATGAATTGGTTTGAAGAATTTTCAATACGTGAAAATCCAACGTACAATTACCCATGCGAGAACACATCATTATGCAAGTCAACACCAACAACATTGAATAACTGTCCCTGTGCTTTGTTTATAGTCATGGCAAAACATACTCTTACAGGAAAATTTACCCTTTTAAATTGAAATGGTTAATCTGAAGATATCATTGGAATCCTGGGAATAAAAGCTATTTCACCCACTGCAGGCCCAGTTAGAATGAGCCTTTAAAATTTTCAACTGATTCTATTAAAGTTAAGAGATAACTGATATTTAGTGCCTACTATTTTTTCTGGCAAAAATAACGGTAGCTTTTTACTTCTTTTTTACCCGTCAAAAATAACAGTTATTTTGTAACTTATTTTTTCGGTCAAAAATATTATGAATTATAATTTAATTTTTTTATTTTCATATTATCTTTGCGCATATTTTACACATGCTATCAATAGTTTTTAAGACGGTAAAACGGCCTTTGAAAAAATCCAAATTGCCTGATAGTTTTGACCGAAAAAATTAGAGGCAGAAAATAACTGTTATTTTGTAATGATAAAATAAAAGTCAAAAGTAACTGTTATAAGCCCGAAATAGCCCGAAAAAATAAATAGCACAAAATAACTTGTACTTTTGTCTGAAAAATATAAAAGTTAATACGTGAGTTTTTCGAAAAGAAGTCATAACCGGTACGGTCCCTGATTAAATTACTACTTATAAATTAAGCTACAGCTAAAAAAACCGTCTTAACCCTATCGAATTTGGTTAGTAACCAAATTTAAAATATACTTCTTTGGTTAAAAAATTATTGCAAACCAAACGCATGAATAAAAAATACTTATCGAATAAAAATTAATAATAAATAAAAATTAATAATAAATAAAAATTAATAATAAATAAAAATTAATAATAAAAAAAAAATATTGGTTCAAAAATCCATTCCGATCTACGTAAGAACTGTTGGTTAAAATTTGATACAATTTTAGAACCTGCCGTTTTTTTATTCATAAAAATCAATGCATGAACTGCATTCCTTATTTAATACATTCATTATAATAAAAAATTCTAATTCAACATTCGGAATACGAAAAATTTATGATAAATACATTTTATAAAATTGGATATGAATTCAAAATTTTATTTATGAATCAATTTTGTATTCATTGAATGCATTCTTATGTCGTTATTCACTTCTACTTACACAGAGAAAAATGTGAAAACGTTTCGTATTACGTTACGTTCCAGAAAAGCAGAAACGTTCTACTTTTGAAAACGTTTAACCCAGTTTGTGCTCCTCTAAAATTTATTTTCATTTTAAAAACGGACAATTTTAAATGAGCTTCTAAACTTTCGTTTGATTTTCTATAAAAAACATTTAAATATGAGTTTTTAAAACGTTCATTTGATATTTTAAAATTAACATTTTAGAATTGAAGAATATTAGAAGTTATTTTGTAAAATGTTCATTTTAAACTTACAAACGAACGTTTTAAAAGCTCAATTTAAAATGTTTATTATAGATAAAAACTTTTTAATAAAAAAAAAACCTACTTCAAAATCACTAGAAAGTAAAAAATAATTTTAAATTACTTTTACTATTTATTTCTTGGTCAAATTTGTATTTTTATAATAAATATATCTATTTTTTTATGATAATAAAAGCTTCTAGTCAGCGCTAATCATTGACGTAAAATCATGATTTTTTCGCCATCCCTACTCTTTTTAAGACTTTTTTATTTGTAAATATCCTGCTTGGGTGACGCTGTATTAATTTGTTATCTTAATTTTTCTTAAATCTTATTTAAATTGCTGTATGTGTGTTGCAGCTGCACAAAAAATCTGATTATATTAGCGCCGACTTCGAAGCTCTTATTATCATAAAAAAATAAATATATTTATTATAAAAATACAAATTTGACCAAGAAATAAATAGCAAAAGTAATTTAAAATTATTTTTTACTTTCTAGTGATTTTGAAGTAGGTTGTTTTTTTTGTTAAAAAGTTTTTATTTCTTTCTTTTTAGAGAAAATGAAATATTTTCAAAAAGTGTATAAATTAATTAAACACCAATTAGTTATGCTCATAATATGGAAAGATGCTTTTCTGTCGTTTCTTATTCTGTTCTTTGTCAGTTTCTTTATCAGTAAATGCTCTTGTATTTTTATCAGTACCCCAATGTCAATATTGACTGAAATATAGTGTGTTTATAATAGTGACACGCCTCTTTGTCGAGAATATCACACTCTTTGTCATAGTGTTTTCAATAGTTCTACCCATTCTAACAATGAATTTTATCACACTTAAGTCAATATTATGCAGTTTTTTTATACACTGCCACACCCCTTAGTCGAATAACGCTCAATTCCTCGGTAGTAATTTGTAGTAATTGTGCCTACGTCTGCATTTTTTCGATGAAGTGTTTTCTAAAATTGCCACTCCCCTTTGTCGAATCACGCCCACTTTATAAAACAATAACTTGTTATAAGTGTGCCTACCTCGATACTAAATATCAGTACTCTAGTGTCAATATTATTCGAGATACAGTGTGTTTTAAATATTGCCACACCCCATTATCAAACAACGCCCACTTAATTTAAATTAATTTTTTATAATTGTGCCTACCTCTGTAGTAAACTTTAGTACTCTAGTGTCAATATTATTCGAGACACAGTGTGTTTCATATATTGCCACACCCCTTTATCAAACAACGCCCACTTTATTGAAATGAATTGTTTTATAACTGTGCCTACCCTTGTAGTTAACTTTAGTACTCTAGTGTCAATAGTATTCGAGATACAGAGTTTTTCTAATATTGCCACACCTCTTTGTCGACTAACGCCCACTTAATTGACCATTATTTTTTATAATTGTACCTACCCTTGTATTTTTGCTGTGAATTTAATTGACTCTAGTACTCTAGTGACAATATTTACAGATACAGTGAAAAATAGATTAGAAAATAGAATAGAAAATAGATACAGTGTTTTTCTTATAGTGACACGCCCCTTTATCGGATACCGCCCACACTACTGGCAGTTATTTGTTATATTTGTACCTACCTTTGTATTAAATTTTAGTATCGTAGTGTCAATAGTAATCGAGATACAGTGTTTTTTTTTAATATTGCCACTCCCCTTCTCGAATAACGCCCATTTTTTTTTACAAAAATTTGCAGTAATTTTTCCTACCCTTGTAATAAATTTCTATACCCTAGTATCAATAAAATTCGAGACACAGTAATTCTCTTATATTGCCACACCCCTTTGTCGAATAACGCCCACTTTTTTATAGTAATTTTCAATAATTGTGCCTACCTCTGTACTTAATTTCAGTACTCTAGTGTCAATTTTCTTCGAGATACAGAGTTTTTACAATATTGCCACACCCTTTTTTAGAATTACGCCCACTTAAGTGATCGTTATTTTTAATATTTAAGCTTGCCCTTGTGATTGTACTTTGAATTTTATTACCGTAGTGTCAATGTTTACTGAGATACAGTGTTTTTATTATATATACACGCCCCTTTGCCGAATACCGCCCACTTTAATAGACGGGCACCTCCGCGTTGATAGTCTCTATATGTTGACAAAAAATTACGGCAATCGGGCAAGTACTTTAGGAGTAATCGATGTACATACATTCACAAAAAAAAAAAAAAAAAAAAAAACAGAGAAACCAACCAACTTGAGAACCTCCTCCTTTTTGAAGTCGGTTGAAAATATGCTTTTTTTTACCGAACAAACTTTACCCCGCCCTTAAGGAGGGACATTACATTCGCGGCAGAGAAAACAGACCTTTTTGAAAAATTCATAAATCAGTCAAAAAAAAACATTTTTCCAAATTTTTTTTTATTATTGTAGAGAATTGAACATATTAAAAGAAAAAAAATTAAAAAACTATATTTTTCACTCCAACATGGTTTTATATAGCTCCAAACTAGCGACAGAGAAAAAAATCGGGTCTCGTGGTTGCAGTGCTGGGAGTCGCAAAATTGTCCGATCTGGAAAAAAATGACTTTTTTAAATCTTAACAAAATTGATTATCGTATGACAGCAGCTTTTTTAAATTTTTTTCAATTTTTGGTGATGTTCCAAATTTGAAAGTGTGTTTTTCGACAAAAATATTGACTTTAAAAATTCATAAAAAATCGAAAAAAATTTAAAAAAAAAATCGTGTCATAGGATAGCGTTTATCTCATAATCAAGTTTAAAATATATAAAAAAAAACAAAAATTTCGTCAAAAAATGAAACCGTTAGTGCTGCAACCAGTACGAAAACCATGGTTTCGAGACTAATCAAGTTTAAAAATATACAAAAAAATAATAAAAAAATTCGTAAAAAAATGAACCCGCTAGTGCCGCAACCAGTACGAAAAACATGGTTTCGAGATAAACGCGTTCAAAGTTTGTGAACAAAGAAAAAAAAAAGGTTGAAAAAGAAAAATGCGCTCTATAATAATCTATGTATAAACTAATAGCCCATCCACAATGACGACAACGGGCGACGGACGACAGGTCTCCACTCTGTCGTTGTAGAGAAATTTCGGGCGACTTGAATTTTTTAAACGCGACAACAACAAGCTACAGCAGAAAGTGCTTAGTGAAATCAGCAATATATTTTCAGGCTATCGAATTGAATTTAAATTAAATTATATTATTTAATAAACTCACATCAAAGTTTGCAATTAAATATATAAATTATAAAGACAAAAATGAGCACTCGAGCAGCCGGCATGAAAAAAACACGAATGTAAACAATGGCTGACATTTACTTTTGTCGTCTGTTTTTGTCGCCAAATTAGAATTAAATTGAAGCTGGCTACAGCTACATTTGATGTCGGGCAACAATGTCGTCGCGATTGTCTCCAAAAGTTCATCCCATAAGAAATTCATGTGAAAAAAAAGTGACGTTTGACGCTCGTCGCTCGTTGTCGTCATTGTGGATGGGCTATAAACCAGAGTTGTAAATCCCATAGCTCAATTTGCTCACTTACAACAACTTCAATATTTTCGTGTGTGTTGTAATTCTGAGAATTGGCTTCGCCGGCGCATCGCGCTGCTACAGCAAGAAAAAAAAATTTGCATAGCATTGTTGTTGCTTGCGTTGAGCGAGCAAAAAAATGTTTGCTGCTGCGTGTATTTTGTTAGTATTCGCACTCAATGAGGTGGCTAGTTTTTGTTGTCATTTTTTTAATTTTTTTTTGTCTCTGTCACAACACCTCTGAACTAAACCGGCTGTAACTTTTGAACCCGTACGAATTTTTCCATGAAATTATTCTTAGAATCTTCAGAATATTTACTTAAATACAAAATTATTACAAAAAGTCGATTTCAATAAACGGCCAATGTCATGTCCCCCGTTAAGCAAAACTTTGTTTCAGAATCATTGCTTGTGCTTTACCTTTTTTGATTCACTGTATTCTTGTGTTTTTGCTGAATTTCCGATATAAGACGATTTGAGTTGAAAAAGTATTTTGTGTTGAAAAAAAATTGAAAAGCCATCTTTTGAGTACTAGCACAAGGAAAAAGAATCACAGACCAAAACAAGTAAAAAAAGTCTAAATTACTTACCTACTTTTCCAAAAAAAAAATGTTATTGAAAATGGGGGTGTCCCTGGGCGGATGAAGCCTATATTTTATATGCATTTAAATGTTGATGAAAAATTTACACATACCAAGTTTTATTCCTGTAGCTCACATTTAATGCCCTTATTGTGTTTTCGCTATGGGAGGTGGGCGAGTTCATGGACGGATTACTCCCAATTTTTGAAAACACTTTAGTTTTGGTATAAAATACATACATACCAAATTTGATCTCTCTATGACAAACATAATCTTATTTATTCAGTTTTAAACTTTTTGGGTTGTGTGGGAGATAGGCGTGTCCGTGGGCGGATGACGTCCATTTTCCAAAACCATCTTCGTTTTGTCATAAAAAACATACGTGCTAAATTTTATCTCTGTTAGTTAAACATAGGCTTATTCAATTTTTGGGTTGTATGGGAGATGGGCGTGTCCTTGAGCGGATGACACGCATTTTTTAAAGAAATCTTTTTGTTGACACAAAATACATACACACCAAGTTTTATTTTTGTAGGTTAATCATGAGCAGGGCTCGGATTGTGATGACCTAAAAAACCATGAAAAATTACCGAAAAAAAATTACAAAAAACCCCAAAAAAACCTTAAAAATTACCCAAAAAATTTTAAGAAATGCCCTTAAATTATTATTTTTTGTATTATTTTATTTTTATTTTTTTGTAATTAAAATTTTGTCTTTGTTTGCGTTGCAGTAAATAACTAAATATTTTTTTAAATTATCGAATAGGAATGATCTTTGTTTGTCACTTAAAATGTTTTTATACATTGAAAAACTTCTCTCTACGTCAACACTCACAAGAGGAGCACATTTAAAACAAGTTATGTCGTGAGAATCTTCTGCATCTTTTGCAATGTAGAAGCAATGTTTTATTAGGTTTAACTTTTGGCATTTTTAAAATATAAATTTACACACGAAAATAAATTGATTGATTCAAGGAATAGCGGTAAATTGAGTACGCTCAGCATCAAGACCACTTTATCGCTAGTGTGACGGAATAAGAAAAATTTCAATGAACATTAATACACACGCTTGGATTGCAATATGCAAAAGCAGGACAGCATGTCATACTAACAAAACAAATACATCTTCTTCTTCTTCTTCTTTTTATTAACAATTAGGGGTTTTCGCATGGACCAACAAATTGGATAGACATGGCATGTTGTACGACAAGTAGTACCATGCGTAAGGTAAAACGACGGTCGATCCAACATGTTGGATGAATATCGCAATTTTTTGATTTTTCTGTCGACTTGTTGGACATGTGAATGAATGTTGGTCCAACACGCTGAATTTTTTCATTCAAAAAAAATTTTCAGCGAGTGAACAACGTACAATCAATGCATATAAATAACTCAAAAACTTAATGCACGCGTTTATGTGTTTTTAAAATACAAAATTTATATTTTTTAAAAGAAAAAAATTTTATTTTCGTTTCCATCTCTTTCTCTTCCTTCACAACTTGATCAATTATAACCGCAGCCAAAAATTCTGAAGCCATTGCGCCGAAGAGTTCTACTTGAAAGTTTGTAATAAATGATGTCGTCCAACAAGTTGTATCATTCGAAAGATCCATCAAATTGTTCCTGTAGTTTTCCATCCGACTTTGTCGTCCAATATGTTAGATCATGCGAAAGCCCCTATCCACAGGCCGTGAGCTGTATTTGTCAGAATAAAAGCGAATACATGTTCAAACAGCATAGCTATGTACTTGCATATAGAATTGCCACATTGAAATTTTGAAAATTTTAATAAATTTTTACTTTTTTAAATTTGTTTTTATTTTTTTTTTTTTTAATTAAAAATAAAATTAAAAAAATTAAAATAATAATATTAAATATGACCTTAAAAAATGAGAAAAAATGACAAAATCTAGCAAAAATGACGTAAAACCAAAAATTAACAAAAAATGACAAAAAAATTAAAAAGATGACATATCATCATAATCCGAGCCCTGATCATGAGCTTATTAATGCATATGCGAATGGCCTTTCCATTGGTGCCACTTTCGTCTCTGTCCGATCTATATACACTCAAATGAAGCTCTTAATATAAAAATATTCTTATTTTTCCTATATATAAGACAAACATAATCTTATTTATGTAGTTTTAAATTTTTGCGTTATATGGGAGGTAGGCGTGTCCGTGGGAGGATGGTGTCCATTTTTCCAAACCATCTTTGTTTTGTCATAAGAAACACACGTGCTAAATTTTATCTCTGTTAATTAAACAGGGGCTTATTTATTGCGTTTTCAAATTTTGGAATGTTTGGGAGGTGGGCGTGTACGTGAGCGGATGATACCCATCGCAAACATTTTTGTGTTGATACAAAACACATACACACCAAATTTTATTGTTGTAGGGTAACTATGAGCTGAGTTATGCAGTTTTCAATTTTTGCGTTGTATGGGAGGTAGGCGTGTCCGTGGGCGGATTCCAAAAATATTCAATTCAACTTCAGTGCATTTAAATGGCGTTTTGAATGTCTTGTCAAAATATGAGCTACGAATGTGCCTTCTGCATTAAAATGAATGCGCAAACACCAATCGCTGTGGTACGAATGTCGTAGAGTACGAGCGATGACGAATACGAATGCCTGCGAAACATGAATGTCCGACGAAGCCAGACATTCGCTACATTCGCCAAAAGCAACGAATATTCATGCTTTTATGTTTATTCGCAGCAAGGAAAAAAATGTAAACTGCAGTCTGTAGCAGCAGTCCCGGGATCAGGCACGGATACAAGGGGGGGGTAAAGGGGGTAATTAACTCCCCCAAGAACTTTGAAATACTTTATTTTTTAATACTTCATTTGGAGAAAATAATTGTGCCCACAGTTTAAGGGTACTTTTATGTATACATAAGCGATTCTGAAGGCGGTTTTTGAAAGAATACTCCAAAAAAATGGTCAGAGACATTGTTAAACTCTTGTTTTTTTATTGATTTCAACAATTATTAAAGTATATAAAGTATATAAGTTTTTTGTTTTGTGACGACATTTGCGTATAGGTGCCGTTTTTATGCAGCGATGCGAGAAGAGTAGGACCATTTTGCTTGTAGAATAACACGATCTGTAGTCATCTGCAAAAAACAAAATATAATTATATGTAAAGCAAACACTTACGTCGAGGAAGTAACTTCGCCTTTTTTTAAAAATGAGCCTGAAAATAAAGTTACATTTCGTTCCAGTACTTAAATTTACTGCCATTTTTTAAACAATCAACTTTAAAGACGCGTTATTTTCTTACAAACAAAAATTAAAAAAAACTTGAAGTCACTACCTCAGCGTAAGTGTTTGCTTTATAGTAATTATATTTTTGCAAAATATTAACGATTAGTTTAAATATGCCCTTTATATGAAATCATTGAGCAAGTAACATTGATTTTGATTTGTAATGAGCGCAATTGAGATATTGGCAATGCAGACAAGAGTTACCACTTAAAATATTTTATTCTTCTTAAGTTTTACTGAAAACCTGCCAAACTTTTTTGCAATCTATGTGCTAACAAATTTTACTATAAAAAACACTACGTGCATTGTTACTTTCAGTTTTCACTTTATAGATTTTCAAAAAAGAAATTTCAAACAATGTAAAATCCAATACCTTGTTTTTACTTCAATTATTTCATCATCAGTTAAATTATTTTTTAGAAATATTTCTGCTATAGTCCTTATGAAAATATTATATACATCTGTAATACTTATGTCATATATGTTATATAACACGGCTGTTTTGAAGTGAATTGATGTTAAGTTAATGTTGCTTAAATTGTATCAACTGTGCAAATAATTTGTTGCATACAATTATTTTTGTTTGAGTTAATTCTAAATTGTTTGTTTAAATTCTGAAATTTTTCAAGCCTACCTTAATTTCATTTTAATATAAATAGGCGTAGGGAAAACAGTTAGGAAACATTTTCTCCCGTGTTTTTCAACCGATTTTGATAATTCTTGTTTTAAATGAATTAGAGTGCGGAGAAGGAGTGCACCGACTATTTTATACAACTATATTATTTATAAACAAACAAAAATTGTCGATTTTCGATCCAAGGCGGTACTAGTAATTATAATTGCAACAAGCCAACCAAATTACCACAACCGACTTTCATGAACTGCCACGTTTAGTCCACTTTTAGTTAGGAACTAATTCAAATTCAATTATTTCATGAACTTTAAATTTGGCAGTGTATATAGGTGAGCGAAACTAAGGTTATTGATATCAACACCGTTTTTACTCTTTGTAATATTGACATTTTTGCACTAATTTCTAAAACGTTTGCTATCTTTGCCACGCTTCCTATCAGTGTAGCAACAGCTGAGCGAAGTTTTTCTACACTGCTACGATTAAAAACATGGTTACGTTCAACTATGCAACAAGAACGATTGAACGGACTCGCATTATTACATATACTTGGGATTTTAAAATAAATATTTACGAAGTTATTGATAATTTTGCGATGATTTTGTCATATAATTTTTTCTCTATCAAATGACTATCTAATAACACAGAGTAACAAAATGAAGCTTTATAAAAAGTGCAGAGATCTCGATAAATAAGCCCGAATGCATTTTGGTTGTTGATTTGAAATATGGAGTAAAAAAAAGTTTTTGTAAATTCGTTGAAAAATATCAAAGATACAAGTGTTTCAAAAGAGCAGCGTACGTAAAATTGTGAAATTTGTTTGACTTTGAACGTCGATATCTTCGAAACTGCCAAAGATATTGTTATTGAATGTGCAAAAATTGAAAGGTCTAGTATTTCTTCGTTGAAATTATTCATAGTAATACAAATAGGTAGATCATTATAATCGATTTAGCAAAATTATAAGAAAAAGAACTGATTTTCATGTTTTGCCTATAACTCAAAAACTCGAGCCGATGGAGAAAAACGGAGTAAATGTGAAACATTTGAATAAATAGACCTTTTTCAGTTTTTATTTACTTTTCGCTAAGATATTATTCCAGAAAAGGGGAAAAATAAATAAATACGGAAATGTGCGTGCATGTGTCTGGGAAAAATGCTTCTTAAGCAATCCAATAATTTCAATTCAAAAAAGTACAATTTGTCTATTTGTAAAAATACTATATTTTACCAAATCGAAAATGTGTGTCTTTGACAATTTACCCCCCCCCCAAGATTTTTTCCAGATCCGCCCCTGCCCGGGATTGATTTAAAATTTCGCGGGATTGTTTGTTAGGAATCCCGGGAACCCGGGACTAGTCTTGGGATTTGAAAAACAGAGAAAAAACCAATTTTTTTTAATAGATAAATAAATTTATTTAGAAAGTTAAGATATTATATTGAAAAAAAAAAAATTGTTAATCAGGGTAGATGATTGCCCTGCATATAAGCGACAATATTATGAATATAAGAAAACGACAATATAATGAAATGCGTGCGCTAGACAAGGATGGTTATATTCGTTTATTTAAGTTGACATTTTTCGAGCAGGCAAAAACATGCACTTTTACAGGGTTGTGGGCAACATTGAAAACATTTTGCACTGTGACAAGGCAAAATTTTTTGGTAGAAACGAAAACGCCATAAGTATTGCATTTTTCTACTACTATTTTTAATTGCCATAACTCGAACAAGATTTGCAAGCAATATTTATAAATACTTTTGATTATTTGAAAAGAAAATTTTTAAAAATTCTTTTATTTTATCTAAATTTATTGAAAAGTTCGGAAAAATCAACCAAATCCAGAAATTTAAAGGCAATTCCAGGTTCCTGAAAGTCCCGGGGTTTCAGGACATATAATCCCGGGTTTTCGGGATCCCGAGATCCCGGGTCTGGAATCCCTAGTAGCAGCGATCACCAGCGCCTAACTCTTTCCAGTAGAGCTTCAGCACAAACACGTGTTTTGAACTCTGAGAACGAGATAGGCCAAACATAAATAAAATACTTATATGAAAAAAACAGAAAAAGCGGGATACTTCGAAAACGGAGCGAGATAGGCCAAAAATAACAACTTTTTATGCGTTTCTAAGATGGATGGTATTATCGAAAAGCGTTAATAGAGGGTTCACACTATACCAAAATATTGCACCGAAAATATATGGGAAAAACAGAAAAAGTGGGATATCTCCAAAACGGAGTGATAGGCCAAAAGTGACCTCTTTTTACGCGTTTCTAAGGGAGATGGTAGTACAAAAAACTAAGAAAAGCAGCAGCAAACACTCGAGCTTCCAGCGAATCATTTGAATGTCAGCATTGTCTGGATGCTGCTTTTGTTTTACATGATATGTTCTGAAAACAGGATGTTGTTGTAAACATTTTAAAGAATAACTGGTGAAGTTTTTATTAATTTTTGTTAAATATTAAAGAATTGGCGAGCTGATGAATGCAGAATTACAAAATATCCACTCAGTTTTGATTGCCACTTTATATTAAAGCTAACTTCAATTAAAAATTACCTCAATTTCAAGCCAACCTCAATTACAAGAACAATTTTGAGTGTTAATTTTGAGTAGCTATCAAGATGATATAATATTAATAAGCTTGAGTGCCAATATAAACTTGACATGAAATGTCTTACTCAGAGGCATGATTTTTACTTATTTATATCCTATTATATAAAAAGTTTTGTGGTCGTTTCAATGTTGAATGTATTTCATTGCAAAATATCTGATTTGGTCAAAGCTATCAAATTTCCCACGCGATGGCAACTCGTAAAATAAACAAACATTAAAAAATAAAAAAACCAAAAAAAAAACAAAACACATAATCACAAAATGATGAGCTGTCAAGCAAGAAGCTATGAAATAAGCTCAATACCAGTGCATGCATGCCGTTATGGTGCTGTTATGGTACTCGCAGTTGCAGTTATAAGCAAACAAACATTATACATAGGTTAGAGCCCAGTGCGGCTGTTTACGTAATACAAGCGCTGTCAGTGCTGCCAATACAAGCCAGAGTACTTGCCATATTTTGGCAGCTTACTAAAATATGTTATGACCACCAACAACAGCAGCAGCAGCAACAATATTTGCAACCATATCAACAACAAATAGCAGCAGCAACAGCGGCAGCCATTAACTTTGGGCAAACAATTTTGTACAAAATAGTGCCAGAAGAAATGTTGTCATTGTTGTGTGGAAAAGCACACTACATTTGACACAGCTCAGCTAGAGGCTACAAAAATTCCTAAAGGCTAAAATTTTGGTGGCACTGCATTACAGCAACAAACTAATATTAACTTTAATAGCAGCAAAACAATAGCAACAACAACAACAACATATGGTCAACAGCAGCCAGTGCACTGCAAAACAAGCAAAGCCAAGCCAGTCACGCCAGTCAGGTTTTTTGGCAGCCAAGCCTTAGTTTAGGTTTTGTTGTTATTTGAGCTGATTACCATAAGATTTGATTTTGATTTTTTGTTTTTTTTGGGGCTTAATAATTGAAGCCTTTAGGATTTGATTGTTGAATGCAGCTGGTATCGTAGAATTCATGTTAAGTTTGTTTGTTATTTTTTGTTTCTAATGCTCCAGCTGCATGTCATAAAAATTATGCAGGTGCCTTTATTTTAGCCTGAGAACTAAAAATAGCTATTTTAGCTAAACAGTTAATAATCAAAACTTCTAGATTGCTTCAATCAATACAACAATTACTCTTATCTAATTAGATAAATGTTTTCACTAAGCTTTTTGTAAACGTTATTCATTCTATACTTAAGCATTTCTAGTTCTTCAGTTCCAAGGTCAGCGTAATCAAAAATCAATCAACTTATAATCATCTGTTTCTGATTGATTTCTTGTAATAATCAAAATCATAAGCAATAATCAATCAAAATTTAAGCTTTAAGCGTTTAATGCGCTTTCAAATTTTAGACGTGCTGGTGTTGACTGCTCATTGATTTATGATATGTTGGGCTGTTGATATTTTTCCGCTTGTTTTTTTTTTTTAGTGAATTTCCATTAGGTCGCATCTGTTGAGTCAAGGTCAACATGCCGAAAGCTTAGTCAAATTTTGCGGCTTTTTTTGTTAACACTTTCAGTTTTTATTTTAACATTTTTTTAATTTTATTTTGGACTAGCTAAGCCATTTTTGCATTTTAGCATGTTTTGCATGTTTTAAAGTTCAACTCAAAATAGAATCTGATAATTTGTCAATAAATAACATAGCTTAATGTGAATGAACTATAATTAGTTCCTTATGCCGTTATGTGTTGGTGGATTTTGTTAACTTTTTTTTATGTTTTTTTTTTTTTTGGTTTCAATAATTTTATTTTTAATAATGGCTTTTATGCATGGCTAAAATCGCTCGCCTCGAATGCCAGTCAATAATTGAGCTTAATGTGTTGGTGCTGTCAAGCCTGATGACGTTAAGCTTTTAGAATTTAATGACCTGTTTTTATGGCATTATAAGTCAATATTAAGTCATTTAATATCGAACAATAATAATTGTACTTATTTAGGCTTATGAGTTATTGAAAGCTTTTGGCTTTTTGGTGCATCGAAAATTATGAAATTTTTTTACGAAGGACAAATTATTTTAAGCATATTATTGCCCAACTAAAGCAATTTTGATGCTTTTTTGAGTGCCAAAACTTTAATCATAAAGAAATTTATATAAATTTTTTATTTTTTTTGGTCTTTTAGATTATGTTTCAGTTAAGCTTTAAACTTTTGAATCATTTTGCTGTTGTGACTTTTTTATAAAGTTCATTTTAAGATTTATGAAGATTTAATAAAAATATGTGTAAAAACAGTTTTTTTCCGTTTTGATATTTTTGATATGAAAATTATTTTTGATCTGCGTTAATAATATGTTTCAGAAATTTGAAAATTGTGCTATAGTGCACTCAAGTTGTGCTGTAAGTTAGCTAGAGGAATTAAAGACAAACACATCCTTGTACATTTTTTTTTTTTTCATATAAATATATCAGGGCCGTAAGTAGTATTTTGTCTTGGGGGGAGGGTTTGATAAAAAAAATATAAAAGTTAGACATAAGTTATATAAGCAAAAACTAGTTAACGAATAGTTGCCACGCCAGATATAAAACTTTCGAAATTATGTTTTAATGTGAATTCCATTTATATATGACCATCCGATTTCGAACACCGTTTTCGATTGTGTTGCCGCTGCTTTAAAACAAAGCTGCTTTTTTAGAAAAAACTTAGTTAATTTGTATTGGTAGTTAATTGTCGAAAATTCCAAGAGTAACAGAAATACCTACACTAGGGCTGGCCAATTTGTAAAGGTGAAAAAATCTAAAAAATCGTAGGTGCTGAATTCGTCTATGGAAAATTCTAAACAGGTTTTCCCAAGAAACCCGTGGCCTAGATTGATTTGAAGCCTCCGGTTTTTTGAGAGAAAGTTTCAATTTTTGTTTTACAGTATGTTAAAAAATATATACAAACTTTAAAAAAAGCATTTATAAGGGTAAAAATTTCCGGGTTATCTGTAAAAATCTTCATTGAATTTCAATACTTAAGAAAAATTTTAACACATTTTCATATTCGACCAAAATTTCAAAGGGCTTTATTTATGAATCCAGTTAAAAACTGAAGTCAAATAAAACACTCAAATTTCTATTATTTAAATTCAAATTAAAATCGATACCATACAAAATAAATAAAAATTGCAAGTAGGCAACAAAGTGAAAATAACTTTAAGTTTTGCACAAAAGGAAACTAAACTGAATATAAATATCAAAAATTGAAAAGATTATTTAAGGAAGTCCTTTTGGATTTTTTTTTTTTTTTTTTTTTTTGGATTCGCCAAAGGAGTGAGAAATCTCATAAATACGTATAGCCCGTACTATACGCATGCACGACTTACATTCTAAAATCTATCCGGATCAACTGGAATAGACAGAATGCACCTACGTACTAAAAAAAACACCCAGTTGGCGAAGTATGAATTTCCACTAAGCACATTAACTGGCTTTTCAGAACTTTTCGGAACTCAAAAATTTTATACAAAAACACGAATTTATTAAGAATATTTGAATTTAAAAAAGTAAACAACATCAAATAAGTAGTAAACTTTACATAAAACTCTAAAACAAAGAGACCAAAGTAACTATAAATAATATGAATATTAGTAAGTTTGCGGCCACTATCCAACCCAAGATCCTACGTGGAAAAGAGATTAAACTCTTAAACACCAAACCAATTCCAAATATAACGCAGATATATACGTGTAAATATGTACAAACATATATGTGTATATATATACGGATCACTATGTAATTTTGGAACACCGTGCTAATGTTATTAATTGTATATGTATTTGGACCAACGCAGGCATAAACTTGCATAGAAAAGAGATAAACTCTTGCGCACCAAACTAAGTAACTACACGGTTAAAAATCTTGGGCTAAATTTTAATCTTTTTTGGATTACATATAGGACACGACCAAAAAAAGATTACTTTTTAATCCAATGAAAAGTTTTAAATTTTCCAATCCAAAAAGGACTTATTTTTAATCCGCAAAAAGTTTAAAAATTTTTAATCCAAAAAGGAATAATTTTTAGTCCGCAGAAAGTATAAAATATTATAATCCAAAAAGGATTAGATTTTAGTCCAAAAAAGTTAAAAATATAAAAGGATTACTTTTTAATCCACAAAGGTGAGAACTCGTGAGAAAAAAAGGTAAGAGATAATTTTCATATTTCATAAGTCTACGAAGTCTACGGAAGTTATCCTTTGACCTCCATAAGCATATATATATATATTAAAAAAAGTTCTCGAACTTACCCCTTCATTTTGTATCACGAAAAAGCACACTATTGATCAGCAAGACACGATAAGCAATAGTTTTTTGTATGGAATAAAGGTGTGTTTGTTCGTAATACAAAATGAAGGGGTTAATTTATGCTAAATTTTGCATATTTCTATACGAGCTTAAAAAAAACTTCTTTTTTTTTGTCGCGTACTTTGAACTAATATGTACTAAATCTTGCCAATATTTTAATAAAATGTAGCACTCTTTCATCGCGTTAGAACACTTACAATACATATCGGTTCTTTTTGTTTCTTTCTTGTTTTTCGAGTAATTAAAACCGTGCGAATGTCGCGTCCGTGCCAATGGCCTTTCAGCTGAAAAGCTACATAATATTCACCTTTTCGCCATAGAAGAACTGTCAAATAAAGAACTGCTTTTCGTTTGCTTTTCAGCCAAAAGGCCTTCGTGTGAACATATTATTATATTGCCATAAACTTCACTATATATACATTAAGGGTATTCATGCAAATGTGCAATGCCCTTATAAATGATATAAACCGTATAAGTTTATCAGCCTTATAAATGAAATGTATGGAGAACCGTTTACACAAACCAGATATATCACAAACTAGCAATCAGCTGTTTATATGTATGCTGAAAGTTGACTGTTAACAAGTTAACAGCTGACATATCTCTCCAAATGCACAATCGACTGATAAAAATAACTAATTGCCCAAAATACAAGCTTGCCGCTTTGCATGAATACCCTTATTATGTATTATGAAACACTGCTCAATGTACTAATGAATATAATAATATTTTGGTTCAGATTTTATGAAACAATTTGTTTCATTTAATTAAAAAATAAACTTCGGATGCTTTAACAACATTAACTATTATATTTAGCGTAAATTTCGTAGCAGTAGTAATTTTCAATCTTAGGTAACATAAATAATTTTTCCTGAAAATACTACCTTAATGTAAATTTTTAGTCCAAAAATAGTTTTAAACTTAAACTTTTTTGGATTAAAAACAAATTAAACTTAGGTATGGAATAAAAAATAGTACTTTTTGGATTAAAAATTCCTTTAAACCCAAGTTTGGATTAAAAACTAGTCCAAAATTTTTAACCGTGTAATAAGTCAAATGAATAAGAAAAATTTAAAAATTTTTTTTTTGATTAATAACAAACAAGTTTAAGCATACATATCATATTCGATGGTGTTTACTTTATCAAACGCAATATTATAAAGGAAAAACAACTGAAACGGTCTCGAATATATGGAATTACATCAGCCAACATTTTAACAGAATATAACACTATTATTAACCGAGTTAATGTTTGAAACAAAATTCTAAAATGTATCAATTATTTATATGTAAAATCATTTTCCGTTTCAAGGCATCCACCGAATCACAAAAATTAATTAAGCTGTAGCTATTGTTGAAATCACTACACATACATCGTAAAGGGTCATGAAGGGCAAAATTTGAAGTGCACTGGCTCAACTTAAAAAGCACAAAATGTCTAGATCCTCTTCTTGGGATGTTAAAGTTAAGAGATGAGAGAATATATTGGGAGTCAATATCACCACAAAGTAATTTATATAGGAAGATGACATTAAGCACCATCCTCCTGCTTCTTAGGGAAGGTAGTAAAATTTGCTTAAGGCGGGTTTCATACGAAGGAAGAATTATATCTGCGTTCCAACGATGATGACGTAAAGCAAAAAGTAAAAACTGTTTTTGAACCGATTCTATTGCAATCCATATCAATGTGGACGTTATATTGAGGGTTCCTTACTACGGAAGCATATTCAAGAATAGGCCTTACGAGAGATATATACAGTAATTTAGTAGTGAAGGCATCATTGAATTCTTTCGCCCATCTCCGTTGAAAAGACCAGGCATTGGATAATCTGACAACGCTTGGAGTTTACAACTGGCATCAGCAAGCGCACGACAAAAGAGGCTGGCACATATTCTTAGGCCGCGCTCATAGTGAACGCGATTCAGACAGGCAGGCAGGCTGAAATCTGTGTGAAAAAACGAGATGCAAATAGCTATCTATCTCGCTTATTCTGCCTGCCTGCATGCATTAAAAAATGCGCCCGTTGTTTTAAAAATGACGTCCAGACAACTCCAAAAAAAAAAAGAATTTGCTGTATTCTAGAAAACTTCCAAGATGATATTTTATCCATAACTTATGCACTTAAAATCCGATCTTAGTTACCTTAATTTACAAGCCCCGGAAAATTTGTTCAGACTCACTCCGAGCTTGTTCAATGAATCTTTTGAATAATAATCAAAAATGATGCAACTTCCAAATATACTCATCATAAATTTGTATTTGGAATACTGTAACATGTTTGATTTCTGTTATGATTAATTGATCAAATAAGACTTTTTTTGTTATTCCGCTAAAAATTGAACACCGCTTAAATGAGTTCATTCTACACACTCCAACACTAATTTCTTCTTGTGATTTCTATGCCCACTTGGCAAAAAACTTAGTGCAAAAATGAAGGACTTTAATTGTTTTTTAATTATTTATCTTTAATAATTTTTCGTCTATGACTTTCTGTTGCTTATCTATCTATCTTTTGGGTAATGTCTTTCTGTTTGTTTTTGCCCCCTATTTAACAGCACGTTCTGTGTCTACCTTCATTCAATTTGTTTACTTAATTTAAGTTTATAAAAATGTATAAACTTAGGGCCGCAAGCAATGTATGTATGCAAATATTTGTGGCTGCTTATAAAGAAATTATTAAAGACCATAATTTAAATAGCAATTTTTTTAAATATAATATTTTTTATTTTTTCTTTCATTATTTTTGTAAATGCAAATGCAAATTATATAATAGCATCTACCTACCTGTTGTTGGTGTGCTGTCTGTTGTTTATAATATTTAATTATTTTTTTCACTTTTGGGTCAACATCATGGCGGGCACAATCATTATTTTTCGACATTATTTTACATGTACATTTAAGATATTGTATATTTTAACAAGTTTGGTATTATGTAAATTGCACGCTGTCATTACGTTATGGAGCTTGTTAAAGGGAGCATGTTTGTATTTCATAAAATGCAGCATCCAAGTTTTTCTCGTAATGGCCGTGCTAACACTTATGGTTTGCCTTGGATAAAAATTCAATTTCATGATTGCATATATATGTATATAGTGACTGACAGTAAATATACTGTTTGTATGTTATCTGTAATAAGAAAAAAAAATAAATTGGCTATTATTATATTAATCATTTCTGATGAACGTCTTAGTTAATGGTTGTATACTAATAACTAAATAAGAACTGGAGATACACGCTCTATGCCGACTCGGAGCAGTCGATCTTAAGAAGCTTTACACTAAATTTGCACTCTTCGAGGCTTGCCATAGTCTACAGAGAGGTGAAGGCCGATCAGAAAAATGTATTGTTTTTGAAAATATACTGTATGCTTCAAATGAGATTTGAAACCGCCTAAATTTAGGAAGCTTTAATTGGATCACCCCTAGAAGAAGTTTCCATCGAAGAGCTTAATTTCGAAATATTAATAGAAATATAAACTTAAGACGAGCTATCACTATAGTATGTTAACTAACGGAACGTGATATTTATTATCTTATTTGCATAATTTTAAGTATCATTATTATGTTTATGTAAGATCATTGAACATATTGAAAAATTACGTGGAAAAAAAGTAGAAATAAACCTAATTTATCTAAACATAATCGTGTATTTCACCTTTTTAAAAATGTAAGGATCAAGTTGTTAACTGAAAAACCTACTTTTAAAACAAACATTTATCTCTATATTTGTAAACAAAAATTACTACTTATGGGACATAGAGTTCATTATATTGCTTCTGGAAAAGAAAATCAGCAAAAACCTGAGAAAAAAAGTTAAGAATCAAGGCAAGCAATATTGAAACTGATTGAATATTCAATGAAGTATGAATTTTGTGCAATAATTTAAATTTTCTAACCAACAACTATGGTCAAAAAACGCAAAACTATAACTTCTTTCGACAAACTGTTGGTGCGGAAATCAAAACAGAACCAATTTTACACCTCAGAGCTATTCCAAAATGATTTGAAAGTACCAGCAATGAACCATCATAATTAGGTATCGATTGAATGAAGTATTATAAATGGGTCCGAGAAAAGTTCTCAATTTGTGCCTCAAAGACATTAAACTTGGCCACTTTTTTTGCGAATAAACATGTCTTTCTAGAAAATTGGCAAAACGTTATTTGGTCAGATGAAACAAAGGTACATTAGGATCTGACAGGGCAGGGTAATATTATGATCAAAAACTTTCCTCAAAACTTTCAAAAAAAACTTAGCTTCGAATGGGTAAAAATAGTGTTACAGAATGATTTTCACAGTCTCCAGATCTTAAACAAAGTGAGAGGACATGTAGGAAGTTCTAAAGCATTAAATAGGGTTTTATGAAACAGAAAAACAAAGAACAATTTTGGTATGAAATTAAGAAATAGTGGTAATCATTTATATCGGCGGCTACTTGTGCCAAAAACAAACAAAAACAAAATGGCCATTTCAGCCCTTGAAAGGACTTTGACCGAGCTTCTTATGAAAGAAGCGTTGTGTGTGTTATTAAATGTTTGCACACAATTGACCGAGAACTGGACCTACATGTTTTATGCCGACTCCGAACGGCTAGAGTTCATGTTCTCAAGAAGCTTTACCTGGCATTATTTACTCTCTGAGGTTTGCCATTGTCTGCAGAGAGGTGGTAACCGATCAGAAAAATTTTTTATTGAAAAAACCTTTTAGCTGCGGCTGGGGATCAAACCCGGGCTCAGAGGATGCCACACACTTAACCTGCATGCCACGGTCACCACTTTACTTGTGCCAATGTGGTTAATTCTATGGAGTAATGATGTCATGAACTTATTTAATCAAAAGAAAAAAACAGTGCAATACATTCTCCATAACTTTCGAACTCAGGGAAAATGTATTTTTTAAAAAAATACACAAAAATACTGCAAGTAGAGTATAAGTTTTTTTCATTTTTTCCAGTAAGAATAAACTAAAGGATTAAATTTAAATTTCTACTTTAATTTTTGGGCATAATTCTTATAAAACTTGTAAAACACTTGAGAAAATAAGTTATCTACATACATTTTCATAATAATTTAATAATTTTAATTTAAGAAAATAAAATTTTTGTTGCACAAATTGTTGAAGAAAATTAACGTTTCTTTTATTTTTTCTCACCACTGTAGGTCTGTAGGAAGGTACACTTAAGGTCTTACTTATTTGTGCGATTTTTTAATAGACATCTCTTTAGGGACTAGCCTAGTGACTGAGTTTTTAAGATATGCCAACTACTTGCTTAATAAGAAATTCCATCAATACGAAATGGAATAATAATATGGTTATTCAATATTTACATCCAGGGACCGTATGGGCTATGGTGTTTATCGAAATTATCACATATTAACTGTTATCTTTTAACTTTTATTTTTTTCGACAAAAATAAAAGTTATTTTGTGCCTTTTAGTATTTTGGGCAAAAATAACAGTTACTTTTGACTTTTATTTTATCGGTCAAAAATAACAGTTATTTATTTTCTGACGTTTATTTTTTCGGTCACAAATTCAGATAATTTATTTTTTTTCAAAAGTCATTTTACCGACTGAAAAACTTTTGATACCATTATTTTCATCTCATTGGTGAGACATTTTACACATGGTGTCAATAGTTCAATTTGTCAAACGGCCTTTAAAAAAACACGAATTGCTTGATATTTTTGGTCCAAAACATTAAAGTCACAAAATAACTGATATTTTTGACCGATAATATAAAAGTCAAAAGTAACCTTTATTTTTCTCGAAAAAATACAAGGCAAAAAATAACAGTTAAATTTTAACTTTTAAAGAATCAGTCTAAAATTTAAAAGGCACTTAATATTCGTGCGGCTGAGGACATTTGTTACATAATGGTATATTTGAAAAAGTCTTTCAGCAATTTTTTTCATTTGAAAATTAACAGTTATTTTCGGTCCTTGTTTTAGTTCAATTGGTTGGTTTAGTTGCTTTCGAATGTTTTCTCAACTTTATCACTTTTTGAATGCTAGATTGCAAAGAACGTCGATTGTTGGGTGTATCAACTTGGTTGGCTATAAAATTTTGTTGAGATGTTCCAAAATATATTTTTACAAAGCATCATTGTGTTTTTCTGGGGATTGGTTCTTTGTAGATTCACCAAAATACACTGATGCTTCGTAAAAATAAATTTTGGGAACTAAGGCGATGTATCAATCACCTTAAGTTGCAGACACAGCTGCGGCGTTTTTATTCACGAACGCTTTCTGCTGCTCTTTTAGCTATTTTCTTAGCTTTGAGACGTTTTTTGGCTGGCAAAAACTATTTTCGGCAGTCTTAAATATTGCACTTTTAACACTTTTTGCTTTTATTATTATATTGACTTAACTGTTTTCTGCATGTTGTCAATCATCGGTGCAGTTTTTGATCACAACCAACTAACCAAATTAAGCTTTAAGCTCATTATGCGGCGAATGGCAGTAGAATTTTCTCCCACTAAATGTATCTCTACACGGTTAAAAAATCTTGGGCTAAATTCTAATCTTTTTTGGATTACATATAGGACACGACCAAAAAAAGATTACTTTTAAATCCAATGAAAAGTTTTAAATTTTCCAATCCAAAAAGATTAATTTTTAATTCGCAAAAAGTTTAAAATTTTTTATTCCTAAAAGGAATCATTTTTAATCCACAGAAAGTATAAGATATTATAATCCAAAAAGGATAAGATATAAGTCCAAAAAAATTAAAATATTGTAATCTGAAAAGGATTACTTTTTAATCCACAAAGATTCAACATTTTTAAAACCGAAAAGACTCAAGTTTAATCTTTCATTTAATTAATTTTTTTTTCATTTAATTAAAAATAAACTTCGGATGCTTTAATAACATTAATAATTATTTTAAGCGTAAATTTCGTAGTAATAGTAGTTTTCATTCTTAAGTAATATAAATACTTTTTCCTGAAAATACAACCTTAATGTAAATTTGAAGTCCAAAAATAGTCTTAAACTTAAACTTTTTTGGATTAAAAACAAATTAAACTAAAGTATGGAATAAAAAATAGTACTTTTTGGACTAAAAATTCCTTTAAACCAAAGTTTGGATTAAAAGCTAGTCCAAAATTTTTAACCGTGTATGCCTAAATATTTTCGCTTGAAGCTTAAAGAAAAAAATTTTCCGTGCATACTTTTAGGATGAAAATTTATGTTACGGACCAAAACGTGTTCAATATTAATTACATTTTGTTTGCCTGTTTATCATGTGCCTATGTAGCGTAAGTGTAGAGCTTCCGACTCTTGAGCAATGATCAACATCGATGGTCCAGGTTCAATTTTTGCTAGCGTCTCTCATTTTTTAAAAATTTTCATATGAATTAAAAACGTTAGCCTAGCGTCACGAAAGACCTAAAAATTTCACTCGCCGCCAAAGAAGTTTCACTTAAAAAACTTATACTGAAAGTCAACGTCGGTCTTACCTGACTGAAATAACCTAAGCCTTTTTCAGAATATAAAAATAGTATGGGAGGTGGGCGTTTCCTCAGGCGGATAAGTCCCACAATTTGGTCACATCATATATTTGATGTTACCAACAGATACATTGACATACTTTTAACTTTTTCAAGTTGTATGGGAGATGAGCGTGTGCGTAGACAAATTAAGCTCATAATGTGTGAACATATCAGTTTTGATGAATTTCAGATCCTTGGATCCATTTGATATGTTTAATAATTTTCATGTAATCATCTCTACTCAGAGATGGTGCACTTTTTATCAGCACCAATCAAAAATGTAAATAACAAAAAATATTTCTATATCTACGGACTTATTTGTGCGAGAACTTTAAGATATTTTTTATAACAAAAACAAAAATTTAACGTATGCCACACACACAAACACACACACACACACACACACTATTCAAGTGTTTTGAATTATTGTATCGTATTAATCGATATAAATACTAATAATAATAACAATAATAATCAAAAGAAATACCGCATAACTGCCACACATCTCATATTTCTTTATTTATTGCTAAACATTAACCGTTAAGCAAGCTGTACAGATGCTGGGAAAAAAAAAAAAAAACAAGAAAACGAAAAAATTATCAGCGATATCTGCACACAAACAATGTATAACTTATGCTATAAATTAAAGATTTGTTTATGTTAGCGTTTTTTGTTTGTTCCCTAGCGGTAACTAAAAACTTTGCTCGCCTGAGCAACATTGCTACAGTAGAAGCAGCAATAACAGCAGCAACAGCAACATCAGTGTTTATAAACATTGCGCACTTTCACAAGAGCTGGCTGAAATCACATTGAGTGTTTTCTGTTGATATTGAAACAATGAGATCTCCAGAGTGTATATTTGAGTAAAAGAGTCATAATTTAGAGTAGCTGCTGCATTTTGAAGAAATAATTATTGTAGTATTTTGCATTTCTTATGCTTGAATTCTTTGTTTGTTTATTATTTTTGATTTTAAAAAAAATCAAATTGTTTTTATTTTTAGAAATGCAAATAAATGAGAAAAACAAAATAATATTCCTGTATTGTATTGTATTGAAGTTTGTTCAAACCTACACACCGGCACACTCATACAAACTCGTTCAAAAGACAAAAACCTCACAAAACCTGTTATAAATATTCAATTTTTGCCGTCTATTGCTTCCAACTTCCACATATTTTTGTTTACTTTGTTTTTTTTATTAACAGATTAAAGTCAGGCCAAAAATGATGTCATATTTGAATATTTAGCAAACTTCCTTTAGAGTTCAGCTATTTTAATATAATGAGTCAGTTTTGACGTTATACTCGTTAAAATAAATTTATTGAAAAAATTGCATTGTTTTTCATAAAAACTTAAGGTCGTCTTTATTTAAAGTGTGCACGCATGATTGTTTTATTGATTCTTAACAAATGCAAATGAAATTTCTAATGAGATGTGCAATCTTTATTTATGATTGTTCATTTGTTTTCGCTCCATGATTTTAACGATTAAGTTAAAAGTTCTAAAGTTTCTAATTAAATTTCTTTATTAACCCTTTGCAGTCACAGCTGTGTGTCTGCCAGTTGTGATTGTTTAGAAATGCAGTTTGAAAACAAATTCAAAAACATGTCTGAATCAGATTTATGATTCAGTAGAGTATTCAGTATTCAGTAGAATAATAAAACGATATAAACTTAATAAGAAACAAGTAAAAAAAGCTTAAAATTGGTCTAGCCCGACTATGAAATACCCTAAACCTTCTTTTTCAAAATACAATAATAGTATTAACAAGTAAAGAAAGTCTAAAGTCGGTCTAGGCCGACTATGAAATACCCTAAACCTACTTTTCCAAAGAAAAAAAAATATTATTGAAAATGGGCGTGTCCGTGTGCGGATGAAGCCTATATTTAATACGCATTTAAATGTTGATGAAAAATTTACACATACCAAGTTTTATTCCTGTAGCTCACAGTTAAAGCCTTTATTGTGCTTTCGCTATGGGAGATGGGCGGATTCATGGACGGACTACTTCCAATTTTTGAACACACCTTAGTTTTGGTATAAAATACATACATACCAAATTTCATTTCTCTATGACAAACATAGCCTTATTTATTGAGTTTTAAACTTTTTGGGTTGTATGGGAGGTAGGCGTGTCCGTATGCGGATGACGTCCATTTTTCAAAACCATCTTTGTCTTGTCATAAAAAACATTCGTGCCAAATTTTAGCTCTGTTGGTTAAACAGAGGCTTATTTATTGCGTTTTCAATTTTTGGGTTGTGTGGGAGGTGGGCATGTCCATGAACGGATGACGTCCATTTTTCTAAGACATCTTTGTGTTTGTATAAAACACATACATATCAAATTTTATTGTTGTAGGCTAAATTTGAGCTGAGTTATGCAGTTTTCAATTTTCGCGTTGTATGGGAGGTAGGCGTGTCCGTGGACGTATGATGTGGATTTTTTAAAACTATCTTTGTTTTGTTATAAAAAACATATGTGCCAAATTTAAGCTCTTTAGGTTAAATACCGGCTTATTTATTGCGTTTTCAATTTTGGGGTTGTATGGGAGGTGGGCGTGTCTGTGAGCGGATGACGTCCACTTTTCGAAGACATCTTTGTGTTGGTATAAAACACATACACACCAAGTTTTATTGTTGTAGGCTTATTATTAGCTGAGTTATGCAGTTTTAAATTTTTGCGTTGTATGGGAGGTAGGCCTGTCCGTTAGCGGATTCCAAAAATATTCAATAGTGCAGATCCTTGGGTGCATGTGACCATGTGTACCAAGTTTCATCCAATTATCTCAACTCCTTCTTCTTATCCTGTGTATACGGACAACACACAGACGGACAGACGGACGGACGGACATGAATAGCTCGACTCACGAGGTGACGCTGATCAAGAATATATATACTTTTTTATACCGGACTCGCTTCGTCCTATGCGTTACAAACGTTTGCACAAAGCTAATATACCCTGACCTTTCAGGTTTAGGGTATAAAAATGGGCGTGTACGTGAACGGATGAAGACCATATTTTATATGGGTTTCAATTTTGATGAAAAAATTACAAACATTTATAAAAATGAGCTTATTTATGCCGTTAGGCGTGTGGGAGGTAAGCGTGTCCTTGGGCGGATTCCAAAAGTATTCAAAAGTGCAGATCCTTGGGTCCATGCAACTATGTGTACCGAGTTTCATCCAATTATCTTAACTCCTTCTTCTAATCCTGTGCATAGGGACAACACACAGGCGGACGGACAGACGGACGGGCGGAAATCGTCAGCTATAGAGATTCCAGTCCCGGGATCGCGGACTTTTTCCAGTCCCGAAAGTCCCAGGATTATAACTTCGGAAATTCCGGGATTTTCGGGATCCTGGAATTTCTTTAAAACTTCTGGATTTGGTTGATTTTTCCGAACTTTTCCATATATATAGATGAAATAAAAGACAAACTTCCATAAATTTAGATGAAATTATAAAACTGTTCATTTGAAATATTTATCATTTTAGCATTTATAAATATTGCTTGCAACTCTTTTTCGAGTATATTTTGTACAATACAATGATTCTTTATTCCTGGTCTTTATTTTCACAGATTTCACTGAAAAAAGACAAATATATTCTGCACAAAAGCGTTATTTTATTTCTTTGGTCAATTTGTTTTTTGAAAATAATATCTAACCTTTCCAACCAAACAAATAAATTTTTTTATTTATTAAAAAATTGGTTTTTCTCTGTTTTATTAATCCCGAAATCCCAATATTTGAAATCAATCCCGGGACTGGAATCCCTAATCAGCTATTAAACGATATTAACGATAATCTGCTCTAACTAACGAGATCTTATTTCCATCGTGTATAAAGTACTTTCGAGCGTATTGTGTGAAAGATTGAAGCCATTTACCAATCCGCACCCTGAGTGTGAAAAATCTAATGAAAACTTCCTCTGCCTCCCATACAACGTTAATGTTTATGTCTAATATGGCCAATATGCAAAGCGAAAATTTTTATTAATTTTGCAGATGTAGGCTTTTTATGAATTTTAGTACTGTAGTAGTTTCTGATTCATATGTAAAGACATATCTTTTTTATATGTTATATGAGAGCATAGCGACCTGTACAATAACCTATTAGAAGTTAAAGGTTGGATCTACTTAGCTTGAGCAGAATCTTTGATTTAGCTCTACTGAGATCAAAATATTTTTTTGCTTGCCTCTGTCGATAACAATTTTTCCATTTGGCACAGTAGCTTTTTGTTTTACTAGTCTTTTGACAAACAATCAGGAACCGATATGCCCCTTTTTTTCGATAAAGCAGTCTGCCTTTTCACTGCCTTCAAACCCTTCATGTCCCACCTGTTTTCGTCACAATGCATTTCGTGATTTGGCATAAACAAAAACATATTTTAGTTCAAGCTCATTTGCTTGAACAGTCTTTATTGCCGCTTGACTGTCAGAGAGTACACTGATATGTGACCACATAGTTTTTCTACGGAGACATTCCTGGAGACATACTTCAAAAGCATATATTTCCGCTTGGAATATGATTGCAGCATAGCTCATTGGAAGGGCTTTTTGGAATCTGGAACCATACACTCCTGCTACTGTTTCTCCATTTTCTATTTTAGACCCATCAGCATACCAAAACTGTGAGTCGGATTCAGGTATGCAGCTATAATTTTTCCAAATTTCTCTGTTAGGTATACTACCTTGTAACACTTCGAGAATTTAAGCTCCGGTAATATCTTGTCAGGTATTTCTTTACAATAAAAGGTCTAAAAATAGGTCAGTGTATATAATATATATATAAATATATATAAAGGTCAGTGTATATTAACTTTATAGCAAACGTTTTAACACCTAGAAATTGAGTCCGGTATAGAAAAATGTATATATTCTTGATTAGAGTCACCTCGTGAGTTAATTTAGCCCTGTCCGTCCGTCCGTCCGTCCTTCTGTGTGTTGTCTGAAAACACAAGATATGAAGAAGGAGTTGAGATAATTGCATGAAATTTGGTACACATGTTCACATGAACCCAAGGATCTGCACAATTGAATATTTTTGGAATACGTACACGGACACGCCTACCTCTCATACAAGCAAAAACAATTAAATCACTGTATAGAGGGTTTTATTAAAGCTACATAACCGAAATTTAATATGAATATATTTTGTACAAAAACTAGGACAAGTACAAAAACTGCGCGTGATTCGGTTACAAACACGCCCACCTCCCATACAACAAACAATATTGAAAATACCATAAAAGGTTTGTATATGACCTACAGGGATTAAACTTGGTATGGGAGGGTTTTATATAATTCAACCACCAATATCTACAAAATCGGTGATAGAATCCTTCCTTAAAGACATTCTCTCGTGGCAGTGATGACGTTGGATGTTCTTTTCAGCTCAAACATGATGATTCTACATTGGAACATAGTAAGAAGATATTAATTCTGTAATTTTAAGAGGGACTTTTCCATAGCATCGCCTCTTTGGTTGCATTGAATGACGTATTGTCAGAGGCTCTTTGAATATCAATGAAGGCACATAACTCTGTTTGTTTCGGCTCAAAGCCTTTTCCATAAAGAGATTATGGAAATAATTCATATATAAAGTGTATTAGTGCCATAAATTGGCAGAAATTATACTCATGGCAATAATGCACATGATTTGCCTTTGTACGGAATATTTAGCCCTGGTACTGCATGATATTATGTTTGCTAAGTGTAATGGCAATAATATATACAGCTATGTGCATTATTGCCATGATAATTATTTCGGCCAATTTATGGCACTAATACACTTTATAAGTTTGCATGGAAGTTATATCTTCTGTGGGTTGAATCAAATTCTTGATGGCAATATTTCACATGGCATTAATTCTCTGCCTAACGGGAATTATTGCCATGACCAATTCGCTGGCAATAATGCATATGGCCCAAAATCTCAACTTAATCAACTTAAATCAAACTTAATCAACATGGCCTTAATGGACAGCGCCATTCCAGACACTTATAAAAGATATATATATATTTTTGTGGGACATTTTAGCCATCACACGGTTTTTAATTCGATTTTGCATAAGAATTTAAAAAAGGGGTCAAATTAAAACCGCCCTAAAATAAAATTCAGTCGTAAATTATAAAAACGCCGACACACTTATAGTTTTTGTTGGTACTCTCTAAAAAAATCAGTTGCCGGAACCTTTGTAAATTTTGTACTAGATGACGTAACCTGGTGCTACTCGGGGTTGTGCCTCAGCACAGAAAGAGGACGATTTTCAAAACTGCTCTAATTTTTACGTTTTTAAATTCAATTATCAATTCATTTATCAATTCAATTTTAAAATTTTTTAAATTATCGAAAGTGTTTAGTCAAATTTCCGTAAAACTGTAAAACAAAAATTTCTAGACATGATTAAAACAAAAAATGACATCTTCAACGTCTCGATCTGACGTCTGGTTTCTGAGGAAAATGGACACCCACACTCAGAAAAAAACACATATCTTCCTCCGGTGAAAAATTTCTCTATTTTCGATAACAGCAATTTTCTCTTTTCAAATAAAATTTTCTTCGATTAGAATAAATTATCACATTTTTGAAGAAATTAATCTTCACTTCTAGGAAATGGAAATATTTCAATGTCTTTTATAATGACAAATATTTTTCTCGCACAAAAAAATTTTCATTTATACAGAAAAATTTTTTGAAAATGAAAATTTTTTCCTAAATTTTGATAAAAAATTCACTATGAGAAGTATTTTTTTCAATAAAAACAAAACTTTTCTCAAGATGTATTTAAGAACGTTTTTCAAACCGACACCGTAGTGCTGTCAAATTTCGCACTTTATATTTTTTTTTCTTTTTTGTGTGAGAAACACTTTGAAAGGGAGTATTTCTATAGGAAAAAGGGATAAACTACGAAACATCATAAACAGGTTTTTTGGTTGAAAAGTTAAGTGGTGTAAATTAGTTATCTGTTTTTCTTGCCGTCAGACTTGGTTTCCCCCACAACTGATAACCTAGAGCTGTTATAAAATCCTACATTCTGGCATATTTTCCGGAGCTCGAACCCGTAACATTCGGTTCACTTCCTTCTTTGAAAGTCGTCCTTGGGTACTTCGATAAAATTAATATTTTTTTTGTTCCAGGTAATACGACAGATAGCATAGCTTTACGACAGATGTAATGTAGTTTTTTAATTAATCACATCAAGATAGGTCTGTTTCCATACGCACTTCAAGTAGAGTTCGAGTAAAGTTCGAGTAATAGAAGTAATTTGATCATCTGTCGAAATGACAAAATTTTTCAAAGAGTACGGAAACGATTTCAAGTAATTTTCAAGTACAACAACTGCTTTTTAAAAAAAATCAAATTTAATTGCTTTGTTTTATTTAAAACCCTTTCATAAGCGTTTATTTTGGTTGTTTTAGCTATTTTTATTAATTTGCCAACCAACTGCATAAATTTATTCACAAAACAACGCAACAATTCACAAAACAACGCAAACACACTCTGACAATAGGGTGTTTGAAGCTCGAGATTCGTGTTGGGAGAAATTTTTCAAGTAAAGTTCGATAGCGACAAGTGTCATTTTGCTTGTTCTTCTTATCTCTTGGGCTGCAAAAATGTGTAAAGAAACACTTTCGAGTAATTGTGTTTCTGTAACTGTGTAAAGAGTCTTTCTCTAAAATCGAATTATTTTTATATATTTCTCTTTTCATAGAAGGTTTTTATCATTTTTAGAGAATTTTTAGGATCGCATTTAGAGAAAAGCATTCTCTGGAGCAAGGTCAATACCATTTTTCAGTAAATATGATGCCATTTTTATAATATTCCGCGAAACTTTTTTCTGAGTGCAGTTTGAAAAGTCATTTCTAGAAAAATGCATTTTAAGTTTTTCTTAGCATGCATTAATATGCAATTTTATCCCAAATAAATTCCAATTTTAAGAAATCCTATAAGCATCTTCAATTTTTTAATTGTCTTCGTTCAACTTCGGTTTTGGTCGATATTGTTCGGTTAATTTTTTTTTCAATTCTGCTGGTATTCGTTAAACTTCTTTTTTTCGTTCGTCTTTGGTTCTTGAATTCGTTGGTCTTCGGCTCATTCTTTGATTTTTGTCGAAAGAATTTTTAAAAGCATAGGATCTATTTCAATAACAGATACAAATGCTTGCCATGTTTCATCAAAATCGGTTCGTCCGTTTTGACGTGAGTGAGCCGAACATAATTAATTGATTAAAGCGCCCTCTCACGGAAGTTTTCTGAAATTTAAATAGCCTCAATTTTGTTGAAGAGTCAAGTTATTCCACGTACCAAATTTTAGTAAAATCGATCAAGTCATTTAGGAGTTATTGAGTCTTAACAATGCACTACTTATAGTGCCCTCTTTCGGAAGTCTTTGGAATTTTTTATATTTCATGTTTTATCTCGGGTGCAGTTTAACTTTCTTACCAAATTTCATTGAAATCGGTCCAGGCGCTTAGAAGTTATTGTAGAGTGCCACGCCCACATACTTCCACCTACTTTTTTACACCCCCTATGTTCGTACTAACTATGAAAGGTACTCGATGTCGAAATTTCAGCTCAATCGGATAAACGGTGCGCAAGCCTATACGGAACAGACAGACAGACAAACATTTGATTTTATATATTAGATGTTTTATTTTGGGATCAGTTGAACCTTCATACCAAATTTTATGGAAATCGGTTCAGGCGTTTAGAAGTTATTACATAGTGCCACGCCCACATACTTCCGCCCAATTTTTTTACTTATGCTTTATATTGGTTGCAGTTGAACTTTCATAACAAATTTCATTGAAATCGGTCCAGGTGCTTAGGAGTTATTGATTCTTACAAATGCACTACTTACAGTGCCCTCTTGCGTAACTCTTTGGAATTTTTTATGGCTTATGTTTTATTTTGGGAGCAGTTGAACCTTCATACCAAATTTCATTGAAATCGGTTCAGGCGTTTAGAAGTTATTATAGAGTGCCACGCCCACATACTTCCGCCCACTTTTTTACACCCCTATGTTCTTTCTCACTATGAAAAGTACTCGGTGTCCAAATTTCAGCTCAATCGGATAAACGGTGCGCGAGCCTATACGGAACAGACAGACAGACAGACAAACCAACATTTGATTTTATATATTAGATAAAATTTGATTTTGTTGAACAGTGTTATTATTTTCAATATTTCACTTTCGATGAGATGAAATTTACTTGATTTATGTAACAAGAATGTAGAAAGTTTAAGGAAAGGGATTAGCTTTCATTGGAAAATTATTGAACTTTAAGACGACTTGAAGGCTCTGTGCAAAACAGCGCAAAAGAATTTTTTTATCTGGCGAACAATTTTTGTTTTTAATCAATATAACAAAAAAAAAGTTTTTTTTCAACTAAATTAATTAATTATAAAAATTTTTGAAAGCAAATACCTTAGTTGTTTGCTGATAAGCGTTAATCCGGTTTATTGGCAAAACGATTAAAAATAAAGCAAAAAATTGTTGAAAAATTTTAAAAATTCTCAATTTGTTAACGTCAAGAAATTTAATTGAAATACTCAAAACTTGATAAGAGCTTTCTGGCAACGCCTGTACAAGTTTGGAAAATCACAACAACTTTGAAAAATTTCAATATAAGCTCATTATAAAAAAGTAAGTGGTGGATAAATAAAAAAAAATTAAAAAACAGGAAAACGTAATAAAAGCAAAAGTTACTCTGCGTTCTCCACTATATACCGATTTGAGCAGCTGGTGGGCTAGTTGACTGCTTGGCGGCTGCGGGCTAAAAGTATTTATTTCTTCACGTCATATCATTGCCATTTTTATTTTGACTTTATTACTCGTTCTTCCAGTTTACCAGCTATGCTTTTTTTACTTTTCGAACTGCAAAAGGCAAAAAAGACAAAACAAAAAACAAATCCGCTTATTACTTGTTTCTTGCCCGAACAAAAACCCAAATTTAAGCACACTACCTGATTTGGCAGTCTTTTATGGACTTGGAAGTTCATTTTTGGTTTTGTTGCATTTCCTTTTTTTTTTCTACACCGACCAACACGCAACAGCAAGAAAACAGAAATTCGAAAATCAAAAGCATCTTCAAGTTAGACGCTGTTTATTTCCTTTTAGGCAACAGCAGCATGAGGCTGCATACAAATTTAGAGCAAGCCAATAAAAGATGGTTGTTGAAAGATAACAATCGGCTTGCAGTGAAAGTGAATTGTATGCGCAAAAAAAAACAAAAAAAAGTAAACACAAAAAAAAATGGCATCATTTAAGTTCATTGATACAATTTTTAAAATTTGCCTAAAACCGTTCGCTCAGCGCATTAAAAAAGCTTTGAACGTCAAATTCACAAAGTTAAAAAAAACAGAAAACACAGTTACAATTGTACTGAGTTAGTTTGGTTTTGAGTTACGAGCTCAACATTAATAAAATGATATCATCATAAAAAAATCAGCAACTGTTTTTATTTTTCTTCTTATTCTTCCTCTTCATTGTCTTGTGCTGCAGAAGCGGATATGAGCAACGGGGAAATCTTGTTAAAATTTAAGAAATTTCAAGTTTTTGTTAAGACAAATTTGAGCAATAATTTTCATTATGAATGTCTATCTGCTGGATTGATCATTTAATTTGTGGCCAAACAAAATTGGCCTTCGTCTTGAACAAAAGTTGAAAGTTCAAAATGTTTTCTTCGTATTGCAAAACATTGACACTCCGTTGTCATAATTTATTTCAACAAATTTTTTGCGCACAGTTGATAAAATCTTTTGTCACAACAGTACAGAATTTCTAATGTCAAATTTTTTTATAGTCAAGTTTGTCATGCGATACGCCAACGAGTGTCTAGAAAAGCTGCACATACGCCACACATAAATCACTTATTTCTTGTCTACCCACAATAGGTAATTTTAAACAAGTAGAAAAATACAAAATTTTGCACAACTCTATAAAGCTGTCAACATTCAGTGTCAATCTGGCCGCCAACTGGCATTTCTTAGCTAAGATTGTGTGGTTTTTTTTTTCTGTTTATTTTCTTTGTGCTCTTCAAGTCAAAGACACAAAATATTGTCATCCAACATGAGTTGGCGGTTGGTGGTCTCTCTAAGCTTGTCGCAACCTTAAAATTTTCGCTACAAAGTCAAGTCAAGCAAACAATATGTATGATTTTTCAGCAGAACTGGCAACGCCACACACGCAGAGTTTATGCAGTAAAACAAAGAGATGCATAAAATTTCTATTTTAACCCAGACTAATGTGTCTGTCATTGAAACAGATGTTTTTTTGCAAAAATTTTAATTGAAGGTTTGAACTTTAGTTTTTTTTTTAGGGATAAACCTAAAAATTGAAAACCTAGATGAAATTTTTGATACGTTTGGAGTACCGTTCCGAACTCTTTTACGAACAAAATATGTTTTATTATTTGACTATATAAAACACCGTGTAACTCATTCTACCCAACTTAAACCAGACCACTTAGAGTGGAAAATTTAAGTGAAAATCTGCTGAGAGCTAAATCTGAAAAATACGTTGGATGTTGGAATAATTGGAATTTTAATTCCATAATTTTGACAATTACAACTAAGCAGGTGTGCATCTGTTCATTGTCTTGATCCGTAAAAAGATCCTTGTCTGTTCATGAAAGAGTATCTTTTTACGTTTCAAATGAGGACTTTTTCTTGATTTCATCGCTTATGCTTTCCTCCAATAACGACGCTTAATACTGTCTTGTTATCGTTTTCCCTTTTCAACGTTATCGATGTAGCTGATTCTTACTTAGATGGCGCCTGGTCTAAGAATTTGCGCCAGCCTCTTTTGTCGTGCGCTTGCTGGCGCCAGTTGGAAACTCCAAGCGTCGTCAGGTTATCCAATGCCTGGTCTTTCCAACGGAGATGCGGTCTTCCTCGTCTGCGTTGGCCACCGTTGGGTACCGAATCCAATATCTTTTTCGCTGAAGCTTCGTCGTTCATTCTCTCGACATGACCTAGCCAGCGCAGCCGCTCTATTTAAATACGCTTGACTATATCGATGTCGGCATATAGCTCATACAACTCGTGGTTCGATCGTATTCGGTACTCGCCATTGACGCAGATTGGACCATAGATCTTGCGAAGGATTTTTCTCTCGAACGCTCCCAAAGTCCTTTCATCAGAGCTGCTCAACGTCCAGGTTTGTGATGCGTATAGTAGGACGGGCATGATTATTGACTTATAGAGCGTCAGTTTTGTTCGTCAAGAGAGAGCTCTGCTTCTCAATTGCCTACTGAGCCCAAAGTAACATCTGTTGGCAAGAGTTATCCTTCGTTTAATCTCAATATTGATATCATTGGAGGAGTTAATACTGTATCCCAGGTAAACAAAGTCCTTCACTACCTCAAAGGAGGTGCTGTCAAGAGTGACGTGGTTTCCAAGACACTAGGACTGTTTGTTTGTTGACACAAGTTACTTCGTTTTATCTGCGTTCACTGCAAGACCCATTCGACTCCACTTTTTTTCTAGCCTGGAGAATGCTGCACTGACTTCGCGCGTGTTGTGGCCAATGATGTCAATATCATCAGCATACGTCAGCAGCATAACACTCTTATAGAAAATTGTGCCGCTGCGTCTCAGGTCAGCAGCTCGGATGATCTTCTCCATGACTATATTAAAGAAGTCGTACGATAAGGAATCACCTTGTCTGAAACCTCGCTTGTTATCGAACGGAAAGGAGAGGTCCTTCCCGATTTTCACTGCGCTGCTGGTGTTCTTCAGTGTCATCCTGCAAAGACGTATTAGCTTCGCAGGAATACAAAATTCAGACATGATTAAGGTGATAAGGTGACTCCTTATTGGACTGTCGAAGGCGGCTTTGAAATCGACAAAGAGATGGTGCGTGTCGATTTGTTTTTCAAGGGTCTTTTCCAAGATTTGTCGGAGCGTGAAGATCCGGTCAATGGTGGACTTTCCAGGTCTAAAGCCACACTGATAAAATCCAATCAGTTGGTTGACTATCGGCTTCAGTCTTTCACACAATACGCTCGACAGGACCTTATATGTGATATTAAGAAGGCTAATCCCATTGGTAGTTTGCGCCAATGGTGGGATCTCCTTTCTTGTGGATTTATGACTTTCTTGGCATTTAACATTTACATAAATATTATTTCGGGTTTATGGCCACCACGACTATTTTGCACAATAATCATTCTGGAGGTCCAATTTTCGACCACCTTTTCAAGCATTTGAGGGCGTATTTCAGCAATGACACGTTGAATATTGGTTTCCAAAGCGTCAATCGTTGCTGGTTTATCCACATAAGCCAACGACTTCACGTATTCCCACAAAAAATAATCAAGTGGCGTCAAATCACACGAACGCGGAGGCCAACTCTCCGGTCCATTTCTCGAAATAATGTTATCGTTGAAATGTTCTTTCACTAAGTCGATTGTTTCGCCCGCAGTATGACAAGTGGCACCATCCTGTTGAAACCACATTTCGTCCACATCCATATCTTGAAGATTTGGCAACAAAAATAGATTGATCATGGATCTGTATCGATTTCCATTCACGGTAACGCGTCGTTATGACAACGAATCGATAAATTCTCGTTTTCTTCGACATTGGCCTCAACGACAGCAATATTTTCTTCTGTACGCACTCTTTTCATTCTTCTCGGTGGCTTGGCATCCAAAAGATTGAATGTAGACCGAAATTTGGTAATTACATTCTTTATGGTGGTCTCAGACGAACGGTTATGTGCGCCATAAAATTGACGAAGTGCTCTATAAACATTTTTAATTGAACACTGTTTTTGAAAATAAATTTCCACGATTTGGAAGCGTTGTTCTGGAGTTAACCTATTCATGAAAAAACCCTCATAAAAAAACACCCTTTAGTTATGAAGCGTTTTTTAAAAAATTGATGGAAATTTCACGAAAAAATTAAGCACATGTTACCCAAATGACCAAAAAAATTGCCAAAACTTCTGACTTATGCGCATTAAAGTAAAGTTTGGACATTTGTTTTTCGAAAAAAAATAAAGAAAATGTCTGTAATTGACCAACTTATGCTTAAAATTTGAAATTCTTCGAAAAACGCATTTTTTTGTTAAGATCTGATTAGCTCGACCTTTTCCAAAAAAATTGAAAAAAAATCTCAAAAATACCTTAACCCTTAATCCTTTAATACGCTTTCAAACAAAGATTGAGCAACTATGAAATTCGAAAAAAAATGTCTTTTGGGACACCTCTAGTGTACAATAGTAAACGGTATTTGAAGCACTATTTGAGGTCCTTCTGAAACCTTCTAAGATGACGCTGGATAACTCATAAGTATTACCTGGTCTCTCAAAGAACTGGCCTGCTTCACTTTATTTCTGTCCTGTTATTGTAGCAGAGTGTGCTCCTCTAAACTTGCTAAAGAGTAAAGATTGAATTACTATTCAAGCATAGCTTATAATCTGGAACTGGAAACTTTGTTCTAAAACCTCCTCACATGAGAAAATGAGTAACAAATTTGCCGTTCTCTCAATGTAGGCCATGACATCGAGGTAAATTCCAGGGGTCAAGTTATTGTGTTGGTTAAGGAAACCTTTTACTCAACCGGGATTCGACAAAGGGGCTTTAAAGTATTACAAATTTTTTTATTATTTTTACGAATGCGATGCTGGTGCTAAAACTAGGTAAAAATAAATCCTTGAGACCGCATCCATTGTTAAAATTTAAACATTATGTAATTTTTAAAAATAGTTTTACCATCTTAATTTTTTTTGTTTTATTATGAATTGTGGTGAATGGTACCATTTATCAATTCCATGGAAATGAATCAAGTTTAATTGGAAAATTCAAAGACGAAGACGTTTTGATTCCAAACATCCCAATGACTCCATCTGATATGCCATTTGAATTTAAGAGGATTATATTCCCTGTTCGCCTTGTATTCGTCGTTGCCTTCAATAAGTCGCAAAGACAATCTTTAGAAATAAATTTGGAAAATCCAGTTTTCTCACATGGCCAATTCTATAGAGTTTTAGAAAATTTTTGATATAACTTTCGAACTATAAATATGTACACACATACGCAGAAAAAAATATATTTACCACAACCATAATGGGAGAGGAAACTATTATTATTGAAAACTTTTTGAGCGCAAATAAGTTTATTTTTACTAAAAACATGATTCTATTTTGCGGTTACCATAAATAGTTTGCGTAAGCAATTTACTTTGTTAAGATTTATATAATACTAGCGGATGTAACCCGGTTTTACTCGGGGTTGTGCCTCGAGCACAGTAAGAGGACGATTTTCAAAACTGCTCTCATTTTTACGTTTTTAAATTCAATTATCAATTCAATTTTAAAATTTTTTAAATTATCATTTTTTGCGGTTATCCTCCTTACGTCGAAAGTGTTTAGTCAAATTTCCGTAAAACTGTACCTGCCAGACATGATTAAAACAAAAAATGACATCTTCAACGTCTCAATCTGACGTCTGGTTTCTGAGGTAAATGGACACCCACACTCAGAAAAAAACACATATCTTCCTCCGGTGAAAAATTTCTCTATTTGCGATCACAGCAATTTTCTCTTTTCAAATAAAATTTGCTTCAATAAGAATAAATTTTCACATTTTCGAAGAAATATTTCTTCACTTCTAGGAAATGGAAATATTTCAGTGTCTCTTATAATGACAAATATTTTTCCCGCACAAAAAATTCTCATTTATACAGAAAAATTTTTTGAAAATGAAAATTTTTTCCTATATTTTGATAAAAAATTCACTATGAGAAGTATTTTCTTCAATAAAAACAAATTTTTTCTTAAAAATAAAGAGTCTTTTTCTCTAAAATCGAATTATTTTTATATATTTATCTTTTTCATAGAAGGTTTTTATCATTTTTAGAGAATTTTTGGGATCGCATTTAAAGAAACGCATTCTCTATGGCAAGGTCAATCCCATTTTTCAGTAAATATGATGCTTATTTTATTATTATTATTTTTATCATATTCCATGAAACTTTTTTCTGAGTGCAGTTTGAAAAGTCATTTCGAGAAAAATGCGTTTAAAGTTTTTCTTAGCATGCATTTAAAATGCAATTTTATCTCAAATAAATTCCAATTTTAAAAAATTCTATAAGCATCGATTCGATTTTTGGATTGTCTTCGTTCAACTTCGGTTTTGGTCGATACTGTTCGGTTAATTTTTTTTTCATCTTTATATAGCTTTTCTGATGGTATTCGTTAAACTTCTTTTTTTTGGTTCGTCTTTGGTTCTTGACTTCTTTTGCCTTCGGCTCATTACTTGATTTTTGTCGAAAGAACTTTTAAAAACATAGAATCTATTTCAGTAACAGATACAAATGCTTGCCAAGTTTCATCAAAATCGGTTCATCCGTTTTGACGTGAATGAGCCGAACATAGTTGATTGAATAAAGCGCCATCTTACGGAAGTTTTCTGAAATTTAAATAGCTCAATTCTGTTGCATTTTAGTAAAATCGATCAAGTCATTTAGGAGTTAATGAGTCTTAACAATGCATTACTTAAAACGCCCTCTTTCGGAAGTCTTTGGAATTTTTTATATTTTATGTTTTATCTTGGGTGCAGTTGAACGTTCATACCAAATTTCATTGAAATCGGTTCAGGCGTTTAGGACTTGTTGAGTCTTTAAAACGCACTACTTAAAGCGCCCTCTTTCGAAAGTCTTTGGAATTGTTATAGCCTATGTTATCTTGGGCGCAGTCGAAACTGCATTCCACATTTAATTGAAATCGGTCCAGGTGCTTAGGAGTTATTATAGAGTGCAACGTCCACATACTTCCGCCCATTTTTTACCTATGTTTTATCTTGGGTGCAGTTGAGCTTTCATGCCAAATTTCATTGAAATCGGTATAGGAGTTTAGGAGTTATTAAGTCTTAAAAACGCACTGCTTAAAGCGCCCTCTTGCGGAAGCCTTTGGAATTTTTTATTGCCTATGTTTTGTTTTGAGAGCAGTTGAACCTGCAGACCAAAGTTCATTGAAATCTGTTCAGGTGTTTAGGAGTTATTATAGAGTGCCACGCCACATACTTCCGCCCAATTTTTTGCCTATGCCTTATCTTGGGTGCAGTTGAATCTTCATACCAAATTTCATTGAAATCGGTTCAGGAATTTAGGAGTTATTGAGTCTTAAAAACGCACTACTTAAAGCGCCCTCTTGCGGAAGTCTTTGGAATTTTTTATTGCCTATGTTTTGTTTTGGGAGCAGTTGAACCTGCAGACCAAAGTTCATTGAAATCTGTTCAGGTGTTTAGGAGTTATTATAGGGTGCCACGCCCACATACTTCCGGCCACTTTTTACACCCCCTATGTTCTTTCTCCCTATGAGAGGTACTCGGTGTCCAAATTTCAGCTTAATCGGATAAGCGGTGCGCGAGCCTATACGGAACAGACAGACAGACAGACAGGAGGACAAACATTTGATTTTATATATAAGATGTTCACTAGCAACTGTTCTTATTTGATGCAATAAACATATTAGGGGTATTATCGCAGTATAGCAAAGATGCAAAATTTGTGAAAATGCAACCTTGCAATACTGAAATATGCAACACTGTGGGAGCGCAGAAAATCACAAATAATGTGAATATTAAAATAAATGCCGGGAACAGGTGAAAACAAAAAATTTAAATACTTACTCTGACACACACGAACTAAAATGAACAAATTTGTCTCAATCAGAGTGCAAGGTTGCACGTCCACTCAAAACATAGGTATCACTGTTGCACAGATTGCGCGAATTGCAAAACTTTTATCGCTTGTATTTTGTTGTTGTGTCGTTGTACGGGTTGCAAGATTCAGCAACTTTTGCAATTCCGACACCTTGCAAGGGTTTTGCTAGACAGCGAGAATACCCCTATTATGTTTACTGTGACAAGTTTTAAGGCAACTTAGTAGTAAGTTAAATATACAATTAGAGCGAGAGCAAAATATTAATTTCGTGTTTCAGTTGGTTAAGCGCTTGTTAATTTAATTTGAACATCCCAGGTTCAATCCTCAGCCAAATCAAGCTCTCATTTTATTTTTATACCCTAAACCTGAAAGGTCAGGGTATATTAACTTTGTGCAAACGTTTGTAACGCATAGAACGAAGCGAGTCCGGTATAGAAAAGTATATATATTCTTGATCAGCGACACCACGTGAGTCGAGCTATCTATGTCCGTCCGTCCGTCCGTCCGTCTGTGTGTTGTCCGTATACACAGGACAAGAAGAATGAATTGAGATAATTGCATGAAACTTGGTACACATGGTCACATTGACCCAAGGATCTGCACTATTGAATATTTTTGGAATCCGCCCACAGACACGCTTACCCCCCATACAACGCAAAAATTGAAAACTGCATAACTCACCTCATAATTAACCTACAACAATAAACTTTGGTATGTATGCGTTTTGTATCAACACAAAGATGTTTTCAAAAAATGGGTATCATCCGCTCAAGGACACGCCCACCTCCCATACAAACCAAAAATTGAAAACGCAATAACTAAGCCTCTGTTTAACCTACAGAAATAAAATTTGGTACGTATGTTTTTATAACAAAACAAAGACGATTTTGAAAAATGGACGTCATCCGCCCACGGACACGCCCACCTCCCATACAAACCAAAAATTGAAAACGCAATAACTAAGCCTCTGTTTAACCTACAAAGATAAAATTTGGTACGTATGTTTTTATAACAAAACAAAGACGATTTTGAAAAATGGACGTCATCCGCCCACGGACACGCCTACCTACCATACAACGCAAAAATTGAAAACGCAATAAATAAGCCTCTGTTTAACCTACAGAGATAAAATTTGGCACGTATGTTTTTTATGACAAAACAAAGACGGGTTTGCAAAATGGACGTCATCCGCCCACGGACACGCCTACCTACCATACAACGCAAAAATTGAAAACGCAATAAATAAGCCTCTGTTTAACCTACAAAGATAAAATTTGGTACGTATGTTTTTATAACAAAACAAAGACGATTTTGAAAAATGGACGTCATCTGCTCACGGACACACCCACCTCCCATGCAACCCAAAAACTGAAAACACAATAAATAAGCCTCTGTTTAACCTACAGAGCTAAAATTTGGCACGTATGTTTTTTATGACAAGACAAAGATGGTTTTGAAAAATGGACGTCATCCGCCTACGGACACGCCTACCTCCCATTCAACCCAAAAAGATTTAAACTCAATAAATAAGGTTATGTTTGTCATAGAAAAATTAAATTTGGTAGGTATGCATTTTAAACCAAAACTAAGGTGTGTTAAAAAATTGGGAGTAGTCCTTCCATTAATACGCACACCTCCCATAGCGAAAGCACAATAAAGGCATTAACTGTGAGCTACAGGAATAAAACTTGGTATGTGTAAATTGTTCATCAACATTTAAATGCATATAAAATATAGGCTTTATCCATCCACGGATACACCCATTTTTAATAATTTTTTTTTTTTTTTGGAAGAATAGGTTTAGGGTATTTCATAGTCGGCCTAGACCGACTTTAGACTTTCTTTACTTGTTTTATTTATTCACATTTTTACAAGCAAATAAATAAATAAATTTCATTACAATTGATCAATTTGCAATCACCGGGATTTGAACGCGGACCGTCGCTCATCCTAGTCCAACACACTAACCATCATGCCAATCGCCTGATGGCGTGTGAGCGAACAAAATACAAACAAAACAAGCAAATCAAACGCGAATATTGCATGAACATATATTGTTGTATACGATCATGTTCCCAATAGGCAATTAAACCAGCGCTCTTCATACGAAGGCCTGCATTGACTGCTACTTTTGAAGTAGCCTTTTCTGTACAAAAGGCAGCACAAAAAATTTGTTTTCCCTACAAAGACTGACTTTTCATATACTTCAGGGCAACTTTTTCGTTAGAAGTTAGAATATATATCAATTTAAAAATATGACGCCCTTCTTACTGCTATATCAAGGATTATAGATTGAAATAAATCTAACTTAAAAAAACATAGAAGAGAAGATAATATCATAGAATATATAAATAAATAGAAAAAGGTGTAAAAGAAAAAAATATATTTTCAACACTTTTTGTTTACCCCTACTTGAAGCCATTCTAAAGAAGTGCTTCTATCAGGCCTCTTTTGAGCTATCGGAGCGGAAGGCCTGCGAAATTTTCCCACTTCATATAAAAAAGAAAGTGTAATTGTATATGAGTGCGGCAGTACTACAAAATCCACAAGAAGGCCTGTTAGCAGCGATGTCATTGTCTACTGGGTTGTATGTTTCTGACAAATACGATATGCTCATGGCAAAATAAAAATACTGTTTTTGTTGCAAACATATGGCTACCATGTTTTTAACAAAACTATTTTTTTATCACATCAATTAATATATGTTTACTTGAATAAGAAGTAAACATTGAAATGATTGTCACAAAAATAGCAACATGCATAACAGACAAAGTATGGTCACAATTTCGTGTCATCGCCCATACACTTGAAACTGTTGTTATCGAATAGTAAGAAGTTACTAATTGGCCAGATCTTTCGACTGGCACAGGCTATGGAAAACCAGGCGTGACATCGTTCATACAAGCAAATTTTTTCGACACAGAATAGACATGGAACTTAAAGTCATAGAATATTGAAACTCAGAATGCATTAACCAGTTGATTATGTCCTTCCGCCCATACAAACCATATTTTGATATCGAAAAGTTTTCACAGAGCATTAAAATTCAAAATAAAGTTAGTAAACTAAGGGTATAATAAAAGTTTTGAATACACTTATTATTTTTCAATATATGTACCGGGTGTAACTTCTAGCCGGGCATCGCTAGTACTATATATCGGTTAATATGGACACTAGGGTGCTGTACTGATATTCAATACTGCGTTAGGCATAATATTACAAATCATGATAAAAAATGTGGGCGGAATTCAACAAAAGTAAAAAATTCATCATATTCCTTAAAACAACCAACTGCAAGATCACTACAAAGTAAAAATAACTTTAAATAACTTTTCTTCTGAATTTCTTAATCAAATTTTACTTTTAAATATTTTTAAATATTTTAAGTTATATTGAATTTTTTATTATCATAAGTTTTTTTCTTTTAAATTATTAGATAATTATCTAATTATACTTATTTATTTCTAAGTATAAATTCTTTAAAGTCGTTAATGTTAAAAATTAATTTAACTCAAAATATATTAGTTGAATAATTAAACTTAATATCAAATAACGTCAATAATTCTGCTAGAAAAATATATAAATTCAGACAAATTAAACAAAATTTAATATATTTTTTTTTTCTTTGTTGTTCAAGTTATTGCTTCACACAAAATTTTTTAATATTTTAATACTAAAGTTCTACAAAATTGAACCCGTTTAGGCAAAAAAACTGAATTCACAAATCAAACTTGCTGTGATTTCTCTTTGGTGGCTTTAACTGAGACAATTAAGTATTCAATAAAGCTGTCTTACTTTAAGCTTGAATTGCAGCTTTTAGTATGCATGCAAATTGAAAACTGCTCGCAACAGCAACGAATCAAAAACAGCAATGGTTCAACTTAGTTCAACCACAATTTTTTCAACAAATTTGTATGCCGGTAACAAAAAAACGTAAAAGCCAAAAAAACTTAGCCGAAACTTGCTGCCATTAAATAAAGTATTATTATTATTATTATTATTATTATTTTTATACATGTTTTTTTTTTTTTCTTTTAATAAAGCGAAAGCTTACGAACTATACTGTACCCTCTGAGCCAAGCTCTTAAAATGCAATTAGCTATAATTTTTGATGGCCATTAATTAAACTTTAGTCCTGAGAAAGTAACAAAAAAAACAAAAAAAAACCAAAAAACAAAGAATAATAATTTTTAATGTGAACCTTGTCTAGCTTAGTTATACTTAAATTTTAACTATTTATAAAACAATGTCAGTTAGTCACATTTTTGTGGTATGAAAGTTCATTCGACCAATGAAGACAAAGTTTTTTTTTTAATTTAAAACATTCACGTTTAGTACAATTTTGGCCAGTCGCACAAAAGGTGTGGTTGTTGTTGTTGTTGTTGTTGGTGGCGTGAACCACGAACGGTTGACCTATTTTAGTGTTGCTTTTTTTTTTTTGTTTTTTTGCTTTTTGGATGTTTGTGGCAAGTGCATGAAGCGTACAAGAACTTTGAGTGGAGCGAAAAGTTTATTTGCGGCATAGCTAATAGTTGGTAGTATAGATGTGTGAGCAGTGACGGAAGTGGTGGTGTATCGCATGAACTAAACTGGCCAGCCAGATAGACAAGCCGACAGACCAATAGGCACATGCATAAAGTTACATGGGCAAAAAGCAAGTTGAGAACGCCAAAGTTTAGTGCAAATAAATTTTGATAGTTATTTTGTGGAAAGCTTGTGTACTAGCGTGGCAAGAAAACTGTAGCATGACAGCTAGCAGTAAAATTTTGTAGCCATTGGCGCTAGTTAAAGTCAGAAGAAATAATGTGTGCAAATATTTTTGCAAAAATATACCTGCAGCAGCAGTTTTTGAGGTTGCGGTTAAGCTATAAAAATATTGAAAAAAAAACACACCGACATAATTTTAGGCGATTTAAAATAAAAACTTAAACAAATATTTAAGTTTACGAGAGAAGATTTTTTTAATAAAAAAATATATCAAACATTTTCTGAGCATATGTTTGCTTAGCTCTTAAGCAAATACTCAAGCGATAGTCTTTATAATAAGTCTATAAAATAACAGTTTTTGTTTGCTTTTTTGCTTTTTTAAACTTTTTAGTTGAAAACCAAAAATTTGTGTGTTTGTTTTTTTATTGCTTTATTTTGTTTTTAAATTAGCTCTCACTGATTGCAGACTTTTTTTTTATATGGCTTACATTAAGAATCGCCCATTACGACGTGTCGAATAGCACAACGACTAAAGTGCCTCATAAGCACTTTTAATGACCACTTAATTTCACTTCATACATTCAAATTGACCGAGAATGAGCCATAAAGTTTACTGTTTAAACTTTACACATTTTTGAGCTTAAAAGCATTAAAACTTAAAATTAGTTTTAGTTAACAAAATGCTTAGCACAGAAAAAGCAGTTGAAACATTCACGACTAGATAAGCTTTATTTTTAAAAATAAATGAAAAAATTAGTTTTTAAACTTGAAATATTTATGAATGGCTTATGACATTTTAATAAAATAATAATATCTTAAAAATACAAAATTCGTATTAATAACAACTAGTATCGACTAGAGTCGAAATTCGACCAATTTATTGATTGCCTATTTATAATTATATACGAGATGGTTCAAATAAGTTCGGCGCTATAACTCTTAATTGATTGGAGATATAAAGCTATTTTCTTCAGAAAAATTATTTTTTTTATTTCATTATTTTTTTTCAAAAACAGAATAACAACATTTTAAAAAAATTTAATTTTGTCAAAGAAATCATAGGTAGCCTTGATTTTTTGATGGCACGGACAGTTTATTAATTTAGTGTCAAGACAAAATAAATTCACCTAAAATTCGGTTTTGACTTTGACAGAAAATCCAAAATGCAATTTTGAGTTTTTGTTTTTTTACAACAAAAATCAGTTTTACTCCATATTTCAATAATAAATCAAATTTTATGGTCTTTTTTTAAAAGGAATAATTTAAATATAAACAAACAAAAAACGGTATTATTTTCAAAAGTTTTTTTTTAGTTAAGTGATAAGACTTAAATACAAAAAAAGAAATTAATGAAATTTATTTACAGATAGCGAAGATATTTGCTTCAGAATTTGGAACATTCAATTTGAGACAGTTTTTTTCTCTCTCTTGGCATTTGGTTGAAACACACGCTAAATAACTAACGACAATATTAAAAAAATTAATTAAAAATACTTTTGGTTAGAAATTTGCTGTAAATTATATCACATTTCAAAGAAAATTTAACAAACTTTCAGAAAAAATTAGAAGAATTGAAAAACAATTAAAATTTAACCAAGATTGATTTTTTTTTAAAAACACTTCGCAATAACAGGAATAGGGCTTGGAAGAGATATGTCTGTAGTTTGGGCTCAAGTGACCTAGAAACCTACAAACGTTTCTGGAATTTCAGAATCTCTCAGCTGTATTATATAATGAATATTTAGACAATATTAAGCTGAGAATATTGTCTGATCCAAAGAGATTTTGGGGGTTCATAAATACTAAGAAAAAATCTGATGGATTTCCTGCATCCTTCAAAAATCTTGATGGATTTACGGACGAGCCATCTATAATTTGTGGGCTTTTTGCCAATCTTTTCAAGGAATCTTTTTGTTCAGATTCTTTTAATCCTGATGAAGGGTATTTTGACTATATGCACTCTTCACACGGGGTCTCTTTGGAGTATATATCCTTTACCTCTGAGGATATTTTAAAGTATATTGGGACACTCGATGAAGATTTTGGCAATGGACCCGATGGAATTCCTGCCGCATTGCTAACTCAATGCGGTTCCGTTTTATGTCAACCACTTTCTTTATTATTTAACAAATCAATTACAGAAAGTTATTTTCCAGTTTTTTGGAAAAAATCATTTATTTATCAATGACGTTATCAATTATAGGCCCATCGCTAAACTTTCGTCGATTCCCAAACTTTTTGAGCGAATTGTGTACGATCGTGTAAAGGTTCATTGTGGAGAAGTCATAACAACTCGTCAGCATGGTTTTGTTAATGGCAGATCTACTGTGTCCAACCTTCTCGATTTTACATCTTTCTGCCTTAATACAATTGAATCAGGTAACCAGGTCTTCTGCATTTACACTGACTTTAGTAAAGCGTTTGATAAATTACCACATAATTTAATTTTATTTAAACTCAAGTTATTGGGATTTCCACAATATTTTGTCAGCTGGATTAAATCGTATTTGACAGAACGATCTTATCAAATACGATTCCGAGGAGTTCTGTCTCCTGAATTTGTTGCGGAATCAGGTGTTCCTCAAGGCAGTCACTTAGGTCCACTTCTGTTTATTTAAGCCATAAATGATGTTACTCACATTATTAAACACTCTGAACTGTTAATTTATGCAGATGATATGAAAATATACAGAACAATCAATGCTAAAGACGACTCCAACCTACTCCAGGCTGACCTTAAATCTTTTGAAGTTTGGTGCTTTAAAAATAATATGATTCTAAACCCTGTTAAATGCCAAACTATGACCTTTTCGCGCAAAAGGAATAATTTAATGTTTGACTATAATATTAAAGATACTGCTTTAAGTCGTGTTGAGGCCGTCAAAGACCTTGGTATATGCATGGATTCTAAGCTATCGTTCAACAATCATATTGATTACATTTGTAAAAAAGCATCTTCAATGCTTGGATTTATAAAACGCTGGGCCAAAGAATTCAATAGCATGATTACAACTACAACGTTGTATTATGCAATAGTGCACCCTCACTTGGAGTACGCAAGTCAAGTTTGGTCTCCAAGTTATAGTGTGCATGTTGAACGTATAGAGCGAATCCAAAAACGTTTTGTTCGGTTTGCTCTTAGGGGCTTAGGTGGGATTGATTTTTTTAACCTTCCTCCTTACGAGGATCGTTTAAAACTTTTAAAAATGCAATCTTTAAGTGAACGAAGTCCGTCCGTCCGTCCGTCTGTCCGTCCGTCCGTCCGTCCGTCCGTCCGTCTGTCCGTCTGTGTGTTGTCCGTATACACAGGATAAGAAGAAGGAGTAGAGATAATTGGATGAAACTTGGTACACATGGTCACATGCACCCAAGGATCTGCACTATTGAATATTTTTGGAATCCGCCCACGGACACGCCTACCTCCCATACAACGCAAAAATGTAAAACTGCATAACTCAGCTCATAATAAGCCTACAACAATAAAATTTGGTATGTATGTGTTTTATATCAACAAAAAGATGTCTTTGAAAAATTGACGTCATCCGCCTTTGGACACGCCCACCTCCCATATTACCCAAAAATTGAAAACGCAATAAATAAGCCTCTGTTTAACCTACAGAGCTAAAATTTGGCACATATATTTTTTGTAACAAAACAAAGATGGTTCTGAAAAGTGGACATCATCCGCCCACGGACACGCCTACCTCCCATACAACGCGAAAATTGAAAACTGCATAACTCAGCTCATAATCAGCCTACAACAGTAAAATTTGATATGTATGTGTTTTATACAAACACAAAGATGTCTTCGAAAAATGGACGTCATCCGCTCACGGACACGCCCACCTCCCATACAACCCAAAAATTGAAAACGCAATAAATAAGCCTCTGTTTTACCTACAGAGCTAAAATTTGACACGTATGTTTTTTATGACAAGACAAAGATGGTTTTGAAAAATGGCCGTCATGCGCCAACGGACACGCCTATTTCCCATACAACCCAAAAAGTTTTAAAGTCAATAAATAAGGTTATGTTTGTCATAGAGAAATTAAATTTGGTATGCATGTATTTTATACCAAAACTAAGGTGTGTTCAAAAATTGGAAGTAATCCGTCCATGAACACGCCCACCTCTCATAGCGAAAGCACAATAAAGGCATTAACTGTGAGCAACAGGAATAAAACTTGGTATGTGTTAAGTTTTCATCAACATTTAAATGCATATAAAATATAGGCTTAATCCGCCCACGGACACGCCGATTTACAATAAAAAATTTTTGTTTTTTAAAAGTGGGTTTAGGGTATTTCATAGTCGGCCTAGACCGACTTTAGACTTTCTTTACTTGTTTTATTTTATCGTTTGTTAGATTGAGTTAAGTACAGCCTAGCAATTGCAAGACATTCAAGATTTTAAGATTAATGTCTGTAGATAATTTATGCTTAAATTGTGGATTTATTTTTTTTTTTTTTTATTTCTGTATCCATAAAAAAGATTGATGTTGCTTGAATTAATTGCTGATTTGATGTTATTAACAAAAGAATATAAAAATTATTCAAAAGAACTCATGAATATACATAGTATGTATTACACACATACACACAATATCAAGAGATTGATTGAATTTTAGAAAAAGACAAATATATTTAAAGCTTTTTTTGCGCCTGAAAATTATAATAAATTTACTTTTGACTAAATTTCATATCATTTAAAAAAATCGTCAATTCAGTCATTTCGAATTTTTTGTGTAAAACCTGCGGAAAGAGAAATATTCTTAGGAATTTTATTAATTCATTGATTGATTGATTGATTGACTGAGTAGATGATAAATGGAAACATTTGTATCTGTTTCTTGTATTGATTGCCCATTATTTATTGCTTTTTAGTAATCATTAGACGATTTCTGCATAGATAGTCTTAAAGAGATTTTGATAATATAGTCAAATAGAAGAAAAATATTATTATTCTAAGGTAAGAATAACTGTACCTACAATGACAAAAATGAAATCGATGAAAAAAAAAAAATTGTTTACAAATTTTTGACTTATTGTTTGGTTCTTAATAATTTGATTCCAATTGATCAAATTGATAATGATTTTGAACGTGCTTTTCAGTTTTATTCCAAAAATTTGTTTGATGAGCTTGCTTGCTTTGAATGCAATTATGTTGACCCCCATTACATTTTTCCACAAAATACCTATGACGATCGTAAATAAAAAATTTTGTAATTATAATTGTTATAATTATTTTTTGAATCAAAGTTTGAAATTTTGAATCATAACAATATATTTGTGTAATGGGATGGATATTTCCATGATAGAATAATTTTACCAGGTAGTGTTGACAAATGTTGATTCTCTCAGCTACAAGTAAACGAACTATTGTCAAAAACAACTGTTCGTTGTTACATTCGTTGGCCACATTCAGCTGTATCAACTGTTGTGACAGCAACACATCGGGGAGCGCTATTATCGGTATTGAAGTTTCAGAAAAATTGTCAAGTTTATGAAATATCAAGCTTTGTATCAAATACGAATGGAAATTTTACCGACAAATTAAAAATTTTCTATTTTTAAATGCATTTTAATGCGCAACTTCATATTTATGTGCATCAAGTTTTGACTTAGCAGTTGGCAACTGTTAGTTACGCTGAATGCGACCAGTGAAAATTAATTGTATGCTATGAAGGATTGTGAGCGCTCTCTTTCTTGTTATATTTTTTGACAAAAGTCCGTTTCCAACAGAAACGTCAATACTACCTTGGACTAATTATATCATGGATATTTCTTTCGATTCTTCGTGACAACTTGTAGCAAAAATATGTTTAGAACCTCCGCATTTCGGAACAACAAATTGTTATAGTCCTCTATTATTAATCTTTAAACAATATTTCTTGCGCATTCAGACATCATATTTACGAACTTCAATTGAAAGCAGTGTTCGAAGCCAAAATCGGTTAACGTCTCACAGTGCTTTGACCCCATATAGTGAATCGGCAAAATAAGAGAAGTTATCGCAGAAAAATAAAACTTGGTGTGCTGGTTAAAAATATGTTAATTAAGAAAAATTTGAAGTTTCGGAAAAATCGGTGCAAGACATGACTACCTCCCATACACCTTTAAATTTAAAAGTTTAATTTTAGCTATAATTGTATATAGAATAAATTGAAAGTTGGTAACTATCTGTTAAAATATGTCTTTTAGCTTAGTGGTTCATTTTGTTTCATTCGGTACAAGGACATGACTACCTCCCATATATAATTTTTCTCAAAAACTAAATTGTAACTACATTAGTGATCAGAATGCACTGAAAACTTATAACAATTTATAAAACTATATTTTTGGGCTCTCTGGAAAATTATGCTTCATTCGATACAAGGACATGACCATCTCCCATATATCATTTTTATCAAAAACTAAATTTTAGCTACATTTGTGATCAGAATGCACTGAAAACTTATAACAGCTTATAAAACTATATTTTTGGGCTCTCTGGGAAATTTCGCTTCATTCGATACAAGGACATGACCATCTCCCATATATCATTTTTCTCAAAAACTAAATTGTAACTACATTAGTGATCAGAATGCACTGAAAACTTATAACAACTTATAAAACTATATTTTTGGGCTCTCTGGGAAATTTCGCTTCATTCGATACAAGGACATGACCATCTCCCATATATCCTTTTTACCAAAATCTAAATTTTAGCAACATTTGTGATCAGAATGCAAATAATTTAATATTCTCTTTAAAAAGGGTCATAAATATATTTGTTTCTAAATTAGCTCAACAAATAAGATAATTAATTTTAATTGTAATTTATGATGTTTTCTTTAAAATGTATTTCTCAATTTCTTTGAATTCATAATTTTTTTTATGTGTTTTGTAGACCTAAGTGACGATAGTTCCGGATCCGAAATTAATAACAAATGATCCATTAAATCTCTATTTGTATTTTCTCTCGTCGTTTTTCTTGCATGGGATAATCGCACATTCCTTATATTTTTATGACTAGCTTCTAAGGCTTCTTCGGACAAACACCCTAGAATAAACATAGTTTAAACAAATGTGTAGAACGTTTTTTTAATATTTTATTACCTATTGGCAAGTTGAAGTATTCCAGAACATCGCAACCATGCACTAAAACCTTATGAACAGTACTTGGCATGTAATACCAGCCATACTGTATTATATATGAGTTTCTAGTAATATTTAGCAGCTCCTTAAACGTTGTCACATTAACCGGGATTCCGCAAGATAAAACTCTTAATATTATGCCAAAATTATCAATCAGACTTCGCTGGAGCCCTTTACTTGGAAAAAATTATATAATCATATTTTTGGTCTTTGTAAAACTAAAAAATATAGATGTTTTCAAAAAATACAAAATTTCAAATTTCCGGTTAAAAATCTTAAATTTTTTTTTTACTAGTGGTTAGATTTGTTAACAAAGTATATTAATGAAAAATAAAAAATCGCCTACTTTTTATTTATATAATTTTTTAATTTTTTCAAAGTTTGCAAAACTTTAGGGTTTCCGCCAAAAAAAATAAATATATTCTTTCAATTTTTGGTAAGTTTTTGTCACTATTTAATAAAAATTATAAACTACATCAAAATTTGATTCATTTTTAACAGTAATAAAATCAAAAAATTGTATAAACTTATTTTTTTTTAAATTTTGGCAGTACCATAAACTTAGGTCTTTGCAACTTTTTCTGAAACTTACGAAATATGTCTCAAAAAATTCATATCATTTTTACATTTCCGGGTGAAAAATCTAAAACTTGTTTACATATTCCATTTAAGACCTTTCAAGTGTACTAAAATCAAAAATAAAAAATTACCTACTCTTCCAAAAAAAAAAATTTCACTCTATCAAACTTTTGCATTTTGAGAATTCCAAACAAAAAATCGCAAAAGTTTTCGATGGCACAAACAACTTTTCTATATAAAATATTTACAAACAATTATTTTTGGTTTTTTGTACCTATAGTTAAAAACAAAACTGTTAAGTTTCAAAACAATACAATAAAAAATGAAATTAAAAAAAAAAAATTTGAAACACAGTAAAAACAGTTTTTCCGTTCAACAGTCTTACCTCAAACGTTTTCTGACTTTAGAGCCCTCTACTGTTAACAAAAAGACTAGATGATAAATTCTATTAACGAATTTATTTAAGGTACTTTGTTAGCTTTACAAAAATGTATATTACTTAAATATTCTAAGCACTTTATTTTATTTTAATTTTGCCTATGGAACAAAGCACTGTGCGTCTGGCCCAGAAGTGCCTATGTTTGCCCATTTCAAAGAACAATGGGACAATATAAAAGACAAACCATTCATTTCTGACATAATGGCGATAAAGTTGCATAATTTAAATTTTTTCGTGAAATTATTATAAATTTTTTAAAAAAACTTTTGTAACTCTTTAAAATTTCTTCAATATGAAAAAATGTAATCATGCCGTTAGAAAATTGGTATAATTCTATGCTAATCCTTGATTTTACTCTTTCCGTTCCAAAGTCTTTAGAAGCCTTTAGAGCTTTTAAATCGTTAGTTCAATCATGAAATCGCTCGTTGGTGTTTTGAAACACCGTTTTTTTTTTCGAAATATCAAATTTTTTAAGCACCGGTAAGTGAAAACTATTTTGTTTTAGTTCAAAATATTATCTATTATCTTTATTAAACAACAAATATGCCTTCTTTAAAAAACTAATCGATGCTTAAAAAATTTCATAATATTTGTTTTATATAAAAAAATCTGTTGTTAAATATTTTGTGATAACGAAAGCATAAACTTATAAAATCATGTTTTGATTTTTTAATTCCTCAACCACCTGATCATAAGAGGAGGTTAACACCTTGCAAGCTTTCTAGAAAATGTATGTTATTGACCAATTTATGCTTGACATTTGAAAAATATCCGAAAAACCTGATTTTTAAGGAAAATTCGACTAGCTCGACCTCTCACCTATTCCAAAAATTTTGAAAAAATCTCAAAAATACCTTAACCCATAAGCATCAAACAAAGATTGAGCAAACATGAAATTCGAAAAAAAATTTCTTTTGAGACATCCTGATGTACATGAGATTCATGCATTTTTGTCACTTATCTTACGAACTATTCTTGAATTTTATGAAATTTATTCACAAAAATTATGAATGCTTGATGTTCCCCTAGTATTTTTTCATGGCATTTACGAATTTTTTATCGATTCATGGATCTTGTACAAACACTTTATGAACTTTCAGCACTAGACTTATGAAAAATTCATATTCTCGAGTTTTTTCCTTATGTGTTATTTTGTACATTGATATCAGATGAAGTTCATGTGGCGTATAAAGGGTGATTTTTTAAGAGCTTGATAACTTTTTTTTAAAAAAAAACGCATAAAATTTGCAAAATCTCATCGGTTCTTTATTTGAAACGTTAGATTGGTCCATGACATTTACTTTTTGAAGATAATTTCATTTAAATGTTGACCGCGGCTGCGTCTTAGGTGGTCCATTCGGAAAGTCCAATCTTGGGCAACTTTTTCACCGACAAATTTTGTTCAGCGATGAGGCTCATTTCTGGTTGAATGGCTACGTAAATAAGCAAAATTGCCGCATTTGGAGTGAAGAGCAACCAGAAGCCGTTCAAGAACTGGCCATGCATCCCGAAAAATGCACTGTTTGGTGTGGTTTGTACGCTGGTGGAATCATTGGACCGTATTTTTTCAAAGATGCTGTTGGACGCAACGTTACGGTGAATGGCGATCGCTATCGTTCGATGCTAACAAACTTTTTGTTGCCAAAAATGGAAGAACTGAACTTGGTTGACATGTGGTTTCAACAAGATGGCGCTACATGCCACACAGCTCGCGATTTTATGGCCATTTTGAGGGAAAACTTCGGAGAACAATTAATCTCAAGAAATGGACCGGTAAGTTGGCCACCAAGATCATGCGATTTGACGCCTTTAGACTATTTTTTGTGGGGCTACGTCAAGTCTAAAGTCTACAGAAATAAGCCAGCAACTATTCCAGCTTTGGAAGACAACATTTCCGAAGAAATTCGGGCTATTCCGGCCGAAATGCTCGAAAAAGTTGCCCAAAATTGGACTTTCCGAATGGACCACCTAAGACGCAGCCGCGGTCAACATTTAAATGAAATTATCTTCAAAAAGTAAATGTCATGGACTAATCTAACGTTTCAAATAAAGAACCGATGAGATTTTGCAAATTTTATGCGTTTTTTTTTTAAAAAAAGTTATCAAGCTCTTAAAAAATCACCCTTTATAATTGGTAGTTGGACCAAAATTTCTGAATGAGATTCATGGAGATATGTACAAGTTCATGATGATTGTGTGCTTTTTTGTTTCAGTGTAGATGTTTCTGGCTCTGAATCTATGTTCAGTCATTAACTAGAGTTTGAGTCATTTTTAAGAAATCAAATTTTGGGAAAGGCACGGTTGATCTTATAAAAACGACATTCTATAGTTGCTCATTTGAAATTGAAATTGAAATTTTCCTAAATTTGGAAAGAAACATTTTACTATATAAGAAAAGGAAACTTTAGTTCCGGCTGAAATAATTAACTGAATTTTTTTAGTTCCGGCTGAAATAATTAACCGACATTTTTTTGCTAAATAGTTTGTCATTTCATAGAAAATTTAATTAAACAGCGACAAAAAATAAATTCAAAAATCAGAGTCTCAACTTAAAATAAGGCCATATTTAGGAAACAATAATAATCAAATAAATAGTTTTTTCCCAAACACAGCCAAAGGGGACAATAAAAATTTCGGCTAATTTTTTGGTCAAAACCAACTCCAAATTTTGCAATATTTGTTTCAGTTACCTTGAAACATGCGGAAGGCACATATTTAACCCACGCCGTGACATGCAATTAAATTGCTTCATTGTTAAAACAAATAAATTAAAAATTTTTAAGTTTTTATGTAACACAATATAAATTGCATGTCGCACAAAAACAACAACAACATGCAAGCGACATCATTGACCTCGAGCAAGCTTGAATAAAAAACTAAAGTAGATAAAGAAAAAAACATGGATACACAACCAGATATAAACAAAAAAAAAAACAACACAAATACTTGCAATATTTGCCGGTTCGCATTCATAAGATAAAGTATCTGAAACTAAATATCTCACGCGTTCACAGAATGTTTCAAGAGCTAAGAGCAACGGTAATAGTAATCACACAAGCACACACACACACACACACACAGACTTTAAAAAGCATGGCTATGTGTGTTGCACATGCGCGCACACATTAGCTAAACTCATTCATGATTTTCAACGCTTTTCCTGTTTGAAATAAGACAAAAAAAAAACGAAAAAAAAGCTGCTAAAGACCTTAAAGAAAATCCATGAGATATTAAAATTGATAGTCAAGTGTTTTCCCACGCTGCTATAAATAAAACAACAACAACAACAACAGCAACAACAACAACAACAACAGCAATAACAACATCAACAACAACAACAACAACAACAACAGTAACAACAAGAATAGCAGCAACATATACAAAAGCAAAAAATCATTGACGTTTACAAAAACGCGATTTTGTTACTGGCCAACCGTTACAAACAGTCCGAAACACAGCCAGACGGACAGTCAATTAATTAATAGACAAGCTCTGTTCCCTCTCATGTACGATGCTGTTGTTATTTTTGTGCTTTTATTTCTTTGCTTTTTTTATGATCCGGCTATTTTTGTTGAATTTTTGTAAAACAATATTTTATTTTTGCTTTTGTTAGCGTTGTTCTACGTCGTATTTTATGATATTTTGCCGATTTTTACAGATTGTTGCAATTTATTTTTCCACAAAATATGCAAAATTTGTGCCGGTTCAATGTTACTTTTTGCTGTTCTTGCATCTATTTAAATCAATAACTATACTGAAAACTAACTAGAAAATAGTTGCATAAAAAAACTGAATAATTTATGCGTTGTAAAAATACAGTGCTGAATCCTTAGTTAGCCTATTACATGAAAATGCTGACCTGGCAAAAACAAAGAAAGAGTCCCTAGAGTTCATTCTTGACACTCATTTCCTGGGCTCCGTCATTCAGCACAACCCCTTTTCAAACCATTCTTACCACTACGAACAGACAAATCTGCAAAGTAGAGAAGATTGGATAACCTCTTAGCTAATATGTAATTTATCAGCAGTTACTTGGACTATAGAGCCGAAAGCCCTGGCAGCTAGCGCTCCTCCCTTACTTTGTAAAATAATAATTCATTGTTATTTTTCATATAATAAAATAAAAAAATAAAAAATAAATAAAAATACTTGAACTATAAACTTTTTCAAACCCATAAAAACTGCTTATGGAGATGGTATTTTTTCCAGCTCTTTTTCAACAAGGTTTAGAACATATAATACCCCTTTTATAAAAACAACGCCCACAAGGAGGCATCCTATCACCTCTGCTTTGGTGCCTAGTTGCAAATAGTCGCCTAGTTGAACTCAAAGAAACTGTGGAGGATGTGGTTGGGTACACCGAGGGTGTAGCAGTCATTAAACGAGGGAGCTTTGAAAGTAAAGTGTTAGCCGTGCCACCAGCAACTGTGAACACGATACAAATGGTGTGAAATCCTTTTTGTAACCCAAAAAAAAGGACAGTTATTGTGTCTTTCACAAAACGGCGTTATCTTAATCTTACTTGCCTTGAAATCTTTGGGGAAAAAGTAGATTTCTTCAATTTAGTAAAGTATCTTGGAGTGGTCCTAGATAGCAAACTGTCCTGTAACCATCGCAAAGACCATATTATCAGCAGAGGCAGAGGCTCTTTGTGGACCTGCAAGAGAAATTGCTCTAAAAAATGAGAAATAAGCCCTCAGATTATATACATATATAATCGCTACACGTTGTCATCTGATGTCATTTTAGGGCTTACTTCAATTCACATACATATCCAGATCAAGGCAAAGCTTAGTCTGCACAGATTCTTATCCATCTGGGCTACATTGTCCCCAACTTTCCTCACATTGAAAGGGAGTTCTTCATGCCTTTAAATTAAATGCTTCCCAATAGCTGCTTTAACAATAACTTCATTGTAGTTTTTCCCCGTAGATCTGATTGGCAACACTAGAAACTAACTCCGTCTAAAGTGGGAATATTATTATTAACTAACTCCATGTAGTGGGAATATTCTTTAAAGCGTTAGTTTCTGTAGCCGTCGGAAGTGGAACGTAAAATTTTGTGGAGGATTGATTTTTCTTAAATAATGTTAAAACCTATGTGTAGACTAACAAACTGCATCATAAAGGATTCATATTCAGTTGGAATCTTTACAAATAAAGAGAAAAGGCAATTTTTTTGCAAAAAAACATAGTTTTTTCCAATTTTTTTATCTAATAGATAAAAACAAATGTTTGTCCCTCTGTCTGTCTGTCTGTCTGTCTGTCGCAACATTTATCCCATTGAGCTTAAATTTGAACACTGAGTACGTTTGATGAAGGGAAAGAACATAGGGGGTGTAAAAAAGTGGGCGGAAGTATATGGGCGTGGACCGATGTCAATGAAATTTTGTACGAAGGTTCAACTACTCCCAAAATAAAACATAGGTCATACAAAATTCCAAAGACTTCCGCAAGAGGGCGCTTTAAGTAGTGCGTTTTTAAGACTAAATAACTCCTAAACTCCTGGACCAATTTCAATGAAATTTTGTTTGAAGGTTCAACTGCACCCAAGATAAAGTAGAGGTAAAAAAGTGGGCGGAAGTATGGGGACGTAGCACTATATAATAACTCCTAAGCTCCTGGAACGATTTCAATTAAATTTGGAATGAAGGATTGCGCCCAAGATAACAACATAGGCTATAAAAAAACTTTTTAACAAAAAAAAAACCTACTTCAAAATCACTAGAAAGTAAAAAAGAATTTTAAATTACTTTTACTATTTATTTCTTGGTCAAATTTGTATTTTTATTATAAATATATTTATTTTTTTATGATAATAAAAGCTTCTAGTCAGCGCTAATCATTGACATAAAATCATGATATTTTTGCCATCCCTACTCTATTTAAGACTTTTTTATTTGTAAATATCCTGCTTGGGTGACGCTGTATTAATTTGTAATCTTAATTTTTTTTAAATCTTAATTAAAATGCTATAGTGTGTTGCAGCTGCACAAAAAATCTGATTATATTAGCGCCGACTTCGAAGCTATTATTATCATAAAAAAATAAATATATTTATTATAAAAATACAAATTTGACCAAGAAATAAATAGTAAAAGTAATTTAAAATTATTTTTTACTTTCTAGTGATTTTGAAGTAGGTTTTTTTTTTGTTAAAAAGTTTTTATTTCTTTCTTTTTAGAGAAAATGATGTATATTAAAAAAGTGTATAAATTAATTAAACACCAATTATTTATGCTCATAATATGGAAAATGCTTTTCTGTCGTTTCTTATTCTGGTCTTTGTCAGTATCTTTATCAGTACCTATTCTTGCATTTTTATCACTACCCCAATGTCAATATTAACTGAAATATAGTGTGTTTATAATATTGACACGCCTCTTTGTCGAGAATATCACACTCTTTGTCATAGTGTTTTCAATAGTTCTACCCATTCTAACAATGAATTTTACCACCCTTAAGTCAATATGATACAGTTTTTTACACACTGCTTCACCCCTTAGTCGAATAACGCCCAATTCTTCGGTAGTAATTTGTAATAATTGTGTCTTCGTCTGTACTTTTTCAGTTAATAGTGTCAGTATTCGATTTAGTGTTTTCTAATATTGCCACACCCCTTTGTCGAATGACGCCCACTTTATTCACAATAACTTGTTATAAGTGTGCCTACCTCTATACTTAACATCAGTACTCTAGTGTCAATATTATTCGCAATACTGTGTATTTTATATATTGCCACACCCCTTTATCAAACAAGGTCCACTGTATTGAAATTAATTGTTTTATAACTGTGCCTACCCCTGTAGTTAACTTTAGTACTCTAGTGTCAATATTATTCGAGATACAGAGTTTTTATAATATTGCCACACCTCTTTGTCGACTAACGCCCACTTAATTGACTGTTATTTTTTTTCGTACCCTTGCATTTTTTCTGTGAATTTTATTAACTCTAGTACTCTAGTGTCAATATTTACTGAAATACAGTGTTTTTCTTACAGTGACACGCCCCTTTATCGAATACCGCCCACATTACTGACAGTTATTTGTTATATTTGTACCTACCTTTGTGATTTTTTTAATATTGCCACTCCCCTTCTCGATTAACGCCCATTTTTTTTTTTACAAAAATTTGTAGTAATTTTTCCTACCTTTGTAATAAATTTCTGTACCCTAGTATCAATATTATTCGAGACACAGTAATTCTCTTATATTGCCACACCCCTTTGTCGAATTACGCCCACTTTTGTTTTAGTAATTTCCAAGAATTGTACATACCTCTGTACTTAATTTCAGTACTCTAGTGTTAATTTTCTTCGAGATAAAGAGTTTTTACAATATTGCCACACCCTTTTTTAGAATTACGCCCACTTAAGTGATCGTCATTTTTAATACTTGTGCTTGCCCTTGTAATTTTACTGTGAATTTTATTACCGTAGTGACAATATTTACTGAGATACAGTGTTTTTCTTATAGAGACACGCCCCTTTTCCGAATACCGCCCCCTTTAATAAACGGGCACCTCCGCGTTGATAATCTCTATATGTTGACAAAAAATTACGGCAATCGGGGAAGTACTTTAGGAGTAATCGATGTACATACATTCAAAAAAAAAAAAAAAAAAAAAAAAAAAACAGAGAAACCAACCAACTTGAGAACCTCCTCCTTTTTGAAGTCGGTTAAAAAATAACAAAGACTTCCGTAAAAGGGCACTTTAAGTAGTGCGTTTTAAAGACATAATAACTCCTTAAAACCTGAACTGATTTCAATGAAATTTGGTATGAACTTTCAACTGCACTCAAGATGAAACATAAAATATAAAATTTCCAAAGACTTCTATAAAAGGGCGCTTTAAATAGTGTATTGTTGAGACTCAATAACTCCTAAGTGACTTGACCAATTTTATTTAAATTTGGTACAAGAAATAACTTGACCCTGCAACAGAATTGAGGCTTATTAAATTTCAGAAAACTTTCGTGAGAGGGCGCTTTAATCAGTCAACTATATTTGGCGCATTCACGTCAAAACGGAAGAACCAATTTTGATGAAACTTGGTAAGCATTTCTATCTGTTACTGAAATAAATCCTATGCTTTTAAAAGTTCTTTCAACAAAAAATCAAGGAATGAGCCGAAGGCAAACGAAGTCAAGAACCAAAGACGAACGAAAAAAATAACTTTAACTAATACGAGCAAAAGCTATATATTACGATGAAAAAAATTAACAGTATCGAACCAAACCGTAGTTGAACGAAGACAATCCAAAAATCGAATCGATGCTTATAGGATTTTTAAAATTGGAATTTTTTGAGATAAAATCGAAATGACTTTTCAAACTGCACTCAGAAAAAAAGTTTCTCGGAATATGATAAAAATAGGCATCATATTAAGAGAAAAATGGTCTATAGTCTAAAATCTATCTAGACTTTGCTCCAGGAAATGCCTTTCTCTAAATGCGATCCTAAAAATTCTCTAAAAATGATAAAAACCTTCAATGAAAAAGAGAAATATATATAAATATATCGTTTCTAGAGGAAAAGACTTTTTATTTTTGAGAAAACATTTGTTTTTATTGAAGAAAATACTTGTCATATTAAGTTTTTTATCAAAATATAGAAAAAAAATTTCATTTTTAATAAATTTTTCTGTTTAAATGAGAAGTTTTTTGTGCGAGAAAAATATTTGTCATTATAAGAGACATTGAAATATTTCCATTTTCTAGAAGTGAAGAAATATTTCTTCGAAAATGTGAAAATTTATTCCAATTGAAGAAAATTTTATTTGAAAAGAGAAAATTGCTATTATCGAAAATAGAGAAATTTTTCACCGGAGAAAGATATGTGTTTGTTTTTTGAGTGTGTGTGTGTGACCATTTTCCTCGGAAACTAGACGTCAGATCAAGACGTTGAAGATGTCATTTTTTTTAATCATGTCTGGCAGTTACAGTTTTACGGAAATTTGACTAAAGACTTTCGACGGAAGGAGGGGGGCAAAACCCTAAACAATAATAATTTTAAAATTTAATTTATAATTTCAAAAATTTTACAATGAGAGCAGTTTTGAAAATCGTCCTTTTTCTGTGCTCGAGGCACAACCCCGAGTAACACCGGGTTACATCCGCTAGTACTATTTAAAATAAAAATTTCTTACTTATAACTACAGCAACATAAAACAATAAACTTGAATTTTTTAAATATACATAAGTTTGAAGCCACTTGAATCTCTCGGGAAGATTCTAAGGGCTAAAAAACTTATTGGGATTATATTGATCTTCTGATATTGTCCAGTTTTTTTTTTTTGGAGGTGCTATTATACAGGATTAAACAGATCTTTGCTTCAGACCTTAAACAGCACAGCCGGTAGACCATCGGCTCATGCGGGGCTGTTGTTTTTAAGCCGAATTTGGAAGCGGAACTTCAACGCTATCGTTCATAATTGGGGTTTCCGAGATATCATCTCTATTGGCGGGATTGTTGTCAGCGTCGGTATTTAGAAGACTAGAGAAGTGTTTCTTCCATAACATCAGTGTACTTTGAATATGTGTTAGTAGAGTGGATTCTGTTCATGATCCGGCAGGCCTTCTAAGGTATGCCGAAACCTACAAATCTTTGGATGGCGTCTTACGAAGTCTAGCAGCTTCACTTGTGTCCTCACTGGACTCGCAGAAATTTGTCCAAGATGTTTGCTTTGCTATTTTAACGTCACTTATGCAGGCATTTGACTTGGATCTATAATTTATCCAGCCCTACTCTAGCTTGCTTAAAAACGCTTTACGGTGAAGTTTTCTGACCTCCGTTTGTGTCTTCTTAAGATCGCTTGTTCACCAACAGCTTGCACTGGTAGGCTTGCGGTATTGAGACTTTGGGCAGAATTTCTTGAAAGCCTTGTTCAGTTTTGTTCGTGATAAACTCAACTACGTTATCAATAGATGCAGCATTGGAGAACTATTCTGTGTCTGGATCTGCAACACTGTGGTTGAGCCAGACTGAATAACTTTTCCAGTAAGTTTTTACGGGGTTCCTGAATTGTTTCTTTATATAAGTGCCGCAATTAATAGAAAAGAGAATCTTAAAGTGCCAACCACCAATCATCAACTATGGCCTGTTGCTTATTGCTTACTTAAGTAAGGTCGTTGATATCCTGCCTAATTCTTTTCGGAAAGGTTGGTCTATTGCCCCTATTACATAAAATAAGATCTGTGGAAAGCATAAATTTTATAAAAACTTTTTAACAAAAAAAAAAACCTACTTCAAAATCACTAGAAAGTAAAAAATAATTTTAAATTACTTTTACTATTTATTTCTTGGTCAAATTTGTATTTTTATAATAAATATATTTATTTTTTTATGATAATAAAAGCTTCTAGTCAGCGCTAATCATTGACGTAAAATCATGATTTTTTCGCCATCTCTACTCTATTTAAGACTTTTTTTATTTGTAAATATCCTGCTTGGGTGACGCTGTATTAATTTGTAATCTTAATTTTTCTTAAATCTTAATTAAAATGCTATATGTGTGTTGCAGCTGCACAAAAAATCTGATTATATTAGCGCCAACTTCGAAGCTCTTATTATCATAAAAAAATTAATATATTTATTATAAAAATACAAATTTGACCAAGAAATAAATAGTAAAAGTAATTTAAAATTATTTTTTACTCTCTAGTGATTTTGAAGTAGGTTTTTTTTTTTGTTAAAAAGTTTTTATTTCTTTCTTTTTAGAGAAAATGATATATATTAAAAAAGTGTATAAATTAATTAAACACCAATTATTTATGCTCATAATATGGAAAATGCTTTTCGGTCGTTTCTTATTCTGGTCTTTGTCAGTATGTTTATCAGTACCTACTCTTGTATTTTTATCACTACCCCAATGTCAATATTGACTGAAATATAGTGTGTTTATAATATTGACACGCCTCTTTGTCGAGAATATCACACTCTTTGTCATGTTGTTTTCAATAGCTCTACCCATTCTAACAATGAATTTTACCACCCTTAAGTCAATATGATACAGTTTTTTACACACTGCCTCACCCCTTAGTCGAATAACGCCCAATTCTTCGGTAGTAATTTGTAATAATTGTGTCTACGTCTGTACTTTTTCAGTTAGTAGTGTCAGTATTCGATTTAGTGTTTTCTTATATTGCCACACTCCTTTGTCGAATGACGCCCACTTTATTCACAATAACTTGTTATAAGTGTGCCTACCTCTATACTAAATATCAGTACTCTAGTGTCAATATTATTCGCGATACAGTGTATTTTATATATTGCCACACCCCTTTATCAAACAAGGTCCACTGTATTGAAATTAATTGTTTTATAACTGTGCCTACCCCTGTAGTTAACTTTAGTACTCTAGTGTCAATATTATTCGAGATACAGAGTTTTTATAAAATTGCCACACCTCTTTGTCGACTAACGCCCACTTAATTGACTGTTATTTTTTACGTACCCTTGCATTTTTTCTGTGAATTTTATTAACTCTAGTACTCTAGTGTCAATATTTACTGAAATACAGTATTTTTCTTGCAGTGACACGCCCCTTTATCGAATACCGCCCACATTACTGACAGTTATTTGTTATATATGTACCTACCTTTGTACTTAATTTTAGTATCGTAGTGGCAATAGTAATCAAGACACAGTGATTTTTTTTAATATTGCCACTCCCCTTCTCGATTAACGCCCATATTTTTTTTTACAAAAATTTGTAGTAATTTTTCCTACCTTTGTAATAAATTTCTGTACCCTAGTATCAATATTATTTGAGACACACTAATTCTCTTATATTGCCACACCCCTTTGTCGAATTACGCCCACTTTTGTTTTAGTAATTTCCAAGAATTGTACATACCTCTGTACTTAATTTCAGTACTCTAGTGTCAATTTTCTTCGAGATACAGAGTTTTTACAATATTGCCACACCCTTTTTTAGAATTACGCCCACTTAAGTGATCGTCATTTTTAATACTTGTGCTTGCCCTTGTAATTTAACTGTGAATTTTATTACCGTAGTGTCAATATTTACTGAGATACAGTGTTTTTCTTATAGAGACACGCCCCTTTTCCGAATACCGCCCCCTTTCATAAACAGGCACCTTCACGTTGATAATCTCTATATGTTGACAAAAAATTACGGCAATCGGGGAAGTACTTTAGGAGTAATCGATGTACATACATTCACAAAAAAAAAAAAAAAAAAAAAAACAGAGAAACCAACCAACTTGAGAACCTCTTCCTTTTTGAAGTCGGTTAAAAATAGATTCTTTTATTGATGTCGGCTCTGCCTCATAGTGAGTGATGAGCATTAGCGTCGCAACCATTTAACACGAATGTCCCCGCTCGCGTCAACGTGGTTTACCTACTCGCTAGTTTACAGCTTAACTTACCTTCACTTGTAGAGTGAAACAGGTTGAACTGTTTGGACCCAAGCCTTGAATCTGGTTGTTGATAATCCAATGTTGCTGTTCTAGGGCTGTTCATCAATTCTTTGGTCGCTGCTTTGCAATGTTTCAAGTTGTTTTGCAGCACTTGCAGATTCCTTCTTCTCTAGCTATTGCTAGTCCAGCCTTTTCACCTCATGGTTCGAGGCTGAATTTGACCATGTCCAATTGCTCCTTAAGGGGAGGGTAAGGTTTTTTTACTCTTTTTTTCAACCATTTTTTATATGAGTGCACAACATCTCAAAAATTTTGTGTCCAAATTTTAGCTCGATCCGAGTTAAACTAATGAAGATATGAATTTTTAAGTAAGTGTACCTCGAACGTAACAACCTACGTGTACAAAACTTAAAATCGATTTTTCCCATACATGTCATTTTTAATGTCGGTGACCAGCTTACAGAAAAAACTACTGAACAAAACGTTTTGAAATTTTGTACACATATTCTACATGTAAATAGCTCTCTAGTAACATCGAGTTTTTTAATTACTAACAATTTCACAATAACAAAAAGGTCAATTTTTTCGTCAACAATTATTATTTTGGTGCCAAAAATTTAAAAATTGAAATATTAAATATTAACGAACTAGACGAGACGGGAGAGAGTAATAAACAAAGTTTATTGAAACTAATAAACATAAGAATGCATTTTGATTTTTTGGTTTCAGATGATCCAGTGATGCTATAGCCTGGGCACCGCACAAAAACTTTTTTCGAGGCGCCTCTCTATTTTGAACAAAAATTTTTTAAATATTCTTCAAATGTTGTACTTTTATATAATAAAATGTAAAACAAACGCACAGTAATAATTTTTTCTAAAAAACTTCATGAAAAAAGGTATTTTTTAGACGAAACAAACCTTACCCTCACCTTAAGCCAGTTTGTGTTTGCAGAGTGTACACAGAAGAGAAGAGAAGAATCTTCCCTTCACTGCCATTACTTTTCCGCTACTTAAGTAGCTTCCACTGTTGAGTTTTTGCCTCTTTATTCTGCTCCGCCAAAAGCTTCTGATGCATCCTCATGCAGAGCAGGAGGCGGTATCCATACAGATATCTTGTGGCAGAGCGTAAGCACGGACTAAGGGATCACTTTCATTGAAGTTCCCTTCCAAATTTTTGGTGAGGATCTCCAGTGGCTTCTTCGTTTCACATCCGACGACTTTGACATTCTTATGCCAGCGGGCACCGTTGAACTTGTAATCCTCGGTATGACTGTGTTCGACACTGTCTATCATGGCTTTGAGTATATCATTTTCTACAAGCAGCCATTTCTCCCCCATCAACGAGCCGTCCGGTTGCGTCTCGTCAATAATGACTACTTGCAGTTCTTCAGGCGTATTCTCAAAGCTACCCTCAACTTTGCTACGCTTCGAGCAACTCGCGACCACCTCGTCCGTAGTTCTTTGCCGCTTGGCTGTGAATCGAGAAGTGCTCGGCGCTTCACGTGAGACTTTAGTTGTCCATCGGTTGATACCTGTTTGTGGTAACCTTGGATTGACCCTGTCTCGCCCTACTTTCTCCTTCCGCTTGCTGGTACCCCCTTTTCCAGACTCCTGTTTGCCGCTTTTAACGTCATTGGAGTAGGAAAGAACTGCGCTAGTCGTCTTGTTTCCGTCCTAGCTGGCACCCGTTCCACACTCTTGTTTGTCGTTTTGGCGACATTAGATTGGGATGGTCCAGCTCTACCGACCACCTTGCTCTTCCTACCATTTAATACTTAATAAAATAAATTTTGCTGTAAATAAATGCAAAAATGTCTTCATAGGACCACCTACTAAACGCGCAGAGAGACGGTACGAATTTGTAAAATTAGAATTTAAGAGGCTCTTAACGTTTCTTATTTCCGTCTCTAGACTTTGGTTATGATTCGATTACATGAAGTATTAATTTTACAACAAAATTTCATACACTTTTAAAAACATAAATCATATCATAGGTCCAAGATCCAAGCTACAGAAATGCGGCAATTATGTTGCTCAGCTGGCCAAAATAACATCCAGCAATTCAAGCCCCGTTGTTGAATGTTGCAATTAATTGTGCACATGGATTTTTGTTGCTTTTTTGTTTTCTACTTTTTTTATATATTCCATACTAAGCACTCGAACTCTAGACTCCACAATTCGGCACGTTTAGCTGCATACAAAAAGCATTTCGCATTTTGACTGGAGGGAAGAAAAAACAAATTTTAGTTACTCTTTCGCAGAAAAACAAGTTATAAAGATTTTTTTTCTATTAATGAACAAAGATAGATTCTAAACCATGAAAGCTATGCGTCTAACTGATGTTCACCACCCCACCAATTGGTCGCATGGGTTGGTCTCTTTCGTGCGCTATAGTTGTTGAGCGTTCTTAGCTATTGCCTCCACTAAGTCGGCCAGCATGACGCGGTATATTTTTTTTTCTAAGATTTTTAAGAATAAGTGCATTACAAAAAAAGTTCACTAACGGTACAGTGCTGTCGAAATGTTTCGCCGCACTCGATGCGCTTCAAGTGGCAGCAGCAGCAGCAGCAGCAGCAGCAGCAACAGCAACAGCAACAGCAGTTGTGGCACTAGCTGCAACAGCGTCGGAATGCTTGTTAGTTACGTTTTAGCATGCAAAACAAGCACAGCGAACAGAACAGCTTAAAGATACTCAAACAAGCTTAAAATAGCTCAACTCAACGATTAACCCCTCGCCCTCGCTCTAGCATTAGAAATACTGCCGCAAGCTGCAATTTTTTATTGTACTTGTTATGTTGTTGTTATTTTGCTATTGTTGTTGTTGTTTTGTGTAATTTAAGCCATCAGCGCACATTAAGAACCTTTTCTCAAGTACTGTTAACCGCGTTTTTACTCCCAGATTTCCATCGGACTTAGTTTTACGGTAGTTGTTGTGAGTATCTAGTCTCAAGTATCTGGTGTAGCAGGTGTGCCCTGGAATAGTATAGTTGTTATTGTTGTGTTGTTTCTGTTATTGTTGTTCTGGGAGTTGTTGGCTTTTTAAAACGTTTTATCTACGCTTTTTATAGCTTGTTGATAGCGTTTTTATTGTTTCTGTTTTATTTTCGTTTTTTATTTTTATTTTTGATATACAGCAAATGTTTATTTCGTGAATTTAAAAGCAATGGAACATTAGCCAATATCCATGCAATCATTGATTTTAAGTTGGGCGATTGAAAGTTGATGCCTTGAGGAAAAAGTTTTTCTCTTTTTTAATTTGATTACTTTTTATATGCAAACTTTGAAGTTAACTGTTAATTTATCGATGTTTTTTTTTTTCTTATTTCTTTTCAGATGTGAACACAAACTGATTTTGATGAAGGTATGTTTAGCTAAATATATGTATGCATGTCAATAACTATCTATGTAATACATAAACTAGCTTTTAAAACATGGTCCTTGCATGAAATTATCTTCTCTTTTATTGCAGTAAACATTGTTGGCAGTTAGAAATTTAAAAAAGAAAACAAAAATTTTAGTAGGTTTGTGTTTAATTTTGGGCATATGTGGGCTAAAATAATTTAATGATTCAGGAAATTTTACGTGATTTGTAATAAAAAAGCCATGAGCTGTCTTGTGCCCAATGTGTGCTATCATGTGACGCATTTGAAAACAAAAGTTGTAACTTAGGTTATGCATTTTATAAATCAGTGCATTTTGTGAGTACATTTTGTGAGTACATTAACTCCTTTTTTCAGAAATTAAGCTATTTTTCTTGAATGTTCATATTTTGTACTGCCATTTTTTAATAAATTGCCATAAATTGGAAAATAGCATATTTTTCAAATTAAGCTTTTTATATTTATTTATTTATTTGGTTAAGTTTCATGCAGGCAGAAATTTTTTATAAATAAACAAAGATATCGAAAAACATTTTTATTAAGCAACTAGCGGATGTAACCCGGTATTACTCGGGGTTGTGCCTCGAGCACAGAAAAAGGACGATTTTGAAAACTGCTCTCATTTTAACATTTTTTAAATTATCAATTCAATTTTCAAATTTTTTAAATAATCGTTTTTGGGGTTTTTCCCCCTCCTTCCGTCGAAAGTGTTTGGTCAAATTTACGTAAAACTGTACCTGCCAGATATGATTAAAAAAAAATGACATCTTCAAGTCTCGATCTGAAGTCTGGTTTCTGAGGAAAATGGTCACCCACACTCAAAAAGAAATACATATCTTTCTCCGGTGAAAAATTTTTCTATTTTCAATAATAGCAATTTTCTCTTTTTCAAATAATATTTTCTTCGATTAGAATAAATTTTCACATTTTCGAAGAAGTATTTCTTCACTTCTAAAAAATGGAAATATTTCAATGTCTCTTATAATGATAATTATTTTACTCGCACAAAAAAATTCTCATTTATACAGAAAAATTTATTGAAAATGAAAATTTTTTTCTATATTTTGATAAAAAACTTAATATGAGAAATATTTTCTTCAATAAAAACAAATGTTTTCTCAAAAATAAAAAGTCTTTTTCTCTAAAATCGAATTATTCTTATATATTTCTCTTTTTCATAGGTTTTTATCATTTGAAGAGAAATTTTAGGATCGCATTTAGAGCAAGGCATTCTCTGGATCAAAGTCTAAACCATTTTTCTCTTAATTGCCTTTTTTATCAAATTCCGAGAAATTTTTTTTCTGAGTGCAGTTTGAAAAGTCATTTCGAGAAAAATGCGCTTAAAGCTTTTCTAAGCATGCATTTAATATGCAATTTTATCTCAAATAAAGTCCAATTTTACAAAATTCTATAAGCATCGATTCGATTTTTGGATTGTCTTCGTTCAACTTCGGTTTTGGTCGATACTGTTCGGTTGATGTTTTTCATCTTTATATAGCTTTTCTGATGGTATTCGTTAAACTTCTTTTTTTTTGGTTCGCCTTTGGTTCTTGACTTCGTTTGCCTTCGGCTCATTACTTGATTTTTGTCGAAAGAACTTTTAAAAGCATAGGATCTATTTCAGTAACAGATACAAATGCTTGCCAAGTTTCATCAAAATCGGTTCATCCGTTTTGACGTGAATGAGCCGAACATAGTTGATTAAATAAAGCGCCCTCTAACGGAAGTTTTCTGAAATTTGAATAGCCTCAATTCTGTTGCAGGGTCAATTTATTTCACGTGCTAAATTTTAGTAAAATCGGTCAAGTCATTTAAGAGTTATTGAGTCTTAACAATGCACTACTTAAAGCGCCCTCTTGCGGAAGTCTTTGGAATTTTTTATATATTATGTTTTATCTTGGGTGCAGTTGAACGTTCATACCAAATTTCATTGAAATCGGTTCAGGCGTTTAGGAGTTATTAAGTCTTAAAAACGTACTACTTAAAGCGTCCTCTTAAGGAAATCTTTGGAATTTTGTTTAGCCTATGTTATCTTGGGCGCAGTCGAGCCTTCATTCCAAATTTAATTGAAATAGGTCCAGGTGTTTAGGAGTTATTATAGAGTGCCACGCCCACTTTTTTATCTATGCTTTATCTTGGGTGCAGTTGAACCTTCATACCAAATTTCATTGAAATCGGCCCAGGAGGTTAGGAGTTATTATGTCTTTAAAACGCACTACTTAAAGCGCCCTGTTGCGGAAGTTTTTGTAATATTTTATAGCCTATGTTTTATTATGGGAGCAGTTGAACCTTCAAAAAAAATTTCATTGAAATTTGTTCAGGCATTTAGAAGTTATTAAAGAGTGCCACGCCCACATACTTCCGCCCACTTTTTACCTATGCTTTATCTTGGGTGCAGTTGAACCTCCATACCAAATTTCATTGAAATCGGTTCAGGCGCTTAGAAGTTATTATAGAGTGCCATGCCCACATACTTGCGCCCACTTTTTTACACCCCTATGTTCTTTCTTTCTATGAAAGGTACTCGGTGTCCAAATTTCAACTCAATCGGATAAACGGTGCGCGAGCCTTTACGGAACAGACAGGCAGACAGGCCTTCAACTGAGCTGGAAATATGCCCTCCCTTAGACAGGCGTTGAAGAGGTGGACAAATTTACTTTGTCTGGTTTCTCTAGAATGGCAATTTCTGACGCAGAGTTAGGAAAACCATCTGGCCCTGCTGCCTTTTCTTTCTTCACGGATTCGGTAACAGTCACCACCTCATCAGTGCTTACCATCCTTATTTGATGGAGATCCTCGAGTGCATGGTGGGGCGAAAACGCTGATTGTGGCGGGAAGAGAGTCCTTTCTACCATGCCAAGCAGGTGTGCGTCTGTAGGATTGGGTTGTCTGAACCCCTTCAGCTTTATTGTTGCCTCATCACATAGCTGCAGGAAATACTCACGCTTGCTCTTATTAATAAATTTCTTCAAAGCTTTTTTGGATACACGGTAGGGTTCACGAAGAACTTCGAATATGTCGGTACCTCTGGAGCGGTAATATCTTCTTCTAGCTTGAATGCATTCTCTGCTATTTCTGAAGATCACCAGTACACTGGAATGCAGTGTCGTTTGCTTGGTCTTCTAAGGAACATGGACGCATCGCAAGGTCTCCTTCTCAACAATGGCGTCTATGGTCTCCCCAAACTCTGCAACGGACAAACTTGGGGCAAGCTAGCAGCTCACAACCTGAACACCCTCTACCGAGAACCGAACAAAGCCTTTTGCACGTGTACCTACCAAAAGACTGAGGCCCAAAACTTCTGGGCTTTTGCAGACATACGGTTCACTAAAAATCGCAAGATTGGTGCTCTGTTCTCTGACTGTTTGCGCTAATAGGTCCTGCGCTGTCCGGCAGTTGTTAAGATTCAACAGCAGGAATCTCATCTTCGCTTAGAGTTCGTAGCTTTATTGAAGGATGGACATCTCCCATCGATTTGGTAATTTTATTGGCATATCTTGAACACTTCCGAAACTTCCTAGCTTAGATTTATTCATATTTTTACTAACAATCCAAAATGGCATGCAAATGGGGCACAAGTGAGCATATTAATTTTTTGAAAAACAATCCAAAAATTTCTTATATTGGATCCATGTGGGCATATTAATTTTTTTATAATTGATCCAAAAATCACATACATTATGAACGAATGGGCATGTTAATTTTTTAATAAATAATCCCATTAGGGCTTGATTTCAAGAATATAATGGCATAGCTCAGAATTTCTGCCATAATTAATTGGTTTGGAATTGTTTTCAGCTCAAATTTCTCTACGTGTTCAAAAGATTACTTGATTTTATGTTAATATATACCAACTTTGGCCATTTTTAAGCAGGACTTTTTCATTCATAGCAACATGAAATTTATTATTTTTTCAAATAAATTTTATTTTTTTCTTAATACAGTTAGTTCGACGTACGATATCAAGAAACAAACATTTATCTTATTTAACCCTCACTTTGGCACCAATCTTTTACTACGTAATCTGGCACATATTTACATTTGTAAATATTTTTTTTTGTCATCATTAAAGTTAAACAGAACCTCTGAATTTGTATGATTTTTTAGGTGGAATATATGTATTAACACCTTCTAAGTCCAATTCCGGAAAAATTTCACACCGTTGTCAAATGGTTTAGAAGTTATAGGGTTCAAAAGAAAGGTTTTTCTGTAACCTATTCAAAAAATTATTAACCAATCAAATCCATGCATTACTTCTTACGATATAACGTTTTACATATTATGCACACTTGACGGTCCAGCCCTTTACGAATAATCAAAATGTAAGTATGTAGATCAAATTAAAAAAAATTTATAGTTCCAATGAATAAACAAAAACCCATTTCAACAGAAAATATACTTTTTTCATTAAATTATTACTTCCAGCAACAATATCAGAACATGACATATTGTTGTACCAGCGAAACAAAAATTTTTGTTCATTAATATTTTCCCAATAAAAGCTATCAAATACGAAATATGTGTATATAAAAAATATGTGAAGAGTTTTTCCTTATCATTTTTTTCTATAAATAATACAAAAAATGCGTTAAAACACCAGAAAAGCCTTTAAAATACAAAATATTTACATATGTAAATATGTACCAAACTACGTTATAGAAATGAAAAATTTTCAAAAAGTATCAAAAAATTCTAAAATTAAAAACAACTTTTGAATTTTCAGAAAGAAAACCAAAAAATAGCCACAGAGTCCAAGCCATATTCAAATCGAATAAAAAAGAAAGGAGTTATGGCAAATTTAAAATTGGGATATTTACATATGTAAATAGTGCCAAAGTGAGGGTTAAAAACAAAATTGTCTCAGTTTTTTTTTTTTTTAAATTTGAACTCTTGTAAATTAAACTAAAAATAAAAGTTTCCGAATGAAAGCTCAATTTAAGCTTTAGCTATTTCGAAAGCAAAGTTTTGTCATATTTTCAATCCAATTAAAAAAACTTTATTTTTACCGGATATTCACACATTAACAGCTTGTTATTCCCAATAATTATGACAGCGGCAAAAGAAACAAAAAGCAAAAAAAAAAAAATAAAAAACAAAAACAAACAGCTCATAATTGCAATGTGCTCGTGTTTAATTAGCAGTCAGCGTGAAACTCTGTGAAAATGTTGCAGGCTGTGATTTTCTGTTTTTGGTTTTTTTTTTATTTTTGATATTTTTTGCTGCTGCTCCAGCCAATTAAAATAAAATTGACAGCGAAATGATGAAGTTAAAGCAATATTTTGACATTTGTTGAAGTAATGTTGTTGTAGTTGTTGTTGTTGTTTCTGTTGTGCTTTCGTGTGAATTTATTTGTTGCTGCTGCTGCTGTTAATGAACAACAAATCATCATAAAACAGCATGAACATTTCCGACAGTTCCTTCAAAGCTAGAATTTAAAAGTTAAAACGTGCGAACCACTCACTTAAAATACACACATTCATATGTCTAATAAATAAATATTAATGTCCCAAAAGGAAATACTAGAGAGCAATCAGAATAATGCATTTTATAGCTACTCAACCAACAGCTGTCGCAAGCTTTTCAGTTTTATTGCCGCAAATAGCAAGCGAGAGAAAGAGAGAGAAAAAGAAAAAGGATTTTAAAATCCTTTTTAGAAAACAACATTTAGAACTATTAAAATCATTTAGTGCTGTTGTAAGTTTATTGTAGCAATAACAACAACAACAACAGCAGCATTTGTAGTACATGCACCCAACAACAACAACAACATAAGATTGGCAAGTGCCTGAACCACATAAGCTGCCAACTGCGTGGTTAACGATGGTGACGATGATGATGATGATGATGATGATGATGATGATGATGATGATGATGATGTATAAACAACACAAAACTAAGTCAACTACATACTTACATGTTTTTAAGTGCACATTTCTTGATTATTGTTGTTGTTGTTTTTGTTTTTTTAAACTTATTACAAATTTTTGTTTTTATTGTCGCTTTTAAAACACCTTAAAAAGCTTTGTTTTTTTTTTCTTACGCTCTGCTCTTTAAAGCCATAAAACTTTGAACTTGAAATTTTTACAAGCTTTACTCATGCAAGGTTCAGCAAGTTATATGATCATTTAACGCACATCCTACTCGAAAGCGTTTGTCAAGTGTATTTTTTGATTACTTACCAAAGTGGTGACCGTGGCATGCAGGTTAAGTGTGTGGCTTAGCATGCTCGGAGCCCGGGTTCGATCCCCAGCCGTGGCGAAAAGTTTTTTCAATAAAAAATTTTTCTGATCGGTCACCACCTCTCTGCAGACAATGGCAAACCTCAGAGAGTAAATAATGCCATGTAAAGCTTCTTGAGAACATGAGCCGTTCGGAGTCGGCATAAAACATGTAGGTCCAGTTCTCGGTCAATTATGTGCAAAAACTTAATAACACACACAACACAATCGATCCTCAGAAGCTCGGTCAAAGTCCTTTCAAGGGCTGAAATGGCCAATTTGTTTTTTGTTTTTTTTTACCAAAAAATAAAAGTAGCTTTTGGAACAACCACGACTACTTGAAGCTAAGGCAAAAGAACAGAATTTTTCTATGAACTGAACCTTAAAATCATAAATTCTGTACGGCACACATTGACGACGACAACGACAACGACATTACGCCAATTTTCGAATTTTTTACGAGTATTTCTATTAATTAGTATTAACGGTATTGCTACTCATGTTGCTCACGTCGATATAAAATTATTTTATATTCTGACAGGCGATAATAGTTAAAGCTTGAACACATTGCGCACGACAAGCGACGAGCGCCAAAAGTCTCTATAAACTTACATGAATATTTTTAGTGCCATGACATCTTGGAGACTTCGTGACGATATTGTTGCGTAGCATCGAATGTCGTTGTCGTCGACATGACTACATTTCTCTCTTTTTTCGTGTCGTCAAATCGTTGTCGTCATCAATGTGTTCCGTTCATTTACGACCTGAATATTTCAGCATCACTCCAACCGAAAGTTAAACCAAGCATCTGAATACAACTAGTACATTCACGAAGAAATTAATTTGCTTGACTCAAGCAATTGTTTTGCCAGAACATTAATTCAGTTAATTTTATATATTGAGCTTCTAAAACACTTAAAAAAGCTCATATTGAAAACAATAAAACAATACCTGTTGTCAAAAAAAATTCCAACATAGCTAAACTAGCACTTGTTCCTGTCACTTTTTCGCCCACACTATTTCCATTTCAATCATAGAAATCACAGTCATTCATGAACAAATCGTAAAACCATTTACATACCATCTGTTTAACCCATCAGCAGTCGTCGACTGTCTAAGGTCACACAAAAAAAAACACGCCGTACAGAATTTTAAAAATAAAGGTCTTCTCTAAAACCTTGCCTTGTACCAGCACGAAATATAGACTTATGATGACTATAAAAATGATTCAAAAGAAACAAAAAAAAAAAAAATACATAAATAAATGCAAAACTTTCGCTGGCAGAAGCGCGCTGATTTTTTCTACACATAAGCCACAATTTGTGTGAGAAAAATTAAGAGCTTTTCTTGACTATGAATTGCATATTTTGTATCCCCAAATTGTAGACACCGTGTTACAATTTGCATATTTTATGGCATGAACTTTTAATTAAAATTCAACAAAAATTTTAATTTAAAATTCAACAAAAAGTAAAAAATTTTACTTTGAAATTAAAAATATAGCAAGTAAGTAAGTAACTAGTAAGTTTTTTGCTTTAACCCATTTAAGCTCACAGTAGAGAATTTTCGCAATTATGTTTGAAGTGTTGCAATTGTCGCCATGAACAAAGAAAAATACCCTAGAATTACTTCTTAACTCTTACTTCCCGGGCTTAGTTATTGAGAACGACCCCTACCCAACCCATTGTTACCACTACGAGCCGAGATATCTGCCAACTAGTGCAGATTGGATATCCTATTTACTAATAAGCAATTTATCAGCAGCGTTATAAACTCCTGTAAGCCCTTCAAATCTTTGGTGGAGATGGTATTTTTCCAGTTCTTCTGCAACAAGGTTTAGAGCTTCTTATACCCTTATTATCAAAATAATTCAGCTTAATTTTGGCCCATGGTCATATATACGGAGCTTAGAGAAAAGTAGTAGTAATATACCTTCTTAAGGCCGACAGAAGCTCGTAAAGTAATCCAAAATCTTTCAGATCATACAAAAAATTACGGAGAAAATCATTGACAATACATCAGAGAGAATGATTTGTCAATTGATCCTCTATGCAAAGCACAACATGCCTACCAGACGGATAAATCTACAGAGTCAACGCTTAATGACCTTGTAAGAGCCATTGATCTGATTATTGAAATCCATCGACTGCAAGAAAAAATTACCGTCGCTTTTCTTGAAATCATGGTATACGTGGTGACCGTGATATGCAGATTAAGTGTGTGGCTTACCATGCCCGGTGCCCGAGATCATTCCCCAGTCGCGGCAAAAAGTTTTCTTCAATAAAAAATGTTCTGATCGGTCACCACCTCTCTGCAAACAATAGCAGACGGATTATGATAACAGTTAGTAGTAGAGTTATCCGGACCGGCTTTGGTAATACTTCCTTAAAAGCAACTACACCCAAAAGATACTTCCCAAGAAGTGTTCATTCAACTCTGCTGGTTGGTTCCTAGTTGTAGATAGTATCCTAATTGAACCTTAAGACATTGGCTACAAGCATGCCGATGACTTAGTACTCATCATACTACAGAGCTTTTAAAGTACAGTGTCACACGTTCTACAAGCAGCAATTAACACGGTACAGACATGGTGTTTAAAAGAAGACCTCTCTGTAAACCCAAAAGCAAACAGTTTATGCAAAATTATGCCTTTTCCAAATGCAGTACACGAAGAGAAATTTGAACTGAAAACAATCCAAAACCAATAAATAAATTTTGGGAGTGATTCTGAGCTAAGCCATAATAAGCTTGATATCAAGCCCTATTGTCGTTGCTTATCAAAAAATTAGCACGCCCATTCGTGCATAATTTATGTGGTTTTTGGAACATTTATCAAGAAAATTAATATGCCCACATGCATCCAATGTAAGAAATTTTTGGATTGTTTATCAAAAAAAATTAATATGCTCACTTGAGCTTAATTTATATCATGTTGGTGTTGTTAATGAAAATAATATGCTCATTTGAGTCCAATGCATGCCATTTATGGATTGTTAGAAAAAAAAATGAATATGCCCAATCCAAGACATTTTGGAATTGTTTATCAAAATATATGAAATGTCAAAAATATTTTCAAATAAAAACAATTTATGACATTTTGTTGCAATGACAACAAGCATAATAAAAATTATATTTTTATTGTCCAAATTAGATATATTTGATACATTTCGCACAGGAAAATATAATTTTTTTTAATTTATGTTCTGCACTTTTATACTAACAGAAACAAAAACCAACTGAGAATTACGTTGTTCGATTGTTCATTTTTTGATGTTCCAAAAAAAAAGAACAAAAATAAATGTTTTTTCAAACAAGCCCAAAACTACGCGTATTTAACACATATTGAAGTGTTTTTTTTTTTAAATGTTCAATCCAAATTTCTGGCATTAATTGAGAACGTAAAAAGCATGTTAGGAGATTGTTTCGAGCTGTTTTGAGCTGACTTCAGTTACGAACACTTTAAGCTTGATTTTAGCCCATTTTTTCTCTCCGTGTAAGCTTAATCTTGCTAACCTGGAACTCTTTGGGTATAAAATAGGTTTCTCAAACTCAGTAAAGTTTCTTGAAGTGGTCTTGAATAGCAAATTGTACTAAAAACTTCACATAGACCGCATAAAATACAGATCCACAGGACCTATAGAAGATATTGTGGTTAGAACTAGAAAATAAGATGATATACAATCTCTATACGTTGATCGTAAGACCCACACTATCTTATGCGTCGTCTGTAGTGTATTGATCGAAAACCCTAGAAGGAATTACCATCAACCGGTTAGAACCAGTCCAACGATATGTATGGCAAGCTGTATATGATCTACCCCAACAGCGGCCCTCAATGTCATCTTTAGGCTTACACCAAATCACTTGGAGGCGAAGCTCAAACTGCACAGATTTTTCCAAGTGGTTCACATAGTTCCTAACCTAAATAGATGACGTACCCGCAGCGTGGACAGGAATGTTTACGGTGTGGTTAATAATGAAATGGCCATGGATGTTCCAGTTAACGTGTTTCGTAACCTCGATATTAGTCGACAGATTACTCTGATAGGTGAGTGGGTTGAACGTGTTAACTGCTGTCAACATGTCGCAAGATAAATCGAAGTAGGACAAAGAGGTGGACACTTGAGCTTATGTTGAAAAGAAGATTGCTCGGGCTTCTCAGGATCAGAGTCCAGAGGGCCAGAGCAACCGGATATAGCGACAGAGTGAGCTTAATTCATAAAGCGACAGGATTGAAGGGATTTTGTCCGAAGAAATACAGATGACCCGTAGTGCATGGCATATAAAATATCGCACACTTAATACAAAGGTCACAACTCAAAATTTTTCTTTATCGACTTTTTGTTATAAATCAATTCACAAAACACATATCTCGCTATATTTGTCATTATTTTCTTCATTTTTCGCTTCATTTTTCGCTTCACCTGAAAAGTTATTTTTTTAAGTTGTGACTATTATGTTTTTAGTGTGCGATATGTCGTGGCCAGAGTAGCTCTATAGATGTTAGCGGTAGAGAAACTACTTTTCTTTCTATGGAAGTGGTATTGCTCCATACAATACAACTCAAGAGGAAAAAGTCTCTGGGTATAGATGGTATGACTGAAGAGATGTGTAAAACCAACTGTATACTAAGCACTTAAGCCAAGGTATTTTCCCAGACGCATGAAAACGGGTGCGGGTTCTCGTACCCTTGAAGTCACCCGATAGACTGAGGAGCAATCCTCTGTCCTACCGTGGCATCAATCTCGTTCCGGAGCGTGGAAAGGTACTGAAGAGGATTATGGTAGAACGTCTTCAGAACTGCGAGGATGTACTGATTTGCGAAACGCAAATCACAATCGGTTTCCGAAAAGGAAAGAGCGTCGAAGATACCTGGCTATAAGTAGAGGCACATGTAATGAAAGTAGCTTCAAATATGTTTTGGGGTTATTTATTGGTTTTATGGGATGCCGGGAAATTAAGCTTTGTTAGAGATATTTCTCTGATAAGGAAGCATGCGTGATAGGTGAACACCAAACAGTAGAGATAAATGTCGTCTGTGGCTGTCTGCAGGGTTCTTTATGTGGTCCATTAATATGGATCATTACCTTATGACGTATCTTCAATTGCGGTGGCTTGAACATATGTCTAAGTGCTGTGCATATGCTGATGACCCACTTATATTGGTGGCAGGTAGTTCTCGTGCTGACTTTGAAACCAAGGCGAGTGAGGTTATGACTGCCATTAGTGCTTGTTGTGCACAGGTAGGGTTAGGCGTGGCAAGGTACAAGATAGTAATGATGTTCTTAAAGGGCAAATCACCACGCGATTGATTCTTTTTGTTAGCCTGGAGGGTGTGGGCCTCAGGTACGTGACTGAAGTCAAATACTTGGCTTATCACATGAGCGAAAGGATGAACTTCTTGGTGCACCTAGACAAATTAAGACAGCTTTGTTGACTTTGGTAGGACGAGTTCGTAGATCACCGAAGAGTGACTGGGGACTCAAAAGATGGGCTGTCCATCTCATATGTGATGGGCTGTTTGTTGCTTGTGCAACATTTGGTTCACCTGTGTGTGGTGACAAAGCCAGTTCTGCTGTGGGATACCGAAAGATACGCTGATGTCAGAGAGTGATCTTGATTGGATGTATGCTGATATACCGTACGATCTCGATGGATGCACTTCAGGTGTTGATGGGGGTGCCGCTCTTAGATTTGGTTGTAATGCAAACCAGCATTGTATGCCGAATTCGTAGCGGTTTGCACTGGTTGGCTCCTGATTGGGCTCCGGACGTGTTAGATAGGTATTTTAGCTCAATTGAGTCAAAGGCTATGCCAAAACTGTGTGCTACATCTAGAAGGCAATCTAGGTGGTGTCAGAGTCAAAACGGTAGAGAAACCTACTAGTTGATAAGTGGCGTGACTTTTGCAGAAGGTCGTCCGGACTTTTGGTTCTCCCGAAGTATGGTCTTCCGATTGACTGGCCATGGTTCTCTTAATACATTTTTGCATAAGCGAAATCTCAGCGCAACTGAAGGCTGCCACTGTGGATCAATCTTCGAGGATTGGAGGATGTGTTGTGCGAATGTCCCCTTACGAAGACATTCGACATTTAGGTTCCATAGGGAGTATTCAATAAGAAAATGGAGATTTTAATGTCAGCAATGCGTTTGCATCTAGTGAGCAAATTGACAGTTCAAAACATTTCTCATGTCAAGTGTTTACAAGGCACTGTATCAGGTGTATGGTTATTTACAAATATTTATCTGACTATAAGTCCGTAGATCAGACTTGAGGGATGGTTTTTTGATGGGTTGCTCTGGCAGAATAATTGCTCTTTTTGGTCATCAGTCCGGAGCTGGAATGAGCTCAACTGGTAGCAGCTTTGTTATGAGGTTTATCCAAGGTCTTGAAAACTGGTACGACGGGAAATCAGCGGTCTTGACTAGTTGCGCTGGCCCCTCGGGTAGGTTCGTGGTGGTTGTGGCTTATATCCAACGCAGGTAGAGCTTTTGCTCGAATGTGAAGTTGCATTTTCCAATTGAGTGATGTACCCCTTAGTACAGGAGAGGTGGTAGATAGGCCTCAACCCAAACCAAGGGTTGCGACATGTCATCACAACAAACCAAGGGTTGCGACATGTCATCACAACATTTTTGCTAATTTTATACCTTTGAATTCTCAAAGAGACGCCGACCAACGCAATGTGTCGGTCCAGTGTTAAGAGCGCCGTAGAATTATGTCTTCACGACAGGTATCTACGTAAAACACAATTGGATTTTCTGTCTCTAAACCTTCTTTGAAGGAACATTTCTCCTTAAATATAACCCTTAAGCGATAAAGGGAACTCTACAAGCCTTCATATGTCATATTTCCCAAAAGTTGCTTTAACAAAAGCTTAATCGTACTTATCCTCCTAGATCTAACACAAGAAACTTTGGGGCCGTTTGATAATTTCGTGAAAAATTATGATAGGAATGATTTTAATGGCATCAAAAGTTTTACTTCTCAATATAGTCTCCTCTTAGCTGGATAGACTTCGTCCAACGTTCCTTCAAAAACTTGATCAAATCAGAAAATCGGAAGGTCCTTAATACAGGCTTCTATTTCTGTGATAAACTCCTCTCTGATGGTGAATCTCTTTGCGCCGAGCCGTTTCTTCAGGTTTAGATACAGAAAATAGTCGTTTGGGGCCCAAATCTGGAGAATATGCTGGATGAAGCAGCAATTCGTACTTCAATTCATGGAATTTTGCCATGGAAGCTGGGCATGTGTGAACTCGCGCATTGTCTTGATGGACGAGCACTTTTTCCTCGCCAAATGGGGATGTTTCTTTTTCAATACGTCATTGAAACGGTCCAATTCGACTGCATACTATTCGAAATTTATCGTTATTTTCGGTAGAAGGTATTCGATGTTGATTTGATCACGTTTATCCCAAAATACTATCACATAACCCTTTTTGGCCGATAGCACCGTCTTCGCCTTCTTCGGAGCACGTTCGGTCGGTGAAGTTCACTGTTTCTACTGTTCATTTGTCTCTGGTGTGTAGTGATGGGTCCATGTTTCGTTCACGGTTGCTAATCGATGGAAACAAGTTATTGTTATCTTTGTTTAACATCGCCCAACACTCATTTAAATCAGCCACACGATCGCGTTTATATTTGAAAGTGAGCAAGCGCGGTACTCATCTTGAAGATAATTTTTTCATATCCAAATGATTTCGTAAAATATTCCACACCCGCTCGTCTAAGATGCCTACGGTCTTAACAATCTCGTTCACCTTAACTCTGCGATCGGTCAGCACTACATCGTGAATTTAGGTGACCATGTTGTGCAAAAAATAATGCTTTATGAGCACACGAAATTCACTTTTTTTTCTATTTTCGCTGCCAGAACAAAAACTAACCGTCGCAGCAAGCTGCAATTTTGACAGTAGTCTTTTAACAGATGGTAGTCGCCAAAATCAGTGTTGCATTTAAAGTTACAACGCGGGAAATTAAAAAATTCACTAACTTCTCAAATTGCCCTCGTAACTTCATCCAAAAACTACCTTGTGTGGTATACGGAAGATTCTGTTTTAATTGTCATAAGTCATAAGAGTCGAAAAAGTACTCACTTCCTTGAGTACATGAAATGAGTTTTCAATGCAGAGGTCAACCTTACATTTGCTATTCATTTGTTCAATTTTCTTCGTTTATGTTGGCTTTTTCACTGCTCCATTGTTTTTATCGTATAATCTGCTCCTCTGTCTATTCTGATTTTTGTGGAACTGCTAGTTTTCTTTATAAGGTTCTGGAACTCAAAGGCATGGACCTGTCATACTTTTCGCCTTCATTTCATCTTTATTTGAAAAAGATTTTTGTCAAGGCTAGTTTATTTTTTTATATGAACGTATCTCTATAAAATTCTTAACCTTTTTTTGAAGACCAACTAAACAGTATTTAAAAATGCAATACATAGCTCAAAATAACTCGGGATAACAGTAGTAACAAAATTCTTATGCATTACAAGATACTATATATCTCTGAAAAGATCTCTGAAAAATATAGAGTTTCTTCCTTGTAAACCTATCTCGAACGCATCTTTTGTACTTAAACAACCTTTTTTTAACCTTTAAAATATTTATGAAACTTTTTTAGACAGTATTTTTCCCGGATTTTTATTTTTAACCACATTTTTGACATAATTTGCCCTTTTCAACATTTCCCGCATAGCTATCTGTCAATAATACTTTAAAAGCATCATCCACACACCACACCAAAATCTTCGTATTTATTAAAAAAAAATCTTCACATGAATTAGAAAAAGTTTCAATCAATTAGCTCAACTTTTCCTTTCAACCAACAAATTTTCTTCTAGTTGTTGTAATAAACTTAAGCCACTCAAATTAACTTTGCCGCTTCTTCTTTTGATTCCCACGCTACTTGTTCTCTTAGCAATTTTTCAACTTCAATTATAAGCAGAATCTGAAAGTATCAACAACAAAAAGATAAGAAGAGAAGAAAAAACAAAATATATTTTATGTCTATAAAAAATGATGCGAACATTGAACCGTGTATAGCGCTAGACTTCAAATAAATAACTCTTGAAATTGCAAAAATATCTGACTGTCTGATTGCCTGGTTGGCTGGCTGGCTGGATGGTTGACTGTTGTGTGTTGACTGCTGGCTGTGCATCAAACTTATATGTTGTCAACCAGGATAATTGCGCTGATGTAAATGTTGACGAGGATGACTATGATGATGGTGATGATGATGTTGTTGATGATGATGGTGCTGAGATTATAGAGGACAACGACTATCATGCAGGAACGTCAGCTGTATATGATAAAATTCTAGACAATCTGTCTGAGTAATTTTGTTATTGTTACTTCCGCGCCGCTGTGCATTGCAAGCCTTCGTGTTGTTTCTGCTGAAAACCATTAAAAATCAAAAGTTTTCTTCTCATTAGCGTTAATTTTAAGTATATTTGACAGGATTCGCTTAAATTAATGCAGCTATGATTTAATATTACACGGTGCAATACATAAACATTTTTAAAAACTTCGATAGATGTAGTCTGAAAGAAGAGATAAAAAAACAAATGACACGGTTAAAAGGGTTTTTACATCTGATTAATATACATATATATTATGGGTTTTGGCTAACTAGAGCTAATCAGTTAATTAATTTAAGATAAATTTAGCAAGTTACTAAAATACTTTATAGACCTTTGTCAAAGTTATTGTGTCACAGACTTGTGAGAGTAAACTTTTATGGTGAATATTTTCGTAAAGTTTTTTAACCCTATAGCGCCGTCTTTTATAGCTATTTCTTGGTTTTTTTAAAAAAACAAGCAAGTAAAATAAACTTCGGAAGAGTTTAGAGGATTAACGACTATATGAAAATATTCCCTTTTTACTTACACTATAAGTCACATTTGCCAAGATTTTTCTACAGCTTATTTCTATGAACCAAAAAGGAACACGATTTTAATAAATATCGAATTTTATTTCAACTTAACGATTAAATTGTTGAATAATAATTTCAGACAATCAACTTTCTTGAGAGGATGAACTATTTAGAGGAAGTAAAAAAAAACTCGCGTGTAGTAACGTACACGTGGCAGAAGTGAAACTTCTTTAACAGTAAGAAATAATAGAGATTTTAGTGTGAAATAGAGAGAGAAAGTATCTGAAAAGAAATTCAATCAATACGAAATGGAATAATAATCCGTTGATTCAATATTTGCATCCAGGGGCCGTATCGGTTATGGTTTTTATCGAAAGTGTCACATATTAACTTTTATCTCTTTGTTTTTTTTTCCGACAAAAATAAAAGTTATTTTGAGCCTTATAGTTTTTGGGCAAAAATAATAGTTACTTGTGTCATTTATTTTATCGGTCGAAAATAACAGTTCTTTTCTGCCGTTTATTTTTTCGGTCAAAAATATCAGGTAGTTTATATATGTTCAAGTCATTTTAACGACTAAAAAATGTTGATACCATTTTTTTCATCTCATCGCTGAGACATTTTACACATGGTGTCAACAGTTCAATCTGTCAAGCCTTTAAAAAAAACACAAATTGCTTGATAATTTTGACCGAAAAAATTAAAGATAAAATAAAAGTCAAAAGAACCTTTATTTTTCCTCGAAAAATACAAGGCAAAAACTAACACTTAAATTTTAACTTTTAAAGAATCAGTCTTAAATTTAAAAGGAACTTAATATTCATGAGGCTGAGGACAGTTGTAACATAATATAATATTTTTGAAAAAGTCTTTCAACAATTTTTTTCATTTGAAAATTGTAAAATAACGGTTATTTTCGTTCCTTGTTTTAGTTCAGTTGGTGTTTTAGTTGTGTTTTAGTGGCCGGTGATAATGTTAGGAACGCTCCTTCAAGCAATTTTATAGCAGCTTGTTTGTCCGTAAAAATGGGGATATCTCGAGTTGAGGTCTTATGATATCGCAGCCATTCTGTAGCTTTACAAATAGTCATTATTTCTGCCTGAAAACGCTGCATTGGTCTGGCCGTTTAAAAGAGGTTCTAAAATACCCCCATCGTGTAGTCAAGTTTTGAACCGTCAGTTAAAATATTAGCGCCAATGTAGTTTAGTCGTATAAAGCCTAGCCATTCCTTTCTGATTGGAATCATGTAATGATAGCCTATCTCAAAAGAGGGTTTTGCAGTTAAATAATCGGTATTGAAAGGAACTGAGTCCTTGAGCCCGAGAACAGAAGAGTGACCTGTGCGAATATAAGCCCATTAAGAGGTAGCTCCAGACGAATAGCTATTGTTTTTTACGCCACCTTTTTCTGGAGTATTAATGGTTTTAAGTAGGAATAGCATTCAATGCAACAGATGAAGTGGACTTCAGTGCTCAAGTGACGCACTCGGAAGCAGTTCCTTTTTATTTTTCAAAGTATCTTGCAGTTTCACTGCGTACTTAGTGCTGGCCATTAGCCAATACGCAGTTGCTGAAGTTAAACCTTAGGTTCTAGCTATTGTGTTTTAACAGGCATACAGAGCGAAGATGGGTTTTCTAGTACGCTAAAGAATATTTGGTTTCCAGCTTAACGTTCTCTCAAAACTAACTGCTAAATAAGTCTGCGAAAGATAGCTGAGTGTAATGGATGGAATCTTATATTTTCTCGTGAAAAGTACTAGCTTAGTCTCTTTAGGATTGACCCCTAACTAGGGTTACCAGATCAAAATTTGGCTTAGCATTACAACGGATGACAAAAAGTAGGACATTTGTTCTAAGCACGAAGAAAAGGGAGGACACATAGATACGCTATATATTAAAATAGTACGAAGTTTTTCAACAGAAAAAAAATAATTGTTCTGTTGCCGGTTCAGCTGCGGTGATACTCGGTATTCGGTGCTGCGGTAAATATCGGTGATTGCGTTCGTGGCGAGCTAAAGCGACTTGGCTTAGACAGAGCTCAACAGAGTGAATTGGATTTGGAAAATATACCTTTACTATTAAATGATAATACACAAAAGTACCATACATACATCTTTTGTAGCATTAATTAATTGATACCCAGCGGTCAATAATTGTCATACCTGGTATGAAATCAGTTTTATTTTACTTCGAAAATTCGGGCATGAGATCAATACTGATTTCAGAATAAGCATTTGCACTTAAGCTTTCTAAAAACTTCCCTAAAATTGATAATCTCTGAATATTTTGTTTTGTTTCGATCTCAGACCGGAAGATATCCCTGAGTTTAGAAGCGAAGGCGTAATGCTATCAAACGTTGATGAGTATTTTCAGTTAACCCAAATATCCCTTAAAAGTATTTTTGATTTTGTTTCGTGTTCGCACCTGAGCAACGACTGAGATTAGAAGCGAAGTCGTAATGCCATCAAACAAGTTTGGGAAATTTTTTCAAAATAAAAATACAAAAAAAAATACAAAAAAAACAAAAATTTGAATTATTTAGTGAAAAATTCTTTTAATTTATTAAAACAATTCAAACAATGCTCATGACACAGAAGACGAACTGCAGCTCGGCTTTGGTAAATGATATATCTACTATTTGCTTTCTCATTTGAATTTTCAGGCTTGGGACGACCTAATAGAAGGCCTGATATTTAAGCATTCACTCAGGTCTGAATTTTCGGAGGAATATTCTTAGGGATATTCAGGCCTGAGTTAACGCTATACTAGAGCAGGTATTACGTAAGTATGACATTTATATGGGAGAAGGAAATCAAGAGGTGTGTTGAATACTCAGGCCTTACCATTACCCCTCAGGCCTGAGAAAATGTATTGATTCAGGCATATTCTGACCGCTGGGTAGATATATATTTCTGATGTAGTAGTATTGATAATTTTAAATTATAGCTCGTTTCAAAAGAGAAGAACATTTTTTAATTGAAAATGCGCAAACATTCAGAACAAATGATCGCACAAGTATGGTGTTGCACCGACGGCCTGCAGCAACCTGCATCTTGAGCGAGAAATCAAATACAAATTACATAAAAACTAAATAATTTTCTCAAGAAAAAATTGTGAAGTGAAATTTTGGCTAACAAATTATTTTCGACGCCCCCTTTTTTTCAATTTTGATTGGTTGATTTTGAAAAATAAAATTCAGTACTTCCGCAGCGCAGTTGCGATAAATAACATAATTCAGATATATACATTAATTTTTTTTTCATTTTTTCTACTCAGAGAATATTCAATTTTTTTTTTTAATGTCGACCAATCAGAATGAAGAACGCTCTCAAACATGCGCGAAACTGTTCTTCTCTTTTGAAACAGGCTATGCATTTCTTTTCAATAATAAGTATTATAACTATATCGTACGCTTAATTCATATAATCTCTATGTACCTGGGCGACCGAGCTCCGCTCAGATTCCTGCCGTATATTCAAATGTTTTACGGTTTTTAATGTATCGGAAATGCCAACTTTACCTTAGAAACAACATACAAGATCATATTTTTTTCAATTAACTTTAAATGCATTTTTATTTTATGATAACTTCGTTTTTCAACTAAACGAAATTTGTTTTGGTTTTATATTTTTTTTATATTTGGTTGAATTTTTTGATAATTTACTTATGCTGAACTAATGCCGGCCATTCCAAGCCTAAGTAAATTTTTTTTCCCAAAATTAACCTCAGCTCCTTTTCCACTTACAAGAATAGAAAAATCTTGAAAATGGAGTAATTTTCATTAAATCATACCTCTGTCATTTGTTACCCCTATTTTTGTAAATGAAGTATCGTTAGAAAGCAATTGAAAAGCGATTATTAATAAAAAATAAAATACTTCTGGAATTTTTTTGCTAGAGTTCCCTACTTTTTCAAAAAAAAAGGAAACTGTTCATATCTCAAAAAATGCATTTTCGGTTTTTTTTTACGTAGAATTACGTCTTACAGCGCGGTTTGTATGGAATCGTTTTAACAAATTTTTTTAAGGTCATACCTACAGCCTTTAATACTCATCGTTCAAACATAATATTTATACTAAAGTAAATTTTGGATTTTGTTACTTTTATATTAAAGTAGTGTTATTGGGTTGAGCAGAAATCAGCAGAGACGTGGCTCAGTCAAATAAGCTGTTGTCCTGAAAACGTTAAGAATCAAAGAAGCCTGTTTCGATCCTCAGCCTGGTTGACAAGTTTTTTTTTTTTTTTTTGATTTTTTATTATTATAATCTTATTTTATTAATTATTTAATGTAACAATTGCATAGTGCAATATTCTTATCTTTTGTCACATCCTGTTGCTTGCGATAGCATGAACAAAATGTAAGCAAAATACAGCTTTTATTAGTCTTTTAGTTATTTTGTATTCAATTTTTAACCTAAGTTACCATAATTCAAATTGTATTCCCAACTAATTAAATTTACGTACAGCTTTGACTAAAAATATGTCTAGTATTTTTAATCGTATCAATTCTAAAAAAAAAGGATTAACATATGTATTAGTTCAATGTATTGTTTAAAAATTACTCTAAGATTCTTAACTGTAAAGTTGTCGTACTATGTGGTCTATTCACACCTTAAGATATTTACAAAATGTGAATTTGTCACTTCATCCTCCCCAGACGGCGGATTGAAAAATGTTAAAACTGTTTTGTTTTAAGACCGATTAAAAAGTTCTTAGAGTAAATTTGATCTTAATTTATTTCGAATTTTTATAAGGCATTTAAAATTTTGTAAACTTACTGCAAATAAAACAGAAGGAACTAAAAATTTTGTTCAAGCTTTTTACAGTTTTATGGTCCAAGATTCCTTTATTATATACAAAATAATTATTTGACCTAATAAGAACAACATTTTTGCTCCAGATTTTATAACAATATCTCAAACGGTATAGAAGTTATGAACGATTAAGTAAAATGTAAATCAGAAAAAATTGAAATTACGAAAAGCATAACATTTGGCCATTATATTTTATTTTGGTGGAAACTTAATTTGTTTCCTAAAATTACAAAAAAGTGCACTTTTTGAGATGTGAGCAAATTAGATTTTTTTTTTCAAAACGTAGGAAACTCTTACAAAAATATTTTCCTTTTTAAAATTTGTTTAAGATTTAGTGTAAATTACTCTATTTGTAAGATTTCTTTTTATATCAAAAATTGGTACATCAAAACTGTACTAAAAACGTTTCTATAAAAAAAAAAATAAATGAAAAATATAACAAACTCACCAAATCACTGTTTGGTGAAGCTTAAAAAATAAAAACAAAAAACTTAATAAGCACGGCGGGATTCGAACTCACAACCTTGATGTTATTGGACAGAAGCTCTATTCTCTGAGCTATCACCGCTATAAAACATAGGCAAACTTAACATAACATATTTGGCAGAAAAATTAACTTATTTATTAAATGCGTGAAAACTCGGAAAAACAGCTTTTCCCAGAGATGAGACCTAGCTGGATCGATTTTTCAGCCCCCTCTTCATCTATATTGTAAATTTCATCGAAATCGTTAGTACCGTTTTCGAGAACGCAATTGCAAATATATATACAAATATTGCTCGTTTAATAGAATAAGATTGGTAGCTTATTGACATGCTAAGTATTCGGAAGGATAGCCGACCGACCGAAGCCGACGTTGAAGTCCGACCAAATACTACAACCGCAACTACTTAGTGTTCGGGAGGATAGCCGATAGGCCAAAATCGACGTTGAAGTCCAACCCAAACACGACAAGCTAAATATTTGGAGGGATAGCCGACCGGTTGAAGTCCAACTAAATACGACAACCACAGCTACTGAGTGTTTGGGAGGAGAGCCAACCGGTCGAAACCGACGTTGAAGTCAAACCCAAACGCGACCTTATACGTAGTCTAACAACGAGGTATTACAAAAGCAACCCGTCTTTCGGTGTTTTGCTTTCAAAAATGTTTTTACTCGTTGCCAAGTAAAATACGGACAAGACACTTCGCCTTCGGGCTGTGCCTACTACCGACAAAACTGACTCGTCTTAAATAATTTATTCACAGAACATGTTGCGAATTACATGCATACTATACAAATTCTGCTTATAGATGATGGCTGCTTTTTCATGCGTTGGCTGTGTCTGTCTAACTTGTTGTGATGTCGTTGTTCTTGCTCTTGGTATGTATTTGTCGTGCTGAACTAGCAGATTTCGTTCGTATATTTTTTAACGATTTTGTTGGTAGATCGTCGTTACAGACGAACGTCTGTCGAGCCCGCTATTATAAACTTTAAGACCACTTGTAACGTTTAAGGCCGCGTGCATAGTAAACGCCGATTCACTCAGGCAGGCAGGCAAACAATGTGAACAAACGAGAAACAAATAGCTATTTATCTCTCCTGTTCACACCTGTTCACACAAACTTCAACAAATTGTTGAGGATCCCTAAAAGAGTTTTGTTTGCCACTCTTGCCGGCGAATCGCTTAAGACTCCTTCTACCGGCCCGTGTGCGAGTCTTCCTGGCGAATCACTGAAGACCTATCTCAGCAATTTGTTGGGGAATCTTCGCGGAAAATCGCTCATATGGCTTCAGCTGCTTGCATTTGACGATATCCGAATGACTCTAAAAAGAGCTCGCCGACGATAATTTCATCTTCCAAGCGATTCGCTGGCGATTATTATTACTTGCATATATAATACGCAGTGCGTCAAAATCAGAAAAAATTTCTGTACACGGCATCTCACCATTTTTTTCTAATAGATTTGGGGTCTCTTAACACGAAAATCGCAAAAATACAGTTTTATGTTAACGTATTTTTTAAAACACAAATTTTTTTAAATTGTTCTTGATTTATGAACAGTTTTTTATCAGTTTTTCGTAGTTTTTTCAAAATGAAAATAAAGAGGACTTGACAATTTTTTTAATCTTAGCCCTTTATATTTAGAATATTAGCAATCAAAAACTTTTCTTTTTTGTGCCGTTGGATCTATAACTTTTATGTGGAGTATCGGTTAGCTTTCGCTGGTGGATTATCAGAGAGTAATGCGGAATCTTACGATCTGTTCCGCTTGCTTTATCAAGCTGCTGAAAATGTTGAAGAGTGGTTGACAGTTTCTTGTTTTTTTTTTAACACGAAAATTGCTTGCACTTTTACCCTTAACACGTCATTCCTAAACGACATTATTTTTCCGATATTATTTATTGCCCCAATTGTGGTGACCATGGCATGCAGGTTAAGTGTGTGGCTTAGCATGCTCGGAGCCCGAGTTCGATCCTTAGCCGCGACGAAAAGTTTTTGTCAATAAAAAATTTTTCTGATCGATCACCACCTCTCTGCAGACAATGGCAAACCTCAGAGAGTAAATAATGTCATATAAAGCTTCTTGAGAACCTGAACTTTAGCCGTTCGGAGTCGGCATAAAACATGTAGGTCCAGTTCTCTGTCAATTGTGTGCAAACATTCAATAACACACACAACACAATTGATCATGAGAAGCTCGGTCAAAATCCTTTCAAGGGCTGAAATGGCCAATTTGTTTTATTTTTTTTTTTTTTTTATTGCCCCAATATAAATATTTAAATGTTTTCATGACATTTACGATTTTCTATTTTGTTCACGCTTTGTTTATATCAGCTCATGTGACAGTCATGTCAAAAATTGACGTTTACCGCGATTTGCTTCAAAGTTGAGAGCCTTCTAATTGCTACAAAATCAGCGCTTAAATAAAGCATTTGCCTGGTATTAAGTTGGGTGACTGACACAGGTACACCACATACACACATACACACATACACACATACACTCGAACACACCTTCTCGTTGACACTTTGAATGCACTATTAATCAAGCTCAAGTAGGCTCATAATTAGCTGAGATTGCATTTTCCGCCCAGATATCGCTCGGTATTCGAGAAGCCGCCCTCTTAGCCATTCAAGTGTGTGTGTTGCTTCCTCGTGGTCTCATCCAACAGCAGGTATGTAGGTATGTACTTGTGGTACTTCAGTAAAACAGCGCTGTTCGCTTTTGTCGGCATTAAATTGTAGTTTCTTGTTGTTGTTGTTGTTGTTGTTGTTGTTGTTGTTTATTTACTACTGCCAGCTACAACAAACATAAAAAAAGCCAATGGCTTAAATACTATATGAATCAGTTAAGGTGACTGGTTGAGCTCTTGCCACTAATTACGTCCATTAGTGCAACAGCCAAAGCTGCAGCAACAACAATACTCAGAACAGAAACAATACTCTGTACAAGAACAACTTCAACAACAGCAACAACAAATGTGCCTTTGCATTACTTGCATTAATTCTACTATGTTGAGCAGCAAGGAACGAACGTATGGCACAGAGCATATGAATGGAGTGCTATTATTTGGCCATTACAAGGCGATTAAAATATTTCCTTTGTATGTAAGCTAAGAGCCATCATTTTAAAAATGCATTATTAAAGGGTCAGATTTATGTGGTACTCTTTGGTCTAAACTTAAATTATGTTTTATTTTTTATTTATTAAATGTTGTTAAACCATCAGTTTAAAGAAAAAAATAAATTGCTTTTATTTAAATGGCTAAAAATATTAAAATGCATGCAACTCAGAGATTTGTACACATCTCACGTTTATTCTTTAAAACTAAAAACTAATTTAAAAAACAAGTAAGTAAACTCTAAAGTCGGTTTTAAAGACTGACTTGGAATATCCGAAATCTCCAATCATTTTTAAATATATATTGATTTATTTATGTTTATAGAAATAACTTTTTATTCTTTCAAAATCCATGTATTCTCTTACTGTTTTGGGACGTGGGCGTGTTTGGTGACGGATGACGACCATGTTTTTAATGCATCTTAATTTTAATATTAAATTTACATTTGCTGAATTTTATTCCTGTAGCTAAAATATTAGCCGCTTTATAGAACTTTCAATTTTGGGGTTATATGGGAGGTAGGCGTGTTTGTGAACGGATCACTCCCATTTTTTGTAAATGTCTTAGCTGGGGTACAAAATTTATAGTAATCAAATTTAATGTTTGTAGCTTACATACAACCCTCAATACTGCAATTTGTATTTTTTAATTGAATGGGAGGTAGGCATGTCCGTAGGCTGATTCAAAAAATATTCAATAATGCAGATCCTTGGGTTTATGTCGACATGTGTACCACATTTCATTCAATTATCTCAACTCCTTGTTTTTATCCTGTGTTTACGGACAACACATAGATGGACGGACATGGATAGCTCGGTTCACGAGGTGACGCTTATCAAGAATATATATACTTTTCTATATCGGACTCGCTTACTTCTATGCGTTACAAATGTTTCTGCTAAACCAATTGATATGAAATTTTCAGGGAAACTAGCAAAATCTTGAAAGTGTTTCTGTGAAGTTTGGTACCGATAGAACATGAGGGCGTGGCAACTCCCATACAACCATCATTTTCGATGTGGAATAGCTTTAGAATAACATGTTGCACAGCTCCAAATTTCGGTATTCGAGCTCAATTTCCACGTGCTGTTTTACTGCTAACATTTTATAAACGTTACCAAAGGGGCGTGACACTTTTTAAACATTCAGACTTTTTACTATAATTTTCGAAATTTAAGTCACACATAATGAAATTCGAAAAGAATATAATATAAAGTCGTGTCCTTCGACTGGAAAAATTCATAGAGCATTGGAGAAAAGGGGGAGAATAGCTTTGGTACTAAATGTCTTATAACATTTAAACTCAGTATTAGTTAATTTTTGGCCATGTTTTGTGACCAGACAAATAGCACGGGCATTGGATAACGGGGTGTGACTCCGCCCATATAAGCCAAATTGACTATACTTATAGAATAGCTATTAAAGTAAAAGTCACAGCTAATTCCAACTCAGAATGTTGTTACTACTATACTAAGTGATGTTCTTCTCTTGAAAACTGAGATAGCCATTAGTCAAGCCATATTTTTGATATCAAATACTTAGCTTTGGAAGTTAAATGGGTGAGCATTGAAATTCAGAATGGAGTTACCATTTGGTAATGTGCTTCAACTAGAAATCTAGTCCTGGCTTTGGACAAATGGGTGTGCCTCTCCACACAAGCTACATTTTTGATCAAATAGGTTTTGAAATCACAGATGAAGTACATGTGTTTGTCTAAAGCGTAGAAATGCGCGCCGGGTATCGCTAGTTTCATATATTTCATATTTCATATGTCATATTTCACATGTCATGCTAAACCGGTTGAATATAATAAAAAATAATAATAAAAACCTCATACGTACACGGTCCTTCTTACCTAACCTAACCTACCTAACCGTGTTATCGAGCTGTGGAAGTCACATATTCTCGTCACCGGTCTACAGTATTGACCTAAGGACCCAATAAAGAAAATATGCAGCCTATGCCTACACGTCTTTTTACTTATGTAAAATTGTTCCGAACCTTAGAATCCAGCAAGCTGACCTCAGCTATAGACCCGGAAGACCGGACACTTCATTACAATGGAAAGAAGCCTTAATGAGAGTGGAGAAAATTAATTTTTAGGGACTTGTGGACTCTCATAAGGAAAATTGAAAATAGAAAATCATTGTTTTATAAAAACAAACTCGGAAAAAGCCGCATATTTGTTGGTTGATGTTGAATATTTTAATAATTTTTCTTTTTTGAGCTAAGGGTACCATAGACAAAGCAGTCCTGGTTATTTTCGAAGTGTAAAGTTGTGTTATGAAAAACCAAAATTTTAAAAAAAAGTAAAAAACCTACACGTGGCAGAAGTGAAACTTCTTTAACAGTAAGAAATAAGACAGATTTTAGTGTGAAATAGAGAGAGAAAGTATCTGAAAAGAAATTCAATCAATACGAAATGGAATAATAATTTGTTGATTCAATATGTGCATCCAGGGACCGTAACGAATATGGTTTTTGTCGAAAGTGTCACATATTAACTTTTATCTCTTAATTTTTACTTTTTCCTACAAAAATAACAGTTTTTTGTGCCTTATAGTTTTTTTGGGCAAAAATAACAGTTATTTTCTGCCGTTTATTTTTCGGTCAAAAATATCAGGTAATTTACATCGGTGAGACATTTTACCCATGGTGTCAACAGTTCAATCTGTCAAACGGCCTTTAAAAAAACACAAATTGCTTGATATTTTTGACCGAAAAAATTAAAATCACAAAATAACTGTTATTTTTGACAGATAAAATAAAAGTCAAAAGTAACCTTTATTTTTCCTCGAAATATACTAGGCAAGAAATTAACTTTTAACGAATCAGTTTCAAATTTAAAAGCGACTTAATATTCGTGAGGCTGAGGACATTTGTAACATAATGGTTTATTTGAAAAAGTCTTTCGACAATTTTTTTCATTTGAAAATTGTAAAATAACAGTTATTTCCGGTACTTGTTTTAGTTCAGTTGGTGTTTTAGTTGCTTTCGAATGTCTTCTCAACATTGTAACTTTTTTAATGCTGGATTGCATTTGCATAGTACTCTTTGAAGGAGCCTCCGAAAGCAGAGCCAAATCTTGTTCATTATTACCTCCTGCTTCCTGATCATAATAATTGCTATGTTGATAGAGGGCCTCATAAAGCAGCGAACGTTGATTGTTGAGTGCATCAACTTGGTTGGGTTTAAAATTTTGTTGAGATGCATCAGCGTGTTTTTTAGGGATTGGTTCTTTGCAGATTCACCAAAATACACTGATGTTTCGTAAAAATGCATTTTGAAACTCAGCCGTTGTTGCAATCACCTTACCTTCATCAGTAGATGCAGACCCAGCTTCGGCTGTATTCTTAAGAGCTCTAATTCGCTCTCTATATTCACGAACGCGTTCTGCTCCTGTTTTAGCTATTTTTCTATTTTTTTTTTCCGTGCATACTTGTAGGATGAAAATTAATGTTACGGTTATGTTAATAATGTAATGTTAATGTTAATCTAATGTTAATGTTAATTATGTTATTATTAGTATGTTACGCGTTCAGTTTTAATTACATTTTATTTGGTAATTTATCATATGCCTACGTGGCATTAAGGAATAGATTCCGGCTCATATGCAACGATGTACGGGGTTCAATTCTCGGCAGCGGCAGTAAATTGTTTTTTAATTTTCATATGAATTGAAAACGTTAGCCTAGCGTCACGAAAAAGGACCTTGAAATTTCACTCGCCGCCAAAGAAGTTTCACTTCAAAAATTTTTTAATACTTTTTTGTACACTTGTTCTTGTGAGGAGCTTTTAAACCAATATTTGGTCATTATTATATTAAATCCAGGTTTCACAATAGAAATTCATTAAAATGACATTAAATTAAAAAATGACTCAAAAGTTCAGCCCGGCTACTTTAGGTTATTTAAACATTTCTTGCAAAACGGGTGTGGGTTTAACACACAAGGTGTTGATGGGATAAGTCAAGTTTTGAATTTTGCCTCAAGTCTTAACTCGCACCAGTGACTGCCTGTCTGACGACAACAGACCAATCTGCAGGGTCATAAATAAAATAAAACAACAACCACTATCACAACAACAAAAATAATCTTGAAAAGTTTTTACGTTTAAAAAATGTCAAACTTGTTAGGGACATCATAAAAAAATATGTTTTGGCCTATAATTAGCATGTTTTTAATATTATGTATTCCCAGATGCATAGGTTTTATTATCGTTAAAAGCATCAAGAACTTTATAGCTATTTAACTACATAAAATAAAATTTGTTGTTAGTAAATTTAACTCCTTTCTCTACGTCTATGAATTTTATGATGTCTCTGCTATTTTCATTATAATCACCTTGACTTTCATATTAAAACTGACATAAAGTTCTTTTCTCCTACTTCATTTTGTACAGTTATATCTATAAAATATGCAAAATTCTGTCTACTTGGCAACAATAAAATGACTAAAAATTTTTGTTCTTAACAGCTTTTTTAAGCCGTTAAACTATGCAAAAAGAGGGGAAAAAAAGAAATTCCAACTTTAAAGCGACGCAAGCAACAAAATCAGCACAAAGACGTGACACGAGGCTGCAGCTATAGGCTTTTATAGAGGTTGTTGTTACTTTTTGTTGTAGTTTTTATTTTTTTTATTTTTCTGTCAGACACACATTGCAGTATGCATCATCTACCTAGCTGTATAATTGTATTTTTTTTTATATTTTTTTAATTTTGGCGAAGCACTTTAACACTGCTTCTTTTCAGCGCTTGTCTTTGGCAGCAAATGAAAAAATGATTTCACGTTGTATGCGTGACGTTGTCGGCTCTGACAAGCTTGTGATGTGCTTAAATCTGCGTATGTTAACTGTGTCAGTTCACAAATATTTCAAAGTGTGTTCACTTGAGTTTGTGACTTTGTCACAGTGTAAGAAAATCGTCTGTAATATACATGTAGATTGTCTTAAAAATCTGAAATTAAGCAAGTATTAAGTTTGAGTAATAAAGCTATCCACTGAAGAACAAACGCAGGTTTGGAAAAAAGTGAGAGTTTTGCGAATATATTCGTGGGTATATTACGTAAACTAGTATAAGGCCTTGTTAAGTTGAATAAATTGTCTGTGCATACTTTCAGGCTGAACATTTTTTCGTAAAGTTCGAAAAGCGCTGTTATAGCCTTAGAACTTACAGAGTTCTTAGATGCAGAGCATAACTTAAAAAAGGAAAAATATTTTATGTGCATACTTTTAGGTTGAACATTTTTTTTCGTTTAAAAAAAGCACTGTTATAGCATGAATGAACAGTTTGAGTGATATTAGGAGCGTGATACTAACTTTTTATATAAAAACTAGTCATACCTGGCTAACGTTGCTACGCCTTTCAAGCTACATTTATGATCGAATAGATTTTGAATTTACAGTTGAAGTACATGTGTATGTCTAAGGCTGCGTGCATAGTAAACGCCGATTCAGACAGGCAGGCAGGCAGAGTGTGTGAAGAAGCGAGATAGAGAGCTATTTGTATCTCGTTTGCTCATACAGATTTCAGCCTGCTTGTCTGTCTGAATTGGCGTTTACTATGCACGCAGCCTAAGACATACACATGTACTTCAACTGTAAATTCAAAATCTATTCGATCAAAAATTTAGCTTGAATGGAGGGACACACCCACTTGTCCAAAGCTCGGCCCAATTTTCTAGTAGAAGCACATTACCAAATGGAAGCACATTGCCATTCTAAATTTCAATGCTCTGCGACTTTTACTTCCAAAGCTATTTGTTATCAAAAATTAAGCTTGTGTGGGCGGAGCCACAACCCTTTGTATATTGACCGTCTCAGTTTTCAAGAAAAAGAATATTACTAAGTAGTAACTCCATTCTTAGTTGGAATTACCTGTGATTTTCACTTTCATAGCTATTCTGTATTTATAGTAACTTTGGCTTGAATGGGCGGAGTCACACCCCGTTTTCCAATGCCCGTGCTATTTTTCTGGTCGATAGACATGGCCAAGAAATAACTTTTTACTGATTTTAAATGTTATGAGACATTTAGTACCACAGCTATTCCTCCCCACTTCACCAATACTCGATGAATTTTTCCAGTCTAAGGACATGACTGAATATTACATTATTTCCGATAACGGTGATAATGTTCCATAAATCTGTGACTCATGTTAAGAAAGTTATACTGAAAAGTTTGAATGCTTAAAAAGTGTCACGCCCCTTTTGTAACGCCTATAAAATGTTACCAGAAAAACAGCACGTGGAAATTGACCTCGAATACCGAATTTTGGAGCTGTGCAACAAGTGATCCTAAAGATATTCGATATCGAATATTATGGTTGTATGGGAGATGCCACGCCCCCATGTTCAATCGGTACCAAACTTTACAGAAACACTCTAAAGACTTTGCTAGAGTTTCCCTGACAAATTTCATAACAACTGGTTTAGCGGTTTCGGACTCTACTTGTAACATACATACATTAATTTTTATCTATATAGATGAAATATGAAATATGAAATAAGAAATATGAAATATGAAATATGAAATATGAAATATGAAATATGAAATATGAAATATGAAATATGAAATATGAAATATGAAATATGAAATATGAAATATGAAATATGAAATATGAAATATGAAATATGAAATATGAAATATGAAATATGAAATATGAAATATGAAATATGAAATATGAAATATGAAATATGAAATATGAAATATGAAATATGAAATATGAAATATGAAATATGAAATATGAAATATGAAATATGAAATATGAAATATGAAATATGAAATATGAAATATGAAATATGAAATATGAAATATGAAATATGAAATATGAAATATGAAATATGAAATATGAAATATGAAATATGAAATATGAAATATGAAATATGAAATATGAAATATGAAATATGAAATATGAAATATGAAATATGAAATATGAAATATGAAATATGAAATATGAAATATGAAATATGAAATATGAAATATGAAATATGAAATATGAAATATGAAATATGAAATATGAAATATGAAATATGAAATATGAAATATGAAATATGAAATATGAAATATGAAATATGAAATATGAAATATGAAATATGAAATATGAAATATGAAATATGAAATATGAAATATGAAATATGAAATATGAAATATGAAATATGAAATATGAAATATGAAATATGAAATATGAAATATGAAATATGAAATATGAAATATGAAATATGAAATATGAAATATGAAATATGAAATATGAAATATGAAATATGAAATATGAAATATGAAATATGAAATATGAAATATGAAATATGAAATATGAAATATGAAATATGAAATATGAAATATGAAATATGAAATATGAAATATGAAATATGAAATATGGAAATATGAAATATGGAAATATGAAATATGGAAATATGAAATATGGAAATATGAAATATGGAAATATGAAAAATGGAAATATGAAATATGGAAATATGAAATATGGAAATATGAAATATGGAAATATGAAATATGGAAATATGAAATATGGAAATATGAAATATGGAAATATGAAATATGAAATATGAAATATGAAATATGAAATATGAAATATGAAATATGAAATATGAAATATGAAATATGAAATATGAAATATGAAATATGAAATATGAAATATGAATTATGAAATATGAAATATGAAATATGAAATATGAAATATGAAATATGAAATATGAAATATGAAATATGAAATATGAAATATGAAATATGAAATATGAAATATGAAATATGAAATATGAAATATGAAATATGTAATATGAAATATGAAATATGAAATATGAAATATGAAATATGAAATATGAAATATGAAATATGAAATATGAAATATGAAATATGAAATATGAAATATGGAAATATGAAATATGGAAATATGAAATATGAAAATATGAAATATGGAAATATGAAATATGGAAATATGAAATATGGAAATATGAAATATGGAAATATGAAATATGGAAATATGAAATATGGAAATATGAAATATGGAAATATGAAATATGGAAATATGAAATATGGAAATATGAAATATGAAAATATGAAATATGGAAATATGAAATATGGAAATATGAAATATGGAAATATGAAATATGGAAATATGAAATATGGAAATATGAAATATGGAAATATGAAATATGGAAATATGAAATATGGAAATATGAAATATGGAAATATGAAATATGGAAATATGAAATATGGAAATATGAAATATGGAAATATGGAAATATGAAATATTGAAATATGAAATATGGAAATATGAAATATGGAAATATGAAATATGGAAATATGGAAATATGAAATATTTAAATATGAAATATGGAAATATGAAATATGGAAATATGAAATATGAAATATGGAAATATGAAATATGGAAATATGGAAATATGAAATATGGAAACATGAAATATGGAAATATGAAATATGGAAATATGGAAATATGAAATATGGAATTATGAAATATGGAAATATGAAATATGGAGATATGAAATATTTAAATATGAAATATGGAAATATGAAATATGGAAATATGAAATATGGAAATATGAAATATGGAAATATGAAATATGGAAATATGAAATATAGAAATATGAAATATGGAAATATGAAATATGGAAATATGAAATATGAAATATGGAAATATGAAATATGGAAATATGAAATATGGAAATATGAAATATGGAAATATGAAATATGGAAATATGAAATATGAAATATGAAATATGAAATATGGAAATATGGAATAGGGAAATATGAAATATGGAAATATGAAATATGGAAATATGAAATATGGAAATATGGAAATATGAAATATGAAATATGGAAATATGGAATAGGGAAATATGAAATATGGAAATATGAAATATGGAAATATGAAATATGGAAATATGAAATATGGAAATATGAAATATGGAAATATGAAATATGGAAATATGAAATATGGAAATATGAAATACGGAAATATGAAATATGGAATTATGAAATATGGAAATATGAAATATGGAAATATGAAATATGGAAATATGAAATATGGAAATATGAAATATGGAAATATGAAATATGAAATATGGAAATATGAAATATGGAAATATGAAATACGGAAATATGAAATATGGAATTATGAAATATGGAAATATGAAATATGGAAATATGAAATATGGAAATATGAAATATGAAATATGGAAATATGAAATATGGAAATATGAAATATGGAAATATGAAATATGGAAATATGAAATATGAAATATGGAAATATGAAATATGGAAATATGAAATATGGAAATATGGAAATATGAAATATTTAAATATGAAATATGGAAATATGAAATATGGAAATATGAAATATGGAAATATGAAATATGGAAATATGAAATATGAAATATGGAAATATGAAATATGGAAATATGAAATATGGAAATATGAAATACGGAAATATGAAATATGGAATTATGAAATATGGAAATATGAAATATGGAAATATGAAATATGGAAATATGAAATATGGAAATATGAAATATGAAATATGAAATATGAAATATGGAAATATGGAATAGGGAAATATGAAATATGGAAATATGAAATATGGAAATATGAAATATGGAAATATGAAATACGGAAATATGAAATATGGAATTATGAAATATGGAAATATGAAATATGGAAATATGAAATATGGAAATATGAAATATGGAAATATGAAATATGAAATATGAAATATGAAATATGAAATATGGAAATATGGAATAGGGAAATATGAAATATGGAAATATGAAATATGGAAATATGAAATATGGAAATATGGAAATATGGAAATATGGAATAGGGAAATATGAAATATGGAAATATGAAATATGGAAATATGAAATATGGAAATATGAAATATGGAAATATGAAATATGGAAATATGAAATATGGAAATATGAAATATGGAAATATGAAATATGGAAATATGAAATATGGAAATATGAAATATGGAAATATGAAATACGGAAATATGAAATATGGAATTATGAAATATGGAAATATGAAATATGGAAATATGAAATATAGAAATATGAAATATGGAAATATGAAATATGGAAATATGAAATATGAAATATGGAAATATGAAATATGGAAATATGAAATACGGAAATATGAAATATGGAATTATGAAATATGGAAATATGAAATATGGAAATATGAAATATGGAAATATGAAATATGAAATATGAAATATGGAAATATGAAATATGAAATATGGAAATATGAAATATGGAAATATGAAATATGAAATATGGAAATACGGAAATATGAAATATGGAATTATGAAATATGGAAATATGAAATATGGAGATATGAAATATTTAAATATGAAATATGGAAATATGAAATATGGAAATATGAAATATGAAATATGGAAATACGGAAATATGAAATATGGAATTATGAAATATGGAAATATGAAATATGGAAATATGAAATATGGAAATATGAAATATGGAAATATGAAATATGGAAATATGAAATATGGAAATATGAAATATGGAAATATGAAATATGGAAATATGAAATATGGAAATATGAAATATGAAATATGAAATATGGAAATATGAAATATGGAAATATGAAATACGGAAATATGAAATATGGAATTATGAAATATGGAAATATGAAATATGGAAATATGAAATATGAAATATGGAAATATGAAATATGGAAATATGAAATATGGAAATATGAAATATGGAAATATGAAATATGAAATATGGAAATATGAAATATGGAAATATGAAATATGGAAATATGGAAATATGAAATATTTAAATATGAAATATGGAAATATGAAATATGGAAATATGGAAATATGAAATATGGAAATATGAAATATGAAATATGGAAATATGAAATATGGAAATATGAAATACGGAAATATGAAATATGGAATTATGAAATATGGAAATATGAAATATGGAAATATGAAATATGGAAATATGAAATATGGAAATATGAAATATGAAATATGAAATATGAAATATGGAAATATGGAATAGGGAAATATGAAATATGGAAATATGAAATATGGAAATATGAAATATGGAAATATAGAAATATGGAATAGGGAAATATGAAATATGGAAATATGAAATATGGAAATATGAAATATGGAAATATGAAATATGGAAATATGAAATATGGAAATATGAAATATGGAAATATGAAATATGGAAATATGAAATATGGAAATATGAAATATGGAAATATGAAATATGGAAATATGAAATACGGAAATATGAAATATGGAATTATGAAATATGGAAATATGAAATATGGAAATATGAAATATAGAAATATGAAATATGGAAATATGAAATATGGAAATATGAAATATGAAATATGGAAATATGAAATATGGAAATATGAAATACGGAAATATGAAATATGGAATTATGAAATATGGAAATATGAAATATGGAAATATGAAATATGGAAATATGAAATATGGAAATATGAAATATGGAAATATGAAATATGAAATATGGAAATATGAAATATGGAAATATGAAATATGAAATATGGAAATACGGAAATATGAAATATGGAATTATGAAATATGGAAATATGAAATATGGAGATATGAAATATTTAAATATGAAATATGGAAATATGAAATATGGAAATATGAAATATGGAAATATGAAATATGGAAATATGAAATATGGAAATATGAAATATGGAAATATGAAATATGGAAATATGAAATATGGAAATATGAAATATGGAAATATGAAATATGGAAATATGAAATATGGAAATATGAAATATGGAAATATGAAATATGGAAATATGAAATATGGAAATATGAAATATGGAAATATGAAATATGAAAATATGAAATATTGAAATATGAAATATGGAAATATGAAATATGGAAATATGAAATATGGAAATATGGAAATATGAAATATTTAAATATGAAATATGGAAATATGAAATATGGAAATATGAAATATGAAATATGAAATATGAAATATAAAATATGAAATATGAAATATGAAATATAAAATATGAATATGAAAACACAAGTAGCTAGTGCTATTTTTACAGCATTATCACTTATACGAACATATGTTTAACTCAGTGGATTTTTTAAGTCATAAATAAATATATCACAATGATTTTAGTTACTCAAGCCTGAAAATGGCCATTGTTACAACACAAATGATAACAAAAGGAAGAACTACAACATCAGCAATATACAATTGACACTCATCCCGATGATGTCCCGAAAGCTGTCATTTGCTGATTGTTAACATATATATATATATACAGTAGTACAACAGCAACTATTATAGCAATTATTATCGATTTCTTATATTCATTTGTTTGCTTACAATATTGCCATAAGCAATGTTTGTGCAGAGGGGAAGTAAAGCAGGGAGAGGCATATAGAGTGAAAAAAGCGTGAGTTAAGCGCATTTAAGCGCATTTGATATTTCAATTAAAGCCCTGACAGATTCAAAAAAACATGTATTGTTTGCAATGTGCGTGGTTGTTGCTGGTTTTTTTAATTTTTAATGCATTTTATTTATTTCAGGTCATGGCTTCAATTAAAATCCTTTTACAAGGTTATGCAGATTTATTGATGATGCCTGCAATTCAATAGTTTTTACAAAAAAATATTTTGGTTTGACAACAATTAAATAAGCTATAGTTGAAAAAAATACTATATAAATGTTTAAAATATAAAATGTCATGACACATGATTTCTATAAAAACGGCATCCCTAGAATTATTTTAATTATTTTATTCCATGTTGTTTACTACAGTTGTGCTTAATAGTTTTGATTATTTAGAATTGCTTAGAATTAGCAATTTTAAAGTCGTAGAAATTTCCAAAATATAACCACAAAATTCCTCAATTTTCTTGTTATGATTTTCTTAGCTTAAACTTTGCAAAATTTTTAACACAATTTCACTCAATGCCCAATCCAGCTAGCTACTTACCTTGAGCATATAAGTAAGTCTTTTATTGTATTCTTATCGAAATTAAATAAATATTTGTTCTTTCAGATTTGAGCATGATTATTGATTGATTTATTATGTGTGCGGAATATTAAATTATTTCAAGCTACCTGAATACAGATAAAAAATCTGCACAGAAGCTCAATCACTTCAAGCAAATCCTTTTTCTTATCCTTTTTGCCAAATGAAAATATATACCTACCTACAATAATGTTCTGCACGCTCAACCTTAAGCAATGATGATGATGCCACTCTAGAAACAAGTAAGAATTTTTTTTGACTCAACTTTGTGTAGGCATTTTTTGTATGCATGACAACATGTGCTGCTGCCACACAATACAAACATACAATTTTACACATGCATATACGTCGAATATACTTACATGTACTTAGGTATATTCATACGTTTGTCACATAATGTTGACAATGTATGTAATATGTAAAAAGATTGCTTTTAAAATACTTAAAAAAAAAATCCATTTCGTCTCAATTATTTCAGCAATACTTCAAATAATATCGTATTGCTGTATTTTGCATAAATTGTTGATTTTTAAATTAATTAAATAAACAAGCTGATTTTTTTTTTTGTTTTTTTCTTCTGCACTCTTCAGTGGCTGAATGAGCGACAGAGCTGAAAATGAAATTCAGTCTTAAAATAAATCAAAAGGCATTTGTAAAGAATAAACAGAAAAAAAAACAACATCGACTGCTTTTGAGACAAACTTCCATGAATTTGATACTCAAATTAAAATGCTTACTTCAGCGATTTTCTGTTATTAAAAAAAAAAAATAATGAATTTGGGAGTATTCCTTGAATTTTAAAAGCATTCTGGTTAAGCAAATAAATTTTATATTTAAATTAAAGCAAAAAATAAAAAATATTCCAAAAGCTGACTTTTACCACCTCTTCAGAGCTTCTTTTTGAAACATTGATTTGTTTTCGAACTGAGGTTATTTCAATTATTTTGTTTAAATAATGATGTTTTACTTGAATAACTGTTACTAAGTGCGTGAAGCTCGACCTTTAACTTTATGGCACAGTATTTTGAAATAAATGGTCTCAACGAAATTTTCAATATTGGCACCTCCTTATAAACATTTAAAACTAGTCAAATTTTTTTTTCAATATTTTTATAAATATCATTGGAAGTTTTTCCTTTAAAATTATGCTAATATTTCTTTTTTTTAAATCAAAAATTTATGATTTTTTGTTTATGATATGCAGCACTGTCAAAAGTTCAAACTTTGAATACAATTTTTTAATAAGTTCTAGAGAAATATTGGTATTTTAAACTTGTCATGAAATTAAGTCAAGTTGTTTTTTGCTACAAAAAAAAATGTATAAGAAATTTAGTAGAAAATCGTTATTTTCAGCTTAAAGAAAAATAATATTAATTCATCGTCAGACGGGAAAGAACCATGCAACGCCCAAGAAAAAAGTCAATTTTCTGTATACATCATTTAGAAGATCATTCAAAAAATGGCTGTTAAGAAAATTATATTTCTAACTTGGAGCAAACCCCATCAAGTGCTCCCACCTACATAATTTTATCTTTACGATTTCGATGAAACTTGTCTTGAAATTTTGAAGAAAACTTGGGGGCCTCGGTAGTCGAGTGGTTAGCGTCTTGGGGGGTGATTATAGCATTTTTCAAATAATTTGGTGTTTGCTTTTTTGGATGTTTTTATCCAAAATTGACCACAAATTTTCGATCACGTCAAGGTCCAGTGACTGGGCCGACGGTACCATCAAGTGGAGGCAATTCCAAATAAGCCAGACTTAAGCTTCGGGTCTATCATTATCTTGACAGAACCAGAAGCCACGCCATATTGTAAGTGACTCGGCACTTTGGATCAAATTATTTTTTAAAATGTTGAGACTAACTGTTTTGTCTATTTTAGTCTCAATAAATTCCAACTGGCCCCCCGGATGCAGACATACAGCTCCAAACCATGACGGTGCCACCGCCATGCTTCACTGTTGATTTGAGATTTTCTTTCTGCAGCTCCGTCAGAGCCAAAGATGTTAAATTTAGACTCATCCGCGAATATCAGTGTGTTGCAGAAATTTGAGTCCCTACAAATGTGGTACCTGTCTGTCCGTCTGTCTGTTCGTCTGTCTGTCTGTCTGCGGACACGATTACAGTCGTAATTTTAAATTTTTGTGCTGAAATTTGATATTTAAGCTTTTTTCTAAAAAAATAAGTTTAAGTTCGAGAATGGACTAAATCGGCTGAAAACCACGCCTACCTCCCATACAACCCAAATAATGAAAACTCTGCAAAGAGGCTAATATTAAAGTAAAAAAACTGAAACTCAGTATTTGTGTGTTTTATGTCAAAACTGAGGTGTCTTATAAAAATGGGCGTCATCCATCTACAAACACGCCCACCTCCCATACAACCCCAAAATTGAAAACTCTATAAAGAGACTAATATTAAAGTAACAAAACTGAAAGTCGGTATTTGTATATTCTATGTCAAAACTAAGGCGTGTTAGAAAAATGGGCGTCATCCACCCACTACCACGCCCACCTTCCATATAACCCCAAAATTGAAAATTTTTTAAAAAGGCTTATATTTATACTTCAGGAAAACAATTTGATATGTTTGTATTTTATACACATAAAAATAACAAAATCTTCTAAAATCTCAAACAAAAAGCTCTCCAATTTAAGATTCTTTTACCCTTAAGAATCGGTCGTGGGGGTATTTTAACTTCGGCCAAGTCGAAGATATACCTTACTAGTTTTTATTTATAAATGGCTTTTTGCGAGCTACTCGACCATTGAACCCATGCTCGCTAAACACACATCGGACGGTTTCGGCACTACACGTCTTTACCAAATCGTTATGGACTTCAGTAGCCAGTCTTGGAGCTGATAACTTCGGGCTGACCATTATTTTTCGGACGATATATATGGCTTTAGTAGTATTAAATACTTTGTTTGGTGCACTTCAGTCCTTAACATGCACTCGGTTCTCGTGCACAAACCGTGCAATGATGTACTGCACCGTCGAATTGCTTAAATTTACCATTTCACCAATTTTCCGTCAGAATTTCCCTTTCTTGAAATGGCTTAGGACTTCTTTACGCTTCTCAATTGTTGTGCGTTGCCCAATTTTTAAAAAATTTGCCATTTTCAACTTCAATCACACTAAAAAGCTTAAAAAACATAAGCGAATATAACTCGAAAGTTACAGAAAAAGAAATGAACAGTGTCGATAGTATCGTAAGAGTAGACGTTGAATTCCGTTGAAGTTGTAACCTCTTCTAATTTGTATCTTTAGTCCGATTGTTTTTTCCATTTTGCACGTATTTTTTATTGATCTTCCGAAAATGAACAAATAAATTAATAACACTCAATTATGGACTTCTTATCGAGACCAAAACAAAGACAACGAGCAAGTAAAAAGAAACAAGCAAAATGTCAAATTTTTCGATCATTTCGTTAAGTTTGACAGGTTAAGTTCATTGACTTAGTTGAAAAAAAGAAAAAGCTAATGCACTTTCCATTGGTGCTACTTTCGTCTCTGCCCGATATATAGTTTGCGAGCTACAGTCAGTTTAACTACTAATTTCAAAATAAAATGAAGACTCCGATTTTTAAAAAGATCGCATGGTAGCTATATCTCACGCTGAGCACATGTCCTTTCCATAAGTACCACTTTCGTCTCTGTCTGATGTTTAGTTTGCTAGCTGCACTCACTAGTGCTAGTGGGATGTGGGATCCAAATTAATTTGCATTAAAAACAAAAATTAAAGTTTTATGCCATCTATTGGGTAAAAGCATAAAACAATACATGATGCAACTCGTTTTTTCATAAGAGTTAAATCTAACCGGATCACAGACCCATTTCATTAAATTTGACAGTTTGTGTTCATTGACTGAGTTAAAAAGAGGTTCTGATTGACAGCTTGTGTTAAAATAGAGCACTCATTTCTAAGTTGGGCATACAAGAACCCAATAGAGCAGTAGTACATGCAAGAACCCAATGAAGAAGCCTGCGAATCAGTTCGTTTAAAACAAAAGCAATACAAGCAAAAACAAAGAAAGCAGCAGATAAGTAGCTGGTGATTGATTTTCTTAGATAAACACATACATTTTTCTGCTTATAATTTACTATTTTGTGACTTTAATATAATAGTGACAAAATCCAAAATAAGATATTCATTTATCGTAGAATATATATCTGATATTTTAGTATATATATTATCTTTGAACTATGAGTATTAAGGGCTGTAGGTATACCCTAAAGTATTCGTCAAAAAAGTTGCATGGCTTTGAAAAAATCTGTTAAAACGACCCCATACAAACCACGCTGTAAGACGTAATTCTACATCAAATAAGCCCGTTATTCGGCACTACAGTCGGACGCAAGTGTTTGGTACAAATAATATGTGTCCACAATTTCTGATGCGCAATTGGGTATTCCCCACTTGCTGAGTGAAACTGTTATTTATAACACTTGAAGAAAATTATATCTGATAACACTCTTATAGGAAATTGTACCGGATGATCTTCTCCATAACTATATTAAAAAAGTAGCACGATAAGGAATCACCTCGACTGAAACCTCGCTTGGTACCGAACGGAGTGGAGAGGTCCTTCCCGATTTTCACTTCCCGCTGCTGGTTGTTCTAGACAAACTATTAACTTTGCAGGAATACCAAATTCAGACATGTTGGAATATAAGTGATGCCTTATCGGACTGTCGAAGGCAGCTTTGAAATCGACAAAAGGATGGTGTGTGTCGATTTGTTTTTCTTGGGTATTTTGCAAGATTTTTCGGAGCGTAAATATCTTGCAAATATATATATACACCAATACCTCACTTTGCGTCGTGGTTACGTTCCAAAAAAACAGGATGCAAATTGAAACGACGCAAAGTGAATGATGATTTTCTTTAGCAAACCATGTAAAGATCGAAGATAGGTTCCAGGGTTACAAAAATACTACTCTTTGAACATAAAAAACGAAAAACGAATTTGGCCATTTCAGCCCTTGAACTGGACCTACATGTTTTATGCCGACTCCGAACGGCTAAAGTTCATGTTCTCAAGAAGCTTTACATGGCATTATTTACTCTCTGTGGTTTGCCATTGTCTGCAGAGAGGTGGTGACCGATCAGAAAAATTTTTTATTGAAAAAAACTTTTCGCCGAACCCGGGCTCCGAACATGCTAAGCCACACACTTAACCTGCATGCCACGGTCACCACTTTTTGAACATATAATTTTAAAAAAACATTTAAGCATTTAAAAAAACAAAAATACCCAGCAAACATTATTACTCTTCAAAGACTCTTTCAAAACTCATATATATGAGGGTTTATCATCATAATATGCTCAAAAAAGACGCTTTTATGAGTACATTTTCGTATGTTGTGGGCCCCAAAACATGATTCATAAAAATTATTGTTTTATGAGTCTTTTTGGACTCATAGTAATGATGGGCTTAAGACTTATATTTGATACTCTCTGAAGTCTCATATTACGTACTCTTTTAAGACTCATATTTAGTGCTCTTTTAATACAAATATTTAATACTCTTTTAAGACTCATATTAGAAGTATTCTTGCAACGAACATTTGTTGTAGTTCAATTTTAATGCATGTTTATCGTCATAAACAAACAATGCTCCGAAAAGCGACGCCTAAATAGCATGTCCTCATAACGGACAGTTACAAAGTTGTATTCAAATAAAAAAAATACGATCTTTTAAGTTCTTATTTCTTTATTAGATATGGTTTTTTTGCAATAATCCGATTCTATTTTCTCATGAAACACTCGTATATAAGACTCTTTATGATTACGCATATTTCAATCAATATATGATCCTTTGATGAGTCTTTTTTATGAACAATCGTATCACCGTCTTATTTAGGACTCTTTAATGAGTCTCTATTGCGTACCCATAAATCAGATACAATAATGACTCTTCTATGAGTCTTATTTTCGAGTTATCATTTAACAATCATATTAAAAATTCTTTCATGAGTCAATTTAATGAGTCATCATAAGACACGCATAGAAAACACTCTTTTTAAAGTCTTTTTTTGGAGAGCCTCAAAAAATGTTTGCAGGATAATATAAAATTTTATTACATACATACAAAAAACAAAAAAAAAAATTCAATTTAAACAAAATAAAATATTCAATTAATTTTTAAAAAACAAAATAAAAATTTATCACTGTCAGCTGAGTCCATAGTGGCTGTTGTCGTAATTCGGCTTTCTTTATAAAAAAATTGGTTCGATGTTTGCTGAACAGCTTTTTTTCAACGTAAAAGGAATTTCCTTGTAGCAATTGATATTCTTAGTTACCGCCTGGGACACTTTAAACCTCCTTCCGTTGTCAGGATCGTTTTTTTTAAGAAAATCTACATAGCTTCGTCAATCAAACACATCGCTTTGGAAATTTATTTGGAGGTTAAATTTTGTTCTTCGGAGATTTTTATTGAACGGTCACTGTCATCTTCTTCATTAGCAAATTGCAATTCAAGTTCAAAAAATTCTTTATTAGATAATTCTTGAACAATTCACTTATGTAAGTTTCCTCCATACCATACCACCAGCAGCGCCCTTTCCACTCATTTGGTTAACAAAATTACAAGTGTATGTAAAAAAGTAATATAACTCTGCCAACTAATAAATTGGAAAAATATTTACCTCTTTTGTAACCAGAAACAACCCGAAAAAATTTAAAAAAATGTATTATTTCCTTTAAAAAAAAAAGCACAACACACTAATTTAAACGTTACAAAAAGCATAACACACCAATTGAAACTGAACTCTAAAGTTAGCAAAACAAAGTGAAAATAAAACTGTATTAAAATTGCGATGATTTTCAGTTAAAAAGGGAATCCCCGAGTTTTGATGGAATGGCGCAATAAGAAACAAAAATCATGCCATCTTTTAGAAAAAAAAATTAAAGACTCGAACCCAAAACAACGCAACTTCGAAAATCTAACGACGCACACTGAAAATTAGTTCTAATTCAGCAGCGACGCAAAACGAAACGACGCATAGCGAGGTATTGGTGTATATGAATATATTGAAATGCGTTTTTATGAGGTGGAATCCAAACCCAATGCACAAGCTTTGCTTGAAGGCCAAAGGAAACCCGCCGCGACTAGCAGCTGCTAGTTTTCAGGAGATACCACGTGGAGGCTTAAGTCGACTTGAGACGATTTCGACATGGACAATGCTGGCCTCGCCAAGTTGAGGCAGTCAGACACTTTGCCATGTGAAGATCGCTCCCTTTTCGCCCTTAATAGTTCCTTAAAAATAATTCCTTAAAAAACTTAAATATAAAAGATAATAATACTTAAAAACATGAAAGAAATTTCGGATACAATATCTTCATTTGTTGTTGCATAATCCTCTCATAAAAAAAACACTTTTTCACAAAAAAGGTAACCCCTTAAAAGTATTATAATACCTTTGTTCCATTTAAATAAAAAAAAACTCGCGTGTAGCAACGTACACGTGGCAGAAGTGAAACTTCTTTAACAGTAAGAGAGATTATTTTAAGAGAGATTTTTGTGTGAAATAGAGAGCGAAAGTATCTGAAAAGAAATTCAATCAATACGAAATGGAATAATAATTTGTTGATTCAATATTTGCATCCAGGGACCGTACCGAATATGATTTTTGTCGAAAGTGTCACATATTAACTTTTATCTCTTCATTTTTATTTTTTCCGACAAAAATAACAGTTTTTTGTGCCTTATAGTTTTTTTGGGCAAAAATAACAGTTATTTTCTGCCGTTTATTTTTCGGTCAAAAATATCAGGTAATTTATATTTGTTCAAGTCATTGTACCGATAAAAAAATTTTGATATTATTATTTTCATCTCATCGGTGAGACATTTTACACATGGTGTCAACAGTTCAATCTGTCAAACGGCCTTTAAAAAAACACAAATTGCTTGATATTTTTGACCGAAAAAATTAAAATCACAAAATAACTGTTATTTTTGACAGATAAAATAAAAGTCAAAAGTAACCTTTATTTTTCCTCGAAATATACTAGGCAAGAAATTAACTTTTAACGAATCAGTTTCAAATTTAAAAGCGACTTAATATTCGTGAGGCTGAGGACATTTGTAAAATAATGGTATATTTGAAAAAGTCTTTCGACAATTTTTTTCATTTGAAAATTGTAAAATAACAGTTATTTCCGGTACTTGTTTTAGTTCAGTTGGTGTTTTAGTTGCTTTCGAATGTCTTCTCAACATTGTAACTTTTTTAATGCTGGATTGCATTTGCATAGTACGCTTTGAAGGAGCCTCCGAAAGCAGAGCCAAATCTTGTTCATTATTACCTCCTGCTTCCTGATCATAATAATTGCTATGTTGATAGAGGGCCTCATAAAGCAGCGAACGTTGATTGTTGAGTGCATCAACTTGGTTGGGTTTAAAATTTTGTTGAGATGCATCAGTGTGTTTTTTAGGGATTGGTTCTTTGCAGATTCACCAAAATACACTGATGGTGAATACACTGATCGTAAAAATGCATTTTGAAACTCAGCCGTTGTTGCAATCACCTTACCTTCATCATTAGATGCAGAGCCAGCTTCGGCTGTATTCTTAAGAGCTCTAATTCGCTCTCTATATTCACGAACGCGTTCTGCTCCTGTTTTAGCTATTTTTCTATTTCCGTGCATACTTGTAGAATGAAAATTAATGTTACGGTTATGTTAATAATGTAATGTTAATGTTAATCTAATGTTTATGTTAATTATGTTATTATTAGTATGTTACGCGTTCAGTTTTAATTACATTTTGTTTGGTAATTTATCATGTGCCTACGTGGCGTTAAGGAATAGATTCCGGCTCATATGCAACGATGTACGGGGTTCAATTCTCGGCAGCGGCAGTAAATTATTTTTTAATTTTCATATTAATTGAAAACGTTAGCCTACACGGAAAAAACTGTTTGCTAAATTTGTATGGAGATTTAGCAAAACTTGAGCATAATTCTCAGCCACTTCAAAATATTGCTTATTTTCAGCAAAAATCAAGCAAATTTTGCTATATAAATTTATAATAACTTAGCAAATTTTCTTTTGAATTAAATCAAAATTTGCTTTTTCGATTTATATTAACTGAGCAAATTTTTGCTCGAATCAAACCAAAATTTGCTATTTCTATTTATAAAAAATAAAAAAAAAACAAATTGGCCATTTCGACTGGGAATCGAACTCGGGCTCCGAGCATGCTAAGCCACACTCTTAACCTGCATGCCACGGTATTTTTATTTATAGTTCGAATTTTGTTTTATATTTCAATAACCAAGCAACTTTTTGCTTGAATCAATTCAAAATTTGCTATATCAATTTATAATAACTGAGCAAATTTTTGCTTACATTGAGTCAAATTTTGCTTTTGCCTGAACACAATTACCTTATAATAACTTAGCAAAGTTTGGCTTGAATCAAATCAAAATTTGCTATTTGAATTTATAATAAATAAGCAAATTATTGCTAAAATTTATCTTTATTTTGCTTTTTTCAAATTATATGAGAAGTAATTTCAATTTAGAAAACGTTTTCTAAAATCAAACCGCTATTGAGCAAAATTTTGCTGATTTGCGTTTAAGCAAAGTAATGGCTTGATTCAAGCAAAATAATTTTCTCCGTGTAGCGTCACGAAAAATGACCTTGAAATTTCACTCGCCGCCAAAGAAGTTTCACTTCAAAAAAAAATTAAAAAAATTGTTACCTTAGGTGATCTCGATTTTCAAATCGGAATATGATGGAGTGTGACATTTTTTTTTTACTTCCATATTCAAAACTGGCGCATAAATGTTATGAGAAGATACGGTTTTACCTCATCATTGGTTTCAGCTTTTAGCTTCTCATTTAATGATGTTTAGTAATGTTAGCAAAGCTTCTATATCTGAGGCATCAAAAATGACAGAGCTAAAATAGCAGTATAGCTGAAATAGCATGTCATCGAAGAACATTTTTAAAAATGCATTATTTCCAAGTTATTCGTGTTTTTTGGCTAGCTTTACATATATTGCACAGATTTGACTATAGCGGTCTTCACAGTTTATGGTTGCTAAGATAAGATGATCACAGATATCTTCACTTAAAAAAAAATTTAACAAATAGTTGAGAAACATGTTATTGGTTTTGAAAAGTTTGAGCGTATTTACCAGTTTACAATAATAGTAAAATGTTTGAAGTACATAATAATAGCACAAATAATATTCTTATGCTATTGCATTTTAAAATTTATTAAACTGAAGCACAATTTCTGAAATGAAAACGTAATATGAAACGTGAATATGAAACAAAGTTAATATTCAATTTTTATTGATCCACTTTGTCTTCGGTAGTCTTCTGGGGGAATAAATACTTCAACTAGTTAAAATCAATTTAATTGTGTAAATGTTGACTTTAATGCAATATTTTATGCCAATACAGACAAAATTTATGAACCTATTAATTAATGATCAACATTTTCTAAGTCTTGTACCGACTCCGTATAAACGTGTGCCAATTCTAATCACAGTTTGGATTTTCTGCAGTGAACGAGCACAGCACAGCACAGCACAACACAGCACAAGAATTCAATAGAAAGGCGAAAGCAGCACTTCTATCTAATTCATGTTTTTACCTGCTGTGCTTAAATATACAGTTACTTTATGTTAGCCAATATGTTAGTCAGTACCTACTTTGCGAAAGTTAAGTCAAATTATTGCTGAAAAACGAAAAGAAATGATCACGAACTCATTTGGGAGGCAACCACCAACTGGCTGGATCAACCATTGGTTTGAGGTAAATAACAATCACTGTGGATTGTTAATGAATGTTATCAAAAAAAAATCACCAACAATACCTAATGGTTTGGTTGGGCTAAAAAATTTCTTAAATTTTTTTATTTTGTTCATAAATGAGTTTTGGAACTTTTGTGTTGAAAAATGTGCAGAAAAGAATTTGAATATGTTTGCAATCTTTAATGTTTTTTAATCTTTTTAATCACAGAGTTTTGAATTTTTTTAACAATTAATTTCATTAGAAATTTTTTTTTTTAAATACCTTAAATTTTACTCTCATAGATATTTATGATTTAAGACATTTTAATTATATCATAACTAACTATGTAACGCAATCTCCTTTTTTAATGAAAAGACATCAGTTATGTACCACCAAAACTCACACAGCTCTAACAGTTTTCATGCACTATATTTGTAGTTTATATTTTACACGCTGATCTGATACTTTCAGACAGTCTTGTCTGTAGCCATCGACTTCAGCAACTTTATTAGTCATGTCTTACCTAATTTTGCTTCCATCTAAGCAAGTCTAGTTATGCGGCACAACTTCTACTTCTTCTTTTTTCACGTCTCTTTTGATCCAATCAGAGCGAGTGGATTCGTTTTGGCAACATGTTGTTAGCCTTTGGATCGATGCTTTTGCTGTTCTTCTGTTTTTTTGGCGTTGATCGGTTATCTTCTTGTACAGATCGCCTTGTTTGAACATATTAATTACCGTAAAATACCGTCTAGCTGTTGTTGTTTTTGTTATAGCTGATGTCTATCAACTTGTTTTGAATGCTCACATAATCGACGCGTTAAGTAATAAGAATAAATTAATTGCTCTACATTAACTTTTGGTCTGAGTTTGAGTTAGCTATGAAACGGCCAAACTAAGTCATGATCTTGGCATTTCCATAATTATGGGCTCATATTTACCTGAACGCATCGAAGTGAATGCGTCATGGAGTGGAAGATGAAAACAAAATTCTTTTTTGCCTCGATATATAAGCTATTCGAGCTTATGATCTACAGAAAAATAGACTAAAAATTATCAGTTTCTATTTTTCTATGAAGAAACATATTGTTACAAAACATTACGATTGTCTTGCAACGATCTTGTTTGATTTTAAATTTAACTTGGGGGGGAAGTTCCAACGAAACTCGATCAAAAACCTCTATTATTTTATACCTAACAATTTTCGAAGCTTTTGTTGTGAGATTATTTTCCCATAGCGGTTTGGACAATAACAACTTTGCTAAACTGAAACACGGAAACCTACTTATATAATATAATAATACTTAATTTTTTAAATAATTAAATAAAAGAACATAAAGTTTCGTCAATTCAAGAATCCGTTTTGCGTAATTCGTCTACGAACTTTGGTTGGTTAGGTTAGGTTTTTCCGGCTGTCTCTCTTTAGCGTCGCACATAAGCCAGACTGTCCTTTGTGGTACTGGTTGTTGAAAACCTTCAAAAAATTAGTGAAAATTTTCAAAGATTTGTATGGAATTCGCAAATCTTAGTATAGATTCAAGAGGAATTTCAAAGATGTCGGTGAGACTTGGTGTTTTAGACTTGATCTAAGTACGGCTGGGCATGTACAAAGTAGTTGATCCCAGGGTAGATGGTTTGTCGGACGCCTGCTACCTTGCAGTTCCTGCAGTTATGATCCTTGGATCATTCATCCCAGGTCATCCCAGGTTTTTCAACTATAATTGAAAACATGAGTGAATGAAGTTGATATGTCGCATAAATGTAGTTTCGAAGAAATTTAGGTCAAAGCTTCACATTTGTTCTGAAATCTATATGAAATCATACTTTGGCAAGTAGTTTATTTCAAAAATAGCCACAAACATGGTAGTTTTAAGTTTTTAAATTGTTTTTATGCACAAAAGAAATTCATTCCCGCAAAGAACCCTGAAAATCCAAAAATGCGACATATCACCTTCATTAACTCATGTCTTTAATCATGCTTATATCGACCGCATCAGCTGTTATCTTTGGGACTGTGTCTGCAAAGTTTTTGAGTAGTTCGTTGACAACTAGATTCCATACACTAAGGGAAAAAGTTATGTAGTCAGTACAGAGACAGCTATGTAAAATCTATGCACTGCAACTTGTATGAGAACGCAACGAGAGCAGTATTTACTGAGTAAAGGGAGCGTGTACTGACTACATATCAAGTTATTCACTTTTTAAAATGAATAAAAAATGTATTCAATACATCATGTTATGTGTTGAATACATAGCAGACTTCAATAGATACAAGCAACGTGTACTCAGTCAACGTGTTATGTAATTTTTTACAAAAACTTTACTCAATACATTAAATATAGACTCAGTACACGTCCCTCTTTGACGATTGAAGTGACACATTTATTCAGTACATAACATATGGACCAGTACACGCATCTGTTGAACATCGGCACACGATTTTGCTATTTTATGTCATTCGTTTCTTGATTTTCAAATAAGCAACACCTCTAAAGCCTGTAGAACATCAGGGCGGGAATGAGTTTATTCCCTGTACTCTAGAACAAAAGCGATGATTGGATAAGAAATAAATGGCTTGGTTTCTATAAGCAATTGCGAATTATTTTGTGAAATCTAGTCATTTCTTTATTAAGTTATTTATTGCATTTGTTGAGAGCGTGATTTAGGCACAGACATGAATTGTGTATATTTCAATACATGAAATTATGAACAAAAAATATATAATGAATACATTATGCATGAAATCATTGCATAAAATTATGTTTTTAACATATGCAATGAGTAAATTATGTATGTACTCATTAAATAAATGTATGCACTAAAAATATGTAATGAGTAAATTATGTATGTACTCATTACATAAAACTGTGCATTTAAAATATGTAATGAGTAAATAATGTATGTACTCATTGCATAAAATTATGTACTCCAAATATGTAATGAGTAAATTACGTATGTACTGAGTCAATAATCTATGTAATACGTACATAAGATCTTTACTCATTACATAAAATTATTTGTAACAGTTTGCGATGAGTACAGTGTGTATGTACTCACCACATACATCCATGAATTCACGACACATATTTATGCGTTGAGTACATAAAATTCTTTATTGACTACATAACCGCTTAAAAGCATTATGTAGTCAATAAAGATTTCAACATGTACTCAATACATGAAAAATGTAAAATTTTTGTGTGCAGAAAACTATGCGATGAGTACATAAATTTATGTATTGAGTCCATAGGTTTTTCCCTCTGTGTAGAAGGGGTAAAAGACCACCTCCTCAGAAGTTACCCTGCTCACATCTCTTACCATAGTTGTAGAACAACTTGGCTGGGAGCTTTTGACAATTTTGCATTGATGAATGCACCTGAGAAGTCTAGAAATACACTTTCTGATAATTCTTTGTGGTGGAGCGCTTTTTCTTCACGTACTAAAGGGTGTTAGAGGTATAGAACATTAAGTTGGCAACATTGTTTTAACTGGCGGCCATTTTGTCAGCTGTCAAGTGCTTTGTGTTAACTTTGGTTTGGCATTTCAACAACGCTTCCAAATTTTGCAAATTTATTTTGAAATGAATGGTTCTGTTCGAAATTTTCATAAGAGAATTTTTTTTAGCGATGAAGCTCACTTTTGGTTCAATGTCTACGTCAATAAGCAAAACTGTTGTATTTGGAGTGAATATAATCTTCAAGTGTATGTTGAGACACCGTTACATCTTGAAAAACTGACTGTTTGGTGTGCTTTATGGTCTGGTGGAATCATTGGTCCGTACTTCTTTAAAAACGATGTTGGCCAGAACGTTACAGTCAATAGTGACCGCTTAAGAGCCATGATTACTGACTTTTTCGTTTCTAAATTGAACAACCATGATGTTGCAGGAGCTGTGGTTTCAACAAAACGGCGAAAAATGTCACATAACTCGTGCCATAATTGATTTACTGAAGAAAACGTTTGGTTACCGCATAATTTCACGATCCAGACCCGTGAGTTGACCTCCAATATCGAGCAATTTAACGCCGCTAGACTATTTTCTTTGGAGATATGTGTAGTAGAGTGGGTCGGCCTCCATACAAAAAAAAAAAAGTTTGAAAAAACCACCCCCTTTTTTAAAGTTGACCTCGAGAGGATTCCGAAAACAAAAAAATTTTTTTTTTTGGACCACCGGAAAAACACCCAAAATGGTCTTTTTTGCATAACTTAAGCATTACATGTCAGATTTTAAAAAATATATGTCATTGAAAAGGGCTTTGCGACCACTACAATGTGTTCTTAATACACTTTTATTTTTGAGGTCATATTCAACTCGTAAGCCCCATTAGCCCGATTTATCCCCCTTAAATTTTTTTTTTTTTCCCATATAATTAAACTACTTTAAATTTGTTTAATTTGTGTTCAAAAAGTTATTTATTCTATCACCTCCAACTGAGTGCCCTCCCATAAGCTTTGGGGCGTAGGTGCTATGCCCTTTAACAATTCCAGACTTGGTTTGTCATTGCATTTTAGAGTTTTTACCCAGTTAAGTCATCAATTACCTCCATCTCGAATGATTTCCACTGCTCGAGAGATATTTGCCACTGGGGATCACTTCGGTCTAGTAGTGCCAGGATCAGCTGTCGTTTGGCCATGTCACTTGCCTTGTTTTTCGCTATAGTTGTGGTCAACTGTTTATACCTTAAACCTGAAAGGTCAGGGTATATTAACTTTGTGCAAACGTTTGTAACGCATAGAACGAAGTGAGTCCGGTATAGAAAAGTATATATATTCTTGATCAGCGTCACCACGTGAGTCGAGCTATCCAAGTCCGTCCGTCCGTCCGTCCGTCTGTCCGTCTGTCCGTCTGTGTGTTGTCCGTATACACAAGATAAAAAGAAGGAGTTGAGATAATTGGATGAAACTCGGTAGACATAGTCACATGGGCCCAAGGATCTGCAATATTGAAAATTTTTGGAATCCGCCTACCTCCCATACAACGCGAAAATTGAAAACTGCATAACTCAGCTCATAGCTTACCTACAACAATAACATTTGGTGTGTATGTGTTTTGTATCAACACAAATACGTTTTAGAAAACTGGGTATCATCCGCATTCTTACACGCCCATCTCCCATACAAACCAAAAATTGAAAACGCAATAAATAAGCCTCTGTTTAACCTACAGAGCTTGAATTTGGCACGTATGTTTTCTATGACAGAACAAATAGGGTTTTGGAACATGGACGTCATCCGCCCACGGACACGCCTACCTCCCACACAACCCAAAAAGTTTAAAACTGAATAAATAAGATTATGTTTGTCATAGAGAGATCAAATTTGGTGTGTATGTATTTTATAACAAAACTAAGGTGTATTCAAAAATTGGGAGTAGTCCGTCCATGAACACGCCCACCTTCCATAGCGAAAGCATAATAAAGGTATTAACTGTGAGCTACAGGAATAAAACTTGGTATGCGTAAATTTTTTTCAACATTTTAATGCATATAAGATATAGTCTTCATGCGCCCACGGGCACGCCCATTTTCAATATGTGTTTTTTTTTTAGAAAAGTAGGTTTCGGGTATTTCATAGTCGGCCTAGACCGACTTCAGACTTTCTTTACTTGTTTTTATATTAGATGATGTAGAATACCTAAAACCTCACATAAGTATTACAAATTTTATTAAAGATACAATTCAAAAATCTTTAAAGCTTTATAAATTTTTACTTTAAAACATAAACAATAAAGTTTTTTTTATATTTTCATATCCATGTTGATGCATTGCGGAATACTAAGAAAAGCCCAAGAAATCATTTCGATCAATGACGGCAAATACGCGGCTACGGTCGTGAGTGAAACGTTCTAATAACGTAATCACTGTGAAAAGACCGCAAAATGAGCCAATTTAATGGTTTTTATTTATTTAAATTTTTTACGCTCGTGTTTTTTTTTCTGCTCCATTCGCCATTTACGTGTGCCGCCCGCCAGTCAAGCGGAAAATGACATTGAAAACAACAACAACAAGAACTGTAAATGCAACAACAACACGTGCAGCGTTAACAACAATAGCACAATCAGAACATGAAGAATAGAGGAACAAAAAAAAAAAGCAAAAACTGCAGCTAGCGCAAGTTTTAAAGCGGCTGCAGTTGCATTTTAAATTGAAATGGCAACCCAGTGGCTAGATGCCCTGCAGGAAAAAGCGTTCACATATCATGTGTGTGTGTGTGTTTGTGTTTGACGTGTCGCTAAATAACGGTTTTGCTGTGACAATTTTAAAAACTTGCTGCGGCTGCCAGCTGTTTCCTGTGTAACGAGCATTCAATGGAGTAGTTGTTGTTGTGGTTTTTGAGATGCAGTCTGCAATATGTTGAATTATTTTGCTGTTTGACTATTTTTTTCACTCTTGTTCACTCTCTTACACTTTTGCCACTTGTATTTAAATGCGTTGCTGCGGCCTATTTACTCTCACCAACAATTTACCGTTCTAAATATTGACACATATCTTAACGTCATCTTGACAGCTAAATGTGCGGCAACATCGTGTGGCCGTGTTTTGTTTTTTTTTTTCTTTTTTTTGTTGTTGTTATTGTTGTTGTCGTGTTGCCTCTTCGTGCCATTGTAATAAATTGTTGCAGCGCATGCGCGCTTTTCGTTGACTCGCGCTCACCCATTGATGTTTCCTCAATTAGTTGAAGACATCGAGTATGCAGCGCCATCTAGATGCTTATCATCGGTGCTTTTATTGTGGCTTTGCATGTCGTTGTCGAGTTGTTGATGATGGTTTCATCTTGGGTTTTGTTCTCTATATTTTTACATTGTTTTTGCTATCTTTATCTATTAGCATTATTTTTGTTTTTTTTCTATTCTTGTAGATACGCCATTTTTTTTTTGCTCAATGCAAAAGAAATTGAAACCAAGAAAATTGTTTTTTATTTTTATTTTTAAGTAAACCAGGTTTTTCTTTTCTTTGATTTTTTATAGAACTTAATTGATGTCAACTGAAAAAGCTGCTTTTTAAAGATTAAATGTGGAAAGCTCTTTTGGTTTAATGCATAAAGAGGTCCTAATGTATGTATGTAACTAGAATGCATGAATTTTGGTCACTAAATGCAAAAAGCAGTTCACGTTTCCATTGTATAAGTACACGAATTTCATAAATTTTTTGCTCTTACCTTATGAACTATTCTTACTGCCCTTGTATTTTTACGTGGTTTATCGTTTACTTAATAGCCGATACACATTGACTGCAACATGCATCCACCGACAAAACGAAAACTAGTCGTCAGAGAGCATTGCTGCAGTGTTCTCGACGACTTGATTATAATGATTGCAGCAGTCAACAATCTGTATTTTTGTATTTCTGATGAATTTTATTTAATTTATTAACTCACTTTCAAACTGTATTAAAACAAAACAATAATCACAAGACTCACACAACGAAAAACGCACAGCTAGCTTGAATATTATTAAAACATCAACGTAAACAAACTTCAGCATCCTCTTTTGTCGTCTGTCAAATAAGAATTAGATTGAAGTCTGCGGCTGTTACATTTGTGGTTGCATCCTCTCTTTGTTGTGCTGCAGGCAAACATTATATTTACATAAGAAAATATGCTTTCTATTTTTTGACGTTTGTTGTTCGTCGCATGTTGCAGTCAATGTGTATCGGCTATAACTCATAAAGTAGTTCATAAATCTGTTGTTTATGTATATACATGAGATTCATGCAATTTGTCACTTATTTCAAGAACTGTTCTTGTTCTCCTCGTGTTTGTGCATGAATTTTATTCCTAAACATTAAATGATGAACATGAATTATTCATGTTCCCTATGAATTTTTCATGGCATTAACGAATGTTTTTACTGGTTCATGTTTCTTGTACATTTTATGAACTTTAAACACCAGGCGTATGAAATATTCATGTTCTCGTATTTTTTGTTTTGTGTATTTTGTACATTGATGTCATGAATAGTTCATACTTGGTTATTGAACCAAAATTCATGAATGTGATACCTGAAGATCATGTAAAAATTTATAATAATTGTGTACTTTTTTGGTTCATTGTAGAATTGATAGTCATCTTCAGGACCAGTAAACGCTAAATAAACAAGGTAACTGTTTTAATGAACTTTTTTTTTATTTAATTCGCGAAGGGGAAACCTTCAATAGGGCCCAACCGTGCAGGTGGGAGTGTGCAATTCCTGCGCACTAAACCTGAATTGAATCTTTGACCCAGTATGAATGCCGTGGAACCGCCGTAAGGCATAACTTCGCGGGGTCTGGAAACAGCACTAAGCTGGAAACTGAAGGACTAATTTTGTCCGTAGGATGACTGTGAAGTTAAGAGCCTAAATTTTCTCCTTAAATTGATGTCGACTCTGGGTCGGGGAGAACCCTAAACATCGAATATAGTTTCTTATCTCACGCTGAACTATTTTGCAAACGCTCGACTCTTCGAAGTTCGTCGATTATGCGTTTAGACAAAGAGCTTACCAGTTGGTTTCGCTTCTCAACATGAGGTTCACCAAGTTTTGTGGTGTCACCACTTCGCCCAGGCGGACCGAAGCATTAGTTCTTGCTTCGTTCAACCTAGGGCACTCGAAGAGGACGAGTGCAGTGTCTCCTACATGCTACCAGGGCAATGAGTGCAATAGGGGTCACTTGCATGCTTGAACTTATACAGGTATGCTCTAAAGCAGACATGAGCTTCCAGTAGCTCAATTAGCTCAGTTGGCTCAGCTACAAATTTGTTTTGTTTTTTCAACTTTGTGTTTGCACATTGGTAAAAACAACAACGCGTGCAAAAAATAACAAGAACACGTACAAAGAATAGCAACAAAAATTACGTTCACCAAAATTCTGACTTGCTTACAACAAATGCATGCAAAGACAAGCAAGCCTTACTCGATTGCGCTGCGCTTGAAATGTTTGTACATGTGTAGCACACAACGCACATGATTTGTTTTTGTTTTGCTGGTTAATTTTTTTTTTTTTGCAACGATGAATAAAAGCAAATATGAGGATATTTTTGTGTGTGTTTTAAAAAACAAAAACCTTGGCTCATTAAATTTATTTTTCTGCTCATAACTGCTCTAAAGCAACGGTGCCCGCTCAGAATTTGGGTGAGGTAGAAATTAACTGAACCATGACTTCTACCACACCACACGGAAAGGTCAGGGATGAGGTGATGGGTCCAGCGTCCCTTAGCTGATCTATCCCAACGTGCCTGCTACTGGGATATACTTCTCTCTCGAGCCAGTTTTTTACGAGAGAATGTGCTCTCGCTATCAGCTTCTGGTTGGGCCTCTTCCACCAAGAGGTCCATGGGGATCGAGCTAGCGAGCACCAGAGGTGCATCCTCAGACACTGTTCTGTAAGCGCAGCACACTCTAAGAGCGCCTAGTCTGTACACCGACTCTACTCCTCGTCGGTGATGCGTACATCAAAATCGAATGTACAACGTTGAGAATGAGTTTCCTGCAAGCTGGTTTTGGTCCTCGTGTGTTTGGCAACATTCTTGCTAGCGCCAGGCATGAAGTGGCTGCTTTTCTGTGGGCATATTCTAGGTGCTGTTTGAAGCAGAGTCGAGAGTCTATCAGCACGCCGAGGTACTAAATAAATGGTTTTGAGTGTACCTCCGTCCCGCGCAAGTTTATAACTGCGTTTTCGGACTTTTTACGGCTACTTATAAGCACCGCCTCCGTCTTATGTTCCGCTAAACTAAGCCAAGCTGACTTTAGCCAGTCGTAGATAGTGCTAATAGCAACACTACTAAGGGCCCCTACTTCTTCTAGGTGTTTAGCTGTTACAACAACCGCTAAATCGTCCGCGAATCCGAAGATCTTGGCACCTGTACGTACTTCGAGCCTTAGAATACCATCATACATGACGTTCTATAGAAGGGGCCCTAGAACTGGCCCTTGTGGAACACCGCCAGTGACATTGTGCGTCATTGCGCCACTCTTGGTCAAATATTGCAGGACTCTCTCAATTACTTTCATTAGGTAGCTTGGTACTCTAAACTCTCTAAGAGCTTTCAAAATATTGCTCAAATTAGCTGAGTTGAAAGCATTGCGTACATCAAGCGGTGCTACAACGCAATATTGTTTTGCTCCATTCTTCCATCGAGTGCCTGCGATAGCTTCCTGCGCAGTTGTGGTGACAAGGTTTATGGCATCTGTCGTTGAGTGCAGTCTCCGAGACCCAAACTGGCGACTGGATAGCCCTTCCGCTATTTGAATCGCGTCTTCAATTCGGTTGCACAACAGTTGCTCAAAGATTTTCTGTTATGTATCAAGCAGACAAATTGATCTGTAGCTTGAGGGATCTTCAGTGGAGGTACTGCCTTTTGGTATGAGCACTAGTCTCTGGGCCTTCCACTGAGCTGGAAATATGCCCTACCTTAGGCAGAAGTTGAAGAGGTCGACAAATGCTTGAGGTTGCTCTAAGATGGCGAGTCTTAACGCACGGTTAGGAAAACCATCTGGCCCTGGTGCCTTTTCGTTCTTCTCGGATTTGGAAATTGTCACCACCTCGTCAGTGCTTACTATTATTATTTGATTGAGATCTTCGTCTGCTTCATGGGGCAAAATCGCTGGTTGTGGCCTAACTACATTACCAAGCAGGTGTAGGTCCGTAGGAGTGGGCTGTCTATACACATTCAGCTTTTTTGTTACTAGCTTGTAGGCTAGCTTTTGCCTCATCACATAGCTGCAGAAAGCACTCGCGCTTGCTCCTATTAATAGCTTTTTTCAAAGATTTTTTGGATACACGATAGGATTCGCGAAGAAATTCGAATCTGTCGGTACCTCTTGTTTTAATGAATTAATTTCATCGCATCGTACAACAATTATAAAAATTATATAAAATAAATAATAAAATGTAAAAAAATTCGGTAACATCAAATATTATAAATATTTCTCATTTTATCTTTGCTATTTTTTAACCAATATATAACATTATTTCTTATTTTTTATTAACTTTCGTTAACGCTATTGCCGATAACAACATAACTAAGCAATTTTATACAACATATTCAACCTGACAAAGTTTGAACAGCACTGCAAAAAAATTAAGACCGTTTTAAAAAATTTAGAAACAAAACAATAGAAAAACAAACCATTAGAAACAACACAAAAAAACGGAAGTCAATTAAGTTAAGATATGAACTTAATATGCTGTGATTCTTATTTCAAGCCAAAGCAATAGAATAAACAACAAACAAAATTCATAGTAAAAATTCTAAGCCGGAACATACTAATACAAAATAAAAACAACTTACAAATAAAGCAACATTGACTGTCACTTTGAAACTCCGCAGCAGATTCGCTATTATGATATAAATATTTTCTTTGTCGTTATTGTTGTTGTTGTCGTTGTTGCTGCTGCTTTTGTAAACACAAATTTCGAGCGCCATTAAAGTGGCAACAGCTTCAAGTTGCATTGCGGTCAAGCGTGTAACAACAAAAGCGTTACTTGTTCTTTCATTTAGTTGTTTATCTTATATTTTTTTTTTTTTTGTTTTTGTTTTTGTTTCTTTTTATTTTATGTTTATTTTTTATTTCTTGACTCATTTAGATAACACTGTGAGTTCCATTTTGACCCAACTAAGCATGTCACCCTCTAGCTGAGCTTTAAAGCTTTAACTTAAAATCAACCTATCAGCAGCGCAAAGATATTTTATTTTATAAATGCTTTTTACTCTGTCCTTTTCTTCGAAGGTGGTATCTACATAATCTGCATAGCTTTACCGATTGGAGTTGGCTACAATGGAATGTATACGACGACCTTCTCCTAACAAATGGCTGTGATTTATTTCTTTTCTTTTTTGTTGCTTTGGTTTTTTCTTTGAATTTTGAAATCTTACTTTATGTATTCCCAGTCAATTTCGTTTGCAATATTTTATTGTTGTAAGCAAAATTAAACTTTTTGCTTTTATAAAAACAAAATCAAAGTCATATAAAATAAGTATTGGCCGAGACACTGCCCTAGTGTTTTGTAAAGAATTTGAAGTTAGAATTGTGGACGATAGGCTCAATATTATAAGGTAACCTTAGAAAACTGTTGAAAAATATGAATTAATGGCATTTTTGGGGTTATCTTATAATTGTGAGCTTATCGGCCAATTCTGAAGTTTTGCTTCATTTTTGATTTCAGCACGTATTTTGCAATATGAACGTGATATCCAGCTAAAGCTAAAGCCTCTCACATTTACCGAATAGAAGCTGAAGCCTTGAATTATGTACTTAATAGAAGCTTTAACTTTCTATTTAAGCTCCAGTTGAAGCCTCTCATAAGTTCCTTATAGAAGGCTTAACTTAAGACTTTGTACGTTATAGAAGCTTTTACTTTATATTCAAGCTTCAGCTGAAGTGCTTTTTATATGCCAAAGTGAAGTTGAAGTCTCACTTCGGAGTTTTTTTCTGTCTAAACAGCTTATAAGACATAGAATTGGAATTCCAATATTTAAATTAAAATCTTGATAAATACACGACCAGGACGCAAACCCACGTCCTCCGAATGCCAGTCTGATGAATGCTGTAAACGACAACACAACCACAAAAAAAAGAAAAATTTTGGTATAAGTTTTATGCCACATATGTTGTCCGTTGTATTTTTGCTTCCCGATCAGTAGTTTCTCAGAAAATGTTATGAAATAGTTCTCAAAATTCATGAGCAAGAAAACTATGCATGAGTCAAGATTCTATGCATGAAAACCTTTTCAAAATCAGGGTTTTCAACGATATTAAGTGTTTAGGAAAAACTTTTACCAAAAATGCATTTTTTTTTTAATTATTTTATTACATATCAAGTAAAAATACTATTTTTAATGTTTTACTAAGCTTGAAATGTAACAATATTAAAAAAAAAATTCGAAAAATAACTTTTTTTTGTGAGGCAGTAACTTTTGACTGATGCATACTTCTAAGTAGATTTTCAAGATATTGTAAGTTTTATTTATGAACTTTCCGAATTGATTAACATAAGTCTTCTGCGACTTTTGCCAGCTTTTTAAGTGGACGACTTCGAAAAACGTTCCAAAACTAAATTTTTCATTAAATCGTATCTCCATTATGTATCTTGACTAGCTGCACCCTTTAAAGCATAAATTCCAAGTTTTTTGTTTAGCCATTTCGAATTTTGCTACACAACGAAAATATTCCATTTTTCCTTAAATTTTTTTTTTTGTACATTAAGAGGGTTTCAAAGTCACTAAATATCAAAATTTTTCGTGGATAAAAACTTTTTAACAAAAAAAAAAACCTACTTCAAAATCACTAGAAAGTAAAAAATAATTTTAAATTACTTTTACTATTTATTTCTTGGTCAAATTTGTATTTTTATAATAAATATATTTATTTTTTTATGATAATAAGAGCTTCGAAGTCGGCGCTAATATAATCAGATTTTATGTGCAGCTGCAACACACATATAACATTTTAATTAAGATTTAAGAAAAATTAAGATTACAAATTAATACAGCGTCACCCAAGCAGGATATTTACAAATAAAAAAGTCTTAAATAGAGTAGGGATGGCGAAAAAATCATGATTTTACGTCAATGATTAGCGCTGACTAGAAGCTTTTATTATCATAAAAAAATAAATATATTTATTATAAAAATACAAATTTGACCAAGAAATAAATAGTAAAAGTAATTTAAAATTATTTTTTACTTTCTAGTGATTTTGAAGTAGGTTTTTTTTTTTGTTAAAAAGTTTTTATTAAAAAAACAAGCAAGTAAAATATACTTCGGAAGACTTATAGAGGATTAACTACTATATGAAAGTATTCCCTTTTTACTTTCACTATAAGTCACATTTGACAAGATTTTTTCTATGAACAGCTTATTTCTATGAACCAAAAAGGAACACGATTTTAATAAATATTGAATTTTATTTCAACTTAACGATTAAATTGTTGAATAATAAAATAAGACAATTAACTTTCTTGTGAGGATGAACTATTTAGAGGAATTAAAAAAAAATTATATTTTTTATAAAAGAATAAGGTTAAGATTTTGGTCGTGCCACTTAGACTAAAGGATTAGTCCAATTCCTTAGAAATTATGTACTTGAGAACCACTCAGAACTTAATACAAAACCCAGCAGTCGCTTGACGTCATTAGAGAGCTCATCGACTCTACAGTTTCCTTGAATGGCCCTATGCTATGACACCGAGACTACTATAGACGAATTTTCAACTCTTGAGCCATATCTTTTAGAGATAAGCTACATTTAAAGGCCGGTGATAATGCTAGGAACGCTCCTTCAAGCAATTTTATAGCAGCTTGTTTGTCCGTAAAAATGGGGATATCTCGAGTTGAGGTCTTATGATATCGCAGCCATTCTGTAGCTTTACAAATAGTCATTATTTCTGCCTGAAAACGCTGCATTGGTCTGGCAGTTTAAAAGAGGTTCTAAAATCTTGAATTCAAGTTTTGAACCGTCAGTTAAAATATTAGCGCCAATTTAGTTTAGTCGTATTAAGCCTAGCCATTCCTTTCTCATTGGAATCATGTCATGATAGCCTATCTCAAAAGAGGGTTTGGCAGTTACATAATCGGTATTGTAAGGAACTGAGTCCTTGAGCCCGAGAACAGAAGAGTGACCTGTGCGAATATAAACCCATTAAGAGGTAGCTCCAAGACGAATAGATATTGTTTTCTACGCCACCTTTTTCTGGAGTATTAATGGTTTTAAGTAGGAATAGCATTCAATGCAACAGATGAAGTGGACCTCAGTGATGAAGTGACGCACTCGGAAGCAGTTCCTTTTTATTTTTCAAAGTATCTTGCAGTTTCACTGCGTACTTAGTGCTGGCCATTAGCCAATACGCAGTTGCTGAAGTTAAACCTTAGGTTCTAGCAATTGTGTTTTAACAGGCATACAGAGCGAAGATGGGTTTTCTAGTACGCTAAAGAACATTTGGTTTCCAGCTTAACGTTCTCTCAAAACTAACTGCTAAATAAGTCTGCGAAAGATAGCTGAGTGTAATGGATGGAATCTTATATTTTCTCGTGAAAAGTACTAGCTTAGTCTCTTTAGGATTGACCCCTAACTAGGGTTACCAGATCAAATTTGGCTTAGCATTACAACGGATGACAAAAAGTAGGACATTTGTTCTAAGCACGAAGAAAAGGGAGGACACATAGATACGCTATATATTAAAATAGTACGAAGTTTTTCAACAGAAAAAAAATAATTGTTCTGTTGCCGGTTCAGCTGCGGTGATACTCGGTATTCGGTGCTGCGGTAAATATCGGTGATTGCGTTCGTGGCGAGCTAAAGCGACTTGGCTTAGACAGAGCTCAACAGAGTGAATTGGATTTGGAAAATATACCCTTACTATTAAATGATAATACACAAAAGTACCATACATACATCTTTTGTAGCATTAATTAATTGATACCCAGCGGTCAATAATTGTCATACCTGGTATGAAATCAGTTCTATTTTACTTCGAAAATTCGGGCATGAGATCATAGCTGATTTCAGAATAAGCATTTGCACTTAAGCTTTCTAAAAACTTCCCTAAAATTGTCTAATCTCTGAATATTTTGTTTTGTTTCGATCTCAGACCGGAAGATATCCCTGAGTTTAGAAGCGAAGGCGTAATGCTATCAACCGTTGATGAGTATTTTCAGTTAACCCAAATATCCCTCAAACGTATTTTTGATTTTGTTTCGTGTTCGCACCTGAGCAACGGCTGAGATTAGAAGCGAAGTCGTAATGCCATCAAACAAGTTTGGGAAATTTTTTCAAAATAAAAATACAAAAATGCAAAGTAATCGACGCGTCATTTTTCATTCTCAAAAAAAAAAAACAAAAATTTGAATTATTTAGTGAAAAATTCTTTTAATTTATTAAAACAATTCAAACAATGCTCATGACACAGAAGACGAACTGCAGCTCGGCTTTGGTAAATGATATATCTGCTATTTGCTTTCTCATTTGAATTTTCAGGCTTGGGACGACCTGATAGAAGGCCTGATATTTAAGCATTCACTCAGGTCTGAATTTTCGGAGGAATATTCTTAGGGATATTCAGGCCTGAGTTAACGCTATACTAGAGCAGGTATTACGTAAGTATGACATTTATATGGGAGAAGGAAATCAAGAGGTGTGTTGAATACTCAGGCCTTACCATTACCCCTCAGGCCTGAGAAAATGTATTGATTCAGGCATATTCTGACCGCTGGGTAGATATATATTTCTGATGTAGTAGTATTGATAATTTTAAATTATAGCTCGTTTCAAAAGAGAAGAACATTTTTTAGTTGAAAATGCGCAAACATTCAGAACAAATGATCGCACAAGTATGGTGTTGCACCGACGGCCTGCAGCAACCTGCATCTTGAGCGAGAAATCAAATACAAATTACATAAAAACTAAATTATTTTCTCAAGAAAAAATTGTGAAGTGAAATTTTGGCTAACAAATTATTTTTGACGCCCCCTTTTTTCAATTTTGATTGGTTGATTTTGAAAAATAAAATTTAGTACTTCCGCAGCGCAGTTGCGATAAACAACATAATTCAGATATACACATTAATTTTTTTTTCATTTTTTCTACTCAGAGAATATTCAATTTTTTTTTTTTAATGTCGACCAATCAGAATGAAGAACGCTCTCAAACATGCGCGAAACTGTTCTTCTCTTTTGAAACAGGCTATGCATTTCTTTTCAATAATAAGTATTATAACTATATCGTACGCTTAATTCATATAATCTCTATGTACCTGGGCGACCGAGCTCCGCTCAGATTCCTGCCGTATATTCAAATGTTTTACGGTTTTTAATGTATCGGAAATGCCAACTTTACCTTAGAAACAACATACAAGATCATATTTTTTTCAATTAACTTTAAATGCATTTTTATTTTATGATAACTTCGTTTTTCAACTAAACGAAATTTGTTTTGGTTTTATATTTTTTTTATATTTGGTTGAATTTTTTGATAATTTACTTATGCTGAACTAATGCCGGCCATTCCAAGCCTAAGTAAATTTTTTTTCCCAAAATTAACCTCAGCTCCTTTTCCACTTACAAGAATAGAAAAATCTTGAAAATGGAGTAATTTTCATTAAATCATACCTCTGTCATTTGTTACCCCTATTTTTGTAAATGAAGTATCGTTAGAAAGCAATTGAAAAGCGATTATTAATATAAAAACTTTTTAACAAAAAAAAAAACCTACTTCAAAATCACTAGAAAGTAAAAAATAATTTTAAATTACTTTTACTATTTATTTCTTGGTCAAATTTGTATTTTTATAATAAATATATTTATTTTTTTATGATAATAAAAGCTTCTAGTCAGCGCTAATCATTGACGTAAAATCATGATTTTTTCGCCATCCCTACTCTATTTAAGACTTTTTTATTTGTAAATATCCTGCTTGGGTGACGCTGTATTAATTTGTAATCTTAATTTTTCTTAAATCTTAATTAAAATGTTATATGTGTGTTGCAGCTGCACATAAAATCTGATTATATTAGCGCCGACTTCGAAGCTCTTATTATCATAAAAAAATAAATATATTTATTATAAAAATACAAATTTGACCAAGAAATAAATAGTAAAAGTAATTTAAAATTATTTTTTACTTTCTAGTGATTTTGAAGTAGGTTTTTTTTTTTGTTAAAAAGTTTTTATTTCTTTCTTTTTAGAGAAAATGATATATATTAAAAAAGTGTATAAATTAATTAAACACCAATTATTTATGCTCATAATATGGAAAATGCTTTTCTGTCGTTTCTTATTCTGGTCTTTGTCAGTATGTTTATCATTACCTACTCTTGTATTTTTATCACTACCCCAATGTCAATATTGACTGAAATATAGTGTGTTTATAATATTGACACGCCTCTTTGTCGAGAATATCAAACTCTTTGTCATAGTGTTTTTAATAGTTCTACCCATTCTAACAATGAATTTTACCACCCTTAAGTCAATATGATACAGTTTTTTACACACTGCCACACCCCTTAGTCGAATAACGCCCAATTCTTCGGTAGTAATTTGTAATAATTGTGTCTACGTCTGTACTTTTTCAGTTAGTAGTGTCAGTATTCGATTTAGTGTTTTCTAATATTGCCACACCCTTTTGTTGAATGACGCCCACTTTATTCACAATAACTTGTTATAAGTGTGCCTACCTCTATACTAAATATCAGTACTCTAGTGTCAATATTATTCGCGATACAGTGTATTTTATATATTGCCACACCCCTTTATCAAACAAGGTCCACTGTATTGAAATTAATTGTTTTATAACTGTGCCTACCCCTGTAGTTAACTTTAGTACTCTAGTGTCAATATTATTCGAGATACAGAGTTTTTCTAATATTGCCACACCTCTTTGTCGACTAACGCACACTTAATTGACTGTTATTTTTTACCTACCCTTGCATTTTTTCTGTGAATTTTATTAACTCTAGTACTCTAGTGTCAATATTTACTGAAATACAGTGTTTTTCTTACAGTGACACGCCCCTTTATCGAATACCGCCCACATTACTGACAGTAATTTGTTATATTTGTACCTACCTTTGTACTAAATTTTAGTATCGTAGTGTCAATAGTAATCGAGATACAGTGTTTTTTTTAATATTGCCACTCCCCTTCTCGATTAACGCCCATTTTTTTTTTTTACAAAAATTTGTAGCAATTTTTCCTACCTTTGTGATAAATTTCTGTACCCTAGTATCAATATTATTCGAGACACAGTAATTCTCTTATATTGCCACACCCCTTTGTCGAATTACGCCCACTTTTGTTATAGTAATTTCCAATAATTGTACCTACCTCTGTACTTAATTTCAGTACTCTAGTGTCAATTTTATTCGAGATACAGAGTTTTTACAATATTGCCACACCCTTTTTTAGAACTACGCCCACGTAAGTGATCGTCATTTTTAATACTTGTGCTTGCCCTTGTAATTTTACTGTGAATTTTATTACCGTAGTGTCACTATTTACTGAGATACAGTGTTTTTCTTATAGCACCACGCCCCTTTTCCAAATACCGCCCCCTTTCATAAACGGGCACCTCCGCGTTGATAATCTCTATATGTTGACAAAAAATTACGGCAATCGGGCAAGTACTTTAGGAGTAATCGATGTACATACATTCACAAAAAAAAAAAAAAAAAAAAAAAAAAAAAAAAAAAAAAAAAAAAACTGAGAAACCAACCAACTTGAGAACCTCCTCCTTTTTGAAGTCGGTTAAAAATAGCAGTTTACACTTTTGATGGCCATCAAAAATTTTTAAATGAAAAAAAAAAATAATCAAAGAAAGTTGGAGGGAGGATTGGGTGATACTTTGACTAAAGTTTAAAGGTTTTTGATTTCAGATAATTTTCGACCGAGATTTAGAGAACACTGCAAATTTCTATTTTTCTAAGACGTTCTAGGACCGGCTTGTTTTTCAATATTTCCTGATGAAAAAAATTAAATAATGCTGTTAAAATTACACTTAATAATGTTCAAAACGTTTTAATAAATTTGCTCCATCCATACTCTTAAGAAAAATTCGCAAACAAAGTGTTTTTTACGCTAAAAGACTTACCCCACCTTTAAGGCTGTCATATTGCTTGGAATACTCATATATATTGGCAATGAGTATGCCCCATACCTCCTCTATAGGTTAGATAGTACAAGAGGACCCCAAAGATCAGGACTTAAATCTGGCCACAGCAGTAACGGGATTTTTCTTGCGCGCATTACGAGAGTATTCATGCATTATCCTATAAATATTCTATTAGTTGATGTAATATTCAACTATCTCCGTGTAATTCTCCAACAAATACGGTCAGGTTACTTTCTAGGAAAGCAATGTATGTTTGCGTATTTATTTCACTTGGTACGAAGCATATTTCTAACTTTCCTCTATAGCTAAACGCATCCTACAATATAAGCTTGGAGCAGGTTTTTTCGTGGATGTTATATATCCCTCAAATACTTGTCATGGCCACCTGGAACTTCCAAGTTGAATCTTTTCTCGTCTCTTAAGACGACATTTTAGAACTCGTCGCCCCACAATTTTACGTGTACTTTGCGTAAAATTGGAGTCGTGCATTTTTTTGACGTTGCATTCGTTTTGGTTTGGATAGATCTGCCTCACAGTGCATCCCTAAACCCTGTCATAATATTTGTTGTACACTCTGTCTAGTGACAGGAAGATCCAATGCGACCCTTATTTTTCTGTAACTCATGGTGCCGCTAAATAGCTGGTTTTCGGCCATTATGCTTGTTCACACCATTATGCTTGTAATTTTTTTCGAAAAATTGCTATTTTATTACGAGGCCTATTCATAGCTGAAGCTATTAGGCCAATGTTCATGCCTGCATGACTCATTCCCTTGATCATACCCTATTCCTAATCTGAAAGTTCAGTCTCACGCGGAAATTTTAACTAAAAAATTAAAAGAATAACAGTTAAGCATTACATGAAAATTATTTGTTTGTGAAATTTCAATAGTTTTTGTATATCCAAAATATTTGAAAATGCTCAAAATACGATTTTTGAAAAAAAAAAAATAATTGCTTAATCAGCGACTCCAAATAAACTAAATTTCATGAAGAATTACCCCTTCTATTTTTGTCAATTTTTTTTATGGGGTACTGTGAGTCATTTCTAAATCTTCATGCAAAATGTACGGGGCCTTTGTTCCCGGGTGCCCTTTTAAGTAGCGTAAGACAATTCGATTCAATTCGACTCTTATGAAGATTCCTCCTCGCGGGAAAACTGTAGCCGTTAGCGTGTAATACGCTTATTGATGAATAGCTTGTTACGAGCAATTCTGATATGAAAATCGTTTTTACGAAAAACTATTCTTACCATGCAATGACTAACGTCCTTCTCCAAATAAATTTCAAGTTCGTTTTTGAATTTTGAAGCCGATATAATTGTTGCTTTACGTATCTAGCTATAAACATTATACTGGAGACAACTCCACTGACAATATCCATGTCAACGTGCTGCCAGCCAGATTTTAAGAAAACGTATTTTTGAATTTTTTTTGGAACAGTTTTATTTAAATACTAGTGTAAAAGCCCGTCCTACGACGGGAAGGAAGCATTTAGAATACAAAATGCGACAAAAAATTTATTGGATTTATATACAAAGGTTTTTATTTGAAAACATGTTTATTAAATTATTTTTATAAAACTTTCTTATATGCAACATTTCTAGTAAAAAAATTCTTAAAATTTTAACCAATTAACCTTGTCCCTTGCTTAATGCTTAGTTTTACATCATCAGCCCGCTAAAACTGCCCATGACTAAATACCAGTTCTTTTAGAAAAACTCCTACTTTTTGCAATATTTAACCTTGCAATTTATTTATGGTCATTGAAAATGTCAGTTTAACTGGAAATTGTCGCCTCCGGAGAGTGAAAGGCAAATCTGTGTTTGTCGGGGCCAAATCAATTGTAGGTATGAAAACTATTTAATGTTCGCCAGTACGCCTGTCAATACCTGTGCGATGATTAATTAAGTTTTTAGGTTTTTCAAAACTAACCACCTTCCATTACAGATATCTCTTTTGGTATTATAATACTTCCAATTTCGAGGTTTAACTTATGCAGTTGCATTCTTGTAGGATAAAATTCATTCAAAAACTCGGCAGGGTAATTTTGTTTATCGTTATCATCACTGTCTTCAATTTAATCCGTGCTCAGATCTCTCATTGTGTCACCAACTAAAATATTTAGAACTTGCTCGTTGACTTCGTTCACATCGGAATTTTTTGGGCACAGGATAGCAATTTTGGAATAACGGTTGATGTTATTCGGACTCAAAGTATCGCCAAAAATCTATTTAACCCTTTCAATGGATTTGTCCATTATATTGGACACTTCGGAAAAAAAATTTTTTTTTATTTTCCAACGCCTTTTCTAAAATCAAATAGGTTGGTACTATGAAATGAAGTTGCAAACATGACAAAAATAATTTTAGGGAGATATATAACGTTTAACTTAGTTAAATTTTCGATTTCCTTCAATTTTTTTATATCGCGTGTTAATAAATTTTGCAAATAAAGTGAGTATTGTGATTGGTGTGCAAAGCATAATTTTTTATAATAAAAAAAAAAAAAACAAATTGGCCATTTCAGCCCTTGAAAGGACTTTGTCCGAGCTTCTTATCATCAATTGTGTTATGTGTGTTATTGAATGTTTGCACACAATTAACCGAGAACTGGACCTACACGTTTTATGCCGACTCCGAACGGCTAAAGTTCATGTCCTCAAGAAGCTTTACATGGCATTATTTACTCTCTGAGGCTTGCCATTATCTACAGAGAGGTGGTGACCGATCTGAAAAATTGTTTATTGAAAAAACTTTTCGCCGCGACTGGGGATCGAACTCGGGCTCCGAGCGTACTAAGCCACACAATTAACCTGCACGCCACGATCACCATAAATTTTTTTTATAATAACATTTGCATAAATAACGCATTTGCATTTGTCTCCGGTTGTTTTAGTTGAACTAAAATATTATAATACAACGTTATCGTGGTTTTGTCCATTATATTAGACAGCCTGCCAAAAGCAAAGCAGCTCATATAAAAATCAGAGGGATGTTTTTTAATCTTTTTATTGCTAAATGATGGGAATATAGGCTCAAAAAAATTGTCCACGATTATTCTAGGCAAGCCTTTGAAAGGGTTAATAAGGGAACCTTTACAAACAAAATAATCTGGAATTTCTATTATATCTTCATCACCATTTCCTAACTTGAGTAGCCAATCGCTAAAACTTGGATCAGAAGACCGAACATTGTGATTTAATTCTAGCAATTCCAATTGACACCAACGTCACTGAATGTAATAATTGCTGTTCAGTTTATGAAGACCGAATAGGTTGCGGTTCTGTTAATTAAGAAGCACTGTAATAGCAAGACATGATGTTTGACGTATAGTAGTTGAGGAAAATGACGATAGTCTTCAAGTACAAAGATTTCCAATACATAATTTAATAACAGGTTCTGGTCTATTCTGAACAGGTCTTAAAAGGTTTAGTAGGTACAAACATTTCAAATGGATAATTTTACAACAGGTTCTGGTACAGGATGAACAGGTTTTACGATATAGAACAAAAGGTTTAGTAAGTACAAAAATTTCAAATGGATAATTTTACAACAGGTTCTGGTCCAGGCTGAACATGTTTTACGATATAGGGCACGGAGCAGGACGCTTGTCTTTTATATATTAAGATTTTGCAATATCATTGTTTTTAGCCATAATTTAGGTAGAAAAATTTTTCCGCTTGGGAATTAATAAACACATTGTAAGCCCACCGTTGCTGAGAGACTCACACACTAAATCTTTCCAGAATTTTTTGCATGTTGTTTGAAGTTTTAACATTATCTTAAAGTGTTGTGAAAAGTTTACTTTCTAAAACTTTATATGATAACCTATTTTGCAAGCACTTGATTTTGTTTTGTTTTCTTTGACTCATATCATAACTTAACACATCCCTCCAGCGCCAACGTGCTAACAAGAAGTTAACTCAAGTTATTGCATTACCTGCAAAACTTAACAGCATGTTCAAACAACCGCAACTCCTGCTGTACCAAATCCACTTTTCAGCTTTATTCACTTAGTTTGTACTGGGAACAATAAAAGCCTGGGTTCGTTCAGGTTATCCTCATGTTGATCCACTGATTTGCAGCGCTTTGTTGTATGCTGTCGAATTTGGGTGCACAGAGGAAGCTTAATTAAATGAATTAAACAACAATGTCGAGAAATGAATACCTGGCAGAACGTGCAGCTCACAAAGAGCTGCATGAAGCAGCTTTAAGGTTGTGCAGCATTAAGCTCTGGTTGGTTTATTTTTTATGTGACATGTTTGTTGTTGGCGACCACAATGCAATAGCAATCAAATTTAACGCATGACTTCATTTGTTCTTAATTGAATTCCTTGAAAAATTGGCTAAGGACGCCCTCATGGGACGTTCAGTATAAAGGAGCACCTGAAACATTCAATAAAGCTGTGATATGCTCATGTGTGTGAAATTAGTGCAAAATTTTTCCTTGGGAAAAAAATGAAAAATTGCAATGCAATAAAGAAGATAAAAGCAACAAAGATCAGTTGTTGAACTTTTTTAGTTTTTCTCACTTAATGCTTAATATTTAATACTTAATTCTTAACACTTAATTAATAAACCAAAGTATTTGGGACTCGAACCCGCTACCTCTATGCTGTCAGTCATGCTCACCTTCTACCCGACTGCTCAGGCAGTTAAGTTTCAGTAAGAAAACTCGATCTAAATAAAAATACTTTAAAGTTTTTACTTATCATCTTTTGATTGAATAATTTTATAACTTGCTAGTTTTAAATCAAGGTCAGATTTTACCATAGTACATAAAGAGAACACCTACTTGAATTGACAACAACCTCCGTTCCTTAGTAGCCAAGTTTGTTTCGATAATAAATATAAGAAATAACTTTAAGCAGCTATTATACAAAGCATTTATGTGCCAAGCCAGTGCGACAAAGAGTAGGAGGAGCAGTTAAAAAAGTTGCCGTAGATTAAAAAGATCGTTAAACGGTTTTTTATGCATTTTCTGCTAACTACGAATATATTTGCAGGCATAACTTAATAAAAAAAAAAAAATAATAAAAAAATCAGCCAAGACAAACTCAAATGGTGCAATACCTCCAACAATTTGTCTGAATGGTGTTTCCAATGTCACTGACAACCTGCAGATGGCTTGAACTTTATTTAAGCTCTATAAAAATAGTTAATATGCAGATACTATTATGAAAAATTATTCAAATCTTTGAAATAAGCCGAGTTTGATTGCATTGCATTAAATTTAACTTAATTAAATTCCGCTAGTTCGGCCAGTTGGCAGAGTGTTTTGCATAAGAATGAAATTAAGTTCAAGTTACGTTCTTTTGTGATCATACATATGCGACAATAAGGCCAACAGTACCAACAAAACCAAGAATGTTAAGACATAAAAACAAATTTGCGTTGATAACAGTGAAAACTAGATAAGAGCATCTCTTCTGCAATCAAATTTGCGCTCATTTTTTTATCAAATATGACTATGTTGTCGGTAGAAGACGGTACCCTAGAGATGACTCCTCATGAAAAGGGTTTAATGGCCATTCTTTTCAATCATTTTTCAGTTATTTTATGATTGCTTTTTATTGTATGTAATTTCATTTTTATACCCCCACGCGTACTGCGTAAGGGGTATATTAATTTTGTCACGACGTGTGTAACGCCCATAAGGAGGCGTGTTAGGTATAGAAAAGTATATATATTCTTGATCAGCATGACCACCTGAGTTGATTTAGCCATGTCCGTCTGTCTGTCTGTGGACACGATTACAGCCGTAATTTTGAAGCTATCGTGCTGAAATTCGATATTTCAGCTTTTTTCTAAAAAACTAAGATCAAGTTCGAGAATGGGCTAAATCGCATGAAAACCACGCCTACCTCCCATATAACCCCAATATTGAAAACTCTGTAAAGAGGCTAATATTACAGCTACAATACTGAAACTCGGTATTTGTATATTCTATGTCAAAAATAAGGTGTGTACGAAAAATGAGCAACACGCCCACCTCCCATACAACCCCAAAATTGAAAAATCTTTAAAGAGGATAATATTAAAGTTACAAGACGGAAACTCGGTATTTAAGTATTCTATATCAAAACTGAGGTGTATTAGAAAAATGGGCGTCATCCACCTACTAACACGCCCCCCTCCCATACAACCCCAAAATTGAAAACCCTATAAAGAGGCTAATATTAAAGGTACAAAACGGAAACTCGATATTCGTGTATTCCATGACAAAACTGAGGTGTGTTAGAAAAATGGGCGTGATACACAAACTAACACGCCCACCTCCCATACAACCCCAAAATTGAAAACGTTATAAAATGACTTATATTTAAGCTGTAGGAAAACAATTTGATATGTATGTATTTTAGACACATAAAAATAATAAAATCTCTCAAAATCTCATAAAAAAAGCTCTCCAATTTAAGATTATTTTACCTTTAAGAATCGGCCGTGGGGGTATTTTACTTCGGCCCAGTCGAAGATATACCTTACTAGTTTTTACTGATTTTTGACCAAAATGTGGTCAAATGCCTTTTCTAGTCATTTTTTACTGATTTGTGTAGGTATTTTTGACCAGAATATGATCGCTATTTTTAACCGACTTCAAAAAGGAGGAGGTTCTCAAGTTGGTTGGTTTCTGTTTTTTTTTTTTTTTTTTGTGAATGTATGTACATCGATTACTCCTAAAGTACTTGCCCGATTGCCGTAATTTTTTGTCAACATATAGAGATTATCAACGCGGAGGTGCCCGTTTATTAAAGGGGGCGGTATTCGGTGACCGTGGCATGCAGGTTAAGTGTGTGGCTTAGCATGCTCGGAGCCCGGGTTCGATCCCCAGCCGTGGCGAAAAGTTTTTTCAATAAAAAAAATTTTTCTGATCGGTCACCACCTCTCTGCAGACAATGGCAAACCTTAGAGAGTAAACAATGCCATGTAAAGCTTCTTGAGAACATGAGCCGTTCGGAGTCGGCATAAAACATGTAGGTCCAGTTCTCGGTCAATTGTGTGCAAAAATTTAATAACACACACAACACAATCGATCCTAAGAAGCTCGGTCAAAGTCCTTTCAAGGGCTGAAATGGCCAATTTGTTTGTTTGTTTGTTTGGTATTCGGAAAAGGGGCGTGTCTCTATAAGAAAAACACTGTATCTCAGTAAATATAGACACTACGGTAATAAAATTCACACTAAAATTACAAGGGCAAGCACAAGTATTCAAAATGACGATCACTTAAGTGGGCGTAATTCTAAAAAAGGGTGTGGCAATATTGTAAAAACTCTTTATCTCGAAGAAAATTGACACTAGAGTACTGAAATTAAGTACAGAGGTAGGTACAATTATTGGAAATTACTATAAAAAAGTGGGCGTAATTCGACAAAGGGGTGTGGCAATATAAGAGAATTACTGTGTCTCGAATAATATTGATACTAGGGTACAGAAAATTATTACAAAGGTAGGAAAATTACTACAAATTTTTGTAAAAAAAAAAATGGGCGTTAATCGAGAAGGGGAGTGGCAATATTAAAAAAAACACTGTAGCTCGATTACTATTGACACTACGATACTAAAATTTAGTACAAGGGTAGGTACAAATATAAAAAATTACTGTCAGTAATGTGGGCGGTATTCGATAAAGGGGCGTGTCACAGTAAGAAAAATACTGTATTTCAGTAAATATTGACACTAGAGTACTAGAGTTAATAAAATTCACAGCAAAAATGCAAGGGTAGGTCAAAAATAACAGTCAATTAAGTGGGCGTTAGTCGACAAAGAGGTGTGGCAATATTAGAAAAACTCTGTATCTCGAATAATATTGACGCTAGAGTACTAAAGTTAACTGCAGGGGTAGGCACAGTTATAAAACAATTAATTTGAATACAGTGGACCTTGTTTGATAAAGGGGTGTGGCAATATATAAAATACACTATATCGCGAATAATATTGACACTAGAGTACTGATATTTAGTATAGAGGTAGGCACACTTATAAAAAGTTATTGTGAATAAAGTGGGCGTCATTTGACAAAGGGGTGTGGCAATATTAGAAAACACTAAATCGAATACTGACAATACTAACTGAAAAAGTACAGACGTAGGCACAATTATAACAAATTACTACCGAAGACTTGGGCGTTATTCGACTAAGGGGTGTGGCAGTGTGTAAAAAACTGTATCATATTGACTTCAGGGTTAAAATTCATTGTTAGAATGGGTAGAACTATTGAAAACACTATGACAAAGAGTGTGATTTTCTCGACAAAGAGGCGTGTCAATATTATAAACACACTATATTTCAGTCAATATTGTCATTGGGGTAGTGATAAAAATACAAGAGTAGGTACTGATAAACATACTGACAAAGACCAGAATAAGAAACGACAGAAAAGCATTTTCCATATTATGAGCATAAATAATTGGTGTTTGATTAATTTATACACTTTTTTAATATATATCATTTTCTCTAAAAAGAAAGAAATAAAAACTTTTTAACAAAAAAAAAAAACCTACTTCAAAATCACTAGAGAGTAAAAAATAATTTTAAATTACTTTTACTATTTATTTCTTGGCCAAATTTGTATTTTTATAATAAATATATTAATTTTTTTATGATAATAAGAGCTTCGAAGTCAGCGCTAATATAATCAGATTTTTTGTGCAGCTGCAACACACATATAGCATTTTAATAAAGATTTAAGAAAAATGAAGATTACAAACTAATACAGCGTCACCTAAGCAGGATATTTACAAATAAAAAAGTCTTAAATAGAGTAGGGATGGCGAAAAAATCATGATTTTACGTCAATGATTAGCGCTGACTAGAAGCTTTTATTATCATAAAAAATTCATATATTTATGATAAAAATACAAATTTGACCAAGAAATAAATAGTAAAAGTAATTTAAAATTATTTTTTACTCTCTAGTGATTTTGAAGTAGGTTTTTTTTTTGTTAAAAAGTTTTTATTCGAAGACATTTTTGTGTTGATACTGAACACATACACACCAAATTTTATTGTTGTAGGTTAGTTATGAGCTGAGTTATGCAGTTTTCAGTTTTTGCGTTGTACGGGAGGTAGGCGTGTCCGTGGGCAGATTCCAAAAATATTCAATAGTGCAAATCCTTGGGTCCATGTGATCATGTGTACTAAGTTTCATTCAATTATCTCAACTCCTTCTTGTTATCCTGTGTATACGGACAACACACAGACGGACAGACGGACGGACGGACGGACGGACGGACATGGATAGCTCGACTCACGTGGTGACGCTGATCAAGAATATATACATATACTTTTCTATACCGGACTCGCTGCGTTCTATGCGTTACAAACGTTTGCACAAAGTTAATATACCCTGACCTTTCAGGTTTAGGGTATAATAAGACGTGTTATAAAAATGGGCGTCCACCCACGAACACGCCCACCTCCCTTACTACCTTAAAGTTGTGATTGTGAATAAAAGAAGGCGTCATTCGTCTACGGATAGACCCACTGCCCATACAACCCACTATAGTGAAAACTGTATAAATAGGCCAATATGTAAGCTACAAAACTTAAATTCGGTATTTGCATAAACGAGTTTTATTTTTTGTCGCATTCGCGGAGCCACACAGTGATTCGTTCCATAGACAAAAATCAAAAATATGTTTGTCAGAGAATAAGAATGTTTTGATACCGGTTTAAAGGAAAACGTCAATGAAACATTGTAAACAAAATTATTTTATTAAAAGTTAAATTTACGCCACAGGTTTTAAAAATTGAATCACATCTTGAAAATAGTGTAAAAGAAAAACAAATACGAAAACTTAAATTTTTGAAAACGAATAAAAAGAATGTTATATTTGTAAAGATAATGAAAAGGTTGAATTTAATTTTTCTTAAATTGTTAAAATTAAATTAAAAATTTAAATTTGATGTAAGTACAAAGTTAAGGTTTTTAAAAAAAAAATTATAAAATTTCAATATTGCGAAAACATTTCAAAAATATGCACAAACTTCGATATGATTTTTTTCATATATCATTAGTCTTGACTTTATACTAATAAGTTCTAAAAAATCTGCTCCGCTTTCATCCGCATTTTAAAAATATGACTCGTTTTCCAAACATCAATTATGTTGATTTCTATTAATTTATATGGAAAAATGAAACACCTTCATCAACACTTTCATGCAGAGCCATTAAATTTTTTTTATAAAAGAATGCAAGCAATTAGTTTCAATGGAGTTTCAATGATAACATGAATATAAAGATAAATTATCTTGAGTGTGATACAGTTTTAAATAATGGTGAAGTCACTGAGGTTCTTATATTATGCACTGCTCCATAATTGATGGGTCAGTAGTTAAATTTTTACGGAAAGTACATGTGCAAATAGATGTCTCATTTGTAAGGCTTCTCCCAAAACAATGAACCTTTTAACAAAAACTCGTGCCAGCAACGAAGATCATTACATATTTGGGTTATATGTATATTCTACATTGTTGGGTTCGATTTTTGGAATGCTTAATATTGCATATCGTCTTCCATTCAAAAAATGGCGAGTGCGAAATGAAAATAAACAAACATTTTAAGAAAGCAAATTTCGTATTCAGCGAGAATTTAAAGAAGAAATGGGACAGATTATCGATCAAGTCAACTAAGGATACGGCACTGCGAACGATGGCAGCACAGCTCGTAAATTATTTTCGAATGTGAAAACTGCAGCAAGAATAACAAAGTTTGATAAGGACTTAATATTGATATTACAATTTGTCCCAAATATTGAAAAGTAGAAATATTAAAGAATTTAATTTGCTCTTGCTGATAACAAGAGATTTCTGTTATAAAAACTATAGTTTGTACTCAGGGGTGCAACCAGGAATTTTTTTTTGGGAGGGTTTTATCAAATGCTTATATATGAAAACAATTTTACGTTATTATAGCGGCTGTGATGTATCGGTTAATGCGTCCGATTTTTGCACTTATGGTTCCTTGTTTAAACTTCAAGCAGGGCGAGCAACATATTTTTTTTAAAACATCACAGCAATAAGTTTCAACAATGTTTAAACAAAGCATATGTTTACTTATTTTGTTTTCTTAATAAAGGGTAATTTTTTCCTATTTGTGGCAAAGCCAAAAATGCTCAGTTAGGTTTGCCAGTTTACCATAAATAGACTAATAAATTAACAGCTCTTGCAAATCATTCAAATTTTTTATTCAATTGTGTGCTCTGAGAGAAATGTGTTTCGCTAATAACATCCATTTTATGATTGTCATAATCGACCTACGGAGCAGGACATTCAAGGTATCGTGACCAAATTTCTCACCAATTTTACTTGATTGGACATCAATCCACCAACCTGTATGTGGAGAGTACATACTGAGGATAATATTTTTGCTGTATAGACCAGTGTCAATGAAGGTCGCGATATGTCAATTCTTCGTCGTTCTCAATAATTGCGCTTGTGTTATTCGACCACCTGGAACATTTTACGTAAGGACCTCGGTATGAAACTATATAAAGCTGGGTACTTACGACAACGCAGATTTTTTGGTGAATGGGCCTTAGAAAAGTTGGATGAAGATCTACATTTTTGGCTCAATGGGTACGTCAACAAACAGAATTGAGGAATTTGGTTTGAAGAGCAGCCAGAGGCAGTTTAAGAGCTGCCAATTCACTGCCAATTCACTGTTTGGTGCAGTTTGTTTGCCGGCAGCATCACTAAACAGTAATTTTTCAAAAATAATGAAAATCGCAAACAGCCAAAGGAGCAAGGTACCGTGCGATGATTGCCGAATATTTTGCCCCTCAAAATGGAAGAGATGGACTTGTGGTTTCAACAAGACGGTGCCACATGCCACACGGCGCGAGATACCATAGACCTATTTAGAGGCGAGTTTGGTGAGCGATTTTTTTTCACGTTTTGAAGCAGTCCAATTGCCGCCACGATCATGCGATTTTATCCCACTAAACTGTTTTTTGGGCTAGTTGCAGTCTCTCGTATACAGAGACAAGCTAGCGACAATTGCAGCTCTTGAAGAGATATCGGACGAAGTGATCCCTTTGTATTGCCATTTTACGACTTGTTTCTTATATTTTGAGTTGATCACCTAAAGTAACCGATGAAATTGCATCCAAAATTCTTATTTTTTTAAACAATTGCATACTAACCCAAATTATTTGTGGGAATCAAGTATCCAGTGAAGCCACATTATTCAGTTCCTAAATAATTCCGATTTCCAGCTTCCAAAATTGGTGAAAAATATTTACAATTAATAATTTCCGTTGGATTTTAAAAATCTGTTTCGTGTCGTGAAGACCTTTCATTAAAAAACATATTATTTCGATATGATAAAAAAAGGACGAAAAATAACGATTTAAAGGGAATTTCTTTAATTATTTCGGTGGCGAGGGATTCAACCGATTGTCCCCAACTTCAGGTTTTATTATTTTGTCTTACTTTTCAATAAAGTTTTTCCCAAATATTTCAGCTGCCTTTGTGGATTCCATTCTAAAGTTGAAAAGACAACTTAAATCGAAGTATTGTCAACAACCCCGAAAGTAGACAGAAACAGAACTTAACAAAAATTAAATAACAATCGAACAATCGAAATATACAAATGGGGTTTTTTCACTCATCTGATAAGATGTGTGATTACTTTTTATGTTACTCATTTTGATTGAATCCTATATTGCTTGGTACTACAATAATTTGGGGGGCTTAAACCCCAAAACCCCCCTTTAGTTGCACTAATGTTTGTACTACATATCCAGCTAAATGTATGAGGTGTTAACACACGGAATAGAATTCATCAGGTATTTCGATTTGCCAAGAAGTTCTTTTAATATGATATAGTTTAAAAAAATTTTAAATATAATTCAAATTTGAAAAAAATCTTTTGCAGGTTCCTCTCTGCTTTGGAAGCAACTAATAAAATTATTAGAAATGCTCGAATTTTCCCCACACTAGAAAACCAAGGCATGAAGATATAAATGTAGATCTTATGTAGTTTTTAATGTTGTCCTTTTATCCAGGGATATTGAAGGCTCAGGCGAAGTAGATAACATCGTAGAAATATTAAATGATTAAAGGAAGTGTCCAATGAAGATTACATTTTTTATTAATATATTATTGGAAAAAAATGTTATCTCTAATTTCTATTTCTTCGATAAAACAAAGAAGTACCGTTTTATAAACTGATTTTTCTTGATAATGTATTCATATTCAAGCAAACATTTTTAGATTTCAGTATTTTGACTCATGATCTTCATGATGTAGGGCTCTGAACACTTTTATTAAGAAATATTCATGATGCAATAAAGTTTAAATAAATTTGTTTATATATTATTTATAACACATTTTATTTACAGTCTTTTTTTTTGTATCAGTATTTATTAGCTAAATAATGATGAAAAAAAAACCAATAAAAACCAGGCATGCACTTTAACGTTAATTTTAACTGTAACCGAAATATTTTTTTTGTTTCGTTGAAACGAAATAAAAAAATAACGTTAATTCAAAAAACGAAAAATATTTATTTCGTTTCGGAGAAAACGCTATAAAATTTTTTCGTTTTTTTTTCCAATCAACCGTTGAAAATAACGTTAATTTAAAAAAAAAAATTTCGTTTTTTTTTTGTATCAGAAGAAATTTTGTTTAGCATAGGAGAAAATTATAGAAAATTTTACGTTTTTCAACGAAACGAAATTTGATTTGATAAATTTTTAACGTTATTTAAAAAACGAAATAATTTTGATAATTTATTTTTCGGTTTCAACGAAACGAAAAAATTTTGTTGATTTCGTTGTGCATGTCTGATAAAAACTCAATTTTTTTAAAGAACTATTGAAATTTTTTAAAAATTTTTTACGTTTTTCTTTTTATATACCATTTTTCAGTTACAAGTTACAATTTCATTGAATTCTGACCACTTCTTCTATTTTTGTCCATCGTTTGCATGGACTCGAATCACTTTGTGCCATGTTTATTGCTAATATATTGGAAACATAGATATAATGTAGAGAACCTAACTTTTTTTTCTAAATATAGTACTAAAAAAATGGTATCGAAAACTTCAAAAAAAAAAATTTGTTATGAGTTTTCTTTATTTGTTTAATCCTCAAAAGAGTAAGAATATCGCGTTCACGACGATGCACATATGTCACGGAAAATACCAAAAAATGGCCAAAACTTCTGATTTGGGTACATAAAAGTAAAGTTAGATATTTTCTTTTCGAAACGATAACTTAAAGACGTAGAAAATGCATATTATTAACCAATTTATACTTGAAATTCGATAAATCTCTGAAAAACGTGATTTTTAGCGAAAAACCGATTAGCGTGACCCTTAAACCTCTTCCAAAAAATTGAAAAAATTTTAAAAAAGTACCTTACCCCATAAGCTTTCAAACATAAGCATTCAAACAAAGATGAACTATGAACTATTTTCTTTTGGGATACCCTAATGGTCACTTATAACCATTTTTGTGCGAGTTACGCAATATAACGTTAGATAAGGATTTTTAATTTTTCCTTTTTTGTTTTGAATTAACTTACTAATACTTTAAATAGTTTTTTATTTATTGCTTATAAGTAGTTTTAAGTTTCATATTTTTTCAAAAAAAAAAACTTTTATAAAACACTCATTTTACAAATAGGAGTGCACTGACCAATACTGACTTATCTAAATCATTTGATTCGTGGTCACTCAGGGATATGCTAGATTATTTTATTTTTCCAATTGATCTGCTTGAAGTCCGTCTTGTAATCTGCATCATTGGCGAATTCCATCAATGGCATTCATACGAGCACATCCAAACATCAATACATTTTTAAATAAACTCACTTCGATCTGCTTTATTTGGATATCTTAAGTTTATTCTTGGAACAGAAAACAACAATAACAACCTTAAGCTTAGTTAGCTTATCAACGAAAACTTATTCGATTCTTCGTTCTTTCTTGTTTCTGAGTGTTGTTGTTTGAAATCTACCAGCATCAATGAAGCATCAACGCAGCGTTAAAATATTGAAGGCTGGAAGAAAGGGAAAACCCATATCAAGCGGCAACAAGTGTGCGTCTGAGTCAAGCTTGGCGCTTCGCCAAGCATCCACCAACTAAGCATCTCTATAGCACATAAGACTCTCGTGAATCGCTGCAGAAGAACCATACAAGGTCTTACAAAGCCAAACAACCGCGGCGACGTCTATTCCCTGGGGCTAACCAGATTGAAAATTCTGAATTTTCACTTTTATTTTTAGTGCCATTTGTAATTATTTTGACTCTTAAGGGCTTGTTTGTTCACTTTTATTCATTTTTATTTTTGACAACGCGACATTTGATAGCTTGAGATGGAGCTGAGCGATGAGTTGAGAGATAATGTCTGACAACTACAGCTTCAGTGTTGGTATTTCTGTAATATATTGCTACTTTCGTTTTAGAAATAATTTGATTTGTTTATAAAACGTTTTAAGTCTCATTAAATTATTTGATTTTCAGCGAAAATTAGAGGCGTTCCACTTTTGACTAGACTTGCCCCAGTGGAACATGCATCTATTTAAATAAGCAGATAAAAATTATACGGTCGTTAGAGCCCTCGAAATTGCCCACATCTAAGCAGCACAGGGAGCATGGCACCTACGCCTAGGTATATGCAATATGTTTTGCTGCTTTCGTTGCATTACTTTTATTTTCCAAACCTAATATATGCATATACTTTGTTATTATTGTTGTTTTTGTTTGTGTTTTTTTTATCGTTATTGCAGCTCTTTTAAATTCAAGCTATGCCCAGCTTTTCCCAAAGGCAATCGAATAAAAATTTATTTCAATATATAAGTGTGCTTGTGAGCTTGTGTGCAAGTATGGAATATAAGCAAAGAGGATAAAAAAAAGCTCATACAACAACAACAAAAAGACGCCGCTGGGTTTAAGATCTTCGAAACAGATTAAAATTCAGATAAAAAGAACTTAAAAAAAGTAAGTTTTAAAAAAGATACAAACATAAAAAACAAGCCGGATAAACATATATTTATAACAAAAAAAAAAACGAAAAACTGCATAAAAAACTGGAATTATTTAAAAATCTACAAAACGTGTCCTAGAAAGAAACCCAAAGATATATCTTAAGAGCATGCATACATATAGTTTTATGGAAACTAAGCATGAGTTGCTAAGGATTCTATAAGACTGTATTTTATTGCAACATTTAAAATCAAAATTATTGAAAACAAACATTGCAAACAATATATATAATTCGTTATATAAAAAAACTTGAGCCCTGGCTCAAAAAGCTACAGCCAAAGAAGTGTTTTCAAGACGGCACAGCGGAAGTATGTGGGTTAATCGAGAGTGCAAGGCTTGACGATAGACGCAGTCAAACAATTATTTTAGAATAATATTAAGAGAACATCTATAATAACTGTTATTTCTATTGCTTAAATTAAAATATAAATTCATAATAAAAACTTTTTAACAAAAAAAAAAACCTACTTCAAAATCACTAGAAAGTAAAAAATAATTTTAAATTACTTTTACTATTTATTTCTTGGTCAAATTTGTATTTTTATAATAAATATATTTATTTTTTTATGATAATAAAAGCTTCTAGTCAGCGCTAATCATTGACGTAAAATCATGATTTTTTCGCCATCCCTACTCTATTTAAGACTTTTTTATTTGTAAATATCCTGCTTGGGTGACGCTGTATTAATTTGTAATCTTAATTTTTCTTAAATCTTAATTAAAATGCTATATGTGTGTTGCAGCTGCACAAAAAATCTGATTATATTAGCGCCGACTTCGAAGCTCTTATTATCATAAAAAAATAAATATATTTATTATAAAAATACAAATTTGACCAAGAAATAAATAGTAAAAGTAATTTAAAATTATTTTTTACTTTCTAGTGATTTTGAAGTAGGTTTTTTTTTTTGTTAAAAAGTTTTTATTTCTTTCTTTTTAGAGAAAATGATGTATATTAAAAAAGTGTATAAATTAATTAAACACCAATTATTTATGCTCATAATATGGAAAATGCTTTTCTGTCGTTTCTTATTCTGGTCTTTGTCAGTATGTTTATCAGTACCTACTCTTGTATTTTTATCACTACCCCAATGTCAATATTGACTGAAATATAGTGTGTTTATAATATTGACACGCCTCTTTGTCGAGAATATCACACTCTTTGTCATAGTGTTTTCAATAGTTCTACCCATTCTAACAATGAATTTTACCACCATTAAGTAAATATGATACAGTTTTTTAAACACTGCCACACCCCTTAGTCGAATATTATTCGAGATACAGAGTTTTTCTAATATTGCCACACCTCTTTGTCGACTAACGCCCACTTAATTGACTATTATTTTTGACCTACCCTTGCATTTTTTCTGTGAATTTTATTAAGTCTAGTACTCTAGTGTCAATATTTACTGAAATACAGTGTTTTTCTTACAGTGACACGCCCCTTTATCGAATACCGCCCACATTACTGACAGTAATTTGTTATATTTGTACCTACCTTTGTACTAAATTTTAGTATCGTAGTGTCAATAGTAATCGAGATACAGTTTTTTTTTTAATATTGCCACTCCCCTTCTCGATTAACGCCCATTTTTTTTTTTACAAAAATTTGTAGTAATTTTTCCTACCCTTGTAATAAATTTCTGTACCCTAGTATCTATATTATTCGAGACACAGTAATTCTCTTATATTGCCACACCCCTTTGTCGAATTACGTACACTTTTGTTATAGTAATTTCCAACAATTGTACCTACCTCTGTACTTAATTTCAGTACTCTAGTGTCAATTTTCTTCGAGATACAGAGTTTTTACAATATTGCCACACCCTTTTTTAGAGTTACGCCCACTTAAGTGATCGTCATTTTTAATACTTGTGCTTGCCCTTGTAATTTTACTGTGAATTTTATCACCCTAGTGTCAATATTTACTGAGATACAGTGTTTTTCTTATACAGACACGCCCCTTTTCTGAATACCGCCCCCTTTCATAAACGGGCACCTCCGCGTTGATAATCTCTATATGTTGACAAAAAATTACGGCAATCGGGCAAGTACTTTAGGAGTAATCGATGTACATACATTCACAAAAAAAAAAAACAAAAAAAAAAAAAAAAAACAACAGAGAAACCAACCAACTTGAGAACCTCCTCCTTTTTGAAGTCGGTTAAAAATAAATGTTCTCAAACCATAGAAACACCAGTAGGCCGACAGTGTTCTGGCGCTCTTAATTTGGTTTCTCCAAATCTGGCTTTCCTTATTGTAGAATTTGGTTTTTATTATTATTGTGCATTTAATTTTTTTTATATTTTTTCTTTCATACGTCGATGTGACCCAGTGACTCTGACAACGTGATCGTGCAACAGGTTGTTGCATGCTTAAAGCAATTTGCGGTTAGTTTACTGTTATGATCATCGTTCATGCACACACATCTATGTACGTTTATTTCATGGCACAAATGTGGTTGCATTCTGTGCGATCACGTGACATGCGCAAATATTTTATTAATAGAAAAATGTATAACAATAGCTATAAAATACCGCACCGCATGTTAACTAAAGCTTTAGAAAAGTATGTGAATTAATTGGAAATTACGAATGAGTTTAATCCGTATCACCTGAGCGTAGCCAAAGATCTCTTAGCCTGATTATTGATATCTTAGTCTGATTTTCACAACGTCATTTTCAATGGTCTGTTGTTGTCAGTCTGATAAAAAATACCAACACGTTGTCCATTATTTTCATTTCCCAATGACGAGGAACAAGAAAAGCTGATCTTTTGACATGTTTTTAGTGCAAAATCTTATAAAAGTTGTTATTTATGCCATAGTTTCTTTGAAGTTTCATGTCGAATTGAAAATAACATGGTGAAAACCAAGCATTATAGGCTTAAAGCTTCAATTTGTGTCAGAGGGAGAGTTAGACTAAGAATTAGAGTTCGAGTTCGAGTTTGAGTTCGAGTTCGAGTTCGAGTTCGAGTTCGAGTTCGAGTTCGAGTTCGAGTTAGACTTGGACTTGGACTTGGACTTGGACTTGGACTTGGACTTGGACTTGGACTTGGACTTGGACTTGGACTTGGACTTGGACTTGGACTTGGACTTGGACTTGGACTTGGACTTGGACTTGGACTTGGACTTGGACTTGGACTTGGACTTGGACTTGGACTTGGACTTGGACTTGGACTTGGACTTGGACTTGGACTTGGACTTGGACTTGGACTTGGACTTGGACTTGGACTTGGACTTGGACTTGGACTTGGACTTGGACTTGGACTTGGACTTGGACTTGGACTTAAACATGACTTGGGGCTTATCGCTGCCTTTTATTTTGATTTTAATTTTTTGTAAGTATTGGCTCAGACACATACAAAACGATATTAACAAAACTTCCAAATCACGTTTTAAACTTTATATTTAATCTTGTCACTCAAGCTTTGCTTTAAGTGCAAAGCACTGTGAAGTATCCACTTCACTCAATAACTTTCATTCTAGATTTGCTGAAAATTTGCAAAATACAATAGCGAAACTTTTTGATGGCAACTTTTTAGAGAAATATTTCAGTTACTTAATGCAACTAACGGCTCGTAACGTTACCTACTTGATTATTTTGTACAAAATGTTTTTGTTTTTATCTTTTTTTTTGTGCTGGAAGCAGTGCAAGCGCTCTATATTAACCCATTTTGCGCCTGCATAAATAAGTTTGCCGAGTGTCATGCAAGCAATGCTTACGGCTATTTTTTTAGCTGCTGTTGGCTAGCGAACAAAACGGTTTTGTGCGGTAAAACGAAAATAAAACAAGCACTCAAAGCTAGATGCGCTTGAAAAATCGTTTAAAAACGCTGTCCCTTACACGCTTCGAGTGGAAAGATTTTTTTTTTTCGTTTTTTCTTATATTTTGATTCAACTTCTGTTGAAAAAATAGATTTCTGTGAAAAGTTTGTTTAATTTTGTTAGAGTTACCAGAACAGCTTTTAATTGGTTGATTCAAAAAGTGATTTGATTAAAAGCTGGTTAAAAAGTTAGAGTATTTGAGACCAACAAAAGGTTAGAAATTTAATTTGAAATACTTTACGTTAGTTAACATAAACTTTATATGTTTTATATTTAATATGATCCAAGTTAGTGAGCGTATAACTGAGTAGGTCGGGTTTCGATGGCGTTTCTAGTACTTTAATGTTCGCCTATCATAAATCTGAGCACGGATGTTTTGGTTCAGGTCATGATTTTATTCTAAAGCAATTTTAAAAAAATATCCTTTTTGAAGAAACTTAAATAAGAATTGATGTTTTTACCCAAAATTCTAACTTGAACTTTAAAGTACAAGAAACGCTATAGAAACCCAAACTAATCCTACTTGAACTTGAACTGACCCATTAAAACAGCGTTTTTATTTATAGTTATCAACTCTTAAATTAAAGGCAGTGACTAAACCTAAACCTATTATTAATTTTTTTAAGAATTTTTTATGGAATAATAATTTTGTAGAATATTTGCATTCTCTTATTGAATATTTTCATCTTTATTTTTCAGACTTAAGCTTTGAAGCAAGATACCCAAAATACCCTGTTAAATCCACAATAGACGTCAATGACTAACCAACAAATTCTTCTCTAATGCATGCATATTTTGTTGTGAAAACCACTTTGATGCGCTGAAATAATTGTTGTTTTAATTTATTAAAATAAATCGACTAAAATAATAGCAGAATACAAAGTTACTTCTAACGAAACACCATCATCATCAATCCTAGTTTTTCATCGAATTTCAAACAGAAGAAAAATTTCGAACAAAACACACACAAACAGCAACTGTTAGATTGTTATAAAAAGACGCCAACATGCATGAACGACGCGTAAAAAAGTGAGTATTCAGTCTGGTTTTGAATAAATTTTTATTAACAAACCGCTATTTATTTAATTTTTACTTTATTATCAGTCATTTACATATGCATTTGCTTTTAAGCGCGCCATTTTTTTATTATTTTATTTTACTTATTGTTTTTTTTTTGTGTTTTAACGCTGTTCCACGCTGAAAAGGCTCAAAAGCGGTCACTATGTTGCCACACATGGTCGTCTTACGCCAGATCCACCTTATGTGCACTCAAACCGTGGCTATTCCACGGATGGTGAAGAATCACATCGTGCACCCTCAGAACGTTCGGTATCCGAGTATACGGTGGCACATGAACGCACCTCACCACAGGGTCATTACAACTCATCGCGTAAGACGCGACTCAATGGCAACAATGAGCGAAATGCGGTTAGCAGCAATGGCAACGGCAACAACTACAACCACAACAACAACAATAGCCATCACCATCATCATAATCATCATCATTCTAATCTGCAGCAGCATCACAATAGCAACAACAACATAAGCAATAATAATAGCAACATGGGTCTATCCACATCACCCATGGCTGTGGACAGTGGTGGACCACGTTCACTGGTGCATGCTAGTCCACCGACTAGAATACCACCGCGTGCACCATCAGCACTTAGTTATGATCATGGTGGAGATGCGGGCAGTGATATCTATGTAACGAGTGCGGCATATAAGGCGCCATCGGAAATAAGGTAAGTTCAGAGATTATGGTTTGATAGACTGTGTGACTGTGATTAGTTTGCAAAATATTGTCATTGTTGATTTGTAGAACGATTTCCTGTTAGCCATTCATTTGTGAAATTAATTATCGGCACTCACGGATGGAACTTTTACTGAACCAAAAAAGTATGAATCCAATACAAGTAACCAATTACACAAGAGAAAAAATACTTGAACATGATAAGTTCATAACTAAATTAAAGGTTCTAAATACAGAAAGTAGTTCACGCTTCCATTGTTTAAGTACATGAGTTGAATGCATTTTTGACTCTTATCTAATGACCTATTCTTATTGCCCTTGATTTGCATTTGTACATGGATTATATAAACTTTCCACACTTCCACACTAGGTTGCTTCAGATTTGACTTTTTTTCGAATTAATAGGGTCCGACAGCAAAAATTGATAGTATGTGATGTAAAAATAATATACTAGAAATATGATTAAGATCTATAAATTTTCCAGCTATTGCACGGACTCAAAAGTATCGTAATATTCATAATACTTAAAATGAATGAAAATTCCATAACTTTGGCAAGAACGGATGCATAAAAAATATGTTTTGTTATATATTTTGTACGAGGATTGCAATTCCGCTTAAATTTTACAAAAAATTCGTTGATGTATTCTTCAAACCTATAGAACTCTTCAGGTTTAACTAATGTGGTTTGTATGGTAGGTAGGCGTGTTGGTGGGCAGATGACGCCCATCTTCGTGCACCTCAGTTTTGATATAAAATTCTCCCATACGAAGTTTCATCTCTCTTGGCCATGTATGAACCTTTTAATAGTGTTTTTAATATTGTAGGTTGTATGGGAGGTGCACTGAGAAAAAAACACATACCTTGCTCCGGTAAAAAATTTCTCTATTTTCGATATAGAAATTTTCTCTTTTTCAAATAAAATTTTCTTAAATTAGAATAAATTTTCACACTTTCGAAGAAAAATTTCTTTATTTCTAGGAAATGGAAATATTTCAATGTCTCTAATAATGATAAGTATTTTTCTCGCACAAAAAATTTCTCATTTATAGAGAAATTTTATTGAAAATGAAAAACTTTTCTTATATTTCGATAAAAAATTCACTATGAGAAGTATTTTCTTCAATAAAAACAAATATTTTCTCAAAAAAAAACATATTTTTCTCTAAAAATGATATATTTTTCTATTTCATGGTAGCTTTTTATCATTTTTAGAGAATTTTTAGTATCGCAATTAGAGAATAGCATTCTCTGGAGCAAAGTCTATACCATTTTTCTCTAAATATGATGCCTTTTTTATCATATTCCGATAAGCTTTTTTCTGAGTGTGGCCATGTTCATTGAAAGATTTCACGCCCATTTTGTGAACACATTTCAGTTATGATGCAATAATCTTGCATACCAAGTTTTAACTTTGCAGCTCATATATAAACCTCTTTGAAGAGTTTTTACCATAGTGGGTTGTATGGGAGTTGGGCGTGTTGGTGGGCAGATGACGCCCATTTTTTGTGCGCACCTTAGTCTTGATTTAAAATGCTCCCATACCAAGTTCCATCCCTCTAGATCAAATATGAACCTTTAAATAGTGTTTTTAATATTGTGTGTTGTATGGGAGGTGGGCGTGTTTATAAGCGTATGGCGCCGATTTTGGAAATCTGCGCGTTGATATATTATATATGTATCAAATTTTATTTTTGTAGCTTAAATATCATCGCCTAAAGAGCAATTTTTATTTTCTGGTCGTGGGAGATAGGGAGATAGGCGTGACCGTGGATTCCAAGAATATGAAATATTCCAAAAATATTCAATAGTGAATGAACATGTTGTGTGTTCCATACCAAGGCTTATAGTTACAGTACACCCTGCAACACTACCCATAGAAAATAAAATAACGCATGGTAAAGTGTTCTTAATATAATTCCAAGAACATTTTACCATATAAAACCCATGTTTGCTATTTTATGACACACTTATGTCGCAAACATGCCACACTCTTTTTAGTCACAACTTGTGCGGCAATATTAAATTACAAAATCTAAATCAATATTGAAATTGCTTACAGATTGCTCAAGTGAATTCTTTCGAAACCACTTGAGTAACCAAAAACTAAGTCAGCCAACACAAGAACATTCTACTGCCCTAGCTAAATTCCATGGAAAGAAGCGCAGGCAGAATTGTGCAAGCGAGTCAGTCGTTCACTTATCGACCTAGTTCGATTCTTAAGAAAGAAGCGCAGGCAAATTTGCGCTAGTGAACACATGCTGACCAATCATCGCTTGATGAAAGCGAAAGCAAAACATCGACTTAAAGAATTTATTTTGAACCAATAGCAATGGAAAGAAAGTGTTATACGGAATTTGCGTCACTTTCTTTCCCATCAAAACTATCTGCTAAAAGAGCAGAAGAGTTAGTTTGAGACTTCGAAGTATAACAATTAAGTAACTATAAATACTAGAGTTAAGAGTATTTTTAAGCAGTTAACAAGTTTAGTCGAAAAATAAAAGATCATAAGTAATCTCCAACACTTTGTGCGTTGTTAATTAAACAAAAGTTAAAACTGGCGCAGTCGGTAGGATTGTCAAAGCAAATAAATTTTATTTTTATTTTTGCGTGCATTTTAATGCTTCAACGACAATCAAAACGAACCCTGAAGCAAAAATTTGCTTTTCATCAAGATTAACTTTGAAAGATCAAAGCTTTTCACACCAAATCAACGAAAATCTACAAAATTGTGCAGACATAACGAGAGATTCTTTTTCTCTATCACAACGAACCATACTTTGGAAGACCAAAGTATTGCAACAGCAAGGAGAACATAGGATTGTTCCCATCGACATCATATATAAAGTACAAAGTGCGAGAACGAAGCCTGCAGGAACCCCATGCCATTATTCGGTGACGACGAAGACACCTGGGACTTTTCAGAAAGCGAGCAATTTCAGCAATACCTGCGAGACAGAGCGAACAAACAAGAGAAAGACAGGTCAACTAAACTCCTACCAACATTACCAAGGCCAAAACCAACAGCAACAGCCGTAGTGAAACCTACCTTTCGGAAACAGTAAGATCAATTTGCCTCACTTGATTATCATTACTATTATTTTGTTATTATATTAAGTTCATAGAGTAAGAAAACATTATTATCATTAAGCTTATTTGCATATTTGAACTATTTTTAGTACATTCGTTTAACCGATTTAATTTTTAACTAAATTCTTGTTTGTGAATAAAAATGACTGCTCCTACTCCACTCTCTGTGTCAATAAACCCAGTTAAATATTTAAATTCACTCCCAGAATTTGATGGGAAAATTAAAGATTTACAAACTTTTTTAACACTGATAGACAGAATACACCCATTCCTACAAACATTCGACGATACTTCACAGCTTCTCTTCTCTGACATAATTAAAAGTAAACTTAAAGGGAAGGCACAAGAAATCCTCGAAATTAATTATCAGGCTACATTATGGGTGGATATAAAAAACATTTTACAGAACAATTTTGGTGACCGGTTATCTTGCGACGAACTTTACGATGAACTAAGGGCAACCACCTTTAAAACAAATAGTTTAGAATTTTTTAATGAAATTAAAACCAAACTTAGACGACTGAATAATAAAACTTTGGTTATAATGGGAGAAGGAAGCGTATCAAATCAATGTGCTGAAAACAACAGACGCACCGCTCTTAATTTATTTAAAAGTAAAATTCCAGAGCCAATGAAAACTATACTGACTTGTAGGAATCCAACAAGTTTAGAATCCGCAATGGATATCCTTTTCCAAGCTGGATACGCACATTTGAATGGTATTCAAAATACGAGATCAAATAACACAACAACATATAGACCTCAACAAGGCCATCAAATAAGACAAAACAATTTTAATGCAAATTACCACGGAACAAATACACGACAGAATTTCCCTAACAAACGACAACAAAATAATTTCCAAGCACAACAACATACTAACAACTATAACAGACGACAACAAAATAACTTCCAAACACAACAACATTATAACAATACAAGTAACAGACAATACAATCCGAACCTTGAAGCAAATGACAGTAGGCAACCAGCCCCTGAACCTATGGACGTTAATAACATTGAAACCCTAAATTTTCCTTCACACGCCTCGGAGGAAAATTACCATATATAAAAATAAAAACAAAATTAGGATATCTGGATCTTATAATTGACACTGGTGCAACTAACTCAATTCTAAATCCAAATATCTGCAATCCAAAATGGAATATTCCATCTGAAAATATTTCCATTAAAACACTACAACATACAATTACTATCAGAGAAAAGGTTAAAATACCAACATTTAGAGAATTCGAAGACCCAGACGGAACGCTAGAATTCATAATTTGCAAATTTCATGACCAATACGATGGCTTAATAGGAAACGATATCCTGAGGCATTATAAAGCAAAAATCGATTACTCAATCCCAGAAGTAATCATAAACAATAAACCATTACCTATTCATTTTCATGAACACAACGATGAAAATAAAGTAAACTTAATTTTTAACATAGAAAATGGTTTAGTTTTGCTAGAGGAAAAGAAATGCACTAACGGGGAAACAATAATTGAAAAGGGAATTTACAATATAGAAAATTTTAAAACTGAGGTAAAAACTAAAGCATTATGCAAAGGTGAAATTCGAGTAAAAGATACCGAAATAACTAAAATTACAACGGAAAACTTTTGCGTATACAACGAGAAGCCATGGTGGGATGCGCTTATTGGAAAAATCAGGCGAGAACATCTAAATTCAGAGGAACATCAGGAGCTACTCAAATGCTTAAAAAAATATAAAGATATATTTTTTCAAGAAGGAACAAATTTAACCGGCACAAACGCAATAAAACATAAAATTCGAACCACTAATGACATTCCAATTCACACAAAATCGTATAGGTACCCCTACATTCATAAGAATGAAGTAGACAAGCAAATAAAAGAGATGCTGGATAGCCAAATAATTCGGCCCAGCAATTCTCCTTACAATGCGCCTATATGGATTGTGCCAAAGAAATCCGATTCTAGTGGAAGGGAAAAATGGAGATTAGTTATTGACTATCGAAAACTAAATGAAGTAACGATCGATGACAAATACCCAATCCCGAATATTGATGAAATACTAGATAAATTGGGAAGATGCCAATATTTTACTACCCTCGATTTAGCGAAGGGGTTTCACCAAATCGATATTGCAGAGGAAGATATACACAAAACCGCGTTCAGCGTAGAAGGAGGTCACTACGAATTTCTCAGAATGCCCTTTGGTTTAAAAACGGCCCCAGCAACGTTCCAGCGCCTAATGAACAACATCTTGGGCGAACTTATTAACAAAATATGTCTCGTCTACCTGGACGATATCATAATTTTCTCTACATCATTGCAGGAACATATAAATTCACTAAATTTGGTTTTTGAACGACTAAAACAAGCTAACTTAAAGGTTCAGTTAGATAAATGCGAGTTTCTAAAGAGGGAAACAGAGTTCCTCGGACACATTGTTACGCCCAATGGAATAAAACCAAATCCTAAGAAGATAGACTGTGTAATGAAATTCCCAATTCCAAAAACCCCAAAGCAAATTAAATCATTTCTAGGCTTAACAGGTTACTACCGTAAATTTATCAAAGATTATTCAAGAATAGCAAAACCAATGACTCAATTCCTAAAAAAGAATTCCAAAATCAACATAGAAAATCCTCAGTATATTCACAGTTTTGAAACACTAAAACGATTACTGACCAATGATCCAATTCTACAGTACCCCGATTTCAACAAAAAATTCACAGTTACAACAGACGCTAGCAACTACGCACTGGGTGCAGTCCTTTCACAAGACAACCACCCACTATGCTTCGCCAGTCGTACGCTTAACGCCCACGAAATCAATTACAGTACGATAGAAAAAGAGCTACTAGCTATAATTTGGGCAACCAAATACTTTAGGCCCTATATTTTCGGACGAAAGTTCTTTATCGAAACGGATCACAAACCATTAACGTGGCTTTTTTCAATAAAAGAGCCTAATTCCAAATTGGTCAGATGGAGGCTAAAATTGTCGGAATTTGACTACGTAATTAAATACAAAAAAGGAACAAAAAATAGCAATGCCGACGCATTGTCCAGAATTGAGCCTGCAAATGTAAACACACTGGAACTAAATTCTCCAACGATAAAAGAAGGCACGGCACCCATCAACTTGTTTAAAAATCAAATCATAATAAGAAAAATTACATCCGGCTCAGCAAGAACAAGAAGCAAGGAAATATTCAAAAATCTGAGAAAAACTATCGAAATCAAGGAACTTGACCGAAACACAGCAATCATTATCTTTAAAAATCACTTTAAGCCCGCACACTTAAATGGTTTTATGATAGACGAAGAATTCTTCCCAATGTTTAAAAATATATATGAAGAACTCTTCCCTAACCTTAAAATGATAAGATGTTTTCAGAAATTAGAGGATATACAGGACGAAACCAAACTTATCGAAACTATAGAAAAAGAACATTTATCTAAGAACCATAGAGGTATACTAGAAGTTTTTGAAGAACTGAAAACCCAAATTTATAACCCCAAACTAAAATTAAGAATAACTCAATTTATAAATAATTGTGAAATATGTGCTCTCGAGAAATACGAAAGGAAACCACCAAAAGTCCCCTATAAAATTACTGAAACACCCTCCAAGCCAAGAGAAATAATACACATCGATGTCTTCTACACATTAAATAAACAACTATTTATGACAACAATAGATAAATTCACAAAATTTGCAGCAGCATTCAAAATTGATGGAAGAACTTGGACAGAATTTAAACTAAAACTAATGCAATACATAAGTACTTACGGCAAAGTGGAAAAAATAGTAGTAGATAATGAGTTAGGTTTTAAAGCTATCCCAATACAGCAGTTCTTAAGAGACGAAAACATCACAATACACTACACATCCAACAGCAACCATAACTCAAATGCAGACGTTGAACGGTTGCATAACACTATAAACGAGCATATAAGATTGTTGAGACATGATGAGCGAAACGAGGACGAAACTATTGAAGAAAAGATACTTCGAACAATTAGCTACTACAACAATACTATTCACAGCACTACAAAAGTCAAACCAATTGACTTCTTAAACGGAAAAATCCACGAAAGTAAATATCCCGAAATTCACGAACTAATATTGAAAAAAAAGGAAAGATACATAAACAAACTGAACAAATGTAGAACGGATGTACAGCTAACCGAAGGAATTAATTTAGTGAAAGAAATAAGAGGAGGAAAAAACCATAGGAAATTTAGGAAAATAGTTGCAAGAAAAATCGATGACGAACATTTAGAAAACACACGAACGGGGCACAAGTATTACAAAACACACATAAAACAAAATAGGAAATACCAAAATAAGGAAAGTCCTACTATAAAAAGCAAATAATAAACAAAGACCTTTTTCAGATGACACCCCTGGTAATGTTTATAATCTTCACAACAACCGCAGCAAAAATAATCGACATCCAAGATCTGAACAACAACAATGGATTCGTTCCGGTGAAAATAGATGAACTCACTCCAATCGAACATTACAATAAAATCCTGCATATAATTAATACAACAACCTATGTAAAAACCATGGAATTCATAATGGATAATATTCACTCGCTCGAAGAGATGACATTTCAATCCAAACCACTCTTGAACACAGTACACAAGAATTTTGCACTACTAAAGGCTAAAATTGAAGGACTCAACCCGCATTTTAGAAGCAAACGTGGATTGGCAAACGTAATTGGCAAAGGTTTAAAATTTATAGCGGGAACAATGGACAGTGACGACGAGGTACAAATAACTAACTCAATAAAAACTCTAAGCGACAGCAAAGAAATTATAGAGGGAAAAATTAATAAATTGACATACTTAAACAATTTCCTATCCGATCAAATTCAAAATATTACAACACACATTAATCACCAACAAGCTCGCATCGGACTTTATTTTAATAGTTTCAAAAACGTATTACAGAACAAAATTGCAAGCCTAGAGGACGAAATAACATTTATGGGACAGGTATACCAATTAAATAATGACATTTCTCTTCTGCAAGACCACGTAAACGACATCGGACAAATAATTTTTTCTAGTAAACTCGGAATAATTCCTACGGACATACTGACTAAAACAGAACTCGATCTTATAATGGATTTCAATAGCTATACCAATATTAAAGTATCAGTAGCAATTCAAACCGATACTATAATTGTAATCCTCCTTATACCCAACTACTCTAAGGGCCCTCTGTCTAAAATTACTCTGGAACCAATTCCCAACATATACAACAAGTCAATTTTATTGAAAAATTACAATATCCTTGTAGACTCAGAAAATAATGTTTATGAAGACTTCATTAAAGAAAACCTCAAGAAAAATTTAGTACGCATTTATGACGAATGCTTAAACAATATTTTCAACTTCAAAGAGGCACAATGCGAAATGCAAACACTAAAACAAGAAAACGTATCTGAAATTTTCCCGGGCATATTAATTTTCAAAAATTTCTATTCATTGTCATTTTCTCATAATTGCAGTAAGGTTAAAATAAAAATTAGAGGAACTTTCCTAGTAAAATTCGAAAATTGTGAAATAACTGTGCTTAATAAAACATACACAAATGTTAAACTTAAAGTCTATGATAATTTTATTTTGCCAAATGCAATAACAAAAATTAAAGGAAGTTCCAATGCTACTCTACTTTCCGACATAAAACTAGAATCATTATATATCAAACAAATTGAACACGAACAAAACCTAGACAAAATAATATTTGAAAATAAGAAAACAAAAATTGTAAACGTAAGCACAAACATTATAATAATTGTTGTAATATTAATTTTAATATCCTTTGTATTATACAAGAAAAAAAGTACAACAATTCAAATTTCGTCGGAGCCTCAAACTAACGGTGGGGGAGTTACAGTACACCCTGCAACACTACCCATAGAAAATAAAATAACGCATGGTAAAGTGTTCTTAATATAATTCCAAGAACATTTTACCATATAAAACCCATGTTTGCTATTTTATGACACACTTATGTCGCAAACATGCCACACTCTTTTTAGTCACAACTTGTGCGGCAATATTAAATTACAAAATCTAAATCAATATTGAAATTGCTTACAGATTGCTCAAGTGAATTCTTTCGAAACCACTTGAGTAACCAAAAACTAAGTCAGCCAACACAAGAACATTCTACTGCCCTAGCTAAATTCCATGGAAAGAAGCGCAGGCAGAATTGTGCAAGCGAGTCAGTCGTTCACTTATCGACCTAGTTCGATTCTTAAGAAAGAAGCGCAGGCAAATTTGCGCTAGTGAACACATGCTGACCAATCATCGCTTGATGAAAGCGAAAGCAAAACATCGACTTAAAGAATTTATTTTGAACCAATAGCAATGGAAAGAAAGTGTTATACGGAATTTGCGTCACTTTCTTTCCCATCAAAACTATCTGCTAAAAGAGCAGAAGAGTTAGTTTGAGACTTCGAAGTATAACAATTAAGTAACTATAAATACTAGAGTTAAGAGTATTTTTAAGCAGTTAACAAGTTTAGTTGAAAAATAAAAGATCATAAGTAATCTCCAACACTTTGTGCGTTGTTAATTAAACAAAAGTTAAAACTGCTTATCTCAGCAAGTCAGATATAAACCATTTAATAGTATTTTAAATATTGTGGATCGTATGGGAGGTGGGTTTGTTTGTGGGCGGATGACACCCATTTTTTGTGCACACTTTGATTTTGATATAAAATGATCCCATACCAAAATTTATCTCTGTAGGTCAGATATAAACCATTTTAAACTGTTTTCAATTTTGTGGGTTGTAGGCGTGTTCGTGCATGGATTTTGAAAATATTTAGTAGTGCTGATTCCTAGGTTGATGTAAACATGTGTACCAAGTTTCATACAATAATCTAGAACTATTTATAACCTAAACATGAAAGGTCAGGGTATATTAACTTTGTGCAAACGTTTGTAACGCATAGAACGAAGCGAGTCCGGTATAGAAAAGTACATATATTCTTGATCAGCGTCACCACGTGATTGGATCTATTCATGTCCGTCCGTCCGTCCGTCCGTCCGTCCGTCTGTCCGTCTGTGTGTTGTCCGTATACACAAGATACGAAGAAGGAGTTGAGATAATTGGATGAAACATGGTACACATGGTCACATGAACCCAAGGATCTGCACTATTGAATATTTTTGGAATCCACCCACGGACACGCCTACCTCCCATACAACTCAAAAATTTAAAACTGCATAACTCAGCTCATAATAAGTCTACAACAATAAAATTTGGTACGTACGTGTTTCATCATACTAAAATGGACGTCATCCGCTGACGGACACGCCCACCTCCCATACAACCCAAAAATTGAAACGCAATCAATAAGCCTGTGTTTATCCTAAAGAGCTAAAATTTGGCACGTATGTTTTTTATAACAAAAGAAAGATGGTTTTGAAAAATTGACATCGTCTGCCCACGGACACGCCTACCTCCCATACAACGCGAAAATTTAAAACTGCATAACTCAGCTCATAATTAGCCTACAACAATAAAATTTAATATGTATGTGTTTCATAATACTACAAATATGTCTTCGGAAAATGGACGTCATCCGCTCACGGACACGCCTACCTCCCATAGAACGCGAAAATTTAAAACGCAATAAATAAACCTCTGTTTAACCTACAGAGCTAAAATTTGGCACGTATGTATGTTTTTTATGACAAGACAAAGATGGTTTTGAAAAATGGACGTCATTCGCCTACGCACACGCCTACCTCCCATACAACCCAAAAAGTTTAAAACTCAATAAATGAGGTTATGTTTGTCATAGAGAAATTAAATTTGGTATGTATGTATTTTATACCAAAACTAAGGTGCACTCAGAAAAAAGCTTATCGGAATATGATAAAAAAGGCATCATATTTAGAGAAAAATGGTATAGACTTTGCTCCAGAGAATGCTTTTCTCTAATTGCGATACTAAAAATTCTCTAAAAATGATAAAAAGCTACCATGAAATAGAAAAATATATCATTTTTAGAGAAAAATACTTTATTTTTTGAGAAAATATTTGTTTTTATTGAAGAAAATACTTCTCATAGTGAATTTTTTATCAAAATATAAGAAAAGTTTTTCATTTTCAATAAAATTTCTCTATAAATGAGAAATTTTTTGTGCGAGAAAAATACTTATCATTATTAGAGACATTGAAATATTTCCATTTCCTAGAAGTAAAGAAATATTTCTTTGAAAATGTGAAAATTTATTCTAATTGAAGAAAACTTTATTAGAAAAAGAGAAAATTGCTATTATCAAAAATAGAGAAATTTTTTTCCGGAGCAAGGTATGTGTTTTTTTCTCAGTGTGTGTTCAAAAATTCAAAAAAGTAATCCGTCCATGAACACGCCCACCTTCCATAGCGAAAGCATAATAAAGGCATTAACTGAGAGCTACAGGAATAAAACTTGGTATATGTTAATTTTTCATCAACATTTAAATGCATATAAAATATAGGCTTCATCCGCCCACGGACACGCCCATTTACAATAAAATAAATTTTTTTTTTTAAAGTGGGTTCAGGGTATTTCATAGTCGGCCTAGACCGACTTTAGACTTTCTTTACTTGTTTTTTTTTTATCCTATGTTTACGGACAACATACAGACGGACGGACGGACGAACAATGTAAAAAAAAAAAAATATCGGAACATTCGAAAAATCACACTTTTTGACCAAATTTTGATTGAGGTTTAGTACGCTCAGACAACTATAATGCTGCTCTCTACACTGATTTATCTTGTTTTTTTCTCATTAACTATATAACTCTAATTTAGTTAATGTAATTAAATAAATTAATAAATTAATTATTAAATAAATTATATAATTTATTTCAGTCGCTACAGTCATCGTCCACAATCGCGTGGTGCACCACGCAGCGTCTACTCGGTAGCTAGTACGGCAAAGACCGGTCGTAGTGCACGTTCGACCAATACAACAAAACGTGGTGCCAAGGTCGAAGCGATGTCAGCACCGAATCCATTTTGCCCCAACATCAAGGGTGTCTGTTGTTTAATGCTGCTTCTTAACTTGGGTCTCATACTCGTAACGCTGGGTTTCGTTATTGTCGTGCAGTTCTATGATCCACTCTATGTTTGGTAAATACACTCTTGTTGCAAATAACTCTCATATCACTCATATCAAATTTATTTACAGGATATTGGGCATCATATTCTTGGTATTCGGTTTTCTGACACTCATTGGCTGCATGGTCTATTGTGTGTATGTGTGTCGTGATGCCAAGACACCGTCTCAGGTGCGTAATGAGGATCTCTATTGGACACGTCATTGGCAGAAGAATATCGGTTATACACCGCAAGAGATAAACTATAAGGCAGACAAATACGATGCCTATTCGGATCGTTATTCGGTAGGCAAAATGAGCGGAAAATATTCGGATCGCGAAAGTAATCGGTATTAGAATAAGATATAAAAAGCACTATCAGCTTAACTTGAACTTGTGTAAAAAGTGCTAAGAGAAAACGTGCTCAGAGAGAGAACAAAATGAAGTAATTACAGCTACAACGATTTATGTAACGATTAATTAAAAATATTTTTTGACAATTATTTATTAGCAAAAATGTTTTTTTTTTAAATGATAAAGCAAACAATTTAAAAAGTTGAAAAATTAAAACGATATAAATAGCTTAACATAGATAATAAGACAAGTACGAAATAATATGAAGTGACTATACGATTACTCGTTTACTAAATTAACATTAAATAGGATTGAAGGATCAAGTGAAATGAATATCTTTATGTGTAGGTATAATCAAAGTTTGTTAAATCTATTAGACAAAAATATCGAAATTTAAAAAGTTAAACTGTATTTAGAAATTGAATTATTAATGAAATGAGTGTAACGATTAATAGACGACTTGATTTGTGATAACGTCAAAATCATCACAACGAAAGAACAAAATGCTTTAAATTTTGGAGATTAAAAATTTCATTGGAACACGTTAACAGATATTTAAATTAAGTAAATGTAACGAATAATACGTAGTAACGTTTAGACTAGTTGTTAAAAAGAACATTTAATGTTATGTTAAACTAATCGACGTACCTGCTGCAAGCAACTTGCTAGTTTGTATGGTTTTTTTTAAAATACTTTTTTATAGTTATAGAAGAAATATTTTTACTCAAAAAAAAAAAGTTAATAGAATAAAATAATGCGAAACAAAATTATGATGATTCGAAAAATATTTTTTAATTTTATGTCAATAATAATAAACTGGTGGGTGGCATATTTCCAACATTTCTCCAATTTTAAAACATATGAACCTTTTATTTTAACAATTTTTTATTTAACCACGTTTTAATTTGCATTCTCTTGTGAATACCTGTATTATTTGCATGGTTGTAACAATATATTTGAAATTCATTTATATCAAATAATTTAAGTAACCATTGGAGGGTTTTCTGGTATTCATGTTAAAAATTTAAATTTAATTACTTTAATGAATATTTTTTTAGCAATGTTTTGTTTTTTAAGTTTTTATTTAAACAACACACACAAATGCCATATTAAGCTACGCAATAGAATTTTTTTTTTTTGTCATTTTATGTTAATTTTTATTCAACCAAATGAACTGCAATAATTATTTAGCATAACTTCAACAAATTAAGAAACAATACTTTAAATATAAAAACATAACTATGAGTCCATATAAATCAATGCACCCCAAGTCAAGAAAACAGATTAAGGTAACAGGTTTGAAAAAGGTAGTTACTTGGTACTTATTTCAGTACGTTTTGGTATAACAGAAACAAAAAATACAATATTTACTCTTTAATTCACTTTAAATTATACTGAAGAAAAACCAAAGTAAAATGAACCGAGTTGGCTTTTGTAAAAAACAAAAATGTACTGAACTAAAGAACTTATGCATAATCACACAAGTTTTTGTACTAGCTATACAATCCTTTATACAGAAGTTTGTGTAACCAAATTTTGTCGTTTTGTGATCAAGTAACCAAAGTAAAGTAAAATAAACGACTGCTGTGGTCTTTTGATGAGCATGCTTTCCTTGAAATCGTGAGGTTGTCGAATTCCGGATTGGGCAGGATTACTTAGTGAGTGTTATTTGTAAGATATTAAATGGTAAATAAAATAAAAGAAATTCAGAAATTCACGCTAATTATAATTTCCTAGTCTTTGAAGCATAAAGAAGATTCCTTGAAAATTTGCACTCCTAAAATTTATTGCTTTTAATTTTCAACTGAACAAAATTATACATGTTACTTGTATAAATCTGTTAAGCCAATAGAAGCGATGTTGCCATATTGCATCTCAAAGTATGATATTAAAAAACTAGCGGGATCACACATTCAAAAGTTATGAAATCAAAATTAAACTTCTTCACGATATTCTAAAAAAAACTGTGCCGGCTTTAAATGCTACAAATATCGATAAATTTTCACTAACCCTGAACCACAAAAGTACACAATACTTATGAATCTTTACATGATCCCCATGAATCGCATTCATAAATTTTGGTTCAGCAACCAATTAAATGAGTCACATGAATTTTACGTGGTAGGTATCAATGAACAAAATACACAAAAGAAAATAAAACACGAGAACATGAATATTTCATAAGACTAGTGTTTAAAGTTCATAAAGTGTGCGTACAAGATATATGAACCAATAAAAAAAACTGTATATAACTTACAAATTCAGAAGGAATATGAATCATTCATAACTTTTGTGAATAAATTCATTCAATACATTCATGTACAAATACGAGGAGAACAAAAATGAAAAAGAAAAAAGTTAATAAAATAAGGTTCAAAATGAATAAAACTCAAGTATTTGTAAAGGTTTTTGAATTTTGGTTCAGCAAGCAGTTACATGAGTCACGTGAACTATTCTTGATGTTAATGAACAAAATACACAAAAAAAACACGAGCACATGAATATTTTATACGACTAGTGTTAAAAGTTCAAAAAGTGTGTATACAAGATATATGAACCATTAAAAAAATCGTAAATGTCATGAAAAAATACAATAGGAATATGAATCATTCATAACTTTTGTGAATAAAATAAATGAAATTCACGTACAAATACGAGAAGAACAAAAGTCTTCATGGAATAGGTGAAAAAATCCATGTACAACTAGTTAGATCAATTTTGTATGGAGAAAACAAAAGTCAGCCGGACATTGACTCAAAAGTTAGAGGGACTTTTAAAACCTATTTCTGCATCATTTTTTTTTTTTTTTGGATCTTGGAAAACCCCATGGAGCGGGTTTGGTTCTCCCGAACCCCTTTTTTGGCCAAAAAATCAAGTTTTTTGCATATAACTTTTTTTCTTCTTCAGAATGCATACCCAAGATAGGTACAGACGTAAAGATTTTGATAGCACACAAATATTGGCTAGACAAATTTTGAAATTTGCTGTCTTTACGAACTCTTTGAAATAAAATATTTATTTGGAGCGATACATCAATGTCTGCCATTTACTTTTTATTATTTCATGTAAATGTTGCCCGCGGTTACGTCTGAGGTGGTCCTTGTGTAAGATCCAATTTTGGCATACTTTTTCCAAGCTTTTCGGCCGGTATCTCACCAACGACATCTGAAATGTAATCTTCTTGGAGTGCAATTTTGGCTGGCTTGTCCCTTTTCACAAGAGACTTCAGGTAGCTCCACAAAAACTATTCTAGTTAGGTCAAATCGCATGATATTGGCGACCATTGGACTGTTCCAAAACGTCAGATTAATTTCACCAAATTCACCTCTCAGTAGGTCCATGTTATTGCCAAAAATTAGCTTCGTCACTGTAGAGAATTTTTCGATAAAAAAGTGGATCTTCATTCAACTTTACTGGGGCCCATTTACCAAACAAACGACGTTGTGGTAAGTCACCCAACTTCAGATATTGCACCAGCTTTATTTTGTATTGTTTTATGCCAAGGTCCTTACCTAAAATGTTCCAGGTGGTCGAATAACACAAGCTCAATTATTGAGAACGGCGACGAATTGACTATTGAAATCTTCATTGATACTGTCCGATACAGCAGCAAGATTCTCCTCGGTACGCACTCTCCGTATATGGGTTGATGAATTGATATCCAAAAAAGTGAAACTGGTACTCAATTTGGTCACAATTACTTGAATAGCCTGTTCGGTGGATCCATTATGGAGGTAATGGAGGTAATTTCTCACAGAGCACGAATTTTGACAATAAAATTCAATGATTTGCAAGCGCTGTGCATTTTTTGGTCTATTCATGGTGAAATGGCAAACCTAAAAAAAATATAAATAAAAAATATGCACCCTTTACAATGGAAGACAGAACTATGCAGATTGGATGGGTTGATCTTTACACACAAAAAAACACTGATAACCTGGGTTTGAATATTCCTTTCCTCATATTAATAACGTTCACAAAACAGTTTTGTGATGCATTCCTGAGATCTTCCTGGAGATTTTTTGAGGAAATTGCCTTATCATTTTTTAACGTTCATCTGCAATTTCCTTATTAGAGTCAACGCGAAAACAAACTGAGTTTTTATTTGTGAATAATTGCATAGACATAGTGTACTAATTCATGACCTTACGTATGAGCGGACTGAGATCATGTACATATACATGAAGATAATAGCGCTTTATACAAAGGCTCATGATGCCCTGAAAAGTTTCGACTAATGGCCTCAATAGTTTATATCGACTCATATGTTATAATAATAAAAATAAAATTTAAACGAGCAATTAACTACATTCAAACTATAGCAAACATTTTGAGATAATTTCTTTTTTAATTTTTGACAGTTTACAGAGAATAAGTTGACATACATTTGTCAGCGCATTTAACTGCTTTTGTGCAATTCTGTTTTTCTTGTCTATAGCGCTATATTTGTATCAAAAAAAAAATAAATTAAAAAGGAATTAATAATATTATTTCACTCGTTTGTAAACTTTTCAAAATTGAACTTATTTGTTATAATAATTTGTAATACATAGTTTAAATAAGTTATGTAAATAACCATAGCTTAAGTTTCTAAAAACAAAAATTATATAAATAAAGTACTAATGATGAGAACTATTACCTAAATCCATGAATTTATTATTGTTTTCATTAAATTGAAACTCCGCTTTTGTGAACAAATGTTTGAGAAAGAATTATTTTTATCAAAACAATTATTTCTGTAAGTGCGCCCTTATGCCAGCAACACTTGATATATCATTAGAAAGGTATTGAGCTGTAGGTAAGAGTGCTCACCGTGCACTCCATACGCTCCATATAAAACTTAATCATTGTTCGACTGCACTGTATAGAAAGCTGTCAATTTCAAAATTTTGAGGTAAGATGTTGGAGTGCGAAAAAAGTAAATAATTATTATTTTCGTTGCTTGAAAAATAATTAAGTTTTTTATAAAAAATTTCAACAACTGTGTTAAAAAGTGAAAGGAATTTATGATCCAAGTTCAGCACCAAGGTAAGTTTATCAGTTGTATGAAGTTTTTATGGAACTAAATCTTTTGGTTAAGAAGGGAAATTCTGTTTCATTCACAATTTTTGAATAAAGTTTCAAAATAGATTTCGCAAAGTACCCTTCAAATTTTTATTTTTGTTAATGCCATCATCGACTATTTTCGCCATCATAAAGAAGAAATATTTATTGTTTATTTTCGGCCATGATTGTGGGGTTTGAACCCCTTTATCCTCTTATAAACGGCATTGATTCTTTACCATATTTTTCGGAACCACATTTCATGTGCTTGTCGATTAACTAAAAAATAGCCTGCACACCATTTTTTGAAAAACATCCCAGTATATATTTATTACTAGCGGTTGTAACCCGGTGTTACTCGGGGTTGTGCCTCGATCACAGAAAAAGGAAAATTTTCAAAACTGCTCTCATTTTAACATTTTTTAAATTATCAATTAAATTTTAAAATTTTTTAAATTATAGTTTTTTGTGGTTTTGCCCCTTCCTTCCGTCGAAAGTGTTTAGTCAAATTTCCGAAAAACTATACCTGCCAGAGATGATTAAAAAAAAAATGACATCTTCACCGTCTCAATCTGACGTCTGCTTTTTGAGAAAAATGGTCACCCAGTTTGAAAAAAGTCATTTCGAGAAAAATGCGTTTAAAGTTTTTCTAAGCATTCATTTAATATGCATTTTTATCTTAACAAAAATTTCAATTTTAAAAAATCCTATAAGCATCGATTCGATTCGTGGATTGTCTTCGTTCAACATTGGTTTTGGTCGATACTGTGCGGTTCGTTTTTTTTTTCATCTTTATATAGCTTCTGCTCGTATTGGTTAAAATTATTTTTTTTTAACAGTCTTTGGTTCTTGACTTCGTTTGCCTTCGGCTCATTCCTTGATTTTTTTCGAAAGAACTTTTAAAAGCATAGGATCAATTTCAGTAACAGATTCAAATGCCTACCAAGTTTCATCAAAATCGGTTCTTCCGTTTTGACGTGAATGAGCCAAATATACTACTACTTACTTAGATGGCGCTTACAACCGTTGGTCGGTTTTGGCCTGGTCTAAGAATTTGCGCCAGCCTCTTTTGTCGTGCGCTTGCTGGCGCCAGTTGGAAACTCCAAGCGTTGTCAGGTTATCCAATGCCTGGTCTTTCCAACGGAGATGCGGTCTTCCTCGTCTGCGTTGGCCACCGCTGGGTACCGAATCCAATATCTTTTTTGCTGGAGCTTCGTCGTTCATTCTCTCGATATGACCTAGCCAGCGAAGCCGCTCTATTTTAATACGCTTGACTATATCGATGTAAGTATATAGCTCATACAACTCGTGGTTCCATCGTATTCGGTACTCGTCATTGACGCAGATGCGAAGGATTTTTCTCTCGAACGCTCCCAAAGTCCTTTCATCAGAGCTGCTCAACGTCCAGGTTTGTGATGCGTATAGTAGGACGGGCATGATTATTGACTTATAGAGCGTCAGTTTTGTTCGTCGAGAAAGAGCTATGCATCTCAATTGCCTACTGAGCCCAAATTAACACCTGTTGGCAAGAGTTATCCTTCGTTTAATCTCAATACTGATATCGTTGGAGGAGTTAATGCTGGATCCCAGGTAAACAAAGTCCTTCACTATCTCAAAGGAGGTGTTGTCAACAGTGACGTGGTTTCCAAGACGCTGGGACTGTTTGTTTGTTGACACAAGATACTTCGTTTTATCTGCGTTCACTGCAAGACCCATTCGACTCGACTCTTTTTCTAGCCTGGAGAATGCTGCACTGACTTCGCGCGTATTGTGGCCAATGATGTCAATATCATCTGCATACGCCAGCAGCATAACACTCTTATAGAAAATTGTGCCGCTGCGTCTCAGGTCAGAAGCTTGGATGATGATCTCCATTACTATTCGGGAACATACCTATCCTCTATCTCCACCCTTCTAAGCGGACTCCCAAACAAAACTGCTGTTTTTAGAATATTGGACGCTACCACTCCCAGGGTGCGCTTAGAAGGGTAATATGCGGGACTGACCGTTTTTTTCTTTCCAACACTTTCTTCGAACTGACTTACCCTTAAGGGGGATGCTGTACAAATTTTTTACATTTTATATATTTTTTTTATAAAATAGGCCGAAATCAGCCAAAAAGCTGAAATGAGAGATCGACCCCTATTCATTTTTCTTCCCCAACCTTTTGCCGAGCTACCTACCCGCTATCTTCACCGTAATTAAGGAATTGTTAGAAAATTTGAATAAAATAAATTTATTTTTGTCAGGGGTTGGATATTTCTTTCGATTTTCGGCTACAAAAATATTTGTTCCTCCTCATTTCGGCATAACAAATTGTTGTAGTTACGAAATGTTTCTTGCGCTTGTTGGTAATCTTTGCGTTCAGTCCAGGTTGCTAGATAGGTAGAAATGAAATCGGAAAGGAAGAACGGTTCATATTTTAACAGAAGGAATCGTTGTCAAAAGACCAACATTTAACGATAATCAGTTTTATCTTATATGAAACAACTTTTGTAGCGAGAAGCTATTTTTTTATTTATATTAATATTTGAAAGTATTCATGATTATTGCTACACAGAGTTGTATCTTCAAAACTAAACGCAACCAAATATGTTCCTCAATTGATTGAGAGAAAGACTTCCATCGCGGCAACACTTCAATTTTTCAAGAATTTTTTCAATTTTGAGTTGATATGCATGTATTTCGGCTTCATTCCAGCGATCGAGAAGGTTATATGTGCTTTGCCAGAAAAACCAAATCACTTTTTTATCCAGACTCTGAATTAGACTTTCCAACATCTGTTAAAATAAATATTGTGCAGAGTATGAAGAAAAATTGCAAAGAATCACAGAAAATAAATTCTGACAAGTTACATTTCATCAAGCCCATAGAATCCGACATATCCTTTGCATCGGGGAAAGGAATACAAAATAAGAATACACGTGGAGTAAGCGTCAAATTCTATGAGCTTTTTACTTTACACAATATTATGAATAAAATTCATTTCTATTTAATATATACTAGGTACCATTTTATACTCTGCTTACACTTACGTGAATAAGTATAGCGCCCATGGGTTGCTGCCAGAAAGCATTGCCTAGCTGCCGTTCGTTCTCCCATAGATAGACTGTTTTCATGAGATAACTTTTAAGATTTGGCATCTCATTGCTGTCCCGAATTGCCTTAAATAAACGCAACGAATTTTTTAGATTCTTTTTGTCACTCAACAGCTCACGCTCCAACTCCGGAGCGCAAATCATAAAAGAACATGTCATATTTCCATTGTTTTGGTAAGGTACAGCAAACCATGGTGAACGGGAAGAGTTAAATGGTTTTCTCGAAAACCAATCGGACTCTCCGAACTCGAAAGCTGGCAGAAAATCAAATGATATTTTATGATTTTTATCGTTAACATCAGCAGCAAATATTGTGTGAGCATAGCCGCTGAAACGTTTTGAATACTCTAGTCGGTATGTTCTGCCATTGACTAGTAGCAGATTCTGCTCATGATCCGATAAAATCGATTCAACAATCTTACGTATCCAAGTTTGAAGTTTCATATTACAGATGATGTCGTACTCAGAAATATGGTTGATGGGATGTTTTATTCCTAGTTCGTGCATGTAATTCATTTCGTAGCATAAAAAAAAGTCGTCTATTGGCCAAAGCACTTTCCTAACAGTTAATTTATATGTTACTTGCAGTTTCAGGTGTACATCGAATTCATCGGGTTTTTCGATTTTGAGGTCATCCAAATAGCTTCCTGGAAAAACAATTTGATTTTTTTTTTTTCTATAAAAGCATGATTGGAACTACAGCGAGACGCTCGATGCCATGCAAATAAGTTGTCAATGTAAAAAAATCTTGATTGTTAGTATTAAAATACTTGATATAAAAATAATTTTATGTGCTCTACCGCTAAAACTCGGGCATGCATACTAAGCCGGATCGATTTTGTATGGAGAAAAAAAAGTCATCCGGACACCGACTCAAAAGTTAGAGGGACTCTTAAAAACTATTTCTGCATCATTTTTTTTGGATCGGAGAAATCCCCATGGAGCGGTTTTGGTTCTCCTGAACCCTTTTTTTGGCCAAAAAATCAAGTTTTTTGCCTATAACTTTTTTTTTTTCTTCAGAATGCATACCCAAGATAAGCAAAAAAGTAAAGATTGTGATAGTACACAAATATTGGTTAAAAAAAATTTTGAAATTTGTTGTCCTTACAAACTCTTTTGAGACACCAAAAAATCGATATTTCATCATTTTCAAAAAGGTGTTTTTTTTAAACACCTATAAAATATACATTTTACGTGGTATTCATATCAATTTAAGCTTATTGGTAAAGTAATGAGCTATTCTTTCCATTGGTATAACGTATGGAGTGGTTTCATCAAAAGTGAGTTCCATGAAAAATACGTATATTGTAGGCGTTAAAAAAAAATATTTTCGAAACTCATGCATTTAGTACTGGAGCGCCATCTGACGTATACTTTTCTAAAAAATGGTTGTCAGAATTCGATTTAGCGTACCTAAAAACTCAAACATACCAAGATTTGTCAAAATCGAACGGTAATTAAGGCAATTAAATAATAACTAAGCTGAAGAATCCTTGTGAATATCAATTTCTCATGTTTTATATAATTGTGGCATTTAGTTTTGGTTAAACTACACCATAAGGTATATCAATGGAAAGAAGAGCTCAATATCTTTTCACTAAGCATAAATTGCATATGAATTGCTTGAAAAATAAATATTTTATAGGTGTTTAAAAAAAACACCTTTTCGAAAATGATGAAATATCGATTTTTTTGGGGTCTCAAAAGAGTTTGTAAGGACAACAAATTTCAAAATTTTTTTTAACCAATACTTGTGTACTATCACAATCTTAACTTTTTTGCTTCTCTTGGGTATGCATTCCGAAGAAAAAAAAAAGTTATAGGCAAAAAACTTGATTTTTTGGCCAAAAAAAGGGTTTAGGAGAACCAAAACCGCTCCATGGGGATTTCTCCGATCAAAAAAAAAAATGAAGCAGAAATAGTTTTTAAGAGTCCCTCTAACTTTTGAGTTGGTGTCCGGCGATATCTAAATTTCGATCCGGCATACATATTTCAAATTAATTATTGATTTTTAATTATTGACTATTTTTTTTCTTCATTATGTCAGAATGTTTATTTTAAAATAGTGTTAACTTCTACATGTTCCAGTTAACTACTGTCTACTGTCGTTCACCAGTTAGAGTAGCATCAATGAACCAACGCCTAAAATCCGCATCCTTCTCTTTCATCTTCCGTAGCACATAATCACGAATTTCTTCTGCATCTTGCGTATAAGAATGCCGATCCGCACTTGAGAGAGTTAAATTCTTTAAAATATGTTGTAATACGCCTTCAAAACTCATAATACAGTTTACTGTAGCTCTTTTTTTTTATTAACTAGCATAGAAGTGTTAACCAACCGTCACTGTAAAGACGTCTTCAACAACTGTTCGAAAAATTTGAAACGCGAGAAAATATTCTTAAAGTTTTGCTAAGTCAACAAGATTTTGATCGCTTCTTACGATTTGAGCGGCCACTCAACGCACTCAACACTCAAAACTATGGAGTTTCTCTAAACAAATAAGTAAAGGGAGAAGTAAATCGATTTATGCTGTAGTTTACAAATATATGGCTTGGTACAATTAATTGTTTATTTGTTTAAGTGTATATTTTGTTTATTATAAGTAACTAGCTGTACCAAGGATGGAATTGGACCTTTTTTGATTGTGCCGAATCAGAGAGAAAAATAGTGCTTTTTAGAAAAAAATAGTGCCGAATTTAAAAATTCGCGCTTATTTCGTAAAAAACTGTCAAAACTCAAATTTATAATTTTTAAGGAAAATATACAGAAAAAAACACCAGAGAGCTCTATTGCATATTTCAAGATGACCTTATTCGCATTGATATAACGGTTTTGCAAACAGTTTTAACTCGCTTTCTATATTCTTTATATATAAAATTCTTCTGTACATGGCTTTGTCACTGAACTCCTCCTAAACGGCTTAACCGATTTGAATGAAATTTGGTGAGTACATGCGGCTGGGTCTGTAGATGGTTTGTATCTAAAGTTTGACTCGGTAGGTGGCGCTGTTATTGCTGTGGGAGTGTTTAAAGGGGTACTTGGGATTATAACTCAGAAAGGAATTGAGAAATTGTCATGATTCTTTCACTACACCATTAATTTTTGTGCACACAAAATTACAAAAATACAAAATTAATAAAAATAAACAAACAAAAAAACCTTAAATTTTTATGATACTCAGGCTTGATTTTTCGATCGTATAAACCGTTTTTATGATGGAAACTTTAAAGAAACCCTATATTTATACATACCATATAAAATAACATTAAAAATACCATTTTTGGTTTTAAATATTTTTTGAACAGCAATTATTTTAATCAAAGTTTTTTGCGAAATAAAGAAATTCGTTCAGTTTTTTTTTGAAAAATTATAAAAATTAGAAGAAAAACGAAAATGAAAAAGATGGAATGATAATTAGATGGACAATAAATCAAAATTACAAAAAAAAAGAAATGAATAAAATCCTTTGTAACACGACCGAGTTATTCACTTTCAAAGTCAGCTTTTTCATTTTTGATTGATTTTTTTTCTATTTCAACAGAATATAAAATAAGTACTGAAAACTTTTTTTATGAAAGTTTTTGTGGAGTCAATTCCTTACAAATCTAAAGAAACTTGCATGTTCTTATAGAAAACGAAATTTGTCTAATAAATGACATCTAACAAAGAATGTTACTTACCACAAAGGTATACAACTACCAAATTGCAATAACATACTTTGAAAATTCTTGCATGACAAATTATTTACCTTAAATATTTAAGGTGTTGGATGAACCTGAATTGGATGAGAACCTAAGTATGTTTGGCGATGCCAAAGAATGTCCAATATTTGGGTATAAATGGTTATATATAAAAACGTGGCGGTTGAGGCACAAACTGTGTGTGGCTTTGGTGCCGAAGGGAATTGGTTCCCCCTCTGAATATAATGACATTACCCAGAGAATTATAAATTCCATGAAACGCTTATTGAAAACATACTGTTTAGCCGTTCGTAGTCGGTATAAAACAAATAGGTACAGTTTTTGATCCATTGTGTTCAAAATTTAATAAAACGCACAGCAGAATAGCTCATAAGAAGCTCTAATAATGTCCTTTCAAGTGCTGAAATGACCAAATTGTTTTGGTCATGTACATGTAAGGTCTGAGAATATTCACATTGTGCAAACGTTTGATACACCCAGAACGAAGCGTGTCCGCTATAGAAAAGTGTAAAATGGGTGTGATCCGCCCATGAAGACGTCCACCACCCATACAACCTACATTATTAAAAGGTTCATATTTGACCTCCGGAGATGAAACTTTGCATAGAAGCATTTTATATCAAAACTAAGGTGTGCACAAAAAATGGGCGTCATTTTCCCACCAACACGCCCACCTCCCATATAACCCACTATGGTAAAAACTTTATAAAGAGGTTTATATATGAGCTACAAAGATAAAACTTGGTTTGTGAGATAATTATATCAAAAGTAAGATGTGTTCAAGAAATGAGCGTCATCCGCTCATGAACAGGCCCATCTTCCATACAATCCACAATATTAAAAACACTATTAAAAGGTTAATATTTGAGATAAGAAACTTTGTGTGGGAAAATTTTTTATCAAAACTGAGGTGTGCACAAAAAATGGGCGACATCTGCCCACCAAGACGCCCATCTACCATACAAACCACATAAGTTAATCCTGTATTAATCCTACAGGCACAAATAATGCATGGATTTTGATAGGAAGTTACGTCTATTTGTTTTAGTGTTTTAATATATATTGAGATGTTATAGGAGGTTTAAGGTATTTCAGTCGGACTAGACCGACTTTAGACTTTTTTGCTTATTTCACATATCACTATGTTGGTTTTCGCTCATATCTGAAACCACACAACCGATTTAAAAGAAACTTTGTGAATGTATATGGTTGGTTGAAAGATAGTTTTCGACCGGATAGGTGGTGCTGTGTCGATTTTTACAAAAAGTTTTAATTATGTTTACATTTTAATCAGACTTCACCATTTTAACTGAGTAAACATTAATAAAAATCAAAGTTTGAAAATGATTAACCAAAAAAGTAAATTTTACCAGAAAGTTTTAAAGAAAAATATGGCAAGAATTGGACATTTTACCGTATCATATCTCATAACAAAGACATAAAAAGCAGCACAAGACTCGAGCTGCGTCGGGTATTATAAGCTAGTTTTAGTATTTGACGTGGTTTAAATTTGAATACAGTTTCGGTGTCATCATATAAGCAGTACAGAATTGACTTAAATTTATTTCAAGATTTGTAAACTTTAAGAAAAGAAGGAATTACAAATCTTGGTAGTTTTACATATTTTAAATTACAAATTTTGGTAGTCGATTGGATGTGCATTACAAATCATTGATTTTAACAAGTCAAAATTTCAAAGTTTTGAGTTGTGCCTCAAATTGAAATTTTAAACATATTTTTCGAGACCCCTTCCCGAGATTTCAACTTGAAATCCATCGACACTGCCTTTAGCATATTGATTTGCATCGCTTCAGTTTGGGTCCCAGGCCTGAATATTTGTTCAAACTTTTATTAAATAGCCAATTGTAGAAACAAAATTGTCGGCCTCGGTTGGTTTAGGAGAATTCTTATATTCGCGAAAATTTAAAAATTCAGTGAAAATGTTTGCAGATATGTAAGCTAATTTTACATTTTTCATTGTATGCAACTCTTAATGGGGTTTTTAATGATTATAAAATAAAGCAATGCAAGGATTGATTTAACTTTTGCGTCCAGCCCCGAATATTTTTTTATTTTTATTAAACGTATGTGGACTTCTATGCTTAATGATGAAATAAAAAATTGTCGTCTCGTTTGGTTTAGGAGATAAAAAGTTCCGTTAAGTGGTATTAAAAATGATATCTTTATTTATTATTTTAAAGTTGAACTTTAATAGTCAAATAATATTTATCGTATATAAACATTATTATAATCTGTTTCAATTGTTATGTTTTTGAAAGCTATTAAAAAAAAATTTAAAAAATAAAATTTGGCAAAATATGGCAAAATATGAATGTAAGCAACAGGGTGAATGAAAAATTTAAATTACATTATTTGCATTTACATGCTAAATGATCATTTTGAGTTTTGTTGCAACTTTTTTCAATTTTGGGATATTAAAATTGTGCCGAAATGAAAAAGCACGTGCCGAAAGTGCCGTCTAGTCTCGAAAGTGCCGAAAAAAGCACAATTGTGCGTAAAATGCCATGCCTGAGCTGTACCCTCAACGCGTTGCTGTGGCTCATCTGGTTATATAGATAATGAAGTTTAGGAATGAAAGGATTGTGTCTGGCTATATAGATAAGGAAGTTAAAAGAACGTACACGTTTTTATTATCTTGTTTTTTACAATACTTGTGGGTATGCAATATTTTTCATGTTCCATAATCTGTACTGTACAGGTTGTCTGGTTTCCCGACTCTAGAAGACACAACATAAAATTGACCATCTGAAACGTTATCTGTGTGTAGTTCTTGTAAGTTGCACTCTTCTAAAGATTGTCCTGATCAGAGAACTACATGAGACCATTCGTCATTTTTTGCCACTCGAATCCACAGCCACAATCCCACAAACAAAAAATTGCATGCATACCACTCGAGTTCGTAAACAACGATTGCTACTTAGCACCAGCGTTGCCGTTTTCACTTCGATCGAAGTTTTTTACTTCACTTTTATGTCAAACACTTCCACACTTCCTCTTTTGTGAAAACACTTCGATTTTGAGTGATTAAAACTTTTTTTAGTAATTAAGTATATTTGATTTTTTAACTTAATTTCACATCAAAAAATCAATTACATGGCATAACTTTGGTGTAAACGAATTCATAACTTGTACCTTCTCTCACAGAGTTTTGTATTGGATGAGAGAATTTTAATGATAGTGGCAACACTATGTTCGATGTGATATATTTACAATTCTTGTCTTATGCACTGAGTGCTGTTAATTCACTTCATTTAGAATTTCAAAAAGAATCGCCTAGTTTTTATGAGTTGTTAAAATCATTAAAATTATATTTCAGAAGTATTGTAATTAATTTTATTGACATCTCTGCCGTAGAATTTGATATAATTTTTTAAAATGATCTCAATACTTTTAGAATTAAGCCTTTGTCTGATATATATATAGGGCCTAGAGCCCAGATAAAATTTGATTCCTATGATATATCTGTAACAGATAAGAACGAAATTTTAAAAAGTTGTGTACAGTTCTATAACATTCGTACACTAATTATGAAAAGAGTCAATTTCAAATATCCAGTTTTGAGAACATTACAAATTTTGGATACAAGATCTTTAGCTAATAGTTTGGTTCCCCTCATAAAACTTTTTCCTAATCTCATCGAAGAAAAAGATATCGAAGAAAAAAGATATCGACTGTCTAGAAAAGGAATGGCGTCTTAATATTAAATGATTTTTTAGCTGAAAAAGGATTTGAAGAGCTTTGGTTCTACGTTTTTAAATTAAAAAGTGCCTTAGAAGACCTGATGTACCAAAAAAAAAAAACTTTCGTAAGAGCGTTGCTAAGCCTACCGCACGGTGGTGCAACAACAGAAAGAGTATTTTCACAATTAAAACTAATTAAAAATACAACTACTAATAAGTTAAAAGTTAGCACCGTAAATTCGATAATGCTAATAAGGGACCACTTTCTAAACGATAATTTTTTAAATTGGAATCCCTAAACGAATACTTTATCGAATGTTTGTTATAACAGTGATATTTACTTCAGAACCGAAGAAAAAGCTGCATAGAAAATAGAAATAGAAATGGATAATTTTTCTAACATTGTTAATTTATACATACTACCCTGACAACAATCAGTTCGTACGGCTGCATATTTTATAATATTAACACTTTCATCTTTTATTTATAATAAGTAAGCAATATTTCTGGTGCAAAGATTCTGGTATCCTTAAAGCTTGAAATGTATTTTATTAGAATTAATAGCAAAAGTAAAAAAAATTACAAAAACAACAACGTTAAAAGCGAGATTAACCAACTCAGTCATAAAATGCAATCCAAAAACTGACAACATTCAGTTCGTACGATAGAAAGAATGCGAGTATCCACAAGGATAACGGGACAAATTATTTTTTGTTGATTCTGTATATCAATTGAGAATGTATTGAGAACGTTTTGGGAATGTTTTGAGAAAATTTCGGCCACTCTTTGATTTTATACGAGTAGTTTTTTTGAATGATTTCTACTATGGCACGTGGCAAAGCGATTTGTAATGAAATAAAAAAGTTAATTGTCAAAAACTTTCTTTTACACAAAAGTTATGGTTTTTATTGCATAGCCCCTAAGATAAGCAAAGTCAACTGTCCAATACGTCATCAAAAATTATGTTTATATCGCCTCAATTGAGACACAGCAGCTTGGGCGAGGAAATCAATCAAAAGTAAATTATCGAAATATACGAACATTGGAGGCCATTATCATAGAAAAAAAGACGGACTTCAGTGAGAAACTTAGCGAAAATATGATCGAGAGAAGTGTAAGCCGTGAATGGCTTACTCGGAAACTCGGAATAATTTGCATAAATTGAAATATGGCTTTTATTATGTGAGTTTTGGTTAAACGAGTACCAGTGCATTCATTTTAAATTTTTCAGGAAAAGAAAGAACCACCGTTGACTGCCAATTTATGCAAATGTTTCCGAATCCATTCACAGCTAACACTTCTCCCGAACATATTCGACCACATTTTCGCTAAGTTTCTCACTGAAGTCTGTCTTTTTTCTATGATAATGGCCTCCAATGCTTGTATATTTCGATAATTTACTTTTGATTGATTTCCTCGCCTAAGCTGCTGTGTCTCAATTGAGGCGATATTAACATAATTTTTGATGACGTATTGGACAGTTGACTTTGCTTATCTTAGGGGCTATGCAATAAAAACCATAACTTTTGTGTAAAAGAAAGTTTTTGACAATTAACTTTCTTATTTCATTACAAATCGCTTTGCCACGTGCCATTGTAGATATCATTCAAAAAAACTACTCGTATAAAATCAAAGAGTGGCCGAAATTTTCTCAAAACATTCCCAAAACGTTCTCAATACATTCTCAATTGATATACAGAATCAACAAAAAATAATTTGTCCCGTTATCCTTGTGGATACTCGCATTCTTTCTATCGTACGAACTGAATGTTGTCAGTTTTTGGATTGCATTTTATGTTGTCGGAGTAGTATAAGTGATTGAAATGTATTTCAGTATTTTCTTATAAAACTTTATTGATTGATTTTTATGAAAATATTTTTATTGATTTTTTCGTAATTCATTTTGAAATTTTACTAAATATGCTTAATAAACATTCATGTTAAAAACAAAATTAATTTATTTTAACACTTCGAAATCTCTGAAAATACTTCCTTCTTGTAGCCTATTTTACTTCGTTTTAAAATTCGCGAACGGCAACACTGCTTAGCACAGTGTGTGACGACTGCGAATCGATACAAAGGCAGACAATGCTGACATTCGAATAATTCGCTGGAAGCTCGAGTGTTTGCTGCTGGACTTGAGCTCGAGTGAAATTGTATTTTTGTTTTCTTTAAGGGTATTCATGCAACTGGGCAAAACCCTTATAAGCGGTATAAAACGTATAAGTTTATTCTCCTTATAAATGAACTGTCAAAGTTTGTATGAAGAAGCTTTTGCACAAACCAGATATCTTTGCTCAACGATTTAGCTGGGCAAACGAACAGGCAAACTTATAACATCAATCAGCTGATTTATTTTATTAAAGCAAAAAAAAAAATTAGAAGCAGGAGAAGATATAGTCAAAATTGTAAAACTAATTAAATAAAATGGAAGAGGTAAGAATGGAAATTTTGTGAATTGAAGGAATTACAAAATATTTATATACTTCATTTGCAGAAAGCAAACCCTGAACTTGCAAACAGCTGATATATGATGCAAATGCTCAATCGACTTTTAAGGGATGCTCATGCAACCTGCCTTATAAAAATAACTAATTGCCGAAATTATATTCTTGCCTCTTTGCATGAATACCCTTTTTGTTTTTTTTTCCTGGCGTTTTGTTGTGCGCAGTGTTTTTTTATGCTTTCAACAACAATTTCAACAAAAAGCCAACACCAACAACAAATCGTTGCATACGTGGCACAGAATGCAAGTACCAACAACAAAAAATATACAAAAACCACACAACGCCAACGACTATGCAAAAGCTAAAATCATGTGTTTGTATTCTAACAATAAAAAGTTCAGAAACAACAACACGCATGTTGGCTCGAAAAGTTTAAATTATTGAAAACATAAAAAAAACAACAAGCATCGATCGACAGTGCGCAATTAGAACAATAAAGCAATAAGAAGTGAGAGTGAAGCTGAACACTGAATTCGGCGAATTACAACAATCATGAAAATATCGAAGATGTTGTAAAAGAGTGGATAGAGTTAGGCGCTGGTGAGCGCTTCTGCAGACTACAGTTAACATTTTTTTCCTTGCTGTGAATAAATATAAAAGCATGAATATTCGTTGCTTTTGTCGAATTTTGCGAATGTCTGGCTTCGTCAGATTCGTACCACAGCGATTGGTACATGTATTTGCGCATTAATTTGAATACAGAAGGCACATTCGTAGCTCGTATTTTGACGACACATTCAAAACGCAATTTGAATGCACTCAAGTTGTTTTCTGGTCCTAATCTTTGTTAATGAATAGACACATCCTTTGGAAATATATGATTAAGAGGAATAAAGGCATCTTTACCTTTAAATAATCCTGTCAATATTGTTGTTTCTACGACGTTGCTAATTAGTTTATGAACTGTTAGCCGCGTTCCGTTAAAAAGCTTTTTCACTTTTTTACCTCCTTTCGATTTTCGAAAGTCCCCAACTCCTTTTAGCCCAAAAAAAGTACTTTCGGAAACACTTACCATCAAAAAAAGTAAAGTCAGGCAATATTAAGATTTTGTTCTCAATATTGAAACCGAAAAAAATGTTCTCTTTAATTACTTTCACAAAGAAAAGTTTAACAGTATTTATTTAGGTTATCCGATCAAAAAATTTTCAGATAGATTTTCAGATGAACGAATCGTCTGACGATGAACAGAATGAGATGATAGAAGTTATAGAGGCAGATAATGTCGTTGATGGCATCGAAGAAGACGGGGAAGATGATAGTGAGGATATCGGCAGCAACGGAAATCAAGTTACTTGCTCGTCCAGGAAACATTGTTGGCTTAAAAGAGGTGTAAAAAAGATTCAATTGACATCAAAAAAGATTTAAGCCATTACGTCCATTATTCCTGAGATAGCAAAAATTTTCGCAAGCTTCGGATTTTCAACTGATTTGATTGCTACCGATACAAAAACCTGGACTGAACGCGAATACTACCAACAAGCGCAGGAAATATTGCATAATCTACACGTTGTCAACGACGCCACGAATATTTTTGCTTCAAGTCGTCGCCGCAAATCGAAAGAAATAAATATCCATCCCATGACAAAAAGAAATGAATTTAATTCAAATTTTCTTACAATTATAATTACAAAATTTCTTATATACGTCAGGCATGCTCGACACAAATTTGGAGAAGAAAAGTTAATGTGGGTCGTTCTCTCATTTCAGCCTTTTGGAAGGCACCCTGGGAGCGATGGAAGCCGATTTTAGAAATATTTACAAAAAAATTTAAAAAAAAATGTATAGGAGACTCTCCCTTTAAGGGTAAGAAATAGAGGGTAGGTATGTTGCGATAAAATGTTGTAAAGAAAAAACCAACGGCAATCAGGCACACATTTTACCCTAAAAGGCGCACTCTGGAAGTGGTGGGGTTAAATTTCCTAAAAATATCAATTTTGTTTGGGAACCCCCTTTGTGGGTGGAGATTGGGGCAGGTATGTTCTTGAAAAATTTCGGGGAAAAAAAATTAATGGAAGTCGATCGAACATTTCACCCCTCAAGGAGCAATACTTGGATAGTTATTTTTCCACTTTCCACTAACCTTTAACACCGATGCGGCATCATTTAACCCCACGCTACCCGGAATTTGTTTTTTTTCAAAAGCAACTTTATGTCGAACCTCACAAAATTTAGGGTTCCTGGATATCAAAATCCCAGTATCTCCATATATCCCTGTCCCACCCCTAGTGCCTCAGCAACAAAACAAAAGCTCATTTAATCATACTGGTATCGCCTGGGGTCGAAATTCGAACAATTTTTTGTTTGCCTTTTTATAATTATAGAATCCAAATAATTGGTGCACTTCTTATTTGCACTCAAATTCATTAAAAAAAAAAAACAATTATCAAAATCGGTTCAGAAACACGGGAGAAACATGTTCTTAACTGTTTTCCCTACGCCTATTTATATATAGATTAACAAAAAGTACTTTCAGAAGAGTAAAAAAAGTCCCCTCCAAATTTATCAAATATCATCACTGGTGTGCTGGCATCACTGGCAATTCGAGTATATTCAAAAGTTCTATTATATAACACAGTGCGACAAAAAGGAACGAAGTTGCAAAACCTGGGAGATAATGGTTATTTTCTGGTAGGTCTTGTCGAGTTAAAGAATGTTCCGCCCACGGACACACCCATTTTCAATGTTATTATTGTATTTTGGAAAAGTAAGTTTAGGGTATTTCATAGTCGTGCTAGACCAATTTTAGACTTTCTTTACTTGGTTTTACTTGTTTTTTTTTTTTGTCATTTGGGTAACATATTTTGAATTTTTCCGTAAAATTTCCATAAATTTATTAAAAAACGATTCATAACTTTAAAAAATGCCATAAAAATTAAAAAATGTAATGATGCAGCTAGAAATATAAAAAGTTCTCTGCAATTTAAAAAATAAGTCTTAATTTTACTCTTGCCGTTCCAAAGTTAAAGGATTTGAAACTTTGTAACCCTTCGTTGAACCGTTTAATCGTTGGTTGGTTTATCGATTACAAAATTGCAAAATATATACAACGTCTAAACCTCAACCTCTCAAACTGCTTAGAGAAAGCAGGCAATGTGCAAACCTACATCAAATTTCGAACTGAATGGGTGCCACTCCCCATAATATGTTAACAGTAGAATGGCACGTGCAAATTGAAGTCGCATAATGAATTCCAAAGCTGTTTGCCATGCCTCCATATTTTACCTGTCGCAGATACATATAAAAACACGATTTTGATCAACTGCAACGTTCTTTAATTTTTTGAAACAATGTATGTAGAAACTTTTCTCAGAAATGAGGCTAATTTTTGGCTCATTTAGCAAATCTTTCGTATTTCGATCGAAAATAGTGAAAATAGTGCCACATAAATTCAATAAGTTAATGTTAAGAACAAGGCGCATTAAAGACGAAAGAGCAGAAGTATTTTTTAAAAAGAAGCTTTTGAGTGAAAATCTTCTTAAATTTATTTAATAAGATATCTTCTTAATTTCTTATGAAAGTATGGGATTTCTTCTTAAATTAATTTAAGAAGTCTAGCCAATAACTTTAAGAATAACATCTTCTTGGATAAAAACCATAGAGAAATCTTCTTAACCTTATTCTACATTATTAGGTTTTTATGTGGCTATTTTTCTGTGTGAGAAATTCAAAACTGGATTTTAATTGAAATCACGAAAGATCAAATTCTTAAAATACATAAAAGACAGTTTCTATATGAAACTTATAATAAATTCATGTTGAAATTCAAAAAACATCAGTTGAAATTCGGAAATTCCATTTGAAATTTAGAAAATATCTATTGAAAATAAGAAAAGATTTAAAAATAATTTCGATATAAAATTCATTAATTCATGTTGTAGTTCAGAAAAGAAACATAGAAATTCAGAAAACATCAATTGAAATTCATACATAATCAAATGAAAACCAAAGACACTTGTTTTAATTCATCAAAAATCAATTGAAATTCAGAAATTGTATTTGAAATTTAGAAAACATCAATGAAATTCGGAAAATCCTTTTCAAATTTAGGACACCTCAACTGAAATTCAAAAAGTTAATTTGGTTTAATTGAAAGTCAGAAAATATTAAACTAAATTCAAAAATTTAATTTGAAATTCTGAAAAGATCAATTGAAATTCGGAAATTCCATTTGAAATTTGGGAAAATATCATTGAAATTAAGGGAAAATATGAAAGATTATATTATATGAAATTCAGAAATGCATGTTGAAATTCAGAAAAGTTAAATTGAAATTCAAAAAATATCAATTGAAATTCAGAAAAGAATAAATGAAAACCAGATACTCTAGTTTAAATTTGAACAAATCAATTGAAATTCAAAAATTCTGTTTGAAATTCAGAAAACATCAATTAAAATTCGGAAAATTAATTTGAAATTCAGAATACCTGAACTGTAATTCAGAAATTTTATTTGGAATTCCGTTAAGATCAATTGAAATTCAGAAAATATTAAATGAAATTTAAAAAATATCAAATTAAATTCGGAAATTTCACTTAAATTTCTGTAATGATCAATTGAAATTCAGAAATTCCATTTCAAATTAAGGAAATATCTTCAAACAAACAAATTGGCCATTTCAGCCCTTGCAAGGACTTTGACCGAGCTTCTTATGATCAATTGTGTTGTGTGTGTTATTAAATGTTTGCACACAATTGAACGAGAACTGGACCTACATGTTTTATGCCGACTCCGAACGGCTAAAGCTCATGTTCTCAAGAAGCTTTACATGGCATTATTTACTCTCTGAGGTTTGCCATTGTCTGCAGTGAGGTGATGACCGATCAGAAAAATTTTTTACTGAAAAAACTTTTTCGCCGCGGCTGGGGATCGAGCATGCTAAGCCACACACTTAACCTGCATGCCTCGGTCACCACCTAAGGAAATATCTAGTGAAATTATTATTCCGATTATATACATGTTGTTATTCAAAACAGTTAAATTGAAATTAAAAAGAAAATAATTTAAATTCAGAGAAGATCAACTGAAACCAGTTAAAGTTGTAATTCTTAAAATATCTATTAATTGAAGCATTAATTGAATTAAATAAATTTACTTTTAAATCCTAAGAAAACCTCAACTGAAATTCAGAAATTCCATTTAAAGTTTTTTAAAATCAATGGATTCTGAGAAAACATCAATTGAAATTCGAAAAATATCAAATTAAATTCAGAAATTTCAGTTGAAACTCCGAAAAAATCAATTGAAATTAAGAAGTTATATTTGAAATTCAGAAAAATTAAATTGAAATTCAGAAAACATAATTTAAAATTCTGAAAAGATGAAATTAAAATCAGAAAGTTCTTGTGAAACTCTGAAAAGGTCAACTCAAATTCAGAAACTCTATTCGAAATTTAGAAAGCATCATCTGAAATTATACATTCTAAATGATACAATTAAAAAAATATTTTGATAAATTCCATCACTATTCCATTGCCATACCTCTACTGTACCGTCGGAATACCATTTTCATACCACACCTTGTCATAACCCTACCATCACCATATCAAATGGAAATTCTTAATTTATCTATTCTGAATTACGATTGATATTTTATGAAATCCAAATAGAATTTTTGAATTTCGAATGGTGTTTTTCAGAATTTCAAATAAAATTTCGATTTTAAATGATTTTTCTGAATTTTAAATACAATTTTCTGAATTTCTGAATTTCAATTTATGTTTTCCGAATTTCAAATAGAATTCCAGAATTTCTATTAATCTTTTGTGAATTTCAACTTTTGAATTTCTGCAATTTTAAATTTCATATGATTTTTTCTGAGTTTTAATGAATGCTTTCTCAATTTCAAATGATCTCTTTTAAATTTCAAATTGTGTTTCCAAATTTCATTACATATTTTCTGAATTCTATTGATATTTTCTGAATTTCAATTGTCCTTTTCGTTTGTGAATTTGACCTTTTGATGTTCTGCATGTTTAAATTTCATATGATTTTTTCTGAATTTCAATTAATGTTTTCTTTTGAACATGATCTTTTGAATTTCATATCAAAAGTATCTTTTATATCTCTCCTTAATTTCAATAGAAATTGTCTGTATTTCGAATGGAATTTCTGTATTTCAACTGATCTGTACAGAATTTCAAATTAAATTTTTTAGTTTAATTATATATTTTCTTAATTTCAATTGTTTCAAATGAAATTTTTGAATTGCAGTCCAGGTGTTCTGAATTTTAAATGGATCTATTCTGAATTTCAAATGGTGCTTCTAAATTTCATTAGATCTTTTCTGAATACTATTGATGTTTTTCTGAATTTCAATTGTCATATAATGTAAATCGATTTTCTGAATTTCAATTGAAATTTTCTGAATTTCAATTGATCTATTCTGTGTATCAGTGATTGTTCTCTTAATTTCAGTGGAATTTCAAATATCAATTGAGGCTTTCTGATTTTGAAATGTCATGTCTAAATTTCAATTGATCTTTTTCGAATTTCAAATGGATTTTCGAATTTCAAATAAAATCATCTGAATTGAAACTTGGAATTTTGAATTTCGTATGAATTTTATGAATTTCAATTTATGTTTTTTGTGAATTTCTTTGAATTGTTTTCTTTCAATTATTGCATGCATTGGTTATTGCGTGAAATGTCTTTTTAAACCGAAATACTGCTGTTCTTATCTTATACGTTTATTTATTGTGTTCAATTATTGTTTTTGTTTATACTTTCAAACATTTAAAGCATTTGGTTTTAGGTACATAAAAGAAAAAAAATCTTATTATTAAAAACAATTTAACATTCAAATATATTGGCCAATTCAGTTAAGGAACTATCAGTTAAGGTAGCCTTGCGAATGATCTTCAAATTAGTTAAAATTCTCTGCATCTTACGTTGATAATCACGTATTTCACTTCCATCCAAGCGATGTAGAAGATTTAAACCACTATTCCAAAAAAAGAAAATATGTCCCGTACGCAGACTTTTGACGAGACATTCTATCATCTGTAAATAATAATATTTATATTATATAATATTTTAATAAAGAATCTAAGCCCACAGAATACGTCGCTTTCTTTACGTTAACGTACAAATAGCGAAAAATTTCATGTTCAACTTCATTCTTTCAACGCGTACGTAGCTGAACGCAGCCAATTAGCGTGGTTTCTTATGTGTTTGCTACGTAGAAATAAGCAACGGATTCTATGAACTTCAAACGCGGTACGCAACACTTAACATATATTTAAATCTTACAAACAGTTTCTTTATTTAGACTTACATGTATAACTAAAGCATCCAATGGTTGCTTCCAGAAATTATCGCAGTGCTGATGTCGTTCATTTTCCCATAGATACACCGTTTTAATGAGATAAGTTGTGAGATGTGGCATTTCGTTGTTATCCCGAATTTCTTTTAACAGACGCAGCGATTTTATCAGATTCTTCTTCTCACTCAGTAATTCTCGCTCCAAGTGCGGAGCACAAATCATAAAAGGCCAGGATTTATTTTTAGGTGATGGCACAGCAAACCATGGTGAACCGGGAGAGTTAAATGGTTTTTCAGATATCCAATCAGCCTCACCGAACTGAAAAGCTGGCATAAAATCAAAGGATATTTTACGATTTCTATCTTTAACATCGACAGCAAATATGGTATGAGCAACGGCATATCCTCTCCAATATTGTGAATACTCTATGCGATACGTTCTGCCGCTGGGCAGTAGTAGATTCAATTCACGACCCAAGAAGATCGATTCGAGAATCTTACGAATCCAAATTTGAAGCCTCTTGCGACCAATGAAGTAGCCATCCGAAATATGAGTTATAGGATGTTTAATCTTCATGGCTTCAATGTAATCTTGTTTGTAGTATAATTGTAAGCAACCCGGCGGTTTCGAAGATTCTCTAACAGTTATTTTATATGGTAGCTGCAACTTGATGAGTATATCGAATTCATCGGGCTTTTCGATTGTCATGTCATTCAAATAGCTACCTGTAAGAAGAATTTTTACAATGTCTTAACAAAACCACACATGAAATAGTATAAAAGTTCAATTCCTTAAATATCATTATATGCAGTGAGTGACCAAGCCCCATATTCAACACTCATATTTCGAAAAAATTGAACAAAAATTTAAATCAATTGGAAATGCGGCACGAAAACGTTTACTTCATTCCTCTTCTAGACAATTCGAATATTCTTAAATAGCATGTTAAAGTAACTTTAAAAAAAACTCCATAGTAAAAACAAGCCGACGAACTTTTTACATCACAATTTGCACTTTTTCGCTGTGCTCACCAGCAAGACTTGATCCAATGAAACAACGCTTGAAATCCTCATCTGTTCCTTTCATCTTGCGTATTATATAATTATGAATTTCATCCGCATCTATCATATAACTTTTCCGATCATCACTTGTGAGAGTTAAACTTTTAAGAATGTCTTGTAGTAAGCCTTCAAAACTCATAATGCAGTCTTGATATTTTGTCAACTGGCGCGGGTGCAGAGTTAAACTTCCGCCACAATGAAAACAACTTCAACAACTAACTGTTCAATGATTTGAAACTTAAAAAATATTCTCAACTATTTACAAAGTTTCTTTATTTACAGGATCGCTTCTTAAGATTTGAGCGACAACTCATTGAGAATTGAGTGTAAATTTGATCTGGTCTGCTGTACAGAAACTACATTGTAATCAAAAATGTATGCTATTTTGCTCTCGGCTTAATAAAACCTTCTGAGTTTTTCTGAAAAGGGAGAAGTAAATCGATTCATGGTTAAATAAACAAATCTATGTCATGGTACAGTTATTTGTTTATTGTTTTAAGTGCATATTTTGTTTACGCAATTGTTTGCTACTTACTACTCCGTATAGGAACTACAACATTCAATACATAAAATACATTGATTGAGTATTAAAGTAGTCTTCAAAAATCAGTGCAGTAAAATTTGAAATCTAGAATTTAAATTCAACTACAAATATTTTTTTAAAATACATGTTATATCAAATTTTAAAAAACGACTCTCAGTGAAGGCAACTGCATTGTGTGCTAAGTGTGTGGCGGTCAACGAAACCCTGCAGACTCGAGTTAAACCCAGGTAGAATGACCATCTGAAACAGAAAGTTTCTCCTAAGTTTCATCAAACTGAGTTTGCAACTTCAGTCAACCAAAATTTTAGTATAATTTACATAGATTGTCCTTTTAAGGCATTATTCAATATAAAAAAAAATCTAAAAACTGTCGATTTTTAGCGTTGAATTACGTCTTACAATGCAAGTTTGTATGGGGTAATTTTTACAAATTTCTTCAAGCACATGCAACGTTTTTGTCTAACACTTTAGGGTATACCTACAGCCTTTAATACTTATCGTGCAAAAATAATACATATGCTTACATATCACATATATTGTGAGCTAAACTAATATCTAATTTTGGATTTTGTCACTATTTTATTAAAATCACAAAATAGCAAAATCTAAGAAGAAAAATTTACATTTTCACATAAGAAAATCAATTATTACCTGCTTATATTATGACCACTGCTTTCGTAACCGAAAGAATTTGACAGACTTCTTGCTTTATTTACCATGCTTTGAACTTTTTCTGTGTTTTGGTATCGAAAAGAAGTCTTTAACGAGAGTATTATTAATTTGTTTGTTAAATAAAAAACATGTGCAAAATGGCCAAAACAATCGAACCAAAGAGGAAAAGCTTATTTTTTACAGTGGAAAAACACTAGAAAAGAAAATAATAAATAGCATTTTTCTAGCTTAAAATAATATATCGTTTCAAGCTTTGGTGTTTTTCATACAAACTATCTTTTTATTTATTATGGAAGAAAACAGTCCGGTTCCGTGATTCTATGGGTCATAGGTTGCGGATAGTGAACGGCCTCTAGAAATATAGGTTAGCCGCGTCTCAGCGGTCCCGCACAAGTAGCGGGTGACCAGCTAAAGGGCTAACTATAATAGTCACATGCTGGCAGACTGAATTGTCAAAATGAAAGCGAGCTCATATAAATATATGAGTATACCCATAATTGGAATAGCCACAGTTTCGTTAAGTTTCGTTGACTTTCATTGGCTTATTGGAGAGCGATTCAAATCGCTCATAGCATAGGCAAGTGTCAAAAACAAATTGAAAACAAAAATTTCATGCAGTTCAAGCAAAGCAACAAGTGTTGTTTTTGTTATTTTTTTTTTTTTTATATCATTTTATATATTTTTTTTTTCAAAGAAACTGACAAATAATCACAGACAAAACAAAATAATTTTGTGACACTTCTCAAAGCCAACGTCGGGCAATTATGGACATTCTTCGATTTTGACAACAGCCGGCTGGCTTTCCGTTCAGTTCTTGACATAAGCTTATGCCAGCATGTGGCTATTATAGTTAGCCCTTAAGGTGTGGAATGGCGTAGTGTTGGATAGCGCTGCGTCTTGAACAAAAGACCCACATAGCCAGCAACTACCACTGGCAATGTGGAACGGCACCACCTTACAACATTCTTGCCAAAACTCCTTGTCTGCTCTAGTTTCTTACCGTGAGGGTCTCTTCAAAACCTTAAGAGTGGAATGTGCGTAGGGTTTGGGTCCGACCAAACTAAAAAAAAGGAAACCAAACCAACCTCAGATAAGAACACCTACAAAGATGACGAACACCGCAAAAGACAAACGGACAATGGTTTACGGAAATGCACCTGGAATATCCGGATCATTTAAAGGGAAGGTATCTCTGTCCAATTGGCGGAAGTACTCGTAAAAAAAATTTTGTACACCGCCATCAAGGAGATGCGATGGAAAGTGCAAGGCTGCTGCAAAAGAGCAGACTGCGATATTGATTACAGCTCTCATGAGGAAAAGCGCAAATTTAGATGTGGAGTCGTCGTAGACCGGAAACAATGCCACCTTGTTTTCCGGTTTAAACCTGTGAACAAAAAGCTAGCCACAATCTACATCAAAGCGAAATTCTTCCGTATAACCCTAATTTAAGCGCACGCCACGACAGAGGAAAAGGACGATGCTGTCAAGGACCGTTTTTGCATGAGCCAAGAAGACGTGTATGACCGCCGCCCATCCCACGACGGAAAATAGTCATCGAATATTTCAACATGAAGGTTGTAAGAGAAGGCATCTTTGACTCCACTATTGGTCAGTTCAGTTTTTACTTTGAACAACGGTCTAACACTGATCAAATTCGACGCGGCGCGAAACATGGAAGTCAGTAGCACCACACTCAAATACCTTGATATTTACAAAGTCACCTGGCTGCCCCTGGATCAAAAAACTCGAAACCAATTGATAGAAGTGACTGACGGAAGGCACGCTTCAAACGTACTGGATGTGCGCACATTTCAGGGGGTCAGTATTGACTCCGATCACTATCTTATAGCTGACAAGTTCCGCATGCGTTTCTGTAATACAAAGATGTACGCTCAGGTTAGCAATAGTTTGATATCGGCCACTGTAGTCCAGTGGTAAGCATTCTTGACTGCTTTATCTTTCTTTAATTCTTTTCTCATTTTTAGTCAACTGAAATTCAAATTCATCAATATTCTTTGTAAGTTGTATTTAGTTGGTGACAGTGATATATATATATGGAATGAGATTTGTATGGACTCGAATTAGCTGAGCATTACACTTTTTTCTCAGTCAATAATGGTATTCCCTTAACGATCAAAATTTCCCATTTCGTAAACTCGTAAAATTCCGAGCCTCTGTTAAAGAGACGCACCTTTAGACATCTGATAAATTGGTCATACATATGTATGTCATAAAACATCGGTTCAATAAAAAAAACAACAAGAAGTCAAGCTCCTGTGTTGGATTTCCTCGATACCGCTATCATATATTGAAATTTCAAATACGGCATTTTGTGCTTCATAACATTCCAATGCAGTCCATTAATTTGAAGTGATCGACCGGAAATTTTTTCGTAGAATAGGTTTCTGTAGGTTTCTGAAATTGGAATAATTGAGTTAACTGCCAAATTTAAGTGCTCAGTATTTATCTACTTCAAACTTTTATACTGTCCGACAAAACACCCAACGATATGTCGAAGTGCTTCTCTTCCTTTTTGAAGCACTGCCACTATCCACTTCCATGCTTGCCAATAAAGATCAAATTAGCGTCAAAAGAAATTAAAAACCACCACACACGCTTTGACAGTTTGACAGCTGAAAGTGTAACCAAACTTGTTTACATTTGGTCTGTTCGAGTACTGATAATTTGTGATAATTTTCACAAATCATCTGATTTTGGCAAAATGAGAGAAATTGAGAGCGCAAAATGACAGTTGACTTGGAGGGGAAGTTGCAAATTCCTGCAGGATAAATTTTTACTGTCGAGAATTTGCAAGCTAGAAAACAGCTGATTTAAGACAGTTACAATTTGAACTTTCAAACAAGTCAAACAAATTTAGTTAAAATTTTGTAAAATTTAATAAAAGTCACCATGATTATATGGTGCACTTGTTAAATCTTACCGCTTTCAACTTTGCGAAATGTTCCAGGAGAACACTTCACGTACAATTTCCGTTTGCTTTCCATTCCACTTGAAATGTAACCAAGACGTAAATCAGCTGTTATCATGGCTTGCAAGTTTTTGCAAATGTTGCGTTCGCTTACTTTGTTCGATATTTTTCTATTTGAGAGAGAATTACGCGTTACTCTCTTGCAAGTTGCTGCTGTATATTTTTCACTGGATAAGTACTCGAACAGACCAATTGTTTAAGCACTGATATTGTAGCTAAAGCATCGTAAAAAAATCGCTCGAAGCATCCACTTGAAGAGATGAGAATGGTAATCTGCTTACAGATACGCAGTATGCACTGAGGTTATGGGGGCTGCATTTTTGTATATGCTTGCGGATCGGCGGTCATCGGCGGATGACTTAATTAGGTGCATACATCAATTCATCAGCAAAATATGGCTAAAGAAAAGCATACCTCAGAATCTCAGTGTGCTCAGTGTGCTCAGTGTGCAGTGTGCTTATATAAAGAAAGGAGGCGCTGCAATCTGGGTCAACTATCGAGGTATCAGTCTTATTTCAAATGCGTACAAGGTTCTTTCGAGCGTATTGTGTGAACGATTGAAGCTGCATACCAAAACACTGGTTGAACCTTATCAGTGGGGCTTCCTGAAAAAGCCCACGAAAATAAGATCGACACGCACCATATCTTTGTTGATTATAAAGCTGCGTTCGATAGCCCGATTCGGGATTGCCTGTACGCAACAATGTCTAAGTTCGGTATACCTGCAAAGTTGATAAGATTCTGCAGTATGACGTTGAGCAATACATAAAGCTTATCATGGTAGGAAATGACCTCTTCGAAACATTCAATACCAAACGAGGTTTCAGAGAAGGCGACCCGCTATCATTCGATATCTTCAATTTCATCATGGAGGGGATCCGACGAAAGTAAGGTGTATATTGAAATGGCATAAAATATTTGGCCCTGTTCGAGTTGGAGACGACTATTGCATTCGAATGAACCACGAGCTTTATGAACTCTATGACGATATCTTATATATTAATACGTGAACATTAAAGTTTGACGTACGCTTTTTTGGTATTAATTAAAACTCAAAATAAATGAAACTTATATCATTCGAAAGGTTTTGTTGCCCAGATGTGCAGAATGTATATATAAATGATATATCTGATAGAGGTGGTTCCCAACCTGCTAAGAGAGAAATTAAACTATTGAGAAAAAACCCGCTCTTTGATCAATATGAAATTTGGTTGGGAGAGAGTTCTTGAGTTGATTGAATTTGAGTTTTTTTTCAAAAATAACAATTTCTTAAAAAAATTTAGTTTTATGCATTCGTCTATTGTAAAATTTGTAAAAAAATGTGTTTGGAATTCAAAAATTTGACTTTCCATGTGAATATTTTGGTTGAATTTTAACGGTTTTTCAATTTTTCTAATTTTTTCTTTAAGTTTGTTAAATTTTCTTTCAAATGTGATATAAATTACAGCAAAGTTCTAACCAAAAGTATTTTTAATGAATTTTCTTATTATTGTCGTTAGTTATTTAGCGTGTGTTTCAACCAAATGCCAAGAGAAAGAAAAAAAACTGTCTCAAATTGAATGTTCCAAATTTTGAAGCAAATATCTCTGCCATCTGTGAATAAATTTTATTTATTTCTTTTTTGTATTTAATTCTTATCAGTTTAGTTAAGAAAACTTTTAAAAATAATACCGTTTTTTGTTTGTTTATATATAAATTGTTCCTTTTAAAAAGAGACCACAAAATTTTATTTATTCTCAAAATGTGGGTTAAAAATGATTTCTGTTGTAAAAAAATAAAAACTCAAAATTACATTTTTAATTTTCTTTCAAAGTCAATACCGGATTTTAGGTGAATTTATTTTGTCTTGACACTAAATTTATAAACTGTCCCTGCCATCAAAAAATCAATGCTACCCCCTATGATTTCTTTGACAAAATTTAATATTTTTTAAAATGTTTTTCTGTTTTTGAAAAAATTATTAAATAAAAAATAAGTTTTTGGAAGGAAATAGCTTAACATCTCCAATCAATTAAAAGTGATGGCCTCGAACTTAATTCAACCATCTCGTATATAATAAAAAGTATTCAATAAAATAATTGGTCGAATTTCGACCCCAGGCGATACTAGTTAACTTAATTCAGCGTGTTACAGTTCAGCAACTATGCTGGCTAAGCCATGTCTTTCGTATGAGGACGTGATCTCAGACATTTTAACGTGACCAAAAATAAAGAATACTCGAAAAAAATAAAATTTATTTTTTAATTAACCCCATTACCTTTTTCATTAACGCAAGAACCTTTTGGCTTCCCTTGCGTTTATTAATATTCGTCTGCAAAATTTACGTCTTTGTTACTACTTCAAGTTTTGACGTTAAGGCCTGAATAATATCGATCAAAAGAGATTTCATATGACTTTTACTGTCCTTCGCAGAAATAGAAAATCAATTCAAGAGCGTGTTCTATCATAGGCTTGTATTTCGCTTAAAAAACTTCTATGATTTCTTATACGTGAGTTTAATATAATTTCAAATAAATGGGAATAAAAAGTTCTATTCAAATACGGGTACAGTCTTTACGGGTACTATCTCAAAGACGACGAATTTCTTTGCAAAAAAAAGTTGAAGAATTCTATTTCAAAGAATCCGCAAAGTTTCCAGCTTCTTCAATCCCAATGATTGAGAACATATGTACACTCTTGGATTGAAGATGAACTAGTTTTTATTGATGGATATAATTGATTTGTAAAAGTGTCTCTTAAATTTATTTAGTCATGATAGCACACATATTAAGAGCTAGTTAGTCGAGATAATAAAATTATTTTTATATATTTTTCAATAAATTCATTTTTTATTTCATATACAACGTTACTATACAGGTGGAGGTTTTTGAAATGCAATACGAAGAGCCACGGGGGTGGGGATAAAATAAAAGTTCAAAATCGGTCACGTAGCTTATGAGGTATAAATGAGTTTTTTGTAACGACTTTATATAAACTATTTTGAGCCAGAACATTTGAAACATGTACTCGTACTTACCTGTGACAAATTAAATTTCATGAAATTTAGAACTAAAAGTACAAGAAGTGGCATTTCTACAGCTTATAATATATCGTAAAACCCTTATATGTTCACATTATTTGCACTCCTGTTAATGTTACTCAGTATGGTACTCAGCATAATCACTTTTTGAAATATATGACTAAAATTATTTTACTAATTTTGTTCACTCTCGTTACATTGCGCATTGTATGCGTTCTTTAACGCATTGTTCTTGCGTGATTTTCAACCCTGTTGCAAAGCTTAATTAAGTGTTCACCAACACTAAACAGCACAGCTGTTCGCTGCCATGGTGAAATGAATATTTCAATTCAATATTGAAATCAATTATTTCACCATGTTCGCTGCCACCTGTCATAATTTTGCATGAATTTTCGTTGTTGTTATTTTAACTTAATTTCGTGTTGTTCTAATACCTTTTATGTTGTTATATGTGAAAACCATGTTTTAAAATTATTTAAAAATAAAATATAGTTCTTTCGTATTAATTGAGTTTTCATTTATTTCTAACTTAAAAAATTCCATCCAATGCAAACCATGGACCTAACCATTTTAACGTTGAACGTTTGGTAAGTTTTGTGCTGTTTTTTTTTAATTTATATGGTACAGTGGCCAATGCTTATGACCATATATGTTATATTTCAGGGGTATTCCATTTGTATCCAGCGACCGTGAAGTGCGCATCAATGCAATAAGTACAGAACTAAGCACGGGCAAGTATGACATCGTATCACTGCAGGAAGTTTGGTCCGAATCAGATTATAAGACTCTGAAGGCCAAGACCGAAGCAGTGCTGCCCTACGAGCATTATTTTTACAGGTCAGTGTGAGAAAATTGCAAATATAAGAGAGGCTTATAAAAAAGAAATAAAAATATCCTATAAATAGAAAAAAGTTTAGAATAATCAAGCATTTTTAAGTATATTTTCGATTATAAAAGTCATAGGTCAAGCTTTATCTGTTCCACAGCGGTGTCTTTGGCGCGGGGCTGCTGGTGCTCTCGAAGTATCCAATAATAAGCACTCTGTTTCATGTGTGGTCAGTTAATGGTTACTTTCATCGCATACAGCATGCAGATTGGTTTGGAGGCAAAGGTGTTGGCTTGTGCAAGATTCTGGTGGGCGATAAAATCGTTAATCTGTATAATGCACATGTAATAAAAATTTTAAAAATTATATTGAAAAACATTTCTTACAAAAAAAAAAACACTTTTGTTGTTGACAGTTGCATGCCGAGTATGATAACGAGAACGACGAGTATAAAACTCATCGCGTGATTCAGGCCTTTGACACGGCACAATTTATAGAGGAAACACGCGGCAATTCAGTGCTGCAAATTTTGGCCGGCGATTTAAATACACAGTCTAAAGATATATCCTACAAGTAAAGTTTAATTTTGTGATTTTATGTAGTCCTTGATTTATATAATCCACAACTGCTGTTTGTTTTCAGAGTTCTTTTGTATACATCAAAAATGGAAGACTGCTGCACGTCCGATACCATTTCAACACATGAATGCCAACAAAATTCTTATACATCCAAGCGTGTACTTGCCAAAAGTTCACTCGGTATACGTATCGATCATATATTTATACGTTATTCGGATCTCTACGAAATAGTTAACAAAGAATATAGCTTGCCTTTTCCCGATCGTGTACCTGATCAGAAATTCAGCTATTCTGATCATGAAGCTGTGCTTGTCAAATTAAAATTAAAAAGCCGCTCTACTGTCACCGAGACTTCTTCCTTACCGGAGACTGCATTCTGTTCCATTGAAAACAATGAACGTCTTTATCATTCAGCTGGCGAAAGTACCACTGATGACCAGGCTAATAGCTGTCCCAGAGCTCCCTCCAAAGTGACAGCAGTACTTAATCGCATTTCAGTGCTACAGGAATCTATTTCGCTGTGCGAAACCGGCTTACAAAAACTCAAATTTGACCGCATACTCTACTACAGCATTGCGGTATTTATATCATTTCTTCTACTTGCACTTGTAGATTATTCGGTGCCAAACGGCTTTAAGACTTTGTATTTGCTACTTAGATTTGTGCTCTTTGGCATAATTTTATTTTGCACATTCATGGGTTCCATTTGGAATTATATGGAAAGAAATGGTGTGCTTTCGGGTAAAATGTCCATGGAAATCATGTTGCGTAGTACTCAAAAATTGGAAGTAGGCTTCAATTAATATTATTACCATTCCAATGCTGGCAATTTATATTTATTTACAAGCTCAATATGCATTCGAGGCTGACATAGAAAACGTGTTGTACGAAACAAAAATCGGATTTTAAACAATAATATGTATTTAAAGTATCGAGCTTTTTGCATTTTCAGTTGCTTTTAGCTGTTAATATCATATCTATACTTAATAATATAATCAATATTGCATAAGTTATATAAATACGTCTTAAATTAATATAGTAATATGATTACTGAGATAAATTCGACTTGACGAATTTTGATTAATAAATAAAACACTCTGATATTATCATCAATTCATTGGATATTAAAACCATTATACAATAGTTCTATAATATTCTACAGCAATTAAAACTAATCACTTTTCTAGAAACTAGAAAAATTTTGACTAAACTAATTTCAAAACTTAATAAAACAATTTAGCATGTTATTATATTAATGTAAGCGTACTTAATATTTACGGTACGGTGATTTAAAATACGACTCGCAAGTGTTAATTTGCGTTCACTGGCTATTTTAAAGGATTGACTCTGCAAAAAGCTTTTCTTAAATTATATTGCTTTTGAAGTCTATTCATCACAATATATGCAATATAACTTATATTAAAAAATTCAGCTACGAAGCTTGTTCTTTAACTTTTACGAACACTTTAGTTTTAATTTATATGTAAGAAAAAATAAACATATTTAAAAATTATTGATTATAATTCAAGAAATTATAAATTAAATTTATAATTAATGTATGTATAATTTTAATAAATATTATTAAGTATAACTAGAACGCCAGAGTTGTTCTTTCAAAATCGTTTTCAGTTTCCGATTTTTTACCTTAAAAAATTATACAAAGTAAAAACAAACTGTCGATCTAATTATTAAACAAAACAAACAAATTGGTCAATTCAGCCCTTGAAAGGACTTTGACCGAGCTTCTTATGATCAATTATGTTGTGCAGGGCTCCGGGCTCCGAGCATGCTAAGCCACACACTTAACTTGCATGCCACGGTCACCACATCTAATAATTACAATTTATTATATCATGCTGTCGATACGCTTTTATTTTTCGATTCAAAATCCATGGGAAACATAGTTCTCTGGATACTTCAGTTGAATGGGTGTATAATCAAAGCAAATTCTAGGAATACAATATCGCTGAAGACCCTTTCCTCAATTTCCGTATAGGTAAAAAACATTATCGTTTTCACCATGATGCAGTATAGTAACTGTCTTTTACATACATTCAGAACTCGCCATTGTCGCAAATTATAACAAAGATCTTACAAAAGATTTTCCTCTCGAACGCTCTCAAAACGCATTCATAAGAACTGCACAACGTCCAAACTTGCGTTACTTATAGTAGGACGGGCAGGATTTTCCTTCGTCTGATCTCAATGCTGACATCGTTGGAGAAGTTTAACGTTTGATCCCGGTAAACGTATTCCTTAACAACCTCAAAGGTGGAGTTGTTTGCAAAATGCTAGGACTATTTGTTTGTTGACAAAAGGTATTTCGTCTTCTCTGGGGCCTTACTCTGTAACGCGGTTCGAAAGTTAAATTATTCGAATTCGGAAATTTGATACTCTGCAATTCGACTTTCGCATTAAATATTTTGACATTTCTTCTGTTTCTTCACACTGATTTTCGCATTTTTAAAGTTTAAAAGTCAGTTATGCTATTTTAACTGAATATTTGATGAAACGATAAGTTAAGTCACTGTCAGTAATGCGAAAGAGTTAACTGTTGAGATTTTACTTTCGAATCGCATTAAATTTTCGAATTGCATTGCCTTTCGAATCGCGGTACAGAGTAAGGCCCCTGCATTCCACTCTAGACTCTTGCTGTAAACTTGCGTATTCTTGCCAATGATATCGATTTCATCAGCTTCCGTCAGTAGCATGGCACTCTTATAGAATACCTTGCCATTACTTCAGATATCATCAGCTCGGATGATCTTCGTCATCCTGCAGAGACGAATTAGCTATTCTTCTTTTTGGACTGTCGAAGGCTTTTTGGTCAACAGTCAGTAGGGGTGATATCCTCAACTGGAAGTAGCTTGCTACAAGGTCTGACCAAGGACTTGAAAATTGGTATAAGAAGTCAGCGGCCCCGTTTTTTTCCAAGCTAACTGGGCTTGATTTTCGTGGTGGCTGCGTGTTTGTAACAAATATCGTGAGCAAAGCTATCTAGCTCTGTGTGTGAGTTGCATTCTCAGCTCCAGCGCAGTACTCTGTAATACGGAAGAGATATTAGATAGGTAATACCTATTAGGTATCCACCCAAACCAAGGGTAGCGACATGTGATCACAACATGATGCTTATTTCGTACCTTTGAATCCTCATGCTATGGAGCACTGTAGGCTTGAGCTTACACGACAGGTGTCTACGCAAAACTCTTTGGACTTAATGCACTATCGAGTGTATTTTTTTAAACGACAAAAATATGGTGTGTGTCGATTTGTTTCTCTATGATCTGCTCCAAGATTTGTCGTCTCACTTGGGCAGGGGCTTCAAGATATTATTTGGTGCTTCTGGACTGAATTCAACTCCGTATGATATATTTGATTAGGAATGATAACTTTTCATCATCTCTAAATTCTCTTGGTCGTCGACGCAATGTTGGGTCAATAAGCCTGTTATACAGGTACTACCATGGGAAGTGTTCAAGGGAGGTACACGACCTGACTCCACTAGCTCGAGTATTTCCCAGGTCCACTCGGGCAGCTCACCTAGTCCATCTAATCCTTACAGTGTTGCCGTTGGGCAACAAGGCAGTACCGTCACTTCTCCATTTTACCCGTCACTTCTCCATTTTTCCACCCTCCAACTATTACCCATCTTCCGAATCAACACAATGCTTTCGCATTAATAGGGGACATCCCCTGAACATTGGTTCAAGCTAAAAAAAAAACAAAATATTCTGTATTGAAGCTTGTGATGGCATTTAAACCTAACTTCGCTTCCATTAATAAACACCTCAGCCAGTAGGCCATCGGCTCCTGTAACGTTTTTATCTTAAGCCGAGCTATAGTTTTTAAGACCTGGTTAAAGTCAGACAGCGGAACTTCAGATCCATGATCCCTACATAACAGCAGTGTACTCTGGATATCTGTCACTCGATTTCTTTTTTATCCTTGCAGGACAACTCTATTGACGGGATTGTTGTCAGCCTCGCCATTCCGAAGACTAGAGAAGTTAGTATTTACTGCTGAAGATCCTCCATAATTGAAGTATACTCTGGATGTCTGTCACTAGATTTCCATTTTCATACTTGCTGGAAGGGGCACCGTTCTTAAAACCATTAGCCAGACGTCTTATCTTGTAGATTAATCCTCGAGTCTTATTCCTGTCGCCATCCATCTCAATTTTCACACATTTCTGCCTCTCGGTTTTTTGCCTGAACAGACGTCTCTCTTCACTCCTCTTCTCTCGATATCCTCCGGCAATCAAACGCAAAAATATAATTTGGTATGTTCCATTGTACGCATTTATCGTTGTTCGGAGGATTGCTTTCTGGAAGCAGAAATGAGATTCTAATAGCGAAGGCATCGAATTTCCGTTTTGACTGCAGCTTATCGACGTCTAGCTTTCTCTGTGTTTATTGCGAGCATTCTAAGCTGCGCACAGCCGTGTGTGGATCTTGGCTGCGACAAGATAATGTTTCGAGTCTATATTTACACCGGGGATCGTGCGTACGTCTAGTACATTGGAAGAGTGCCTTCCTTTACTCAAAACCTGATGAGTTTGGTTGCGTGTTTTTTTATCAGGGGGCAATCAGGTGGCCTTATAAATATTCAGATACTTGAATCTAGTGCAACTAACAACCATGTTTCATACTGCGGCGAAGTCAGTTAACCTCATTACATTATCGGGTGTGTTATCCTAGAGGCTGAACTTTCCAACTGTTGGACCAAATATGTTTTCCTTGCCCACCTAGACTGTGTTGAAAAATTTAGCCTTGAAGCGGATTATAACAACTTGTTTTTTCACAGGAGTGAATCGCAGGACATGATTCGCAGGCTGTATTCTCTTTTCAACTAAAACTCCGCATCCAAACTCGTGCTTCTCCGCATGGCCGCTGTAGTAGATGTCACAAGATGGTTGCCGTAAGCAACCCTGTGCCTTCCATCGCATTTCTTAGATTGCAGGGATATCAGCTTTATATATTTCCAAGATATCAATCAGCTGCGGACGTTCCAGGTAAATAAATCATTATCAGTTTTCGGTATTCATCATAAGATTTGGGGATGATTCTTTTATATATTTTTATACGTTTCATAGACCGTTGTTCGAAGTAGTCTGGTGGAGACTGGACTAAGGGACAGTGGAGCCAAAAATCCCTTATTTTCAACCTTCGCATTGAAATCGCCGACGACTATTTTCACGTTATGGGCCGGGCAGTGATCATACACGTCTTCTAGGCCCGCTTAAAACATCCTAGAACGTCCTTTATAGCATCGGTTATATCAGCCTAAAGGCTTCAGCCTTAAGATTTCACACTCTGAATGCGACAAAAAAAGAGGATTTCAGCTTTTGAAAAATTTATACAAAAGAATGAAAAGTGAAAATGAGCTTACACTTTTACAGCTCTGCCAGGTGCATATCCGTAAGTCATTGTCCGTTTTTGGAGACCCGAACCCAACACACATTTCTTTTTAAGGTCTTGTAGAGACCCCTCAAGTTTAGAGTCTCTCCACGTGACTCTTTTTTTAAGGTCTTGACTCTTACAGGGAGTTTTAGACATGGAGCTTTTGAGGTGGCTTCGACTCATTACGCCATTCTACACCTTAGCTGGTCACCCAGAAAACTATTAGCTCTTCGAAAACTGCACATTCTCCACGTAGTCTTATCTCTAACATTATGTTTGCAAGTTTTAATTTTGTTATTATGTGCGGACTTATAAAAAAAAATTTACCAACATTCGTTGAATAATTTATTTAATTCATACAAAGGGGAGATTACGATTTCCGGGGCGCCGCGATTTGACGATGGATTCGAAGAGTGCTCTAAATAAAAATACGAATAGCCAAAAGAAATGTTGTGTTATCGATTTGTTTTCGAGTTATCGATTATTTAAAATTTTTTTTGCTATAAGGTCTATGAAGAAAATCGGCTATATTATTCTTAATATAAAATCGATATTAATGATTATTTAAATAAGGTATTATTTAAAAGGTTATATATAAGGCTTTTAGAAAAATTTAAAACGAATGAAATCTGTTGAGTACTTTGTATTTTATAGGTATTTTTATGCAATAAAAAAATATTTTCTTATTTAAATTTTAAAAGGTACAACTTTCAGCTTTTCAAAAAAAAATATATATTTTTAGTATTTTTAAAACTCCAATTTTTAAAAAAACGGTTCTTTTAGTTAAAAAACCGTTATAAAAATTGAAAAACAGTTCTTTTAATTAAAAAATGCAAATCTGATGTTTATTCGCTTATACATTCAAAAACATTTTTGAAATTATATTTGTTTTATATATCGTTAAAAGGTCATTTAATGACCTTTCAAATAACATATCAATCTTAAAGATCCATTAAGTAACGGCAAAGATATAGATGTTTTTTTGAACAGATCTTTTAACAAAAAAATTTTTTTAAAATTGATAACTCGACTAATAGAGTTATCGATTTTTTGTTCGGCGAATCATGTTTTTTTGTTGTTTTCTTTCAGAAAACATCTTCAAATTGCGGCGCCCCGGAAATCGTAATCGTGCCCATACAAACAAAAATTACATCATTGAAAATTAAAATTCCTTTCTCATTCAGGCAAAACGGAAAACAATTTATTTCCAGTTGGTCAATTGAAAATATGTCTTTGGTACTATTGTGAACTTCATTTTCAAATCGATATTTGCGATAGCTCGTTGTCATCACTAAAGTTGAATAATGACGTCTGTCATCGTACAGAATTCTGTGTAAAAGTCTCCCAGGAAGCCAGAAAGAAAGCATGTAAAAGTGAAGAAAGTTTTGTTTTTTGTCAGTATTCTTGATGTAGTTTGGTTAAAATAAAAATATATCATTCATTAAAACCAGCCTTAGGTGCATTTAGTTCTCAGTAAGCAGCTAAAGTTAAATCGTGCCAGCGAAAAACGTGGTGAATAATACAAAGTGCTGCTGTAAAAACCTTTACACAATTGTTGTGAAGGTGCTGACAGGGCGAAGAGACAGTAACAAACAAACAAAGAAAAGGTTGGGTCTTGCCTTGCAACAGGCACAATCAAATTTATTTGGTGCTGGTTCATTGACCAGCGAAAAACAACACACTCACCCTTAATAGATAGATAGATAATCATAGATAGATTAATCATAAGTTCTTGCAAACAAGACAATCATGAACAAACTACCACCCGCATGTAATCTGGAATTTGTGCGTGAAGATGACTTTGTTGAGTACTATATATTTCCACAGCTGCCTGACAATTTGGCAGTGGAAGACAAACAAGAGGATCAGCTGCGACAACATTTAGAGGAAATACGTTTGCAGTGTCTGGCCATAGTTGAGAGGCTTGTTAAGCAACGCGAATATATATGGCACAAGGACGAATTCCAACTACAAGTACGCACTGTGACGGCACAGGAACGCCTGCTAGATGATGAACACGTGACTCAAAACGATACACAAGGTAATAATAACTGATTGGGAGAAGTGTTGGCAGAAAAGGGTGTTGGCTATATTACATTCTCATATTTTCTTGGTCTATTCTTAGCTCTAAGCATTTTGCGATTAATAATTTATTTTTTTCACCCACTTACCACTCTACCCCATAGTACCCTTGCCACCACACTTGTATGGCGTCACACATTTTGGCGACAACATTGCTGACGAGTGGTTTATTGTGCATCTTTTGATCGAAATGACGCGAGAGTTGTCCCACTGTATAGGGCGCGTTGTAGATGCTGATGGTGAATTTATGCTTATAGAAGCAGCTGATGTCTTGCCCAAATGGGCTAATCCAGACACGTGCGAACAACGCGTAAGTAATGAATTTACATATACATGTTTCATTTCTTTAAATTTCTCACTTTAAACGCAGGTTTATATAGCCGATGGGCACTTGCAGCTCGTGCAAAATTCGCCATCGAACACATTGTCGGTGTTGTCAGTGGCCACTGCTTTGAACAAACTGCGTCTGAATCCGACTCTCTATCGTGTTTCCAGCGAGATACAAGAATGCATTAACGACCGACTTAAACAGTTTCGTGAGCCACAGACAGCAGAAAGCAATTCATCTATACATCGGCAAATAGTGCGTTTGCCTATTGGTGTCGCAGCGCTGCTAAAACAGCGTCCAGCGCTTATTGCTTCAGCTGTGCGTGCTTTTTGTGAGCGTGATACCATCGATATGAAAGCATGTCGTGCCATGTGCTTCTTTCCACCCGAACAGCGTGTTCGCACAAATGTGCGTTTTACACGCTGCCTCTATGCCATGGCAATGCATAGCAATTATGTACCCGATCGCAAAATTGGCTGGAATCTCAGCGGTGCCACCAACACAGAAACATATAAAGAGGATTTGTTGGGCATAAAAATAGCCTGTGGTTTTGAGATTTTAGCTTCGCAGGCTAAGGACGCACATAACGTAGAAAATGAGCCTGCTTGGCGTGCTTACGTCAAAAGTCTTATTTCGAAGGGTTATTTTCGTGACAACATTGAGGGTTCGCAAGAATATCAGCAGTTGTATAAGCAAGCGCGAGATTATTATACCAAAAATAATGAACGCTTCCGCACTGCACCACTTGTGGGTCGTGAAATTCTAGAATTGTTGCGCAGCATTGAAATTAATGCCGAACAATTTCGTGATGAAGAGCAGAATAATTTGCAGGTAGGAGTGCAAATTTTCCATTTAGTCAATAATATTTACTGTAGCAATACTTCTTTAGCCCAGTGATTCTGACGACTGGCTCAACATTAGCGCCGAACAATTGGATGCTATGCTGACTGAGCGTTTTGGTGTCAAGAAACTTTATAAATCGAATGGTGACATTAATGCCGAGGAATTTACCAAAAATCTATCTGAATTTCTAGAAAAACAGTCCGAGTTTGATGGCATTGGTGATGTGCGCGACTCTGACGACGACGAAGATGACGATGATGATGATGGCGATGAGAGTGATGAACCGAGCAGCTCAAGTAAACAGCGTCGTACCGCAGTCAATATTAAGAAAAATCGTTCTATGCGCAAGGCCTGTAACGAACATTCTTTAACTAAAAAATCCGAAAATACTGATGCTTCCTGCTCCGATAACTTTTCCACGCATGTCAAGAACTTGTTGGACTTTGTTATACCGGAAGATAACTGGGACTCGAACTCTGAAATGAGCGACTACGAAGACGAGGATGATCTGGAGCGTAATATTGAAGAGATGACCAATTCGGAATTGAATATTGATGCTGACATTAAAGCCTATATGGCGCAAATGGATAAGGAATTGGCGAGAACCACCATTGGGCAGACATTTGGAAAACAACGACAAGATCAGCAACGTAAGCAGTCAAAATCGACAACACAGAGCAATGCAGCGCAGCTGGAGGATGATTTCGATGATATTGAATCTTTCCAACCAATCAATATTAATGTTAATACGCTCAAAAACATGATGGACAGCTACAAGTCGCAAATTGGAGGTGCCGGACCAGCTTCTAACCTCTTAAATGCAATGGGCTTTGGGATGTCGCATGCCAAGGAAGATGAAAAAGATCTGTCAGAGTCGGCTGTGTAGAAAGCATGCAATCACAAATTGACATAATTTATTCAATATTCGTGCACACTGTTGCTTGTACTTAAGCTTCTCTATGTTTGCGGCTAAGCAGGGATTTTCTTAAAGATTTATTAGAGCTTCAAAAGTTTCAGATTTGCTTCGTATTGTATTAATATCTAACAATATTTAATTTAGGCAGCTGCTTAGCTTAGTACTATACATATTTAAAATTAATATCAGCCCACACATCATAAACAGTTTTAAAGTAAGGTACGAATGATCATTGTGTTGATCTTTGTGACGAGTCAGGAACGTGTATTTAGTTAAGTTAAAACATAGGTTGAGATTTACGGGTGTGTTTCTTCAGCAGGTTCTTCTTGTAAAATGTCATAATCATAACTTCATCGTTAGTAAGCTTATTTTTGTCTTTGCAAATAAAGTCAGATTTAAAAGAAAACCTTTGTTTTTTCATCAATTTCGCAATTGTCTTCTAATTAAAAACTAAAACATTTTATTGGTCTTATCATCTAGTCGTTTTTTATTTTATTGCATTTATAGGTGCAAACAATTCCATTAAAATGTTAACAAACGTCAATCTTTTGAAGCCGCTACAAAATTACCGTAATCTCTACGCACATTCATTGGCGGACGATTGCGATCGCTGTCCTCAGTTCCTCTGTCATCATTGTACCGCCTTTCATTATTCTGTTGCTCCCTTGAAAATGGAGCAGAATTATGTCTGTTACGACCATAGTTTCTTCTAGAGCCCCGTTCATTCCCCCGCCGATTTTGCCAACCCCGACTATTTCGCATACCTCCTCGTCCTCTATCACCATCACCACCTCCACCATAAAAATTATTTCTCTGTCCACCACCATGATGATTACTCTGGTTGTGGTTGTTTCCCATAAAACCCCAATTATCAACGATGGGAGGATCTGCCAATGGTTTGGAGAAATGCAGCATAAATTCTTCATCCTCTTCGGTATAGCGGTTAGCGAATAGCTCTTCGCATTCGTCAAGAAATTCAATATCCTTGTCGGTTAGACGATTTATTTTTCGATTTGGATCCACCATGACTGGTTTTGTTTGTAGAAATTTTCTAAAATACTTCGAGCTCGAATATATTTTCTTTCGTGAATTTTGCTAGCATTTAAAACAGTTGAACATTGTTATTCACAATAGTGCAGCCCGAGCATAGATGCCAGATTCGTGTGATAAATCACTTTTCGTGATTTTTAACAGGCCGGTTACACATGCCAGTGACAGTGAAAGTGCGAAAGAATACATGTACTGTTCAAATGATTCGAAGAATTTCGAACTTTTATGCTAGTAGCAAGAGGTGCTACACATGCAAGTGAAAGTACATTCAAAACATTTCATCGTATGCGAAGGTTCTCGCTGATATTACAGTTTGTGTGTTCTTTCACAATTTTAACAAGCCATCAGTGTTGCTTTCTGCACGAAATCGAGAAAAACTCGAAATAAATGCACCAAAAGTAATAAAAAACAACACTGATATCCGAACTTTTGACATACACTAGCCGCTGCTGTCAAAATCCACTGGCTCTGAAATTTCGTTGCCAGTAGCGATGAAAGTGGCGTGAAAGTGAATCGAGTGTGAGTGTATTTGTAAAAAAGTGTGAATGTATTGAGTTTTTCGAACTACAGAGCCAGTGTACTGGCCTGTGTAGCATGCCTGTAATGTGATGTGTGGCAATAAGTGATATGGGTATCAATAATAGAGCTGATGTTATTACCTTTTCGATGAGGTTTTAATCACAAGAATCCATGCATTAGTTTTGATGATATAACATTTATGCCCGTATTCACCAACCTCGATATAGTACTCGCTTTATTTCAGCAGGCGTTTTAGTTTACTATTTTTTCGTATTCAGCAAGCAATCTACATTTTTTGTTTCGAACTTATGTTCGAACTTTTCGAATAAGTAGTTTGCAATACAATATCTGACAAAGCAAAGCCTACTATTAGGTATTGTTTTGGTTTTAGGTTGGAATCGATTGCTTTTTTATAGAGAAGTCAGCGGTTGCTTAAAATAAAATATTGGTTTAAGCGGTTGCTTAAAAATAAAAAAGGCAAAAATAGCACGCTAAAAAAATAGTAAGATTGGTGAATACGGGCCTTAATACATTATTTGACGGTTCACCCTTTAATGAAATATCGAAAACGTAAGTAAAAACATAAAATTCAAAAACAATTGAATTGTTGAATTCAAAAACAAAGAAAAACAATAAATTTAACAGTACAACAATAAAAATTGTCAATCTTTGAAAAGAAAAAATTAAAACTCAAGGGAAAATTTAATTATGGAAATTGTTTAATTTATTAACAATTGTAATAGTTGAATTTTAACTTTAATTTTGGGAGAGTGTATATAAAAATATGAAAAACTTTTATAAAAAAACGCGGGACTTTTTATAAAATTTTTTCGACTGCGTCGCTTTTTTTGGATCACAATGTAATACTTAAAAGAAAAAGTCCTGGCCCATATATCAAAACATGAAAAACTTTTATAAAAAATCGCGCGAGTTTTTGTTATTATATTTCCTAGTCTGTTAGAAGTAATGCTCATAAGCTAATTTTTGAATAATAATGCCGCGTTTCCATGATATCTTCTACAATCTCCCACAATCACATTTTTTGTAAGAAAGAACGAGTATGCGAACCCTATCTTATGGGATTGGCTTGTGTTAGTGTGAAACAGGCATACACTTTCTACTTTTATAGCATGTGATATCATCTAGTTAAACTTTTTTAACTTTTCCCATAAAATTGTATCACATACTAAAATATTTTACAACCGTTTTTATAGCTGCATGGCGTTTTTAATTTTGTATGACATTTCTAAAAATAATATAAATAATATTATAAATTCGACAGCAAACGACAGCATGAAATTGCAGAGAGAAACTTTGTTTAAACCAGAAATAGAGTTAAACTCGCACTGAAAAATTAGCCCTAAGTGTTTAACTGTTCCATTCCACGTCGAAAGCTAAACTATTCCTTTTCCCGCTAGGTCGTCGTCGTTCTGAGGTAGAGGAAGTGCTCAATCTCAAAGCAAGAAACGCTCAACTACTTGCAGTCATGCCAACTGCTTTGCTTGCCACAATGCAGTTTCACCGGCGCTAGCTCAATGCTACGTATCAACGATACACCGCCACTGTAAGGAGCTGGTGTTGGTTCAGGACCTTCCTTGTTAAGCATGTTAAAAATGCGGCAGTACAAATGGGGCCGCAGTAGCACCCTGCCATCAGCAAACGTCCACACATGGCGGTCATTCACTTAATGCGTGTGTCAACAACGTTTATGTGCAACAACAAGCACCAAAAGAATAACTAGTTGTTTCTGCAGCAGCAACACCAGCAGCAGCAGCAAAATCAACAACACAACAAAGCCAAGAGCAACAGTAATGTGCTAGCGTCATACCCGTTTTGGTAGAAACACCAGTTAATGTTCGTCGGACTCTGGCTCCTCGCATTAAGATCCCAATGCCACGATCTACAAGCTGAAAGGTGGACCCGTTGGTGGTGGCTCAAGCAATGGTGGCGATGTTAAAGCTTGACAAATAACTGCAAGTCATTTATTGCGACGACAAGTTTGAGATTAGTATTTTTATAACTAAAACAATTCATGAACACATCCAACAATAAAATAAATGAAAATTTAAATTAAATCTTAAAAGGAGGCATTGCTTAGTTTTCCAGTAAGTTTGGTTCAATGAGAGATCATTTTCACCACTAGAGAAAAAACAAACCAGGAGTTTTCGGATATCTTTGAAGATATGCTTAACAAATGAAAAAATTATATTTTTTAAAAATTTACTAATTTTAATTTATTGCACACCACATTAAAACAATGAGTAAAACCATTATTATTGCAACACTTTAGCATAAAAATCATAGTAATGCAAGCTACTGCTAACTACTGCATATTGCCCCTGGCAATGAATTAAATTACGCCACCAGCTGAAGCAGTGACTATTTTCGCAAGCTCCGTTCCTAATTTTAAATTTTTATTAGCACGTATTCCTATGCTATTTTAATATTTTATTTTTTGTTCTCCTGCAGTTGCTTCTTTTTGATAAATTAATTAATTTTTGAGTTGTTCACAAATATGAACTTGTCAAATTTTTATAACAAAGCGTACATATATGCATCTCGCTCATTATAGCAAGTGTTTTGTGATATGTGATGAAACGCGGCATAATAAATAAATATTACTTTTTAAGATATATATTTGGCATAATTGAAGAATAATGGAAATGCAAAATTTGTGTTTTTTTACATGTAATTACATGGATTTGGGGCTCCTAAGTTCGATTCTGAAAAAATTAAGAGTCGCTCTCAAGTGGTTTAGAAGTTATAGGGATCAAAAGTTGAAAAATTACTACACATTTGCCTGTTTTTCGATTTTTTTTAATAAAATTTAAGCAATATGGGTGGCAAGAGGTCGTACCATGACCTATTCAGTTAGGTATTAATTATAAAAAATCCATCTAACCAGTGTTTGAAATTGCTTAACTATTTTCAATGCATATGTAATTGCTTAGCTATGACTACGAAAAAAGAATCAGCGATAGCATAAAGCAAATGTGAAAAAGAAATAAGAGAACATTTTGCTTCAGCTAACTGCGCAATATGTTTTTGCTTACGAAGTTAGCCGAATGAAATGTTTCAAAACGAATTGCTGAAACTGCAGCAGTTAGCTGTTGTTTTCATTTCTTTACTTTGGCTGTAGTTTTTGTCGCTCTTATTCTTGCAGTCGAAAGCAATAGTTACAGCAGAGTTTGAATATTGAAGCTGTGCTGAGTCAATAAGCGACAACTTATTGTTGTCGTTTGCTGCTTCAGTCATTCAATTTTTTTAAGCTCTCATGTTAAGTAAAAGTTATTGATCATCGTCGCGTTAACAGAGGACATTAACTTTTATAATTTTTAAAAACTTTTTATTTATTTTGAGCAGTTTACAAAATTGTTTATGAAACGAAATATATAATAATACAAATTATTGTAATTATAATGTATGGAACATAGTTTACATACGGCTTGGTCAAAAACGAAATCGACCAAAGCGATCGATCAAAGCGGCGCCATAATTATCAACTTAAAAGAACTGAATGACTAAGCAGCAAAGGACAGCTATGATGTAAGCTTATCAAGCAAAGCAAAGATTTCTTACTTTCGACTGCAAGAACAAGAGCGACAAAAACTACAGCCAAAGCAAAGAAATGAAAACAACAGCTAACTGCTGCAGTTGCAGCAATTAGTTTTGAAGCATTTCTTTCGGCTAACTTCGTAAGCCAAAATATATTGCGTAGTTAGCTGAAGCAACATGTTCTTTTATTTCTTTTTCACATTTGCGCTTTGCTTTTGCGTTGTTGCTTACAAGTTGTTGAGTAAGTATATGAAAACGATTTTTTTTGTTTTTTGCTGAAAATATGTAAGCAAAGCAAAGATTTCTGTGCTTTTGCTATTTTGAAGCCAGCAATACAAACCCTGCATCTAACTATCCAAAAATGAAAAATTTTTATAAAAAATCGCGCGATTTTTTATAACAATTTTTCGCCTGCGGCGCTTTTTTTCGTCTCAATATACTATATGTAAGTGTACAAAAAACTTGAAAAGTACTTGCATTAATTATTAAAATATAAAACTTTATATATTGTGCACACTTGACTGTTCACCCTTTTACGAAAAAACAATAAATAACATACTTCTGTGAAAACATTTATTTTTCTAGTCTCAAAGACAAAATTAGCACACCTCAAATTCTTTGAGTACAAAAACAGTTATATCATCCAAAATAATGCATAGATTTTTATGATTGAATGCTCATCAAAAAGGTTTTAGCATAACCTTTCTTTTGATATCCATTACATTTACTTATGTTCGAAAACAACAACAAAAAAACACAGGTTTTTAAGCCCATTTTCATAAACGTTGACCCCTATAACTTCTAAACTACTTGAGAGCGACTCTTAATTTTTTCACCATTCATTTTGTTAGCTCAAAACACGCATTTTAAAAAAAAAAAAAGAAAAAAGACTATTTCCACTATTCTTCAATTGTTCCATATATTTTAATAGCTTGTTGAAAACAAATTTTTAATTATATATTTGTTAAATTATGTTAACGGGGACAGTACTGTAGTTTAATGTAGCTTGTCAATGTTTTAATACATGCTTAACACCCTATGAATGTTAAATACCACTATTGTGAATGTATCATAATTTTAGTTAATTTTTCTCGGGTTAAGTGTTTGCAGTTCTATCGTACAAATTAGCAAATTCTTGTGTATAAATTTAATGAGCTACCAAGTGTCATATTTTTAAATAGTTAAGTTATAATAATTAAATGTATTGCTTAAAAAAGTGTGTCATAAAATAAACAAGCAACTTCAACATAATTGAAGTGCAACAATTGAAATTAAGAAACGAAAAGAAACAACAATGGTTTGATAACCAATGTAGTTGAATAGCAATGCAGACTTCTTCTACCCGTCAAATACCGTCCTCATGCTATAGAAAAATAAGAACATAAATCACCCAAAGTGCCACTCTAAACTCAAGGTTGTTGCATTGAAACAATAAAATCGCAGATACAACAAACACCAGTAACGTTTTCATTGTTCTCTTGGTACGCTAACACTTGAGCAATTATCGACCACCACTCAAGGTTGCAGCGCCAAGCCAGACAGCTAGCTGCGCACATTGATTCATTTTGTGCAAAAGACCTAACAACGCTGTCATGCACTGCGCCCACACTCGAAACACGTTAAGTTTACACAAGTTTAGTCGAAATCGTCATACAAGGCAGTCGTTTGCGCAGCAGTGATTATGTCGGAAAACCTTGCCGTCCGCTGGATGAAACGCTATAAACTATTCTTTCTAATAGGTCTGCTCATACTTGGTATACAAATATTTCTCGCTTATAAATCGCTGGGAATAGCTGAGCTTCAATCAGAGCAATCATCATCGGATGGTTTAATTAATAAAGCACGTTACGGCAGTAGCAATTCTAATTCTAATGACGACGAAGAAACACCAGTAGCTGCTGTTGCTGTGCAACAGAAGCGCAGTGCTGCTAAATTAGCGCCAGCAACCATTTCTTTAACGCCTGACCAGTTGGGTTTTGAGCCGGAATGCGTTATTGGCGCAAAGGAAGCAATATCAGCGCTACAACGAGCTAAAACAAAAGACTGCAAAAAACATATCGCTCAAGTTGCGTGTGCCATACAGGCAGGACAATTTTATGCCCGCCAATTGCCCAGTGACTGTCCAGCTGCCAATTACACAGCAAACGCTCCACTCGGCTGCTATCGTGATGAAAAAGAATTCCGTCTACTATCGGGTTATTTTACAAATTTCAAAACAACCAATACACCAGAACGATGCATACAGCTGTGTCTGCAATCTGGCTATCCATATGCTGGAGTGCAATATGGCAGTGAGTGCTTTTGTGGCTCTGATGTGCCAGTAAGCTCGGCAAAGCTTCCCGATTCCAGTTGTAACATGAAATGTTCGGGATCTACGAAGGAGGCTTGCGGTGGCTATTATACCATGAATGTCTATGAGACAGGCATTGCCAGTAAGTTGAAAAAAAAAAAAACAACAAACAATTTTGTTTTCTGAGTTCAATAGCTTTGCTTTTGCATGTCTTACAGAATTCACTGCAAAAATCGCTGATACCAGCGTTAAATCCGATGTCCAACGCATACAAATAGCATTTCTGCTGACGTTGAATGGTCGTGCACTACGTCAAGTGCATCGCTTGATTCGCGCGCTTTATTCGCCAAATCATGTTTTCTTCATACATGTGGATGCGGTGAGTATGAAAATGTTTTAATTAAAAGTTTCTTTGTTTTTTGTTTTTTGCTTGACTAGCAACAACTAGCTTAAGCGGTTAAAATATGAACAATAAATTTAAGGCAAATTGGAAATTACAGTAGCCATTTTCATACGGTTTATATGTACAACATTTCATTTTGTGATGCATTTGCTTGGGTTATCTTTTTATAGAACTAATTTTTCATAAAGTTTTTGGCCATCCCATTTTGTCTTGAACAGCTATTATTTGAAAAATATGTATACTTGTTTTATGTATTTATTTTTTAATTATTTTTATTTACTTGATAGCATTAGTCTTTTAACATTAGATTAATTTCTTACGGACAAAAAGTCTTTTAATTGAACAGTAGTCGATAAATTACTATTGAAATGTGATACAATAAAGATATGACATTCACAGACCTAGAATAAGACATAGAAATGCATTTAGCTAAATTTAAGAATATATAATTTTACCAACACCAATTATAAAGATTGTGAATTTCACTTTAATATAATTCTACATCTTGAACTAACCTTAATAACTAATAACCTTAAGGTAATCATTATGTAGTCTCAAGCTTTAGATTAAGTATTTTTGTTATCTTAGTTTTTAAGTACTATCAAGTAATCTGTGAGGGCTTAGCCCAATAGATGAATTCGAAATAAATAAATAAATAAATAAATAAATAATATTTCTTAGAAAACTCTTCAAGTCGTCAGTATATAACAGGCAAAAACTGTTTGAAAAAAAAGAGTAGTTATATCATTATCATTATTACAAATTATAAACAGGAGGGGCTTCAAGATGCTGCATTGTAGAATACCTGATGTAGCCACATATGAATAGGATTTAACGCTATCAAAAGCTAAAACAAAATGCCTATTTGACAAATAAAAAGTCAACCAACGAAGAAAACGCGAATGAAATCCAATCATCTTCAGTTTTTTTTTAAGAGAGCATGCGATACTTCATTAAAACCTTTGGAGAAATCTATATAAGTCACATCAACTTGCCATTCCTCCTTGAGCTGATGTGCAGTTATCCTTAACCCTGCATAAAGCCATTCCGATCTTGTGAAATTATTCTTTTTCACAGTAAATACAATTTTTCTTTGATAATAGATTGAAATAATTTAGAAATCGTCGCTTAGGTGTATGCCTATAATTAGAGCTATTATTCTTAGATTCCGATTTTGATAGGTCTTACAAAATATACTTTCCAGTTGTCAATGAAATTAACCAGAGCGCAGTGATTTATTTAATATGGATCGAGTCATACTTGCCTAATCGCCTAATTTTCAACACTTGCTAAGTTGTAATGAACGCTGACGACCTAAAATTATGCATATTTCTGATTGTGTTAAGCTGCAAGAGATCTACAGAAATGATATCTTTGGTGTGAGCTAAATTCGCTACCGCTTAACGCTGCAAAGTAAGAACACTTATCATTTTGTTTTTTGAAAGTGTTGAATTAAAAAGAATATATAAGAAAAAGCAAAGTCAAGTTCAAGGCTTAGTTTTATTCATAGAAACTCCAAAGATTTCTCGCATCCGTTTACTCTAAGTTGTCTTTTCTTTGCGTTTGTACGATCCATATTGGATTATTGTTGTATTGTGTGGGTACCTTTCTATAGTTATTACAGTTATTACGGGTCGAAAAAATGCAATGGAGTTTCAATAATATTGCAATAAGGCAATATTGATATCCCGTCCTATTACACCAGGTGGTTGCTTCGTGATAGCTTGACAAGATCTTGAATCAAGCCAAAAATACTTTGCTTTATTGTTTATTAGAGCTATCATAAAAAAATCACATAATCTGTCCCTTCTTGTTGTCTCGAGGTGGTTTTTATACACCTATTCGACATTTAAGGACTAGAAACTTATTAATGTACCATATCATTAGGTAAAATACTGGATTAATGAATCCGGTGTTTGAATCATGCAAATCAAGTTTGTGACCTCATAGATTTCAAGTCTCCTCTAAGCAGGGATGCATTTAAACAAATATTTAAAATATTCCTAAAAATATTTTAAATAGTCAAAAGTTATGTTTACTCTGATTGATGATTATTATTAATGCCACACTTTACCTTGGCGACACAAAATTAAATTGCACCTTGTTAAAAATTAAATTTCACAAAAACTATAAAAGATATCGACAACAAATTTTTATTGAACAGAAAAAATATCTAACTTAATTTAAAAATGACTGTTGTTGTTGTGATCCTTATTGTTGTTTTTTATTTCATGTCAAAGTAGATCAACAAACAAAAAAGGTATGTCGCTACAGTGCGCTGGTTGGAAAATAAAAAGCAAACCGGGAATGTGTTGAAAATGAATACCGTAATCGTCGGTCGTTCAATAAATAACGGAAATATAGCATCAAAAAGTCAAAATTTACAAAAACAGGTATTTTTTAGGGCTTAAAATAGATTCCACTAAGTTGTTTTTAGAGCTACCCTCATGGTGCTAGTACCGACGAGAATGACTGCTGTTTTAAGTATGTGGTGGAAAAATTTGTTCAATAACTTTTTATTATTGAGCTTGACTCGAAAACTATCCCAATATGTTAGAGATGAGCGATCCGGTGTTTTTTCAAGAATGTCGTTCTTAGTGAACGTGATTTTAAAATCACCGTTCTTTAAAATAGTGACGGTGATCACGGTATTTCATAGATAATTACATATCAAGTATGTGATCATGAGAAATGTTGTGATTTTATGTATCTCGTTTTTCGAAGTGCTTTATAATGTGTTATATAAAGCGCTTAAATCATAAGTTATGAAAATGACTTGTATTTACCAAAACAACGAAATAAAATTCATTCCAAGTTACATGTGGAATGTGAATTGATTACGTGAGACACAGAGACAACAATTCTCAATCACTGATCGTGATATTTGAAACTATTAGATCACCGCAGTTACTAGTGATTATTTAATCACCGTAACTAAATCACCAGTATAAAAAACGCTAATCTCTGCAATATGTTCCAAATACTATGTTAGTTTATATAAGAACAAATAAAAATTTTAAAATATGCTGCCTATGAGGATACTTATCAAGGAAATTGAATTTAAAATATACCTGATTTTGGGTTAACAAAAATATTCTGTAATGCTTACATCGCAAATTCTTTAATTTTTTAAAACCACCAGTGTAACACGGTAGCTTGTAAACATATTGTGTAGTTATCATATCATGACAAATATTTTTAGATGATTTTAACTCGAGCAACTTTGTTTAGAAGCTTGATTGCGGTGAATCTGCTTTAATCAACATAACTTAAATTGAATTAACAAATTCAAATGATGTCAATCGTCAATTGGACTCTAAGTCTTGTTTTCATAGACATGTTAAATTTGGTATTTCAATCGCCCTTTTCACCATAAACAAAAAATAAAAAGTGTTCTATAGAGTTAAAAGATATTACTGAGTATTTTTCTGTTTGAAATAAATAAATTTCATTTTTCTTTTTCTCTCCATTTCTAGCGCCAAGATTATCTTTTTCGTAAATTGCTGGAATTGGAGCCAGATTTTCAAAATATACGCTTGGCACGCAAACGTTTTTCCACCATTTGGGGTGGTGCCTCATTGCTCACAATGCTATTGCAGTGTATGCAGGATCTACTCGAGTCCTCCTGGCACTGGGACTTTGTTATTAATTTGAGCGAAAGCGATTTTCCAGTCAAAACAGTGGAAAAGTTGGTTGAATTTTTAAGCGCCAATAAAGGCCGCAACTTTGTTAAAAGTCATGGTCGCGAAACACAGCGCTTCATACAGAAACAGGGCCTGGACAAGACTTTTGTGGAGTGCGATACGCATATGTGGCGCATTGGTGATCGTCAACTGCCGGCAGGCATGCAAGTTGATGGCGGCAGCGATTGGGTAGCGTTGTCGCGTCCCTTCGTCGAGTATGTAACACGTGAGCAGCACAGTGAATTGCTGCAAGGTTTGCTTAAAATATTTCGTCACACACTGCTGCCAGCTGAGTCATTTTTTCACACAGTACTGCGAAATTCACACTTCTGTGGCACCTATATTGACAATAATCTGCATGTGACCAATTGGAAACGCAAACTTGGCTGCAAGTGCCAATACAAGCATGTAGTCGATTGGTGTGGTTGTAGTCCAAATGATTTCAAGCCGGAAGACTGGCAGCGCCTACATGGCACTGAACACAAAATGTTATTTTTTGCGCGTAAATTTGAGCCCATTATTAATCAGGCTATCATCTTGCAGTTGGAGGAATGGCTCTTTGGTCCCTATACCAGTGAGTACGTAAATTTGAATGCATACTGGCAGAGTTTTTATCATATCGATGACAAGTATGCTTCTGCGGATGATTTAACGCGCAGCATAGCAGAAAGCATACTGCGTATAGCCGGACGCCAGTTAAAAAATGCTATACCTTTGAAAACTCAATTGCTTGAAATAACAAACTACTTAAGCAATGATCAGTATAAGGGATTTCTACTGCGCTACCACAGTCACTTCAGTAATAGCAATGCCAGCACCGAGCTGGAGACACGCATTCGCCCCGTGCAATACCAAAAGCTGGCTAAGAACTCTAAATTCGCAAAACGCTTGCGTAATTTTGAAGTGAGTTCCGACTTCGATCAAAAGGAACAAATAGCACGTAATTTTGTGAAGTTTTTAGGGCCTCACACCGACCTTGTACTGAGCTTTACGTTTGCTGGTGCAACGCCAACACACACTGTCGAGTCCTCCTCGTATACCTACAATCTAACCATATTGTGGATAGATCCTGCAGGTCAGTTGCAGGACTTCAATGAACTGCATATTGAAGATGCACAGACAGATGCCATTAACTTTTCCAAAGCCACGCTCAAGCATCCGCTCACACCTGGCATCTGGACGGTCAAGTTAATTGGACGTTCAGCCATATTTGCACAAACTAAATTTCTGGTTGCGCCATTGGCCTACGAGTCGGACAAACCCATTAGCATGCAGCGATCGCAGATTGTAAATCTAGGCTCTTCGCTGGTGAACGAATTTAATGCGCCAAAGGAGTGGCAGCAACATCTACCGCCGGCGGAAGATGTGCGAGTGCTCCGCCAACTAGCGCAGGCCAATGCTCAGCGCTCCGAGACTAGTCTGCACAGTTGGATTGATGAACTGGTAGGCAAATTTTTTCAAATACGCGAAACATGCGCAGTTGGCGCAGCTATACAGGTATCCACCGATGCAGTGGAAATGCTGCCGCTTTGCAAGGATACCGCTTGGAGTTCCATGGCTGCAGATCCCAAAAGTGACATCAATGCATTGCTCAAGCGTCGCAGATAAGATTGTGTTTCTTTCTTAGCAGCTCTTAAAAGTGAAGTGTATTTTTGTATTATTATTACACTTTATATAAGTATTTATTTAGATTATGAATTTAATATTTATTTGATGCCAAAAAATTATGTAATTTAAATTGTACTCTTAAGTCAATAGCAGTACACTAGTTTTGGTGACACTATGTTTTCGGTAACGGAACTTTGTAAACGAAACTTTGTTTCCGGTAACTTTGTAACGAAAGAATTTTTAATCTAAGAATATTTTGTTTTGGTTTCGAACGCTATTTTAGATTTCGAATATTTATAGTTTGACAAAAAAAGTTCTTTAGTAAATTTTGGTTATTAAATTTTGAATGATGTCAGAGTCAACGCTACAAGCGAGACGATGCTATAAAGCTACTCGAAGCTACAAAGGTTTGCCTGTGTTTTTTTATGAAAAAATACACAAAGATGTCAGAGTAAAAGCGCTGCTGTTAGCTACATGAAGCTACTTTGGAAGCTTGAAGCGTTTAATCGATGTGTGAAAGGATTTGTATAAACATTGCAACATACAGATTAATGATTCAGCATTTATAGTGATGGAAAAACCTTTCTCCCTGAAAAAATAGCATTGTTTATAGCATCAAATAGCAAAGATTCAAGTATCGCTTTGCTTTTAGCGCTCACTCTGACATGATCCTTAACATTTTTTTACTTTCAGTAATAAACTTTGTAGATGTTTTTTTTTTTTTTCTTTATGTTTGATATTTAGAGATTTTAAATTTAGAATTTTTGTATCTCTAGACGTCTAAATTCCTTTTTGCCTTAAGATTTAGTTTTGAGCTGTTAGTTTTAAGTTGTAACGTTCTTGTAATAAGATTTGTTTAAGGCAATTTGTTTTTAAAAATTTATTATTTCTTAAAGGAAATGTAGCATAGAGTTAAAAGAACTAAAGTAACTAATAGTAAGCATGTGTATTTCTTATAAGTACTTTGTACGAAGTTCTGGAAAAACTAATTTTATATCTTACGTTATATGCAATTATTACGTTATATGCATCTAAATGATAAAAATTATGCTTATGACTTTACGACTTTGTTCACTTTAATTCAGAATACATACTCCTGGATTTTATAGTAATAAGAACGTTTTTCAAAAACGTCAAGCATCTACTAGAAATGACTTTCCTCCTACATACTCGGTTGCATAGAAAAAGCACAAATTTTTCTTTGTTATAAAATGCATCTTTAGCTGCAGCTAGTTGTCAATAAAAGTCATCATGCAAATTGTTCAAATTGTCATTTAAGCACTCATATCTACATACATAAAACCATACAATCTTAAGCCAAATGTTTTTACCAATCGAACAAGCAACTGCATTTTGAAATTGATTTATATATATTTAAATAATTTTACTATTATAAGTATTTATGCAAATGAGCTTTTTATATTCATTTCCGCTCTAATATTGTACAGTGCTTTTATTTGCATTTCTTTTATATAATTAATGATTGCAATATTTTGTATATAGATAAAGTAATCGAATTCATACATTTATTCAAATATAAGCTATCGCGCAAAAGTTGTAATTATCTCAAAATTTATAAATTATAATTGTAATACAGAAAAGTATTGTGATATATAAATTATATATGTATATATATATAAAAATATATTTTATTACTGTTACACTTTCTTATATTTGAGTAACATTATCGTCAATTTAACTTCGATACTGTTCAAGCATTAAAATTTAATTAACAAAAATGTACTACATATTTTCTTAGGTATCACACCACGAGCTGTGCCGTGCGTTTAAGCGTCATAAAATTTTACTACTTGTATTATTCACTAAATTTAAGTTAAACTAATATATATGTACAAAGAAAACGAATGGTTTTATCTTGTTTATTTGATACGACAAAAAAGTTATGTTGTAGGATGTCGGTGTGTTCTAAGAGTGTACTACGAATAGAGTTATAAGTTAATAAAAAACCTTATTTTTATAATTTTTCCTTTAAACGAATTGTGCTGGCTATAATGGCATAAGTCTGCAAGAAGTTTTATTGGACAATAGTTTTTGATATGGTCGATACAGTGCACCTAGGATTAAAGTGATATAATGTACCCTGAACGAGATAAAAGTTGCGAGGAAACTTATATTTAAAAATTGCCATATAACCACAAATGTTTAACCCATTTACTCCCACTGTACTCGCTTGGGTACAGAACAATGTTTTAGTTATTTGCACTGCTGTTTTACTGTTTGCTCATTTATCCGTTCAACTTCTGTTTGTATGTATTCTTTGACACATTGCTTACATGCTTGTTGCTACTTCTATGGAAAAAAATGGATAACGGTAATTTGCGATCGCGTTTTTATATTTTTATTTTAATTTTTTTTTTCAATTTTCTTGTATTGCTTTAATCGTTATTAATAGAAAAAAAAATGAAAAAAACATTTATATTTTCGGAGCGAACGCCGATCCGAACAGCCAGGCAGACAGAGTGTATGAACAAGCGTGATAGATAGCTATTTGTATCTCGTTTGTTCGCACAGATTTCAGCCTGCTTGTCTGAAGCGGCGTTCTCTCTGTGGGCAGCCAAAGGATCCTTATATATTTCGACATTGAAATATAAGTTTCGAGAAGAAGACAAATTTTAGCTTAAACTCGACTGCCAAAGATCCAAACGACTACCCAGCAAGCATTAAGAGTATTTAAAGACTCTTGAGACTCATATTTATGAGTTCGAGTGCTCATAATGAGCTCACAAAAGACTCCGATATGAGCGTGTTTCCCTTTCTGGAAAGGCATAAAGTCAGTAATATAGCTCTTATTAGAGTCAAAAACATGGTTCATGGTTCATGGATCGAAACTAGTCAAAATGGACAATGTCCGATGAATACGGCGGTTGTGGTAGGACATCCCATTTCAGCGTTTCAAAGTATGTTTTGACTAGCATGGCAAAATGTGGTCGAGCATAGTCATGCTGAAGAATCACTAGGTCATGTCTTTGTTGGAATTGCGGCCGTTTTTCCTTCAATGCTCGGCTTAAACACAGCGGTAGTCGGTAACGATACCCTGTGATTGTGTCGTTAGGTTGGAGCAGCTCACAATAAATGAGACCTTTGCTGATCCCACCAAATACAGATCATGAGCTTGGTACGATGGATATTATATGATTTTTTACGGATTATCGTAATGGATCCACAATTCATCGCCAGTGACAATATAATGAAAAACCTTTCCGATTATGCCGTTGAAGTAGCTGGTCACATGCGGAAAATCGTTTTTCGACGTCTCTCGGCTCAGATCGAAAGGGCCCAAATTTAATTGCCTTTGAATTATTCCTAGTGCTTTCAAATGCCTGCAAATGGTTGCTTGATGAACTGCCAACGAAGTTTTTGTTGCGTTTGATAAGGCTCTTAATCGATTAATGCCTCCCAATCATCATATTTGAACTTTTTCGGCTAGCCTGGACGTTCTTTTATCCCGAACACTTTTGTGCTGCCACATAGATTTGTTACGCCGAGTATTGTCATAGCAACGCTCTGCTTGTAAAGTTTACTCTGTCACCAGTCCTAGTTCATGTGAAAATCTAATTTACACAACTTGTTCACAAATATGGTATTATTATAAAATCCATTAAAAAACTGCTGTATTGAGCTAATTTTTTTGTTCATTTATGCAGACCCGGGTTCGAATCACGATCTTACAGAAAATTTGTTCAATAGAAATACTTTTTTCCGATCGGCTATTACCTCTCCGTTTTGTTTTTGCTGTTTTAGGAGATGAATTTTCCCTAATTGATTTTCAGCAAAAATTAATTTTTTAGCTTCACAGGCAACCAGCAAATAATAAAATTCCTAAAAAAATATTTCGAACAGCGGTCATTGTAAGAATTAAATAGTAAGTTTTAATGTTATTTTTTTAAGAGAAAATTTAGTTTGAGGTATTTAAATTCTTTTTGAACATTCGATGTAAATTCATTAACAACTACGGTGATCAAATAAGTTTGCTAAGCAAAAGTAAGAAAAACAAAATCAGTAAATATTTTTATTGAGCAAGAATTATATGCAAAGATCTTCATCGGGATCTTCATCATCGAAATCATCTTCAGCATCGGGTGTATAAACTATGTCAGCCTCCGTTGTTTCAGATGTTCTGTTGAAATGATATTATATGAGCAAATGCAAAAAGTGAATTATAATGAAAAAATTGTGCTTACTTTTCATACGGCAGTGTTAGAGCATTACGCGCCACCAACTCATCCTCTTCCAGCTCTATTTTAAATGTTTCCGCTGCAGGTTCCAGCTGCGATTTGGACATTTCTGGTGTCTGTTGTTTCTCAGGACTCTTCGTTGCAGATTCTACAAGGAATTCATTCTTTGTGCGTCGATAAGTATAGCTTTTATTTGTTACTCCACCACCTAGTTTACGCGTTATAATCGCCAAATGTGTTGGCGTTTGCAAATGTAACACCAGATCAGACATATACTCAAAGCATGCTATTAGAAATCGTCCCTCCGTTTCAGGTAGATTGTGTGTTGAAGCCCAGAGGAATGTGCGTCGCACTGGCTGGCATTCTTTGAGTTCTTGTATGAAATGGAAAAGCACGGATGGTCGTTGATAGCAACAGAGATCTGACAACGGTGGTAAAATCACGTTCCACTTGTGTTCTTCCTCGCTGTCACTGCATTCATTTGCAAATGTATCGAAAGTGGCTTCATCTCTTAGGGCAGCCGTTGAACTTAAGGTTTTTATTGTGGTGGCATCTTGACCCTGCTCGCGTAAGAGTTTGGTAATAATTGTATGAGCCAATTTCTCTTGGCACAGTTCATCTGTAAGGTAATGCAATAACGTTGATCATTCCATAGGTTCGAAGCAGTACAACTTACCTATAATTAGTACAAATCTTTGTGTTGATAAAATTAGATTCGAGAGCATCGCCATTAATTGCTGGTATTGAATTTTTATTAGAAAAAATTAAAATAACTTTTATAAAACACTCCGTTATTAAAATGATGTTTTGCACGTTGTGTTGTTGTTGTCGTCTTTACATGACAGCTGCTGCATATTCACAATGAAATTTATTATTGTGCACACCAGTGGCGTGTGACGTGTGTAGGATTTTGTTATAAGAAGGGAGTTATCACAAGCTGCCTTTTCCTTAATCGTTGTTAGAGCAAAACAAATATAGCTCTTAATAATCTCTGTTGTTATATATTTTTCTAAGGAATAAATGAATTGTTATACTGATTTTAAAAAAAAGACTCAATAAAATTAAATTAAATTAAAATATCACTTTAATTCCAAAAGCATTTTGGGCGACAAGGGGCGGGGGCGATCTTCACATGGCAACGTGTGTGTTTGTCTCAACTTGGTGAGGCCAGCATTATTCATGTCGAACTCGTTTCAACATGTAATCAAATATTTTAATGAAAAGTATAAGAACATTTAAAAGAATGATCCCCAAATCTGATGACGACTACCGCCATGATACGGAGAAGCACGAGTTTGGATGCGGATATGCAGTTGGCAAGAGAGTACAGCAACGTGTCCTGCGTTCATCAGGGATGCTATAAGATTTGATTTTTAAAGTGTTAATTTATAAATGAGAAAAACGTACATTTTTCGCCAAAAACGTACTGTTTTAAAAATTAATAGTAAAATGTTAAAAGAGCGCCATATCATATAAGTTATGAACTTAAATTTAGAGCAAACGCACTCTGCTGCTGCTTTTTTATGTGAAAGCCATGCTATAGTCTTAAAAAAATAATGAACTCTTGAAATATGAAATGGAAAATTACCAAATCCAAAAGAGTATCTTTTGAAAAAAAATACTTTCGTACTAATGGAACTGAAAGTGCACATCAAGAGGTACAGTTGTACCCCTTGCAGCATTACTGCTTAACATAATCCACATCAAGCCTAAAATTTATTTAATCAACTAAATATGTAAACTTGCTCCGACAGAAGATAAAGACGATTTGACCAAAGAAATTTTCAACGATTACCTAGAAAAAGCCAACAGTCGGAAAATGAAGCCTCCATACACTTCCGATAACGGAATGAGGTTGATTGACTTTCCGACAATACGAAACATGGTCGTAAGTAGCACTAAATTCCAACATATTGATTTTGATAAGGCCTTTTGGCTGGCCACTGATCAAAACACACACAACCAAATTGATCACGTTTGGATTGTCGGAAGACACTCTTCCAGTGTACTAGACGTGCGCAAGATCTGCGGTGCCAGCATAGACTCGGATCATTATCTTGCCGCAGCCAATATCAGGTACACTTCTGAGCAAAGCTAAGAATGCTCGCAATCCTACACAAAGAAAACTAGACGTCGTCAATTTGCAGTCAAAATGGACCGCCGAAGCCTTCGCTACTCGACACAAACTCCAGCTTCAAGAAAGCTTTCCTACGATCGGCGGTATATGCGCGCATTGGATAATCCTTTCTATGCATACGGCTGCCATCCCACCCTCGTCGAAACTAGTGGCACGATCAGGAGTAACGCGATTTCACTGCAGAGCAGGATGCCACCCTGTAGTAGGTTGTAACGCGTGCTGCTAAAAAACGAAACTGCAAGAAGAGGACGTGCCGAAATGCGTGAGTTCGGGAAAACTGAGATGCATAGTGATAGCAATGATACTCGATTTTTTTTTTTGAAAAGATAAGACGCCTGGCCAATGGTTCTAAGACCAGAGCCTCTTCCAGGGAAGAACTCTCCCTCCGTTCAATACCAAGTGAGGTTTCAGATAAGGTGACTTTTTTTTCTAGTAATGGAGCAGATTATTCGAGCTATTGATCTGAGACGCAGTGACACAATATTCTACAAGAGTGTATATTTTAGCATACTGGCGTATGCTAGTATGATATGATATGATATGATATGATATGATATGATATGATATGATATGATATGATATGATATGATATGATATGATATGATATTATATGATATTGACATCATTGGCAGCTTTCTTTTTGCTAGAAAAGAGTAGAGTCGATGTATCTTGCATAAAACGAAGTGTTTTGTGTCAACAAACAAATAGTCCCAGCGTCTTGGAAACCATGTCACTGATGACAACAACTTCCTTGAGGTTATGAAGGACTTCGTTTACCTGAGATCTAGCATTAACTCCTCAAGTGAGATGTGAAGGTTATGAAGGACTTCGTTTACCTGAGATCTAGCATTAACTCCTCAAGTGATATGTGTATTAAGATTAAACGAAGGATAATATTTGCCAACAGGTGTAACTTGGGGCTCAGAAGGCAATAGAGAAGCAGAGCTCTCCTTAATAAATCCTTCGCAAGATCTATGGTCCAATCTGCGTCAATGGCGAGTACCGAATACGATGGACTTACGAGCTGTATGAGACGATATCGATTTAGTCAAGCTTTTTTAAAATTAGCGATTTTGCTGGCAAGGTCTTGTCGAGATTGAACGACGAAGCTCCAACGACAAAATTATTCGATTCGGTACCCAGTCAACGCAGATAAAGATGACCGCATCTCCGTTGAAAGGACATGGCATTGGATAACCTGACGACGTTTGGAGTTTCTAACAAGCGCTAGTAATCGCACGACCAAAGGGGATGGCGCAAATTCTTAGATGAGGCCAAAACCAACCTACGATTGAAGCGCCAGCTACGTAAGTAGTTTTGTTTTAAAATACTTACATGCCAAATTTTATATCAATAGCTTCCCTGCTAATATTTGGAAGACGATTGGAAGAGAAGTTGATTTGGAAATGCACTAGTGATTCTTCCAAGCGTTCTTCGGAAGATGGATAGATTTTCATTAGCTGAAGCGATGAATACGCGGTTCTTGAAAAGCTTGCAAACGCTTATTCTGCGCTCATTCGGGCGAACGTCGGAAGATGAATCTCTTTTCGATCGCCCAAGCAATGAATGCGTCATGAACCAAAAATTTTCAAAATATTAAATTTTAATCCAAAGGGTTAAGAAATTGAAAAAAAAAATTATTACATATACATTTTTTTATTGTGTTAGAATTAATCACGCCTATCCTTGAACCCGTGTCGAGTAAATATAGCCGTCGAGAACTCACTTTCACCAGCAGCTCGTCGTCGAACTCATTTCGACGATAATTACCACTTCGTCTCCGCGAAACTTATCTCTGCTGGGATAAATGGCGATAATTTTTGACTAAAAGTGGTAAATTTTGTTATATAATTATTTTTTAGATTTCCAAATAATTAAAGTTATGAGCAGCACTGTAACCTCTCTGAACGTACTCACAAGCAATCGTTTATTTTTATTTGAGTCCCTTTTATTAAAAAATAAATCAATTGCAACAAATGTAGGATTATTTTAATTTCGGAGTTGCTTCGAATTAAAACATAAAAACTATGAAATTTGCTGAAACACGTCAAGAAATAATGGTAAATTTCAGTTCGTCTCTCTGGCAACACTGGCTGAATCTTGCAAATTTATTGACTTATGTTAGGGATGTCAGTGGAAAAAATACATCGATGTTTTTCTTTGATTCGATGCATCGAAATGTACATCGATATCTTTCGTTGCATTGGAGGGCATACATCGATGCATCGATTTGTAGACGATTTTTAAGATTTTACTAAACAACAAAATATGCTATAAGCAAAATTGAACATAATTTCAAATTAATTACTAAACCTGAGCTATTTATGTTTCTAATGGTCTATTGAATCAGGTCAAAAACGTTTTCGTTAAGCCACAAAAATCATAAAAATTTTAATTCTTAAGACCTCCAAAACTCTCCATAAATTTTTAGGGTTTTTATAAATCTATTCTCAATTTGACTTACAGAGAGAGAGAGAGTTATAATAAGAAAACCTGTGAATGCTCGCTTTATTTTTTTGCACAATTGAAAAATAGAAATGGCGGTTCGCTGTACTAGTGATGTCAGTTTTCGATACTTAAAAAACATCGATGCATCGATGCATCGGCTATTCAAACATCAAATGAACATTTTTCGATATTTTCGATGCATCGATATTTTTCCGACATCCCTAACTTATGTTAGGCCAGCTATATCATCAAGTATGCCAGCTATGACCATAAAATATGACAGCTATTACCATCAAAAACATCTGCTCTCATTGACACATCATGAACAATGAGTCCGTATTCGTTTGTTTCATTTGTTTACTAAAAAGAAGTTGTAATTTTAGAGTGTTAAACTTAGGTGGAGACTTGGAATTTCTAAATGGATTTCTTTCTTTTAGTAATCCATATAATCCATTTTTATAATTATGACTATAGCTTAGTTACCTTGCTGTTAATGTTGCGACTTAAACGGCGTAGTATAGTTAAAGTAACCTGTCTTATCACAAAACAATTGTCCATTAAATTGGTGTATCCTAATATTTTTTGGCAACTACAAGATTAACATTCTTCGAATTTTGGACGAGATTCTCCAAAAGCATTTATTTTTTAACTGACACTTTGTAATAACATGCAATATTTTGCCATTAATTGAACCACCTAGATAGGTTAATCTTAATACCTATGATAATTGAAGTGAAATTTTTGGCAAAGTTCTATTTGCTTAATTCTATCTGCTTGAGAGGTGAAATGAATCTACTCTGAAATTTTTGTCGACCAACATTTTGTATTTTTGTTCGACGATGTTTGTTCAATAATAGAGTGATATCATAATAGCATAAGAAGGTAGGCGCATATTGGAGAGAAAGTGAGCTAGATGTCAAAACTCAGCTGTTCGAATTTAAGTTTTCTAAAAGTTGTTGTTGCCTTTTCGCTTGACGTTTATAGCACCTCACAGCTTTGTTAGTGTAAAATAAGACATTTGAGCAGCCGTAAAAATATGAGCCTACCTTATTATTCTGTCATGGAGTGATATATCACTTTCGAGAAAACAGTTCGTTCGACGTCGAAATTCAAATTTCCAAAAATAGAAAATATATGTTTCGACGCTGTTTTGAGAGCGAGCGCGGGTTCAATGATAAGGGTGAATATAATTTCAAACAATGAAGCAATAGAAGGCTTCAATGAGTTTTGACTGTCATTGAGTTGGAGTTTGGAAAAAAATTTTTTTAAATTATTTGCAAGTTTTCTTGCCTATGAAGCTATAACTTTTTTGTAAGTTTGAGGCAACCCTAATAAGCTTCCCTCCACTCATTTGATCTGTACACTCATCATGCTTCTATCGATTTCCAAACAAAAAAAAAAAAACCGGAGTAAGAAATCTCAACTCTTTCAAAAGTTAAAGAATTACGATCAGGGAGCATTTTGCGACACTGTGCGGCAATGTTTTCAGGATGAAAAATAAGTCTATAAATCCTGCAAACATTTCCCATCGAATCGCCATCGAATCGCTTGGAAGATGAAAAAATCCTAAAGCGAGCTCGTTTGAGAGAGAACGAATCGCCGAGAGGAATCTGACTCGATTCGCTGAAAAGAGTCGCGAACGAATCGCCGAGAGGTTTCCTAAGCGATCGTCCTAAAAGATTCACCAACGAATCTCCGAGAGGTGAGAAGAGTCTTAAGCGATCCACCGGAAAGATTCACCAACGAATCGCCGAGAGGAGTCTTAAACTATTCTCTGACAAGAGTGGTAAACGAATCGCTTTTAGAGGTCCTGAGCGATATATTTCAAAGCATCGTTGTTGAACGTTAGAAGGTGTTTTAAAGTTTAAACAAGCTTGCTCGGCAGACGTTGTCCTGTTTCAATTCAATGAATTTTATAATAGTTTAAAATTTTGATATATTTAAATTTTAAATTTCCCGACTTGATGTAGCTTTAAGTCACTTCGGAGAAAAAACCATTTAAATACAGTTCTTAAAATAATACTTTTTTTTTGTTTTGCTGTGCACCTAAGCCACATGTTTTCCAAAAATGTGTTTCCCTCTACATCTTGTTTAGCTAATTCAGTCACATGAAGTCCAAATGTAGTGAGTGGTTCAGGATAAATTTTGAAAACTTATTGCAAATGTGGTTGAACCAACATTTAACCATATATTGAACAATCAGCGTTTTGTCAAAACAACAACAAATTCATCTCATGCTTCATTGTTTATTTACGTGATATGACTTAAAGGGAAGTGAGCTGTTCACATTCCAGTAAATATGGTACGTTATTGAATGAACGATGAATGTAATCGATACTTTCCATATGAGTGCCTGCTTAATCGCTGCATAATCGACTTAACCAAAAACCACAAACCATAGACAGACAGACAAAAAAGTGCATATCACAGCTTCTGCATGAAATTGGATAGCCACGTTATGCTGCTATAGTTGTTGCTGCTCTTGTGGTGTGACATAGTTTTCAATTCAACAACAATTGAGTAAAAAAAAAATTTAATTTTTGCCCACTTGCGCATTGGAGGTAATGAACTTGAAAATAGCTCTTCACTTATATGGGAGAAAAACTTGTTGCTGACTTCGGAGAGATGTGTAGAAAAGAAATGAGTAAAGCACAATGAAACATCTGGTGAAATGAAGAAATTATTTTTTTATCACGGCTTTTTTATATTTAACAAACGAGATTATTTTCAAGCATGCTCAAATTCAAGATCAATCACAAAATCTTTGATAAAAATGCGAGTTGGAAAAAAAAAAATATGCTGCATATTTTAAGGGTTTTATGTGGGTTTTTGTATAAACGTCTTAGAAACTGATTTTTTATAATTTAAAGCACATACATGTTAGCTAAGCTTTGCAGCCATAGATAAATGTGACGTCAAAGTTAAATAACAACAAACACTTCCGAGTATTTCTTCCGTCATTCACCATGAGATAAGCTTATATTTGTTGTTGGCCTGTTTTATGGGGGGGGGGGGTTAACAAAATGTGTTGGGTGCTAAATCCCAAAAACAAAAAATCTCCCATTGCTACTCTTCTGGAGAGCTGTAGGCGTCTCGAGCCTTATAACCAAAAACAACATTAGTCAGTCACAGCCAGAGAAATTCAAGCCAACTTTAAACATCTAACGAGTGTGGCAAACGACCGGATGGATACACAGCTGTAGATACTTGCTAACTCGTCGTTGTCATTCACTTGTGGATTCTTTTTAGGTAAACGTATCTATCGAACGTGTTGATTTTTTTCTTCATTCAGAGCTAAAAGTGAGTGTGTGAAAAGGTTTTGTTGTCTGACAATAATTAAATTTGTTTGTATAAATTTTGTGAAAATGTTGTTTTAAGATTAGAGTTGAGCAAATAAACAATAATTAAAAAAAAAGAAGAAGCAAATAAAAGAAAAGTGTATCGAATATTAGCAATATTATTTGAAAAGATTTGCCATAAAATGAGAATTTTGTTTGATTTGCGGCCACGTCGATTTTAACAACGTAGTTTTGTTGTTGTGCTTTTGTGCTGCTGCTGCTATTGTTGTCTTTGTTTTTGTTGTTGTTGTATAGCGCGCTGTTTAGATACACAGCGGTTCTATAAGTTTGCACAGAGTGTTTTGTTGTGCGCGGCTGCTGCTGTTAGTTTTGTTATTTTTCGGCTCTTTTTAACTAATACTTGCGCCTTTCTCATTTTACTCCATATGTATACCATATGTTTTTTTTTTTTTGGTTTTTTTTTTTTTTTACTGAAATTTTTATTAATTTTTTTCCCATAAAAAAATACGCTATGAACAACGCATCCAGCAGATATGCATGCATTCATTTAAACTGCTCTTTAACCTTCATGCTCACATATCTTCATGTGTTTGTAATACAATTTTAATTAATCGTTGTTGTTGTTGTTGTTGTTGCTGCTGTTTCGGTTCATAAACAGTTTTTTTTTTTACTTAATATTCAATTTGCAAAAAGTAAGGAAGCCGCTCTGGTAAGAATTGACAGCACAGTGGGATAGAATGATTTAATGCACAGCAATTTATTGTTATCGTTTTTATGTGAAAAGTGGAACGACTGAAGACATTCTGAGTTATTTAAATCAACATTATTAAATTTTGTTACTGATAAAATTATGGTGATGAATACAATTTAGGTTAAATTTTAATAAAATTTTTCAAAATCACAAATAAAAATTCTTCAATTTGACATATATTTTTCAGTCTGATTGAACACATTTTTTAAATTAACCAAATATTATTCAACCTAATGAATTTCATCATTCATTTCAACAAGAACATTATCAATATGACAATTTTTTTTTATTAAATAGACAAAATATTCTTCAATATGACTTCATATTGGCAAAATTTTCTTCATAATCATAAATTATTTCATCGTATTGACAAAAAATTCTTCAATATCACAAGTTTTCTTCATGTTGAAAAATAACACTGTACAACAAAACTGAAGTTTTCAAAAATCCCAAGATGTTGTACAACGGTTTCCAAAGGTTTTGGGTGCGCTGAATCCGAATCTGAAGTCAGAATTTTCGGGTCACCCTAGGTTTTCGAGATTTAGGGGAGGATCAACTCTAACCCCCTACTGTTAATAAAATCACTATGACCGACCCTCATTACTTTTTCAAGAGGAATATTTTTTGCCTTGAAACCCATCTCCTCCGACCCCTCCGTATGGGGGCTTCCATACAAATTTAATGATTTTTGTTTATATTTTAAATGAAAATTTTATTTAACCCTCGAGAACTATCGCCTGGGTGGAATCCACCCATAAGGCTGAATTTCTTGAAATTCTTCTAATTAATGTTCTTTACTTTACAAATTGATAAAATATTTCTTCATTCCATGCATCGTCTACTTCCCCTCCAGGAAAAAGAAATCTTGGACATAATATGTATCATATATACATATGTACGTATATGATTGGTAAAATAAAAACAGTTTTTAGATAAAAGTTATTTTAAATGATAAATAATAAAAATTTTGTTTTCTTTGGAATAATTTTATTCAATTAAAATTTGAAAGAAATACAAGTTTTTGAAAGTTTTGAAATTATACAAACTTAAAAAAAAGGACACTCTGCAAACATTTGTAAGAAAATTAGAAGATTAGATCATTTGACGACGCGCTAGCGATTCGCCTAAGGAATCTTTGGAAGATGGATCGCCTTTCGATCGCCGAAGCGATGAATTCGCGACTCTCGAAAAATTTCAAAATGTTCCTTCGCTCATTCCGGCGAATGTTGGAAAATGGATCGCTTTTCGATCGCCTAATCGATGAATGCGCGATTGACAAAAAATGTTCAAAATCTTCCTTCGCTCATTCTGGCGATCGTTGGAAGATGGCTTTTTTAAAACCTTCCAAAATCTATCATTGGAATATGAATCAGGCTCTGAAAAATCGTTTAAATATCTGTATCGACAAGGAATAACAGCTAAACCCATTCTAAAAATGTCAGAAGAGAATTTTTCAGATGAAAATTGCTCCCTAATATCAGGATACCCTGACTTGTGTTACTTAGATTTGATGGCCTCAAACATTTAATTTTCAAGATACAACCATAAAAATTTGCGTACTAGTGTATTTCGTTGCGAAAAATATCAGAGAAATTGATAACGACCTGACGACCTCTAAAAGCAATGCCTTGGCCACTTGACATGTCTTGTCAGCGAATCACTTTAGACCCCTTCTTCCGATTCGTGAGCAATTCCTGGCGAATCGCTTAATACTCTACTCGGCGATTCGTTGGCGAATCTTCCAGACGAATCGCTTAAGACTCCTCTCGGCGAATCGTTCGCGACTCTTCGTAGCGAATCGCCGAGATGAGGCTTAAGCGATTCGCTACGAAGAGTCGCAAACCGCAGCCTCATCTCGGCGATTCGTCGGCGAATCTTCCAGAGAAATCTCTTAAGACTCCTCTTGGCGTTTCGTCGGGGAATCTTTTCGGCGAATAGCTTTTATGGCCTCAGCTGCTTACATTCAGCGATACCCAGAAGACTCTCAGAAGTGCTTGCTGCCGATTGTTTCATCTTCCAAGCGATTTACTGGAGATTCTCAGGCGATTGGAAATGCTTGCAAGGTGAATTAAAAAAAAAAATGTTCACATTTTATATTATTGTGAAAACTAAACAAAATTTTTCCAAAACCCCCTGTCTCCTCTAGACTATAAGCTTGAGGGGTCTCTACAAGATCTTTAAAATGGAATGTGCGTAGGGTTTGGCTCCCAACCACATTAATCATGCCCTATGAAAACTAAACCAGCCTCGGATATAAACCCCCACTACGCTGACGACAACCGCAAACTAAAAACGAACAATGATTTATGGATATGCACTCGAAATGGCCGGACTTTTTATAGGGAAGGTGCCTGTCGGAAGCCCTCGGAAAAATAAAGACTACAGCTACTACAGATGCACTACAGCTGCACGCAAAGAAATTTATCGCAACTGAAAAATTCATCAACTATACTTCGTTTGCGAACTGTATTTTCCGCAAACGAAAATTCAGTTGTCATCAATTTAAAAATATTCTTGCTTGAAACGAAAAAACATCGAACTTAATGAAATTTTATCATTGTTTTGGAAGTTCAAGTTTAGCCGAGTGTGCTGGCGTTCTAGTCTAGGAAACAGAATTAGAATCCCATTCATCCCATTCATTAATTAAATTAAATTAAAATTTTTGGTAGTTACCACAGCCAAGATTCGAACCCACGCCTTCCGCGTGACAGTCTAGCACGCTTCCATTGAGTCACCAAAAAGACGCTGCAGTCAGCTGCAACGCGAGCGTGAAATAATTGAGGTGTACCAGGGCAAGAAGGATGCTTGAAAATTCTAACAACAGGTTAAGCGCCTAACGCAAGGTTCAAGCCCGGAGCATACACTTGTAGAGATAAAAATTGTGATCTGGTTACAGATATGTAGTGTGCATTGAGATTATGGAGGCAAAAACAATTCCGCCATTGGAGAATGCAGTCCGACACCACCTATCGCCGATGTTGGAGTGGAATTTCCACCACCTAGCCATGACGAGGTTAAAGTTGCTATCCAGCGACTCAAAAACAACAAAGCACCAGGTGCTGACGGCCTGACTGCTGAATTGTTTAAAACCGGTGGCGGTGAATTGATAAGGTGCATGCATCAACTCATCAGAAAAATATAGCTTGCGGAAAGTATGCCCGACGATTGGAATCTCAGTGTGCTTTGTTATATACTAAAGAAAGGAGACTCAACAATCTGCGCCAACTACCGAAGTATCAATCTTATTTCCATCGCATACAATGTGCGTTCGAGTGTATTGTGTGAAAGATTGAAGCCTCATACCAAAAAACTGATTGGATATTATCAAAGTGGCTTTTATTCTGGAAAGTTCACCATAGACCAGATATTAAGACTAAGTCAAATCCTGGAAAAAACGCATAAAAATCAAATTGATACCCACCAACCCTTTGTTGATTACAAAGCTGCGTTCGAAAGCCCAGTTCGGGATCGGGTCTAACAACGTCTAAGTTTGGTACACCTGCAAAGTTGATTAGACTTTGTGGAATGACGTTGATCAATACATCCAGCTCCGTCAAGGTAGGAAATGATCTCTCCGAAACCTTTAATACCGAACGAGGTTTCAGACAAGGTGGCCCGCTATCATGCGATCTCTCATTTCATCATGGAGCGGATACTACGAAAGGCAGGTGTACATCGAAATGGAAACATTTTCTACACAGGTGTCCAGCTCCTTGCGTATGCTGATGATATCGATATTATCGGCAGAACCAAGAGAGATGTAACTGCTGCTTTCGCCGCTATCGAAAAGGAATCAACCAAAGTGGGTTTGACGGTGAACTAGGGCAAAACAAAGAATATGCTGTCTGCAAATAGGGAAGTGCGGCGTCTAGGCTCCCATCTGACAGCAGTCAAATATCACTGTGACAGTGTTGTCAAAGAGTTTACATACCTTGGCACCGCCGTAAACAGCAATAATAATGTCAGCCTGGAGATTAAGAGAAAAATAGCAATTGGCAACAGTTGCTACTACGGTCTTAGTAAGTAATAAGGTTCCAGAGCCCTCTCCCGATCGACAAAACTAACACCCTACAAGACGCTCATCATACCTGTGCTTCTCTATGGCGTTGAGGTAGGGGTAGTATCGCAAATAGATGCAGCCGCTCTTGGGGTGTTCGAGAGGAAAGTTTTTCGTAAAATGTTTCGTTCTGTTCGAGTAAGCGACGACTTTCGCATTGGAATGAACCACGAGCTGTACGTGATCTGCGACAACATTGACTTAGTTCAGCGACTACGCTGGCTGGGTCATGTCTTTCGTATTAATGATGGATCTCCAGCGAAGAAGGTGCTCGAGTCGAAAGCCGAGGGTCGACGATAAAGAAAAAGACCATGCCTTCAATGGATTGAAAAGGCCGAGGAAGCCTTAACCGCGCTTGGTGAAAGAAATTTGAGACGGCGCGTGCAGAGCAGAGGCCCCTTGCGAGAGCTGTGAAATCGGCCGTAACCCGACCACGGGTTGTCATGGCATCCTAAGTAAGTAAGAATACAGCGAGTTGACAAGTATGAATCGATAGGTTTTTGTATGCGTTAGAAGATCCAAAACATGTGATTTTAACGCATCAACCGCTTCTTCATGTATCGAAAAACGTTGACCTCGCAATTTATTTTTGGTCTTCGGGAATAAGAAGAATCATTAGGTGTTATCCGGGTCGTCCGCCATCAAGTCAGGGCTGTATGGCGGATGAGCCATTAGTTCGATGTTTTTAATATTCAAAAACGATTTTATTTGAGAGTAGAAGGAGTGCACCGACTATTTTTATGTCAAATTTGTATGAAAAAAATTTGTTTTTGGCATTAATTTTGTGTCGAATCAAGAGAGAAAAGGTTGAATTTCGGCCATTGGTGGACTCTTGTATGTTTAAATCCATGATTCGTCACTTGTTACAATGTCATATACATGCTTTGAAGCACCAAGATTGCATTTATTTTTTATTTCTTTCGACCAATCGGCTCGAGTCTTTTTTTTGACCGATTGTCAAATTATGCGGAATTAAAAAGTATTTTTGTATATTCTTCATAATGTAAACATACGTAATAAACTTATTTAAAAATTGTTAATTGCCTAGGGGTGAGAGGGCGAAGTGCTCTCTGTCCCCCTGTGGACGCCCATGGCTATAGCTCTAGTTATTTTTCAAAATTTGTAACATTAAAGAGCATAAATTCGGTGTCGACAAGGAATAACAACTAAACTCATTTTCAAAATTTGAGAAGAACATTTTTATACCCTAAACCTGAAAGGTCAGGGTATATTAACTTTGTGCAAACGTTTGTAACGCATAGAACGAAGCGAGTGCGGTGTAGAAAAGTATATATATTCTTGATCAGCGTCACCACGTGAGTCGAACTATTCATGTCCGTCCGTCCGTCTGTGTGTTGTCCGTAAACACAGGATAAGAAGAAGGAGTTGAGATAATTGGATGAAACTTGGAACACATGATCACATGGACTCAAGGTTCTGCACTATTGAATATTTTTGGAATACGCCCACGGACACGTCTACCTCCCATACAACGCAAAAATTGAAAACTGCATAACTCAGCTCATAATTAGCCTACAACAACAAAACTTGATATGTATGTATTTTGTATCAAAATAAAGATGTCTGCAAAAAATGAAGATCATCCGCTCACGGACACGCCCACCTCCCATACAACCCAAAAATTGAAAACACAATTAATAAGCGTCTGCTTAACTCATAGAGATTAAATTTAACACGTATTTTCTTTAAACTAAAACAAAAATGATTTTGAAAAATGGAGATCATCCGCCTACGGACAGGCCTACCTCCCATACAACGCAAAAATTTAAAACAGGATATATAAACTAATAATTAACCTACAACAATAAAATTTGGTGGGTATGTGTTTTATATCAACACAAAAATGTCTTCGAAAAATGGGTGTCATCCGCTCACGGACACGCCCACCTCCGATACAACCCAAACATTGAAAACGGAATAAATAAGCCTCTGTTACACCTTCAGAGATAAAATTTGCCAGGTATGTTTTTTATCACAAACCAAATATGGTTTTGAAGGTTTTGGAGAGAAGAAGAAGGAGAAGAGGAGGGAAGAGATACGCATTTTCAGGCGAAAGAAACGAGAGGCGGAAATGCGTGAGTGCGAGAAAATTGAGATGCATGGCGACAGGAATGAGACTCGAAAATTTTTTGAAAAAATAAGACGCCTGGCCGATGGTTTTAAGACCGGAGCCTCTTCCTGCAAGGATGAGAATGGGAATCTAGTGACAGATATCCAGAGTACACTGATGCTATGGAGGGAACACTTCTCTAGTCTTTTAAATGGCGACGCTGACAACAATCCCGCCAGTGGAGATGATATCCTGGAAACCCCAATCATGGATGACAGCGTTGAAGTTCCGCTGCCCGACTATAACGAGGTCTTAACAGCTATAGCTCGGCTTAAAAACAACAAAGCCGCAGGAGCCGATGGTCTACCGGCTGAGCTGTTTAAGACCGGTGGCGAAGCTCTGTTTAAATGCATTCACAGCCTTCTATGCAGAATATGGTCGGAAGAATGCATTCCAGATGATTGGAACCTCAGTGTGCTCTGCCCAATCCACAAGAAAGGCGATCCCACCATTTGCGCTAACTACCGTGGGATTAGCCTTCTAAATATCGCATATAAGGTCCTGTCGAGCGTATTGTGTAAAAGACTGAAGCCCATCGTCAACCAACTAATTGGACCTTATCAGTGTGGCTTCAGACCTGGAAAGTCCACCATCTTCACGCTCAGATTAATCTTGGAAAAGATCCTCGGAAAACAAATCGACACACAGTTTTTTTCGATTTTAAAGGCAACTTTGACAGTCCAATAAGGAGTCACCTATACTCCATCATGTCTAAATTTGGTATTCCTGCGAAGCTAATACGTCTTTGCAGGATGACACTGAACAACACCAGCAGTGCAGTGAAAATCGGGAAGGACCTCTCCCTTCCGTTCGATACCAAGCGAGGTTTCAGACAAGGTGATTCCTTATCGTGCGACTTCTTTAATATAGTAATGGAGAAGATCATCCGAGCTGCTGACCTGAGACGCAGCGGCACAATTTTCTATAAGAGCGTTATGCTGCTGGCGTATGCTGATGATATTGACATCATTGGCCAAAATACGCGCGAAGTCAGTGCAGCATTCTCCAGGCTAGAAAAAGAGTCGAGTCGAATGGGTCTTGCAGTGAACGCTAGTCGAATGAACGCAAGAGTCGAGTCGAATGGGTCTTGCAGAGATAAAACGAAGTATCTCGTGTCAACAAACAAACAGTCCCAGCGTCTTGGAAACCACGTCACTGTTGACAACACCTCCTTTGAGGTAGTGAAGGACTTTGTTTACCTGGGATCCAGTATTAACTCCTCCAACGATATCAGTATTGAGATTAAACGAAGGATAACTCTTGCCAACAGGTGTTACTTTGGGCTCAGTAGGCAATTGAGAAGCAGAGCTCTCTCTCGACGAACAAAACTGACGCTCTATAAGTCAATAATCATGCCCGTCCTACTATACTCATCACAAACCTGGACGTTGAGCAGCTCTGATGAAAGGACTTTGGGAGCGTTCGAGAGAAAAATCCTTCGCAAGATCTATGGTCCAACCTGCGTCAATGGCGAGTACCGAATACGATGTAACTACGAGCTTTATGAGCTATATGCTGACATCGATAAAGTCAAGCTTGTTAAAACAGACATTGGAAAGACCAGGCATTGGATAACCTGACGACGCTTGGAGTTTCCAACTGGCGCCAGCAAGCGCACGACAAAAGAGGCTGGCGCAAATTCTTAGACCAGGCCAAAACCGACCAACGGTTGTAAGCGCCATCTAAGTAAGTAAGTAAATATGGTTTTGAAAAATGAACATCATCCGCCCACGGACACGCCCACGGACACGCCCCATACAACCCTAAAATTGAAAACTGCATAAATAAGCTCATAATCAATCTACAACAATAAAATTTAGTGTGTATGTGTTTTGCATCAACACAAAGATGTCTTCGAAAAATTGTAGTTATTCGCTCACGGACACGCCCACCTCCACTACAACCCAAAAATTGAAAACGCAATAAATAAGCTTCTGTTTAACCTGCAGAGATAAAATTTGGCACATATGTTTTTTATAACAAAACGAAGATTGTTTTGTAAAATGATATAATCCGCCCACGAACACGCCCACCTCCCATACAACCCAAAAAGTTTAAAACTCAATAATTAAGGTTATGTTTGTCATAGAGAGATGAAATTTGGTTTGTATGTATTTTATTCCAAAACTAAGGTGTGTTCAAGTATTGGGAGTTATCCGTCCATGAACACGCCCACCTCCCATAGCGAAAGCACAATAAAAGCATTAACTGTGAGCTACAGGAATACAATTTGGTATGTGTAAATTTTTCATCAACATTTAAATGCATATAAAATATAGGCTTCATCCACCCACGGACACACCCATATTCAATAAGATTTTTTTTTTTTTTTTAAAGTAGGTTTAGGGTATTTCATAGTTGGCCTAGACCGACTTTAGACTTTCTTTACTTGTTAAACTTTAAGCCCGTATGATGCTTAATTTTTTTGTCCAATTTTTCTTATTGAAAACAAGTGGCGCGTGGGCAAGACAATAAATTTATTAAACAACTCTTATTTATTATCCGAGAAAAGGATAGAGCGACGAATTGAGAGAAACGTCATTAACAATGCATTAACAATACAGTCCGTCCAACATGTTTTTCTCCAATTCGTACTATATGCATATCCACTCACACCAATTGAATTTACGTTTGCGCTATATTTCAACTCTTCTTAATTCATTTTCAATGCATTAAATTGGATAAAAACAATGAAGTGTCCCATTTTGTTATTAACCCAATATAAAACCCAGTTTTTATAGGGTTAATAACAGAATTTTGCTTGTCGTCTTGAAAAATGTAAAATTATAGTCTCTCACAGGTAAACATGCTAAGAGTTATGTAACTTTCACATGAGTTGTTTGATTGGTGGAGCAAATTTTTCTGTCAGTGCATTATTAAATATGTAATTGTCAAGAACAGCTGTCAGAGTAAATGTAAATATAACATTTTTTTTTTTAAAAACCAATATTTATATAACAAAATTGAAAAAAATTTTGAATTTTTAATGCAGCAAATGTGTAAACACGTTGGCAATGGAGGCGCTAGTGCTGCGACATAAATTCAAAAACAATGCATCGACACGCGACTCAAAACAAAACCGTGTAAGTAGCTCTGCAATTAAATGAACTGATAATCTTAATTTGTCATAAGCAACAGATATTTATAAGCGCATTTGTACATAGAACTTATTTTAGTGTTATTCAGATTTTTACTTAATAAATCAATATTGATGATAGCTAGTTTTTCTTTTTTAGAAAAATGTGCTGAGTTTGTTATTTTCTGCTTTTTTTCTCCTTCTTCTTTGATTTTATTGGTTGTATTATAAAGTCCAATCAAACCTCTCATAATAAATAATCCTAAACCCAAGTAATACGAAGATAGCAAATCAAGTGCAAAAATAAATAAACACGAATAAATGTGAGAACTTTTGATAAACTTTAATTGCAAACTTAATAAAATAAAATTGTTAAGGGGTCTGTCATGTTTCGTGACAGCAAATATAGGATATAAACAAAAATTGTTTTCGGTTATGATTTAACAATAGGGGTATTCTCGCTGTCTTGCAAAATCCTTGCAAGGTGTAAGAATTGCAAAAGTTGCAGAATCTTGCAACCCGTGCAACGACACAACAACAAAATACAAGCGATAAAAGTTTTGCAATCGACCCATGATTTGAGTGGAGGTGCAACCTTGTACTCTGATTGAGACAAATTTGTTCATTTTAGTTCGTGTGCGTCAGAGTAAGTATTTATTTAATAAATATTTAATACAAAATAAATTATATATATAACTATACACATTTTCAAAACTGTATTGCTGCAGCGGAGGCGCCAAATTTTTATTAATTTAAGACGGGGGTTTTCTGATACCAACGGAAAAACCATTGGAAATGAAAAAAAATTCAAACCTGGTCTGTGACGGAAGAGTTTTTATAATTACAAAAGCTACAAAAAAAGCATATTTTTAACAGGCCACTCATAAATACAACAGCTTTTTTTTTTAAAATCCGTGTTCTTCGATAATGTTTATAAAAGTACATAGAATAAACGATTTAATTCAATGGATAGAATACTTTTCGACTTCGACTTGCCATCACCACATAAAACCAAGTTTTGAAAACAACCGTTTTGATTTGATTCTTCTAAAGCATCGTATGTATTGAACACATAAATGCATTCCCGTTTTTGCTAGAAATTTTTAAAGTATTGTTAGGAGACATTGACGGGAGACATTGATGCTTAAAAAAAGTAGAAAATTAAAAAAAAAATCAATTTATGCATCAAAAAATTAAGATAAACCCCTTAAACAAACTTTAAAAAACTTGTAAATATTTAGATTGTCTTATTTAGATAATAAGTCTATCATCAAAGTGCGAATATGACACTTTGTATATGTGAGATAGATAAGCAAAAGATCATAAACTTTTAATATGAATGCGGTAAATATCGGTGTGCTCAACCAACATTGCGGTAAAGATTAATTCAGCCGGTTTTTGCAAAATGCTTAACGTTGTCATATTTTTGTTTATTTATTCGTACTCAATACTGTATCATGCACTGGATATAATTTAAAATTCGAAATATCGTCTTGAACGAGCTTGTTTCTGAAAGATAAAAATCAAGCTATTATTAAAATGGTATAAAATTTCAATCATTTCTTTAATGAAATGGAAAAATTCCTCTGATTATAAGTATATATAGCTTTACGTTTGTAAAATTAAAATTACATTTTATCAAATTGACAAAAAGTTATCATCATAAAATTCTTACAAACAGTATGTTTTCAATGTAAGCTCAAGTTCTGCTCCATCGTACTTCGTCGTGAAAATTGATCCGATATGTAAAAAAACCGCGATTTTTGTTTGAAAGCCACACCCTGCATTATGTTCCAAAACAAAAGTTCTCATATTGAATTTCTTATTTTCATTATTAAACCCTTGAGACCGAAGCCTAGACCGTTAAAGATATCTTAAAAACTATATCGGATTTGGTTTTCGCATGGTAAAGTTAAGAAAAAAAATTTTGTCTGGAAAATTTGGAAAACCCCAAATTTTAGTGGGGTAACCCTTTTTAGTGGGGTTGTATACGTCCCCATTGGTTTCAAGTAAAGCTTTTTACGAATTTGCCTTATTATGATCTATAATTGGTTTGAAATAATTTTTAATAAGAAAAAACAAGCAAACTATGTTTTCAATTCAATTTAATTTCAAATTTAAGAAGTTAGTACACACACTTTACAGAGCAAAATTAAAATTTTAATTTCTTTATCAGCAACGCCAATGTTTTTGTGATATAGGGTGAAACAGTCACGATTTTTGGTTCCTTTTCCGATTAATGCGAACAGTTCCACAGGCCATAATTTCCTTTTGAGACAATTTATATTGTAGAATAGATAGTTGAAAAAAATTATCTAAATAAATTTCGCAACCAGTTCTTTCGAAGTTTGCCGTAAGTGAAAATATCACTGATTCACCCAAGGTACTTTCTGTGTGCGTTGCTTTTTTCCCAAGATACATATCAATTTGATAAAGGAGCCAATCTAAGCATCACACCGGCACCAACATTTGAAACCCCCTCTGGATTGGCTTTCTTTTGACGTATTGCTTCATTTAATTTTGACCAGTAAACTATATCATATGCTCGTCAGTGGATTGCTGTTGTGATGGTTAAAATGCAGCTTGGTAAGCCTTATTGAAATGGTCGAACAATGGTCTTACCTTAAATGCTCTATTCTGTCTGATATCATTTCTCGGTGGTTGTATAGCATTGTCTGCGAAATGTTAATTTGATCGGATAGTAAGATATCGATTATGAGTCATAGTATTTGCTTTTAAAGGTACACACAAATCAGGATCGCTAGAACAATAATATCTAATAGAAGGCAGTACATGATAACTCATTATGTAAGTTATTCTGAGGAATGCTTATAGCTCACAATTGCTGTAGAAAAACCACTCCTTTTTGCGAAACATAAAAGTTCACTTCGCTTCTTTATTAGAAGTAGGAGCGTTTCGAGCTGAGTCACATTCTCGAAAACGATACGATATTTCGAAAACGATACGAAACGAAAAGAAACGAAAAGATATTGGTGTAAGAACTTTTGAAAACGGAAATTCTGGAATACGATCATATATTTTTGGAGTAAATGAATGCCAACGCCATCTGAAAAGAACAAAATCGTCGAGTGCATTCTCAACGGCAGTCAGTGGTGCAATGTTTAATGCCGCGGATGATGTAGATGATTGATCAAGATCAGTTAACGTGCATTCCACAATCACAACTTCTGCGCCAGGATTAATAACTTCTACGTTCAATGCTTCTACTTCTTCTTCACTACCGTCAGCTTCTAAAATTTGGCATATTTCCATCATATCCTTCTCTGTACGAAAATTTAGAAAACATAACAGAAGGGAAAAAAGGCACAAATTTTTGGTGTTTGGAAATAATATCGCAAAAAGTTTTAGTTGAAACCGATGGGGTCATGCGCAACCCCATTTAATTTTCTGAATTTTGTAAGGACTACAAGACATATTTAGTGAGATCAATATTTTTCCAATAAAACACTTCATAATTCACAACTTACATTTACGTTTGAAACGATTTTTGCCACTTTATAAGATTTATTAGCAAAATACTGGAGCACCATAAATAGCACAGTTTGCGCGCAAAAAATAAAAAAATCCATCTGCTTAGCTGTCAGGTTGCCGATGTTGCCAGACTATATGAAGTTTTTAAAACAAGATTCAAGGGATAAATTACCGAACTTATTATAATTAAAGCGACAATAAGGAAAAAACCGTTGGAGTCATATAGTACCCCTCGGTCTTAAAGGGTTAAGGAATATCTGCTAGATAATGGTAGAAAGATGATTTTTCCCCTTTCTTCCAAAACTGCTTGTCGTCATACTTAATACCGCAAAATGACCTTCAAGTAATTAAAAACGTGACGTTGTGAAAAGTTGTCGTTGAAAAAGGTGTACAAAACGAAAAGGTTTAAATAGCTTGAAAATGAGAATATTGCCCTTCAGTGTCAGTGTCAAAAATTTAGATTCTTCTCGAGAATTGTCATTTTTTTTTTTAAAAAACCTTATTATTGTTTTTTATATTAAATCATGTCTTATTTTGGAATGGTACTCAAACATGTATTTTATTTGGAAAACCGATTGGTATTATTATAAAGAAATCCATACTGTTTTATTCCATAAGGGAGTAAGAGTCTGTTGATATGTTTGTGGTAAATTTAAAAACCTCTGGACAGATTTTGATGAAAATTTCACCACTAATCACTTTGGTTGCAGCCGTTTGTGCTGCTTCATCTCTGTTGTACAGCGATTTTACGTTAATTCAGTTTTAATCTAACTATATCAAGTTGAACGATTATACGATGTTACATATAGAATTCCAGAGCAAAATAACTAGTAAATGATTGGCCAGGCTCGTAGTCATTGGGGAATTTTTAGGGTTCAAACTTAACCGATTAATACGGAAGTGTGAACAAAAAAAAATCGATTCAATTCAAACCGATAAAAACAGATGTTGATATGTTTCATTAAAAAAAATTTGATGTATAGATGAAACATTAAAATATTTTCAGAGAAAAATTTAAAATTTCTAATTCTAAAACAATAAAAGAAAGTCTTAAGTCGGTCTAGCCTGACCCTAAACCTTCTTTTTCAAAATACAATAAAAGTATTTAAAATAGGCGAGTCCAAGACCATATTTTATAAACATTGCAATTTTGATGAAAAATGTACACATACCAAGTTTTATTCCTGTGGCTCACATATTAATGCTTTTATAGTGTTTTCGGTTGTGTGGGAGGTAGCCGTGTTCGTAGATGAATTACGTTCAATTTTTGAACATATCTTAGTTCTGATATAAAATGCAGTTATAGGAGGTAGGCGTGTCCGTGAGCAGATGACGTCAATTTTTTAAAAATCTTTGAATTGTTATAAACTATATACGTACCAAATTTGGTCTCTGTAGGTTTAACAGAAGCTAATTTATTAAGTTTTCAATTTAAGAGCTGTATTGGAAGTGGGCGTGTCCGTATGTGGATGACATCCATTTTTCGGGAATATCTTTGTTTTGATATTAAATACATACGCACCGAATTTTATTGTTGTAAATTAATTATGAGCTTATTCATGTACACAGAAAGAAAAACGGCATTCTAAATTTAAGTTTAAAATTCTTGTATTTGATCGAAATCGTACTTGAGTTTTTAAGTACCTACGATTCATACTCAGGTTTATTAAAGACAAGTATAAAACGGGATTGATGTTTAAAATCATGCGCAGCAGCTGTTATAATAAGATTTAAATACTTGAATTAGGTAAAAAGAAAAATTTTAAGTTCAAGCTTGATTTAAGTCAAGAAAAAAATTCTTAAAAAGTAAACTAAGCCTTATTTGACTTGAAGTAATCTTATATATGTACATGAGAGACTTATATACGAGAGTAGGATATAATTTACTCTCTCAAAGTGTTTTCCACGCTTTTTTCGTTATTGTTGTACATTTGTGGTCGGTTGTTGTTTTGAATCAGGGTTGCTGTATGGCTTTTCAATAAAGTATACAAATTTAGACAAAATTGTACCAAATGAAAGATATGTATATCGAATATGTAAAATTGACGCATATTAATGCAACATAAATATAACAAATAAATTATTTGTTTTCGTTTTTGTCGTTTGCTATTTTAAACCGACTTCAAAAAGGAGGAAGTTCTCAAGTTGGTTGGTTTCTCTGTTTTTTTTGTATTTTTTTTTTTGTGAATGTATGTACATCGATTACTCCTAAAGTACTTGCCCGATTGCCGTAATTTTTTGTCCACATATAGAGACCATTAACGCGGAGGTGCCCGTTTATGAAAGTGGGCGGTATTTGACAAAGGGGCGTGTCGCTATAAAAAAAACACTGTATTTCAGTAAATATTGACACTAGGGTGATAAAATTCACAGTAAAATTACAAGGGCAGGCACAAATATTAAAAGCTACGATTATATAAGTGGGCGTAGTTCGAAAAAAGGGTGTGGCAATATTGGAAAAACTCTGTTTCTCAAATAAAACTAACATTAGAGTACTGAAATTTATTAAAGATGTACCCACAATCATTGAAAATTATTATCAATAAAGTGGGCGTTATTGGAAAAAGGGGTGTGGCAATATAAGACAATTACTGTATCTCTAATAATATTGACACTAGGGTACAGAAATTAAGTACGACGGTAGGCAGAATTACTACAAATTTTTGAAATGAAAAAAAATGGGTGTTATTTAATAAGAGGTGTGGCAATATTGAAAAAAACACTGTATCTCGAATACTATTGACACTAGGATACTTAAATTAAGTACAAAGGTAGGCACAGGTATAACAAATTACTGCCAATAATGTGGGCGGTATTCGATAAAGGGGCATGTCACTTTAAGAATAACTCTATATCTCAGTAAATATTGACACTAAGGTACTGACATTTACAGAAAAACAGCAAGGGTAGGTACAATTCTAAAAAATGACGGTCAATTAAGTGGGAGCTATTCGACAAAGAGTTGTGGCAATATTGGGAAAACACTGTATCTCGAATAATATTGACGCTAGAATACTGATATTTAGTACAGAGGTAGACACACTTATTACAAATTACTGTCAATAAAGTGGGTGTCATATAGGGTGTGGCAATATTAGAAAACACTTTATCGAATACTTTTTACACAAGGGTACTGAAATGAAGTACAGAGGTAGGCACAATTATTACAAATGAATACCGAGAAAGTGGGCGTTATTCAACTAATAGGTGTGGCAGTGTTTACAAAAATTGTATAATATTGACACCAGCGTGATAAAATTCATTGTAAGAATGATTAGAATTATTGAAAACACTATGAAAAAGTGGGCAAGAATGGGTAGAATTATTGAAAACATTATGAAAAACTGGGCAACATTCGACAACGAGGCGTGTCACTAATAGAAAAAACACTATATCTCAGCCAATATTGACACTAGGGTATTGAAATCAATACAAGAATAGGTAGAGTCATAACAAAACACAATCAAGAAAGTAGATTAGATTCAACAAAGTGGCGTGTCACAATTAGAAAAACATTGCATTTCAGTTAATATTGAAACTTGGGTACTAATTTTTGGTAGGTGGGTAGGTAGAATAATTAAAAAGGTGGGATAGATTATAAATAGCGTGAGGCACTTTGAGGAAACTACTGTAAATCCGTTAATACTGATGCTAGGGAACTGAAATTTGGTGCAGGGCAAGGTTGAATTATTATAAAGTATGATCAGTATAGTACATAGTCGGGATTCAAAAAAGGGCATGACACTTTAATAAAAATTGTAAAGAGGCAAAAATTGAAAATAAGCAACAAACCATGAAATAGTAAAACATAACTTTTAATAACAATGTTTCATAAATCAAATTTTCCTTGATAATTCTTGCAAAAATTTTAAAAAATTCAAAAGAGTAAAGAATAAGAAACGACAGAAAAAAACATTTTTAAAATTACGAGCTTAAATAATTGTGTTTACGTAGCTTACAAACTTTTTCTAAAATTTATCCTATTTTCTAAAAAAGCAAGAAATAAAAACTTTTTAACAAAAAAGAAACCTACTTCAAAATCACTACAAAGTAAAAAATAATTTTAAATTACTTTACCTATTGATCGTGGTAAAATCTGATAATTTATTTATATACATTATTAAATTGGAAATCTTATAATTTTAAGTTTTCTTGATTTGTTTTATTTTTATCATAAATAAATTATTTTTTTATAATAATAAAAGCTTTGTAGTCGGCGCTAATCTTTGTCATTAAATCATGATATTTTTGCCATCCCTGCCCTTCAACTTTTTTTATTAAATTTAGTTTAAAAGTAAGTTTAAAAGCTTTGCATAAACATTCTCAATCTACTGTTTGAGTGAGCTTGAAAACTGTCATTGAATATGATATTGTGTGTTGCAGCTTCACAAAAAAATGATTTTATTAGCGCCGACTTTGAAGCTCCCGGTGTTACTCATTGTCAGTATTTTATTTAAATTTTTTTATGTTTTTTTCTATTGTTTTTTCAAAATAGTGGGGATTTTTTAAAGTTGAAAATAAAATGAAATGATTCTTAATTGTTTTCTTAATTCATATAATAAACGGAAACAATTTTGAAATATTGAGAGTTACAACAATTGAAGTACACACAAAATGAATTTAAAAAAAAACAAAAAAAACAAATTGGCCATTTCAGCCCTTGAAAGGACTTTGACCGAGCTTCTTAGGATCGATTGTGTTATGTGTGTTATTAAATTTTTTGCACACAATTGACCGAGGCCTGGACCTACATGTTTTATGCCGACTCCGAACGGCTCATGTTCTCAAGAAGCTTTACATGGCATTATTTACTCTCTGAGGTTTGCCATTGTCTGCAGAGAGGTGGTAACCGATCAGAAAAATTTTTTATTGAAAAAACTTTTCGCCACGGCTGGGGATCGAACCCGGGCTCCGAGCATGCTAAGCCACACACTTAACCTGCATGCCACGGTCACCACAAAATGAATTTAGTTCACATAAAAAAGCAGCAGACATCAGAGGATATAAAAATATTTTCGTGACTGCAAGTTTTGTGTAAAAGAAATATTTTTCATATCGTTGATAATTCCAAAAATTAATATAAAAAGCTCTTTGGATCATGATGAGCGTTCAAATATAAATATATTTAAATTTAACAAAAATTTTAAAAGTTAAAAAAAATTATCAGAAATCTAAACAAAACCGACGCAACAACCAAATTTTGTAATATTTTCAAACATTTAACTAAATATTTTTTTGTAAAAACTATTCACAAATTGTTTCTTAATTTAAAGCAGTCTAATTAAATAAAAACTATTAAAAATACAAAATTGTGTTTACATTTCTAAAACCATTTTTAAGGTTAGATCATATCAAGTTTGAATTCGAACTTGAATCGAGCTTAGACTTCTTGATTCTTCTTATTATAGGTAAGCATCAAGTTCTGATCGAGCTAAAATTATGTTTGGAGTTCTTCATTCTTTCTTAAATCGATTCTGTTTTCGGCTCGCATTAAGTTCGGATTGAGCTTAAATCGAGTCTATAATTATAAATTTTTATCTTAAATTGATCTTATTCTCAACTCGCATCAAGTGAAGATTCGGATTAATAATTCGTAGAATAAGCAATTTGTGGGATCAGTTTGATCTTATTCTTCTTGAAATCTATCCTACTTTCCGATCGAATCAAGTATTAATCCAACTTAAATTAATCTAAGCGATATAGATGTAACTCCGGTTCGCACTCAATCAGATCTCATTTTCTCCTTAAATCAATTTCGATTTTCTTGAATTAATATATTTCTTGGCTTAAAATTAAGGTCATCCGGGCTTAACGCGGGCTGTATTTAAGAATACAGCGCTTAGTGGTCCCGTTCCTAAATTAAGTATTTTGTTATGGTATAAGAAAATCCGTACTTACCGTACTTTTGACACCGCTACGGATTGATTTGTAGTTTTTAATTTTTGCGTTGTATGGGAGGTAGGCGTTTCCGTGGGCAGATGGCGTTCACTTTTAAAAAGGTCTTTGTTTTTTTTTAAAACATACGTACTAAATTTTATCTCTGTAGGATTAACAGAAGTTTATTTATTTACTTTTCAATTTTTGGGTTGTATGGGAGGTGGGCGTGTCCGTGAGTGGATGACACCCATTTTTCACCCAAGTACGACACCCAATTATGAGCTCATTTATGCAGTTTTCAATTTTTGCATTGTATTGGAGGTAGGCGTGTCCGTGGGCGGATTCCATAAATATTCCATAGAGCAGATCCTTGAGTCCATGCCACCATACGTACCGAGTTTCATTCGCATATCTCAACTCCTTCTTATCCTGTGCTCACGGACAACACACAGACGGACGTACGGACGGACATGAATAGCTCGACTCACGAGATGACGCTGTTTAAGAATATGTATACAGTTCTATACTTGACTCCCTCATTTCTAGGTGTTACAAACGTTTGCACAAAGTGAATATATCCTGACCTCATAGGTTTAGGGTTTAAAAGTTAGAGTGAGAGTCTATACAATCAGACATAACCACTCTAAGAAATATAGTTAAGATTAGACAACGAGGCGTATCATCTCCCAAAAAAAAAAAAAAAACAAAAAAACAATTTGGCCATTTCAGCCCTTGAAAGGACTTTGACCGAGCTTCTTATGATCAATTATGTTGTGTGTGTTATTAAATGTTTGCACATAATTGACCGAGAACTGGACCTACATGTTTTATGCCGACTCCGAACGGCTAAAGTTTATGTTCTCAAGAAGCTTTACATGGCATTATTTACTCTCTGAGGTTTGCCATTGTCTGCAGAGAGGTGGTAACCGATCAGAAAAATTTTTTATTGAAAAAACTTTTCGCCGCGGCTTAGGATCAAACCCGGGCTCCGAGCATGCTAAGCCACACACTTAACCTGCATGCCACGGTCATCCCAAACAAATCTTAAATGTGAAATCCGATTAATTAACAGGTGTGGAAGTTATACTTTTAAGATCGGGGACGTTAGTATATACTGTTTAATATAACCACTGAAGGAAAGATGTATTGATCAATCAACTGGGTGTATTACTACCCATACAACCCTAACACAATGGAAATAATTACCAGATATAGAAGGTACACATTTAAAATTAAGAACGGAAGTGAGGTTGCGCCCTATACAACCAACTGATGTTTTCAAATTTTAGAATGGTACGAAAATAGGAAAAAAAGTTTTGTTGTTTTTTTTTTTTAAAAACGAGTTTACAATATTAAGCCACATTATACCTTACATAAAATTTAAAAGATTTTTTAAATTATATTTAAAATTAATCAATTGCTATCCATTTATACTACACATCTTTATTTGAAGAAAATGAAGACATTTAAAATTGAGTTAATATTTTCAAAAGTTAAGCTTTCTTTTACTGAAAAATCAGTAATCAGTAAATCAAAAAGTAATTTTTTTCAGAATGTATTTTTTTGTAAAAAAGTTTTTCTTTAGGGGAGAGTGGTAATAGTTGTCACAAAATTTGAATTAACCGCTGTAACTCCCACAAATAAAGCAATAATGGCACTGCAAAACTTTTAAACATAAATTCAATATTTTATTCTTCAATCCTGATATGAATAACGTATATTATTTTAAAATAAATCAAAAAATTTTCTGGAAAAAAAATTCAACTCGTCTGGGACAAGTTACCCCACCCGTGGGGTAACTTGTCCCAATGCGAAGTCCCCGTTGTCACACTTCTTAATCGTCATCGCTGCCACACTCCGAAACACAATTTAAGTAGCATATATCAAACTATCACTTTCAATGCATTATGGGCACAACGTTTGCATTTTATACATTGACTAGCAGGCCACAGTCGTCCGAGGCTACGCCACGGACATTTTCTCTTTATCAATAATACCTTTGTATATTTGAAAAATTTTAATAATTAGAAAAGTTAAAATATTTGCATATTATTTGTATTTGAAAGCAAATTATATTAAATAGTATAATGATAATAAAGTGAAGATATTTTAATTTAAGTTATTTAATACTTCAGTATTAACAACGTTTTTTGATTCATTGGCATTATCAGAAATAAGAAAAAATCTGCTTTTCTGCTGTACCGACTGGTTTACCATAATCTACTTCTACGTTTTTCAAAGTTTTTTATTAAATATTTATTATACTCCACCCGCAAAGCGTAGCGGGCACAATAATTTTATCACAAAATTTTTTTCACCACCATGAGTCGATTAAGCCATGTCCGTCTGTCTATCTGTTCATTCGTTTGTCCACACGATTACAGCCGTCTCTTTATTGCAAATCTCTTTAAAGTCCATAATGAAATAATTTTCATGATTTGAGATTTGTCGTACAGTGGTGCTCCTGTTAAACGAAAGATATAATGTCCAGGGTCGTTCGGTAAATCGAAAAGTTCATTAAATCGGAATACTTTTTTCGAGTTTTTTATCATATAACAAAGCTAATAAATTTGTCAACTTGAAACAAATATCCTTACATTTTTTGTTTTAATTATGCACTCCAATAAAGTTGAATTTTTGAACTTGTTTTAGGTATTATTAAATGTTTAGAAAGCTGTTGATTAAAATCTGTTCACACTCCAAATGAAAAATCCAAGATTATGTCAATACATTCCTTTAATGTTTTTTTTAAAAAGGAAACCCTTCAATATGTATATTAGCCCGAAGGGACTATTTGAGAATAAGATAAGTAAATACATATTAATGTTATTACAAATTAAAAAACAAACGATGCGAGCTCAGAGAAGCAAATGTTGTTAAATAGAATACCTACAATTTTAAATGTTCGCAATATAGAGTCAACAACATTAAATAAGGGTTCGTTATATTGGAAGTTCAAAACCTTCATAATTTATACAAAAATTAATGTGTTCAATTGAAAGATCAAACATAAGTCTTGTTTTCTTGTTAAATAAAACGTACTCTGAGTTTGAAATATGAAAAATTGGAAAAAAAATATAAGACTTCGGGCAAGTCGAAGATCATTTTTAATGGTTTTATTTTTTATTTGTCTATTATTCATCATTAAAGTGATGAATTAAAGTATATTCCTATGTATATATTCCTCACTTTATATTCCATAAAGTTTTTTAAAAAAGCTTTTGTACTTCAAATATTCATCTTAAAAAGTGTTCAAACATGCTAGTTTAGTAGACATTTCATCCAATATCCCAGCAAAATTTTTTGTTAGGTCTTGTTTTTTAATCGATTCTAAAATGCATTACATAAATGCTAATGCAAGAACTTAAATTTAATCCGTAATAAATTCACGGCAATGCATTCACATCAACTTGAAAGTTGTTATTGAAGTATTAATTTCTTGAAATCAATTATAAACCAACCGTTTTAAGCGCTTAATCTTTTCAAGTGACAGGCTTTCGATTACCTCTAATGACTGGCTATATAAAAATAATGGGTTTAGTAAGCGAGAGGGTAAGCGATGAATGCAATTTTCTGGATTACTTTTTCGATTATATGTAAGCGAAGATTTTGCTGGGATGTTCTCCAGCAATACATTTCTCCAGAGCTTTTTAGAAAAACGTGCTCGTGTCATTAATGTCAGGAATAAAAATATACTTTATAATTTTGTGATTACTAATTTCTAAGACTATACATCGACAAACAAACCTTATTTGCAGCTCATAACCTGCTAGAACACAATTTTTAATAGTAATATATTTTTCGGTGTCCTGTTACATAAAACAATTTAAAAGCTCAATTTATTACTTACTTCAAAATTTTTTAAAAAAAAATGAAATTGATTAAAATTCATTACATTTTGTATTTAAATTAAATAAATGGCGTTTTATAACAATTTTATGGCGTTCTGATGTATTTTCAATTTATTTTGAAAATGTCTATTTAAAACTCTAAGATGGTTTCCTAATTCCTTTAATTTACTAAAATACATATTATTTACATATTATTCTGTTCAAATCAACTAACAAAAACTGTCAAAAATACAGTTTTTAAGAAAAAACTATTCTAAAAATTATTCTAATTTTCATGACTCTTGACCTTGTTCTCCCAGAGCAAGTTTGCTTTGGGAATTATGTAGATAATGACTATGAAACAAATTTCTGATATCAATTTGTTATCACTGTGATATTGTGATATTTATGGTCGAGAATAAGGCAGTCAAATGTTACAGACCTCAGTCTTGTCTATTAAAGTCGAAGCTAAAATGTATAAAGAGTACTATAAAGAAATTTATAAAAATTAGAAAAAAAGTTTTTTAATTTAATTTTAATATTTTTTCTATTTTTCACTTAATTTTTATATAGAAGACGTGGATTGATTTCAAAAAAACATTTAAATTGATAGTTATTCAGGGTCACTGAGGGAAAATTTGTTAACGTTTTACTTCCCGGTCCTATTTTTTCCTCAATTATGCAAAATTATTCAAAATAGATCTTTGGGGATTTACTCACTATTGCTAGTCAAAATTTTGCGTAAACAAAACATTTTTGAAAAATTCCTTGATTGCGGAAAATTTTTCAGTTTTGTATATGTTACCAAATTAATTTTCAAATGATATCATATGTATTAATATCGATGAGATTAATTTTGTATATTGTTACCTACTTTTATAAATAATACAATGAATTTGAATATATCTGTTTACTCATTTGCACTTAAACAAAATAATCATAACAGCAAATTATTATTTAAAAAAATTATATTAATTTCGTAGTACTTTTTAAGCATTGCTTTTATGAGGTTAAGTATAACCTTCTTAAAGGGTGCACAATTTAGTTTCCGGCCCGGGTGCCAGCAACCCTAGCTACGCCACTGCCTCACTCCGATTGCAGTCGTGAAAGCAAATAATTGCATGCTAAATTTACCAACAATTTTCTCTTTGAGTCGCTGCTCTTGCTCTCCTAGCGCGGAGCATCGCTCTTGCATTTTCTGTTAAACTTGTCAAACTTGTTTTACGTCGAGGCATTTATTTGTAGGGAAATACGAACACTTCATTTTTTAAACTTTTAATTTATCTTTAATCTATACAAAATATGCTATCACACTTGTGAATGCCGCATTTTGAAATATTAAAAAATTGGAAAACTACAATAATAATATGTGTAAAGAAATTGCATGCGGCGAAACAAATATGCACACATTGGTTTGCAGCTCATCATTCTACAGCAATAACAGCACAGCAAGGTTTATTTAACTTGTATTCCCATCACGTCAAAGAGCGCCAACTGCTTTTGGTTACTCTTCGAATGAGTGTGGAGAGCGAGATCAATAAACTTTAAAGAGAAGGGTTGATAGCAACATGTAGTTTAAACTCTCGTAACACAAACGCGTGAGAAGCAAACGACCAAGCAATGCTTAGCATCGGTGGTAATTTCCTAAAAAACTTAACAACTTAATTAAATATATTTATTGTTAAATTTTCTTAAATAAACCCCACCTATGGCATTCTGTAGCACAAATATGATATTTTAAAATTTTTTTCATAAAAATCGGTCCAGTAGTTTTGGAGTCATTGGTGAACTTAATATTTCCACTTCAATTTTATATAATAGTATAGACGACAATTATTATTGGATTTGACGCTTGACAACAATTTACACATAACGAATCCACGTTATATTCATGGATACTAGCTGTATTCGGCTTGCATCATGATATCTGAAGATGTCCGACATTGGTTTGTAAGTCGTTTGCGAGTTCTTGGCATATTTCCTTAAATTCAAATAAAACATAGAATACTTTCAAAATGGTTATATGAAATTATATGTGACAACAAGCCCCGCAAGCGCTGTGACAACCTGTACCATTTGCAAAAAAATGTAAAAAATGTTCTGTAAATTTATATATAAAGTTTTATCTAAAAATTCATAAGTATTAGCAAAATATAATACTAATTGTAATTGAAATTTATTTCAAGTTGAATATAACACACTTCTATTTGTCTAAACACAAATTTTTAAAAAATATAAAAATACACAAATCCAACTTAGTTTCTTAAATTTCTTTTAATTTTTGCAAAACAAAACTAACGGCACTTAAACTTTTTTGGGATGCTAGACATTGCAATAGCGTATAGATGGCATTGATATTCAACTCGATAACGTGTTGAATCAAAAGATATCGGCGTTGTGCCAACTAGTTCTTGAGACAACGGGGACGACTCTCCCCTACTTTAAAAAGAAACAAATAAAAGTTAAAAAATTTGCGAGTTTTTATCACTATAACAAAAAAAAACTAGTAAGGTATATCTTCGACTTGGTCGAAGTTAAAATACCCCCACGGCCGATTCTTAAGGGTGGAAGAATATTAAATTGATGAGCTTTTTGTATGTGATTTTGAGAGATTTTATTATTTTTATGTGTCTAAAATACATACATATCAAATTGTTTTCCTGCAGCTTAAATATAAGCCTTTTTATAAATTTTTAAATGTTGGGGTTTTATGGGAGGTGGGCGTGTTAGATTGTGTATGACGCCCATTTTTCTAGCATACCTCAGTTTCGACAAAGAATACACAAATACCGAGGTTTTGTCTTGTAACTTTAATATTAGCCTCTTAATAGATTTTTCAATTTTGGGGTTGTATGGGAGGTGGGCGTGTTATTGGGTGGAGAAAGCCCATTTTTATAACACACCTCAGTTTTGACATTAAATACACAAATACCGAGTTTCCATCTTGTAACTTTAATATTAGCCTCTTTATAGATTGTTCAATTTTGAGGTTGTATGGGAGGTGGGCGTGTTAATCAGTGGATGACGCCCATTTTTCTAACACACCTCAGTTTTGACATTGAATACACAAATACCGAGTTTCCGTCTTGTAACTTTAATATTAGCCTCTTTATAGATTTTTCAATTTTGGGGTTGTATGGGAGGTGGGCGTGTTAGTGGGTGGATGACGCCCATTTTTCTAAGACATATCAGTTTTGACATAGAATACACATATACCAAATTTCAGTATTGTAGCTTTAATATTAGCTTCTTTGTAGAGTTTTCAATTTTGGGGTTGTATGGGAGGTAGGCGTGGTTTTCATCCGATTTAGCCCATTCTCGAACTTGACCTTAGTTTTTTTAAAAAAAGCTTAAATATCGAATTTCATTACGATAGCTTCAAAATTACGGCTGTAATCGTGTCGACAGACAGACGGACAGACGGACAGACGGACAGACGGACAGACGGACAGACGGACAGACGGACAGACAGACGGACATGGCTAAATCAACTCAGGTGGTGATGCTGAGCAAGAATATATATACTTTTCCATACCTACCACGCCTCCTTTTGGGTGTTACACACATCGTGACAAAATTAATATACCCCTTACGCAGTACGCGTGGGGGTATAAAAAAAGGATTCTTGGATTTTAGCGAAACTTTTTTGTAATTGTATGTAAAGTATTAACCTTTGACTTCCAAAATATTAGCTGCCCCTTTTCATAACCAAGAAACTTATAGAAGTTTAAAGAAGTGACTTTTTGCGAAAAATAATCAATTTTATTTGGACAAATATTTAAAATTTAGCAAAGTTCAAAAGGGAATTACGAAAAAAAAGATTCATTGATTTTGATGAAGCTTTTTTGTAATTTTATTTGAAATATTATCTTTTGACTTCCAAAATATTATCTGCCCCTTTTCATAACCTAGAAAGTTATAGAAGTTTAAAAAAAGTGACATTTTGCGAAAAATAGTCAATTTTGTATAGAAAAATATTCAAAATTTAGCAAGTTCAAAATGGAATTACGAAAAAAGGATTTTTTGATTTTGATGAAACTTTTTTGATGAATACATTTTTGACTTCCAAACTATTATCTTCATCTTTTTATAAGCAAGAAAGTTATAGTAGTAACAGAAGAGTTTAAGTAACACAAATTATTTCAGTCCTTGAAAGTACTTTGACCGAGCTTCTAATGATCAATCGTGTTGTGTGTGTAATTTAATGTTTGCACACAATTGGTCGAGAACTGGACCTACATGTTTTATGCCGACTCCGAACTGCTTAAGTTCATGTTCTCAAGAAGCTATATGTAACATTATTTCCTCTCTGAGATTTGCCATTGTCTGCAGAGAAGTTTTTTTTGAAAAAACTTTTTGCCGCGACTGGGGATCGAACTCGAAGCATGCTAAGCCACACACTTACCCTGCATGCCACGGTCACCACAACTTTTTGACTTCCAAAGTCTTTAACTTTTTATAAGCAAGAAAGTTATAGTAGTAACAAAATAGTTTTAGTAACACAAATTATTTCAGATAGTTTTTTTTAAATATAAAAATAAAATGGCCTTCTCAATATTTTTAATGAAAATATTGTTGCTGGCATCTAATACTATCTTAGCATCTAAAAGAACGATCAAATCAAAATCAAATGTTATTATTAATGAAGAAATTGAGCAGTTTATTATATTAGTTTATGATTCTTATATTGTTTGTAGTGATTCTGATGAAGAGGTCAGTGGCGTTGAAAGTCAGTAGCGATATCTTCTTAATATATAAAATCAAATGTTTGTCTGTCTGTCTGTGCCGTATAGGCTCGCGCACCGTTTATCCAATTGAGCTGAAATTTGGACACCGAGTACCTTTCATAGTGAGAAAGAACGTAAGGGGTGTAAAAAAGTGGGCGGAAGTATATGGGCGTGGAATTACTTCTAAACGCCTAAACCGATTTCAATGAATTTTGGTATGAAGGTTTAACTGCGCCCAAAATAAAACATAAGCCATAAAAAATTCCAAAGCCCCTTCCGCAAGAAGGGGCTTTAAGTAGTGCGTTCTTAAGACTTAATAACTCCTAAACACCTGGACCGATTTCAATTAAATTTGGAATGAAGGTTCGACTGCGCCCAAGATAACATAGGCTATAAAAATTCCAAAGACTTCCGTAAGGGGGCGCTTTAAGTAGTGCGTTTCAAAGACTCAATAACTCCTAAACGCCTGAACCGATTTCAATGAAATTTGATATGAACGTTCAACTGCACCCAAGATAAAACAAAAATTATAAAAAAAATTCCAAAGACTTCCGAAAGAGGGCGCTTTAAGTAGTACATTGTTAAGACTCAATAACTCCTAAATGACTTGATCGATTTTACTAAAATGTGGTACGTAAAATAACTTGACTCTGCAACAGAATTGAGGCTATTTAAATTTCAGAAAACTACCGTGAGAGGGGGCTTTATTCAATCAACTATGTTCGGCCCATTCAAGTCAAAACGGATGAGTTTGATGAAACTTGGCAAGCATTTGTATCTGTTACTGAAATAGATCCTATGCTTTTAAAAGTTCTTTCGACAAAAATCAAGGAATGAGCCGAAGTCAAGAGCCAAAGACTAAAAAATAGAAGTTTAACAAAAACGAGCAGAAGCTATGTAAAGATGAAAAAAAAATTAACCGAACAGCATCGACCAAAACCGAAGTTGAACGAAAACAATCCAAAAATCGAATGGAATTTATTTGAGATAAAATTGCATATTAAACGCATGCGTAGAAAAACTTTAAACGCATTTTTCTCGAAATGACTTTTCAAACTGCACTCAGAAAATAGTTTCTCGGAACATGATAAAAAAGGCATCATTTTTAGAGAAAATTAGTATTGCTCCAGAGAATGCTTTTCTCTAAATGCGATCCTAAAATTCTCTAAAAATGATAGAAACCTTCTATGAAAAAGAGAAATATATAAAAATAATTCGATTTTAGAGAAAAAGACTCTTTAGTTTTGAGAAAACATTAGTTTTTATTGAAGGAAAAACTTCTCTAGTGAATTTTTTATCAAAATATATGAAAAAATTTTCATTTTCAAAAAATTTTTCTGTATAAATGAGAATTTTTTTGTGCGAGAAAAATATTTGTCATTATAAGAGACATTGGAATATTTCCATTTCCTAGAACTGAAGAAATATTTCTTCGAAAATGTGAAAATTTATTCTAATTGGAGAAAATTTTATTTGAAAAGAGAAAATTGCTTTTATCGAAAATAGAGAAATTTTTCACCGGAGGAAGATATGTGTTTTTTTTCTGAGTGCGGGTGTCCATTTTCCTCAGAAACCAGACGTCAGATCAAGACGTTGAAGATGTCATTGTTTGGTTTTAATCATGTCTGGCAGGTACAGTTTTACGGAAATTTGACTAAACACTTTCGACGGAAGGAGGGGGAAAAACCACAAAAAACGATAATTTAAAAAATTTTAAAATTGAATTGATAATTTTAAAAACGTAAAAATGAGAGCAGTTTTGAAAATCGTCCTCTTTCTGTGCTCGAGGCACAACCATCCGGGTTACATCCGCTAGTTGTTAATAAAAAATAAGTTACCAATTTTATTTTTCTATTGTAAATAAAATAAAATATGCATAAAAGAGGAATTTTTTTTTAAATAAACACAAATGAGGATGTGTATGAATAAAAGATGTACCTCCATACAAAATCATGTAAAAAATTAATATGGTTCCAAGGGAGGCACCCCTAAGGTTATAGCAATTTCAACCATTTTCAGTGCACATCTATTTCTCTAATTGTCTAGCCTTTTGACCAAATTTTCGGTCGGCTTATGGAAATTCAGATCTTAGAGTATAAAGATAATTGGTGCACGGAATGTGATATCTCCCATACAACAGAAACGATATTTAGCCTTTATTGAATCTATACTTTTCAATTAGGAATAAACATACAAGTAATTTGATTTTTTAACTGAAACAATATGGCCGGGATAAGAATACCCAGAGGACACCTCTTATTAATTTACCATAATTATACCAAATTGTCTAACTATAAACAAAAGCAAAAGTTTTCAAATTAACAACCGCTTTAAATATTACCAGAAATTTTAGAAAAAATAATATGGAATTGTGGAACATATCAAACCCATAATCCACACCTTAGGTACAACACTAGAACTAGAAAGGTGCTGGGTATTACCAGCTAGTTATACATATGCATTTAGATGCTTGTTATTTATCTTCATAACTTTAAAGTATAGTTTTAAAATTTCTGAACCTCTACAATTCGTATCATTTGTATGACAATCACTTAACCATTAAAACAAAGATTAAATAATATTATAAATTGCGTAAAACATGTATATTAATAAAAAATTCCACTGAATCCAAAAAGATATGCAAAAAAAAATAACCATCATTGATGACTCATTAGAATGCAATTCATGTGCAATTTAAACAAATTAAGGCAAAAAAATGCATTCATAAAAAGACGCTTAAGGCAGTGTGGAATGGCAAAAAATAAAACACTTTAAGCCTAGTATATGAGACTCACACACCCGCCGTACACACTCATACATGTGCACAAAACCAACGTCCCCGAAGTGACGGGAGGGCAATAACTTCATATTTTTGTTATTTATACTGCTAGCTGTAGCACCCACTACACCGCATCGACGCAATCTATTGAATATCTAGCCTGTTGCTTGAGTTGCATGCAAATTGCAACGTTTACAGGGTGTGTGTTGCTTACATTCGCTGTTGTTTGTGCAAAGGAAATATCAGAACATGCAATGGGGTTTTTTTAATTGTTGTTTTCGTTGCTGTTGTTATTGTGATTGTTCGTGTGGATATACTAAGTGAATTTAAAAAAAAAAAAAAATGCACACACACATAACAACAACACCATGACTGCAATTTTATTACTGCCAGTTCAAACTGCGTTGCATTGCAACGAACTAATTTTTAAAGCAGTTTAACTCGATAACTAAGTTGCATTTAAAAATTGAGCTGCATAAAGTTGTCCTTTGAAAAAAACATACAGTAAAGTGGAGTTACTGTTACTGGAAAATAATATGCATATTGATAACTGGCTTGAGCTAGTTTAAGTTTTTGTATCAGTTGCTGTTGGTTAGTCCAATAACTGAGAGAAAATAAATTAAAGTGCCAAAGTAGTAATGGTATTAAGGATACAATTTTGTAAGTATTAATTTCGAAGCTAGTGAGTTTCGGTCGAAGAAAAATAATAAATTTTTCAGGGACAAAAAAATTATAAGTAATACTTGTGATAAAGACTGCTTTTTATAAATATTTTAGTTCTAAAAACATGAATTTAATCACAAAAATTCTCAACGATTCATGATACTTTGGTATTTTTTCATGTCATTAACGAAATTTGTTATTGGTTGCTTGGTCTTATGCACAGCCTTTATGAACTTTAAACACATGACTTATGAATATTTCATACAAGTATTGAAAAATAACCAAAGGAACGTGAATCGTTCAGAATTTTTGTGATAAAATTCATACAACTCATGTAGAACTTCCATTTACAACTAAAATATTTATAAAAACTACTCCTTTTCAAAAGTATTCCTTATAATTTTTTCTTGTCCCTGAAAAATTGATTATTTTCCTTCGACCGCAACTCGCTTAAACTTCGAAATTAATGCTCACAAAATGTAATCCCTACTACCATTACTACTTTGGTAGTTTAATCTCTTTTCTCTCAGTTATTAAAAGTAATCTTAAAATTCTCCGTAACCTGCAACCTGAACAAAATATTTCATACAAGTATTGAATATTTTATAAGTCATGTGTTTAAAGTTCATAAAGTGTGTGCATAGGACCCAGGAACCAATAAAAAACTTCGTAAATGTCATGAAAAATTACCAAAGGAACGTGAATCGTTCAGAATTTTTGTGATTAAATTCATACAACTCATGTAGAACTGCCATTTAGAACTAAAATATTTATAGAAACTACTCCTTTTCAAAAGTATTCTTTATAATTTTTTCTTGTCCCTGAAAAATTGATTATTTTGCTTCGACCTAAACTCACTTTAGCTTCGAAATTAATGCTCACAAAATGTAATCCTTACTACCATTCCTACTTTGGTAGTTTAATTTCTTTTCTCTCAGTTATGAAAAGTATTCTTAAAATTCTCAGTAACCTGCAACCTGAACAAAATAACAATCATAATTTGTCCTTCTAAGAAGTATCTGCATATTGCTTAAAATGCATTTGAAGGACACACGTATAACTCGTCAAATTATCCATTTAAGTAAGTCTACAAAAGGTCGACTTGTTAAGACAGTTACACCATGTTAGGGTTGGTATGCCAAAACTATTTATGAAATTTATTATTACAAACAAAAAGACAAAGAAAAAACATCGATTAGATAATAAAACCTTTGCATGTTTAACTGTTTGTACGTACCTGCTGTATGGTTTGGCTGGCTTTGTATGCTATTTGCTATTTCTGCTTTTTGATCCCTAATAAAAAACAAACCTTTTGTGTTGGCCATTAACTTTATGTAATTTCTACTTAGATTGATTTTGTGTCTGCCGCAATCAACCATAAAAATCAGTTTATAGTTAGCCATAATTAAGTAATAAGTAAAAAATAGTCGGTTAAAACGAACAGAAATGCACGCTACCATTATGGTTATATGCACACCTAAAGTTTTGAAAATGTACTTAGATATATGAAAAAATATCACTCAGCAATATTTAAATCAATAACATTGACTTAAAACTATTTTAAGTTTTTAACAATAATCCATTCAAATATAATCTGGTAATATACTACTTACAAGACTTTATTTTTTGTTATTGAATTATAGAAAACTTGTTGATTGATTACCTTGGTTTTCTACTCCTGACAATTGACAATTAATTTGTAGATAAGAAATTTTGTGAAAATGCTATCTATGCTGTTTTTTTTTACTAGAAATATTCGATGATTTGAGTGTTTTAAGATTAGTACCTCCATATCTAAGAACTTTTGAAGCGAGTAATTAATATAAAACGAGAAAAATTAATTAAAATTAATGAAATTTTTTTATTTGTTGATATCAATAAAGCGTTTTTATAACTATTTTTATGTGTATAATTTCTTTTTTTTTTAATAAGAATGCCCGTTTTATTTTTATCATGTCATGGCCTGTACCATGCTAAAAATTATAGAATATAGTTATATGGTGACGATTAATGGATTCAAAATTCATGGGTATAGGAGCTTTTATAGCATTTTCTGTAGGTTGTTTATTATGCCGACTCGATTTTGTATGGAGAAAATTAATGTCAGCCGGACACTGACTCAAAAGTTGGAGAGACTCTTAGAAACCATTTCTGCGTCATTTTTTTGGATCAGAAATAGTCCCATGGAGCGGTTTTGGTTCTCCTGGACCGCTTTTTTTGGCAAAATTCATGTTTTTTCTCGTATAACTGTTTTTTTCCTTTAGAATACATACCTAAGATAAGTAAAAAAGTAAAGATGTTGGCACACAAATATTGGCTAAAAACAATTTTAAAATGTATTGTCTTTGCAAAATCTTTGAGACCCCAAAAAAAAATCGATATTTCGTCATTTCCGAAAAGTGGTTTTTTTAAACACCATCGATCTAAGCCAGCTTTTAATGTCAAATATTCGAAAAACCTTGCTATTAAAATATCGTTGCTTTAGCATCATACAAGTAATTATTTTCTTCATTTGACAACTCTTAATGCTTGTGAGGAAAATATTTAAGTTTCTTAGCAGTTTCATAAAGGTCGTTTTTTGTTAATAATATTATTAAAACGTACCATCAAATCCGAAGTATTTTTAACAAATTAAAAAAATGTCAAATCCGAATCTGAAGCATTTTTGGAAGAATTGCTTTTTTTGTCTGAAGGTAGAGGGTCGGCCTTTTTCGACATATGAGTATCTCTGGCATTTACTGTCTGTTCTTAAGTTTAAGGTTTCGTAATATTTTTGTATTGAGTAGACCAATTTTTTTTGCTCCAAAGGTCATTCAATTCAAATACCCCATTCTAGCGCTTACCTACCATTACAATGTGAATGAAAGAATTAATGACATTTAAAATTAGTCCGGAACACCAGACTATCTTTATTAACGCAATAAGAATATTCTCTATGCCTCCTGCAACGGCATATTCTAGGCATAGAGAATACCCTCATAATTTCTATAATCAATAAAAATTATTCCATCCAAGGAGTCTTCGTTTTTGAATTCTTCAACGGATTATATGTCAACCAATTCAGCTGCATTCTCATTTTTATGCCAAGATATTAACCTGATCTTTAAGAGAGTATCCGTAACGCTGCACCAAGTTCCGTGTTTTTGTGGATATGCTTTCTAGAAATGGATTTATTTGAATAGTTTCTTTGTTATTACAATTTATTATAAATTACCGAACTCATTTATGACTGCCTTCAAATAACGCCACCACCACTCCTTAAATGCATGTCATTTTTGACGGGTGGTAACCTTAATATGACCACACTATAAATGCCAGATCGATCTGTCAATGTAACATAACATAAGTATAACATGACCAAGTTTTCTAAATCACACAATTTTCAGTATTATTTTAAAAGTGGATAAAGAAAAATTTCGTACCCTACGTAAAGTGCACAAGAAACAAAAGAAAAGGTCAATTAATATAATGATGGATCTGCTTCGTCGTATTCAACCGTAAAATATTGGATTGCAAAGTTCAAAAGAGGATGAATCAGCACAAAAGACCCACAAAACATGCCGGGGAAGTACCAAAAATAGTGACTCGAATAGGACAGGTAATCGCGATACAGTTTTCAAGCCCTCCTCTTGGCTTCGGCGTCCTTTTCTTCTGACTTTTTCTTTTACCTTCTCAGGTACTTTAAGGAGGTACCTAAGGAGCTAAGGTTGTAAAATTTTTTAATCCGTTGGACACTTGACTTCGATGTTCCCGCTTATGGTGGCATATCACGAACCGAAGTGCCTGTATTCTGAGTAAACAGCCGCTTAACGTTCTGGCCCACCGCTTGGTTCGCTGGACCACTTTTTCTCCCTGAGCCTGGCATTTTTGATAAAGGGGTAAGCTGTTTGTATCGTTTTATGATCCCTCCGACAGTTTTTACGTGGTGTTTGGATTTTCCAGGTATTTGCAAATAATTGCTTTCCGCTTTTCTTCTTGTTGAGACGACATCTTTTCAGTAGCTCTTTTATTTTACTAATGAGTATTTTTTTTTAATCTGCAATATTTATACTTGATTTAGGTACCAAATATGTTGCTATAGAGGTAACACTTTTTTATAAATAACCTCAAAACAAAAGGACAGTTATTTCTGGGACAATCTTTAAATTGGTAATATAGTTTATGAACGACCCCTTCTGTGTAATTAGTTTTTGTGCTGTTATACATGGTTTTTAAATATGTTTAAATTATAAAAGCTAAAATTATAATTTCCCAGTTGTCTTCTATCTTCTTCTTCTAATATATAAAATCAAATGTTTGTCTGTCTGTCTGTCTGTTCCGTATAGGCTCGCGTACCGTTTATCCGATTGAGCTGAAATTTGGACACCGAGTAACTTTTATAGTGAAAAAGAACATAGAGGGTTTAAAAAAGTGGGCGGAAGTATGTGGGCGTGGCACTCTTTAATAAATTCTAAACGCCTAAACCGATTTCAATGAAATTCGGTATGAAGGTTCTCCCAAAATAAAACATAGACTATAAAAAATTCCAAAGACTTACGCAAGAGGGCGCTTTAAGTAGTACATTTTTAAGACTCAATAACTCCTAAACGCCTGGACCTATTTCAATGAAATTTGGTATGAAGGTTCAACTGCAACCAATATAAAGCATAGGTAAAGAAGTGGGTGGAAGTATGTGGGCATGGCAATCTGTAATAACTTCTAAGCGCCTGAACCGATTTCCATGACATTTGGTATGAAGGTGCAACTGCTCCCAAAATAAAACATAGGAAATAAAAAATTACAAAAACTTCCGCAAGAGGGCGCTTTAAGTAGTGCGTTTTTATTAAGACTTAATAACTCCTAAACTCCTGCACCGATTTCAATGAAATTTAGTATGAAGGTTCAACTGCACCAAAGATAAAGAAAAGGTAAAAAATTGAGCGGAATTATGTGCGCGTGGCGCTCTATAATAACTCCTAAACACCTGGACCGATTTCAATTAAATTTGGAATGAAGATTCGACTGCGCCCAAGATAACATAGGCTATAAAAATTCGAAAGAGTTTCCGTAAGGGGGCGCTTTAAGTAGTGCGTTTTAAAGACTCAATAACTCCTAAATGACTTGATTGGTTTACTAAAATTTGGTTCATGAAATAACTTGACTCTGCAACAGAATTGAGGCTATTTAAATTTCAGAAAAATTCCGTTAGAGGGCGCTTTATTCAATCAACTATGTTCGGCTCATTCACGTCAAAACGGATGAACCGATTTTGATGAAACTTGGCAAGCATTTGCATCTGGTACTGAAATAGAACTATGCTTTTAAAAGTTCTTTCGACAAAAAACAAGGAATGAGCCGAAGGCAAACGAAGTCAAGAACCAAACACGAACGAAAAAAAATAAGTTTAACGAATACCAGCAGAAGCTATATAAAGATGAAACAAAATTAACCAAACAGTATCGACCAAAACCGAAGTTGAACGAAAACAATCCAAAAATCGAATGGAATTTATTTGAGATAAAATTGCATATTAATGCATGCGTAGAAAAACTTTAAACGCATTTTTCAAACTGCACTCACAAAATAGTTTCTCGGAATATGATAAAAAAGGCATCATATTTAGAGAAAATTGGTATTGCTCCAGAGAATGCTTTTCTCTAAATGCGATCCTAAAATTCTCTAAAAATGATAGAAACCTTCTATGAAAAAGAGAAATATATATAAATAATTCGATTTTAGAGAAAAAGACTCTTTAGTTTTGAGAAAAAATTTGTTTCTATTGAAGGAAAAACTTCTCATAGTGAATTTTTTATCAAAATATATGAAAAAAATTTTCATTTGCAAAAAATTTTTCTGTATAAATGAGAATTTTTTGTGCGAGAAAAATATTTGTCATTATAAGAGACATTGAAATATTTCCATTTCCTAGAACTGAAGAAATATTTCTTCGAAAATGTGAAAATTTATTCTAATTGAAGAAAATTTTATTTGAAAATAGAAAATTGCTTTTATCGAAAATAGAGAAATTTTTCACCGGAGGAAGATATGTGTTTTTTTTCTGAGTGCGGGTGTCCATTTTCCTTAGAAACCAGACGTCAGATCAAGACGTTGAAGATGTCATTGTTTTGTTTTAATCATGTCTGGCAGGTACAGTTTTACGGAAATTTGACTAAACACTTTCGACGGAAGGAGGGGGCAAAAAACCGCAAAAAACAATAATTTAAAAAATTTTAAAATTGAATTGATAATTTTAAAAACGTAATAATGAGAGCAGTTTTGAAAATCGTCCTCTTTCTGTGCTCGAGGCACAACCCCGAGTAACACCGGGTTACATCCGGTAGTTGAATTATATAAAAGATCAGAAATTTCCAATCTAAATTTTTGTCTAAAAAAATATACAAGTTAGTTGCATGAATCTGTCAGTATATCGAAAATTTATATGACTTACATTAAATGCGATAAATCAACTAATAAATCTTTTGACTTATCCAAGAACTAAGACGGTACCAAACTGTCGAATACCTTGTGTAAACTTTCATAAGTTTTTGTGTTATTTTTACTTAAGTATTTTTTCTCGCTGTATTTAGCCTTGAATAAAAAAACAAAATGATCTGGAAAGAAATGCATAAAATACTTTGTGCATTTTTATACAAAAAATTTGAATTTTAATTGTTAAAAATGCAAGTAGCATTCATTTATTTTTCTTAGCCAAATACCTACCAAATCCTTTACAAACAAATCTGTTTGTTGTAGCGTGCAAACAATAACAAATGAAAATTCCAGAAGCAGGTCAACATTGCATGTATGATACCTTAACCACTAACTCTTAACTGCAACAAAGTTGGTCATATTTACAGCACACTGCGTGAGTGACAACTACGTCTGTATATATGTATGTATGTATATAATTAGCCAAACATGGCAACACTAGGTAGTGGTGTGGTACCTGGAATGCCGCTCGCTGAACCTACCTGAATGTTTATGATTTTTCATAAAATTTTCATAGTGCTTGAACTGTGATATAAAGATTAAGATAGTCGCAGATAAACTTGGTTTTGTTTGAAAAAGGAAAACGTGCAGCTTAAAACATGCACACACACATCAACTAATACACTTACTTACATACTCGTTTGGGTACCGCGACAGGCAACAGACAACAAATAGTTATAGATTGTTTTTGTATCTGGAAGTTTTTAATATGTGCTCAAAATACCAACGAACCAACACTAAACAACAAAACAAATCTTTGGCTTGCGATTCGATACATAGGCGAGTCGTTGTTGGTGGTGGTGGTGGTAGTGGTGGTGCTGTCGGAGCTTCTTCTGAGGACGGCATAAAATTTCAATTTCAGTTGCGCGAAAACCGTTTGAACGAATTGTTGTGCTGCAACGAGCGTTAAAATTTAATTCAAGTGTGTTGCATTAAAATTAATTAAAATAAAATAAAATAAAAAAAAAACTCATAAGCGTGTTTAAAAAACATTTAAAGAAAACCGTGAAAAAGCGTGCCGTTTTGTGCGTTTGCATTATTTAAGTTTTGATTGTTTTTTTTATATCAACGCACGCTAATATATATTCAACACGTATTTTGCGTGTCTGAAATTAAATAAAAATTTACGAACAAAAAAAAAAATAAATTAACTCAAAACATAATATTAAAAATGGCTGCTGAAAACGATATTGAAGTCAGTACTAGAGCGGAAAATGCCAATGTTAACACGGTTAACATTGAAGCAGCAACGACAACGTCAACGTCAGTGCCGGAGTTGACTTCGACACCGGCCACGCTGCCGGTAACAACAATTGCAACTATAGATGCAGAAACAGATGCCAATGATATTAAAACAACAACAACAATAACAACAATGAAACTCACTACGACGAGTCCACCAATCACTAACGGTGAAAATAATGGCAATGCCGAGAAGCAACAACAACAACAAACGCAGACTGATAACAACAGCAAAGGTAAAGCGAAACGAGCCGAATTGAGCCAAACCAAAGCAAATCAAAACCTAACTAACAACATTAAAACCAGACAGCATCCGCCAGGCCAGGCTGTTACCAAGCTCCTGTCTTCCCTTGCGTCTGCAACAGCTTTTTTCACTCTCTAGACAGGTTGTGTGCACAGCCTTTAGACCACATTCACCAACAACCAAACAACGTACCAACCAGCCACAATGCATTCATCCACAATTTCTCTGCATAGTTTGTTTTTTATGTTTTTTTTATTTCAACATTGCAATGTTATTGAACCAAATTAACCAAGATCTATGGTTGTGCGCATGCCTGCCTTGAATGGATGCTATCCATAGCTCATGCGCATGCGCAACACACGATCATGGCCAATACACGATATATAAGCGCGCAGAGTGTGCAGAAAAGTCTTGTTAAATGTTTTCGCTTTAAATTTCGTGTTAAATCAGCAACGAAGACGACGACGACGACGACTAGTGAAAATTAAATGGAAAATTATGCAGACCGTTCGACTGAACGACCGACCAAGTGGTGAAAGCCAAATTGACGGGTTGTGTTCCAAAACTAGCTATAGATTTATGTATCTATTTTTTTTTTATTTATGCTTTTCATGTTGTTGATGAAAAGCAATGAAAATAGTTTTAGTGCTTAATTAAATTTAATTGCGGGCAATGGGGCGAGAAACCCGTAACAAAAAAAAAAAAAAAAAACAAAATAATGGAAGGGTCTACAGTACGCTATATACAGTACAGAAATTTTCAATTGAATTGAAATCAAGTGTTACAAAATGTAACAGTGCAGAAGTAAGAGTTTTAGATAAGAAAGTTTCATTCAAACCAAACTAATTCGAGTTTATTGACTCATACATGACTATTTTCAAATGTTTCTTAATATTAAAGTAGAAAATAGCTTCTTATAGACGTCTCATTGTTTTTAACCTTAAATTAACTAATTTTTGAGACAAATATTGTTTCAGAATATTTCGTATTGCTGTGTATTGGAAAGTAATCTGCATGAACGGACAGATGTTATTTTAATAAACTATATCATTTTGAGTCGATGCACATAGGGGTATTTGGCTCGAAAAACCGCTCAAAAATATTTTTTTGTCCCAAGTAAATGATATTTGTCTAAAATAACTTGAAAAGGGCTATAAAGCTTGTTTCGACCAAATAAAGGTGTAAATTAAGTTTCTTAAGGAGGGACATAACATTCGCGGCAGAGAAAACAGACCTTTTTTTGAAAAATTCATAACTCAGTCAAAAACAAACATTTTCCAAATTTTTTTTTTAATTATTGTAGAGAATTGAACAAATTACAAAAAAAATATTCAAGAAAAAATTTATTTTTCACTCCAACATGATTTTGTAGAGCTCCAAACTGGCGGCAGAGAAAAAAACGGGGCCTCGCGGTTGCTGCGCTGGGAGTCGCAAAAATTGTCCGATCTGGAAAAAAATTACTTTTTTTACATTTTTTTTTTCACTTTTTGGTGATGTTCCAAATTTGAAAGTGTGTTTTTCGAAAAAAATATTGACTTTAAAATTCATAAAAAATCGAAAAAAAATTTAAAAAAAGCGCGTGTCATACGAAAGCGAATCAAGTTTTAAATAATACAAAAAAAAAAATTCGTCAAAAAATGAACCCTCTAGTGCCGCAACCAGTACGAAAAACAGGGTTTCGAGATAAACGCGTTCAAAGTTTGTGAACAAAGAAAAATGCAAGGAAAAATAAAAATGCGCTCTCACTAATCCGACTGTAACTTTTGAGCTCGTAAAAATTTTTCCATGAAATTTTTTTCTTAGAATCTTAAGAATATTTACTAAAATACAAAATTATAAAAATAAACGGCCAATGTCATGTCCCTTTTCTCTTTCATTTCAAATTTTCTCTTTCATCATACTAGACACCTATCAGGGACAATGAAATCTGGGGGAGGGGGGCGGTTTCGGGCAGCATTTTTTTTCGGTTTTTGCTTCTTGACATCTTTCTTCATTAGCTTATACCAAATTTGTTACCCAATAACACCAAATAATATAACAAAAGGTTCATACTAAAAAAAAAAATTTTTTTAAAAATTTCCCATTTTCATACCTTCATAACAAATTATATATCTAAATAAATAAAGCTTCAATATCCATAAAAAAGTTGTATTTTAAAGTACATACCTGCAGCAAAATCTTCCATAACAACAAACTTATTTCACAATATTAATAACAAAAAAAAAAAATATTTGTTTAGGTGTGATCTTTTTCACTCAAATTAACTCAATAACAATGCAAGCTTACGATCGATGACTTTCAACTGATGCTGCGACGAAGTGTGTGCATTAAAATTAAAAAAACAAATGGTAACTTATTTAATGAGTATTAACAAAAGCTAGAAAATAATTTTGCTTCTCAACTTTACATTTTGAGAAATTGATTAATGAGCGGTTTTTCGAGCCAAATACCCCTATGTGCGATGAATGACCAAAAACATTATTTATCAGAAAAACCCTTCTTGAGTTGTGGAGAAAGGAATCTATACATATAACAATGCTAAGGAAACGATTTTTGTTAAACGATATTTTCACTTTTACCTCGTTAAATAAGCATATTCTCTATTATTAATACACAGTGCAACAGCAATTAATAATTGCATATATCTCAAAGGTGTCGTGTAGTCATTGGCACACAGAACATACACACTTAGGCGTTTTTCTGTGTGAGTTTAAATAAACGATTTTTCAAGGTATCTTGACCTTGACCTATAAGGTTTCGTTCTGAAATTGAAAGAATCATGAAAATTTGTCAATTCTTTTCTGACTTATACTCTCAAATACTCCTCTAAGCACTGTCACTGCAGCAAGAGCGCCACCTACCAGGTCAAACTTTAGACCTAAACCATATACAGACCCAGCCGCATACACACACCACATTTCTTAAAAATCGGTTCATCCGTTTAGGAGGAGTTCAGTGACAAAGCCATATACAGAAGAATTTAATATATAATTGCTGATGTACCCGGTCTTGCCCGGGCTGTGTAACTTTACAATTTAGAAGGAACATTATTTTCCTATTAATTGCAACTGACCATAAAAGCAAAAAGGATGGCTCATGACTTTAATTATGACCAAATGCAATTCAGCTTATGACAATATAACGGAAATGTATTGAACATAACCAATTAAAAATATTTTTCCTGGCTGCCTATGGTTGTACGGTTAAGACGTTCTTTATAAATGTACAATATATAAAAATGCAATTGGATCTTCGCAACCAACCCGATATAGCGGCGACTTGGCTAAATGGAGGAAAATTAGAGCATTCAATAGTAGACCGGATCGAAATTTAGATTTCGCCGGTCGGGGTCTCAAAAGTTAGAGGAACTCATTAAAATGATTTCTGCATACTTTTTTTTCAAATCGGAGAAAAACCGCCGAAGCAATTTTGATTCTCCTGAAGGTCCTTTTTGATAAAAAAAGCATGTTTTTTTGCTTGTAACTTTTTATTTTTCACAGAACGCATACCCACAACTGCTAAAATATTAAATTTCTTACTTATACCAATATTCTGATATTAAAAAAATTTAAAAATTATGTTCCATTATAACTCTTATTGACCACCAAAAATTTAAATTTTTGATATTTTTAAAAATAAATTTTTTCAAACCGCTTTAAAAGACACATTTTTTTTTAGATTTACGTGAAAGTGTTATGGTTGGAAAGGTATTAAGTTCTTCTTTCTTTCTATGTATCGCTTTAATCAAAGCTGTTTGCAAAAACTGACAGAATGTGGGAAATCGACTTTAGAAATCTGATAAAATGAAATATTTCTTATTCATACAAACAATTTATTTCATTTGTTCACTGCTTTGTCGTCCAGTTTTCGATAAATTTTTTTTTTAATCACATAGCTTTGATTAAAGCGATACACAGAACGAAAGAAGAACTTAATAACTTTCGAACAATAACAATTCCACGTAAATCTAATAAAAAATGTGCCTTTTATAGCGGTTTCAAAAAAATGCCTTTTTAAAAATAGCAAAAAATTCAATTTTTGGTGATCATAAGAGTTATAATGAAACAAAATTTAAACATTTTTTTTTATGTCAAAATGTTAGTATGAGTAAGGAATTTAATATTTAAGAAGATGTGGGTATGCGTTCTGTGTAAACTAAAAAGTTACAAGCAAAAAACATGTTTTTTTTACCAAAAAGGACCTTCAGAAGAATCAAAATTGCTTCGGCGGTTTCTCTCCGATTTGAAAAAGAAGTATGCAGAAATGATTTTAATGAGTTCCTCCAACTTTTGAGACCCCGACCGGTTGAAATTTTTTTTTATCCATATAAGAATGATCCGGTCTATTCAATAGTCAAGCTACCGTTATCAGACAGAAGCAGTGTTGATTGTTTGTAATTGCAGTACTATGACCCATATAGCACATATTAATGACCTGAACACAGCATTAAAATGTATAAAGTTTAAAATAAAATCCTTAATGAGTATACCATGACCAGTTTATTTATCAAAAGGTATGTATTCGGAGTTTGTTTGAAGAATGCTACAATAAACATCGTTAAATTATGCAACATGTGCAAAATTCTGTATAAACCATTTTCTTGTTTGATTTTGAGTTAAAAAATATATTTAGAATATTGTTAGACCATAAAAATATCAGCAAGAACAAAATTTCTCCAATTCAAACCAAACACATGAAATTTGTACACTCAGAAAAAAGCTTAACGGAATATGATAAAAAAGGCATCATATTTAGAGAAAAATGGTATAAACTTTGCTCCAGAGAATGTTATTCTCTAATTTCGATACTAAAAATTCTCTAAAAATGGTAAAAAGCTTCCATGAAAAAGAAAAATATATCGTTTTTTGAGAAAAAACTTTTTATTTTTGAGAACAGATTTGTTTTTATTGAAGAAAATACTTCTCTTAGTGAATTTTTTATCAAAATATAAGAAAAGTTTTTCATTTTCAAAAAATTTTTCTCTATAAATGAGAAATTTTTGTGCGAGAAAAATACTTATCATTATTAGAGACATTGAAATATTTCCATTTCCTAGAAGTAAAGAAATATTTCTTCGAAAATGTGAAAATTTATTCTAATTTAAGAAAATTTTATTTGAAAAAGAGAAAATTTCTATATCGAAAATAGAGAAATTTTTTAACGGAGCAAGGTATGTGTTTTTTTCTCAGTGTACCCTCGTGATTTATTTAAAGTCAAAAATATTTTCATGACGGGAACTAAAGACATTTGAATTCGAAAAGTATATGGTTTAAAATAATTGAAATAAGAACTAAATAAACACAATGAAAGATATCTAAACAAAATATAAAACTAGTTCTTTCCCGTCAAAATGACGGGCCCGGTTTCAATAAAGGAAAATACATGAAATATTGAAATCAGCGATTTTTAGTTTAAAATTTTTGTAAAATACTTTAAAATAAAAACGGAAATTATAGTAGATACGACGAAATAAGTTTAAACATTTTTTGTAAAACTGAGAATTTCAAAATGTAAAAAATATAAAAAGTTTTTTAAGATTCAATAAATCACAAAACAAAAAATGCCCAAAAATATGTTGTGAAACTTTAAAAAAAAAAAAATTCAAACGTTCCGCACTCACATTTTACGGAATTATGTTATAGTAATAATACACTAAGATGGGCTTCCAACTGCTCACCTGGTCTTCAGGCTCCCCGCCCATTGCAGTGTTTTCCAAGCGGAAGTCTCTTTGAAAGCTCATGAATCTGTTGAAATAACAGCTTAAACAGTCTTTAGTTGCCATAGATTTCTCATTTCTAATTGTGATGTTTCTTTTGTTTTAATTCAATATCTTCCTATATTGGATTCCAGGAACCAGAGACCTTCAAGAAATCTGCAAAGTAGTCTCTTGAATCGGTTGTATTTACTAAGCAATTATCGGCAGTTGGGCATAATAATAATTATAATTGGTATTCCTCTAGCCAGATGCAAACTTTTTAGAAATAAGCCATCCATTAAGAATATTAACAATAGGTGACACATGCTATAGGGCTATTCCAAACTTAAATGACTGTTGTTTTATAATTGCATAATTTATTTTCACTACAAAATCTAAAAAAAATCACGTGCTTTGGAACTAATTTCACTTATATCTTTTTATTTAAATACGAAACCACGATTTAAAAAAGTCTATGTCCATCTAGAAAGGTTAAAAGTTCTGTTTGTGAAATTTTCATCGAAATCGATCCAGTGGTTTATGAATTTACCCTCCACATGTCAACAAACTGTATGCCAAGATAGATTGAAGATGTGGGAACATTTTCAAATGCAATATCTCCGGAACCACTGGACCGATTTCGTGCAAACTTCACATAAACTATCTACAGACAATCTCCAATCTCCACAATCTCCAGTCTTTGAAGTTAGTAGTGACATCAAATGTATTTATTTTATAAATAAAGACAACAAAGTCACTCAGTATTTTTATGGAATCTCGCAAAACAATTTTTTTTTGTAGTTCAAGCAAAGGCAAACATAATAAGTGGAACAAGATTACCTTGTTCGGTGCTGCTCTGCTCTGTTCCAATTCCAATTCTTCTGGAATTGGAATGTTTTGGCATATAAGCTGCCAGTTACCATCTTTTCTCCAAATGAACATTTGGCTTGATGTGAATCACAGCGATTTCAGCGCTGGTTCAATCTTTTCTAAGTGCTTTCATGTCCTTCAGGTTTAATCTAGTTATTACAAATTATGAACGAGTTAACAATTGTAACATCAATAAAATGCCATAAAATCTTGACTACACTCACAAAAAAATCATGTAAAAATAACGCTTTTTTAACACTTTATCATGTTATTGAATTTCAACACGATCAGTTATGTTAATAATTAACACTTTACATAATAATTCAACTGTGTTAAAAGAACACGATGAAAATGTTGTCTGAACAGGATGAAGGAACATTAACTGGTTAGAACTGTTTAAGAGAAGAGGAAACATTGTTCGCAATGTAGGGATATTCTTTTTATATGCCGATGCAATGAGCAAATCTACACTTTACTCATGTTATTTTTTAACACTGCATAATGTAATGTTAATTTTTGAAAAGTGTTGTTGTTTTGCGTGTACAAATGATCATGTTAGATTGACAGGAGCCGTTGAAATATTTTGTCTTATTTTTCCCTGGGTGTACAATTTCATACTCTTTCTGTCGATTGCGTAAGTAGTCTTGAGTATCTAAGGTTTATCAACGTATCCCATGTTCACATTGCAATCTTTGACAACCTTGGGATATGTAATTCTTTCCTTCTCTCCGTTCTTTTTTCTTCAATCAACAGTTTCTATGATATAAAATTTATGAGCATTACTTCCTAGCGGCACTATCCTTTTATCGATCTATTTTAGCAATGCCAATCCAAAATTCGCTAATCTGATCTATATTCTTTGACAGTTTGTAAAATTTGCTAAAAGTAGCTGACAGTGCTGTTAGAAGTGCCAACATCTGCACTTTTTGGTTATAAGATATTATCACTATCACAAACCATGTTCTAGAAATAATTTGTGATATATTAACATCTCTCAGTTTCATTTCTGTTGGCCAAAAATCTCTGTAGCTTGTTCAGCGTTTTATGCCTATCCGTATATTCACACCAACAAAAGTTTTTCATTTCTTGCATATTTGTAGTAAGTGGGCTTACCTGATTTTCTACTGGTCTGAGTCGCATAGAAATTGGTTTGGAAAAACATTTGCTGAAATAAATGAAACTGAAGTCTTGCTCGGCTGAATAGCCAAAAACGCCTCTTTCCAAACAATTTTGTTAACCTTGAGCTTCCTTGTCGGTTTCGCAAATGGCATACAATTGTCATCACTGTAGTCGCTAATTTCGCTAATATGAAAATGTAAATTTATCTTCTAAGATTTTGCAGTTTTGTGACTTTAATAAAATAGTGACAAAATACAAAATTAGTTATTCGTTAAGCTCACGATATATCTGATATTAAAGTATAAAAATTATCTTTAATTGATGAGTAGTAAAGGTGGTAGGTATTCCCTAAAGTATTACCTAAAAACGTTGCATGTGCTTGAAAAAATTTATAAAAATGACCCATACAAACTGCGCTGTAAGACGTAATTCTACGCCCAAGGTTGTTTGTCAGCTCCGACGTGCGATTTATATATATGCGAATATAATATTATTAACATGGTGCCAAAAAAATAATTTTTTCACTTTTAGATGCAAATATGTGACAACACTTATTAAAGAAATTCATAATTTGATTTTACCCCCTAATATAATTTAGTTTCATCCAAACTAGTTCTAAAGGTGGCAAAGGACTATCTATCACCCCTAAAAAAGTCAAAGTTTTTAATTTTTAAATCGTCAAGTTCAAGTCAAGTTTAAAATTATTGATTTTGCACATTTAAATACAATCTTTTCAAAATCCAGGATAAGACCCTTTCATCTTCTGCCACTATTGTGGTTTTTTCCAAAAAAATATCTTACAAATTACTAATAACTCAATTCCTGCAAATTTAGCATAGAAAGGACGATTTATACTGTTTAAAAAATTATAATTTTTTGCAAACAATGAAGATATAATCTGCTCCTTTTTAAACTTTTGAGCTTTTTTCAATTTTCAATTTCTTACATATGAGCATTCCCACAGAATGGTCTACCGGTACCGAACAATAAAATGTTAAATAAACAAATAATTGTTTTGTTATTATTTAAAAAAATTGCTTGAATTTTTAGAACTTGCTGCACTTACAGCTTATTTCAGTTTTAATTCTGAGAAAATTAGCCTGATATCTGAGAAATATCTTTTTCTTGTTTTTAGCTGCTTTCAAGAGCTTTTTCTCTTTAGTATTTTTCGTTTATTTATAAACGTTATGTTTGCACTCTTCTTATAACATCCATCTTTAAACTACAGAGCTTCGAGATCGTTCTAAGCAAGTACCTGAAAATTGTAACTTAAATCAAATTTGGTCGCCTCACTATAAAAACAGTTACCACAGATAAAAATCATACAAAACATTTAATATTGGTTATGAAATTGTGTAGCGTTCGCGATCATGCGCCGGTTTTAAATACACTTTGTATGGGAAGTATGGAAAGGTTTCATTCGATTTTGCTGAATTTTAAACAAAGTTTTAACAGTTAAAATTAGAGGTCATGTGCTTATTCTCAAGTCATTGAATTAATTTTTTTATGGATTTTTAAATAATTTTCCATTTAGAGAACGTCAATTTGTATGGGAGGTATACGTGGTTTTTATCCTACTTGGATAAAACTCCTATTGGATTGGATTAAACTCAAATATCGAACTTGATGACGATAACTTAATAATAACGGCTGTAATCATGTCAACAGACAGGGGGACATACAAAAACAGGGACGGACATTGTTAAATTCACTTAGTTGGTGGTACTGATGGATACTATATGTACTTTTCTATATCTGCCACGCCTCCTTATGGGCTAAAAAAAAAGTCGTGATGAAGTTAATAACCACATACATATAACGGGTGGGGTTATAATAATGTCATAATTTTCTCACTAGCCTCATATGTATTTTTTTTTTTTTTTATTATTATTACTTATGTAAACCTCACAAATAATATATACGATGTTTTTGGTAGGTAATGTAATATTTAGCTGAAATTACTTTAACTAATTCTTATTACAAACGTGATGGAAAAATATGTCGCGTCCTAGATGTCGAGTTCGCTATTAAGCTTAAGCTCGATAAAAAACAAAACGAATGGAAATATGTCAAAATGACAAATATTTCTTGAAATCTACGTTAATCTGTTTTAATTTATAATTCACCACTTTAAAATAGTATGTTGCGTTTTGTAGATATCTGCATTTTTCTAGATGCAGTCGAAAACGAGTTCCATTTTTTGTCCCTGTTTATTGCTAATATGTTGGAAATATAAAATCTAAAGAACCTAACTTTTTTTCTAAATATAGTGCTAATAAAATGCTATCAAAAACTTGAAAAAAAAAGAAAATTTATTTTGAGTTTTATATATTTTTTTGCTCCTTCCTCAAAGGCGTACGAATCATATCTTTTCATTCATCACATTTTCATAAGTTGACCATTTCACTTTCAGGCCATCTTATGGCAAGATGGACGGCTGAAGCTAATTTTGGAATGAGGGGACAAAATCATCATTTTTCCATCACCTATCACATATATCAAAATCCAGGATGAAACCTTTTGTTTTGGGTTCACTTTTGGGGTGTGGAAGTCGGAATTTCATATATAAATTCTATTTATTTTACTCTTTGGTTAAAATTTCACCACGAAGAACGATTGAATATAATTTGGACATTCTGCCAATACCTTTTCCACATCAAAATCAAAATCTACATCAATTTTTGAGCAAAATCCAGCATTGAATCTTTTCATATTCAATAACTTTAAATGTTTGTTTTTGAAAAGTCTTAAAATAATTTTTACTGTTAGGTTATGCAACGACATGAACGATAATGATTGTAATTCGGTTAAAATGTACGAATTATATTATGTATATAAAAGTTTACATGCATTAACTTGAATAATTTATTGAAATTCAACGATAAATCTTAATTGTTCATCGAGCTTTTTCGAACAGAGATAAAGCAGTTTGAATTGCTGTTACAGCTATAAAAATGAGTTCAATGGACATTTCACAATACAAGAAATTTCACGAAAAAAAAATGTTTGCGAATTGGCAGATGTAAACTAATTATTTTTGGTGGAAAATGATGATGGATGATGAAAACTGCTTTCATAGATTAAGACATTGAAAATGTATACCACGAAATCGCAATGCCAACTAGAGTTCAGCATCCGAACGTTATTTGTCATACACTTGAGTTAGCCTAACTGACAATTGGTGACATTTATATTATGTATTCTTGACAGATAATGACAAATAATTACATTTAACAATTTAAACGATAATTAATTTGTTTTTACCGCCTACACATTTTCAACTTGGTGCCAACCGGCATACATTTGCCAAGGTCACATTTAATAATTTTACATTTAAAATTTTTATGCCATTGTTTGTTTTATCATGCCAAAACTAAGATTTTTTTTACGCTTTTATCAGTCAAGTCGTAGTTGAATTGTTGTTGCACTGTTGTTCCACCAACTTGAATAATGTTCACAGATAATGAATAAGATATATTTTGCAACATGTGCGAATTTAACAGATAATTTTCATTCTATACTTTTGAAAAAAAATTATTAAGTGTGAGTGATGTGAGTCACACCTTAAATGGCAACGACTTGGCATTGTTAACTAAGTTGTTGTGAAAAATTTAAATGAAAAACTTTAACACAGATAGAAACTGATAATAAAAGCTAACAATTTTTAGCTTTTAAGATCGATGCATAAGATGTGACGCTTAAGATGTGGTCGTGCATCAATTTTCTTCGTTAACAACTCGCTAGCAAGATCAACTTATTCTGGTTATTATTGACAGTTGTAAAGTTATTGACAAGCGCAAAAACTTTCATTCCAAAATGAAATTGAAAGCTTATTATTTGACAATACTTATCAACATTAGAAAAGAAACAACTAAATAGAAAATAGCAAAAAGAAATTATCTAAAATATAATTGACTTTTCAATTGCACGTGCGATAAAAGAATAATTAAGATTACCTTGTCAATAAATTGCTACAATTATTAACGACCAGAATAAGGCTGTAAATTATTTTGCTGTCTGAAAAATAACAATTTCAATAAGTATGTAGAACACTGCAAACTTCAGAACAATTGCTTATCACTCACATATATAAAATATATAATTTATTAATAATAATATAAGAATTAAAAACAAACAATTCATCGAAACGATGTCGATAATAAAAATATAACAACAGTTCGAATATTGCGTACCAAGAAGTAGGTTCAATTATAGACCTATTCTGGTTATTAAAACAACAAAGAAAGCATATGTTTTTGCATTTATTAAATTAAAAAAATAATCAGTGAAGTGTATTTTTGTTGGCATATTTATCTATTTAAAAATTTTTGTATTTCTTAAAAAAAGTGCAAAATTGTAGCTTGTTTGCATATCTTCAGTATTGAAGAAAATATTTTTTTATATTTTCGCATCGTGCTCGAATTTTATGTTTGCATTTTGGTTCAGAACAAACAATTAGCTGCAAATAGAATTTTATTACTTTTTCATAATAAATTAAAAAAATATTATCTACCATGTTTATTTGTTATTTTTAAGCAAGACGTCTGGTGAACGGCGATAATGACAAAACAATTAATTTTAATTTTCATGAAAATGTGCCGGCATCTTTATCAAATAAACACTTTTGTTGCTTTTTATGAGTTTTAATCTAAGACCGTTGAAATCCAAATGTAAAGTTATTTTGGTGATGTTTTTGTTCAGCTTTTATTTCAATTTTTACAAAAGCATTTCAAATGATAACGAGACTTGATAAAATTTAATAGCACTTAAAATTATTTTGTTTTGTGTTGTAAACAGAGTAGAAAAATCAACAGGGTGTATTTTTAAAAATCAAAGATATGGACTGAGGCATGAAGAAAAGGGAGTTTGTACTGTCGTATCGAGCAAGCGTGTTAAGGGAGGAAGACAAAAGAACTGCCTGATTCATAGTTAAATAGTACTCGCACCTGGTTAAGTTGCATGCAAACATTAGCAAATTAAATTTCGTTATGTCGTCAATGGAATAATCAATAACCGTTAACAACATGTTAAATTACACAGTGTTGTTGTACATAATTAGTATTATGTTTGATGCGGAAAATTACGATATTGTATACTAGTACATTTATCAAAGAGCTCAGCGTAACTAATTATGAAGACTTTATAAGCTTTAAAAATTTTGGCAATATTGCTATTTTATTTATAAAAAAATCACTAATATTTTCTCTAAACTAACTTGAATTACTCATGAATAACCTCTTTTAAAAATGCTTTAAGTAAAAAGTCAAAGAAGTAGTGCACATAATTTTTTATTTATATTATACATAGTATTTTATTGAAGTCTTATCAATATTGTAGCAAAGTCATTATTATTAATTACTGCTTGACTTTTTTGAAGGAGTATTGATCGGCTCTTGAGTATACTGTCAATAGATTTTCCATATCAAAACTCATTCTTTAAACAAAATTCAGGATTATAACCCTTCTGTCATTTTTTCGACAACATAAAATATCTTACAAATTACTTATAACTAAATTCGTGCAAATTCACCATCCATAGGAAGGACGATTTATAGTGTTCAAAAGAAAAAACACTGTGAAAAATATAATCTGCTACTTTTTCACACAAATCGCTTTTCAAGTTTGGCTCTTACATCACTTTCCATTCGTCACATTTTCATTACTTAATCATTTCACTTCCCATTTTATGGTATGAAGGACTATTGATACATATTTTGGGAAGAGGCGACAAAATCATTATTTTCCCATCAACTATCACATATAAAATAATTCTGAATAAGACCATCTGAATCCACTTTTGGGATGTGGAAGTCGGGCTTTCATCATAAAACCCGATTTTTTGCCTTTTCGGATCAAATTTCATTACGTACGACGATTGATCGGAACTTGGGCGAACCGATTTTCCACATCAAAATGTATTTATGAAAAAATCTAGCATTCAATGTTTTCATATACTAGCTCTTTAAATGTTCATTCTGAAAAATCTTTTAAAATTATACTTACTGTAAGGCCGTTGTACGGTATAAAGTGTAATTATTATACAATAACAATACAATTACAATTATAATTACAATTACAATAAGCAGAGGAGTTTGTGGGTATAGTTAGCAATAACTTTTAGAAGTAAATATTTATGCAGACATATATATATCAATAGAACCGTAGAGACCTTAGGTAACTACTGATGAGAGAATTCATTTGATTCCATCAAAAAGACACAAATTATCAAACTTTGTATGGAGTACTACATTTTAAAGAAGAAATTTTTTTTAACCGGTTGTGGGCACCCTTGTAAAATATCCTGAAAATGAAAAATATGAAGTAAAAGTGAAGCCACTAAATAAAGAAAGAAAGGAAATTTATTTATTCTTAAAGCCTTCAATGGCGCAAAGAGCAACTAAAAATAGTGTAAAACACTTCAAAGCAGAAAAAATAAAATGTACATGAAAATTAAAATAAATTAAAATAAAGTTATTGATCGTCCGCATCCGAATCGCAATGTTTGCAGGTGTAATAGCCGCATCCGCGTACCGTGGGGGGGCTGTGCGCCCCGGGCGGCATTATTATAGGGGCGGCACTGAAGCTAAATTAAGCATTTTACAAAATAGATATGTCTAAAATAACATTCTTAAAAGCAAGGAAAGAAGAAATTAAAATTATTGAAATACCTTAATCGAGAACCTAGTTCAAGAACAAGGTGGTACAAAATTAATCATCCAATTTTGTTTTTGAATATCTGTTCTAGTAAATAAAAACAAGTAAAGAAATCCTAAAGTCGGTCTAGGCCGACTATGAAATACCCTAAACCCACTTTTCAAAAAAAAAATTTTTTATTGTAAATTGGCGTCTCCAAGGGTGGATGAAGCCTATATTTTATATGCATTTAAATGTTGATGAAAAATTTACACATACCACGTTTTATTCCTGTAGCTCACAGTTAATGCCTTTATTGTGCTTTCGCTATGGGAGGTGGGCGTGTTCATGGACGGACTACTCCCAATTTTGGAACACACCTTAGTTTTGGTATAAAATACATGCATACCAAATTTAATTTCTATATGACAAACATAACTTTATTTATTGAGTTTAAAACTTTTTGGGTTGAATTGGAAATAGGCGTGTCCGTTGGCGCATGACGGCCATTTTTCAAAACCATCTTTGTTTTGTCATAAAAAACATACGTGCCAAATTATAGCTCTGTAGGTAAAACAGAGGCTTATTTATTGCGTTTTCAACTTTTGGGTTGTATGGGAGGTGGGCGTGTCCGTGAGCGGATGACGTCCATTTTTCAAAGACATCTTTGTGTTTGTATAAAACACATACATGTCAAATTTTATTGTTGTAGGCTAATTATGAGGTGAGTTATGCAGTTTTCAATTTTCGCGTTGTATGGGAGGTAGGCGTGTCCGTGGACGGACGATGTCCACTTTTCAAAACCATCTTTGTTTTAATACAAAAAACATATGTACCAAATTTTAGCTCTTTAGGTTAAACACAGGCTTAGAGTGGGTCGAAAAAAAAGTTTGAAAAAACCATCCCTATTTTAAAGTTGACCTCGAGAGGATTCCGAAAACAAAAAAATTTTTTTTTTGGACCACCGGAAAAACAGCCAAAATGGTATTTTTTGCATAACTTAAGCATTACATGTCAGATCTTAAAAATAAATAATTTTTTGAACACAAATTAAACAAATTTGACGGAGTTTAATTAAATGGGAAAAAAAAAGAAATTTAAGGGGGATAAATCGGGCTAATGGCGCTTACTAATTGAAAATGACCTCAAAAGTAAAACTGTACTAAGAAGACATTGTAGTGCTCGTAAAGCCCTTTTCAACGACATATAATTTTTTAAGATCTTGCTGTGTGCGGTGAATGTAATGAAAATTGTCATTAAGTGGCTTTGAGTGGATGTAATGGAAATTGTCTCTACAATAACTCTTACCAGGCAACGTAAAAAATTTTTTTTTCAAAATAAAAGTTATGAGCAACGTAAAAAATTTTTTCTCGCCTATAACTGTTATGAGGCAACGTAAAAAATATAAATTGAAAATAACTGTTATGAAGCAACTTATAAAATATTTTTCAAAATTTCGAGAATTTTTTCGATCTAAAAAAAATAAATAACTGTTATTTTGGATCTCTGATTCTCCTTCAAAAAAGCTCTTTAATGCTTTTGATTATTTGAAAAAACAGTTCAGTCGAGTCTTAAAACAGGATTCAATAAGTGGTGGAAGAATTAGTTTTCTTCGCCTCTTGAAGAGTAGATAATTTTGACTTACGTAGTATAAGAATTAGGTTGATAATATGTATACTAGAATGTTTTTATATAGGTACTTGAGAACAATAAAAGATTATATTCTAAAGATTTTCGATAAAGCTTCTATGTGTATACACAGAAAAATCGCCACATAAAAACCTAATAATGAAGAACAAAGTTAAACAGATTTCTCTATGGTTTTTACCCAAGAAGATGTTCTTAAAGTTATTGGCTATGTCTTCTAAAAGTAATAAATTTAAGAAGAAATCTCATACAGCTACTAGGTTTTCTTCTTGATTTTTGTCGGAAGGAATGTTACGAAGCTACAAAGTTTTCTACATGATTTCTTCTTAAAAAAATACCTCTTCTCTTTCGTCTTTCATGCCCCTTGTTTTTCAAATGTCTTGAAAATATGAATTTAAGATGAAGATAAGAAGATATTTTAAGATTTCTTCGTAAAAAATACCTCTCCTCTTTCGTCTAAACTGCCTCTTGTTCTAAATATGTTTTAAGCGGAAATATTGCAGATTTTATGTGGCATTTTTTTCTCTGTGTATGTTTGAAAACAATGCCTACAAAACCCTATATTAATATCAAAGATGTTTTTGTATATTGTATATGAGAGGGGCGGTCAATTGGGAATCCGCCCCGGGCGGCTTAACCTTTCGGTACGCCACTGAATAGTCGGCATGCATGTCAGTGCCTCATAACGTCATAGGCTATGGCAGTCGTTTTACGGGCTCATTGTCGATTTAGCACCACTTAATGGCTTCTTTGTATTGATCAAAAGTAATTTTTGCAGTTGACATGGCTAAAAAACCTAAAAAAATCCGCATATGAGACACAATATGATAAGGTTTACTTAAATAACACTTTAAAAAATAGTCCACCTGACGATTGTAACAGAACTATGGCAGTACTGTCTTTAGTCTTACCGTTTTCGTCAGGATTATGATTAGTCGGGTGGTTGTTGTTAACATAAATAACGATATAGAACACTTTCTTCGCTTAACACACCCATTCAGCTAAAAAAATAAGGTGCCCACAACCGGTAAAATTTTGGTGCCCAGAACTGGAAAATTCATAGCTGTCAAAAAATGACCAGTTAATTTTTCGGTGCAAGCATTTTGATCAAAACAATATAAAATCACAAAATATATTGAATTTCCTTCTGAAATATACATTTACAAACCTTTTTGCAATAATTCACTTCAATTTATCGCACTTTGAACACAATAAAAAATTAGATCACTTCTAATCTTCACACATGAAAATATATTATCGACTGTAGCTACTACGCATATGCATCTGTTCACTTCAGTGTCAGCACTAAAACATCGTGCAAAAATTGCGCACAAACGACAATTTTCAAATCAACTGCATATTCTCACTGTCAAAAGTTATACAGGGGTGCCCACAACCGGATAATGGCCACAACCGGTTAACTTGCCTTATGTTGATCTGTAGGAGCGTCTCAATCGGGTCTCAAAAAGTTTTCAGAAATACGTGCTCATGTCAAGATTAAAAATATACTTTGGGGCTTACGAATAGTTCACATCCTTCGTAGAAAGTGTCGAAATTTTCAAATAAAGGTTTAACTTTAAAAAATTCCTTACCAATAAACGATATATTATTGGCATATGGGCATCTCCCAAAAAAGCTCCACCAAAAATGAAGAAAAACATTAAAATAAAGCACTCTAAAAGCTTATAACTTTATTTTTTTTTTATTTTGATTAGTATGACTGCTATGTAACTTGAATTCAACTTATTATGATGTATTTTTATTAAAATTTATAACGAACATCTTTACTGTATTTTACTACTGTGGAAAAATTTGTCGCGTCCATGATGTCGCGTCCGTATTCGAGCTATATCTATTTAAAAAAAGATAAGAGATAATTTTTATGTTTCATAAGTCTACTAAGAATAGTTATCCTTTGACCTCCATTAACATGTATGTTATATATAAAAAAAGTTCTCAAAATTTGCTAAATTTTGCGTATTTCTATACGAGCTTAAAAAACTTCTGTTTTTTGTCGCGTCCGTTTCATTGAATGATTGATTATTACTTTGTACTAATTTGTACTAAATCTCGCCAATATTTTTATAAAATGTAGCACTCTATCGTCGCGTTAGAGCACTTATATATATATCGGCTCATTTTGCTTCTTTCTTGTTTTTCGAGTAATTAAAACCGTGCGAATGTCGCGTCCGTGCGACTGGGAGATGCCCATATGTGCTAGTATCATACTTTGAATAAGTGTCGACGTTAGCTCATATTTAGTAAAATGTTAATTTTTTTACTATAAACTTGAGTGGTCTCTACAAGATCTTGAAAATGGAACGAGCGTAGGTTTTTGGTCCCCACCACATTATTACTGTCCAATGAAAACTAAACCAGCCTCTGTTATAAGCCTCTAATACGTTGACGACCACCGCAAACGAAAGAAATCATCTTTGGCTCCACTGCCATTAAATTTAAATTTTTATTCTCCACCAGACCGCTTCGAACAGCGGTCTAATACTGATCGACCTCACCGCGGCGCGAAACATGGTAGTTAGTATCATCAGATTCCAATACCTCGATATCCACAAAGCCATCTGGCTGGCCCCAGATCAAAAAAAGTGAAACCAGGTTGATCATGTTGTTATTGACGGAAGGCACGTTTCAAGCGTACTGGATATGCGCACATTTTGGGAGGTCAATATACTCAGACTACTAGATCTTGTTGCAACCAAGATCCGCATGCGATTGTGCAATGCGAAGAATATACGAACTGCCATCACAATGGACCGCCGCACAGTGATTCGTGTCCATACAAACGATGGACAAAAATAGAAGTAGTGGTCAGAATTGAACTAAATTTTGCTTGTAACTGAATAATGGTACGCTTAAAAGAAAAACCTAAAAATTTTCAAAATTTAAATAGTTTTTATTTAAAAATTTTACGTTTTAATGATTATCGGGGGAAAAGGACTTAATAAAATGTATTATATACAGGCGTGGATTTAGGTGGGGGCTAGGGGGGGCTGCAGCCCCCGGCCTCGAGAAGGTAGGGGCCCCGCAGGCGCTTATATACGAAGTGCTTGTTGTTAAATCATGACATGATTTATAAAAAATATTTCGAAGTAATCGACCTTAAAGTTTTTAAAAAAAATGAATATTTGTAAGAAATCATGTTTATTCTAAAAATTTCTTTTAAGTATAGGGCCAGAATTGCTTGTAACAGTACCGATGAGTGTTCGGACTTTACTGCGCTTTTTATCAAAATTGAATGTTTTACTGCGTCACTGCGGTTTTTTTAAATCTTCTGCGAAGTATTCGCGACAAATATTAGAATTGGTGATTTTTTTATTTCTCTTAAAAACCAACAGAAAACACAATCACTTTCTGAAAATTTGTCGACTTCAAATATATTTTGTATCAGTAAAAAAATATGTTTCTGCAACATGCACAAATATAGTACACTAGGGCGTTAAAGATGCTTTGACGGACATTTTTGACGGATGGAAATCTTAACATGAATATACCATTAATGTCAGATCGATCTGACAATTAATAATGACGTTACAGTGTTCTAAATGAAATTACTTTTGGTGTTATTATTAAAAAAAAAGAAAGAAGAATTCCATGGCTGGATTAAGCGTTAATTTTTGGGTAACAAAAGTACGAAAGAAACAAAAAAAAGCTCAATAAATGTTATGATGAATTTGCTTCATCGTATTCAACCGTAAAATATTGCATTGCAGATTTCAAAAGAGGTTGAACCAGAACAAGAAATGAACACCAAACACAGTGAACACTCCAAAATGTTTTGGAAAATCCACGATTACGAATTAGACAATCATATCAAGTGCGTCGGTGGTTTAAATTATACATGAAAATTTGGGTTTGAGAAAGCTGACTGTAAGATGGGTGCCACATACGTTAACAATCAATAAAAAACATGAAAGTGTTCGCACTTCCCAACAATTTTTGGACATGTTCAAACAAAATTTAACTGATTTTTTGCAAAAATAGTGATCATGGATGAAACACGGATACACCGCTATACACCTGAATAGGAGGAATCAGCAAAAGAGTGGGTAGGTCCCAATAGCGGTGCACCAAAGTGAGCGAAGACTCAACAAACGACCGGAAAGGTGTTGGCGTCTGTTTTTTTATGGGATTCAGCGGCATTTTATTCGGCTATTTGAGAAAAGGAAAAGCAGTCAATTTTTTTACGATTGAAGAACGAAATCGTCAACAAGTGGGCTCCAATTATCGAAGAAAAAAATCATTTTTTTGCAAGACAAATCAATCCAGCTCACATATCGATCGAATTCATTCCTAATTGCACGCTTACGCTTCGAACTGTTTCTTCATTCCTCATATTCCCCAGCTTAAGCCCCCAGCGACTTTTATCTGTTCCCAAACTTAAAAAGGTGGCTCCATGAGAGGAGTTTTGTTACGAATGAACAATGGTTTTTTCAGACTTTTTTTTTCGACCCACTGTAATGAACATGTCGAATTGGAAACTGAAGTTTATTTTAAATCTCTTCAGAAATCTTACCATTCAAAGGACATCGCAATATTAAAAATCGTTAGGATAAGAAAAAACGTGTGTTTTCTTTGTTAAGCCGGCAGCATCTTGAACGCACTAGAACAGTAATTTACAGTTTGTATGTTTATTCTGTCAATAGTATAAAATATACGAACGCGCTTGTGAATAAATGAAAAAATAAAAAAAAACTATTGCGAAAAAGTTCGTTTTACTGCCTTTTTTTAATTAAATTTACTGCAATTTACGAATACCTATAGCAAATTGTGAAGCTGAAAGGTTATTTTTAGTATTTAAAAGAATAAAAAAATGTTCATCAACCTTTTATGTTACATGAACGTTTGTCGTCAATAACGCAACTTTGTATAGAAAGTGAGTTGTTGCAAACGATTAACTTCGACGAGTTGATAGAACGTTTTGCCACAGTTAAATCGAAAAAAAAAATTTAAATAAAAATTGAACAGCAATTGTTTCACTTTAAGACACATGTAAAAATTAGTATCTTGATTTTTAAAAGATCCGAGTTAAATGCTCTGGCCTTGAGTAGGCCCCGTGTCGATTTAAGCCCCAGGCCCCGCCATGTTTTAATCCGGCGCTGATTATATATAATATATATACAAATTAATTTAAGCTTTATTGCATCATGAAAATTTCTTAATAAATCTGTTCAGAGCCTTATATGTATATTATTCATCATGAAGATCATAAGTCAAACTAATTAGAAATTAAAATTTTTGTTGAAATATGAATATAATATCAAGATAAAAACAGGATTTAAAACGTTACTTCTTTAGTTTTATCGAAGAAATAAAAATCAGAGATTAAAGTTTTTTCAATAATGTATTGACCACAAATAAAACTTTCATTGTATGAGCTTTCTATTAAATATTTAACACTTTTGCAAAGTTAACTGTTTTGCCTGAGCCTACAATATTAATTTTAATTAAAGGTTCTGATATTAATCATTTCGCTTTTGCACTTTCTATATCAATTTTTTTTTTTATACAGTCCCTGGATCAAATGACAAAATTAAAAATCACATAAGATCTTCATTTATATCTTCACTCCTTGTTTTTCTAGTGTGGGGAAATCTCGCATTTCAAATTTTATGAGTTGCTACCAAAGCAGAAAGGAACCTGCAAAACATTTTTCCGAATTGGAAGTAAATTTAAATTTTATTTTTAATAAATCACTAGTAAACCTGTTGCCCGAATTCGAGCAATTCAAGAAAAATTAAGTGTTAAAAACATTAAAGACGTTTAATATATGATATTCTATTCAAGAAGTTATTATACTCAATAACGATATATTCAGCCTCAATAATGATATAAAAGATCATTATCTGAATGGTTTGACTTGAAACGTATGATCTGACACTAAATTTTTTAATGTAACTGTAAAAATACGAAGACGGACTTACACTTATATTACTACTGAGACAAACATTATTTCTATTCGAAAACATCTCAGCTTAACTCTTCCAGCTATAAAACATAACTAATTTAAAAAAAAAACGCAGTGAAAAATAGATTTAAGACATACTACTAAGAGATATTTCAGAAATTAATAAAAGGTCATTACAGAACACTTACAACATCGATTTATAACACTTTTAGATGAAAAAACGCCAAAAAATCCAAAAATTTTTTTTTTGAAAACCATTGAAATTTGACTGAGTTGTTTGCTCGGAAAGTGGAACTTTTGATTTTGGAACTGCATTTTTCGGACAAATGACATTTGAGGAATGCATAAAAGATAATTTTGGTTAAAAATTTTTAGTTTTGAAAAAAATTCAAATGCGACCAATTCATAAGCTCTACTCAATTTGATAATAATAATAATAATAATTTGATCAAAAATTCATGCGAAAAATTTTTTGCAAAAAAATATTTTTTTTTTAAATATATTAAAAACTGGAAATTATTTGTAAAGGTATTAATTTGATAAAAAATTCATGCAAAAAAAATTTTTACAAAAAAATATTTTGTTTTTAAATTAATTAAAAACTAAAAATTAATTAATTAAAAACATATTTTTTTTTGATTTTAGTGTAAAAATATGTGATGGTTCTTATACCCATTAAGTTCTTATATATAATTCCCACATAATTCGCACTCGTCACACCAGGGAGAATCTTATGTCACACCCGTCCCATTTAAAACTTTAAAAAAGAATGGTTATCGCATTTTTTTCAAAATATTTTTCACTGGTATTCAACAGAAAATATATTAAATTTTAATATATGCAAGTCAAAAATGGTCTCATTGTGGCAGATGGACTGAATTTCAATGTTAAACTCAAGATTTTTAGTTTTTAAACTTGTGCTCGTCACACCCGTCCCAGGTGTTTAAGCGAATGTAACTATTAAACTAGTATAAATAATTGCATTATGTTTTAGCATTTTGAAACCTTGGGGCATCTTCTAAAATATCCTATAGTAAATTGCTAAAATTTTAGTCGGTTACCATTTTCAGCACGATAAAGTAGTCAAAACGGCACACTCGTCTGTATGGAATGAGCCATTTGTAAGTTCAGCCCATAGAACTTTATCTTTGCTTTTAAAAAATAAGCGCAATAATCGAATTTCATTACGTTAGCTTGAAAATCGTGTTCTCAGACAGACAGGCAGACATACGGATAGACGGACAGATAGACGGACATGGCAAAATCAACTCAGGTGGTTATGCTGATCAAGAATTACTTTTCTATACCTACCATACCTCCTTATGGGCGTTACAGACTTCGTGAAATTTGGTATAAAACTAAATTTAACAAGCAACAAACCCTGCGTAAAAATTATTTATTGAGCGGAACTAGTTCTGTTTGAGAATTTTCTGGGATTTAATTCGTCCTAGGTTGATATTGCATCCAGAATTTAGAATTTGGACTTGCGTGGGGGTTTTTGTAATATGTTAAACAAACTCATGGAACGCAGAACGTATCTAATGTGTTTAAATAAATCTTTTATTTTAAAACTCTAGTCATATACTTTTTACCCCAAAAAAAAAAAATACTTCCCAAAACTTAGTTTGGGACTAAGTATAAGAAACTAAGTAAACTTAGTTTCCCGTTTTGTGGATGACCCACAGACCTGCCCTTTAAATTATTGTCTTGCCTTGTATTGTAATATTTTTTGAAAATTTTGCATCGTACTTGTACGATGTTTATTATGAACATTACTGCAAATATTTAGAACATTAAAACTTCGGTATAGATTGGAAATTGAGTAGATGACTGTACACTAGACCAGCTGTAAAACTTAATTATTGACAACTATGAAAGCATAACAAACAACAAATGTGTAAAATTATTATGAGTCAGACAAATGACTGATATATGAATAGGGCTGGGCAACTTTGAGCAGGAAATGCATCTTGATACTTTAAACAAGATTAACGAATGGGAAAATATAAAAATAAGATTTCACATTAAAGTAAAGATATCTGTAAAATGCAACTAATGTGCATAATTAATTGCACTTTATTCGCTCTTGACTAAAGCTGCCCATATGTAAGTCTTGCATTCCAAACTATTTCTCCCACAAGCTGCATTTCGCGAGTAAAAGATTCGCCTTCATTGAATTTGCTCTGTGCTACTCCTCATATTAATTAAATTAAATGAATTTTCGCGCATGATACATCAAACTCAAAATTTATGCTTTCAGTCTTTATTAGTAATAAAAACTAAATAACAACATAAAAAAAAATCAAAAAAAAAAAACATTATGCAAAATAATAAAAAAAGGCAGTTAAAGATAAAAAGTAAAAGTTTATAAAAGTAAAAGTAAGTAGCTACATAGATACTCGTACCAGTGTTTTCAATTATATTTCGTTGAACTCTCATAAATTGGCTGCAGTCGAGTGTTGAGCTTAAAATTTAACTTATTGAGGCTCAAGAGTTTCAAAAGATTACTTATTAATAAATTGAGTTTCTATAAGTTAGGGCGCGTCTAAAGTGCCTCCTTGAAAGCTGTTTTCTGATAGCGCTACATATCTAGCATACAAACATACAAAAGGAATGCTAGGCATGCCGTCAACACTTAAAATGAGTCTCGGTTAAATAATGATTTGCATGTTGCTTGAACAGAATATTTATTTAATTTGTTTTGATTAAACAGCGCGCAAAAATTAGTTTCATCAGCATGCATGTATCTAGATATTCGCTTATTTAATATCAACGCAAAAAGTATAATACATAAAAAACAAAAAAAAAAAAAAAAAAAAATTAATAAACAAAACAAAACTAAAGAATTTTTATTGAATAATAAGTTTTTCATATTAACGAGCTCTCGTGTAAGGAAAATGTGTTATTTTTTAAACAAAAATATTGCGTACTTTTATGTTAACAAATTTTTAATTTTGGTTATTTTATTTCGATTTTAGGCAAAATGGATACAGATGCTACTTTGGCCAATTTTAAGGTGTTGTACGTGCTGACACAGCTGTGTGGTTTGACATTGATCGTGCTGGTTGGCAGCTGGGTTGGTGTACATATGGGCGGCCTGGGAGGTACCAGCAATCCAAAACTCGAATTCAACTGGCATCCATTATTAATGACGATTGGCTTGATATTCTTGTATGGCAATTGTAAGTATGTGTGTGTGTGTGTTATATTAGCGAATTAACGTACGTATCTTAAGTCAATATAATTAAGTCAATATTGGTTAGTTTTGAAAATAATTTTTGAGGAGCGTTCAGCGGAAGTTCAAATAAATTTTTGAGGATTGAATGCACTTCAGAGTAATGTGGGAGAGTTTTACTTTTTGTTTAAGCAAATTAAGTGATTTATGTGCCGTTGATGCCAGCGAAACGCTGAGATCAGCTTATTTTTAATGTGCTTAAGGAGTGGGTTTTTTTTTTGAGGCGCATCTTTCAAAGAATTTTTAAATATTTATATGATTTATACATAATTTTGCAATGAAGCTTAATATTTTAGAAGGTCGTAATTATTGATTTCTTATGAATAGCAGTATTTTTAAAAGATAAGCATTATGAAGTTCTTTTGAAAAATAATACTTGTGTTTTTTGTGTTACTGATTATTAGGGGTATTCTCGCTGTCTTGCAAAACCCTTGCAAGGTGTAAGAATGTAAGAAACAACAACAAAATACAAGCGATAAAAGTTTTGCAATTCGTGCAACAGCGATACCCATGTTTTGAGTGGACGTGCAACCGTACACTCTGATTGAGACAAATTTGTTCATTTTAATTCGTGTGAGTTAGAGTAAGTATTTAAATTTTTTGTTTTCGCCTGTTCGCGGCATTTCTTTTAATATTCACAATATTTATGATTTTGTGCGCTCCCGCAGTGTTGCATATTTCAGTATTGCAAAGTTGCATTTTCACAAATTTTGCATCTTTGCTATACTGCGAGAATACCCCTATTGTTTGATGGCATTAGTTTTTGTAATTATGTATTTTTTTTCTATACTAACGAACATCGACTAGAAGAGCTTCATCTCTACCGATTTCCTCCGCTGGAGAGATATTTGCCCTTGAGATAGCTTCGGTGTCACGATCAGGTGTCGTTTTGTCACGTCACTTGTATTGATTTTTTTTTTAAGCTTATAACCATGGATTTTAGTGGACCTATTCAGTCAACTCTGCCTTGGTTCGGAAATTGGGAGGTAATCAAGTGGAGAGAAATCAATCAAGAGTATTCTATATGTGGCGAAGCAAAATCTCAGCATGCAAATTTTAATGTTAAGCAAGTGTTAATCCTTTAAATCAATCAATTCGAGTTATTAAAAAATTTCATTCCACAAACATCTCTACCACCAACTTCAACTCTGAAGCCGTTTCTGTTGATGAATTTTGAATTTTAGTTGATTTCTAATAAGGAAAGATAAGGAAAGATTTGAAGAAAGGCTAAAGCGTGGGATTAGGGCCTGGCCAGGATTCGAACCTGGGTCCTGGCGGCCTCGGTTGTTGACTGCAGTTCTCCCGTAGAGACCGGTTTCTGTTTTTGCCGCTTGCTTATACGACCCTTCTGCCAACCGATCTCTGGTGCTTTTGAGCTACCTTATCTTCGACCTTATTCACGAACTGCGAGTTTGAAGGTTAGAAGCGTGGTATTCTCGCGAAGTGCTTTCAACCCACAGCTATCTTTTACTCAGTGCAGGCGAAAGCCTGCTGCAGTTATTGTACTGAGATTTGGCTTTCAGCCCTTCCTTCGATTTTGCTTTGGGCCCTAACATAATAAAGGAGCTGAAGCTAGCTAACTTGTCGAAGAAAAGGAGTCAATCATACTGACCGAGGCTGTTCCCTCGAGTGTTCTTGGACAATGGCATCTGCACGTTTAAGAGTGTTGTTGTTGTTTTTGGCAGTAGCATTAAAACTGCTATGGCCGGCTCCAACCATAGAGGAGGTACAACCGCTGGCGTCATGCAGTGAAGATTGTTTCTCAATGCATATTCAAAGTAGTTTTGCACAAAATTTGGGCGCGATGGAAAAATTCTGACTAAAGCTTAAACTTTACAAGAGAAGATTTGTTTGAGTTGTTTTTCTCTGTATTCTCTTTATTATCTTTGGAATGTCGCAAATGCATTTAAATATAGTTTTGCTTTCGTTGTTGAACAGCTCAGAAGATAGACCATCGGCTTCTACGGAATTAGTTTTTAAGCCTTCAGACTTCATAACAGAAAGCGGAAAGCGGAGCTTCAAAATTAGGTTTTGGTCACGCTGTGATTAAAAATTAGGGTTTGCGAGATATCATCTCTGTTGGTAGAATTGTTGTCAGCGTCGGCATTCAAAAGTCTAGAGAAGCGTTCCATCCACCGCATCAATTTACTCTGGATATCTAGTCACTAGATTTCATTTTTGGTTTTAACAGGTAGAGGCCCCAAACTTTAAACAATCGGCAAGGCGTCTTAGCATTTCGAAAAAGTTTAAGCCTTATTCTGTTGCTTTTTTTATCAGGCGTTAGGATTATATAATTATCTTATATATTAATACGTCAACATTAAAGTTTGTCGTACGCTTTTTTGGTATTAATTAAAACTCAAAATTAATGAAACTTTTATCATTCGAAAGGTTTTGTTGCCCAGATGTGCAGAATGTATATATAAATGATATATCTGATAGAGGGCGTTCCCAACCTTCTAAGAGAGAAATTAAATTCTTGAGAAAAAATCTGCTCTTTGATTGATATGAAATTTAGTTGGAAGAAAGTTCTTAAGTTGCTCGAATTTGAATTTTTTTAAAAGAAACAATTTCTTAAAAAATTGTAGTTTTATGCATTCATCAATTGTTAAATTTGTAAAAAAATGTGTTTTGAACTCAAAAATTTGACTTTCCATGTGAATATCTTGGTCGGATTTTAACGGTTTTTAAATTTTTTTTCATTTTTTCTAAAAGTTTGATAAATTTTCTTTTAAATGTGTTAAAAATTACAGCAAAGTTCTAACCAAAAGTATTTTTAATAAATTTTCTTAATATTGTCGTTAGTTATTTAGCGTGTGTTTCAACCAAATGCCAAGAGAGAGAAAAAAACTGTCTCAAATTGAATGTTCTAAATTGGGAAGCCAATATCTCCGCCATCTGTGAATAGATTTTATTTATTTCTTTTTTGTATTTAAGTCTTATCAGTTAACTTAAAAAAACTTTTAAAAATAATGGCGTTGTTTGTTTGTTAATATTCAAATTATTCATTTTAAAAAAAAGACCATAAAATTTGATTTATTCTAAAAATATGGGGTAAAAATGATTTTTGTTGTAAAAAAACCAAAAACTCAAAATTGCATTTTTGATTTTCTTTCAAAATCTTTACCGAATTTTAGGTAAATTTATTTTGTCTTGACACTAAATTAATAAACTGTCTGTGCCATCAAAAAATCAAGGCTACCCCCTATGATTTTTTTGACAAAATTAATTTTTTTTTAAATGTTGTTTTCCTGTTTTTGAAAGAAATAATTAAATAAAAAAATAATTTTTCTGAAGAAAATAGCTTTATATCTCCAATCAATTAAGAGTTATAGCCTCGAACTTATTTTAATCATCTCGCATATAATTATAAATAGGCAATCAATAAATTGGTCGAATTTCGACCCCAGGCGATACTAGTTATAATTATTCTCTAAGTATAATCTAATTGATTTCATACATAGTATTCAACAATTACATACATAAAATTGGAAATATAAATATAGTTATTATTAGAACAAAATATTGTACAAGTAATACCTCAATTAAAATACAAATCCTCTTCTTTCCATCTACAGCCATTTTGGTATATCGCGGCTTCCGTACGACACGCAAGAAGACTCTGAAAATCACTCATGCCAGCGTTCACATGGCTGCATTCATACTCACCGTTATCGCCCTCATTACCGTCTTCGATTCGCATAACCTAGCTACACCCAATCCTATTCCGAATATGTATTCATTACATTCCTGGCTGGGATTGTCGGCTGTTATCCTGTTTTGTCTGCAGTATGTGGCAGGATTTATGGCTTATATGGTGCCCGGTCTAAAGGAAAACTATAAAATTGCTTATATGCCATTGCATATCTATTTCGGACTATTTGGTTTCGTTTTGGCCATAGCAAGTGCATTGATGGGCTTAACTGAGAAGGCGATCTTTTCCATGTAAGAATTTATCTTTTAAAAAAAAAATTAACACATTTCATTGAAATGCATTTTTAACTTTACAGTGAGAACTATTCTCAGCTGCCAAGCTCTGGCGTCATGGCCAATATGTGCGGTGTCATGTTTGTCGCCTTTGGTGGTTTGGTAGTCTATTTAGCCACAGAGCCGGCTTACAAGCGTAGACCTGTTCCCGAAGATGCGGTGCTGCTTACAGGAGCGCAGGATTAAATAGCTGCAAATATTTGTAAGTGGTCAAGTTAGTCAGCTGAGCGGAATTGTAAAATGTCCGGTCTTGGGTTTTGTGTGGAAAACCCTACGAAAGAGCTCAAATTTTTTTTTTTGTTCACAAATTTTAAGAACTAGCTTTAATATAAATTTGTATATGTAAATAATACGCAAAACTATTTTTGTTTTAAAATTTAAAATAAAACCTTATATTTAATTTAAGAAACTATTTTTGAACATTCTATAAACCTACATATACATATATATACCATATGTATTGGTGCACAAAGCCTGTGTGGTTTTTCTCTTACATGGACCTTAATTTTAAAGAGTTGTCAGAACTAAATAATTATGATTTACCTATATTTTTACTCACTTTTTGAGGTTATTTTATATATACGTATATACATATATAAAAAAAAATGTTATAAAACTGAATCGTTATAGTGTTGAACCTATATAGCTTTGACGAACCGGCATGGGAATCGTAGAGAATATTTCAGTATTGGTTCGTGACAAAAACCATTATATTAAATACAAAAACTACAAAAAAAAAAAAAAAATCCAATTGGATATAATTTATATGCTTATATATCGGATGTCATAATTATTAATATTATATACATATCTATATTATATTATATTGATAATCTTATATAAAAAATTATGCTATGAAAAATAAAATTACAAATTGTTAAATGAAACAAAATAAGTACTTTTGGAAATTTTATTTCAATAAAACGAATATATCAGGTGTGAGACAGTTAAGTTTAACAGTTTGTTTATGATAATGATTATAAAAGCCATATTTATAAGTGTATAAAGTAATTTTATCTGATTTATCTTAGTTCGGATAATTGGATTTGAATGAAAAAGAAGTCCGGCTAAGAGTTTATCGTCCTCTGAAATTCAAAAAGCCGTCTTCTTGTTATACGCTTACAACCGTAGATCTGTTTTGGATCTTCTTTAATATTGCGCCAGCCAATCCTGTCGTGCGCTTGCTAATGCTAGTCGAAAATACCAAGGGACTCGTCATCAGATAAGGAGATTCGGGCGTCCTCGTCTGGGTTGACTGTCTCTGGGTACTAACTGACTATTTTCTTCACTGGATGTCAATGTCGGTGCACAACTCATAAAGCTCCCCGTTCCATCAAATTTGGTACTAGCCATTGAAAAAAGTTGGTCCACACATCTTACGAAGAATACTCCTCTAGAACGCCCGAAAGGTTTTTTTTTTCGTCAGAGCTGCTCCACGACCAATTTTGTGCTGCATATAGTAGAATGGGTATGATTATTGACGTTAGTTTTGTTTGTCGAGAGAGTGCACTGCTTCTCAATTGCCTACTGAACCCAAAGTAATAGCTAGAGAAATTTATGGTGGATCCCTCCTCAACTCAATCCTTAACAACCTCGAAGGACACATTGTCACAGTGACGTGGTTTCCAAGACCCTAGGACTGTTTGTTGATACAGGGTATTTCCTCTTCCCTGCATTCACTGTAAGACTCACTCGACTACTCTTTCTGTATCCTGAAGAATGCTGAACTTGCTTCAAGCGTATTATGGCCTATGATGGGGCCAGATTTTTACCTTGGGAGGGTTTTGCTAAAAAAAACATTATTAAATAACTTAAAAACTAGTTATAAAATAGTTGGAACGGAGATAAGAGCAATAGACAATCGGCTCTATTGTACCGTTTTGATGGCACTACCTTGTATTCCCGTGCATTCTAGAGTGTGGGGCAGAATGAATAAGGTATGCTTCTTTAGAGCCATCAAGTTCGGTTAAGGAATATAAGTTTATCGATAATCCTTATAAATCAAAGTTCCTGTAGGTTGTTGAAGTAAGATTTTCTCAGTGCAATTAGCCTATATATTGCTAGTGCTTACCAAGAACATAAAAAGTGATCCGGTCGTTACAGCTACTACGAAGTCTCTTAGCGTGGACACCAATGACCCGCACTGGTTGCCGTTACTCTAGCTATAACTCAATAACAGTTCATGAGTTCTGCATAAGTAGTACGAAGGCCACATTTTCCTGACTGCGTAGCACAGGTTATTAAATTCGTCCATCTGCGATTAACTAAGTCAAAGACTAATTTTCTCGTTACCGCGTTAAAAGGAATCAGAACTGGTTCCACTGTTAACACCTCGAAGGTGTTAAGAACCAAGTCTGGTTAATTTGTCCGTTTTCTCATTACCATAAATATTTCTGTAGCCGGTATCCCAAATAATGGTTATATCAAAATGTCGACTTAGCCTGGCTAGTTCCTCTTTACACTGCTTTACTAGCTTGGAGTTAGATTTTACGGCAGCTAACGTCCTGATGACCGCTTGATTATCTGACAATATCGCTGCATTTCGGTTGTTTGTGTTGACTCGACTAATTGCCTGCCAAGCCTTTCTTATCGCTAGAAGTTCTGTTTGGAAGACGCTGACTGAGTCTGGCAGCCGGAGTGAGTTGGCAACCCCCAGTTCCTCCAAGTATATACCGGCTTCCTGCATTCTATCTTTAACACTCCGGTATAGAAGGTTACATTGAAGACAGCAGCTGGGCCCCATTGTGGGCTTCCACCCTGGTTGGGGACCTGCTGGTGAATGTCTAGCAGCCAAAGCCGAGATTGGGAATGTCGTAGTCTGTGCTGTTTATCACCATTTCCGGTTGTAGTAGACTAAGGATTTTTTCGTGCCCATAAGTTTTTCCCCTGCAGTTGCCGGACTCCTTTAGTCTGACGGCACTATTAGATGGAGTTAGTGAGTTAGTTTAAAAAGTACATCAATAAGGAGCAAGTGAATCAGAACTTGTTGATATTTACTTCAAGCCGCACCCGGAAGCTTAGTGGCGGAGTTTAAGCAAAACTCCCTCCATACTCAGTGGATTATGGAGGGAGCTTTGGACAAACTTCGTCACTAAGCTTCCGGAAACAGTTCTGATACCATAACGATTACGTCATTCATGTATGCCACTTTCTTAATACCACTTTGTCAAGTAGATTTATAATCCCGTCCTTAGCTAGTAGCCAAAGAAGGTAAGAAGTCATCCCTCCTTGAGGTGTTTCAGGTAATTCAGATCTTCATAGGTTGAACCAAGTCCACCTCGGTAAGTGAGGCACGTATGGCACCTATATGAATGTTGTTGGAAGCTCTCTCCATGCATCTCTTAATGGTATTTATAACCTCATGCAAAGCCGTCTCCGTTGATCTTCTTTTCAGGTAGGCATATTGGCCTTTGAATATTGATATTTTGTCGAGTATGTTTACAAATGTCTAGATTTCTCTCCAGTGTTTTAAGTACGATTAATGATAGACAATGGGTCTAATGTTCTTATCCGCTTCGTGATCCCGCCTGCCAACTTTTGAAATAAATATATATATCTTCGACTCCTCTCCAGCTCCTTGGATTGTAATTAAAGCGTACCAATTCTTCTGGTCTGGGACTGGTCCGGGTCCGGGTCTGGTATGTCGTCCAGTATGTCGTCCGCATCACAAAGATCGTTTCCTTTGTGATGATGGGTTGTTGTTCTAATGACTCCTTAGAAGGTTCTGAGTACCATCTTCCTTTTTTATTAGAGAATGGTTGGAGTGTTCCTTGGATAAGATTTTACTAAGTCTTACCGATTGTTAAGGGTTTTTAATCGAGTGGGTATATGTATATTATTCCCAATATCGCTTTTTCGACTCACGAATTTCTTTCTTGTACATGTTTAGGATTTCTTTGTAAGGTATCCAATTATTTAGTAGGTGGCATTTATTGAAGGTTGACTTGATGTTTTTTCTAAGTCAGAGGTATCTTCTCCTGTTTATAGGATGTTAGAAAGTCATGCAGGTCGCCTTTAAGTATCTTCTTCGCCTTTAAGGAAGACACTTTTTTCCCTATTAACAGGAGAAGATACCTTAACGGCGACCTGCATGACTTTCTCACTGGTCTCTACACAAGAATTAAGTTGAACCGCTGTTGAAATCTGGGTCTTGTCTTTACTAAGAATTATTTTTGGGCGAGCAACACTGCTAAACCTATCTCAGCTGGTACATTTTGGATTATGAAATGGTTGTGGAGCTTCTATCTGCGTGTTGAATTCAAAGAGGTTAGAGCTGTGGTCCGAGAAAGGAAAATTTGCTGGATACTCTCTAATTAACCACACTTAAAGATTCGTTGTCAGAGAATGCGTTGCTCGCATGATCTTCTCCATAATTAATTGCATGGAATAATTTTTTTTGAAACCTCGTTTGATATCGAATGAGAGGCAGAGGTCCTTCCCAGTTTTCACTACGTTGCTGGTGTTACTCAGTATTATCCTGTAAGGGCGAATTAGCTTTACAGCAATGCCAAATTCAGATATGAAGGTGTAAAGGTGGTTCCTTATTGGACAAAAAGATGGTGCGTGTCGATTTATTTCTTTAGGATCTTATCAAAATTGGTCGTAGCGTAAATTACTGGTTGATGGAGGAATTTCCAGGTCTAAAACCTCACTGATAAGGACCGATCAGTTGGTTGACGATAGACTTCAGTCTTTCTTACGCTTAGTAAGTGGCGTAAGAAAAAATCCGTAGCATTTTTAAAATTTTTCTAGGATAAGTTAAAGACGTCATAAAAAGCTACAAATTTTTGATCTAAAATTCATTATATCTATTAAATACCATTCATAAAATTGCAATTATTGGAATAATTAGGTCTGTTTCCGTACTCACTTGAAGTAACTTGAAGTTACTCGAAAGCATTTCTTTACACATTTTTCCAGCTCGAGAGAGAAGAAGAACAAGCAAAATGTCACTTTTGTCACTCTCTATTACTCGAACTTTACTTGAAAAATTTCTTCGAGCACGAATCTCGGGCTCAATGAAAGCTTACGAAAGTGTTTTTAATACAAAAACAAAGCAATTTAATTTTATTATTTTCTTAAAACAGCTGTTGTGCTTGAAACTTACTTGAAACCGTTTCCGTACTAATGGATAAATTTTATCATTTTGACAGATAATCAAATAACTCTCTATTACTCGAACTTTACTTGAAGTGCGTACGGAAACAGACCTATTATGTGAGTTTAAAATTTAGAACATTTAATTTAGTCATAATGAATCGAAAATTGGATTTTGAATTTTTTTTTCACGGCTTTTTGGACTTTAAAACCTAACTAAGAATAAATTTTGGTGTCATAAATAGTGAAATAAATAGTAAATAGTGAATTAGCGTCATTAAAATTAATAATTATATTAATTATATTAATGAAGAAAATTAATCAAATAATTCATATAACTTATACAATAATATAAATATTAAAATACTAAACTTGAAACTCGAAATGAAAAGTGAATAGATCCATCAAAGAAATAGTGGATGAATATTCAAAGTATTAACTCATTCTATGGATTTTATACCATCTATTATGAAAGTAACTGCTTAAAAAATATGACAAAACAAAAGTTTCTGAATTCAAAACTCTAGTCGGTATATATCACTTGTGGTATATATTTTATATATGTCGTTGTAATCTATTGTATTCCAAATTTATTTTACTACGTTACATATATCTCACTTTCACAAAGTTAAAATTTTCATTGAAAATCAATTCGAATTTCAAAATCATTAAATTATCTTTTTTATTTAAACAAAAATCCTTACTTAAAATAATAATTATAATTATAATAATAGGTACATATTAACTAATATAGACTACAATTGCAAGAAAATTTAACGCTTTTTTCTCCATCAAACTCCAACTATTTGTCCTGGTTCTCTTTGGACTTGTCGGCCTTAGCGTCATGTTCGGACTCTTCGGATACCAATGACCACTCACTCTTATCGACCTTAACAACAACAGCAGCTTTTTTTGCCTTATCAGCAGCAGCATTTTTGGCTTTTTGCCGCTTGTCATTTGTATTGGGCATTTCGACACCACTATAATCGGCGGCACTATCATCGAGACTGTACCTTGCATCAACTTTTATGTCGTTATCATTTACGCTACCATCATAACTAGAAAACGAGTTGATGTCTGAAGCGTCTGGCCTTATAAAATTTAACTCCTTATCAATGCCTATGAAATATGTTGGTATTTCACCCAGACCCTTGACAAATGTTTGACCTCTATAGAAGCAGGCCACTTCAAATGTTTCTAAAATTCTTGCTGTCTCTTCGGTGACTTGTATGCGACCCGGCACACCAGTTGAATCCATGCGCGATGCAATATTCACAGAATTTCCCCAAATGTCGTAGTGCGGCTTGTAAGAACCCACAACGCCGGCCATGATTTCACCACTCGCTATTCCTAGAAATATAACAATTTTGCTATAGATTGAAAACATGTGTAAGGTTTATATTGTAAAGATTTTGTGAAGAGTAGCTAACCGATTCTAAGCATGCCCTGATCCTTGTCGACATCTTCGTATTGTAAGTTTTCCATATTGAAGGCGTTCATTGTGCGCATCAAATCCAATGCAAATTGAGCCATGACATAGACCACATTCGATGGTTGAATAGCAACCTTTCGGGATTTTCGTCTTCCGGTGGATGTTCCATCGTAGACTGTCATTCTGGAAGCATTGGTTGATATAAATGATGATACCGGCGGTTCCGACCCCATTGACACAGTTGCTATAAAATATTATAAATATTCATTAAGATCAATGAGGTAGTTGAAGGTTTAATAGGTTTAATATGCAGATCGCACAGACTATATTAATCGTTCTTCGACTTTGATTTTTAGAGTATTTATAATGATGTGGCAATTTTTTTTTATTTTCAAACGGGTACATTTTGAAAGGGTCAAACATCCTAAAGGCCCTCGAATTGAAGGGTTAAGGTGGATTAGAAAATCATATATTTTTTGTACTTTTCAATTTGAAATCGATTGAACAAAATTCTAATGGATAGAGAATTGGCAGGTCTGCCCATTAGGCTATGCAACCTAAATTTAAAGCTTCAACCATGTTTTTCTTGAAACCTGGTTTTGAAGTTAGTTGTTATGATTTTTCAAAAAGTTATGCGCCGATCTTGTTCAAATTTGAGACACTGTTTTAAGATAACATTTTCGAGTGCTTGAATGAATGAATTTTTTTCTTTACAACTAATTTTTCAAGGCAATACGTGGAGCAAATTTTACCAAAAATGGCACTGTTCCGCCAAAAATTCAAATTTATTTTTTTTTTTTATTTTCCTTCGTCCAAGCACTAGCTAAAACAGAATATATTTGGTTTTTTTAATTTCAGATGAATCTGAAGTCATGCAGTTATCCTTAAACCGCCCGAAGCAATTTTTCTAAGTGGTTCAGGAAAATGAAGTTCATACTGGCTTTCATATAAAAACAACAACATAACAAAAATTAAATAAGAAGTAGAGCGTCAGAGCATTTGTCAACTGAGATAAAAATTTGCAAATCTATGTTTTTATATCAAGGGATTGATTAGCTTAATTTTCTTATTAAATCAACCATTAGTGAGTCTCTAGTACAAAAATTGATAAAAATGCACAAAAGTGCAATTTGGGGGACGCCAAAATTGGTCTTAACAAAAAGAAGTACACCAATTGATAGGATTTTTCATGTCCTATTTGATTTTGGTACCGGAATTGGGGGCAAAATTTTTCTCATTTCTCAAGGCGATGCACTCTATTGAACAACATCTTAGGTCTTATTGCCCAGTTCTTACCGTAAATTCTTCTACATGCCCGCAAAGAGGCTGTGTATCTGCAATTAATGCAGTCAATGTGAAGGTTCTAGAACAGTTTGCTGTCCAGGACAACTCCAAGATACTTTTATGAATTGGAGAAATCTACTTTGTCCCTAAAAATTTCCGGGCAAGCAAGACTGAGCTTACGCCGTTTTGCTAAAGGCGCAATACGTGTATTTTTTAGGGTTTACAGAGAGGCCAGAGAGGTCGTTTAAACACCATCTCCATATAAGAGCAATATTTTTTATTAACCGAGCAACCTGAAAACTGTATTAAATCGATGCAATTATTAAGCAACGTCGATGTTGGTCGGTTTTGGCCTCGTCTAAGAACTTGCGTCAGCCTCTTGTCATGTGCTTGCTGGCGCCAGTTTAAAACTCCAAGCGTCGTCAGGTTATCCAATGCCTGGTCTTTACAACAGATATTCGGTTTACCTCGTTTTTGTTGGCCACCGCTGTGTACCGAATCAACACATTTTTTCACTGGAGCATCGTCGTTCATTCTCTCGACATGACTTAGCTAGCGAAACCGTTCAATTTGAATACGCTTGATTATATCGATGTCGGCACTAGCTCATACAGCTTGTGATTCCATCGTATTTGGTACTCGCCATTGACGCAGATTGGACCATAGATCTCACGAAGGATTTTTTCTGAAACGCTCCCAAAGTCCTTTCATCAGTGCTGCTAAACGTCCAGGTTTGTGATGCGTATAGTATGACGTGCATGATTATTGACTCATAGAGCGTCAGTTTTGTTTGTCAAGAATGAGCTCTGCTTCTCAATTGCCTACTGAGCCCAAAGTAACACCTGTTGATAAGAGTTATCCTTCGTTTAATCTCAATACTGATATCGTTGGAGGAGTTAATGCTGGATTCCAGGTAAACAAAGTCCTTCACTATCTCAAAGGAGGTGTTGTCAACAGTGGCGTGGTTTCAAAGACGCTCGGACTGGTTATTTGTTGACACAAGTTATTTCATTTTATCTGCGTTCACTGCAAAACCCATTCGACTCGACTCTTTTTCTAGCCTGGAGAATGCTGCACTGACTTCATGCGTATTTCATAGCCATTGATACCAATATCATCAGCATACCTCAGCAGCATAATACTCTTATAGAATATTGTGCCACTGCGTCTCAGATTTCCAGATAAAAATCATCTTTTTAGAATAAAAAAGTCGCACGATAAGGAATCACCTTGTCTGAAACCTCGCTTGGTATCCCACGGACGGGAGAGTTCCTTCCCAATTTTCACTGTGCTTATGGTGTTGCTCAATATCATCTTGTATAGACTTTGCAGGAATATCAAATTCAGACATGGTGGAATATAGGTGACTCCTTATTGGACTTTTGAAGGCGGCTTTGTAATCGACAAAAAAACGGTGTGTGTCGATTTGCTTCTATACGGTCTTTTTCAAGATTTGTCGTAACGTAACCATATCTGGTCGAAGGTGAATTTTCCAGATCTGAAGCCACACTGATAAGGTCCAATTAGTTGGTTTACAATGGGCTTCAGTCTTTCACACAATACGCTCGATAGGACCTTATATGCGATATTAAAAAGGTTTCTCCCACGATAGTTGGCGCAAATGGTGGGATCGACTTTCTTGTGGATTGGGCAGAGCACACTGAGGTTCCAATCATCTGGAATCTCAGTGTGCTCTGCCCAATCACCATATTTCACCATATTTTGCATAGAAGCTTGTGAATACATTTAAACAGAGCTTCGCCTCCGATCTAAAACAGTGTTTTTTAGCCGAGCTATAGCTGTTAAGACCTTGTTATATTCGGGCACTCGAATTTCAACGCTGTCATCCACAGTTGGGCTTTCCGGGATAAAATCTCTATTGGCGAGAGACTAGAGAAGTGTTCCCTTCATAATATCAGTGTACTTTGGGTACTTGTCACTAGACAAGTTTCCCATTTTCATCCTTGCAGAAAAACGCTCCGGTCTTTAACCATCGGCCTGGCATATTATATTTTAGAAAACATTTTCGAGTCTCATTCCTGTCGCCATGTGTCTCAATTGTCCCGCACTCACGCATTTCTACCTCTTTCCTCCTCTTCCCTCGGTATCGCTCCATAGCACCACGGGTTACAATGGACAGTAGGATGGCTTTGTAGGGGGCGTCCTTCTCTTCAGTGGCGTTGTGTCACTCCTGGTTGTGTCACTGGTTTTGGCGAGGGCGGTGGTAGCCTATCACCTCTTCGGCAGCCATACGCATAGAAAGGGCTATGTGCGTCCACTGTGCGCATATGTATATCGTCGATCGGATAGTGCTTTCTTGAAGCAGGAGTAAGAGCCGACTAGTGAAGGCTTTGGCCGTTTTGAATGCAGTTTATAGTTCCAAAAAGTTTAATAATTTTGGTAAAATCACAGCATTTAAGACTTTAAGACAACAAAGAGTTTTCTATCTTCGTCATCGAAAAGTCTTCAAACCTTCATCAATTTGTAAAACTGCTGACTTTTCAGTGGCTAACTACTTGTATACCAGTATATAATTTTATATGATTGCCAAAATAATTTTTCTGTTGTCCAATTTTTCCATCTGCCTGTCCCTCTGTCTTTCCCCCTCAGTTTGCTTCTCGTTATGGAAAAATCAAAAAAATCTTTAAAAAACCGCTCAAATTAAAAAAAAATTGCTCACATTTCTTACCACTAGATCTCGTAAGAGTCAAGTTTTAAGCTTGAGGTGGTTTCTTGGGTGCGGTACATTTATATTTTGACATAATTTTTGACTTACATCCAAAACGATGACTTCGCCTTCCATTGGGCAATAGCGTTGAGGAGCGTGAGTTCAACTGTCTGTGACTATATTCGGAGCGTTCGACATCCAGACCACAGGCTGCCATATATGTCCAACCGGCCACCTTGATTTTTTCTATTTTCAGCGGTCCCTTGTAAAAGTTAAGCTGCATACATATGCAGAAGCTTTTATGTGTATGTGTTATTGAGATGTCATTATGATTTTTTCAAAACTTACCACTGCATCAAAATCACAAATTATTTCATTCAGCACACGTAGTCCAACTTTTTCGGTATCATAGTTTTTTATGGTGGCAAACATGACGGCAACATTATCATATTCCTCAAAATAGAGTTCGTTTTGCATTTTTTTCGTCATATAAATATCGGCTGGATATGGAATGAAAAAAATGCATTTCGTAATTAAGTAGATTTTGTAATAAGTTTTAGAAAGTAGTTCAAGAATATTTGTATATAATTTTTTTAATTAAACCAGGGCAACCATGATCAGAGAGCCAAAATAATCATTAAAAACGAATGAGAAAGTATCAAATTTAGTTGTAAATTAATGAAAATAACTGAAAACAAGCTAACTTACCAACATGTGATGGCAAAATGTTGTTGATTAAAATTTTAATTGTTTCGTTGGTGAATTTGGCATCATCTTGTTTTTTTTGCAACTGACGATTCCAACTATTGTACAAAAAAATTAACAAAGAATTCTATAGTATATTAATATTTATAATTTCAGGCTCACTTGAAATCAACTTTTGAAATGAACTCCGTTTGACGATCCATCAAATGAAAAATAATCAAAGTTATAACCAGTGCCATAAGATGTGCGTATTCTGCATACAGACCGACATTTGTTGTAGGACTTTTTTCGTAAATAAAGTCATATTCGAAGACGACAATAACCGAGTAAACGCCAGCTGTCAGAACACCCACTGAAAATTTCAGTATAAAAGGTACTCGCGTGAAGAGGAAACCCATACAAATGGCCATCATGAGAGCCTCTGTTATGGACTGAAAGTAAAAAGGTTAAGCTTTTTAAATGATTTGCTCTATATGATGCATAACTTACCCATGGGTTAAAGCAAAGATTACCACGTTCGCCATCATATAATAGCTGTATGTCAATCTCTTCGTTTTCAACTTTTAATCGATCACAACCTAACTAAAAAGAAAAAGTTAACCAAAGTAAAAAGATCTACTAAATGAGCGTTTGAGATCAGAAATAACATTTTTGTAATGCATTTTGACTATTTAACACGTTCACTGTCTTTGGGTCTCATGTGACTCATTAACTATTTGTGTTAAGAGATCTATAAAGCTATGATATAAAAAAAATAAATAATAAAATTTAACGAATGAATATATGCATGAACGTATGTACGTTCATGAGTCATATGTGAACATATCTATAATTTTTTATAAAGGGACGTTTGAGTATCAAGCTTTGAGTAGGCAAATGCTTGGACAGTGGTAGTGTTAAAATTTGCCAAAAAGCACGTAATCATTTCCTGATCCTGTAGCAATCTATATCGCATCTTAACGACAGCACATACCAATTGCGACACCACGCAGGCACAAAACATTGTCATCAGCAGCATGTACATCACAACTCTGAGCACAATCGAGGCCTGTACTCGCTCCGATAGTCTGTAGAAGAAAAGACTAAGTTTATTGTCAGGTACTGACTCGACTGTATCCGCTAAAATCATTTTCCAAAATTTTTTGTACCACGCTGCAAACAGAAACATGCTGAGCAGCGACAAGTCGATTGTTATCATAATCCAAAATGCAAACGCCTGTCTGCATCAAAATTAAATGAGAAAAATATCGAAGTATTTTCTTTTCAAAGTTTTTGCTCTCTGCTCTTCGTACTACTCACGGTTCATTGATGGCTATAACACCCAATATGGCTGAAAACGTCAAGATACTTAACAGCAAACTGTATTTTATCATTACATCCGGCTCCTTCATAAAAGCTATTTCCCAACGCCAGTCTTTGAAAAATAAACAGCACGATGTTATGTTGCTACGAAAACTTTGTTCCTCGATTTCGTCCTGGGTGAGGCGTTTTGTGCGGCCAAAACATAATCTGGTCACTCTATGCACAAGATATTAGGAATTTATTTATATATATTTACATCAATTGACAAGTAATCGGGACTCAACATAATACATACTGAATCCTGCCAATAGGCATTTTATCCATTTCCCGATTCATCTCCAATTTGGTTTGGGTGCGTATCTGATTGTATTGCACGATTGTGTTTTGCATAAAATTCGCTTTCATGTCGTTTTTTTGCTAATTAATTAAATTGGTTAAATTAGTATTTTTTTGTTTTAATAAATTAACACATACGCACCCTATTTTCTATTTGTCGTCGCACGCCGGCAGAAAAACGCTTTATATCGAAAACAGGTACGGTCTAAAAGTGAACAAAAAAAAAAAATAAGATATAGGCAAAGTTTAGGCTGGAAAATCTATTTGATAGGATTTTATAAAGTATTCAATTGATAACAATAGTCTCGGTCAAAGTTCTTTCAAGGATTGAAGTACCCAGTTCTTTTTTTATACGGTTATGTTTAGATAATAATTTAAATTTTGTAAGCCGTATGATTTGGTCCATCATGCTGATTTATTGGTTTTTGGGGTCGCCGATTCTGAATTCTAAATCAAATTGTCTATATAAGGGTCATTCAAGACCAGTCCAAGGGTTAAATGGAGAAAAACAGATAAACTAAGTCCAACTTCCTGATGTATAGGGGTTTTTTGAATCGTTGGTTTTGAATCCGAGGTGAATTTGTCGGTGTTAAGGTCATTACAAGGGAGACAAGGGAGCGATCTTAACATGGCAACGCCATGAAATATAAATGGCATTATCGGCATTATACAGTATTGTTCGTAAACTAAGCAACCGATTTTTGAATTGCATTCAAGTTCTAATTACGCCTTTGTATATGATTTTATGTGGAATGGCCCATATTTTTGTAATTACTTGATGAGCCACCTATAAGCCAACAATAACAAAATTATGCTCTAGTCTAAAAATAGAATATTACAAATAGTCAAACGAATATACTCCATAAAAAGCTGTTCGTAATGTAAGCAACTTTTTCCGTCGCTGCTAAGTGACCTTCAAAATAAGAGGTCTAACGGCATTTTTTTACTTTCTTTTCAACATTTTTCTATTTTTCAAGTGTAAATCATTAAATATTTTAGTTGCTTTTCGATCGTCATCTCGTGATCTGGTTTTTTTAACGATGCCGCGTGTACAAGATATAAAAGAGAAAATTATAAATTTTTTTAAAAAAGGTGAGTCGCAAATTTCGGTCGCCAAAAGATTTAATATTAATAAGTCAATAATTTTTCGACTTATAAAAAAATATAAAGCGATTTTATAAAGGTTTATAAAAATATAAAGGTCGACCACGAAAAACTCATTACAGAGAGGACAAACAAATCGTTCGTTTTATTAAAAAAAAATCCTTTTGTGTCATCAAAAAAAATTGTTCAGGATCTTAACTTAAATATAAGTTCTAGCACAGTAAGGAAACGTGCCTTAGAAAATGGCCTAAGAAGCTACAGACCATCCAAGAAACCAATTTTAACCAAGAAACATTTAAAAAAAAGCTAAGTTTTGAAATTCCTAGAACCTGTAACGAATTTTAAACTTTGCCGTAATTTTAGGCTTGAGTTTGCATTACAACATCTCAATTGGACACCCGAAAAATGGAATTCAGTATTATTTAGCGATGAGTCTAAATTTAACTTGTTTAATTCCGATGGCATATATCACGTCCGATGACCCAGAGGAAAGCGGTTACATCCCTGTTACTGTCGTGGTACAGTAAAGCATGGCGGTGGTAATGTCATGGTGTGGACATGTTTTTCTGGAACAGCAGTAGGGCCCTTCATCGAGATCGATACAAACATGGATCGATTTGTATACCGGAACATTTTAGAAAGCCATATGCTCCCATAAACCGAATGGGAAATGCCGCTGCGTTAGGAGTTTCAGCACGACAACGACCCTAAACACACCTCAAAGCTTGTAAAAGAGTGGTTTACAACAAAGGGGGTCCAAGTCATGAAGTGGTCGGCCCAATCGCCAGATTTAAACCCAATTGAGTATTTATTTGGAATACTCAAAAGGAAGATCGGCAGCTGTCGATTTAAAAATAAAAATTAACTACTTTTGGGCCTTAAAAAAGAATGGTTCCGTATTAGTAAAACTACACTTAAACGGTTAATTGATTCTATGCCAAAACGATGTCGGGAAATTATAAAAAGCAAGGGATATTCACCAAATATTAAAAAATTGCTTAGATTACAAACAGCTGAATATAGAGTTTTAAGTTTTTTGTAAATATTTTTTCCTTAGTACTATTGAAAATTAATTGTTTTTATTTTCCTTATAAACCTTACTTATAATACAATAATAAAAAAATAATTGAAGTTTAAAAACTTTGTAAACAAAACTATCATGAGACTTTGAATTTATACCATGAAACGGTTGCTTAGTTTACGAACAATACTGTATATATTGAAATCGCCCGAAGTCGTCTCAAACCTCCCCGTGGAGTCTCCTGGAAACGACAAGCAACCGCCAGTTTTTATGGCTAGTTTGAGCGGCAAACGCAAAGGTTGTGCATTGGGTTTGAAGCTACCACGTGGTCAAAAATTTCAATGAAATAAATAAAAGAATTATCCCTTAATGATGACGACTACCGCAAACGAAAAATTGGTTTAAACGACGGTTAAAAGCCTGGAACCTCTTTCTGCAAGGATGATAATGGGAATCTAGTGACAGATATCCGGAGTACACTGATGTTATGGAGGCAACATTTCTCCAGTCTTCTAAATGGCAACGCTGACAACAATCCCACCAATAGAGATGATATCCTGGAAACCCCAATTATGGATGAGAGCGATGAAGATCCGCATTCCAGATGATTGGAACCTGAGTGTGCTCTGCGCAATCCATAAGAAAGGCTATCCGACCATTTGCGCCAACTACCGTGGGATTAGCCTTCTTAAAATCGCAAATAAGGTCGTGTCGAGAGTAATGTGTGAAAGACTGAAGCCCATCGTTAACCAACTGATTGGACCTTATCAGTTCATATCAGGCTTCAGACCTAGAAAGTCTACCATCGACCATAAATTTACGCTACGAAAAATCTTGGAGAAGACCCTAGAGCAACTAACGACACACACCATCTCTTTGTCGATTACAAAGCCGCCTTCGACAGTCCAATAAGGAGTTACCGATATTCCACCATGTCTGAATTTGGTATTCCTGCAAAGTAAACACGTCTATACAGGATGACACTGAAAAATCGGGAAAGACCTCTCCCCTCCGTTCAAAACAAGCGAGGTTTCAGACAAGGTGATTCCTTATCGTGAGACTTTTTTCATTTAGTAATGGAGAAGATCATCCGAGCTGCTGATCTGAGGCACAATATTCTATACGAGTATTATACTGCTTGCTGGTGTATGCTGATGATATTACCATCATTGGCCATAATACGTGTGAAGTGGGTGCAGCATTCTCCAGTCTAAAAATAGAGTCGAGTCGAATGAGTCTTTCAGTGAACGTAGATAAAGCGAAGTGTCTTGAGTCAACAAACAAGCAGTTCGAGCGTCTTGGAAATCACGTAACTGTTGACAACATCTCCTTTGAGGTTGTCAAGGACTTCGTTTACCTAGGGTCCAGCCGTTACTCCTCAAATGATATCAGTATTGAGATTAAAGGAAGGATAACTTTTGCCAACAGGTGTAACTTTGGGCTCAGTAGACAATTGAGTAGCAGAGATCTCTCTCGTTGAAAAAAAACTGACGCTCTATAAGTCAATAATCATGCCCGTCTTGCACTGATGAAATAACTTTGGGAGCGTTCGAGAGAAAAATCCTTTGCAAGATCTATAGTTCAATCTGCGTCAATGGCGAGCAGCGAATACGATGGAATCACGAGCTATATGCCGACATTAAAATCCAAGAACAAGGTACATAAAGTGAATTGGCAGAAGATGGTTTAAAGGAATTCACCGACAAAAGTGGTGAAACGAATCATTCAGTGGATATTTTTTTTCCTCAGCGGAGTTTTTTTCCTCGTTATTGAAAGCAACAAGTTGTTGCAGAGTTTCAACTAGCGGGCTCGGTGGACGCTATACTGTCCCAATTCAATGAATTTTGTAAATAGTTTAACTTTTTGACTTAATTCTTAATCAAAAAAGAAAATCAGAGAACATTTTCAAAAAGCCATCTTTCAATGATCGCCGGAATGAAGGATTTTGAAAAATTTTTTGAATCGCGCATTAATGTCTTGGTTAATCAAAATGAAATACATCTGCGAACATTCGCCGGAATGAGTCAAAATGAGCGAAGAAACATTTTCGTGAACCACGCATTCATCCCTTGGCAAAACGAAAAGCGATCCATCTTCCAAAGAATTCATCTTTTCTTTGGCGAATCGGAAGTAGCCTTCCAAATGTTTGTGGAGAAGTGAAGACGCTTAGCTAATTATTGAAAATGATATACTATGGCAATATATCAAAATTTAAGAAATTGTTTTCTTTGAGAAAAACAAAAATGCTTCTGTAAAATAAGGGCTCAATATGAAAACGTAATAAGGCCCTACGAAATAATGCCCTAATGTGATGAAAAACACCCAAAATAATATGAAATTAGGCCCTCAAAATCGTATAGGGTTCATTTCAAAAACAAAATAAGACCCCAAATGAGACAATGGTTCTGTTTTATTTTGAAATGTTGGTCTCTTGTTGCTTAACGAAATAAAACCGCAATTTCAAAAACAAAATAAAGCCTCCAATAAAGGAAATAACATCCCCGATATATGTTTTGTTGTTTTATATAGATATACTTGGGACCTTAAAAAAAACGTTATATAACTCGTTCCCTTTACCCACATTCTCAATAACTTTCCTGACATAAATAACTTTTTAAGACTTGAGGTACCTAAAGAAGATAACCTACCCTCTTTCCCAAAAAAAAAAAATTTAAAAATATTTTTCTACTTTTTTGTGTAAAGGTTAAGCTTGCCTTTGGAGGTTTTATCAGAAACGTACGTATCCGATACTTCCTCAGCACTAGATCAGTACGTGCCACACGCGTTCCCTCCTCATACATATACTCGCCGTCGAGTAACTTTAGCGTTTGTTCGCTGACATGCACACGACCAGCCAGACCAGTTTGTTCCAAACGATTTGCTATGTCCACATCCCTGGACCAGATGTCGTACTGCCACTTGCTGGCGCCAATAACACCTGACAGTATATTACCCGAATGCACGCCGATACGCATATCAATGTCCAGTTCACGTTTCGTTCTAAACAATGCCAAAAAATACAATGGAGAAAGTTTAAAGAACTCTCAATGTTGCATTTGAACAAACAACCGAATATACAATGTACCTTACATCACGGATATCCTTGATCATGCGCAGTCCCAGGTCAACGCAGCACTTGGCATGAAGCTCATTGGGTATGGGAACGCCCGCCACACAGTAATAGCAATCGCCCAAAAACTTTATTCGCAGTACATTGTATTCCTAGAAGAATTTAAAGAATTTTCCAAATTAAGCGAAAAATAAAGTAGGGAGGGGCTGTTAATACCTCAGAGGCCAGATCGAATTTAACGAAAAGATCGTGTATCGTTTCGACTAGGGTTTTGACATCAAGAGTCGTCGTCAGATGCGTATAGTTGACAACATCGGCGTAAAGTATGCTGACATCATTGTGTGGCTCGATGAAGAGTTTTCTGGAAATGACAAAAAACTTATGAATTAATTGAAACAAAGTTTGTGCTAAAATGAGTTTATAATAAAAATTATAAATTATAATATAAATTATAATATAATAAAAATGATTTCATTGTTTGGTGTAAGTTGTAGATTTTTCTTAAGTAATATAGATCAATAAAAACAGATTATTTTTGAAAAAAGATTTTGTTAAAAGAGTATTTCACATTTATTTTTAGCATTTAAAAGATAATCGTAGCAATATTGAGGCTAAACATTACTTTCTATACTCTTAGGCCACCTAATTATCCGAGCGGCATTTTTGAAGCAGATTTTCAAGTTACCACAATTCAGTCAGTCTTGCTTGGTTCAAAATGTGGCCATAGTTAAGTCGATAAGACATAGAAATCAAGTGAAACATATATAGGATTTGTAGGATATGTGGCGTAAAACTAAAAATTTAAATCTGAAGTAAGTGTGATTTGCCTATTGCCCTTACTTGACGTTAAGGTATCTAAGTATTTTTTACCGCCAACTTCAAGTATTAAGTCGTAAATATACATTATTTTAACTTGAGTTGGTTAAAAAACGAAGCGAAATGAAACATTTAAAGGTATTTGAACCCGGGACCCTTGAGTCCGGGACCAAGGCTATCTGGACTTGCACTAACAAGGCTATCGGAAATGAAAAAGAGGTACTCTACCGTCTCTCAATATTTATAGAGATGTATTCTTCTTCATATTCTATTAAAAAATACCGTTATTTCGTTATTGTATACTAGAAATACATCTCTTTCAATATAATAATTTTTTAATGGCAATATTTAGGGACACATCAAGGCCCAAATTCTGAAGTCTACAATCATTTATATATAAAACTTACTCTGTATCTGGCTGACGCCAACGTTTAACCGGTGGACCACTGCTGAAAATTAGTTTAGATAAAAATTCTTAGTGTTAACAGATTTCTTAATTTTTACAACACACAACACTGATAGACATATATATGGATTGTCTTTAACATTTAAAAAAATGAGCTATGTATGCTTCCACCTAGGCTGAATTAAAGCGTTGACAATAACAAAATGGAATAAAGTATTGGTGTGTGGAAGTGTCTGAATCATTATCAAAATCGAATCGCTTACCTATGCTCCATTGCGTAAATGGTACGCGCCTGATTCTGCTGTTTCAGTTGTTCGATGCGCATCTTAACATCCTGTTCAATTTTATTCGCAATTTGAGCCGGTATTATGCTCAGCAGTAAATTTTTCTACAAGCAAAACCAATAAGATTAATTCAAAATAAATATTCAACCACCATCACAGGCATCTTTCTGTATATTACCTCTTGATCCCTCGCATAGCGCAAAAGTAAATTCTCCTCCACACATTGCCGTCGATCGAGAAATGTAGTGCGTATAGCTATCTCTTTCATAAGCCGAAAATATATGCCAAACATATTGACGCACAATAAAAATATTCCTTCCGACAAAAGTTTTGTCACATCCATGATTTCAATGCCATGATCTTTTTTGCGATACGTTACGAAATTATAGGCAACTAAATAGCATGCAGTCACCGCTATGCCCATCATGAAGGCGTGTACGTTGCTTGGCAATGGCATGAATATATATATAGCAAAAATGATATAACTACCATGGGCTGGACGTAACATATCATGATTTTTCAACGAATGATACATCGGAATGCTGAGATCTGCAAGAGCAGCAAATAAATGTATGAAGCCATGTATGTAATCATGTTGTGGACATACCTGATATAACGAGTATGGTTATGGCAACCCATGATGTCACATACATAATCCATGTATAGCGCATAACCAAGTTCTCACGAAAATTTAAGGACAATATCACCCAGATAATGATCGCAGTGCCAATATATACACAAATATCCATGTAAACGACATTAAGATGTGACACTCCGAAAATCAATACAGCCGATTGCAACAAAGCTACCAGTACCTGGAGGATAATGAACATTGTCAGATAGCTTAGACGTAGTCGCTGCATATAGGAATCATAGTATTGTTCCAATTCAAGGTTGACACATTTTTTCTAGATATTAAAAACAAAAGTAAATTTTAATTAGTTCCTTTGATAGTATAGTGGCGGAAATGATGTTTTTTATAAGTTTTGAAGGTTTCACTATTCATCGCAAAGAATTTTCTAGAAAATCTTTTAGATAATTAAATATTTGACGAATTTTTCTTTTGGTTCGGTATACTTTGGGGGGGAAATGAAAGCCTACCACTCCTGTTGTAGACCCACGCGATCGAAGTGGAAAATCAGACCACCATGGTGGAATCCTGATTTTGTAGGGCAAAGACGCGACCTAAAAGATTTTTTTAAACTGTATAAATTTTCTGACCAATAAGATATAAGGGGGAAATACAAATGGAAGCTCAAACTTTTCAAAAACAATGTCTGGAAAGTAAAAAGATCCTTATGGAAAAACTTCTACTGGGACATTTATATAACTCAAAATCCTCCAATCACCCTCGGAAAGACAATGGCTTCTAAAAGTACATTTTCTAGGCTGTACTGAAGTCTCAAACACTAACGCTACAGAGAGAGCCTGAACAATCCCGTCACAGACCCCGCAGAACTTAATAACACCGGACAAAATCCGTTGGGATATAAATTATTTTTTAGAAATTAAATCCCCAGGACCAGACGGCATTAACCCAGCCATGAAAAAAGCGGCCTCTAAGCAAGTTGTTCCTTGGGTGAAGATAATATATAAAGAATGTATCAGACTTAACGTGCCTATAGCCTGAAGGACAGCTAGGGTGGTCTCATGCCAAAATCACGTTTTAGTAGCCACCTGTATCCAAAGGACTACATGCCAATAGGCCTAAAATAATAAGCAGGTAGAACTGCATATAAGAAACGGTAGAAACCATTCGTTGCTTGCAGCCAATCAGCAATTATATACGGAAAGAAAATCGTGACAGCACTACATAACCTAGTAGTTAATGTAGAGAAAGCGCTACACCACAAAGCATTCGTACTAGGAGGGGATTTTCTAAACATCTCATGTGCATTCAACAATGAATCAACTACGACCATCCTTAACTCCAAGAAGGGTTCCAAGCCAAGTGGGGCTCTACAACAATGGTAAGAGAATTGAGTAGGGAGACACCCAAGGAAGAGCCCTCTCACCTCTACTATAGAATCTAGTTGTAACGAACTACTCAAGAACTTCAAAGGCAGAGTCTCGATTATAACAGCTTATGTGGACGATATAAGCATAATTATAGTGGACAAATTCATTTCTACTCTAAGTTCTTCAATGGAGCACACATTAAAAGATCTATTAAGATGGCCAAACTCAGCCGGTCTTAGTATCAACGCAGATAAAACAGATGTGGTATAGTTTCCCAATAAATAAAATATACCACGAAGAATAAACGACACTCGACTCATCCCGAAAACTCACACGAAATATCTGGGAGTTGCATTCGACAAAAAAATTTCGTGGAGACTCAATGTGGATGAGAGGGCTAGAAAGGTTACCAATGTTACCAAGGTAACCAATGATACAATGGATCTACGCAATGGTTGTTCGTTCGATTCTACTCTCATCGTGTGGTAATCGACGGTAGTTAAGTCAACATGTCTCAAACCCTTGAAAAAAAGCACACCAATAAGCTGCTTTATACATAACGGATGAGCTGTGGTCAACTCCAACGAAAGTTCTTAAAACCATATAATGCTTGGACCCACTAGACATACACGCAAAACTCATAACTGGTAAAACGAAACAGTGTTTTATGACAGCTATCAACTTCCGCAAGCAAAGTTTTGGACACTATCGAATTGGCAAGGATGCAAAGACTATACGATCCCTACACAGAGCGAAAAAACGCATAGTAAAAATAACTATGTTCGTAACGATTTTACTATTTTCCGTATTAAAAAAAGTGTATTTAATTTGAATCGTTTATATTTGAAACATTAACAAAACGTATTAGAATCGCTTCAATGAGAAAAGTATATTTAATTTGAATCGTTAATATTTGAAACGTTACCAAAACGTATTAGAATCGCTTCATGACTCAGCTTTTTTCATTTGTATCGAACGAAGTACACACAGACACGACAGACGAGGAAAAACGAACAAACAACGATCTTAGTACATTACGACTTGATGCAGTGTTGCCATATGCGACATATAGTATATATTTAAGTTGTTTTACAACTGATGAATAAGTCACTTATAGACGAGAAAACTAGTTCGAACGTTTTTCCCTATAGACGCATAGGACTGCATGTTCATAATAATATGACAAGGTAAGCTCAGATTTGAGAGGATAAGACGAAACTGAAGTTTTAAGTTTTAAATGTGAAGTTTTTTTCTGCGTGAGTTTTAGATGAAGCCTTTATTTGAACATTGTCTGCTTAATTAGGTGAACTATTCGAAGCACTTTTTTTTGATAATTTTACTCAATGAGTTTGACAACTGCGGAAACTTCACGGTTATAATAAAATAAGACAAAGAATACAGAATTATCTTCAAAACAAGCTGAATTTATATGAAACTTATATATATTTTCCCTACAGCAGGTATATACTTATCAGTTGGACAACATCTAAGTCTGGTAAGCCAAAAAGTGAAATGTTCAAAGAAAGTCAAAATAAAAATCTCACACACAATAACTGTGACATTTAGCCCACTTCTATCACTTTTATTAGTCTCTTCAATCTGAGATTACCTTGTAACTGTATCATAATTTTTTAAATAAGTGTTCTGTTCAGTTGCTGATGTTGCTACAACTTCATAAACCAGTTGAATAATATTGTGCTCTAAAAGAAGAATTAAAGTTCATACAAAATATCCAATTCAAACAATCTAAAGCTGCATACAAATCAGCGAATTGGTTCGTCCTACGGCGGCCATGTTCGAGGCAGTTCGCTTGATAAGAAACTAGTTCGTCAGTTCGGGGAACCTGTTGGCTTGTTGGCAAAAATTATTGATTTTTTCCGTGGAACCAGAGCTTTTCGAAGAATGAGTTCAATAATTTGAACGTGAGATCATACCAAGTGATATTCTGTAGTGACAACATGACAGCATAAATAATAACAAGACAAAAGCAAATGAACCAATATATATGACAAAATAATGGCGAAAAACAAAATATAAAATCGTAGGTTCTACGAACAAGTTCGTTCAATTTTGACGCTAGCCAACTGATTTGTAAGCCCTATAACATGGTATGTTGGACGACATGCCATTCATGTAAACGGAAAAACGACAGTCGGTCCAATATGTCATATGAAAATCAAAAATTGTTGTTTTTCTCTGCTGGTCCGACCAACACGTCGTTCATTTCAGCACAGTCGGTCCAACTTGGTGCATTTCTCATTCTGTTTTGTCCTCGCTCAGTAAAAATTGGCAGCGGTCATCAGTGAGTAAAATTATAAAAACAAATGGCATGGTTTTTCAAATACATATTGAATAGTTTTGAATTTATGGAACTATAAATTATATTAAAATACGACTTTCTTGCTAAAACTTGCAGGGAGAGAGTAAAAGAATTGAGGAAAAAATATGTACAAAGAGAAATATATCTAAAAATAAATTTTAGATATAAAAATAAAAATTAATAAAAGCACATCATTATACATGCATATAACACCAAAGTTTGAACGTTGCTTAAAATGGCACAGCAAAGCTTACGTGTAAATGCAGTCCATTGCTGCATGCACTACGAAAAAGCACGTGCTGGCAACACTGCTTGTGTGGTCTTATTAGCAGAGATAAAGAGATGGGAAACTTCGTTTTAAATGAAAATAAAAAAATTTTGCTTGATAGCTGTGCTTGTTCTACCTATTTTTTCATGCACGCACGTATTGCGTATGTGAATTCACCACATTAGCTGTCAAAGTCTGGCAGATAATTCATTTTCTTTTAAGCAATCTATTGGAAATTATTCTTCTTGTAAGTATTCTTAAGTAAATTATTTAATTAATTTCTATTCTATTTATTTCACGTAGTTGGGACACAGAACACAGCCAGGCTGAGGATGATAAGCTAGAATTCGAAGATTCTGAGTCTTCTGAAGGAGAAGGACGCAATTCTTAAACTTTAGCAAAACGCTAGCAACATAAAATGAAAGAAGCTTGGAAGACTGAATTACGAGTGGAAGTTGAAGATAAAGCTTGAAGTAAGTTTATAGAATAATACTAGACTTCCTGAACATATTATATCTTTTTCCCTCTTTCTGCCACAGCCATTCAAAAACTTGCCCTGGTTTGATGTCACCATTGCGCTACCCATGTACAACAATTCACCGGAACAGCACACTAACCAATTATGGAAACTGCATGCAGAGGATGACTATGTGGTACCCTCTCAGATTGGCTACAAACTTTATAGCAGAGTCTTGGATAAGCGCGCTTAATCCTGGTGACCTATGGAGTTTCATCGCATTAATGATTTGCTGAAATATGGACATAAATATTTAATCCGTGCAGCTGAGCTGCTGGAACTGGACAAATGTTTTGTCGACAATTATCAAAATGAGGTATTAACTAAGCAACATATTGGTCATAAAATTTCTCAGCGATTTCGCTGATCTGAAAAATAATAAGAAAACATATAAATAAAGAAAAATAAATAATGTTTACTATCATAAATCGTGGTCAATTCGTCTCAGCACAAAAGGGTTGCACTGCCAAATAATAAAAACGTACTATTAGTAAAGAGTTGCTTTGATTAGAGCTGATTAAAATGTTGTTTATTCAGAATGGAAAGAATAAGGGAACAGCATTGGAACAGGAATAACTTATTGGATGTGTTCGATGACTGCTCAAGATTGAGAATTCTCCCTCCAGATCAGTAAAAAGTGTTTAATGAGCATCTTTTCTGGTCTTACCTGCTTTTATTGTTATTGATTTTTGTTTTTTGAAGCTACTCTGAGTTACGCTTTCTACTCTTTTGTACGCTTATATTTTTGTGGTGTTAGTTAGACGAGCAAATAGATTAATAAAATGCTTTGGTTTTTGTTGAAAAATTCAAAAGTTTGAAAAATGGAAAAGGTATTGAGTAGGTTTTTATTATAAATTTGAACAGTTTGATGAAAAAAGATTTTTTTTTACTTTATTTTATCATTTCTTTACTTTTGACAGTTACTTTCCTAAGCTTACTCTTTTTTCGGTCTTTCAAAAATCTGCTCTACTCTGCTCTGAAATCATTTTCGATGACTCAGCTGATCTGCTCTCTTTTACTCTGCTCTACACTAATTTTTCACCGAACACAGCTATTTGTGAGTGACATTGAACAGTTGATAAATTTTCTGACATAAAAAGCAATAACGAAACTTAGTCATCATCGGGCCAAGATCAAGATGTTTTCATTACACATAATTTAGTTCTACTACTTTCTACCATAAGGAACTGATCAATGCTTGCTCTGGTAGATGCATATATCATATCAGTCGTTTTTATTAATTTAAATCTAAGCTCATCATGAAACATTTTACCCTCAGTGGAAATGGTCTTTTTTCAAAAATGTGTTTTCGAGCTGAACAAAGTAATGGTGACAAAATTAGTTAAAGTTTTGCTTCATGGCGTCTTCAAAAAATTACAAAATTAATTATAACCTTTAAGTCGTGTATGAAATTTTATGATTAATAGCTTGTTGCGTTTGTCATCATATATACTTTCATTCGATACCCAAATTGCTATTTGCAAAATAATTTTGATGTACCGCTTGCTTTCGTTTGCATAACTTTGCCCAAATATCGAAACGGCTTATATAGAAGTTCCCCAAATAAAATTTTTACTACTAGTACAAAACGTGCATAAATTAGTACTTTGCCATAAAAACCTACTCCAAATTGTACAAAACTACATTATTATGCAACACTGCTCTCAGGTAACAGACCGTGGTAGATTTAACTAAAATACTGTGGTCGCATTCAAGGGACACAGTTATTTTTGTAGCAAAATTTAAGTTAGCGCTGTTATTCTATGATAATGTTCTTAAGTCAAACGCCAGAAATTGAAAATACAGGACCGTGTATGAAATTTTTTGGGATATTAACAACAAATGCATATGTTCTTGCAGTTTAAGCGCATATTTTATGTACATATCATTAAATTTTAGGTGAAAAATTATTTTAGCAAATTCAAACATAATTAATTTATTGATCTCTTTGCAGATATGACTAAATAGTATAAATTGTTTGCTTCATTAAATGGCAACAGCGAGATAAAAATCCTACACATCAGTGACAAGCTGTCAACAATAGAGTCCGCTGAATGTAGTCACGACTTCTTGCCATGGTGGAAGTTTTACGCCTTAGTGGTCAGATTTTACGCGAAAAAGTTTTTTCTTTGCGAATTGTGGTGAAAATTTTACCACTACAGTTAAAGCATTTGCATTAGTATGGACGATTTTTGACATAAGGCGCACATAATGCTATCCCTTTCGCACGGAAGTTTCCCATCTCTTTATCTCTGCTTATTAGTTTGCTGCTGTTCGTTAAAGTGTGTATAGATCTACAAATTACCTCTGGTGTGTATTTGCGTGTGTTTGCGTGTAACAATGAGCCTACAAGATCTATTGGAGGAGTGGGGATTAATGGAGTTGGAACCCATATTAAAAGGTAAGTGATAATGTTAATATTTTTCCATAGCAATTATTTGTAATTAAAGAAAAGATGCTGTTGAATGTAAGCACCCAAAGCGAACAGCCATACATATATATGTGTATGTATGTACATTTGCTGCAAAATATGTGAGTGCATGTGGTTGTTTGCTTCGAGTGCTTGAACTCAACAGCGTCATAACCGAAAATTCGAGAAACGGGAAAATAATTGCCATGGCATAGAAAAGTAGGCATAATTTTACTTTAGCGACCAGGCCCGAATTTTTTTTTGTTTTTTATTTTTTTTAAACGTATATGGACCTCCTAAGCCCAATGGTGAAAGAAAAGATTGTCGGTCTCGATTGGCTAAGGAGATAAAATTCGCGAAAGTTTAAAAATTCAGTGCAAATTTTAAAATGTGTGGAAACTAATGTAAGCTTTTACATTATGATTTCTTAACCTAAATGTGGATTTTTAGGGCTAATTAAAATAAACAATGCGATATCGTGAAAAGCACAAAAACTTCAACCTTCATAATACTAAATTGAGTTATAAAAAAATTGGTATATTTTAAGGAGAATAGAAAAATTGTTATTACAAATCGCCGCAATTTTAAATAACAATTTTTCGCCTGCGGCGCTCTGATACCGACTCAGACTGATGAATTTTTTAATATATATATAATTTTTTTCTTAAAATGAAAGAAAAGTTCATTATTTTTTTCAATGCGACGTAAAAAACCACATTTTGGGTAAGTATCGTAAAAAAAGCTTAAATTAGCTTTCAAAGACACACAAATTTGGACTGAATTTTCAAACTTTCGCGAATTTTATCTCCTAAACCAATCGAGACCGATAGTTTTTTCTTTCACCATTGAGTTAAGGAGGTCCATATACGTTTAATTAAAAATAGGAAAAAAAAAATTCGGGCCTGGTCGCTAAAGTAAAATTATTCCGAAAAGTGTATATATTCTTAGTTAACAAATATTTGAATTCTGCAGACAAAGGCGTCACATTTAAATCGCTTAATTTTTTATCCAAAGAGGACATTTCCGCAGCTTTAGAAAATATTGGACTCGGAGCCGAATTCCGGGTTAAACTTTTTTTATGGAGAAAGGAAACGGTAAGCAAACAGAGAAAATTTTTCTAATATTTATAATTTTTTGTTGCATAAATTTAACATTTCAAAGTAAACTTTTTTTCAAATTATAAAGGATTTTCTTCAATTTCAACATTTTTCATATTAAATTTAAGTTTTTTCTTTTCAAATTCAACTTTTTTAAGTTCAAATTAATCTTTGTGAAGTTCAAAAACAACTTTTTACAGTAAAATAAGAAACGTGTTTTTCAATCAAATTCAACTTATTTAAGTTCAAATTCGACCTTAGCTAAAAAAATATTAATTTAAGTTATATTTTATTATATCCACATGTTTTGAAAATATTACAATGTTATATTGTTGTAAAATATTTATTTTGAGTTTTTATTAATATTTCCACTTGCAATCAGAAAGTATTATATAACTTCTGCTTGTGTGCATATTTGTTTGAGCCAAAAACAGAATGATACAATTTTCAATACATTAATTATATCTGCATATGTGAGTAGCTGAAATTGCATTGAAGCCACCAGTGATATTAGTTTTTTGTTTTCAAAAACAAATTATTAATGTTATTAAACATTTGTAGTTGCCTCAAAATAAAATAACAAATTTTGATTCAAATATATTAACTTCAAGATAATACAAAATTAATTTTTCACGTTAAAGTACATGTGTGGAAATAATCAATACTTCAAAATTGTGAAAACTTTATACGAGAAATAACCCATTAATATGTGGTGAAAGTTTCATTGAATTCCTTTTAAAAATTCCTCTTTTGAAATGTCCTTAAACAATTGGTATTAGTTCGCTGTAAGGCTCGGTAGTCTGCATTAGTTTTTTGGAGTTTGCGGTCTAATGGTTTCTGTACGCTCGGCAAAGTTCCAATATGCTACTTAGGAAACCGCCGCTTAAAACTTCAATTAAAACAAGGTTACATGTAATTAGCAGACATACGGTAGCGGATAGCTAATCAATACAAGGAACGAAGGAATTGAAGCGTTATGATTATTTATTCCCCGTATTAAATTGAACAAAGTTAGAAGTATTGAATTTTGTGATTATATTTCCCATGTAAAACATAAATAGTTTTTTTTTAAGTTTTTGTGAAACCTCTTGAAGTTCATATTTTTTGATAAAAAATTAATTTTTTTATTGGGGAAGGGTATTGTTATGATCGTATTTATTTATTTTTCAGTTCGATATTGATGAAGAATCAATTGCTCTAAATTCTAAGGTGAATTCCTGGCTAAGCTCAAGTATTGAGGAAGCAGAATCACCAGTGTCGTCATGCAGCGATAAAATAGTAACTTATATGTTGATTATTGTGGTTGATAAATGGCAGAAAACATATAGCTTGAGACGAAAGAAGTTAAAGGAACTAAGCCCTTCTGAATTTTTGAAAAATTGACCGGTTTTGACGGATTTACGAGCTCCGGAATTAGTGAGTCTGGAAAATACTCACAAACATTAACATTATATAAATTTTTTTTTCTAAATAGATTCAGAAGGCTACACATTATTAGTGCAACTAACACTTGTGCTGCCTCCTTTCGCAAGAGTTACGGATAGAGTAGGGCACAATAAGCGGAGAGTGACCATATAAGATGCACAAGATAGTTTTACTCTGCGGATGAGCTGCATCAACGACTTCAACGTAAAAATTTAAGATTTAAAGACCAGGTATTACAATTTATTTAATTATTTACAATTTTGATGGCAATTTGTTAAGTTTCCCATCATATTCTCGACAGTTGATTTGTGTTTCAAAATGTTTATCTGTTAGATTTAAAATATCCCTCAGCTTGTGAACCGGTATGGACATTCATTTAAAAATATTTTGATAAAATTGATATATATTTTTATAAAATTGATTTGAAACACGACAAAAAATCTGCCAATCTTCTTTACTTGATTTTTTAAACCGAGATATGACAAAAAACTAAAGTAAATTTTTTTTGTTTTATTTACATATATGGCTACTGGAATTATTTTAAAAAAAACCACATATTTCAAAATAACCATGGCGGGCGTGATTACGACTCACTGCGACATCGGAAAAAAAAAACAAAATACGGGGTTTCTGTCAGCATCAACACCGCCATAGAATGAACTAACTTTTCGAACTTTTTTCGAAAATTGTCGAGTTTTTTTAATTAATTGTCAAGTCGATTTTAATTATGATGATGCAAATGTTTCTTATAATGTTGAATACAAATGAATTCTGCATAAAAAAACTATTATTTATCACAAGTACATCTGCGTTCCAGTTGTTTAAAATCCATCTCTTTTTTTATGAAAATTAAATTTATTTGTTTTTTGTTAACCAATGACAAATTTCATAATGTCAATGATAATGATCAAAAATTTGTAGATCATTATCTGGCTTATGAAATTGCAGAAGCAAGAAATGTGATTTTTTAAACACATATCTTTCTTTACAAGCTCTCCTCTTCATTTATATCAAATAAACGATGAAAAAACTTACATAAGAAATAAATTTATTTAGCTTTGTAAGACACTATGTAACACTAATGTATACGATATTATTAATTTTCATTATTATATGACTTTTTGTAAAACGTGAATGTTATTTAACTAGCTACTTATATGAACAGAATTCATTGTTATTTTAAAAATATTTTTTATTAAAAAAATTGTTTGAATATTACTGTGTTTTTTATTTCCTTTTAGAAGTTATTTACATCAGTGAATACATTTTACAAAGGTAAGTATACAGCAAACAACAGCATACACGCCCAATTTTTATAAATAGTAGGCTTGGTTTTAATTTTTCAGGTTTCTTTTTCAGCAAAAACTTTTAAAATTTTACTATGAAAAGTTTCAGAAATAAGTTTAGCATGTTTGTATTCAATTTGAATATGAACAGTAATACATTTAAATACTAAAGTATTTAATTTCAATACAATGCAAGATTTAATCAAATGCGAAAGTATTAAATTTCAATATGATAAATTGTAGATTTAAATTTATTTTAGCTTCAAATCAAATACGAGCGTACTCAATTTGAATGTTAAGAATAGTAGAATCTAATTCTAAAATGTTCAATTTGAATACAAAAAGTTATTGAAATAAATTTTATGCAGTGTTGAATCAAACTTTTAGCCATTCAATTTGATTTAAAAAAAAATTAAATTTAAATATATTTCGTTTTCAAATCAAATACGATTGAAAATAATATGAATACAATCTATTTTACAAATAAATAAACTATGGTCTACAAGTAAATACGAATGTACTTAAAACAAATTGAAAACACATTTATTTTAAACTTTTGTGACATTGAATTAACTACGTTTTGATAACGAATTTTTAAATATCCTCGTAGTAGAATTAAATATCATCGTATTTTATTCAACTATTTTCGGCTTTAGGTCGAAAACATTAGTAAACGTATTCAATTCAAAGCTGTTTTTAATGATTTTACTACGGTTTTTTTTTCTGTGTAGCACAACTTTCAAAACCAATATACCTACACTTCTAGGACCAACAGACTGGTGCATAGGTATCAAGCAGAACCAATTTGCGGTCAACATATTCACAGATGGCTCCAAAATAAGTACCGGGAGTAGGAGCGGCTGTGTATTGAGCAGAGCCGCACCAAATTACCAGACCATTACAATGTCTTTCATCACTCATCACTCTTTAATTAACATATTTGTTGACAGCCAAGCAGCAATCAAACCCATGCGCTCAAGTACCGTCAAAGCTAGAAATGTTCAAACAAGAAAAGACACACTAGATGCATTGAACACTTGAAAGAGAGTGTATTTTCTGGGTTTCAAGCCACCGTGGCATTGACGGAAATGAGAAGGCAGATGGAATAGCAAAGGAAGTTTCCGGGCTGGAATCAGAATTCACAGAACGCGTAGCTATCACACTACATGAATTGTACAAAAACCACGAAACTAGAGCCAAACACCAGTGAGTCGTAGATGGAAAGATTCATCAATATGCAAGAGCGCGAAAACTTTATGTGCTGTGGCATGTGGAAAACGGACTTCATTTATCCTGGCACGTTCCCGAAGGGACAGCAGGACGGTGATGGGAATCTTCACAGGTCACTGTATGGCGGCTGCCCTTGCTCAAAATCTGGGTATTACTATGGATGATTACTGCAGGAAATGCAGGATCCAGGTATCCAAGAAATCCTGAAAAAATCTTTGAGAATTTCCAAAGGTTTTCATTACTAAGGACACTTAATTTTAACTTATGTCTAAAACTTATTAACTGTGATTGATAAAAATACCAAAAAAATATGATTAATAGAATCGCTTATTGCGCATCAGAAAATGTAATTAATTCAAATTCCACATACATAAGTCGACTTATGTTGTTTTTCCTTATTGCCACTGCATTTATTAGCTCATTACTTACGTAGACAGTGTAAGGCTACTTTCATAAGAAATAAGTGAAAAGTGAAAATAAGTGACCGTAATGCGATTCTGCGAACTTGGTAAACTGCAGTGGTACAATCACTCCTGCAGCAGCGCTTAAGATATAGAATATCAGTGCTAGTCAGTGGATAACTCGGCGAAACATTTCAAATTTGGTCTTTTAAGAAGCAGTAAAGAAAAAGCACCAAGGATTTTGCTTCAGCGCATGCAAGCGCTCAACCGTTGACCGCCGATCCTCAACCGATTAGGATAGCGTAAGTCTATGAACATTCATTGTGGAACAATATTTTTCATTCTTGATTTGGTCTGGTGTCATCATTTTAGGTTATTTGGTCTGGTGTCATCAACACTCATCGATAATATTATGCGTAAGGAACAGTACCTGTCCATTATGCAACAAAATCTACCAGGAGTTGTGGAAAATATGGGTTTTGCTGCTTAAAAAGGCATTTTTCAACATGACAATGGTCCAAACCACACTGCACATGCTGCCAAAAACTGGATAAAAAATCAAAAATTTGGTAGTTTGGTACATGAATCCAATCGCAAATTTGTGGAGTCATGTCTAATCGAAGCTTACTACATAAGTATCCCAGGCCTTCCAAATGAGGTAATGAGGAATACTGTAACATTTTCCGTTTTTTACATTTTTGTCTGCTATTTTTGTTTTTGTTGTAAGATTAACTTCAAACCGGTTTGAAAGAAAGAAAACAAGTGTACCAATTATATAAAAAAATTATGAATTTCATTACAATATTGAGAAGATAACGACTTCTGAAATCAGAGGTGCCTACACAGGACTTAAGGATGCATCATTAAAAAATTTAAATTAAGCTAGTCAAAATGTAGACCGGGTTCTTTTTTGGATTTCCTCTTCAACTTACCCGTAGGAAGCTCCACTCCCACTTATCGTCATTGAAGATGCTAACTTCGCTGACATCGTCAATCGATGAATTATCAGCCATACGTGTTGCCGACGATGATTCCACTAAACTATTCATGTTTTATTATCTTAAAAGTTGTACTTTTTGTTGGTTTTAATAAATTATCAAATATTGATCATTATAAGATTTTTCTTTGTTGCTGTTTATATTTTTTTTAGGCATTAATTAGACAATTCGTAGACGTTTGAACTGAAATTGAAAAAGATTGTCAAATATATAGATGTTTTTTTTTGTTTTGTTGTTATATTTTGTTCATATTTTTGTAAGTTTTTTCTTTTTGTTTTTATTTTTTATTTTTTTTTTTTTTTTCAGCACAACAACAATATTAAATTTTTGTGTGGTATGTCATCAACTGTATCTTGATGCTTTTTTCATTGTTTAACTATGATTTAAGTTGGTTGCTGTATTGGCTAAAATGCACTTGCACAAATTAACTGTTTTATGTTTTTTAATTTACATACGTTACATTAAATTTTAAAAATTTTACGCGGCTGCTCGTTTGACTGTTTGTAAAATTTTTCTACAAATATTCGTAAACTTTTTTCTTGACTTTTTATGGTTTGAATTTTGTTTTGATAAATTGAAGTTTTGTTTTTAATCATAAAATCTTTTTGAACTATGGCAGTTGTTTTTGTTTTATATAATATATTAACCCAGTGAACGAAATTTAATTAAATTTGAATAAGAAAAGTTCATCAGTGATGGGAGTAGTTAATTTGTAATAGATTTCGCTACAGTTGAAAGTACAGTGCAGCTGTGTTTGCTGGCTATTCTAGATCATGATACAATTACTAGAGGTAAACTAGCTAGATGAGAGCGTATTCTCGCAAATGTCAAAACGAAGCTAACTGCTATGAATCAAAGCTATGAGAAAGACGTGAGAAAGTAAGAATTGTCTTCATGTAAAAGAAGATAAATAGTTGAAGCTGTCTTGTTTCTTTATATAAAACTTGTAAAAAATTGTTTTTTTTTCGTTTTTTTAATAATATTAAAGCAATTCAAAATTGCTTCAAGTTCAGAATCATTGAAAATGAAATAAAAAATAACAACAAGCCGGACAGCTTATTTTTGACACTATCGACAATAACGAAGAAGAGAGCACAATCAGCGCTGCAATTACCTTGTCTAGAATATGCTCTAGAATATTGAGTCTGGATTAAAAGCGCATTCTTTTCTGAAAAAAGTTTTGACCTCACAGAATGCGGAATGTTTCTATTAAACAAAAAATTTCTATTCTTTTCTCAACAACTCTGAAGATGCATAATTTTTTCCATTTTGATTTTCAGAATTCTGACCTGTTTTTAACTGAGTATAGATAAAAAAAAATCAAATTTTTTTATTAATTTTTTCGAGTTGGCTGCCTTTTTGAAAAACTTTAAAAGAATTAAGGATTAAAAAATTTGAAAACTACAAATTCAAAAATTTTTCCAGCTAGAAAAAATATAATTTTATTTTCCATAGAAACATTTTGACGTTTCCCGTAGAAGAGCTTAATCTTTTCTGAACTGTCAATGGTAACGTTAACTATTTTCCACATGTGTCATTTATTTTGTTTAGAAGTTGATAGCATTTGAGGTCCGAATTTTTCGAACCGTCGAAGTAGAGAAGGCTACTTTTTTGTTTTAAAATTTTCTACTTTTAAGGTTAAAATTTTCGAGAAATGAACACGATTCAATTTCAAAGGTCAGAATTTTATTTAAGAAAAAACGAAAAAAATCAATTAGGGCAGAAAAAATTAAAAATTTTTTGAAAAAAAAGGCTTTAAGATTCTGACCTGAATTCACAGAATGTTGACCTCTTTTAAGCTCAGAAAAGAACAGAAAATATGCAATATTTGTTTTTTATTTAATGTTGGCTGCACTGTTGTTGTGAATTCCTATGGATTAACGATTGTAGTTATAATATGAACAAGTATTCAATATTATAGCCGAAGAAAACTTTGTTAGTGGTAAATAAAAGAAAATAGCCATTTTACCCATTACATTACATTACATTACATTACATTATATTACATTACATTACATTACATTACATTACATTACATTACATTACATAATACTTTGTTCACACTGAGATGAAATTAGGTAATTTCGAGTTTTTGTTTAATTTCGTATAATTTTGCATAATTTGTTGATTTGGAAATTACCTTAAACAAGGTACTTTCGTTTAAGTTACTCACGAAATAAGGTAAAAATTCACTTGCAACCCTGAAATCTGAATAAAGTTATCCATTCCAGCTGAGCGGTAAAAATTATACATGACACATACTTAACAGATACTTAACTTTTTTGACCCTTCGGTAGCAACCCATTCAGTGAAACTTAGGTGAGTGATGTTTTCATTGAATAAAAGTTGTAAAATTAACAAGATGTACGCTTATGTGCGAAATAGCTTTACAAACTTACTTTGAGTAAGAATTTTCAACTTTTGATTGAACTTTTAAGTTGCCAACTGTTGAGTATGATCAATGTGGCCAATAATGATTTGACAAAAAAATAAATCAAACGTCAGACGTTCAATTAAAAATAGAAAATTCTTACTCAAAGTAAGTTTGCAAAATAATTGCGCACATAGCCATACATCTTATCAATTATATAACTTTAATTCATTAAAAACATCGGTCAACTAAGTTTCACTTAATGGGTTGCTAACCGAAGGGTCAAAAAAGCTAAGTATTTGAATGTGGCCATTATCATGTGTCATGTATACTTTTGACGGCTCAGCTGAAATGGAACAAGATTGTTAATACGTCACAAAAAGGCTATGTTTAATCAACACTATATTCAGATTTCAGGGTTGCAAGTGCAGTTCTGCCTAATTTCGTTAGTAATTTAAACGAAATTACCTTGTTTGCGGTAATTTCCACATCAAAAAATTGTATAGGAAATTACCATAGTTTTTAGATCATTTATGTCGAAATTACACAAAAGCTCGATATTACCTAATTTGATCACAGTGTAAACATAGTATTAGATTCAATATCAGACCTTTTTCAAAATTGCAAAATTTTATTCTTTACAATTGAAGACATACGTGTAGTTAGCAAAAATGTTGTCTTAGAAAAATTGAGTTCAACGATTCAAATTTATACTGAAATCTATATTAAATCACAGTTTTTCAAGTAGTTAATTTTTTAAATAGCCACACACATGGTATTTTGAAAATTAACAAACATTTTAATACAAATAAGACCTTCATCCATGCATAAAACACATTAAACACCGAAAATGCGATATATCACCATCATCCACTCATGTCTACAATTGTGACAGCACAAAATATGAAATGTCAAAATTATTTTATTTTGTTTTTATATTGGTATTTCTACAGAGCAGAAAGCAGAAATGCCGAATATCAGTTAAAAAAATTGATAGTAAAAATTTCAACATTTTTGAGAAACGAACATGTTTTATTTTGAGGTCAACATACAAGAAAAATGCTGAACTCTTGAAGAGGACAGAAGAAATTCAGACTTTTTTCCAGAAAAGAATGCACCATAAGATTTTTTACTCCAAAGCAGCAAAAAGTGTTCGATGAGCTCCTTTTTCTGCTCTTGCTTTTTCTTGATTTTTTTTTAAGTTGCTCTAAGTTATGCTTTCTGCTCTTTTCTTCGGTTCTATTTTCGTGGAGTAAGTCGGACCAGCAGCAAATAAATCAGATATTTTGGTTATTGTTGTGCAATTTGAAAACTTGAAAAATGAAATTCTCGGAAAAGGAATAATAACGTATTCAATTTAATACAATTTAATTTATTTGCTTATAAATAATTGAATGAAAGCAAGTACATTTTTTTCAAACTTATTCCATAATTTATTTACTTTTGACAGTTAGTCAAAACTCTCTAAGTCAAAGATCTTTCAAATATCTGTTCTACTCTGCCCTGAAACTATTTTTGACGACTCAGCTGATTTGCTCTACTCTGCTCTCATTTGCACTCAGAATTTTTCATCGTACACAGCTATTGAGTATTTTTGGTCTGAAACCCATATGCTACTTACGGTACTAAAATATTAATATATATATTAATATTAATAAATGTTAATACGTTAAAATATTTTTTAGTAACTCGCTGAGTTTTTATTATTATTTAATTATTTACAAAATTTCACAAGCTGTTTTTTTTTTGTCGTCAATTTAAATTTGACTCTTAGTCTGGCTCTCTATCTCCTTTCCTACTCTCGAGTTTGACAGTTTAAAATTCTTATAATTTTATACTTATGTAGCAACAAGTTTTATCAATTAATAACGAAAGCAGCTTGTGATAAGCTAGCAACAAAAATGAAATTCTTCTAAATCGCTCAATTGAATTATCGAATATTTTTTGTTTTGTTTTTGTTTTTTGTTTTTTTTTTTTGTTTGAGAGTACTTTCATTGCGCTATAGTATCTAGTTCTTTGCTCTTCGTTTTTATATAACTTTGATAACTGTATTACTGTAGATTTTTCACTTCCACTTGAGCAGAGCCATGGAAAAGCAGATTGATCAGGGGGTTGGTGCAGAGATTGCTGGCTGCAACAATCTTATCATATCACATTTATTTTGTTTAAGTTTTGTAGCTTTATTTTTTAAAATTTTTTCGTTTAGCCAACAGCTTTCCAAACACGGTAGGTACGAAATAAAAATTATAATCAATTAAAAATTGAATATCTTAAAGAAAGGAATATAAGAAACTATAGCTTACACGACACAATTCAAATGTTGCTTTTGAATTATTCAAGTTTTTATGCAATAAATTCGTTATTAGAAAAGATTTACTGCTATTTTTGCGAAATCATTGTTATTTTTCTTACTTGATCATTGTTTTTAAAAAGATGCGATCAAAAGATATAGATTGGTTATATAATTGCACAAATAAGTTAAGGCGTTTCTCAATATATCATTAATTTACTTTTATAACTTAATGTTTCAAAGTATTTATAACCAGAACGAATTGATTTGCCTCGTGATTTTTGGCCCCTTCATGGAAGCTTTCCAGGTTATACAAGTCGACTTGATACTTTATCTAATACGACATTAACGCATTTTGTATTTTGTTTTCACATGTAGAGTCTCAATCCTCTGCATACATATTTGCTCATCTTGACACGTTAAATTTAAAATGATTCTATGCTAAGAAGTTATTATTTTATGCAAAAGTAGCAGCGTGTCTTAAGTTCTCATTTTTAACAACGATGCTTATGTTTCGCCTTTTATAAATACATCGATTTGTTAATATTTATTTTTTGCAATTATTTTTATTTTACACTTTTATTGTTTGAATGAATTATCTTGTAACGATTACACAAAATCTTTCCTATCACTTTTCCTTCCAATGGGATTTACACGTTAAGCCATTCAGAAATCAAGTGCCACAAAATTACTCATTGAAATTACTGATAAGAATTATAAAGAGTTATTTTGATACAAATAAAGGTAAGGAATTTAGCACAAACGTTCTTAGCACCACCAGCCGCCGAACGAGAGTTGTAATTGCGAACTGAGCCACAATATGTGGTATTCTTGTTTGAATTTTTTTATTCCCCTTCACCGCTCTGTCTACCTGAATTTTTTATCAGCGCTGAAATGATATCAATTGATTGATTAAACATGAAAATGCGTTGATGTTATAATTTTATATTGTTTCAATTTCATTTATACTGAAGCGAGTCGCAATGGTAGTAGCTATAAATATTTTATATTGGAAAATAAATACCAAAGCAATACGCTATCATTGAAAACATACAAGTCATTCATAAAAAAAAGGAGATTGATTTTTAGTGTAGGTGCCAAGGCAAACGTATTTTATACAATTTGAATGTAGCAGGTTTGTGAAGTCACTTACATGGTTTAAGAAAGTGGTTTCTTTAAACTTATAATTATCCGTGAAATAATTTATTTAAAATGATTTATTAAAGAAATTCTAAATATCATGAACAAGTTTCTGTTTTTTAACCTGTTCAACAAATAAATAGTTCACAGAGTGAAGAATTTGAAGTCCACTAAAGATATCGTTAATGATTGTGTGCCTCAAAAATTTCAGAGAGAGAGAAAGACAAATTTAACATGCATCTGTTTTAAAATTAATTTTTTTTTTTCAAAACACAAGGCGCAAATTGCTTGTCTCATTTTAAGACCTGTATTACGAAAGTTGAAATTATATTGATTTTAATTATTATTTATTTTTTGTGAAGTAAAAGGTGAAATGAACAAAAGCAATAGCTAAAATTTTTTTGTAAAGGATTTACTTAAGTCATGTATTTATAAGAAATTTATATATTACGCCATTCGAACTGAATCAGAAAAACTGCTTTACATCGCATGATAATGACTTTTGGCTTGGAAAGCAGCATTTTTTATGTATTTTTTATGTATAATAGTTGTGAAATAAGAAATTTGCTTTTGCTTGCTTTTCAGCAAACATTTTTCAAAAAGAGAAAACAACCCTGATTATTAGCTGTGTTCACCTTACATCTCTACGATGAACAATTACATTCTATTACAATTTTTTATCAGTACAATTATGTACACCCAAAAAATCTTGTATTTCTTGTAGTTTTGTTATAGTCTTTGAATTCTATTAGAAAATTTTGTAAATATAAAGTGAACACGTTAAAGAAACTGTTAGTCAGAAAATTGCAGTTGCTTAATTTAATAAAAATTTTTCCAAAACAAATAATTTTGTTAGTTTTTTATTAAAAAAAAAAATCAATGCATGTCATTTTTGCTAATCACTAATTTCACAAACAATTAAACGAAAAAAGAGACGATACTAAATTTAATGATCTAATATAAGACAAGTCATACAAATTACATAAGTGTCGTATAGCCAAATTTTATTTAAATTGATTTCTTTAATGAAATTTAATCAGAAACTAAATTATAAAAATTTTTTTATTATTCAGTTGTCGATTTAAACTAGGTTTTTTGATAGAATTTGAAAAATATTCATTGGTCTTCGATTTCAATATAATAATTTCTGCAAAGCATCAGCAAAACATTTATCAAATTTTTTCCTGTTGATTATCGCAGCAACTCAAATACATAGACAGACAACATAAAACATATCTCAAAATTCAATATTAAGTACGGGCTTATGACTTGAAATTTAGGGGGGAGGGCAAAGTTAAACATAATTATTTTCAATGCAGCTCTTAACTGATTTATCTGGGGTGTTGAAAAAACACTTCATGCAGCTAATAAACCTTTGACTTTTTGAGTTTATGAAAAAAATCACTTTTTTCTTACAGTGTTGTAAATTTAAACAAAGCTTATATTTAGCAAATCGTTACTGAAATGTAAGAACATGAACAAATGAACAAAGCTTCACTCCAAGTGAACTTTTAAATATTAAAGAGAAATTGCTTTAAAGCAGTGCTAGGAATCTCGCGGCAGCCCTGGTAAAGGTTTTCTATGCCATCACATATGTATATTTAAGTAAATCTACGTTGCTAGAGCTTTCACTGAAAGCCTTAAAGTGTGATTTGAAATATTAGGAAGGTAGGATCTCGATGCGCATTTTCTCCACACTATTAAATAACACATAAGCTGCTAGCAGCTTTTAGATTAGCTTCTAGTTTTGATTGCACTTAAGCAAAAGTGCACTTTTTTATTTGTTTTTGACTGCACAAATACCAGCACATGAACGCCAATTTCGCGGTTGTTTAATAATGTTGACAACTGCACTAAAGTAACAATCGTTTTCCACGAGATCAGAATTATTAGAAGAAAAATGAACGAGTTCAATTGACAGAATCTCACCTGATATGCATTTTCTATCAATATTAGAATATTTTTTCACGAAAAACTCAGGTAGTCTCAAAAGTGTCTTTACCTTAATATCACCTCTCATTAATTTGAAATGAATTTACACCCATGAATTTAATCTGATTCGGCCAATTCATAACAAGTACAGTTAAAATATTAGGTTTTTATATTGGCACACTAAACTTTAATTTTCTATTCAATGTTTTTAATGGCAGCCACTAGCGCATCCGCATTTTATGTGCATAACGAGGCATGACGGCTAGTAAAATAATAAAATAAACATAAAAAATTAACAAACACAAGTGTCTCATAACAACTTTTATTTACTGACTCACGACACCCCATATTCGACATTTTCAAATAGCCTCTGCGCCATCATCACATACAAAATTGTATACAAAATCACTTCGGTGGACTTTAAGGCCTACAAATGTATATCATTTTGATATGTATTAACCTTCACTTATGCTTAACAATTTTTCTGCAAATATCACGAACACAAATTGAGGAAGAATCTTTTAAGAGCACGATCAAAACTCAAAATTTATACAGACACTTGGAACACGTGTTGATGCGATGAGTGCACATTAAAAGTTAAATCAGTGACTGGTCCAATCAAATTGGCACTATTTGTGCAAAGAAAATATTAAATGTTTCAAATTATTTAAATTGGTTCAAGAAATCAAAAATTGTGTATATGTTTTGCTACTCTTAAGATTCTACTTAGCATTTCTTAGGGGAGAGTGTTACTAGGTGTCACAAAATTTGAATGCACCGCTGTAACTCCAACAAATCAAGCAATAACGGCGCTGTAAAACTTTTAAACATAAATTCAAGATTTTATTCTTCAATCCTGATATGAATAACGGTTATTAATTTAAAACAAATCAAAACATTTTCCCGATAAAAAATTAAACTCGTCTGGGACAAGTTACCACACTCTTTTTGTCAAAACACAAATTTAAAAAAAATATAAAAATGCACAAATCCAACTTAGTTTCTTAAATCTCTTTTAATTTTTGTAAAACTAGCGGCACTCGAACTTTTTTCGGATGATGCCATTGATATTCCACTTGATTATGAGCTTAATCGGCATTGAGATATCGGCATTGTGACAACTAGTACTTGAGACAACGGGGACGACTCTTCCCTACGGCAAAGATTGTATTTCTTTTTTCTTTTAATTTCGGAAAAACTGTTGTTTCAGTTGTGAGTCGTTTTAAAGATATTTGTTTTCAATATAATTGTGAAAATTCCTTTATGTGCTTATAATTTGATCTGATGTTGTAGTGGATAAAGTAATATTTGGATAGCTTGAAAGTAATATTTAAGGAAAAATACTTTTTCGAATAAAATTGGAGGTGTTTATCTTTTCTCAATTTTAATGCGTTGAAATCGGAGATAAATCCAATTGCAATTCATAACAACTTTTAATTATTACTTTTGCAAAAGCTCCCCTCACAAAAACACTTTTGAAATTTTACTTCGGTGCCGAAAAGCGTCAACTTATTTAAGTACCCGCGGTAGTCGAATAGTGGTATGCGTGCAAATGCTTTACCCTTTCTTCAATTCAATAAATTTCAATTTTTCAATAACCTTAAAAGTTGTAGTTCATATCATAGAAGTATTCTGATGTAATTGCTTAACAAATTGAGAAGTTAAGGCATAACACTTCATCGCCTGAGTAAAATAAGGTCGTATGTTACATTTCGCAGGTTTTGGGAAATCACAGTCAAAGTTTAGAATTGAATTGCTTAATAAATTCACGGTTAATTTTATTCTAACTTGCCAATATTGTAAAAAGTGCAGAACACTATAAGTTTACATATTATTTGCTTCACAGTTTTAATTATTAAACAAAATATAGAGGATTTAATTTAATACAATTTTATCGTATGTGCCATTTACACACATATTATGTGCTAAGCCAAATATTCTGTATGACATACGACAAATAATTATGCAAAAATTTTGATTAAAAGTGAAATTCATTAAATCAAAACAGAAATATAAATATTTATATAACGTTATAACACTTCGTTCCTGAAAATGTTATTTTTAACTTTGATCCTTATTCTTACAGTATTATACTTTAGTTCTTATATTCGTAAGATTCCTAATGAATTTCTCTGACAATTCTCGCTGAGAACTTAAGTGCGACTTAAAGTGTGATCACTGAATGCATTTAAGTTTGTCACAAATTTTTAACTCAGGCTTTTAATTTGTCAATCTTTAGTAGATATAATTTCAAAACAAAAAATTTTAATTGAAAAGTAATTTGATTAAATAAATATTAAAGTAAATTTTATTTGAATTCAGTTCGGCGAAAAGCATAAATAAAGAATAAATGTATTCATAAAATGATTATTATAAAATATACAATTTAAAATCTCAATGAAAATAATCCATAAGATAAGGTCTAAGATTCATAGACTTTTTTATCTTAAATAATTTAAAATTAGGTAAAAAAATATAAAAAAATGAAGCCTATTAATTTTCTAATACAACTCGGTAAAATTCCTTGTGTGCATCGTCCTCTAAGAATTTGATCATTCTTCTCAAATCCTTTCTTTTTTGTTCCTCTATATTCCTTCTTGGGGCCAATGAAAGTTCCTCTTCCCATAACTTGGAAAGATTTGTGAAACGTCCTTTTGTTTTTTTTATTTCAATATAATCATAAAAAATTTGTTTACATGACTCATAAAAAAGTGTCAGCTCCGAGGGATGAAAATTCCTCCCAGAATTTCTAAAATATGCCAGAATCTCATATTCTATTCTGAAAACAACACAATTCTTTTAACTGCAAAGTTTTTCTTATAACATTTACTTACTCGTTAAGTTCTGCATCCAAATAGGGAGCTGGCGATTTGACTCTCTAGCACTCGTCTGATGTTGTTGACATCTTCCTTACTACTGCAACTTGAAAATTTGTCGGACGTGTGGGACAACGAACACATACGACAAATTTTTACTGAACACAAAAAAATCTGAAATTGTATGAAAAAATTGTCGTATGTGCTAGTTGCTCGCACATACGACAATATTTTATTCAAACGATAACTAAGTGACACATGCGACAATATTTTACTGAATATCTCGAAAATAAAAAATCCTAAAAATATAGGATTGCATAATTAACTCAAAACACCCCAATTTACACATACGACCTTATTTTACACAGGCGACGACTTGCCGCAGATATAAATTCTTGACTGCAACGAGTCTTGATTTCATTTTCTTTTCTTTTTATCGATAAAGTCATTTTCAAACCAAAAGCAGACTTGTCTGAAAAAATTAGACATCTGAAACCCCTTAATTTTTTAACAAGTTTTCATATGTTAAAAATAAGTTTGATACGTCCTTGTTGGAAATATTTGTAAGATAACGGAAGGAGTTTGACCTCTTCCCACTCTTAAGGAAGTGTAAATAAATTTGTTTAATATTAACTTTTATTGAAACTATATAAATAAACCATTTACAAGTAAAACCCATTTATTTCAGCTTGAATAAAACTAACAACCTGATAACAAAATAGTTGTGTTAACGATAAAAAAGACTATAAAGTTGTGAATGAAATTTATTTAAAAATATAATGATTAAATTTTAGTTATAATATTATATTCTTTTATAAATAATGGCTCGAATGGCAATATAAAATTGTCGATACGATTGACTCTAAATATATTATATTTTCACCTTGACTCGATACAAAATCCAAATGAACAAATGCCAGTTCTGAGTTAGATCCTCTTGAGAACATATTTTACAGCTGTGAGTATTCATAACAGAACTTCTATTACAGTAGCTTGTTCTTGTAAGTAAATCGACAAGTTACCGATTTTTATGACGTCACGTTGTATCGATCCTTATTTACCGATTTCGTGAGAACTTGTGTTTGTGTAAGTTCAAACCGCTAAAAATTCGGTCCGTGATGAAAAAGAACACAAATCGAGAAGAAATGATGCGAAACTGAATCAAATGACAAACAGCTGTTCGTTTGTTTTTATTTTATTTTTCAAGCTGTAAATTTCTATAATATTACTATAATTGTTATTATTTCCTTGTTATTAGAAAGTGAATATTTTATATTGAGATGAATGAAACTTTTGTTTTTATGTATGCCATAAGACATGCTGTGACTTGAAAACTCGCTCGGACTTAACTTGCTATTAAATAAATATACTTAACATTAATATTACATACTTTATTACATACCTATACATTACTTTAGCTTACCTACTCATTATTTGTATTCAGTTCTTCGGTTTTGTAAGCGTTTTTTACTTGCACAAAGTAAATAAATAACAATCGGCAGTGTTCTCATTTTCCTCAGATTCAGTGATAAAAACTTTAATTTTTATCGATTCACGTTTCTTATTCAAACACTTCTCCGAAGAATTCTATTGAAGTGGAATCGGAGCAGCTGACAGTTTGTCGATTTGGAACAAAAGAATTGAACAGAAATCGATTCAGATTATTACACGAACTCAATTTCAGAATTTCAGATTATTCAGATTATTACAATTACGTCAGAGTGACGTCAAATCGGTAATATGGATCGGTAATATGGAACAAGTTCAGGCACGTATTTTGTTTTTTTTTCAGTGATGTTTGGTCTGCATCACTGATATGCTATGCTTGTACAATCTATTACCATGCTTGATGAGTTGCAAATGTAAATGAATAACAGCTGATTTTTTTGACACTTGCGTCTTCTGGAAGGATTCGGCTTAATTTTTCCATTTGTTTTTTCAATAATTTTCGTGCTGGCTTTTTCCGAAAAATAATTGCCGCAACATTTGAACACCGTAAATATATATTCTGCAGAGCAGAAATCAAAAGCATTTTGGATATAATAAAATCGAGTTAAAAAGCAGCGCAGTAGCGAATTCAACCGCACGATGTCTGCATTTACAGAGTCAGCTTTGTTGAAAAAACTCGCAGAATTAAACTCCAGCCAACAAAGCATTCAAACACTGTCGCTCTGGCTTATTCATCACCGAAAACATCATTCATCGATCGTTAAGACTTGGATGCGGGAGCTGCAAAATGGTAAAATAATAAATTTTAATTATGTTTTAAAATCGATTTTTCTTTCAACGAACACATGTTTTATGCTTGCAGTATCTGAGCCAAAGAAGTTGACCTTCATGTATCTGGCCAACGATGTTATACAAAATAGCAAAAAGAAGGGTCCCGAGTATGGTAAAGAATTTTCGCTGGCGTTACCAAAGGTTTTCACACACATTGGTGAGACGTGCTATGCGGAAAAGCTATTCGGCAGTCTGGGTCGCATACTTAACATTTGGGAAGAACGCGGTGTCTACGACTCTAAGACCATAACGGAATATCGAGCACGTTTAAACAAGGAACACAAAGAAGATGATGCAGCTGGTGCAGGCAAAGATACAGAAAAGTCAGAAAAACGTGAAAAGCGAAAACATGACGATAGCAAATCTAAGTCGAAACGTTCGCGTACCAATTCGAGCTCAGATGATAAACCTGCAGCTTCTAATGGCGAATCGCTTAGTCCAAATATACCTCTAGGCGAAGCGCCTGAGCCGGAGGAACTCATCAAGGCATTGACTAATATTGAAAATTCAGCTTCAAGTGATGCTGTAGTACGCGAACGTATTGCTAATTTGCCTCCTGAAATATCCGAAATCAGCTGTCTCAGCAAACTAGAAGACAAAGAAGCAGCAAAGACGCTGGCCAAGCAAGTAAGTTTAATTGATTAGAATATCCACGTGTTTTTCTGACTTCACCTGTTCTCCATCGAAAATAGGTGAATGAAGCTGTACAACTGTTGAATGAGTACAATGCACGTCTTGCTGCTGAAATGGACGAAAGAACAAAACTGGCCACAATGTTACGTGATTTTCAAGCTGAGCAAAAAGAATTGCTTTCACAAGCGGAGCAACGTTTAGATGTAATTTTTAAAATTTATCAAATATTTTAATAAAAACCCTTTTGAACTATTGTTGTAGCAATTCGAAAACGAAAATATATAAATTAAAACAACCGAAAAAAAAATCAATAAAATTGAATGCTCAAATATTCTCTTTAGCTGCTGTAGCATTTATAAAAATATACTTATTTTGTTTTTTTTTTTTTAGGAATACAAGAAAAAGCTATCCAAAATGATTGCAGTACAGAAAGAGATACGTGATCATCTCTCCAATTTGCCCGACTTAACGCAACTGCCGGATGTTACTGGTGGCTTAGCGCCATTGCCATCAGCTGGTGATCTATTCAATATACATTAAGTTAGCCTAAGACAGTTAAAAAATTGCGCAAAAAGAAAATAACAGTTTTATTAATGAATATGACATGCAGCAAAAATTGTTTATATATTAATTTATACATTATTAAAGAACAAAAAACATGTTTAAAACAAATCAATTTAAAGCTAAAAAACAACAGAAAACTCTAATGTATGTAAGCAGGCAGATTAAGCAAAAACAAAAACAAAAAAAAACCTTAAACTATTAAAGTTGCATTCAAATGCATAAATAATTGTTAAAAAAAAATTACATGTTAGAATTGTTTTATTCAAGAATACTTCAATTTATGTATGTTTAATTTTACATATAAAGAAATAATTTCAATCAGATCACATTGATTTGTAAAATGCACGTATTTCGTTATTTCCTCTCATCACATTTCAAATTGTTTAATGTATATTATACACAAATTTCCTAAATTATCGATGTTTTGAAGAAATGAGTTTATCTTTTGGAATGTATTAAATAAATGAATCTATTCGGAATATGATCAGTTTTAGTTAAATTGTTAGCAGTTGATTTATTCGACTACGGGTAAAAAGTATTTTTATTGTCATGCTTTTTATAACCAATTCAAAGGTGAAACGCAGCTGAAAAACTATTGCGACATTGTGTTCGAATTTCCATTCCTATATCCTGTGTGCTCTGTGGATTTATATTAGAATGTTCTTCTTCATGGGATAACAAAATTATTTGGATGCTGACATTGAGCTTAATATCTTCTGATTGAGCTAATATTGGGGGTGTTGAAAGGCACAACCAGTTAAAATTTTCGCGAATCATCGTGACCTTTATGCTTAAAAATACGGTTGCGAGGAAATCATGGAACATCAGTATGAAACCGTGTTCGAGTTTATTAAATACTGTTTATTAACAACATTTATTCAATAATTTTTATCGGTCGAATCTCTGTTTTCGGTGCTTAATTTTGATTACAAGTAAAGAAAATTTATAAACACTGTTATAAAACAGGGACCGAAAATAATAATTATTTTTAAAATTTTAATGAAAAAAAATTAGCATGTTCTTAATGTCGGAAAACAATTTAAGTGTACCAAATTTATTTTTTATTTTGCTCATAAAAATAAATATAACTTATTTCTGAGTTATATTTTTTTACTCAGAAAATAAAACTTATTTTTTGAGTTTTATATTTTTACTCGGAAAATGAAACTTATTTTTAAAAATTTGGTACACAAGAAGGGCCATAAATAAACGAGAGTCCAATTTAAGAGTTGATATAAAAATTACAAGAGTCTTATATTGTGAGTAAAAGAATAAAAATAAAAAAATAAGTGTTATTTTCTGAGGAAAAAAATAAAACTGAAAAAATAAGTGTTTTGTTTGAGCGAAAAAATATGAGTCAAAAAATAAGTTTAATTTTCTGAGTAAAAAAGGAAACTAAAAAAACTATGTTTTATTTCAGAGCGAAAAAAAACTCAAAATTAAGTTTCTCTTTCACCTCCATCTCTAATTCTATCTCTATTTCGATCTCTATCTCTATCTCTATCTCTATCTCTATCTCTATCTCTATCTCTATCTCTATCTCTATCTCTATCTCTATCTCTATCTCTATCTCTATCTCTATCTCTATCTCTATCTCTATCTCTATCTCTATCTCTATCTCTATCTCTTTCTCTATCTCTATCTCTATCTCTATCTCTATCTCTATCTCTATCTCTATCTCTATCTCTATCTCTATCTCTATCTCTATCTCTATCTCTATCTCTATCTCTATCTCTATCTCTATCTCTATCTCTATCTCTATCTCTATCTCTATCTCTATCTCTATCTCTATCTCTATCTCTATCTCTATCTCTATCTCTATCTCTATCTCTATCTCTATCTCTATCTCTATCTCTATCTCTATCTCTATCTCTATCTCTATCTCTATCTCTATCTCTATCTCTATCTCTATCTCTATCTCTATCTCTATCTCTATCTCTATCTCTATCTCTATCTCTATCTCTATCTCTATCTCTATCTCTATCTCTATCTCTATCTCTATCTCTATCTCTATCTCTAACTCTATCTCTATCTCTTTCTATAGCTATTTCAAAAATTTTCAAAATCTGTCATTGGGACTGGGATAGTTTTTAAAGCCCGCTAGTTAAAACTATAAACAATTTGAATCTTCAAGCAACAGCGATGCTTCGCAACAAATCGAATCAAGTCGAATCGGGTACCACACTTCTTGATAAATCGCTTAAGACCCCTCTCGGCAATTCATATGCGATTCTTCCGCTGAATCTCTTAAGACTCATTTCAGCGATTCGTCGTGACTCTACCCAGCAAATAGGTTAAGAATCCTCTCGGCAGTTCGTTGGCAAATCTTTTGGGTGATTCGATTTTATGGCCTAAGTTTCTTGCAAACGGTGATACCCGGATGACTCTTAAAAGAGCTCGCTGGTGATTGTCTCATCATCCAAGTGATTCGCTGGAGATTCTGAGATCTTAAAAATGTTGCAGGGGCTTCTGATCAATTGTATTGTGTGTGTTATAAATGTTTGTACACAATTGACCGAGCTGGACCTTAGTATGTTATGCCGACTCTGAAGGACTATTGTTCACGTTCTGAAGTAGCTTTACACGGCATTTTTTTACTCTCTGAGGTTTGCCATTGTCTACAGAGAGGTGACTGCCGATCAGAAAAATTTATATTTATTGAAAAAAACTTTCTATTTCGGATGTTGATTCGAACCCGGGTCTACCGAGATTCGTTGGTTGGCACGCCACACACATAGTTTTTGAGATATACGATCAAAAAGGTCGGTTATATTGGTTCTTTCAAATATCTTGAAAAAGGGAAATTTTAAAAGGGGCCAAGAGGCCCATAAAATTAACATTTAAATAATTGTCTGAACGAAAATTTATTAAGAATCAAAGTTTTCAAGATATACGACCAGAGAGAGTCGGTTTAGCAATTTTTTTCAAATATACCGTAAAGGAGATTTTTCGAAAGTTAGGGCTTAACCCATTTTTGGCGGCTACCAGTACCAGTTGAGCTAGAAATTAGAAATTTTAAATTTTATGTGTTTATGAGCTAATTAGAAGAAATTCAAAAGAATATATTTGGAAAAGCTTCTAGTTTTTTCGGAAAATTGATGTTGCATTTTTGCACCGTTCACCACAATGGGCATAAATTGGGTATTGCCTGGCAATTAAATGACGCAAATGGCATAAAATTATTAACTTTTTCTGATTGGAAGAAACACTATTTTGTTAAAAACTATTATTTTTAAATTTATTTTTATGAGAATTAAAACGTTTCTCTAAAATTTTTAAAATTTTGAATTTTCAAGGCACATAAAAACTATCAAAACACTTTTTTTTTGGCAAAATAAAAATTAAAGAAGTTGATAAGATGCTTTCATTGGCTTTGAGAATCAATGCTTAGCAAATTAAATGTTTTCATCAGGAAAGCCTCAGGCTTTAGATAGTATAGAACTGATACAAACTCCTTTGACTAATATGGAAGCACAACCTCGTCCGATTTTCATAATTGCCATTCATTACCATGTATGGCTATTGAACGGTCTCATAAGCATTTATCGTTTCATTTCAGTACTTGGTCGTAGACCCGTTGTATTGCTTTAGAAATTTGGCTTGCGTGCTGAATATGTGGCATGCGATCGAAAGAACTGCGGTAGTCCGAGTTCAATCCTTGCATATGACAGAAATTGTTTTTCAATATAAATCAATTTCGACTGACAATGGCAAACCTTAGAATGTAAACTTTCTGAGAACATGAACATTAGCCTTTCGGAGTCGGCATAAGAGATGAAGGTACAGATCGCGATCAATTGTTAACACACATTTAATAATACGCACGACGCAATTGATCACAAGAAGCCACAACCCTAATTTTGTCCATGTTCCATTGGATCATAGGCAAATTTGTGTATGAATTCTGTACCTATTTTCGTGACGATCTCAGAACAACTTTTGCACTCAGTCTCGAATTTAAAGACATAAAAGTAAAAAATATGGCGGCTTTGGCCGAACGCTGTTGAGTGTTAGGGTTTTTCATATACAATTTTGAGAAAAGTAGATCCCTTGTTCAAATCCCATCTTTTAAAAAAAATTTAGATAGATTTACTACTTCTTGATCATGAGAAGCTCGGCCAAAGTCCTTTCAAGGGCTGAAATGGCCAATTTGTTTTTTTTTTTTAACTACTTCTTATACTAACTTAATTCAACTTCAGCCTACAAAATGGAAGTATAAGTGGTTGAAGTCCATTTTAAAATTTCTCATCAGATGATAATTTTGAAACATGTGACTTTACTTTGAAGACATTAAACTTTATTTATTCTGCTTTCAAAGTATTTGATTAATAAAGTAATGTTTAGAAACCAGTACTTCCATTAGTGCATTGAGTAATTGGCTTGTCCATTCCATTTCTCTATAAAATTAATTATATCGGCTACACTGCTAGCTGGTGACATTTTTACGGCAACCGAAAATTTGCTCCAAACATCACGATTAACCTGTTTATTGGATGTTTGGAATGTAACAGGTTGACGTCCACGCACTGGATAAGCGCTCAGCAGGCAAGCTACATCATCAACACCTAAACTGGATTCGTACAGGCCTCGATCATCAGTGGGGAGTACCTGAAATATAAAATTTTTCAGTTTAATACAACGGAAAATTCAGGAAAAAGTGGAAGCAAAATTTTAAATGAGGCAAAAAAATTGATATGGATTGATTGTGAAATGGCTTCTCAATTATCTTTCAAATTTAAATTAACTCCTTTAACTTACTTGATCCACCTGCTGATCCATGCTGATCGCCAACACCCATTCGCGCACCTCTTCATGTAAACTAGGATCGTTTTTCAAGTGTATATCTGCAGGCAATGGCACTGAGCTGGGAAAGTCCGTAGCTGCCAAATCGGAGTGATCTACAAGATTACCAGAAGCCTCTTCAATTGCTTCGCATACATCCAAATAATGGTTAAGCATAACAAAAGCCTCTGCCTCACGTCCAGCGTTACGTAGATCCATGCCAGCCTCGAAGAAACCCTTGTCCACAGGAATATAATCCGTGTGACGTAATAAAGCGATCGAAATACGCACTGCAACTGGTTGCAGTGACTGTACCTGGCGACAAGCAGCACGTGTGGTATAATAATGAGCAATCAAGAGAAACTGCTCGATATGCGCGCATATCTCCGCAAGTGAGAAGTCCGAAGATTTCAGTGACTATTGAGCGAAAAAATGAGAATGAAAGAGAAAGAGAGTGAAAATGCAAACGATACCTGCAACAACTTATATAGAAAATCACGCAAATTTTTCCACAAGCCAGAGGCAGCCAACTCTTCACGCAGCGAAAAGCAATCCAGCGCAATTCTATTGTAAATATTAAAATTTGCCTCAAGTGGTGGTGCACCGTAGTTCAAATAGAGACTCAAAGCTGAGCTGCAGTCACCGTCGCGTATAAGTTGAGCTGCATAGAGTGCGACATATTTCTGCAAAACCGGCCCACTTATCTGCTTTGCCTTCTCTAGACAACGCTGCCATTGTCCTTGCTCGGCCAACATGTCCAAAGCGCTCATAATATCTGTGAATAGACAGAGAATTAGCTGAAAATTTCTACATTGATGAATTAGATAAACTTACCAATATCCGCCAGCTGTTCAATGTTACCCTCGGTGCGCAGACTCGACTTTTGTTGCTGCTCTACATAGACCATAAGTTCTGGATCGATTTCTTTGGCCAATCTGCGCGCTTTAGACCATTGCTCGGCGCGTATAAAAACATCAACCGCCTCTTTAGGCATATCGGCGGCCAGATAAAGTTGAGCAGCTGGTCCAATTTGCTTAAGTTGCAGCAAACGTGGACCCAGCTGTGTAGCCACTTCAGCTGCATCTCGGCCCTCTAGAAATTGATTGCAAATCTCTGCAGCACGTAGCAGTGCACGCTCTACTGCAGTCGCATCTTCGGCATTCGAAGAGTCAATCTGCATAAGACACTCTGCAGCTTTGCGAAAGTCTTCGCGTTTAGCAAACTCGGCTGCCTTTTGCAGATATGCACGTGAATCATCATTGTGTCCACCACTGCGTCGGTTTTCATGCACCTGCAGACGTTTCAAATCGTTCATGGCCGAGGGATAGTGTTCTTCGGCAATGCGCAGCGCATCATCAAACATCGACTCGTTTTTGTAGTATTCAATAATCATGTCTGGACGTTGGGCACGCAAGAGCAGCGCCTCATAGTCCGGCATGTTACGTGTTTCTAAGGCAGCTGTGGCTTGGCCAATTAGGACATCGTTAACAGCTTCAGGTAAATGCATTTCGGCCACATTAAATGCAGCTTTCCAATCACCAGCATGTGTATACATCAATATGGCTTCCTTAGGCTTGTTGGCCTTGATAAATTCCGCCTCGGCCTCCTCGAATTTGCCCTCATCTTCCAGAGACATGGCAATTTTGAGATGAACTTCGTCTGTAGACTTGCCTGCAAAGCGACAGAGATCCATGGCAAAGTCAAATTGACCTGAGTCGCAAGCGTAACCAACGGCTGTTTCCAGCAATCCCAGTTTGGTAAGCAAACGCACAGCGCTCTCCACAGGCATAGATTTGGCCCACATATAGGCTACCTGATTGCTGGCACCCTCGGTGCCCTTTTGTTTGGCCACACGATAGCCATCTTCCCAGCGTTCTGTTGAACAGTACATATGCACAGCTGACTTCCAGTCACCGGAGGATATAAAGTGCATTTCTGCATTTTTGAATTTTCCCTTTGACTCCAGCTGACGTGCCAAGTGGAGATGAGTGCTGTCTAGTAGATCCTTGTGATAACGCTCAACAAGGCGAATCATAGAGTCGTAGAGTTCACGTCGCTTGTACATGGCGATGGCTAAATCAGGCTCGTTCACCGCCAGCAAAACCTTCTCGGCATCGCGGTACTTGCCTGAAATGGTACAGAGATGGTAGTTTAAGAGTAAAATTTGCCGGCCTTAGGCACGGTTAAAGAAAGAAAATTCAGGTTAAGACTGAGTTCAGTGTGTGTTTTAGGTAAACAGTGCGATCTATATTAAGAAAAACTATGGTCCACATAGAGAACTCCCTGCAAATATTTTCAATCATCTGAAAATCTACAGTGAATCGCTTGGAAGATGAGACAATTGCCGGCGAGCTCTTTTGAGAGTCATCATTGACGAATTCAAGCAGCTGAGGCCATTAAATTGACTCAATGGGAAGATTCCCCGATGAAGCACCAAGAAGAGCCTTAAGCGATTTGCCGCGAAGACTTGCCGATGAATCGCCGATAGCAGCCTTAGGCGATTAGTTAGGAAGATTCGCACTCGAATCGCCAGAAGTGGTCTTAAGCGATTTGACGATAAGAGTGGTAACGATATGTTGTAACGATAAGTGGTATCGATAAGAGTGACGATAAGTTTGACGATAAGGTCCTCAACGATTTGTTGCGAAACATCGTTGTTGAACGCTACAAGTTGTTGTAAGTTTAAACTAGCGGGCTCGACAGACGTTGTGCTATTCCAATACAACGAATATTTTTACATGCTAAATTTTTTTATTAATTTTAAGGATTTTTCAGAGTCTGCTTCATATTCCATTGATAGATTTTGCAAAAATTTAAAAAATCATCTTCTTACGATCGCTGGAATGAGCGAAGGAAGATTTTGGAAATGTTTTGTCAATCGCACACTCATCGCTTGGGTGCGAGCTATCGTCCATAAAGCGAGCTATCGTCCAACGATCGCCGAAATGAGCGAAGGAAGACTTTGAAAATTTTTTTCTCAATCGAGCATTCATCTATTGGGCTATTAAAAAGCTATTCATCTTCAAACGATCGCCGGAAGGAGCCATGGAAGATTTTTAAATTTTCGAAGAATATCGCACATTTATCGCTTTGACGATCGAAAAACGATCCATCTTCTAGAAAACCTTTAGGCGAATTGCTAGGGAATCGCCAAATCAACTAATCTGCTAATCGTCTTCCAAATGTTTGCAGGGATTGTATGTAAGAAAGAACCTTAGTTGTGGAATCGGGATAGCCACCCGATCACTCTGTTGATTCTATGGGAAATCTGCGGGGCTGAGTTACATGCAATCGGACGGTTCATAGGTTGCGGAAAGTGAACGCCCTCTAGATAATGAGACTAGGCGAGTCTTAGCGGTCCCGGACAAGTAACGGATGAACAGTTAGGGTGTGAAAGAGAGTAGTATTGAGCATCGCTGCATTTTGAACGAAAAATCCACACAGCCCGCAACTGTCACTGTCAATGCGAGATGGCGCAGTCTTTAAAGATTTTGTCCGAAGCTCTTTGTCCAAAAATTCCTTGTCTCTGCTCGACTATAAAGGTGAGGGGTCTATCTAAGGCTGTAAAAACGCGTGCGTAAGGTTTGGGTCTCACCACTTAATAATCACCCAATGAAAACTAAACCATCGGAAATGAACCCCCTACTACGTTGACGATAATCGCAAAATGATAAACGGACAATGATTTACAGATAAAAATTTGGATGGTGTCTCTGCTCAATTGGCGGAAGCCCTCGAAAAATTAAAAGCTGACATCCCCGCCATCTTGGAGATGCGATAGAAAGCGCAAGGCTGCTCTAAGAGAGAAGATTTTGATATATACTCAAGATGTCATGCACAGACGCTTGTATTTTGATGCGGATTCGTCGATTGTCGAAAACCACGCCACCTTGTTTTGTATCAAGGCGAAATTCTTCAACATAAGCTTTATTTGCGCGGATTCCCCGAAGGAAAGGATATTGTCAAGGATGCCAAGAAGACTTGTATGATAATTGCCCGACATTTGACGTGGAAATAGTCATCGCCAATTTTAACGCGAAGCTCGAAAGAGAAGGCGTCTATATCTCCATTGTAGGTCAGTTCAGTCTACATAAGAACACCAGTCTAAGACTGATCGACTCAGAACGGCTAAAGTTCATGTTCTCAAGAAGCTTTACATGACATTATTTACTCTCTGAGGTTCGCCATTGTCTACAGAGAGGTGGTGACCGATCAGAAAAATTTTTTTTATTTGAAAAAACTTTTCACCGTGGCTAGGCTCGAAACCGGGCTCCAAGCATGCTAAGCCACACACTTAACCTGCATGCCACGGTCACCACCAGCACCAGATTTATACATCTCAATAATTCGATTAAAATCGAGATGAACGTAAGGTCTTCCACCAAAACCTCATATCAAAAAATTCATTAACCGCTTAAAATTTTGGGAACCCTTGAAGAATTTATTGAAAACCTAATTAAGACTTAATCCTGGATCCATTCCTGCAATAGCCCTAGATACTTCTGGATTTCTAGCTAAATTAAAAAACCCTTAATAACGCTATGGAATTGATATTTAAAACTTGTGATTGAGTTTTCAAATCAAATACTATTTACCTCTCCTGAAACTCACCTTGATCCTCCAAGCTGTTGCCCAAATTTACAAAAAGATCATGCATTTCCTCGGTATTCAAATATTTCTCTCCGATCGAATAGGCACGCTCCCATTTGCCATGTCGATTGAGTAGCTCAATGGCTTCTTTGAACAAATTGGCACGTACCAGTAGATCTTCAGCGCCATCAATATCACCAGCAAATGCCAAATGCTTAGAAAGATCCAAGGCATAGCGTTGAATCTCTTCAGGTTCGTCGAGTACTTTTGCTATCTGAACCGCTTTGCGCCACTGTTTGGCACCAACAGCGGCCTCCAGTGCTTTTTGTGTGGCACCAGCTTCAATGTAGTGATTTATGGAGGCATCTAGTTGCTTGCGTGAGACCAGCCAGTCCCCCCATTCCTCCTCCAAGCTAGTGACTTCATCAGGCGTCAGCTGTCGTGCCAAATCTAAGGCTCTGGAAAAGGCTCCCCCTTTGCGATAGAGACCTAGTGCAGCTTCGGGGCGCGAAAGCTTAAAAGCAATATCGCCAGCCATTTCGTAAAGCTCTGTGAAGAGATTTTAAAGAAGCTTGTTATATTTTGATAACCGATATTGTGCAAACTTACCGCAATTAATCAAACCCTCCGTGACTTTCATCATAAGATTGTGATCATCCATTAGATACGGCGTCTTCAAGGCCAAACGTGCTGCTCTGGCTGGCTTGTTGGCCTTTATGAACAAATTCATTGCCTTATCCCACTCACCGCGTTCCTCTAAGACCTGACCGGCCTTTTCTTCCTGACCTGTGCTCAAGAGAAACTCCATTTGCTGTTCTTTAAGCTCTTGTAACGCGCCATAACCACGACGCTCGGCCAAACTTATAGCTTCATCCCACATGCGCAAACGTTTATACATTTCCAGGGCTGATTCAATATCGCCCTGATCTAAATAAATACGCTCTGCACTGCGCAAGTCTGAACCTAGAAGCGCCATTTTGGCACGCACCTCAGGACATAGAACGCCCGGAGAGCCAGTCAACTCTTCAAATTTATCCGACTCCTTTATCATCTCACTGAGATAGAAAGCCTTGGAAACTATGCCCAAAGCGGCATAACAGCGTTGTGCCACGCGCAGATTTCCATCCTCGAGTGCAATAATAGCCAGGTTATGCCACATGGCCTTCGCTGCCGGCTTATCGCCAAGAGTTTCAAGAAAATGTATGGCGCGTCCAAAGTCACTGTCATTGACAGCAGTACCAAATTCAACAAGTCCTTCGTCCAGTGTATAGGAGTGCTCTGCGGGACCTTCTTGCGTGCGTACAAATGTGCGACCCTGAAATAAAATGGGCTGTGAGTGTTACTTAAGGTTACATTTTGAGCATATTTTACCCCTTCGCGCACAACTTCAATAGCATCACCACGTATAGGCATAAGTGTGACATGTTCGGGCAAATCAATATTATACCAAATGGCCAAATTACTATTGCTTTGCGCTACTACGACATCACTTTGGGGCACCCATTGGACGAAGGAAATATTACCGAGCAAAGTTTGTTTCTTGCCCGAGTAGATATCGACCAGTATAAGTCTAAGAGAAGAGAGTTTTTAAAAAATAGGCATTTAGATGTAGAAAATATAGTTAATCTAGCCATTTTTTGTTTCTAAATCAATCAATGAACATTATGATTTTTGTATGTAAGACAAAAAAATTTGAGATTTCAAAAAATGTGCTGCATTGTGCCCAATATGTGCTATAATGTGCCACATTAAAAAATTAACTTTATTATAATAAAAGGATTTTTTATGAGGTGGTCCTTTTAAATGTGAACTTAGCGCAATCATTAAGTTTTTCAAAAATTGTGCTGTGATAGGGCTAAGATGTGCTGCCACGTGACATATAATTTAGGAAGCTCCCTGAAAGTCTTTGTATATTTTTCAGTAGAGGTTACCAGAATAATTAATTAAAAAACAAAATATATATTAATTAATAGTCAAGCATAAAAATATTAGATTTTAAACTGAAGTGCTTAAAATTCAGCACATATCAGCACAATTAGTGGAAAAAATTCCATTAAAATTCTAGTGTTGAAAAAATTGTTTTTGAATGCGGCACAAGATAGTACACGTTGAGCACATTGCAGCACAATTTTTATTTAATAGTAAATCAAAAATGGCGGAGCTAACTTCACGCCGTCTCACATCGGCGTCAGTAAAATAATTAACACTAATAATTTCAATGTAAATAATTTCAATGTAAAACTTACCTTAGTTTCTTGTCGCGGTAGAGCAGCTTGTGTGCCGTCTCACTTAGCTCAATCCAGTCTATCTTGGCTTCATGGTTCACCTGACCGATCATCATTTGGCTTAGCAAATCGACAATGCATATAGTTTTAGCATCGAGTAAAAAAGCCAGCTTCTTGTTATCCCTGGCAAAAAATATGAAAAAATAAGCAATTAGCAGACTTCCATCTCCACCTCTTATAGCTAGCTCTTCCCTCACCTAGTGTTGCCCCGCTCATTCAAACGCACCGATATAACATGCGGATTAACAAATTCGGTACGCACCGAACCTAGTATATTTCTCTCACCATATTCCACCAGGGATAGTTCGCCAACATTGAATATCAAACACACAGTTGGATTTTCAAAGTAGAATCGTTCATGACGTCCCGATGCTGTCCATGGCACCTCGCTGACCAAATTGCGTGTCAGATCACAAAGTATCAGCGAATCCTCGGTGCGTGCTACTAGATAATTATCTTTACCCATTATACGCACATCATCAATTTCCAAGCCAAGTTCCGAGTCGATGGTCATTTGTTCAGCTGTTTCCTGCAGCGATTTCACCAACAGCTGACTAGGAGCTACATAAATTAACTCGAATTTATCCTGCCATATGGTACGCTTAAGCACCGACTCAAAAAGTAGCACAGCACCAGTCACGGAAGCCAACGCTAAGCTATGGTATAAATAAAAAACTGTGAAAAATAAACTCCACACGAAAATGGCTGAATGATTACCGTGCACCATCACGTCGCCACAGCAAAGATGTGACTGTATATAAGAATTTTATTTCCTTAGAAGCGCTCTCACTCCAAGCGGCCAAACGAGGACTCCAGGTAAATATGCGCACACGGTCAAAGCTGCCAAAAGCCACCGCCTGTCCATTAGGACTGCATGTGGCAACGGTGAACTCACGTTCGCCTTCGGTACGTGCATAGTCGAATGTGCGCACCTGACGTCCCTGAAAAAATTACCAATGTGTGGTTATTTGAATTTTATTGTTTCAACAAGAATTTTTTTTCTCGACTTCTTTTTACTCACTTGACTGTCGTAGAATACAATACGTTGATCACAGCCACCCACACAGAAACCACCTTGTGGCCAAGCGAGTGCAAACGGTGGCACGGAATGCTGTATGAGGCGCCCAGAGGATTCGTTAGCATCATCGGTGAGAAAGAAACGTATGATGGTGCCATCGTTGTGGCCCGATAGAAAACCAGTGCCTTTGGTGTTGGCCGCCAATGAGATACAAATGCTGTCCGCGCCATACAAGCTCTGCGATTTATTTGTTTTGCAATGAAGAGCGCGTACCTTGCCATCATCAAGACCTGAAGGAGGGAGGATGATAGATTTAATGGAATTATCTATAGATATTGGTTGCAATTCTCAGTGTAAGCATAGTTTGGATAGTTGACGAGGTAGGTTTGAAAATAAATACTAGAGCTCGAATACTATGCTCTAGTAAGCCTGCTGCTCAAATTTGAATAAAATAATCAAAAGTCCAAAAGAAGATAAAAGCATTATGAAACCATTTCTGCATATATATAAGAATCAGGGATGATATTTTGAGTGGAATAGTACTTTTTTGAGTACTATTGACATTACAAAAGTACCCGAGTACCTTCTTGACGAAAAAAGTACTCTGGTATATTAAAGAATTTTACTTGAAATTTTGTCAAGAGTTAAAAAAAATCATTTTTGAAAATTAAGTCATAAACTTATTGCCAAAATTCTCGTCCAGTCACGAATTATTTGCTGTTGATTTTAGAAATGTTTCCAGAACAAGAGCTTTTAAAAGAAAAAGTCCAAACTTTTCATTAAAATGCGCAATATCTTTGGTCAGCCGGCAAAGATTTGAAATTTTTTGGACCATATAGTAAGATCTTCTTCAGTACTTCTATTTCCTACCATTTCTTTATTTGTAACCGCTGCACCAGCTAATATTTTTACGAAAGACATGGTTTTTCAAAATGGTTTAGCTCACTGGTGGCTATCGCCAAGTTGTGGCGTACAAAAAATGTTGTGTATTCGTCTTAGAATCGATCAAGGTTCATTTTAAGTTGGTGGCAATGACAATTTTTTTTTGTCCCATAGAGGTCGAGGCACCCTAATATACATATTTAACGGGTTCTGAAAGAAATCTTGATTATTTATTGTTCCTTTATGTGATAAATATAATCACATTTAAAAAAGTATTGGTTTTAATTTATGTATTTATTCACATATCATTACTCAATATAAAGTACCCTAAACAATAAAAAAGTACTATTTGCCTTTGTAAAAAAGTACTCTCGAAAATGATCCGATATCGTCACTGATAAGAATTGTTTTCAAAGATATGTAATTTAAGGGACTAAGTAAGTTTAGAGAAAATCTTAAAAAACTATATCATTGAAGGTTAGTGTACAATTTTGAAGCCGACTTGCAACTGATAACAATAAAAAAATCAAAAATTTTATTACTCTAGAACTTAAGGAACTTGATAACGTGTCTAGAGAAATATTAAGAAATTAATTAAAAATACTTTCAGAACACATATGATGACGATTTTCATCATGTTGTGAATGAATATGAACGAAATTGCCTAAAATTGTTTTTTTTTTAAACCTTCAAAGAAATTTTTGAATTTTAACAAGTTTTTACACATTTTTGACAGCTGATGAAGGCATAAAACTAAGTTTTTGGAGGAAATTTTTACTTTTGAGAAAAACTAAGGGTACTGGTACTTTAGAAGGGTACTGGCTGCTGTCACAAGCAGCTGTTCAAGAAAAACAGTTATTGGTCACATTCGGCGTAGTCAACTGTTGTAGCAGTGTATCTTGTTATACCCTAGTATCAGACTTATGACGTTTTCGTTTCTACCAAAAAATGTTGCCCTGTCGCAGTGCAAAATGTTTTCAATGTTGCCCGCAACCCTGTAAAAGTGCATGTTTTTGCCGACTCGAAAAATGTCAACTTAAATAAACGAATATAACCATCCTTGTCTAACGCACGCATGTCATAATATTATCGTTTTAAAAACAGCTGATATGCAGGGCAATCATCTACCCTGAGAAAGTTTGCAAGGCAGAAAATGCGCATTTTTTGCCCTCTGTGAGTGTGACATTTTAAGAAACGAACACAGAATTTACTCACCCGTTTGCACTTATTTTAGAATCGAACACGAAAAAAGGCAAGGGCAATGAAAAGGCAACATTTTTTGGTAGAAACGAAAACGCCATTAATTTTCGACAAAATCGGTGAGTGGAATTTGTCAGAAGAACATTCCGACTCCGACCACCGCTATATTGAGTATATCCTTTATGATACGTCTCCAAAATTAATCCCCTCAATAAACATTAAGAAAACAAACTGGGGAGCCTTGAAAAATAGGGCCTTGACAAAAAATTTGCCATCAGTTCCGTTAGAAAAACCAAAATCGGCAACCAAATCAATGAATTGCAATGAATGCTAAGAGCACACCGAAGGGGAAACCTTAAACTAAATGGAAGTCTTCCGAGCTGAATGGCTTAAGAACCAAATGCAGAAGACTCTTCAACAAAGCGAAAAGCTCGTGAGCTAAACATGACTGGACTGCCTACAAGCTAGCTCTAAAACTTTTTTAAACAGCAACAAAGAAAGCTAAGAGATTATCATGAAAGCAATTCTGCGAAGGAATTGAAGAAACTTCAGAGGTATCTAGGCTGCGCAAAATTCTTGCTATCGCACCATGCACACCTGGCTTTCTGAAAAGGTTGGATAGTACATGGACAATGTCTAGCAAGGACTCCCTCTTTCTCCATTTTGACACACACTTCCCAGGTAGTTGTGAGATTTTAAGTTCACACCTGCTACATCCAAGGGGGCTTACGACAGAATGCCGAAGATATAGTCTCTGATAGGAAAATAAAAAGAGCGGTAAACAGTTTCAAGCCCTACAAATCTCCGGGTCTGGACAATGTCTACTCCATCGAAATACAAGAAGACGCAGCTACAATTCTACCTTGGCTACGTACTATTTTTACATAAGCCTAATATAAAGAACATTCCAAATGCCTGGAAAAAACAAAAATAGTTTTTATAGCAAAGGTAGGGAAGACATACCACACAACACCTTAAAATTTTAGGTCGATTAGCTTATCGTCTTCTCTACTAAAGACGCTAGAACGGCTAATAGATCTGTACCTTCTTTATTATCGGCATCCCAGCATGCTTATATCAAAGGGAAATCTGTTGAAACGGCCTTGTACTCATTGGTCGGGACTATAGAGAAATCTTTCTCACAAAATTATTTTACACTAGTGTAAAAGCCCGTCCTACGACGGGAAGGAACCATTTAGAGTACAAAATGCGACAAAAAATTTATTGGATTTATATACAAAGGTTTTTATTTGAAAACATGTTTATTAAATTATTTTTATAAAACTTCCGTACATACAACATTTCTAGTAAAAAAATTCTTATTCTTGGTTTTCACTTAGTCATTTTTTGTTTGACATGAAATTTAAAAGTTTAAAAAATCAAATAAATAAAATTTTTTTTTGCAATTTCTGCTATAAACATGTGAAGAGATCAGTTTTTCCTATTTTTCGCCATAGCCAAACAGAAAAAAATGACAACATGTTGGTATTTTTCATGTGACTGACAACAACTGACCATTGGAATTGACATAGTGAAAACCATGCTTTAGAATTTTAACCAATTAACCTTGTACCTTGACATCTATAATGCTTAGTTTTACATCATCAGCCCGCTAAAACTGCCCATGACTAAATACCAGTTCTTTTAGAAAAACTCCTACTTTTTGCAATATTTAACCTTGCAATTTATTTATGTTCATTGAAAATGTCAGTTTAACTGGAAATTGTCGCCTTCGGAGAGTGAAAGGCAAATCTGTGTTTGTCGGGGCCAAATCAATTGTAGGCATGAAAACTATTTAATGTTCGCCAGTGCACCTGTCAATACTTGTGCGATGATTAATTAAGTTTTTAGGTTTTTCAAAACTAACCACCTTCCATTACAGATATCTTTTTTGGTATGGAAATTTCGAAGAAGTATTATAATACTTCCAATTTTGAAGTTTAGCTTATGCAGTGGCATTCCTGAAAGATAAAATTCATTCAAAAACTCGACAGGGTAATTTTGTTTATCGTTATCATCACTGTCTTCAATTTAATCCGTGCTCAAATCTCTCACTGTGTCACCAACTAAAATATTTAGAACTTGCTCGTTGACTTCGTTCACATCGGAATTTTTTGGGTACAGGATAGCAATTTTGGAATAACGGTTGATGTTATTCGGACTCAAAGTATCGCCAAAAATCTATTTAACCCTTTCAATGGACTTGTCCATTATATTGGACACTTCGGAAAATTTTTTTTTTTAATTTTCCAAAGTTTTTTTCTAAAATCAAATAGGTTGGTGCTATGAAGTGAAGTTGTGCCAACATGACAAAAATAATTTTAGGGAGATATATAACGTTTAACTTATTGTTAGTTAGATTTTCGATTTTATGCCCAACAGTAGCCTTCAATTTTTTTATATCGCGTGTTAATAAATTTTGCAAATAAAGTGAGTATTGTGATTGGTGTGCAAAGTATAATTTTTTTTTTATAATAATTAACCGAGAACTGGACCTACACGTTTTATGCCGACTCCGAACGGCTAAAGTTCTTGTTCTCAAGAAGCTTAACATGGCAGTATTTACTCTCTGAGGTTTGCCATTGTCTGCAGAGAGGTGGTAACCGATCTGAAAAATTTTTTATTGAAAAACATTTCGCCGCGACTGGGGATCGAACTCGGGCTCCGAGCATACTAAGCCACATACTTAACCTGCACGCCACGATCACCATAATTTTTTTTTATAATAACATTTGCATAAATAACGCATTTGCATTTCTCTCCGGTTGTTTTAGTTGAACTAAAATATTGTAATACAACGTTATAGTGGTTTTGTCCATTATATTAGACAGCCTGCCAAAAGCAAAGCAGCTCATGTAAAAATCAGAGGGATGTTTTTTAATCTTTTTATTGCTTAAATGATGGTAATATAAGTTCAAAAAAATTGTCCACGATTATTCTAGGCAAGCCATTAAAAGGGTTAATAAGCGAACCTTTACAAACAAAATAATCTGGAATTTCTATGATATCTTCATCTCCATTTCCTAACTGCTACTCAAGTTACAATCGCCAAAACTTGGATCAGAAGACCGAACATTGTGATTTAATTCTAGCAATTCCAATTGACACCAACGTCACTGAATGTAATAATTGCTGTTCAGTTTATGCAGACCGAATAGGTTGCGGTTCTGTTAATTAAGAAGCACTGTAATAGCAAGACATGATGTTTGATATATAGTAGTTGAGGAAAATGACGATAGTCATAAAGTACAAAGATTTCCAATACATAATTTAATAACAGGTTCTGGTCCATTCTGAACAGGTTCTAAAAAGCAAGTACGTACAAAGATTTCAAATAGATAATTTTACAACAGATTCTGGTCCAGGCTGAACAGGTTTTACGATATAGAGCAAAAGGTTTAGTAAGTACAAACATTTCCAATGGTTCTGGTCCAGGCTAAACATGTTTTACGATATAGGGCACGGAGCAGGACGCTTGTCTTTTATATATTAAGATATTATTTATAAACAAACAAAAATTGGTCGATTTTCGACCCAAGGCGGTACTAGTAATTATAATTGCAACAAGCCAACCAAATTACCACAACCGACTTTCATGAAATAAAACTGCCACGTTTAGTCCACTTTTAGTAAGGAACTATTCAAATTCAATTATTTCATGAACTTTAAATTTGGCAGTGTATATAGGTGAGCGAAACTAAGGTTATTGATATCAACACCGTTTTTACTCTTTGTAATATTGACATTTTTACACTAATTTCTAAAACGTTTGCTATCTTTGCCACGCTTCCTATCAGTGTAGCAACAGCTGAGCGAAGTTTTTCTACACTGCGACGATTAAAAACATGGTTACGTTCAACTATGCAACAAGAACGATTGAACGGACTCGCATTATTGCATATACTTGGGATTTTAAAATAAATATTTACGAAGTTATTGATAATTTTGCGATGATTTTGTCATATAATTTTTTCTCTATCAAATGACTATCTAATAACACAGAGTTACAAAATGAAGCTTTATAAAAAGTGCAGAGATCTCGATAAACTAGCCCGAATGCATTTTGGTTGTTGATTTCAAATATGGACTCCTTTTTTCTCCATCAGCTCGAGTTTTTGAGTTATAGGCAAAACATGAAAATAAGTTATTTTTCTTATAATTTTGCTAAATCGATTATATTGATCTACCTATTTGTATTACTATGAATAATTTCAACGAAGAAATACTAGACCTTTCAATTTTTGCACATTCAATAACAATATATTCGACAGGTTCGAAGATATCGACGTTCAAGGTCGAAAAAATTTCACAATTTTACGTAGGCTGCTCTTTTGAAACCCTTGTATCTTTGATATTTTTCAACGAATTTACAAAAACTTTTTTACTTGGTAAAAAATCTCTGAATTTTTAATAAACATTTTAGTTTTTTATTATCTTGCATATTTTCAAAGAAAACGAACAGTTTTTTACATTTCATTTTATTAAAATTCACTTCAAAAAGGACGTAAGTAGAAAAGATTTTTATATAAAAGTAGAGAGAATTTTAATAAATTTGAACGAAGAAAACTGTTTGTTTTTTCAATTTCTTTGAAAATATGCAAGATAATAAAAAAAAAACTAAAAACTAAAATGTTTATTCAAATTCCAAACATTTTCTACCAAGTAAAAAAAAGTTTTTGTAAATTCGTTGAAAAATATCAAAGATACAAGTGTTTCAAAAGAGCAGCGGACGTAAAATTGTGAAATTTGTTTGACTTTGAACGTCGATATCTTCGAAACTGCCAAAGATATTGTTATTGAATGTGCAAAAATTGAAAGGTCTAGTATTTCTTCGTTGAAATTATTCATAGTAATACAAATAGGTAGATCATTATAATCGATTTAGCAAAGTTATAAGAAAAAGAACTGATTTTCATGTTTTGCCTATAACTCAAAAACTCGAGCCGATGGAGAAAAACGGAGTAAATGTGAAACATTTGAATAAATAGACCTTTTTCAGTTTGTATTTACTTTTCGCTAAGATATTATTCCAGACAAGGGGAAAAATAAATAAATACGGAAATGTGCGTGCATGTGTCTGGGAAAAATGCTTCTTAAGCAATCCAATAATTTCAATTCAAAAAAGTACAATTTGTCTATTTGTAAAAATACTATATTTTATCAAATCGAAAATGTGTCTTTGACAATTTACCCCCTCCAAGATTTTTTCTAGATCCGCCCCTGACGAACCGTTATTTTTCAATAATTTGTTTTATAAATTTTGCATCATTGTATTTCAGTAATCGTCACGAAGTTCGACGAATCTTGCATTACATAAAGAAAATTAATAGAAAAGTTTTTGTGTTTTTGCGCGCGTAACTGTTATTTTCCGGCACTGATACGAAAGGACATCCTGACTGAGTTATAAAAGTTGATCAAAGTACCTTTTACAAAAGGTAAAACCTATTTATGTTCTTGAAAATATAAGTGAATTTCAATAAAACTAAATATAAACTAAAAAATTTTAAAACAAAGAAGCCGAGAGCATTTGGGTACATTTAACATTTTTGATTGGGGTACTTTTGACAAATATTAGTTGTACGAGTACAAAGATTGAGTAACATCGAGATGTTACCAATTCATTTAAGAATTTTTTAATATATTTCTAAATTGGTTTTAATAAAACAGAAGTGCTTCAAATATCAGAAATAGCACTATAATTAGCCGAAGAAAAAAAAGTCTTAAGATAATAGCAACTCTGGTAACAACTACAGCATTGATTCTTTTGGGTTGTTCAGTGATGCTGGTATAATTTTTTTCCAAGTATTCAGCCACTTCACTTTTAAATTATTTTTTTTCGTAGAGCATCAACATCAGTAGAATTCCCAAACGTGTTAAAGAAACTTATGGTTATCGTTAACTGGCCCTTAACTACCTAACCTGTTAACTCGTATCCATAAATCTTTGCTAGCAATGTTTATTCCTAACTTTGACAGTTCGATAAAGATAACTGTTGCTTGCTTAACTACTCGCTAACTGAAATAATAAAGTTTATATTTTTTTATATCAATTGAGTGAATTTTACTTTATTTAATTTTGACATCAATTGTATCGAACTGATCATGTTACATTCGATATTTTAACTCTATTCTAATCTTACAAACACGAACTAAAAATATATTGAATTTTTGCATGATGAAATTTTTTACATGTTCGTCAAAATATTACTCTGTTCCGCTGTGAAAAATACTCGCAACATTTTTCCACGACAATTAAATTCAACTGTCTTTTTATTTTGAAGTGAAAAGTGGCAGTTGTTTTTTTATTTTTTATTTTCATATATATTTATTTTTTTCTATTTTGAGAATAAAGGCATGACTTTCTCAAATTTTTCAATTTCTTCACAACAAAATATTTGTCAGAACTTTCACGCAACAAAAAAATTAATGTTGCGAGCATGATTGAATAATTATAAGGTTATTTGTATTTTTGATGTATGCTTATTTTTTGTAAACAATGAAATTTTGACAATCTGCCAGCAGTGTTTTGTGATGCTGGGGAAAAAGGGTACTTTTCAGTGTTTCATTGTGCAGTTTTCGTATGTAAAAAAAAAGTTCAATGATTTCTTCTCAAGTTAACAAAAAAAAAAATCTATGTAGGTGTTGTATCAAGTGTATGCTTCAAATTAATGTAAATTTAAAAGTTTGTGTGTAAATTTTAAATAAATATTAATTTTGTGTGTTGTTATTTTAAACAAGGTGCCAATAAATTCATTCAGAATTGATTGATGCGATTTTCACGTTCGTTTTTTGCTTTTTCAGGGAATTTATGAAACAAAAAATGTATAGGCCGTCGAGCTTTCCATCCCAAAAAGGAAGTTTCAACTGGCATTGTTTTTATCATAATTAATAATTTTTCATATTAGTATTTTTTGGATGAATTTTTCACACATCAACAAAAAGCAAAAAATGCTCGTTATTTTGTTCGGTGTTGTGCAAGATGTTGTTCATCGATTTCGTTTTGTGTTGTTGCATGTTCATGTTTTTATGTTATTGTGAAGAAATTAAAACAAGAAAAGCTTTCAAAGCAGTGTGAAAAAATATTTTAGTGATTAAAATACGATATTCTCGTTTGGTTTTTGCTCTATGAGTGAATTTTCAAACAATCAATTCAACAATTTTATCAAGCTACTTTTCTTGTTTCAATGCAAGTATTTACAGCATTCTTAAAAAAAAAAGAATTTTTCTTCGTAAATAAACATCATTATTTCCTCTCTCATAGAGCTTCACAGCTCCAAAATCCTTGATAAATGAATTCCAAATGCGTTTGAAATTGCGAATTTTTCGTTTGATGGATTATAAAAATAATATTAAGAGAATTCGCTGGTACTTTTTCATATGGTTTTTATGACTAATATTATACATAAAATAAGTTTTTTGATATTTTTTTAAAGACTTGTAATTAGTTTTAGTCCCCTCTAATATATTAATGCTTAAAAAAACCGGAGTATTAAAACTAGCAATAACTAGTAAGGTATATCTTCGACTTGGCCGAAGTTAAAATACCCCCACGGCCGATTCTTGAGGGTGGAAGAATCGTTAATTGGAGAGCTTTTTGAATGAGATTTTGAGAGATTTCATTATTTTTATGTGTCTGAAATACATACATATCAAATTGTTTTCCTGCAGCATGAATACAAGCCTTTTTATAAAGTTTTAAATTTTGGGGTTGTATGAGGTGGGAGGTGGGCGTGTTAATGTGTGGATGACGCCCATTTTTATAACACACGTCAGTTTTGATATTAAATACACAAATGCCGAGTTTGCATCTTGTAACTTTAATATTAGCCTCTTAATAGATTTTTCAATTTTGGGGTTGTATGGGAGGTGGGCGTGTTAATGGGTGGATGACGCCCATTTTTATAACACACCTCAGTTTTGACATTAAATACACAAATACCGAGTTTCAGTTTTGTAACTTTAATATTAGCCTCTTTATAGATTTTTCAATTTTGGGGTTGTATGGGAGGTGGTCGTGTTAGGGGGTGGATGACACCCATTTTTCTAAGACTTCTCAGTTTTAACATAGAATACACATGGACCAAATTTTAGCATTGTAGCTTTAATATTAGCTTCTTTGTAGAGTTTTCAATTTTGGGGTTGTATGGGAGGTAGGCGTGGTTTTCATCCGATTTAGCCCATTCTCAAACTTGACCTTAGTTTTTTTAAAAAAAGCTCAAAATTACGGCTGTAATCGTGTCGACAGACAGACAGACGGACAGACGGACAGACGGACAGACGGACAGTCGGACAGACAGACGGACATGGCTAAATCAACTCAGGTGATGATGCTGAGCAAGAATATATATACTTTTCCATACCTACCACGCCTCCTTTTGGGTGTTACACACGTCGTGACAAAATTAATATACCCCTTACGCAGTACGCTTGGGGGTATAAAAATTAATTGTAGTCAATTTAGTATCAAATAGTATGATATTTAGGCAACCGTACGCATTTTTCGACCCAATGACATTGCTCTCATGTTCTCATTCTGCTCTCATTTTTAAATAAGCATACCAAATAGAGAAGACGTCAAAAATACGAATAACCTTTTTTTCATTGAATCATGGTTGCGAGTTAAATTTCACGCAAACGGACAGAGTACTAGGGTTAACGTGTTTTTTAAAGGTTTTATAAGATTTTTAAAGTTTTTCTCGCTTTTTTCAAATAAAGTCGCATATCTTTAAATATATCTTGTACACTTCTTGTTCAATATTAATAATCACATTCAATAATCACAACAAATTTTTACATATGGATGAGTAGTTTTTGCGCTATCATCATTCATAAAAAATCGAAAACTGTTTTTATTTTTAGTCGAGAATATAAGCTATCGCCGAAAGAAATGCGTGCAAAAATATGGATTGTTGTATCGATTCCCAATTTTTTACAAAGATTTTTAGCCTTTTCGATTTTTCACAAATCTCGTTACGAATTTCTGCAAGTCGCCAATAATTTGAGATCATGGAACGCTTCTGTAAACTTAATTTAAGGACTTTGTAATCTGAGCTGCACACGATCAATTCTCTTAGAAATCATGCCAGAAATGGACTAAAGTTATGATATATAAATTCAGTTTAAGATAAAGATTGCAGCATTTCTGGTACCACTTGTGGCAGTATTTTCATCTGCTAATTTTTCTAATAGTTTTACGTATTCTTCCAGTCCTTCGACAATAAAGCTAACTGCTTGCGCTCTGGCGCTCTATCGTGTTACAGATTCACTTTTAACAGATTTTTTAAAGCATTTTTTAACAATTTCCATCGTAATGTTGAACGTGAGAAAAAGAGACGTATGTTATCAATTTTTTCAAAACATGTTACAACGATTGAATCTTGGTTAGCTGTAGTAACTCCTACTTAATTAAATGTGTGGTTATCACAATTTACAAATGTTGCCTTATTATTTTGTTTTTATTATTTTTTGTTGAACGCCAGATATGTGATTTGTTATAAGGGCAGCGTTATCATAGCATTGTACATTACAGTTGGCTAACTTAATTATTGAATAAATTAATTAAAACAAATTTTGTTGCAAAATTTTGTTTGTCTTGAGAATGATTTGGCGCCCCTCTACGATTAGCGCCTGGAGCATGATGACACCCCCTTCCCCCTCCTCGCTACGCCACTGGTGTCCGGCGATATCTAAATTTCGATCTGGCCTAATTTGCATACAAAACTATCAAATTCATTCGATAGGTCTCGATAGATCTCGCTTCATACAAATGAAGGTGAATTTATCCTCAAAATATATGTTCACGTATTGGTACTACGGGAAACAGATTAGTAAAAATGAATGCTTGAAATACTGGATTGTCACACCCTAGTAAAGTCTTAAAGGAAAATAATTAATTTAATATGGCGAAAGTGTAATTTTGAATTTCGCACGAAACAAATTGAAAAGAAAAGCATTCACTAAGAATTTCGGCTGGAATCTGTTTACCAGAAAATATTAAAATCCATCTTTAAAACCAATTTGCCTGAAAGGGTCCGTACTATCTCTCAAGGATAAAGCAAAATACCTACACTGAGAAAAAAACACATACCTTGCTCCGGTAAAAAATTTCTCTATTTTCGATACAGAAATTTTCTCTTTTTCAAATAAAATTTTCTTAAATTAGAATAAATTTTCACATTTTCGAAGAAATATTTCTTTACTTCTAGGAAATGGAAATATTTCAATGTCTCTAATAATGATAAGTATTTTTCTCGCACAAAAATTTCTCATTTATAGAGAAAAATTTATTGAAAATGAAAAAATTTTCTTATATTTTGATAAAAAATTCACTAAGAGAAGTATTTTCTTCAATAAAAACAAATCTTTTCTCAAAAATAAAAAGTTTTTTCTCAAAAAACGATATATTTTTCTTTTTCATGGAAACTTTTTACCATTTTTAGAGAATTTTTAGTATCGAAATTAGAGAATAGCATTCTCTGGAGCAAAGTCTATACCATTTTTCTCTAAATATGATGCCTTTTTTATAATATTCCGATAAGCTTTTTTCTGAGTGTAGGACTTATTCTAGATAGAAAGCTCAAATGGGAGTTGAAAACTTCAGAGCGAATTAAAAAGCCACAGTGACGCAGTACACATGTAAAAAGTCATGGGGGCTAGGTGGGATCTTACGCCCCGAATTGTTCACTGGTTCGTCACCGAAATTTGAATAGTCTCAAGCAAGCGCTAACTGCAGCAGCGTTATCAATATCAAGAGAAACCATACTTGCCGGTATAACCCAATGGCAAGACCACCTTAGAGCCTGCATCAAAGCAAAAGGCAATAATTTTGAATAATGTTTTGTATTCTTAGAAGATTGTCTTTGTATTAAAACATAAAAATTTCAAATAATTTAAGAACTGGTTTCTTAAATATTTACATCATATTTAGTAGGTAAAAGAACTTATGGCAAGACTTGGTAGTTAGACAAATTTTTGTTTCCCGATTGAGGTACAAATGGCTCAAACTTGTTAGAAGACTCTTGTTAGAAGATTCTGGAACAAGTATTTGAACTCTAAAAGTTTGACAAGCCCATCGGGCAGTGGTCATCCAAGTAAGACAGATGAGCGGCAGGATGTAGAAAGAGTACGTATAAGTCTAAGAGATAATCTAAGAGATAAGAAAAATCTTCAACAGAAATCAATGCAGAATTAAGGCAGATGCATTCAGTGCAATTAAGCACTACAGCTACCAAAGGCATTAATAAAAAGAGGCGTATTTTTATTCATGGATACTTTATCTGGGCGCATTCTTAATGCTATGTCCTCTTTTAGGGGATACAGTCATGACTGTGGTTCGGAAGCAATCTCGCCTTAAGTCTCATATATAATCCAAATAGACTTGATAGTTAATTATATTTTAATTAAACTCTAGTACATGGTATACCGTGGCATACAGGTGAAGTGTGTGGCTTAGCATGCTCGGAGCCCGGGTTCGATCCCCAGCCGCGGCGAAAAGTTTTTTCAATAAAAAATTTTTCTGATCGGTCACCACCTCTCTGCCAGACAATGGAAAACCTCAGAGAGTAAATAATGCCATGTAAAGCTTCTTGAAAACATGAACTTTAGCCGTTCTGAGTCGGCATAAAACATGTAGGTCCAGTTCTCGGTCAATTGTGTGCAAAAATTTAATAACACACACAACACAATTGATCATAAGAAGCTCGGTCAAAGTCCTTTCAAGGGCTGAAATGGCCAATTTGTTTGTTTTTTTTTTACATGGTATTCTATTGAAAAATATTAAAAAAACTTTTTCAGTATCCTGTCAGTATCTTAGTGTCAATATTTACTGAGATACAGTGTTTTTCTTAAAGTGACACCGCCCATATTATTTGTCGTAATTGGTTATACTTGTGCCTACCTCTTTGTCGAATAACGCCTTCTTTATTGATAGTAATTTTGAATAATTGTGCCTACCTCTATACAAACTTTCAGTATTCTAGTGTCAATTTTATTCGAGAAACAGAGTTTTTCCAATATTGCAACACCCTTTTCTTGAATAACGCCCACTTAAGTGATCGCAGTTTTTAATATTTGTGCCTGCCTTTGTGATTTTACTGTTAATTTTATTACCCTAGTGTCAATATTAACTGAGATATTAACCTTCGTCGAATACCGCCTACTTTCATAGAAGCACCTCCGCGTTGATGGTCTCTGTATTTTGACAAAAAATTACGGCAATCGGGCAAGTACTTTAGGAGTAATCGATGTACATACATTCACAAAAAAAAAAAAAAACTAGTAAGGTATATCTTCGACTTGGCCGAAGTTAAAATACCCCCACAGGCGATTCGTAATGGTACAAAATCTTAAATTGCAGCTCTTTTTATATGAGATTTCAAAAAATTTTACTATTTTAATGACGTCTAAAATACATTCATATCAAATTGTCTTCCTGCAAAGTAAATACAAGCCTTTTTATAAAGTTTTCAATAAGGGGTTGTATGGGCGGTGGGCGTGTTCTTGAGTGGTTCATGCCAATTTTTCTAACACGCCTCAATTTTTATATAATATACACAAATACCCAATTTCAGGACTGTAGCTTAAATATTAGTCTATTCATAGAGTTTTCAATATTATGGGTTGTATGGGTGGTGGGCGTGTTCATCAATGGATGACGCCCATTTTTCTAACACATCTTAATTTTATTATAAAAAGAATAAATATCTAATTTTACTTTTGTAGCTTCGATAGAAGCCTATTTATATAGTTTTCAATTTTGAGGTTGTATGGGAGGTGGGCATGTTCGTGGGTGGATTACGCCCATTTTTCTCCCACGTCTTAACTTTGATATAAAAATAATAAATATTTAATTTTATTTTTATAGCTTTGACACAAGCCTATATATATAGGTTTTAATATTAGGGTTGTATGGGAGGTGGGAATGTTAGTTGGTGGATGACGCCCATTTTTGTAACACACCTGAGGTTTGTTAAGGACTAAACAAATACCGAATTTGAGTTTGGTAGCGTAAATATTCGCTTCTCTATGGATTTTTCATCATTGGGGTTGTATGGGAGGTAGGCGTGGTTTTCATCCGATTTAGCCCATTTTCGAACTTGATCTTAGTTTTTTAGAAAAAAGCTTATATATCGAATTTCAGCACGATAGCTTTAATATTACGGCTGTAATCGTGTCCACAGACAGACGGACAGACAGACGGACAAAGCTAAATCTACTCAGGTGGTGATGCTGAGCAAGAATATATACACTTTTCTATACCTACCACGCCTCCTTATGGGCGTTACACACGTCGTGACAAAATTAATATACCCCTTACGCAGTACGCGTGGGGGTATAAAAGCAGAGAAACCAACCAACTTGAGAACCTCCTCCTTTTTGAAGTCGGTTAAAAATAGGAACAATTAAAAGAAAAATAAAATAAAAAGCAGTACCAGCTTTCAAAAGAAATTGTAAGCCTTTTTATCCCTTGGCTAATATTGTCTTATAATGACAATCGTAAATAATTCAACTTTGATGCGACTCTTTTAATGCTTTTATAGCGGTGTATAACAGCGAGCATCATATAAAAAAAACTATGTTCGGAGTCATGTCTTATTTAGGTGCCGCTTTATATGTCCTTTTTGTGACACCGTTTAAGTGCTCACATTCACCGTTTATACACTCATTCACACGTATTTAAGGCAAAACATCATTAAAGCGTTGTCATTGCGAGGCAACAACTTAACATCCGCCGTTGGTTATGATGGTAGGGATGCCTCAAAGTGGTTGTACATAAAAGACGACGATGCCTTATTAAAATTTCATTAGAGCACAAACATACATATATCATGTACTATACTATGTTAGGTGTACCTAAATGCAGAGATGTTAGAGACAGCATTACAATAAATGCAAAAGTGTTTTGAACGTATGTATGAGTGTGTGTGTTTGAAAGTTGGTCTCATATACATAAGTGCTTCTACGCACGGCCAACGCATAAAAATTACACCCGCACTCACCTGCTATGAGCGGTCCTGTCGATAGCCATATTAATGCCATCACTACACTTGTCTGCGGAAATTTATTGCAAATGACTTTCTTATCGTTCCACGTTTCGCCCAGCTTGTAAACATACACTATATTATCACTTTGCCCCACAGCCAATTTGGTGGAATCCGGACTAAATGCTAGACCGCGTATAACATAAGAACTCTTGCCGTTGGCCGGATTTGAAGGTTTGGTGGAGAATTTATCACGTCTTTCGCCAGCATCGTCAAAGAGCAGTATATGTCTGTCGGCAGTGGCGATGGCAAGTTTTTGCTGGTTTGGCGACCAGGCTAGACCAGCAATACGATTTATTTGCTCCTTAAGAAAAAAATAATAAGATTAAAGCTGGTAACACTCAAGAATCAGAATAAAATAAATTCATTCTGCAAACCTGGCCCTCGAGCAGAGTTTTTAAATATTTTAACTGCATTTTAAAAGCTGAATTCTCAGCTAAATATTTAAAAAGAAAAACTTGATTTAAGAAGCATATAAATTTTACTTGTTTTTGAAATAGTGAAAAGTTTCTGTTATGGCAACGGTATCCTTAAGGTTGCCATGACATTTAACATACAAAGCGCGCCGCGCCATACGAGCAATAGCATAGTTTTTTGCTAACTTTAGAGGTATGAAGAGCAAGTTGGGCACTTGGGCACTACAAGTTGCGGTGTCCTAGGTTGCTTTTCTGGTTCACACAGCACATGCACAAAGCTATACACAGTTAGTTACACAGTTATTTGAAAGAAGCTTAAATATTTTAGCGGTAAGCCAGCCAGAAATGGCACAGTACGCAAAATCAAAAATCATTAACGACAAATGAGAGCGACTCTACTTAGAGCGCTGGAAAAAAGCAAGCGAAAATGTGTGAGCGCGCATAGTGTAGCTTAACATTACTTGTACAGCGTTTTAACATAATGTTATGCATAATTATTTAACGCTTTTTGCTGGTGTATTACAAGCAATGCTTTTACCTGCTTTTGAATTTTTCATTTCTTTAATGGTTTTTTCGGTTGATGAAGGTGAGCAGTTTTGAAAATAACTTGTTGGTATGTGTGTAGGTAGGTTGTATGTGTTACATTACTTTGTTGTTGATGCTACTTATTTATTGTTTTGTTTAGGTAAACAAAAAGTGGGATGTGCTTTTGTTTTTCTGTTTTGGCTGTTATTGTTTTAATTCAACGTCTGCTTGTCTGATAACAAGGTCGATGGTATTATATTTTGTTGTTGTATAGCAACATATTTCACAGTGTGCTCAGTGTGTGGGCATGTGAAAATTAATATATTTTAAAGAGCCGCAAAAATACACAAACAATAGTTGAAAGGATGTTTTAAATGGCAGCATGTTTTTCACTCCAAAACTGTCGATTTAAAGAAAAATATATATTTTGCATGACAATTTTATTTAAAGCTTAAATTTTTTGAGCAAAAATTTAATTTGCGACATTTTTTAGCATTTTAAGCTATTAAGCTGTATTATAAGGATCTATTGCAAAATGTCTGAAGGTCTGTATAAAGAGCTTCGTAGTCATATCCTAGTCTTAGTTATTTCATTTATAAATGTGTATGTTTTATAATTTGCACTTTAACACGTTAGTTTTACGTTCAAATATTTATTTTAATTTATCTATCCAACAGAACTCACACATTATTTCAAACAGAACACATTACATTTCACTGTTAAGGCTATCACTTGCTTACAATTATTTTCACAAGATGTCACTGCAAACATCCTAATGGTTCAAGTATTTGAAAATAGTGTTTTATAACAGTTTTATTTAACAGTTAAACAACGAGTATATTTCGAAGAGTTAAACTCGTTGAACTGTATCGGTCGAAACTTAGAACGAAAATGTTATTAATTTATCTGAGGGTTGTTTATTGGTTAAGCAACAGATACACATCTATGTTAACATATTTCTGTTAAAATGCATAACGGTGTAGAGTCATGTTAAGCTCAAAATGTACAGCGACTGTTATTCAACTGTGTTAAGTGAAACGGACATTAAATCAGGGCTGCTGTCTTAACTTTTGAATATTTGCAAAATTCAAGTTTTTGGGGTAGATCTTTTATTTCATCGCGAATTGTAAGTAAAAAATTCTAGTACGCGATTAAATTTTATATAAAAAGGCAGCATTCTAGTCTAGTGGCATAAATTTTGGCTGTTTTTTAAAAATTCTATGAAAAACAAATTAAGAATTTTTATGCAGCTATTTTTTATAAAGTACTTATTGATATTTTAACAAAAAAAAAAAAAAAAAAAACAAATAAGAATAACAAAAATTTTGATAGTTCCAAAAATTATAGGCTGTTAAAGTGAAGAGGTGAATACAAGTTTATTAACAAAAAAAAACCTACTTCAAAATCACAACAAAGTAATAAATAATCTTAAATTACTTTTGCGTGGTGAAATCTGATGATTTATTTATATTCATTATTATTTTGGAAATCTTATAATTTGAATTTTTTTTTTATTTGTTTTATTTTTATCATAAATAAATTATTTTTTTTTATGATAATAAAAGATTCAAAGTCGGCGCTAATAAAATCAGTTTTTTTGTGAAGCTGCAACACACAATAGCATATTCAATGTCAGTTTTCAAGCTCACTCAAACAGTAGATTGAGAATGTTTATGTATGCGTAGCTTTTAAAATTACTTTTAAACTATATTTAATAAAAAAAGTTGAAATTAGGGCAGTGATGGCAAAATTATCATGATTTAATGACAAAGATTAGCGCCGACTACAAAGCTTTTATTATTATAAAAAAATATCTAATTTATTTATGATAAAAATAAAACAAATCAAGAAAAAATAAAATTATAAGATTTCCAATATAATAATGTATATAAATAAATTATCAGATTTTACCACGATTAATAGCAAAAGTAATTTAAAATTGTTTTTTACTTTGTAGTGATTTTGAAGTAGGTTTTTTTTTTGTTAAAAAGTTTTTATTTCTTGCTTTTTTAGAGAATATGATAAATTTTAGAAAAAGTTTGTAAGCTACATAAACACAATTATTTAAGTAAGCTCTTAATTTTAAAAGTGTTTTTTTCTGTCGTTTCTTATTCTTTACTCTGTTGAATTTTTTAAAATTTTTGCAAGAATTATTAAGGAAAATTTGATTTATGAAACTTTATTATTAAAACTAAAGTTTTACTATTTCATGGTTTGTTGCTTATTTTCAATTTCTGCCTCTTTACAATTTTAATTAAAGTGTCATGCCCTTTTTTGAATCCCGACTATGTACTTTAATGATCATTCTTTTTAATAATTCAACCTTGCCCTGCACCAAATTTCAGTTTCCTAGCATCAGTATTAACCAATTTACAGTAGTTTCCTCAAAGTGTCTCACACTATTTATAATCTATCCCACCTTTTTAATTATTCTACCAACCCACCTACCAAATATTAGTACTCAAGTTTCGATATTAACTGAAATGCAGTGTTTTTCTAATTGTGATACGCCTCTTTGTTGAATCTAATCTTCTTTCTTGATTGTGTTTTGTTATAACCCTACCTATTCTTGTATTGATTTCAATACCCTAGTGTCAATATTGACTGAGATATAGTGTTTTTTCTAATAGTGACACGCCTCGTTGTCGAATGTCGCCCACTTTGTCATAGTGTTTTCAATAATTCTACCCATTCTTACAATGAATTTTATCAGCCTTGTGTCAACATAATACAATTTTTTTTAAACACTGACACACCCCTTAGTCGAATAACGCCCACTTCCTCGGTATTAATTTGTAATAATTGTGCCTGCCTCTGTACTTAATTTTAGTATCCTAATGTAAATAGTATTCGATAAAGTGTTTTCTAATTTTGCCACACCCCTTATAACGCCCACTTTATTGACAGTAATTTGTAATAAGTGTGTCTACCTCTGTACTAAATATCAGTATTCTAGCTTCAATATTATTCGAGATACAGTGTTTTCCTAATATTGCCACACCTCTTTGTTGAATAACTCCCACTTAATTGACCGTCATTTTTTAGAATTGTACCTACCCTTGCATTTTCCTGTAAATGTCAGTACCCTAGTGTCAATATTTACTGAGATACAGTGTTTTTCTTATAGTGACACGCCCCTTTATCGAATACCACCCACATTATTGTCAGTAATTTGTTATACTTGTGCCTACCTCTGTACTAAATTTTAGTATCCTAGTGTCAATAGTATTTGAAATACAGTATTTTTTCAATATTGCCACACCCCTTATTAAATAACGCCCATTTTTTTCTTTAAAAAAATTTGTTGTAATTGTGCCTGCGGCTGTAATAAATTTCAGTACCCTAGTGTCAATATTATAAGAGATACAGTAATTGTCTTATATTGCCACACCCGTTTGTCCAATAACTCCCACTTTCTTGGTAGTAATTTTCAATAATGATGTCTACATCTGTACTAAATTTCAGTACTCTAATGTTACTTTTATTTGAGAAACAGAATTTTTTCAATATTGCCACACCCTTTTTTCGAATTACGCCAACTTATATAATTGTAGCTTTTAATATTTGTGCCTGCCCTTGTAATTTTACTGTAAATTTTTTTACCCTAGTGTCAATATTTACTGAGATAGTGTTTTTCTTATAGCGACACGCCCCTTTGTCAAACACCGCCCACTTTTATAGACGGGCACCTCCGCGTTGATGGTCTCTATATGTTGACAAAAAATTACGGTAATCGGGCAAGTACTTTAGGAGTAATCGATGTACATTAGGGGGCGCCCATAAATTACGTGAGGTGTTTTTTAAAATTTTCTGAACCTCCCTCCCCCCCTGGTGAGATGTCGTGAGATTTTATTCAACCCCCTCCCCCATACCCCAATCTCACGTGAGATTTTTCAAAATGTGGGTTTGATGTATTAACTCTTCTTTCTTCGGGAATTTTTGCTTTGCTGTATTCCATAATTTTATCACATCGTCCTTGCAGGACTTCTTCGTCTTATAAAGGTATCTTTTGACGTATGCGTTATAAAAATCTTGATAACTCATTTTAAATTAGTAAGAGCATGCACTGAGTCAAGTAAAACATTTGCAAGAATAAACAAAGCAGGTTCGAACCTGTCCATGTGTCGCTGCCACTCAGCTCGCAAGATCTCGTTCATCGAGTCGCACGTTCGGCTGACAGTAGCGCGAAAACAAAGGACGGGCTACACTGTACCGTAAATTCAAATTAAATTGAGATATTTGGTACAAAACAAATATGGTGGTTTGACAGTCAGTAAATGTATAACGTCGAAGTATGAATGAAATTACTTTCTCTCGAACGAATTAGTGAATGATTTTAATCGTATTACGATTACGCTTAAGATTAAATCTTAAGCATGTATGTACAATCTGAATTAAATGGACCAAAATAGTATAATTTTTTTTATGTTTCAACCAGAAAAAAAATTGCGTGATATTTGCCGAGACCCCCCCTCTCTCCAACGTAAGATTAGATGAGATTTGACTCGACCCCCTCCCCCCTTAAACTTCTCACGTAATTTATGGACGCCCCCTTAGGGCGTATCGAATTAAATTTTTTTTTCGAATTTCACATTCTAAGAGGTCTCAAAAGTTTCATGTGGCTGTCATGATCTGCCAAAAAAAATTTTATGAAAATAAAAGGACATCTTCCTGCCCCGCAAGGACAAAGTTGTTTTTTTGAGAAAAACAGTAAAAAATAACGATCTTAAAATGCTTTGATTTTTGTAAAAAAAACTACATTTGTCTAAAGGAAAAAATTTAAATACAGTTTAACTAGCAATATCTTACCAAACACGATGATACTCACGATTTTTACCCACACTATCCTGTTTGAAGGATATTCGAAGCGAAAGTTATACTCGAGATGGCACAGCACTTTTGATTGTAACCATTGAGTCTAAATTTTGATGGCATTGATTATAGTGTTGGCGTATTTCTTAAATATGATGAGTTAATAATTTGCATAGTTTTTGCATATCAATTCTCTTGTTTTAGAGAAATGTATACTAGAACGCAATTTTTTAACTTTTTCAAAAAAATTAATATTATATTTTATATCACGGGCATAAGAAGTGGTGTCGAAGATAATTTTCTCAATTTGGATTTTTCAAATATTTCTGTACATGACCCTACCTTAAAATATGTATTTAATATGCCAGGCTCAGACCACGATTTTTTTTTATACTTTAATACTTAAAAAAATTTTAATTTGTACCATCAAATTTCTCAATTTGAGTTATATCTTCTTTATGGTTATAATATCGTTAAAATACATTTTATGCCATTCAGTCGGTCTCAAAAGACTAAACAATTGTTTTTAAAATATGTTTTAATGAAATTATTACCATAAAGAGGACATAACTCAAATTGAGAAATTTGATGCTAGGAAATAACTTTTTTTAAAATATCGAAATAGAAAATAAAATCGTGGTCTTAAGCTGATATATTAAATAAATATTTTTAGGCAGTATCATGTTCAGAAATTTTCAAAAATCTCAAATTGAGAAGATTATCTTCGACAACACTTCTGAATCACTTGACATAAAATCTTATATTAATTTTTTTGAAAAAGTTAAAAAATTGCAAAAACTATGCAAATTATTAATTCATTTTATTTATGGAATACATCAACACTATAAACAGTACCACCAAAATATATAAACAATGCTTACAATCAAACATCTTGTGCTATCCCAAGTACAACTTTCGCTTCAAATATCCTTCATACAGGATACTGTTGGTAAAAATCATGAGTAGCACCGTGTGTGGCAAGAAATTGTTAGTTAAACTGCATTATTACTTTTGCTTTAAGACATGTGTGGTTTTTCTTAAAAAAATCAAAGCATTTTAAGATCGTTATTTTTTATTGTTTTTCCCAAAAAACAACTTAGTCCTTGCGGGGCAGGAAGATGTCCTATAATTTTAATAAAATTTTTTTTGGGTGATCTTGACAAGCCTATGCAACTTTTGAGACCTCTAAAAATACGATCTAAAATTTTCGATACGGCCTAATATACATTCGGTACATACATTCACAAAAAAAACCAAAAAAAAAAAAAACAGAAAAACCAACCCTGCAAACATTTGGAAGACGATTGGAAGATTAGAAGATTTGGCGACGCGATAGCGATTCGCCTAAGGGTTCTTTGAAAGATTGATCGCTTTTCGATCGCCGAAACGATGAATACGCGATACTCAAAAAATTTAAAAATCTTCCTTCGCTCATTCCGGCGATTGTTGGAAGATGGATCGCTTTTCGATCGCCCAAGCGATGAATGCGCGATTGACAAAAAATGTTCAAAATCTTCCTTCGCTCATTCCGGCGATCGTTGGAAGATTGATCGCTTTTTGATCGCCCAAGGGATGAATGCGCGATTCAAAAAAAATTTTAAAATCTTCCTTCGCTCATTCCGGCGATCGTTGGAAGATTTCTTTTTAAAAAGCTTTTCAAAATCTATCATTGTTATATGAAGCAGGCTCTGAAAAATCGTTTAAATTAATCAAAAAAATTTAACTTTTAAAAAATTTCATGAAACTGGGATAAAACAAAGTCTGAAGAGCCCGCTAGTTCAAACATGCAACAACTTGTAACATTCAACAACGATGCTCTGCAACAACAAAAACCCCTTCTGCCATTCGTTGGCGAATCGCTTCTCCTCCTCCTTTCAGCGAATCTTTCGCGACTCTTCCTGGCGAATCGCCTAAGACTCTTCTCGGCGATTCGTTGGCGAATCTTCTAGGCGAATCGCTTAAGACTCCTCTTGGCGATTCGCTGGCGAATCTTCCCGGCGAATCGCTTTTATGGCCTCAGCTGCTTACATTCGGCTGAGCTCGCCGGCGATCGTTTCATCTTCCAAGCGATTCGCTGGAGACTCTCAGACGATTACAAATGTTTGCAGGGAACCAACTTGAGAACCTCCTCCTTTTTGAAGTCGGTTAAAAATTGGATAAAAACAGACGTAGATACAATTAATTGAAAATTTCACCATTCTGGCGTTTTCGAACGATTTGCAGAATTGAGAGGTCCATAACTTTTCAACGAATGGCGATAAAAAAAAAATATATGAACTTATATTCTTAGAATTTTAAAAGGAATCTATAGTCCAAAAATAAAACAAATCGAATGCCATGAGACGGACCCGTTTTGCGTTATGCTTGGAATGGGCGGTACAGTATAATTCGCTTAGCTGCCTTACCGCTTAGCTGCACATTCCGGATAAGAGCACAAAAAATCGTTTTGGCTGCATTTTATTGCAACATTTGTATGAAATGTTCTTTTTTAGCTGCGTTTTGCTTAGCTGCACATTCTGCATAGCAGCCCTGAAAATTGTGTTTCATAATTCAATTTTTCATAGAAAAAATTTCGTTTACCAAAACTTTTTTTATCGCTCTTTCCTAATTTTGTATTGTTTATGTTATTGATAAAATCACATCACTAACACAAATTAAAATGTAAACAACAGTTTGAGGTTGGCCAAAAAACAAAAATTATTGTTTCCGTGAAAAAAAAGTGAAAAACAAAACTTAAATAAAGCAAAATGGGAAAAAGAGTTGGAGCTTTATCAATTACACAAAAATTAAAAATTATAGAGTCCGTGCAAAACAACTCAAATAAACAAGAGCTGGCCAAACAATACTGTTGTGACATTTCAACAATAAATCGCATTTTAAAACAAGAAGACACCATCAAAATTGTGGCAAAAACGAGCGACCATAAACGCCGGCGCCAAAGGTGTAGTCCGCACGAAAAAGTTGAGAAGGCATTGGTGCTCTGGTTCGACCAGCAGAGACAACAGGACGCTGTGTTAACAACCTTGATGCTGCTTAATAAAGCAAAGGAGTTTGCAGTAAAGCTTAATGACGATTTTGAACCGAATCCTAGCTGGCTGTGGAGGTGGAGAAAGCGCCACAACATCAAGTTTGGTAAGATGCACGGCGAGCTTAAAGATAATGACGAAGAAGGTGCCTCCAGTTACACCAGTACGGTTTTGCCTGATATTTTAAAGAAGTATGAACCAGAGAATGTTTTCAACGCCGATGAAACTGGTCTTTATTTCAAAGCTTTACCCAACGCAACATTTTTTCGAAACTGCGACCAGCCAAAAGGCCGCAAAAGCCAAAAGGTGCGTCTTTCTTTGCTGCTGTTGTGTAACGCTACTGGTTCATACAAGAAAGTTTATGTCATTGGGAAATCGAAAAATCCTCGCTGCTTTCGCAATGTTAATATTCCTTTACCATACTTTGCGAATAAAAATGCGTGGATGACATCAACTATATGGAATCAAATTTTACTATCGCTTGACAAAGAGATGAAAACGCAAAATAAAAAAATTGTTCTGTTTGTGGATAACGCTTCTTGTCACAAAGTGACATGCCAACTGCAAAACGTCACCATGGAATTTCTTCCTCCTAACACAACCGCGTTGATTCAACCACTCGATCAGGGAGTTATTCATGCTTTTAAAGTGCAATATAGGCAAATTATTGTCAAGAAACAGTTGTGTGCACTGGAGCGGGAAATGTCGGTGACACAATTTTTGAAGTCAATCACTGTTTTGGATTCACTTTATTACATAAAGCGGGCCTGGTGGATGGTAAAGCCTCAGACGATTGTAAATTGCTTCAGAAAGGTAAAAAACCATAAATTTTCAAAAATTTCTTAAATTTTAACGCTATTTATTATATATTTCAGGCAGGATTCTGTGGCATGGGTCATGAAATCGATTCAGAAGACGAAATCGAAGATGTTTTTCTAGATAATATACCTAACAGAGTTGAATACATAAACTGCGATATCGATTTGAAGTGTTATGGCCATCTCACTGAGGAGGAGATTATCCAAAACTTAGATGAATGTGCTGATGGTATTATCACTGAAGAGGACGACAGCGATGACGACGGCGATGTCAACAGTAATGTCGTTGGTTCGCCTACAAGAAAAGAGGCTCTTTGCGCATTGGACGTGATGCGACGTTACTGTGCTAGTCACATGAAAGATGATGATATTTTTTATGAAATTGAAGACAAAATTTTAAAAATGTGCCTTAAAAGCACAGCCCAAGGCAAAATAACTGATTTTTTTAAGTAAACATTGTACTTGTATTTGTATTGTCTCAAAGAGAATTTTTTTAAGTTCATGTATCTATTTACATACATTCATATGTATATTGTATTGAATTAACTAAAATTAGTACGTTATGTGTTCTAAAAGTACCTTGGATTTATTAATTTTTTTTTATTCGATTTTTTGTGAGATTTTAACTTTTAAATAAAACCAACGATAAATTAAAAATCTTGACTGTGGACTTAAGCACTTGTTAAAAAAAAGAATTCGGTTAACTGCCTTATTTTTGCAGATAAAAAAACCGGATAAATGCCTTATATGTGTAGGTAAAAAATTCCGGATAGCTGCCTTTTTTGTGCAGTTAAGAAAATCTGGATAACTGCCTTAAGTGTGCAGGTAAAAAAAATCTGGATAAGTGCACATTTTGCTTAAGTGCGCAGAAATGTGTGCACCAAAATGCAGTGCAGCTAAGCGAATTATACTGTATGTGTAAATTTTTCATCAACATTTAAATGCATATAAAATATAGGCTTCTTCCGCCCACGGAGAAAATACAAATTTTTTGTTTTTGAAAAGTGGGTTTAGGGTATTTCATAGTAGGCCTAGATCGACTTTAGACTTTCTTTACTTGTTTTTGATTTAGATTTGATGTATAGTCCGACAGTGCACCATCAGTTCCATTCATTTTCCTGCTGGGAAAGCTCGAGCAAAAGAGGAGAATGTATTTTTATAATGTTAACGTAGTTTTGTGATAGTCATAGATCACTTTTAGGCGCTTAAATTAACTAGCCATGAATTAAATTTCTCCACAAAAAATAGGAGAACATTTTTTCTCCACTGCACCTTGCTGGGGAAATACAACAATCTGCAAAGTGCCTCAAAAGCTTTTGCGCAGTGGGAGTGAAAGTTTTCTCGATTACTTACTTTCTCGGTTTTGCTGCATGATAAGGCAAAAAACTTTTTAACAAAACTTAGTAGCAAATCGTGCTTTGCGCTCGATGGTACATGTTTTTGCGTGTCCTCAGCCCAAGGTTTAGTTAATAAACACTAATGTTTGATTTAGACTAAATCCAAAAGATTTACGTTAATATGCTGCAAAAAGGATAAAACGAGTCATTATTCAGAGCAAATCCTTTTAATGGGCACTTTAAGTTGTATGTATTTTATTGTTATTCTGATGTTGGTTGGTTGGCTGGCTGGCTGGTTGGGTTTGTCATGAGGGGGCAAAAGCCACAATAAAAGGAAAGGAAACAAGAATTTGTCCTTGACTCTTAATTAGTTGATGTTGAAAATGAATGTGCTACGTTATTCATGTTGCTGTTGATGTAGCTGTTGTTGTTGTTGTTGCTGTTGTTGTTGTCGTTGTTGATGTTGCTGCTGTTGTTGTTGGTGTTTTGGTTATTATTCAAGCTGCTATTGTCGTTTTTATGCTTGTACGCTACATTGTTGTGCGACAATGAAGCGCATCTCGTTTATTTTATGACCCTGTCGAACCGTAGACATAACTGTGTCAAATGTTAACTAACGGGAATTAACTCATTGCGGTTTAAACATTAACATAAAATGACAATGAAAGCGTTGACAGCAACAGCAACAGCTACGCGTCCTTGGCTTTAATGTCGCTTTTACTGCTGCTGCTGCTGCTGCTGCTCGTCGTGCTGCAGCTACTCATGATGATCCTTCTGCTGCCTGGGTATTAGCTGTATTTTCCGGCATTACAAAGAATGCTCACTTGATTATTGCGAGTTTTTGTTGTTGCTATGCCAATGTTGCTCCTCAGGCGGGTGGATGGTTTTGCGTGTGCTTTCTATGAATCCTCCAAATCCAGTGTATATCTCTGCTTGACTTTGCCAGAGTGTTATAATAAAAAGTATATAAAAAAGGGATATTGAATAACTTAAGTTGCATTTGCAAAGCATCCTTTTTCTAATACACACAGTTAGCTGAAGAAGTATTTTCAAGCTTGAAGCCACGGAAGCAGCCACATTGTGGCATTTCGGGTGTAGCACAAAAATGCAACACTTTCTTAACCGATAGTTATGTTGTTGTTGTTGCCAACAATGCCAAGATTTGCGGAATATTTTTGGGTTGCCAGCTTCTATGCTTATAGCCCGATAAGATAAAGTTTTGTTAGAGCATCGATTTATTGAAATGTTAAGAAAATGTTTCGTTTTTGCAAATAAACACTAGAAGGAGAACCAACAGAACAGCTTTAACGTTTCTTGAAATTTGCTTTAATGTTCTGATAGCCTCGCATTACTTTACTTGAAAATGTTCATTTTGTTTTTGGAAAATGTTTATTTTTCTTGCCTTTTATCATAACAAAAGGCAATTTTACAAAAAACCCAAGATCAATTTTTTTGGTTGGATAAAAATCAATTAAACGAAACAAAAACACAAACATTGTACCATACAATTTGCCAGTCAAGCGTACGCTTTCAAAGAGAAGAAACAGGCGTTTTGCTGTGTTGAAAAGTGAATCTAGCTAGTTTTGTTGTTCTCTTGTTATTTTTGTGAGTTTTAAAAGAAATTCCCAGTTGGGAAATTCCCACAAATTGCAGAACAAACGAGGCGAAAAACTATTTTATTTGCGTTGCCATTTCAGAAAAAGCAAAAAAAAAATATGCTTCTCTGAACGTATGTCCGCCGTATAGTGTTGCCAACTCTTAGCAAAAAAAACAAATGTTTTTAATAGTTTGTGCTTTGGAGAATTTGAATTTATTTCAAAATAAGTTAACTATTAATTATATAAATTTAAATTCTCTGAGCCTATTGCCTAGTTACTACTAGCTGATATATTCGGTATCAATCGAGATTGTATTTTTTAAAAATATTGCATCTGTGTTTTTATTTTTCTATTCTGTCAGAATTGAGCAATTTGTTACAATGTTAAATAAGAACAGTAAGAAAATAATGACTATTGTTTTATATGCCCAGTCCTTATAAGGACCAGTTTTGTTGCAAGCTTTTGTAAGAAAAGGCCGTTTTAAATTGATATCGTGTTGAGGAGTCCTGAACCTTTTTTAAGAATATATCACATGCGCTCATTTTGTTCAAGACTGTCACAACTTAAAATGGAATTTTCGGAATAGACCGTTTTGTCAGTTCATATTTCGAAAATTTGAAGAAAAAATACACTTTCAAAATTAATAATGGGATGTTTGAGTATATAATAATATCATTTAAGACTTTGATTTTTGATATTATAACGCTGAGCCTCAGAGTCAAAATTTCTTCATGGTACAGATTCATAACAATTCATATTCATAACAATTCTTATTCAAATTCATTGCAGGAGTCTTCGGTCCTGGGCAAATGTGGTGTATTTTATGCTAGGTGCAACTTATTATTATGAGCCCACCACTATTTGGCTTATAAAAAAATTTAACTTATAAGGTGTATTTTTTGGCACTTGGATTTAAATTTCTCTTGAGAGTTTTACATTGTGACGCACGGTCCTTGTTCTCAGTCATCATGGCTGATGTCTGCGTGTTTGCGTGTGCCTCATTTAAGATGAGGTGACAAGTCTGATTATCATTTTACCTATTTTGCTCTCTATTGTCATAAGCAGTGGCGTAGCTATGGTTGGTGGCACCCGTGGCATAATCTGAATTGTGCACCCCTTTGGAATGTTGTTTAATAATATAAGTCGATGAATCTTACTACTTATTTTCGAATCAACCTCTAAAAAAATGATATTATTTAGAAGAGATTAAAAAAAAAACAAAACTTGCTATCCATGGATACTATATAAAAGAAGTAAGAATCTAAAATTTTCAGAAACTTCAATATTTGTTCCAATATTTTTTATCTACCGGGCTTACAGTGACAGGACTGGCTTAAGTTGTGACAGAACAATTTACTATCAGTAAACTGCACAATATCAGTTTTCAATAATTGATGAATTGACATTATGAAGTTATACACAAACTTAAGTTAGTTTAATATAAAAAACTTTGAAAATTTACGAAAAATTTTGCATAATTGCAGAAAAAATAGGACCTGGAAGCAAAACGTTGACAAATTTTCCCTCAGTGACCCTAAATAACTATCAATAAGTTTTCGAAATTAATCCACGTTTTTTATATAAAATTTATATGGAAAAAAAAAATAAAATATTAAAATTAATTTCTAAACATTTTTCATAATTTTTATCAATTTCTGTATAGTATTTATAATTAACTCCGCTTTAACTTTAATAGACAAGACTGAGGTCTGTTAAAGTTGACTGATTTATGCTCGAACAACAATATCACGGTATCACAATATCACACTGATACCAAATTGATATCAGAAATTTGTTCCATACTCATTATCAACATAATTCCCAGAGCAAACTTGCCCAGGCTGGACAAGGTCAAGTGTCATGAATGACTAAATGGTTAAAATTTTTTTAAGCAAGCAAAAAGTTGATTTATGATTTTAAATTAGTAGTTGTATGTAACGGGAGACAAGGGGGCGATCTTCTCATGGCAACGTGTCTGATTGCTTCTACTTGGCGAGGCCAGCATTATCCATGTCGAAATCGTCTCAAGTCGACTCAAAACCTCCAAGTGGTGTCTCCTAGAAATGGCAAACTAACACCCGTTTAGTTGTAAGCTAATTTGAGTGGCGGTGTCTCCTCTAGACTATAAACTTGAGGGGTCTCTACAAGACCTTAAAAATGAAATGTGCGTAGGGTTTGGGTCCAACCACATTATTAATTTCCCAATGAAAACTAAAACAGCCTCGGATATGAACCCATACTACGTTGATGACCACCGCAAACGAAAAACGAACAATGATTTACGGATATGCACCTGCAATGTCCGGACCCCTTATACGGAAGGTGCCGCTGTCCAACTGGCGGAAGCCCTCGAGAAATAAAGGCTGACATCAGGAGATGCGATGAAAAGGACAAGGCTGCTCTAAGAGAGCGAAAAAAGAAATGCTTAAGCTTTTAGATTCCAGCTCAGGAAAAGATAAATTTCAAGAAAAATACAGAAATATTTCCAAAGTAGACCTTTGTTTATATAATTTTTTCCAGGCTGAATTTACAAAATGATAGAAATTAAATTCGAGCTTGACTTTTTGCGAATAAATTGTATTAAATTCAAATACAATCTTCATTTATAATAACTTATAATAATACAATTTGTTGAAGAAAATAAACGTTTCTATAATTTTTACTGCCATTGTAATTCTATTATGTGTATCTTAAAATAATGTTTAGATAAAGTTGAACACCCAGTATATTGTCATATTTTTAAGTCAAATTATTTAAACTTGACTTTAAGTCATTTTTAAAAAAATTAATAAAAAAATACTTACAGAACACCTAAAACATCAATTTATAAATTATTTCGATGACAAAACGCCAAAAAACCACAAGCAAATTTTTTTTTTTGAAAACCTTTAAAATTTGACTGAGTTGTTTGCTCGGAAAGTGAAATTTTTGATTTTTGAACTGCATTTTTCGGACAATTGACATTTGAGGAATGCATAAAAGATAATTTAGGTTAAAAATGTTTAGTTTTGAAAAAAAAAAATCCAAATTCGATCAATTCATAAGCTCTTTTTAAACTAAATTTCAAATCGATTAAATAGCGGATTTTTGTACAAAAATTTTATTTCTGTTTTAAAAGTTTGGGAACCTCCTGAAGCGAAATCACAATTTTTCAAGTGGTTTGCACATCTACAGCCTAAACCTAATTTAATGAAATCTGAATCGATAAAATCCGACCATTGGTCTGGGAGGAGTTGAAGCCACAAAAAAACCTTAGCCTATTAATTATATAGATTAGTTATGTTTTATAGCTTAAAAAGTTAAGCTACGATGTTTTCGAATAGTAATAATGTTTGTCTCAGTAGTTATATAAGTGTAAGTGTTCGTATTTTGAGAGTTACATTTAAAAATTTAGTCTCAGATCATACGATTTAAGTCAAAGCATTCAGGTAATGATCTTTTATATCATTGATATCATATCATATAACTGGTTGGAAAGGCAAGGTTAGTTTAATAGATGAGCATTTCCAAAGTGGAGTTATGTACGTTTTGTACGAAAAAATTAAAAAAAACGAATGCAGAAGTCTAAGTTTTAAAAACTTTTTTTATATATTTGCGTAGTAGTTAAGTAACACTATATTAAGAAAATTATGACAATCGACTTTAAGAACTAAAAGATATAAGCAAAAATATGCGCTGGCGTGACGTTACAAAAAACAGAAGTGGTTTTCGACTTAGATTGGAAAATTTGCAAAACTCTGCGAATAGGGCAAGACTTTTTATACAAAACTTTATTTGGAAGAAGTTAAAATAATATAAGCTTATTTTGCTAGTTATCAAATTGAAACTAGTAAGGTATATCTTCGACTTGGCCGAAGTTAAAATACCCCCACGGCCGATTCTTAAGGGTGGAAGAATCTTAAATTGGAGAGCTTTTTGTATGAGATTTTGAGAGATTTTATTATTTATATGTGTCTAAAATACATACATATCAAATTGTTTTCCTGCAGCTTAAATATAAGCCTTTTTAAAAAGTTTTAAATTTTGGGGTTGTATGGGAGGTGGGCGTGTTAGATTGTGTATGACGCCAATTTTTCTAACATACCTCAGTTTCGACATAGAATACACAAATACCGAGATTCTGTCTTGTAACTTTAATATTAGCCTCTTTATTGATTTTTCAATTTTGGGGTTGTATGGGAGGTGGGCGTGTTAGTGGATGGATGACGCCCAATTTTATAACACACCTTAGTTTTGATATTAATTACAAAAATACCGAGTTTCCATCTTGTAACTTTAATATTAGCCTCTTTATAGATTGTTAAATTTTGGGGTTGTATGGGAAGTGGGCGTGTTAGTGGGTGGATGACGCCCAATTTTATAACACACCTTAGTTTTGATATTAATTACAAAAATACCGAGTTTCCATCTTGTAACTTTAATATTAGCCTCTTTATAGAATTTTCAATTTTGGGGTTGTATGGGAGGTGGGCGTGTTAGTAAGTCGATGACGCCCATTTTTCTAAAACATCTCAGTTTTGACATAGAATACACATATACCAAATTTCAGTATTGTAGCTTTAATATTAGCTTCTTTGTAGAGTTTTCAATTTTTGGGTTGTATGGGAGGTAGGCGTGGTTTTCATCCGATTTAGCCCATTCTCGAACTTGACCTTAGTTTTTTTAAAAAAAGCTTAAAAATCGAATTTCATTACGATAGCTTCAAAATTGCGGCTGTAATCGTGTCGACAGACAGACGGACAGACGGACAGACGGACAGACGGACAGACGGACAGACGGACAGACGGACAGACGGACAGACGGACAGACAGACGGACATGGCTAAATCAACTCAGGTGGTAATGCTGAGCAAGAATATATATACTTTTCCATACCTACCACGCCTCCTTTTGGGTGTTACACACGTCGTGACAAAATTAATATACCCCTTACGCAGTACGCGTGGGGGTATAAAAATCTTTTCTCGTTTTTTTTTTTTTTATTAGGCTAAGTCATCTGGCGTGATGTTACTGGCGTTACGATACTTAAATTTCCATCGGAATATTTTTAGTTAAAATTTGTTAAAAAAAAATATTTGAGTTTATATTTTGTTAACTCCTACCCCATCGACCGTCAGAAGTTGGAAAAAAATTCCACTAAATTACCTGCAACGAAATCAGGCAATTTTAGAGCAATGTGGCGTGACGTTACTCACTTTTCAAATTTAATATGAAATTAACCATTTTTCTTAACGATTTTTTTATAAAATTTTCTTAACTTTATTGAAATTTATTAAAATGCATAATTTCACGCATTTTTAAACGTCAGAGTAGAAAAAAATAGAACTAAATGCTTTTTTGTTTTGCGTGACGTTACCTCAGAATATCATTAAAAGCAAATAAAAAGTTTACCGTTAATTGATATTTGTTTGTTCTTTTGCATTAATTTTGCTGCTAGTTGTTGTTATAGCAAAAGTTTTGCATAAGAGTGCAATTGCACAATTACTCTTAGAAATGGAAATTGTAAAGAGAAAATGCTCATAGAAATAAACAAAACTGACCACAACTTTAACTTGGTAGTCTGATATCTTGCCAACGCAACATGGGAAAAATTTGAACTGTTTAATTAAATTAAGATCCGCATGCGATTGTGCAATGCGAAGAATGTACGCACAGGTGTGCAACGAAAGCTTGATGTCGATAAGCTGCTATCACAACGGACCGCCGAGGCCTACTCCGCTCAACTCTCGGTTAAGCTCAACCAACCTTACTCTTGCCTCGACGACGCTGGCGGACTTTGGGCGCATATATCCCACTCCATGCGCACTGCTGCTGAAGAAGTCATTGGTTTTCGGCGCCCGCAACCTCGCAACCAATGGTATGACCAGGAGTGTCGCGACGCGACAGCAGCAAAATACGCCGCATATAAAAAGACGCTGCAGTCAGCTGCAACGCGAGCCATGCACGAAAACTATCGCGATAAGAGGAAGGAAGAGAGATGCCTTTTCAGACGTAAAAAAAGAGAGCAGGAAAAGCGTGAGCGAGAAAAAATTGAGGTGTACCAGGGCAGGAAGGATGCTCGAAAATTCTACCAGCAGGTTAAGCGTCTAACCCAAGGTTTCAAGCCCGGAGCATCCACTTGTAGAGATGAGAATGGTGATCTGGTAACAGACACGCAGTGCGCATTGAGATTATGGAGACAGCATTTTTCCAATCTGCTTGCAGGCGACGATACCAACAATTCCGCCCTTGGAGAATGCAGTCTGACACCACCAATCGACGATGATGGAGTGGAAATTCCACCACCTAGCCATGACGAGGTTAAAGTTGCTATCCAGCGAGTCAAAAACAACAAAGCCGCAGGTGCTGACGGCCTGGCTGCTGAATTGTTTAAAACCGGCGGCGGTGAATTGATAAGGTGCATGCATCAACTCATCAGCAAAATATGGCTAGCGGAAAGCATGCCCGACGATTGGAATTTCAGTGTGCTTTGTCCTATACTTAAGAAAGGAGACCCGACAATCTGCACCAACTACAGAGGTATCAGTCTTATATCCATCGCATATAAGGTTCTTTCGAGCGTATTGTGTGAAAGATTGAAGCCGCATACCAAAACACTGATTGGACCTTATCAGTGTGGCTTTCGTCCTGGCAAGTCCACCATAGACCAGATTTTTACACTACGCCAAATCCTGGAAAAAACCCACGAAAACCAAATCGACACCCATCATCTCTTTGTTGATTACAAATCTGCGTTCGATAGCCCGATTCGGGATTGCCTGTACGCAACAATGTCTGAGTTCGGTATACCTGCAAAGTTGATTAGGCTCTGCAAGATGACGTTGAGCAATACATGCAGCTCCGTCAAGGTAGGAAATGACCTCTCCGAAACCTTTAATACCGAACGAGGTTTCAGACAAGGCGACCCGCTATCATGCGATCTCTTCAATTTCATCATGGAGGGGATCCTACGAAAAGCAGGTGTACATCGAAATGGCACCATTTTCTACAAAGGTGTCCAGCTCCTTGCGTATGCTGACGATATCGATATTATCGGCAGAACCAAGAGAGATGTAACCGCTGCTTTCGCCGCTATCGAAAAGGAATCAGCCAAAGTGGGTTTGACGGTGAACGAGGGCAAAACAAAGTATATGCTGTCTGCAAATAGGGAAGTGCGGCGTCTAGGCTCCCATGTTACAGCAGGCAAATATAACTTTGAAGTTGTCAAGGAGTTTACTTACCTTGGCACCGCCGTAAACAGCAACAACAATGTCAGCCTGGAGATAAAGCGAAGAACAACAATTGCTAATAGGTGCTACTACGGGCTAAGTAAGCAATTAGATTCCAGAGCCCTCTCTCGATCGACAAAACTTACACTCTACAAGACGCTCATCATACCTGTGCTTCTCTATGGCGCTGAAGCATGGGTGGTATCGCAAGCAGATGCAGCCGCTCTTGGGGTGTTCGAGAGGAAAGGATTTTTTCTTCGCAAAATCTTTGGTCCTGTTCGAGTTGGCGACGACTATCGCATTCGAATGAACCACGAACTGTACGAGCTCTACGACGACATTGACATAGTCCAGCGTATAACAATTCAGCGACTACGTTGGCTGGGTCATGTCTTTCGTATGGATGAAGAAGCTCCAGCGAAAAAGGTGTTTGAGGCGAAAGCCGAGGGTCGACGACGAAGAGGAAGGCCATGCCTCCGATGGATTGACCAGGCCGAGGAAGCCCTTACCGCGCTTGGTGAAAGAGATTGGAGACGGCGCGCGCGAAGCAGAGACGCCTGGCGAGACCTGATGAAGTCGGCCGTAACCCGTCAACGGGTTGTCATGGCCACCTAAGTAAGTAAGTAAGTAATTAAATTAATTTTGAATATTTCTCTTTAATAATACAAGAAAAAAAATGTTGGTTCACTTTTAATTTTTTGGTCACGGTAGACTTTTCTGCGAAAATGCCATTATGTTAAATGTATTTAAATCTATTAACAATCCTCATTTTTTCCAAAAAGTTAATTTATAAGTATGTACTTATTACTTGGCACGCGAATTAACTTCTGCGTGCCAAGAAAGTTGATCTTAAAACATGCAAGCAGGCTGTGGATTCCAACGATATTGAAACGGAAATAAATACCAACCCTTGAAACTAATTTCTGTACTTACTATCAGAAAATTTGTCGCTTCGCTTCCTACTCCCTTTTGTGTATAAATTTCACCTCGCTTAATTTATGTTTTTTTTTTAAATTTCACTTTGCTCAAAAATTTTGAAACGGCAACACTGGTTGCCTGGACTTGGACTTTCTTTAATTCTCACCTACACTCTCTTGTTGAGCTTTTTGCGCATTGTGTTTTTTTTTTTTGGTTTTAAAGTGCAACAGGTTTTTTGCAAAGAATGTAAAAATAATTTTTTAGTTTACTCGTAATTACGTTGAGTGTGGGTGGCAGTTGCTGTGTTTAGTGCGTGTTCCGTGTACCAACATGTGAAAAAGTGAATAAATATAAGCCGAAAATAGTGAATAATAGTGAAAAATTATTGTTAAAATTATTATCAAGAAGTAGGTAAAAAAAAAATAAACATTAACATATATAAATTACAATGAAAAGTTCAAATTCAGCTAGAAAAATTTGTAGCTATTTCCATGAGATGTGCTCGTGTTATTTAATCGATATCGATATCGATATCGTGTATAATATTGGTCTCAGTTTCAAAATTTCAGTTTAAATGGAAGTGACGTCGGTTTCTTAACGGCATCGGTTGTTTCGGTCTCTTCGCTTGAAGTTTAAAAATCGACATTAGCAAAAATCGTTTAACGGCATCATTACCGTAATCATTGAAACTTTCCGATTTCTTTGCCGCTGCCTCTGCGTTTTTGTGGACAATATTTCCTTTTTGTGTAAAAAGGACGAAAGTTCATTTACAAATATTTTCGACATGTTCGACTGTGTTGCTGTTTCTTTAATATATAAAAAACATCTGTGAAGCTATAAACTTCGGATCGGTATAATTTATGTTATGGTATCGGCATCGATAGCCCAATAACGGTTTACAAAACCGTGTGGATATCCGCATTGCATCGGTACTTTGGGCACGATTACGATTTCCGGGGCGCCGCGATTTGAAGATTTTTTCTGGTAGAAAACAACAAAAAAACATGATTCGCCGAACAAAAAATCGTTAACTCTATTAGTTATCGCGTTATCGATTTTTTTAAAAAAATTTTTTGTTAAAAGATCTGTTCAAAAAACATCTATATCTTTGTCGTTACTCAATGGATCTTTAAGATTGATATGTCATTTCAAAGGTCATTAAATGACCTTTCAAATATATTTGTTATAAATATCATTGCTATAATATTTTTTATTTTATAAGCGAATTTATTCCAAAGTTGAATTATTTAATAAAAATAACCGTTATTTTATAAAAAATTTACGTTATTAAGTTACTAAAAATATATTTTTTTTTGAAAAGCTTACAGTTAGACCTTTTGTTTGACATATAAAAATATATATTTTTTATTTAATTTCACACTATATTACATAAAATTAAAATTTTCCAAGTGTTTTCTTTGTTAAAAAATCTGTTCATAAAATTTTCTATATCTTTGCCGATATCCAATGGATCTTAAAGATTGACATGCTATTCGAAAAGTAATTAAATGCCTTTTCAACGACATATAATACAAATATAATTTCAAAAATGTTTTTAAATTTATAAGCGAATATATGTATATTAGATTTGAATTTTTTAATTAAAGGAACCGTTTTTTTTCTGCAAAATTTTCGTTTATAAGCTGAAAGTTTTACCTGTTTTTCGATAAATAAAAATATTTATATTAGTTTTATAATTCTTAAAAAACATATTTTTTAAGAATTATTTTTAGAGCTTGATGCCAAATAATTTATTGAAGCCAAACAGGTTGCTACAACAACAATGTTCTTTGCAGAACAAACCGAGCAGACTAGACCATGGTTTCGTCGGACGCTACTCCGACTCATCAGTAGTCTCTGTGGTTTATGCAGTCCACTAACTTTGATAAGTTAATAAGCTTAACTGCAGTAAAACCAAAACGGAATTACCCAAAAAGCTTTTCACTTGTCAAGTAGTGTTTTTCTACTCTTTTGCTAGTTGCAAAATTTCAAAAATTGACTACATTTATTCTGCAAAGATTTTGTTGTTGCGCTTTTTGTTTACTTCTTTATCACGTGTCCATCTAGGTTCCAACATTTTGTTGGTATTTAACCAAAGAAGGCGTGAAAAAGGTTTTTTGAAAGCAGATGTTTATTATATGCGCAAGCATATAATTAGTCATCATGTTTTCGTAGGTTATGCTCGCACCAGTTTACATGACTTAAAAAATTGTGGCATTTTAATTGTTTATATTAGTTTTATAATTCTTAAAAAACATATTTTTTAAGAATTATTTTTAGAGCTTGATGCCAAATAATTTATTGAAGCCAAACAGGTTGCTACAACAACAATGTTCTTTGCAGAACAAACCGAGCAGACTAGACCATGGTTTCGTTTTTTTCAAATTTTTTCCAAAAATTCAAATTTTTTTCACTGACTCAAAAATCCTGTTAATTCATATAAATATTGTATTGTAATGGCGATATTCGTAAATATGGAGTAAGAAAGAAAAACATCTAAGGTAAATATGAGTGAAACAAGCAATTTTCCGTACTAGGGCAAATCATTGTATCATAAAAAACACGACAAAAAGTCAAATAAATTATATATATTATATTCCAAATGAAAGATAAATTTTCAAGCTTTAATAATTTACTCTTTATAATTCATAGTAATAACCGTTATTTTCTCAAAAATTAATTTGAGAAAATAATTTTTGAGAAAATAACGGTTTTATGTAAGAAAATATATTTTTATTGCATAAAAATACCTATAAAATACAAAGTACTCAACAGATTTCATTAATTTTTCTAAAAGCCTTACATATAACCTTGTAAATTTTATCTTAATCATTAATATCGGTTATATATTAAGAATAATACAGCCGGTTTTCTTCATAGACCTTATAGCAAAAAAACATTTTAAAAAATCGATAACTCGGAAACAAATCGATAACAGAACATTTCCTTTGGCTATTCTTATTTTTATTAAGAGTACTCTTCGAATCCATCGTCAAATCGCGGCGCCCCGGAAATCGTAATCTCCCCGTACTTTGAAACGATATTATAATTAAAAATGTCGAAGGGCTAAAGACAAAAATAATTTGGTAAGTGTTAGAAAATTAATATGCTAAAAAAGGACATTTTCTACTTACGACTGTTTTGTCATATGAAAAGAGATCAGGACGTAGCTTAAATCATTTTTACAAAAAAAAAAAACAGTTTTTGTGCAATTTTTTAAGTAAACATTACATACTTGTCATATCATTTAAAAATTAAAATTAAAAACATAAATGTTTAGTCAACGGTACTGAAAGATTTATTGAAATAATGTTTGTTATAACATTTCACTTAACTCTTATACAAAAAAAAAAATTTAATAAAATGTTTGTAAAATCAGATCTACAAATCAATGTTTGTAAAATTTGATTGGATCTTTAGATCAAAAGTCAAAATTCGAATAAATTTTCCTCATAGGTACTTTAAATCCGACATTATGTCGGAAGAGGCTTTGTACTTAAAATGTTCAATACTTTGAAAATATGCAAATAGCTTTGGTGAATAGTTATAAGAAAACAAAATTTCATAAAATTAACTTAAAAGTTAGTTTTTTTATGAGCACTCAAAATGTTTTGGTGCCAAATAACTTAAAATTTTTCGAAATTTTTATTTAAAAAAAAAAATTACAAAGATTTAAAAATAAAAACACGATTTTGCACAATATTTTTCAACAAACTGCTATTAAAGGTTATTTTTGTAAAAAAAGCACTTGAGAGTACATTGCTTACAACTAAACAGTGCATTAAAGTTGCAGATAAAATACAAAAAAGTCTGCGTGTCAGCTACGATGCGCGATTGGAGTTTACTTCTTATTGATTGCCTTGAAATTTTATTAAATCATGTACAATAGGCAAAGTGGTTAAATATATAAACTCATCATGCATTAACAGTAAACATTATTAATTTCATTACCAAAATGTAATGTCGTTACCAACAACTGAGGCCGTAAAATTTAAATAATTAAAACTCGAAACGTAAAAAATTGAAGTAAAATTTTTTACAAATCATGATGATTGAACAAAATCTAGACGTCCCCAGTGTTCTTCCAAAAAACTAGATATAAATTAAGGTTTTCTCTCAAAAATGTTATTTGAATATGAAATCCATTTAAGTTTCAATGACCCAGCCTAGACCTCAGATAGTTCAGTTACATCCGCTTGACCACAGAATCATCCATTTATGTCTAAATGCTTCGTAGAATTCATAAAAGTGACACAATGACGTCAGAAAATCCCATTGCATCTGATTGGCCATAGAATCATCAATTTTGGTCCAAATGTACCATGGAACTCATAAAAGTACCAATGACCCGCTTGTGAACTCAGATAATCCCATTGCATCCGATTGGCCATAGAATCATCCATTGTGGTCCAAATGTTGCTTCAACCAATAAAAGTTCCCCCTAATATAATTTCTTTTCATGCAAATCGATTCTAAAGGAGTAAACTCCAATAAAAACAAATTTCCCTTTTTTTTTTTTTTAATATATATAAAGACTGTCCCAGAAATAACTGTCCTTTTGTGTTTTTTTTATTGTAAAGAAAGAATGATGTTTTTTTTAAAATTCTTTCAGTTTATTATTAAGTGAACATTACAAAATAAATGAAAATTTTATTTTTACGGAAAAAAATACACTTGAAAAAAATTATGAACTTTAGATTAAAGTCCTCCATTAGGTTTTTACCGACCATTCTTTGACCTTAGTGTATGCCCGACGTCATTTACGTAAAAATATTTCGATGTTTTTCGCAGTTTGTTTGGTCTTCTTAAGATTTACTAGTAAACCTGTTGCCCGAATTCGAGCAATTCAATAAAAATTAATTGTTAGAAACATTATAGACGTTTAATATATGATATTCTATTCAATACGTTATAACGAATAACGATATATTGAGCCTCAATTATGATATAAAAGATCATTATCTGAATGGTTTGACTTGAAACGTTTGATCTGACACAAAATTTTTTAATGTAACTGTCAAAATACGAAGACAGACTTACACTAATATAACAACTGAGAAAAACATTATTACTATTCGATAACATCGCAGCTTAACTCTTCCAGCTATAAAAATAACTAATGTTAAAAAAAAAACGCATTAAAAAATAGATTTAAGAAATAATACTAAGATATATTTCAGAAATTAATAAAAGGTACTTACAGAACACCTACAACATCGATTTATGACACATTTAGATGAAAAAACATCAAAAAACTCAAAAACTCTTTTTAAAGGCAATGATTAAAATATAAATAATAAAGAAACGGTAAAAACTTTGTTATTATTTTAAAGTCAATTAATTGCAATTAAATACAAAAAAGAAATAAATGAAATTTTTTAAAAAGTGGCAGAGATATTCGCTTCCAAATACAGAACTTTAAATATCAGAGAGTTTTTTTCTCTGTCTTGGCGTTTGATAAAAATACACGTTAAACAACTAAAGAAAATATGAAGAAAATTCATTAAAAATACATTTGGTAAGATAATTACTGCAATTTTCAACACATTTCTAAGAAAATTAAACAAAAATTTAGAAAAACAAAAAAATTTTGAAAACCGTTGAAATTTGACTGAGTTGTTTGCTCGGAAAGTGGAATTTTTGATTTTGGAACTGCATTTTTCGGACAGTTGACATTTGAGGAATGTATAAAAGATAATTTTGGTTAAAAATTTGTAGTTTTGAGAAAAATTCAAATTCGACCAACTCATAAGCTCTTTTCAAACTAAATTTCAAATTGATTAAATAGCGGATTTTTGTTCAAAAATTTTATTTCTGTTTTAAAAGGTTGGGAACCCCCTGAAGTGAAATCACAATTTTTCAAGTGGTTTGCACATCTACAGCCTAAACCTAATTTAATGAAATCTGAATCGATAAAATCCGTCCATTGGTCTGGGAGGTGTTGAAGTCACAAAAAAACCTTAGCCTATTAATTATATAGGTTTTTATTAAAGCCCAATATCTTTCGATTGGATGAAGTTCGGGCAATTCGGAGGATTGGCTTCTCTTGGTACCACAGTGACATTATTGGCTTGGTATTAATCCATCGTTCTTTGGGCGAAGTGTCATGTTGCTAGGTCAGGCCAAAATAGTACTGAACCGTCCATCGGAGCAATTAATTCGACTAACTATGGACCGTTTTCGCACCACGCTTTCTCTAAATGATAATACGCATCCACAGATACGTCGTGCAGTGCATACAGAAGAAGCCAGCCATTGCTGCTGTAGAGCGTAACGTAGAAAAAGACCCGAATCAGTCTATCCGCCATCGTGCAGAAATGGAATTGGATATGTGTCCAACCGCTTTACAAAAGATTTTGCTGAAAGATCTTAGTTTGCGTGCTTACAAAATCCAACTCGTGTAAGAACTAAAGCGACACGATCACCCAGCAAGGCGTAGATTCGGTGAATGGGCCCAAAACAAGATTGCCATTGATTCCGATTTTTATAAGAGAATTTTGTTTTGCGATGAAGCTCACTCTTGGTTGAATGGCTTACGACAATAAATAAAACTGTCGTATTTGAATTGAAGATAGTCCTAAAGTGTATGTTGAGACAACGTTACATTCAGATAAACTGACTGTTTGGTGAGCTTTAACGCTTTAACGAGCCAGAACGTTACAGTCAATGCTGACCGCTATAGAGCAATGATTACTGACTTTTTCAAACAAAAAATTTTTATCTAAAACAAAATTTAAATCAAGCTTTTTTAATTTTCTTTGCAATTACAAAAAAAGATTGTAAGATATTTAAAAAATTGTTTTAAAAACAAAAACTTTTGTTTTAAACTTAACGTCAGAAACGGTTGATAATTTTTATGATGCAAATTAGAGACTTTGAAAACTCATATTTGTTTCGATGATTCCATTAAACAAAATTAAAAAAAAATTTGTAATTTTTTTTTTGACAAAGTTATCATAAAACATAATATCTTAAACATTTTCTAATCATAGAATTTCTTCGATAATCGCAAAACAACTTTAAACTTAATATAATGAATTGACAACAACTTTTAAAATTGAGTTTGGACCCGTGGACCACCCGTGGACCCATGGACCAGCCCCCAAATACGCTGCCACGCCGCCACATTTCAAGGAAAAGCAATTGCTTAAATTTTATTCGTTAGGCTCTTTGTTACTATTTCAGACGGTTTTCAAGAATTTTTCAACTGTAGCCATTTTTCGACAAAGCCATTATATGATCCTATAAGGAAAGAAAAAGTTTTTAATTTTGACATATGGTACCTAATTTCAGATTTGTAATCGGCATCACACTTTAAGTCATGTCTCGTAATTACGGAAAACTAACTATAAATTAATGACCATAATTTAACCCTTTCAATGGATTTGTCCATTATATTGGACACAACATAAAATAATTTTTGTTTTTATTTTCTAACGTGTTTTTTTAAATCAAATAGGTTGGTACTATGAAATGAAGTTGTAACTACATGACAAAAATAAATTTAGAATGCGATATATATCTAACGTTTAACTTATAACTAGTTGGATATTCGATTTTGTACCCAACAGAAACGTAAAATTTATTTTATTTCGCGTGTTAATAATAATAATTATGGTGCAAAGCATAATATTTTTTGATAATAATATTATAAATAACGCAATTGCATTAGTCTCCGGTTGTTTTAGTTCAAGGGAAGAATACCTAAATATTATAATACAACCTTTGAATAACTTTGTCTATTTTATTGGACAGCCTGGTAAAAGATAAGCAGCGTATGTTAAAATCAGAGGGATGTTTTTTAATCTTTTTATGGCTGAGAATATTATCTCATCAAAATTTTTCCACAATTATTCTAGCAAAGCCATTGAAAGGGTTAATTGGAACCTTTCAGAGAAAAATATCGCAATTTACATTTATTTATTTTAGTTGAAATAATTTTTCGTTTAATTCTTGGTGCCTAAACACCGAAAGCCGCTCTTCGCTGTAGGTCTGCTACGCCTCGTAGATCTGATTTTTTACAACAATCCCAGATCATATGATTTCTACAACGTCTACTAGACCTTGTGGCATGTTTATTTTCACTGTCAAATAGTTTTTTGTTTATTTTCGAACATATGTGTAACAAATCTTTTATGATTAATTTTCAAAAGAATTTCCTTGAAGAAATGTATATGTAACATGATTGACTACTGAACTCATTCTAGAACTAAATCTTCGTTCTTATAATACGAATCTAATAATATCTGTAAAAATTTTTAATAGCAATCAATATAAAAAAAGAAAAATTAAAAGTAAGTAAATGAAACCTTAAAAAAAGGTATTTTACGTTTCATAATTGTTTCATTGCGTTTAGAATGTATAACTTTTTCGTCATAACTTAACTAACAACTTTGGCAACTCTGCAAATAGGTTTTTTTACTACTCTCCCCTACTCGCTTTTTAAACAACACGCATACAATTTTTTACTGCTTCACTCACAAAGTATTGTGAATATTTTTGGAAAAGTTTTTTTGGACAAATGGCGGAAGTATTGAAAAGAATGTTCTTTTAGTTTTCCCCCAATTTTAAGACCCAAATGAACTGAGGTGATTATTATGCAATTGCTGGTCATATCATTAGTATTATTGTTGTTGTTTTTGTTGTTGCTTTAATTGCTTTCATTTAAACAATGTTGTCTGAAATACCAAAAACAAAACCGCTAGTTATAAATTTTGAGCGTAATGTATAAAACAATTAAAATCTACATTTTATGTGCAACATTTCTTTGCTCATACTCTGTCTCGCTATTTGCTCTATAACCCTCTCTCTTTCTCTCTTTTGCACAGTAGACTTTTTTACTATGCTCTTTGTTGTTGGTATTTTTGTTGTTTCTTATGTTGTTTATATATTTAACTTTATTGCAGTTGCGCTGCTTAAGCCAGTTAAAATAATTTTGCTATTGTTGCAGCTGAAGTTGCTGTTATAGTTGTAACAGTAAAAAATAGCAGTAAAATAAGTTGTAAATAGAAGTAGTTGATAATGTTGTTGTTGTTGTAGTTGCTGATGTTGCTCTAGTTGATTTTTGATTGCGTCCACCGGGAGTCCAATGTGGAACGGGAAAAGTATTTGTGTTGTTGCAAAATTATTATGAGCTGTGAAAATAAAAAATAAATATTCAAAGAGAAGTTAAAGGAAAGAAAGAATGAATGTAATCAGAGAAAAAAAAGCAACATTGAGGGAATAATAATGAATTCTTATGATAAATTTATTATGGCAAACGTTTTTTCGCAAGCTTCTCCTACACGGTAAAATGTATTACAAGAAAAGAACGTTTTTATAAAATAAAGTGCCATCAATTGGCTTTTTTGATGTATTGAATTTTTTATTTCAAAGTTGATTAGTTTTTGTTTTTATAAGCAAACAATTTATGATCTTATTATATGAAACTATTTTCACAAACACCACATCATCATATGACCATATGACCACATGACTATATCAGCACATGGCCACATCGCCATATCACCACATCACCACTTGACCATATCACCGCAACACCACATCAAGACATCATCACATCACAACATTACCACATCACAACATTACCACATCGCCATCACCATCACATCACCATCATATCACCATCACATCACCATCACATCATCACCACATCAACATCTCATCACCACCACATCATCATAACATCATCCTCACATCAATATCACTGCACCATAACATCACTATATCACCACATAAACGATTCACTACTTCACCACAACACCACATCTCCACATCATCATATCAGCACTTCATTGCAAAAATTATTTGTTTTCGTTTTTATTAAATTTTCCTTTTTAACATTTATAATCATATTATGTGTACCATATAACCAAATCACCACCACACTATATCACCACATTGCCACATAGCCATCACCATCACATCACCACATTATCACATCACCAAATCACTTAATCACAATCACTTATCTCTATTAGCGCAAACGGCCAGAGAACAGAGCACATACCTTGCGATTCTTAGTGAACCCTATGCTTGTAAAAGCCCAGGAGTTTTGGCCTCACACAACACTGGCAAAACTGCTATGTGGTCTTGCGGTAGGATGCCTCTCCGTACAAATCTTTGAACACGTGCAAACGGCTTTGTTCGGGTCCAGGTAGATGGAGTTCAGATTGTGATCGGCTATCTTGCCCTAAGTTTGTCCGTTGAAGAGTTTTGAGAGACCATAGAAGCCATAGTTGAAGACGTACGAGAGATTAGACCAGTTCTAATAGCTGGACCAGTTCTAATAGCTGGACCTAATAGATCAGTTCTAATAGACTTTAATGCTTGGGCTGTAGAAACACGCGAGACGTTCGCATCACTTGACGGGGTGCTGCTCAATACCGGATTGCAGCACACATTTAACAGTGCAGTAGGTAGTTCCTTTATTGATCTGACATTCACTAGTAGTGAGCTCAGTATTCAGACTGGGTGGATGGTACGAGATATCTATACGCACAGTGACCACCATGCCATTACATGCACGCTAGGAAGTGCCGAATCTCGAAGCCAAAGGAAAAGTATCGAAAACAGATCTGTTTATAAAGCAGATTTGCTAGAAGAAGACATCTTCAGAATAATGATGGCCGACATACAGCTCGCCGACACAGCAACCTATATGGCCAGGCAAGCCACTGACCAAGTCAGGAGAGCTTGATACAAGTCCATTTTCTTCTCTGAACCGAGAATACAAGACAAACGACACGAGTGAACTGGTGCTCTCCAGAAATCGCAGAAGCACGCAGAGAATGCATTCAAGCTAGAAGAAGATATTACTGCTCAAGAGGTTTTCCGTCAGATTCAATTTTCTTCACGAATCTTTCAGTATTTCCAAAAACGCTTTGAAATAAGCTATAAATAAGTGCAAACGCGAGTGATCTACAGCTATGTGATGAGGCAGAAGTTAGTCCATGGGGAACCGCCCACAAGCTAGGAACAAAAAAGCTGAAGGGGCTTAGACAACCCACTCCTACAGACCCACACCTGCTTGGCATTGTAGTAAAGACTCTCTTTCCGCCACAACAAGCAATTTCTCCCCACCATGCACACGAGATCTCTATCAAATAATGATCGTAAGCACTGATGAGGTGGTGACTGTTACCAAATCCGTGAAGAACGAAAAGGCACCAGGGCAGATGGTCGCTATTCTAGAGCAACCTCTAGCATTTGTCCAGCTCTTCAACGCCTGTCTAATGAAGGGAGTATTTCCAGCTCAGTGGTAGGCCCAGAGACTAGTTTGCTTATACCAAAAGGCCACGGAAGATCCCTCAAGCTACAGACCGATTTGTCTGCTTGACACCTTAGGGAAAATCTTTGAGCGACTGTTTTGCAACCGTATTGAAGAGGCGATCCAAATAGCGGGAGGGCTCTCCAATCGCCAGTTTGGGTTTCGGAAACTCCACTCAATGAAAGATGTCAAAAACCTTGTCACCACTACTGCGCAGGAAGCTATCGCAGGCACTTGATGGAGAAAGGTTGCAAAACAATATTGCCTTGTAGCACCGCTTGATGTACGCAACATGTTCAACTCAGCTAACTTGAGAGAGATTTTGAAAGCTTTTTGGGATTTTAGAGTACCAAGCTACTTCACGAAAGTTAAAGTAAATTTTTTCGATGATAGCGGAGCAATGTCTTACAATGACACTTGCGAAGTTCTGCAGGGGTCAGTACTAGGGCTTTTCTGTGGAATGTCATGCATGTTGGCGTTCGAAGGCTCGAGGTTCCTACAAGTGTCAAGATCATCGGATTTGCGGATGATTTAGTGGTTGTGGTAACAGCTATACATCTAGAAGATGTGGAGGAAGTAAAACCATTTATTAAGTACCTCGGCGTGCTGATCGACTCTCAACTTTGCTCTAAACAACACCTAGAGTATGCTCACAGAAAAGCAGCCGTTTCATGCCTGGCGCTAGCAAGAATGCTGCTAAATACACGACAAAGGTTAAGTCCAACCAACGAGGAGTAGAGTTGGTGAATAGACTAGGCGCTCTTAGAGTGTACTGCGTTTCCAGAACAATGTCTGAGGATGCAGCTCTGGTGCTCGCTAACTCAATCCCCATGGACTCGGTCCAACCAGGAGTTACTAGCAAGAGCGCATCCTGGTAAAAGTATGACACAGCGGCAGGCTCGTTGCAATAGATCGGGTAAGGGACGCTGTACCCCTCATCTCATCCCTAACCTATCCGTGTGGTGTGTTAGAAATCACGATTTAGTGAAATTCTACCTCACCGAAATTCTGAACGGGTCAATTCTGGTAGCACATTATCAGACACCCCACACGTTGTCTTCGAGTGCCCTAGGTTCAACGGCGCCAGCTTTGATGCTTCAGTCCGCCCCGCTAAAGCGTTGACAGCCCAAAACTTGGTGAACTTCATGTCGAGTAGCGAAACCAACTAGTCAGTGGTAAGCGCTATTGCTAAACGCATTATTGACGAATTTCAATGAGTCGAGAGTTTAAAAAATAGGACAGCGTGAGATTGGAAACTATATACGAAGGTTAAGGTTCTCCTCGACGTAGAGTCGGCATCAAGTTGATGAACAAATTAAGGCTGTTAACTAAACATTCTTCCGTGTTGTTCCCTCATCCCGAGATGTAATGCCTTCTGTCGGTTTCACGGAATTCAAACGGCGTCGAAAATTTAATGCAGTGGTTAGGTTGAGAGCGAAAAAATCGCACTTCCACCATGATGTCTTTTGAATAAGATATATAAGAAAACATCACCACATTACTACATCACCACATCATCACATCACCTCAACACGACATTACCACATCATTACATCAGTACATCACTTCATCACTACATCACCACTTCATCACATAACTACATAACATCAATGCTACATCACATCTTCACCAAATCAAATCAATACAACATCACATCTTCACCACATTACATCATTACCACATCATAACATCACCACATCGCGGCATTACCACATCACCAGATGACTAAAACACCATTTAACATCATCGCTACACTACTACATTACCACAAAACATCATCACCACATCAAAACATTACCTCATCACCACATAATATCATCACCACATAATATCATCACCAAATCACATCATCACTAAATCACCATATAACCATATCACCGAATCAACACATCACATCACTACATCACATCGTCACAACATCATAACATCACATCATCACGACATCACAACATCAAATTTTAACATCATCAAATCACAACATAACATCACAACTTCACAACATCACACCATTAAAACATTGCAACATCACAACATTACAACATCACAACATCACAACATCACAACATCACAACATCACAACATCACAACATCACAACATCACAACATCACAACATCACAACATCACAACATCACAACATCACAACATCACAACATCACAACATCACAACATCACAACATCACAACATCACAACATTACAACATCACAACATCACAACATCACAACATCACAACATCACAACATCACAACATCACAACATTACAACATCACAACATCACAACATCACAATATCACAACATCACCACATCACAACATTACAACATCAACAAATCACAACATCACAACATCACAATATCACAACATCACAACATCACAGCATCACAACATCACATCATCACTACATAAAATCATCACCACATCACATTATCACCATATAACCATATCATCACATCACAACACCACAAAATCACATCACAACATTACAATATCACAATATCACAATATCACAATATCACAATATCACAATATCACAACATTACAATATCACAATATCACAATATCACAATATCACAATATCACAATATCACAATATCACAATATCACAATATCACAATATCACAATATCACAATATCACAATATCACAATATCACAATATCACAATATCACAATATCACAATATCACAATATCACAATATCACAATATCACAATATCACAATATCACAATATCACAATATCACAATATCACAATATCACAATATCACAATATCACAATATCACAATATCACAATATCACAATATCACAATATCACAATATCACAATATCACAATATCACAATATCACAATATCACAATATCACAACATTACACCATCACATCATCAGAACATCACAACACCACAAAATCACATCATCACCACATCACATCATCACCACATCACATCATCACCACATTTTAACATAACAACATATCAACTTCACAACATAGGCATCACCACATAATCACATCACCATCACCACATCATCACGTTGCCACATCACTACACCACAATCTTCTTCACCATGTTCAGTATCTTAACATTTCGTTCAACTATTTCTCTGCGTGTGTTGATGGTACATCAACTTTCTGCTTACTTTGCTGCCTGCGTTATTTTGCCACTTTCAACGCGCTTTGTTTCTTAATTTTAATGCTGTGGCATCTCTGTGCATTTTCATCCGAATGCTGCTCATCACCTTCAAATTCCAAGCTACAGCACAGCTTCCTCTGTTGACCGGAAACTGATTTTAAAAATTTTGTTATCGCTATATACTATATAGTATAAAAAAATTCGCTTCCGTTTCACTGCGCTATTGTGTGCGTTGGTTAAGAGCAAAAAGTTTTGAACAAAAAAAAAAAAAAGAAAAATAAATACAAAAAGACAAAAAACAAAAATGCATTTCATTGTATGCGCTGCTGTTATGGTTCCGTTTGTATAAAAGTTCGTTCACTTGTATGGCGACGGACACTTCATGGACGCAGTTTTTATAACAAGTATTTAATTTATAGTTCATGGCTTATTGTTAAGACTATGACAGGCAAATGCTTGTAGATATTGTTGCGCTTGAGAGCTCTGTCATGGATTGTTGGCGAAATTTGTTTAAATTATTCTTGATGATAGCTACAGCAACATCTTTGAATCTTCAAAGACTAAACCGGGCTTTAGAGCTTTACTCAAAAATGAACAATGACTTCTATTGTAGTCTAAAGAAAGTTGGTTTGGAAACTCAAATTTTATTTCACTCACATACATATATGTTTAAAATGCAAACACAAAATGTTTAAAATGCATTTCAGCAATTTTAATTATATTTATGCATTTACAAAAAAAAAACTAAATTAAAAACGTATTTTATCAGATATCCATTGAGTGCGGTTTTTGCTTTACTAAATAAATCACTTGCTTGCATACTCAGCGTAGATCAGAACGCATGTGTTTTTGTTGCTCTGCTCTTTACTGCTCCATATTTAAAACACTCAAGCACTCGAACTGCTTTATTTGTGTTGCACATATTCCAACACACACATGCTTACAGCATATAAACTTGACATACACACATGCATATGCATATGTAAGCATCACCAAGTCATTGCTACGCCTTAATGTATGCCATAATTTTTTGTTTCTTGCTGCAGCGACTTGCTGTAAATGTAGTTTCAAACGTCCTTGATGCTCACTAGCTACTCACACAAATATCGTCCTCATGCGTTGCTGTTTCTTTGGATTTACATTTATTTATTTGTGTTTCTGTGTGTTTTCTTTCATATTCGCGCATGCCACCACACACTCCTTTCCCAGCCATCGTCGACATGTTTGAAAGTGGCCGTTATGTGCAACACATTTTATAGCTTGTGGTGTATATTTTTTAACCGGTCTTTTTTGTTTCGTTTTTTTGGAAAATCAATAAAAATGTGAGAAGAGTGAGCACAGAAAAAAAACCCATTCAGCTGACTTATATTTTATATATTTTATTGTATGTTTGTTTTTTGAATTTGCGAATTTCATAAGAAGATTCGCATACTTGCGCGTATGTATGGCGCTACTGAGTGCGCCAATTCCATAAATTTATGAAACACATGTTCATCCTGCCATGCGCTGGCTTCCGTATAACTTCAGTCGCGTACGTTTCCGTACGTTTGTTTAACTGTTCTCTTCACTGGCTGGTATGTTTGTCAATTTGTCTCTTTGTCTCTTTGTCTGATTGTCTATTTGCTTGGCTGTATGCTTGTGTGTCTATTTGTCTGAATGTCTGAATGTGCAGTTGCTTGTACTTGTATCACGTTAAATGTTCTGATTTATGTTAAAGCATCTCATAACTCAGACATATGATGGCATCGTAAAATTGAACAGCTTCTTCGATCTTATATTTACAGCATCTTGCAAATTTATTGTAGTTTTTATATTAAACATAACAATAAACAGCTGTATTTGTATTAATAATAAATTATAAGGTTCATAAAGAGCCTTCATATCTATCATAGGTATGAAGATATCAAACATGACAAGAGTGCTAATAGAATCAATTTTCTAGTAAATAAATTGAAAGCTAAGAAGTACTGGTTGAGTTATTCAGTTTTTATAACAAGATGCAAGCGAATTTAAGTCACAAAAGTTAGCATCTTTAATGTAAATCTATATGGCATATTTTATAACCATATTTCAAATTTGACATTTCATATATCACAATTCACAATTTACAATTCACAATTCACAATTCACAATTCACAATTCACAATTCACAATTCACAATTCACAATTAACAATTCGTAATTCACAATTCACAATTCACAATTCATAATTCACAATTCACAATTCACAATTCACAATTCACAATTCACAATTCACAATTCATAATTCACAATTCAAAATTCACAATTTACAATTCACAATTCACAATTTACTATTCACAATTCACAATTCGCAATTCACAATTCACAATTCACAATTCAGAATTCAGAATTCATAATTCACAATTCACAATTCACAATTCACAATTCACAATTCACAATTCACAATTAACAATTCACAATTTCATATTTCATATTTCATATTTCATATTTCATATTTCATATTTCATATTTCATATTTCATATTTCATATTTCATATTTCATATTTCATATTTCATATTTCATATTTCATATTTCATATTTCATATTTCATATTTCATATTTCATATTTCATATTTCATATTTCATATTTCATATTTCATAATTCATATTTCATATTTCATATTTCATATTTCATATTTCATATTTCATATTTCATATTTCATATTTCATATTTCATATTTCATATTTCATATTTCATATTTCATATTTCATATTTCATATTTCATATTTCATATTTCATATTTCATATTTCATATTTCATATTTCATATTTCATATTTCATATTTCATATTTCATATTTCATATTTCATAATTCATATTTCATATTTCATATTTCATATTTCATATTTCATATTTCATATTTCATATTTCATATTTCATATTTCATATTTCATATTTCATATTTCATATTTCATATTTCATATTTCATATTTCATATTTCATATTTCATATTTCATATTTCATATTTCATATTTCATATTTCATATTTCATATTTCATATTTCATATTTCATATTTCATATTTCATATTTCATATTTCATATTTCATATTTCATATTTCATATTTCATATTTCATATTTCATATTTCATATTTCATATTTCATATTTCATATTTCATATTTCATATTTCATATTTCATATTTCATATTTCATATTTCATATTTCATATTTCATATTTCATATTTCATATTTCATATTTCATATTTCATATTTCATATTTCATATTTCATATTTCATATTTCATATTTCATATTTCATATTTCATATTTCATATTTCATATTTCATATTTCATATTTCATATTTCATATTTCATATTTCATATTTCATATTTCATATTTCATATTTCATATTTCATATTTCATATTTCATATTTCATATTTCATATTTCATATTTCATATTTCATATTTCATATTTCATATTTCATATTTCATATTTCATATTTCATATTTCATATTTCATATTTCATATTTCATATTTCATATTTCATATTTCATATTTCATATTTCATATTTCATATTTCATATTTCATATTTCATATTTCATATTTCATATTTCATATTTCATATTTCATATTTCATATTTCATATTTCATATTTCATATTTCATATTTCATATTTCATATTTCATATTTCATATTTCATATTTCATATTTCATATTTCATATTTCATATTTCATATTTCATATTTCATATTTCATATTTCATATTTCATATTTCATATTTCATATTTCATATTTCATATTTCATATTTCATATTTCATATTTCATATTTCATATTTCATATTTCATATTTCATATTTCATATTTCATATTTCATATTTCATATTTCATATTTCATATTTCATATTTCATATTTCATATTTCATATTTCATATTTCATATTTCATATTTCATATTTCATATTTCATATTTCATATTTCATATTTCATATTTCATATTTCATATTTCATATTTCATATTTCATATTTCATATTTCATATTTCATATTTCATATTTCATATTTCATATTTCATATTTCATATTTCATATTTCATATTTCATATTTCATATTTCATATTTCATATTTCATATTTCATATTTCATATTTCATATTTCATATTTCATATTTCATATTTCATATTTCATATTTCATATTTCATATTTCATATTTCATATTTCATATTTCATATTTCATATTTCATATTTCATATTTCATATTTCATATTTCATATTTCATATTTCATATTTCATATTTCATATTTCATATTTCATATTTCATATTTCATATTTCATATTTCATATTTCATATTTCATATTTCATATTTCATATTTCATATTTCATATTTCATATTTCATATTTCATATTTCATATTTCATATTTCATATTTCATATTTCATATTTCATATTTCATATTTCATATTTCATATTTCATATTTCATATTTCATATTTCATATTTCATATTTCATATTTCATATTTCATATTTCATATTTCATATTTCATATTTCATATTTCATATTTCATATTTCATATTTCATATTTCATATTTCATATTTCATATTTCATATTTCATATTTCATATTTCATATTTCATATTTCATATTTCATATTTCATATTTCATATTTCATATTTCATATTTCATATTTCATATTTCATATTTCATATTTCATATTTCATATTTCATATTTCATATTTCATATTTCATATTTCATATTTCATATTTCATATTTCATATTTCATATTTCATATTTCATATTTCATATTTCATATTTCATATTTCATATTTCATATTTCATATTTCATATTTCATATTTCATATTTCATATTTCATATTTCATATTTCATATTTCATATTTCATATTTCATATTTCATATTTCATATTTCATATTTCATATTTCATATTTCATATTTCATATTTCATATTTCATATTTCATATTTCATATTTCATATTTCATATTTCATATTTCATATTTCATATTTCATATTTCATATTTCATATTTCATATTTCATATTTCATATTTCATATTTCATATTTCATATTTCATATTTCATATTTCATATTTCATATTTCATATTTCATATTTCATATTTCATATTTCATATTTCATATTTCATATTTCATATTTCATATTTCATATTTCATATTTCATATTTCATATTTCATATTTCATATTTCATATTTCATATTTCATATTTCATATTTCATATTTCATATTTCATATTTCATATTTCATATTTCATATTTCATATTTCATATTTCATATTTCATATTTCATATTTCATATTTCATATTTCATATTTCATATTTCATATTTCATATTTCATATTTCATATTTCATATTTCATATTTCATATTTCATATTTCATATTTCATATTTCATATTTCATATTTCATATTTCATATTTCATATTTCATATTTCATATTTCATATTTCATATTTCATATTTCATATTTCATATTTCATATTTCATATTTCATATTTCATATTTCATATTTCATATTTCATATTTCATATTTCATATTTCATATTTCATATTTCATATTTCATATTTCATATTTCATATTTCATATTTCATATTTCATATTTCATATTTCATATTTCATATTTCATATTTCATATTTCATATTTCATATTTCATATTTCATATTTCATATTTCATATTTCATATTTCATATTTCATATTTCATATTTCATATTTCATATTTCATATTTCATATTTCATATTTCATATTTCATATTTCATATTTCATATTTCATATTTCATATTTCATATTTCATATTTCATATTTCATATTTCATATTTCATATTTCATATTTCATATTTCATATTTCATATTTCATATTTCATATTTCATATTTCATATTTCATATTTCATATTTCATATTTCATATTTCATATTTCATATTTCATATTTCATATTTCATATTTCATATTTCATATTTCATATTTCATATTTCATATTTCATATTTCATATTTCATATTTCATATTTCATATTTCATATTTCATATTTCATATTTCATATTTCATATTTCATATTTCATATTTCATATTTCATATTTCATATTTCATATTTCATATTTCATATTTCATATTTCATATTTCATATTTCATATTTCATATTTCATATTTCATATTTCATATTTCATATTTCATATTTCATATTTCATATTTCATATTTCATATTTCATATTTCATATTTCATATTTCATATTTCATATTTCATATTTCATATTTCATATTTCATATTTCATATTTCATATTTCATATTTCATATTTCATATTTCATATTTCATATTTCATATTTCATATTTCATATTTCATATTTCATATTTCATATTTCATATTTCATATTTCATATTTCATATTTCATATTTCATATTTCATATTTCATATTTCATATTTCATATTTCATATTTCATATTTCATATTTCATATTTCATATTTCATATTTCATATTTCATATTTCATATTTCATATTTCATATTTCATATTTCATATTTCATATTTCATATTTCATATTTCATATTTCATATTTCATATTTCATATTTCATATTTCATATTTCATATTTCATATTTCATATTTCATATTTCATATTTCATATTTCATATTTCATATTTCATATTTCATATTTCATATTTCATATTTCATATATCATATATCATATTTCATATTTCATATTTCATATTTCATATTTCATATTTCATATTTCATATTTCATATTTCATATTTCATATTTCATATTTCATATATCATATATCATATTTCATATTTCATATTTAATATTTCATATTTCATATTCCATATTTTATATTTCATATTTCATATTTCATATTTCATATTTCATATTTCATATTTCATATTTCATATTTCATATTTCATATTTCATATTTCATATTTCATATTTCTCATTGTACACTTCACATTTCACATTTCATTTAGAATTTTCGAACTTTTTTATGTTTAGTTATCTTATTTAGTATCTATAGAATTATCTTTTATGAAGTTTACGTTGCTTATCAGCACATTTGCCAGCAATCGTGGCATTCTTTAGCTTTTTTTCATAGTTTACATTTATTGAAGCATAAAAATTCAATTTCGAATATCATAAAAATTAGCAAAATATTTCCTCATTAAACTTTTCAATATATTTTATGAGACTCTTCCTCAATCAGTTTATTAGCATGTTTACTGGCAGCCATTTTGAAATTGTGCAAAACATCCTAGCTGGCAATTGAAGTTAACTGCGTCATATTTTGGCTTAACTAACGACAACGACGATCTATAAAGGAAGCTAATGTGCGAATTGTCTTGTTTGCTACCTATTTTGTTCTGAAGTCAAAGCGAAGACAAGAACAAACGTCGTATGACATTAAAAATCGGTGTCGCTGTTTCTGCTGCTTAGCAGGTGTCTAAGTGCTAAAGAAGAATTTAAGAAACAGCTAAAATTTAACGGCGACAGTCGCAGCAGGTTGTGAAATGTGAAAAAATAGCATCAAGCAAGCAGAAATTGTTTTATGTTATTTGGTTTACGTTTTGAAGAAATATTTTTAAAGTATATTTTCCAACGTCTTAAGGCTTAGAGAGCAATGTAGTGAGAGAGAGCGTGGTAGGGAGGGATAAGGTGAAGTTTAAATGCTGCAGTATAAATAATTAATGTTACGTATACGCCAAGCAGCACCAAAGTTATATTTAGACATCATTAGAAGGAAATCAAAGTAAAGTTAATATAAAACAGCTGCTCACAGCAAAGAAACTGCCGGTGGTGTTGACCTTGTCAAGGGAATTTATTCTTGTCATCGTTAAAAAAACTGTTGAAATGATGTTCATAACATATAGAATATGAGCGGCAAATAAATATAAAAAATATATACATTTACAAATGTGTATGTGTGTGTGAAGAGTAATAAATCATTTTGATTTATAAACTTTGTGAATGTTTAATGACATAAACATATATATATATATATATATATATATATATATATAAATTTTGATATCCTTGATATCTTTAATAAGCGCATAAAATTGACATTTGACAGCAGCGATGGCAGCAACAACTAAGCAAAATAAATGGTATTTGATAGAATTTAATTTTTTATAATGTGCCAAATTGTTGTCACAAAACCACTGCCAATCAGTATGAGCAGGAAAATACAAGGATGTGATGTTAAATAAATAGATAGATTTTAAGTAGAAGAGATTTTATTAGAGAAATATAAAAAAGCGCTTTTGAAACTGCATATAAAAATTTTGCTAATAAATGGAAATATTCCATAGCTCCTTAGAGAGCGAGCACTATGAAACATACACCCTCCTACTTCTCCAATATAACTCAAAAATATTTTAAGCTAAAATTCTCTTTGTATTGAATCCATATCAATACTGCAAAATACTACAAATCTGCAGGGTTACACCATAGGTTTTTATGTCGGCATGTGAATATTGAATAACTTAAAATATCATATGATTTTAATATATGAGGTATTGTTTGTAATTTGCTTCTTTACAATAAAATTAAACTTAATTTTCAACAACAATCAGTGATTGACTCTATTAGCCAAACCAAAATGTGCTCTTTACGCTGGATTTTCCGTCACTTTTTCGAGCAACCAGGGGCGCAACCAGGAATGTTTTTTGGGGGAGCGATTTTATCAACTGTAGGGCTTATATATGAAAAAATTTTATGTAATTGCGGTTAATAGGTAAACGGTTAACGGTTAATGTAGCGGTTAATCCGTTCGATATTTGAACTTTTACTTGCACCTTGTGCCAACTTTAGGCTTTGTTTTGCTCATACTCTTTTTTTTCAAAAGCTTATGCCATATCATGGCATAAGTTTCAAGAATGTTCAAACAAAGCATATGTTTACTTATTTTTTTTTCTTAAAATATGGTGATTTTTGGGAATTTTTTTTTTAAGGGTACATTGTTTGAAACATCACGCGTGATAAGTAAAATTTGACAAAGCCAACAATGCTCTGTAAGGTTCAAGCAAACAAAGAGCTTTTGCAAGTCAATGAAATTTATTCAACGAACTGATGTATCGGCCAGTGTCAATGAATATCGCGTTTTGCAATTCGTCGCCGTTCCTTGAACATTTTAAGTATGGACCTCGGTATGAAACCATTCATTTCCATTGGATTTTCAAAATCTGTTTCATCAAAATCTCTATTTGAAAAAGTGTCTTGAAGACCTATCATCAAAAATATATAATTTCGATAAAAGTCAGCATTTGCTTATTCATGTTTATTGATATAACTTTCATATATCACTAGATATAAACGAATGAATGGAATAAATGTTGGAAATCTAACCAACATTGTTTTTCTAATAAGCCCTTATTTCTTAAAATCGGATAAAATTTGGTAATTTAGAGAAATTTTAAGATGTTTAGAAATTTTAGAACGATGAATTCTGAGTTTTTTTTCTCCAGTTTCGGAAGTCAATCGAATATAATAATGTTTTCATATTTTTTTAACTGAATTACATGACTTTTAAAAAAGGATGAACAATGGTAATTTTAGAGGGAATTTCTCTAATAATACTAGGTGGCACCCTTGCGACTCAACCGATTGTCCTCAAATGCAGGCCTTATTATTTTGTCTTACTTTTGAATTAAATTTTTCCCAAATATATCAGCCGCCTTATTGGGTTTCATGCTTAAAGTTGAAAAGAAAACTCAAATTGAAGTATTCTCAACAACCCTTCGAGTGGACAGAATCATAACTTAACAAAAATTAAATAACAAACAGATATAATGAATTAACGAGAATAGAATTAAAATATACATTTGGGGTTTTCACTGATTTGATAAGATGTGTGATTACTTTTTATGTGACTCACTTTGATTGAAGCCTATTTTGCTTGGTACTACAATAATTTTGGGGGGGTGGTTTAAGCCCCAAACACCCTTTGGTTGCGCTAATGAGAGCAACTCATGCGTTATAGCAATTATTTCGCCACGTGACTTTGCCGCGTTTGAGCTCGTCAAGTCTATGAGGCTTGCTAATGTACACTTTGTTTTTCACATAACCTTAAAAAAAAACAAGTAAAGAAAGTCTAAAGTCGGTCTAGGCCGACTATGAAATACCCTAAACCCACTTTTCAAAAAAAAAAATTATTGTAAATGGGCGTGTCCGTGGGCGGATGAAGTCCATTTTTCCAAACCATCTTTGTCTTGTCATAAAAAACATACGTGCCAAATTTTAGCTCTGTAGGTTAAACACATGCTAATTTATTGCGTTTTCAATTTTTGGTTTGTATGGGAGGTAGGCGTGTCCTTGATAGGATGACGTCCATTTTTCGAAGACATATTTGTGTAGGTATGAAACACATACATATCAAATTTTATTGTTGTAGGCTAATTATGAGCTGAGCTATGCAGTTTTCAATTTTCGCGTTGTATGGGAAGTAGGCGTGTCCGTGGGCGGACGATGTCCATTTTTCAAAACCATCTTTGTTTTGTTATAAAAAATATATATGCCAAATTTTAGCTCTTTAGGTTAAACAGAGGCTTATTTATTGCGTTTTCAATTTTTGGGTTGTATGGGAGGTGGGCGTGTCCGTGAGCGGATGACGTCCATTTTTGAAAGGCATCTTTGTGTTGATATAAAACACACACATACCAAATTTTATTGTTGTAGACTTATTATGAGCTGAGTTATGCAGTTTTAAATTTTTGCGTTGTATGGGAGGTAGGCGTGTCCGTGGGCGGATACCAAAAATATTAATAGTGCAGATCCTTGGGTACATGTGATCATGTGTACCAAGTTTCATCCAATTATCTCAACTCCTTCTTCGTATCCTGTGTATACGGACAACACACAGACGGACGGACGGACGGACGGACGGACGGACATGGTTAGCTCGACTCACGTGGTGACGCTGATCAAGAATATATATACTTTTCTATACCGGACTCGCTTCGTTCTATGCGTTACAAACGTTTGCACAAACTTAATATACCCTGACCTTTCAGGTTTAGGGTATAAAAAGACCGGATTGGTAAAATCTTAAGATTTGGGTTGTAAGTAAATGCAGCCGTTTGTTGGCATCTCTCTTAAATGTTGATGCTTTTACAGATAGGTACCTTTTCTATTTTCGTTAATGATATACTTCAGTCCATCCAGAATATAAAAGCATTATTCAAGAAAGATATTGATGGTTTTTCTACAATAATTTTCTTAAAACGTTCGTATGTTTAGCAGGTCCACTTTGAGACATCTTTAATAACTCACTGTCTGAAGGTAATTCAGTTAAGTTCTGAAAAATTGCCTTTTAAGGGGGGACATGACATTGGCCTTTTTTTGAATTTTTTTTTTATAATTTTGTATTTTAGTAAATATTCTCAAGATTCTAAGATTTCATGGAAAAATTCCTACGGGTTCAAAAGTTACAGCCGAATTACTGAGAGCGCAGTTTTTTTTTGGCATTTTTCTTTGTTCACAAACTTTGAACGCGTTTATCTCGAAACCATGTTTTTCGGACTGGTTGCGGCACTAGCGGGTTCATTTTTTGACGAAATTTTTTTATTATTTTTTTTAAACTTAATTCGCTATCGTATGACACGAGCTTTTTGTAAATTTTTTTTCAATTTTCTTATGAATTTTTAAAGTTTTTTCGAAAAAACATACTTTTAAATTTGGAACAGCACCAAATATTAAAAAAAAATTTAAAAAAATCTTCTGTCATACGACAACCAATTTTGTTTAGAATTAAAAAAGTAATTTTTTTCCAGATCAGACAATTCTTGCGACTGCCAGCGCTGCAACCATGAGGCCCCGTTTTTTCTCTGCCGCCAGTTTGGAGCTCAAGCCCATATTGAAGTGAAAAATATATTTTTTGAATTTTTGTTTTCAATTCTCTACAATAATAAAAAAAATTTTGAAAAAACGTTTGTTTTTGACTGACAAGGAAAGGTCCCCAGGTGACAGTCTCCGATTTGAATGATTTTCGGATATGTCATAGAAGACAAAAATCTAATCTAGCTATAATTTCGATATTTTCCATGGAAACATTTACAAGTTTGGTACCATCAATTTTTTTGAAGAAAATTTTTTTCTAATTTTTATTAATGGTTAGTAGATATCAAAGAAGTATGTTAACACAATTATTTCATATTAATTTATTTTAGATTTAAGGCAAAAACTTACATATTTTTTTTGGTTTTTTTAAATTTGTTACTGTTTACAATAAAATTTTTGTTTTATTGAAATGCATTTATTTTCTTTAAAGAAAACAATTTAATTACATTAAAAGTATCCAATATGGTTATCAAAAATTTTATTTTTGTATTCTCATGTGCAAATATTTTATCGGAAAAGGTTATATTTCATAGTGCTTCCATACAAAATGTGTGCTTTTTTCTTGTAAGTCTCATGGCACCAGTAAACAATAGTTTAAATCATTCAAAATACCATATATGGACATTTTTAAGATATGCCAAAGAAATTTAATGCATTTTCTCATATTTTAAAAAAAAAATTTTTTGATTTTTAGCAGGAAAAATCATAAATATCTTCTTCTTATTTCAAAACCTCAACTTTGTGAATACATAACTCATCAGATATGAAAATAATTTCTTTTATTTAAATTCTATAATAAAAAACATTAATTTTAAAATAAATCCACATCCTTCAAAGAGCTTTTCGGCTTAAATTCGTTTTGATATGGTTTTTTTTACAAAAAACATTATATATTTGATAGATTTTTATAACAAAAAAACGAAATTTTCGCTGATTTTTGAAAGCGAGCTTGAAACCCTAAACCATTGATTTAGCAAGTATAAAAAAATACGTCGACCTTAGATTTTTATCTTCTATCACATATCCGAAAATCATTCAAATCGGAGACTGTCACCTGGGCACATTTCCTTGTTAGTTATGAATTTTTAAAAAAGGTCTGTTTACTCTACTGCGAATCCCACCTGTCCCACCTTAAGAATCCTCTATTTTTAAATCTGGAAATAAAAGTAAAACAAGTGAAGAAAGTCTAAAGTCGGTCTAGGCCGACTATGAAATACCCTAAACCCACTTTTCAAAAACAAAAATTTTTTATTGTAAATGGGCGTCTCCAAGGGCGGCTGAAGCCTATATTTTATATGCATTTAAATGTTGATGAAAAATTTAAACATACTAAGTTTGATTCCTGTAGCTCACATTTAATGCCTTTAATGTGCTTTCGCTATGGGAGGTGGGCGTGTTCATGGACGGATTACTTCCAATTGTTGAACACACCTTAGTTTTGGTATAAAATAAATGCATACCAAATTTAATATCTCTATGACAAACATAACCTTATTTATTGAGTTTAAAACTTTTTGGGTTGTATGGGAAGTAGGCGTGTCCGTGGGCGGACGATGTCCATTTTTCAAAATCATCTTTGTTTTGTCATAAAAAACATATGTGCCAAATTTTAGCTCTGTAGGTTAAACAGAGGCTTATTTATTGCGTTTTCAATTTTTGGGTTGTATGGGAGGTGGGCGTGTACGTAAGCGGATGACGTCCATTTTGCAAAGGCATCTTTGTGTTGATATAAAACACATACATACAAAGTTTTATTGTTGTAGGCTGATTATGAGCTGAGTTATGCAGTTTTCAATTTTCGCGTTGTACGGGAGGTAGGCGTGTCCGTGGGCGGATTCCAAAAATATTCAATAGTGCAGATCCTTGGATGCATGTGACCACGTGTACCAAGTTTCATTCAATTATCTCAACTCCTTCTTCTTATCCTGTGTATACGGACAACACACAGACGGACAGACGGACGGACAGACGGACGGACATGGATAGCTCGACTCACGTGATGACGCTGATCAAGAATATATATACTTTTCTATACCGGACTCGCTTCGTTCTATGCGTTACAAACGTTTGCACAAAGTTAATATACCCTGACCTTTCAGGTTTAGGGTATAATAAAACTACTAACTACAGGCCCATTTCTAAACTATCAAATGTCTCAAAACTTTTCGAAAGTGTCATGAAAGTTGATTTAACGTTACATGTCTTCAGAACAACATGGCTATATTGCTGGTCGATCAACCATGTCAAATGTAAGCCTTTTCTCTGACTGCTGTGTATCCTCTTTTCGGCTAATTCAGCAACTTGGTGTAATTTATACTGACTTCTCAAAAGCATTTGACAGATTTTCTCATAAGCTTTTGGTCTTAAAAGTATCGAAAACGGGATTTAATTTGTCATTTATGGCTTGGATTAAATGTTTAGCTTCGTTAGGTGTTCCTCAGGGTATTATCCTAGGACTTCAGGGTATGTATTAACAACAGAGTAATATCATATTACCTTGGGTATTATCTTACTACCCTTGTCATTATCCTTTTATCCTTATTTTTGATTAATGATATTTCCAAATGCATTTTGAACTTTCGCTTTTTACTTTATGCGGATGAGCTAAACTTTTTTATGAAAATTTCTTCCTCTACTGACTTTGCTGATCTGCAAGGGGACATTTTAAGCGTTTTGAGTTAAACTAATAGTCTCACGTTTAACTTTAAAAATGTTATCATAAAAAAAAATCTAAACTTGAGTATGCTTCCATTATTTTGTCTCCATTTTATGCTTCTACCTCTTTAGACTGGAAAAAAATTCAAAAAAAACTTTAACAGATATGACTATAAATCTTAATGATCCGCTGCCACCTTATAGCACGCGCCTATTGCTTCTAGGACTTAAATCTCTTGAATCAAGGCGTAAGATTTCATCGATCTTGTTTATATATGATACTAGCTTATAATACCCGGCGCAGCTCGATTCTTGTGGTGCTTTTTATGTGTTGGTTATGAGATCTATATAATTAATAGGCAAAGGTTTTTTTTGTGACTTCAACTCCTCCCAGACCAATAGACCGATTTTATCGATTCAGATGTCATTTAATTAGGTTTAGGCTGTAAATGTGCAAACCATTTTTAAAAATTGTGATTTCGCTTCAGGGGGTTCCCAACCTTTTAAAACAGAAATAAAATTTTTGTACAAAAATCCGCTATTTAATCGATTTGAAATTGAGTTTGAGAAGAGCTTATAAATTGATGGAATTTTAATTTTTTTCAAAACTAAAAATTTTTAGCCAAAATTATCTTTTATGCATTCCTCAAATGTCAATTGTCCGAAAAATGCAGTTCCAAAATCAAAAATTCCACTTTTCGAGCAAACAACTCAGTCAAATTTCAACGGTTTTCAAAATTTTTTTTGTTTTTCTAAATTTTTGTTCAATTTTCTTTGAATTGTGCTGACAATTACAGTAATTATCTAACCAAATGTATTTTTAATGAATTTTCTTAAAATTGACTTTAGTTGCTTAACGTGTATTTTTATCAAACGCCAATGCAGAGAAAAAAACTGTCTGAAATTTAAAGTTCTATATTTGGAAGCGAATATCTCTGCCACTTTTTTAAAAATTTCATTTATTTCTTTTTTGTATTTAATTGCAATTAATTGACTTTAAAACAATTAAAAAGTTTTTACCGTTTCTTTATTATTTATATTTTAATCATTGCCTTTAAAAAGAGTCCAATAAAATGAATGTTTTCTCAAAAAATGTATTAAAAATTGTTTTTGTTATAAAAATAAAAAAATTTAAAATTTGCATTTTTGATTTTCTTTCATTGTATGTAGTTTATTTAAGAGAAATTTGTTTTTGTTTCACAGAAGAATTAATAAATACTATGTGTCATCGAAAAAACAAGGCTACCCCCTATGGTTTTTTGCTCGAAATTTTTTTTTTTTTAAATGTTGTTCTTATATTTTTAAAATCTTCAACAAGCTTCAAAAACAATATATTTGAAAAAAATTTCATTATAGCTACAACCAATTAAAAGTTATAGCCAAGAATCTATTTTAATCATCCTGCTTATCTATATAATTAATAGGCTAAGTTTTTTTTTGTGACTTCAACTTCTCCCAGACCAATGGACCGATTCTATCGATTTAGATGTCATTAAATCAGGTTTAGGCTGTATATGTGCAAACCACTTTTAAAAATTGTGATTTCACTTCAGGGGGTTCCCAACCTTTTAAAACAGAAATACAATTTTTGTACAAAAATCCGTTATTTTATCGATTTGAAATTTAGTTTGAGAAGAGCTTATGAATTGGTCGAATTTGATTTTTTTTCAAAACTAAAAATTTTTAACCAAAATTATCTTTTATGCATTCCTAAAATGTCAATTGTCCGAAAAATGCAGTTCCAAAATAAAAAATTCCACTTTTCGAGCAAACAATCCAGTCAAATTTTAACGGTTTTCAAAAAAAATTCTTTTTTTTGGGTTTTTTGGCGTTCTTTCATCTAAAGGTGTTATAAATCAATGTTGTAAGTGTTTTGTAAGTACGTTTTATTAATTTCTGAAATATCTCTTAGTATTATGTCTTAAATCATAATAAGCAAAATCTAAATTTTCAAATTTGAAAACCGAGGTAAATACAACCAGAAATTTGAAAAAAAAAAATTGTGGTTAGAATTAAACAGTGCAATATACCGCACTCCATAACCCAGAACCTAAAGAAACCGATAAAACTTAAAGATGCCGGGTAATATCAGCTAATGCTAAAAAAAAGTTAAATTAAAATATATAAATATGCTTAAATAAGTGAAGTTATTAAAATATTTAATGAATGCATGTTTAATGATTGTTATATATTCATATTGTCTTTACTTCACTTAAGGTAATTTAATGTTTTATTTGAACTTTCGATAAAGTTAAATGTTATTATTTTATATTGTTTTTAATTTTGTTTTTTTTTTCTTTTACTATTTATTTATTTTAAGAAGCTGTTTTCTTTAAGTTGTCAGATTAATCACCTTTAAAGTCGTCTATAAAAAATTTCTGTATAAATTTTCTGACATAATTCAGAAATATGCTAATAAGGATAATTAAAATAGCAAAAACACAAAGAAACAAAAAACACAAAATCAGATTTCATAAATATTATATTTAACTTTTCCAGTCTTCAACTTTTGTGCGTCATTGAAATCACATTAACTAAGACTTAAGCTTAAATGCTTTAATTGGCTGCTGAAAGCTTATATCCGTGGGGCAGCATTTATTAATCTTATCAGCAGTTGATGGTCAGCGGTAAGAAAAAAAAAAACTGCGAAAACAAATCACATAGGAGCGCTTGTCAGCACTTGAGCCGGATAATAAATGAATATTTACCTAAGAAAGAGAGAGAGAGAGAGACAAAAAACAGTGGCTCATCTCCACCAAGCCTTAGCACATGATAGAATTAACAAGTTAGCGGCGACAGCTGCCTTTTATTTCACAGTGGCGAAATTGAGTTGTCAAAATTATACTGTTTTTGTTAAAATCTGTATTAGCTGTTGGGAACTGTCAGTATTACCTTGTTATCTAGCATACCTTAAGCAAATGTTTTTAAAAATTTTTATAGCTGGCTAAATATCAGAAAACTTTTGAGCACTTTGACTGCAACGCGGCTAAGCTACACGCCACTGTATTATGAGACCACACTGAGAAAAAAACACATACCTTGCTCCGATAAAAAATTTCTCTATTTTTGATAATAGCAATTTTCTCTTTTTCAAATAAAATTTTCTTCAATTAGAATAAATTTTCACATTTTCGAAGAAATATTTCTTCACTTCTAGGAAATAGACATTTTTCAATGTCTCTAATAATGATAAGTATTTTTCTCGCACAAAAAATTTCTCATTTATAGAAAAATTTTATTGAAAATGAAAAACTTTTCTTATATTTTGATAAAAAATTCACTATGAGAAGTATTTTCTTCAATAAAAACAAATATTTTCTCAAAAAAAAAAGTATTTTTCTCTAAAAACGATATATTTTTCTATTTCATGGAACCTTTTTATCATTTTTAGAGAATTTTAAGTATCGCAATTAGAGAATAGCATTCTCTGGAGCAAAGTCTATACCTTTTTTCTCTAAATATGATGCCTTTTTTATCATATTCCGAGACACTTTTTTCTGAGTGCAGCATGGTATAAATTTTCTGTTGACATCATCGCTCAGTGCTGACAGCACCTCTACATGACACCTCTACATCGACCTCACTCACCCCACAACATGAAGTTTGACTGACATTTTCATGAGGCACTTAATTAAAATACAGCATGCAGTGAAGTGCGTCTAGAAACATAAAAACAAAAACAATAGCAAAATATACAAAAATAAAAAATATAAACAAAAACAAACAAATTAAATAACCCGCTGCTTGACACTCTTAGCTAACCGACAACAGAGTTGGCTAGCTTGGTCGCTTGGTCGCTTGGTCAGCAACAAAAGCTGTGATGTTCTGCTAAATGAGTCATTAATTCTGTTAAATAATGTTGTTGTTGTTGTTGTTGCTATTTGTGTCGAGATTGTTGTAATTTATTCGTATGACCAAGGATCATCCACTCATCACTCCCAGTTGCAGTGAAGTTTTTAGCAGGCTGTCAAAAGTAAAATGGCTGCCATGAATTAACTGCTAATACAACATCCGACAATCATTATATTTGTACAGGAATCTAGCGAAAATCCACATAATTGAAGAGGCTTTCAATTTGTAAGCCAAGCCAAACCAGCAACAACAAAAACAATAAAAACAACAAAAAACAACAGCAACATCAGCTTGTTATATTAAGAGCTCACCACGACGCAGCACACCATATAGCAGTGTTTAACAAACAACACACACAAGCCGGACACACTCCCACACATACATATACGCCATCGAAAATGAGCTGCTAGTATGCTATTGTATATATACTATATACTAGAACACGCACACGCCTTTATAGCTATACAACAACTGTGCTTTTGCGCCCATCATCAAGTTGCTTGACTGTTGGTTTCGGTTTTTTGACCCATGGCCGCTTTCAATTTACAAAATGTTGATATCGTGTTCTTTTGCGTTCTTTTTTTATGCAACCAGAATTTGAATATTCAAAGCACGTAATTGGTTAGTAGCCAGCACTACTCGCAATACTCTCAGTCAGCCAGTCAGTCAGTCATCCAGGCACGCATTTCATCATTCGTCATACTTCCTGCAGGCGCTTCTCTTCTATTTTGACAGTTTATCCGTTCATCAGACGGCCGGCCATTTGGTTGGTTAACCGTGCAAAAAATTTGAATGCTAACAATATGGAGCTATATTTTTAGAGTTTGTTTAGCGTCCGCTATGCTTTGCTTGCTCTGCTTGCCTTGCATGGCTGCTTGGTTGTTCTAGTTTTGACCAGCGCTTTAGCCGCAGTTGGTGGCACGCTGATGGCTGGTATTGCTGTGTGTGCGGAAAGATCATTAAAAATTCCAGAATAGTTGTATTGTTTGGAACATTTTCATTATTGAAATTCATGAAATCATTCTAAACTCTCATTTTAAATATAGTCCAATAAGCATTGATTAATTTTTGATTAATGGTTTGTCTTAATTTGGTTAGACAAAGCAGTGAATAGGTTCATTAAGCAGAGTAATTAAAAAAAAAAATGGAAGCTTCGCATATGAGTCTTTACAAAGTAGTAAATAACATGTTTATTAAGTTCAGATATTAAGCTTGCTTTAAGGTCATACATTTTTAAAGTTTGCCTTCAAATATGGTCATCTTACGATCAGAGCCCCCAGAACAAAAGTACCAAATTTAGTGGCCATTGGCAGAACAGGCTAGTGGCCATATTATATCGAGCCATAACCGCGAAAAAGTTGTAACCAGCAATTTACAAAAATTTGTTTTCTTATCAAAACTTATAATTTATTTCATTATCAGTAATCTTTAATTATAAAATAATAGTAACTATAATAAAATAATTATTTATATGCAAATATTGTGTAAAAAAATTGTCATAACTAAAAATCTTATGACGAAAATAATTAGAAGAAATCTTCTCCTTTAAAATTTTAGTTTTGATGGTTACATCTTTTTCGCGGTTATGGCTCGATATATCGCCTCTAAGAGGATAATGAGTGGCATCGAGGGCCTTGCAAAACACCCTAAAGTTGAATTAATCATAAAGCCATAAATCCTGATTAATCATGCAGCCATGGACGGCCATAGGATTTTTAAAAAACAAATAAAGGGGGCGGGGGGGGGGGGGTTACTTATTATGAGTGTTTTTGATATTTTTTTAAAAAAACTTTAGGAATTTGTACTTCTTCTGAGGTCGGGGAAAAATGGTCCATCCTTAACCACCTGGGGATGCCCATAACAGAAACTAAAACAGAATTAGGAAATGACGAGCATAGCCTTGGACCACCTATCCTGGCAAAGCAGCCCATCACCGACGAGGACCGGAAACTAGACTTAATGATTCTGAGGGCTCTGGACAGGCTGAGTTAAGTACAGTTTGTTATGCTCCGGCCCGTAACAGAAGGCGAGCAACTCAACTCAGACTACGATGCAATGTTCATTGAAGCGTATGGTTGGTAGTCACAAGAATATCTGCTACTTCGAGAGAATAGAAGCAATGTAGACACTACAGGACAGCCAAAAAAACACCTGAAATACAAATATGAAAAGAAGCGACCCGATTACTTTTAGTTCCAAGGACTAGGTTCTCATCAAGAATCCCAAACATTCCATTCGACGATTGAGGGTGCTGTTGCTCCGCCTACTTCTACTGATAAGGTTCCAACCAAGTCAGATCCTTCACACTCCAAGATCACCAAAAGCGACAAACGGAAACTGGCGCAAAAAAGAGGTAGGACAGAAAGGGCAAGGTATGTAGGTCTGAACTATTCTAATGTCACCAAAAGCGACAAGCGGAAGTGTGGAAAAGGTGCTAGCAAGGACGAGTAGAAGACAGCCAGTGCAGGATCTTCGTTCTCCAATATCGTCAAAGGTGACAAACAGGAGTGTGTAAAAGTGGGATCTAGTAAGCACAAAGAGAAGGTCGGGTAAGGTTAACCCAAGGTTACTTCAAACAGTGAACCATCGAGAGACGACCGTAGTCGCCGTGAGGCTCCGAGCACATCTGGAGATCCACGGTCAAGCTGTAGAGATCTGAGCATAAGCTTGTCGAAGCTGAGGTTGGCTTTGAGAACTCGCCGGAAGAGCTGCAAGTATAAAATATTAACGAGATGGATCCGGACGGTTCGATGACAGGGGAGAAATGGCTACTAGAAGGAAATAAAATACTTAAAACTAGGATGACAGCGTTGATCACGGTGATCCCGAGGTTTACAAATTCGACTGTTTCACCACAAGATATGTGTATGGATACCGCCTATTTTGGTGCTGCAGAATCAAGACTTGAAAATTCAGAAGTGAACGTTTATAAAGTCACGGCAGTGAGGGGAAGATACTTCTCTTCTCTGAAGATGCTGCAACTACAAGGTGTTTTAAGGAAAAATTTGACAGAAATTTGACCTCGGAACCAATAAGGTGAAGAGGCTGAACTAGCAATAGGGGATAAAAGAAGGAAGCTATAAGTGGTGCAAATCAACATGTATCACTGCAAAGCAGCTGCCGAAAACTTGCTATTGTGCATATCCAAGTTGTGCATGTTCATGATGGGGAACGTAGAAGTGTTCTTGATACATGAAACTTGGATTATCAACAACAAGCTTAAGGGCCTTGGATCAAAACAGTTCAATCTTTTCTACTTTACATGTAAATTTAGGGTAAGGAGCTGTATATAAACGAAGAATTTATGAATATTTTTCTTCTTCCTAGATTCAGCAATGGCGACATAAGGCAGCCAGTGATGAAGCGGGACCACTCGTCTTATCCTTTTTTCGCATGCATGCCCTGTGAAGACGTGAATCCATCAGCAAGCAGGAAATTCCTGCTCATCAGTTGCAATGCTAACGCTCTAAACTCACTATAGGGTAGTGCCGACATCAGTATAACAGCTGAGTCTATTTTCGAATTTATTCTTTCCACAGATCGTATTCTTTGCTATAAGAGTGATAGGTCAAATTTTTGGAATAGAATCAGAAAAACTTTTTAACAAAAAAAAAAAAACCTACTTCAAAATCACTAGAAAGTAAAAAATAATTTTAAATTACTTTTACTATTTATTTCTTGGTCAAATTTGTATTTTTATAATAAATATATTTATTTCTTTATGATAATAAAAGCTTCTAGTCAGCGCTAATCATTGATGTAAAATCATGATTTTTTCGCCATCCCTACTCTATTTAAGACTTTTTTATTTGTAAATATCCTGCTTGGGTGACGCAGTATTAATTTGTAATTTTAATTTTTCTTAAATCTTAATTAAAATGCTATATGTGTGCTGCACAAAAAATCTGATTATATTAGCGCCGACTTCGAAGCTCTTATTATCATAAAGAAATAAATATATTTATTATAAAAATACAAATTTGACCAAGAAATAAATAGTAAAAGTAATTTAAAATTATTTTTTACTTTCTAGTGATTTTGAAGTAGGTTTTTTTTTTTTTGTTAAAAAGTTTTTATTTCTTTCTTTTTAGAGAAAATGATGTATATTAAAAAAGTGTATAAATTAATTAAACACCAATTATTTATGCTAATAATATGGAAAATGCTTTTCTGTCGTTTCTTATTCTGGTCTTTGTCAGTATGTTTATCAGTACCTACTCTTGTATTTTTATCACTACCCCAATGTCAATATTGACTGAAATATAGTGTGTTTATAATATTGACACGCCTCTTTGTTGAGAATATCACACTCTTCGTTATAGTGTTTTCAATAGTTCTACCCATTCTAACAATGAATTTTACCACCCTTAAGACAATATGATACAGTTTTTTACACACTGCCACACCCCTTAGTCGAATAACGCCCAATTCTTCGGTAGTAATTTGTAATAATTGTGCCTACGTCTGTACTTCTTCAGTTAGTAGTGTCAGTATTCGATTTAGTGTTTTCTAATATTGCCACACCCCTTTGTCGAATGATGCCCACTTTATTCACAATAACTTGTTATAAGTGTGCCTACCTCTATACTAAATATCAGTACTCTAGTGTCAATATTATTCGCGATACAGTGTATTTTATATATTTCCACACTCCTTTATCAAACAAGGTCCACTGTATTGAAATTAATTGTTTTATAACTGTGCCTACCCCTGTAGTTAACTTTAGTACTCTAGTGTCAATATTATTCGAGATACAGAGTTTTTCTAATATTGCCACACCTCTTTGTTGACTAACGCCCACTTAATTCACTGCTATTTTTTACCTACCCTTGCATTTTTTCTGTGAATTTTATTAACTCTAGTACTCTAGTGTCAATATTTACTGAAATACAGTGTTTTTCTTACAGTGACACGCCCCTTTATCGAATACCGCCCACATTACTGACAGTAATTTGTTATATTTGTACCTACCTTTGTACTAAATTTTAGTATCATAGTGTCAATAGTAATCGAGATACAGTGTTTTTTTAAATATTGCCACTCCCCTTCTCGACTAACGCCCATTTTTTTTTTTACAAAAATTTGTAGTAATTTTTCCTACCTTTGTAATAAATTTCTGTACCCTAGTATCAATATTATTCAAGACACAGTAATTCTCTTATATTGCCACACCCCTTAGTCGAATTACGCCCACTTTTGTTATAGTAATTTCCAATAATTGTACCTACCTCTGTACTTAATTTCAGTACTCTAGTGTCAATTTTCTTCGAGATACAGAGTTTTTACAATATTGCCACACCCTTTTTTAGAATTACGCCCACTTCAGTGATCGTCATTTTTAATACTTGTGCTTGCCCTTGTAATTTTACTATGAATTATATTACCGTAGTGTCAATATTTACTGAGATACAGTGTTTTTCTTATAGAGACACGCCCTTTTTCCGAATACCGCCCCCTTTCATAAACGGGCACCTCCGCGTTGATAATCTCTATATGTTGACAAAAAATTACGGTAATCGGGCAAGTACTTTAGGAGTAATCGATGTACATACATTCACAAAAAAAAAAAAAAAAAAAAAAAAAAAAATAAAAAAAAAAAAAAAAAAAACAGAGAAACCAACCAACTTGAGAACCTCCTCCTTTTTGAAGTCGGTTAAAAACACTAAATGACTTAACTTAAGTGAGCAATAAGGAGGTGTCACGAAAGGAGTTGTTTTACGATCAATTTAAGATTATCTTTACTATCAATTGTAACCCTCATATAAGGAATCATTAAGAACTCCCGTGATAACTAACCGGACTGGATCAACAACAATATTGCAAATCCAGACATAGCATATTTCTCCCACGCTGCATCTATTGACAATGCAGTTGGAAAAAATAACGGGAAAAATTAAAAAAGGTTTTAAAGAATTTCTGCACCAAGTCTCAATATCAAAAACCTACCAATGTAAGTTGGTGGTTGGTCAAGCAACCTTAACTAGACACGAACGGTTGCCAGAAAACTTTGCCGGAGAGCCATTTTCAGCAAGCTAGAGCAGTACTGGATAAGCTATAGATTCATGTTTAATTCCCTAACTAGAGAAGTAAGTATAGCAAAACGAATATCTTGGACAAATTTTGTGGGAGTTAATTGAGGACACAGGTGGAGCTGCCAGACTTCATTAGACGCTATACAAAACCCTAAGGCTCTAGGATACTTAGAAAGACCGGACGGATCATGGACAGAATACAGCCAAGAAACGCTATCGCTTCTTATGGAAACTCATTTTCTATGTTGTAAAGATACAGAATCAAATCGGAACAACCAGTAACCAAGAAATTGAACAGAACCTTTAGAGATTCTTATTAGAAATTTTACAGGACTACTCCAGTATTATCACAAGTTCAGCTGTAGAATGATCGATAGCATCATTCAAATTTTTCAAGTCTGCGGATACAGATGGAATCTTTATTTTTAGTTATTCAATCCACTCTACACCAAGCGGCTATAGGCCTATTAGTCTCTCATTGTTCTTGATGAAGATGCTGGAGAAAATAATATGTCTTCACATAAGAGCATCCCTGAACGATACTAACCTCTGTAGAGCACAACACGCATAACTCAAAGTTAGATCAGAGGAGACTGCATTGCACGATATGGTTTCGGTCAAAGAAGGAACCTTTCATCACAAAGAATACAGTTAAGCAACGTGATAAGATATCGAATGCGCATTTAACAAAGGAAATACAGAATAGATAAAAAATATTTTGCTTAAGTGAAAAAAGGAGTAAACATCATGATTATGAAATGCTGAATAACATTCGTATAAGTGCAGAAATTGAGTTGAGTATGGTTAGGAATCATAGCACCTTCCTTGACTAATTGTAGTTGGCAATATCCTCTCCATACATAAATCTGGCGGAAAAAAAATGGTAGCATATGACGACAACGTTGCCATTCTAATACCTGCAAACAATAAGTGAACTGATGTCGAGGGCACTAAAAGAGCTATCAATATGGGCAAAAACCAACAGCTTGGGTGTGAATCGATAGACTTTCTACTAGCATAAGTTTTTCCTAAAATACTAGTGAATGTAACCCGGTATTACTCGGGGTTATGCATCAAACTCAGAAAAAGGACGATTTTTAAAACTGTAATCATTTTAACATTTTTTATCTATATGTATATTTATTCTGTGCAAACGTTTGTAACGCATAGAACGAAGCGAGTCCGGCATATAAAGCGTCACCACGTGAGTCGAGCTATCCATGTTCTACATAGATAAAATTTAGTACGTATGTTTTTAATAACAAAAAAAAATGTTTTTTAAAAGTGGACGTCCTCCGCCCACGGACACGACTACCTCCCATACAACGCAAAAAATGAAAGCTACTCTTATAAGCTCATTAACTTACAACAATAAAATTTGGTACGTATCTATTTCATAGCTACTTAGATGGGCGAACTCAGTCGGCCTTAGTATAAACGCAGAGTAAACAGATCTGTTATTGTTTACGAATAAGTACATGGTACCACCATGGATTCCACCAAGAAACAACACTCGGATCATCCCGAAAACTCACACGAAATATCTGGGAGTTGTACTCGAGAACAAACTGACGTGGAGACTCAATGTGGATGAGAGGGTTAGGAAGGTTACCAATGCGCTATATGCGTTCAAGAAGATGCTGGGCAGCACTTGGGGCCTTTCACTCTCTCAAATGCAATGGATCTACACAATGGTTGTTCATCCAATTCTACTCTACGGAATCATTGTGTGGTGGCCGGCGGTAAATAAGTCAACATATCTAAAATTCTTGAAAAAAACTCAGCGACAAGCTGCGCTATGCATATCTGGTGCACTGAAGTCAACTCCAACGAAAGCGCTTGAAATAATTCTATGTCTGGATCCTCTAGATATATATGCAAAACTAACAGCTAATAAAACGGGACAGCGGCTTACGACAGCTGGGAACTTCCGCAAATAAAATTTTGGACATTGGAGAATTGGCAAGGATGCAATCAGTAGACTACATGAACCCTAGCACAATTCTCGAATCCAAAATACCCACACTTCTAGGACCAACCGACTGGCGCAAAGGTATCAAACAGGCCCAGAGGGCGGTCAACATATTCACAGATGGTTCCAAAATGAATACGGGAGTAGGTGCGGCAGTGTACTGCGCAGAGACCGATATAAGGCAAGCATACAAAATACTGGACCACTGCATTGATTTCCAGGCGGAGGATTTTGCCATCAGGAAGGTCGCAGAGATAGCTCTTAGTACAAACACTCAACATTCTTTAACTAACAACTTTGTTGACAGCCAAGCGGCAATCAAATCCATATGTTCCGATACCGTCAAGTCTAGAAATGTCATAGCAAGCAAAGACGCACTAGATGCATTGAACACTTAAAAGAGAGTGTGCATCTTTTGGGTTCCAAGCCACAGGGGCATTGACGGAAACGAGATGGCAGACGAACTAGCAAAGGAAGGTGCCGGGCTGGGATCAGAGTTCACAGAACACGTAGCTATTCCACTACAGGAATTATACAAAAACCTCGAAACCGTAGCCAAACAAGCAGTGAGTCGCAGATGGAGAGATACGACAACATGCAAGATCTCGAAAACCATGTGCGATGTAGCATACGGAAAACGAACGTAGTTTATCCTGGCTGACACCCGAAGGGACAGCAGGACACTGGTGGGAGTCCTCACAGGTCACTGAATGGTGGCGGCCTGCGCTAAAAAGATGGGTAGTTATAACCATGAATGACAACTGCAGGAAGTGCAAGGAACCAGGTGTACAAGAAACCCTGGAGCACCTTCTTTGCACATGCCCCGTCTTACTTAGATCGGGACATATATACTTAGGCTCACCGACTTTATCGTCACTAATGAATGCAGACAAAATTCCTCTAGAATCCCTGCTCAGATTTGCGAATAAGGCGCAAATCTTTGAAAATTCCCACTAATTCCCTCAAGGAACCGGTACCACTAAGAACCATATGATCTATGTAAGACTATAACGTGAGGCAATCGGACTAATCTTACCTAACCTATGTATTTCATATCATAATAGATATGTTTCCAAAAAATGGATGTCATCCACTCACGGACATGCCCACCTCCAATACAACAATAAAATTGAAAACTTAAAAAAATTAGCTTCGGTTAAATCTACAGAGATAAAATTTGGTAGGTATGTAGTATATAACAATCCAAAAATTTTTTTTTTTTTTAAATGGACGACATCTGCTAATGGACACGTCTACCTACCACCGATACTACGTAAAAATTGAAAACTGTATAAATATGCTTATGTTTGTCTTACAGAGATAAAATTTGTTACGTATATATTTTATAATAAAACGAACATGTGTTCAAAACATGGGCGTAATCCATTCACGAACACGGCCACCTCCCACACAACACAACATACAAAAAACACTCTAAAATCATAAATTTGTCAGTCACTAGAATAAAACTTAGTATTTTTTAAATTTTTCTAATAGGCATTCTAATAGGTTTCGTCAAAAAAAGCATCGACCTCAAAGCCGGAGATAATGCCAACACAATCTGGGCTTCCAAAATTGTCTGCAGATAGAAGGTACTGGTCTCAACAGTACACGAATCTTCTAACATAACCTTACTTACGAGGTGTCAACGTTTGACTATCGTTTTCTTTTCTATACTTGCCACGCCTCTTTATGTGCGTTATTAACGTTGTGACAAAATGAATATTCCCCGTGGGAGCAGTACACGTGGGATTACAGAAATTAAATCAGTTGGCAATTTTTTTATAACTTTTAGATTAACACATCAACATGTGAATGAAATGTGAAAAAATAAATATATATCATTTTCCGCTAATCTACACATAAAAGTTAAGCCAAAATGCACTTATGCGTGTGTGAGTGCGTGTGTGTGTGTGTGTGTGCATAAAGAGCTCCTTCAAACGATATCTACAAACAGTTTCAATACAAATAAATAACAGGAACGCGAACACAACATTAATCCTTTTTGCGTGAAAACCAAAATATTTGAATAAATCTCCATGAAAACACATTAACAACGCCCGGGTGGCGACAAAGGATATCCATTAGAAGAGGTCAGTGATCTCAATAATGTGGCTATGAAGCCACAGGGTTAAGTGTATGAAAATATATTACAAGTTAAAATAAGTTTTGATATTTAGGAAAAACATAAATAAATTTGCATAAATATTTTTTAAGGTGGTGAAGAAAGAGCCATTAATTGCGACACAAACACTCGCACACACACACACACACACACACAAGGGAAAGTAATTTATTAGAATACCCAAAATATGAGGCCGTCGTAAACGCACCACGTTTTGCACGCTTTACATAAAAGGCAACACATAATAAAATGAACAGAGAGCTAAAGCAGTAGAAGCAAAGAAAGCGGAAACAAAGGCAGCAGCAGAAAAGGAGTTCGAAAAAAACTTGTTTGACGCATAAATTTTTGAAGTAGCAACATTGGCATAAATATTCAAGACTTGATAAGCGCTGCAGACAGTGTTGCCAGCCGATGTCTGTCCTTTATGTGGGTGCCGCAAACTAATCCAATGAAAAGAACAAAACGATTTGAGCTATTTTGGCAACGTTTAGAGCTCAGTTCTTGCATAATTTTCTACAAAAATCCGCCTTTATTTGTTGAGGGGGGGAGGGGGGGGGGGGGGGGGGGTTGTGTGTGTGCAAGTTGAGTTGGTTTGTTTTGTTTTTTTTTGAGTGACATTTTTTTTCTTATAGAGATTTTGTTAAAATCTACTTAGATATTCTTAGATGTTTATTTATATTATTTGCTAGATTAGGTTGTCAAACATGGTTGCTTAAGCTGTTGTTATTGCTGTGTTTGTTTGTGTATTAAGCTTTTATTATGGCCATTATAAACAAAAAAAAAAAACATAAGCAGCATGGAATGCATGATTTTATGCGTCACAAAAAAACACACACACACTGTCACAGTGTGATATTTCCGTTCTCAGTGATGTTCAAATTTATTATCCGCAACTAAAACGCCTACACGTCCACTTTAGTTGACTCTTTGTGCAGCGCATAGTTGTTGTTGTTGTTGTTTCTTTATATATTTTTTATATGAAAACTGTTGTTTTGTTTTTTTTTTGTTTTTATGTTGTTTATGTATATGTGTGACATAATGCTGTGTGCTCTTAAGGAAATCCTTGTTTTTCTTGTTGCTGCTCATTTTTCTTCCGTTCGCTAGAGTTGCTGTTGCTGTTGCTGTAGCCGTTGCTAGAGTACCATTTTTGTGTTGCTTTCAGATAGTTTCTCATTTCCACATTTTTACTAGGTTACGCTGTTTTTACTACTTAGCCATAGCATTGAAATTAAAATGTTACTCTGGCTGCCGGAAGTATGTATATACAAGCTTTTCCGCTTCCGCTTTTGTTGCTTTTACTTCCTATTCTCTACTCTCTGCACTCCTATTTGTCCTTCTGCACTCAAGCAAAGCAATTAAAGTTTTAAATCATTTTCAATGACATGAATAGTCCAACAAGCGCAACGAGCAGAATGAGCGAGCAGCTTGAGCTTGAAAAGGGTCAACCATATCGTTGAAGAAATGAAGAAGCTGACTGCCAAAATACGCCAAAATTCAAGGGAATATAAATGAATTAAAGCTGCAGCAAAGCAAAATATATTCAGTCGGTTGGGGTGGCTACTAGAATCTGTGAAAACAATTAAAAATTTATAAAAGCTTCGGATAGAATAGCTGGTTACCGTAACAACATGCGCAAAACGAACAATAAACACAAAATGTGGGTTCTATAAGAATTCTAAAAATGGTTTATTTGTGTCATAGAATAACGGTAATATATTCATAATGATGCTGGTGGTGAAGTTCAAGTTCAAGGCAAGGCGTTCTGCTTGTGTTAGCAAAGAAAATACATACATTCGAACGAGTCAAGAAATCTTAGAAGTGTTAATATTTGATTTTTTTTTAGCATAACGCAGAGATTTTCAACCTTGAATTGGGTCACTCCAAGAGATATTTTCCTTAGTTTCATTACCTGCCTATACAAAAAATGAGCTAAAATTGCAACAAACAAAAAAAAAACAAGTACAGAAAATGGCTTCCTTCCGTTAGAAAGGAACTTATCACCGAAGCAAAAAAAAAAATATAACTATTTCTTTGATTGCAGTGCCAAGATATCAATACCAATACCAAGATATCAATCAGTTGGATAGAGGCACCATCCCAATTTAGGGTGCGGTCATTTCAAGTGCATATCCGTAAATTATTATCAGTTTTTCGGTTGCGGTTTTCGACATCAGATTTAGGGATCATTCTTTCATTTAGTTTCATTGAAATATTTTATAACGGGTGGCCTTCAAGCCCAACGCGCAACATTCGCTTAAAGGCCAAAGAGGGCACGCCGCTCAAATTAGCCACCAAGACTAGCAGGCGCTAGTTTTGTTGTTTCCAGCACACATCACGCAAAAGTTTGAGTCGACTTGAGACGATTTCGAGATGGATAATGCTGATGCCGCCAAGTTGAGGTCAGATACGTCAGACACGTTGTCATGTGTAGATCGCCAACTAGTCTCCCTTAATCAAACTTAGGGAGACAAGGGGGCGAAATCACAAACATTACTTTAAGAAGAATATATGAAGGTTTTATATTTTGATAACATCACTTTGTATGGGTGACAATGAAAAGTAAGGGAAGTTTTCAATAGATTTTGTCGAATTTCAACTTCAGCGCTTATATTACAAATTAAGGGGGTCTTCTCATTGAGCAACTTTTTCGAAATACTTTAGAAGATACAGCCTTTTTTGTGAAGCAAGGTCTTCGTCAAAATGAGCTATTTTAAACTTTAAACGCGTTTATCTCGAAACCACGTTTTTCGAACTGGCGGCCATGATAACTCCAGTTCAACTGAACCGATTTTCATGAAACAAAGTGGAATCGACGCAGAATTGTCACCATTCTCGACCATAATTTTAAAAAATTTTTTACTAATTTTTTTTACACTAAACTACAAAAAAAAAAACCCGAAATTGAATTTTTTTTTTTGAATGGCCGCCATTTTGTCAAAAAAAATCACAAAATTAAGCTTGAGATTCACCCGAGAATTACATCTATACTGATTATAACCCCGTTTTTTTTTCATTTCAGACGCTCTGGAGACCCGGAATCGTGGCCGCCGTGACGACACCTTTTTTTTTCACCACCAACTTTGAAGTCTCATTACTTTTTGAACAGCCCACGTATCGAGGCAAAAAAAATTTTTTATTTACTTTGAAACTTTTGTAATACAATAAATAAAAAAAGTTTTCAATTATTCTTTGCGTTTTCAAATAAGATTTTTTTTAAAAAGGGTCCAAAAAACGGGTTTTGAATGAGAAGACACTACTAGTAACTACTGAATAACTACTAGTAAACCTGTTGCCTGAATTCGAGCAATTCAATAAAAATTAAGTGTTAGAAACATTATAAACGTTTAATATATGATATTCTATTCAAGAAGCTATTATACTCAATAACGATATATTCTGTCTCAATAATGATATAAAAGATCATTATCTGAATGGTTTGACTTGAAACGTATGATCTGACAATAAGTTTTTTAATGTAACTGTCAAAATACGAAGACGGAATTACACTTATATTACTACTGAGACAAAGATAATTACTATTCGAAAAAATCGCAGCTTAACTCTTCCAGCTATAAAACATAACTAATAACAAAAAAAAAACGCAGTAAAAAATAGATTTAAGACATATACTACGATATATTTCAGAAATTAATAAAACGTACTTACAAAACACTTACAACATTGATTTATAACACCTTAATATAAAAAAACGCCAAAAAACCAAAAAAAAATTTTTTTTTGAAAACCGTTAAAATATGACTGAGTTGTTTGCTCGGAAGTTGGATTTTTTATTTTGGAACTGCATTTTTCGGACAATTGACATTTGAGGAATGCATAAAAGATAATTTTGGTTAAAAATTTTTAGTTTTGAAAAAAATTCAAATTCGACCAATTCATAAGCTCTTTTCAAACTAAATTTCAAATTGACAAAATAACGGATTTTTGTACAAAAATTTTATTTCTGTTTTAAAAGGATGGGAACCCTCTGAAGGGAAATCACAATTTTTAAAAGTGGTTTGCACATCTACAGCCTAAACCTGATTTAATGACATCTGAATCGATAAAATCAGTTTATTGGTCTGGGAGGAGTTGAAGTCACAAAAAAAACCTTAGCCTCTTAATTATATAGATAAGCAGGATGATTAAAACAGATTCGTGGCTATAACTTTTAATTGGTTGTAGCTATAATGAAATTTTTTTCAAATATATTGTTTTTGAAGCTTGTTGAAGATTTAAAAAATATAAGAACAACATTAAAAAAAAAAAAAATTCGAGCAAAAAACTATAGGGGGTAGCCTTGCTTTTTCGATGACACATAGTATTTATTAATTTTTCTGTCAAACAAAAACAAATTCGTCTTTAATAAACTACATACAATGAAAGAAAATCAAAAATGCAAATTTTAAATTTTTTTATTTTTACAACAAAAACAATTTTTAATACATTTTTTGAGAAAACATTCATTTTATTGGACTCTTTTTAAAGGCAATGATTAAAATATAAACAATAAAGAAACGGTAAAAACTTTGTTATAATTTTAAAGTCAAATAATTGCAATTAAATACAAAAAAGAAATAAATGAAATTTTTCAAAAAGTGGCAGAGATATTCGCTTCCAAATATAGAACTTAAAATTTCAGACAGTTTTTTTCTCTGCATTGGCGTTTGATAAAAATACACGTTAAGCAACTAAAGTCAATTTTAAGAAAATTCATTAAAAATACATTTGGTAAGATAATTACTGTAATTGTCAGCACAACTCAAAGAAAATTGAACAAAAATTTAGAAAAACAAAAAATTTTTGAAAACCGTTAAAATATGACTGAGTTGTTTGCTCGGAAAGTGGAATTTTTGATTTTGGAACTGCATTTTTCGGACAATTGACATTTGAGGAATACATAAAAGATAATTTTGGTTAAAAATTTTTAGTTTTGAAAAAAATTCAAATTCGACCAATTTATAAGCTTTTCTCAAACCAAATTTCAAATTGATTAAATAGCGGACTTTTGTACAAAAATTTTATTTCTGTTTTAAAAGGTTGGGAACCCTCTGAAGCGAAATCACAATTTTTAAAAGTGGTTTGCACATCTACGGCCTAAACCTGATTTAATGACATCTGAATTGATAAAATCAGTTTATTGGTCTGGGAGGAGTTGAAGTCACAAAAAACACCTTAGCCTATTAATTATATAGATTTGAAAAATTGTCCTTTTTGATGACGTCATTTTCTATGGGAGATAGGCTTGGTGTTCATTCGATTTTTTCAAACTCAGAGTGCTTATTTGAGACCAAAGCTTACGTGTAAAATTTCATGGCATAAAATTGGTTTTTATGGAATATAAAGAGGTTTTAAAAATTTGAAAAAGTCACTTTGTATAGGAGGTAGGTGTTGTTTGCATCCGATTTTGGTTCATTTTCGAACTTGATCTTTATTTTTAAGATATCAAATAGCTTCAAAATTATAGCTGAAATTATGGCCAAGTCAACTCAGGTGGCTATGCTGATCAATAATGTTTAATTTTTTCTATGCCTTCCACGCCTCCTTAAGAGCGTTACACTCTTGCTTAGTACGAGTGGAGGTACTAATATTATTTATAAAAAATAAATACCTAAGAACTTAAAAACAAGTAAAGTAAGTCCAAAATTCGTCTTTCTTCAATAAACGTGTCAAGAAATCCTTGAAGTGTTAATTTTATCAAAACAACACACAAAGTTTCTACCTTGGACTGGGTCAGTTCAGGCATCAATAAGTATTTTGCTTTCATTTCATTAGCTTAAATTGGAACCTGCACAAAACAATGCGCCAAATTAGCAACAGACAAAACAAATAAGAATATGGCTTCCTTCCGTTAAAAAAAAGCAAAAAACAGCAAATAAAAACTCTACAAATGTCATTGATAATAAAATTCAGTTAATTATTCATTAGAACCGTAGAAAGAAAAAAAAACACATTGAATACAAGTTTTCTAATTATGCACTGAGAGAAAATGGGCGAATGAAAATACACACACACACACACACAGGCACAAAAACAACCAAACAAAGTTAAAAAAGTTTGAGCAAATAAGCACGAAAAGACGCACAAAAGAAAAGTTAAAGCTTTTATTTCATTGTCGTTGTTCTTGGTGTTGTTTGTGTTGTTCTAACTGTTGTTGACAAACACATGTTCACAAGCTAGACTCAAAATCAAATTAACTAGAAGCAGACAAAAGCACAAGCAAAACACACCCATCAAACACTCACACACACACACTCCAGCACCAACACCAACACCCATACCCACGGCCATACCAACACAAACACACCCAAGCGATAATCAGTCACATCACGAAAAACACTTTAACAGCCGCAGGAAGCTTCGAACGACACGATAACAAAGAAAGCATCTAATGAGTTAATAAAGGAGGACAGGAAGTAGAAAACGAAGCAGCAAAAAACAAAAAAAATAACAAAAAAAACAAAAATTTAAGCAGAAAACATACCACACTGAGTAGCAAATAAATAAAATTAAATAAAATAAAATAGAAAAAATAAAAACAAATAAATAAAAGTGAGTCGTCGTATGTCAGGTAGCTGTAAGTTAGAAAGAAAGATAAAAGCAAATATGTATTAAAATGGTGCTCCTGTGAATACAAATGAAAAGAAGTGACGTTGTTAGTGTACGTTTTGTTAGATATTTTCACTCAATGCTTAATCTCAATGTGAATGTGTGTGTGTGCGTGTATGGACCAAGGTTGCCAGCTTGTAATGCTTATAAATGACGCTGTCTTGCATTTTGACACGCTCCTCTATTAGGAACAGTTTAAAGATTAAAATGTATAAGCAGTAAAAATAAAAAAAAAACCAAAATATATAGCTGAAAGGCAAAAAAAAAAGATATTGTAAGGCATGTTTTTCAAACAAGATTTTAGGCTTAAAAAATATTTAGTATGTCTTAGCATCTTAGGCCAATGATATAAACCAGCGATGTTTAGAAATTATTTGTGGACAATGATATAAAAAAAGGCAACCATGTGGTTATCCTTTTAAGCAATTCGTTAAATATCGAGATGAAGTGAAGATGAAGTGTTTCCAACTTTAACAACTTCGATGTAGTAATGATACGCCTTAACATATAATTAATGGCCTTAAACATATAATTTTCAAGTTACAATCATAAAAATGTGCGTTCTAATGTATTTCGCTGCAAAAAATTGCAATGAATGTAATAACCTTAGTTTGTCCTAACTCGACTTTAGCGGTTATTCCTTGTCGACACAGAAATATGAGCACTACTCCTGGATGTGCATAAAGTAAACATGTCATAAATAGAAGAAAATATATTTATACACAAAATATACACTGAACCAAAAAAGTACAAATAACTTATGGATATTGACATGATCTCCATGCATCGAATTCATGAATATTGTGAATTATATTATCAATGTTTAAAATGCACAAAAGATAAAAACAAGAGAAAATTCATTTTTCATAAGCCTAGTGGCTTAAGTTCATAAAGTGTGTGTACAAGATAAGTGAACCAATAATAAATTTCATAAATGCCATGAAAAAATACACGTTGAACATGAATCAATCACAATTTTTGTGAATAAAATTCATAAAACTCATGTACAAATATGAGAACAATGAAAGCAGTTTTTATGATAAGTGACAAAAATTCATGCATCTAAGGACACATACAAGAGAACCGTGAACTAGTTTATGAATTTAGTGATCGAAGTTCATATAATCTAAGCACAAAAACAAGGGCAGCAAAAATAGTTCATAAGATAAGAGCTAAAAATACATGAAACTAATGTACTCATATAATGGAAGCGTGCTCAAAATTCAGACATCCTTATATTAAAACCTTAAAAAAATAGGTCGAAAAAATTGTAAACTTTGTAAAAAAAAAAACTCCAAGAAAAAATTTCACGTACATTGTGCGATGTTGCAGCTTCTCTTCGAATCATATGAGAGGTTTTCGTTTCAGGCTTGAATAGATGGTAAAACGAAGGTGTTACGTATTTTATGTGAAGTTTTGAATGAATTTTTCATGTGATGCATGTGAATTTTTCATGATGTGCGATGTGCTAGAGCCACGCACTTGCTGATGTTATTACTTACACTCAAAAAAAAGTTTCTCATTATGTTATAAAAAAGACCTCATATTTGGAAAAAAATGGTATAGAATGCATTTCTCTCAATGTAATCCTAAAAATTCTATAAAAATGATAAAAAGCTTCTATGAAAAAGAAAAAAAATATAAAAATATATCGTTTTTAGAAAAAAATACTTTTTATTTTTGTGAAAAAATTTGTTTTTATTGAAGAAAATACTTCCCATACTGAGTTTTTTATCAAAATTTAGGTAAAGTTACTCATTTCGAATAAAATTTTCTCTATAAATGAGCATTTTGTTGTGCGAGAAAAATACTTATCATCATTAGAGACATTGAAATATTTTCATTGCCCACACTTGAAGTAATATTTCTTCGAAAGTGAGACGAAATATTGAAAAAATAAAATAAAGAATAAAATAAGACTTTGATTGTCTCTTGGCCAAAGCCCAAGATACAAATCCAACAAACAACAGAAGGCCGAACAATTACAATTTCTTCGAAAATGTCAAAATTTATTCTAATTGAATAAAATTTAATTTGAAAAAAAAATTGCTATTTTCGAAAGGAGAGAAATATTTTACCGGAACAGATATGTGTTTTTTTTCTGAGTGTATAGAGAATGCTTTTCTCTAAATGTCATCCTAAAAATTCCCTAAAAATGATTAAAAGCTTCCATGAAGAAGAGAAATGTATAAAAATATATCGTTCTTAGAGAAAAGACGTATTTATTTTTGAGAAAAGATGGGTTTTTATTGAAGAAAATTCTTCGCACAGTGAATTTTTTATCAAAATAAAGGAAAAATTTTTAATTTTTAATAAATGTTTCTCTATAAATGAGAACATTTTTGTCCGAGAAAAATATATATCATTATCGGAGACATTGAAATGTTACCATTTCCTACAAGTGAAGAAATATTTCTTCAAAAATGTGAAAACTTATTCTAATTGAAGAAAATTTTATTTCAAAAAGAGAAAATTGTTATCGAAAATAGAAAAATTTTTTATCGTAAAAAGATAGGCAATTTTTTCTGAGTGTAAATCAAATTTTTTATAACTACTTCTCCCATGAATATTGATTGTACAGTTTTTTTAAGTACACTTCCACCTTTATGAGTATGAGTTAAAATAAGGCCTACCATTAGAATTAAAAAATTTGTAATTTAAAAAGATCTTTTGCAATAAAAGTTAACTTCCGATTATGAGTAAAAGTTCTCGGTTTTATTAATTAAAAATAAATTTTGAGTGTTTCAAACAATAAGGTCTAAGAATTGGAAGAGCCAAGCACTACAGTTCTAAAAACAGAAAAATTATTAAAAAATTACAAAAACAAGGTAAAAAACGAAAAGAAAATAGCCAGTATAGTTAGCTATTTAAAACCAAAAACCAAATTTAAAAACCAAAAGGAAATAGCCAGTATAGTAGCTAGTAAGGCAATAAAGTAAACACAAAAAAAAAAAAACTAAAAGGAACAACCCAAAATAAGTAAATGCTGCAAAAACGAGTGCTACGTCACATAAATAAAGATCAGTTTGTGACCTCTTCCGCTCTCAAAAAACAAAATTCCTTGGACGTGGACACTTCAACGTTTCAAAATCATTTAATTTAAAACGGTTTGAAGGCTAAAGCTGCTCGGAAGGTACCGTTTCTGACCAAAGTTAATGTCTTCAAGCGATTACAATTCGAAAAGAAGCATGCTGATTTGCAAACGAGCAAATAGTGAAGAATTCTTTGGTCTGTTGAAACCAAAGTTAATTTTCCTAACTCAGACCGAGGCAGCTTTTCTGTCAGAAGACCCCACCAATACCAAATTCCTCCCTCAACACACTATAAAAACGGTTAAACATGTCGCTGAGAGTACAATGGTTTTGGGGATGTTTCTCATATAATGTCACATGTTCCTTATTTCGCATCGAAAATGCAAAGATGAATGCTTTAGAATACACCAGGATTTCGAGTGTTTCGATACACCAGGAAACGGCTTAATATGCCGTTTTGATGAGTGTTTCAGCAGGATAATGTTCCGAAACACACATCAAAGTGGGCAAAAGCTTGGTTCGAATGAAAAAACATCGACGTTTTAAGCTGGCCGCCACAGTTGCCAGACCTTAATCCTATCGAAAATTTATGGCAGAGGTTAAAGTGGTTCTTAGAGACAAACATCTCATCATTAAAGATGATCATTGGAGGTTAAACAAGGACGCATGTGAGAAAATTCCAGCTACTAATTGCTAAAAACTAGTAGATTCGATGCCCAGACGTTGCTCAGCAGTTATCAGAGGTAATGGATACTCCACCAAATATTGAGATTGAAATAATTATATTTCAATAATTTCTATTGATTATATCTATGAATGAATGCTAATTTCTTTGAATTAAATGAAGTATTCTTTTTTCATTAAAAGAAAAAATTAAAATTACCTAAAATAAATAAAAGTTCCCTTAGGTTTTTTGTTTTCAATAATTTGTATAGCACTGGCTCTATTTCATCGTCTATCACTGTGTGAGAGGCTTTAGATACACTTTTTCTTACATTCTTTTTCTTACATATATCGGCAATGTTGTCCTCGACGTGGTCGATCGTTTCCGACTTATCGGCGTTGAGTAGCAACTTCACTTATTCCCAAAGAAACTAGTCTAGCGGCGTTAAATCGCACGATCTTGGAGGCCAATTCACGGGTCAGGAACGTGAAGTTATGCGGTTACCAAACGTTTCCTTCAGCAAATCAAGTGTGGCACGAGCTATGTGACATGTTGCGCCATCTTGTTGAAACCACAGCTCCTGCACATCATGGTTGTTCAATTTTGGAAAGAAAAAGTCAGTAATCATGGCTCTATAGCGGTCATCATTGACCGTAACGTTCTGGCCAGCATCGTTTTTAAAGAAGTACGGACCAATGATTCTACCAGACTATAAAGCACAGCCAACAGTCAGTTTTTCTGGATGTTTTCTAAAACGTCTTAGTTTTGATATAAAATACATAAATACGGAATTTTATTGTTTTATGCTAAATATTAGCCTCTTTATAGAGTTTTTACTATTGTGGGTTATATAGGAGGTGTTCGTGTTCGTGAGCGGATGACGCTCACTTTTCTAATACTCTTTAGTTTTGATGTACAACACAAACGAACAAAATTTTTTAACTGTAGCATATAAAGAAGCCTCTTTATAGAATTTGCAATTTTTAACTTATCGTTTTCGTAGGTGGATGTCGAATCGTAGTGTTTACACTCAAATGTGTGAACTTCTTTCAGTGATAGCTTATAATACCCTAAACCTGAAAGGTGAGGGTATATTAACTTTGTGCAAACGTTTGTAACGTATAGAAAGAAGCGAGTTCGATATAGAAAAGTATAAATATTATTGAGCAGCGTCATCTCGTGAGTCGAGCTATTTATGTCCGTCTGTACGTCCGTCCGTCCGTCCGTTTGTCCGTCTGAGTGTTGTCTGTAAACACATGATATGAATAAGAGGTTGAGATAATTGGATGAAACTGCGTACACATGGCCGCATGGATCCAAGAATCTGCTCTATTGAATATTATTGGAATCCGCCCACGGACACGCCTACCTCCTATACAAAGTAAAAATTAAAAACTGCATAAATAAGTTCATAATTTCATATTATATTGTATTTTATATCAAAACAAAGACGTTTTCCAAAAATGGGTGTTATCCACCCACGGACACGTCCACCTCCCATACAACCCAAAAATTGAAAACTCAATAAATAAGTTTCTGTTCAACTTACAGAGATAAAAGTTGGCACGTATGTTTTTTATAACAAAACAAATATGGTTTTGAAAAATGAACGTCATCCGCTCACGGACACGCCTACCTCCGATACAACGCGAAAATAGAAAACTGCATAACTCAGCTCATAAATAACCTACAACAATAAAATTTGGTGTGTATGTGTTTTGTATCAACAAAAAGATGTCTTCGAAAAATGGGTATCATCCGCTCACGGGCACGCCCACCTCCCATACAACCCAAAAATTTAAAACGCAATAAATAAGCCTGTGTTTAACCTAAAGAGCTAAAGTTTGGCACATATGCTTTTTATAACAAAACAAAGATGTTTTTGAAAAATAAACATCATCCGCTCACGGACACGCCTATCTCCCATACAACGCGAAAATTGAAAACTGCATAACTCAGCTCATAGTTAACTTACAACAATAAAATTTGATATGTATGTGTTTTATACCAACACAAAGATGTTTTCGAAAAATGGACGTCATCCGCTCACGCCCACCTCCAATACAACCCAAAAATTGAAAACTCAATAAATAAGTTTCTGTTCAACTTACAGAGATAAAATTTGATACGTATGTTTTTTATAACAAAACAAATATGGTTTTGAAAAATGAACGTCATTCGCCCACGGACACGACTACCTCCCATACAACCCAAAAAGTTTAAAACTGAATAAATAAGATTATGTTTGTCTTGGAGAGATAAAATTTGGTATGTATGTATTTTAGGTATGTATTAAAATTTGGCGTAATCCGTTCATGAACACGCCCACCTCTCCCATACAACCCACAAAAGCGAAAACACAATAAAGACATTAATTGTGAGCCACAGGAATAAAACTTGGTATGTGTATATTTTTCATCAACATTTAAATGCATACAAAATATGGGCTTCATCCGCCCACGGACACGCCTGGTTTCAATACTGTTATTCTATTTTGGAGAAGTATGTTTAGGGTATTTCATAGTCGGCCTAGATCGACTCTTGATTTTCTTTACTTGTTTTCCTTATTAAAAATGTATTTTCAAGATCAAAGAGATAAATTAGCGACTTTGTGAAGTTTTTTTTGAAATTTTTTATGAATTTTTAAAGACTCTTTTGAGTTGTATTTTTACGTGAAGAAATGATTTTTATATCTCCACGCAGTACGCAGTACGGGGTATATTAATTTTGTCACGACGTGTGTAACGCCCATAAGGAGGCGTGGTAGGTATAGCAATGTGGTAAAGGTGGTAAGGTAAAGCTATTGTATTGAATTTCCATATATGAGCTTTTTTTCTATAAAACTAAGGTCAAGTTTCAGACTGGGTTAAATTGGATGATAACCACGCCTACCTCACATACAACCCCATTAAGGAATACTCCACAATGAGGCTAATATTTAAATTAAAAATCTTAAATTCGATATTTGTGTATTCTATGTAAAAACTGACGTGTGTAAGAAAAATGGGCGTCATCCACTTACGAACACGCCCACATTCCATGCATTCCCAAAATTTAAAACTATATAAAGAGGCTTCTGACAAAGCTACAAAAATAAAATTATATATAAAAAAAAAAAAAAACAAATTGGCCATTTCAGCCCTTGAAAGGACTTTGACCGAGCTTCTTATGATCAATTGTGTTGTGTGTGTTATTAAATGTTTGCACACAATTGACCGAGAACTGGACCTACATGTTTTATGCCGACTCCGAACGGCTCATGTTCTCAAGAAGCTTTTCATGGCATTATTTACTCTCTGAGATTTGCCATTGTCTGCAGAGAGGTGGTGACCGATCAGAAAAATTTTTTATTGAAAAAAACTTTTCGCCGCGGCTGCGGATCGAACCCGGGCTCCAAGCATGCTAAGCCACACACTTAACCTGCATGCCACGGTCACCACGGTAATATATATATATATATTAATTTTATATAAAAATTTGAGCGTTTTAGAATAATGGGCGTCATCCACTTACGAACACGCCCACATCCCATACGACCCCAAAATTGAAAACTTACATAGAGTTTAAGAAGAAAGAGAAGAGGCTTCACTTTAAGTTACAGGAAAAAATGTGGTACTTTTGTTGTTTAAATCAAATTGTGAAAGAAAAGTGGGCGTCATCCGCCTACGAACACACCCACCTTCAATACAACCGATAAAATTGAAAACTCTGAAACTAGTATATAAGCTACAGAATTTAAATTGTGTATTTGTGTATTTTATATCAAAACTGAGGCATGTTAGAAATATTGTCGTCCACCAATCAAGAACACGCCCACCTCCCATACAACCCAAAATTGACAACGTTATAAAGAGATTTGTGTTTACTTTACAAGAAAATCTAATATATATAAAAATCTCGTGTCACCGTGTAAGTGTCTGAACTCCACCGAAACGGCTGCACCGATGTTAATACAATTTTTTTGTACACTTGGTAGGTATGAGAATAGGTCGTAAAGTATTTTTCATTTTCCTAGACATGAGGGGCGTGACACTTTTCCAAAAACACTAACTTTTCGATTCTACTTTCATCTATACGTCACTCATCAATGCAAATCGATACGAACTTATTATTGAGTCGTGCCCTTTGGTAGTAAAATTTGAGCGATTTTTGGAATAGAGGCATGGCACCGCCCATAAAATTCAATTTTTTGATATTGCATAGATTTGGAACTAAATGCCGTATAACAATGAAACTCAGTATAAAGTAACTGCTTGGCCAGGTCTTTCAATTATAAACAGACACTGGCATTGGAAAACGGGGGGTGGCCCTACTCATACAATTAAAATTTTCGATACAGAATAGCTATAGAAGTAAATGTCACAGAAGATTTAAAATCAGAATGGAGTTACTATTTGGTGTTGTCCTGCTAATGGACTGCTAGAATGGGCATTGTGCAATGGGTGTGGCTCCGTCCATATAAGACATATTTTATGTGTAAATTTTTCATTAAAATAGAGATGCATATAAGATATGGTCTGCATCAGCCCACGGACATGTCCATTTTCAATTCTATTATTGTATTTTGAAAAAGTAGGTTTAGGGTATTTCATAGTCGGGCTAGACCGACTTTGGACTTTCTTTACTTGTTTTGTGCTAAATTAGTATTATATTGGGCTTGTTTGTAAAAAAATTAATTTTGTTGTTTTTGTTCTCAGTTGGTTTTTGTTCCTGTTTGTGATAAAAGTGCAGAAGATAAATTAAAAAATTTGTTTTCCTTTCCGAATTGGATCAAATATATTTTATTTGGACAATGAAAATATAATTTTTAATTTACTTTTTGCCATCTTTTTTTTTTTGTTTGGTACCTTTGTTGGTTGAGAAAATAGAACATTTTGTCAGCTTTTTCCTTGTACGTTATTCGTGCCGCTTGTTCTCGAGCTCGTCTTGTTGTTTATGTACCAAAATGTCATAAATTAGACACAATTGAGCATAAATTTTTATAATTTATTCCAAAATTTCTTAGATTAGGCATATGAGATCATGTTCATGTATTTTCTTAACAATCCATAAAGGACGTGCATTGGACACATATGAGCTTGTTTTTTTTTAATATCAATACTAAAATGTCATAAATTGGGCACAAGTGAGCATTTTAATTTTTTCATATATAATCCAAAAATCACATACATTATGCACAAATGAGCGTGTTAGTTTTTTTGATAAACAAACATATAAAAGGGCCTGATATCAAGAATTTTATGGCTTAGCTCAGAATCACTGCCAAAATTAATTGATTTGAGATTGTTTTCAGTTCAAATTTCTCTCCATGTAGTACAATTGAGTGGTTTCTGAAGAATTGGGCATAGATATAGTCATAGATAGCCACGCCCATTTTTAGTAAAACTGCTATGCGTACTACAGTACCAAATTGTACTATATTGTACCAAATTGTACCAATTGGTACTATAGTACCAATATGACCAACACTGCTTGAAATGTAAAAATTTAAACGACTTTAGGGCGGTAAAAAGGGGTGTGGTAATACCACAGCCTTTAGCTAAACATTGAGTACCATAGCTATCTTATATATAAAATCAAATGTTTGTCCTCCTGTCTGTCTGTCTGTCTGTTCCGTTTATCCGATTGAGCTGAAATTTGCACACCGAGTACCTTTCATAGAGAGAAAGAACAAAGGGGGTGTACAAAATTGGGCGCAAGTATGTGGGCGTGGCACTCTATAATAACTTCTAAGCGCCTAAACCGGTTTCAATGAAATTTGGTATGAAGGTTCAACTGCTCCCAAAACAAAAGATAGGCCATACAAAATTCCAAAGACTTCCGCAAGAGGGTGCTTTACGTAGTGCATTTTTAAGACTCAATAACTTCTAAGCTCCTGGACCGATTTCAATGAAATTTGGTATATACGTTTAACTGCACCCAATATAAATCATAGGTTAAAAAAGTGGGCGGAAGTATGTGGGCGTGGCACTATATAATAACTTCTAAACGCCTGAACCGATATCAGTAAAATTTGGTATGAAGGTTCAACTACTCCCAAAATAAATCATGGGATATAAAAAATTACAAAAAATTCCGCAAGAGGGCGCTTTAAGTAGTGCGTTTCAAAGACATAATAACTCCTAAACACCTGGACCGATTTCAATCAAATTTGGTATGGAGGTTCAACTGCTCCCAATATAAAACATAGATAAAAAAGTGGGCGTGGCACTCTATAATAACTCCTAAACACCAGGACCTATTTCAATTAAATTTGGAATGCAGGTTCGACTGCGCCCAAGAAAAAATATGCTAAACAAAATTGCAAAGACTTCCTTAAGAGAGCGCTTTAAGTAGTGCGTTTTAAAGACTCAATAACTCCTAAACGCCTAGACCGTTTCAATGAAATTTTGTATGAACGTTTAACTGCACCCAAGATAAAACATAAAATATAAAAAATTCCAAAGACTTCCGCAAGAGGGCGCTTTCATTAGTGCATTATTAAGACTCAATAACTCCTAAATGACTTGATCGATTTTACTAAAATTTGGCACGTTAAATAACTTGACCCTGCAACAGAATTGAGGCTATTTAAATTTCAGAAAACTTCCGTGAAAGGGCACTTTAACCAATAAACTATGTTTGGCTCATTCACGTCAAAACGGATGAACCGATTTTGATAAAACTTGGTAGTCATTTGTATCTGTTACTGAAATAGATGCTATGCTTTTAAAAGTTCTTTCGACAAAAATCAAGGAATGAGCCGTAGGCAAACGAAGTCAAGAACCAAAGACGAACAAAAAAAAAAAGAAGTTAAACGAACACGAGCAGTAGCTATATAAAGATGAAAAAAATTAACTGAACAGTATCGACCAAAACCGTAGTTGAACGAAAACAATCCAAAAATCGAATCGATGCTCATAGGATTTTTTAAAATTGGAATTTATTTGAGATAAAATTGCATATTAAATGCATGCTTAGAACAACTTTAAACGCATTTTTCTCGAAATGACTTTTCAAACTGCACTCAGAAAAAAGTTTCTCGGAATATGATAAAAATGGCATCATATATATTGAAAAATGGTATTGACCTTGCTCCAGAGAATGCTTTTCTCTAAATGCGATCCTAAAAATTCTCTTAAAATGATAAAAAGTTTCTATGAAAAAGAGAAATATGTATATAAAAAAATATACGTTTTAGAGAAAAAGACTATTTTTTATTGAGAAAAAAATTTGTTTTTATTGAAGAAAATACATCTCATAGTGAATTTTTTATCAAAAATTTTTCATTTTCAGTAAATTTTTCTCTATAAATGAGAATTTTTTTGTGCGAGAAAAAAATTTTTCATAATAGGAGACATTGAAATATTTCCATTTCCTAGCAGTGAAGACAAATATCTTCGAAAATGTGAAAATTTATTCTAATTAAAGAAAATTTTATTTGAAAAAGAGAAAATTACTATTATCGAGAATAGAGAAATTTTTCACCGGATAAAGATATGTGCTTCTTTCTGAGTGTGGGTGACCATTTTCCACAGAAACCAGACTTCAGATCGAGACGTTGAAGCTGTCATTTTTTTTAATTATATCTGGCAGGTACAGTTTTACGGAAATTTGACCAAACACTTTCGACGGAAGGAGGGGGCAAAACACCAAAAAACGATTATTTAAAAAATTTTAAAATTGAATTATTAATTTAAAAAATGTTAAAATGAGAGCAGTTTTGAAAATCGTCCTTTTTCTGTGCTCGAGGCACAACCCCGAGTAACACCGGGTTATATCCGCTAGTACAAAATAAAAATAATTATTGAAATAACGCCTGCCGTTCGCAAGCTATGTGTAGCCGAAAATACATGATAACTCTTTTATATAAAAGTAAAGATTATATTTACTCGTGTTTTTTTTTCATAATTTTTCTTGTTTGAGCCTCAATAGTTGCTGCCCGATTTTTAATATTTTTCCAAAAATAATTTAACATCACTTCGATAGAGCTTCTAATAAAAATATATTGAGCTCTTTTGCAGGTTTGGGCTAGATTAGGGCGTGAGATTTTTTGGTTCATTACGAATCCTTTATTTGATTTTGTTTAACCCATTTTTGTGGTACTTAACTAACCCAATTCATTATTAATTTGAAGGCTTACAAGCAACAGTAGTTTTCTTTGTTATTTTTACTAAAAATTTTTTGAAATTGTAACTTTGTTTTAGCTTGTTACAGACTTTGGCCAAGTCTTTATAAAACTTCGGAATTTAACTTCTGAATAAGTTATTATATTAACTATGTCTTCATTAACAACTAAATTTCTGGTCACAAGCTCTAAAGAAGCTCAATAGAAGCTTGAGTTGTCAAATATTTAAATTGTTTAAACTTATCGACGAGCTCTAATTGTTAAACTATTGTTGAGCTCTCTCAACCGTTAGTTCATTTAAATTTAGACAAAATAGTTACCTTCTAGTTTAAGTAATATTATGCCAAAAATTGTGTTATTCCAGGTGGCAACACTGTAGCCGATAAGACGACAACTAGTGTGAGACTTTTACTTTGATTCATTTTATTTAAAACATTCACTCATTTATTTACTCGTTCGTTCGTTCGTTCGTTCGTTTGTTCGTCGCCAGCAACAACAGCAGCATTTCTGTCACTTTTGTGACAGACTAACGCATCGCACGCTTTGTGCCTCAACTTGATGGGTACGACAACAATTCTGGGTTGGCAACTCAAAAAGTATTTCTATGTTTATTACGCTCATATAAGTTGTTATTAAGGTGTTTGTTAAGGTGTGTTTGTAAGCTGCTTTATGTTCTTGTGTGAGTGTTTTTTATTTTTTTTTATTTTGAATTTATATTTTTCTGTATAAATATTTTATCATTTATCATACTTATTTGTGCTAAAAAGGAACAAAAAAAAAAACACACACACAAAAAATATCATAAAATAAATCAGCTGCAAGAATGTGAATAACATGTTTTTATAAATGTACATGTTATAAATACGAGTATATTAATGTGTAGGTACCTTAATGACAGCAACAACACGATGACCTGTTAGATGATAACCTTAACAAGAAGTGTTGTTGATGTTAGTTAAGATATGATGATGTTGAAAAAGCACTTTTATGAGTTATGCTGTAGTTTGAAATATTATTTTTAGCACCCTTATAATTGGTTTAATGCAATATAATTTATAACAAAATTTGGTTTAAATTTATGTGTACTTCAAAACTATGCTTATTTCTTAAAAAAATGCAAAGTAGGTATCTGCATTTTATAAATAATGTTCAAGATTCTTCGGGTTTAAATTATATTTTTTTCTTTCAAAACTTAAAAGCTGCCACCTTATTATATTCCATTACCAGTTGATTGGCAACTCAGAGGAAATGATATACAATCAGTAGCAGTTAACCAGGAATGAGGTTCAGTCAGTTGTTATAAGTATCCTACGCATAAAGTATAACGGTTGAAGTACAGCTTCACGCAGTGAATTTATTGAAATTCAATGCTCAAGTCATTACTAGCTCTTCTAAAACGTAGCTATTGTACTCGTATAAAAAAAAAAAAAAAACAAAATGAATGAATGTGAATGTCTTTGGGTACACATATTTTGTTGTAATATTCTTTTACGCACGCATACCTGTAGAAAAGAAAGTGGCTTTTATTTTTGATTGAAAATTGAATTTTCTTTGAATTTTTAGTATCAATTCCTTTCTTTACGAAAACTTAATACCACTCCAGTCGATAAGATATTCTTTCAGCGCTCGTTAACGAGCTTCATGATAATTTATGCTTGGTTAGGTTATCAGAAATTTTGCATTCAATGAGATTTTAAGTTAGCAATAGGATATGTATAACAATTTATTCTTGATACGGTTTTTGTATGAAATTTAGAAGCTTGTTTGTGCCGTTTTTGACTTGAAACGAGTTGAGAAAATCATTAAAAATAATTGTTAAGGAACTGGATACAATATCACAGAGCACTTTAAAAATTCAATTTCCTTTTCAAATGTGTTTAACTATCAATTGATTTGCTTTCAAATAAGCAGATGACAGTTTCAAATTTTCACTATGGAAAAAGAGCTCATTATAGTAAAATGTTCTTTTTCAACTGTATCATTCCTCTTATAGCAATTAGCAAAGTCCCACACCTTCACCTGCGTGTCCCATAATACGGGTCTTTCACAAATCTTTGAGACCATTTCTCTTCACGAAGTTAACTCGATATTTGAAAAATCTTCCTGATCTATACCAACCACTTAATTGCTTCAAATTTAGCCACAACCTGATTTACTGACATCTGAATCGATAAAATCGGTTTATTGGTCTGGGAGGAGTTGAAGTCACAACAAAAACCTTAGCCTATTAATTACACAGTGCGACACGAACAAATAACTTCAAATATCTCAATGGTCTCTAGTATTGCATGGTCTTTATATTAAGCCCTCATACTCAGTTTTATCGGATTAGGTCAAATAAGGGAGAAATTCAAGGTCAAATTTCACCTTCAAGTCACAAATTTTTTCTTATAACTCTTAAACTAAATTCAAATCCTTTGTAGTTACTGCATCTAAATATTTGCAATGGATGGTTCTTTACATTTTGAGACCATTTTTTGCTCAAAGAAAGAAAAAATTTACCCCTATGTAACTCTTTGAGCAAAAATTGGTCTCAAAATGTAAAGAACCATCCATTGCAAATATTTAGATGCAGTTACTACATCGGATTTGAATTTAGTTGAAGAGTTATTAGAAACTAGTAAGGTATATCTTCGACTTGGCCGAAGTTAAAATACCCCCACGGCCGATTCTTAAGGGTGGAAGAATATTAAATTGGAGAGCTTTATGTATGAGATTTTGAGAGATTTTATTATTTTTATGTGTCTAAAATACATACATATCAAATTGTTTTCCTGCAGCTTAAATATAAGCCTTTTTATAAAGTTTTAAATTTTGGGGTTGTATGGGAGGTGGGCTTGTTAGATTTTGTATGACGCCCATTTTTCTAGCATATCTCAGTTTCGACATAGAATACACAAATACCGAGTTTCTGTCTTGTAACTTTAATATTAGACTCTTTATAGATTTTTCAATTTTGAGGTTGTATGGGAGGTGGGCGTGTTAATGGGTGGATGACGCCCAATTTTATAACACACCTCAGCTTTGATATTAAATACACAAATACCAAGTTTCCGTCTTATAACTTTAATATTAGCCTCTTATATAGTTTTCAATTTTGGGGTTGTATGGGAGGTGGGCGTGTTAGTGGGTGGATGACGCCCAATTTTATAACACACCTCAGTTTTGATATTAATTACACAAATACCGAGTTTTCATGTTGTAACTTTAATATTAGCCTCTTTATAGATTGTTAAATTTTGGGGTTGTATGGGAGGTGGGCGTGGTTTTCGTCCGATATAGCCCATTATCGAACTTGATCTTCGCTTTTTAAAAAAAAACTTAAATATGAAGTTTTATTAAGATAGCTTGAAAATTACGGCTGTAATCGTTTTGACAGACAGACAGACGGACAGACGGACAGACAGACAGACAGACGGACATGGCTAAATCAACTCGGGTGGTGATGCTGATCAAGAATATATATACTTTTCTATACCTACCACGCCTCCTTGTGGGCGTTACACACGTCGTGACAAAATTAATATTCCCCTTACGCAGTACGCGTGGGGGTATAAAAATTAGTGACTAAAATGTTAAATTTGACCTTGAATTTCTTTTTTATTTGACCTAATCCGATAAAACTGAGTATGAGGGCATAATATATAGAGCATGCACTACTAGAAACCATTGCGATATTTGAGGTTATTCTAATTTACCCTTAAATTGTCGCACAGTGTTATATAGATACGCAGGATGATTAAAACAGATTTGTGGCTATAACTTTTTATTGGTTGGAGCTATAATAAAATTTTCTTCAAATATATTGTTCTTGAAGCTTGCTGAAGATTTTAAAAATATAAAAACAACATTTGAAAAAAATGAAATTTCGTGCAAAAAATCATAGGGGGGTAACCTTGTTTTTTCGATGACGCATAGTATTTATTAATTTTTTGCCATACAAAAACAAATTTGCCTTAAAAAAACTCAATATAATAAAAGAAAATCAAAAATGCAAACTTGAATTTTTTTTATTTTTACAACAAAAACAATTTTTATACCATTTTTTGGGAAAACATTCAATTAAGTGGACTCTTTTTAAAGGCAATGATTAAAATGTAAATAATAAAGTAACGGTAAAAATGTTAAAATTTTTTTTAAAGTCAATTAATTGTATTTAAATACAAAAAAAAAAATAAATTAAATTTTTTATAAACTGATAGAGATATTCGCTTCCAAATATAGGACGTTAAATTTCAGAGAGTTTTTTTCTCTGCATTGGCGTTTGATAAAAATACACGTTAAACAACTAAAGTCAATTTTAAGAAAATTCATTAAAAATACATTTGGTAAGATAATTACTGTAATTGTCAGCACAATTCAAAGAAAATTGAACAAAAATTAAGAAAAACAAAAAAAATTTTGAAAACCGTTAAAATTTGACTGAGTTGTTTGCTCGGAAAGTGGAACTTTTGATATTGGAACCGCATTTTTCAGACAATTGACATTTGAGAAATGCATAAAAGATAATTTTGGTTAAAATTTTTTAGATTTGAAAAAAATTAAAATTTGATCAATCGATTAAATAGCGGGTTTTTGCACAAAAATTTTATTTCTGTCTTAAAAACCTTCATAAATTCTAAAGTTTTCATGATATCGCCATGAAACTTGGTAAATAAATTTATCACTTCTATTTCAATGTCAAGTTTAAAAATGAAAAGGATCGGATAAGAACTGCGCCTACCTTCCATATATAATGACGTCATTAACATTGAAAAACATTTATAAATCCCATAGTTTTTAAGATATCGACTTGCAACTTGACGCATACTTTTTATACCCTAAACCTGAAAGGTCAGGGTATATTAACTTTGTGCAAACGTTTGTAACGCATAGAACGAAGCGAGTCCGGTATAGAAAAGTATATATATTCTTGATCAGCGTCACCACGTGAGTCGAGCTATCCATGTCCGTCCGTCCGTCCGTCCGTCCGTCCGTCCGTCCGTCTGTCCGTGTGTGTGTTGTCCGTATACACAGGATAAGAAGAAGGAGTTGAGATAATTAAATGAAACTTGGTACACATAGTCACATGGACCCAAGGATCTGCACTATTGAATATTTTTGGAATCCGCCCACAGACACGCCTACCTCCCATACAACGCAAAAATTGAAAACTGCATAACTCAGCTCATAATTAACCTACAACAATAAAATTTGGTATGTATGTGTTTTGTATCAACACAAAGATGTTTTTGAAAAATGGACATCATCCGCCCACGGACACGCCTACCTCCCATACAACCCGAAAATTGAAAACTGCATAACTCAGCTCATTTTTAGCCTACAACAATAAAATTTGATATGTATGTGTTTTATAAAAACACAAATATGTCTTCGAAAAATGGACGTCATCCGTTCACGGACACGCCCACCTCCCATACAACCCAAAAATTGAAAACGCAATAAATAAGCCTCTGTTTAACCTACAGAGCTAAAATTTGACACATATGTTTTTTATGATAAGACAAAGATGGTTTTGAAAAATGGACATCATCCGCCCACGCACACGCCTACCTCCCATACAACGCGAAAATTGAAAACTGCATAACTCAGCTCATATTTAGCCTACAACAATAAAATTTGATATGTATCTGTTTTATACAAACACAAAGATGTCTTCGAAAAATGGACGTCATCCGTTCACGGACACGCCCACCTCCCATACAACCCAAAAATTGAAAACGCAATAAATAAGCCTCTGTTTAACCTACAGAGCTAAAATTTGACACATATGTTTTTTATGACAAGACAAAGATGGTTTTGAAAAATGGACGTCATCCGCATACGGACACGCCTACCTCCCATACAACCCAAAAAGTTTAAAACTCAATAAATAAGGTTATGTTTGTCATAGAGAAATTAAATTTGGTATGTGTGTATTTTATACCAAAACTAAGGTGCGTTCAAAAATTGCGAGTAATACGTCCATGAACACGCCCACCTCCCATAGCGAAAGCACAATAAAGGCATTAACTGTGAGCTACAGGAATAAAACTTGGTATGTGTAAATTTTTCATCACCATTTAAATGCAATTAAAATATAGGCTTCATCCGCCCACTACAATACAATAAAACGCCCATTTACAATAAAAATTTTTTATTTTTGAAAAGTGGGTTTAGGGTATTTCATAGTCGGCCTAGACCGACTTTAGACTTTCTTTACTTGTTTTTCTTTAAAGTCAATATAAACAAGTAAAGAAAGTCTTAAGTCGGTCTAGGCCGACTATGAAATACCCTAAACCTAATTTACCAAAAAAAAAATAATATTATTGGAAATGGGCATGTCCGGGAGCCTATATTTGATATGCATTTAAATGTTGATGAAAAATTTGCCAAAAAAATATCAAGTTTTATTCCTGTAACTCACAGTTAATGCCTTTATTGTGCTTTCGCTATGGGAGGTGGGCGTGTTCATGGATGTATTACTCCCAATTTTTGAACACACCTTAGTTTTGGTATAAAATACATACATACCACATTTAATTTCTCTATGACAAACATAACCTTACTTATTGAGTTTTAAACTTTTTAGGTTGTATGGGAGGTGGGCATGTCCGTAGGCAGATAACGTCCATTTTTCAAAACCATCTTTGGTTTGTTATAAAAAACATACATATGTGCTAAATTTTAGCTCTGTAGGTTAAACAGAGGCTTATTTATTGCGTTTTAAATTTTTGGGTTGTATAGGAGGTGGGCGTGTCCGTGAGCGGCTGATGTCCATTTTTTGAAGACATCTTTGTGTTTGTATAAAACACATACATATTAAATTTTATTGTTGTAGGCTAATTATGAACTGAGTTATGCAGTTTTTAATTTTCGCGTTGTATGGGAGGTAAGCGTGTCCGTGGGCGGATGATGTCCATTTTTCAAAACCATCTTTGTTTTGTTATAAAAAATATGTGTGTCAAATTTAAGCGCTGTAGGTTAAACACAGGCTTATTTATTGCGTTTTCAATTTTTGGGTTATATGGGAGGTGGGCGTGTTCATGAGCGGATGACACCCATTTTTCGAAAACATCTTTGTGTTGATAGAAAACACATACACACCAAATTTTATTATTGTAGGCTTATTATGAGCTCATCTATGCAGTTTTAAATTTTTGCGTTGTATGGGAGGTAGGCGTGTCCGTGGGCGGATTCCAAAAATATTCAATAGTGCAAATCCTTGGGTCCATGTGATCATGTTTAATAAGTTTCATCCAATTATCTCAACTCCTTCTTCTTATCCTGTGTTTACGGACAACACACAGACGGACGGACGGACATAGATATTGGACATCTTTCAGAAAAAGCAGCTGAAGCAATAAATAAACATTTTCGAGAATATCGTCAAAGCTATGGAAGGAAAGCTTCAACAGAATATTGCAATACTGATGTATTAAATCGATTGCTCTTAACTTCAGATCCTTTTTTAGCTGGAATAAGGACCATACCGAGGGAAAAAACAAAACCATTTCTTAAAGCAACTTTGAAAATGCTTTTGCTCTCGGAACACTAACATATTATCGAATTATCGAATTGAAAGTGAGTCATCTGAAGAAGACGAATCATTTTCTGATGACCTTTTCCCGTCTTGATTCATTTAATCACGATTGTTTATTTCTAAATTAATTTTCATTTAATTTGTATATTCAATCAACTATTAAAAACTTTTTTCAATAATAATAATTGTTGTAATGATAGTTTCTTTAAGGAAATTTTTACAGGAATTATAAATTTAAATAAAAAATATAGACTCAAACAGTATTTTTTTGACAAAAATGACTTTTAACTCAAAAATGTGAATTTTTTTCTAAAAGTTCCCGATTAGACCACAAAAAATGATATTTGTCTATAAAATTTCAACTAAGAATGTATATCGTTGGAAAGTCTTTCTAAAATATCTTTCTAAAATTTCTTTGAAGAATGTTTTGCATCAAAAACTTTCGTTGCTAGAGCATTTTTAGTGAAACATCCTCCTATAACCTACAAATTAACCCATAGCTGCCCGGGGGGTTAATATAGACCTCCACTTACATTTTTTGCTTGTTTGCGCATTCCCTATAGATTAAAATCATAAAATAATTTCGTCCAACTAAATTGTTTTGGATACTCCACTGTGCATTGATTTTATGAATAGTTCATGTGACTCATGTTTACTGAACCAACATTCATGAATACGATTTATGAAGATATCGTGTCCGTGTTTGGTTCAGTGTGTTTCTCAATAGCGACTATTAATAACGGAGAACTGATTGGTTTGCCTTCATGAGTGAATATGCTCCTTTAAGTGGGTTTTTTACTTCGAATGGAACACCTGAGGTTTTTTTTTTAGCTTTGAACCAAGGATTTCAGGTGTCAAAGCCATTCCGTCAAATCTGCCTTGGTTCGGAAATGGGGAGATAAATAAGTAAGACAGAAAGTGAAATCAAGAGAAACAAGTGTAGAATGTTGTTTGTGGTTACGGAGCACTATATCAACATGCGAATTCGAATCTGAAGTAAATGCTATGCCTTTACCTCAAGCCAATTCGAGTTATTAAGCAATCTCATTCCACAAACATCTCTACCACCAACTACAACTTCCAAAATCGTATATATTGATGAATTTTTAAATTCAGTTGATTAGAAATGAGGAAAGAATTAAAGAAAGGTAAAAGCGTAGGACCATGAATAGACCGGGATTCGAATCAGGAACCTCTGGATTGGCAGTCAAGCTTGCTGCTAACCACTCGACTACTGAGGCCCCCTGTTATTATTTGGTATTATTATTATTTGGTATTATATTTTAATGTTTAGGGTAACTTTTGCAAAAGTTTCTTAATGTTTTAAACATGTGTTTCTTGGGTACACATAATCTAAAAATAATTTATTTTTTACTTATAGGTTTGTTGTGAAAATGTCTCTCGATTCCTCTAATTATTCTATGAGTTCTGTTAATAAACAACTGATTGGAGTTAGCCGAGCCAAGCTCCCATACAAAACTTCTATGAATAATGTTTTTGCAAGCAGAACTCTGAAATGCAGTGACCAATTTTAAAATTTATTTTTTCAAACTTTTTTACATATCTTAAACTATGTCCTAACAAAGCCTAAATTTTTTATTTCTACATAGTTATGAAATTTGTTGAAAATTTGCTTCTTGTCTGCCTCTGTATGTATCTGTACCAGAGAACTACATGAGACTATTCGTCATTTTTTGCCACTCGAATAACAATCGTCGTCAGCCACAATAGCACAAACAAAACAAAAATGCATGCATACCAATCGAGTTCGTAAACAACGATTGCTGCTTAGCACAGTGTGTGACGACTGCGAATCGATACAAAGGCAGCATTCAGACAATGCTGACATTCGAATGATTCGCTGGAAGCTCGAGTGTTTGCTGCTGCTTTTCATAGTTTTTTTAACTCTAAGTAAAAAGTGGTTATTTTTGGCCTATCCCGTTTTTAAAAATATTTTTGAAGTGAAACTTCTTTGGCGGCGAGTGAAATTTCAAGGTCTCGTATTCGTGACGCTAGGCTAACGTTTTCAAATCATATGAAAATTTAAAAAAATTATTACCGCCGCCGAGAATTGAACCCCGAACATTGTTGCTTAAGAGTTGGAATCTATACCTTTACGCCATGTAAGCACATGGAAATGTAATTAAAACAAAATGTAATTAAAACTGAATACGTAACATTCTCTACGTAACATTAATTTTCATCCGAAAAGTATGCACGGAAAATTTATTTCTGTTAGCTTCAAACGACAACATTTAGGCACATCTAGTGGGAAAAAATGTACTGCCTGTTCGCTGCAGTAATTAATTTGGTTCGTTGGTTATGATCAAAAACTTGACAGATGATTGACAACATGCAAAAACAGTTAATTCAATATAATAATAACAGCAAAAAGTGTTAAAAAGGCAATATTTAAGACTGCCGAGAATAGTTTTTGCCATGCCAAAAAACGTATTAAAGCTAAGAAAAATGGCTTAAACAGGAGCAGAACGCAATCGTGAATATAAAGGGCGAATTAGAGCTCTTAAGAATGTAGCCGCTGCTGGGTCTACAACTAATGACGAAGGTAAGGTGATTGCAACAACGGCTGAGTTTCAAAATGCATTTTAACGAAGCATCAGTGTATTTTGGTGAATCTAAGAAGAACCAATCCCCAGAAAAACACACTGATGCTTCGTAAAAATGTATTTTGGAACTCAGCCATCATCTCAACAAAATTTTATAGCCAACCATGGTGATACTGGTCAACGTTCGCTGCTTTACGAGGCCCTCACTCAACAAAGCAATTATTATGATCAGGCAGCAGGAGGTAATAATCAACAAGATTTGCCTCTGCTTTCGGAGGTTCCTTCAACGAGTACTATGAAAATGAAATCTAGCATTCAAAAAGTGACAATATTGAGAAGACATTCGAAAGCAACTAAAACACTAACTGAACTAAAACAAGTACCAAAAATAACTGTTATTTTACAATTTTCAAATGAAAAAAATTGTTGAAAGTCTTTTTATAAATATACCATTATATTATAAATATCCTCAGCCTCACGAATATTAAGTCGCTTTTAAATTTGAAACTGATTATTTAAAAGTTAATTTATTGCCTAGTATATTTCGAGGAAAAATAAAGGTTACTTTTGACTTTTATTTTATCGGTCAAAAATAGCAGTTATTTTATGACTTTAATTTTTTCGGTCAAAAATATCAAGCAATTTGTGTTTTCTTAAAGGCCGCTTGACATATTGAACTGTTGACACCATGTGTAAAATGTCTCACCGATGAGATGCAAATAATAATATCAAAATTTTTTTATCGGTAAAATGACTTGAACAAATATAAATTACCTGATATTTTTGACCGAAAAAATAAACGGCAGAAAATAACTGTTATTTTTGCCCAAAAAAACTATAAGGCACAAAAAACTGTTATTTTTGTCGGAAAAAATAAAAATTAAGAGATAAAAGTTAATATGTGACACTTTCGACAAAAACCATAGCCGGTACGGTCCCTGGATGCAAATATTGAATCAACAAATTATTATTCCATTTCGTATTGATTGAATTTCTTTTCAGATACATTCTCTCTCTATTTCACACTAAAATCTCTCTTATTTCTTACTGTTACAGAAGTTTCACTTCTGCCACGTGTACGTTGCTACACGCGAGTTGTTTTTTATACCCTAAACCTGAAAGGTCAGGGTATATTAACTTTGTGCAAACGTTTGTAACGCATAGAACGAAGCGAGTCCGGTATAGAAAAGTATATATATTCTTGATCAGCGTCACCACGTGAGTCGAGCTATCTATGTCCGTCCGTCCGTCCGTCCGTCCGTCCGTCTGTGTGTTGTCCGTATACACAGGATAAGAAGAAGGAGTTGAGATAATTGGATGAAACTTGGTACACATGGTCACATGTACCCAAGGATCTGCACTATTGAATATTTTTGGAATCCGCCCACGGACACGCCTACCTCCCATACAACGCAAAAATTTAAAACTGCATAACTCAGCTCATAATAAGTCTACAACAACAAAATTTGGTATGTGTGAGTTTTATACCAACACAAAGATGTCTTTGAAAAATGAACGTCATCCGCTCACGGACACGCCCACCTCCCATACAACCCAAAAATTGAAAACGCAATAAATAAGCCTCTGTTTAACCTACAGAGCTAAAATTTGGCACATATGTTTTTTATAACAAAAAAAAGATGGTTTTGAAAAATGGACATCGTCCGCCCACGGACACGCCTACTTCCCATACAACGCGAAAATTGAAAACTGCATAGCTCAGCTCATAATTAGCCTACAACAATAAAATTTGATATGTATGTGTTTCATACCAACACAAATATGTCTTCGAAAAATGGACGTCATCCGATCACGGACACGCCTACCTCCCATACAACCCAAAAATTGAAAACGAAATAAATAAGCATGTGTTTAACCTACAGAGCTAAAATTTGGCACGTATGTTTTTTATGACAAGACAAAGATGGTTTGGAAAAATGGACTTCATCCGCCCACGGACACGCCCATTTACAATAAAAATTTTTTTTTTTTTGAAAAGTGGGTTTAGGGTATTTCATAGTCGGCCTAGACCGACTTTAGACTTTCTTTACTTGTTTTTTAATATTTTTGGGGCAATATTTTGATATAGTGTGACGCCCTCTATCGACGCGTTTCGATTATTTTTGGCCTATCTCCCACTTTTGCTGTTTTTTTCATACATTTTATTTATTTTTGTCCTATCGCGTTCTCGTAGTCTGAAGCTCTAGTGGAAAGAGTTAGGCTGCGATTATAGTGAACGCGATTCAGACAGGCAGGCTGAAATCTGTGTGAAAAAACGAGATGCAGATAGCTATCTATCTCGCTTGTTTACATTGCCTGCCTGCCTGTCTGCCTGCCTGTCTGCCTGCCTGTCTGACTCGGCGCTCACTATAACCGCAACCTTAGGCACTGGTGATCGCTACTACAGACTGCAGTTAGCATTTTTTTCCTTGCTGCAAATAAACATAAAAGCATGAATATTCGTTGCTTTTGGCGAATGTTGCGAATGTCTGACTTCGTCGGACATTCATGACATTCGTACTCTACGGCATTCGTACTACAGCGATTGGTGCATGTGTTTGCGCATTAATTTTTATGCAGAAGGCACATTCGTAGCTCGTATTTTGACGAAACATTCAAAACTCCATTTGAATGCACTCAAGTTGTTCTCTGATCTGTGCGAAACATAAAAACCCGAGGGACATGGAACGTGAACGAAAACATTGCGGCTAAAGATTAGTAACTGCTATGGCTCCTGAACTGTGCGACATCAGTATTTTGCAGTGCCTATAAAACTGTATGACAGTGATTGGTTTGTGCACGTGCTTATTAGTTTTCTCGTCAGTTTAAGCTCAAACCAGAAATAGTCGGAAATTGTAAAGCATTTCAGAACAATCAAAATCAAATCAAATCAAAACATACTAATGGTTCAATTAAAATTTTGAAAGTGAATAGTTAGGCTGCTCCGACCTAGTATTGATATTTGTATTTACATTGAGTGCCTGATGATTGATAAAAAATATTTTGTAAATAATCATAAATGGATAACTCCAACGTCATTTTTTACAGGTCTGAAACACATTCGGCTTTAGATATTCAAGTAACAAAGCTCGTTATACAGTTACATATACTCATTAAGTTGTTATTTTCGTCTTTAACGTTAACGTTAAATATAACAACTTTTCATAGCATTAAGTAATGCTTAAAAGGTTCGTGAATTGCAAAAAAATTTATAAATAAAGTTTAAGACATTAAATTAGGTTATGGCCTTGTATTTGAAGTTTGCTTGAGCAAAAAAATATCGAATATATGCGATAAATTTTGAAACAGCCTTAAGGAGATGAAGAAAATAATAACACAACCCGGCAAAGAAATAAAGCCATTCTTGAAAATTATGAACAATTTTTATGTATGAGTTATCAAAAACAATTATAGCAAACTTTGAAACAAAACGAAAAAGGGTTGTCGTCCTTAAGTAGCAAATAAGAAGTTTAGCAAAGTTTGTTAAACTTTGCTGGAGAAATAAAGGCCAGGCAACCTTAAGGCAAGTCTTCGTGTCATCAAATGTCCTCAAGCACTAAATGTACTTAATGTAGAGTTATGGAATGCTTTAGAGCACAGAAACATGTTCTAATGTATATTATTAAAAAGCAACCTATGGCTGAAAACTAATCGAACAAGGAGTTAGATTTTGTAAAATTATTCAAATTCATGGATTTGTTAGGCTACTTTTGTTCAATATTAAACAATTCAAAGAAAAAGGAATGGTTCATGAGCTTGGCTAACATTAATAATGCTGACAGCAAAAGAAGTGTCCTTTAAAACGAAGCTAAAGATATATATTTGATTTAGGGATATCATCAGCAATTTTAATAACAAAGATAAGGCAAACAATTTAGATACATATCTATGGGTTGTTTTTTCAAACTAAAATTGAGTTAAAATGATATGTTGGAATTGGGTGGATAACTTGATTTCTTAAATAAATACGTCTGTCTGTCTTGTGTTTTTTCTACCTTTTTCTTTTGTTAGAAACAGATATGTGTAACGCATATGTCGACCATTTTGAATTATTGCAAACTAACTTTACCGTCTTTATTGGCTATGATAAGAAAAAAAAAACCAAATTCAAGAAATCCTTTAAGTTATGCTTCAAAATCATGCGGCAAGTTCAAATCGAATGAATAGCCGAGATTCAAATCAATGAAAAATACATAAGCCAGACAAAACGATACAAATTTATTTAAAAAAAAAAAAATAAAATAAGACACGAAAGAAACCAAAAAATTTCGATGCACAGTTTTTGGTAAACGATATCCTTTGAATGATGCATGAGCTTAAAGAAGCGCACAAAAAAAATATATATGTATATAAAATAAAAAATACCAAACAAAACCCACAGGCTAAGTAGATAAAATAATAAAAGAATATCGATTGGCCAGGAGCAACAAATAACATGTTGTTATTGTATTTGCAGCAGATAATTTTGATTGCCGCATGATGAGGATAAATAAATGGATTAAAAAAAGGCAAACATTTTTCTGGTGGTATGGTAGAAAAATAAAATTTTCCTTTATATAAAAAAATAGAAAAATATTTGCAAAAGGCTTTAAATTTGCTGCCGCAAATTGTTGGCAGCGTTTAAGACGCAAAAAGCAGGCAGAAAAAATTTAAAGAAAACAACCAGTGAAAAAGAACGCAGATAAAATATTTTCACGATTTTTCAACGTCCAACATATTCGATGTGAATGCTTCATTTTAATTGCATCACAAAAATGTCGTCTCGCATTTGTAGTCATCGCAGTTCTACATTGTAAAGTATCTGCAACGCACAGTGGTTGAGCTACAGACAAAAATTTTCTTTTTATTGACTGATTGTAGATAAGATTGTAGAAAAAAAAAAATATTTTGAAATTTTTGCAAATTTCTTTGCATTGAACCGATTTAAAAAGCACTTTTTCAACATTTCTTAATAATAATTTGAGTATAATTTGAGTAATAATTGAAAAAAATATTTATAATTTTTTTGCAAAATTGTTTTAAAACTGTTTGTTTTAATAAGTTTCAACACAAATAAATTATTTATATATTAAGAAAGCATATCATCTTAATTGCTAAATATAAATGGTTTTTATAATATAATCTTATATATTTATACGTGAACATTAAAGTTTGTCGTACGCTTTGTTGGTATTAATTAAAACTCAAAATAAATGAAACTTATATCATTCGAAAGGTTATGTTGCCCAGATGTGCCGAATGTATATATAAATGATATATCTGATAGAGGGGGTTCCCAACCTTCTAAGAGAGAAATTAAATTTTTGAGAAAAAAACCCACTCTTTGATTAATATAAAATTTGATTGGGTTAGAGTTTTTGAGTTGGTTGAATTTGAATTTTTTTTAAAAGTAACAATTTCTTAAAAAAATGTAGTTTTAACCATTCGTCAATTGTAAAATTTGGAAAAAAATGTGTGTTTGAATTCAAAAATTTTACTTTCCATGCCAATATCTTAATCAAATTTTAACGATTTTTCAATTTTTATAATTTTTTCTGAAAGTTTGTTAAATTTTCTTTCAAATGTGATAAAAATTACAGAAAATTTCTAACCAAAAGTATTTTTAATGAATTTTCTTAATATTGTCGTAAGTTATTTGGCGTGTGTTTCAACCAAATGCCAAGAGAGAGAAAAAAACTGTCTCAAATTGAATGTTCTAAATTCTGAAGCCAATATCTCCGCAATCTGTGAATAGATTTTATTTATTTTTTTTTTGTATTTAAGTCTTATCAGTTAACTTGAAAAAACTGTTGAAAATAATACTGCATTTTATTTCTTTATATTTAAATTATTCCTTTTAAAAAAAGACCATAAAATGTGATTTATTCTTAAAATATGGTGTAAAAATGATTTTTGTTGTAAAAAAAATAAAACCTCAAAATTGCATTTTTGATTTTCTTTCAAAGTCTAACCGACTTCGAGGTGAATTTAATTTGTCTTGACACTAAATTAATAAACTGTCCGTGCCATCAAAAAATCAAGGCTACCCCTTATGATTTCTTTGACAAAATTAAATCTTTTAAAATGTTGTTTTTCTGTTTTTGAAAAAATAAGATACTTACTACAATTTTCAATACATTTCAAAGAAAATTGAACAAAAATTAAGAAGAACAAAAAAATTTTGAAAATCTTTAAAATTTGACTGAGTTGTTTGCTCGGAAAGTGGAACTTTTGATTTTAGAACTGCATTTTTCGGACAATTGACATTTGAGGAATGCATAAAAGATAATTTTGGTTGAAAATATTTAGTTTTGAAAAAAACTCAAATTCGGTCAATTCATAAGCTCTTCTTAAAATAAATTTCAAATCGATAAAATAACGGATCTTTGTAGAAAAATTGTATTTCTGTTTTAAAAGGTTGGGAACCCCCTGAAGTGAAATCACAATTTTTAAAAGTGGTTTGCACATCTACAGCCTAAACCAGATTAATGAGATCTGAATCGTTAAAATCGGTCTATTGGTCTGGGAGGAGTTGAAGTCGCAAAAAAACATAGCCTTTTACTTATATAGATAGGCAGGATGATTTAAACAGATTCGTGGCTATAATTTTTGATTGGTTGTAGCTATAATGATTTTTTTTTCAAATTTATTATTTTTGAAGTTTGTTGAAGATTTAAAAAAAATAAGAACAGCATTTCAAAAAAAAAAATTTCGAGCAAAAAATCATAGGGGGTAGCCTTGTTTTTTAGATGACACATAGTATTTATTAATTTTTTTGTCAAACAAAAACAAATTCGTCTTAAACAAACTATATACAATGAAAGAAAATCAAAAATGCAAATTTTAAATTTTTTATTTTTACAACAAAAACAATTTTTAATACATGTTTTGAGAAAACATTCATTTTATTGGACTCTTTTTAAAGGCAATGATTAAAATATAACAAATAAAGTAACGATTAAAACTTTATAATTATTTTAAAGTCAATTAATTGTAATGAAATACAAAAAAAGAATAAATGAAATCTATTAAAAAAAGGCAGAGTTATTAGCTTTCCAAAATAGAACTTTAAATTTCAGAGAGTTTTTTCTCTGTCTTGTAGTTTGGCAAAAACATAAGTGAAAGAACTAAGGGCAATATTAAGAAAATTTATTTTAAATATATCTGAAAAAAACATTGCCAACACAAAGAAAAATTAAACATAAATTTAGAAAAATAAGAAAAAAATTTGAAAACCGTTAAAATTCGATAGATTTGTTTGCTCGAGAAGAGAAATTTTTGAATTTGGAACTGAATTTTTCTCACAATTGTCATTTGAGGAATGCCTAAAAGATAATTTTGGTAAAAATTTTTAGTTTTGAAAAAAAAACTCAAATTTGATCAATTCATAAGATCTCTTCGAACCAAATTTCAAATCGATTAAATTGCGGATTTTTGAACAAAAATTTTATTTCTGCTTTAAAAGGTTGTTAATCCTCTGAAGTGAAAACACAATTTTTTAAAGTGGTTTAATGGTTTGATTTTGTGATATTCGAACCATTAAAATCGGTCTATTGGTCTGGGAGGAGTTGAGTCTCGAAGAAACCTTAGCCTATCTTTGTTTCTGCAGTCTTTGTAGTGGGCATTACTGCTTCTTCAGAAACCAAGTCATGCCTACAATTATGCTAATGAATTTTTAAGATAATTGTTAAGTCACTAAGCTTAAGACTAAGGCCGCGTCTATAGTGAACGCAATTCAGACAAGCTGGCAGACAGGTAGTCTGAAATCTGTGTGAAAAAGCGAGATAGATAGCTATTTGCATCTTGTTATTGCCTGTCTGCCTGCCTGGCTGAATCTGCGTTCACTATAAACGCCGCCTAAGGAAGTACCCTTAGTAGTGGTGACCGTGGCATCCAGGTTAAGTGTGTGGCTTAGCATGCTCGGAGCCCGGGTTCGATCCCCAGCCGCGGCGAAAAGTTTTTTCAATACAAAATTTTTCTGAGCGGTCACCACCTCTCTGCAGACAATACCTTAGAGAGTAAATAATGCCATGTAAAGCTTCTTGAGAACATGAACTTTAGCTGTTCGGGTTCGGCATAAGACATGTAGTTCCAGTTCTCGATCAATTGTGTGCAAACATTTAATAACACACACAACACAATTGATCATAAGAAACTCGGTCAAAGTCCTTTCAACGGCTGAAATGGCCAATTTGTTTTTTTTTTAAGATTATATTTAGCCCTAATATTTTTTTTAAAAGATGTATAATGATGTTTGGTGGTTAGTTGTTTAAAACCTGAAAATTTTAAAGAGACGAAAAATCAGCATCAACAAATTTTGTGGGGAACGGAAAATTGGCAAATCTAGATATTTCCAATAACAAATAAAGCAGATTAGATACTGTTTATATCTTACTAATCGAATCTAACTTCAAATCGAAAAATCCACGTAGTATCTATTATCCTGTATAAAGGTGTTACTTTGGTGGAACAATTAACGTAAGCCACAGTAATTATGTCATGGCATGGCTTTTTACACCCACATTTGTTTTTTTTTTTTTTTTTTTTTGCTTTAAACCAAGGATTTCAGGTGTCAAACCTATTCAGTCAAGTCTGCCTTGGTTCAGAAATGGGGAGATAGATAAGTAGAAGAGAAAGGGAAATCAAGAGAAACATGTGTAGAATGTTCTAGTGTGGCGGAGTGCTATATCAACATTCAAAATTGAATCTGAGGCAAGTGTTATGTCTTTTCCTCAGTCAATTCAAGTTATCAAGCAATCTCATTCCACAAACATCTCTACCACCAACTACAACTTCCAAAGTCGTATATATTGATGAAGTTTTTAATTTTCAGTTGATTAGAAATTAGGAAAGAATTAAAGAAAGGTAAAAGCGTAGGACCATGGCTAGACCGGGATTCGAACCCGGAATCTCTGGGTTGGCAGTCAAGCACGCTAACCACTCGACTACCGAGGCCCCAAAATCAATAATAATATCTAAAATAACCATAAGTTTTTTGGAGAAAAAATTCAAACTTGCCTTTATCACTAAAAACCTAAAACTTTAATAAGCTTAATTTGATTTGTAAAAAAATTTTTTGAACTTTAAAAAAGTTTAATTTGAGGTGAAATTTGAAATGTAAAAAATTTGATTTGAAATGGAAAAGTTTTAATTTGAAGTAAAGAACTTGTAATATTTAATAATAGTTTTATGCCGCTTAAAACTAAATTTAAAATTTTTTCTCCTACTGACTTTTCATAAGGAATTTATTGCAAAAGTTAAAGTAAAAAGTACGCAAAAATGTTTTCCAATAATCCATTTTGTAAATAAAAAAAAAAAAAACAGAGTGCAATATTTTTTTTCATTTGTCTGTAATAACTCTTAAAAATTGCAATTCTGCAGAAAGTACCTGTGAATATTCTATGAAATATTTTGGAATAATGCTTACTAGACAATTCTTTAACAATTTTAAGATAAATATTCATCAAAAAAGTGCATGCATTTTTGGTATTTATTTCCATTTGTAACAATTGTACGCTCCGGTTGTTGCATACCGTCAACTTTCTTTAATTTTATTAAGTATAACTAGTTCTGTACCGAATTTCAGTACCCTACTATCAATAATAATCGATATATAGTATTTGTATAAAAGTTTGTCTATTCTCTTCTACTTTATCCTCGTGCTTTGTTCCGAAACTATCTACTGCTGTATCAAATTTCAGTAGCCTAATATACTCAGTACCAAGATACTGAGTTTTTTTGTAATATTGACACGCCCATATTTGAAATTTATATATGTATCGAGAAAAAATATTTCGTTTCAAGACACATTACTAAAAAAATTTAAGAGTTTACTTTCAGGCATACATCAAATACTAGCGAATACATAAACCTGTTCATATAAAACTGTCTTGCACTCAAATATAAGACAGCCCAAAAAGAATGCTTTGAAAATTTGTAAATGTTTCTAGTTATAGTTCAATAAAAGGCACATGTTTTGTAATTAACACATAAAGTTAATATGTTTAATTGTATTTTTAATTAAAATTTATCAATTTATTTTTAAATTATTTTTTCAAAAGTAGTCAAAAAACCAATTTCCTTGAAATATGAAGCCGTTTAGATGTATGCCACAAGAAATTTTTAATTTCTAAAAATACAAATTTTGTAAAATTTTATAATGAAATAACAAGTGATTGAAAATATTTAATTTTTTAAAGAGTGGTTTTGATGTCGGCTTAATAAGAAAACAAGTTATTACATTTAAATTTTTGATTTATATAAAAAGGTATAAAGAAGTTGTGCATAGTTTTGGGCGTATTTTGAATTATATTTTTTTGTGTTCTAGTGTAGCCAAATTCAACACGTTGAACAAATTGTATTGCTCTGCAATGCGTGCTTAAATTTATTTTTAATTTTTGTCTGGTGTTCAACCACTGTGCTTCTCAACATTCAACTCACCTTTGTACTGGCAACTCTGCGCGTTGTGTGGGACAAACGAATAAGGAAAAAAAAAATAAACTTACAAAAGCAGACATTAAGAACTCGACTACGTATGCCTGGCTTTGTTTGCAGATGTATGTTTCTATGTCAATGTGTTGGTTGGTTGAGCCATGCTGAAGATCCGTTGATTCGTTGTGACACTCACTCGCATCTCTATCACAGTCATCAGCTATGCTTATAGCTCGTTTCTAACACGTTGTTGTTGTTGCTGTTCGACCGTCTCGCTGAACTATTTCTGTTCATCTGTTTGTCTGTCTGTCTGTTCAACTGTCACAGCATATATCTTTCAAACTGTGCAGCTATGTCGGCTGGCGTTGTTAAAGTTTGTTTGTCGTTTTGTTTGTTGCTACGTGCAGACTTCGAAGACATTACAATGATTTTTGTAATTTTTTTTCTTTTGTTTTGCTCTTTTTTTACTTCAACACTTCATTCCGGCGCTTGATTGTTCGCTCATTTAAGTTTCATCCTGCGAATAATCTGATGAGTTTCAATTTATTTTTTTTATATAAATTTTTTTTTGTTTTTTGCTTCAATCAGTTTTTGCCAAATTTTTTTATAGGCAAAAAAATTATATCTGTTTTTTAATGCAGTATCCTGGCATTATGATACTTCCGGCAGGAAGCATATAATTCTTCGAAAAGGTTTAATTTTTAAATTTTTCGTTTTTTGTCACATAACAAAAAAAAAAATAATGCTCATCCTTAATTCATTTCAGTTCTCTTAACTGTTTAACTTAATACCTAAGTTAGCTGGTGAAGCGTTAAATTTCTGCTAATGTTTATCCAGCTAATTCAGTTCGTTTTTAATCTGCTTCGAAAAACCATCCCCTGAATATTTTGAATTTACTTATTTTCTTGCTCTTCTTCAAATATCTTGATTATACGTTAGCGTGTAAGCTAGGATTATTTTTGTGATTTATTGACCCATTTTTCTCTGCTTTTCTTTTAGTTTTGCGCCTTCGGTATCAATATCAGGTTTTCTTTATACTGTTAAGCTGTAGACGAACATGAGCTTGTATTTTTTTTTGTCTTGTTCTTATTTTTCATCCCTTCCCCACTTCATCCCTCTTACTGTCTTCTTGATACCTGTATGTTTTTGTTACATGCTCTTGGCTGGAAAAAAACAAAATACATTAAGTTCGATAACGTAACATAATATTGAGTGACCGTTATTGACGAGTTGTTGATTTTTCTTATTTGGATTTCTTGGCTATTTTGTGTGTGTGTTTGTATGTGTTTTTTTCTTTGATATATTTGCTTTTATATCTTTTCCTCGCTATGTCGCTGCGTGTGTTTAATTCTTTAATACTTTCAGGTACTCCATCTTTTTTAAATTTTACGTTTATTTTGCGTTTCTTTAAGAAAGCATAAAATTCGTCTTTTAAAGCATTGAATTTAAAAGTTCTATCAAAATTATTGCTTATCAGCACTTTTCGCTGCTATGCATGTTTAGTAAACATATTAAATTTTTTTAAACTGCTTCATTTAGCATCGCTCAAAATTTAATTGAAATTTTTTAAAAATATTCAATAAATTGCAAAAATAAACATGATTTCTCTTTCAGACTTCTAGATGTCTTTTACATTCTTTGATTGAAGCAATTCCACAAAATGTTTGCTGACTCTGTCAGCGATAATGAAGAGTGAAACCGCAACCTTATGCTCAGAACTGTTTGTACAAGAAATTATATATTTATTGAAAAATCAAAAACATAACGATGCAGACACATACACATACACACACAGCTGTTACGCGCTTAACAGCTTTTAAGCAGTTATATTTGCCTGACAGTTCTTTCTTCATCTTGCTTGTGGTTATGTGAAGGTCATATCAAGGCATTCATTATATATGCCTGCGCGTGTTTGCATAACAAGTTGCGGATTTATTCCAGTTATTTTTGAACATATACGTTAATTTTTGCCTGTATCTGCACAACATTAATATATTTTTAAGTCAACATGACTCGCGACAAGCATGCTACAAGCTTCGATATGTGCTTAAAAATTTGAAGTAGATGTTTTTTTAGTATATTTCAATATGTTCATGCATTGTTGAATTTTATTTATGTTGTTTTTGTGCTTGTTTTCTTTAGCTTGTTGGTTATTGTTTTTGCATTTTTTTTTTTGTGTATTTCTTGTTGTTGTTGTGACTTTCAAAACAAGTAATGCCGCATGAAAAGTAAGCAACAAGCAAGATGATGTCCTTAAAATTGACATGGATTTTTTTGTTGCTCATCTGCTACTTTAGACATTCCATAAAACATAAAAAAAAGAAAGTAAATCAGCAACAAGAAGAAGTTTTTTGGTTTGTTGCTTAGAGAAATTTCATGTTTTTGTTGAAATTTTTGTGAACTTGATGTTTCCACTTTTTTTTTTTTGCTTAAAATTTAGAGGTCAAGTTTAAAGCATTTCTTGCAAAAAAGCTACTTAAGGGCACTTAAATATATATGCTGTGAAAAAATGTAGGTGTGCTTTATGACAGGATAATGATGTAACAGTTGAAGTTATGGTTGAATTGAAAGTGCACTTAAGTAGTTAAGTAGCCAAATAGTCGAAATTAAATCGTATTTAAATACTAGTATAGAAGCCCGTCATACGACGGGTCGTATTCAAAATAATTTAATAGCAGACGATATGACATTTTTCATTCACCTCAAATGTTATTTTGTTCCAGTCGTCATCAATGTGTTCTTACTGATATATATATATAAAATAAATTGTGTGTGCATACTTTTAGGCAAACAATTTTTTCATATAAAAAGCACTGTAAAGCGAAACAGGTTTTGGTCCAGGCTAACATCTTCAGCCTATACATAGCAATAACAACTTTAGCAGTTTAAGCGATATAGAGCACGGAGCATGAAGCTTCTCTTTTATATATTAAGATTTAAATTAAATAATAAACATTTTTTTCGCATATCTTTTTGTTATGTCATACTTCATATTCATTCATTCATCCATAATTTTGTGTTCACATAAGCCATAAAGTCACATCATCTCTACAGCCCTGCCGAACTCTCATCAATCTGTCGCCTTTATGTGTGCAAATAAACATAAGCTCTGCATCTTTTAATCAAACAGCGCTGATTGACTAACAGACAAAACAGCGAAACAACAAAACAAACATCCACAAATTCATTAAAACGTTAGAGTGTGGGTGTGTGTTTGTGTCACTTTATGTGTATGTTAGTAAAATCAAAGTCCATGCTAGAACTTAGTGCTGGTGTCAGTTGCAGTGTATGTGTGTACCTGACAACATTGTGTTTTTTTTTTTTTGCAATTTCAAACTCGCGTTGATTGACGGTGTTTATTTTTTCCTTCTTTTTTTGCATTGTTTTAACACAACATCCAACAGAATTTGCTTCAATTATTTGTCATCAATGTGAGCTGTCTTTGTGTTTGTTTAACATATGCATCATGTTAAGCGCTACTGTTTGTGCGATATTTTTTCTAAGCTATTTGTTGAACATTTTGTCAAGCATTCATTTTCGTTCATCGCATGTTGTTTCAATGTTTCTAACTCATGTTTATGGAACGTGAAGCGCAAACAAATACTTTTTGACATTTTGTTGTCATACCAATTTGGCGAAATTTCGATATATTGAGTATTTTTTTTTGTCGTATTAATCATTGCTTTTATGGCGTTAACACAAACATGTCAAAAACATACATACACACACACACACGCACATGCACTCCAGCACAAGTATAATCAGCCACTTGTGCACCGTCGTGTTTAGAAGTAGGCTTTTGTTGACAGATGTGAGCATCAACAACGATTTTTATTGACCTACATACATAAAAAGACCATCCCACACATACTAACACATACAAACGCACAAAAACACACATTGCCAAACAAACGTAAGAACTCAAGCTACACACTCATATATGTTATTTTTCTATTTTTATTGGTTGGCTGCATCTGGCTTTGTTTATAATATTTTTGTTTTCTATGCATATCAAGCATTGCTGAATATTAAAAGCCAACTCTTGAAATATTCTACAATATCTATATAACCGTTATATAGTTTGTAGTGAGCAGTAAAGTTTTTTTAATGTTTAAGTTTGATGAGATATCTGCTGGATTTAGAAGAAATAAATATTTTATCTCTTTGATGATTGATGAAAAAAATTGCAAATCAAACATTTGGTACCACACGGCGTATGATTAACATTAATTAAATAATTTAACAAGGAAAATAACACACAAAACCTGTTTTACTCACACTTTTTGTGCATATTGAGTAATATTAGTCTTAAGCTCATACAATTTATGTCATAATTCACATAATGCACATTTCACAATTTCCAATTCACAATTCAAATTTTAAATTTTACAATTCAAATTTGACAAAACTCCAATTCGCAATGACACATCACATTTTACAATCAACAATTTAACATTCCATCATTTTCAATTCACAATTCACACTTCGAATTAAACAAAACTAACATTGAAAAAATTAAAAACTCAGCATATAGATTGCATAATTTCTCAATTCGAAATCTAAATAATAAACTTTACAGTTCAAATTCCAATTTGCAAGTTTTAATTCACACTTCAATTTTTCAAATTTCAAAATTAAAGTTATCACAGTTCAAATTTACAAAGTAACAAATTTCTAATTTCAAATTAAAAATTACAGATTTCAAAATTGAAATTTAAAAATTTGAAATTTCAAATTTTAAATTTTAAATTTCAAATATCAAATTTCAAATTTCAAATTTCAAATTTCAAATTTCAAATTTCAAATTTCAAATTTCAAATTTCAAATTTCAAGTTTCAAATTTCAAATTTCAAATTTCAAATTTCACATTTCAAATTTCAAATTTCAAATTTCAAATTTCAAATTTCAAGTTTCAAATTTCAAATTTCAAATTTCAAATTTCACATTTCAAATTTCAAATTTCAAATTTCAAATTTCAAATTTCAAATTTCAAAATTTCAAATTAAATTCAAAACCTTAATTTATAAAAAGTGAATCAAATTCACATCTGAAAAAAAATGAAGAATACACAATTTACATTTAAAAATCAAAAATTAAATTTAACATTTCACGTTACCTAGCTCTCAGTTCATAAATGCCACATTTTCCAATTCACACTTGAAAATTCAAAATTAAAATTTAACCGTTAAAATTGAAATATATTGTAATTTTTAAAATAAATTTAAACTAAAAATGAAATTTAAATTTAAATTCAAGTCAAGTTAAAGTTGAAGTTGAAGTTGAAGTTGAAGTTGAAGTTGAAGTTGAAGTTGAAGTTGAAGTTGAAGTTGAAGTTGAAGTTGAAGTTGAAGTTAAAGTTGAAGTTGAAGTTGAAGTTGAAGTTGAAGTTGAAGTTGAAGTTGAAGTTGAAGTTGAAGTTAAAGTTGAAGTTGAAGTTGAAGTTGAAGTTGAAGTTGAAGTTGAAGTTGAAGTTGAAGTTGAAGTTGAAGTTGAAGTTGAAGTTGAAGTTGAAGTTGAAGTTGAAGTTGAAGTTGAAGTTGAAGTTGAAGTTGAAGTTCAAATTCAAATTCAAATTCAAATTCAAATTCAAATTCAAATTCAAATTCAAATTCAAATTCAAATTCAAATTCAAATTCAAATTCAAATTCAAATTCAAATTCAAATTCAAATTCAAATTCAAATTCAAATTCAAATTCAAATTCAAATTCAAATTCAAATTCAAATTCAAATTCAAATTCAAATTCAAATTCAAATTCAAATTCAAATTCAAATTCAAATTCAAATTCAAATTCAAATTCAAATTCAAATTCAAATTCAAATTCAAATTCAAATTCAAATTCAAATTCAAATTCAAATTCAAATTCAAATTCAAATTCAAATTCAAATTCAAATTCAAATTCAAATTCAAATTCAAATTCAAATTCAAATTCAAATTCAAATTCAAATTCAAATTCAAATTCAAATTCAAATTCAAATTCAAATTCAAATTCAAATTCAAATTCAAATTCAAATTCAAATTCAAATTCAAATTCAAATTCAAATTCAAATTCAAATTCAAATTCAAATTCAAATTCAAATTCAAATTCAAATTCAAATTCAAATTCAAATTCAAATTCAAATTCAAATTCAAATTCAAATTCAAATTCAAATTCAAATTCAAATTCAAATTCAAATTCAAATTCAAATTCAGATTCAAATTCAAATTCAAATTCAAATTCAAATTCAAATTCAAAATCAAATTCAAATTCGAATTAAAATTGATATTGACATTGACATTGAAAATGATATTGAAATTGAAATTGAAATTGATATTGAAATTGAAATTGAAATTGAAATTGAAATTGAAATTGAAATTGAAATTGAAATTGAAATTGAAATTTAAATTGAAATTCAAATTCAAATTCAAATTCAAATTCAAATATTTTAAATTTCACAATTTACTCTTAAGATTTAACGATTACCTAATATTTCACAGTTTAAATTATAAGTTCACTTTCCACTTTTCACTTTTCACTTTTTACTTTTCACTTTTCACTTTTCACTTTTCACTTTTCACTTTTCACTTTTCACTTTTCACTTTTCACTTTTCACTTTTCACTTTTCACTTTTCACTTTTCACTTTTTTTCACTTTTCACTTTTCACTTTTCACTTTTTACTTTTCACTTTTCACTTTTTACTTTTCTTTTTTCACTTTTCACTTTTTACTTTTCACTTTTAACTATTCACTATTCAATTATCACTTTTCACTATTCACTTTTCACTATTCACTATTCACTATTCACTATTCACTATTCACTATTCACTTTTCACTATTCACTATTCACTATTCACTATTCACTATTCACTATTCACTATTCACTATTCACTATTCACTATTCACTATTCACTATTCACTATTCACTATTCACTATTCACTATTCACTATTCACTATTCACTATTCACTATTCACTATTCACTATTCACTATTCACTATTCACTATTCACTATTCACTATTCACTATTCACTATTCACTATTCTCTATTCACTATTCACTATTCACTATTCACTATTCACTATTCACTATTCACTATTCACTATTCACTATTCACTATTCACTATTCACTTTTCACTATTCACTATTCACTATTCACTATTCACTATTCACTATTCACTATTCTCTATTCACTATTCACTATTCACTATTCACTATTCACTATTCACTATTCACTATTCACTATTCACTATTCACTATTCACTATTCACTATTCTCTATTCACTATTCACTATTCACTATTCACTATTCACTATTCACTATTCACTATTCACTATTCACTATTCACTATTCACTATTCACTATTCACTAATCACTATTCACTATTCACTATTCACTATTCACTATTCACTATTCACTATTCACTATTCACTATTCACTATTCACTATTCACTATTCACTATTAACTATTCACTATTCACTATTCACTATTCAATATTGACTTTTCACTTTTCACTATTCACTATTCACTATTCACTATTCACTATTCACTATTCACTATTCACTATTCACTATTCACTATTCACTATTCACTATTCACTATTCACTATTCACTATTCACTATTCACTATTCACTATTCACTATTCACTATTCACTATTCACTATTCACTATTCACTATTCACTATTCACTATTCACTATTCACTATTCACTATTCACTATTCACTATTCACTATTCACTATTCACGATTCGTATCACTATTCACTATTCATTATTCACTATTCGTTTTTCTTTTTTTCACTATACACTATTCTCTCATATCTATTCATAATTCACATCCACCAACGATCTGTCAGCGTTGGTCGCTCAAAATTCAGTTACACAATTCACACTTCATTATTCAATAAGCAAATCCCAAAATTCATAATTCTTCACCTTAGAATCAAATAATTTCAATTCTCTTAAAGCTAAGCAAAACAGTCAAAGTTTTTGGAGCGTGTAAGATTAGCTGTCAGTTATTTCGAAGACATTGTGAAGTTTTTCCACCTTTTCGCTGTGGCGTTTGAGTGACATTTAAGGTTGCTTTTTTTGCGATTTCTGAGTTAAACGTGAAGATGAGTTCATGTTATCCTGAGTGTAGCGTAGCGTGTAAAGTACCTTCATGAAAATTGCAATAAAAGCTTCTGCTTAAGCCTTCAAAACTGATAAGAGAAGCGTAAAACATCAGGAGATTTTGTGTGGTGTGTGAAAAAGATTATAGAGGGCGCACGCAGCATAAAAGACACAGCAAGACAAGATTTTTATTATAAAAACTCAGCCTTGCAAACTGCCTGCCAGTCATGAAAAAACCGGTTAATATTTTTTTTTTTTTGTCTTTATTATCTGTGCATATTTCATTCAACCGTCTTTAAGCATCACGTGACTGATTTTATTATAAAGTTATTTTTGTTAAATTTTGTTTTTTTTTTTTAAAAAGAGTTTTTTGCTGTTACTTTTTATGTCTTTACGCAATGCGGTTCATTATTACGCTGTTGCATAAATTAAAAGTTAAACTTATAATGATGAGCAAAAAAGAGAAAAAAAAACAAGGAAATGGATTTTGACTACTTTTTCTTGTTACTTTTTGTACACACTTTTGTTGTTTTTTTTTCTTTTTTTTTCTTTTGGAACTTTGTCGTCCAGTTGGCTACATCATTTGCAGTTTTTGAAGTATACAATATTTTGTGCTTTTTTATATTTTAAACAGCAGTTTTCATCGACAGCAACAGCGGCAGCAGCATCAACAATAGATGTAGCAGCCACAGCAGCCAGCCATACTTCAAAAACTCGGGTTAAACAATAATTTATCATGATATATTTAAGCGGCTGCAGCCATTATAATAACCAGTGAAGATGAGCAAAAAACTATATAAATGGAAAAAAGGCACAAAAAGGTTTATATCTTTTAGGAAAGTGCGGGATGAGCATTTAAGTGGTTACTGGTATCCACCAGTCAACACTGTGACTGTATAAGCAGTTGTCTTTATGTCTTTATTTTAAATCGCAGCTTTATAACATTTTAAAAGTACAGCTAATTTAAAGTTTAAAAAGATTGATTTTTGTAAACTTTAAAATTTTTAACTTTAATTGCAGATTCATGATATCGATTAAAACTATTACTTTTTATAACAAAAAAGTAACGACGATATTTATCTCTGCAAATTTTGTGTCATTAAATATGGGCTGTTAGTATTTTTCAGACACTAGTTAGTTTATTTGCTGTATTGCTAGTTTTTCTCTTCGAACTTCTAAGGAGAGAACAATTTTTGCATGTCTCATCGCAGAAATCAGCTCCCGCTTGATTGTTTCTGTTTTGTCTGGAACTAGATCTTATATCATAAAAATAAAAGTTTTGAATTTTTACGGGCTGTTGCTGTAGGTTTTTGAAAAATAACCTAAAAAATCATGAGTTGTGGCTGGCGCGTAAAAAAGGGTCAGATCTTGTAGCAATCCATCCCCGCTAAGGACTGGTGGCCAAAAAAAAATAAACACAAATGCATACTCGCACAAACCACTCATGTGTATCGATTCACACTCTATCGATTGAACAGAAAGCAAAAAAACTTTTCGCTCAAAAACTAAAAATAAAAAGGTTACTTTTGTCATTAAGCGTTACTGAAAACCAAGCATATTCTACCGATTTTTCTATCCGTACTTCATAGTATAGCTTCACATGTGTAGAATTAATATTTAAATTTTAGAATTATAGATTACGTAGGTTTTGTAGTCGTACGTATATTAAAAATAATATTATTAAGAAAATAACACAATTTCACAAATTCCGTTCCTTCTTTATTTCAATAGAAAATTAAAAACACTAATCATTTTTAAATGTGAAAGTCAGCTTTACTTATTTTTCAATACTTTGATGTGTTTTTTTAAGGGTTAAAACATTACAGATAATTGTTGCCATCTATTTGCATTTTTAAAGTATTCATGCATCAAAAAAGCAACTCTTTCTCCTACAATCCTTACAACTTACAAGATAATCTTGAGAAGCTAAGTTTTAAGTGAGTTTTCAGGTTTCTCTTCAAGTCGTCTAGTTTTTTTATAACCTTTTCATGATTTTGAAACATCTATTTTTTTTGCCAACAAAGTCAATCCTTAGCTTACAAATTTGAAGCTTACAAATCAAAAGTTTCATTGAAGGTATTACCGTTATTAAAGGTCCATCAACACTTCAAACTCAAATTAAAATATAATAAATTTTCATGAAAGAAACATGCTTTTAAATAATTGTATTTTGCTTGGCTTGTGCTAAAATTAAGAGAGTACTCCATATATTACTATATTTTAACTATAGAATATAACAAGTTAAATGAAATCCTTTACATTTGGATTATATATTTTTACATTTATGAATTCACAAAAAGTCTTCGTAATATTATTAACTTGGCAGCAATGTAACATCCATAACGAACGAACTATTAAAGAAAAATGCACTGAGGCGTATGAGTGATATTAATTCTTATATATAAAATCAAATGTTTGTCCTCCTGCTTGTCTGTTTGTCTGTCTGTCTGTCTGTTCCGTATAGGCTCGCGCACCGCTTTTCCGATTGAGCTGAAATTTGGACATCGAGTACCTTTCATAGGGAGAAAGAACGAAAGGGGTGTAAAAAAGTGGGCGGATATATGTGGGCGTGCCACTTTTTTATAACTTCTAAATGCCTGCATCGATTTCCATGAGATTTGGTATGAAAGTTCAACTGCTCCCAAAACAAAACATAGCCCATCAAAAATTCCAATGACTTCCGCAAGAGGTCGCTTTAAGTAGTGCGTTTTAAGACTCAATAACTCCTGAACTCCTGAACTGATTTTAATGAAATATGGTATGAACGTTCAACTGCACTCAAGATGAAACATAAAATATAAAAAATTCCAAAGACTTTCATAAGAAGGCGCTTAAATTAGTGCATTGTTTACTAAAATTGGGTACGTGAAATAACTTGACCCTGCAACAGAATTGAGACTATTTAAATTTCAGAAAACTTCCGTGAGAGGGCGCTTTATTCAATCAACTATATTTGGTTCATTCACGTCAAAACGAATGAACAAATTTTGATGAAATTTGGTAAGCATTTGTATCGGTTACTTATATAAAAGTTCTTTGGACAAAAATCAAGGAACAGAAGCTATATAAAGATGAAAAAAATTAACAGCATCGACCCAAACTATAGTTGAACGAAGACAATCCCAAAATCGAATCGATTCTTAAAGGATTTTTTAAAAATAAAATTTGTTTCTTAGAATTTGCATGCTAAGAAACACTTTAAACGCATTTTCTCAAAATGACTTTTCAAACTGCACTCAGAAAAAAGTTTCTCAGAATATGATAAAAAAGGCATCATATTTAGAGAAAAATGGTCTATAGTCTTAAATCTATCTAGACTTTGCTCCAGGGAATGCCTTTCTCTAAATGCGATTCTAAAAATGTTCTAAAAATGATAAAAAGCTTCTATGAAAAAGGCGAAATATATAAAAATATATCGTTTTTAGAGAAAAAGACTTTTTATTTTTAGAAAACATTTATTTTTATTGAAGAAAATACTTCTCATAGTGAATTTTTTATCAAAATATAGGAAATATTTTTCATTTTTAATAAATTTTTTTCTATACATGAGAATTTTTTTGGGCGAGAAAAATATTTATCACAATAAGAGACGTTGAAATATTTCCATTTCCTAGAAGTTAAGAAATATTTCTTCGAAAATGTGAAAATTTATTCTAATTGAAGAAATTTTATTTGAAAAAGAGAAATTTGCTATTATCGAAAATATAGAAATTTTTACCGGAGAAAGATATGTGTTTGTTTTTTGGAGTATGTGTGACCATTTTACTCAGAAACCAGACATCAGATCAAGACGTTGAAGATGTAATTTTTTTTAGTCTTGTCTGGCAAGTATAGTTTTACGGAATTTGACTAAACACTTTCGACGGAAGGAGGGGGCAAAACCCCAAAAAACAATAATTTAAAAAATTTTAAAAATTAATTGATAATTTAAAAATTGTTAAAATGAGAGCAATTTTGAAAATTGTCCTTTTTTGTGCTCGAGGCACAACTCCGAGTAATACCGGGTTACATCCGCTAGTACTAGTTATAATAAATATTTACTAAATTCACAAAATACTGTGGCTCTGAACATTTTTTTAATAGGTGTAAAGTTCATATTTGGCTCTTTGACGAATAAGTTTGCCGTCTGCGCAAAGTACCGAAGTATCAGTCATATGTCCATCACGTACAGGGTTCTTTTGAACGTATTGTGTGAAAGATTGAAGCCGCATACCAGAACACTCATTGGACCTCATTAGTATGGCTTCCATCCTGGCAGACCCACCATAACTAGACAAGATTTTTACACTACGGGCTCATTCCATACAGACGTTTGTGACGTCTTGACTACTTTATCGTGCTGAAAATGGTATTAACCGGTTAAAATTTTAGCAATTTACTAAAGGGTATTTGAGAAGATGCCCCAAGGTTTAAAAATGCTAAAACATAATGCAATTATTTATACTAGCTTAATAGTTCCATTCGCTTAAACACCTGGGACGGGTGTGACGAGCACAAGTTTAAAAATTAAAAATTCTGAGTTTAACATTGAAATTCAGTCAATCTGCTCACAATTAGACCATTTTTGAATTGCATATGTTCAAATTTAATATATTTTCTGTTGAATACCAGTGAAAAATATTTTGAAAAAATGGCGATAACCATTCTTTTTTAAACTTTTAAATGGGACGGGTGTGACATAGCATTGTCCCGGGTGTGACGAGTGCGAATGATGTGGGAATTATATATAAGAACTTAATGGGCATAAAAACTTTCACATATTTTTGACACTTAAATCAAAAAAATATGTTTTTAATTAATGTATTAATTTAAAAATTGATCATAAGAAGCTCGGTCAAAGTCCTTTCAAGGGCTGAAATGGCCAATTTGTTTTTTGTTTATTAATTTAAAAAAAAAAAAATATTTTTTTGCAAAAAAATTTTTTGCATGAAGTTTTTATCGAATTAATACCTGTACAAAAATATCAAGTTTTTATTTAATATATTTAAAAAAAAAATATTTTTTTGCAAAAAGTTTTTGCATGAATTTTTGATCAAATTAATACCTATACAATTGATTTCGCTATACATGAATTTACAAAACTTGTTTTAATCATTTATTTATTCATATACTTGCAAAAATTTCATCATTAGAAAAAAATTTTGAAAACCGTTCCGGGTATGACCAACTTCTTGTAACGGAAATGAAGAATAAAAATAATATGTTGAATGAAAAAAGTTTACAAATTTATGTAAAACATCAACATCCTTTCTTTAGGAAAGTTTCATTCTTATCATAAGCCCATGTTGCTTCTTAGGAAAACTATAGCCTTTTTTGGGACGGGTGTGACACAGAAAAAACACTCAGTTTAAATATTTTTTATTTTGAAAACGCAGTAACCAATCATTATTACAAACTATTCTAACACAACATTAATATCATTTTTAATATTGCTAACCTTATTTTTTTTTAAAGTTGTATCAAAAGATGACTGATTTCAAAGATTAAATTAAATCAATATATATAAAAATTTTTTCAACTCGAAGTTTGTTTAGTTAAGTTGTCAAAATAATATAAAAAAGCATTTAATTTAAAAATATTTTTGCAGCAGGACTAACTCAAGATTCTACTTCAATTCGAAAACCAAAAATTACTTCAAATACATGCATTTTAGAATTCATGTTTCCGTTCCTCATTTCTGTGGAATGAGCCTACGCCAAATCTTGGAAGAAACCCAATAAATTCAAATCGACACCCATCATCTCTTTGTTGATTATAATTATAAAGCTGTGTTGGAAAACCTGATTCAGGATTGCCTGTACGCAACAATGTCTGAGTTCGGTATACCTGCAAAGTTGATAAGACTCTGCAGGATGATGTTAAGCCATACATGCAGCTCCGTCAAGGTAGGAAATTACCTCTCCGAAACCTTAAATACCGAACGAGGTTTCAGACAAGGGGACCCGCTATCATGCGATCTCTTCAATTTCATCATGGAGGGGTTCCTACGAAAGATAGGTGTACATCGAAATGGTACCATTTTCTACAAAAGTGTTTTCTACAAAAGTGTACATCGAAATGGTACCATTTTCTACAAAAGTGTCCTCCAGCATCTTGCGTATGCTGATGATATCAACATTATCGGCCGAACCAAGAGAGATGCAACCGCTGCTTTAGCCACTATCGAAAAAGAATCAGCCAAAGTGAGTTTGACGGTGAACGAGGGCAAAACAAAGTATATGCTATCTGCAAATAGGGAAGCGCGGCGTCTAGGCTTCCATGTTACAGCATGTAAATATAACTTTGAAATTGTCAAGAAGTTTACATACCTTGGCAAAGCCGTAAACAGCAACAACAATGTCAACCTGGAGATAAAGCGAATAACAACAATTGCTAATATGTGCTACTACGGGCTAAGTAAGCAATTAGGTTCCAGAGCCTTCTCTCGATCGACAAAACTAACACATTACAAGACGCTCATCATACCTGTGCTTCTCTATGGCGCTGAGGCATGTGTGGTATCTCAAACAGATACCACCCAAAAAACTACTACATGTATATCATTGAACAAAATTGATTTAACTTATACTGCACTAACTTCAGTGCTTGATTGTTTTTGTTTTTTTATTTAGGTCTCTATCCCGTACTCACAACAACGCATCAGTATATGTTGTAATAAATAATATTAAGTGTAGATAAACAAGTACTTAAAGAGCTTAAACGATTTTGTTGTTGTTGTTGTTCTTGTCGTTGGTATGAGTCACCCTTGACTATTACTTCAACTACTATTTTACGCTTAAAAATGTATCAGTTGTGAAAGTAGCAGCAACAGCAACATAAGCAGCATCAACAACAGCGTCATCTGAAGATGTTCAGCAAAAGTTTTAAGTTCGTTAAGGCAAAAAAAAAAAAAAAAAAAAAAAGAAAGAAAGAAAGTTCTTTCAAGTGCTTTTAAAAATAATTGCATTACGAAAAGCAGAAAACGTGGTCGTTAAAAAGTTCATTCAAAAATAATATTAAAAGATTGTTGTTGGACTTTTCGACATATAAATATTTATTAAAAATTATGTTAAGTAATTAATGGTAAATGTTGACTTGTGCTTTTCTAAATAATTCGGCAGCAAAGCAATAACTTGGTAGCTTTAAGAGAGTTTGGTTGGCTTTTTAAGTTTTTGTGTAGGCAAGCAATTTAATGAATGTCTCTAGGGCGAGCTAAATGAAAGTTCATTAAGATAAAAATTAAAAGCGCTTTATATGCAGTTTAGCGCTTTTTATGGCGTTTATGAACGTGCCCAAAAAAAAAAATCGATTTAGCCAACGAACTTATTTTTCATAACAAACAGAAATGCCACTAGAACACTGTTCAAATTAAGCAACTATGAAAAAGAGCTAGAAAAATATTAAATTTAAATTAAGTTTTATTTTTTTCAACATGTTTTTATATGTTAACAGCTGTAATATTTAAAACTTTCTACTACTTTGCCTTCTAGGCGCTATTGATGTGAAGCTATTAATTTTGCAAGCTTTTTCTTTCTTTCTTTATCTTAAATTTATGGCCTACATTAAAAAAAATGGAAGACACAAATTTTTAAAAAATAAAAAAGCAAGTCATTAGAATACATTTTAACTAAAAAAAGCTTTTGCTAAGAGCTTTTTTAAACATAACAAGATTAAAGATTAAATCCAAACAATTGATGTTAATGCTAAATAGACTTTAATTTGTCGCTTAATACGCCTGTAGTCAAGGACGCACACACAAACACACACACAAACACTGAGATAAACGAATTTGCTGCCCTAGCTTAGCTATTTTTATGTTAATGTGGTTTACCAATTAATAGATAAAAATCCAATTTCAAACCTAATAAACTGTTAGATACAACAGACATACACCAACGCAAACACGCCAATACCACCTTGAAATTTATATCATTATCGCGCAAAATTATGTCCGGCAGCATTGTTGATATTTTTTGCTTGTGTGCGTCAAAAATAGCAAACAACACGTTTAGGTCATAAACAAAAGGTAAACAAAATCAGTACTCAATATTAAAAGCGACGCACAGGACAGAGAGAGTGAGAGAGAGCAAAAACTAAATAAAAATTAACAGACTGCAGCAAATAAAAATGTACCATAAAACATTGCCAATGATGCTGCCACATGTACCACAAAGTTAACACATTGAAAGTTTGCCCATTAAAATTTGTCAAAATGCATTAGATAAAATTTATCGCTCGCGACTCGCGTGCGGCATTTCTTACTTATCGGTCGGCTGCATGTGCTATTTGGCTGTTTCCGTTTTATTCATGACTTGTAGTTCTCGGCAAAGCAAAGTTTGGGCTAATATTTGCACCAACTGGGTGGTTGAAGTGTTGGCAGATATTTTTGCGTATCTGCATGTCGTAAAAGTTTTTGTGACTCCACTTTGTGCGAAAGTGAATTGAAAAAGTTTTTACGACTGAATTGCGTTGAGTTTTGAAAATCAATAATAATATTTAAAGTGCGTGGCAAGGACAAAAGTTTCAGGAAAATTAAAACTTTAATATAATAAAATTTTAAATAACCTTGCGGCAATTGCGTGGATTAAATGTTAACAAAGAGAAATAGCCATTGATGATAGAGAATAAAATTAAATTAAGTCAAAATCAATGAACTCTCTCCAGTTAAGAGTCTTTTCAGAAATTTATAAATTATTTTATTTTTTTTTATGGCTATCATAAATCTTTTTTTCATATTTTTTTCTGTCAGTAACAAGCTAATTTCTAGAGGATTCAAATGAAATTTTGGCAGAGAGTTTAAATAGTACCAGGCTTCAGGCACACGCAAAGAAATTTTACTGAAAAATGCACCGACTATACTTCGTTTGCAAACTGTATTTGCAGTAAACGAATATTCAGTTGTCATCAACTTCAAAATATTCTTGCTTGAAACGAAAAAATAACGAACTTGATGAAATTTTATCATTGTTTTTGAAGTTCAAGTTTAGCCGAGTGTGCTGGCGTTCGAGTCTAGGAACTCGTTTGACCTGGGTTCAACCCCCAACAAGAACACTAAATATTTTTTTTTTTTTATTTTTAATTAATGTTTTTTAAGTAAACCTTATTTTGACGTTTATTTCTGACGAAGCAGTTAATGAAACAGAATTAGAATTTCAATAAATTAATTAAAATTTTCGATACACAGCCAGGACTCGAACCCATGTCTTCCGCATGACAGTCTAGCAAGCTTCCATTGAGCTATCGTGAGATATTGTGTAGAAAGAATTTTTTTTTTTGGACCAAGAACAGACTTGGACCAAGACCAAGACCAAGATCAAGACCAAGACCAAGACCAAGACCAAGACCAAGACCAAGACCAAGACCAAGACCAAGACCAAGACCAAGACCAAGACCAAGACCAAGACCAAGACCAAGACCAAGACCAAGACCAAGACCAAGACCAAGACCAAGACCAAGACCAAGACCAAGACCAAGACCAAGACCAAGACCAAGACCAAGACCAAGACCAAGACCAAGACCAAGACCAAGATCAAGACCAAGACCAAGACCAAGACCAAGACCAAGACCAAGACCAAGACCAAGACCAAGACCAAGACCGAGACCAAGACCAAGACCAAGACCAAGACCAAGACCAAGACCAAGACCAAGACCAAGACCAAGACCAAGACCAAGACCAAGACCAAGACCAAGACCAAGACCAAGACCAAGACCAAGACCAAGACCAAGACCAAGACCAAGACCAAGACCAAGACCAAGACCAAGACCAAGACCAAGACCAAGACCAAGACCAAGACCAAGACCAAGACCAAGACCAAGACCAAGACCAAGACCAAGACCAAGACCAAGACCAAGACCAAGACCAAGACCAAGACCAAGACCAAGACCAAGACCAAGACCAAGACCAAGACCAAGACCAAGACCAAGACCAAGACCAAGACCAAGACCAAGACCAAGACCAAGACCAAGACCAAGACCAAGACCAAGACCAAGACCAAGACCAAGACCAAGACCAAGACCAAGACCAAGACCAAGACCAAGACCAAGACCAAGACCAAGACCAAGACCAAGACCAAGACCAAGACCAAGACCAAGACCAAGACCAAGACCAAGACCAAGACCAAGACCAAGACCAAGACCAAGACCAAGACCAAGACCAAGACCAAGACCAAGACCAAGACCAAGACCAAGACCAAGACCAAGACCAAGACCAAGACCAAGACCAAGACCAAGACCAAGACCAAGACCAAGACCAAGACCAAGACCAAGACCAAGACCAAGACCAAGACCAAGACCAAGACCAAGACCAAGACCAAGACCAAGACCAAGACCAAGACCAAGACCAAGACCAAGACCAAGACCAAGACCAAGACCAAGACCAAGACCAAGACCAAGACCAAGACCAAGACCAAGACCAAGACCAAGACCAAGACCAAGACCAAGACCAAGACCAAGACCAAGACCAAGACCAAGACCAAGACCAAGACCAAGACCAAGACCAAGACCAAGACCAAGACCAAGACCAAGACCAAGACCAAGACCAAGACCAAGACCAAGACCAAGACCAAGACCAAGACCAAGACCAAGACCAAGACCAAGACCAAGACCAAGACCAAGACCAAGACCAAGACCAAGACCAAGACCAAGACCAAGCGTAGGGAAAGGATCAACAAAAAAGATGACTCTTTCAGCAAGGATCCCCAGAAAAGGCGCTTATGGTGAAGGCTCATAACAAATCAACCTTCACTACGCCAAAGCAGCTTCCGCAGTCCTGAACCAGATAATGAGACGGAGCTGACATTGCATATATGCAAGAACCCTGGATCAGCATAAATGGCAATGTCCTGGGTACCATGCAGGTAGGATTTTATACTCAAACTCATCCTCCAGACTAGAGCTCGCAAACTATCGATGGCACTATCGATACTATCGATAGTATCACACTATCGTGAATATCGATAGTTTTGGATGGACTATCGATGGTTTTTGATTTATATACTAAATTTTCTGATGGACCGCAGTTTTTGCTTTCACCCATACTACATGTCGTACAAGATGCAATGTCCATCGGACATGTAGTATAGTTTGAAAGGGCCTATTGATATTTAGATTTCATTGACAACACTGTTTCGGACATTGCCCTTGCTGTGAAATAACACTGAGCTCAACTGGTAACATGATGACAACTGGTAACATGATGGCTCAGCAAAGCAAAAATATAAAAATTTTAAAATAAAATTAAATATTTTTATGAAAAATGTGAAATTGAAATGATTTTTTGTTTGACCTCATATTCATTTTGTAAACAAAACTTATTTTCAAATGAAACGGACATGTTTTCATAACACATAACTACTCTCAAAAACTATCGATACTATCGATTGCTAGCAAAAAAACTATCGCACACTATCGATTGTCACGACTATCGATAGTTTGCGAGCTATAGTGCAAACGTTTGTAGCGCATTGAACGAAGCGAGGCCGGTATAGAAAAGATATATATTCTTGATCAGCGTCACCACGTGAGTCGAGCTATCCATGTTCGTCCGTCCGTCCGACCGTCTGACCGTCTGTGTATGGACCGTATACACAGGATAAGAAGAAGGAGTTGAGATATTTGGTTGAAACTTTTTACACATGCTCACATGAATCCAAGAATCTTCATTGTTGAATATTTTTGGAATCCGCCCAAGGACACGCCTACCTCCCATACAACGCAAAAATTGAGAACTGCATAACTCAGCTCATAAGTAACTTACAACAATAAAATTTTGTGTGTATGTGTTCTGTATTAACACAAAGATGTCTTCGTAAAAAGGATGTCATCCGCTGAAGGACACGTCCACCTCCCATACAACCCAAAAATTGAAAACGCAATAAATGAGCCTATGTTTAACCAACAAGAATAAAACTTAGCACGTGTGTTTTTTATAACAAAACAAATATGGTTTTGGAAAATGGGTGTCATCCGTCCACGCACACGCCTACCTCCCACACAACCCAAAAAATGAAAACGCAATAAATATGCCTGTGTTTTACCTAAAGAGCTTTAATTCGGCACATGTGTTTTTTATAACATAACAAAAATGTTTTTAAAAAATGGACATCATCCACCTACGCACACGCCTACCTCCCATACAATGCGAAAATTGAAAACTACATAAATAAGCTCATAATTAAACTACAACAATAAAATTTGGTGTGTACGTGTCTTGTATCAATACAAAGATGTCTTCGAAAAAAGAACGTCATCCGCTTACGGACACGCCCACCTCCCATACAACCTAAAAATTGAAAACGCAATAAATAAGCCTTTGTTTAACATAGAGAGCTAAAATTATGCACGTATGTTTGTTATGACAAGATAAAAATGGTTTTGAAAAATTAACGTCATCCGCCCACGGACTCGCCTACCTCCCATACAACCCAAAAAATGTAAAACTCAATAAATAAGGTTATGTTTGTCATAGAGAGATCAAATTAGGTATGTATGTATCAGTGGCGTAGCGAGCATAACTGGCGCCAGGGGCAAAACAATTTTTTGGCGCCCCCAATGAAAAAATGAAAAAAATTATGATATATTACACAGTACGACAAAATCAATTTTTTTTTAGTACACATGAGAAATGTTAACAGAATATGAAAATAGGCTTAAAATAAAGAAATACGTGTCTCGGCGATTTGCTGTAGCACGTCAAAATTTTGAGAAAATCGATTTTAAAGATTCGAAGGATCGTGGAGGTTCACTTGAAACGTAGTACTATTATAAAAAGTTCTATAAAAACAGAATGGGTGAATGGGTAAGTGCTTGAGCCAGTTTTGAAAAGGGAATTAAATTTGGATTTGTTTTTATAAAAAAAAAACATTTTTTTCCGCTAGATGGCGCTTTAATTTTCATGTAAAATTAAAAAATATCCAAAAATGTAATGTAATTCAATGTAATGTAAATGTAATGTAAAAATACAAAAATTAATATCCAAAAATGTAATGTAATTCAATGTAATGTAAATGTAATGTAAAAATACAAAAATTAATATAATGTAATATACAAGTGCGTGAAGTAAGGAAAGCTGAACGTATTGTAATGGAAAAAAACCATTCATACGTGAGAGAGAGAGAGAAGGAGGAAAATGAGAGAAGACTGCAATTAGTGACAAAGTAAAAAGGTTGGTCGTTGGCTTAGAACGTTAAGGCGCAGATAAGAAGTAAGGACAATCGACCGCCATATGGTTCAAATCCCAGACGACTTGTTTTAATTTTTTCTAATTGCAGAAACCCCGATCTGTAAGCTAGTTGAAATAATAATAATATTTTTAGTTTGATCTGGCTCGGAGCCCCGAATCGCTGAATCAATCAATTCCCGGCCAGCGAAAAAGATTCTACTTTAGTTATTGGATTTCAAATCAACAACATTGTATTTTTAATGAATTTCGTACATTTTTTGGATATTTTTTAATTTTACATGAAAATTAAAGCGCCATCTAGCGGAAAAAAATGTTTTTTTTTTATAAAAACAAATCCAAATTTAATTCCCTTTTCAAAACTGGCTCAAACACTTACCCATTCACCCATTCTGTTTTTATAGAACTTTTTATAATAGTACTACGTTACAAGTGAACCTCCACGATCCTTCGAATCTTTAAAATCGATTTTCTCAAAATTCTGACGTGCTACAGCAAATCGCCGAGACACGTATTTCTTTATTTTAAGCCTATTTTCATATTCTGTTAACATTTCTCATGTGTACCAACCACTGTCGTACTGTGTTATATATAGTTTTTAATATTTAGTGCAAATAATTATTATGCACTTATTAAATTACATTAATACAAATAACACTATGCGTCAATATCAGAAAAAGGTTCTGTACACGACAGTTCATTATATTTTGTTATAGATTTAGGGTCTCTTAACACGAAAATCGCAAAAAAGTTTTTATAGTTAAGCCTAGAAGGGTAAACTGGGGTACCCTTGACTTTGGTGCACATTTGACTATGATGTTTTTGGTATGAACGAACCGTTATTTTACAATAATTTGTTTTATAATAACAGAAAAGTTCTTGTGTTTTTACGCGCGTAACTGTTATTTTCCGTTATAAAAGTTAATCAAAGTACCTTTTACAAAAGGTAAAAACTATTTTACATGAGTTATAAAATTGTGGCAGTTTAATTTGTTTATTTAAGTTTATAATTCTTAAAAAACATATTTTTTAAGAATTATATATAGAGCTTTAAGGCCAAATAATTCATGAAGTAACAAGGCTTGCTACAACAACAAAATTTTTTTTTTTGTTTTTTACAAAAAAATCTTTGCAGAATCAATGCAGTCAACTTTTTGAAATTCTGCGACTAGCAGAAGAGTAGAAAAACACTGAGCCGAGAGCATTTGGGTACATTTGACATTGTTGATTGGGGTACTTTTGACAAATGTTAGTTGTACGAGTACAAAGATGGAGTAACATCGAGATGTTACCAATTCATTTAAAAGTTTTTTACTTTATTTCTAAATTGGTTTTAATAAAAAAGGTGGTTTCAAACGTCAGAATAGGAATATCATTAGCCGAAGAAATAAAAGGACATGAAGAGAGCAGAACGTTGGTTAACGAATGAAGAATGAAAGTCTAAGGATATTAGTAATTCTGAGCTTTGATTCTTTTGGGTTGTTCTTTGATGCTAGTCTTATTTTTTTCCAAGTATTCAGCCACTTCACTTTTAAATTATTTTTTATGTAGAGCATTAACATCAGTGGAATTCCCCAAAGCGTTAAAGACACTTGTGGTTATCGTTAACTGGCCCTTAACTACCTAGCCTGTTAACTCGTATCCATAACATCTTTGCTAGCAATGTTTATTCCTAACTTTGACAGTTCGTTAAAGATAACTGTTGCTTGCTTAACTACTCGCTAACTGAAATAATAAAGTTTATATTTTTTTATTTCAATTAAGTAAATTTTACTATATTTAATTTTGACATCAATTGTATCGAACTGATCATGTTTCATTCGATATTTTAACTCTATTCTACTCTTACAAACACGAACTAAAGATATATTGAATTTTTGTATGAATAAGGCTGATCTATTTTGAGAAGTAAAGCATGACTTTCTCAAATTTTTCAATTTCTTCACAACAAAATATTTGTCAGAACTTTCACGCAACAAAAAAATGAATGTTGCGAGTGGAATTTCACGCAAACAGACAGAGTACTAGGATTTACGTGTTTTTTTAAAGATTATATAAGATTTATAAGATTTTTAAAGTTTTTCTCACTTTTTTAATTTTTACTTTTGGATGAGTAGTTTTTGCGCTATCATAATTCATAAAAAATCGAAAACTATTTTAATTTTTAGTGAAGAATATAAGCTACCGCCGAAAGAAATGCGTGCAAAAATACGGCCAGGAGATGCATTTGAGTGAAGACGCTAAGATTCGACATTATACTGTAATTTACATATTTTATTCAATTTTACACTGATTGATACCGTGTATCACCGGTGATACCGTGTATCAATCAGTGTAAAATTACAATACTGTGTACCATACCTTCTTTCCAACGACTCAAAGATGACCAAAGTCGGTTAAGATTTGACGAAATGGCACCACTTTGTATGATAGCAAGCCTATACAAGGAAATCGGTGTTTGATGACGAAAAAAAAAACGTTCAAATTGCCACCATTCAGCTAATTCTCAACCGATTTTGATATTTTTGAGTTCAATGAAAAGGTACATTTACGTGCAATGAGTTTTTGTGAAAATAATAATGTTATTCATGCAACATTATGTCAAAAAAATTCATAGAAACATGCATTTTTTTGTGAAATTAACGAAACACTAAAGAATTTGCTTCGCTACACGCTTCATTTTGTATTGAATCAAATTTATTTTTATACAGCCTTATTGTACGTGAAATTCTTCTGAAAAGAAGAGCAATTTAGTTTTTATTTCCGACAAGGCAAATGGCTATAAAAATTCAATGAAAGTCGGCACAACAAAATTTGACCACTTCAACTTAAAAAATTAATTACAAAAAATTGTGACGACATTGAGAAGTCTGACAAAGTGCGATGGACTCACAACATGTTCCTCTTTAAGAATTTCTATAAGGTTTGCTTGTGCTTTTTTAGTCGTCACACCGTGTTATTGAATTAATTAATTAAAACAAATTTTTTTTGCAAAATTTTGTTTGTCTTGAGAATGATTTGGCATGATGACACCCCCTGCCCCCCCCTCGCTACGCCACTGGTATGTATTTTATACCAATACTAAGGAGTGTTAAAAAATTGGAAGTAATCCGTCCATGAACACGCCCACCTTCCATAGCGAAAGCATAATAAAGGCATTAACTGAGAGCTACAGGAATAAAACTTGGTATGTGTAAATTTTTCATCAACATTTAAATGCATATAAAATATAGGCTTCATCCACCCACGAACACGCCCATTTACAATAAATTTTAAATAAACTTTTCAGTGCGGTATTTCTAATTATTCTGTCATATTAAGTCTATCAGATATTCAGGTTCAAAATAAAATTTTTGATTCTCTTTATAAAAAAATGTGACTTTTACAAGTATTGTTTCTTATATTTTAAGCCATATTTCAAATTATTGGTGATGCAACGTGGCAACCGTGGCGTGCAGGTTAAGTGTGTGGCTTAGCACGCTCGGATTCCGAGTTCGATCCCAAGTCGCGTCGAAAAGTTTTTCAATAAAAAGTTTTTTATGATCGGTCACCACCTCGCTGCAGACAATGGCAAGCCTCAGAGAGTAAAAAAAGGCATGTAAAGCTTCTTGAGAACATGAACTTTAGCCGTTCGGAGCAGGCATAAGACATGTTGTTTTTTTTTTTTTTTTTTTTTTTTTTTTCCCCGTGAGATGAAAAGCATCGAAAGCCTGAGTGCGGGACTTTAATCCGCTAAAAACACCTCTTCATCTGACCCCTATATCCCCCCGGGACTACCGTTAAGTATTGCTTCGGAAGGAGGGAGGACTGAGCACCTATAGCTCACTAGTCAGCTGTCGTTAGTATTGTCATGTTTCTATGTACCCCTTCTATTATCCGTGTAGGATACTTGCACTCTGGTACAGACACCCAATACTAATCTAAAACAAGAACTACCGTCCACTAGCGTAGCAGCCATGCTGAATTGGTTGCTCTCCTTTTTTCAAAATTAAAATGTTTATTCTACGGGGGGAGACCGCTTCGGGAGCTGATCCCTACACGCAGGCGCATAGTCTGACCCCTGCGGTCTCTTCTTGTAAGGGAATGACGCAAACGCAACGTCGACTACGGTTCCTAGCAAGATTAATGTTTATGTTCAAACCCCAAGGTTGGTTGGTGGCAAGGTTGAGTATTCTTTACTCCTATGTACTTCTTATTGCGTTACGAAGTCTTTCTGCTCGGCGCAATTCTTTCATTATTGCACATGCCGTGTTGCAAACTGAAGTCCAGTTTCCTTCTGAGGTAAGTATAATGTCCACCAAAGTTTCCACTGTTGGCGACCTACCTACTTTATTGCTTAGCTCTAGTCTTTCTGGGTTAAACTTTGGGCAGTCAAAGAAAACATGCTCTGCATCTTCAATAACATTTCTTGTACAGAAACTGCAGAAAGGATTTTCTTCGTGCTTGAATCTATGTAGGTACGATTTGAAGCAGCCGTGCCCAGTAAGTATTTGGGTGAGATAGTAGTCTACCTCACCGTGTCGTCTATTTAGCCATGGTTCCAAATTTGGAATAAGACGTTGCGTCCATCGTCCCTTGTGTGATGCCACCCAGCGCATCTGCCACATCGCCACACTGCGGTCACGTGTTATCCTACGTTTTGAGGATTTAGGCAAGTCGCTTGGGAGTGAGCCACGCTCTCAGTCGCTAAAAGATCTAGAGGGGGAGTTCCCGCCACAACCAGTGCTGCGTCTGAAGAGACAGTTCGGAATGCACAGCATACTCTTAGTGCGCATATGCGATAAACCGAATCTATGCTTCGTAAGTAGGAGCTAGATTTGGTAGCCTCAGCCCATATGGGGGCTGCGTACAAGAGTATTGATCTAACGACAGTGACAATAAGCCGTCTACGGTTTTGTCTCGGGCCTCTGGTATTCGATAGAATCCTTGTTAACGCTGCAGCAACGCTTCCCGCTTTTTCGCTTGCGTATGTGAGATGCTGCTTAAAATTCAGCCTATGGTCAATCATGACGCCAAGGTACTTAACGAATGGTTTCGATACAATTGTATGGTCACCAACCAATATTTTAGCAGACTCAACGACTTTCCGGCTGCTTATTAGTACTGTCTCCGTTTTGTGCTCTGCCAGACAGAGCCCCGCTGTGTTCAGCCACTGCTGTACTACCATTACCGCTTGGTTGCACTTGTGCTCCGCTTCGTGCAAATGCTTTGCTACGACTACGAGGGCAATGTCATCTGCAAACACGATAATGTGGGCTCTATCCGGCAGCTGTAGACGCAGGACTCCGTCATACATTATATTCCATAGAACTGGACCCAGCACTGATCCTTGTGGCACTCCGCCTGTGATCTTATACCGTTCTGAGCCCGCTTCCGTTTCGTAGTGGAGAATTCTATCCTCGAGGTAGTCTCGGATAATTCTACGAAGGTAGAAAGGGACACCAAAGTGAGCAATCGCCTCCAATATTTTGGTCCAGTTAGCAGTATTAAAGGCGTTTTTGATATCGAGTGTTGTAACTAAACAGTACTCTTTATCACCGTGCATCCATCGAGTGCCTGCAATTGCATTAAGCGCCATATTTTTTACGGCTCCAATGGCATCTGTAGTTGATCGGGCCTTGCGGAATCCGAACTGCTGGTTAGAAAGGTCCCCCGCATCTTTAATAGACGCCTGGAGCCTATTGCTTATCAACCGTTCTAGGATTTTGCCGGCAGTATCGAGCATACAAAGCGGACGATACGCCGATGGGTCCTCTGAGGAATTAGTATTCTTCGGGATTAGCACCAGTCTTTGCCTCTTCCACAATTGTGGAAAGACGCCTTCTTTTAGGCACGCATTGTACAGGTTAACAAACACCTCTATTTTCTGCATTATTGCAAACTTAAGCACCTTGTTTGGGATTCCGTCAGGTCCGGGGGCCTTTTTATCCACAACTTCTTTTGCTATATTTAGGAGCTCCTCATTGGTTACATTTTGAAAATTTTGCAACTCTACTTCATCTCCTCTGTTTATTGCTGGCGTGTCGGACTGTTGTGGAAATAGTGTGTGAACTATATTCCTCATTAGTACGGGACACGTGGGTGTTGGTTGTCTAAACACCGAAAGCTTCTTCATAACAAGCTTATACGCAAAGCCCCATGGCTGTTGCTCAGCATCGTCACAGATTTGATTGAAGCAATGGGATTTGCTGCTTTTTATAGCTTTTTTTAGCTCCATTCTAGCGGCTTTAAAACGCAACTGGTTTGGTAGAAATTCATCAGTACCTCTCGAGCGGTAGTATGTTCGTCTCGCTCTTATACAGCATCTTCGCAGGCTGGAAATTTCCTCAGTCCACCAGTAGACTGGAGCCCGGCGATTGTTACCTCTACCCTTTTTAACCATCGCGGCGTCACATGCCGCTTTAATAGTTGCCATCACTTGCAAAACTTTGTCACTTGCAGAGCCCGTTACTGACATATCTGAAAGCATGACTTCTAGGATACCAGTGTCCAGGGTGCTTTCTTTATATTTGTTCTGTTTTGTGCTCGCCCTTCTTCTGTCGGAGTCTCCCATGCTGAATATAATTGCGTGGTGATCGCTTCCGGTATAGTGTCCGGTTACGCTCCAGGCAGTTTTTGGTAGTGAGCTGCTACTTACAAAGGTAAGGTCAATTATGGAACCATACCCAGCTCTTTCAAAGGTGTTTTGCCGTCCAGAGTTAAGCGTGGCGATATCTAGGATCGCAAACGCCTCTTGAAGTGCTTGACCTCTCGGGTTTGTTCTTGTACATCCCCAGTCAGTTGACCATGCATTAAAGTCACCTGCAATTACTAGTGGGTGCTTTCCGACGGCATCCTCTGCTATTTCTTCTAGAACATTCGTGGCTTCTTGTAGAGTAAGGCTTGGGGGGAGATAGCAACTATAGACATAGAATCCGCCCAGTTTAGCCCTCACGAAGTAGTTCATAGATTTTGTCTCTCTTATTTGATGCTGTCGTCGGCCACAACTCCATATGGATGCTTTCCCGGATCTATCACTGATCTGGTATCCAGAGGTGTCAGTACGATATGGTTCGCTGAGTATGGCTACATCAGCGTTTTCTTCACGTACGTTTTGCTTCAAGAGGTCATGTGCAGCTTCGCAGTGATTGAGGTTAAGCTGATAAAACCTCATCTAGCCTTAGTCTCTCGTAAAGCTTTCTGATAGAACGGGCATTTAGTGCTTGTTGTTGCATGCCTTGTGTCAGGCTTCTTTTTCCGTAGGCAGAGCGTGCATATTGCAGCGTTTTTGCACTCTTTGGCTCGGTGGTTCAAGCTGCCGCACCTAAAGCAGGTCTTTGTGCAGTCCTCTTCACTCTTGCACTTTGATGCTACATGACCAAAGTCCATGCATTTAAAGCATCTCTTGGGGGTTGTTTTATGTCGTATGCGGCACATAACCCAACCAATTCTAATCTTGCCAGCCTTAGTCAGCTCTGAGGCGCTTTCGGGTGGCAAACTTAATGTTGCTGTTTGGGTGCCCCCATATGCTCTGCGTAAGCTGAGTATGTTGGATGGCAAGACTTTCTGCACAGCAAATTGGTTTTGTAGTGCATCGAGTACTTCCTTCTTCGTGGTGACCTCGTCGATGTCTTTTATCTCTATTTGCACCATTTCGGTTAGGATTTTAACTTCGACGTTGGTTCCGAGCACCGTTTGGACTGCATTTTGGAGCTTTCCGGATGCAGGGTCTGCGTTTTTCTCTAGGAGAAGTAATAGCTCTCCTTTGGCAGTTTTTCTTACGCCGCAGACGTTTTGACTCAACTCATTTAGTTGGGGTTCAGCCTTCACCTGTCTAAGGATATCAGCATAGGAAACTGAGCCTGTCGTTCTTATAACGATTGCATCCTTTCGAGGTGGTCTCTTCCTTGTTTTCCTAGGTTTTTTCCTAGGTTTTCTCTGCACTTTTGTCCACTTATTGTTTTGGACTGTTCTTTCAACTGGAGTGAGAGTATTCTCCATTGCTGGTAGTTTCTTTGAGCTGGATTCGTTATTTGAACCCAGCTGTACCACTTCCTCACGTGGGAGCTTTTTGCTCTTGGGCGCGGTTGCACTCTTTTTTGATTGGCCCTGGCTGGCTTTTACCTCAGACATCTTAGCCTCCGATTGGCCTTGAAGGGGCGTTTTATGCTTCCTCTTTTTAGCGGATGGAGTTGGCGATTGAGGTTCGCGCTGTTCTCCCCTTGGTCTCTTGGTAGAGCCAGCACCTTCCATGGGGGCTAGTGTCGGCTCTGTTTGTGTTTCCACATTTCTTCTTGTTGGCGGCTCCGGTTTTGATTGAGTCCCGGCGGAGTCCCGTTCATGCCGCACTTTGCACGCCTTTTGGTGCATTGCTGCAATTTCGTCCACGAGGTCTCTTAGAGGCTGGTGGATGCTTCTTCGTGGGAGGGCCATCATTTTCACCAACTCCTGGATTTTGACGGTTAGTAGATCACTTTCCGTCGTATCTTGAGCACGGTTTGTTAGTAATAGTGATGGAGGCGATGAGCGTGACCGCTCTATCGGTCTATCAGCCGCCTTCTGGGGAGAACGCGCAACTCTAGGGGTTCCCTTGAATGGGTTCTGAGTTTTCCATCCATATGATGAACCGGGAGTGCCGCCTTTTTGAATTTCGTTTTTATTTTTCCTTGTAGCATTATCTGCTACGGCAGCCAAGTTAGCCACCGCCGTAGCATTGCGGTCATTAAATGACGATGACTGGGAGCCCGCTTGCTCACTCCCTACAGTCACCGATACTGCTGTCGTGTGCACAATGTTGGTTGAGGCCTCCAGAATCCTTGCCTCTACCGTGGGGGTTTCCACGGGTGGATTTCCACTACTGTGGCTGCCACCTGGAGTAATTTTGTTGTTAGCCGACATTTATGCTTTTTGGTTTATTTTCAGGGGACCAACCCATATCCTTTTATACCTACGGACAGGTTTTTAAAGCTGCCGATCGCTACGGTACAGACGCAGACCAAGGAGCCGCCCAATTTGGGACAGACGCTCTTGGGTTTGAAGTGTTGGTTTTTTTTTTTTTTCGTATTTTTTCGTTATTTTTTTTTTTTTCGTATTTTTTCGTTATTTTTTTTTTTTTTTTTCCGTTTTTTTTTTCGTATGTTTTTTTTTTTTTTTTTTTTTTTTTTCTTTTTTTTTTTAGCATAATTCCGTTTTAACCTCCGGACAGGTTGAAAAGACTGCCGACCGATGCGGTACCGACGCAGACCAGGAAGCCGCCCAATATGGGACAGACGCGCCTGGATTTGTGTAACTGGAGTCCGCGGGGTTGTTAGGCCCGAAGGATCTGAAATTGATCCCCCCTGCGGTGAGGCATAAGACATGTAGGTCCACTTCTTTGTTTATTGTGTGCAAACATTTAATAACACACACAACACAATTGATCATAAGAATCTCTGTCAAAGTCCTTTCAACGGCTGAAATTTCCAATTAGTTTTTTTTTTGTGTTTCAAATTATTTTTATTGTATATTATACTAACCCTTAATTTGTATATCAAAAACATAAACATTATCAGAGAGAAACAATTAAACCAAAATTAATATAAGCGAACAAGCCATACAAATTTCCTAAAAGGTGGTTTTTTCGTTTTGCTCTGCGTTAAGTGGTTTGGACTCCAGGGCATAAAAACAGAATCAAAGTCATTAAAAAACGAAATCCGAAATCAGAAAAAATCTGAGGCCAACTAAAAACAAAATTCAGTTTCTTGACGTGGGAAGAACTCTTAAGTAACAGTTTAAATAATCAAAGTTTGTGTGACACGAAAAAGTTGCCAAATTTTTGACTGGTGCAACTAAAGACAATATTAAGAAAATTTATTAAAAATATTTTTGGTTAGAACTTATCTTATTTAAAATAAAATTTAAGAATATTTTAGAAATAATTGGAAAATTTGAAAAACCTTTAAAATTCAACCAAGATATTGATATGAAACGTTGATTAAATGAATTCAAAACACCTCTTTTTACAAATATTGACAAATGATGAATGCATAAAACTAAATATTTTGAAAAAATGTTTAATTTTGGGAAAAACTTAAATTCGACCAATTTAAAAACTCTCTCCCAACTAAATTTAACATCGATCAAAGAGCGAGTCTTGTCTCAAAATTTTCTTTGATTTTCCGAATGATAAAAGTTACATTCATATTTAGTTCAAATTAATAACAAAAAAGCCTACGATAAAGTACATTTTCACGTATTAATATAAAAGGTTGAATGAACGTATGAGTAATTTTGGTTAATTTAATTTGTTTGAAAAAATTCCAACAATTGCAATAAAAGTCTTGTAATAGCGTTTGAAAGCTTCACTACCGGTTTTATATTAATTGTCTAAATGTTAAACAAATTATGCCATCCATAAAAGTATATTTTAACTATTCTGGCTTGCTTTATCTCTTCATGGAAGAACAAACAAAATTTTTTAAATGTTTCTGTGACTGCTTTACACTGATTTTAACGTTTTTTTCTTTAATTGAAATTGCAAACGTTTTAATTTTGAACATTAGTTCATTATTGAAAAATGCCTTAATTTAACTCTTGCTCAATTTTATGGAATTCCTAAGCAACTCAAAAAGAATTTTTATGTCACTCATTTAATGACTTAAGTAATACGATGTATAAAAAACGGTTGCATAGCTTATTCCAGATTTTTGTTTTCATGTTTTATAGCAATTCTGTACTTTGGCGTTGTAAATTTATTATTTATATCCTTGCAGAGAGTCAAGAATTTGCTAGATAAATATCTTGAACGAAGTCATAAAAATTGTAAAATTCTGTCATTAAATGGAATACAGCTGCATGTCGTCAGCTCAATCATTGATTTAAATCAAGACGCGCCTTTCTCTAGAGTAAAATAAAAATAAAATTAGAAGAAAAAAAAAAAAAAAATTAAAAAAACAAAAGAGAAAAACTATAGAATTTTATGGTCAGTGCTTTTATGGCCATGGCTTAAACCACAACGAAAGCATACATACAAAAGCACAACGAAGACAATAGAATGTCACAGAGATAAAATCCTATAGCCTTGAGGACTATACGCCAAAATCAATGACGGCTTATTATACCGGCAAGTTCTCATTTGGTGTAACAACTCGATGTTGTTGTTGCCGTTGCCGTTGCTGTTGCTGTTACTTTTGCTGTAACGAGTTTTATTAATATGGCGGAAACATCCTAAAATTTTAGGACTACAAATTTTTCACACTTAATCCCTGCCACTAAATAACAAACAAACGAACAAGAACAGAAAAACAAACAACAAGCAGAATAAGAGAACAACCACAGGGCAATACTTTCGAATTCACGCGCTTAACCCGCTTCTTCATGCATTGCACACACTCATGCCAACACACACACACACACACAGACACGTACTTTTGAAGTGCCGATATTTTATGTTTATCCACAAATCGCAAAGTCAATGCGGCGTAGCTAACGGTTTTTCACCGATAACATCTGTCGCTGCTTCCTGCCGCTTTTATTTCTTATCGAACTTTATTAATCTACTTAATAAAAAAAAAAACACAAGTACACAAATACACACATCTACAAAAAGTCGCAAACATTGAATCATAAAGAGAGGTTGTAAAAAGGATATGTGCGAATTTTAAAAAAATACCATAAAAAGGGGTTTTTTTTTTTTCTTTAAAAAAGTACCTTTGTCAAGTTTTTTCGTTTTTGCTTACAAAGCCATAAAAATGTATTGCAATTTGTAGCTGCTAGTTTTTGTTGTTGTTGTAGTTGTTGCCACTTTCGAGAGCTACTAAAACAGACACTCTTGCTGCTCGGCGGCAAACATCTAAATCTTAGGTGTTCCCTTGGCAGCACCTGAGCAATATTGTTTGTGGGTCCAAGATGTTGCGCTATATCGTCGTCAGTGCCTTTTTTGTGTTTGTGTGTGTGTGTGTGTGTGTTAGTGTATTCTACACACACACAAGTAGAGTACAAATGATGAAGCCATATTTGTAGAAATCAGGCTACGATATGCTTAAAAAAGCTCATAAAAAGGTATTGGTTTTTGTGGCATGTTGTGGCTGGTCCTTTTGTTGCGGTTTTACTCCTCATTGTTGTTGTTGTTTTTGTTGCTTTTGAGCACCTACATGACGGTTTGCCATTTGTTTAGCCAAGCTATTTCCTGCGATTTGTATTTGTGGCTCATATAAAACTGTTGCGGCTGTCAAACACACACACACCCACACACACACACCCAACCACAAAAAAAAGGGTGCGAAATCCTGCACAAAAGACATGAAAAGAATTCTATAAAAAGGATTTATTGTTAAATTTATCGAAAGCAGCTTATTAGGATCAAAATTATGTAGTTTACCGTATGACAAATGGTGTTTGGCTTTGTTTGAGCCAAAACCAATCTAAAAAAATATGTTTCAACATTCCAACTTTTTTTTTTTTCTAACTGCAATGAAATATACAAACGGATATTATGGCAATTGAACCATGATGAATGTGTTAACGGCATATTCACGGTTAAGCCTTTTTTTTATTAGAATTGGCTGTTGATATTTTTTCGTTATCTTTATGACGGTTGAAAGTTTTTGCTGTTCAATAATATACAAAGTTTTTTGTTTTAACAAATGTTGTAAAAACATTTGGTAAAAAAAAAATTCAACAAAAATTGTGTTCTTCATCTCTTATTCTTATAAACCTTGCCCACAGCTATGACGTCGCCCAAAAAAATATAAAAAAACAAAATTTTTCAAAAGGGTTTTGTGTAGAATTTCAAGTTCATGTGGTTATAAAAAAAGTTAAAAAACTCGTTAAAAATAAAACTCGTTATAGCAAATTGAACTAAGTTATAAAAAAATTAACGCCATAAATTGGCCACAACCATATTTAGCTGACATGCCTCCTCTTTCTGCAATAGTCTGGGGACTTTGCTTAAGTTTATCTTTTATAAAGCATCTTATTTATTAAGCATCAAAACTTTTAGTTAGAGTGAAGTAAAAAAGTTTTCTTACCAAAAATTTTACTTATGTACAACTTGAAGGTCATTCTATACCTTTGTTGAATATTTTTCTTTTGAAATAAAATTAGCAGGTAGAGAATCACATCTTTTTAAAACAACTTTAACGCGGTCTTCAATGGAGGAAACAAACAAATAAAAGTAAAAAGGTACATAAAGCAATCAATATAAGAGTTTATTGGGTTCAATTGTTTATTTGATTTTATTTTTTGGTGAAAAAAATTGTGTGTCATGCAAGTTAACAGCGGTGACAATCGTTTTTCAAGGTTATCTCTAAATTTTCTAAAAAGTTTACGGATGGTTGAATGTATAGCCAATGCTAAAAAACTTTCAGTGAGGTTTATTTTTAATCCATCTGTCCGTCGGTCCGTCCCACCGTCCGTCTGTTTGTTGTGCGTAAACAAAGGATAAGAAGAAGGAGTTGATATAATTGAATGAAACTCAGTACACATGGTCAAATGAATTCAAGGATCTACACTATTGAATATTTTTATAATCCGCCCACGAACACGCCTACCTCTCATAAAACGCAAAAATTGAAAACAGTATAAATAAGCTCATAATAAAATTAGTTATGTATGAATTTTATATCATAACAAAACTGTCTTCGAAAAATGGGTGTCATCCGCCTACGGACACGCCCATACGCCATACAAGCAAAAATTAAAAACTCAATAAATAAGCTCATGTTTTACGTACAGAGATAAAATTTGGAACGTATGTGTTTTATATCAAAACAAAGATGTCTTCGAAAAAATTAATGTCATTCGCCCTCGGCCACGCCTACCTCCCATACAACGCAAAAATTAAAAACTCAATAAATTAGCTTATGTTTAATCTTCAGAGACAAAATTTGGTTGGCATATTTTTTTTTAAACAAACAAAAGATAATTTTAAAAAATGAACGTCATTTGCCCGCAGACACGCCCTTCTCCCATAAAACCTAAAAATTGAAAACGCAATTACTAAGATTATGTTTAACGTACAAATATAAAATTTGGTACATTTGTATTTTAGAACAAAAGTTACATTCTTGGTTAAGATGTCCTTTATTAGAAAAATTTCGTTTTCTATAAGAACATGCAAGTTGCCTAAAATTTCCAAGAAATTTACTCCACAACAACGTTCTTACCTGAAATACACAAAAACTTTTTAGTACTAATTTTATTTTCTAGTGAAATAGAAAAAAAAATCAATCAAAAATGAAAATGCTGGATTTGAAAGTAAATAACTCAGTCATGCTACAAAGGATTGCATTAATTTTTGTTTTTGTTTGAAATTTTGATTAATTGTCTGTCTGATTTTTGTTTCCTTTCTAATTTTTATAATTTTTCAAAGAAAAAACCTTTACAAATTTCTTTAGTTCGAAAAAAACTTTAATAAAAATATTTGTTTTTGAAAAAATATTCAAAACCAAAAATGGCATTTTTAAGGTTCTTTTATATGGTATGCATAAATATAGGGTTTTGTTTAAAGTTTCTATCATAAAAATTTAAATATGGTTATGGAGTTCAGTGACAAAGCCATGTACAGAAGAATTTTATATGTAAAGATACAATAAAAATTTGATTGATTATTTAGTTCATAAAAACGTTGTAATAAATGATTTTATAACATTAGAAATCTTAAATGTGTTTTTTAATTCTATGAAATCTGGTTTTTCTGAAAAGATTTTATATAACCTCTCACATAAGTACTTCCCCATATCTATTTGTAGAAGTGCTTGAAAATTACCACTTATCGGAATACTTCTTCTTAGGACATTCCTGAAGTTGTGAGGAACATATTTTGGACCAGTAAATTGACCTCACAATAAGCCACTCTCTTCATACACATCACTGATGTCACCACCAACTTGGCACATCATACCACATATTTTGCATAAAATATAGTCTTATGAGTGGCCAACCATCTTAACATACCAGCCAGAACATCAAAACCAGCCAGACAACAACACACCAGCTATAACATCAAGAACCCAGCTAGACAACATACCAACAACAATTACACTGGTTTACAGCCAATATGTACTTTGAATGCCACTATCCTTATCTCATGTAAAATCGGTCGCTAATTCCGAAAAAAAAATTATTTTTTTTTCTGTCACTCCGTTTTCGATATATTGCCCACTGTAGGGTTTTCAACGAAAAAAAAAGTTGGTTCCACTTAATTGCGTATATCTCCAGAACCAACAACAGTAATCAAACAAATGATATATCAAATAAAAGCTAATAAAATTTCTAACAAACAATGCACACACAATTTTTTGGTCGAGTTGTTAGTTTTGGCGGAATAAATTCTAATTTCGGGGATTTTTTTTATTTTTCAGAAAAATTTAAAAAAAAGACAAAATAGTTGCAAATTTCGTTAAGAAATCAAAATATTTTATTACTTTTGATATTTTTTACTAAAAGCCTTTATTTTTCCAAAAAAATAAGCTATTGTTTTAGAAAATCTATTGAGAAATGAAAAAGTTGTGTTTAATGGAACGAAATCACCCAAATTGTGTGATTATCAATTTATGCATTTGGACTTATTTTATTGCCATAATAGATTTCTGAAGTATGTCACCTTAACATTGGGTCTCAAAAAGTTGAATTGTTGCATACGAGAAGATTCCATCAACAGATGAAAGCAATTGAGAATCGGTACCAAGGATTTTGGGACGAAGGAATGATGGGCGACTATTGTTGGTTTCTCATCAGAGAAACCGATCCCGAATTAACGACATAACAAGAATTCTAATCATTATGAATTTCTGAATGATAAATAAAAATTATTTTCAATGTAAATAACAATATAAATGATTTAATGCAACAATAAAAATTATTAATAATAATTATATCCAATTTAAATACTGTAAAAATAATGTAAATTATTAAAAGAACAATAAAAATGAAGAGTATATGATTTTATTGCAACAACCTTTAGTTCTCATTTTTTTTTTTTATGGCAATAAAATAAGTCCAAATGCATAAATTGATAATCACACAATTTGGGTGATTTCGTTCCATTAAACACAACTTTTTCATTTCTCAATAGATTTCAACAATAGCTTATTTTTTTTGGAATAATAAAGGCTTTAAGTAAAAAATATCAAAAGTAATAAAATATTTTGATTTCTTAACGAAATTTGCAACTATTTTGTCTTTTTTTGGAAATTTTTCTGAAAAATAAAAAAAATCCCCGAAATTTCAATTTATTCCGCCAAAACTAACAACTCGACCAAAAAATGGTGTTTGCATTGTTTGTAAGAAATTTTATTAGGTTTTATTTGATATATCATTTGTTTCATTAGGGGAAGAGTGGCATGAAAGAGCCAAGTTTTGAAAGAGCCATCTTGATTTACGCGGTAGTTTTCATACGAATGCTTCTTAAATTATAATTTTTAAGAATCAATACTCGCCATATGGCACCCTCGAACATTTGACAGTTCACTGATAATAAACGACGTTGGTGTTTCGTATTTTGGATTTCTTCATCATTAAGTAAGTTTTTCAGAACATTTTATTTGTTTTGTGACGTCTTCACCTTTAAAACTAACAGTAATATTATTATACTATAATTTTATGGATATTTTAGGCCTACCAATAACATATTTATTTTGCCGGAAAAATCTTGATTTCATACTAATTTTTGAGGTTATGTTTCTTTGGACAATATGTTTTGAAAGAGCTGGGTTATTGTGGTATGAAGAAGCGTAAAGGAAGTTTAAATTATTTTTTTCAAAAATGTTTTTAAGTGTTTTAAACCTCTTATTTTGTTTTTGGAATAGGTCTTATTATTATAGATTTTCTTCAAAGCGATTTAATTTTTTTGCTAAAAATATTTTTAAGTTTTTTAACTATTTTTTGTTTTTAGTTTTGAATTTTTTTATTTATTAAATTTGTTTTTGTAAAAACAATACTTTTTAAAATAACAATTAATATTTTTAATAAAATATTCGTTAATTTTCGTGTTAAGTCTTGTAATAAGAAGATGGCTCTTTCAAAACTTTGGTTGGCTCTTTCAATGCCCATGTGTTATGAAAGAGCCGAATTTCATGTTTTTTATAAATGGCTACAGGTCCAAGAATATTGTAGATTTTGAAAAATATTTCATGGTATTACGTTCATAAATGAATGAGAAAATACTTTTGATACAAGAATTATAATTTTATTAATTATTATTATATATTTTGTAACTTTTTTAAAACTGGCTCTTTCATGGCACTCTTCCCCTACTGTTGTTGGTTCTGGAGATATATGCAATTAAGTGGAACCAACTTTTTTTTTTCGTTGAAAACCCTACAGTGGGCAATATCTCGAAAACGGAGTGACAGAAAAAAAAATAATTTTTTTTTCGGAATTAGCGACCGATTTTACATGAGAAAAGGATAGTGGCATTCAAAGTAGAAACAACTTTTCATTATTTGTAAACCAGTGTTATTAGCTACATATTACGCATTAATATTTATAATTATCTTTATAATATTATATTATATTATTTATATATTATATTATTTATTTTGATCATCGAACGACTTTTATATACACTAAGTTATTGTAGTACGTATACCAATACTAATCTAACACGCATTGAATTAAGTAGTATGTACTAGTACTAAAACGAAGTAGTTAAGTGCCGTTAGAACAATTCTGTACAGCAACATAGGCTAAGGCTGCGGTTATAGTGAGCGCCGAGTCAGACAGGCAGGCATGCAGGCAATGTAAACAAGCGAGATAGATAGCTATCTGCATCTCGTTTTTTCACACAGATTTCAGCCTGCCTGTCTGTCTGACTCGGCGCTCACTATAATCGTAGCCTCACTATAATCGCAGCAAATTTTGAGTCATACACTGAGACGTAGCGAGTTTTACTTCTGCTTGGTGTTTGTACTCTCTGCCCACTCTCATAAAGTGATAATCACCTCCATCCAGTACTACCCAGGGATGATAAATTCAGTACAAAAGTACTGAATCCAGTACTTTTCACTTTTCAAAAGTACTGGAGTACCCCCGCGATAGTTTCAGTACTTTTTACAAATATTGTTTTGAAATATTATTCACTTCACGGAGAAAATAACTAGCTTGTGATTCAGTCATAGTCGGCTCATAATTGTAGATGGAACCCCTGTTTTTCAGTTAATACGAGTTTTCTGGCTTCAATTCACGTGTAATGGCATTGTTATGTATCATTAGTGAATAGCCTGCCACATAAAGTTTTGCAAAATATATAAAAAAAAAGTATGTATTTGCCCAAATTGTCTGATACTTTTTGAAATGAGCAGTTCTTAAATATGTTTTTATGCAATTAAATAATCATTACCAACATCTCAGTGGAAGTAAGCTATACTAGCATTCGGAGGACGTGGGTTGGTGTCCTAATTTTACTTAAAAATTATTGATGTTTAAATTTTACTTAATGTCCTAATTTAAATTAAAAATTATTGATGATGACGATTATTGATTAAAGATGATAATTTAATTATTGGTATTTAATTTAATTATTGGTATTGCCAATGATATGTCAAATAAGCTGCTTAGGCAGAAATAATCACCGATATAAGTTTGCACTTGCATCTCAAAAGGTTGTATAATATTTATAATTATTTTCTATTAAAACAAAATCATTATTTCAAATAAGAAAAAATTATGAAATGCAAAATTATATCATCTTAGAATTGCCACGAATCATGCGATAATAAGTCATCTATTATAATGTGCGTTTTAAAGCATAGAATCATGGCTAATTTTTGTGCAAAATACTTTGTTCCTGCGTTCAATTATTTCCGTGATGTTTTCTTAACTTTGACGACAAATTATTGAAATGGTTAAGTAAACTTACACCGGAAAGTGTATTTGATGGCGAAACAAAGAAATTATCAATACCAAATTTAGAACAGTTGATGATTTTGAACTTTAAAAAATTTTAATAATTTTAAAATGGCAGAGTTTTAGACTTAAGTTGGTTGAATAAAAATGAATAATAAATTTATGTTTGCTAATTTATATAAAATTATCGAATTATGAAGTTGTTTCCGTACATCATTCGTCGGTTAACGTTGAACGTATTTTTTCTTTTCAAAATTTAATCAAAACAAAACGTCGCAATATGCTTCAAGCACGCACCCTTCCAAGATTTTAACTTTTACTATTTTTTGCTATTTTGACTTTAATGATATCAATTTTTTATACTTTTCTACTTAAATTTTGTTTTTTTTTATCAACTAATTATGTAACTTATTCAAAGATCCTTGCACGAAATGCAACATATTTATAACTAAAATGTGAACTAATGTTTACTTACATTTATTTTATATATAAATATTCGTAAGTTGATTTAAATTCAGACCCTTAAAACTTTGTTATGGTTTTTTACCTTTTTTATGTGAGACTAATAAATACATTTAAAACTGTAAATTTTAATTTTAATTCTTAATTTAGTATTTTAAGTATTTTTTGAAATCCTCAAGGTATCAAACCGAAATTTTGAATTACCTTCACTGGTCCTACCACGACCCTCTCCTTCTCTTCCTCTCCTTTTTTGAGTCAACACAGAGGCGCAGCGAGTATTACTTCTGCTCTGTGTGTGAGTGTAACACTCGCTCTCTACGAGAAAGAAAGACTCGCGACCAGTGTTGCCATATGGTCCGATATTTCGTATTTGTTACGATTTTCGGTCTTGAATCCGATGATCCGATACATGGTCGAAATTCATCAAAATGTTACGATTTCAGAAAAAAATTGATCCGACGTCCGATTTTGAATATTTTTCTTTAAGTATATGTATTGAAAAAAAATCAAGATAAAAAAATTGGTGGCAACTGTACACTTTGTTTTAAAACATCTGTGTCAAAACTCTTTTAACTAATGACAATGTAAGGAATGATGATTATTTAATTTTATTTTTACTCTTACTTTGTGTGCCGAATAGTATTTTGAAATATATATCAGCATAATATTTTTTAAATATACCCAATAAACCTTACGAATTTGCCTCGAATTGGAGGTGAATCCGAAATCGCAGATATTTATTTCGAAAACGAAGCTCGAAAACGTTTTGCTAATGAACCCGAGAGCGGGAGGAGAATGCAAACTTCATGCTCGAAACAAGATTTTTTTCATAATCGAATCACTATATAAATATATAACTTTACAGCTGCGTAATTTGCTTGCTTATTAAAACAAACGCTAGGGAACATGGGTTCGACTTCCAGACGAGGTAAAATAATTTGTTTTTGTTTAATTGGTGTTTTCCCTCTATTTTTTAAAAATTCTGAAGGGATCATGAATTTTATATTTAAATGTATTCGTTATTTTTAATAATTTCGGATTCATGATAATCAATAGACCTCGGATTTTGCATATTTGCATATTTTTGAAGAATTAAGATAGATAAATTCTGATGACACCAAAGTTCGTTTCATTGAAAATAGAGTGGAAAACGAAATGCATATTTTAAATTTTTTTGCATATTTGCATAAAATGCATATGCATATTATATGCCAAAAATATGCAAACTATGCAAAATATATGCAACATATGCAAAAAATATGCAAAATATGCAAAAACTTCCTATGATAAACAAATCGAAAAATAATATAAAAGCTACTCAGAGGATAGTATACATATTGAAATTTTATTAATTGTCAGATATTAAAGCAGAGCAAATGAAACGTAATACATACGATATTGTATAGGTTTACAAATTATTCAATCTCTGCAAACATTTGGAAGACGATTAGAAGATAAGATCATTTGGCCACGCGCTAGCGATTCGCCTAAGGGATCTTTGGAAGATGGATCGCTTTTCGATCGCCGAAGCGATGAATGCGCAATTCTCGAAGAAGTTCAAAATCTCTCTTCGCTCTTTCCGGCAATCGTTGGAAGATACATCGCTTTTCGATCGCCTAAACGATGAATGCGCGATTGACAAAAACCTTCCTGACGTTAATTCCGGCTATCGTTGGAAGATGGATCGCTTTTCGATCGCCTAAAGGATGAATGCGCGATTCAAAAAATCTTCAAAATCTTCCTTCGCTCATTCCGGCGATCGTTCGAAGATGGCTATTTAAAAAGCTTTCAAAATCTATCATTTAAATATGAAGCAGGCTCTGAAAATCATTTAAATTATTCAGAAATTTTAACTTGTAAGCAACTTCATGGAACTGCTAGTTGAAACTTGCAACAAATTGAAACGTTCAACAACTTTGCAACAAATCGCTGATGACCTCTAAAAGTGATGTCTTGGCCACTTGACATGTCTTGTCAGCGAATCACTTTAGACTCTTTCTGCCGATTCGTGAGCGAATTCCTGTCGAATCGCTTAATACTCTTCTCGGCGATGCGTTGGCGAATCTTCCCGGCGAATCGCTTAAGACTCCTCTCGGCGAATCGTTCACGACTCTTCCTAGCGAATCGCCTAAGCCTCATCTCGGCGATTCGTCGGCGAATCTTCCCGGCGAATCGCTTTTATGGCCTCAGCTGCTTACATTCGGCTATACCCGGAAGACTCTCAGAAGAGCTCGCCGACTATTGTTTCATCTTCCAAGCGATTCGCTGGAGATTCTCAGGCGATTGAAAATGTTTTCAGGGATATAATTGCTATTACAAAACATAACCATAATTTTCTCTAAATTATTAATTAAGAGGCTTTGGCGTTTCCTTCCAAAAACCATTTTGTAAGCGGAAAAGCTTCTCTCAACGTCACAGGAAATAATTGGAGCAAATTTTTATTTAATGATTTTTACATTTGTGACGGTTTCAAGTCCAGAACACATCTTCATCTTTGAGATTTAAAATATTATTTATTTATTAAATGATATTAAAATGTGGATTTATTTTCAAAATGGCTTAAAATATCTTTTTTAAAACCAGTCTAAAATCACCAGTTATGTTGTGAACTATATTTTTAGCTAGTGGTAGACCTTTCGCTTCCAAGGAAGTTAATTTTTCGGCAACTTTCTCAAAATTTGATTTAATATATATAAAATCCCGATAAATGTAGGGATTTTTTATCAGCTTTATTGCTTGCTTTATAGATTCAGAATCTTCTGGGTTCGGTGTTTCAAGAACCTAAAATGCAAATTTAGAATTTTTTTCTTTACCAAACTGAAGTTGGTATCGTCGTTGTGGGCCCATTTTAGTTGTTTTGTCGACCAAAAATAAATTTCTTTTTTTTCTTCATTTACCAAAGCGATGGTAAAGCGTTGGAAAGGGAAAGCAATGTAAAGTGGTACATATATATTATATATTCTTCTGCATTGCGCGCAGTTTAATATTTAACGATTGGAATTCAATATTTTGATGAAATTCGTTTGCATATATTTTGCATATTTTTTGCATATGTTGCATATATTTTGCATATTTGTGGCATATTTTTTTGCATATTTTTTGCATATATTTTGCATATTTTCGATATGCTTTTCAATTTGTTTTATTTGAACGATAAAACGTCTAGATAAAAAGTTTGGTATCAATCTGATTAAAAATATGAAAGTATGCAAAATCCGAGGTCTAATAATCAAATACGAGATTTCTGATCTACGTTGTTGTTGTTTTTGAAAATTTTACAGATCCGATGAAAATCCGACGAGCAGAGTGCAAAAGTTTCGATATGAACATTTTTTCGATGGCAACACTGCTCGCGACGAACTTAGCGGCACGACCGGTCAAAAGTCACGTGATTGTATATAAAATATACCGCTCGATCAACGGCAAAATCGTGCGCTTTTAAGAAGAAGGGCGATGTCGATAAGTACACCCACGGCAAAGGGGTACTAGCAGCTGCAACAAGACACGGCAGCATCAACGAGAAGGAACACCCTCTTCAGTGACATCCATATATTAGAGGGACACTCACGTCAAAAACACACCCTGACACCAGCCTACGTCTACCCAGGAACACCCACCTCAGGGACATCAACACTTAAAGGACAATCACGCTAACGAGACACCCACCTAAAAGGACTCCGTATTTTTCAACCTCTGAAAAAATAAATTCTTGTACAAAACCCTGGACAGCCGCTGAGCATACCCCGGCTGGAAAACAAAATAACAGTAGCGTCCAGAGGTTCGTTACAAAGTCGGCATATAACAACTAAAATAACCATTTTTTGAAGAAGCGAGAGTACAATGTCTTGCATGTTGGCTCGTTTCATATATAAAAATAATTAAGGAGGGACATTACACTCGCGGCAGAGAATACAGACCTTTTTTTAAAAAATCATAACTGAGTCAAAATTTTTCCAAATTTTTTTTTATTATTGTAGAGAATTGAACAAATTACAAGAAAAAAAATTCAAAAAAATATATTTTTCACTCCAACATGGTTTTATAGAACAGCAGTGCCAAGAAAAATTATTTGAAGAGTGCTACAACAATTACAACAAAAAGCGAACAATAACAACAAATCATTGGATTTGTGGCACACTCATTTTTTCCAACAACAAAAACACATAAAAACAACAACGTGCATACAACCAACATCCGCGCCAGCGCAAAAGTTCATATAAATTGAACACACAAAACAACAACACAATCCTTCAATGTTCGCAAATACAACAATAAATTGATATGAAGTAAGGGTGAAGCTTACGGCGAATTACAACAATCATTGCAATATTAAAGTTGTTGTAAGGTGAAAAGAGTGGAACATGTTAAAAACAACAACACGAATGCTGGCAGCACCCAAGAAAATTAACAAAAGGACAAACAAACAACAACACGCATGCTGAGAGTACCCAAGCGCACAAGTTAAATTGTTGAACACACAAAAACAACAACATGCAAATGCTTAATAAAACAACCAAGCATTAAGAAGCAATGATTTGACCTCAAACTGAATTCTTCGAATTACAACAATCATGAAAACATCGAAGTTGTTGTAAAGAGTGGAAAGAGTGGAAAGAGTTAGGCGGTGGGCATCCCTGTTATAGAGCTCCAAACTGGCGGCAGATAAAAAACAGAGTCCTCGTAGTTGCAGCGCTGGGAGTAGCAAAAATGTTCGGATCTGGAAAAATAAATGACTTTTTTAAATCTTAACACAATTGGTTATCGTATGACAGAAGCTTTTTTTTAAAAATTTTTTTTAAATTTTTGGTGATGTTCCAAATTTGAAAGTGTGTTTTTTCGAAATAAATATTGACTTTTAAAATTCATAAAAAATCAAAAAAAAATTTAAAAAAGCTCGTGTCATACGATAGCAAATCAAGTTTAAAAAAATAAAAAAAAAAATTTCGTTAAAAAATTAAAAAAAAAACGGCCAATGTCATGTTCCCCCTTAAGAAAATAATCTAGTTGGTAAATCCCTCTACCACCCTTAGAAGTGCTCCTGCAATTACTTCTTACTCTTATATTCAAATTATATATATTCTTGATCAGCATCACCACCTGAGTTGATTTAGCCATGGCCGTCTGTCTGTCCGTCTGTCTGTGGACACGATAACAGACACAATTTTCAAGCTATCGTAATGAAATTCGATATTTGAGTTTTATTTTTTTAAAAACAAAAGAACAAGTTCGAGAATAGACTAAATCGGACGAAAACCACGTCTATCTCCCATACAATTCCAATAATGAAAACTCTATAAAGAGGTTAATAAACTTAAGCCACAAAACTTAAATTCAGTATTATTGTATTCTGAGGTCAAAACTGAGGTGATTTAGAAAAATAAGCGTTATCTACATACTTACACGCCCACCACCCATGCAACCCTAAAATTGAAAACCATGTAAAGAGGCTTCTATTGAAGCTTAATAAATAAAATTAGATTTTTATAAATTTTATATCAAAACTAAGGTGTGTTAGAAAAAAGGGTGCCATCCACCCACGAATACGCCTACCTACCATACAATCCAAAACTGTACAACTCTATAAATAGGTTTTTAACCTTTATTGATGGAAAGAAGAAAAGTGGGCGTCATCAGCCTGCGAACACACCCACCTTCCATACAACCCTTAATGGTAAAAACTTTATAAATAGGCTAAAATTTACAACTGAAATTTAGTATTTTTGTATTTTCTATCAACCTGAGGAGTGTTAGAAAAATTGGCGTCAACCATCAACAAACACGGCCACCTCCCATACAACCCCAAAATTGAAAAATTTGTAAATAAGCTTATCTTTAAGCTGCAGGAAAACAATTTGATATCTATACATTTCGAGATAATAACAATACACTGAGGGAAATATGTGTTAAAATACAATGAAATTGTGTTCATTTTAAATGAATTTGTTTTTAAAATAGAGCTTGAAACAAATTCATTTAAATTAAACACAACTGTTCTTAAAGTTAAATTTAAAACAAGGGTTTGTGTTTTTAAAACAATGTGTTTAAATAAGAAAACAAATTTAAAACAAAAATTTTTAAATTTAAAACAAATGTTTTAAAGCATAATTTTTTTGATGCCATTTTTTAATTTTTTCCGAGTTTTTGATGACAGATTCGTAATCAGCGACCCTTGGGACCCTCCGAATACCGAATCTCAACTCCTTTCAATGAAGCTTGCATTTTAAATATTTCAATATTGAAAAACTGAATTAGTTTTTATTTTGATTTATGTTCGATATTTTTCAAACCAAGGAAAATTCAAAATTCAAAAAATGTCAAAGAAAGTTTCAAAAAAATAATGAATGAAACAAAATTGAAAGGAGTGTATAGTTGAAATTTAAACACAATTGTTTTCAATTTTGTTTTGTAGAAACGCAAAGGCGTTAAATTTATATTTAAAAATTTTTGTTTAATTTTAAAGTATGTTTTTTTTCTCAGTGTAGTAAATCTTTAAAATTTCATACAAAAAGAGCTATAATTTAAAAAAGTTTTTTTTACCCTCACGAATCGGTCTTCAGACTCTGAAGCACGGTCAATACCATTTTGCTCTAAATATGATACTTTTTTTTTAATATTCCGAGTAACTTTTATCTAAGTGTACCTTTTCTTTCTGATGGTCACATTTTTTGTCCAAAATTGAGCTTTTATGTTTGTCAATCTAACAATTGTCAATCACCAGAGTAATGATCTAAGAGTGCGTACCTTGCGATTCGCATATATGTAACTGTTATGGTACGAAAGGTTATTGTTAGAGTTGTTCAGGAAAAGAAAAACACAAATTAATTACTAAATAATTTTAATAACCATGTTTTTCGTAAGTAACCAGTAGCCTTTTTATAAAGTTTCTGGATTCTAAGAATCAAGCATTTTTGGTTATTTCTATTCGTTTATAAAAACTTTTCCAAACAAATAAAAAAAGGCTCAATAGCGCCGAAAACGTAATTTTCTTTAGGACTACTTTTGCTTCACTGAAGATAAATTAACATAATTACTTATAAATACTGCGCTGGTAATAAATGTAGCATTACAAAAATACTCCTTTTCTATTAATAGCTATACTATGTTTCTAGCCGAACTCACGTTGTGATTGTGAACTAGCAAGGTAATTGAATAAAAGTCTTAAAGACGAACGAAGATGAACGTAATGAAAAACAGATGAAGGGCGAAGGTGTGTGTTAATAATAAGTAACAAGCTGTTCGTACATATATAACATACATATGCTTGTGTGTATGCTACAATTTTCCCAAGTTGCTTTACAATTCCCAAAAATCATCCCATCTTCATCATCATCTTTTGATATCCTTGTCTGTCGCAGGCATCAAAAAAAGCTAAAAAAAGCAACAACAAGACACTGAATGGCAATACGTTGTTATGTTTGTTTTACAAGCTTCTAATGGTTTGGCTACCCCTGGCTCCGTATTCGATGAACATGTGGTTTTTTGACATGTATGCCATCCTCTTTGCCGGTGATATCTATGTATGTATATCATATGTAACGCTCACACATGCTTCACACTCGTCCCAATGTGCGGTGCGGTGCGGGTTCCCTAATTTGTAGAATGTGTTCCGCCGCAAAGTGGTAAAGCAATTTATCATTCGTCCAAATACACGAGCTGTCCGTTGTTTTCTGTTATTCTTGTTGATGTATGAGTAAGTGAGCAGACAGAGTGTAAGTGTGTGAGCAAATTGGTGTTTGCTATGCTTATGTATATGTATGTGTAAGTCTGTTTTAGTGTGAAATATTTGACATTTGCAAATGAGGACTTTGCTGACATTTAAATGTGTGTCTTTTATGCATGTGTGTGTGTGTGCGAAAGATTTTTATTTATTTCCGCTTAGAAAACCAAAAAGTTAACACTTTATAAATTAGCTTTGTAGTTTTACTCACTCTGGTTTTAACCACTTGCGGAAATTTAATGTTGCGGTTTTGAAGAAGTGAAGAAGTGCTTGAAAAACTTTTTTGCCACAAAAATAAAAAATTTAAACTTATTTGCTTGAATAACAGCTTCCGTTGGTACTGTTTCAGGTTTGGAACGAGAAATTGTGAATTTATCACCAAGTTGTCAGCAACAACTTGACGCTTCACCGAATTGTCATCAATCAATGAGATTTTGAAGGTTTTTGGCGCTGTGGCACAAACTTTATTTTTGATTTATTAAAAATCGACTTAAATAGCTGCCAGATAGGAATGGGTACACATGTGGTGACTAACAATTTTATAAATGATTGCATTCTTAATACTTTTTTATGGGAAAAAAGTAATTTGTTGAAGCTGTGTTACAGCATTTGAGAAATTTTTAAAATTTTAAAATTTTATAATTTAAATAAATAAGAGCTGTTTTGACAAAAAAAAAATTATATCCTGCACGTGTTCATATTTTTGGTTCAACTTTCCGTCTTAAGAAATTTTCTTTTATGCATTTGATTAAAATCTGTTGAACAAAAGAAATAAACGCGTTGATGTCAGTCAGTCACTGACTTTATTGACTGCGATACGAATCTATTTACACTATATTGAAAAATAAATTGCTAATTCACTTGTGTGCAAGGCAAATCCTGAAGACCTCAGACAAGAGCATAATGTATGCCACACACGCACCTATTCAAGTACAACACACACACATCAATAGGCACTCCTATAAATCGCTATATCTCCTTTACATGTATGTGAAGACGAAGAGCTTTCGATTTGGTCGCTGATACTGTTCTGCCTGTTCTTTATGTGCCATTGTTGTCATCATCTATGCTTACTGGTATTCACAGGAAATCCAACGGTATTGTTGCAGCTCATATCTTTGTGAGTGTGGCTGTGTTCGTCACACACACACACACACACTTGCATACTTTAGTGAGTGATGCGATAGACAAAAAGCTTAGTAAGCTTGGCCGGATGTAACATTTAATCATGTTGTCACAAAGAACACACACACACACACATACAGACAAAAGCAACAAAACTTAGCTACAACAACCACTACAACAATAACAAATTCATGGATGCATATGTTAATAAAACACGGAAAAATATCTCAGATACTCTTAAATATCCCAAGAGTTGCCATCTTATTGATTGATTTTGTTTTTATGAAAAGATGAGATTTTAAAATTTTTGGAATATTTTGATTTCGATAAAAATTTATCAATTGTTAGGGAACTGCATTTGAAATGCAATAAAAATATTTGTAAAAATTTTTCTTAAAATTGATTGCACTGCAAATAATTATTTCCCTATCATTGATTTAATTTCAAAGATTGCTTGTAAATAATTTTTATCCAAAACAATTGTATAACTTGGATGCGTACGGTTAATGAGTGGTAAGTGTGCTTGACTGCCAATCCAGAGGTCCAAGGTTTCATTTGCGACCATGCCATCATCTAACGATTTTATCTTACTTTTATTCTTTTCTCATATCTTATTTAAATTTTATTTTTTATGAAATTTAAAATTTATCAATATGTACAACTTTGGTAGTTGTGATAGATCAACAATAGATAAGCGTTAAATCAACAATAACTATTGAAACTTTGTTGAATTAACCAAGATCTAAGCAGACACCAAACTGTCGAAGCCTTTGTATAAACTTATATTAGCTTTTTGTAAGAGTAGAATAGAGAAAGTTAAGAAAAGTATTTGAGAATTCAATGCTGAAATGTATTCTTATTGAAAACAACTTTAATACCATGCTGTAAAGAATTCCAAGATCTAAAAACACTGACGTAAAACAATCTATCGAGTTAAGGAAATTATATCTAAGGATTATAGGGGTTCATGTTCCAGCTCAACCTGACTAACTCAAAGTTTTCAAAAACTTATGAAGGTCTTCGTGTGTAAATGATCCGGATGCAGAAAAATTCAATGTCTTGCTTCAAGTTTGCTTTGTAGTTTACAACCTAGTAATTTTTCACTCTGGTCTGAGACATAACAGGATGCAATCAAGATTGCAGTACACGACTTCTTAGTAAGTTGTTGCTGGCATCAACCGAGGTACAAAACTTGATGTCATCCACTGATTTCGAAGAACATAATAAACTTTATTAATGCAGTAATTAATTTGATCACCGCAGATTAAAGAAGAGTTTATTTGAATCCAAGATTGGTAATCCTACAAACAAGTTTCAGTTTCATGTTATTACGATAGGCAGATCTTTATTGTTTCATCTTAATTGGATACCATAGTAAAGTCCTCATTGACTCTAGCACATAAATCTTTAGCTACACACTGGGCCTGGATAAAAACAATTGAAGGTCATCAGCATAAGTATGCATTGTGATGTATGACATTCAGAGACTTTATGCAGAATACTCTAGCAAGCAAGGCAATATCAAATCGCCCGAATCAAAGGATAGGATAGTCATCAAGTATTTTAGCCACAGCAGTAGAACAGCTTTGCTCAGGGAGGAGACCATATTGTAGGTAAGATATAAGATTGAATTGACTCAAATGGTGGGATATCTGCTCAGCCATGAGTGCCTCACATTTTTGAGATAATAAGGTCAGAAGACTTATTGGGCGGAAATCACATGGACTGCAAGCATTTGATTTTTTAGAAACGGTGGTAATAGTCGCCACCTTTCAAATCTCAGAACAACGCGAGGTTGTGAAATAGTGGTTTATATTGTGATCAAGCAGACTAAGGACATGAGGTAAAATAATCTTTATAAACCGTATGGAAATTCCATCCACCCCAGATGCATTTGATTTTATTTTGCTTAGCATCGAGCTACATCGATGTCATGTATTGTCCTTAACTGAAATTCGTTAGAATGTTTAGTACAATTACTATCACTATCATCATTAACGGTGGTATGCATATCATTGATTAGAATCTTTTCTAGAAGCTTCGATGTCCTCATTGTAGATTCCAATACTTTTTAAGTTTTTCCACAACTGTTTTGAAGGAAGAGCAGGATTCAGTTTGGACTGGAAAAATGTTGACTTGGAAAGCCTAACAGCAGATGAAGTTTCGTTTCTGGCTCTTTTGTGCTCATTCCAGTTGAATGCAGTGGCTTGCGCTTGCATTTACGATAGGTCTTTGATCGGCTTGATTTATGACGTGTCGCATATCCAAGGGACATGAGAGTCGGAAAGAGTATTGATTTTTCAACAAAAAAGCTTTCATCGACTAAATGTGGCTACCAACAATCTGACCAGTTTATAAAGGACAAGGCAAGTACACATTTATCAATTACCAGAAAATGCATATGGGCATTTCTAAACTGGCGTTATGTACGTTTTGTACGAAAAAATTAAAAAAAAAAAATGAATAAGTCTAAGTTTTAAAAACTTTTTTTATAATTGCGTAGCTATTAAGTAGCACTATATTAAGTAAAATAATTGTAAAAATCGACTCTAAGAATTAAAAGATATAAGCAAAAATATGCACTGGCGTGACGTTACAAGAAACAGAAGTGGTTTTCGACTTAGATTAGAAAATTTGCAAAACTCTGCGAATTGGGCAAAACTTTTTATACAAAACTTTATTTGGAAGAATTTAAAATAATTTAAGTTTCTTGTGCTAGTTATCAAATTAAGAAATCTTTTCTCGGTTTTTTTTTTATTAGGCTGTCGTCTGACGTGACGTTACGTTACTTGAATTTCCATCGGAACATTTTAAGTTAACATTTTTTTTATAAAATATTTGACGTAAAGAAGACTTTTAACTCGAACCTCATCGACCATGAAAGGTTGGAAAAAAGTTCCACTAAAATACCTGTAACCAAATTTAGTAACGAAATCAGACAAACTTCGAGCAATGTGGCGTGAATAAACGGCTTTTCTTCTTAACGATTTTTTTATAAAATTTACTTAACTTTATAAAAATGCAAAATTTCACGCACTTTTGAACGTCAGCGTAGAAAAAATAGCACTAAATGCTTTTTTGTCTGGCGTGACGTTACCTCAGAATATCATTAAAAGCAAATCAAAATTTTACCGTTAATTAATATTTGTTTGCTCTTTTGCATTTATTTTGCGGTTAGTTTTTGTTGTAGCAAAAGTTTTGCATAAGAGTGCAATTGCACAATTACTCTTAGAAATGGAAATTGTAAAGAGAAAATGCTCATTAGAAATAAATAAAACTGACCAAAACTTTAACTTTAACTTTGAAGCCCGATATCTTGCCATCGCCACATGGGAAAAATTTGAACTCTTTAATTAAATTAATTTTTAATATTTCTCTTTAATAATACAATTAAAAAAAAAAAATTGGTTTACTTTAAATTTTTGGTCACGGTATACTTTTCTGCGGAAATGCCCATATTCGAAAAAAACTATGCAAATTGTTAACTTGGCCAACTTTAATAATGTTTTTAATACCATAACAATTAAGACTAAGGCCCCTATTCATCAGCCTTACTATTTTTTTAGCGAGCTATTTTTGTCTTTTTGATATTCACCAATATTTAATTTTTAAGCAACCGCTGACTTCTCTAAAAAATAGCAATCGATTCCAACCTAAAAACAAAACAATACCTAAGAGTAGGCTTGCTTTTTTAAAATTTAGTATGGCACTTCTACTTTCGAAGTTCGAAGTTTTCGAAACATAAAATGCAGCTTGCTTGGTGAATACTAAAAAAATAGTAAACTAAAACGCCTTCTGAAATAAAGAGAGTATTATATCGAGGGTGGTGAATACGGGCATAACAATCAAAAGTAAGTGTTCTACTTCGAGGATGATTTCGCTTCAAATATTCTTTATACAGCACACAGTTTCCAAATAGATCACATATATTCTAAATTTAAAGTAACTCTGCTTCGTTTTACATAGTACTGAGTTTGGAAGCACACAGTTTCCAAGAAAATTGCTTTTAATTGGCACAAAAGTTGATATATTCCGAGCGCACAAAACAATTCAGCGAAATAATACATACTGAAAAAGAAGGCCTAATGATGAGGCTTCAAAATGATTTTAGTTGCAACATTGTCCGATTCGATTTAAAATTAAAATAATTTTTTTAGAGTGTGCACATTAGACCATACCACCTTCTATGCAAAAAAAAAAGTGCGCCGTATACCAGCGAATATGACGCATTTTTGCAATATAATGACGATAAAAATTTTTTTGTTTTTTTGACCGAACGTAGGGGTTGCGCATTAACATATTTCTTCATATCTCTGGTGTTTACGGTCGGATTTTAAAGTTTGGTACATCAATGTTTTTGTCTCAAGAAGACCAATATGATCTTTACAGAGATCATTGACCTCAGGTGCACCGTTCTTGTATTTACCCTCCAGATCTCAGTTCCTACCATCCTAATGTGCCGCCCTTATATCAAAAAAAAAAGCCCTTAAAATATCATTAATCTTTTGCTCAGGAAGTATATCGATATCTTCAGCAAAACTATTTTTAAAAAATTTTTGAAAATTTTTGCCGAACGTAAGGCTCCCGTTTTTCATTTTCATCATATTTTCGGTATTAAAACTCTGGCCATATTGAATGACATATCGATGTTTTTGTTTAAAAGAGACCAATTATTTTTTTCTCCAAAATAAAAAAAAAAATATTCCTACAAGTCCTTGGAAGACCTTAAATTTATTTTAAATAATTTTAAATGTCGTAAAAGAATGACATATATATTGATATACTTAAAAATCAGACCGTAAACACCAGAGATATGAAGAAATACGTCAATGCTCGACCCATACGTTCGGTAAAAAAAAAAAATAAAAAAATTTTTTTTTGTAATTGTCTTGCAAATTCGCTGGTATACGGCACACTTTTTTTTTGAGGTACGGTCTAGTGCACATAGACTAGAGTGGGTTGTATTAAATGGGGGAAAAATGAATATAAAGAGACGCCCCTAGAATTTTTAATTTTAAATCGAAATTATGGGGTACTTGGCGCAAAAATATAAAAATTGCAAAATATCTACTTGAAAATGACATCTGACACCAATGAGACCAAAGAATATGATTTAGTATTCTTTCAGACATATCCAACGACATGATCGGACTAAAAATAAACTAACTAAAGTTATAACTTACTTACTTTTTTAGGTGGCCATCACAAACCGTGGTCGGGTTATGGCCGACGTTATCAGCTCTCGCCAGGAGTCTCTGCTTCGCGCGTGCCGTCTCCAATCTATTTCACCAAGTGAGAGCTTCCTCGGTTTGGTCAATTCATCGCAGGCATGGTCTTCCTCTTCGTCGTCGACCATCGGCTTTTGCCTTAAACACTTTTTTAGCTTCTTCATCCATACGAAAAACATGACCCAGCCAACGTAGTCGCTGAATTGTTATACGCCGGACTAAGTCAATGTCGTCGTAGAGCTCAAGCAGTTCGTGGTTCGTTCGAATGCGTTTGTCGTCGCCAACACAACGTGGATCAAAGATTGTGCAAAGAACTTTCCTCTCGCACACCCCAAGAGCATCTGCATCTGTTTGCGATACCACCCATGCCTCAGCGTCTTATAGAATGTTAGTTTTGTCAATCAAGAGAGAGCTCTGCAGCCTTATTGCTTACTTAGCCAGTAGAAGCACATATTAGCAATAGTAATTCTTTGCTTAAGCTCCAGGCTGACATTGTTGTTGCTGTTTGCGGTGGTGCCAAGGTATGTAAACTCCTTGACAACTTCAAAGTTATATTTGCCTGCTGTAAAATGGGAGCCTAGACGTCGCGCTTCCGTATTTGCAGACATCATATGCTTTGTTTTGCTCTCGTTCACCTACAAACCCACTTTGGCTGATTCCTTTTCGATAGCGGCGAAAGCACCAATTACATCTCTCTTGGTTCGGCCGATAATATCGATATCATCAGCGTACGGAAGAAACTGGACCTTTGAAGAATATGGTTCCATTGTGATGTACACCTGCCTTTCGTAGGATCCCTTCAATGATGAAATTGAAGAGATCGCATGATAGCGGGTAGCCTTGTCTGAAACCTCGTTCGGTATTAAAGGTTTCGGAGAGGTAATTTCCTGCCTTGACAGATCTGCATGTATTGCTGAATGTAATCCTGCAGAGTTTTATCAACTTTGCAGGCATATCGAACTCAGAGATTGTTGCGTACAGGCAATCCTGAATTGGGCTTTCGAACGCAGCTGTATAATCGACAAAGAGGTGGTGGGTGTCAATTTGATTTTCGTGGGTTTTTTTCAGGATTTGGCGTACTGTAAAAATCTGTTCTATGTTGGATTTGTCTGGTCGAAAGCCACAGTGATAAAGTCCAATCACTGTTTTGGTATGCGGCTTCAATCTTTCACACAATACGCCCGAAAGAATCCTGTACGCGATGGAAATAAGACTGATACCTTGGTAGTTGGCGCAGATTGTCGGGTCAGCTTTCTTAAGTATAGGACACTGAGATTCCAATGGTCAGGCTTGCTTTCCGCTAGCCATACCTTGCTGATGAGTTGATGCATGCACCTTATCAATTCACCGCCGCCGGTTTTACACAATTCAGTAGACAGGCCGTCACCACCTGCGGCTTTGTTGTTTTTGAGTCGCTAGATAGCAACTTTAGAATCGTCATGGCTAGGTGGTTGAATCCACTCCATAATCGTCGATTGTTTGTTTCGGCCTGCATTCTTCAAGGGCGGAATTGATGCCCGAAATCAGATTGGAAATATGCTGTCTTAAGTTATAACTATAATACTAATTTTATATCTAAAAACCCATTTTAGCTCTATTACACCAAAAAAAGTTTTTAAAGTTCTGAAATACTTTCGACATAAAGTTGCATTGTAGGCGTAGACTTGTTTTGAAATTCTTATACAAAATGGTGGCATTCAGCTGTATATATGACAGGAGTAAATAAAACTTGGCCTGTTTTTTGAAAATTTATTATTACTTTTGATTTTGGATTGAATGCAAAAAGGGTCTCTCACCCCAAAATATTTATTCAGATAAGAATCCTTAAGTGTGAACATATAAAATAAAGTGTTTTAAGGTTAAATTAAGTTCAAAAATAAAATTAATTTAAAATTTTATTTGTTTTGATATACCGAGATTATTTCTTCCGAACTTTAAGACAAGCAAGATTAAGTAAAATTAAAAGTTCTACATGCTTTATGTTTTACAAAAGGTGTATATTTCATGAGCGAAGTAGAGTGGTAACCCTGCTGAGCGCACACATCAATATGCTTGCATATATGTTTGTGCGTGTGTGTATAAGAAACGGCTGTTTCTTGTCTGTCATGTTGTAAATTTCATCAAAATACACTGGCTTACATACAATATTAAGCTTCACTGTAAAATTTATATTTATACCGAAGACAATGTGACTTTATTAGATATACTTACACCAGAGAATACGAGCTACTGTTGCGACATCGTATATTGCAATTTATTGTATATCTCTGTTGTCTTAATATAAAAGTTAAATTTTTTTCATTTGTTTATGCTTGATTCGTATTGTTTTACTTTGGTTTCTCTACGGTTTTGTTTCCAAACCAAATCGAGTAGGTTTCGTTTTTCAGTTAGGATTGCGAAAAAAAAACAAAAAGTTGTAAGAAATTTTACCTCAAGGTGGCAATGCTCTAAATATACTGTTGCCATTGCGTCCAGTTTGCGGTTTTGTGGCAGCATTGTTACTTCAGTTTAACTTGCTGGAACGTAGTGCACAATTTTTAAAAAAAGGGGGCTGTACAATTGAATATTGGTTTTGTCTGGGATGCTGAATGCCTCTAGCATTACCCCTGTGCCATGCTTTATAAGCTTGTTGCGTTCATGTCCTCTTTTGTCATCCGAGTTGCGTTGCGGCCAGTGTCTGCAGGCAGTACATTGGAAATGTTCTGCACGAACGCAGTAGAATATGAAGAATAATGAAAGCAAGCCAAGGAGAAAATGGAACAAATGAACAAACAAATCAACGTGTGTGGCGAATGTGTGTGTGTGTGTGTGCGTATGTGGATTCCATAGCGATTAAATTGCTGCCTCAGGGAAGGCGCACCTACTCGATAATATCCGACTTATAAGTTGGGTGGATTCGGGGAAAATTCTCTTCAATGAGGTGTTTGTGATTTTATGATGCGGAAAGCAAGGCGTGGTGTCTATAAATTTAACTGATGCAGCCTTTTAAGGGGTTACGTGTGTGTAACGAGTTGCGGTTGTGCGAGTACTTCACAAATATTGCAATAAGATCACGATTAAAAATATCTTTTCACCTTTGTTGGTGCTGCAATTATTTGGCAACAATAAATATTTAAAACCATTAAAAAACTCTCAGAAACTTACAGAGCATTAAGATGGCATTGAAAAGGACATGCCGAATGGCAACCCATTAGGGCATTACAATACAATGCAACGGAAAAATTACAGTCCCGCTGTTTGCTAAGTCAAATAGTTTAAACCGGTATTTTTGTTGTAAGTAATAAAAACATATACCACACACTCAAACATACATACTTGGGATGGGTATCCATCCCCTTTACACTCCAACACGCAACTCAAATAAAACGTTAGAAAATTGAGTTCACAACTCAATTGTGAAATTTGTAGTGCTGCGAAAACTTGGCAGTAAAAGTCAGGGAATTGGAAAAAATGCGGTTGCAATGTTCGATAAACTCGTTAAAGGTGGGTGGCTGAATGTATGCTTAGGACCGACCGTACGTGGGCGATGGGCGTGGTGTTGCCTGGTATTGAAAGAAGCAACGAAGTAAATCTTATCGTTCTACAAACATTGCAATTACACTGCATGGTTTGGAATTGCATTGCATTGCATAGCATTGAGTTGTGTTTGTGCAGCAAAGTTGCAGGGTTGCCATGCTTGCTTTTTTCTCTTCCTGCATCCTTGAGTAAGCGTAAAATTTAGTTGCGTATTTCATGCATGCACTGCCAAAATGGCTTTTGCATTTTAAAACAGTTACGAGTACATTTGCTGCTCAGCAATAGTAGTAGTTGTTGTTGTTGTTGTTGTTGTTGTTGTTGTTGTTGTTGTTGTTGTTGTTGTTGTTGTTGTTGTTGTTGTTGTTGTTGTTGTTGTTGTTGTTGTTGTTGTTGTTGTTGTTGTTTATGTTGATTTCCAACTGCAAATTCTTCTGGTTGGCAATCAGCGTACATTGCGTTAAATTGCTAAAATAAGTGAAATGTTTTTGTTACATTACTGTATATTTTTTTTTTATTGTTCTACCATTTCTGGGAGTGATAGCAAAATTACGCGCATACTTAGCGGTTGTATCTGTTGTCCATTATTATTAGAGATATAGAAATATTTCCATTTCCCACAAGTGAAGAAATATTTCTTTGAAAATGTCAAAGTTTATTCTAATTGAAGAATAGACCGGATCGAAATATAGATTTCGCCGGTCGGGTTCTCAAAAGTTAGAGGGACTCATTAAAATTATTTCTGCATTTATTTTTTCAAATCGGAGAAAAACCGCTGAAGCAATTTTGATTCTCCTGAAGGTCCTTTTTGGTAAAAAAACATGTTTTTTGCTTGTAACTTTTTATTTTTCTCAGAACGCATACCCACACTTGCTAAAATATTAAAGACCTTACTTATACCAATATTCTGATATTCAAAAAATTTAAAAATTATGTTCTATTATAACTCTTATTGACCACCAACAAATCAATTTTTTGATATTTTTAAAAAGACATTTTTTTTTTAAAACCGCTTTAAAAGACACATTTTTTTCTAGATTTACGTGAAAGTGTTATGGTTTTAAAAGTATTAAGTTCTTCTTTCTTTCTGTGTATCGCTTTAATCAAAGCTATGCGTGAAAACTGACAAAATGTGAGAACTCGACTTTAGAAATCTGATAAAATGAAATATTTCTTATTCATACAAACAATTAATATCATTTGTTCAGTGCTTTATCATCCAGTTTTCGAAAAAAATTTTTTTTTTATCACATAGCTTTGATTTAAGCGATACACAGAACGAAAGAAGAACTTAATACCTTTTTAACAATAACAATTCCAAGTAAATCTAATAAAAAAATGTGTCTTTTACAGCGGTTTCAAAAAAAAAATGCCTTTTTAAAAATAACAAAAACTTCAATTTTTGGTGGTCAATAAGAGTTATAATGAAACAAAATTTTAACAATTTTTTTATGTCAAAATGTTAGTATGAGTAAGAAATTTAACATTTAATAATATGTGGGTTTACGTTCTGTGTAAAATAAAAAATTGAAAAAAAAGTATGCAGAAATCATTTTAATGAGTTCCTTTAACTTTTGAGACCCCGACCGGTTGAAATTTTTTTTATCCATATAAGAATTATCCGGTCTATTGAAGAAAATTTTATTTGAAAAAGAAAAAATTGCTTTTGTCGAAATTTTTTATCGCAAAAAGATATGTGTTTTTTCTGAATGTAGTTCTAAAAGGCAAACCATTAAAATGCCTCTTTCAAAAATAATAAAAAAATCAGATAACAGAAATAATATAGCTTCCATACTAAGGAACCATATCCATTTTACTAAAGGGACTATAATGAACGTGTTATTGAAGCTAGCTGCGTCAAATTAGGTGTTATTTCGAAATAATTCAAATTGGGAGAAAGCATAGTTATACAAAGCGACCATATCCAAAAATATATAAAACTAGTAAGGTATATCTTCGACTTGGCCGAAGTTAAAATACCCCCCCGGCTGGTTCTTAAGTGTAAAACAATCTTAAAGATGTCCCTTTTTATAAAGTTTTCAATATGGGGTTGTATGGGAGGTGGGCGTGTTCATGAATGGATGACGCCAATTTTTTTAACACGTCTTATTTTTGATATAAAATTAATTAATACCTAATTTTTTTTTTGTAGCTTCGACAGAAGCCTCTTTATATAGATTTCAATTTTAGGTTTGTATGGGAGGAGGGCGTGTTAGTTGGTGGATGACGCCCATTTTTCTAAGACACTTTAGTTTTGACATAAAATGAATAAATATCAAATTTTACTTTTGTAGCTTTGATAAAACCCTATTTATATAGTTTTCAATTTTGGGGTTATATGGGAGGTGGGCGTGTTCGTTGGTGGATGACACCCATTTTTCTAACACACCTTAGTTTTAATATAAAATGAATAAATACCTAATTTTGTAAATTTAGCTTCTACAGAAGTCTTTTTATATAGTTTTCAATTTTGGGGTTGTATGGGAGGTGGGCGTGTTAGTGGGTGAATAACGCCCATTTTTCTTACACACCTCAGTTTTGATATAGAACACACAAATACCGAATTTCAGTATTGTAGCTTAAATATTAGATTTTCTATAGAGTTTTCATTATTGAGGTTGTATGGGAGGTGGGCGTGGTTTTCATCCGATCTAGCCCATTCTCGAACTTGATCTTTGCTTTTTAAAAAAAAACTTAAATATGAAGTTTCATAACGATAGCTTGAAAATTACGGCTGTAATCGTGTGGACAGACAGACAGACGGACATGGCTAAATCAACTCGGGTGGTGATGCTGATCAAGAATATATACACTTTTCTAAACCTACCACGCCTCCTTCTGGGCGTTACACACATCGTGACAAAATTAATATACCCCTTACGCAGTACGCGTGGGGGTATAAATATCCTTTTTACTAGTTTGGAAAGTTGTAATTTTTCATTTTAACTAGCTATTGGCCATTTCAAAATTTGTAAATAAAATAGAAGCAGTTAGTTAATAATTTTCTCATTAATCTCATCCCTTGATATATAAAGGACGTAACTCATAATTTTACAGAGAAATACCAAAATCTTTCTAACTTTAAACGCAGATTGCCATGAAAATCATCATAGAAATCAGTAGTTAAAATCATATATCAGTTTTTTTTTGTTTCATTTAGGGTATTCTAACAGAAAATGCAAAAAACACGATTTCGAAAAATTATGAGTAACGTCCTTTCTATATTAACCCTTACTAACAAAACAATCCAATTATTTTATTCGCGGTCCTAACTTACTATTTTGAATTTGTATTGAACGTACCCGTCGAGTGGTACTAGTTTTAGTGCTGTAGTTTAAGTGGTTTGGCGAACACATCCATTCAACTGGAATTTTTTGTTAAAAAACGCGCAAAAAATAGACAAAAAAAAAAGTGCTTACAAAAATGAAGTTAAAAAATACTTTTCATCGATAAATTTATAATTTTTTTTTTTTTAAGTATTTTATATTTAATTTAAACATATAGTGATTTTTGGACTTTGATTTTTGGAAAAAAATTTTTAATTAAATTTAGATTTATACGAAGACAGACTGTATTGACAAGTACCGCAAAAAATATTATAGTATACGCTGATTTAACTTTGATTTATTTTAATAACATATGATTTAATGATATTTTGTAACATTTTCAACTGAAAGGAATATATTTATTGACAGAAAAAGTGTCGTTTTAAGCTTAATAGCCTAGACACATTGACTGCGGCTGCAGCATTGCGTTAAACGTCAAATTTTTTTTACATGCTTTTCTTATGGAGGTGAATGTGGTGAAAATGTTGCAACGACAATGCGTCATTGCAGCAATGTTGCTGCCGTCGATTTAGAACTTTTTCTATTTTGACGTGTGACAAGAGTAAGAACATCGACATTTCTTAATGTTTTTGTTTGATTTCGTGCTTCTTTTGTGTTTTTATTGTTCGGTATCATTGCATTTGTGTTAAGTGTTTGTTTTTTAATGATAATTCGATGTTTAATAATAAAAAGATATGAAAATACGGCTTGTCGTGCTGCATCCAAAATAATCAAGTCGTAGATAACATGCCAACATTTTCGTTTTCACCTCGTGTTGTTATGTTGCAGCCGCAGTCAATGTGTCTAGGCTATAAGGTTTTGCTTAATAAGCCATAGCTTAGCCAAGAAATAACCGGTTTATTCTCGTATGAATGAAAGTTTAAGCTATGCTGCTTTTTCTTAAAAGCAATTCCTTAACTGGCAAAAGCAATTCCTTTATTTATTCATACGTTTGTAAGCAATGTCTCAAACAAATAAGGAAAATATCATTAAATTTCCCTTTGCTAAGGAAATTAGGAATTGCTTAAGGAAAAAGGAATTGCTCAAGTTCATACCATACTTAAGTAATTCCTTAGAAATTCCAAGGAAAAGCAATTGCTTACGTTTTATTCATTAGGCTCAATGTCGCAACGAAAAGAGAGACAAAAAGCCGGGCCTTAAGGTAACAAATATAGTCTTTCTGCATTGACTGACGAACAGATCCAGGCTTATATGCAGGCAGTGCTAAATGATGACAAATTTGAAGAAGATATGACAGAGGAGACGATTGAAAATGTTGATGTACAAACACCGCGATGATTGCCATAGCACCGGCTTCAACTGAAATCCCATCGACTTCACATCAACAAGAGGCGGAAGACATTAATGCTATTAAAAGATCAAAGAGACAAAGATCTCCACTGCCGACTGTAGCAGCAGATGGACCACGAGGAATACCAATAGCAGGTAGTTTCAATGGATCAATGGATGATCAATGCATTTTTTTTATCTCAATATAAATTGTGTTAGTTTGGAAGGCTTGGAAGAGATTCGAAAAGATTCAGCCGAGTTCAAAAATATTCTTTGATGCAAAAATTCGATGCAGTTGCATGTGAATGAAGTTGCGTTTCGGGGAAAAATTAAATTGCCTTCTAATGTAAAAGCGCTGAAAACGCCACCGGATTTTTTTCTCGTATTTCATTTGGTACGCCATAAATCGACGACCAGTGTTGGGTTTTTCAGTACAATTGTACTTATTCAGTACAATTTTATAAATGAAAATAAGGACGTAAGTACCACGAAGACATTTTTCGTACATTTTCATACACTTGGTCTTCGTCATATCGACTTTCTTTGCTTTTTTTGTATTTCATAACGTTTTCAATGCCTTTTTTGTGAATTTTTGCTACCATATTTATAACATATTCAAACGAACTGCCACCCTAATCAGCTCTACTATTTTATTATTCTATTACATGGTCGGCTCTTTCTAGCACTAAAGCTAATTAATGTCAAAAAAATTGAATTGCTTGAAAACTAAATTTTTGGACTGGCTCGGGTAGCCGCAACTTGATTTATATTTAAAAATTGAATGTAGAGTACTATATTTATTAAACTATGTATGTAGATTGAACTGTATGTCCATTTCTATTAATTTTGTTTTACTTTAAATATTTTATTAAATAAGGTTAAATGGGGAGTTGTAAATCACTCAAATATACGCCATGTTAAATTTGCTTGACATCAGGAAACTAGTGTCAAAATTATTTAATAGTCTGGGCTCTCACTTTTTAAAAGCATTTGTGCCATCAACACGTATTCAGAGTGTCTCTACCAAAAATAATTTTTTTTTGTGCTGAAAAAAGTTTTTTCGAGGATCAACGCGAATAAAATTTTGAAAACTATTTCGGAAGTGTATCGAAACGTTAGTATCGTCAAAATTATCTCTGCTCTATTGCCATTTAACCCACAGAAGTGATTTTGTAGAAAATAACATTGTGTGCTGATGACGCGTCGCCTATGTTAGAAAATTTAAAATGGGGAGTTGTGAATCAACAAATGTGGGGAGTTGTGAATCACCTTGTTTTCGAACTTTGACAACTAGCTCGCACATCTGTCATACGTGTTAAGCATTATTAATGAATTTTATGAATGTTTTATGTGAAATCAAAGTAAATTAAAATTTTTTTTGTGTTGTATTTCAAGATTTACTCAGACATCATGCCGCAACATAAATACAGATTTTCGTCAATAAACATAAAATTGGCTATTATTTATTTCATTTTTGTCATGAGAACTATTTGCTCTTTCATTTTTTTTTTTTCAAGTTTAATAAATGTTAATTAATTGAAAATTTTATTGTTCACCATTTAAAGTAGTGATTCACAACTCCCCACTTTTTTTGAAAATCCAAAAATCTCTTTTTTTTTTAAGCTTCGAATTTTTCTTTTAAAATTTCATGGAGAAAAAAAAATTGTACAATTTGATGCCAAAAAGTACAATTTTTATTTCGATTTGGTACAATTTCGGAAAAGTCATTTCCCATCCCTGACGCCAACATTTAAAGTGCTACACTTGGTGAACACCACCATCATTAGTGAACAAACTTTTTGATTAACACATACAGGCAATCATAGCAACTCTGCACAAATAAACAAAGAACACACGGACGAGAAAGAGAGGTACGACACACGCACACGTATAATGCTGTCGTGCTATTTTTCGTGCAGTCGTGTAGCGGGAAAAGCTGAGCGCATAAGGGCAAAGGCAAAGTGCTGGGCCAATTTTAGCAACAGGTCGAAACAACAAAAGCAAAGCTTACGGTATGTTGTTTACGCCAAACAACCGAGAAGTTTCGATTGCGGGATCTGTTTGACAACAAAGGTATATCAAGGCAACTATAAAAGGTGGCGCAACCACAGACTGAAGGGAGTCTTGGATCATAATTTGTGAAAAAGAGTCTTTGATCATAATTTGTGACGATCAGTCTTTGATTATCTTCAGTGTGCGAGAAAAGTCAGTGCGTGATTATTAACGTTCAGTGCGAAGCAGAGTGCAAAATAGCAGCAAGCAGAGTCCAAAATAGCAAAAGAACAACAAGCAGAGTCTGCATCGAGGAGCTGGAGCAACCACAAGGGAAAACAAGGTAAACTAAGAAGCGAGTGCAGAGTCGGTGGCTTGTAGGCCCACCTACAAACAGTATCAAGCAGAGTCGGTGTGGCTTGTAGGCCCATCTGCAAACAGAATCAAGCAGAGTCTGTGGCTTGTAGGCCCACCTGCGCAGAACGGCGAGCAGAGTTAGCGGCTTGTAGGCCCACCTGCAGAGTAGCAGAAAACAGAGTCGGTGGCTTGTAGGCCCACCTATTTAAAACATTTTTTTTTTAGCAGTGCCCGTGGCTTGTAAGCCCGCCTGCTCAAATTAAACACTAGTCCGTGGCTTGTATGCCCGCGTGTTTATTTATTTTTCCAGCTAGCAGTGTCGGTGACTTGTAGGCCCAATTGCTAGACGACGGCGGAGCAGATCGGCGGAGCAGCAGGAGAAGCAGTAAAAAATAAGCAATTGAAATATTTAATATATATAGAACATATATTATAAACAAGGAAACAATAAAACACTGTTAAAAAGATAACCATAAAAATCCCAAAGTGTTATTAGTTCTTGTCACGGACCCTGGAATCCCGCTGAGCTTACCTCAGCGTTACAAAAGAACCCAGGGAGGTTCGTTACACATTAACGAAGAACTCATCAATTTGATAACTGTTGAAACCAATAAAGCTAGATGCGTCGAGGACATACTGACGAAATTCATTGTTGATGAACACGAAATTTTAATATGGTATCCATAAGATACCATATGTCGTCAAACCTTTTTAAAATCTACTCCAACCGCACAGCAAGCAAAATTAGTCGTTTCAATCTGAAACAAAAAGCGTTTGTCGACGTCGAGTGCCCACAAATAATACGTGACTTCAATGCACATACAGTTGCGGTTAAAATAATAGCAGTGCCCACAACGTTTTTGTTAAAAATTAGTATTCTCCACATCTTATAATGTATTTAACAAAAACTTTGAACTAAAACAAGCTTGTAGCTCAAAATAACTGAAAATATTTGCCACTTGCGTCATATTACAGCGGTCAAGCAAATAGTAGTGGTTTTAAAATGTTCAACAAAAATAGAAAAATAACAAAAAATTTTGTAATTAACTTTACAGTTTACATAAATTGTAATTCTTTCTTGCAATTAATACTTAGTTGTATGACTTTTGTTAGTAATTATTGGCTTGCAACGACGAGCCATATTTCACAATATCCTGACATGTCCTGATATGTATGGAGTACCAAGTTCACTAAACCTCTTTCCAAAGCTGCTGGTTGTTTGAAGGTTTAGAGTCAGTCAATGGCCTTTTTTACATCATACCACGAATTTTCAATCGGAATCAAATCCGGCGACTAAATAGGCCACTTCAAGAGCTCGATTTGATTGTCCCAGAACTACTTCTTGTCAAGTTTTCTCATACGTTTCGTGTCGTTATCTTATTTAAAAACCCATATTAGCGACAACTCCGCTTGAGCATACGGGAGCATCTTTTTCTGCAACATTTTGACGTAAAAATATTGATCTACTAATGTTTCTATACAATAAATTGGACCAACACCATAAAAAGAAAAGCATGCCCAATGCATAATTGTGAAACCACCGTGCTTAATTATTTTTGTGGCTTACTCAAGTCTTATTGACTATTTTTGGGACGTCGAACATATTGAAAAGACCCTTTTAATACCGTACATTACAATTTTGGGCTCGTCCGATCATCAAGTTTTCCTTAATTTTTCATTTGGCTACAAAAAATGATGTCTTGCAAATCCACTTGCTTAACAGTGGCACTTTACGAGGACCATGCGTACTCAAATATTGTTCCTTAGGAAGTCTACGTAAAGTACGAATACTTGCGCTACATTAAGCTCTTCTTATATTTGTACTGCATGGGCAAATGGATTGGCCTTATAGTACCATACCACTCTTTTAATCAATTTCACCGTCATAACGGTCTTGCGTTCACGTATCTCTGGTTTTTTATTAAATTTTATGAATTTTTATGGCTAAAACCGTAGTTGGTGAACATTTGAGCATATTTCAACCTCTTTGTATGTTTTTCTCTCATATAGTAGTTGTTTTTATCAATTCCCGCTTTTCAACAGACTAATGTTTTCCTCGTCCCATTTCTGGAAAAATCCGGCACAACTCATAAATTTTGTTTTTATGTAAACTGATGGAAAATAGCTCAATACTTACTTTTTGTGTATTTCTAATATAATTTAGCGAAATTGTTCAATGCCTTATATGCATTAATAAAACGCTACTTTTTTTTTGACCGCACAAATTTGCATCAATTCTCAATAAAAGTGAATTTACAAAAACAACAAAGAGTTGTTGTTTACAAGATCAGGTTACCACATTGTATACTCACCTTATAACGGTATATAATAGCTGAAGCGAGTAAAAAAGGCTTGTTTACAAAATAACGTTGTTGATCACTTTTCATATTCGGCACTACTATTATTTTGACCGCAACTGTATGTGAGGAGTGGAACATGGGCCGGAATGGTATCCATATTAACACGAAAACATGGCAACTCGAATGTTGTAACATCTCTTGGATATGACGACTCAGAATTCATCGCGATGTTGACGCTCAATTGACAAAAGATATGAAGTTCTATCAGTTTCGCATAGATATAGCTAAAGAACTTTGTACTTCCATCAAAAAGAAGTCCAAGGGTCAACCATCTTCCCTCCAGCCGTCCACCAGCCATTGTAAAATTGGCCAAAAAACCGCTCACCCAGTACCAAGTGTTCGATTCGATGACGTTGGGCATTTTCAGAAAAATGGAGCGCAAAGAAATCTTGCAAATCTTGCCTCGATTTCGAAGGGACCACTCCAGTGTTCATTGAATCTTGCCTGCAGCGCTTGTGGTGGCGTAGATTCGAGTCCCACGACCGACACTAATTTTTTTTAACAATTTTTTATTCTTTTATTAGATTTTTTATTAATTTTAATTGTTATTTATATACATATTTTTAAAATTATTTTATGATTTTTTTTTATTTATTCGGCAAAAATGTAATTTTTTGCCAATGATGACATTTTTCCTCCGGTTTATATTCTTGAAATTATTTTCTTATTGGTTGTTATATATTTTTATGAATAAAATGCTAAAAAACTTCAAAGGATCAATCAAAAAAATTATTTTAAATTTCTCAGTATATATGTTTAAATTTTGAAAAAGATTTTTAATTACTTTTTTAAGATTTTTTAGCCTTATGGTTGATCCAAAGAAGTTTTTTTAACTTTTTATTCACATAAAATAAAAAAAAGAAATTAATTTGAAAAGTATAAACAATGATAAAAATAATAAAAAGTCGCTAAAACTAAAATAAGTGTTGGCCGTGGGATTCGAACCCAGGCCGTCACGATTTTTTCTAGGAAAATTCTTTCACTGGCAAAAAATTAAATTTTTGCCATATAACTAAAAACGGTAATAAAATAATTTGAAAACAGGAATTAAACCTTTTAACAATATAAAATTTATAAACACCAACTCCTTGACACTTTCCTCGCCTTTTGATATTGCTGAACACTTTGCTAGTGTTTGGTCTAAATTCTCTGAAGACACCAATTTTTCTACGGAGTTTCAATCTTCCAAAGCTACAAACTTAAATATTAATTATAGGCCCGGTAAAATTTCGGCTGCTGCAAAAAAATTAAATCAAAAATTACAATCATAGAGCTTGAAAACTCTTTAAGCCATGCTAAAGGCAAGACACCTGGCCGTGATCGAATATCCTATCCTATGATTGCTAATCTTCCAGCAGAATTCAAGAATAAACTTCTCAAGATCTACAACCACATTCTTATTAAAGGTACCTACCCACAAGTATGGCGAACGGCTGTAATTGTGCCTATACCAAAGCCAAATAAATCCAGGTCCGAAGTTGGTGGATATCGTCCTATATCCTTGCTACCCTGTATGGGGAAAATTTTTGAAAGAATCATTGCCAAAAGACTTATGTGGTTTGTAATGCTTAAAAAACTTATCAGCCCGAAGCAAGTCTCCTTTAAAAGTAACCATAGTACGATTGATGTGCTTGCCCACTTTCAACATTATGCGTCAACTGCCTTATCAAATAAAAATCACGTCACCATTTTGGCGACTGACTTCGAGAGAGCATTCGATCGCATAGGAATACATGTCGTTCTCGGCCAGCTTGTAGCTTGGAAGATTGGTCAAAATATCTTTAATGCACTCAAAGCTTTTTTGACAAATCGCAAGTTTTGTGTCAAAATTGAATCAACACTTTCCAATATTTATCCACTTCATAATGGAATACCTCAAGGGTCCCCATTATCAGTGGTTCTCTTTATAATAGCTTTTGAACAATTCAGTAAAATAATAACTAAATACAAAATATTTGAACATTCAATTTACGCAGATGACGCCATAATATTTTCCAATACTTGCGACATCTCCACAGTATCGTCATCTTTAAATCAAGTCTTAAGAGACATAAATGAATGGGGAAAATCTTCTGGCGCCACTCTATCAATTGAAAAGTGCAAAATACTTCATATATGTAAAAAGAAAAACTGTACTAACTTATCTATTAATTTTAACAACATTTATATTGAAACTGTCACTAATTTGAAGATTTTAGGAATAATATCCGATTGTAAATTCACTTTTAAAAACCACTGCCTTGAATTAAGAAAAAAACTAGCTACCAGGGTCAACATTATTAAGTATCTCTCTTCAAAAAAATGTAATATCCATATCAATACGCTTATTTACATAACGCAATCGCTAGTAATTTCTAAGATAGATTACGGACTTCCTATCTACGGCTACTGCGCCCAAAGCCACTTAAAACAAATCTGCGTTCCCTACAATACCGCCGTTAGGAAAAGTATAAGCGCTTTTCCAACATCAACAATCCAAAATGTCTTAGCTGAAGCTGGATTACCTAGTCTCAATGATAGACTTAAAACGGCTACTTTCAAACTTCTGCCGAAACTGTTTAACTGCCACAATCCCACCTAACGAAAAGATGTCGCAGATGCCATTAAGCGCAAACGTGCTTGTAAAGTTAAATCAATTATCCATCGGTGCATTGAGACAGCAAAAGAATTAAATATTGATTTAAGACCTCAACTTATAAAGCAACCCGGTGAACCCATTGGTTATTAAAAGATACGTCTATAATTGATAATCTACATAATTTTCCTAAATCCAAAACATCACCGCAGATGTATCAGCAATTTTTCTCTGAGTTTTGCAACAACTATCCTAACTGGAATTTTCTATACACTGACGGGTCCAAATCAAAAAACTTTACAACTTTTGCAGTCGTCTGTAACAATGGTTCAATAATTTCTGCTGGCTGCCTTCCATCACTTAGCTCAGTTTTTACAGCTGAAGCCTTTGCTTTGAAGTATGCTGCAGATTTCGCTAACAAAAATAAAGGTAAATTTATTATATGCACGGATAGCTACTCCTGTGTGGAGGCTTTACGAAATGCTAGCCAAAATCATCAGCTAATTGTAAGCTTAAGGACAACCTGTTTTAAAAATACCAATAATTTAAAAATAATGTGGGTACCCGGGCACGCTGGTATTCAAGGTAACGAATACGCCGATCAAGCGGCTGCAGCTGTAAGTAAATCACCGGCACTAACCTTTTACACTGCGGGAAACAAAGATATTTCAAGATTTCTTTATAGTTACCATTTAAAACAACGCGATCTGGAATGGTCTCAATATAACCACCGATACAAAATGTACAATGCTAATGGACTTAAAAAAATATATCCTGCTTCCTGTACCCGAAAGCAATCTAGCCTATTCGTCCGTCTACGACTTGGTCACACAACGCTCACACATGAACATCTTTTGTGTAAAAGCGCTACACCTATTTGTGATCTCTGTAATGGCCAGTTATCCGTGGAACATATCCTAAACGAATGCCCAGTTCTAGCAACCCACAGAAAAATAATATTTGGAAACATCACACCTAGTCAACTTCTTTCATATCCATCAGAAAATAACATATCTTTGATTGAAGATTTCTTTATATCTTGCAATCTTCTTAGTTCTATATAATTATAATTTACTTATATTATAAACTTACACCAACATATGTATATATATTCTACCATACAATAAGTTCAACATTTTATCATTATTTTCGAGTCGAAAGCCCTGGTAGCTAGTGCTCTATATTTTTTTTTTTTAGTTATAATAATTGTATTATTGTTTCTAATTATAATAAAAAAAAAAAATAAAAAAAAAAAATTTGAAAAATATAAAAAAAACAAGCTGACCCCTTAAATTTCGTTCTGCCCAAAATAAATTTTTTGATTGAATTAATTTCGAGCATTCAGGATTCCACCCGAAATTTGTGGTGTCGAAAATTAGTAACGAAACAGATGACACAATATGTAGTATCATTTCAATTATATATTGACTAGCAGGCCACAGTCGTCTGAGGCTTCGCCACATTCGAGGACATTTTTTCTTTATCAATAATACCTTTGTATATTTGAAAAATTTCAATAATAAAAAAAGTTAAAATATTTGCATAATATTTGTATTTGGAAGCAAATTATATTAAATAATATAATTATAATAAAGTGAAGATATTTCCATTTTGGTTATTTAATACTTCAGTATTAACAACGTTTTTTGATTCATTGGCATTACCAGGAATAAGAAAAATCTGATTATCTGCTGTACCGACTCGTTTACCATAATCTACTTCTACGTTTTTCAAAGTTTTGTATTAAATATTTTTTATACTCCACCCGCAAAGCGTAGCGGGCACAATAATTTTGTCACGAAATTTTTTTCACGACCATGAGTCGATTAAGCCATGTTCGTCTGTCTATCTGTTCATTAGTTTGTCCACACGATTACAGCCGTGTCTTTATTGCAAATCTCTTTAAAGTCCATAATGAAATAATTTTCATGATTTGAGATTTGTAATACTGTGATGCTCCAGTTTAACGAAAGATATAAAGTCCAGGGTCGTTCAGTAAATCGAAAAGTTCATTAAATCGGTAATACTATTTTCGAGTTTTTTATCATATAACAAAGCTAATAAATTTATCAACTTGAAACAAATATCCTTACATTTTTTGTTTTAATTATGCACTCCAATAAAGTTGAATTTTTGAACTTGTTTTAGGTATTATTAATTATTATTATTAAATGTTTAGAAAGCTGCTGGTTAAAATCTGTTCACACTCTTAATGAAAAATCCAAGATTATGTCAATACATTCCTATTATGTTTTTTAAAAAGGAAACCCTACAATATGTATATTAACCCGAGGGGACTATTTGAGAATTAGATAAATAAATACATATTAATGTTATTGCAAATTCAAAAACAAACGAAGCGAGCTCAGAGAAGCAAATGCTGTTAAATAGAATACCTACAATTTCAAATGTTCGCAATATAGAGTTAACAACATTAAATAAGGGTTCGTTATATTGGAAGTTCGTTAAATCGGTGTTCGCTAAATTGGAGCACCACTGTAATGCTTAAATTTGAAACATATACCCTGCAGTTTTAATTCAACAACATTTTGTGAATACTTCCATAGAAAGTGACGTCACCAAAATATCTATAATAATATAATTTATACAAAAATTAATGTGTTGAGTTGAAAGATCATACATTAGTCTTGTTTTCTTGATAAATAAAACGTACTCTGAGTTTGAAATATGAAGCGAGAGGGTAAGCGATGAATGAAATTTTCTGGATTACTTTTTCGATTATATGTAAGCGAAGATTTTGCTGGGATGTTCTCCAGTAATACATTTCTCAGGAATAAATGTCAGGAATAAAAATATACTTTATAATTTTGTGATTATTACGTTCTGAGACTATACATCGACAAACAAGCCTTATTTGCAGCTCTTAACCTGCTAGAACACAATTTTTAATAGTAATGTGTTTTTGGGTGTCCTGTTACATAAAAAAATTTAAAAGCTCAATTTATTACTTACTTCAAAATTTAAAAAAAAAAAATGAAATTGATTAAAATTCATTACATTTTTTGTTTAAATTCAATAAATGGCGTTTTATAACAATTTTATGGCGTTCTGATGTTTTTTTAATTTATTTTGAAAATGCCTATTTATAACTCTAAAAGTTTAAATACTCTGAGAGTTTCCTAACTCCTTTAATTTACTAAAATACATAATTACACGGTGTGACAGTCATTTTCCACTTTTGAAGTGACCTGGTCTAGATTGTAGGTCTGGTGGAGTACACTGGGAAACAGCGAATAAAAGTCGCCTAACACCCTCAAAATGTTGATTTACCGTTAAAAAACCAGTATTGCGTACCTTCACTCACTTCTAACCAAGCAACTTAATCAGTTATCAACCGATTTTTAGTTTCTTATCACTTTTGCAAAGCTAGAAAATAGACCATTCTAAAGACATATAACATTTTATGGTTCTAATGCTATTGGTACGTGTATTTATCAAATAAATGCAAACATTTTGACAATTTTTCGCATTTTCCAAACTTTGACAATTTTTTTAAGACATAGTTTCCACAGAATACCACCTTTTAAAATTAATAATCTGAAAGAATTTCTTTTGCCGAGTGCAGTGAGTGCTTGTTTTAAAAAATCGGCTAATAATTGTCAAATTTATGGAACGTTTTCGAAAAACAAATTATTTTCAAAAAGTCACACGACACTGTACTTTGTATTCCTCACTTTTGTAAGGACTCCAGCTACTGTGCGCGTATTTGTGAAACAGTATAAAAGGCTTTATCTTTTTAACGGTGCATTTTGTCAAGATCAAAACAAAATACAAAATATTAACGCGTGGTCTCAAGAGTACGTTCAAGTTATCGGCTATTATGTTATATTTTACGTGAAGTGTGATAAACGCGATTATTTTTGTTACGTGTGCGGATTATTTGTCGACAAGGAACATCGCTTTGAATTAAACAAGAAAAGCTGTTATAGATTATAATAACAATGTTTTTGACCTCACTTTTGTTGAAAATTGTTGGTATGAACCAAAATTTGCTTGTTTGACTTGCTGTGCAGAACTAAAAAAATTGAAATCTGAAAACAAACAATGATAATGACTATGAAACAAATTTCTGATATCAATTTGGTATCACTGTGATATTGTGATATTTATGGTCGAGAATAAGGCAGTCAAATATTACAGACCTCAGTCTTGTCTATTAAAGTCGAAGCTAAAATGTATAAAGAGTACTATAAAGAAATTTATAAAAAATTAGAAAAAAAGTTTTTTAAATTAATTTTAATATTTTTTTCTAATTTTCACTTAACTTTTATATAGAAGACGTGGATTGATTTCGAAAAAATATTTAAATTAATAGTTATTCAAGGTCACTGAGGGAAAATTTTTTAACGTTTTACTTCCCGGTCCTATTTTTTACTCAATTATGCAAAATTATTCAAAATAGATCTTTGGGGATTTACTCACTCTTGCTAGTCAAAATTTTACGTAAACAAAACATTTTTGAAAAATTCCTTGATTGCGGAAAATTTTTCAGTTTTGTATAAGTTACCAATTTATCTTTCAAATGATATCAAATATATTAATATCGATGAGATTAATTTTGCATATTGTTACCTACTTTTATAAATAATACAATGAATTATAATATATCTGTTTACTCATTTGCACTTTAACAAAATAATCATAACAGCAAACTATTATTTAAAAAAATTATATTAATTTCGTAGTAGTTTTTAAGCATTGCTTTTATGAGGTTAAGTATAACCTTCTTAAAGGGTGCACAATTTAGTTTTGGCCCCGGGTGCCAGCAACCCTAGCTACGCCACTGCCTCAATCCAATTGCAGTCGTGAAAGCAAATAATTGCATGCATAGTATAATTAACGAAGTAATATCAGGGAGGAGAGCAGCTTACCGTGATTGTCAAAACGAAGTTGAGAGCTCATACAAAATCTACGAACGAGTAGAAAGCTAAGAATAGGCAAAATGTAAACAATGATCCGCTACCAACTCTCGCGTGTTTATGTTAAATAATTGTAGAAAATTGTGATTTGTGGCTTTGTATATTATTTTTATTGTTATTGTTAAAGTAATAAACAAGTAATAAATAAAATTAAAAGTGCAAATTGAATAAACTGCAATTCATTGAATGCTGTTTGCAGTCACTGTTGCTGCTGCTTAAACTCAGACCTCTCGCTCAGACAATTCGCTGCAAACACCTTGAAGTCACTGTTATTCCTCAGTTATTGTATTATATTTATTTTATCTAGTTTATTGTTATAATAAAACAATGTCACAACGAAAATATTAAATGTTATTTGCACTTAACACAACAGGATGTTCCATTGAATTTAGATTTGTTTGTTTGTTTTGGCTTGTTTGCTTTGTCTGCATTCGCCAAGATGGCCGATTTTGACATTTAGGGTACTGACAGAGAGAGTACGTTCAATCCTGCTATTACTTCGTTAGTTATACTATGGATAGAGCATGGTTGAATAACAAGGTTGCTGCAAAACTGACTGTGCTCTCTTTCGCATATCCGAAAGTGTCAAAATCAAAAGGCTGCTGAAAAACAACAGCAACAACAACAACAGCTCAAGCAGTTCGCTTTGACATTTACGGCAGTCACGCTCTCCGTCTTGCTACTACCTTATTCAGTGTACCCTGGGATAGAGGACTCAAATCGCATTAAAATGTGTCTCATCGAAATTGTATGCAAATGATCGTCAGTTTGTGTGTTGTTGTGGCTACCAGCTACGACGCATGCGCATTGTTGTTGCTAGCATCGTTTATAATTGTTTTGCATGGGTCCCTTTCCCATGCAGCAACCACCACGATTGCTACCATATATTTTGTTATTGTAGAGTTGTTGTTGTATGAAACCGGTTATTGTTGTTGTTACACGAAAATAAATGGATAATGAATGAAGCTAGTTTTTGAATTTTGCGATTTCAGCATTTTTTCGTTTTTGTTATTATGAATTTTTTGAATTCTAATTTTAAAAATATATTTCCATTAAATTGAATTAAATTAAATTTATTAAATTAAATAAAATAATATTAAATAAAATTAAATTAAATTATATTAAATAATATTAAATTAAATTAAATTAAACTAAATTTAATTAAATTAAATTTAATTAAATTAACTTCAATTAAATTAAATTTAAATTAAATTAAATTAAATTTAATTATATTAAATTCAATTTAATTAAATTTAATTAAATTTAATTAAATTTAATTAAATTAAATTATATTAAATTAAATTAAATTATATTAAATTAAATTAAATAAATTAAAGCAAATTAAATTTAATTAAATTAATTTAAATTAAATTAAATTAAATTAAATTAAATTAAATTAAATTAAATTAAATTAAATTAAATTAAATTAAATTAAATTAAATTAAATTAAATTAAATTAAATTAAAATTAAATTAAATTAAATTAAATTAAATTAAATTAAATTAAATTAAATTAAATTAAATTAAATTAAATTAAATTAAATTAAATTAAATTAAATTAAATTAAATTAAATTAAATTAAATTAAATTAAATTAAATTAAATTAAATTCAATTAAATTAAATAAAATAAAATTAAATTAAATTGAATTATATTTAATTAAATTAAATTAAATTAAATTAAATTAAATGAAATGAAATTAAATTAAATTAAATTAAATTCAATTAAATTAAATTAAATTAAATATAATTAAATTAAATTAAATTAAATTAAATTAAATTAAATAAAATTAAATTAAATTAAATTAAATTAAATTAAATTCAATTAAATAAAATTAAATTAAATTAAATGAAATTAAATTAAATTTAATTAAATTAAATTTTATTTAATTAAATTAAATTAAATTAAATTAAATTAAATTAAATTAAATTAAATTAAATTAAATTAAATTAAATTAAATTAAATTAAATTAAATTAAATTAAATTAAATTAAATTAAATTAAATTAAATTAAATTAAATTAAATTAAATTAAATTAAATTAAATTTAAGTAAATTAAATTAAATTAAATTAAATTAAATTAAATTAAATTAAATTAAATTAAATTAAATTAAATTAAATTAAATTAAATTAAATTAAATTAAATTAAATTAAATTAAATTAAATTAAATTAAAATAAATTAAATTAAATTAAATTAAATTAAATTAAATTAAATTAAATTAAATTAAATTAAATTAAATTAAATTAAATTAAATTAAATTAAATTAAATTAAATTAAATTAAATTAAATTAAATTAAATTAAATTAAATTAAATTAAATTAAATTAAATTAAATCCGCTTACAGACACGTCCACCTCCCATACAACCCAAAAATTGAAAACGCAATAAATAAGCCTTTGTTTTACCTTCAGAGCTAAAATTTAGCACGTATGTTTTTTATGACAAGACAAAAACGTTTTTGAAAACTGGACGTAGTCCACCTACGGACACGCCTACCTCCCATACAACCCAAAAAGTTTTAAACTCAATAAATAAGGTTATGTTTGTCATAGAGAAATTGAATTTGGTGTGCATGTATTTTATACCAAAACTAAGGTGTGTTCACAAATTGGAAGTAATCCGTCCATGAATCCGCCCATCTCCCATAGCGAAAGCACAATAAAGGCATTAACTGTGAGCTACAGGAATAAAACTTGGTATGTGTAAATTTTTCATCAACATTTAAATGCATTTTAAATATAGGCTTCATCCGCCCTTGGAGACGCCCATTTACAATAAAAATTTTTTGTTTTTAAAAAGTGGGTTTAGGGTATTTCATAGTCGGCCTAGACCGACCTTAGACTTTCTTTACTTATCACAAAATTAAATTATCAAAAAATAAAACTGCGTTTCATCTTTTTTTTTTCTACTAAAATAACAAAGGAGCATTTTTGCTGTCTTATGAAACTTAATGGTGCACACAAGGCTTTATAATTGTGAATTATTATTTAAAAAAAAATATTAATTATAAGTTAAAATTTCCTGTATTTTTTATTTTCAAACGTAGCCGGCGGTCAACATTTTCACAGATGGTGCCAAAATAAACACAGTGGTAGGAGCGACAGTGTATTACACAGACCACCATATAAAGCAGACAAACAAACAATGGGCAGAGGTTTTTGCCACAAGAAAAGCAGTAGAGATAGCTTTTGGTAAAAATAATTGTCGCTCTTTAATTATAATTAAAAAAAATCTGTCAATTAAAGAAACTGTCAACTGATCAATTGGCGATCAAATAAATGTGCACCAATATTGTCAAGTCCATAAATGCCCTCAGGACGCACTAGATGCATTAAGCACTGCAAAGATAGTGCACATCTACTCGGTTTCAAACCACCGAAAAAAATATGGTAGGTGGACTATCAAGGAAGGGTGTCGGCCTAGGAACAGGGGTTATACAACACGTTCCTAACCTAAACTAGAGCTACTTAAGCAGTGAGCCGTAGATGGAAAGAAACGGCAATACGTGGCAAGTCTCGAGACACATGTGTGATATATCATGTGACAAATGGACTTCGTATATCCTTGCATGCCGCCGAAGAGATAGCAGGGCACTGGTGGATACACTTCAAAAAGCTGGGTAACAACGTGTAACAAGTGCAGGAATAGTAAGGAACCTGATGTCTTAAATACCCTGGAGCACCTACTTTGCACATGCCGCGCCTTACTTAGATCTTGAAGCAATAACTTAGGCACACTGACGTCATACGATTGGGAAATTCCACGTAAATCTTTGAAGATTTCTACAAATTTCTTAAAGGCTAAACTAACTCAGATAAAGTTTTCAGAATTTTATTATACAGTGTTCAAATCTTGAGTACTTATCTTCTTTGCTTGAACATTAATCTTAAAATAGCTTATTTTCTAAGCCAAATTTAATGCGTTGTTTTTGTATTTTATGTGACTTTTTTAAAAAAAAATATCTTCCTTATTTCTTGGAAATTCATAATTTCCTATTTATAATACAATAACATTAAACAGAAAAATAAATACAACAATAAGAGAATCTCATCTTCCTAACAAAACTTTTGCTCATACCTTTGGTCGTATGACAAGCATGAAATTTGTCTTTTTGATATTGTATTAATATATTTATATAAAAATATATACATTTATAAATATATATTTAGCTAATATTAATATTCTTGTGATATTCTGCTCAAGCACTTAAATTTTGTCCTTGAAACAATATGATATTTTTATTTCTTTTACTAAAATCACGAGGGAAGCGAGTCCCAGAAGACTTTAAATTTGTTGAAAATACAACATTATATCGAATCAACATTATAATTTCTATTTTATTTTCTGTTTGGTATGTTTATACGATAGACTTATTTTGTGGCGAAACCTTTTAAGGCATTAAAATATATCTTAGACATTTAAAATGATTATCCTGGCAACAATTGTTACACTGACATAATATTTTGTTGGCACTTGACCCGAAATTTTACACATTTTTGCATACATTTGTAAAATATTTACCAACACATGACTAACAAAACCTGCCAGGATATAAAATTTAAAGCAGCAAAATTGAAAAGAAAAATGTTCTTCATGCTTTTGTGATGCAAGCTGTAAGAAGCAAAGAAAAAAAAGAAAAACTTTATGGAAGGCGCCATTTTTGACGGTCGCCGCCGAATACAAAATTTATTTAAATATTATTTTCAAATTGCCAGCGTCTGTCTCAGTTGCATACTACATTTCACAATTTCCAGCCTTATTGCAGCATAGTACAACCTACACAATTATTATTTGTCAACATTTTTTCTACAAAGATTTTTGGTAAAATTTCGCTTTTATATTCAATGCGACGCAACACAAATTCTGAAAAGATAGAATAAAAATGAAGAAAAAGAAAAAAAAAAAAAAACACACAACAATAAAAATTATGCAAACTTCAAGCGAAACAGCAGCTGATATGCTGCCAATTGGGTCAGCCAGCAACAACAACATTAATATGACTAAATCGCTATCGTCCATTTGCAGAAAAAGCGTTGCCAGCGTTTGCCAAAATGCAATTCGACAAAACATTCCGAAACAAAAAACAAAAAACAAGAAAACCAAAATGAAAATGAAGTAAAGGAAAGAAGCAGCTGCAGTGACAGCGACAGCACAAGAAAATGGGCGCAAAAATGTTGCAATGCATTGCTAAAGCGGAAACGGATGTGAGTTTTAAAGTTTTTGTTCATATATATACGAAAAAAGAAAAAAAAAAAAAACGAACGAGTGGAGCCAAACTTCAAAGGATAAACTCAAGTGAAGCGAACGATCCTGCTTCAATACGCAATCAGAGTATACAAAACGAAAAACACACACTTACGCACACACACACACACACACACACACACACACACATGCACTGTCAACTCACTTCGGCACACATAAATAAACACACAAATCGGATTTACTTAGCTCGGTTGATGCCGAGCTGGGCTGAATGGAAAGAGGGTTTTACAAGAAAAGCACTCATAAAACGTTTTTCACAATTCTTTAGCCACAAAAGCTTCACTTAAGGGATTTTGTTAGTTTGATACAAACCCCCGCAGTATAGCAGCCACCACCCCTTCAGGCTAGCCCAGCTAGCCAGTTCAGCCCAACCTTTGGCCGCCTGCGTTGGCCCGGCAAAACAAAATTCGATAAAAAATAAGCACAGAAAAAAGCCTTAAATTTGCCCACAAATGACACATAATGCTTTGGCCGCGTTGCCAACAATGGTCACAAATTTTTCGTTTGCAATGCATTTGTTGCTGTTTGCATGTCGTTTGTTGCCATCGTTCGGTCGGTTACTGGATCGGAAATGTTCGAACCATGACAACTTGTCAGACTTGCTTCTATGTTGGGATTATTTAGAAAATTGTTGAAGCGCTTAAGTTTTTTTTTTGTGGTTTGCTTTTGGTTTGCATACCAAGATGTTGATATGAAAATCACCCATTTTTTTTTTTTTTTTGTAGGAACAGTTTTTGTTGTAATTTCCGTATGTTATATATTATTTTTTTATGAGACCTCTGGAGCATTGCATGTGACAACAGTCAATAAACTTCAAGAGATGCAGGATAAGTTGTCATAAAGCGATTAAATTACATATATTTTGATTTAAATATTGAATTTAAAAACCTAAGACAGATAAATCTTAAAATAACATGTTTATTTTGTAAAATATAAATAGACTTGGAATATATGACAAATTATAAAATATGAAAAATTACAAATTTTTCTTTTTTTGTTTTAAGATTTAAAGGAATCCAAGGTAAGAAACCTAAGCCCCTAGGTTGAAAAAAGCTCTAAGATGGGACATAATATTCGCGGCAGAGAAAACAGACCTTTTTTAAAAATTCAAAACTCAGTCAAAAACAAACATTTTTCCAAAAATTGAACATATAACAAGAAAAAAAATTCCTCCAAATAGAAAGAGCTCCAAGCTGGCGGCAGAGAAAAAAAACGGGGCCTCATGGTTGCAGCGCTGGGAGTCGCAAAAATTGCCCGATCTTAAAAAGAAGCCTTTTTTGAAATCTTAACAAAATTGGTTAACGTATGACGAGCTTTTTTTTAAATTTTTGGTGATGTTCCAAATTTGAAAGTGTGTTTTTTCGAAAAAAATATTGACTTTAAAAATTCATAAAAAATCGAAAAAAAAATTTGAAAATGCTCGAGTCATACGATAGCAAATCAAGTTTAAAAAAATAAAAAAAAAAAAAATTTCGTCAAAAAATGAATCCACTAGTACCGCAACCAGTACGAAAAACATGGTTTGAAGATAAACATGCTCAAAGTTTGTGAACAAAGAAAAATAAACATGCGCTCTCACTAATCCGGCTGTAACTTTTGGATCCGTAGAAATTTTTCCATTTAATTTTTTTTTCTTAGAATTTTAAGAATATTTATTAAAATACTAGCGGATGTAACCCGGTGTTACTCGGGGTTGTGCCTCGAGCACAGAAAGAGGACAATTTTCAAAACTGCTCTCATTTTTACCTTTTTAAAATTATCAATTCAATTTTAAAATTTTTTAAATTATCATTTTTTGGAGTTTTGCCCCCTCCTTCCGTCGAAAGTATTTAGTCAAATTTCCATAAAAAGACATGATTAAAACAAAAAATGACATCTTCAACGTTTCGATCTGACGTCTGGTTTCTGAGGAAAATGGACACCCACACTCAAAAAAAAAAACACATATCTTCCTCCGGTGAAAAATTTCTTTATTTTCGATAATAGCAATTTTCACTTTTCAAATAAAATTTTCTTCAATTAGAATGAATTTTCACATTTTCAAAGAAGTATATCTTCACTTCTGAAACATGGAAATATTCCAATGTCTCTTATAATGATAATTATTTTACTCGCACAAAAAAATTCTCATTTATAGAGAAAAATTTACTGAAAATGAAACATTTTTCCTTTTTTTTTTTGATAAAAAATTCCCTATGAGAAGTATTTTCTTCAATGAAAACAAATTTTTTCTCAAAATAAATAGTCTTTTTCTCTAAAACTGATATATTTTTATATATTTCTCTTTTTCATAGAAACTTTTTTTATCATTTTAAGAGAATTTTTAGGATCGCATTTAGAGAAAGGCATTCTCTGGAGCAAAGTCTAAATCATTATACCCTAAATCTGAAAGGTCAGGGTATATTAACTTTGTGCAAACGTTTGTAAAGCATAGAACGAAGCGAGTCCGGTATAGAAAAGTATATATATTCTTGATCAGCGTCACCACGTGAGTCGAGCTATCCATGTCCGTCCGTCCGTCCGTCCGTCTGTGTGTTGTCCGTATACACAGGATAAGAAGAAGGAGTTGAGATAATTGGATGAAACTTGGTACACATGGTCACATGCAGCCAAGGATCTGCACTATTGAATATTTTTGGAATCGGCTCACGGACACGCCTACCTACCATACAACGCAAAAATGTAAAACTGCATAACTCAGCTCATAATTAACCTAAAACAATAAAATTTGGTATGTAGGTGTTTTGTATCAACACAAAGACGTTTTTGAAAAACTGGTGTCATCCACTCACGGACACGCCCACCTCCCATACAACCCAAAAATTGAAAACGCAATAAATAAGCCTATGTTTAACCTAAAGAGCTAAAATTTGGCACGTATATTTTTTATAACAAAACAAAGACGATTTTGAAAAATGGACATCATCCGCCCACGGACACGCCTACCTCCCATACAACGCGAAAATGGAAAACTGCATAACTCAGCTCATATTTAGCCTACAACAATAAAATTTGATATGTATGTGTTTTCTACAAACACAAAGATGTCTTCGAAAAATGAACGTCATCCGTTCACGGACACGCCAACCTCCCATACAACCCAAAAATTGAAAACGCAATAAATAAGCCTCTGTTTAACCTACAGAGCTAAAATTTGGCACGTATGTTTTTTATGACAAGACAAAGATGGTTTTGAAAAATGGACGTCATCCGCATACGGACACGCCTACCTCCCATACAACCCAAAAAGTTTAAAACTCAATAAATAAAGTTATGTTTGTCATAGAGAAATTAAATTTGGTATGTATGTATTTTATACCAAAACTAAGGTGTGTTCAAAAATTGGGAGTAATCCGTCCATGAACACGCCCAGCTCCCATAGCGAAAGCACAATTAAGGCATTAACTGTGAGCTACAGGAATAAATTTTGGTATGTGTAAATTTTTCATCACCATTTAAATGCAATTAAAATATAGGCTTCATCCGCCCACGGAGACGCCCATTTACAATAAAAATTTTTTTTTGAAAAGTGGGTTTAGGGTATTTCATAGTCGGCCTAGACCGACTTTAGACTTTTTTTACTTGTTTTTCTCTTAATATGATGCCTTTTTTATAAAATTCCGAGAAACTTTTTTCCGAGTGCAGTTTGAAAAGTAATTTCGAGAAAAATGCGCTTAAAGTTTTTCTTAGCATGCATTTAATATGCAATTTCTCTTAAATAAATTCCAATTTTAAAAAATTCTATAAGCATCGATTCGATTTTTGGATTGTCTTCGTTCAAATTCGGTTTTGGTCGAGACTGTTTGATTTATTTTTTTTTCATCTTTATATAGCTGATAGCTTGATTTTTGTCGAAAGAACTTTTAAAAGCATTGGATCTATTTAAGTAACAGATACAAATGACTACCAAGTTTTACCAAAATCGGATCATCCGTTTTGACGTGAATGAGCCAAAAATAGTTGATTGAATACAGTGCCCTTTCACGGAAATTGTCTGAAATTAAAGTAGCCTCAATTCTGTTGCAAGGTCAAGTTATTTCACGTGCCAAATTTTAGTAAGATCGGTCAAGTCATTTAAGAGTTATTGAGTCTTAACAATGCACTACTTAAAACGCCCTCTTGCGGAAGTCTTTGGAATTTTTTATATTTTATGTTTTATCTTGGGTGCAGTCGAGCCTTCATTCCAAATTTAACTGAAATAGGTCCAGGTGCTTAGGAGTTATTATAGAGTGCCACGCCCACTTTTTTATTTATGCTTTATATTGGGTGCAGTTGAACCTCCATACCAAATTTCATTGAAATCGGTTCAGATGCTTTGGATTTATTATGTCTTTAAAACGCACTTCTTAAAGCGCCCTCTTGCGGAAGTTTTTGTAATTTTTTATAGCCTTTCTTTTATTTTGGGAGCAGTTGAACCTCCATACCAAATTTCATTAAAATCGGTTCAGGCGTTTAGGAGTTATTATGTAGTGCCATGCCCACATACTTGCGCCCACTTTTTTACACCCCCTATGTTCTTTCTCTTTATGAAAGGTACTCGGTGTCCAAATTTCAGCTCAATCGGATAAACGGTGCGCGAGCCTATACGGAGCAGACAGACAGACAGACAGACAGACAGACAGACAGACAGACAGACAGACAGGAGGACAAACATTTGGTTTTATATATAAGATAAAATTACAAAAAATTTACAAAAATTACAATTTCAAAAAACGGCCAATTTCATGTCCCCCCAATGTTAACTGCGTGACGTACGCGACAAACAATTAACTGTTAATTTTAAATACAGTAAAAATGAAAAAGTCCGGATATTCAGTAGTTTTACAATTGTTGATACTTTGTCTGCTTAGTAGTGACATGAAAATAATTAAAAAACTTCCACCTTGTCTCTTACTCTAATGATGAAAATATATATGTTTTAAGCGTGACGTACACGACATCTATTTTCCAATTATAATATAATCGATTTTAAACAAATGTAAGTGTTTCTTGAAGAAATAAAGGCTGTGATAGTAACCGGAGGGAAGATAGCAACGCATACATATTCGAATTCGAAAGTGTGGCTGAAAAATCCGACGCTATCTTCACCCAATGGGTGAAGATAGCGTCGGATTTTTTCGAACTCAGCCACAGTTTTTAAATTCACCACAATACAACACAGCAATTTCGAACACACTGCTTGCTGAAGCCAAGGTTTGCAATTATTTCTTTTATCTTGTGTATAATCGGTATGCAAGCGCTGCTACACACTCTTAATGCTTACGTTTTTATTCATTGCTTTACAGCACTTAAAATTGTTAAATAAAAAAAAAATATATGCAAAAAAATCAAGAACAATTTCACCAAATAATTTTAAAACTTGTTACTCAATAAAATATTTTCCAATATTTTAGAACATAGGAAATATTTCAACACTTTTCTTACTCATCTTATAAAGTTCAGCAACGATTTTGAACTCACCACGTTCAATCCAGTGTTAAAGTATTGAAAAACAAATCAAACTCATATCATAGCAGAATAGTTATAAAAATATTTTAAACAAATATGCAGGTATTTACACTCAGGGAAAAATCACAACTTAAAATTAAATAATATCGTATCAATTTTACGTTGCTCCATTTTTAAAAAATCAACTTTAAAATCACCATGAAAACCTTCAAATCAAATATGAAAACATTATTATATTCAATAAGAAGTAGAAAAACTTCAAAATAATGATGATACACTTTACTCTTATTTTCAATGAAGTATATCCACTTCGAAAGTATGTTGAAAAATTATATTGTTTAGATTTGAAGTCGTCAAAAGTGAAAACGAAGCAAAAAATATTTGTATTTAAGTGGAAGACACTTCAATTCGAAGCTACATACTTTCATGTTTCAAAATAAAATATCAAAATAATTTTGAGTTTCTGAAATAAAGTGTGGAAGTTAAAAAGTAAATCCTGCTTAAGTTTATGTGTAAAACAGAGACAGTGCAAACAAAGACGATATAAAAGAAGTAAGAAGTAATTGATAACATTGGACTCTGGGCTGAATTCAGAGAGAAGTTATTTTTATGGAGGAAACAAGGCGACATGTCGCGACATATTAATAATATTCAAGGTAAAAAAATTATTGTTTGGATCTCGACACCATACAATCTATAAATATAATACTTATTTATATTTATTTATTTTAGTATTACCAAGCAATTAATTAGTTTAATTAATTCACCAAATGTTTTCATATTTGTCAATAAAAGAAAATTTCTGAAAAAAAAAATATTATTGTTTTACTTATTTGTGTGTATCCACATGATATCAAACATGCTGAGGATTTGATTCAAAGTGATTTTCACTTTGATTCATTAACATGACGATTTGGAATCAAAGCTGTAGAGCATTTAAAATGAAGATGTAAGTACTTCAATTGAATTAGTTTCCTCTTTGAATTAATTCTAAATCCACGTTAAATTGAAGTGGAATACTTTTCATTTCGAGGTGCTTAAATTTTAGTTTAAAGTGGAAATAACATCAAACTAGATTTGTGTTTTTCGAAGTGGAAACACTTCGAAATGAACATTTTCGTGTTTGGTGCCAAATTGTTCCGAAAAATATTTGAATCGAAGTGGTTTTCTTTGATTTTACGTTATTTTTTAGCTCAGTGTAAGCGCATTTAAAATTAATTAATTAACGATTCTAACAAATAACCGTGAATTCAATTTTATAAAACAAACGTTGATAAGAATATTGACCACAAATATTTAAAGATGGTACTTTTGACGAAAAACTTTTTGAAAAGTATAAATATGAGTAATAATAGTTAAGTTCCTTTCGCATCAAAATAATCAAGATTATTATTTTGTAATATGCAAAGCAACAACAAAATTAGTAGTCCCACAGACACGCCTACCAGCCTACAGAACCCAAGCAACATAACAACGTAACGTAATAACATTACGTAAGCGTAGTCACAAGTGTCTAGCCACAAAAGTCTAGCCACAAAACCCTAGCCACAAAAGCATACCCCCAAAGGGCTTGCCACAAAACCCTAGCCATACAATTCCAGAAAGTAAGACTTAATAACATAAGCCTAGCTACAGAACCCTAGCAACGTAAGCCTATCCACAAGTGTCTAGCCACAAGAGACTAGCCACAAAAGCCTGGCCACAAAAGACTACCTGCACAATTCCAAAAACTAAGACTTAGGAACGTAAGCCTACCCACAAAAACCTACCAACGCAAGCCCAGCCAAAAGCCTAGCCACAAAAACCTAGCCACAAACGACAAGCCACACAATTCCAGCATCTATTCAGGCGAAAATTTGAGTTTAAATTTAAAACCCTTAAAACTCTCTTTGAATTTATGACTCGTTTTTTAAACCTTAAAGTTTATTTTTAAAAATTTTCCAGTCTTACATTCGAAAAATTAACGAATTTAAATGTTTGGGTTTCAAAAAGTAAACCCAAAAAGTTTAAAAATGTTTGTATTGTGAAAATTAAGCTCAGAAAGTTTATTATTTAAGCCGAAAGTTTATTTTTTAAAATTATCAAGTGTTAAAAATTAAGTGTGAATTAACTAAGAAGTTTTAAAATGTATGTTTTGTAAAATTTAAACCAAACAGTGGATTATTAAAATCGAAAGTTTATTTTTGCAATAGTATAAACTTAAGGGTTTAAATAATAAACCCACTAAACTTCTTGCGACTTGTGATATTTAAGGCCAAAAGGGTTATTATTTAGACTTTAAGTTTAATTTTAAAACTGTAGAATTTATAAAGCAAAAACCCATAAAAGTTATATACATATATTTTTTATATATATATAAATCCTGAAGGTTTATTATTTATACTTAAGGTTTACTTTCGAAATCATAGCACGTAGAACACTGTACAATTGAGAACAACAGAAAAAGCAATAGATTAGCCCGGGTTAAAACTCGCGACTCTAATGCGATGGTTACCGCAGTCCGCGGTTCGATACTAGGATGTGACAAAAAAAAAATGTTGCCCAATTCAATTTGTACATTAATTAAATAATCAATAATATAAGATAATTGTATAAAAATAACAAAAAAAAAAATACGGTTTTGCTGAGGATCGTACCAGGGCCACTCCATTCATCAAATCAAATCAAATCGATAAAATCAACTGCTTAGCCAACTGAGCCACGGAATAGAAATTTTTTGCCTGTGCTAATTGTGTACTTAAATATGAAAATGACTGCATTGACAAACAAGCACACGCATAATATTTAGTTTAGCATTTGACCACTTTCGGTTATGGTCAAAATCTTGTGTGTGGTGAATTTTTGGTTAAATGTTTTCGAACTTCGAAACGTGTGGATGGGAGTGCGTTGCTATCTTCACTACGGTGTGATAGTAATACATAATATGCATAATGGAATAAAATCAATTACATAACAACAATACATACCTTATTGCAAAGGAAAAAGATAAAAGGAAAAATTTAAAAAAAGTATTAGTTAAGTTCAAGCATTAATCTCTTTGACGATATCATAACTATATAAAGACTGTCCCAGAAATAACTGTCCTTTTGTTTTTAGGTTTTTTTTTAAAAAAGTGTTACCTCTATAGCAACATATTTGATACCCCAATGTATAAATATTGCAGATTAAAGTAAAAAAAATACTCATTAGTAAAATAAAAGAGCTATTGAAAAGATGTCGTCTCAACAAGAAGAAAAGCGGAAAGCAATTATTTACAAATAATCCAAAATAATCCAATCCTGGAAAATCCAAACACCACGTACAAAAAGATCGCTAAGGAAGTTGGCGTGTGCGTAAAAACTGTCGGAAGGACTATAAAACGATACAAAAAGCTTACCCCTTTATCAAAAACGCCAGGCTCAGGAAGAAAAAGTGGTCCAGCGAACCAAACGGTAGTCCAGAACGTTAAGCGGCTGTTTAGTCAGAATCTGGGCACTTCGGTTCGTGAAATGGCAGCAAAAGCGGGAACATCGAAGTCAAGTGTTCAACAGATTAAAAAATTGTACAACCTAAAGAGCTATAAAGTACAAAAAGTACCTGATAGGTCAGAAGAAAAGGTCGCCGAAGCCAAGAGGACGGCTCAAAAACTGTATCGCGATTACCTGCCCAAATTTGATACTTTGATACTCATGAACGATGAAACGTACTGCAAAGCGGATTTCAAGCAATTACCTGTACACGAATTTTATACTGCGGTTAGAAGGGGTGGAGCATGCTCTGAATTTACCACCGAAAAACATACCAAATTTTCAAAGAAATACATGGTTTTACAGACCATGTGCCAATGTGGCCTTCGAAGTAAGGAATTTGTGACAGATCGCACAATCAACACCGAAATTTACATCAGAGAGTGTCTGGAGCGGCGTTTGCTGCCTTTTATACATTAGTACCAAGGTTCAGTACTATTTTGGCTTGACCTAGCAACAGGTCACTACGCCCAGAGAACGATGGACTGGTGCCAAGCCAATAATGTCACTATTGTACCAAGAGAAGCTAATCCTCCAAATTGCCCCAAATTTCGTTCAGGTCGGTAAAAATCCGAATGGAGGACCTTAATCAAAATGTGCATAAATTTTTTCAGTGAAAATAAAATTTTCATTTATTTTGTAATGTTCACTTAATAATACAGTGAAAGAATTTAAAAAAAAACATTGTTGGTTTTTTTACAATAAAAAAAAAAAAACACAAAAGGACAGTTATTTCTGGGAGAGTCTTTATATATATTTTTATCATTGCAGTGATGAGCCACAAAAACGATTATTTACCATAAAAGACTTACTTTATGTTCGTTTATTGCCCCGTTGTTAAAAATATAAAGTGTTTCTTGTATTTTTTTTTTTTTTGCTAAAATATACCGCTTTGGATGGAATGCCCTTAATCTACTATTGTTTTGTACTCCAGTTTAGAAAAAGCTTTAATTTACTATTGTAAAACGCTCATTTTTTTACGGATATGCACCTGGAATGTCCAGACCCTAAATTGGGATGGTGCCTCTATTCAACTGATTGATATCTTGGAAAGATATAATTCTGATATCACTGCAATCCAAGAAATGCGATGGAAGGGACAGGGTTGCTTAAGGCAAGCATCCTGTGATATTTACTACAGCGGCCATACTGAGAAGCATGAGTTTGGATGCGGATTTGTAGTAAGCATCAGAATACGGCATCATGTCCTGCAATTCACTCCTGTGAACGAACGATTTGTCATAATCCGCTTCAAGGTTACATTTTTTAACATTAGCCTAATATGTGCGCACGCTCCGACAGAAGAAAAAGATGACGAGACCAAAGAAAGTTATTATGAGCGCTCTGAAGATGCATACGAATACTGCCACCGTCATGTCTTTAGAATCGTGCTTGGTGACTTCAACGCCAAGGCGGGCAAGGAAAACATATTTGGTTAAACATAGTCGTTAGTAGCACTTCATTCAAGCATCTCAAGGCCACCTGGTTGTCCCTAAATTAAATTAAATTAAATTTTATTGAGACTGTTTCTATCTTTCTTAAAATTTCAGACATACTTAATCGAAAAAATGTTGACATGAGAACTTAGAACTATAGCTATGTTGTTCTAAAATATAAAATAAGCGAAAGCAGCTTGCTGCGGAATAGAGTACATATGTTTGTAACATTTTCTTTTACGAGAATATAATGCTTGCTCCCGGCATTGGAGAGTATCGTTGAGACGTGTTGTCTCTGTTATTTACACATATACACAAATCTTAACAAATACACTTAACACTATACTTAAACTAAATCAACCACCACAAAATGGTGTACATTGTTAACGTAACAAGAATTGTAAAAGAACAAGTCTGAATATAAAGTAAAAATCGAAAACTAATGTGATAGTATGAACAAGAATTATAAATGAACTAGCAAACCCGGCGAACTCCGTTTCGCCATCAGATGGCTTCGTTTAATGTAACATTTCTTTTGGTGATTAAGAGATGAAGAAAAATTTTTTTTTTTGCTTTATATTTGAAAAGGAAAAATTTTATTTCATTTCACAACAGTAATGAATTCATTTCGATTACAAAAATGAAGTGTTATTTAGTTGAACTACTCTAAGTAAATGAAAGTGAATCCAAAGTAAATACTGAATCGAAGCGTTATACGTGTCCGCAAATAATCCGTTTCATTGAAGTGCTCTTTGGTAAACCACATTTTTTGTTTTTTGGTCTGATGTTAACAACTCGTGAACACGCAACGTATAACTGCCCATGTGAAAAACAATGATTTTCAAAATTTATCCCGCAAGCACTAAGCGATTGGCCTTGCGACTTGTTAATTGTCATTGCGAACGCAATGCGAACTGGAAATTGCAATCGTTTGAAGTCAAACGGAAGATCAGTTGGAATCATTGGTATTCGAGGAATACATAGATTTTCACCTGCGTACTTTCCGTTAATAATGGTTGCCTCAATCAAATTCGGCATAAGTCTTTTTACCGAAAGTCGAGTACCGTTGCAAAGTCGCGGTGGATTCAAATTACGCAATATTATAATAACTGTACCAACTTTGAGTTGCAAGTTATGTGGTGGGAATCCTTTTAACTCCAGAGAGTTCAAAAACTCCTTTGGATAATTTACTACATCATCGGGATTTGTTATGGAATCAACGGATTTGTATGTCACCAAATCGCCAGCAATTTTTGATTGAATGGTGAAATTCAGTGCGTGTACATTATTATTCTTAGAGGCAATAATTGCTCGTTGACTTTACCAAGCATAATTCTGATAATTCTCACTAATGTTTGGGAAAACATTTTCAATAAGAGCTAATTGAGAGTTATACAAATCAGCTAAAGTCGTTGGTAAGAGTAATTAGTTCAGATGTCGCATCAACTGGGACTTTTCCATTTCCAACAGCTAATAATTGTTTGGAAAGTTGTGCAGCACTTTGATCATTTTGAAGTTGAACTCTCATATTAGTTGTTAGCGATAATGTTTTTACGTTATTCCATAAAGCTGATGCCTTCAGGCAAGCATTTAATTCATCTATAGGCGTTCCACGGGAAATTACTGGCAACGTCTGCCTGAAATCGCCTGCCAACAATATCATCAAGCCGCCAAAGATGTTGTTATTTCGCCGAAGTTCCTTCAGTGTGAAGTTAAGTGCTTCAAGTGATTTCTTATGTGCCATTGTGCACTCATCCCAAACAATGAGCTTGCATTGCATCAACAATTTTCCCATTGCACTGGATCGGGAAATATTGCATGTTGGAGTATCAATTTTGTTTAAATTGAGTGGCAACTTAAGCGCAGAATGTCAAAGCTATGTCACATCTTGATCGAATAGTTTTCCCTGTTCCTCCAGGTGCGTCCAGAAAGAACAGACCACCAGTATTATTGTCCACCGCTTGCATTAATGTTTCGTATACTTGTTTTTGCTGTTCATTCAGCAACGGCACATTATTTCGAACGAATTCCTGCATTGTATCAACATTGTATTGCAGCTCTCGATTTATTTCACAGTGAACACAATACCGGGTTGTCACATGAAATTAACTGAGCAGAGAACAATGAGTAGCTGTCAAACAATGTATCACGCACCGGCGCCATCAACTTAAAATATTGATTTGTAGTACATGCTATGTATTAGAGATGGCGCTGTATGTGAAAAAAGATTTTTTCGCTTTTCTGTTGAAATTTTTCCTGAATTTTTCTTTGCTATAAACCTCACGGAGCCCGAGACCTTTCCAACGAATGCAAAACCGTGGAAATCGGTTCGTGCGTTCTGGAGTTATAGCGTCAGGAAAAACTGAACTGAAAAAAAAGATTTCAGTTTTCAAAATTTTTTTATTGTTAAACCACTTCAAACAAAAAATTGTTATTTACTTTAACAATTAAATAAAATAGTATTGTTTTCTAAAGTCTTATAAGATGTCGACCCCCCTTTGGAGGCAATAACAGCTCCGATTCGGGTAGGCAGCGATGCAACAAGATTTTGCAATTCCCTAATGGAAATCTCATTTTCCCAAACTTCTTCCAAAATTCTTCTTAGCTCCAGTTTGGTTTTTGGCTTATGCTGAGCCACTTTACGCTTCATCACGGCCAATCCATGCGTTGAATACCAAGGCCCTTGAATAATTTCTGCACCTGTAAGCAAAACTTAACCGAATATGTTATTAATTTTGGCTACAAACATGAAGATAAAGTGATATTGTGTAAATAAAGTGAAATTTTTTGCGCGGTGACATGGTGCGGAGTCATCCTGAAAGATAGCCTCATTAAAATGACCGTATTGCTCCTCCACAATAGGCACGACAGATCCCATTATGACTTCGCAATATTTTTTACCGTTCATAATTCCATCAACAAAACGCAAAGAACCCCGTTCATAAGACGAAAAACATCCCCAGATCATTTGACTCTGAGGATGCTTGACCGTTTTAATTACGCACAAAAAAAAAACAAATTGGCCATTTCAGCCCTTGAAAGGACTTTGACCGAGCTTCTTATGATGAATTGTGCTGTGTGTGTTATTAAATGTTTGTACACAATTGACTGAGAACTGGACCTACATGTTTTATGCCGACTCCGAACGGCTCATGTTCTCAAGAAACTTTACATGGCATTATTTACTCTCTGAGGTTTGCCATTGTCTGCAGAGAGGTGATGACCGATCAGAAAAATTTTTTTTTGAAAAAAACTTTTTGCCGCGGCTGGGGATCGAACCCGGGCTCCGAGCATGCTTAGCCACACACTTAACCTGCATGCCACGGTCACCACGGTTTTAATTACCCACTTATCTTTAAATCTTTCTCCTGGAAAACGTCTCACGTACGGAAGATTGTCGGCACAGTGCAAATTAAACTTGCTTTCATCGGACCATATAACATTTCGCCATTGGTCGAGAGTCCAATTACGGTGCATTCTATTCCACTCCAACCGTTTAGCTCTCATTTTCTGTGTCAAGAGGGGTTTTTTTGCAGGTCTACTGCCACAAAGTCCAAATTCCCGAAGTCGTCTGCGGACCGTTTCCACACTAATGGTTATTTGGTGCTCTTGTTCGAGATCTCTTATAATTTCTTCTGCACTTTTAAAACGATTCTTCATGCTCATTCGGTGTATAACGTTATCTGTTCGGTCGGATGTCTTTCTCCTAGTCCTTTTCTTGCTGATGCTCTCCAAACGGTCGTCATGGTTCATTGTTTTTGAGCAAATTGATTACTGTTGGATGACTACAGCCTATCTTTTTTGCAAGTTCACGGTGAGCTACTCATTCTTTCTCTAATGTAAAAATAATGACCTTTTGGTCTCGAGTCAACTGCTTATATTTCGGACTCATTTTTAAGCTCTATGTTAAATGTGCCACAACTAAGTTATAAGTAATTTTTATTTCGGAAATACCCTTATTTATTTTTAATTTGCAGATACTTACTCAAATAAATTCATACAATTAATAGGTAAATCTCAAAAAGAACCGTTCTAAAATGTATTCAAACATGCATTTGTCACAAGAAATTCAGTGGTAAGATGTGCGTGACCGCAGGTGTAAATCATTTGACGTTTCGAACTGTCACTCTATTTCAGGTGTTTTTTAAAGAATTCTTGCTTTCGGCTCTCAGCTCGCTCTGTTTGCTATCTCAGTTACATTATGTGTTCTACCATCCCAGTAGGGCAAGGTTAAAATAATTGATAAATGAATCATGTACTATTTTTCGTCCTTTTTGACGAAAAATGCTGCTTCGGCTAGACATTTGACGGTTGACGAAAATTTCATATAAAATTCCCATATTCGTGCTCGAATGCTTTTAGAACCGTTGAACAAGTTTTAAATTATGAAATTTTTATTTTTCAGTTGTTCTATAGTACAACAAATAAGGTAGCTGGAGGGCTGAGAGCCAAAAGTCAGAATTGTCAAAAAAATATTGAATCAAATAGAGCGACAAAACGAGATATCAAATAATTTATATTAATTTTGACAATTCTGACTCTGAGAGAGAGAGAGGATTGATAGTCCTTCAGCTTCCTTGATTATTGCACTATGAGTTTGTCTAAAGCAGCAAGTTTCTTTAAGAAATCATCTACACTTTTTTGCCAAAGAAGTCTTGGACTACAGCAATGATACTTGAAAACGGCTAGGTAAAAAATTAACTTTTAATGAGCCGTTTTATTTCCGATTTTTTTTAAGCTCGATTTTGAATATGTTGCTTTCTTCTCGCATATGTTTCGCAAAAACGTACTTTTCTATATGTGCTCAACCATACAAATATAGTATCTACATATTTTCATTATTATTTGCCATTTCTACGCATCATAAAAGTCGCTTAAATATGTCCCAGTTAATTTTTATTGAAACGCATTCCTCGCATGACTTTTAAGGTAGCTGATAAAATTTAATTTCACGTTTATTGCAAACATGATATGTGTATGCCAAAAAATACCTTCCGTTGTTTCTGCTATATATTGTTATGTACTGGAATTTGTTTTTTTATATATTCGGTTATTTTATTACTTGCTGTTAAATTGCAATTTATTTCATGAATTTATGAATTGCTGCAACAACAGCAAAACAGCGTGTTGACGCCATTTCCTTGTAGGTACTATGTTGGTTTAATTTAACATTCTCTCTGAGTTGGTTACGCGTTTTCACTAATACAGGCAGTTAATATAAAGAAAATTATGTGAATATTTTTATGATTTTGATTTTATTACGAAATGTTTTTTTTTTGAGAGGAGAACATTAAAAATTGAGCATATCTTGCGGGTATTTAGATAAGATTAGAGCGAAGAAAAGAGGTGTTAAATCAGAAATAAGTAAAAATTTTTTTAAAAAGTTCTTAAATAAAAGCTTAACTATTCAATTTTAAACAGAAGAAATGTTATTTTGCCTTAAAATGCAGTATTTTTCTTATAAAATGTTGAAGTAAGGCTGAAGGAATGTCACTTTTGAATGCGTCAGTATTGTATGAAACCCCAAAACAGGTAAACGTTAAGTTAAATAGTGAGAGACTGAATAGTGCTAAGATATTTGTATAAAATTTAAACATTCTACAACTGTTGTGAAACACGATAGTAGAACCAGCATGAAATTTTTTCAGGGTTCTAATGATTTAACCGATGTCAATTATTTACAAGCAAAAAGATATTTTTCAACCATTTTCTCCAAATGGTTTTATGGCATAATAACTGAAATCTTAACGTGTAACTCCACATCGGTAACGTATTTTCTTTTTAAATTTTCTCATATCATTTATCACCATTACTATGAAAGAAAACTCCATTAGGTGTGCCATTTTCAAAAAGCATAAAATTAAATTAATTACGACTACGTGTTTTTTTTTGGCGGAAGAAAACTCTCGACAAAAATTAAAAACCACTGAAGTGCGAAATTCTTGAATAAATATTAAAATGAACCAACTCACGTTTTCCTCCTAATGGCCGAACAATCAGAAGTATTGCAATTAATCTTGGTGTAGATCGTTAAAATGTACGACCAAAAAAGAACAGAAACCTTAAAAGTCTCTGGAATAATTACAACAAATATACATACAAAGGTCCCTTGACGTCACTGCACCGTTTAACCAACCCTCAACCATATTATTTTACAAAAAACTCGAAGCCGGTTGGTCGCACACTGGCAGTACTTTTTCACATACGGTGCATGCAGTGCAGAAACCCGACAACGAAACACGAAATTCGGCAATAAATCGCTTGGGTATAAAGTGCAGTAATCAAGAGTGGACGGACGGACGGAATGACTGCAGCATTGAGTGGAGAGCATGAAGTACATGAGGCATGAAAGCTTTAACGAGCGTAGCATAAAAAGTAAAACACATAAAAATAGAATTTGTGCAACATCAGGGCAATACATAGAGTAATTAAAGCCGTTATTCCAGCACACAAGCGACCCCAGTGACAGAAAAGTCAAACAAAGTCAAAGAAAGCCACTCCAAAAATCCATACAAAATACGAGACGCTCAACAGTCAACAATCAACAATCAGCAAAAACATGAAAATCAAAGGCAACGGTACTTTGTTAGTTACACTTGCTGCTTGTATATATTTAAATAAAGTGGAGCACTGTTTCGAGCATGGAGTATGTCTTGGTAATACTTGTGGATAAAACAAGATATGCTTTAGCATTGCATAACATACATATCAGCTGTGCAGAATTATGCAACATACAGCCAAAGTTCAAGGCATGCCTTGTGCTGAGTGCTGCAAGAAAACCTATAAATGTTACTTTCATCAAACCACAACAATAATAATAACAACAGTAACAACAAACAACAGCAACAACAACTGTACAAACAACAACATTTACTCTCTCTACCAGCTGAAACTGCAGTAATTTAGAAATTGTGCACGTGCGGTTCAATGCATTCTGCTGCACCAACAGTCAGGATAATTCGAATTTATTACATCAAACAGACAAAGGCATCTATTTGAAGGATTCATCTCTTACGAAAAGCTAAAAAGTGGTACATAGTTTGTGGAGAAGAGAACTGCTACACTACTAAATTGCACTCATTACTTTATTTGTGCTAAGCTGTAAATTAATCATGAAATCCTTTCAACGCCAACATCAGCACGTCTTACAACCTTTGCCGTTTGTTACCTGTTGTTGGCACTAATCCTTCTGACAGTTTCATTTCACACATGAGCAACATTGCAACACTGTTCATACACACCCATATAAAAGACTATTTATGCAAGGATATGTAAGTGAGAGTTGTTCTGTGTGTGTGTGTGTGTGTTGTAGTAGTGGGTTAAATATGCGAGAGCTGCCAGATCTTAATGAAATCGTATAAGCTTAAAGTGAGAGATTTAGTGAGATGTTGGTGGTTATAAAATAACATTTCGAAGAAAGGCCTACAGCTGGGATAAGCATGGGTAGAAACCATTTAGATTGTTCTTTTAGCAACGGTGTTCGTTGTAACAAGTTTCAACTTTTCAAAAATGGCGTTAAAGTAGGTGGAATTTAAAAAAAAAACAAACAAAAAATTAATTTAAAACTTTCAATGGCTAATAAACTGTAATTTTTATATGCTTCAGATCTCTCTTTATTGAGAAATAACCTTGAAATTTACAAATAAACTTACTAACAAGGTGTGGTGTTGGGTTAACACACAGTGCAACCCGTCGTACTATAAAGTCAATGTCGTTAGAACATGTCGTATTGCGAGGGTCCTTGACAATTATACGGAATCCGTGTTGGCTTCAGCACACTGCGTTCTTGGAGTCCTCGCTTCTATATATATTCCATATCTATTCCCATTCAGATGTAGCGACATTCAGATGAACATTCCGTACCAGTCCATCTTGATCTTAGAACATTTCTATCACTCGCGCTGCCTTCCATAAAGTCTGTGGTATATTCCCTTCTCGTATGAGCACCAGTCTGCTTTTTAAAAATGTTGGAGTGTCTTATGCCATTTAGACTGTTTTTTCAATTCATTCAAATAGTCATGTTGGAAAAAAAATGTTGGAGTGTCTTATGCCATTTATACCGTTGTTTCAATTCGTTCAAATAGTCCTGCGACCAAACCTTCCAAAGCAACTGCGTCATTGTTTGAATTTAAAAACAAAAAACTTTTTTTTAAAGGAAATAATTTATGTGGTGACCGTGGCATGCAGGTTTAGTGTGTGGCTTAGCATGCTCGGAATTCGGGTTCGATCCCCAGCCGCGGCGAAAAGTTTTATTGAATAAAAAATTTTTCTGATCGGTTACCACCTCTCAGACCTTTGCAGACAATGGCAAACCTCAGAGAGTAAATAATGCCATGTAAAGCTTCTTGAGAATATGAACTTAAGCCGTTTGGAGTCGGCATAAAACATGTAGGTCCAGTTCTCGGTCAATTGTGTGCAAACATTTAATAACACACACAACACAATTGATCATTAGAAGCTCGGTCAAAGTCCTTTCAACGGCAGAAATGGTCAATTTGTTTTTGTTTTTAATTTAAATATAAACAGAAAAGTAACGGTAAAATTTTTATAAATTTCTTTAAATTAACTGATAAGACAAAAAAAAAATAAATAAATTAAATCTTGTCCAACAAAGCAGAAATATTTGCTTCAAAATTTAGAACACTCAATTTGACAGTTTTTCTCTCTCTTGGCATTTGATTGAATTACTCGCTAAATATTTACGACAATATCATGATATAATTACTCCAAGGTAGTATTGACGTTTCTGTTGGAAACGGACTTTTGTCAAAAAATATAACAAGAAAGAGAGCGCTCACAATCCGTCATAGCATACAATTAATTTTCACTGGTCACATTCAGCGTACCCAACAGTTGGCAACTGTTTAGTCAAAACTTGATGCACATAAATATGAAGTTGCGCATTAAAATGCGTTTAAAAATAGAAAATTTTTAATTTGTCGGTAAAATTTCCATTCGTATTTGATACAAAGTTTGATATTTCATAAACTTGACAATTTTTCTGAAACTTCACTACCAATAATAGCGCTCCCCGATGTGTTGCTGTCACAACAGTTGACACAGCTGAATGTGGCCAACGAATATAACAACGAACAGCTGTTTTTGACAAGGGTTCGTTTATTTGTAGCTGAGAGAATCAACATTTGTCAACACTACCTGGTAAAATTATTCTATCATGGCATACAATTCATTTTCACTGGTCACATTCAGCGTACCCAACAGTTGCCAACTGCTAAGTCAAATTTTGATGCACATAAATATGAAGTTGCGCATTAAAATGCATATAAAAATAGAAAATTTTTAATTTGTCGGTAAAATTTCCATTCGTATTTGATACAAAGTTTGATATTTCATAAACTTGACAATTTTTCTGAAACTTCACTACCAATAATAGCGCTCCCCGATGTGTTGCTGTCACAACAGTTGACACAGTTGAATGTGGCCAACGAATATAACAACGAACAGCTGTTTTTGACAAGGGTTCGTTTATTTGTAGCTGAGAGAATCAACATTTGTCAACACTACCTGGTAAAATTATTCTATCATGGCATACAATTCATTTTCACTGGTCACATTCAGCGTACCCAACAGTTGCCAACTGCTAAGTCAAATTTTGATGCACATAAATATGAAGTTGCGCATTAAAATGCATATAAAAATAGAAAATTTTTAATTTGTCGGTAAAATTTCCATTCGTATTTGATACAAAGTTTGATATTTCATAAACTTGACAATTTTTCTGAAACTTCACTACCAATAATAGCGCTCCCCGATGTGTTGCTGTCACAACAGTTGACACAGCTGAATGTGGCCAACGAATATAACAACGAACAGCTGTTTTTGACAAGAGTTCGTTTACTTGTAGCTGAGAGAATTATTCTATCATGCGACAATATTAAAAAAATTCATTAAAAATACTTTTGGTTAGAGCTTCACAGTGATTGTTATCACATTTGAAACAAAATCTAAAAATATTTAAGACATAATTAGAAAACCATAAAAATTTGACTAAGATATTGACATGAAAAGTTTTACTTTTGAATTTAAAACACGTTTTTTATAAGTTTGGCAATTGATGAATACAAAAATTACATTTTTTGAAGTAACTTCTACTTTTGAAAAAAACTTAAATTCGACCAACCCAAAAGCTCTCTCCCAATCAAATTTACTGATAATATTCTCCATCTGAGAGGTATTCTGCCTGAACAACTTACCAGTACTGTGTTGTCATATGTTTTGGAATCAAGGCAAGTTCTGGTGTACTGCACGCTAAAAAATTTTTCATTAACCGCAACTGAAAAATTCACCAACTATACTTCGTTTGCAAACTGTATTTGCCACAAATGAATATTCAGTTGTCATCAACTTAAAAATATATCTTACTTGAAACGAAAAAAACATCGAAATTAATGAAATTTTATCATTGTTTTGTAAGTTCAAGTTTAGCCGAGTGTGCTGTCGTTCGAGTCTAGAACTCGATTGACCTGGGTTCAAATATCATTTTCATATCCATATTGAAGCATGTTATATAATTAAATCTTCCACGAATCGAAATAAAAAAAATCAAACAATTAAAATTTTTTAAAATGTTTCAATAAATTCAAAATGTTCCGCTTGGAATGCGTATTGTTACAAAACGGGTCCGTAGCGGGTTCGTATTTAAAAAAAAATGAGTCCGTCGCGGATTTGTATTATTTACAAAAACGAGCCCGTCGCGGATTTGCATTATTTAAAAGAACGAGTCCGTCGCGGACTCGCATAAAAAAAAAACGAGCCCGAAACGGACTCTTATATGAAGTCCGTTCCGAGTTCGTGACGGATCCGGGGAAACGATAAAAACGATTCGCCTTTTTAAGAGGAATTTCATACGAAAACAGACCGGTAACGGATCCGAAACGCAATCCGTTTCGAAAAAATTAACGAAGAAGTGAGTCCGTTTTGAATTCGAAACGGATCCGTTTGGCACACTGGAAAGAGAGGACTTTAAGCTAGTGTGCTATTTGATATATGTGTAAGCGTGGTTAAAAGTAGGGATGTAATGGAGTTTCGATTTCAATTCCGAAAGGTCGAATTTATTTTGCACCTCCGACTCCAAATTTGCCTGCCGTAATTTTGAATTAAAGTAGTAACGTAGATCGAAATGTAGTGGCGTTAACAATTTGATGAACTCAAACATGCGAAGTTATCCGTTAAAATTACTTTAAGTTTATAAGTAATCTATATATTAATTTGATAAGCTTTTTCTTGTGGGAGCCGCCTAAATTGGGTGAACATAAAAATATGGCTGTAGTGTCATATAAAGGGGATTACCATGTAGATGTGCCATCAATAGTATTAAATCAAATTTGTTGGTAACCGTGGATAGAAAAGCGATATTTCTATTAATTACGTTAAATTTACGATTTTTTTTGGATATTTGGTACCAATACCATTTATAGGGCTAAAATATATTCTAAATAACTTATTTTGTCGATAGTTTTGCATATTTTTGGCGCAATCATATCAAGTAGCTGTTGGTTTTTTTAGAAATAAAAAAATTTAAGTCAAAAATTTGAAAAAAAAAATTTGAAATAAAAAAATTTAAGTCCAAAATTTGAAAAAAAATTCAATTATAATTAAATGACAGAATGAGGGGGGGGGGGGGGAAATTGAAAACGGAAATGTCGATTGATATAAGAAGCAAAAAGCGTAATTTGTATGGTTCAACAGTAAATGGAGCACATTAACACTCCTCTTAGAATTTCATTAACTATTCAAGTCGCTGTGTATTAAGAATTATTTTCATTTTTACAAGGATTTTCTGTTACATTCCGAAGGTGTTGAGAACAACATTTTAATGTTGTTATATTATATAGAGAAGTCTAAATTCATGAACAATCATCTCACTGAGCTCACTTCTTGAGTTAAAAGTTCTTGGTTGATTCCAGAGTAAAATCATCATAAATTGTTAACCCTTAAATGTCAACTGCATATTTTTAGATACAATCATTGGAAGACCCTTATTTTATCATTAACAACCCGAAAGTTATGATATGTAAATTTTTGCATTTGAAAAGCTCTAGCTCTTTATTAAAAGGATGGAAATTTGATCAACAAGCGAACAAATATTTTTGGGCAGAATTAAATAAATTCAAGTTTTGGACAATGTTAACCAATCAGTACATGTGGGCCTCCGAAGCTCATAAAAAGAATATCCTGCTACAGTAATATTTATTTTTTTAACTATGTTATGAATGAAGTTTCAATCGAATTCAACCTTAGCCGCTGCATCTTCTGTCCAGTAAAACTTACTAAAGAAACCATGTTTACCTTAAATTTTTAGACAACATATATTTTTTGATAAAAATCGGGGCTCTTGGACATTTAAGGGTTAAGGTTGAAAGATAAAAACTAGGGTTCATGCACAATATATTAAAGAACGTGTTGATTATTTCTAAATATGATAAATCAATTTACCAATTTTGGGTGAACCAAAACGACACAAATTAAACAACTGAGAGACAGACATCACTAACTTTAACTGACAAGAGGCAGGCGAAACAACTGTATAAGTCAAAAAAGTTTAATAACCTCAAAATTTCATAGAAAAGTTTTAGAATTTTCAAGGTGTTTTGGAGGTATTTTCTAGGAATTTTCAAGGTATCTGCTATGTTTCTTACCAACAGAGATAGTTGCTTTTTATATGAAAAATCGAGAAAAAGGGGGATTTAAAAAGAGAAAAACCTTGCTTGAGAAAAACCGCATTAAACCGCTTATTAAAATAAATTAATTTCTTATTTCAAATAAAGTAAGCTTAAAAACTTTAAATTTGCTAAAATAAAGCCAAGACAACAACTTCAAAGAATCTTATATATTAATACGTGAACATTAAAGTTTGTCGTGCGCTTGTTTGGTATTAATTAAAACTCAAAATATATGAAACTTATATCATTCGATAGGTTATGTTACCCAGATGTGCAGAATGTATATATAAATGATATATCTGATAGAGGGGGTTCCCAACCTTCTAAGGGAGAAATAACATTTTTGAGAAAAAACCCGCTCTGATTGACATGAAATTTGATTGGGAGAGAGTTTTTAAGTTGGTCGAATTTGAATTTTTTTTAAAAGTAACAATTTCTTAAAAAAATGTAGTTTTACCCATTCGTCAATTGTAAAATTTGTAAAAAAATGTGTTTGGAATTCAAAAATTTGACTTTCCATGAGAATATCTTAGTCGGATTTTAACGGTTTTTCAAATTTTTTAATTTTTTCTAAAAGTTTGTTAAAATTTCTTTCAAATGTGTTAAAAATTACAGCAAAGTTTTAACCAAAAGTATTTTTAATGAATTTTCTTAATATTGTTGTTAGTTATTTAGAGTGTGTTTCAACCAAATGCCAAGAGAGAGAAAAAAACAGTCTCAAATTGAATGTTCTAAATTCTGAAGCAAATATCTCCGCCATCTGTGAATAGATTTTATTTATTTTTTTTTTGTATTTAAGTCTTATTAGTTAACTTAAAAAAACTGTTGAAAATAATACCGTTTTTTGTTTGTTTATATTTAAATTATTCCTTTTAAAAAAAGACCATAAAATTTGATTTATTCTTAAAATATGGGGCAAAAATTATTCTTGTTGTAAAAAAACAAAAACTCAAAATTGCATTTTTGATTTTCTTTCAAAGTCTATACCGAATTTTAAGTGAATTTATTTTCTCTTGACACTAAATTAATAAACTGTCCGTGCCATCAAAAAATCAAGGCTACCCCCTATGATATCTTTGACAAAATTAATTTTTTTTTAAATGTTGTTTTTCTGTTTTTGAACAAAATAATAATATAAAGAAATAAATTTTTTTTAAGAAAATAGCTTTATAGCTCGAATCAATCAAGAGTTATAGCCTCGAACTTATTTTGATCATCTCGCATATATTTATAAATAGGCAATCAATAAATTGGTCGAATTTCGACCCCAGGCGATACTAGTAATTATAATTAGACAATCAATAAATTGGTCGAATTTCGACCACAGGCGATACTAGTACCATTGAATGGACAAAGTTTATTGGAATATAATTTTTAGTACAGTTAGGCAATTGTGTGTTAATATCTTCAATTTTTTTTTCTTAGATCTGTTTATAGGCGTTAAAAAACGTCGATTTCAACGTGAGCCACTTTAGTTAAAAATTATTTTGAGCTGACTAAAGAATATTCACAGGATAATTCAAACTGTTGCTGATATGAAAGATGATCGTATTCTTTGTAATCTTCTCTATGAAGGTACTGCAGGCTGTATGATAAGGTGAGTTACGTTTATTGATAACGTCAAAGAATTGATTGGTCTACACTTGCACCACCAACAAGCAGCTCGAGGATAAAATTATGCTAGTTATCAACGAAATTCAACTAGAAATGCTTGAAAAATTTACAAAAGATTGGATCGTTTGAATGCTGTACTGTACAGCAATAGAGGGGGTGATATAAAGAAAATCATGTTCCTTTAACAATTATTTAATGTCGGAAACTTAAAAATAAAGCCAAAATATTGCGAATTTGGTTATTTTTTTATTGTTTTTTTTTTTTTTTTTTTAAAATAAATTCTAGGTTCTTTGTGTAGGCCCGAGTAACACTAAACAATTTTAGATCAGCGCGATGAAAGGTCGTACAACTCTCGTTTAACCGCTGTAAACCAAATCCGAACCTAAGAAACTTATTAGGGACTTTTTATATTAAACACATTTTTCAAGATTTTCAGATATCATTCAAAATTTGAGAAAAATGGTCTAGCATTGCCAGACATAGAGAAAAAGATGTACAAGAAATTCAAAAACTCTCCTTAAGAAAAATTTTGCATAACTTTCAAGAGAAGGTAAATCTTAAATTTGAACCAAGATAACATAACCTCTCCAAGAAAATTCAATAAAGAGCTGTTTTTTTAATCTTGATGATGAAGCAAAAATGAAACACAAATTTCGAAGAGAAAGAACAACAAAAACAGCAGCTATTGCTAGAATTCGAATAATAACAAAAACTAGAGCCCCTACAACAAAACCAACATTACCCACAACATCAACACCAACTGCAAAAACAACAATTTATATAGCTTAAACCATCATTCATAACATTTTCTTACAATTTACACATCGTCTAATGTTCGCACAGCGTTATCCTTGCTTAGTCCTGTACAAGAAAGCGTACAATTCAGCAGAAATGATGTATTCAAACATGCTTTAGTAACACAACAACAGACCAAAAGCAACGCAGAAGCAATAACAAGAGCCACAACAAGTACAACATCATCATGAACAAGAAAGCCACAACAACAACAACAACAACAATAGCAACAACAATAACAATAGCAACAACAAGAATCATTGAATGTGGCAATTGTAGCAAGCAGTTCGTGTGGGTTGTTAGTTTCTCCAGCCATGATGAATACCATTGATTCGTTAAGCTATAAAGCGTCCACAGGAAGGAAGTTGAGAGCAAATCGAAGAAGCTCGTCGTATTGTGCACAAGCCTGACCAAAATTTCTTGTTTTCTGTGCTGGGGGCCTCAACGTTCTCTGCTGTTGCCGCTTATGTCGGAGGATTTAATGTTTAACGAAAACATTGTCGCGTTTATTTTATGTGAATTGTTAAAGTTTTGTCGGTTAGCGGTTGAACGCAGTGTTATAGTTAAGTTGAGTTTTAAGTGTACGATTTTATATATCAAGTGTATCTGTTTGTGGGTGTTTATGTAAATGTGTGTGTCTAGCAGAAATCGTCGTTAATAGCGTGCCAAATCCTCACTGGTAAATCTATAAGTTTTGATTTGAAAATAAAGAGTCAGAAAAGTTTAACAAGCATTTAACAGAACTCTTGAGATCAAGAAAAATTAGAGCTGAAATAATTTCGAAAAACTGTTAAAAATGAATACAAGATATGTTTAAAATAATCTTTTTATTAACTAAATAATGCTTAAAAAACTGCTTAATATAAGAAGAACACACACATATTTTTGGCGTTCTTCCCAAAAAATGCTGAAAATGCCTCTGAATAACCCACTGTACCAACGGTAGCTTTGACTTTACACATGAAACCACCTAAATCTATAATTTGCTGCTTGTCCAGTTATCTCTGTTTGTATTCTCTGTTTTCGCAACGTTATCACCTGCATTAGTCGCAGCATCTTCAGTCAAAGACCATGTAATCAGTGTTGCCGGACGATGATGATTTATGAATGGATTCAAATGTGCGGCCACAGCCTGTGGATTATTTAGATGCACGTGATGTGTGCCGGGTACTTCGTAAAATTCAAACTGTGGATTTTGCTTTTGTTGCAATTCAATAACTCCCCACGAATCTTCATTTATATAGACCGATTCACTGGCCTTCAGCAATAAATACGGTATGGTAATTATTTTCTTAGCCATATGAAGAACCATTTCATTTGTCATTGTAAAGTCAACATAGTTCTTTAGTCTGCCATCACGCGAAAAATAATATTTATCCGGATATTTAGTGGATTTCCTAATGCTACGATCAAGTATATATTTGCAGTTTTCCAAATCTATAGAGTTATAGGTACCATCGTAGAGCAAACGCTCTAATTGATCATAAGTATACGAAGGAGGTTCCTTGAGTACAGCTGAATCCAGACGCTCTTCTTCGATAAGCAACCTTTCGCTGTGCATTCCCAATGCTTTTAGTAGCATATTTTCTGGACGCCGCATTGACTTTATAACATCAATGCCCACAAACATATCTACTTTGTGTGGAAATAATGTAGAAAAGATGAAACAAATAATAGAACCCATTGAGTGGCCCATTAGGGAAACTTTCTGCCAATTGTACTCCTTCATAATGCGTACAATAATGCGCACAAAATCAATGACATGGTAAGTCATGCCTCTTGGCAAATGCGATGACTGTCCATGACCAGGCAGATCGATGCAGAGCACACCAATATGTTGTGGTAGTAGCGGAACGAGTGTCTCCCAGGTGCCAAGATTATCCTGCCAACCGTGAATTGCTAATATGGGCCGTATCTGCTTATTGCCATACCAACGGGCAGCTATGTAGCCCCAGGGCACATTGATGCGGACGTCCGTGAACTGATAAAACAAAAATTTTAAAAGTAGTTATTAGTCAGCAATTAAAAATAAGTAAGATATTTAATACTTAATACTAAACAAAATACCAAATAAAAAAAAATACACAACGAATTGGCCATTTCAGCCCTTGAAAGGACTTTGAGCGAGCTATTTATGATCAGCTAAAATACTTTGTGTCTGTGCAAAAATCTCTGTCTCCTCTAGACTCTGAGGCTGATGTCAAAGTGACTACGTTAACGATCACCGCAAACGAAAAAGGGACAATGATTTATGGATATGCACTTGGAATGTCCGGAACCTTTAGGGGAATGTGTCTCTGTCCAATTGGCGGCATTCCTCGTAAAAATAAAAGCTGACATCAACGCCATCCAGGAAATGCAATGGAAAGGACAAGGCTGTTCTAAGAGAGCAGACTGCAATATCTACTACAGTTGCTATGCGGAGAAGCGTGTATTTAGATGCGGATTTGTCGTAGGTTGGAAACTACGATATATTGTTTCCCAGTTGACACCTGTGAACGAAAGGCTGGCAACAATCGGCATCAAGGCGAAATTGTTGAACATAAGCCTAATTTGCGCGCACGCCCCGATGGAGGAAAATTACGATGGATGCTTTTGATGGAAAGGCGAAAATCGGAAAAGAAGACATCTTTGCCTCCACATTCGGTCAAATCAGTCTCCACAAGACCACTTCCAATAACGTTCTAAAACTGATCGACTTAACCGTGCCGCATAACATGATAGTAGCACCAGATTCGAAGACCTCGATATCCACAAGGCCACCTGACTGACATATTCTGGCTGACAAAGACTGACATAGACTGACAGATTGATCATATTCTGATCGACGGAAGGCACGCTTCAAGCGTATTGGATGTGCACACATTTCGGGAGGTCAATATTGACTCCGACCATTATCATGTCGCAGCCAAGATCTGCATTCGATTGTGCAATGCGAAGAATGTACGCACAGGTATGCAACGAAAGCTTGATGTCGATAAGCTGCTATCACAACGGACCGCCGAGGCCTACTCCACTCAACTCTCGGTTAAGCTCAACCAATCTTACTCTTGCCTCGACAACGCTGGCGGACTTTGGGCGCATATATCCCACTCCATTCGCACTGCTCCTGAGGAAGTCATTGGTTTCCGGTGCCTGCAACCTCGTAACCAATGGTATGACCAAGAGTGTCGCAACGCGACAGCAGCAAACTACGCCACATATAAAAAGACGCTGCAGTTAGCTGCAACGCGAGCCATGTCCGAAAACAATCGTGAAAAGAGGAAGGAAGAGAGATGCCTTTTTAGACGCAAAAAAAAGGAGTAGAAAAAGCGTGACCGTCAAAACATCGAAAAGTACCATACCAGGGCAAGAAATATGCTCGATAATTCTAACAACAGGTTAAGTATCATACCTAAGGTTTCATGGCCGCCGGATCCACTTGTGGAAATGAAAATGGTAAGCTGGTGACAGATGAGCAGTGTGCCTGAGATTATGGAGACATTATTTTCCAAACTTCTTATGGGCGACCATCCCAATAATTCCACCCTTGGAGAATGCAGTCTGACACTACCAATCAACGATGATAGAGTGGACAAACGTAATCACGATGAGGTTAAAGTTGCTATCCAACGACTCAAAAACAACAAAGCAGCAGGTGCTGACGGCCTGGCTGCTGAATTGATTGGAATAGAAGTGTGCGTTGTCTTTTACTAAAGAAAAGACACCCTCTCCTCCTCTAAATCTGCACCAACTACCGAGGTATCAGACTTATTTCGATCGCATACAAGGTTCTTTCTAGCGTGAGTGAAAGTTTGAAGCCACATACCAAAACACCGATTGGACCTTATCACTGTGGCTTTCGTTCTGGCAAGTTTACCATAGACCAGACTTTTACACAACGCCAAATCCTGGAAAAAAACACACGACGATCAAATCAATACCCATCATCTGTTAATCGATTATAAATTTGCGTTCGATAGCCCGATTCGGGGTTATCTGTACTCAACAATATCTGAGTTCGGTATACCTGCAAAGTTGATAAGACCCTGCAGGATGACGTTAAACAATACATGTAGCTCCATCAAGGCAGGAAATTACCTCTACGAAACCTTTAATACCGATCGAGGTTTCAGACAAGGCGACCCGCTATCATGTGATCTCTTCAATTTCATCATGGAGGGGATACTATGAAAAGCAGGTGTACATAGCAATGGTACCATTTTCTACAAAGATGTCCACCTCCTTAGTATTTTGATGATATCGATATTATAAACCTAACCAAGAAAGATTTAACTGCTGCTTTTGCCGCTAATGAAAAGGAATCAGCCAAAGTGGGTTTAACGGTGAACGAGGGCAAAACAAAGTGTATGCTGTATGTGCAAATAGGGAAGTCTGGCGCCTAGGCTTCCATTTTACAGCAGGCAAATATAACTTTGAAGTCGTCAAGGAGTTTACATACCTTGGCACCGCCGTAACAGCAATGTCTGCCTGGAGATTAAGGGAAGAATAACATTTGCTAATAGGTGCTACTAAGGGCTAAGTTCGCAATTAGGTTTCAGAGCCATCTGTCGATCGACAAAACTTGATGACCTACAAGGCGCTCATCATACCTGTGCTCGTTGTACACCTGTGCGTACATTCTTCGCGTTGCACAATCGCATGCGGATCTTGGCTGCAACAAGATAATGGTCGGAGTCAATATTGACCCCACGAAATGTGCGCACATCCAGTACACTTAAAGCGTGCCTTCCGTCGATCAGAATATGATGAATCTGGTTGCGAGGTTTTTGATCCGGTGACAGTCAGGTGGCCTTGTGGATATCGAGGTCTTCGAAGCTGGTGCTACTAACTATCATGTTTCGCGGCGCGGTGAAGTCGATCAATCTTGGAGCGTTATTCATAGTGGTCTCGTGGAGACTGAACTGACCGACAGTGGAGCTAAAGATGCCTTCTTTTCCGACCTTTGCGTTAAAATTGCCGAGAACTATTTTTACGTCATGGGCCGGGCAGAGATCATACACGTCCTCTAGGCTCACGTAGAAAGTGTCCTTGACAGCATCGTCCTTTTCCTCCGTCGGGGTATGTGCGCAAATAAGGCTGATGTAGAAGAATTTCGCCTTGATGCGGATTGTCGCCAGCCTTTCGTTCACAGGTGTGAACCGGGAAACAAGTACATTGATATCATGAAAACTTAATTTAAATCATGTTTTTGGTTACTTGACCAAAATTGTATGAATGATTTTTATTGAGGCCATGATAAAATGTTTAGTAATTGTTTTCTTTTTGAAGTGAATCTTCTTAAGCCGCGTATACAAAATACGGCGAACTAAACAGGGAGTAACACCGATGTTACACTTTAATGAAACGAAGCGAATTCACAAGTTAATAAATAACTAACTATAAGCTGTAAGAAATGGTTTGAGTCCAAACTAACAGGCCTAACGAAGAGAATAACCTGAGAAACAAATCAACAAAGTTACAGTTCATAATTTATTTAAGTGAAAATGCTTTAGCCACGTAAAGAGCATTATGGTGAATTGAAATGGGAAGTTAAACCGAACTAACAGGCTTAAAACCTCGGTTTTATTTAAATGCATTGAATCCTCTTTTAATCATGGCTAGAATTGTCTTTCTACAACATCGTTTCATAACAAGGATAAGGAGGAGGAAGGAGAAGAGGATATGAGTTAGGAGTAAGGTTCATTCATATCATGTATAGTTAGGAGTAAAGTTCATTCATATCATGTACGGAGGTCAATTTATGGAGTGGTGACCGTGGCACGCAGGTAACTGTGTGGCTTAGCATGGTCGGAGCCCGAGATCGATCCACTGTCGCGGCAAAAGTTTTTTTAAAAAAAAATTTTTCTGATCGGTTACCACCTCTCTGCAGTCAATGGCAAACCTCAGAGAGTAAATGATGTCATGTAAATCTTCCTGAGAACATGAACTTTAGTCTTTCGGAGTCGGCATAAAACATGTAGGTCCAGTTTTTGGTCAGTTGTGTGCAAAAATTTCATACATTTAATACATAAGAAGCTCGGTCAAAGTCCTTTCAAGGGCTGAAATGGCCATTTTGTTTTATTTTAGTGTGAACTGCAAGTAACGCTCATACGTTCTGTCGAAAAAAAAGATATTTTTCTTCGAAATCTTCTTGACGAAATGTTTTAGAATATATTGTGTTAGGTTAACGTACTTTACTATAAAGTCGCCATAAAATACTTAATACTTAATACTTAATACTTAATACTTAATACTTAATACTTAATACTTAATACTTAATACTTAATACTTAATACTTAATACTTAATACTTAATACTTAATACTTAATACTTAATACTTAATACTTAATACTTAATACTTAATACTTAATACTTAATACTTAATACTTAATACTTAATACTTAATACTTAATACTTAATACTTAATACTTAATACTTAATACTTAATACTTAATACTTAATACTTAATACTTAATACTTAATACTTAATACTTAATACTTAATACTTAATACTTAATACTTAATACTTAATACTTAATACTTAATACTTAATACTTAATACTTAATACTTAATACTTAATACTTAATACTTAATACTTAATACTTAATACTTAATACTTAATACTTAATACTTAATACTTAATACTTAATACTTAATACTTAATACTTAATACTTAATACTTAATACTTAATACTTAATACTTAATACTTAATACTTAATACTTAATACGCAATACTTAATACTTAATACTTAATACTTAATACTTAATACTTAATACTTAATACTTAATACTTAATACTTAATACTTAATACTTAATACTTAATACTTAATACTTAATACTTAATACTTAATACTTAATACTTAATACTTAATACTTAATACTTAATACTTAATACTTAATACTTAATACTTAATACTTAATACTTAATACTTAATACTTAATACTTAATACTTAATACTTAATACTTAATACTTAATACTTAATACTTAATACTTAATACTTAATACTTAATACTTAATACTTAATACTTAATACTTAATACTTAATACTTAATACTTAATACTTAATACTTAATACTTAATACTTAATACTTAATACTTAATACTTAATACTTAATACTTAATACTTAATACTTAATACTTAATACTTAATACTTAATACTTAATACTTAATACTTAATACTTAATACTTAATACTTAATACTTAATACTTAATACTTAATACTTAATACTTAATACTAAATACTTAATACTTAATACTTAATACTTAATACTTAATACTTAATACTTAATACTTAATACTTAATACTTAATACTTAATACTTAATACTTAATACTTAATACTTAATACTTAATACTTTATACTTAATACTTAATACTTAATACTTAATACTTAATACTTAACTAGTGTAAAAGCCCGTCCTACGACGGGAAGCAACTATTTAGAGTACAAAATGCGACAAAAAAATTTATTGGATTTATATACAAAGGTTTTTATTTGAAAACATGTTTATTAAATTATTTTTATAAAACTTCCTTATATACAACATTTCTAGTAAAAAAATTCTTGAAATATTAACCTTGTCCCTTGCCATCTATAATGCTTAGTTTTACATCACCAGCCCGCTAAAACTGCCATGACTAAACCAGTTCTTTTAAAAAAACTCCTACTTTTTGCAATATTTGACCTTGCAATTTATTTATGGTCATTGAAAATGTCAGTTTAACTGGAAATTGTCGCCTCCGGAGAGTGAAAGGCAAATCTGTGTTTGTTGGGGCCAAATCAATTGTAGGTATGAAAACTATTTAATGTTCGCCAGTACGCCTGTCAATACCTGTGCGATGATAAATTAAGTTTTTAGGTTTTTCAAAACTAACCACCTTCCATTACAGATATCTCTTTTGGTATGGAAATTTCGAAGAAGTATTATAATACTTCCAATTTTGAGGTTTAACTTATGCAGTGGCATTCCTGAAGGATAAAATTTATTCAAAAACTCGGCAGGGCAATTTTGTTTATCGCTATCATCACTGTCTTCAATTTAATCCGTGCTCAAATCTCTCACTGTGTCACCAACTAAAATATTTAGAACTTGCTCGTTGACTTCACTTCGGAACTTTTTGGGTACAGGATAGCAATTTTGGAATAATGGTTGATGATATTCGGACTCAAAGTATCGCCAAAAATCTATTTAACCCTTTCAATGGACTTGTCCATTATATTGAACACTTCGGAAAATTTTTTTTTTTTATTTTCCAAAGTTTTTTTCTAAAATCAAATAGGTTAGTGCTATGAAGTGAAGTTGTACCAACATGACAAAAATAATTTTAGGGAGATATATAACGTTTAACTTAGTTAGATTTTCGATTTTATGCCCAACAGTAGCCTTCAATTTTTTTATATCGCGTGTTAATAAATTTTGCAAATAAAGTGAGTATTGTGATTGGTGTGCAAAGTATAATTTTTTTTTATAATAAAAAAAAAAAAAAAAATTGGCCATTGCAGCCCTTGAAAGGATTTTGACCGAGCTTCTTATCATCAATTGTGTTATGTGTGTTATTAAATGTTTGCACACAATTAACCGAGAACTGGACCTACACGTTTTATGCCGAATCCGAACGGCTAAAGTTCATGTTCTCAAGAAGCTTTACATGGCATTATTTATTCTCTGAGGCTTGCCATTGTCTGCAGAGAGGTGGTGACCGATCTGAAAAATTTTTTATTGAAAAAACTTTTCGCCGCGACTGGGGATCGAACTCGGGCTCCGAGCGTACTAAGCCAGACACTTAACCTGCACGCCACGATCACCATAATTTTTTTTTTTATAATAACATTTGCATAAATAACGCATTTGCATTTGTCTCCGGTTGTTTTAGTTGAACTAAAATATTATAATACAACGTTATCGTGGTTTTTTCCATTATATTAGACAGCCTGCCAAAAGCAAAGCAGCTCATGTAAAAATCAGAGGGAAGTTTTTTAATCTTTTTATTGCTTAAATGATGGGAATATAAGCTCAAAAAAATTGTCCACGATTATTCTAGGCAAGCCATTGAAAGGGTTAATAAGCGAACCTTTACAAACAAAATAATCTGGAATTTCTATGATATCTTCATTTCCATTTCCTTACTTGAGTAGCCAATCGCTAAAACTTGGATCAGAAGACCGAACATTGTGATTTAATTCTAGCAATTCCAATTGACACCAACGTCACTGAATGTAATAATTGCTGTTCAGTTTATGCAGACCGAATAGGTTGCGGTTCTGTTAATTAAGAAGCACTGTAATAGCAAGACATGATGTTTGATGTATAGTAGTTGAGGAAAATGACGATAGTCTTAAAGTACAAAGATTTCCAATACATAATTTAATAACAGGTTCTGGTCCATTGTGAACAGGTCTTAAAAGGTTTAGTAAGTACAAACATTTCAAATGGATAATTTTACAACAGGTTCTGGTCCAGCCTAAACATGTTTTACGATATAGAGAAAAAGGTTTAGTCAGTACAAACATTTCATATGGATAATTTTCTAACAGGTTCTGGTACAGGCTGAACAGGTTTTACGATATAGGTTCTGGTCCAGGCTAAACATGTTTTACGATATAGGCACGGAGCAGGACGCTTGCCTTTTATATATTAAGATACTTAATACTTAATACTTAATACTTAATACTTAATACTTAATACTTAATACTTAATACTTAATACTTAATACTTAATACTTAATACTTAATACTTAATACTTAATACTTAATACTTAATACTTAATACTTAATACTTAATACTTAATACTTAATACTTAATACTTAATACTTAATACTTAATACTTAATACTTAATACTTAATACTTAATACTTAATACTTAATACTTAATACTTAATACTTAATACTTAATACTTAATACTTAATACTTAATACTTAATACTTAATACTTAATACTTAATACTTAATACTTAATACTTAATACTTAATACTTAATACTTAATACTTAATACTTAATACTTAATACTTAATACTTAATACTTAATACTTAATACTTAATACTTAATACTTAATACTTAATACTTAATACTTAATACTTAATACTTAATACTTAATACTTAATACTTAATACTTAATACTTAATACTTAATACTTAATACTTAATACTTAATACTTAATACTTAATACTTAATACTTAATACTTAATACTTAATACTTAATACTTAATACTTAATACTTAATACTTAATACTTAATACTTAATACTTAATACTTAATACTTAATACTTAATACTTAATACTTAATACTTAATACTTAATACTTAATACTTAATACTTAATACTTAATACTTAATACTTAATACTTAATACTTAATACTTAATACTTAATACTTAATACTTAATACTTAATACTTAATACTTAATACTTAATACTTAATACTTAATACTTAATACTTAATACTTAATACTTAATACTTAATACTTAATACTTAATACTTAATACGCAATACTTAATACTTAATACTTAATACTTAATACTTAATACTTAATACTTAATACTTAATACTTAATACTTAATACTTTTTACTGATGCTTCATTTATTATGAGCGTACAAAATTAACAAAAATTTTATTTGTTTTATTTTTTTTAATTTTAATAGTGAAACATTAAAGACATTATTATTACTTTTAATAAGAAGTTTCTGGCCTCAACGACATTTCGACTCTAATTAAAACTTTTAATTATTATGACTATTTTATTAGTTAATCGTGACAACAATACTGAAATTAATACACTGTACCAGTGAACTTTGTGCCAAAGTTAACATTTGGTGTTTTTTTTTAAGTAAATTAGTCTGTCTACGGTTAAACTTATCAATGCTAGATTTTTCTGTGTTATACACTATCATGAGCTGCATCATGCCGCTCATCAGCTGATTAGATATCAACAAAATAATTTTACTTTTAAAGAGCAAACAAGAAAAATAATATACATAGTTTTGTATGTTTTTATCTCTTAATTATTGCGCTCTCACATATTCTCTCACAAAGAAACTTGAAAAATCGCACGCTACTTGTTTTTAATTGCTTTGCTCTGTACCAGGCTTGCCAGCACGAGAAAAAATTCACTTTGCGTAGAATATTTCTTAGTTGAAGGGTCAAGTATATTTAATTGATATATTGCAAAAAAATATATTTTTAGTTAGTGTTTAAAATAAAAAATCTACTTTATGGAATATTTCATACGAATTACGAATTAAATCAACTAAAAAGCTATTCAAAATCTGCTGCACCTGGCTCTGTTATCTTAAAGATACCTTAAAAGCTATGTTAGTATGAAATTTTATCGACTCATGAAAATATGATACAAAATATTATTTAAATAATTCATGTTATTAGCATACTTCAGCTAAACTTTACTTATTTCTGTTCAAAATTAGATATTTATAATATTATTTTAATATGAAATAATATGCTAACAACTAAATTTAAGTCATTTTTATTTTCAAATAGTTTATTAATAGTAAATTTAAATAATTTAAAATAATATATTTCAATAATAGATATATTAATATAAACAATAAATTCCGTTTTAGAACTTCTAGTTGGCAACCCTGTTCTGTACAAACCTCACGCTTCGTTGGACAATCCATTGTGCGACTTTTGTGCGTCAAACTGCCTTAAAATTGATTTTTCACACAAACTTCAAATAAACTCATTTAATTTTGCAGGTTTTGTTCGATTGCGATTGCAATTTATATTGTTTATTATTTGTTTTTTTTATAATTTTTTTAAATATTTGAGATTTAACGACACTTTTGTCAACACTACGCTAACTTACAAATAGAACTAAAATTTTATATCGCAAAAATTACAGCTGTTGCTTCAATGCCAATGTCGGCATAATACCCAAATCGCAAAGGCGCGTTAGGTCGGTCGCGCTTTGACAGCTAAAGTAGAAACAACGAGTTGTTATGAAGCAATTCATAATTCGACCTCAAGCTTTGATCGTACTTTGTATCGTAAAAACTGTCAAATCTCGTAGGAAGGGGTAAAGTACGATCAAAGCGCGACCTGCCGAAAAAAGTTGAAAAATGTTCTACTCGGTCGTGCGTTTGACATTTGCTGATAGCGCAGGGTTGTATTTTCATAGAGTTAGCTAAATATGTGGGTATTGTTCAGTTTCTATGGTAAAGACATGTTTGCATGGGATTTGTTATTTTGTCAGAATAGTTATGTTGTAAATGATTTAATTTTTTAATTTGTTTTATGAAAATGATGAAATTCATAATTAAATGCTTGATGAGTTGAGCATATTATAATTTAATATTAATATTTGTGCCAACATTATTATAACATACTTTGGGTAAATGGGACTTTGCGGGATTTTTTGATTTGACTGCGTATAGTGGCATCATCTAAGTGATAGACGCACAACATGTCAACGCTACATTATGATTTCAAAATTATAAGGTCGGGCGTTTTGACAGTTCATCTCGTAAAGTCGAGTAAAGTACGAGCAAAGTACGATCAACGCGCGACCGACCTAACGCGTCTTTGCGATTCAGCCATAAGAGGCAGTCAGAGAGAAAGAGAGAAAAAGAGAATATGTGAGAATAACTAAATTTAGTCAAGATACTTGGAGTAAACCTATTAAAGTACTTTGCTTAAACTTAAGTCATAGCAACTAAAGTCTAAAGATTTATTTTTTCAAAAGCTTTGAAATAAAGCCGTTATATTCTTTTATAGTTTTTCAAGGCCTTCGTATGTTATTTTGCATAAACTTTAATTTTGTTTTGATGTCTTATCGTACATCTGACTTTATTTAATCGTAACTATCATGCGTTGTGATAATCGTATAAGAAACTTTCAAAGAAATTATCATCTAAAATGCCGTTAATATTTCTGATAATATTTGTATTTTTGCACGCATGATAAAGCATTTTTATATCACCACATAAACACTGCACGATAAAACGCAAGTAAATTGTTTTAACCATAGCGAGTTTAGTACGAAAATTTTTTATGCAAAGAAACTTTTTTAATTCAACAAAACTCTTATTCAATTTGTGCCTGGGAGTTTAGGGTTAAAAGAATATTATCTAAGTAGCTACTGAGAAAACAAAATTTTGAGCTAAAATATTCTAAAATTTGTAAAAAATTTGTACAAAAAATTGAGATAAGAGTCGAAAGTTTACACTAAGGGAAAAAGTTATGTAGTCAGTACAGAGAAAGCTATGTAAAACCTATGTACCAGGGATGGCATTTTACGCACAATTGTGCTTTTTTCGGCACTTTCCAGACGAAACGGCACTTTAGCACGTGCTTTTTCATTTCGGCACAATTTGAAAATCCCAAAATTGAAAAAAGTTTGAAAAAAGAAAATTGCCCCAAAATTTTTATCAACGGTGATATTTGCCACAATTTAAGTCTTTCGTCTGAAGCAGCAGCTGCAACAATTCCTAAAGCCGTCGAGAGACTTATAATAAACATCAATGAACATTTTTGTCATAGTGTTAGCAGGAAAGAAGACTTCAGCGAGCTGCAAGCAGATTTTGGCTTCCAGCTGCACCAAATTAAAATCAATTTATAATCCATTTATAAAATATGAATTGAAATATAACAGTGTTTTGTATCATTAAGGATGCAGTGGATAGAATTTTGGAGCAGTGGACTGCGCTTGACTATTATTTTGGACTAACAGATTTTGAAGCACACTATGGTAACGAAACTATTTTTTCCATAAGTGAAAACCTCAGAGACCCGTTGATAAAAATATATTAAATTTTTATCCTATATTTTAAAAATTATAAACGATGTGAATTCGCATACTTTGTTCTAGATGTAAATACTTATTTAGACAAATTTGCCGAAATTTAATTCACAAAAAAAGTATTGATTTATGTTCTTTAAGTTCGTTGAATTTAAATAATCATATCCCTGTGGAACTACAGTCGAAATATTTTACAAATCAATATACAAAAAAGTTTAAGAAAGTTGAACTAAAATTTTTTATTACTTTTTTTACAGACTTCAGAAAAAGAATTGATTTCAATAATGAAGTATTAAACATGATTCCATATTTTTCTCCACAACATGAAGTCTCTGGTGAAACGAATAGCATTTTGTCCTACTTTTACAATTATTTCTAGAAAAAGAAATTTCTGAAGCTGAAATAATAAATAATGAATTTAGAGCGTTATCTGAATATCCTACAATATCTAGTATGTAAAATGTCTCAATTTCACAATTTTGGTATAAATTAAGTAAGATTAAAAATGAATTTGACGTTTTTTTATTTAAAAATATATACAGAATTGTCCAAGGTGTACTGTCCTTGCCACACTCATCCGCTTGCCTAGAGTGAATATTTTCTATTCAAAATCTCATAAAGATTAATATTTGAAATCTCATATACATAAAAGCCTGCGTGAGTGCACTTGAAACAGGTTTCAAGACATCTGCTTCTTTCACATTACAATCACTATTTTGCTCTCCGCAAACAAATCAAGTGTGTGATTGCAGCGAAGACAAGCAAAACACATAAGTGCAAGTGAAACAAGACAGTGTTGCTGTGAGACATCGTTGTCAGAGAGCACACTGCAGTCAATGTAATGAAAACATGTGCACAACAGTGAATAGCAATAGATAATTTAGATCATCTGAAAGTTTTAAAGAGATTTGCTTTCGTTGCTGGTTCACTTTTTCAAATGATATTATTTTTTTTTGTTTTTTGTAAGCCTCTTGTCGGTTTCCATCTAATTTTAGAGTTCAAAATCATCATGTTGCCATGTTGTTAGCTAGAAATAATTTATATAAATAATTTATAAATTTATAAGTATAACTTATGTATATGATAAGCATTTAATGAATACGATGTATTATTTTTTATTTAAGTTTAAAAAATCTCAAATAAAATTTGAATAATATGAAAATTTTTTAATTTGAAATTTGTATCAAGACCTTTTTTTCCATAGAGAAAACGAGTTAAAGGTGTTCGAAAAACCGTTATATCAATGCAAATAAGTTCATCTTGAAATATGCAAAAGAGCTCTCTTGTGTTTTTTTTCTGTATATTTTCCTTAAAAATGATAAATTTGAGTTTTGACGGTTTTGTACGAAATGAGCGCGATATGTCAAAATTCGCCACTATTTTTTCTAAAAAGCACTAATTTTCTCTCTGATTTGGCACAATCAAAAAAGGTCCAATTCCATCAATGCAATGTACTGCAATTTGTATGGGAACGCAACGAGAGCAGTATTTACTGAGTAAAGGGAGCGTGTGCTGACTACATATCAATTTATTCACTTTTTAAAATGAATAAAAAATGTATTCAATACATCATGTTATGTGTTGAATACATTGCAGACTTCAATAGATACAAGTAACGTGTATTCAATCAACGTGTTATGCAATTTTTTACCTAAACTTTACTCAATACATAAAATATAGATTCAGTAGATTTCTCGCTTGCAACACGGCATCGTACACATGCTATATACTCGTTACAGCGAACGTGTACACATCAATGAAAGTAATAAATGTACTCAATACATAAAATATAGACTCATGGTAGACAGAGCCACGAAGTATGAAGATATTATTCTCCCATTCAAATCCAACATCTTTGAGATTGACGGCTGATTTTGTTCTCTTACGATATGCCCGAAAAGCTTTAAGCACACGATTTCGATCAAACGATGAGAAGTATTTAATGATGACCAAAGGTATATTTTTCCGGGATTCGACTTAATACGAAAAATGTCTTTGATTTGAGGTGGAGGAAAATCAACAAAGAGGCATATGCGATTAAAAATTACTTTAAAATTTTCATCATCTGAAATCGGTAGCCCAAATAACACCGTATCTGAAGAGAAGTCAGGTGTATTGTTCCTAGAATTGCTTATATTATTGCTGTGTTTATGTTAAAAGCTTTCTTTCTCAAAATGAGCACAAAGACGGGTTAAGCCATCTAATTGTTTTTCGAGCAATATAATTTTTTTGTTTAGCTCGTTGACATCGTTCTTTTCTACACTCACCTCAGCATCAATTTTCGAGAAAAGTTTCAGTTCAACACTCAGAATTTCCTCAGAGAGTAGCTTAAAAGACGATGCACATAGTATAATTAACGAAGTAATATCAGGGAGGAGAGCAGCTTACCGTGATTGTCAAAACGAAGTTCACAGCTCATACAAAATCTACGAACGAGTAGAAAGCTAAGAATAGGCAAAATGTAAACAATAATCCGCTACCAACTCTCGCGTGTTTATGTTAAATAATTGTAAAAAATTGTGATTTGTCGCTTTGTATATTATTTTTATTGTTATTGTTAAAGTAATAATGAATAAAATTAAAAGTGCAAATTGAATAAACTACAATTCGTTGGATGCTGTTTGCAGTCACTGTTGCTGCTGCTTAAACTCGGACCTCTTAGAACACTTCGCTGCAAACACCTTGTAGTCACTGTTATTCTTCAGTTATTGTATTATATATATTTTATCTATATTATTGTTATAATAAAACAATATCACAACAAAAATATTAAATGTTTTTTGGACTTAACACAACACGATGTTCCATTGAATTTAGATTTGTTTGTTTGCTTTGGCTTGTTTGTTTTGTCTGCATGCGCCAAGATGGCCGATTTTGACATTTAGGGTACTGACAGAGAGAGTATGTTCAATCCTGCTATTACTTCGTTAATTATACTATGACGATGCATTTTGTTGCAGAATACGATCTTCAAGCTCACGTAATTCGGCTTTAATTTTTTCACTCAACCGTTCTTCCATTGCCTGAAGCTGAGCGCATAATGAGTTAGATATCAATTCTCCGCTTGTCTGTTTTGGTGTTCCAACCAGCGTTGCCAGAGAACCGCGGAGAAAATTCTTCATTGTGGTATTGAAAAATCTGAGTTTATACCAAAAATACTTCCTTTTAAAAGTTTTCGAAATAGGCGCATTGGAAAATAAACAAGTTTTTTTTATTAAAAAATAATTATATTAACCCTGCATCACTAACCTTTGGCTAAGTTGTGTCACAACTAATTTTGGGTGTTTTCCACCCACAAAAGAAATTCTAAATAATAAGGACTGAATTTCTCAAACCTAAGAAATGCGTTAGTTTTCAATAAAGTGCAGATTATATTCGCCATTTTAAAATGTTTTGTTATGAAATGAATGGTTATTTCAATGTAAAACAAAAAATTTTGAACTAGTTCATGAGTTAATTTAGAAAACAAAAAAAAATACAATAGGTTTTAAGAAAAGCGTGTCATTTCTATAGTTTAAGAGCTGAAATTTTACAAAACAAAATTAAACAAACAAAAAATTTTATAACTACACAACTAACTTTAAGTTTAACAAAGTTTTCTACAAATTTCCACCTCAAAAAGATAAGCTAAGTTTATATTACTTTCGCGTTGAAGAACATACTGTTGTTAGTTCAAATTGGATATATGTATCCTTATCAAAGATATTTATCACAGTTAGAGCACGTTATCTGAGTTTTGCTACTAGGCTTCATAGGTGTAATTCACCGAAAAAAATTTATTTTATATCTAACCTGAGTGTAAAGCACCCAAACACTTCCTATTTTAATCGCGCTGACACGCTCTTATCTTGGAGACCACTAGAAACTGAAAATTATTGAATTAAAAATATTGAACAGAGAATATTGAAGAGAGACTGTTAGTTCGTCATGCAAGTATTGCACTAGAAATCTTACATAGAATGTGTGACTGGGTGGATTCCACCCTAAGGTTAGTGATGGAGAGTTTAGTAACATACATTTTTCAATTTTATATTTAAAATAATTCAAATCACTTGCCACTAGCAATTTGTACTCTAGGTTGATCTATAAAACAATTTAGATCTTTTAATAAAACATAACAAAACAAATGAGATCTTTTAATAATAATTCAATTCAGTTCATTTCAATAGAATATATAATTTATAAAGGTTGGTTAAATTTAAAGGGCCGATGTTAATTTTGAATAAAACACAAATTATTTAGAAAATGATTGTCATTTCTTTTTATTATGATAATATTGGTATAGTTCAATTATGTATGGAATTCCAATCTCGACGACACACCTCCATCCGATGGTCCAAACTTTCAATGACGCTGAGGCATACTTGAGGTTCATTGAATTTGTCGCGCAAAAGAGCCATTGTTTTGTTAGCTGAGTGGCAAGTGGTAACGTCCTGTTGAAACCACATAATAATGCTAACCACCCTTTAAAATAGAGTGGAAGTACTTGTATGCTTAGTATGCAAAAATTTTTTAGCTAGCATAAAATACTTCATTTTAGCAATGAAATACTTCAATCTTATTTTGGGTTGAAAATACTTCCAAATGAAGTATTTTACTTCCATGTGGCAACGCTGGTTCCAACCGCAGTGTTGTTGTTTGTGCGATGCTGGAGTTGTTGTCTGGTAAAACGAGGAGTGGCAGTCATCGTTGCTTGCTGCTCTGTTCACATTTAATCAAAATGCAGAAAATACAGTTCTTGAGACAGAAAAGGCCGAAGACGAAATGCAGTAGAAACAGTCTGACTCAATTGCCTGGGTGTCTAGTTCACTTCGTATGTTTTTTCTATTATTTATTTATAATGTTGTTTTATTTACATTCGCGCTTTAGTGTTTTTTTTGTTTATTTTTTATGTTTCACTTTCAATTTACTTGTAAATATTTTGCTATCAGTGCTTTAAATTTTTTTTAAGCTTTTTTCCGAAAATATTTGTGGAATTTGGATAAAGTTGTGGATTTTCTATTTTTACTTTTAATAGTTTGTAAAAGCACTTTGAAATCTGGAAAGTAAACCAACAAGAACAAGAACAGCGAACGGCGGAAAACACGTCTTCTTTTCACGACGATAAAACAACGATCATAAAGATGTCTTCGAAAAATGGGTATCATCCGCTTACGAACACGTCCACCTCCCACACAACCCAAAAATTGAAAACGCAATAAATAAGTCTCTGTTTAACCTACAGAGCTAAAATTTGGCACGTATGTTTTTTATGACAAGGCAAAGATGGTTTCGAAAAATGGACACCATCCGCCAATGGACACGCCTACCTCCCATACATTCCAAAAAGTTAAAAACTAATTTAAAACTAAAAAGGTTATGTTTGTCATAGAGAAATTTAATTTGGTATGTATGTATTTTGTACCAAAACTAAGGTCTGTTAAAAAATTGGGAGTAATCCGTCCATGAACACGCCCACCTTCCATCGCGAAAGCACAATAAAGGCATTAACTGTGAGCTACAGGAATAAAACTTGGTATATATAAATTTTTCTTCAACTTTTGAATGCATATAAAATATAGACTTCATTCGTTTACGGAAACGCCCATTTTCAATAATATTAATTTTTTTTTTTTTTGGTAAAGTAGGTTTAGGGTATTTCATAGTCGGCCTAGACCGACTTTAGACTTTCTTTACTTGTTATACCCCCACGCGTACTGCATAAGGGGTATATTAATTTTGTCACGACGTGTGTAAAGCCCATAAGGAGGCGTGGTAGGTATGGAAAAGTGTATATAGTATTCTTGCTCAGCATCACCACCTGAGGTGATTTAGCCATGTCCGTCTGTCTGTCCGTGCTAAAATTCGATATTTAAGCTTTTTTCTAAAAAACTAAGATCAAGTTCTGGAATGGGCTAAATCGGATTAAAACCACGCCTACCTTCCATACAACCCCAATATTGAAAACTCCATAAAGAAGCAAATATATAAGCTACAAAACTTAAATTCAGTATTTGAGTAACCTTAGTCAAAACAGAGGTGTGTTGAAAAAATGGACGACATCCATCCAATAACACGCCCACCTCCAAAAGAACCCTAAAATTGAAAGGGTTATATATAAAGCCCCCTATATAAAGAGGCTTGTGTCAAAGCTCTGACCGTGGCATGCAGGTTAAGTGTGTGGCTTAGCATGATCGGAGCCCAGGTTCGATCCCCAGCCGCGGAGAAAAGTTTTTTTTCAATAAAAAATTTTTCTGATCGGTCATTACCTCTCTGCAGACAGACAATGGCAAACCTCAGAGAGTAAATAATGCCATGTAAAGCTTCTTGAGAACATGAACTTTAGCCGTTCGGAGTCGGCATAAAACATGTAGGTTCAGTTCTCGGTCAATTGTGTGCAAACATTTAATAACACACACAACACAATTGATCATTAGAAGCTCGGTCAAAGTAATTTCAAAAGCTGAAATGGCCAATTTGTTTTTTTTTTTTTTTTGTGTCAAAGCTACATAAATAAAATTAGTTATTTTGTAGTTTAATATTAAAACCAAAGCATGTTAAAAAAATGGGCGTCATCCACCAACGACCACGCCCACCTCCCATACAACCCTAAAATTGAAAACTATATAAAGAAGTTTGTGTCAAAGCAACATAAATAAAATTAGATATGTATCCATATCCATTTTATATTAAAGCTTTATACTTAGACTTTTATATAATTGTGACAGAATTCAAAATTAGATATTCATTTAGCGCTGGATATATCTGATATTTTAGTATATATATTATCTTTGAACGATTAATATTAAAGGCTGTAGGTATACCCTAAAGTATTAGTCAAAAAAGTTGCATGACCTTAAAAAAATGTTTAAATGATCCCAAACTCACCGCACAGTTAGACGTAATACTACTTCAAAAAAATAACGGTTTTCATTTAATCTTCTTTGAAAAATCAAAATAATCAACGTTTTCTTGTATCTCTAGATGAAAACATGCCTTCAAGTGATTGAAAACATTCATTAGAGTTCTGTACACCACCAGCAATTTTGCCATTTTTTGGCGACTACCAGTTCTAGCTGTGCTTGAAACCTGAAATTTCACACATCATCTGTTTGTGGACTAATTAGAAGAATTAAAAAAATTTGTTTCTGGATTCAAAACAATTCATCATCAAGAATATTTTTTCGGGTACGATTTTAATATAACAAATTTGGAATAAAATATTTTTGTTTTGTATTTATGAGGCTTGTAAAGAATATTAATTTTTCTTTTCGTGGTTTTCAAATCAATTTCGTAATTAAATTTTTTTTTTTTTTTGTTGCAAACCATAAGGTAATATTGGCAATCATGATTTTAAAATTTCAAAATTTTTTTTAATAAGTTTAAACTAATTTTTTTCTAATGAATTTTTTATTCTTTTGTGAATTTTTATGAATTATCGATATCAAAACGTATCAATATTGCTTGTTTTTATCAAAACTCTTCTTTTGCCAAATTTTAACTTGCTATGAGAACATATTGCTCAGAAAAAGTTATTTTTTAGCATAAATTATGAATATATTTACAAGCGAAGCGTATTTTTAAAAAGTGCTATGACAAAAATACAAAATTCCCAAAAATTTTTATTTTTTAAAATTCTTCAAGGCAAATGTAAAACTCAAAAAGAAAATTTATATATATTATATTTTTAAATTTATTATTAAATATATATTTTTATATATATGTATTTTTAAAAAATTTAAATTTATAAAGCTATGTATCTATGTAACAATCTTAAACAAAAACGTCATCATTAAAATTATATCATATAGTCTCGCAGTGGCGTCTCACATGATGCAACACCTACAGTTTACTTTTTCTCTTTCTTCGCCTATTATTTGTCTTATCCTGTAGATGAAAGTCATTTGCTTGCATCACCGCCTCCACTGGTTCCTCTTCATTCAGTGACCATGTTGTCAGCTCTGGTGGTCGGTGGCGATTAATGAACGGATTAATGATAGCAGCAACACCAGCGGCATTATTTAAATGCACGTGATGTGTGCCTGACACCTCGTGTAGCTCAAAGTGCGGATTATTGCGACGTAATATATCGATAACCTCTTGTGACTCCTCATCAATATAATTCGATTCGGATCCTTTGATTACGCAATACGGCACATTGCGTATGCGTTGCGCCAGCTCAGCGGCAAACGGCGGACTTGTTGTGAACTCAAAGTAATATTTCAATCGGCCATCACGTGAAAAATAATACTTGTCCGGAAACTTGGTAGACTTTTGTACATTACGCTCGAGTATATGTTTGCAGTTGGCCAGTTCGACGGACTTGCTGGAGCCGGCATAGAGCAGACTCTCCAGCTGCGTGAAGGTGTAGGCGGGTGGCTCTATCTGTGATGGAATCTCTAGGCGTTCATCTTCGACCAGATATTTTTCAATGTTGTTGCGTATGAATTCGATTTGTGCAGCTGGTTGACGATAACGTGTTCGCACTATGTCGATACATATCAGCATATCCAAACGTTCCGGATACAGCGAAGCGAATATAAAGGATATCATAGAGCTCATCGAATGCGACAGTATGGAGACTTTGGACCATTTGTACTCCTGCATGATGCGCAGTATGACGCAGACATAGTCGACAGCGTGATAAACGATGCCCTTTGGCAGTTTCGACGAGTGTCCATGACCGGGCAAATCGATACACAGCACACCAGTGTGTGGCGGCAAGAGTGGCAGAAGATTATTCCAGGTACCCATGTTGTCGAGCCAGCCATGCAGTGCTAGCAGGGGACGCACCTGTCGATTGCCAAACCAACGACCGACAACATGGCCCCACGGCATCGCAATGCGAACATCGTCAAACTGCAAAGAAATAATAAGTAGAAGAGGAATTAGAGGTCAAAGCAGTGGAAAAAAAGAATGTTAAAAATATTAAAAAATTATAAGAGTTACAAATTGTTGAAACAGATAGAGTTGCAAATGGAGAGGAATGTAAGAATTTAGTGAAAATTACGTAGTTAGTAGATAACAAATGCAATTTAAAGCAAAGTTAAGTTTAATTAAAATGCTTAAATTACATGCAATACAAATAGAGTTCAGCTACTGCAGCTTTTCGATTTTTTTCTTCAATAAACTATTTGAAGTCACGATCCATGGCAATAAAAAATTTAAACTTTTAGATAACAGGGACTAAAAACCGATGAATATGGAAACAAATTTACCTACAAAAATTGGTTTGTGCTCGGTTAGAACTAGAGATGGGCGCGTGAGTGATTTTAACTCACGACAATGAACGCTTACGATGTGATTTCGTCTAAGCACACACGCTCACTTTAAAAACTAAGTTTTTTGATCACGATGTCATATTTTACTCACGAGTTCTCACGAATACGTTTTATAGGAAGAAGAATACACATAAGTTTTTATTTGATTTGATTTGATTTAGCATTAGTACAAATAACAACCATGTTCTTTTACAGTACAACATATAATACTTAAAGCTATATAAATTTATTTATTTATGGAAATAACAACAAGTTCATAAGTATAAATATATGTAATAATAAGTTGATTTAATGCAAAATATGCTACAATGTGTCAAAAGAGATTAAATGTGTCAAATAGAAGTAAGTGTGATAAGCTAATAAGAAATTATTATATGAATGTTAAAGCTAGGAAACTTAAAAGATACGAAGATAAAGAGAAAGTGGAAGAAGAAAAAAATTTAAGAAGTAGAAATGTAATTAAGAATAGATCGCCTAAAAGTTTCCTTCCGAGTTATATCTCTTAAGCTACGTGGCAGTGCATTCCAAAGTCTTACGGCATTAATGAAAAATAGGTTAGAGGTTGTAAGAAAACTATGCCTAGGCACTATAAGTACATTGCATGTTCTCGATATGCTAAACTGGAGTTTTTCGTAAAGGTAATAAGGTGTTTTTTATGTATTATTTTATGTAGATATATATATATATCTTCTAGCATTCAGATAATCAGTTAAACTACACCCGAGTATGACATTTCTAAAGTTGGAGAGTCGGTCAAATTTTATTAAGCAAAAAACAAAACGCGTAGCAAAATTAAACGCAATATTAAGTTTAAGCAAAGAAGATGAATTGAGTTTGCTATAAACTATTTCTGAATATGTTATAACAGGTAAGACAAGTACAATAATTTCCTCAAATCAGGAGAACAGAGACATGCAGACATTCTTAAATTACGTAGGATATAATAAAATTTCTGGACAACACTATTTACATGATCAATACAGAAACCGAGATTTACAATTTTCGAAAAGAGACTTAGCTTATTTGTACCAATGTATAGGTCAGGAATATCATCGAGGTACAATTTATTCTTACAGATAGGGAGCACATATGCTTATTGCCCATTGATAAATGCGTCTTAGATCATAATTAAGTCAGTAGCAAAGGTCTTCTCGAAGTCCTTTACTACTCGATAGATACCCAGCAAAATTTTTCGTATTGCCTTGATTTGCATTCGATTCTATAACACATTACATAAATGTTGGTGACCAATAATGCATTATATTGTATATTACTCGTAATGCAGTAAGTAATGTCAGCCCTTTTTGCTTTTGAAATGACTGTTCTGTTTTTTAGAAAATTGAAATTTTTTGTTAGACTTTTATTTTTGCTTCAAACGTGTCAAATTTTTGTAATTTTGAATATGAAAAAAATGCAAGATTTATACATGAATTACAGAAAAATGTGTTAAAGGTAAATATAATACATAAATTAAAAGAAATTCACTAACTCTTGATTGGTGTTGTTGATCTTCCCACTGTTAAGCAAGAGATGTACGAAAAAAAACTTATTTTTTCAATATTTGAATCGTTTTTCTTTTTTGTGCGCAGAAACATCTTTTTCAACAACTTATTTGTTGTTAATAAATAAGTGATTATTGAGAAGAAGTTATTTAATCAAGTTTAATAATTGCTTACATAAGTACTCCCATGTCAAGCGAAAGCTTCATCAATTACCTCCAATGACATGCCTGTATTAAAATAATGGGTTCCGTAAGCGAGAGGGTAAGCGATGAATGAAATTTTCTGGATTACTTTTTCGATTACATGTAAGCGAAGATTTTGCTGGGTAGATTTGAACATCGTCTGCATAGGCAAGCACAGAAAATGCTTAGAGACTGCAATTATGTCATTTATAAAAATGGAGAATAGAAGAGGGCCAAGAATTGAACCTTGTGGTACACCACTCAGTACAGATTCACATTTAGAGAACGCCTGACCGACTTTAACATTTTGAAATCTATTTGACAAATAACTTGATATGAGACTCACTGCACTATCACTGAACCCAAAGATATTTCTAAGTTTAAGACATAGGTACTTGTGACATACCTTGTCAAATGCTTTTAAAAAATCAATTAAGCAAAGTAAAGACAATGAGCCAGCATCATATTCAGGTCGTAGATCATCCATAACCTTAACTAGTACTGAGGCACAGCCGTGCCCTACGCGGAAACCCGATTGAAATGGCGACATAGGATTATTTGCTTGTAGAAATTTATTAATTTGTTGACTCAGTACTTTTTCGCAGACTTTAGAGAGAGGGGACAAAATACTTATTGGCCTGAAATTATTAGGGCCAGAAGGGTAAGATTTTTTAGCTACTTTTTAAAGATACAAGGCAGTGATTTATTATATGAGTCTGATTATATGTGGTAGTACAACTTTGATAAATTTTATAGGAATGCTATCTTCGCCTATTGCATTTGATGTTATTTGCATTACACAATTACCAATATCAAGTCCAGTTACAGGTGTAAATTGAAATGACTGTGGAACATTTAAACTTGTACAGAAAAATGAGCTATTATGGTTCAAGGGGGCTGAGTTATTTATGAAAAAACTGTTAAGTAAGTCAGGATCAATTTGACATTCAGTGTTTGTCTTTTTGCTTACTCCTAGTCCCTTTATGTTGTTCCAGAGGGTTTTGGTAGGAAGAAACTTATTTATTTTAGCATTAAAATACCGAAACTTGAACTGCCTTGCAATAAGAACCGCTTGATTTCTGGCCGTTCTAAAAATTTCCCAATTAGTAGATGTAGGATTTCTCTTCCAAAGCTTGTGTAGTTTGTTCCTCCTCTTAAAAGCGTTAAGAACATTCTGCGAGAACATAATTATCAAATAAGTACTTGATAGGGTTAAGAAGAGAGCTAAGTTTATCATGAACATTAGACAAATCATGAAACAAGGACGGATAATTATCATTAATATTTTCAAAATCACGATGCTAATACGATGAAGAAGTCATATGACGAGTTAAGTTTACATTTAATGAACATTTATTAAAAGTGTATTTTAGTTTTTTACCAGAGGTACTCTAACCTCTGGTAAAACCAGAATACAGAAAGGAGCAGAAGCAACACAGAGATAGATACAGCACTATAAAAAGAAAATTGATAAATTTTCTCAGCTTATGATTTTTTTTTAAAACTAGCGGATGTACCTCGGATTGTGCCTCGAGCACAGAAAGAGGACGATTTTCAAAACTGCTCTCATTTTTACGTTTTTAAAATTATCAATTCAATTTTAAAACTTTTTAAATTAATCTTTTTTGGGGTTTTGCCCCCTCCTTTCGTCGAAAGTGTTTTGTCAAATTTCCGTAAAACTGTACCTGCCATACATGATCAAAGCAAAAAATCACATCTTCAACGTCTCGATCTGACGTCTGGTTTTTGAGGAAAATGGACACCCACACTCAGAAAAAAACACATATTCCTTCCTCCGCTGAAAAATTACTCTATTTTCGATAATAGCAATTTTCTCTTTTCAAATAAAATTTTCTTCAATTAGAATAAATTTCCACATTTTCGAAGAAATATTTCTTCACTTCTAGGAAATGGAAATATTTCACTGTCTCTTATAATGAGTTCTCATTTATACAGAGAAATTTTTTTCAATATTTTGATAAAAAATTCACTATGAGAAGTATTTTCTTCAATAAAAACAAATGTTTTCTCAAAATAAAGAGTCTTTTTCTCAAAAATCGAATTATTTTTATATATTTCTCTTTTTCATAGAAGGTTTTTATCATTTTTAGAGAATTTTTAGGATCGCATTTAGAGAAAAGCATTCTCTGGAGCAAGGTCAGTACCATTTTTCAGTAAATATGATGCCATTTTTTCATATTCCGAGAAATATTTTTCTGAGTGCAGTTTGAAAAGTCATTTCGAGAAATATTCGTTTAAAATATTTCTTAGCATGCACTTAATATGCAATTTCATGTCAAATAAACTCCAATTTTAAAAAATCCTATAAGCATCGATTCAATTTTTGGATTGTCTTCGTTCAACTTCGGTTTTGGTCGATACTGTTCGGTATATTTTTTTTCATCTTTATATAGCTTCTGCTGGTATTCGTATACTTCTTTTTTTTCGTTTGTCTTTGGTTCTTGACTTCGTTTGCCTTCGGCTCATTCCTTGATTTTTGTTGAAAGAACTTTTAAAAGCATAGGAACTATTTCAGAAACAGATACAAATGCTTGCCAAGTTTCATCAAAATCGGTTCATCCGTTTTGGCGTGAATGAGCCGAACATAGTTGATTGAATAAAGCTCCCTCTCACGGAAGTTTTCTGAAATTTAAAAAGCCTCAATTATGTTGCAGAGTCAAGTTATTTCACGTACCAAATTTTAGTAAAATCGATCAAGTCATTTAGGAGTTATTGAGTCTTAACAATACACTACTTAAAGCGCCCTCTTTCGGAAGTCCTTGGAATTTTTTATATTTTATGTTTTATCTTGGGTGCAGTTGAACGTTCCTACCAAATTTCATTGAAATCGGTCCAGAAGTTTAGGAGTTATTGAGTCTTTAAAACGCACTACTTAAAGCGGCCTCTTACGGAAGTCTTTGGAATTTTTATAGCCTATGTTATCTTGGACGTAGTCGAACCTTCATTCCATATATAATTGAAATCTGTCTAGGTATTTAGGAGTTATTAAAGAGTGCCACGCCCACATACTTCCGCCCAATTTTTGGCCTATGCTTTATCTTGGGTGCAGTTGAACCTTCATACCAAATTTCATTGAGATCAGGCCAGGCGTTTAGGAATTATTGAGTCTTAAAAATGCACTACTTAAAGCGCCCTCTTGCGTAAGTCTTTGGAATTTTTTATGGCTTATGTGTTATCTTGGGTGCAGTTGAACCTTCATACCAAATTTCATTGAAATCGGTCCAGACGTTTAGAAGTTATTACAGAGTGCTACGCCCACATACTTCCGCCCACTTTTTTACACCCCTAAGTTCTTTCTCTAAATGAAAGGTACTCGGTGTCCAAATTTCAGCTCAATCGGATTAACGGTGCGCGAGCCTATACGGAGCAGACAGACAGACAGACAGACAAACATTTGATTTTATATATTGGAAGATTACCAAAATTGCTTCAAGTTGTTGCTGACGTTTCGCAAAATAAGAGAAGAGAGTGAAATTAGTTGTTGTCGCTGCTTTGTTCTTGCGGTAGAAAAAGCGTAAGAAAAGATCGTATGGAAATTTGGCACAGGTTTGAAAAATTTTGGCACACAAGTCGTGACACGAATAAATTTAAGTCCCGCACGATCACGAATTTTTCGTGATTATTGTATTGGTTCGCTCACGATCACGACGTGATTCGTCGTTGTGTCGTTGTGTCACGCTCGTGTCTAGTTAGAACCATGTATTTCCATAGAATTAATTACTTAATTGGTTTTAATCTGCTTCTTTGTTGACCTTTCGACTAACTTACATCAAAAACGGTACACCTGCTTATAAAGTTGATAAACTTGTGAGTACTAAAAATAAAATTTCCCCCATAATGAGTCCAAAAATATGTTTCTTCTCATAATAAGTCGAAATAGTAGAAAAAACGAATTTATTACTTGCTTTCTATTTTTTTTTTTTTGTTTTTTTTTTTCAAAACTATACAAAATATGTTATTCACATTGATTTAATTAATTAATTAATGTGTTGTCTGATGTTAGTTCTGAGATTTCGGCTATTCAACTCTTCTGTGCAAAAAAAAAAACATAATATTTTTCCAAATAACATAGATCAAAGCTTGGCACAGCAAAATAACTAAAAATAATAAGTAAAATTAGCTTTTTGTTGCAATACGTTTTTGCCTAATGTTTTTTCTAATGAAACCACTATAACTTGTATCGCAACTGTATATTTCTTTAGCATTTTTTTTTGTGGTTCTGCTCTTTAGTTTACTTCTTCGCATACTTTTTTGTAACACTTGGCTGCATTCTGCTTACAATCTTTGATGTTGACAGCTGAAATTGATGGAATTGAGTTGGGAAATTTACTTGATTTTATTATTGGTATAATTTATCATCTTCTGCTGTGACATTTAATTGGGGTGGTGTGTTGATTTGGCCAATACATATACATATATTCATATGCATTGATAAGTGTCCTTTGAAGTTGGCGATGTATTAAAAATATCAACAATATTGATATTTTGCTATTGAAATTCAATTTCGGGGAATTAATATCACAAAGCATTTAAGTATTTTTCGGCCGAAATTACTATTATAAAACCTTCAAGACAAACTTCTAGAATGTATCTTTCACTTTCATTATTATGCTTGAATAATATATTGGAGAAGCCTTAAAAGTTTCTAATGACTCAACTAGCTTCATGCTTTTCTAGGGTACGTAAAGTTCAGCTCATGTATATACGTGAGCCTGTGCCTAGCACTCTTTGGTCTCACGGTCGTATGACTTTTATAATGTCTCACGTCACACACGTACGTGAGCATAATTTCTAGTGTCCGACCGAACGTGAGTTTTTGCCGAAGCCGATTCTTCGGCAAAATGGAAATAAGCGGCCGAAGGCTGAAGCCGAAGCCAAATAAAAAACAAATGTTTTCAAGTAAAAAAATTATAAAATTTATTCTTTGCTTTTGTTAAGGGCGGATGTTGAATGTGAACCACACCTAAACTTCAAGTTTTTTCTGCATTTCATTTGGCATTTCTCAATTTCAGACTAACTCAATTTGAACCATGGAAAGATACAAAATCGAGCCACGCGTTAAAGTTATTCAAGAAATGGCAACAGTGGATGATCAATTTTTGAAGAAAATCATCTTCAATGATGAGGCATATTTTCACTTCAGTAGATTCGTCAATAAGCAGAATTGCCGCAGAAATGCACCCACAAAGAGTGACTGTTTGGTGCAGTTTATTGGCTAGCGGCATTATCAGGCCATATTTATTCCAAAATGTGCCCGGTCAGGTAGGTACTGTGAATGTTGTTCGCTATCGTGAGATGATAACGAACTTTTTAAGGCCCGAATTAGTAGATTTAAATGTGGACATTATGTGGTTTCAACAGGACGGTACACCTTGCCACACAGCTAATGAAACAATGACTCTTTTGCGTGACAAATTCAATGGCCGTGTTATCTCACGTGGTGGCGATGTCAATTGGCCGCCAAGATCATGTGATTTGACACCGTTGGACTTCTTTCTTTGGGGTTATTTGAAAGAAAAGGTGTACGTTGATAAGCCAGCAAGAATTCAAGAGCTAAAGTATGAGATAATTCGGCACATTAACGGCATAAAACCTCAATTATGCCTCAACGTCGTAGAAAATTTGGACCATCGGATGGAGGTGTGCCGCCGAGGTCGCGGAATCCATTTGGCCGATATTTTGTTTCATACATAATTGAACTATTCCAATATTATCATAATAAAACGAATTTACAGTAATTTTCTGAATAATTTGTGTTTTATTCAAAATCAACATCAGCCCTTAAAATTTAACCATCCTTTATATTCATTTCAGTACAAAAAAACTTACTGAAATCATTAAATTTGAGTTAAACGGAAGAGTTTTTCTGCAAGATTCGGATTTTTCTGTAATCAACTTAATAACGTCAGGATAAAGTAGAAAAAATTAAATATATTTTCGATCCAGTCGAGAAAAGCTACAGAAATGTAATACTAACTGAAATCTGGCAGAAAATTTCTAGCGTTAACTCGGCTTTTATATTTTAGTTCATAACAAAAGCAAAAACGTAACAGTCGTACTCGCTGCATTTATCATTTGAATAAAATTTTCTAAGAATGAACACCAACTCATGAAAGAACAGAAAACGAGAGAAACATAAAACGAACAATGAAAATGTTAAAAATGTTTACTGAATAATTCAAAAAAGTTATAAAAAAATTGTTTATTAAAGCAAAAACATTCGGCAAAAATAATCGGCCATTGCGGCCGAAGCAGAAGCCGAAGCCGAAGATCAAAATATCGGCCGATTATGCCGATTACCGAAGCCGAAGCCGAATTATCGGTCGGACACTAATAATTTCCAAAGCAAATAAGACGTTAGATGTTCATAAGACCGTTCAAGAGCTATATATGGCTATGAAAGGCAAGAATGAAAAATATGTAGAAAGTAAAGTAAATTCTAAATGAGTCACAATGATATGTTTGCACAAATTTTTGAAAAAAATCACGTCGACGAAATATTTGAAAAATAGTTTAAACCGACACTAGGTCGTATATTGAGAAAATTAATGATCATTTGGGAGTTTTGTACATGATTTTTTGCTTTATAGCCTCCTGGATTGTGGTGACCGTGGCAAGCAGGTTAAATGTGTGGCTTAGCATGCTCGGAGCCCGAGATCGATCCCCAGTCACGGCAAAAGTTTTCCCAGTCGCGGCAAACCTCAGAGAGTAAATAATAATGTAAAGCTTCTTGAGGATATGGACTTCAGCCGTTCGGAGTCGGCATAAAACATGTAGGTCCAGTTCTCGGTCAATTGTGTGCAAACATTTAATGACACACACACAACACTATTGATCATAAGAAGCTCGATTAAAGTTCTTTCGAGGGCTGCAATGGCCAATTTGTTTGTTGTTTTTTTATAGTATTCCTGGACCCAAAATTTTAAGAAATTTCATTTAAGAGATATTTGAAAAACAAATCGATCTTAACGACTCTTTTTGCTCGTCTTGGGTTGGGGATAAGTATTCAGTTTTTTTAAGTTCTCTTGATTTCAAAATGTCATAACATTGAAATGGTAAACAGCATCTGGCAACCCTTTTTTTCCTCGTTTTAGAAGACAAAATAGCTGATTATTTGTGACCGTTTTACTGATATTGGTTCATTGTGTTAGTATCATTGTAAAGCAAAAATGAGTAAATTTTAATAAAAAATACGTTATCTTATTTAAAAATATCTCGTATCACGGTGTTAGGCTGGACCGATTTTAATTAAAATTTTTTATATATTTGGTATGTATGAGCAAAGGTCGTTAAGTTATTTTCACCTTCCTACCCACGAAGGGCGTGGTACTTTTTCAAGAACACACATTATCGGTTTTACTTTCGCCTAGGAATAGGACATCAACTAAACTTAGTACAAACTTACTATTGAGACGTGCACTTCGACAGAGAAATTTAAGCGGTCCTTGGAAAGGAGGTATGGCATTCAATTAAATTTTTTTGATATGGATTGGATTTGGAACTAAATTTGGTGTGGGTCCACCCATATAAGGCACAATTTTTAAATTGAATCGCTTTGAATCCAAAATACTCGCAAACTAAAACGGGTATTGGACAAGGAGTGTGGCTCTGCCCAGAAAATAAATTTTTTTGTATATAATTGTTTTGTAAATAATGATACAATAATATTGAAACTTAGAGTGGAGTTACTATTTGTTGATGGCCTACTGTTGGCAAACTAAAACAGGCATTGGACAAGGACGGCAGCAGTGCCGCGGGAACCAGCTAGTATTTTATAATTTAACTACGATTAAGGAAAAAGTGCGTTACAAGCATGTGAAAAGATTTGTGAGATTTGTGGTAAAGGTACTCTATCCCAATCAACTGCCAGCAAAAAGTTCGCTCAATTTCACTCTCGATAAGGTTAAAGAAAACCATCATGTGAGCAGCCACAACAAGGCTAAGGAACTGATGATCGACCACAAAACAGTTTGAAGCCATTTGAATAAAGTTGGTTTTGAAAAGAAGCTTGATGTTTGAGGCTCAGCTTGCTTGAAGCCTCATGAACTTAACGCAAAAATGTAATGGACCGATGTTCTGCGATTCGCTATTTTAAAAAAATGTGTTTTTTTAACAATTATTATCTAAAAATAAAATATTTTCTGTTAAAAAAAAAAATGTTGTCTATTTTTAAGTAAAAAACACCTAGTAATTTTTCCCAAACCCAATTTATTGCCAATATCTCTTTTCAATAATCATCAAATGAAGTTTTATTATAAAAAAAACAATCTAACCAACCTTTTTGGGACGTATATCTCAAAAATTAAACACCCTGCGAAAATTGTGTGTGTGAAATTTTTATATAAAATTATCAAATGAATAGCCTTTTGAATAAAATTTTTGCTAAAGTGGAAGCTACCCCTAGGATCAAACGAATTGTAAGCATTTTTAGCATATTTCCTGAACTTCATTTGCTAGTCTTCTGACTATTTTTCTCTACATCGCACATTTTCGGTTCTAGCATATAATTGTCTCGTAATTAAAACTCCCATCAGTTTTAAAACTCCCATTTACATTCTCTAATGTTTTGGTAGGTTCATGCAATGGGATCCCATTTCAAGGTCTTACCAAAAAGTTCTGTTGTGTATTTTAAGCACTACCGTCTTCATGCAACTGTAAATGATCTCAGTCCACTCATATGTAAGATCGTGAATGAGCACATTATTTATATGTAACTAGCGGATGTAACCCGTTGTTACTCGGGGTTGTGCCTCGTGCACAGAAAAAAGACGATTTTCAAAACTGCTCTCATATAAACATTTTTTAAATTACCAATTAAATTTTTAAATTTTTAACATTATCGTTTTTTGGGGTTTTGCCCCCTCCTTCCGTCGAAAGTGTTTAGTTTAATTTCCGTAAAACTGTAAAGAAAAAAACAATTATCTTTATCCGTTGAAAAATTTCTCTATTTTCGATAGTAGCAATTTTTCTATTTTTCAAATAAAATTTTCTTCAATTAGAATAAATTTTCACATTTTCTTGGAAATATTTTTTCACTTCTAGGAAATGAAAATATTTCAATGTCTCTTATACTGATAAATATTTTTTTCGCACAAAAAAATGTTCACTTATAGAGAAAAATTTATTGAAAATGAAAAATTTTCATATGTTTTGATAAAAAATTCACTATGAGAAGTATTTTCTTGAATAAAAACAAATGTTTTCTCAAAAATATAGTCCTTTCCTCTAAAAACGATATATTTTTACATATTTCTCTTTTTGATAGAAGCTTTTTATCATTTTTAGAGAATTTTAAGGATCGCATGTAGAGAAATGCATTCTTTGGAGCAAAGTCTGTATAATTTTTTTCTAAATATGATTCCTTTTTAACATATTCCGAGAAACTTTTTTCTGAGTGCAGTTTGAAAAGTCATTTCGAGAACAATGCGTTTAAAGTTTTTCTGAGCATGCAATTAATATGCAATTTTATCTCAAAAACAAATTCCAATTTTAAAATGTCCTTGTGGTATGGATTCGATTTTTAAATTGACCTCGTTCAACTTCAGTTTTGGTCGATACTGTTTTGTTCGTTTTTCTTCATCTTTATATAGCTTCTGTTCGTATTCGTTAAACTTCTTTTTATTCGTTAGTCTTTGGTTCTTGACTTTGGTTCTTGTTTGCCTACGGCTCATTTCTTGATTTTTGTCGAAAGAAATTTTAAAAGCATAGTATCTATTTCAGTTAGATGCATCAGATACGAATTCTTACCAAGTTTCATCAAAATCGTTGCATCCGTTTTGACGTGCATGTGCCAGGCATAGTTGATTGAATAAAGCGCCCTCTTACGGAAGTTTTCTGAAATTTTAACAGCCTCAATTCTGTTGCAGGGTCAGGTTATTTCACGTACCATACTTTACTTAAATCGGTCAAGTAATTTAGGAGATATTGAGTCTTAACAATGCACTAAGTAAAGCGCCCTCTTGTGGTATTCTTTGAATTTTTTTATATTTTATATTTTATCTTGAGTGCAGTTGAACAATCATACCAAATTTCATTGAAATCGTTCAGGCATTTAGGAGTTGTTGAGCTTTTAAAATGCACAACTTAAAGCGCCCTCTTACGGAAGTTTTTGGATTTTTATAGACTATGTTATCTTTGGCACAGTCGAACCTTCATTCCAAATTTCATGGAAATCGCTTAGGAGCTATTATAGAGTGCCACGCCCACATACTTTCACCCAATTTTTTTACCTATGCTTTATCTTGGGTGCAGTTGAACCTTCCTACCAAATTTCATTGAAATTGATCCAGAAGCTTAGGAGTTATTTAGTCTTAAAAACGCACTACTTAATGCGCCCTCTTGCGGAAGTCTTTGGAATATTTTAAAGCCTATGTTTTATTTTGGGAGTTAGAAGTTATTACAGAGTGCCACGACCACATACTTTCGCCCAATTTTTTAACCTTTGTTTTATATTGGTTGCAGTTGAACCTTCATACCAAATTTCATTGAAATAGGTCCAGGCGCTTAGGTGTTATTGAGTCTTCAAAATGCACTACTTAAAGCGCCCTCTTGCGTAAGTCTTTGGATTTTTTTATGGCTTATGTTTTATTTTGGGGGCAGTTGAACCTTCATACCAAATTTCATAGAAATCGGTCCAGGCGTTTAGAAGTTATTACAGAGTGCCTCGACCACATACTTTCGAACACTTTTTTACCTATGTTTTATATTGGTTGTAGTTGAACCTTCATACCAAATTTCATTGAAAGCGGTCCAGGCGTTTAGAAGTTATTAAATAGTGCCACGCCCACATACTTCCGCCCACTTTTTTACACCCCCTATGTTCTTTCTCACTATGAAATGTACTCGGTGTCCAAATTTCAGCTCAATAGGATAAACTGTACGCGAGCCTATACGGAACAGACAGACAGACAGATAGACAGACAGACAGATAAACAGCGAGTCAAACAGACAAACACTTGATTTTATATATTGGAAAATAATTTATGTAAATTATATTAATTCTCTAGCAAGTAAAAGGTTAGCCCGAGGTTAGAACTCGCGACTTTAATGCGATAGTTGCCACAGTCCGGCGGTTCGATCCTTGGATGTGGCAAAAAAAAAAATATTGCAAAATGCAATTTGAACATAAAATTAATTATAATGTAAGACTTTAATAATAAAAAAATAACAAGAAAAAATTAAAATCGGTCTTTATTCTCAAGCCAGGGTCCTCGATTCATGAAATCAAATCGACAACCGCTTTACCAACTGAGCCACGAAAATTAAATTTTAAATTAAAAATTAAATTAAATTAAATTCTAAACCCATGCGAGACTTATACTTAGTTTTAGTATTTGACGTGGTTTAAATTTTAAACCCACGCAGGACTTAAACTTGTTTTTAGTATTTGACGTGGTTCAAATTTTAATACAATTTCGGTGTTGTCATATTGACGTGGTTTAAATTTTAAGCCCACGCAGGACTTAAACTTGTTTTTAGTATTTGACGTGGTTCAAATTTTAATACAATTTCGGTGTTGTCATATTGACAGTAAAGGATTGACTAAAATTTAGTGCAAGATTTGTAACTGTGTATTTAAAATGAAAGATAAATAAAAAGCACATTCATCTGACCAGGTTGATAAGCGCACCATGTTGATTTTTTCCTAGGATGTCCATAAAATATAAAAAAGTAGTTTTCTGTTTATTTTTGTTGTGATTCACTGCATTAGTTTAGTTCACCTGTGTCGCGCACGAAAACCAAATTAAATCGGTACGAAAATGTATGAACGTTTAACGTTAAAGACTGCACTTTTTTGCTCTTAGAAGGGCAAGACAGCATTTTGTTTTCCGTATTTGAATTAAAATAGTTTATTTTATCGCTTTTGTTTGATATAGTTCGTTAATTACGGTTTTTTCATTGTCAATTTCGATAATTTTTTCAAATGAAGACCTTCCTCAGAAATCACTTTGAAAAAAATGTAACGTTAAATACCACATAAAACTGGTTATATTTTCAAAACAACAAAAGATAGAAGAAAAGTTTGTTCAAATAAAATGCAAGTCTCGAGGACCTCTTTCTCTTGTACACTTACAAAATTTGTTGGTTTCATGAAATATTTTCAATATATTCTGAGAACTATGCATTCGAGTTTAACGTTAATGAGAAAAAATGTAGCATTTGTTTTGATACTTAAAATGTGTGATACTAAGAAAAAAAAAAAACAAATTGGTCATTGCAGTCCTTGAAATTACTTTGATCGAGCTTCTTATGATCAATTTTGTTGTGTGTGTTATTAAATGTTTGCACACAATTGACTGAGATCTGCAGCTACATGTTTAATGCCGACTCCAAACGGCTAAAGTTCATGTTCTCAAGAAGCTTTACATTGCATAATTTACTCTCTGAGGTTTGCCAATGTCTGCAGAGAGGTGGTGTCCGATCAGAAAAATTTTTAATTGAAAACAAATTTTTCGCCGCGGCTGCGGATCGAACCTGGGCTCCGAGCGTACTAAGCCACACACTTAACCTGCATGCCATGGTCAACACCCAATGTGTGATACTATCAGTTTTTAAATTAAAAAATTTGGCGCACAACCATACCGAAAAAAATTTAAAAGGCTAAATGAAACCATCAGCCATTAATAATTTTTCGAAAAGTATTGCTTACGTTGAGTTTATCTTTAAAGCTTTTTGTATCTTATATCTGAAATAAACTGGCATTATAAAGTAAAACCAGTTTAATTTATTTTTTAATTTTAAAGTTACAGGAGTTATTTTGCGCCTCAAAAAGATATATAATAATTGTTTACTGATTGATTAACAATTAACAACTGATAATGATAATTCATCATATCAGGTATTATTTATTTACTTATTTCAAATTCTGACCTTATTATCTTATTGATAAAATAAACATATTCTGAATAGTTTTCTGATTCTTACAACACATCAATGTAAGTTGCTATTGATTTAATCTTACCTCCATATCGGGTTGCTGATTCTCTACGTTACTTTGATCCATCTCCAGTCATTGAACAAGTAAATAAATAAGCAAATTTTCTTTTTAATCAATAATTTTGTTTGATATATTTCTGGCTTTATTTAAAATATAATTTTACTGTCTTAGTAAAAACTTAAACAAACATTCGCAAGGGTTGTTTGAATGCTACTAAATTAAGTTTGTTGATAAAGTTAAATTTTATGAGCAACAAGTAAAAAGCTTTTTTCCAGGTAAAGCAAGAGCGTAGCGAAACAGTGTTTTCAGTACTGTTTACACTGATAATAAATAATGTTTATATATATAGCACTCAGAGTGAGTGAACTTTGTACTTCATTGGAATCTAAACAAATAAAGGCAGAAACTTTGCTGAAACTAGAAGAGCAAATTGGACTGGACAAGAATTAATCGATGACTACTGTAGTACAGACGATTTTTAGATCAAACAAAATACATTTTGTCTGAATTTGGTTTTGTAGAAAAAACGATTTTAATTATTGTAAAATAAACAAGTCAATCGCAAGGAGAGGCCACTCCATATAAGTGAATGCTCAAAATTCTGATTTCAATTTGTTTTTTCCAAACTCGTTTTAACTATTCCTTTTAAGTAAATAACTGATGGTTTAACCCTTTTGTGACCATAGCTAAACCCATGCGTTATCATTTTTAAGACATGAGTGATGAAGTTATCATAACTTTAGCACAATTTTACCCTAAATCCGTTGGTCTTTATTTAAAAGTATATGTTTTAATGATTTAACCCACAGCCAACCATGATTTAAGCCTTTGGTGACCAAAATATCATAACTGTAACACAATTTTAAATATTTGGAAACTTTCTATAAGTTTATTTATTTATTTATAGTAAGAAAAAATTCTAAATTTGTATTTTTCGAGAGCAATAGAACAATTTTCAAAATCATTTTGTTTTTAATAGAGCAAAATGATTCTACTTTTTTCTTCAGATTACCGAATGTTGATATTTTATTGTGGCGATAATTTATCAGCATTCACTTTGCTTATCTTAAAAATAAATTATGTAATACAGTTGCTATAAAAAACTTATATTCAAATTAAATTTTTACAAATAGAACTTATAATTTTCGCGGAAAAAAAACCAAAAAAATCTTAATTACTAAATACACCACTCTAACAGAAACAAAAACAATAATTAATCTAGGTTTATCCATAAATCTTTCATAAAATCCCAAAATTTATATCACATTTATTTGGTTGCCCACATTTAAGAAAAAAAAAAAAAAAAAAATATTTAAAATTTGGCACTTCCTATAAAATAAAATGTAGAGAACTAAATGAAATAGCAACGAACTGGTGCCTATCACTGCACCAATAAGTTATAAATGAAATGGCGTTTTTAATTTTTTTCTAAACCAAAATTTTTAAAAATCGATTTTTGAGCACTCACATATATGGAGCGGCCCCTCTGTGAGTCGCCGGACGAAGAGTTGTAAGTCATAACTTAAAAAAACACGACAAAACTCGCTAGAATTAATGTTGACTGTCAAAAATATTATACATTAGATAACGCTCAAGCAGACCTGATGCAAAATTTAATAATAACACAACGGATTTGCCAGAAATAAAAGCAACTCCTGTCTACCATATTTATTCACTGATAGATTAGGTAGGTGAATATTAGAGAGGATGTTAGCTAGATGCCAAAGTTAGCTGCTCGAATGTTTGTTTTGACGTTGATTTACGTCATACAGCGCAGTTTGTATGGAGTCGTTTTAACAAATTTTTTCAAGGCCATGAAACTTTTTTGACCAATACTTTAGGGTATACCTACATCCTTTAATACTCATCGTTCATAGACAATATATATACTAAATTATCAGATATATCTTGCGCTGAATGAATATCTAATTTTGAATTTTGTCACTTTTATATTAAAGTCACAAAAATGCAAAATATAAGAAGAAAAATTCATGTGTTTATTAAAAAAAATGAATCATCAGCTGGTTATGTTGTGTCTGCTGTTTTCTTTGATTTTGTTGAAGAGAAACTTCTTTGGCGGAGAGTGAAATTTCAAGGTCTCTTATTCGTGACGCTAGGCTAACGTTTTCAATTCATATGAAAATTTTCAAAATATGAAAGCCGCTAGCGAGAATTGAACCCTGAATATCGTTGCTCAGGAGTCGGAATCTATACTTTTACGCCACGCAGGCACATGATAAACAGGCAAACAAAATATAATTTAACCTCAACTACCGTTCATTAATACTGTCCGTAACATTATTTGTCATCCGAAAAGTATGCACGGAAAATTTTTTTCTTTAAGCTTTAAACGAAAATATTCAGGCATAGAGATACATCCAGCGGAAAAAAATTCTACTGCCTGTTCGCCGCATAATGAGCTTAAAGCTTAATTTGATTCGTTGGTTGTGATCACAAACTTGACAGTTAAGAAAAATAGCTAAAACAGGAGCAGAACGCGTTCGTGAATATGAAGAGCGAATTAGAGCTCTAAAGAATGCAGCCGCAGCTGGGTCCGCAACTAATGATGAAGGCAAGGTGATTGCAACATCGGCTGAGTTTAAAAATGCATTTTTACGAAGCATCAGTGTATTTTGGTGAATTTGTAAAGAACCAATCTCCAGAAAAACACACAGATGCTTTGTAAAAATGCATTTTGGAACTCAGCCATCATCTCAACATCTCAACAAAATTTTATAGCCAACCATGATGATACTGGTCAACGTTCGCTGCTTTATGAGGCCCTCACTCAACATAGCAATTATTATGATCAGGAAGCAGGAGGTAATAATCAACAAGATTTGCCTCTGCTTTCGGAGGCTCCTTCAACGAGTACTATGCAAATGCAATCTAGCATTCAAAAAGTGACAATGTTGAGAAGACATTCGATAGCAACTAAAACACCAACTGAACTAAAACAAGGAAAATAACTGTTATTTTACAATTTTCAAATGTAAAAAAATTGTTGAAAGACAAATTAACCATTATGTTACAAATGTGCCTTTTAAATTTTCGACTGATTCTTTAGAAATTAAAAGCTAACTGTTATATTTTGCCTTGTATTTTTTTCGGGGAAAAATAATAATAGCAGTTATTTTGTGATTTTAATTTTTTCGGTCAAAAATATCAAGCAATTTGTGTTTTTTTTAAAGGCCGCATGACAGATTGAACTGTTGACAACATGTGTAAAATGTCTCACCGAAAAGATGAAAATAATGGTATCAATAGTTTTTTAGTCGGTAAAATGACCTTTGAAAAAATACAAATTGCCTGATATTTTTGACCGAAAAAATAAACGGCAGAAAAAACTGTTATTTTCGACCGATAAAATAAGAGTCAAAAGTAACTCAAATATAACAAAAATAATTCGTTTTATGCTTTTAACCGATATGGTCGGGTATTGTGATATACATACATATTTTGTTAAATACACAATTTTTGATAAGAATAAACATGTGAACATAACGGCAGTAGAAAAAGACACTTGCTGTAGCTTAATGCACGCTCTCATTCGCTGTGTTCGTTCTTATTGTTCAGAAATTGTTTTATCGGTAGTCGATAAATTTTTTTGAGTGCACTTTAATTTTAAACTAAAATATATAAATTTGTTAGAGTTTGAATTAAGTTAGCCACAAATGAAGTGAGATATTGATTTTTTACAGCGTATTTTTACAAAATTAACATTATTTTGAAACCTGAATTTGGTTTTTGTGATAAAGTTAGAGGTGGGTAATGTGATATATCAACTATTCCTACCATATCTACTCATTCATTCATTTTATATTTTGTGTTATTTTTTTTTTAAGATTGTACATGCTTATTTGTATTCAGCTGATTTTTTTTGTATTATTGTTTTTTTTGTGTAAATTCCACTGAAAAATAAAAAAATAATAAAATTGTCTCAACAACAACATAAATAACACTTAAACATTATTTTTTCTTTTCTATATCAAAGTTTTTTTTTTAAATTTTGGTTGAAAAAACAATAATGTTTTGTATCTATTGTATCTATTTAGATACTGCTGTTGAACACTATTCGGGTAAAGTGTTATTGGTATAAATGCTATATCATATAATCCAAACGTGGTATATCACTTTACCCGCCAATTTCATTAAGAGGATTAACATGACTTTTTTCATTGTGTTGAAAAAGCTCCAAATTGGGTTACGCTATAGAGTTCCAAAGTTTTAAAACACTGCAAAATGCATCAAAAAATATTCTGTGTAATGCGGTATAAGCTAAGGTATGAAAGTTACTAGTAGTTATAAATTTAAAAGACCTATATCACATTACCCGATGTGACTCTACTATCGAAACTCTTCTTTTATTTTCTAATTGTTACGTATCAAAACTTTATTGTGTGACGTTTATGGCACCCACAGCTTTGTGAGTGATTTCACATATGAGCAGCCATATAAACAAGAGCGTACCTTATAACTGTATCATGGTTTATTCTAGAATTACTTCAGAATTTGAAAGGCAGAGCATTTTCAGTGACGCAATTACCTTGTTTATTCTTTCATGATTTTAATTTTCTTTCAAAATATATTAGAAAGTGTTAAAAGAAACATGATTTTAAAACTTCTGTCAATTCACTAAAGCCTTCGTCCACTTTTATTTAAGTAGTTAACCCCAAGTCAGAGTATAGAGAATAAAAAGAAACATGATTTTAAAACTTCTGTCAATTCACTAAAGCCTTCGTCCACTTTTATTTAAGTAGTTAACCCCAAGTCAGAGTATAGAGCAACATTTCATTCCCGCTCTGCTTAACACTCATTTCATACATTTGCTTATTTCATGTGTAAAACTAGACTCTTTTTGTGTAAAAAAATATTTTTCAACTCTTAGCTTTTTCTTTTGATATTTAATGTCTGGCACTAACGGCATCAAAAGTTTTAACTGTTATGGCTTAAGCCGTGACACGATTTGCAAGCATTAATCTTGACAGTGCAACGTTTTTGGCCAAAAAATAAAAAAATATGACACTTCCTTAAAAAAAAAAAAAAAAAAACAATAACAAAGAAATAAAGTTAGCCGAAATTTTCACATCTTCACAGCAAAAACAAAGCAAAAAAAAAACCATTTTAAAAAAGCTATTCAGTTTTGGCGGCACTCCAGGTGAATTAAGTGCACATGTCGTTACTCCGCACGGAGTTACAGTTAAATAACAGCTCAAGCCTCTTGGTTTTTGAACGCTTTCGTAGCTAGGTGTAAATCGACGTTTGGCAAGTGGCCACAAGTTTTAAAACTCGATTAAGTTCAGCGTACTTTGCCAGTAGGTATGCCGTTAGGCTGACACTTCTTCCTCTGCCTCACTCTTGTTCTCCATTCGCCTCCTTCATTTCCTTAGATTTGCCATTCTTGCAGTGCTTCCTGCCAAGCGTCCGGTGTAAATGACGCACTACTGCCCTTTCGTTGGCTGACTTCCCGCCATTTTGGCTGTCTTGCGCGCGGTTATTCGCGCGTAATGCAGCTTCCATTAGCCGGCGCTTAAGTGCCTGAATATTTGGCAACTTCAGACAGGTTGCCACAGTTTTGCGTTCAGCAAGTTTTTTATTTTTATTTTTATTTTATACTTATTTGTTTTTTTTTTTAATAGTTCTTTGCCTGCGCGAGGCAGCAGTTTTTATCGCTGTCGAGTGTCATCAACGACTTAATGCATATTAAGTTTGTTTTTTGCCACGGCAGTTGGAGGTTAAGGTTTTGGATTTGATATCTTGTCAGTTGCCAAAATGGATTAATTCATAGATGCCATGGATTAGCTCAGGGTTTTCGTGCAACTTTAATGCTTCTCAACTTTAAGTTGCTGCTGTGCATAGTTCAAAGATGATCCTCTTCAGTGGACGCGGTTGATTGTGTGGGCGCTTGCTTGCTTGCTAGTTTGCCGGGTCGCGCCAACCTGGCGAGCTAGTTTGCAGCTTTTAATGCGTCAGCTTTTTGCGCTGTTTGATGTGCCTGACATGAAATATCGGTGTTTTGCGGAAAATGCTGCAAAGTGCAGGGCAGAAAGTTTTGAATAAATTAAGCTTACCCTGACGGAGGAGCTGCAATGGTAGGGCTTAGCTTGACATATCATTAAAAGTCGTGAAACTCGTGTAGAACTTTTGTAAATCCGCTGAGATAGATTTTTTTAGACAGAATGCAACGTTGCGGTGTAAAAGATTCTAAGTTATGACACAGTGTGGCAACGAAATTCATAAAATGTTTTTTTCGTATTTTAAAGATAATCATCTTTACACAAATAAAATGCACCATTTAAATATTTAAGGATTTTTGGCTTGGGCGTGTATTTTATGATATATATTGTATTACGAGCGGATGTAACCCGGTGTTACTCAGAGTTGTACCTCGAATACAAGGTTCATAACATCTAACACCCCTACTATCAAAAAAATTCAGCTGCAGTTTAGCCTATGGCTACATTCCTGAAGCTTGGAGGAAAGTGATAGTAAAATACCTTCCTAAGGCTGGCAGAAGTTCGGAGAGTAATCCAAAATCTTTCAAGCCCATCAGCTTTATGTCTTTCTTACTGAAAAGTATGGAGAAAATCGAGTAACATGACATGACATATGACATGACATATAACATGACATATGACATGAAATATGACATGACATATGACATGACATATGACATGACATATGACATGACATATGACATGACATATGACATGACATATGACATGACATATGAGATGACATATGACACGACATATGACATGACTTATGACATGACATATGACATGACATATGACATGACATATGACATGACTTATGACATGACATATGACAGGACATGAAAGGACATATGACCGATCAACCGAGCGGGACGTTCACGTAAGCCTATCTTCACGCCAGCCCAAGTCTACTGTACGTAGAAATATAAGTTTTAGCTTTTTAAGGAGGTAGGTAGTCCATTTTTAAACATTTTCCGACTATTCGGCGCTAGTTTCTTTAAAAAATTTTATATTTTCTTAAATATATAAAGAATAAAATTATTTTTAAACAAGTAAAGAAAGTCTAAAGTCATTCTAGCCCGACTATGAAATACCCTTAAGTTTTAGTCCTGCAGCTCACATGTTAATGTGGTTATAGTATTCTTCTTATTGTAGATTATAAAGAGGTGGGCGTGTTCGTGCATGGATGACGCGCAATTTTTGAAATCATCTCAGTTTTGGTATAAAATGCATGCATACAAAATTTTAACTTTGTAGGTTAAATATAGGCTTCTTTTTGGAGATGTAAATTTTTCGAGTTGTATCGGAGATAGGCGTGTCCGTGGGTGGATGACGCCCATTGTTCAAAAACATTTTAGTTTTCTTATAAAATTAAAACATACCAAATTTTATCTCTGTAAAACCAACATGGTCTTATTTATGCAGAGTGAAATTTTTGCGTTGTATGGGAGATAGGCGTGGCCGTGAGCGGATGACGTCCATTTTTCAAATATATCTCTGGTTTATTATAAGCAACATACGTACCACATTTTATCTCTGTCGATTAAACATATGCTTATATATTGAGTTTTCAGTTTTAGGGTTGTATTGGAGGTGGGCGTGTCCATGAGCGGACATCTTTCTTTTTGGATATAAAATACATACTTACCAAATTTTATTTTTGCAGGTTAATTATAAGCTATTAACTTTAATAGTTAATTATTAATTATGTTTGCAGTTTTCAATTTTTACATTGTATGGGAGGTAGGCGTGTCTGTGAACGGATTACGTCTATTTTTAAAAAACTAATTTGTTTTGTTATTATAAACGAACAGCAAATTTTTATTTTTCTAGTCATAACTGAATTTAATTTCTTGAATTATAAACTTTTGGTGTATATGGGAGTTGGGCGTGTCCTTGAGTGGATGACACCCATTTTTCAAACACATCTCCATGTTGATAGAAAACACTTGTGTACCAAATTTTATTGTTGAAGGTTAATTCTGATGGGAACCTTGACATGCAGGTTAAGTGTGTGGCTTAGCATGATCGGAGCCCGAGTTCGATCCCCAGTCGCTGCAAATTTTTTTTTTTTTTAAATAATTATCTGATCGGTCACCACCTCTCTGCAGACAATGGCAAACCTCTGAGAGTAAATAATGCCATGTAAAGCTTCTTGAGAACATGAACTTTAGCCGTTCGGAGTCGGCATAAAACATGTAGGTCCAGTTCTCGACTGAAATGGTCAATTTGTTTTTTTTTAGGTTAGTTATGAGCTTATTTATGGAGTTTTCAATTTTTGCATTGTGTGAGAGGCAGGCGTTTCCGTGGGCGGATTCCAAAAATATTCATTAGTGCAGATCCTTGGGTCCATGTGACCATGTATACCGAATTCCATTCAAGAATTTCAACTCCTTCTTATCCTGTGTTTACGGACAACACTTAGACGGACGGACATAGACAGCTCGACTCACGAGGTAACCCTGATCAAGAATAAAGATACTTTTCTTATATTTGCACAAAGTTAATATACCCTTACCTTTCAGGTTTATGGATAGATACAAAATAAGACACGTGTGTTTTTTATAAAAAAACAAAGATGGTTTGGAAAAATGGACAGCATCCGCCCACGGACACGCCTACCTACAATATAACGCAAAAATTGAAAACTGCATAACTCATGATTGCCATAGAGAGATCAAATTTGGTATGTATGTATGTATTTTATACCAAAACTAAAGTGTGTTCAAAAGTTGGGAGTATTCCGTTCTTGAACACGCCCACCTTGCATAGCGAAAGCACAATAAAGGCATTAACTGTGAGCTACAGGAATAAAACTTGGTGTGTGTAAATTTTTCATCAACATTTAAATGCATATAAAATATAGGCTTCATCAGCCCACGGACACGCCCATTTACAATAAAAATTTTTTTGTTTTTGAAAAGTGGGTTAAGGGTATTTCATAGTCGGCCTAGACCGACTTTAGACTTTTTTTACTTGTTTTTCTCTTAATTCTCTATCAATTCATGCACTTTCCATGTAATTTTTATGATAAATTGGCAAAAGTTACTTTTTCTTTGTTTTAATCATGCTTTTTATTTTAATTTCGCTTATTTCGTTTATTTCATTTCGTGAAGCAATAATTGTAGGTATGTGATAGAGAAATATGACATCGTTGTATCTTGTTAAAACACTGCTTAACATCATAACAACAATAAAAATAGAATACAAAAAATTTAGATGGACATTTACATTATTTTAATGAAAAATCGTTTTAAAATGCATTAAACAAAGCAACGATTTTCTAGAGGGTTCGACGTGCCTTGATGTTAACGGACAAACGAACCACATTAAAGCACTCACAGACAGGTGTTCAAATAAAATAACCAACACAGAGGTATGATTCGCAATTCCACTGTGTAGGGTCTTTTGATATTTTCGCAATTCGAAATACAATTTAAATGGATTCACTTCCGTTAATAGCGCTGACAAAGACGATGATGATGTTGATGATGATGATGATGATGACAATGAAATGATGATGATGATAGTGAAGATGATGATATATATAATGATAATGATGATGATGATAAAACATTCGCAAGCAGAAAATGATAAACGCCCAAGTGCAAGGATTTTGAACAATATTGAAAAATCACAACCATCGGGGTGTTAAGCCCATGCTACAAGGTGTTAAATTTGCACAAACACACTCACATCATGTGTTTCCTTACCAACAGAAAAAGACAATTAAACAAATTGTGGCACGGTTTTTGTGTGGATGCTGTTTGCACCAACATCTTTGCTGTTTATAAACAAAAGAACGGTCGAACAGAACAGCGGATCTTGTTTTAATAGAAAATAAAAAAGATTCTTTCTTTTTTTTTTTTGTAACACAAAACGTTGAAATGTGTTAAAATAAAACAGAAAAAGAATATATAAAAGCATTTTAATGGATCGGCCTTAAGTGGTGATAATGTAAGTAATTTTTTGACGGTTGGTTCTGGCATAAGATATTCAAATTATTGCTGCTTGAAATTCAACCTACTGGGTGGCTAGAACTAACACATGCCGTGAGTGGGCTAGCAAATTGAAAATGGTTTTATTTTTTATTTGTCTTTTTTGTTTTTTTTTTTTTTTTGAGTGGGTTTTCTTTTACAACTAAAGAGTACAAGAAAAATGTAAATAATTGGTAAGAAATTTATTCAAAAGTTAGGCATTTGAATAAAATTTAAAATTTAATATAGTTAATAGAATTTAATGCAATTCTTAGTGTAAAGTCTCAGTACATTTATTGGGTGAACTATGAAGTGAAGAAAATTAAGCCCATTTGAAAATGTTCTTAAGTTTCAAAGGAGAAGGTTCAATAAGGCCGGGTTTTCAGCAACCCTTATATTTGGCAAAATAAAAAAAGTATTGTTATTTAACAGTTCAAGTTCCATTCAAAGTATATTCGACCACAAACGGAATCAACAACGCCCTTTTTTAGGGTTATTTAAAGGTTAAATTATGAAAAGCCGTAACATAGAACTCGCCTTTTCGAAATTAATAAGCTTGATCTGGGTCAAAGCCAGGTTTAAAATGAAAGAAACCGAGAGAAGATATCGAACTTGCTGATGTATAGGTTTTCTTATTCGTTGATAATTTTCTTCATGATAATTTGAAGGTCAGTGTGATAACATACCTAGAAGCCAGTTCAAATCACTTGTTATATGAATTTTTCGAGTCATTGATTTTGAATGCAATATCAGCTGGTCTGAGGTGGTTTTTGTAAAAAGTATACACCTTTCGACGACGAATGAGTAAAAACTAACTCAATTACATGTATAAGTCGTATGATTTTTTTGGCCTTAAGGCGGTCTTCTCATTCAAAACCCGTTTTTTTGACCCTTTTTAAAAAAATTCTTATTTGAAAACGCAACGTATAATTGAAAACTTTTTTTATTTATTGTATTACAAAAGTTTCAAAGTAAATAAAAAAATTTTTTTTGCCTCGATACGTGGGCTGTTCAAAAGTAATGAGACTTCAAAGTTGGTGGTGAAAAAAAAAGGTGTCGTCACGGCGGCCGGGTCTCCGGAGCGTCTGAAATGAAAAAAAAAACGGGGTTATAATCAGTATAGATGTAATTCTCGGGTGAACCTCAAGCTTAATTTTGTGATTTTTTTTGAACAAAATGGCGGCCATTCAAAAAAAAAATTAAATTTCGGGCTTTTTTTTTTTAGTTTAGTGTAAAAAAAAAATAGTAAAAAATTTTATAAATTATGGTCGAGGTTCACCCGAGAACGGTGACAATTCTGCGTCGATTCCACTTTGTTTCATGAAAATCGGTTCAGTTGAACTGGAGATATCATGGCCGCCAGTTCGAAAAACGTGGTTTCGAGATAAACGCGTTTAAAGTTTGAAGTAATTTTTTTGGAAAAAAAAAAAATCAAAAATGTTTAAATGCAGTTTTAAAGAGCTTACCGTCGAATTCACTTTGATTCATCAAAATCGGTCCGGTAGAACCGGAGAAAACTTAACTCATAGGTCAAAATACGAGGGTTTCAAAAAAACCAAAAAATTTTTTTTTTCAAGAAAAGCAGTTCTGCTGGTATCAAAGTTATTTTTTTGGCAAAAAAAGAAAAAAAGTGACAAATTAAAGTACGCAATTAACAAAAGGAGGTAATTCTGCGTCATTAAAGCTTTATTTCATCAAAATTGGTTCAGTAGATGTGAAGAAAACTGGCCAGGTAGTCAAAAAAGGGCCTTTGAAAGAAAATCTAAATATTTCAGATATTTTTTACTTAATACTAATATTTATTAGTCGGCGATGCCAGCTCCATACAGGCCACCTTACTCTTTTTCGTAGAAACTGCTTTCTGCTGCCCTCTCTGCTCTGCGAGCCGTTCTGCCAGCTTTTGAGGATGCCGCAGCTCGAGTCTCTGATCGGTTCAATCTGTCTTCATTGCGAGATAGTGCGTATTCGTATGCGTTTTTGCCAATCGCAATACCCATCAAACCCATAATTTTAAGTATGGGTATAAAACCGTCGTTGAAGAGGCACGTTGCAATGAAATTGGCCACTTCGATGGTGCGTGCGCCTGAGTTGATGTGTTTGGGCGAAAGTGACCAAAGAATAGAATTGTAGGACTCATTGGAATTCTGAGTTCCAGATCCAAAGCATCTTTCAAGCAAATTATCTGCCGAAAGCTATCTAACGTACCTTCAGCAGCTGCTTTCTGCCATGCGCACCAGCTTGACGCACCGGTGGGGAAATTTTGGTGTTGCGGTTTATCATCGGTGGAGCACTTATGGTAAAAAGTGGCCCAAATTTCCTTTTTCACATCCTCCACAGAGTCAGGATGACGGCGGATCGCAAGGCCATAATATGTGGTCAACTCGGATATTAATTTGTCGGTGAGCTCCAATGCCCTTATTTTCTTTTTTATTTTTCGAAGTCGCGTGCCCATTCGCTTCTGCACATGCCCAATGCATTCTTTCTTTTCCACTATAGGGTCACCTATATAATATAATAAGCAGAAATGTGTATTCGTATGTTTGTATGAATATGTGTGCAAACACGTTTTTACCTAACAATAAACATTTTCAACAGAATTCGGTGGTTACTTTATGCCGCTTCATTTTGACGAAGACCTTGCTTCACAAAAAAAGCTGTATCTTCTAAAGTATTTCGAATTTCTAAAAATCCTTTTAGGGGCATATTCACAACTACCCAAGCTATAAATAAATGCAAAAAAAAAAGTCGAAAAAAAAGTTGCTCAATGAGAAGACCCCCTTAATGATTAAAAATCAATGTGGGCTTAAAGAATTATCTTTTAACGTGTGCTACATTTTTTTTTTAAACTTCTTTGAACTTTAAGAGAAAGAAAAAAACTGGGAAGTCAAAAAATATTTTTTCTCCATATGTAAATATTCATACCGAAATCTCAGAGACTACTGATAAAGGTACATTTACCATAAATGATTTTAAAATACGAGCGGATATATTTTCTCATCCCAATTTTATCAAAACCTGAATGAATCAAAGACTTCTACAAAGTACAAAATAAATTTTCTGGATGGGTTTAAAATTACCCAATCGTTCTGAACGGTAAATGGCTTACAACCAATTTTCGTTTTTGCAAAAGTTAGAACAATAAAAACATATTCATACACGCAGAAAAATTATATTTCCGACTTTGATTGTAGCAAACATATTTCCCTTTACTGTAAATATAAATTAAAGTTCTGACCAGTTCTGAAGTTCTTTGTTTGTTATTCATATTGCTATTTTTATAAAAAAAAAAAAAAAACAAATTGGCAATTTCAGCCCTTGAAAGGACTTTGACCGAGCTTTTAAGGATCGATTGTGTTGTGTGTGTTATTAAATGTTTGCACACAAATGACCGAGAACTGGACCTACATGTTTTATGCCGACTCCGAACGGCTAAAGTTCATGTTCTGAAGAAGCTTTACATGGCATTATTTACTCTATGAGGTGACCGATCAGAAAAAATTTTTTATTGAAAAAACTTTTCGCCACGGCTGGGGATCGAACCCGGGCTCTTGAGCATGCTAAGCCACACACTTAATGTTTAACATTTTTGTTAAAATCATTTCAATATTTGCTTCTTATGCCAGAAAACATATTTTGATAGATGTGATAAAAAAATAGTTTTGTTGAAAACATAGCAGCAATTTGCTTGCAACAAAAACAGTAATTTGTTTGCCATAAGCATGTCATGTTTGTCAGAAACATACAACATCATCGTATACCAGTGGCGTAGGTAGGGTTGGTGGAAACTAAATTGTGCATCCCTTTAGAATATTTTTTTTTATAAAATAAGTTGATGAATCTTACTACAGTGAATCAAAAAAGTTTAGGCACAAGCAATGTTTCTGAAAAAAAGTGTTGCTTAAGTATCTAATAATAACGAATTTGACCAAAGTTTTAATGAAGAAAGTACCATTAGAAATAGTTCTTTCTTAATATCCAAAAAATGTCCCGTTACTTCAAACTACCAATCAAAATTTAAGCGGATGAAGGAAAAATCCTTATCAAAAAAGTTTAGGCACACTTTGTATGTGTCTCATGTTGTTTCTTATTTAGCAATATCTCTTGGTTTTTTGTCTTTACTTTTGCGCTTAAGTTATTTGTTAAAAGTTTTTACTAAGTGTTGATGTTGGTTTCGGTAAAGATTGAGCGAAGAAGTAAGCAATGGAACAGAAATTTCGGTTGACGTTCGTAAAATAATAATAAATGTTTATGTATAGAAAAAACCGTATCGCGAAACCGGTAAATTAGTAAAGAGATCATATTCAAGTGTCAGTAACATCATAAATCATTATAAAATACCGGTAAAGTAAAGCGTAAGAGCCGATCTGGTCGTGCCAAAATATTAATGCTACACCAGGATTAGATTGTAGTGCCTGCAGTTACTCAAAACCCTAAAATTTAGCTGTTAAATTGTGCCACGAAATACAGCAACGATTTGAAAAAACTTTGATGCTCGACCACTTCGCGATACACTTAATGAAGCTGGATATTAGGTACGAGTTTATCGGCGCAAGCTACAAATTTAAGCTTCAAATAAAAAAAAAGTTCGGAGTTCCCAAAACCCTACGTAAATGAGCCGGATTCATTTTGGGATTGTTTTATTTTTAGTGATGGACCTTAATACAATTTGTTTGCATCATATGGCGCTCAAAACCGTTTGAAAAAACTGAAAAAAGAGCTGTAGGAAAATAGCATAAAAAAACAGTGAAATACAGTGGCGGAAATCGAATGATTAAGGGCTATTTGGCGGTGTCTGGAGTTAGAAATCTCATTTTTATTGATGATAAAATGGATAAACACCTTTGCTTGAATATTTTAAATGAGCATTTGACACCCAGTGTTGAAAAATTGGGGCTAACTGGGATACAATATAAATTTCAACAAGATAACGACCCAAAAAATTGGTCTTATCTTTTGCTGGAATGGCTTATCTAGCTCTGAAATCAGCTAAAAACACCTTTGCAAGCACCCGATATGAACCCCATTCAGCATATTTGGTACTAACTAGAAAAAAATACGAAATCTCAAATAAAATACTTCTAAAATGCGCTCAAGGAAGCTTCAAGGAAGCCATACGCACCGAATGGTCAATAATATCACCAGAGAAGACATCAAAATCTGTAAGAATGCGAGGACGTTAAGAGGCGATAATTTAGGCCAAAGGAGGTCTAGCCAAATATTCAAGGACTTGAAATTTACTCACATTAATAAAAACATAATCACTTGTGCCTAAACTTTTTTGATGTCAAAATCATGTTTTTTTTAGTATTGTTACATTTAATATGAATTAAAATTGAAATTAAATTTTTATTTTGGTGTAAATACAAAACGAAATGTTTATTTTTTAAATGCTTATACTTTTCTTTTCTGCAAGTGTACTGGAAAAAGTTGTACTAACAAATTTAAACTCATAACTGCTTTGTGCCTAAACTTTTTTGATTCACTGTACATATTTTCGAATAAACCTCTACAAAAATGACATATTTTAGAAGAGAGTCAAAAAATAAACAAAACTATGCCATTCATGAATGTTTGATAAAAGAAGTAAGAATCTAAAATTTTCAAAAAATTAAAGAATTTTCTCGGAATTGTTCCAATATTTTTGCCACCCGGGCTTTTAAGTTGTGAGAGATAAATTTACTATCAGTAAACCACACAATATCACTCACAAAATTGGCCATTTAAGGCCTTGAAAGGACTTTGACCGAGCTTCTTATGATCAAATTGTGTTGTTTGTGTTATTAAATGTTTGCACACAATTGACCGAGAACTGGACCTACATGTTTTATGTCGACTCCGAACATCTAAAGTTCGCATGTGCTTAATTACTCTCATTATTTTATTCTCTGAGGTTTGCCATTGTCTGCAGAGAGGTGCTGACCGATCAGAAAAATTTTTTTATTGAAAAAAATTTTCGCCGCAACTGGGGATGGAACTGGGGATGGAACTCGTGCTCCACTCGTGCGCATGCCAAGTCTCAGAACTTAGTAATCACAAAATCATAAAGTATATTTTTATTTTTGACATTTATGACATGAACATTTTTTTCTGAAAAGTTTTGGAGAAATGTATTGCTTACAAAACAACTGACCTCTCCATTCATCATACTCTGAAAATCATGCAGGTTTTCGAAAATTAATGGTTTTAAAAATGTCTACTATGCTAGCAAGTTTGAACACTTCCTAACCTGAATATAAGAAGTAAAAATAAAAAACTTAATGGAATATAAAAAAATGTTTCTACATTTTTCCTTTTGTACTCCATCTTAATATCATGAAAATTTTAATATAATTTGTTTGGAAATTGCACCCCTAACCAATGAAAAATTACATATGGAATTGATTTGAGTTTTAGTGTGAGCGTTAATATTGAACAAAATTTTATATAAAGTTTAAGGTTGTTTCAACTAAAACGAAGTTTTGGTGATGGTAAAAAATATTGTCATTCAGATTTGCACCCTCTTGATACTCAAAACATAAAACCACAGTCGTTGAGGTGTGTTATTTTTTAAAAAAAAATAAAAAATTATGTGGTAAAAATATCTTTGGCCAAATTTTGCGTCCCATTTTGGCATGCACCCGGGGCGGACCCCTCCCCCCCGTCCCCTTGCTACGCTGCTGTCGTATACAACATTATAAGTTTATGCAATATTCGTGTTCGGTTTGCTTGTTTTGTTTGAATTTTTTTCGCTCACACGCCATTAGACGTGTGGCATAATGGTTAGTGTGTTGGACTATGATGAGCGAAGGTCCACGTTCAAATCCCGGTTATAAAAAAGTGGTCAATTGTAATTAAATGCAATTTTTTCTTTTTTTTTAAAGTTCGCGATCTAATCGTATACATACTTAGCTTACTATGAACTTAGTTGCCTCAAAACTGGTCACCTTAAACTTAATAGGGGTATTCACACTGACTTGGGTAGTTGGCTACGGGTATATTGAGTACTTTTGCTTACTGCGAGCACCCTTAACTGCAATTGAGTGCTTTGTAGAATAACAGCTGATGAGAGATGAGTGACAGCTAGAAAAGAATTGCCACCATATTATTTATGTCATTTTATGAGCGCAAAATTTAGGCCATTGTACGGGCGTAAAAAAATTATTTTATGTAGGAGTAATTTTTAATGTGAACTTTGCGCCATTTAATTATTTTTATCTCAAAAATTTTAAAATAACTCATTTTAACACATTTGTCTATTTTATGCACTTATAATTTGTTTGCTTTGTTTTAGTTTTTTGTCAATTCCTTTGTAGTTTTTTTCCTACTTTTGGCAATGGGACAAAAAAGGTGGTAACCCATGAAAAAAGTACTCAATCAATCTACCCAAACAAGTCAGGGTGTCAGCTAGAGTAGATTGGTAGATGGGTACTTGGGTAGAATGACACTTTGACAAAAACAAAATTTATTGCATTTGCCAATCTACCCAACAACCCAAGGCAGTGTGAATAACCCTAATATATTTATTGTATCAAATTAGCATAGTTGCTAGTGAACATTATATATAAATTGTAAAAAAGTAACTTGTTTACTCAAACTTTTTATGGTAACAGTAAAGTAGAAACATGTTTCTTGCAAAAAGAAACTTGTTTGCTCACAATAAGTTTTCAAACATACCCAAGCATTTTATGAGGCTGTCAAAAAATTACTCTAAAAAGAGTGCTTTTTATGCGTGTTTTATGATGACTCATTAAATTGACTCATGAAAGAGTCTTTAATATGATTGTTAAATGATTGCTCAAATATAAGACTCATACAAGAGTCATTATTGTATCTGATTTATGAGTACTGATAAAAGTGACTCAGTAAAGAGGCCTAAATATTACGGTGATATGATTGTTGATAAAAAAGACTCATAAAAGTATCATATATTGATTGATATATGCGTAATCATAAAGAAGACTCATACAAAAAGTCTTATATACGAGTGTTTTATGAGAGAATAGAATCGGATTATTGCAAAAGCACCACATCTAATAAATAAGTAAGAACTTGATCGAGCTTTCTGTATATTCTTTTCTTAAGTGTATAAAACTTTGTAACTTTCAGTTATGCGCACTTACTATCCTGGCGTCGCTTTTCGGTGAATTGTTTGTTTGTGGCGATAAACATGTATTAAAATTGAACTACAACAAATGTTCGTTGCAAAAAGACTTCCTATATGAGTCTTTAAAGAGTATTAAATGAGTACTAAATATGAGTCTTAAAAGAGTATTAAATATGATCCTTAAAACTGTCATTACTATAAGTCCAAAAAGACTCATAAAACAATCATTATGATGAATCATATTTTGAGGCCCACAACATACGAAAATGTACTCATAAAAGAGTCTTTTTTGAGCGCATTATAATAATAATCAATACATGAAGATATGTAATGAGTAAATTATGTATGTACTGAGTACATGAAAATTGTTCTAACATACTGTACTCATCACAAATGTTCTACATGACTTTATATACTGAGCCAATAATCTATGTAATACGTAAATCAGAACTGTACTCATAACATAAAATTGTTTACAACTGTATGTGATGAGTACAGTGTGAATGTACCCACCACATACATTCATGAATTCACGACACATACTAATGTGTTGAGTACATATAATTCTTTATTGAGTACAGCACCGCTTAAAAGCATTATTTACTCAAGACATATTTCAACATGTACCAGGGATGATTTTTTGACTGGAATAGTACTTTTTTGAGTACTATTGACTCTACAAAAGTACCCGAGTACCTTCTTGCCGAAAAAAGTACTTTAGTATGTTAAAGAATTTTACTTGATATTTTGTCAAGACTTAAAAAAAATCATTTTTGAAAATGAAGTCATTAACTTATTGCTAAAATTCTCGCCCAGTCACATATTATTTGCCGTTGATTTTAGAAATGTTCCCAGAAAAAGAACTTTTAAAAGAAAAAGTCAAAAATTTTCATTAAAATTCGCAATATCATTGGTCAGGTGGCATAGATTTGAAATTTTTTGGATAGTAAGATCTTCTTCTGTACTACTATTTCTAACCATTTGTTTATTTATGACTGCTGCACCAGAAAATATTTTTACGAAAAATATGGTTTTTGGATGTTTTTCAAAATGATTTAGCTCACTGGCGACTCTCGTTATAGCCAAAAAAAATGTTGTGCATGCGTTTTAGTATCGATCTAGGTTAATTTTAAGTTGGTGGCACTGACAACTTTTTTTGCCCTATAGAGGTCGAGGCACCCTAATATATATCCTTTATGTGATAAATATAAAAAAACTTAAAAAAGTATTGGTTTAATTTATGTATTTATTTACATATTATTACTTAATCAAAAGTACCCTAAACAATAAATAAGTACTATTTGCCTTTGTAAAAAAGTACTGTCGACAATGATCCGATATCATCACTGACATGTACTCAATACAAAAGAAAATGTAAAATTACTGTGTGCAGAAAACAATGCCATGAGTACATAAATTTATGTAGTGATTGAATAGGTTTTTCCATCTGTGTAAAATAACGAATAATTTTTGTCTACATTTTGCTTGTTTTTTACAAGCAATAGCGTGGTTCGTTGGTTGGTCGATAGACTCTTATGCGATAGCTACGAAAGTTCAGGTTCAATTCTAAAAAAATAACCTACTTCAATTCTAAAAAAATAAAATTCGTGTGAAAAAGCGCGATAGCTATTTTTTCTCGTTTGTTCACACAGTTTTCGTTTTATTTTCGTTTTGAGCTTCAGCTTCAGCGTCCACAACGCGCTCTGAGCGTAAACTCTTATGTGGTAGCTACGGAAGCCCAGGTTCGATTATTTATATATATTATATTATTAGATATATATATTTCTTTTAGCACGAATTATGAACAAGTTCGGAATTAACCCTTAAACAGATTGTTAGCATTCTATCTGGCGTACAAGTTGAATTATGGGCTTTAGTATACACGGTTAAAAATTTTGGACTAGTTTTTAATCCAAACTTTGGTTTAAAGGAATTTTTAATCCAAAAAGTACTATTTTTTATTCCATACTTCAGTTTAATTTGTTTTTAATCCAAAAAAGTTTAAGTTTAAGACTATTTTTGGACTACAAATTTACATTAAGGTAGTATTTTCAGGAAAAATTATTTATGTTACCTAAAATTGAAAACTACTACTGCTACGAAATTTACGCTCAATATAATAGTTAATGTTGTTAAAGCATCCGAAGCATCTTAAAATCTGAACCAAAATATTATTATATTCATTATTACATTGAGCAGTGTTTCATAATACATAATAAGGGTATTCATGCAAAGCGGCAAGCTTGTATTTTGGGCAATTAGTTATTTTTATCAGTCGATTGTGCATTTGGAGAGATATGTCAGCTGTTAACTTGTTAACAGTCAACTTTCAGCATACATATAAACAGCTGATTGCTAGTTTGTGATATATCTGGTTTGTGTAAACGGTTCTCCATACATTTCATTTATAAGGCTAATAAACTTATACGGTTTATATCATTTATAAGGGCATTGCCCATTTGCATGAATACCCTTAATGTATATATAGTGAAGTTTATGGCAATATAATAATATGTTCATATGAAGGCGTTTTGGCTGAAAAGCCAACGAAAAGCAGCTCTTTATTTGACAGTTCTTCTATGGCGAAAAGCTGAATATTATGTAGTTTTCCAGCTGAAAAGCCATTGGCACGGACGCGACATTCGCACGGTTTTAATTACTCGAAAAACAAGAAAGAAACAAAAAGAACCGATATGTATTTTAAGTGTTCTAACGCTTTGAAAGAGTGCTACATTTTATAAAAATATTGGCAAGATTTAGTACAAATTAGTTCAAAGTACGCGACAAAAAAAAATAAGTTTTTTTTAGCTCGTATAGAAATATGCAAAATTCAGCATAAGTTAAGTTTAAGAACTTTTTGTAATATATATATACATGCTTATGGAGGTCAAAGGATAACTTTTCTTCGTAGACTTATGAAATATGAGAATTATCTCTTACCTTTTTTTCTCACGAGTTCTCACCTTTGTGGATTAAAAAGTAATCCTTTTATATTTGTAACTTTTTTGGACTAAAATCTAATCCTTTTTGGATTATAATATTTTAAACTTTCTGCGGATAAAAATTATTCCTTTTTGGATTAACAAATTGTAAACTTTTTGCGGATTAAAAATAAGTCCTTTTTGGATTGGAAAATTTAAAACTTTTCATTGGATTAAAAAGTAATCTTTTTTTGGTCGTGTCCTATATGTAATCCAAAAAAGATTAAAATTTAGTCCAAGATTTTTAACCGTGTATTCAGAGACTTTAGTATATATTATAGTAGAATTTTATGAGAAATATTTTTGTGGATTATTTTAACCCTTTAAAGCCCTGTTTTATGGATCTTTCTTGTCCCTTTCTTACAATGGGACTAAAAATATCCATACACTGAAGAGTTAGAGGGTTAAAATGATCTAGAAAAATGTTCTACAAAAATGTTCCTCGTAGTTTTTTTACATACATTTTTCAAATACATCCTATAACTAAAGTGTAAGAGTCACATGGTTTTCTATTACAAATCACGGTAAAAATTTGTAAAAAGCGAGAAAATCAACAAATAAAATTCAGTTGTAAACTTTCAAAACACGGATACGTGTTTATTTTTGTTTTTTTTTTTTTGTCTTCTCTAACAGAATTCGTTGTCGGAACCTTGTATTTTTTTGTGTTTAACAGTGTTATTTAAGCATTAAATGCATCATGCTGTATATCAAATTAAATGAAGTTAATTTCGTATTCTAAATATTATATTTTTGTTAAATCTTAATAACTTGTTTTTTGTAATAAACTTTAATTATTTATATAAAAAATTATATAAAATAATATAAACCATTATAATTCCAAAAGTTATTGGTTAAGAGAAAAGTTTCTTGTACACAAAATAGCTGGGATGAAATTACCTTTCAAATGATACCCATATTGTACTCCATATTTCCTAAACTGATAGAGCACTGCTTCCGGCTTCATCACTAATTTTTCACCTTTTTAAGTGTCTGGCTTTAGGAACCTCAACTGATAGGTGTTTGACAGTTGGTGTTTGTGTTCTAAATGATAGCCTCAATAACATATATAAAAGTCAGCTTTGATACTATGACGTAAGTAAGACCGTACTATTCAAAGCTGTTAGCTTCTAAAGTTTCCTCGACCTTGGATTCACAATATCCAAACGTTGTGACCAACGGTTGTATGCAACCACGCACAAAATTTTAAGCTTTGATTAAATTACGTAAGTCTGGCGGTCGCTGGCTCTCAATCTATATGTACAAGTGAGCGTGAACATGCTGCAATTAGCTTCCCTCGAGAAATTTCATGTAAATTTACACACATGTCAAACAACTTCTTACACGCGACAAAGAAAGTTAAAACGTAAACGCCAAAAAGGGTATGAATACCAGTTGAAAGAATATTAAATAAACACCTAACTAAAAAGTACTCTTCCTCGCACTGAACGCAGAAAAAAAAAAACAAACAAAACACTACTAGCAGCTAACCACTTAACAGTGACGCTTACCTGCTTGCAAAATTGTTAAGAAATTCCCTTTTGGTAAGCAAAGCTATTCAAAACACAAAATGCTGAAGAAAAAAAAGGTAGTAGAAAAGTAGTTATCTAGAGCAAGATGGCAAGAAGCTAAGCAAGACATGGCAACAACGTAAGCAGCAATGAATTCAAATTGCTGCTGGCTCAACTCTTTCACACCAGCAGCAACAAAAACAGAAAGTATTGTTGTTGCCGCTTAAACATCTTTGCTATTAAATTAGCCACTTGGGGCGTCTTCTTGTAGCCAGTTTTATTATTTTCATTTGGTTACAACATAATTTGCTGACTTATTTTATACTTTTTTGTGCTTGACAGCGCATTTGAAATTCTTCAGATTTCTCTTGACACCTACGTAAGGATTTTTGAAGAAAAAAACAAAAAATAAAGAAAAGTTACTGAAATTTTTGACATACTTTTTTCTATAGCAAGAAGTTTATGAAAAATGCAGCGTAGCCAAGATAAGTGGCTAAGTTTATTTGGCTTTTTTTACGGTAAATATGAATTTTGTTAAAGTTAAAGATATACGCTTTGTTTGCATCAAACTTATTTTCTGAAATAATTTAAATTTTTGCAAAATATAATCAAACATGCTGAGCATGCCAAAAACAATGGCAACAAAATTCAAATTCAATTTTATTAAAAATATAAAACAAAAATACCAAAATGCATGCAACGCTGTCATTGTGGCCAATCCACAAAATGCACAGTCAAAAATAAACGCCACAAAAATATTTCGACACCTTGTTGCAAAATTTCATTTTTGGTTACATTTGGTGGTAAAATTGGTTTCAACCATGATTTGTGCATCGTCCAGATGAACACATTTCAGCATAGAACCATGCAAAAAAAAAAACCAAAAATAGAAAACAATTTCTAGTTTTTTGCCGTTAAGCCACAAATAAATGTATTGGAAAAATTGTGGAAATTGAAATGAAATCGTCAGAACTTGCCACACGCAAGCGGCTTGATTTTGATATTAATTCATTTATCGTATTCAGTGTTATATATTTTGATATGTATTATTAAATTTTTTTGTTTTTTTTTTTCAGCATGTTTTTCTGGCAGCACTGCCATATTTGTGCATGCCAATAAAAATGCAAAATCTACAAAACAATGTTGCATATTTTTGGGTTTTTTTATATGAAAATATACTTTTTTCATACTACTTTTTTATGTTGTTACGATTTTTGACTGAAAACTTGACTGTAAAGTGTGTGGCATACTTTGATTTGCTTAAGCAATAAAAAAAAATATGCAACAAATCCCTATTAAAATAAATATTAATTAAAAAAAAGCAATTCAATATTTTAATCTGACGCAATAGGAAACTCAATTAAAATAGAAAAAATATGAATATATGGCAACATTGGCAAATGAAAAAATAATACATTTGTTATTAAATAATTTTGTTGGTTTAACAAAAAATATTAAAATTAAAATAGTAAATATTTGCAAAAAAAATTTGAATGATTTGCTCAAGGATATCGGTTAAAACCACAAATTTATTTGGCTTAACAAAACAGTGTTGTTGTTATAAACAACAACAAAATAATACTTTTTGCGCAAACAATGAATGCAAAATAAAAAAAAACAAAATAAATTATTTTTAAAATAATTCAAATTTCACTCCAGGTGTGGAATAATAGACAAAATCTATATATCAATATGAAAATGAATATGAATATGAATATGAATATGAATATGAATATGAATATGAATATGAATATGAATATGAATATGAATATGAATATGAATATGAATATGAATATGAATATGAATATGAATATGAATATGAATATGAATATGAATATGAATATGAATATGAATATGAATATGAATATGAATATGAATATGAATATGAATATGAATATGAATATGAATATGAATATGAATATGAATATGAATATGAATATGAATATGAATATGAATATGAATATGAATATGAATATGAATATGAATATGAATATGAATATGAATATGAATATGAATATGAATATGAATATGAATATGAATATGAATATGAATATGAATATGAATATGAATATGAATATGAATATGAATATGAATATGAATATGAATATGAATATGAATATGAATATGAATATGAATATGAATATGAATATGAATATGAATATGAATATGAATATGAATATGAATATGAATATGAATATGAATATGAATATGAATATGAATATGAATATGAATATGAATATGAATATGAATATGAATATGAATATGAATATGAATATGAATATGAATATGAATATGAATATGAATATGAATATGAATATGAATATGAATATGAATATGAATATGAATATGAATATGAATATGAATATGAATATGAATATGAATATGAATATGAATATGAATATGAATATGAATATGAATATGAATATGAATATGAATATGAATATGAATATGAATATGAATATGAATATGAATATGAATATGAATATGAATATGAATATGAATATGAATATGAATATGAATATGAATATGAATATGAATATGAATATGAATATGAATATGAATATGAATATGAATATGAATATGAATATGAATATGAATATGAATATGAATATGAATATGAATATGAATATGAATATGAATATGAATATGAATATGAATATGAATATGAATATGAATATGAATATGAATATGAATATGAATATGAATATGAATATGAATATGAATATGAATATGAATATGAATATGAATATGAATATGAATATGAATATGAATATGAATATGAATATGAATATGAATATGAATATGAATATGAATATGAATATGAATATGAATATGAATATGAATATGAATATGAATATGAATATGAATATGAATATGAATATGAATATGAATATGAATATGAATATGAATATGAATATGAATATGAATATGAATATGAATATGAATATGAATATGAATATGAATATGAATATGAATATGAATATGAATATGAATATGAATATGAATATGAATATGAATATGAATATGAATATGAATATGAATATGAATATGAATATGAATATGAATATGAATATGAATATGAATATGAATATGAATATGAATATGAATATGAATATGAATATGAATATGAATATGAATATGAATATGAATATGAATATGAATATGAATATGAATATGAATATGAATATGAATATGAATATGAATATGAATATGAATATGAATATGAATATGAATATGAATATGAATATGAATATGAATATGAATATGAATATGAATATGAATATGAATATGAATATGAATATGAATATGAATATGAATATGAATATGAATATGAATATGAATATGAATATGAATATGAATATGAATATGAATATGAATATGAATATGAATATGAATATGAATATGAATATGAATATGAATATGAATATGAATATGAATATGAATATGAATATGAATATGAATATGAATATGAATATGAATATGAATATGAATATGAATATGAATATGAATATGAATATGAATATGAATATGAATATGAATATGAATATGAATATGAATATGAATATGAATATGAATATGAATATGAATATGAATATGAATATGAATATGAATATGAATATGAATATGAATATGAATATGAATATGAATATGAATATGAATATGAATATGAATATGAATATGAATATGAATATGAATATGAATATGAATATGAATATGAATATGAATATGAATATGAATATGAATATGAATATGAATATGAATATGAATATGAATATGAATATGAATATGAATATGAATATGAATATGAATATGAATATGAATATGAATATGAATATGAATATGAATATGAATATGAATATGAATATGAATATGAATATGAATATGAATATGAATATGAATATGAATATGAATATGAATATGAATATGAATATGAATATGAATATGAATATGAATATGAATATGAATATGAATATGAATATGAATATGAATATGAATATGAATATGAATATGAATATGAATATGAATATGAATATGAATATGAATATGAATATGAATATGAATATGAATATGAATATGAATATGAATATGAATATGAATATGAATATGAATATGAATATGAATATGAATATGAATATGAATATGAATATGAATATGAATATGAATATGAATATGAATATGAATATGAATATGAATATGAATATGAATATGAATATGAATATGAATATGAATATGAATATGAATATGAATATGAATATGAATATGAATATGAATATGAATATGAATATGAATATGAATATGAATATGAATATGAATATGAATATGAATATGAATATGAATATGAATATGAATATGAATATGAATATGAATATGAATATGAATATGAATATGAATATGAATATGAATATGAATATGAATATGAATATGAATATGAATATGAATATGAATATGAATATGAATATGAATATGAATATGAATATGAATATGAATATGAATATGAATATGAATATGAATATGAATATGAATATGAATATGAATATGAATATGAATATGAATATGAATATGAATATGAATATGAATATGAATATGAATATGAATATGAATATGAATATGAATATGAATATGAATATGAATATGAATATGAATATGAATATGAATATGAATATGAATATGAATATGAATATGAATATGAATATGAATATGAATATGAATATGAATATGAATATGAATATGAATATGAATATGAATATGAATATGAATATGAATATGAATATGAATATGAATATGAATATGAATATGAATATGAATATGAATATGAATATGAATATGAATATGAATATGAATATGAATATGAATATGAATATGAATATGAATATGAATATGAATATGAATATGAATATGAATATGAATATGAATATGAATATGAATATGAATATGAATATGAATATGAATATGAATATGAATATGAATATGAATATGAATATGAATATGAATATGAATATGAATATGAATATGAATATGAATATGAATATGAATATGAATATGAATATGAATATGAATATGAATATGAATATGAATATGAATATGAATATGAATATGAATATGAATATGAATATGAATATGAATATGAATATGAATATGAATATGAATATGAATATGAATATGAATATGAATATGAATATGAATATGAATATGAATATGAATATGAATATGAATATGAATATGAATATGAATTTGAATATGAATATGAATATGAATATGAGTATGAGTTTGAGTATGAGTATGAGTATGAGTATGAGTATGAGTATGAGTATGAGTATGAGTATGAGTATGAGTATGAGTATGAGTATGAGTATGAGTATGAGTATTAGTATGAGTATGAGTATGAGTATGAGTATGAGTATGAGTATGAGTATGAGTATGAGTATGAGTATGAGCATGAGTATGAGTATGAGTATGAGTATGAGTATGAGTATGAGTATGAGTATGAGTATGAGTATGAGTAGAGTAGATTTTTTTCTTTAAATTAAATAAAATAATGAATAATGAAAATAATATTTGTAAAACATATTCAAGACATTCCGAGGAAAAATATTATTTTTATCTAATTCTTCTGTTTTAGAGAAGAAAATTTGCCCCAAAAGGTAAAATGTGCCGAAACTTTTGTACGGGTGTGCTAAGAAACTAGTGGATATTTTTTTTTGAAATCTCAGCAAATATGATTTGAGTTGAGCATAAAACAAAGGTAAATACTATGAAAGAAACAAAGTTGCAAGAGCTATTTGACAGATAATGCACGCTTATTTTGTAAAATAAATCATAGAGTATAAAATTTGTAATTCATGTTTCCCTGAAACTAATTCTGTTACCGATAGCAAAGAGCTTTCGAGTATTAATGGAAGTGGAAGTGCACTTCCGGCACCGATCATATTAAACGTTAAAGGATTGATAACAAATTTTCAAAGAATTCTTTTATTGTACATATAAAATCGAGCATATCTCACCATAACTGCAAGAGAGACATAACTCTAAATTTTCAAATTTTGACATTTTACAGGAAAACAATTTGAAATGCACTCTATTAACATTGTCTGTTAAGCTGTTGTTAACATCTTATTTAGCTTTTATTGAAGAAAATAATCCAAAATTTTCTTTTAAGCCTGCTTTAAAACAAAGTATACTGGCATTGGCAACAATTTTTAAATGTTGACTTGCACCCGTTTTTTGTTAGGGTGCGATAAAAACAAACTCAAAAAAATGTATAAAACTACATTAAATATTTTTCAGTAACAACGGTTTGTAGTTCAAATGCCTGATGTATACAACAATCAGCACAGCAACTACCATAAAAATGTTGTTTTTACTCATATTGCTTATGTTGATGTTGTGCTGTTGCTGTTGTTATTGATATGGATGTTTTTGGGTGAGTGGGTTGTTTCTTCTTTTTATTTTTGTGTAACCGAATCAGCTGTCATTGCCATGCATTCTACAAGCTTTTGTCAGTGTCAAGCACTGAATGCTATAAAATAAAAAATAAAGAGCTATAAAAATTTATTGAAATGCAGCAGAAAATTCAATTGAAATGTTTTACTTGTATATCTCTTGTAGGCATAAAGTGGAAAAAATATGCAGAAAAAATTGCAATATCTCTGATATGATAGTGTGCTGCGTTTTGGAATGGCCCAGATTTATTCACATTTTATAAACAAGCACTGATATTGCTAGAGCTTTTAAGACAATATAAAACAAATATGGCAAGCATGAGACGCATTAATAAGATAGCAAAATGTATCAAAGTGATCGGTACTACAGCCAAGTATTTTTGATTTAAAGAAAACAGATCTAGTTTGAATACTTTGTGGAGTCAGAGGAAGTGGTTTAATGATATGTCCGATAACTTCTACTACCTCATGTTGTGTCGCACCGAAGAATATTTGAGAAATTTATGACGATTGCTGCCGGTGCATTAAGCATCTCACGGTTCTACGACATAAGCTTTTAAAATATATTAAATGAATGCATCATGCCTGAAGCAACCGTGGTGAGAGTCATAAAATCAGCTGTTTTCTAGCTGTCAATGCCTCAAAACTTGAAAAAGTTAAAAAGTAGTAGTAGTAATAGTAGTAAAGTAAAGGTGAGGAAAACATATTTGGTCCAACAGTCGGAAAGTTCAGCCCCCACGACAACACATCCCATAATGGCATGCGGTTGATTGACTTCGCCGCAGCGCGAAACATGGTCGTTAGTAGCACTAGATTTAAGCATCTCAATATTAATAAGGCCACCTGGCTGTCCCCTGATCAAAAAACATGCAACCAAATTGATCACGTTTTGATTGACGGAAGGCACTCTTCAAGTTTACTAGACATACGCACGATCCGTGATGCTAACAAAGACTCGGATCATAACCTTGTCGCAGCCAAGATCCGCACACGTCTGTGCGCAGCTAAGAATGCTCGCAATCCTTCACAGAGGAAGCTAGTCGTCGACAAGCTGCAGTCAAATACACAGCCGAAGCCTTCGCTACTCAACTCTCACTCGTGCTTCAAGAAAGCACTCTTCCGATCGACTATATATGCGCTCAGTTTGAGGTTACGACCGGAGCCTCTACCTGCAAGGTTGAGATTGGGAATATAGTGACAGATATCCAGAGTACACTGATGTTATAGAGGGAGCACTCTAGTCTACTAAATGGCGACGCTGAAAACAATCCAGCCAGTGGAGATGATATCCCGGAAACCCCCATTTATGGATGACAGCGTTGAAGTTCCGCTGCCAGACTATAACGAGGTCTTAACAGCTATAGCTCGACTTAAAAAAAAAACAAAGCCGTAGGAGCCAATGGCCTACCGGCTGAGCTGTTTAAGACCGGCAGCGAAGCTCTGTTTAAATGCATTCACAGACTTCTATGCAGAATATGGTCGAAAGAATGCATTCCAGATGATTGGAACCTCAGTGTGCTCTGCCGAACCCACCATTTGCGCCAACTACCGTGGGATTAGCCTTCTCAATATAGCATATAAAGTCCTACGTCTACCAACTGGTTGAATCTTATCAGTGTGGCTTCAGACCTGGAAAGTCCACTATCGACCAAATCTTCACGCTCCGACAAATCTTGGAAAAGACCCTCGAAAAACAAATCAACACACATCACCTTTTTGTCGATTTTAAAGGCGCCTTTGACAGTCCAATAAGGAGTCACCTATTCTCCATCATGTCTGAATTTGGTATTTCATATAACAACAGCAGCGCAGTGAACATCGGGAAGGATCTCTCCCTTCCGTTCGACACCAAGCGAGGTTTCAGACAAGGTGATTCTTTATAGTGCGACTTCTTTAATGGAGAAGATCATCCGAGCTGCTGACCTGAGACGTAGTGGCACCATTTTCTATATGAGCGTATGCAGATGATATTGACATCATTGGCCATAATACGCGTGAAGTCAGTTCAGCATTCTCCAGGCTAGAAAAAGAGTCAAGTCGAATGGGTCTTGCAGTGAACGCAGATAAAACGAAGTATCTTGTGTCAACAAACAAACAGTGCCAGCGTCTTGGAAACCACGTCACTGTTGACAACACCTCCTTTGAGGTAGTGAAGGACTTTGTTTACCTGGGATCCAGCATCAACTCCTCTAACGATATCAGTATTGAGATTAAACGAAGGATAACTCTTGCCAACAGGTGTTACTTTGGGCTCAGTAGGCAATTGAGAAGCAGGGTTCTCTCTCGACAAACAAAACTGACGCTCTATAAGTCAATAATCATGCCCGTCCTACTATACGCATGACAAACCTGGACGTTGAGCAGCTCTGATGAAAGGACTTTGGGAGCGTTCTAGAGAAAAATCCTTCGCAAGATCTATGGTTCAAACTGCGTCAACGGCGAGTACCGAATACGATGGAACCACGAGCTGTATGAGCTATATGCCGACATCGATATAGTCAAGCGTATTAAAATAGAGCTGCTTTGCTGACAAGGTCATGTCATGAGAATAAACGACGAAGCTCCAGCAAAACAACGCTTGGAGTTTCTAACTGGCGCCAGCAAGTGCACGACAAAAGAGGCTGGCGCCAATTCTAACGCTGCGATTATAGAGAACGCGATTCAGACAGGCAGCCAGGCTGAAATCTGTGTGAAAAACAAGATGCAGATAGCAATCTATCTCGCTTTTTCACATTGCCTGCCTGCCTGCCTGTCTGAATCGGCGTTCACTATAACCGCAACCTAAGATTAGGCCAAAACCGACCAACGGTTGAAAGCGCCATCAAAGTAAGTTAGTATGTAAGTTTATACATTTAAATTAAAAAAAAAAAGAAAAACAAACTCAGCGCGGTCCAGCAGAGGATTGAACCATGGCTACTCAAATCAATAACTTTTCCAATAAATTTTACACACTTCTAATTGTACAGTATTGGCCAAAACTTAAGCACCCCCTAAGAGTATTTTATTCAAATATTTATTTTTTTATGAAAACAACGTTATTAAAGTATTTGAAATATAAGTTTTATTTATTTTTACCTTTATTATTATAAACAAAAACATAAAAAATTCAGAGTCTTTTAAATAAAAATGTTATAACAAAAAACAAAATTGCCAACGGAAAAGTTAAGCGGACGAAACTAAAGCACCTCCTCCTTAAGGTAAATTATAACTCTAAAATTTAGTATTTACTTGCGAACCCTTTATGCTGTATAACACAAGCACATCTTTAAGGCATAGAGGAAATTAAATTATTAATGATATCCTGCTATATCCCATTCCAAGCTATTTTAATGGCTTGGAATAAATCATTTTTGGTTTTGCTATTATCTCTATTAATTTTCATATTAACGATCTCCCACAAGTTTTCAATAGGATTTAAATCGGGTGATTGGGCAGGCCAACCAAGAACTTCAATCCTATTAGGGGCTTTCACATGATCTAACATATTGGACGACAAAGTCGGATGGAAAACTAGCGGAACAATTTGATTGATCTTTCGAATGATCCAACTTGTTGGACGACATCATTAATTGCAAACTCTCAAGCAGAACACTTCGCCGCAATGACTTAAGTTCAAGTTTTGAGGGATGAGGAAGACATAGAAATGAAAAGAAAATCTTTTTCTTTTTATATAATAGAAAATTTTATTTTTAAAAACACATAAACGCGTGCATTTAAATTTTGTAAGTAATTTCTATGCATTGATTGTACGTTGTTCACTCGCTGAAAATTTTTTTGAAATGAAAAATGCAGCGTGTTGGACCAACATTCGTTCACATGTCCAACAAGTCGGACGGACCGGTAGAAAAATCAAAAATTTTTGATATTCATCCAACATGTTGGACCGCCCGTCGCTTTAGCTTACACATGGTACTACTTGTCGTCCAACATGCCATGTCTATCCAATTTGTTGGACCATGCGAAAGCCCTATTGTTACGAAGCCATGCCTTACAAACTTTAGAAGTGTGTTTCGGATCGTTGTCTTGTTGAAATCTCCATTTAATTGTCATCTCTTCCTCAGCATATGGCAGCATCACAAATTTTAGAATGTCAACGTACATAAAACGATCCATAATTCCTACAATCCTACAATTGGCCCAATTCCTTGACCAGAGAAGCAAGCCCAGACCATTACACTGCCACCTCCGTGCTTAACAGTGGGTTTGCAATACTTAGGATTTAATCTTTTCCCTTTTGGTCTGCGTACACGTGGTATTCCATCCGAATCTTTAAGGTTTTACTTCGATTCGTCAGAAAACAACACAGTCTTCCATTTTCCACACACCAGTTAAGGTGGGCTTTGGCAAATTTAAGTCTGGTTTTCCTATTCTTATACGATATGAATGGCTTTTTTGCTGGTCGTCGACTGAATAATCTGGCTTCTACTGCTCTTCTTCAGATCGTTCTTTCGCTAATATCTATACTTAAGCGATTTTTCACTTGTCCAAAAGAGATTGAAGGGTCATTCTGAATTGTCTTCGCGAAGTCTTACGCGGTCTTCCTCCAATATGTACAGGAGACATGCGACCAGTGCGCAAAAACGTTGATATCAGTATAGAAATAACTGATCTATTAATTGAATATTTTTAACTCACTTGATGTCGAGATAAACTGCCTCTCCAATCGCTAATAATTTTAAGTTTAAGATCACTTGAATACTTTTTTCTTGCCATTGTTCTTATTTCACCGAAAATGTTTAAACAATGAACTTTTTTATGTAAGCAGTTTCAAACAAATACGAACGTTTGTATTTCTAGAAAGTACCGTTCATTATTACCGCAAATTTGCAGAGAAGTAGTCAAATTTGTAACTTAATTTCTAGGGGTGCTTTGGTCCGCTAAGTTTTATGGTTTAAAACATTTCTTAATTAAAAATTTTTTATATACGAAACATTTAATTTATTTAATATTTTTTTATTAATAATTATGGAATAAATAAATAAAACTTAAATATAACATACATTAATAATAACGTTTTTTTCATAAAAAAAATAAATATTTGAATAAGTGTATTACTTAGGGGGTGCTTTAGTTTTGGCCAACACTGTATGCTTGAATGTTGAACTAATCCGATGACTGTCATAAACAAACTGTCTCTGAACTTGTTTTTATCTGTTCAGAGCAGGAAAATTGATAATTTCTATGACATAATCATGTTAAAACAATTAAAGAAAGTCTAAAGTCGGTCTAGCCCGACTATGAAATACGCTAAACCTACTTTTTCAAAATACAAAAATAGTATTGAAAATAGGCGTTTCCGTGAGCGGATGAAGCCCATATTTTATATGCATTGAAATGTTGATAAATAATTTACACATTTGGATTGTAGGGGAGGTAGGCGTGTCCGTGGGTTTCAAAACCATCTTCGTTTTGTTATAAAAAACATACGTGCCAAATTTTAAACTTGTTTGCTTGTTATGAGCTTACTTATTGTGTTTTCAAATTTTGAGTTGTATGGTAGGTGGGCGTGTCCGTGTGTGGATTATACCCGTTTTTCGAAGACATTTTTGTATTGAAACAAAACACATACATTCCAAATTTTAATGTTGTCATCAACCATTAAATGTTCTGATGTAAAAATTTACTCATTGGATGAAGAGAAACTCATTTCAAAATAGTAAAAAGTTAATAACAACAGCCTCCCAATAATTGTTTGTTTCCCCCGCCACAACTGAGCAACTTTCGAGACACACTCAGGGAGCCATTAAAAGCGTTTACAAATTAGCGCTTTGCTTCTAATTTTCTAATTAAATGCCAGTTAATGAATAGCGTTACTGCCGGAAAACCAATCTTTTGTCTAAATTTTGTTGGAAATGTTCAAAAATGGCACGCGTAGTCATTTCCGGATTGTTACCAAAATCAAAGTACTTTATTTTATTCGATTTTCCGCAACTTGTTTACATAATTAATTAAATTAAGGCAAAAAAAAAAAAAAAAAATACGGAAAAAAGCATTCGCCCATCAGCAACTGTAAACAGAATATCGTCAATTGATGAGCATCAACGAAAAGTTGACTCGATTTAATCAATTAATTCAACTTTATCCCAATGACCAGCCCAACAAAAACTTTTTGGCCGCATTGGCAGCAATTAAATTAGCTAGTTTCAGAGCAATGCGTACGGAAAGTAAAACGAATTTACTTAAGCAAGGGTTGGCAGAAAAGTTGAAGGTTGGAGTTAAAAAAAACTTTGACTTGTTTCGCATAGCAATGGCTAGATAAGCAAGTGATTGGGATAATCATTACTAGGGAATTCAGAAAAAAAAAAAAACGAAATTGTGTGCTATTAAGAAAGCTGTTATTTTCTTTTAATTCTTCTTCATCCATGCTGCTCATTTCATTTTTAGTTTCTTATTGTGTATTTTTTGTTCGAGCTTTAATTTTTCAATTGCAGCAGCATTGTTTGCAGTTGATTTTCTTCAAGTTTGCAATAGTTGATGTGGTTTTTTAATTTTTTAGCCCGAATGCAAAAACTTTTAAATTCTGCAGCGCTTTGCAAAGACAGCAACGCAAGGAAAAACGGGAAAAAAGTTCTACTGTTGGAGGTGGATGGATACGTGTTGAGCTGTTGAACCGCAGCTGCAGCTGTAGTGGGGCTGTTGGTTGCTGGCAAAAAAGTAGCCTGCCCGTTAACGATGCTCATGCATAAATTCGTTTGATTCCAGTAGCGAAGAAAACAAAAAACTTGGCTGATTTGTTCTTCGTTTGCTTAAATTCGCTATAAAAGAACAACGTTTTTATTTGTTGTTGTTTTGTTTTTTATTTAGTTTTGCTTTTTGTTTTGTTTTTTTCTGCTACTTCTAGTTTTTCAACTCAATACGCAAAATAAACTTTGTGCAGAAAGTTTTCTATTGGGATTTGTTGGCTTAGCAAAAAAAAAAAAAAAAATATAAAAAAATAATAGCAAAAAAGTACCCTATCACTGAAACCATCTAACTTCAAGCAGTAGTCTTAGTTCCTCTATTATAGATGCAGCTCATGATTGTGCTCTGAACATTAAGAAATTCCAATCCATCATCAGGCTATTTAAAAAGTTAACATCTTCAGTTTGGTTTCAGTGGATAAAATATTTAAGTTTACTCACACAGTGTACGAGTATGTGTGTGTGTGGAACATCATGTGTTGTTTGCTGTATGTTTTGTTGTTTTGCATTTTAAGCAACATGCCACAAATTTTAATTCATAAACGTACATCAGCTACTTTGACCGTCTTCAAGCTGAAATTGAAAACAATTTTTTTCTTTTTTATTTAAGCTTTTTATTATTTTTTTTTTTTTTGTCTCAGCTTAACCACTTAATCTTCATCTTTGCATTCAACGGAAAAACTGAAATTTAATTTTTAAGACAGCTGCTGCTGCTTTCTGCTGTTGGGAGTTAGTGGGTTTTGACACAGAGCTGCATTTGTTCGATTTTAAAGCATGCAAGAATAAAGTACTTAAATTTAAATTTTTAATGCAATTTGTTATAATATTGAATAATTGAACCAATTATTAAGAACAGCATTTAAATTTTTATCTAACAACGGTTTGAGTCTTAACTAACAGACCTGACTACGTATAAGAACTAAAGAACTAGTCCACAATCGTTTATGTAAGCAATTTTTATACCCTAAACCTGAAAGGTCAGGGTATATTAACTTTGTGCAAACGTTTGTAACGCATAGAACGAAGCGAGTCCGGTATAGAAAAGTATATATATTCTTGATCAGCGTCACCTCGTGAGTCGAGCTTATTATGTCCGTCCATCCGTCCGTCCGTCTGTCCGTCTGTGTGTTGTCCGTATACACAGGATACGAAGAAGGAGTAGAGATACTTGGGTGAAACTTGGTATACATGGTCACATGCACCCAAGGATCTGCACTATTGAATATTTTTAGAATCCGCCTACGGACACGCCTACCTCCCATACAACGCAAAAATTTAAAACTGCATAATTCAGCTCATAAGTAACCCACAACAGTTAAATTTGGTGTGTATGTGTTTTATGCCAATACAAAGATGTTTTCGAAAAATGGACGTCATCCGCTCACGGACACGCCCACCTCCCATACAACCCAAAAATTGAAAACGCAATAAATAAGCCTCTGTTTAACCTACAGAGCTTAAATTTGGCACATTTTTTATTTATAACAAAAAAAAGATGGTTTTGAAAAATGGGCGCCATCCGCCCACGGACACGCCCATCTTCCATACAACCCAAAAAAATTAAAACTCAATAAATAAGGTTATGTTTGTCATAAAGAAATTAAATTTGGAATGTATGTATTTTATACCAAAACTAAGGTGTGTTCAAAAATTGGAAGTAATCCGTCCATGAACACGCCCACTTCCCATAGCGAAAGCACAATAAAGGCATTAACTGTGAACTACAGGAATAAAACTTGGTATGTGTAAATTTTTATCAACATTTAAATGCATATAAAATATAGGCTTCATCCGCCCACGGACACGCCAATTTACAATAAAAATTTTTTTGTTTTTGAAAAGAGGGTTTAGGGTATTTCATAGTCGGCCTAGACCGACAATAGACTTTCTTTACTTGTTTGAACTGAAACTACTTTAGCTGAGTAAACAGCAATATGGCGAATTGAAACGGGTAGAAAAACCTGTTCAAAACCTCGGAATAGATTCAATTTTATAACATTTCATAGAAAGGAAGTTTCCTCTAAAACAGTTAACTGCCATTTGTCTTTTCTTTGCAAAAAATTGGCGCTAAAAAGTAGGGCTCTCGATATTCAAGTACTTCGAGTAGCCGGGCTACCCGGGTAGCTCGAACTACCCGGACCATTTCCAGCTTCCCGGGTAGTTTCGAGCTTTTCGAGTATTTCGGGTTTTTTTTTGCAACAAAGCACAATATAAAAAAAGCTTAAGTTCCTAATTAGAATTGGAAAAATCTTTATAACCCGTATGGTATGAAAGTTAGAAACTACCGGGATATTGGTTATCAATTTACCCGGGTAATATCCGTATACACGGGCTTTCGAGCTACCCCGGGTTTTTTTTTTTTTTTTGAGTATCGAGCACTAGAGTGCTCGGGTACCCAGACACCCGAAAAAAGCTCGAAAAATATCGAGAACCCTAGTGGTCCGATCCATTGATTCTATGGAAAATTTGCGGGGGCTGAGTCATTAGCCACCAGATGGGTCACAAGTTGCTGATAGTGGATGGCCTCTAGATATATAGGTTTTTATCTATAGAACGATATGGAACTGTGTATCGTCTCAAATTTGGTTTTCTTAAGGGGACGTGAGACCTTCAAACATTTTTTAATTTCAATGTATTAAAATGCGTATAAGTTGAATAAAAAATAACATATCATTTTGAAAAATTATATATATATTTTTTGTACAAAAATTATGCAAAAAACATTTGTTTTTATTATTTTAATCACAGATATTGCTACAGGAATTTTTTTAAAAAATCATTAAAAAAATCTTGGCGGGCGTGATAACACAAAAATTATTTGATCGATCGTACTGAAAATTAAGTATATTATTTTACACTTGTCGATGCATGGAATGAACCTTGCACAGAAAAATCGGTTTTATATTTTTTGAGTTTTTGGCCGATTTTGTCCAAAAAAAATAACAATTTTCAAAAAAACACCGCCATTTTGTTATTTTTCAACCAAAATTGTTTCTTCTAGTTCATTCCCTGGCGGTTTTGATGCTGATAAAAACCCCGTTCTTTGTTTTTTTTTTTAATGTTCCAGTGAGTTGTAATCACGCCCGCCATGGTTTTTTGACGTTTTTTTAAAATAATACCAGTAGCCATATATGTAAATAAAAATATTTTTGTATATGTTTTTTACTAAAAAATATATATTTAATTTTTCAAAACGATGTCTTATTTATTATTCAACTTAAAGGCATTTTAAAACATTAAAATAAACTTTTTTTGAAGGTGTCACGTCCCCTTAAGTTACCATTTTTTATTTTAGGCCTAATAAGGTATACTTTAGAAAAAAAGTGGTAACTTTGGAAAACCGAACACCACTTAAATAAGATAATACAGTCAAACAGTGATATATTCGTACTAACAAAACAACAACGACAACAAAAATATAAATATAAACAAAACAGGAAACAAAAACAAACACAGCGCAATGCTGCTACTTTGCGAGCAGTAAGTTCGTAAAGTATAAGAACCGAACACACTCACTAATATAGTCTTTTGCAAAAATGTATGGTACAAACCTGAAACACAACTTTTTGTGTTCCGATTTAACTTATTCCTGCCTGGTACCAGATCCGCTCATACGATTTTGATAAAATTTTATGCGATATTAACAATTGATCCAAAATTATCACAAAGAAATATGCAGCTCCATACCTCAATGCGTTGCTGAGACATTGCATTATTTTTCTACCCATTAGACCATCGTTGGGAGACAAGGGCGCAATCTTCACATGGCAAGGTGTCTGATTGCCTCAACTTGGCGAGGCCAGCATTATTCAAAACCTCCAAGTAGTGTCTCCTAGAAATGACAAACTATCGTCCGTTTAGTTGTCGGCTAATTTGAGCGGCGATGTCTCCTCTAGACTTTAAACTTGAGGGGTCTCTTACCTTAAAAATGGAATGTGCGTAGGGTTTGGGTCCCAACCACATTATAACTTCCCAATGAGAACTAAACCAGCCTCGGATATGAACCCCACTACGTTGACGACCACTGCAAACGAAAAACGGATAATGATTTACTGATATGCACCTGGAATGTCGGACCCTTTATAGGGAAGGTGCCACTGTTTAAATGGCGAAAGCCCTGGAAAAAATAAAGGCTGACATCACCGCCGTCTACGAGATGCGATGGAAAGGACAAGGCTGCTAAGAGAGCAGACTGCAATTTCTACTACAGCTGCCATGCTGAAAAGCGCGAATTTGGATGCGGATACGTCGTAAGTCGGAAACTACGCCATCTTGTTTCCTGGTACATACCTGTGAACGAAAGGCTGGCGACAATCCGCATCAAGGCTAAATTCTTCCACATAAGCCTTATTTGCGCAAATGCCTCGACGGAGGAAAGGGACGATGCTGTTAGGGACACCTTCTACGCGAGCCTAGTGGACGTGTATGATCGCTGCCCGTCCCATGACGTAAAAATAGTTCTCGGCGATTTTAACGTGAAGGTCAGAAAATAAGGCATCTTTAGCTCCACTGTCGGTCAGTTCAGTCTCCACGAGACCACTTCGAATAACGGTCTAAGACTGATCGACTTCGCCACGGCGCGAAACATGGTAGTTAGTAGCATCAGATTCCAACACCTCGATATCCAAAAGGCAACCTGGCTGTCCCCAGATCAAAAAATGCGAAACCAAATTCAACATGTTGTGATCGACGGAAGGTACGCTTCAAATGTACTGGACGTGCGCACATTTCGGGTGGTCAATATTGACTCCGACCATTGTTTTGTTGCAGCCAAGATCCGCATGCGATTGTGCAATACGAAGAATGTACGCACAGGTGTGCAACGAAAGCTTGATGTCGATAAGCTTCTGTTACAACGGACTGCCGAGTAATAGCAGCTTTGGGACACTCCATGCACACTGCTGCTGACGAAGTCATTGGTTTTCGGCGCCCACAATCTCGCAACCAATGGTATCAATGGTACCAGGAGTGTCGCAACGCGACAGCAGCAAAATACGCCGCATATAAAAAGACGCTGCAGTCAGCTCCAACGCGAGCCATGCACGAAAACTATAGCGATAAGAGGAAGGAAAAAAGATGCTTTTTCAGACGTAAAAAAAGTGAGCAGGAAAAGCGTGAGCGAGCAAAAATTGAGGTGTACCAGCAGGTTAAGCGTCTAACCCTAGGTTTCAAGACCGGAGTATCGACTTGTAGAGATGAGAATGGTGATCTGGTTACAGATACGCAGTGCGCATTGAAGTTATGGAGACAGCATTAGCCAATCTGATTGCAGGCGACCATACCAACAATTCCGCCCTTGGAGAATGCAGTTTGACACCACCAATCGACGATGATGAAGTGAAAATTCTACCACCTAGCCATGACGAGGTAAAAGTTGCTATCCAACGACTTAAAAACAACAAAGCCGCAGGAGCTGACGGCCTGGCTTCTGAATTGTTTAAAACCGGCGGCGGTGAATTGATAGGTGCATGCATCAATTCATCAGCAAAATATGGCTAGCGGAAAGCATGCCCGACGATTAGAATCTCAGTGTGCTTTGTCCTATACTTAAGAAAGGAGACCCGACAATCTGCGACAACTATCGAGGTATCAGTCTTATTTCCATCGCATACAAGGTTCTTTCGACCGTATTGTGTGAAAGAATGAAGCCGCATACCAAAACACTGATTGGACCTTATCAGTGTGGCTTTCGACCTGGCAAGTCCACTATAGACCAGATTTTTACACTACACCAAATTCTGCAGAAAACTCACGAAAATCAAATTGACACCCACCGACTCTTTGTTGATTACTGAGTTCGGTATACCTGCAAAGTTGATAAGGCTCTGCAGATGACGTTAAGCAATACATGCAGCTCCGTCAAGGTAGGAAATGACCTTTCCGAAACCTTTAATACCGAACGAGGTTTCAGACAAGGTGACCCGCTATCATGCGATCTCTTCAATTTCATCATGGAGGGGATCCTACGAAAGGTAGGTGTACATCGAAATGGTACCATTTTAAACAAAAATGTCCAGCTCCTTGCGTATGTTGATGATATCGATATTATCGGCAGAACCCAGAGAGATGTAGCGGCTACTTTCGCCGCTATTGAAAAGGAATCAGCCAAAGTGGGTTTGACGGTGAACGAGGGCGAAAAAAAGTATATGCTGTCTGCAAATAGGGAAGCGCGGAGTCTAGGCTCCCATGTTACAGTAGGCAAATATAACTTTGAAGTTGTCAAGGAGTTTACAAACCTTGACACCGCCGTAAACAGCAACAACAATGTCAGCTTGGAGATAAAGCGAAGAATAACAAGTTCTAGTAGGTGCTACTACGGGCTAAGTAAGCAATTAGGTTCCAGAGCCCTTCTGTCGATTGACAAAACTAACACTCCACAAGACGCTTATCATACCTGTGTTTCTGTGAAGCATGGATTGTATCGTAAACAGATGCAGCCGCTCTTGGGGTGTTCGAGAGGAAAGTTCTTCGCAAAATATTTGGTCCTGTGCGTATAGATGAAGAAGCTCCAGCAAAAAAGGTGTTTGAGGTGAAAGCCGAGGGTCGACGACGAAGAGGAAGACCATGACTTCGATGTATTGACCAAGCCAAGGAAGCTCTAACTGCGCTTGGTAAAAGAGATTGGAGACAGCGCGCGCGAGGCAGAGACGCCTGGCCAGAGCTGATGAAGTAATCCGACCACGCGTTGTCATAGCCACAATAAGCAAGTAAGTACTTGGCAATAAGCAATATTTATATACTGGGATGTCCGCTCAGTTGAAAAGCCTACAGCCTCAGCCTCGCTCATTTACACGATTTTCAAAAATAATAACGCCCAAAAATGTACTGATGTCAGGATCAAAAATAGTTTTTAAACTTTAAATTTAAAATCATATCTTTTTCAGCTTTGCGTGAAGTTTAGCCCTTACTTAGCTTTATTCTGGCTTTATTAAAACGTTTTGTTTATATTTTTCAGATATAAAACCGTCGTAAAATATAAAAATTTTTTGAAAACAAAACTTGAACAAACATAAATAAAACGTTTTAGTTTTTTTCCAAGTTTACCATTAAAATCAATTTAATTAAATTTGAGTTATGTAGAAAAAAGCATTTAAAAAAAAAAAAAAAAAAAATGGCTGCCAACAACGCTAACCGGAATATTTATTGAGTCAATAAGCCAAACAAAACATAGCGTTTTTTCTTTGTACCAAATAAAATTTCAACAATAAATTCAATTGCAAATTTGTGCAGAAAAACGCTGAAGTCAAATATTAAAAGAGAACATAACAAAAACAAAAATAATAATAAAAATAACCAAATAATAAACAATCACCCAACCGACAGCCACACAATTTTGAAACAAGGATTAACACATAAATACTTTTTGCTTGATTTACAGATATTTTAAATATTCAACGCACAGTTATTATTTGCAACATTATTGTTGGTATTAGTCAATAATTTAATGGCAGATTTTTTATTTTAAACTAGGTTTTCTTTTTTGTTATTGTTCAATTATTAAATTGTTACTATTAGCACGTAGCTCTTGCCGTCAATCCCAAAAGTATGCAATGTTAATTAAACGCGCGTGATGTCGCAGTGAAATGCATTGAATAGAAGCGATTATTTTATAATATTTCTGCTAACAGCTTCTAGAACAAAACATTTTCGAATTGATTGTTTGCTTGAGTGAAGTGTTGTGTAGAGTTGCCACTTTTTATTCAAACAAAAAATGATATGGTAATGTTAAAATATAAATGGTTACATGCTGGTTGGTCGGTTAATGGTTGATGATGATTTAGAAAAAAAATACCTTTCTTGGGTAAAAAATATTATTGTTTCAGATTTTGGGGTAACCATGGATGCGAAAGTAATATTATTTTTAATTATTTCGATGCTATGGAAATACCAACTGTCATTCTTAGGGTTATAAAAATTTTTGTCTTCTGAATTTGAAGCAACACTCTATTTTTTCAAAATACAATGCAAATTATGAACAAAACATTTTATGGAATGACATATGTATCAAAAGTCTGGCCTGACTTACAAACTGATTCTCAAACTCATGACTAGCTAAAGAAAAATCATGTAAGAAATCTAATAAATTCAACTTTTATACAATTTAATTTTTGAATTTTAAATATTATTAACTAGGTATTATTAACATCACCAGAAAAACTCACTCTCATACTTATTTCTACAATTTACTGCTACACATATACCACATATCGCACACTAAATACAAAACAGTCACAACTCAAAATTTTTCGATAACGACTTTTTGTTATAAATCAATTTACAAAACACGTATCCCACTATATTTTTCATCACTTTCTTCATTAATTTTCTTCATGAAGTTTGTATGTTTAAATAAAAATTGCTTTTCTTCTGCAGTTTCAAGCGAAGAGTTTTATTTTTCGCTTCTCCTGAAAAGTTATGTTTTTTGACTTGTGACTGTTTTGTATTTAGTGTGCGATATACTGGTACTTCTATATATATTTTTATAATTTACTACTTGGCTTTGAATTAGGTTTTAGCTGCTCTGTCTCAAAGCTGTCACTTTTATCACACGCAGTATCCTCAGCCAACGACGATGTTACTGGCCTAGCTGGACGATGTTGATGTATAAATGGATTCAAAAGAGCTGCCACATCTTTGGGATTGTTTAGATGTACGTGATGCGTTCCTTTTATCTCGTAAAACTCGAATTGTGGATTTTTCTGATGTAATATTTCAAAAACCTCACTTGCATCATCATTAATATAGTATGAGTCAGTGACTTTTATGACCAAGTAAGGCACATTCTTTATATTTTTTGCCATTTTCACAATAACTTCATTCGGTTGCCTGAACTCTACATAGTTCTTGAGCCTGCCATCGCGTACAAAATAATATTTGTCCTCATTTTTAGAACATTTAGTTATATTTCGATCAAGAATATATTTGCAGTTTTCCATAGCAACCGAGTGAGATGTTCCTTCATACAATAAACGCTCTAACTTGTCGTAGCTATACGATGGCGGCACCTTCACTTCTAAATACTCATCTTCACTAAGCATTCTTTTGACACACTCTTCAAGATAACGTATAACCTAAGTCGGCGTTCGCTTGATTGGAAGTAGTATATCAATTGTTACCAAGAGATCAATTTTCTGGGAAAAGAATGCACTGAAGATGTAACAAATAACAGAACCCAGCGAATGACTCAAGAGCGAAACCTTCTGCCAATTGTACTCTTGCATAATGCGTCCAATAATGCACACAAAATCGATGACGTGGTATGACATGCCTCTCGGCAAGTGCGATGAATGCCCAAGACCAGGTAGATCAATGCAAAGTATTCCAATATGTTCTGGCATGAGTGGTATGAGTGGCTCCCATGTGCCAATATTATCGAGCCAGCCATGAATAGCAAGTAAAGGTCGGATCTGGCGATTACCATACCAGCGACCAGCTAGATGACCCAACGGCACTTTGATGCGCACGTCCTTGTACTGTAATAAAAGAAAGAAGATGTGAATTTTTATGAGAAATTATGTTGGCCTCATGACTCTTCTTTTTGTGTTAGCAAAAGTCACAATTTTAAAATTAAACACCCCTTCAGAAAAATTAGCCACTCCATCAAAATAGTTCTGAGCTGTCAAAGTTTTGAGAGAAAAACTTAAAAACTAATAAGTAAAACAGCTCTAAAATTAGTCTAGCCCGATTGTCGAATACCCTTAACCTCCTTTAGATATAAAAATCTTATATATTAATACGTGAACATTAAAGTTTGTCGTACGCTTTTTTGGTATTAATTAAAACTCAAAATACATGAAACTTATATCATTCGAAAGGTTATGTTGCCCAGATGTGCAGAATGTATATATAAATGATATATCTGATAGAGGGGGTTCCCAACCTTCTAAGAGAGAAATTAGATTTTTGAGAAAAAACCCGCAATTTGATTAATATGAAATTTAGTTTAGTTTAGTAAAAGTAACAATTTCTTAAAAAAATTTAGTTTTATGCATTCGTCAATTGTAAAATTAGTAAAAAAATGTGTTTTGAATTCAAAAATTTGACTTTCCATGTGAATATATTGGTCGGATTTTGACGGTTTTTCAATTTTTCTAATTTTTTCTGAAAGTTTGTTAAATTTTCTTTGAAATGTGTTAAAAATTACAGCAAAGTTCTAACCAAAAGTATTTTGAATGAATTTTCCTAATATTGCCGTTAGTTATTTAGCGTGTGTTTCAACCAAATGCCAAGAGAGCAAAAAAAACTGTCTCAAATTGAATGTTCTATATTTTGAAGCAAATATCTCCGCCATCTGTAAATATATTTTATTTATTTCTTTTTTGTATTTAAGTCTTATCAGTTAACTTAAAAAAAATTTTAAAAATAACACCGTTTTTTGTTTGTTTATATTTAAATTATTCCTTTTAAAAAAAACCATAAAATCTGATTTTTTCTTAAAATATGGGGTAAAAATAATTTTTGTTGTAAAAGAACAAAAACTCAAAATGGCATTTTTTAATTTCTTTCAAAGTCTGTACCGAATTTAAGGTCAATTCATTTTGTCTTGACACTAAATTAATAAACTGTCCGTGCCATCAAAAAATCAATGCTACCCCCTATGATATCTGTGACAAAATTAATTTTTTTTTATAATGTTGTTTTTCTGTTTTTGAAAAAAAAAAATAATAATATAAAGAAATAATTTTTTTGAAGAAAATAGCTTTATATCTCGAATTAATTAAGAGTTAAAGCCTCGAACTTATTTTAATCATCTCGCATATATAATTATAAATAGGCAATCAATAAATTGGTTGAATTTCGACCCCAGGCGATACTTGTGTATATAAATATATAACAACAAATAGATATAACTTCATAGTTTTGTTGTTTAAAGCTAAATATAGGTATAACTACTGTGGGCTTATCTACTGTGTGTAGCTCAAAAACAACATCTTTAAAGATTTTCACTTCTGATACACATTTGTGGGTTGTATGGGAGGTAGGCGTGTTTGTAAGCAGATGACGCCCATTTTTGTCAACATCTTAGTCTTACAAGGAATGGTCCCCAGGTGACAGTCTCCGATTTGAATGATTTTCGGAAATGTGATAGAAGATAAAAATTTAAGGTTGACTTAATTTTTTATAATTTCATTATTTTCCATGGAAATATTAACAAATTTTGTGGTAAACGAAAGCTCTTACAAAGCCAAACATGATGGCATCATATTATAAAAAAAATTGTGTTGTAATTTTTAGTAATATTAATAATATTAAGTCGATATTAAAGCAGAATGTACCATTATTTTCTTTTTTTGGAAATAAATAAAGATTAAAACATATCTTAAGAATGTTTAAAAACCGAAACAGTTTCGATAATATCGTAAGTCTAGACGCAGAATTCCGTTAAAGTTGTAACCTCTTCCTCTTTGTCTCTTTGGTCCGCAAACAATAAGAAACAAGCAAAATGTCTAATTTTTTCGAATGATTTCATTAATTTGGACAGGTTGAGTTAAAAAGAAAGCGAAGCAAATGCACTTTCCATTGGTGCCACTCTCGTCTCTGCCCGATATAAAGTTTGTGTGGTACAGTCAGTTTTAATACTAATTTCAAAATAAAATTAAGACCCCGATTTTTAAAAAATCTTATGATAACTATATCTCAAGTTGAACACTTGTCCTTTCCGCTAGTGCCACTATCGTCTCTGTCCGATGTATAGTTTGCGAGCAACACTCGCCAATGCTAGTGGGATGTGGGATTCAAATTAATTTGCATTAAAAACAAAAACTTAAATTTTACGCCATCTATTGAGTAAAAGCATAAAACGAAATATGACCCAAAGCGTTTTTTAATAAGACTTCAAACTTACCGGATCACAGACCCATTTCGTTAAGATTGACAGTTTGAGTTCATTGACTGAGTTGAACAGAAGTTGTGGACGAAGTACATACAATAACCTTCAGTAAACAAACAAGAACACTCAGTTCTAAGTAGTACATATTAGAACCCAATAAAGAAGTAGAACATACAAGAACCCAACAAAAAAGCCTGCAAATTAGTTCGCATAAAACAAAAACAATATAAGCACAAACAATGAAACAAAAACAAAGAAAGCAGCAGACACAGCATAAGTAGCTGATGATTGATTTTCTAATATAAACACATGCATTTTTCTGCTTATATTTTACTATCTTGTGACTTTAATATAAAATTGACAAAATCAAAAATTTAATAATCATTCAGCGCAGGATATATCTGATATTTTAGTATATATTATCTTTGAACGATGAGTATAAAAGGCTGTAGTTATGCCCTAAAGTATTCGCCAAAAAAGTTTCATGGCCTTGAAAAAAAGACCCCAAGCAAACCGCTTTGTAAGACGTTATTTAACGTCAAAAAATTCAGAATGAAATCAAAGCCGTTTAAGAGATAATTTACTTTTTATGAGCAGTAAATGCTCTGTGATTGGAACACGTCTATCTTTAAACGCGTTTTCTCAAAATTACATTTTTCGAAACGGCTTGCTTTCTTATTCGAAAAGTATTCGTCCGATTGACTAAAATGTTGTTTTATTTTTTGAAATAATAAAATATACTCTACGTAAACCAACAAAATGATTTTAACTTTTTGTTGGTTAACGCAGAAGGCAAGACTTTACTCCTTTAATTAAATTTAATTTAATTTAATTTAATTTAATTTAATTTAGTTTAATTTAATTTAATTTAATTAAATTTAATTTAATTTAATTAAATTTAATTTAATTTAATTTAATTTAATTTAATTTAATTTAATTTAATTTAATTTAATTTAATTTAATTTAATTTAATTTAATTTAATATAATTTAATTTAATTTAATTTAATTTAATTTAATTTAATTTAATTTAATTTAATTTAATTTAATTTAGTTTAATTCAATTTAATTTAATTTAATTTAATTTAATTTAATTTAATTTAATTTAATTTAATTTAATTTAATTTAATTTAATTTAATTTAATTTAATTTAATTTAATTTAATTTAATTTAATTTAATTTAATTTAATTTAATTTAATTTAATTTAATTTAATTTAATTTAATTTAATTTAATTTAATTTAATTTAATTTAATTTAATTTAATTTAATTTAATTTAATTTAATTTAATTTAATTTAATTTAATTTAATTTAATTTAATTTAATTTAATTTAATTTAATTTAATTTAATTTAATTTAATTTAATTTAATTTAATTTAATTTAATTTAATTTAATTTAATTTAATTTAATTTAATTTAATTTAATTTAATTTAATTTAATTTAATTTAATTTAATTTAATTTAATTTAATTTAATTTAATTTAATTTAATTTAATTTAATTTAATTTAATTTAATTTAATTTAATTTAATTTAATTTAATTTAATTTAATTTAATTTAATTTAATTTAATTTAATTTAATTTAATTTAATTTAATTTAATTTAATTTAATTTAATTTAATTTAATTTAATTTAATTTAATTTAATTTAATTTAATTTAATTTAATTTAATTTAATTTAATTTAATTTAATTTAATTTAATTTAATTTAATTTAATTTAATTTAATTTAATTTAATTTAATTTAATTTAATTTAATTTAATTTAATTTAATTTAATTTAATTTAATTTAATTTAATTTAATTTAATTTAATTTAATTTAATTTAATTTAATTTAATTTAATTTAATTTAATTTAATTTAATTTAATTTAATTTAATTTAATTTAATTTAATTTAATTTAATTTAATTTAATTTAATTTAATTTAATTTAATTTAATTTAATTTAATTTAATTTAATTTAATTTAATTTAATTTAATTTAATTTAATTTAATTTAATTTAATTTAATTTTATTTAATTTAATTTAATTTAATTTAATTTAATTTAATTTAATTTAATTTAATTTAATATAATTTAATTTAATTTAATTTAATTTTATTTAATTTAATTTAATTTAATTTAATTTAATTTAATTTAATTTAATTTAATTTAATTTAATTTAATTTAATTTAATATAATTTAATTTAATTTAATTTAATTTAATTTAATTTAATTTAATTTAATTTAATTTAATTTAATTTAATTTAATTTAATTTAATTTAATTTAATTTAATTTAATTTAATTTAATTTAATTTAATTTAATTTAATTTAATATATTTTAATTTAATTTAATTTAATTTAATTTAATTTAATTTAATCTTATTTAATTTAATTTAATTTAATTTAATTTAATTTAATTTAATTTAATCTAATTTAATTTAATTTAATTTAATTTAATTTAATTTAATTTAATTTAATTTAATTTAATTTAATTTAATTTAATTTAATTTAATTTAATTTAATTTAATTTAATTTAATTTAATTTAATTTAATTTAATTTAATTTAATTTAATTTAATTTAATTTAATTTAATTTAATTTAATTTAATTTAATTTAATTTAATTTAATTTAATTTAATTTAATTTAATTTAATTTAATATAATTTAATTTAATTTAATTTAATTTAATTTAATTTAATTTAATTTAATTTAATTTAATTTAATTTAATTTAATATAATTTAATTTAATATAATTTAATTTAATTTAATTTAATTTAATTTAATTTAATTTAATTTAATTTAATATAATTTAATTTTATTTTATTTAATTTAATTTAATTTAATTTATGTAAGTCATGAAATTCATAAAATCATAACAATCCAAAAATGTTCAAAGCTTAAAACATTTAGAACAACAAACATAAGCAAAAAACAGTTATCTTTAAAGAAAATTATATCGCACACTAAATACAAAACAGTCACAACTCAAAAAACATGACTTTTCAGGAAAAGCGAAAAATAAAACTCTTTGCTTGAAACTGCAGAAGAAAAACAATTTTCATTTAACACAAAAACTTCATTCTTCCAGTTAATGAAGAAAATAACGAGAAATATAGTCAGATATGTGTTTTATAAATTGATTTATAACAAAAATTCGATATAAAAAATTTCGAGTTGTGACTGTTTTGTATTTAGTGTGCGATATGTGCCAAACCGTGTTGGTAATCAGCTGATAACAGGTAATAAAAAACAAATATCAAACCCAGGAAGTATAACAAGATAGGTGCATATTAGAGAGGAAATTAGCTAGATATCTTAGTTTGCTGTTCAAATTTATCTTCTACTAATTGTTTTTGTTGCCTTCATCGTTTGACGTTTTCGGCACTAACAGTTTTCTAAGTGTACAATTAGACATTTGAGCAGCGATATTAATACGAGTCTACCTTATTATTATATCATGAACAAACCAAAACACCTGAGACGGAAGCATAAACGATCATAAACTATGTTGCTTCAATTTTTTGCTGCTTTTTCATAATCAAGCGCTCTTAATTTTCTCCAAGCTTTCAAACATTACAAACAGAAAATGCTCTCTTGCTTTTAAACTAAAACCATGAAAAAATGTTTGAATATTTGATCTCTCTCAATTTTTGTTGTGTTGTACTTTTAGTGAGACAGCTGATTTAGTGAAGCTCTTTACTAACCTCACGTTCCATTTTATGTATAACCACGGTCGAAATAAATTCTTAATTATTAATGAAATAAATTTTTAATAAATTTTATAATAATAACAACATCATGAAATTATGACTCTTAATAGTTTTGTATAGTATTTTGTATTTAATTGACTTAGAAAAGTAAATTTACGTCCATCCAACTCAAGAGCGTATAACTGACTAACATGTGGGCAAGCATGCTTATTTTTTTATAGTAGAGTAGCGTGTTGCCAGAGGTGATTGAATTGGCTACACCATTGTTATCAACAACTATTTCTCACCTTACGTAAAGCTTTCAGCAGCTTCATAGAGAAGATTAGAAAAAATACGATATAATTTTTAGTATGTGTACCGTTCTAGTCCATGACACAAAGAACGATAGTGGTTTGACAATACATGTAAACTCTACGGGCCAAAAAAATTATGTTAAATCTATATAATTAATAGGCCAAGGTTTTTTTTTGTGACTTCAACTCCTCCCAGACCAATGGACCAATTTTATCGATTCAGATGTCATTACATCAAGTTTAGGCTGTAGATGTGCAAACCATTTTTAAAAATTGTGATTTTGCTTCAGGGGGTTCCCAACCTTGTAAAACAGAAATAAAACAAATCGATCCGCCATTCAATCGATTTGAAATTTAATTTGAGTTGATCGAATTTGAATTTTTTTCAAAACTAAAAATTTTTAACCAAAATTATCTTTTATTCATTCCCAAATGTCAATTGTCCGAAAAATGCAGTACCAAAATCAAAAATTCCACTTTCCGAGCAAACAACTCAGTCAAATTTCGACGGTTTTCAAAATTATTTTCGTTTTTGTAAATTTTTGCTTAATTTTCTTTGAAATGTGTTGGCAATAACGGTAATTATTTTGCCAAATGTATTTTTAATGAATTTTCTTAATATTGTCTTCAGTTGCATAACGTGTATTTTTATCAAACGCCAAGACAAGGAAAAAAAACTCTCTGAAATTTAATATAAATATCTCTGACACGTTTTAAAAAATTTCATTTATTTCTATTTTGTATTATATTGCAATAAATTGACTTAAAAAAAATTCCAAAGTTTTTACCGTTACTTAATTATTTATATTTTAATCATTGCCTTTAAAAAGAGTCCAATAAAATTAATGTTTTCTCAAAAAATGGATCAAAAATTGTTTTTGTTGTAAAAATAAAAAAAAATTAAAATTTGCTTTCGTTGTGCTTAGTTTATTTAAGACAAATTTGTTTTTGTTTAACAGAAAAATTAATATATACTATGTGTCATCGAGTTTTTGCTCGAAATTATTTTTTTTTAAAATGTTGTTCTTATATTTTTTAAATCCTCAGCAAGCTTCAAAAACAATGTATTTTAAAAAAATTGCATCATAGCTACAACCAATTAAAAGTAATAGCCACGAATCTGTTTTAATCATCCTGCGTATCTATATAATTAATAGGCTAAGGTTTTTTTTGTGACTTCAACTCCTCCCTATGGACCGATGTTATCGATTCAGATGTCATTAAATCAGGTTTTAAAAAAAAAAAAACTTTTAAAAATTGTGGTTTTGACCTTTTTTGGGTTTTTTTACGTTTTTTCATTGAAATATAGTATAAATCGATGTCGGAAGTGTTCTGTGAGTGTCTCTATTGTATTTCTTAATTTGATCTAATATTATTTGTTCTCTTGAATCTCTTTTTACTTCGTTTTTATTATCTTTATTAAGTTATGTCTTATAATTTGGAAATTTAAGATGCGATATTTTATAATAGTAATAACTTTTATCTCAGTATTAATATAAGTGTAAGTCCGTCTTCGTTATTTTACATTTATTGAGACTTGATATATCGTTGTTGAGGAAAAACGCTTCTTTATGGATTAGCATGCATTAAACATTGATTTTTCTATTATTATATTTTGATTTAATTTCTCGAATTCGGGCAACAAGTTTACTAGTTGGATATTATACTTTCAGATATTTTTGACTATATTTAGTATTTTCAACTATATAAGTATAAGTTAGATACTATAATATTAAGCAGTATCATATTCTCTTTAAGAAAAAAAACATTTGTGAAAAATATGGTCCTATTTTATTTAAAGTGAGTTGAAAAGACTTATAATTTTGAAATATAAGTAGTCTTGTTTTGCGTTTTAAGGCAGTCTAGGCAGTCTGTTTTTGTTGCAAGCATATTGCTCTTATGTTTTCAACAAAACAATTTTTTTTTGATCACCTCTATCAAAACTGGCATAAGTAAGAAGCAAATATTGATTGTCACGAAAATACAAACATGAATAAGAAACAAAGTATGGTCAGAATTGTAATTTATATTTACAGTAAAGGGATATATGTTTGTTTGCAGTAATCAAAGTCGAAAATGTAATTTTTCTGCTTGTTGGATGTTAAATTTTTTATTTTTGGAGTGTTTTGGCGTCGCTTCTTTAGGAATTTGTTATGGTAAAATTTTGTATAAAAACGTTTACATGTTAGACCGTTTTCAGGTTGAATCGGGTGCGAGGATTTTATTTTAAGTTCCTTAAGAAAAACTTCACAAAATTGAAGGTGTGATAAAGTAAAGTACACTCCCATCCCCTGTTTTGTTTATTTAATTTAATAACTTTTCATGCTCCAACCGAAAATAGCCCGGGCAACATCGGTTTATTTACCTCCATACAAATCGACCCAGCTTGTTACTCATATTTTTATAATTTACTGCTTGGCTTTGAGTCAACTTTTGGCTGCTCTATCTTAAAGCTGTCACTTTTACCACACGCAGCATCCTCAGCCAACGACGATGTTACTGGTCTTGCTGGACGATGTTGATTTATAAATGGATTCAAAAGAGCTGCCACATCTTTGGGATTGTTTAGATGTACGTGATGCGTTCCTTTTATCTCGTAAAACTCGAAATGTGGATTTTGCTGACGTAATATATCAAAAATTTCACTTGCATCATCATTAATATAGTATGAGTTAGTGACCTTTATTACCAAGTAAGGCATTTTCTTTATATTTTTTGCCATTTTCACAATAACTTCATTCGGTTGCCTGAACTCTACATAGTTCTTGAGCCTGCCATCGCGTACAAAATAATATTTGTCCTCATTTTTAGAACATTTAGTTATATTTCGATCAAGAATATATTTGCAGTTTTCCATAGCAACCGAGTGAGATGTACCCTCATACAATAAACGCTCTAACTTGTCATAGCTATACGATGGCGGCACCTTTGCTTCTAAATACTCTTCTTCGATTAGCATTCTTTTGACATTCTGTTCAATGGAATGTATAACATATGCCGGAGGGCGTTTAAGTGGACGCAGTACATCAATTGATACCATGAGATCTACTTTCTGAGGAAATAATGCACTGAAGATGTAGCAAGCAATTGCACCGAGTGAATGACCCAATAGCGAAACTTTTTGCCAATTGTACTCTTGCATAATGCGTCCAATAATGCAAGCAAAATCGATAACATGGTATGCTATACCTCTGGGCAAGTGCGATGACTGCCCATGTCCAGGTAGATCAATGCAAAGTACTCCAATGTGTTGCGGCAGGAGAGGTATGAGTGGCTCCCAGGTGCCAATATTATCGAGCCAGCCATGTATAGCAAGTATAGGGCGGATCTGGCGATTACCATACCAGCGACCGACTACATGACCCCATGGCACTTTGATGCGCACGTCCTTGTACTGTAATTAAAGAAAGAATTTGTGAATTTTTGTGAGAACTTTACACTAAAATGATCGCCGTTTGCAGTGATCATGAGTTTTAAGTAAAATCTCAGAAATTTATCAGCCATGAAAAGAAGTGTATAGTTCTTTTTACACAAAATGTGTGTAATTCAAGACAATATATGCCTACGCTAGGAAGTTTTTTTATCAAATTTTTCATTGTAATCAAGGCATTTTTAACTGTTTGTTGTAAGCATTTTGCATAAATTTTGCATAAAAAATGTCAAAGAAATTTTCATCATAGTTTTATATACATACTAGCGGATGTAACCTGATGTTACTCGGGGTTGTGCCCAGTGTTGCCGGAGTAAATTTATTTTTATATCCAAAATACAAAATAATAATAGCCAAATTGTAAAAATAATAGCCAAAAGATTAATTAATTGTATTAGAAAAAAGAAACAGGACTAACATTCATACCTTTTTAACTAACTTGTTTTTTGTACAACGAAGTACCGTTTTTTACTGGAAACAGATTTATAAACATGGTTGTTTTAAAATATTTTATAAAAAGTTATACGTTAATAATATAAGAGCATATTTTAAAAATATTAAGGGCATATATCCTTTAAATAGACGAACCTTTAATATAGAAGGACGTTAGCTCATTTATTTTTTACTTGATAAAAGTAGAAAAAACTTTATAAAAATAAGGTTTGCATTTTCGGAAGTAAAAAAAGTATTGAATTTTTTTTTTATCTTCGAACCAAGGATTTCACGTATCAAACTTATTCCGTCAAGTCTGCCATGATTTAGAAATGGGAGATAGATAAGTAGGTGAGAAAGTGAAATCAAGTGGAACAAGTGAAGAATGTTTTATGTGTGGCGGACTGCAACATTAACTTACTTTTCCATGCTGACTTGCTTAATTTTACTTTTGAAAACAAACCACAATTACTTTCAATGATCAAAATTATATACTCTCATGTGGCACATGATTATAGATGTCAAATTATTGGATATTCTTGCGCTCGGCTGCTCGATTAGCATCACTGGCAAGTCGTGTTCAAATGAAGAGAGAATTCGCTCTCACGTGAATATTTTAAATCATTTCCCTGCACATGATAGAATAACAAGGTAGGCGCATATTGGAGAGAAAGTGCGCTAGATGTCAAAACGCAGCTGTTCGAATTTAAGTTTTCTAATTGTTGTTGTTGCCTTTTCGCTTGACGTTTATAGCACCTCACAGCTTTGTTAGTGTAAAATTAGACATTTGAGCAGCCGTAAAAATATGAGCCTACCTTATTATTCTGTCATGTCCCTGCAGACATTTGGAAGACGATTGGCAGAGAAGTGGATTTTGCGATGCACCAGTAATTCGCCCAAGTGTTTTTTGGGAAAATACATCGCCTTTCAAATGCTCAAGCAATGAATGCGCTAGTCACGAAAATTTTCAAAATCATCCTTCACTAATTTCAGCGATTGTTGGAAGATGGATTTTTGAAAAATGTTCAAAATCGATCATGGAAATATGAAGCAGGCTCTGAAAAATCGTAAAATCAATTATAAAGTTGAACTAGTATAGTTTCGAAGCAACGTCGCATTATATCGAAGCGAAATAAAAACAAATTCACAAACAAATTTATTGAAATCGGACAGAACAACGATGCTTTGAAACAAATTGCTGAGGACTCTTACATGGACTTCGTTTGACACCCTTTTCGGCGAATTTCTTGTTACTCCTCTATGCGGTTACCGGCGAATCGGCCTAAGCATCTTACAATAGAAGGCAATTGCTTGATCTTCCCTGCAATTCGTTGGGGATTCTCTGGCAATTGAAAATTTTATATGTAAACTAAAAAATTAATTTTCGCCGGAATGCAAAAACATGGCCGAGTAAAAAAAAAATATTTGAAAATAGCCAAATGAAAAATAAAATGCCAAATAGCCAAAACTCATCATGAGCAAAAAAAATAGCCACTTTTGGCTAAAAATAGCCAAAACGGCAATACTGGTTGCGCCTCGAGTACAGAAAGAGAACGATTTTCAAAACTGCTCTCATTTTTACGTTTTTAAAATTATTAATTCAATTTTAAAATTTTTTAAATTATTGTTTTTTATTGTTTTGCCCCTTTCTTTCATCGAAAGTGTTTAGTCAAATTTTAGTAAAACTGTACCTGCCAGACATGGTTAAAACAAAAAAATTACATCTTCAATGTTTGATCTGACGTCTGGTTTCTGAGGAAAAAGGACACTCACACTCAGAAAAAAACACATATCTTCTTCTTGTGAAAAAATTCTCTATTTTCGATAATAGCAATTTTCTCTTTTCAAATAAAATTTTCTTCAATTAGAATAAATTTTCACATTTTCGAAGAAATATTTTTTCACTTCTTGAAAATTAAAATATTTCAATGTCTCTTATGATCTAACGTCTGGATTCTGAGGAAAATGGACACTCACACTCAGCAAAAAAACACATATCTTCCTCCGGTGAAAAATTTCTCTATTTTCGATAATAGCAATTTTCTCTTTTCAAATAAAATTTTCTTCAATTAGAATAAATTTTCACATTTTCGAAGAAATATTTCTTCACTTCTAGGAAATGGAAATATTTCAATACCTTTATAATGAATGAATTTCTCGCACGAAAAATTCTCATTTATACAGAAAAATTTTTTGAAAATGAAAATTTTTTCTATATTTTGATAAAAAATTCATTATGAGAAGCATTTTCTTTAATAAAAACAAATGTTTTCTCAAAAATAAAGAGTAGTTTTCTTTAAAATCGAATTAGTTTTATGTATTTCTCTATTTCATAGAAGGTTTTTAGCATTTTTAGAGAATATTTAGGATCGCATTAAGAGATAAGCATTCTCTGGAGCAGGGTCTATACCATTTTTCAGTAAATATGTGGCCATTTTTATCTCATTCCGAGAAACTATTTTCTGAGTGCAGTTTGAAAAGTCATTTCGAGAAAAATGCGCTTAAAGTTTTTCTAATCATGCACTTAATATGCAATTTCATCTCAAATAAATTCCAATTTCAAAAAATCCGATAAGCATCCATTCGATTTTTGTATTGTCTTCGTTCAACTTCGGTTTTGGTCGATACTGTTCTTCGACTTGACTTCGTTTGCCTTCGGCTCATTCCTTGATTTTTGTCGAAAGAACTATTAAAAGCATAGGATCTATTTCAGTAACAGATACAAATGCTTGCAAAGTTTCATTAAAATCGGTTCATCCGTTTTGACTTGAATGAGCCGAACATAGTTGATTGAATAAAGCTCCTTCTCACGGAAGTTTTCTGAAATTTAAATAGCCTTAATGCTGTTGCAGAGTCAAGTTATTTTACGTACAAAATTTTAGTAAAATCGATCAAGTCATTTATGAGTTATTGAGTCTTAACAATGCACTACTTAAAGCGCCCTCTTTCGGAAGTCTTTGGAATTTTTTATATTTTATTTTTTATCTTGGGTGCAGTTGAACGTTAATACCAAATTTTATTAAAATCAGTTCAGGCGTTTAGGAGTTATTGAGTCTTTAAAACGCACTACTTAAAGCGTTCCCTTACGGAAGTCTTCTGAATTTTTATAGCCTATGTTATCTTGGGCGCAGTCGAACCTTCAATCCAAATTTCATTGAAATCGGTCTAGGAGCTTAGAAGTCATAATAGAGTGCCACGCCCATTTACTTCCGCCCACTTTTTTACCCACACTTAATCTTGGGTTCAGTTGAACCTTCATACCAAATTTCATTGAAATCGGTCCTGGAGTTTAGGAGTTATTGAGTCTTAAAAAGGCACTACTTAAAGCGCCCTCTTGCGTAAGTCTTTGGAATTTTTTATGGCCATTTTTTTATTTTGGGAGCAGTTGAATATTCATACCAAATGTCATTGAAATCGGTTCAGGCGTTTAGAAGTTATTATAGAGTGCCACGCCCATACACTCACTTTTTGCCCGCCCACTTTTTTACACCCCCTATGTTCTTTCTCTCTATGAAAGGTACTCGGTGTCCAAATTTCAGATCAATCGGATAAACGGTGCGCGAGCCTATACGGAACAGACAGACAGACAGACAGACAGACAGGGGGACAAACATTTGTTTTTATATATTAGAAGATTAGTATTTGTGTGGAAACAGTAAACTTTCATAAGTACCATCGCCTATAGCTTGAATTGGTCAAAAACAGCAATAAAATTACAGTTAAACTTAACATTTTAAACACATTTTCTGCATCAACATTATAAAAAATATCTGAAATATCTCCGAAACATTGCTTTGGACCCCAACTTCTTAATTTTCTCAAAAAAACTCAATTTTACGAACAGTGTTACCAAAAATTTCAGACCAAAAGGCACCAACTCACAAGTAAAAACGCAATATTCTGATAAATAAGCACTTAAAACCAAATCGTGCAAATTTTATTCTGAATTTTGTGATAATTCTTACATTGAAATAATAAAAAATTTCTTTACTAACAATAAGACAAATTTATTTATTTAAAAATATATTTCAATATAATACTATGATTCATAAAGTGCATAACTAATTTCATTGATAAATTTTTTGGTTAAATAAACTTGAATTTATTTTTCAATTAATCCTGAAAATGGCATATTTTTGAGTAAATTTTTCAAGTTTAATGACCAGGGTAAGTAAATCAGAAGCAATGAAATACGGATGTATTTAGTGCCTTTTTAAAAAATGACGCGTCTTACAACACGAAAAGTACTAGATCTAATACTTAAAGTACTGATAGCAACACTGATGACAAAGCAAGAACTGCTCTCTTACTACTTACTCTACAACCGAAACTATCAAAATGTAAATATTTACTCTCTCTACAAATTTTTGTTGTGTTGTAATTTTTAATCAGACAGCTGATTTGTTTAATCTTTTATGCTTTTATATCTTTTATGTTTCAACATAATATTAACTGTTTCGCTCTATACAAACCTCACGTGCTGGTGGCTCCATTATCTGACGTATTGGCTGAGTGTAATAATAAATCCTTACTTATTAATGAAATAAGTTCTTAACAAATTTTTAAATAATTACAACTACATGAATATTTATTTTTTTTTTTTTTGTTATTATTTTGTACAGTATTTCGTGTTTAATTGATCTTGAAAGACGAGTTTGTGTCCAAACAACTCAAAAGCGTAGAACAGACTAATATGTAATCAAACATGTCTGCTTTTTTTATTCATATTACAACAAAAGAGAACACATGTAAGAGTGTAACTTGGAATGGAGCAGAGTATTGCTAGACAACTATGATTAAAAATATTTGCCTTTCGCTGAAAAATACGGTATATGAAATTTTTTATATTATATTAATTATAGATAACAGTAAATACAAATAAATACAAATAAACTTGGTTACATAATTGAAATATAATGAAACATATATGTATAATTATATTAAGAGTCTAAATACCTTTGTATAGCACACATCATTATTTAACCCTCGAACGATTAGTGATATCCATTATTCCATCTTAAGTTTTTTAAAACAGCATAACCCAAAAAATCCTTTTCTAACCAGTAGAAACCATTGCCAAAATTTTCAATTCATCAGAAGCTATTCTGATTCAAACTTCATATTTAAGTTCCCGTAGCTGTCAACATTTAAAAATATTTTTTAAATATTTTTACACGAATCATTAAATCTTCTTATTTCAAAACCTCAACTTTGTGAATGAATAACCCATCAGATATGAAAATAATTTTTTTTATTTAAATTTTATAATAAAAAACATTAATTTTAAAACTTGTCCACGTTCTTCAAAGCGCTTTTCGACTAAAATTCATTTTGATATGGTTTTTTTAAAAAACATTATATATTTGATAGATCTTTAAAAAAGTACCACTCAATGCATTTTTTTATAAATTATTTTTTAATTCAAAATTTTGAATTTCACCCTTCATTAATGTGCTTTAATAAATATTGTGTTAAATACCGGATGTTAAGCACAAAAGTAAAAATGACTTGAATATTCACTCTACACAAGTTTGACTCCCTTCACAATTTGTCCAATTTAAAAACAAAAAATATTTTGTATAATTCTTATCTTTTCATACATTTTTACATTGAACCATGCTTTTGAGAGGTAGTAATACAAATTTTGAATTAAAACATAATTAATAAAAAATTTCATTGAGTGGTAACATACTTCTTTAATATCGACTAAACATTACTAAAAATTACAACAACAAAATTTTCTAAAGAAAAATTAATACCATCGTGTGTGGTTTTGTAAGAGCTTTCGTTTGGTATTAAATTTGTAATTGTTTCCATGGAAAATAGCGAAATTATAGCAAAAAAACAAAATTTTCGCGAGTTTGAAACCCTAAATCATTGATTGAGCACATATAAAAAAATACGTCGACCTTAGATTTTTGTCTTCTATCACATATCCGAAAATCATTTATATCGGAGACTGTCACCTGGGTACCTTTCCTTGTAAGAAGCAAAGGGTTAAAGAAGCAATTTTTTCAAAAAATCGAAAAATTATTTTTAAATTGTATTAAACTCTTATTGTATAGCAAGATAAAAAAAATGATTCAAGCTGTTTTATTGTGAAAAACTTGCCAAAAAATCTACTTTGAAATACATATTCAAGGCGTCAAAATTATGTATTTAACGTCAATCTGGCAGCGCTGGTAGATCATATCGTGATGATTGTGAGAAATTAGGGGGGTCTTTTTGAGTAAAAATATTTAAATTAAATTGTTTTTGTTGTGATTTTTAAGTTTTGGAAATAAATTTTGCAAAATATCTTTTTAGAACATAACATTATATATATATTTTTTTTTTTTATTTTCTTAGTACGTTTTTCCAAACATAATTTTTTCCAACGGGAAAAAAAAGGAGTTTTCCGATTTTATCTCATTTATCCTCTCCTGTGCCGTTCCACTACGCGTCGTTTTTTATTGTCGACACAATGGTTATAAGCCAAGTTTATAATAAACAACTTAATTTTCTTTCTTATACTTTCTTCAACTCGAGATTGCACTTTCATTTTTCAGTTTGTATCGGAGATGGGCGAAGGGCGTGGTGGATTTTGATAAATATTTTCAGGCATTTTATATTTATGAAAAAATAACATGCCAGAATTCATGTTCCTGCAACAACTCCTGATATTTCTGTCCCTCATCCCATTAACATCGTTATACTGTGTGCCAAGTATTTTGGGTTGATTTTTTCGATTTGCACTTCATATACATATGTATCTCTTTCGAGTGGATTTTTTCGATTTGCACTTCATATATGTATCTCTTTTCGATGAACCAGAGCGCATAGCATGTATAAGAATTTATCGAAGACCAAAAAGTGTAGCAATTGTCTCTTCTTTCAACTGTTAGATGCGGCTATGATGAATGCGAACATTCTCTGACCTTCGCTTATTAGTTGTGGATGAACTGTGCCAAGTTGACAAACGACCATTGGATCGCATAGCAGGCAGACCAATATGGAAATTACCGAAATTCGACTTATTGTTTTTTTTTTTCCTCTCTAAATGGACAACACCGCCAAAAGACGGGTTCCGCTTTTTTTACCCGTTTTAGGTGCAAACTTTAACAAATCCAAAACCGTAGTTCAGATTCGTGTTCAGCGAGATTAATTTAGTCTTAAATGAATTATTCAGCAAAACCGCTTTCAAGAGCACTAGAGAAATAAAAAATAAAATATTAAACCATATTATAAATAAACCAAAATTATTTAGTAAAAATTATATATTTTTCTAGTTCCCAAAATTGAAGTTCAAATTTATTTTATTTTTAAATTTTACCAAGAAGAACCCCTTAACGACTCTTGTAATAAAACAGAAATTTTTTCTCTTATCTTTATTCAATATTTGTACGGTTTTGAAATGTTGAACTTCGAAAATATCAGACCAACGAAATTATTACAGCTTTCTGCTCTTCGAGTACTAATGAGATAGATTATGATGTAATAACAGGGAGTGCTCATTTTAAATTGAATACTCTCAATTCTAAAATTTTACAACAACAAAGCTGCGAGTGCTTTAAAGAAAAATGCAACTTCAACATAAAACAATAAATAAGGTAGCTGCAGGGCTGAGAGCCGAAAGTCAGAACTGTCAAAAAAATATTGAACGAAATAGAGCAACAAAACGAGAAATCAAATAATTTGTATTGAATTTGACAATTCTGCCTCTGAGAGAGAGAGAGAGGATTAATAGCCCTGCAGCTATCTTGTTAATTGTACTACTAGTGTACTAGTAGTCATACGACGGGAAGGAACCATTTAGAGTACAAAATGCGACAAAAAATTTATTGGATTTATATACAAAGGTTTTTATTTGAAAACATGTTTATTAAATTATTTTTATAAAACTTCCGTATATACAACATTTCTAGTAAAAAAATTCTTATGCTTGGTTTTCACTTAGTCATATTTTGTTTGACATGAAATTTAAAAGTTTAAAAAATCACATAAATAACATTTTTTTTTTTGCAATTTTTGCTAAAAACATGTGAAGAGATCAGTTTTTCCTATTTTTCGCCATTGTCAAACAGAAAACAAATGATAACGTGTTGGCATTTTTCATGTGACTGACAACAACTGACCATTGAAATTGACATAGTGAAAACCAGGTTTTTGAATTTTAACCAATTAACCTTGTACCTTGCCATCTATAATGCTTAGTTTTACATCATCAGCCCGCTAAAACTGCCCATGACTAAATACCAGTTCTTTTAGAAAAACTCCTACTTTTTGCAATATTTAACCTTGAAATTTATTTATGGTCATCGAAAATGTCAGTTTAATTGGAAATTGTCGCCTCCGGAGAGTGAAAGGCAAATCTGTGTTTGTCGGGGCCAAATCAATTGTAGGTATGAAAACTATTTCATGCTCGCCAGTGCGCCTGTGCTATGATTAATTAAGTTTTTAGGTTTTTCAAAACTAACTACCTTCCATTACAGATATCTCTTTTGGTATTGAAATTTCGATGAAGTATTATAATACTTCCAATTTTAAGGTTTAACTTATGCAGTGGCATTCCTGAAGGATAAAATTCTTTTAAAAAACTCGGCTGGGTAATTTTGTTTATCGTTATCATCACTGTCTTCAATTTTATCCGTGCTCAAATCTCTCACTGTGTCACCAACTTAAATATTTAGAACTTGCTCGTTGACTTCGTTCACATCGGAATTTTTTGGGTACAGGATAGCAATTTTGGAAGAACGGTTGATGTTATTCGGACTAAAAGTATCGCCAAAAATCTATTTAACCCTTTCAATGGACTTGTCCATAATATTGGACACTCCGGAAAAATTGTTTTTTTTTATTTTACAATTTTTTTTGTAAAATCAAATAGGTTGGTGCTATGAAGTGAAGTTGTGCCAACATGAGCAAAATAATTTTAGGGCGATATATAACGTTTAACTTAGTTAGATTTTCTTCAAGAACAAAGATTTCCAATACATCATTTAAGAATAGGTCTTGATCCAGGCTGAACAGGTTTTTAAAAGTACAGTACGTACAAAGATTTCAAATAGATAATTTTACAACGGGTTCTGATTCAGGCTGAACAGTTTTTACGATATAGAGCAAAAGGTTAAGAAAGTACAAACATTTCAAATGGATAATTTTACAACAGGTTCGGGTCCAGCCTGAACAGGTTTTAAAAAGTATAGTACGTACAAATATTTCAAATGGATAATTATACCCTAAACCTGAAAGGTGAGGGTATATTAACTTTGTGCAAACGATTGTAACGCATAGAACGAAGCGAGTCCGGTATAGAAAAGTATATATATTCTTGATCAGCGTCACCACGTGAGTCGAGCTATCTATGTCCGTCCGTCCGTCCGTCTGTCCGTCTGTGTGTTGTCCGTAAACACAGGATAAGAAGAAGGAGTCGAGATAATTGGATGAAACTTGGTACACATGGTCACATGCACCCAAGGATCTGCACTATTGAACATTTTTTGAATCCGCCCACGGACACGCCTACCTCCCAAACAACGCAAAAATTGAAAACTGCATAACTCAGCTCATAATAAGTCTACAACAATAAAATTTGGTATGTGTGTGTTTTATATCAACACAAAGATGTGTTTGAAAAATGAACGTCATCCGCTCACGGACACGCCCACCTCCCATACAACCCAAAAATTGAAAACGCAATAAATAAGCCTCTGTTTAACCTACAGAGCTAAAATTTGGCACATATGTTTTTTATTACAAAGCAAAGATGGTTTTGAAAAATGGACATCATCCGCTTACGGACATGCCTACCTCCCATACAACGCGAAAATTGAAAATGGCATAACTCAGCTTATAATAAGCCTACAACAATAAAATTTGATATGTATGTGTTTTATACAAACACAAAGATGTCTTCGAAAAATGGACGTCATCCGCTCACGGACACGCCCACCTCCCATACAACCCAAAAATTGAAAACGTAATAAATAAGCGTCTGTTTAACCTACAGAGCTAAAATTTGGCACGTATGTTTTTTATGACAAGACAAAGATGGTTTTGAAAAATGGACGTCATCCGCTTACGGACACGCCTACCTCCCATACAACGCGAAAATTGAAAACTGCATAACTCAGCTCATAATTAGCCTACAACAATAAACTTTGATATGTATGTGTTTTATTCAAACACAAAGATGTCTTCGAAAAATGGACGTCATGCGCTTACGGACACGCCCACCTCCCATACAACCCAAAAATTGAAAACGCAATAAATAACTCATGTAAACTGGTGCGAGCTAAACCTACGAAAACATGATGAGTAATTATATGTTTGCGCATATAATAAACATCTGGTTTCAAAAAAACCTTCTTCACGCCTTCTATGGTTTAATACCAACAAAATGTTGGAACCTAGATGGACACGTGATAAAGAAGTAAACAAAAAGCGCAACAACAAAATCTTTGCAGAATCAATGCAGTCAACTTTTTGAAATTCTGCGACTAGCAGAAGAGTAGAAAAACACTGCTTTGATTAAGTGAAAAGTGCATCGGAATTCCATTTTGGTTTTGCGGCAGTTGCATTTATTAGCTTCTCAAAGTTAGTGGACTGCATGAACCACCAGAGACTACTGATGAGTCGGAGTAGCGTCCGACGAAACCATGGTATAGTCTGCTCGGTTGTTCTGCTAAGAATTTTGTTGTTGTAGCAAAACCTGTTACTTCATGAATTATTTGGCATTAAAAGCTCAAAATATAATTCTTAAAAAATATGTTTTTTAAGAATTATAAACTTAAATAAACAAAGTAAACTGCCACAATTTTATAACCTCTGTTTAACCTACAGAGCTAAAATTAAACACATATGTTTTTTATAATAAACCAAAGATGGTTTTGAAAAATGGAAGTCATCCGCCTACGGACACGCCTACCTCCCATACAACCCAAAAAGTTTAAAACTCAATAAATAAGGTTATGTTTGTCATAGAGAAATTAAATTTAGTATGTATGTATTTTATACCAGAACTAAGATCTGTTCTAAAATTGGGAGTAATCCGTCCATGAACACGACCACCTCCCATAGCGAAATCACAATAAAGGCATTAACTGTGAGCTACAGGAATAAAACTTGGTATGTGTAAATTTTTCATCAACATTTAAATGCATAAAAAATAAAGGCTTCATCCGCCCACGAAGACGATCATTTACAATAAAAATTTTTTGTTTTTGAAAAGTCGGCCTAGACCGACTTTAGACTTTCTTTACTTGTTTTACAACAGGTTTTGGTCCAGGCTGAACATGTTTTACGATATAGAGCACGGAGCAGGACGCTTGCCTTTTATATATTAAGATATATACATATGCTTATAAGTGTGGCGTACAAACCTTGTTGGTCTTGATACCTCCCACCGTTCTATGCCAACACCAAGCTATTTTAAGTGTGGGTGGATATAACCTTGTTTGCCTTGTTACCACAAGTTCTTTGCTGTGTAATATTCTTATAATATCTTAAAATTTTTATGTACATATTTTAACGTACATTTTAAAGTGTATGTATAATTTCAATTGTATTTATATAAATGTTTAAATTTTGTATAATGCTAAAAAGCCTAAGAAGGCTTAGCAAATAAATAAATAATAATAATAATAAAAGTCGTTTCGGGTCTGAAAATTACATCATTTGAGTGTTAAGAGTATTCGTAGATGCATTCGATGTGTTAAGGATTGTTATTATTGTTAGTATCATGCAAAGAGTATCAAAAACGTGTTGGAGCTCTTTGACTTGATTAAAAAAAAATGATTTTAATAATGTTTTTGTTAATGTTCGAATCGAATTTTCAGCATAAGTTTCTTCATTTGGTTAAAGCGAATTTTAGTTTTGGAAACTGCGTAGTAGTGTCCGACCGAACGTGAATTTTTGCCGAAGCCGATTCTTCGGCAAAATGGAAATAATCGGCCGATGGCCGAAGCCGAAGCCGAATATGAAACTTGCTTTTGTTAAGGGCCTATGTTGAATGTGAACCACACCGAAACTTTAAGTTTTTTTCTGCATTTCATTTGGCATTTCCCAATTTCCCAATTTTTCCCAACAGTGGAGGATCAATTCTCGAAGAAAATCATCTTCAGTGATGAGGCACATTTTCACCTCAGAGGATTCGTCAATAAGCAGAATTGTCGCATTTGGGCGAATGATAATCCAAGAGTGATTGTCGAAAAACCAATGCATCCACAAAGAGTGACTGTTTGGTGCGATACATGGGCTGGCGGCATTATCGGGCCATATTTATTCCAAAATGTCGGTCAGGTAGGTACTGTGAATGTTGTTCGCTATCGTGAGATGATAACGAACTTTTTAAGGCCCGAATCAGTAGATATAAATGTGGATATTATGTGGTTTCAACAGGACGGTACACCTTGCCACACAGCTAATGAAACAATGACTCTTTTGCGTGACAAATTCAATGGCCGTGTTATCTCACGTGGTGGCGATGTCAATTGGCCGCCAAGATCATGTGATTTGACACCGTTGGACTTCTTTCTTTGGGGTTATTTGAAAGAAAAAGTATACGTTGATAAGCCAGCAAGAATTCAAGAGCTTAAGGATGAGAAAATTCGGCACATTAACGGCATAGAACCTCAATTATGCCTCAACGTCATAGAAAATTTGGACCATCGGATGGATGTGCCGCCGAGGTCGCGGAAGCCATTTGGCCGATATTTTGTTTCATACATAATTGAACCATACCAATATTATCATAATAAAAATAATTGACAGTAATTTTCTGAATAATTTGTGTTTAATTATTTAATTAACCATCCTTAATATTCATTTCAGTACAAAAAAACTTACTGAAATCATTAAATTCGAGTTAAACGGAAGAGTTTTTCTGCAAGATTCGGGTTTTTCTGTAATCGAATTATTGACGTCAGGATAAAGTAGAAAAAATTGAATATATTTTCGATCCAGTCGAGAAAAGCTACAGAAATGTAATACTAACTGAAATCTGGCAGAAAGTTTCTAGCGTTAACTCGGCTTTTATATTTCAGTCCATAACAAAAGCAAAAACGTAACAGTCAGACTCGCTGCATTTATCATTTGAATAAAATTTTCACTGAATGAACACCAATTCATGAAAGAACAGAAAACGAGAGAAACACAAAACGAACAATGAAAATGTTAAAAATATTTACTGAATAATTCAAAAAAGTTATAAAAAAATTGTTTAGTAAAGCAAAAACATTCGGCAAAAATAATCGGCTATTTCGGCCGAAGCAGAAGCCGAATAATTGGTCGGACACTACTGCATAGTAAAGAATCATTAATCATTTGGCAATATTGAACTGCGATATATTTCTTAAAAATTATATTTTAACGGAAATCAAATATATTTATTTTCAAAAAATAAAACACATTTCTTTTTTTATTGAAATACTTTTTGATTAATATTTTTCATTTTAATTTTAGTGTCGTTCGAAAAACAATACTTTTTATTTCACTGCTTCAACGGAAAATATGAACCAAAGTATATTTTTAATACATGAATTTTCTCTTGCAAATGTTTACAAAAGAATAAGACTTAAAAAGTTAAGTAGAATTTTACATTTATTTTGGCCTTTTTGTGTTTTTTTTTTTTAATTCTCAAAATGGAACCCAGTATTATGTGATTTTCGTAGAAAAAATAAATGACGTCTTGATTTCGTTAAATTTCATAGCAAAATTATTGCCTTTTATTTCCGTAAATTTAAGTGAATAGGTATGTGAAAAAGTTTGGTAGAACAGAAGCTCAATTTTATGAAGGCAGTAAGAATATATTTTTAAAGTTAACCGTTATAAAACAAAGTTTTAAATTTATATACAAGTTAAAATAAAAATTTTTGTTTTTAATTTTTTAGTTTTTTTCTACTCGAAATGGTTTCAATTTTGCTCTCACCATCAAAGTGGACAACGGGGCGCAATATTTTTAGCCTAACATAATGAAGTATATTTATGGCCGTTTCCGGGCTATAAAACAGCAGAGCAAACAATATAAATAAAAGCAGAGCAGAGCAAATAAAAGTGGAGCCAAAAGTATCGCATCGTTGAGTTTTTCGCGCAGGTGAAAATTATCGCAAAATTTGCAGCAATTTATGCATGTTTTTCTAAAGTTGATTTGATTCTACGAGCGCCTAGTGGCTACTCTATACCGCTACGTGACAGATTTATTATGTTTAAAATTTTGAATATGGCGCCATAGAGTCCAGTTTGTACAAACTTAATGATTTATTTAGTAAAAATTGTAAAGTTTTATGCGAAACTCTTTATTCGAGTAACAATATTGCCAAAGTTTATTTGTTAGAAAAATACAAAACAAGCAACAATATAACCGAGAGGCAGAAAACTGAAATTTAATACTTCAATATAAGAAGTTCAATATTAACAAGGATTAATTTGTGTGTAAGCACTGCAGGTTGTTTTGAAGGAAGTGCAGAAATAACTTTGTTGAAATATCCTGCAGCTATTTTATTAAACGCGTGACTTAACAAAAATAATTGCTTTTAATGGGTTAAAATAAGTTTCAAGGTTTCGCTGCTAAGCATGAAGTGTATAACAATAAATTACGTTTTAACAGCGCTGTTATAAGTCGCCCTATGTTATAGCCGCTCTCCAGTTAGTGTATAAATTTAAAAAAAAAGTATCTGACAATATTCTGATTTGATTCATTATTATTTATATGTAGCTTTATTTTGTCATACCAAATTTCTACACTTACTAATGTTGCCAGCAAATTAAACCACTGCAACCGAAACTGCATCCAAATAAGAAGCAGACATGTGGAACAATTGTGCTGACAGACATTTTCAAGAGGAAAATAGCAAATCAGACCAGCTGACAGTAAGAGTTACACACACACACACAAATACTGTCGGGCACACTGACAGTAAGTCAGACAAACAGACAGACATATCAAGAGCAGGAAGGATGCAAAGTATGAATATGGCATTGATAGCGTTGCATTTCAAGAGCAACTCTGCTGACAGCGAATGTACGTTATACCGGAATAAGCTGGGGGAAAAAAACGCAGTACTAGAAATTGTTCGCATACCATCAGTAGCAAAAGAAACGCGTTCTAGAATTTGTTCAAAAAACAGCCCTACAGAATGCAAAAATATTTGACATATCATGATGACAGCTAAACAAGCACTACTCACAGAAAATCACGTTGACGTTTGAATGCTTCGCCAGTTTGATAGAGTTTGTTGGGTGTTAGTTTGAAGGAAAAAAAGTATTTGACGGCATTTCTGACTAGGTCGCCATGGTCTAAAAGCGTTTCCAACGAAGAAAATATTTTGAATATATCGTAGAAAATAAATATCAAATACATGTATCACAACTTATGAGAAATAAATATTTTAAGGTTAAATATCTGACTGAAGACTGTTTATGCAGGTTTCTTTCAGAGATGGTCTAAACAAAAATAAACTGTACTGCTCTAGCTAGCATAGAAGACACTGTAGTCGTTGCCAGGACAAAAGCTTGGAAGCAAAAAACATGACTAAGTGTTCCGCTTATAAAGGTAGAGTGTCCCAGAAATCAAAAATTTTTATGTAAAATTTGATAAAACATGTATAACTTCGTTGTTAATTAACATATTTAAATGATTGAAAATTACTACTATTTATTTAACCTTTTTTTTAAAATCCCATTGAAATGTCACTCTTTAAATTTAAATTTATTTAATTCTTAATATTTTATACTAGTTTAAGATGGAGGAATGAGAATAAACAATTGAACTGAAATTGAATTGAATTATTTTATATTTAATTTAAAATAAATCATACCAATCCACTTTTCGTACAGTTGCCAACAGTCAGCATAAAAAATTAACCACCAAATTCTAGTCGAATACGGCCAAAAACCACCTGAAATATAGCATTTTTATGATTTCTGGTTGGTAAAAGGGGTTGTGGCAATTCACTTTCGTACAATTGCCAAAAGTCAGCATACAAACAAGAGGAATAAAGCATTTTTATTGATTTGTGGGCGGTAAAAGGGGGCGTTGCAAAATTTATATAGCCTTTGTTGAGCGCAGTAATTTAAGAAATCGTTTGATAAGGGTTTTATAAAAATCCGTCGAGTAGTTTAAGAGTCTATTCGGAACATACATACAAAAAAAAAAAAAAAAAACAAATTGGGCATTTCAGCCCTTGAAAGGAGTTTGACCGAGCTTCTTATGATCAACTGTGTTATTAAATGTTTGCTCACAATTGACCGAGAACTGGACCTACATGTTTCCAGCCGACTCCGAACGGCTAAAGTTCATGTTCTCAAGAAGCTTTACATGGCATTATTTACTCTCTGATGTTTGCCATTGTCTGCAGAGAGGTGAAAAACCGATCAGAAAAATTTTTTATTGAAAAAAACTTTCGCCGCGGCTGGGGATCGAACCCGGGCTCCGAGCATGCTAAGCCACACACTTAACCTGCATGCCACGGTCACCACATATAGACATACGAACAAAGAAAAATATTATATAGATTCATTACTGTTTTGAATTATTTTTGCTCCGTTCAAAAATTACTAAAATTTAAAATTGACGGAAAAAATAATTTTATAAAATTTAAAAACATTGTGGTTTGTGTACAGAAAGTGAGCAAATCGAGTTTTTCATGTTTAAATTTTGTAGGTTTGGTTCCACACAGACTTTCAATGCCTTAACTTGGCAAGGCCAGCATTATCTAAGTCGAAATCATCTCAAGTCGACTCAAACCTACACGTGGTGTCTCCTGAAAACGGTAACCTAACACCTTTTAGTTGACGGCTAATTTGATTGGCGATCCCCTTTGACCTCCGAGCAAAGGTTGTGCGTTAGGTTTGAAGACCACCACATAAAAAAAAAAACAATTCAATGAAACAACTAAGAACGATGCGAAAAATTATCCCCAAATCTGATGACGGCTACCACAAACGCAAAACTGATAATGATTTACAAAAGGTCCGCACCTTGCAATATCCGCACCCTAAATTGGAATTGTGCCTGTACCGAACTGATGAATTGCGTGGAAAGATATAAATCTGATATCACTGCAATTCAAGAAATACGATAGATGTAACAGGGTTGCTTACGGTAAGCATCCTGTGATATCTACTACAGCGGCCATGTGGATAAGCACGAGTTGGGATGCGGATTTGGAAGTTGGCAAGAGTGACATGCATATGACATGCATCATATTCTGCGATTTACTCCTGTGAACGAACAACGTGCCGTAATTCGCTTCAAGGTTAAATTTTTTAACATGCGCCTAACATGTCCGCTTTCTCCGATAGCAGAAAAAGATGACGAGACCAAGGACCATCTTTACGAGCGCCCTGAAGACGTATACGAGCACTTCACCGTCATAATATAAAAATCGTATTTGGTGACTTCAACGCCAAGGTGGTAAGACAAACATATTTTGTCCAACAGTGGCAAATTTCAGCAGCCACGACAACATCCGATAACGGAATGAGGTTGATTGACTGCACTGGCTGTCCCCTGATCAAAAACCACGCAACCAAATTGATCAAGTTTTGATGGACGGAATGCACTTTTCCAGTGCACTAGACGTACGCACGATCTGTGGTGCAAACATAGACTCGGATCACTATCTTGTCACAGCCAAGATCCACACACGTCTGTGCGCAGCTAAGAAAACTCACAATCCTCCACTGAGAGCGCAAGACGTCAATAAGCTGCAGACAAAACGGACAGCCGAAGGCTTATCTATTCGACTCTCTCTCCTGCTTCAAGAAAGCACTCCTCCGATCAACCATATATGCGCGCAGTGGACGCACATATCCCACTCTATGCATACGGCTGCCGAAGAGGTTATAGACCATCACCACTCTCGCCGAAACCAGTCGCACGACCGGGAGTGTCGCGACGCCACTGCAGTGAAGGACGCCACTTACAAAGCCACTTTACAGTCAGTTGTAACACGTGCTGCTATGCAGCAATACCGAGAGAAAAGGAGGAAAGAGTAGCGAAAAAAACGAGCGGCGGAAATGCATGAGTGTGAGAAAATTGAGATGCATGGCGACAGGAATGAGACTGGAAAATTTTCGAAAATATAAGATGCCTAGCCGATAGTTTCAAGACCGGAGCCTCTTCCTGTAAGGATGAAAACGGGAATCAAGTAAAAAATATCCAGAGTACACTGATGGTATGGAGGGAACACTTCTCTAGTCTTCCAAATGGCGACGCTGACAACAAGCGACGCCTGCCAATAGCGATTATATCCCGAAAACCCCAGTTATGGATGACAGCGTTAAAGTTCCGCTGCCTGACTATAACGAGGTCTTAACAGCTATAGCTCGGCTTAAAAACAACAAAGCCGCAGGAGCCTACTGAATGAGCTGTTTAAGAACGTAGGCGATGATCTGTTTAAATGCATTCACAAGCTTCTATTCAGACTAAGGTCGAAAAAATGCATTCCAGATGGTTGGAACTTCAGTGTGCTCTCGTCAATTTACAAGAAAGGCGATCCCAACATTTGCGCCAACTACCGTAAGAATAGCCTTCTTAATATCGCATGTAAAGTCCTTAATATCCCATCGTCAACCAACTGATTGGACCTTATCAGTGTGGCTTCACACCTGGAATGGCTACCATCGACCAGAACTTTACGCTCCGACAAATCTTGGAAAAGACTCTTAAAAAAAAAAATCGACACAGACCTCCTTTTTGTCGATTTCAAACCTGCTTTTGACAGTCCAATAAGGAGTTACCTATACTTCGTCATGTGTTATTACGTCTTTGCAGGATAACACTGAACAACACCAGCAGCGCAGTGAAAATCGGGAAGGACCTCTCCCCTGCGTTCGATATCAATCGAGGTTTCAGACAAGGTGATTCCTTATAGTGCGACTTCTTTAATATAGTAATGGAGAGGATCATCCGAGCTGCTGACCTGAGACGTAGCGGCATAATTTTCTATAAGAGTGTTATGCTGCTGGCTTCTGCTAATGATATTGACATCATTGGCCATAATACGCGTGTGCAGTCAGTACAGCATTCTCCAGCCTAGAAAAAGAGTCGAGTCGAATGGGCCCTGCAGTGAACGCAGATAAAACAAATTACCATGTGTCAACAAACAAACAGTTCCAGAGTCTTGGAAACCATGTCACTGTTGGCAACACCTCCTTTGAGGTAGTGAAGGACTTTGTTTACCTGGGATCCAGCATTAACTCCTCCAATCACTATCTTGGCTGTGACAATGGATAAATCTTGCCAACAGGTGTTACTTTGGGTTCAGTAGGCAATTGAGAAGCAGAGCACTCTCTCGATGAACAAAAGTGACTCTCAATAATTCAATAATCATGCCCGTCCTACTATAAGCATCACAAACCTGGACGTTGAGCAGCACTGATAAAAGGACTTTGGGACCGTTCAAAAGAAAAATCCATAATTGTGGTATTCGGCATATCATCCGTATTTACGGGTTTGTTGTCAGCATTAACATTAAAAATCTAGAGTAGTGTTTTCTTCCCAACATCAGTGTACTCTGCATATCTTTCACTTAATTCATATGTTTGTCCTCTCAACGATAAAGTCCAAGTGTTCAAATCATCGGCCAGGAGTCTTCATTTTCTTTTTCAAAAAATTATCTACTTAATTTTCTCGTAATCACGTCGTTGATCGTAGAAGTGCTTTATTGAAGCAGGAGATAGAAAGTCGAGTACCGAAGTCTAAAGCTATCCATTTAAATTGCAGTTTGTTGACGTTTTGTTTCCTTTGTATAGGAGTTTTCGTTCAATTAGCCTCATTCCGTTATCGGAAGTGTTGCCATGTAGACTGAACTTTCCGACTGTTGGACCAAATATGTTTTCTTTGCCCACCTTGACGTTAAATTCACCAAAAGCTATTTTAAAGTCGTGATGGTGGCAGTGCTTGTTTTCGTTTTCGAGACATTCGTTGACAATTTCGTTGGACTCATCTTTCTTTCGCAGGCCGTTTGTTCGTAATGCCTTAGTTTCTTCTCCACAACGAATCTGCATCCAAACTCGTATTGCTACAATCTAAAGTATATTGAAGTTAAGGGTAAATAATAAATTCATGCAAAAAATTATGCATCTGTTTTCTTACCTCACTGTTAGAATATTTCAAGAATATATAAAGCACAATAAGAAATACTCACACATAACTTCAACTTAACTAGAAAAAGACTTCATCAAGAATATGTATCTTAAAAAAGAATGAAAAAAAAACGAATATCAACCAACCAGAGCTCGAAGATGAACTTGAAACGTGGCAAAAACATCAATCTTCAGAGTTGCCAGCAAAATAGGGTAACATGGAAACGTACAAATACAGCTTGCCAGAATTTGCAGCCAAAAGAAAGCAACCAAGAAGCACAACAGTCTTAAAGGATATAAAAAAAGCGCACATAAATTTGCTTGTGGCAAGAATAGAAGATGCAACAACACACTTCAACAAGCAGTTGCAGCAGTTGCTGGAAGAGGAAATGCACACGGATGCAGGTACAAACACACACTCGCACACAACCGCAGAACTTACTGTGAGAATGTGCTCGTGGTTTTTAAGAATTTCAGATACACGTGCACATTAGCGTTTTATAAGACGCTTAAATTATGAAGTTACCGCGGAAGTGCTGCGCAGTATTTGTGTCAGACATGACTCTGGAGCAAGCAACTAAATTTTGCTGCAAGCTATAGTAAAGAGCTTGCTGGCTTGCTTTATGTGGCATTTCAAGAATGTGGCTTAATTGCATTAAAATAAGAAAGAAACTCTCAAGTAACGAGTTGTTCAAAGCGTTGCCACAGCTTTTGAATGTAAACATTTCTTGGTGGCCAATTAGAAGTGAAAATTGGAAAAATGTATGCGACAAATCAGATTAAATTTACTTCTGCAGAGAAGAAAAACTGTTGATGTTTTAAAAGTTAGTTTTGTGGTTCTCAGGCAAGGAACCAACATTCTGGCACTGTCCGACTAACAGGTGTTCCAGAAATTGTCTCATCATCTGTAATGACCGAACATAAAGAACACTTAGAATAAAAGCCTGTAATTTTGCTTAATTTGTCTGCAATTATCATAAAAGCTACCACCAAATGGCTAACATTATCATATTTTGCGTTTCAATAGTTTCTTTGGGCAATCATCGATTGAATCATTAACGAAAGTGCTGCCAAAACAAAAGCTTTTCGAAGTCGCAATACGTTCATATATATTTATTAAACTCAGTTGTCTGCCTTTGTGTGCAACTATTAAGTTCTACTGTATTAAGAAATAAAATTTGTATAAATAAGGTAAAAGTTAATCCAATAATATTCATCTCAGTGAAATTTTAAAAAGCGTCATTAGTTTATCATAACTCTGTTCATCACACAAATAACTCTGAAAAACTTATTAAAGTCTTGGTTTTTCTCATAAAAAGAAATTAGAAATGAAGGTTTTTAAGCGTCACTCTGAAATTTGCTTTCCTTTTTCTTAAAATTGATTTTGCTTTTTGCGTGCGTCCATTATAGCAAGAAAATGTAAAATTCAAAATATTTCTTCACCCGTCATGGGTATCGAACTCATACGCATCAGTGTATATGGATAGCTCTATATCTCTAATTATATATACTAACGGGTGATCCCATACAATTTCCCCTTTTTTATTTAGGTTGTTTTGATAGCTGTTATGTGTTAAATGGCTTGTCCATATGACATTTGTGTTCAGTATTTAATAAGACACATTCATGAAAAGACTTCCTTGTGAACAACGTTTATTAATTGTGGAAATTTACTACCAAAATCAGTTATCATGCAGAGATTGTTGGTACGAACTTCCGTTTTCCGGATTCTACATCTGAGGTTTACTCGCCGGCGTCCAGGATTCGTTGCTGAGAATCTATAATAATAAGAGACTCTTTTGATTATGTACAAATATTTCTTCTTAGTTTATTAGTTATTATATTATTATCAACTATATTCCTAGTTGCGTATTTGAATAAAAATCTATAGCCTTTATACTCACAGATATGTCCTTGAGTTGACCTCGACTTGCTGGCAATGTACTTAGCTATGTCTTTGGGATGACTTTGACTTGCTAACGATGATCTTAGGTATGTCTTTGAGTTGATATTGACTTGCTGACGATGTACTTAGTTATGTCCTTGAGTTGACATTGACTTGCTGGCGATGTTCTAAGTTATGTCCATGAATTGATATAGACTTGATGGCGATGATACAGACCTTGCTGGAGATGTTGACTTGCTTGCGATGATACAGACTTTGCTGGAGATGTTGAGACGAAGTTAAACTTGTTGGTGGTGCGTCGAGAATTGTCTACGACGGTGTTAGCACGTTTTCTCTGGAGTTGAACTGTTGTAGTCGACTGGTATCTACTACTTTGGCAGTATTAGAAAGTTCTCTAGGGAAGTATGACCTGGTCTTGATACGATTTACTACTCTGGCAACTGATTGAGTTTGATTTCGATATTGGGGAAGAAGACTTACCACCAATACGTAATCGCGGCACCCTGCGAGTGAAAACAATATGTGATCGGGGAAGAAGACTTACCTACGATAATATGTCTACGTAAATTTTCAATAGAACTCTGACTCCACAAGGTAACACTCACCACTAGTAATCCAAGCACGTCTGATTCAACACGTCTTCTGAACGTCTGATCACTTTGACTGCACGAAAAACAAGAACCCGCTTGATGCTGCCACTAGCCTTTTAAACCTTCACACTTAGCTGCGAGCAGGGCTGCCACTCTCAAAAATTTTATTCTACCAAATTTCATCACAAAATTTACCAAAATGAAAAAGAATTTACCAAACACAAAACACTTTTATTTTTAAGTTAAAGAAACAATACATTTATACATACTAGTAAACCTGTTGCCTGAATTCGAGCAATTCAATAAAAATTAAGTGTAAGCAACATTGTAGACGCTTAATTTATGATATTCTATTCAAGCAGCTTTTTCCTCAATAACGATATATTCAGTCTCAATAATGATGTAAAAGATCATCATCTGAATGCTTAAAACTTATGATCTGACACTAAAATTTTAAATGTAACTGTCAAAATACGACGACGGACTAACACTAATATTACTACCGAGATAAATATTATTACTATTCAACAACATCGCTGCTTAACTTTTAAAGCTATACAACATAACTTATTTAAATAAAAACGAAATATAAAATCGATTTTAGAAAAAAAATAACTATCAAGATATAATTAAAAAATTAATTAAAAATACCTACAGAACACCTACAACATCAATTTATAGCATATTCCGATCAAAAAACCCAAAACAAACTGACCCTTGACTGAGTTGTTTGCTCGGAAAGCGGATCTTTTGATTTTGGAACTGCATTTTTCGGACAATTGACATTTGAGGAATGCATAAAAGATAATTTTGGTTAAAAATTTTTAGTTTTGAAAAAAAATTTAAATTTGATCAATTCATAAGCTCTTTCAAATTGATTTAATAGCGGGTTTTTGTACAAAAATTTTATTTCTGTTTTAAAAGGTTGGGAACACCCTGAAGCGAAATCACAATTTTTAAAAGTGGTTTGCACATCTACAGCCTAAACCTGATTTAATGACATTTGAATCGATAAAATCGGTCTATTGGTCTGCGAGGAGTTGAAGTCACAAAAAAAACCTTTGCCTATTAATTATATAGAAAGATAAGCAGGATGATTAAAACAGATTCGTGGCTATAACTTTTAATTGGTTATAGCTATAATGAAATTTTTTTCAAATATATTGTTTTTGAAGCTTATTGAAGATTTAAAAATTATAAGAACAACATTTAAAAAAAAAAAATTTCGAGCAAAAAACCATTGTTTTTTCGATGACACATAGTATTTTTTAATTTTTCTGTCAAACAAAAACAAATTTGTCTTAAATAAACTATAAACAATGAAAGAAAATCAAAAATGCAAATTTTAAATTTTTTTATTTTTACAACAAAAACAATTTTTAATACATTTTTTGAGAAAACATTCATTTTATTGGACTCTTTTTAAAGGCAATGATTAAAATATAAATAATAAAGTAACGGTAAAAACTTGGTTATTATTTTAAAGTCAATTAATTGCAATTAAATACAAAAAAGAAATAAATGAAATTTTTAAAAAAGTGGCAGAGATATTCGCTTCCAAATACAGAACTTTAAATTTCAGAGAGTTTTTTTTCTCTGTCTTGGCGTTTGATAAAAATACACGTTAAACAACTAAAGAAAATATTAAGAAAATTCATTAAAAACACATATGGCAAGATAATTACCGTAATTGCCAACACATTTCAAAGAAAATTATACAAAAATTTAGAAAAACAAAAAAAAATTGAAAACCGTTAAAATTTGACTGAGTTGCTTGCGCGGAAAGTGGAATTTTTGATTTTGGAACTGCATTTTTCGGACAATTGACATTGGAGGAATGCATAAAAGATAATTTTGGTTAAAAATTTTTAGTTCTGAAAAAAATTCAAATTCGATCAATTTATAAGCTTTTCTCAAACTAAATTTCAAATCGATAAAATAACGGATTTTTGTACAAAAATTTTATTACTGTTTTAAAAGGTTGGGAACCCCCTGAAGTGAAATCACAACTTTTAAAAGTGGTTTGCACATATACAGCCTAAACCTGATTTAATGACATCTAAATCGATAGAATCGGTCCATTAGTCTGGGAGGAGTTGAAGTCACAAAAAAAACCTTAGCCTATTAATTATGTAGATTTAAATATTTTAGTAGGTGTAGAGTATTTCATCGTCGGGCTAGACCGACTTTAAACTTTGTTTACTTGTTTTTAAATGAAAACAATTGTTTTTTGGGTTAAGTTTTATGTGCACATCCAGCTCTTCTAATGTTAAAGCAATATAAATTTCATTTCTCTTTCAGCTACACCATCCCAATGGCTAAATTAACTTCGCTCCTACCACTGTTACGCATGATGTACTTTTTCTCGAAGTTATGCGGTTATCGTCATTTTTATTTCCATACGCAGCAACAGACTTTTAAGATGTTGACGCGGCAACAGAACAAATCTGAGCTATTATTCTCACGTCTGATGTATTTCATAAATTTAGCCGGTACACCTGCTTACATCATGATACGCGTGAGCATTGAGATTAGGAATAAGAAAATGAACTCCATTCAACCAGGTGTATATCCACCACCAAATTTTACACGAGCTTATACTGATTCGGCATTTGCCATTGCATACTTCTTGAATTGTATTGTCTTCAGACTCAATCAGCAGCGATTTGTAGCGTTAGGCAATGAGTTGCTGGCCATATATCGAGCGCTACGCACGCGGAAGACGCAGCTGCGTTTTTCTAATATACTATTGTTCTTGAGCTATTTTCTGATTATCATCATTACCGCCCATTTTGCCAACAATATTTTGATTATTTGGAATATGATGACTCAATGGCATTTGCTAAAAGTTGAGGTGAACGATGAAACCGTGATATGGCTGCTTAGGATGTTACTCGGTTGGACCATTTTACTTTATGAGCTGCATTTGCAGCTGCTGCTTGTGCTCTTGTTAATCCTAACCAGCTACTGTCAACAACTAAGCGATTTGCTGTTAAAGACTAACAGCAAGTCATTGAAACGCTCAGAGAAACTGATAAGGATACTGCCGCTATTGCAGTCAGTTCTGCAAAAGGCATCACGTTACTTTAGCTTTTTTCTGTTGTTGCGTATTTTGGAGTTGCTGCATGCCATCTACTGTCTGGTGAATGCATTCAAGTACGATGATGCCACATTGCATCCGTTAATCGAAGATTTCGAGGACTTGGAGTTGGATCAAAAAATGTATCATGCTCCAATTGTGCCACGTGGTGCAGAAGTTCGCCGCAGAACAACTGGATTTTTGATGCAGACACTTGCGGTGCTCTTAGAATTGCACGCTTTAAATGTTTGCAAGCGAGAGCATAAAAATGTACTTGATGTCATCATGTTTCCAATAGATGCGCCTTTAGGTCGCATAGAACTTAACGCAGAACAGGTAAGTAAAGGTTTTTGGCAGTCCCTTAGTTAAGTTCTTTTCTATCAACTTGTAGATCTATCAGCTAGACGCTGTGCCGGATGCAATTTTTGCCTGCAATGACGCCGAGCTGCCACACACAAGTCTTTTTGATGTCATGGTAAAATTAATTAAAAACTTCAACTGTTCTTATTTAAGACTGAAATAACATTGGAATCTTTTCACAGCTCAATGCAGAGACACAGCATTCGATTAGCTTCAGCTCAGATGATATATTGGGGCTGGACTTTTATGACTTTAAGGTACCCTTGAAAATGTTGAAACACTGTGTTAGTCAAATATGCTGCAGCACAATTATGCTGACTCTATACGATAAAATGCTGCAAATGGATTTAAAAAAGTTAGAACAAAAATACAAATAAATGCATCAATTTTCAAAAATGTTTACACAATAATAAAAAAGAAAAAATAAAAGGCAAACTCATAAAATCTTTTTAATTCTAAAAGACAGCGCATAAAATGAATAATTCTTATTTTTTGAACTGACTTTAAGCTACTTCAAGAGCTGTTGGATATTTATTGGACAACAACAGCTGTCAATATTACCGATGACAAACGAACCAGAAAACAGCAGTACAAAAACGCTAAAGGAGCCAGAGAAGAAGCGAGGTATAAAGCAAATAATACACCAACACCAACATCAGTGCGCCAAAGCAACACAAAAGAAGTTGCTGTTCATGACTTTAAATTATAAAATCAATTTCACAGTTGAGCTTCCAAGCTATGCCATTGCTATGGAAGCTCAAAAAGCGCTATACCGAATCAAGGTTTCAAAAAATGACAAATGAAATGCGAAAAAACGAAACAACAAAATATGATTTGCACAAAAAGTTTCATCGAATTATGAGCATTATATAGTGGCTTATAGCCATGTTCTTAGAATTCAACTAGCTAGCTAAAGCAATGGTTGAACACAAGAATTAAGTCATTGTTGCAAAGAATGTCAAAATAATGAAAGAAAAACTAAAGAGTAATAAAAATATACGAAAAACAGTAGAAGTAGTTCGTATCATCGTTATATAGTGCAAGAAAATACTAGTTGTGGGGGTTGGTTATATTTTCATAATTTAAATGCTTTCTAGAGCAAATTTGCAATGCAAACTTATGCACAGTCTGGTCTGGGTTTAGAGCAATGGGACCTTGAATAACCGATTCAATTTTAAAAATTTTTTTTATATGGGCGGAGCCACATCTCTTTTACAATACCCTTTCTAGTTATCCAGTACAAGGGCATAACCAAATAGTAACTCCATTCTGAGTTAAAATGATCGGTGACTATTACTTCTATAGCTATTCGATATCGAAAATTTGATTTATATGTTTTCGAGTGCCCGTATCTACTTTGTAATTAAAAGACCTGACTAGTCAGTTACTTCATACTGAATTTCAATATTATGCGACATTTATTTCCAAATCTATTCAATACCAAAAAATATAATTGTATGGGAAATGCCATGCCCTCCTTTCCAAAGGTCGCTCAAATTTGACTGTCGTAGTTCTCTATAGTAAGTTCGAACCGAGTTAAATTAATGTGCGATTTATAGACGTTAGTAAAACTGAAAATTTATGTTCTTAAAAAAGTGACACGCCCCTCGAGGGTAGGAAGGTGAAAAATATTTTACGACCTATTCTCAAAAAAAAAAAAAAAACAAATTGGCCATTTCAGCCCTTGACAGGACTTTGACCGAGCTTCTTATGATCGACCTATTCTCATACCTATAAAATAAACAAAAAAAATTTCATCGACTGTTATGATTATTTTGTTAAAATGGAAATGAGAAAAATGAATTTTCATTCTTTGCATTTAATATATAAAATTCGATTACAATAGACAAACGGAAAATAATTATCTATTCATATAAAGATGTTTTTTTATCATTTGAAATATAATTCGGTAACTTACACAAAACTTTCAAAATTTCAAAATTATAAAATTTGAAGTACTTATAGGAATACTAGCTGATACCCGACGCGTTACTGTCGACCTTGTCCAATGCTTGTTTCAGTTAGCCAATAGATGACCATCAACAAATAGTAACTTCACTCTGAGTTTCAATATTCTGTGACCACTATTTCTAAAGCTTTTAAATATAAAAAGTTGTCTTCAAACGAAGCCACACCCCTTTTCCATTCTCGTTCTAGTTTTCGAATAGCTAAAGACTACAATATATTACTTAGATGGCGCTTATAACCGTTGGTCGGTTTTGGCCTGGTCTAGGAATTTTCGCCAGCCTCTTTTGTCGTGCGCTTGCTGGCGCCAGTTGGAAACTCCAAGCGTTGTCAGGTTATCCAATGCCTGGTCTTTCCAACGGAGATGCGGTCTTCCTCGTCTGCGTTGGCCACCGCTGGGTACCGAATCCAATATCTTTTTCGCTGGAGCTTCGTCGTTCATTCTCTCGACATGACCTAGCCAGCGAAGCCGCTCAATTTTAATACGCTTGACTATATCGATGTCGGCATATAGCTCATACAGCTCATGGTTCCATCGTATTCGGTACTCGCCATTGACGCAGATTGGACCATAGATCTTGCGAAGGATTTTTCTCTCGAACGCTCCCAAAGTCCTGTGATGCGTATAGTAGGACGGGCATGATTATTGACTTATAGAGCGTCAGTTTTGTTCGTCGAGAGAGAGCTCTGTTTCTCAATTGCCTACTGAGCCCAAAGTAACACCTGTTGGCAAGAGTTATCCTTCGCTTAATCTCAATACTGATATCGTTGGAGGAGTTAATGCTGGATCCCAGGTAAACAAAGTCCTTCACTACTTCAAAGGAGGTGTTGTCAACAGTGACGTGGTTTCCAAGACGCTGGGACTGTTTGTTTGTTGACACAAGATACTTCGTTTTATCTGCGTTCACTGCAAGACCCATTCGACTCGACTCTTTTTCTAGCCTGGAGAATGTTGCACTGACTTCACGCGTATTTTGGCCAATGATGTCAATATCATCAGCATACGCCAGCAGCATAATACTCTTATAGAAAATTGTGCCGCTGCGTCTCAGGTCAGCAGCTCGGATGATCTTCTCCATGACTATATTAAAAAAGTCGCACGATAAGGAATCACCTTGTCTGAAACCTCGCTTGGTATCGAAAGGAAGGGAGAGGTCCTTCCCGATTTTCACTGCACTGCTGGTGTTGTTCAGTGTCATCCTGCAAAGACGTATTAGCTTCTCAGGAATACCAAATTCAGACATGATGGCATATAGGTGACTCCTTATTGGACTGTCGAAGGCGGCTTTGAAATCGACAAAAAGATGGTGTGTATCGATTTGTTTTTCGAGGGTCTTTTCCAAGATTTGTCGGAGCGTGAAGATCTGGTCGATGGTGGACTTTCCAGGTCTGAAGCCACACTGATAAGGTCTAATCAGTTGGTTAACGATGGGCTTCAGTCTTTCACACAATACGCTCGACAGGACCTTATATGCGATATTTAGAAGGCTAATCCCACGGTAGTTGGCGCAAATGATAAGATCGCCTTTCTTGTGAATTGGGCAGAGCACACTGAGGTTCCAATCATCTGGAATGCATTCTTCCGACCATATTCTGCATAAAAATCTGTGAATGCATTTAAACAGAGCTTCGCCACCGGTCTTAAACAGCTCAGCAGATCGGCCATCGGCTCCTGCGGCTTTGTTGTTTTTAAGCCGAGCTATAGCTGTAAAGACCTCATTATAGTCGGGCAGCGGAACTTCAACGCAGTCATCCATAATTGGGGTTTCCGGGATATCATCTCCACTGGCGGGATTGTTGTCAGCGTCGCCATTTAAAAGTCTAGAGAAGTGCTCCCTCCATAACATCAGTGTACTCTGGATATCTGTCACTAGATTCCCATTCTCGTCCTTGGAGGAAGAGGCTCCGGTCTTAAAACCATCGGCCAGGCGTCTTATTTTTTCGAAAAATTTTCGAGTCTCATTCCTGTCACCATGCATCTCAATTTTCTCGAACTCACGCATTTCCGCCTCTCGTTTTTTTCGCCTGAAAATGCGTCTCTTTTCCCTCCTCTTCTCTCGGTATCGCTCCTTAACAGCACGCGTTACAACCGATTGCAGGGTGGCTTTGTAGGCGGCGTTCTTCTCTGCAGTGGCGTCGCGACACTCCTGGTCGTGCCACTGGTTTCGGCGAGGGCGGTGGTAGCCTATCACCTCTTCGGCAGGCTAACGCATAGAGTGGGATATGTGCGTCCACTGTCCGCATATATCGTCGATCGGAGGAGTGCTTTCTTGAAGCAGGAGTGAGAGTCGAGTAGCGAAAGCTTCGGCCGTCCGTTTTGACTGCAGCTTATCGACGTCTAGCTTTCTTTATGTAGGATTGCGAGCATTCTTAGCTGCGCACAGACATGTGCGGATCTTGGCTGCGACAAGATAATGATCCGAGTCTATGTTAGCACCACGGATCGTGCGTACGTCTAGTACACTGGAAGAGTGCCTTCCGTCAATCAAAACGCGATCAATTTGGTTGCATGTTTTTTGATCAGGGGACAACCAGGTGGCCTTATGAATATTGAGATGCTTGAATCTAGTGCTACTTACGACCATGTTTCGTGCTGCGGCGAAGTCAATCAACCTCATTCCGTTATCGGATGTGTTGTCGTGGAGGCTGAACTTTCCGACTGTAGGACCAAATATGTTTTCCTTACCCACCTTGGCGTTGAAGTCACCAAGCACGATTTTTATGTCATGACGGGGGCAGCGCTCGTATGCGTCTTCAAGGCGCTCGTAAAAACTTTCTTTGGTCTCGTCATCTTTTTCTTCTGTCGGAGCGTGCGCACATATTAGGCTTATGTTAAAAAATTTTGCCTTGAAGCGAATTATGGCAAGTCGTTCGTTCACAGGAGTGAATCGCAGGACATGATGCCGTATTCTCTTGCCAACTACAAATCCGCATCCAAACTCGTGCTTCTCCGCATGGCCGCTATAGTAGATATCACAGGATGCTTGCCATAAGCAACCCTGTCCCTTCCATCGCATTTCTTGGATTGCAGTGATATCAGAATTATATCTTTCCAATATATCAATCAGTTGGATAGAGGCACCATACTAATTTAGGATTCGGACATTCCAGGTGCATATCCGTAAATCATTATCAGTTTTTCGTTTGCGGTAGTCGTCATCAGATTTGGGGATCATTCTTTTATTCATTCTTAAACTTTATATAGTAACTCCATTCTGAGTTAAAATGTTCTGTGACTTCTACTTCCATAGCTATTCTGTATTGAAAATTTGCACTGTACGGGCGGAGTCACGACCCGTTTTTCAATGCCCGTGTCTGTTTTATAATTGAAAAACCTGGCCAATCAGTAATTTCATACAGAGATTTATTGTTATACGACATTTAGTTCCAAATCTATTCGATATAAAAAAATTGACTTATTTTGGAGGTGCCATGCCCCATTTTCAAAGATCGCTGAAATTTGACATTCAAAGAGAACGTCTCGATAGAAACTTTGTACCGAGTTTCATTGATGTGCGATTTATAAACGAAAGTAAATCCGAAAATGTGTGTTCTTGAAAAATTTCCACGCCCCTTACGGGCAGAAAGGTGAAAAATATTTTACGACCTATTCTCATATCTACTAAATATTCATAAAAAATTTCATTAAAATCTGTAAAGCCGTTTCCGTGGAGTTCAATCACTAACACCCTGACACGAGATTTTTATATATAAGAAGAATTAATGTCTTATATATTAATACGTGAACATTAAAGTTTGTCGTACGTTTTTTTCGTATTAATTAAAACTCAAAATAAATGAAACTTATATCATTCGAAAGGTTATGTTGCCCAGATGTGCAGAATGTATATATAAATTATATATCTGATAGAGGGGATTCCCAACCTTCTAAGAGAGAAATTAAATTTTTGAGAAAAAACCCGCACTTTAATTTATATGAAATTTGGTTGGGCGAGAGTTTTTGAGTTAGTCAAATTTTAATTTTTTTTAAAAGTAACAATTTCTTAAAAAAATTTAGTTTTATCCATTCGTCAATTGTAAAATTTGTAAAAAAATGTGTTTTGAATTCAAAAATTTGACTTTCCATGTCAGTATCTTGGTTAAATTTTAATTGTTTTTCAATTCTTCTAATTTTTTCTGAAAGTTTGTTAAATTTTCTTTGAAATGTGATATAATTAACAGCAAATTTCTTACCAAAAGTATTTATAATGAATTTTCTAAACATTGACGTCAGTTATTTAATGTGTGTTTCAACCAAATGCCAATAGAGAGAAAAAAACTGTCTCAAATTGAATGTTCTAATTTCTGAAGCCAATAACTTCGCCATCTGTGAATAAATTTTATTTATTTCTTTTTTGTATTTAAGTCTTATCAGTTAACTTGGAAAAACTTTTAAAAATAACACCGTTTTTTGTTTGTTTATATATAAATTATTTCTTTTAAAAAAAGACCATAAAATTTTATTTATTCTTAAAATATGGAGTAAAAATGATTTTTGTTGTAAAAACACAAAAACTCAAAATTGCATTTTTGATTTTTTTTCAAAGTCCACACCAGATTTTAGGTGAATTTATTTTGTCTTGACACTAAACTAAGAAACTGTCCGTGCCATCAAATAATCAAGGTTACCCCCTATGATTTCTCTGACAAAATTAAATTTTTTTAAAATGTTTTTTTTTGTTTTTTTTTTCAGTTTTTGAAAAAAATAATATAAAAAAACAATATTTTTTGAAGAAAATACCTTTATATCTCTAATCAATTAAGAGTTACAGCCTCGAACTTAGTTTTATCATCTCGCATATAGTTATAAAAGTCAATCAATAAATTGGTCGAATTTCGACCCCAGGCAATACTAGTTTAAATAAATTGTACTACATATATATGAATGAACTACAAAAAAGACATATTTTATGGATATCATGGTTATCCATGGATATTTAATAAAAGGAATGAGAATCTAAGCTATTCAAATACAAAAAAATTTTCACTGAATTATTCCAATATTTATTATAATCGCAAAGTTGTAAAAGCTTGTCTCACGGACTTGTACTATCAGTAAACCTTACTTACTTACTTAGCTAGAGTTTACAACCGTTGGTCGCTTTTGGCCTCGTCTAAGAATTTTCGCCAGCCTCTTTTGTCGTGCACTAGAAACTCCAAGCATCGTCAGGTTATCCAACGCCTGGTCTTTCCAATGGAGATGCGGTCTTCCTCGTCTGCGTTGACCGCCACTGGGTACCGAATAAAATAATTTTTGCGCTGTAGAGTCGTCGTTCATTTTCTCGACAGCAGCTAGCCAGCGAAGCCGCCTACTTTTAAAACGCTTGACTATGTCGATGTCGGCATATAGCTCATACAGCTCGTGATTCCATCGTATTCGTTACTCGCCATTGACGCAGATTGGATCATAGATCTTACCAAGAATTTTTCTCTCGAACGCTTCCAAAGTCTTTTCATCAGAGCTGCTCAACGTCCAGGTTAATTATGGGTATAGCAGAACGGGCATGATTATTGACTTATTGAGAGTTAGTTTTGTTCGTGGAGAGAGAGAGCTCTGTTTCTCAATTGCCTACTAAGCCCAAAGTAACACCATTGAATAATTACATTATTATAATTACATTATTATACATTATTATAATTATTTAATGGTAACACTTGTTGGCAAGAGTTATCTCAAAAGAGGTGTTGTCAACAATGACGTGGTTTCCAAGACGCTGGGACTGCTTGTTTGTTGACACAAGATACTTGGTTTTATCTGCATTCACTGCAAGACCCATTCGACTCTTTTTACTCGACTTTTGCTGCACTGACTTCGCGCGTATTATGGCCGATGATGTCAATATCATCAGCATAAGCCAGCAGCATAACATTCTTGTAGAAAACTGTGCCTCTGCGTTTTAGATCAGCAGCTCGGATGAACTTCTCCATAACTATATCAAAAAAAACGCACGATAAGAAATCACCTTGTCTGATACCTGACTTGGTATCGAACGAGGGAAGAGGTCCTTTACGATTTTCACCGCGCTGCTGGTGTTGCTCAGTGTCATCTTGCATAGACGTATTAACTTTGCAGGAATACCAAATTCAGACATGATGGAGTATAGATGACTCCTTATTGAACTGTCGAAGGCGGCTTTGAAATCCACAAAAAGATTTTTGTTGTCGATTTGTTTCACAAGAGTCTTCTCCAAGATTTATCGTAGCGTACACATCTGGTCAATGGTGGACTTGCCAGGTCTGAAGCCACACTGATAAGGTCCAATCAGTTGGTTGACGATGGGCTTTAGTCTATTACATAATACGCTCGACAGAACCTTGTATGCGATATTAAGAGCACTCATCCCACGGTAGTTGGTGCAAATGGTGGGATCGCGTTTCTTGTGGATTGGGCAGAGCAGTTCAATCATCTGGAATGCATTCTTCTGACCATATGCTGTATAGAAGATTGTAAATTTAAACAGAGGTTCACCTACTTTCTTGGCTCCTGCGGCTTTTTTGTTTTTAAGCCGAGCTAAAGCTGTTAACTTATCGTTATAGTTGGGCAGCGGAACTTCAACGCTGTCGTCCAAAATTGGGGTTTCCGGGATATCATCTCCATTGGCGGAATTGTTTTCAGCGTCACCATTTAAAAGACAAGAGAAGTGCTCCCTCTATAATATCAGTGTACTGTGGATATCTGACTCTAGATTCCCAGTTCCATCCTTGTAGGAAGAGGTTCCGGTCTTAAAACAATCGGCCAGGCGTCTCATTTTTTCGAAACATTTTTGAGTATCATTCTTGTTACCATGCATCTCAATTTTTCCGCATCTGCCTCTCGTTTTTTTCGCCTGCACATGCGTCTCTCTTCTCTCCTCTTGTCCCGGTATCGTTTCATTGCAGCACGCGTTACAACCGGCTTCAGTTGGCGGCGAAGCCTATCACCTCACAGTGATAGCCTATCACCTTTTTGGCAGCCATACCTATAGAGTGGGATATGTGTGTCCACTGCGCGCATATATTTTTGATTGGAGGAGTGCTTTCTTGAAGCATGAGTGAGAGTCAATTAGTTGCACATTTTTTGATCAGAGGACAGTCAGGTGGCCTTATGAATATTGATATGCTTAAATCTAGTGCTACTAACAACCATGTTTCGTGCTGCGGCGAAATCAATCAACCTCATTCCGTTATAGGAAATGTTGTCGTGGAGGCTGAACTTTCCGACTGTTGGACCAAATATGTTTTCTTTGCCCACCTTGGCGTTGAAGTCACCAAGCACGATTTTAATGTCATGACGGGGCAGTACTCGTATGCATCTTCAAAGCGATCATAAAAGCTTTCTTTAGTTTCGTCATCTTTTTCTTCTGTTGGAGCATGCGCACATATTAGGGTGATGTTGAAAAACTTAGCCTTGAAGCGGATTAGGCAAGTCGTTCGTTCACAGGAGTGAATCGCAGGGCATGATGCCGTATTCTCTTACCAACTGCAACTCCGTATCCAAACTCGTGCTTCACCGCATGGCTCTGTAGTAAATATAACAGGAGATATCAAAGTAGATATCACAGGAAGCTTTAATGGGGACCTTCATTTACTTTCTGAGGTTTTTCATTATCTGCAGAGAGGTGACGGCTGAGCAGAAAAATGTATTTCTATCGAAAAAAAATTTTGCTCGAGGTGAGACTTGAGCTCGGGATTCGTTGGTTCGTACGTTATAGATACGAGTGAAGCCTATAGTATTATATTATAGATGAGTTAAATCGATGCAGATGGTATCAAGGACAATACATTAATTTTTTCAAATACATACTATCAGTATTTATGACAAATGGAAAATCATTAAAAATTTATGTACAAAATTGTGTGATTTTGATTTGAAAATTTCTCCACACTTCTCCAAAGTTTTGCAAACAAGTTTTCAGAGCTTTTGCAATTAAAATACCCTAAGAACGCAGAAAATTTGTTCAAGTGAAACTAATTTTTCGCATCGGTCGTTAGATAATGGCACTAGAAAGTAGTATGATAATGAATAATAATCTACACGATAACATGAACATTAGACGCTCAGAGTTTACTTAAAAATTGTATGTTGAATTATCTAAAATGTATGTACATACATTTTTGTTAACAAATCTAACATAATATGTTCGTTCGAAATTGATTGATTGCTGTAATTAATTCTTTGTATACCATATATAAGCCACTGAAATATTAGCGACTTATAAAGTGACGAAATCCTTTAAAATAAAAACATTCTTAACCTCAAAATTAAATGGAAACTAAGAACATTATATCCAAAAAACAATAAAATGAAACTAAAATCAATTGAAGAAAAACAATAAAATGAAACTAAAATCAATTGATTTATTTAATTTATTTAATTATTTAATTTTTAAGCTCTTCAAACAGTTATTTCATTTTTAATTATATCTTGAAGCACTGATTAATATTCTTTTTGTCAATTTTAAAGCAGTTGTTGTGGTAATTATAAGAACCTATTTAATATCCATTGCAATTAAAATAATATCATGTAAGTAGAAGTGACTAAATCAGGCTCTTAAAATCTCCCATTCCCTTATAATGTTATATTTTTCCACATCCACCTTGAGAAAAACATGGTGAAAGTTTTCAAACTGTGTGAAAATTGCTTCAAGACATGAGCTCGAAATATCTACAAAACATTTGAACTCCAAACAATTTCTCTTTAATTTTATGCTTAGGTTTTAAACATGTTCAATCGAACTTAAACAAATTGTCGATTTTTAAAGTGATGAAACAATCATACACTAGTTGAAACCTTTGCCTATGTATGCCTCTTTATATGATTCATGTATAGGGTTCATTAAATTCTGCAGAAAATAAAAATTTTGCTTTGAAACATGGTAAATTCAAAAGGTCATATTCATATATTGGGTTCATTAAATTCTGAAGAAATATAAAAAGAATTTGGATTTCAAACATAGCACATTCAGTAGATCATAAAATACAAACGTGTGCCAATAATATCAAAGCCCGCTGGGTTTTATAGTCTATTGTTTTCTTTTCATTTCACATTTGAAGCATTTTGGGCATCTTTTGATCAGCTGTTTTCTGCATTTATTTTGTGTTTACAAGACCAGCGTATCTATTTAGGAACATTCATACATAAAGCTCATAACAAATGATGATTAAAAGTCATGGCCGAAACCTCAAATATTCGGCAAAAACATAATTTTTCCAATTTTGTGCCAACATTAGTAGTTATGAGCACTCAAATATGTGGCAGGCATTCGTACTAAGTCAACCCTACTGATGACCAGCAATGAAGGAGCAATGACAACCACACAAACACACAAACACACAAACACACAAACACATAGACAAAAAAGCAAACCCAACAAAATAGACAACAGTCAGCTATGTATGTCCAACCGAATAAATGAGTGACATTGAGTTATGCATTGCTATGTTAGCTTCGGAATTTACAACAAAAACCCATTCTGACATGAGTTGATGAAACGTTGACTCAAGTAAAAGCAACAACAACAATGACAGCAAAAATACACACAAAGGACACGCCTAAATTTTGGATATGCTGCTGTTAGCATAATGTTTGCTAGGCACAACACTTCAGGCGGACTCTGGTGCCGAAAAAGGTGATTTACATTGAACATGTGTCGGAACCTAAAGTTACCATTCCGCATAAAAGCTTAGGTTGCAATTTTGACAGAAAGGATGCGAAGGTTGCAGCTTTATTTATAAATGCCTTTTTTATAATTTGTTAGTTGTCAAAACTTTGCTTGGAATTTATTTTCTTTGCAAATTAGAAATAAATGAAATTAATTTTAAATTTTCTAAAGAAACATTTCAAATAGTTACAAAGTTAAAATTTCTAAGGAAACATTTCTTTTGTACATGAAATGCCCAGAAGTTTCTGTAAAGTTGCCTAAAAATAAATTAAATGATTTGGGTTTTTAACGCAAACCTTTAACAAAAGTCAGCTTTAAATACTTAAGCTTTATGTTGGGTAGTAAATGTTAAAGAAAAGCGAGTAAGAAGCTTTCCAAAAATATCTATTCTCTTACAAACTACTTCTGTCATTCCCATTATTTCTTTTTTTTTTGTTTTTTTCTTCCTTAATGCCCTGCCAGCAGCAACAATTATAACACACCCTAGCAATAAGAACACAACAAAAACCATACCACACATACCAGCAACTATAGATAAGCATAGAAAAAAAAATCTTCAATTATAACAGCTATCAATTTGACCAATCTATCTATCAAGCTAACGCCGCCAAGCATGCTATACATGCTCATGAATTTATTGGCTTTAGCCAACCGTCTTCCTGTCATGCAATCCCCCCCCCCCTCCCCCCCCCGATGAGATTCATTAAAGACGGTCACAACGCTTGAGCGGAGATAAATATCTAAATTGCCTTGCAGGCTTCCGCTTAACACACACCGCAAGTTTAGTCAGCCCGAGTACAACCACATTCATCTAGGCTAACAGCACGCCCTGGCCATCAGCAGACAATCACTAGTGATCCATCGTGCCACGAGCAGCACGACTAGCAACAAAGACACAAATTAGCCTAAATTACCTCGGAAGCTCGAAGTAAACAACAAGTTTCAATTTCGTTGAGAAACTCTAAGCCATATTGGTCGAAGGACGGATGAATAGAAAGACGGACGGCAGGAAGACCGGACATGCGAATAACGAGTTGGCGGCTCATAAGTATCAGGCCGCAAAACAGTCAACAAGACAAAAAGTCATAGACAATGTTGACAAGCAGGCCAAAATTGAACATTTGTTTTTTGCAATAATTGAGAAACTCGTTTATAAGGCAGCAGGTTAAGAATACTTGTGCAAAGGCTAAGACCGGCCATTGTTGAGAGTTGTAAGTGAAGTACAAGCAAATGTTTTCGAGACAAGAGAACCAAGAAATAATAATTATATGGTAAAGAGTTTATTTTTCTTCTTAAACATAAAATTTAAACCATAAAAAGTGATGATTTTTTAATGACAAAAATTAGTCAATTTGATTAGACTTCATAAAATAACGTTAACTCTAGAATACTAAACATATTTTTTACCCTTTTATACTAATCTTCGCCTGTGAGGCTACTTTTATAAAAAACCCGATGTTTTACTTTATATAAATTGTATTTACTGAAACAGCAAGCAAAGGCATTTTAATTAAAGTCTGTTTATTAAGAAAACAAAAGAATTAATTCATATTTAAGATTTTTAAAATATATATTTATTATTTAAAAGGAACACATTTTTCATTTCTTGGCATACAGAGATCATTAAAAAAATAAAAAAAATGAAAATTGTTAAATTCATGTTTTGTTTTTAAAACTTAAACAGCTTAAAAATAATTGCTTAAAGTTATATATAAAAAAAGAATTAGAGGTTTACCTCTTATACAAAAACGTACACATTAATTTTAATTCAGACTTTTTTCGTTACTTATTTTTGCCACATACATAACAATTTGGTGACCTATGCTCCAGGCAGTAAGTTTTTTTGCATTGAAAACAGTAATATATACTCATACGCTTCAACTTTGGTTTACAAAAATCACAAAGTGATCGTTTTCCTTTCTTAATAGCTGGTTCGTCTGTAAAATCTTGTTCATGATCAGTAGCGATCGTGGAACTTATGGCCGCACGAACTCTTTTTTGCAGACTAGGCCTTTCTTCCAAACGTGTAGAGCACCAATTGCTGCACAAATCTTTGCTTAGTTTTTTCATGTAATTTCTTCTTGTCATTGGTTTAATCGTTGAAGCTTCACAATTTGAAACATGAATTATATAACTGTTAAGTATAGCCTTATTCATCATGCCGTAGAACATGCAAAGTGGCCAACGCCTTGTTTTACGGCTGCAACTTGAGTGACCACATATCTGATCAAAAGTGTCCACAGCACCTTTCGTTTCATTGTAAGATTGTATTATTAGTGGTTTTCCGGAGAATGCACCAATGGAAGGCGTATCGTGCATGGTGGAAAGTAAAAGAACAGTTTTCTGTGGCTTTGGTTTGTAGCTAACAAGAGTTAGCTTGTCGTTAAAGCCAAACATAGATGTCCCAACGTGATGCATTATGCTTGAACTCTGCCGGAATTTATTTTTTGTTATTTCTTATTGTCCCGATATAAGTTAATTTATACGGAGCCGCAAGCAATTGCTCAGCTAAAGGTACAGATGTAAACCAGTTATCGGCGGTTAAATTACGATTGGTCCCATATATAGTTTTCGTAAGCAGCTTACAATAGTAAGAGCGTAAAGGTTCGTTAATAGTTGTTTCACGATTTTTTCCTAAATATGGGCTTGCATCGAACATATACTTAGTTCTAACATCACACGTTAGAACTATCTTAATGCCGTATTTTGCAGGTTTGTTCGGAAAGGGACACCGCCCCCTGAATGCCAAAAGCTGTTCGTCTACTGTAACGTATGAACCGGGCTTATAAAGTTCTCTGCTCTGCTTGATGAAAATTTCCCATATATATCTGATCGGTGCGAACTTATTGGATTGCTTTCTAACTTCTCGAGTGCTGCGATCATCGAAATGAAGACAACTTATAAGAAAATCAAAGCGTTCACAGCTCATTGCAGCAAGGTTTTGAGATCCACAAATTGTAGGATCGAAAAGTTCTTTACTGGTCAAGTGATTGTTTTTCAATGCACCGCTCAAAACAAGTACACCAAGAAGAGCGCGAAGTTCCTCTTTTCTAGTGGGTGATATAGTGGTACTCTGCGTTTTATACTTGCTTGCCTTGAGGTCAATATTTTCGTTGGTGCGAATAAGAACCTCATTCATCAGATTTGATGTAAAAAAACTTTTCGAAGCAATCTAAGGGTTCTATTAGACCTTTAGCTTCTTCTTTTGGTCCAGGCAAAATATGGACTATGTTTCTTGAAGGAGTTCTGTTTGAAATTCTGTTCGACAAAGGTGGCTTAGAAGACCAAATGTAATTGTTCTTACCCCTTATTACCGATGTCGACGGCATGATAACCAATTGCTCACTATCTACCTGTTCATTACATTGCGACGTGCCTGCCGTTACAGCTTCTTGGAACGTGGTCGAAGTGGATTGAAGGTTGACATCATCCATTGGTTTACTGACAACTATATTCTGCATGTCATCGTCAGACTCAGCAACATAGGTGGGGTCGGCTGCACCGACCATCCGAATCGAAATCTTCTTCCAAATTGTCGTCATTTTCACTTCCATTTAGCGAAATCTCTTCCAGCCATTTTATAATTTGCTCATCGGAGGTAGCCATCTCAAAAACTTGAAAAAAATGTATAAAAAGCTTATTTATTTGGTTAAGCTTAATACAAGCAGTTTAAATACTTAAAACATAAACTTAAAAACTAAAATTTATAATTAACAGGAAGTATCTTAATTTACAATTGTATTATATCATGTACTGGAAGAATACATTAGAGAGGCGGATGAAGTGGTGTTGGAGAGTTAAGGAGGATATTTCGGAGTAGTGGTCTGCTCAGATGAAAATCGAATTCGTTGATCAAACTATTGGTTACCCGAAGCATTCTGGTTATGGGTTCACTGCATCCATAGTCGGTGCGGTGAAAGTTAAGGTGGAAGAGAGACATAGACCTAAGGTTGCGTGGGTTGGTATTAAAAGATATTAATTGGAGTAATTCTGGACAGTTAATGGTTCCGCATACAAGTTGGTGAATGAAGAGAACATCGGCAACTTCCCTTCGCTTTGCAAGTGTTTGCATATTAATCAACTTAAGACGGTTGGTATAAGGTGGTAGGTTGAAACTGTCAGAACCAGGAAGACCACGAAGAGCGAAACGATTGAATCGTCGTTGAACGGCTTCGATTCGCATTGAATGGGTGTTGTAGATGGGAGACCAAACCTGGCTGGCATATTCGAGGATGGGTCTAACAAAGGAAAGATAGAGAGATTTAGATAATAACAATTAAACAAAAACAAGCTCAAACACGAATTCACAAAAAAATTACCTTAAACACTAAGCATCGCCTCACAGGCGACTTGGGTATCGATAACTCAGCAACTTAATGGTTTAGCGCAAAAAGCGTCTGCCTCCAAGCTCGTGCAACACTAAACTGAATTAGCACGAACGCATGCTGTGATATTCGTAAGCGATCGTCAAATACTTAAAAAAAAAGGATTTTCTGCGCCTCACAGCAGTGTTGCCGTTCGAGAATTTTAAAACGAAGTAAAATAGGCTAAAAGATGGAAGTATTTTCAGAGATTTTGAAGTGTTAAAATAAATTAATTTTGTTTTTAACATGAATGTTTATTAAGCATATTCAGGTACATTTCAAAATTAATAACAAAAAAATCAATAAAAATATTTTCATAAAAATCAATCAATAAAGTTTAGTAAGAAAATATGCGTTCAATAAGAAAATACTGAAATACATTTCAATCACTTATATGTATAAATTAACAATGTTAAAAAATTATCTATTTCTAATTTCTATTTCCATTTTCTATGCAGCTATTTCTTCGGTTCTGAAGTAAATATCACTGTTATAACAAACATTCGAAAAAGTATTCGTTTAGGGATTCCAATTTAAAAAATTATCATTTAGAAAGTGGTCCTTTATTAGCATTATCGAATTTACGGTGCTAAATTTTAACTTATTTGTAGTTGTATTTTTAATTAGTTTTAATTGTGAAAATACCCTTTCTGTTGTTGCACCACCGTGCGGTAAGCTTAGCAACGCTCTTACGAAAGTTTTTATTTTTTGGTACATCAGGACTTCTAAGGCACTTTTTAATTTAAAAACGTAGAACCAAAGCTCTTCAAATCTTTTTCAGCTAAAAAATCATTTAATATTAAAAGACGCCATTCCTTTTCTAGACAGTCGATATCTTTTTCTTCGATGAGATTAGGAAAAAGTTTTATGAGGGGAACCAAACTATTAGCTAAAGATCTTGTATCCAAAATTTGTAATGTTCTCAAAACTGGATATTTGAAATTGATTCTTTTCATAATTAGTGTACGAATGTAATAGAAATGTACACAACTTTTTAAAATTTCATTCTTATCTGTTACAGATACATCATAGGAATTAAATTTTATCTGGGCTCTAGGCACTATATATATATCAGACAAAGGCTTAATTCTAAAATTATTGAGATCATTTTTAAAAATTATATCAAATTCTACGGCAGAGATCTCAATAAAATTAATAACAATACTTCTGAAATACAATTTTAATGATTTTAACAACTCATGAAAACTAAGCGATTCTGTTTGAAATTCTACATTAAGTGAATTAACAGCACTCAGTGCATACGACAAGAATTGTAAATATATCACATTTGAATCAGTTATTCGTGATTCTGATATTGCAATATCAGAGTTTTCCTCGAAGTAATTAATTCTTACAAACTTACATTTCAACAACCTTCACAACGCGCGCTTTTGCAAAAAGTATTTAATCGAACATAGTGTTGCCACTATCATTAAAATTCTCTCATCCAATACAAAACTCTGTGAGAGAAGGTACAAATTATGAATTCTTTTACACCAACAGTTATGCCATGTTATTGATTTTTCAATGTGAAATGAAGTGAAAAAATCAAAAACTAAAAAAAGTTTTAATCACTCAAAATCGAAGTGTTTCCACAAAAGAGGAAGTGTGGAAGTGTTTGACATAAAAGTGAAGTAAAAAACTTCGATCGAAGTAAAAACGGCAACGCTGCCTCACAGGCGAAGATTAGTATTCTAGGGTTAAGCAGCCGTACTACACAAATTCAAAATAAATTAATCATAATCTATAAAAATCAAGTGTCACAACAAACATATTGGCGATTTCAGCCCTTGAAAGGACTTTGACCGAGCTTCTTATGAACAATTGTGTTGTTTGTGATATTAAATGTTTGCACACAATTAACTGAGAACTGGCCCAACATGTTTTATGCCGACTCCAAACGGCTCATGTTCTCAAGAAGCTTTACATTACATTATTTACTCTCTGAGGTTTGCCATTGTCTGTAGAGAGGTGGTGACCGATCAGAAAAATTGTTTTTTTGAAAAAACTTTTCGCCGCGACTGGGGATCGAACTCGAGCTCCGAGTGTGCTAAGCCACACACTTAACCTGCACGCCACGGTCACCACAAGTGTCACACTCCGCATCTAATATCGCTCAAACTGTTCATTCTTACTTTAACAGCACTTTGATTATACAAAGAAATTTTCAGCCTTAAAGTATGCACACAAAATAAATTTTCTTTATGTAATCATGCTCCGCACCTAATAAATATGTCTCAAACTGTAATTGGGCTATTACCGTGCTTTTCAAACTTAAACCTGTATTAATTCTATACTAAGTCAAGCCATAAGTTCTGTTACAAACTAGTTATGATGTACAAATTTTAGAAACAAGTTTTTGAATTATTTTGCAATTTTTATTTTTTAATTTAAAGATAATCTTTCTAAGAATACATAAAATTATTCAAAACTATTGCTTTTAACTTTGATGCAGGCTCTTAGGAGGTCTGGCCATTGTGCTATTGCGGCACTTATGGTTTCCATTGCTATTGATGACGCTGCTGAAATTAGCGCTTGCTTGAGATTTTCCAAATTTCAGTGGCAAACTTTACAAGCCATACTCTCTAGCTCTGACCATAATTTGTAATCAAGAGGATTTAAGTCTGGGCTTTCTGAAGGTTACTCTTCAGCAGAAATAAAAGCTGCAATATTTTTTGGCGCAACCACTCTTGCGTTATTTTAGCTTTATGAGCTGGTGCAGAGCCTTGTTGAAAGACCCAGTGTTCTCCATTGAAGAGTTCAGTAAATTTTTAATAACGACTTTCAAGACATCTTGTTGGTACACTTTCGCTGCAGTTTTTACACCTTCTTCACAAAAATGCAGGGATGTGGCGGCTTTGCACGATTCTACCCACCAAAGCATGGCGTATGCAAGATGATGATTCTCTGATGTTTTGCTTCCTGAGATGGTCTAGCATAGACTTTGCTATATTGTTTCTTAAAAACTTCCTACATCGTAAACATTTTTTTTTTAAGTAAAAACGATATTTTGATGGCCATTGTATGACACTGCAAAATTCTTGCTTTTTTTCAACCTTATTTGCTTTAACCGTGTAGTTAAAAGATGACTAGTGTTACTTTGAAAAGCTTTTATATGGAGGTCATCACGTATTAGTCGGGACATAGATCTCTAAAGCCATAATTTTCTGCTTCCTTAAGAGATTTCGGCGCGAATTCACTTACGTACTGCTTTTATGACTCCAGTCGTACGAATAACACGCGTACGTCAACTTGTGGTCCTGTCCTCTACTTGAGATGATTCTAAAAACAGATTTATGGTACGATACACAAACATTCTTGATATGTCGAGTTTTTTAATAGCGTGAGTACCTGACTCGCACATGAATTCTAAACCAAACTGAAATAAATTAAACTTGCAATTAAATACTTTAACAACAAAAATTAATAACAGAACTTATGGCAGGACTACACTAAGAAAACTAAATTTTCAAAACTAGCAGAAACGTGCGACTTTTAAAAACGTTTAACCCGGATTTTGCGCCTCTAACGTTTATTATACCCTAAACCTGAAAGGTCAGGGTATATTAACTTTGTGCAAACGTTTGTAACGCATAGAACGAAGAGAGTCCGCTATAGAAAAGTATATATATTCTTGAGCAGGGTCACCTCGTGAGTCGAGCTATTCATGTCCGTCCGTGCGTCTGTATGTTGTCCGTCAACACAGAATAAGAAGAAGGAGTTGAGATAATTGGATTGAAAGTCACATGGGCCCAAGGATCTGCACTATTGAATATTTTTGAAACCGTCCACGGGCACGCCTACCTCCCATACAACGCAAAAATTTAAAACTGTATAACTCAGCTCATAATGAACTAACAACAATAAAATTAGGCATGTATGCACTTTATACCAAAAAAAATACGTCTTAGGTGAAAAAAAAATCACTGAAAGAAAATGGGTATCATCCGCCCACGGACACGCCCATCTCCCATACAACCCAAAAATTGAGAACTCAATATATAAGTTTCTGTTCAACCTACAAAGATAAAATTTGGTACTTATGTTTTTATTAACAAAACGAAGATGTTTTTGAAAAATGGACGTCATCTGCTCACGGACACGCCCATCTTCCATACAAACCAAAAATTGAGAACCCAATATATAAGCTTTTGTTCAACCTACAAAGATAAAATTTGAGACGCATTTTTTTATTAACAAAACAAAGATGTTTTTGCAAAATGGACGTCATCTGCTCACGGACACGCCCATCTCCCATACAAACCAAAAATTGAGAACTCAATATATAAGCTTCTGTTCAACCTACAAAGATAAAATTTGGTACTTATGTTTTTATAAACAAAACAAAGACGTTTTTGAAAAATGCACGTCATCCGCCCACGGACACGCCTTCCTGCCATACAAACCAAAAAATTTAGAACTGCATAAATAAGCTTATGTTTGTCTTACAGAGATCAAATGTGGTATGTATGTATTTTGTACAAAATCTAAGACATGTACAAAAAATAGTCGTGATGCGCTCACAAACACGCCCACCTCCCATACAACCCACAATATTGAAAATACCATAACAAGGTTAATACATGGCCTACAGGGATTAAACTTGGTATGGGAGGATCTTATTTCATAATTAAGGTGTTCGCACAAAATGGGCGTCACCCGCCATTGAACACGCCCACCTCCCATACAACTCACAATATTGAAAATACCATAAAAAGGTTTATATATACCTTGTAGGGATTAAACTTTGTATGAGAGAATTTTATATCAAAACTAAGGTACGCACAAAAAATGGGCATCACCCGCCCACGAACAAGCCCAGCACCCATACAACCCATATTAGTGAAAACTGTTAAAAACTGTTAAGGAATACATGAACTTGAAAATATAACAATTTATTTATGTTTGTTTAATTATATTAATATATATTTTAATATGATAGGAGGTTTAGGATATCCCATAGTCGATATAGACCGACTTTAGAGTTTCTTTACTTGTTTTTATTTTAAAAACGCACATTTTAAAAATAGCTTCTAAAACGTTCGTTTGATTTTCTACAATAAACATTTTAAAATAAGCTTCTAAAAAGTTTGTTTGATTTTTTATAATAAACATTTTAAAATGAGCTTTGAAAACGTTCGTTTGCTATTTTGAAATGAACATTTTAAAGAAAGGTTTTAATTGCCTTGATTGCCTGCACTTAGTTAATGAAATATGATCACATTTTACGAAGGTCATTTCGAGGGTTTTTTCTGATCAATGAGTAAATAAAACAATTAGAATTAAAATTTGAATTATTAAATTAATGCTTTTGATGCTTGCACAGTCAGGATTCGAACCTACGTCCTCTGCATGCCAGTCTAGCACACTTCCTCTGAGCTTATGATAATGATAACTTAACTGTAGTAAAACATATTTAAAACTGCTCATCTTCAGATTGACAAAAACATGCATTTTTTTATAAAATTCTTATTAAACCGTTTCAATCAAGTTAATATGTTAAATCGTTCATTGCTGTTTCTAAAATGTTTCGTCTTATTTTTGTATTTTAAAATTAGCGTTTTTATTTTTGTATGGCGTAAAATTTTTTTGAAAATATTCATTCAAACCTACTTTATCATTGTAAAACGTTCGTTGTTGTTGTTTTTAAAACGTTTCATTTTACATTTGTATTTAAAAATATGCATTTTCATTTTTGCATGGCGTAGAATGTTTTTAAAATATTCATGTTACAAATCGTTTTTAAAATGTGCGTTTTATTTATTTTTGTTTTCTCAGTGAAGGTAGGTCTAAAGAATACATCGATTTTGATAAGATGTTATGTCTATTTCTTCTAGTATTTTAATAATATTTTAATATTTTAGTATTTATGTAAATATTATAAGAGCCTCGGACTAGACCGACCTTAGATTTGCATTACTTGTTATTTCTTTATCTTTGGGAATAAAAATGATTTTTTAACTAATAATTTTTGATCACTTATGATTTGTTGTTAAGTCTACTTGTTGATTATAAAATCTTGTATTTTGTCTTACTGAGTTTCTAAAACTGAATTTGTGTTTCTATTCATGAGCTAAGTGTACTCATATATTGGTCTGTGTGAACTTTCGTTTTCATGCAACTGTACATGATATCAGTCCGCTCATACGTAAGATCATGACTGAACACTATTATTATATATAACTAGTGTAAAAGCCCGTCCTTCGACGGGAAGGAACCATTTAGAGTACAAAATGCGACAAAAAATTTATTGGATTTATATACAAAGGTTTTTATTTGAAAACATATTTATTAAATTATTTTGATAAAACTTCTTTATATACAACATTTCTAGTAAAAAAATTCTTAGAATTTTTAACCTTGTCCCTTGCCATCTATAATGCTTATTTTTACATCATCAGCCCGCTCAAACTGCCCATGACTAAATACCAGTTCTTTTAGAAAAACTCCTAATTTTTGCAATATTTATGGTCATTGAAAATGTCAGTTTAATTGGAAATTGTCGCCTCCGGAGAGTGAAAGGCAAATCTGTGTTTGTCGGGGCCAAATCAATTGTAGGTATGAAAACTATTTAATGTTCGCCAGTGCACCTATAAATACCTGTGCGATGATTAATTAAGTTTTTAGGTTTTTCAAAACTAACCACCTTCCATTACAGATATCTCTTTTGGTATTGAAATTTCGAAGAAGTATTATAATTCTTCCAATTTTGAGGTTTAACTTATGCAGTGGCATTCCTGAAGGATAAAATTCATTCAAAAACTCGGCAGGATAATTTTGTTTATCGTTACCATCACTGTCTTCAATTTAATCCGTGCTCAAATCTCTCACTGTGTCACCAACTAAAATATTTAGAACTTGCTCGTTGACTTCGTTCACATCGGAATTTTTTGTGCACAGGATAGCGATTTTGGAATAACGGTTGATGTTATTCGGACTCAAAGTATCGCAAGAAATATATTTAATGGACTTGTCCATTATATTGGACACTTCAGAAAAATTTTTTTTTTATTTTCCAACGTCTTTTCTAAAATCAAATAGGTTGGTACTATGAAATGAAGTTGTGCTAACATGACAAAAATAATTTTAGGGAGATATATAACGTTTAACTTAGTTAGATTTTCGATTTTATGCTCAACATAATAACATTTGCATAAATAACGCATTTGCATTTGTCTCCGGTTGTTTTAGTTGAACTAACATATTATCATGGTTTTTTCCATTATATTAGACAGCCTGCCGAAAGCAAAGCAGCTCATGTAAAAATCAGAAGGATGTTTTTTAATCTTTCTATTGCTTAAATGATGGGAATATAAGCTCAAAAAAATTGTCCACGATTATTCTAGGCAAGCCATTGAAAGGTTTAATAAGCGAACCTTTACAAACAAAATGATCGGGAATTTCTATAATGTCTTCATCTCCATTTCCTAACTTGAGTAGCCAATCGCTAAAACTTGGATCAGAAGACCGATCAAGACCATTGTGATTTAATTCTAGCAATTCCAATTGACACCAACGTCACTGAATGTAACAATTGCTGTTCAGTTTATGCAGACCGAATAGGTTCTGGTTATGTTTATTAAGAAGTACTGTAATAGCAACACATGATGTTTGATGTTTAGTAGTTGAGAAAAATGACGATAGTCTTCAAGTACAAAGATTTCCAATACATAATTTAAGAATAGGTGCTGGTCCAGACTAAACAGGTTCTAAAAAGTACAGTACGTACAAAGATTTCAAATAGATAATTTTACAACAGGTTCTGGTCCAGGATGAACAGGTTTTAAAAAGTACAGTACGTACAAAGATTTCAAATAGATAATTTTACAACAGGTTCTGGTCCAGGCTGAACAGGTTTTATATAGAGCAAAAGGTTTAGTAAGTACAAACATTTCAAATGAATTATTTATAACTGGTCATGGTCCAGGCTGAACTTGTTTTACGATATAGAGCACGGAGCAGGACGCTTGCTTTTTATATATTAAGATTATTCCCAAATTTTAGAATTGTTACTTTTTTAACGATATCATTTCCAGCGACAGCCATTAAAACTTGTTTTTTTTTACTCTTGTGCTGTTAAAAAATTTATAAAGGCACTTTTTTCAAAAACTCCGTTAAGCCAAAGGAGTTAATACCTAAGTAATAATGTATCGCGAAATTGTTTCGTGGAGGTTATTTAAATGAGCCAAGGAATATTTGAATCAGCCAGTTCATCAAGTTGTGTTATTTTTCTTAAGACCCTCCCGTCTTAATGTATATGGGATGTATGAATGTTGGTCACTAAATGAATAAAGTAGATCACGCTCCCATTGTTTGAGAACATGAGTTTCATGCATTTTTACTCATATCTTATGAACTATTCTTGTTGCTTTTGGTTTTCTACATGGATCATATGAATTTCGCTCACTTAACTCTTAAAGTAGTACACGTTTCTTATGAATATGTATATGAGATGCATGCTTTTTTGTCTCATATCTAATGAACTGTTTTTGTTCTCCTGGTAGTTGTATATAAATGTTCCGTTTGTATTTTTTCATGGAATTTATGAAAATTTTTATTGGTTCATTTATCTTGTTTATGAACTTTACACACTAGGATTATGAAGTAATCATGTTCTCTTGTTTTTTTTTTTGCGTATTTTGAACATTGATATCATGAATAACTCATGTGACTCATGTTATTGGTTGCTGGACCAAAATTCATGAACGTGATTCATGGAGTTCTTGAAACATTCATAATTGCTAAAAAAAGTATTTTTGAAAAACCTAAAATTTATGGTAAAAAAGGGTTGCAGAGCGGTAAATGTTTGAAAGAAATTTTTTTATCAATTTATAACAAACATTTTTGACTCAGATAAAACACACATACCAGTTTTAGTCGCGAAGGTTCAAGTTAATTTATCATAGTAGAAGTTTTTGACCTTAAATCACGGTATTTTTAAAATTCTGACGTGATGGAGAAATTTGGGTGCCAGATTTGGGACTAGAAGCCTGATTTTAATTGAATATAGTTCTTAGCTTTCTTACTCCCAAAATTTTAATAATAATTTTTTTTATATTATTATATTAAAGTTTATATGTAATATTTTAATAGTTAAAAATTTTTTGATGTAAATCATATTCATATTGATATTGATAACACTGTGACTTACATTTTAAATGAAAAAGATTTTGTTCTTTTAATGTTGGTGTTCGGGTGTGGTGAACGCGGGAGGTTCGAGATGCGAAAAAGAAAGAAGGAAATTAGGGTTTGAGTTTTAACAAGCAATTAAATGCAATTTTATTCTTTGTTACCTTTGGGTTTAGGCTTTTTTGTTGTGCTTTTGTACAATGTGTCTTTAGATATTTTATATGTTGATTTCTTGCTTGTTGAGTGATCGTTGGTGTTGATTGTTAATTGTTTCTATTGATGTCTACTGTCGATGTCTTCTTTTTGGGTGGGTTTTCTAATGAAGATGTTCCAATTTGTCCGTCCTTGACTTCAGCTTTTCTTTAGTTTTTGGGTGGGTTGTATTAAGATGTCCGTCTTCGCTTTAGTTCAGAATACAAACTCTGCTTCGGGCCCTTTGTACATCACGAAGGTGCCGAGCGAGCCGACCTCCGTGATGACTGCAGCGCCCTGTTTGCCGCAACGGCGGGTAGATGGTTGGGTGCGGCTGTGTTCAGTGAGCACAGGGTTACGTGGTCACGTAAACATTCCGCCCGCCTTGCAATATCTGCAAAACTTAGAACGGGTTCATTGTGTTCATAAATAAGTGATTAATTGGGTTAAGGTTTTCAAATAGTTCATATTTATTTAAATTCAGTGCTATTGTGTGTGTATGGGTATATGTGTATTATATGGATTGCCGTTGGTTGGGTGCTATCTCAACTGATATAAATGCACTAGAGTGGGGTAAAATAGGGTATACCCAGAAAAAAAATCGTGTAAAAATAACACTTTTTTAACACTAAATCATGTTATTGAAATTCAACACGATCAGTCATGTTAATAATTAACACTTTACATAATAATTCAAGTTTGTTAAATGAACGTTTGTGCAGAGCGCAAAATCACATAAAATGGCTTCTGCTGAACAGAACATTCAGAAAAGGGGCATTTTGTCACTTAATTCGCTCAACAGCAACATTATTCGTACTGTCTCTTCTTTTGATGCAATGAGCAAATCAACACTTTACTCATGTTATTTTTTAACACTGCATAATACAGTGTTAATCTTTAAAAATTGTTGTTGTTTTGCGAGTAAAAATTATCATGTTAGATTGACAGGAGCCGTGTTGAAAAATGTTGCCTCATTTTTCCCTGGGTGTAGGGTAGTGTAGAGTAGAGTTGAGTAGGGTAAAGTAGAGTAGAGTAGGGAAGAGTACATTAGAACTCAATTTGAGGGTAGAACCACTACCTTTGTGATGGGTCTGGTAGTGATGTGCTATCGGGTGGTAACGCAGCCATGATTTATGCCTGCTGTTTTTTCTTGTGCAGCACACAAATCTTGCAATTATAGAGAGTAGTTTTTATTAGAGTTTTTAGCTTGGGTATCCAAAAGGCTTCGTACGGAAGCAAGCGTAATAGTAATTGGTTACCGCCGTGTAAAAGAAAAGCTAAACGACTGTGGTATGGCGACAAAATTGGGTGCCGCTCGTTGTAAGTTAGAACTGGCGACTTGACTAAACGTCCATTTGCTCGAATTATGCCTTTTGAGTCCAGAAAGGGTGTGAGGGTTAAGATTGAGCTTTTTGTCGAGATAGGCTGCTTACTTGCCATTGAGGCATATTCTTCTGCAAATCCATGTGTCTGACTCAATATTATTAGCTTTTCTCGCTCTGCTTTTATTTCATAAGATGTTATATCCAATGTCGTGTGATTTGTTTGTGAACGACGTGAGGTTATAGAGTTAGTGTAAAAGCGATACACATAAGCCATGACTCGTAAAGCTCTTGGCAACGAGGAAAACCTGTTTAAGATATCCTCTTGGGTTGTTGCCGCAAATGACTTTATGGGTTTTAAGTCAAGGGTAGTTTCGACTGGATCTTTGGACTTGGGCCAGAATTCTTTTTCAATTTTTAGCCAATGTGGACCATTCCACCAGAGATTATGATCTCTTAGTTCCATGGCAGAACATCCGCGACTGGCTACATCTGCCGTGTGAGTCAACGTGATTCCAATTCTCGGCACCAACTTTTTCAACAATGGTTGAAACTCGATTGGCCACGAATGTGTTTCAGGAACAGGGTTCCTTTTTAAGCCAGGCCAATACGATGGTAGAGTCCGTCCAAAGATACAATTTGTAGTGTTGAAGATCGACGTGGGGTACGATGGCATCTACTAAATTTGCCAATAAAACAGCTCCACAGAGTTCAAGCCTCGGTAAAGATATTGTCTTTACTGGCGCCACTCGTGTTTTCGCGACTAAGAGTTTAGTGTGAGTTTCACCATTTTCATGTGACACTTGTAAATATAGCGCTGCACCGTACGCTTTTTCTAATGCATCAGAAAAACCATGAAATTGAACGGCGCACAGTGGGAAATTAGTGGCATTAAATATAATTTTTCAACATACGAAAATGGTAATTTTTCTTTAAGATTTGCAAACAAGGAATATTACTGAATAGAGCACCATAATTTTTTTCTCAGGATTTGATCATTTTGTTATAAAAAAAGGACATCAAACTTGAAAAATATAAAAATTTTTTTTTAAGTAACTAAAATGCATATCTTTAAGGTAAATTATTAACCAAACCAAGCATTAAAAAATTTAAACTATTATTGGCTTCTCATAAAACAATGTTTGTTTAAGTTATATCCTCCGAAATATAAAGCCTATGTTTGCTTTGTTTTAAGAATTTTACATAGAAATATTCTTGTATTTTTTTAAAAAAAAATATAACTTATGTGGACCCGATCTTTCGTGCGGCTCATTCCGGCAAATGGTGACATATATCTGGATAATAATTACGATCTATTTAAATCAACTCATATGTTTTTAGCTGCTTCTATCTGCCGTTTTGGCGTAAAAATTAATTTTAAGAACCTAACCTCAATTTCAATCACTTTTTCTATTCAACATAATTGCTATGCAATAGAGCACAATTCATTAAAACTTAACACGAAAACCCTTAATTTTGTGGAGTTTGATCAAAAAATGAATAAGTTAATTACTGGAGGAGGTAAGTAGATGGTTAGATTCTTGCTTGCATTTGTTGAAGTTAGTTTTAATTTGTCATTCACTACATTCATAAGTGAAAATAGCTCAGTTTCTTAATATAAGCAAGAACAACTTTAATAATATGCGAAAATAATGCAGTAATAACGATTTTCGGAAGTTTTATCGTTTACAAAGAACGTACATTTGATTCATAGGAACAAAATTAAACAACACGTGCAAGCAAGACACAACTGTTTTTGTGTGTATCTGGATAATATACATTTTTTTAAAGGCAAAGGTACCATTTCCTTAAGAAAAAGCAGCAATAGCTTAAATCTTTATTCATACGAGAATACACCGGTTATTTATTGGCTAAGCTTGTGCTAATTAAGCAATGCCTTAAGCTTATAAGGAATTGTTTATTTTTTTATTCATTAGGCTCATTGACTTATCGGTCTGAGAGACCAATGCGCGAGTATAGGATGGTAAATTATGTTTGTTGTTCGTACTATTGCTATTCACTATTTTATAATTTTAACTGTTACTGTTACTGCATTTAAATTTTGGTTTTTAATTCATTGAAGCCAATACAAAACATTTGAAAAACCAATGAATTTGTTGACCAAATCTCTATATTTTGTGAGTATTGTGATAAATAACTACAATTCGCGTATCAAATACTTATATAAAACCCTTACTTCGTTATATATTGAAATTTCAAAATAAAAACATAAGTTTTGATGCATGAAGCAGTAGGCGGATAATCATAATTTTTGGTACGACAATGGGTACACAGCACCTAGGCATGCTCACGAAATTTTGTTGAAATACCTTAACGGGGCTCAAAGTTATTGATTTTTTTCCGCCTCTCCATACAAACTTTCCTACTGTGCGGCGTTGCCTCGGGTGTATATCGTGTCCATTTTGGAATCTCGATCGTGTTTATCGAAGCTTAACCGTCAATAAATGTTTGCCATCTGTGTTTAGTCAAGGGTTTTAGGGTTTCGTCCCACTCAATTTTATCTAGCCAGACTTGTTACCGGGTCAAACAACTTGGCTATGGAAAATAAAACTTCGCATTTTGTATGAACGGGTTTGTGTTCAATGGGTGGGACGAGAAAAAAGAACGAGTTTTTTCGAGCGTTCCAGCGAATACCTAAGGTTTTGGTATTGCCTTCTCTTGGGTCCGACAGATTGAGTAATTCAGTGGTCAACAAATGATCTTTGAGTAGATCGTGTAATAATTGCGTCTTGTTCGACGTCCACTTTCTGAGTGTGAATCCAGCTGATTTAAGTGCTTCTATGAGTTCGTCACGAGTTCTCTTGGCGGTTTCGAGTTGATACGCTCGTGCCATCACGTCATCCACGCACATGCAATTGCGTAATATATATGACGCATGAGGGTGTGTATCTCGCACATCATCAGCTAATTGATGTAGAGTTCTGATGGCGAGATATGGGGCGCAATTGACTCCAAATGTCACGGTTCTTCAATGGACTTTCTGAATAAAATTCGCTGATAGGCTGTATCTTCTGGGTCGACTTCAATTTCGACCTCCACTTGCTGACCAATAAGACTAGGTCTAGTTGTAGGGTTGGACCAATGTGGAGTACATCATTTAAGCTGTTTCGAGAAGCTGTAGGGTTTGATGCATTAAATACAACTCTTAATTTTGTTGTAATACTGTCGGGTTTGATCACTGCGTGGTGTGGCAGATAGTAATGGGTGGGTCTATCTGTGTTAGAGTGTGGGTGTGTGATGGCTGTCATATGGCCGAGTTGCAAGTATTCGCACATGACTCGATCATACTCTACCTTGAGTTCAGATTTTTTGTGTAATGACTTTTCCTTGCGTAAATATTGCGCCATAGCGATGGGTCTTGAGTTACAAAGTTCCAATGAGTTAGGGTTCTTGAAGGGTAATTTTACTACATAACGCTCATTAGGGTTGTGGCGTGTTGTGTTTTTGTAAAACTCTTCACATTGCTTATCTTCAGCTGAGAATGAAGATGTTTTTGGAACTTCTTCTTCTACTTCCCAAAACCAAGTCAAAAAGTCATCTGGGTCGACTTTGTTGTAGTATGCAACAATGTTGCTGAGTGTTGACTGTGGTTCATGAGGAAGAGGTCCTGAGAGAATCCAACCAAATTCGGATTCTTGCGCTAAGAGTGATCCGCAAATATTTCGTTTTACACCACCGCACATGATTTTTGTGTAAATGTCACAACCAATTATGATATCTACGGGTCGAGATTCATAAAATTGTGTATCTGCCATTTGAAGGCCAGCCAGGGTTTCAGCAAGCTTTGCATCTATAGTGTGTGTGGGCAAATTGCTTGTGAGGGTTTTCAATACTAGAGCTTGGGTTTCTACTCTAAATTGAGGGTTTTTAGAATAGCGTATTATTATTGTGCAGGCTCTTGTTGGGTTTTCTGACACTGTCTGGTTGAGATCAGTGACTTGAGCGCTTACAGTTTTTGTGGGTAAGCCAATAGGCTTTCTAAGCTGCTCCGTAAGAAATGTTGCCTCTTATCCTGAGTCGATGAGGGCGCGTGCGTCGTATATAGAACCTCCGTGTTACTCGTTGACCATCGCTGTTCCTAGGAGGATTTCTTTTCTGCTAGCCGCAAAGTGAGAATTCACTATTTGGGTTTCGAGCTCTTGGGTGTGTGTAGGGTTAGTGGACTGTATTTGGGTCGTGAATGCCTGCCGTGTAGAACTTGCTTGTTGGGCTGCTTCCAGCGCTTGTGCACTAGTGCTTGGGTTCACATCTAATGCACCCTTATGCAATGAAGAATGGTGCCTATTCTTGCATATTCTGCAGCTGTATTCACTCTTGCAATCCTTGATTCCATGTGAAACAGCTAGAGAATTGAAGCAACATCCAACTCGCTTCACTGTCGCTACCCTTTCATCAATTTTCATGGATATGAAGCCTGGGCACTCGCGAAGAGGGTGATTGCTATTGCAAAATCTGCAAATAGTACCATCAACTTCCCATTGGGTGCTGGGATTCGATGGCTTAGGGTCATTATTTTTAATTTTTTTTGACAACATGACAATATAATAATAAATATATAAATAACTGCTGTTTATTAAATTTTTTTAACAAGGCGTTGTCATAGTAGATTTGGTAATAACAAAATTATAAAATTCAAAAGAATTAATCAATCCTTTCCTGTGGATCAGTCGCTAGATAAAGCAGATATTGATTAAAAGCTTGTTAATTAAGCCTTAAATGAGTTAATATGGTTAGATAAACTGGATTGAACTGTGCTTACAATTTATGATGTTGAGCACGGTATGTAAATGGCTTGAAGGACACAGAAAAGTAACAACATTCTGTAGGTCATAAAACTAATATATAAAGCAAAAAATGAAAAATTAATGGATTTCCAGCATGTTTAAGTCTTCATATTATTAAAGTTCCCATTGGAAGGACGATTTGTCAGATCCTTATAAATTTAAAAAAAAATTTAACCTTCAAAAGTAAATCTCTCTAAATTTTTATATAGTAAGTGCTATTTTCCAACAAAAATTTTTATTTTTTCCGTTGTTTCTATAAAATAATATTTTAATTACTGTCATAAATTTCGGGTATACAACATTTTATCTATGATCATGTCATTAAAAAAATAAAAAAAAAAAACCTCATTTTAAAATTCATTAAAAATTGCTACTAATATGAGATTTGAATTTTTCTTTTATCTGTTACTACACATAAACGACCAAACAAATAGCACTCATCATACAATTTAGCCTAATAGTATGCAATATTGCTATACTTGAGTGTTTTCTAACAGACAAACTAACCAACATTTCGCACAAGAACATGTTTTTTTTACAACAAAGCCATTAGCTTTACTTTATGGCTTATTTTAACAAGATAACAAGTGCGTGTTTATCATGTTTCCGGCACTTGTAACTAATTCGCAACAATTTCTTGAACACCAAAATAAGCCAAAACAAACGACCAGCTACCAAAAGCAAAAAAAAAAACAGAAAAACAAAAAAACGAACTATGCCTATCTGCTGATTGTATCTCATGATTGCCAAACAACTTTATTAGAAAAGTTAGGCAAAAGTGTCGCCATCATACATATCCGACGCACACCAACTCGCACACACTCACACACATACACACACACTGTACTGTGATAGCAACAAACAAAACATAGAACAAACAGACTCAACCGGAAACCTAAGAAAAAGCCATAAACAAAAAGCTCAAATTTATTTCCGCCACATTTAATACAGCTGACAAACAAAGCATGAAAAATATTAAATTATATTAAAAAAAAAAACAAAAAAATATAACAGTAAAAAGTAGTATTAAGGCCACTACTAAATGTTAGCATAAAATAGCATAAAACAAAAACATGTTTCATTTGGTGCAAACATTTTTATTTTGGCCAAAAGTAGCGCACTCTAGGTTTTTTGTATGTACACACACACACACATACAAACACTTTGAAAAAAAAGTAAACTCAATTTTGTTAGAGCAAAAACAATGTTAGCTGTAACATTTTTGCAGCCACAGGATGTCCTTTTAACGCATGTTGTTGCCACCAATGGGCAAAACATGATTCTTGCATTCGCACTAACTACGTCTGTGTTGTAAAAAACCAACACAAACTGAGCTCATGACCCCAACGACAAACCGAGAATTGTTCAACTAGCCTGATGCCACACCCTTTTTAATATGAATAGGCGAAAAAGAAACTTTTGCCAAATGCGTGGCCCGAATATTTCCGGGATGTGGATTTGTGCCATAGTAAAACTCTAGAAGTTGTATTTGTTGAGGTTCTTGCTAACGTTTTTGCTATTGTTGCGCTTGATGTTGTTGTTGTTGTTTGTTGTTGTTGTTGTTGTTGTTGTTTGTTGTTGTTCTTTTTGTTGTTGTTACTAGCGGCTCACTAAAATTGTTGACTCAACCATGTTGACTTCTAACAACGCTTGGCCGGATGTTATTCATTGCTGTGGAAAGCACCGCAGAGCGTTGCCACATTTGAATTGCATTAGAAACATACTATAGGGTACAAAAACAACAAAAACAAATGTTTTATATAAACAATGCAGAAAACCTAGCAGCACATTCGCGAAAAGCATGATTTATAGTGCAAACAATGGCAGCAAAATTATGAAAAATATTTAATAAAGGCAAAAGATCTGTCGACACTGATAAAAAATAGGAAAAAATTAAACATTTCAGAATGACATAAATTTGTTAACTTTTCAAGGGAAAATTTGAAGTGCTATAAAAAAAGTAAATGTAAAATCTAAAGATTTTTTCGGTTGTATCAACAAAATAGACTTTATTGAAAACACTTAAAGGCTGGCTGCTGATATACCTAAAGTTCACCAAAAGCATTGAAGCTGAATGTATTGAAGTAAGAACTGTTCTGTTTTTTACAGTTCGAAAATCTAACACCAAAAGACGTTTCACTTTTCACACAAATATGTTTTTTCTTATCATAGGCCTAAAATGTTGGTCTATTTATTTTATGAAAAATTTCATTCTTCTCATATATTATGTGCGGTAAAATTGAAAATGTTTTCACTTTTTTAACCACAACAAAAGAGCAGTGTTTAATTTTTAAAGCCTCCCAGCAATCACTGCCAAAGTATTTCGAAGTTATGCAGTTAGCCTTTTTATTATTTCATTCAACCTTTATGTATGTTTTTTATGCATGGATAAGAATTTGAAGCCACAATAAAAGGGACTATTTGTGAAAATCCATTTATTGCAATAAAATTTTAACGCTCAACGCTTACGGAGCACAAAAACAGAGATATGTCGCAGTACACCCAGTAAACCAAAAGTATCTGTTTGCACTTAAAAATGAAATTTTTTGAGTGGAAATGATAATTTTAGGGACTCCTATATTAAGTTGTTTTTTTTTTTTTTGTTTTTGTTTTGATTACTTTCCGCACTCAAAATTAAACTTTTATAAAAATGTATATCAAAATGGAGTTTGTTTCTCAAAATTTGATCTCTCCGCGAGTAAAAATTAAAATTTTTTAGTTTAAACTGTACACTAACTATTCCTACAACGGCGGAACAAATTTAAGAAATAAGTTGTAAAACGGATGTACAACGGGCACTGTTAGGACATTTTGGCTGTACAGAAGCTGTACAGCAGTGGTTGCGGTCATTTTTTTAAAATTAATTTGCTTCAGCTTTGTTTAGGAACTTGAGAATCGCCCAAAATGTTTTAAAATTGCCAGCTATACAGCCGTTTACTGATATTTTTGTTATTCTAAGAAGTTAGTACGAAGGCTTTAGGAAGTTATACGAAGGTTTTAACGCTTGAGCTAGATATTTTTAATATTACTCGGGTCGCAATAGGGGCAGAAAAAATGCAATTTTTCTACTCACATTGAAAATTTTTCCTCAAAACTTTACTTCGTTGTAAAAATAACCAATTTGCGCAAGCCTTAAAATTCGTCCTTCGGTGAGTGCTAATGGAGCTCATTTCCGAAAATATAAAACACAAAATTTCTGACATGAAAAAATCGTTTGAGTCCCGCGACACCAAAATAAGCGATGAAATTTTCTCTAAAATCGACTTTTTATATCGTCATATTTAGCACTAACATACTAACCCAAATTTTTTGGTTCAAGATACTTCAAGACCCTCAATACTTTACTCGATCAAGTAACGAGTGAAGCCACGTGATTCATTAAAAAAAATCTGATCGGCTTCCGCAACTAATGAAACATATTTTTTTATTCATAATATTCCATTAAATTTTCAAAATCAGTTTCATGAAAATCCCACAAAATTGCACAAATATTATCTGTATTTTTATGAATAAGGGCTTTTTGGAATGGAGTGTCGGAAAAACTTTCGTTAAAAAAGATATTATTTCTATTTAACTCAGCATTTGCTTCAACTGATACAAGGTTGAACAGAAGCAAAATCAATCATAAGCTCTTATTTCTTAAAATCGGATAATATTTGACAATTTAGACAAATTTTTATGAAACAAATTCGGCAAAATTCGTTGGAAATTTATGAATTGTAAATTTTTGCTCCAGTTTCGATAGTGAATCGGTATTATTTTTTTACTGAATCACATGACTTCACTAAAAACTTAATTCCTGCAGAGTTTGTGTTAAAAAAAAATAATTATAAAAAAACAACGAAATGTAACAATTTTAGAGGAAATTTCTTTGATAATTTCGATGGCGAGGGACTTGACTGCTTTTCCTCAAATTCAGGCTTTATTATTTTGTATTACTTTTGAGTTAATTTTCATACAAATATTTCAAGTCGCTTTAGTGGGTTCCAAGCTCGAAGTTGAAAAGACAACTCAAATCGAGGTATTGTCGACAATCAAGTGGTCAGAATTAGTCTGAAGGAAAAAAACATGAAAAAATTCAGTAGAATATGCATCAAATAGAATCAATTTGAAATAAACATTTTTGGTTTTTACTCATATCATAAGATGTGTGATTGCTTTTCATATGAATCATTTTGATTAAATTCTATTTTCCTTGGCACTACAATAATTTTGGGGGGGTTGAGCCCCGAAATCCCCCTTTTGGTTGCGCTAATGAACCCACCTCTTAGTAATTCGGACCACTGCACTATATACGCTACTTTTTCATATTATAACCTACACTCCTCTAAGCCTAAACAAGTAAAGAAAGTCTTAAGTGGGTCTAGCCCGACTATGAAATACCCTAAACCTACTTTTTCAAAACACAATAATAGTATTGAAAACGGGCGAGTCCGTGAGCGGATGAAGCCCATATTTTATATGCATTTCAATTTTTATAAAAATTTTATGGTTTTAGTCCTGTAACTCATATGTTAATGCCTTTATAGTATTTTTGCTATTATGGGTTGAATGGGAGGTGGGCGTGTTCGCGGACGGATTACGCCCAATTTTTGTATGCATCTTAGTGTTGGTATAAAATACATACATACCAAATTTTATCTCCGTAGATTAAACATAAGCTTATTTATTGAGTATTAAATTTTTAGGTTGTATGGGAGGTGGGCGTGTCATTGGTTGGATGACATCCATTTTTCAAAACCATCTTCTTTTTGTTATAAAATACAAACGTACCAAATTTTATCTCTGTACTTTAAACATAATCATATTAATTGCGTTTTCAATTTTCTTGTATGAGGGTTGTATGGGAAGTGGGCGTGTTCATGGGAAAATGACGTCCATCATCATCATACAAAATCATCTTTGGTTTGTTAGAAAAACATGCGTTCCAATTTTATCTCTGTAGATTAAACATAAGCTTAGTTTTAAATATTTGGGTAATATGATAAGTGGGTGTGTCCGTGTGCGGATGACACCCATTTTACAACGACATCTTTGTTTTGATATAAAATACATACGAACCAAATTTTATCTCTGTACTTTAAACATGAGATTATTTATTATGTTTTAAATTTTTGGTTTTATGGGAGATGGGCGTATCCGTGGGCGGATGAAACTCAGTTTTCGAAGACATTTTTGTTTTATTATAAAATAAGTCCTTACAAATTTTATTGTTGTAGGCTAATTATGAGCTCATTTATGCAGTTTTTAATTTTTGCGTTGTATGAGAGGCAGGCGTGTCCGTCTGTGGATTTCAAAAATATTCAATATTGCAGATTCTTCGATTCATGTGACCATGTGTACCGAGTTTCATTTAATTATCATAACTCCTTCTTCTTATCCTGTGTATACGGACATGAATAGATCGACTCACGAGGTGACCTTGATCAAGAATGTATATACTTTTCTATACCGAACTTGCTTCGTTCTATGCGTTACAAACGTTTGCACAAAGTAGATATACCCTGCATTTTAGCTTTAGTGTATAAAAAGGATAGCTTGGTTTTATGAAAAATTACCGCAACTTCAATTGGAAATGTTGTTTTGCTGAAAGAAACGTGAATGCCGCGGCTCAAATGTTGCAATAAATTATTTAACAGGGTAAGAGGTCCTTCATAGCATTAGCCAAAAGACCACTTCCGATTTAATGAGACTTGCAGGATCGCAGTCAGGTCCAAAAGGGAAGCCTTTTTGAACTAGCACTCTAATAAAAATGCTGATACAAAAACACTTTGCACTAAGGCTAGGAATCGCTTAATGCATTTTTAAAGTGCAAAAAGTTTCTGCTATAGACTTGCGTCAGAGAATAGTTTTTCTCTGTCCCAAAGAGAGCAAAAACTTTTAGCCATTTGTTAAAAAAGTAAAAAACCAGACGTCTTCGTCTAAAAAATTAATCTAAAAAATTACCAAATCTCCACTGCCCTTGCTGATAAAGCGAACCTGTTGGCTGGATTGTTTGTACAGAACTCCTCAATCTCGGCTAGCAATCAGTCACTGCCTTTTGTTGGGAATTAGTCTTCTGCAATGCAGAAGATTTACTCCCGAAAAATATCAGTTAAAAGGGTCCTCGCAAATCTCAAATACCAAAAAAGTTTCTGGTCCCGATGGCATACCGCCAATTGTTCTTTAAACGTGTGCTTTTACTCTGGCTCGACCATTGCTCAACCTCTCCCAACGTACAGGACACTAATATATCCATCTAGTTGAAAGGTTGCCAACGTCAAGCCAATACCTTAAAAGAGTGATGCCACGAATCCTGCAAACTATCTACCCATTGCGATATGTATTGCGCTTGCCGAAGTTATGAAGAGCGTAATAAATGTCCGTCTGATAAACTATCAAGAGCACAACGAATTGTTCAATGACCTTCAGTATGGTTTTCGTGGAGCTCGCTCTACTAGCGTTTCTTAGGTTGCGTTTATAGTGAACGCCGAGTCAGACAGGCAGGCAGACAGGCAATGTGAACAAGAGAGATAGATAGCTATTTGCATCTCACAGATTTTTCACACAGATTTCAGCCTGCCTGCCTGCCTGAATCGCGTTCACTACAACCGCAACCTTAGAGTGAAGTTGAACCATTGTGTTCATTTTTTTGGTGAGTGGCATCAAGTGGCAAAACTAATAGCATTGGTGTCGGTAGTAACTTTGCTCGATGGATCAAGTGTTTCCTCAAGAATGATTCATGTCGGGATCGACGGTATTTCATTCAATAAGCACGCCATCGATGCAGTAGTACCGCAAGGTTCAGTCCTTTTGCCAACTTCGTTTTTGGTTTTTATCAACAACCTTCAACCTTCTGTCCTTGAGACATAACCCAATTCATTCGTTTGCGGACGACAGCATTATTTGCAATTCGTATTCCTTCGAAAAACACCCAAGGTTTTTGGAAAATGAGACAAAGAGAAAAATTAAGAATGAATCACATATTATTGACCTGAAAATAACCTCCGAGTAGGATCTTACCAATAGAGTCGGGTTTAATGCGAGCAAGACCCAATGCTGTCTGTTAACCCATAAGCGAGTGAATTGTTCCTTAGCATCCCTTAATATAAACGGTGTGGATATTGTGGAGTCAGCAGCTATCTATACGTTCTGGGTATATCGGATTTAATCTGATTTTCGCTGTAATGATCATATATTCGATGCATCGAATAAAATGGCAAAGTGCCCATGTTTTTAAAAACGTTGCACAAAATACTTCATCCCAATTGATCTTCGCATGACATACCCATTGATATAAGGCAGAAAATGGAGTACAATTTGCACATTTGCTGAGGGGTTTCAAGATCATATTTGGAATTACTGGACCGAATTCAACGTCGTGCGATATATACGATAAGGAATGAAACCATTTCTTCCTCTATCAACTCTCTTGGACATCGACGCAATGTTAATTGACTAAGCCTTCGGTTTAGGTATTACCACGGGAATCCTAGGTCCACTAGGGCGATTCTCCAAGCCCATTTCTATACCATTGCCGACATGCCCAATAGAACTTCGCATTTCAGGGATATTTCGTTCTTTGATCGCACAGTAGGATTTTGCAATAATCTCCCTGCGTCAATGTTGATGGCTTCGAACTGTGCAAATTCAAAGCAAATATTCACCGTCATAACTCTATCTTTCCACCCTCCACCTAAACTATCCCCTCTTTTCGAAATCAACACAAAGCTTGTTCATTGATAGGCAGCATCCCCTGAGCATTGGTTTGGTCTTAAAAATAAAATAAAAAAAAACTAGTAAGTTATATCTTCGACTCGGCCGAAGTAAAAATACCCCCACGGGCGATTCGTAATGGTGCAAAATCTTAAATTGAAGCCCTTTTTGTATGAGATTTAAACAAATTTTACTATTTTGATGACTTCTAAAATACATTCATATCAAATTGTTTTCCTGGAAAGTAAGACAAGCCTATTTATTAAGTTTTCAATTAGGGGTTGTATAGTAAGTGGGCGTGTTCTTGAGTGGTTGATACCAATTTTTTAACACGCCTCAGCTTTGATATAAAATTCACAAATACCCAATTTCAGGTCTGTAGCTCAAATATAAGCCTATTTATAGAGTTTTCACTTTTATGGGTTGTATGGGTGGTGGGTGTGTTCGTATGCAGATGACGCCCACTTTTCTTCCATGATTTAGTTTTGATATAAAATACAAACATCAAATTTTTTTCCTGTAACTTAAAGAGAAGCCTTTTATAGAGTTTTAAATTTTGGGGTTACATGGGAGGTGGGCGTGTTCGTGGGTGGATGCCACCCATTTTTCTAACACGTCTCAATTTTTATACAAAAATAATAAATATCTAATTTTACTTTTGTAGCTTGGACAGAAGCTTATTTATATAGTTTTCAATTTTGGGGTTGTATGGGAGGTGGGCGTGTTCGTGGGTGGATCACGACCATTTTTCTATCATGTCTTAATTTTTATATAAAACGCATAAATATCCAGTTTTACTTTTGTAGCTTTGACACAAGCCTCTATATATAGTTTTCAATATTAGAGTTGTATGGGAGGTGGGTGTGTAAGTTAGTGGATGACGCCCATTTTTCTAGCATACCTCAGTTTTGACATAAAATACTCAAATACCAAGCTTGAGTATTGTAACTTCATTATTAGTCTCTTTATAGATTTTTCAATTTTGGGGTTGTATGGGAGGTGGGCGTGTTAGTGGGTGAATGTCGCCCATTTTTCTAACACACTTGAGTTTTGTCATAGACTATACAAATACCGAATTTAAGTTTTGTAGCTTAAATATTCGCTTCTTTATGGAGATTTCATAATTGGGGTTGTATGGGAGGTAGGCGTGGTTTTCATTCGATTTGGCCCATTCTCGAACTTGATCTAAGTTTTTGAAAAAAAAGCTTAAATATTGAATTTCAGCACGATAGCTTCAAAATTACGGCCGCAATCGTGTCCACAGACAGACGGACAGACGGACAGACAGACGGACAGACAGACGGACATGGCTAAATCAACTCAGGTGGTGATGCTGAGCAAGAATATATACTTTTCTATACCTACCACGCCTCCTTATGGGCGTTACACACGTCGTGACAAAATTAATATACCCCTTACGTAGTACGCGTGGGGGTATAAATATTGGAAAACATCCCATATTACACCAGTTTATAACATTGGTGATAAAAGGCCAATTGGGAATTATAAAGGAAGTGAAATTTTATCAGTTATTCTACAATTTTTTTAAAAAAATAATTTGTGATAAGCTAACACGTCTCATCAACCAATAGAAAAGGACGATCTACCAAAACTAATCGTCATCATGATCATTCTGCATCAGGTGTTCTAGTCAAAATTCAAAACGGGCTTCAAATAGATGCGGAATTTTTTATTATTAGCAGCACGTACTAGGCTTTAAAGCTCTAAAGAGCTTCGCAATTCAAGTGTGAACACAAAAATGTATTATAAGTACGAAAAGTAACAACCCCGAGAACGTTCGCAAAACCTTTACTTTTAGCCAAACTTTGGCTTTTTGTTCAGTTGGCAGATAGCAAAATAACCACAGCCACAAGTTTTGTTAGTTTAACGGTTTTTGTTGCGCCTTTATAGTGGACTCTATATATCGAAAGTGATGGTGAGAATTTTTATGTTTTTTTTTTCCCCTTTTTAGTAGATATGATAAAAAGGAATATTGATATATTTGCATGTTCAACTTTAAAGTATTTGGCATGCTTGGAATGCATGGTTTGCTTAAATTTGTTTGTTTTAGTTTGGAATACAATGGTGAAAGTTGTTTAATTATTTTATTTCATTCCTATAAAAATTTCATTTTTGTTTCATCTGACCTAGCCATGCATTCTTGGTTTAAATAGCTGCAATATGTACCTGGAATCCTTTTATTATAGTTTTCCCAAGATTATTTCAAATATTTATGGTTGTTGTTCGTAAATTTAGTTATTAGTTATAAGGACCACTAAAGTTTTTATTTGAATTTTTCAATTTTCCATTTATACTATATCAACTTAGTTGATAAGGTTTACTGTTGTCAAGAATTTATTTTTTATTTATATAGTAAAATGCAAATTTAATTTTTATAAATGGAGAGAATTGAAGGAGAATTAATTTAAATAAAATAAAATTTTTTAACAACATTTTTTGGGATGCAAGTGCAATATTATTTTGGAGGTTATTTCTGTCGAAGCAGCTAAGAGATATAAGAGACATTCACACTTCCGCTGAGATGTTGGTAATGATAAATTAACCGTAGCAAAACATATTTACATAAGTACTGCTCATCTCAAAAACAGTCAGAAAATTCAAACAAAAACATATACATAGGTTTGTAGATTCGAATTTTAGTCCAGCCATGAGTCAAGAAATTATTTTTTATTTATTACTATTAACATTGACATTATATTTATTTAAGAAAAATATAACAATAAAATAATAATTTGGTTTTATTCGGTCTCAAATCCGCGCGAAATATTTTAAAAAGTCAACACGCTCGTGGTGACCGTGGCATGCAGGTTAAGTATGTGGCTTAGCATGCTTGGAGCCCGGGTTCGATCCCCAACCGCGGCGAAAAGTTTTTTTCAATAAAAAATTTGTCTTACCGGTCTTCACCTCTCTGCAGACAATGGCAAACCTCAGAGAGTAAATAATGCCACGTAAAGCTACTTGAGAACATGAACTTTAGCCGTTCGGAGTCGGCATAAGACATGTAGGTCCAGTTCTCGGTAAATTGTGTGCAAACATTTCACAACGCATACAACACAATTGATCATAAGAAGCTCGGTCAAAGTCCTTTCAAGAAATGGCCAATTTGTTTTTTTTTTTTTTTTTTCAACACGCTCGAGCAGTACAGAATCATAACTAAAATATTTGTAAGAATTTAAAACATGAGTTTTGCAATAGTTGCTCAGAGAATCTGACACAATTCTTCACAAAAAATACGGCTTATGAAATAGGTCTCAAAATGCATGAGCCAAAAAAACCTTAACGCGTGAATTGTGGAATGTGGTGTATGGGAACAGTAACCATGTGTTATGCACAGTGTTGCCAGAAGAGGATTTTTCCCCATATTACGGAAATTTTCGACCTAAAAAGGAAAACGTGAAAAACAGACTTGAAAACGGGGAAAATGAGGTTGAACACATTTTTATGTGAACAATTTTAGTTTTCAAAAAGTCAGTAAAATATTTTGTGAATTTTACTTTTCATATATTTCAATGTTGAAATAAATTTTGCAATTATCTGAATCAACCTGAAATTCTATTTGAATTAAGTAGAATTATGAAACGGGAAACGTTAACTTAAATGCAACTTTGATTGCAATCTGAACTTTGATTAATTTTATATACCTCGGCGGCACATCTTCATCCGATGTTCCAAATTTTCGATGACGCTGAGGTTGAGGTTCTATTTCACCATCCCGTTAAAACCTAATATTGTCCACATCAATATCTTCCAATTCGGGCCATAAACAGTTCGTTATTATCTCTCAATGGCGAACACCATTCACAGTAACTGCCTGACCGGCCTCATTTTGGAAAAAATACGGCCCGATGATGCTGAAAGCCCATAAACAGCACCACATACCTGAGGGACTTTTGTTTCATTGAAAAGTCGCCCTTGTGCTGTCCTCTTTTAATAAAGGTATATATCTTCATTTTTTGTGAAAAGACGTTAAATATTGGGATAACTTTATATTTTTGAATCATGAATAACAGGATTGCAACTAATCTACATATATAATTAATAGGCTAAGGTTTTTTTTGTGACTTCAACTCCTCCCACACCAATAGACCGATTTTATCGATTCAGATGTCATTTAAGCAGGTTTTGACTGAAATTGTGCAATCCACTTTTAAAAATTGTGATTTCACTTCAGGGGGTTCCGAACCTTTTAAAACAGAAATAAAATTTTTGTGCAAAAATCCGCTATTTAATCGATTTTAAATTTAGTTAAAGAAGAGCTTATAAATTGATCGAATTTTAATTTTTTTCAAAACTAAAAATTTTTAACCAAAATTATCTTTTATGCATTCCTCAAATGTCAATTGTCCGAAAAATGCAGTTCCAAAATCAAAAGTTCCACTTTCCGAGCAAACAACTCAGTCAAATATAACAAAAAAAAAAAAAAAAAACAAATTGGCCATTTCAGCCCTTGAAAGGACTTTGACCGAGCTTCTTATGATCAATTGTGTTGTGTGTGTTATTAAATGTTTGCACACAATTCACCGAGAACTGGACCTACATGTCTTATGCCGACTCCGAACGGCTAAAGTTCATGTTCTCAAGAAGCTTTACATGGCATTATTTACTCTCTGAGGTTTGCCATTGCTTGCAGAGAGGTGGTGACCGATCAGAAAAATTTTTTATTGAATAAAATTTTTCGCCGCGGCTGGGGATCGAACCCGGGCTCCGAGCATGCTGAGCCACACACTTAACCTACATGCCACGGTCACCACAGTCAAATATAACGGTTTTCAAAAAAAATTTTTTTTTGTTGGGTTTTTTTGAGTTTTTATATTGGAATATCCCTAAATTGATATTGTAGGTCTTCTGTAAGTATTTTTAATTAATTTTTTAATCATAGCTTAGTAGTAATTTTTTTCCTAAAATCTATTTTATAATTTGTTTTTATTTAAATTAGTTATGTTTTATAGCTTTAAAAGTTAAGCAGCGATGTTGTTGAATAGTAATAATATTTATCTCGGTAGGTATATTAGTGTTAGTCCGTCTTTCGTATTTTGACAGTTTCATTTAAAATTGTAGTGTCAGATCATAAGTTTTAAGCATTCAGATCTTTTATATCATTATTGAGACTGAATATATCGTTATTGAGGAAAAAGTTGCTTGAATAGAATATCATAAATTAAGCGTCTATAATGTTGCTAACATTTAATTTATATTGAATTGCTCGAATTCGGGCAACAGGTTTACTAGTTGTTGTTAAAATGTTCAATATGAAACATGAATGAATCTTTTCAAGTTATTTTATGGATGTGTCTTTTTTGTAAAGTATATAATAAAAAATTTTTTATAAAAACAAACTTTCAAAATTTGCAAAATAAATGTTTCATCTTTTTTTTACCGTTCAGCTGGTGTTATTAGTTTTTCGAAATTCTACTTATGAGCTTATAAAACTGTTAATATATGAAAACCTTAATAAAAATTCTAAAAAAAATTATCCATAGTTGACCTATTAATGAACCTGACTGACCTTTTTGACTTTTTCCGTTCCTTTCATTGTTATATCGAGCCATAACCGCGAAAAAGATGTAACCAGCAATTTACAAAAATTTCTTTTCTTATTGAAACTTATAATTTATTTCATTATCAATAATCTATAATTATAATAATAATAATAACAATAATATAATTATTTATATGCAAGGATTGTTTTAAAAAAATTGTCGTAACTAAAAATCTTATGTCGAAAATAATTAAAAGAAATCTTCTTCTTTAAAATTTTAGTTTTGATGATTACATCATTTTCACGGTTATGGCTTGATGTCATAGTTACCTTTTGCCAAATTTTTCGATATTTTTCCTCACTTTGATGTTTTTTCAAACCGTGTTATTTATATATTTTTAAATACAATCACTTTTTAGATCTGCTTAACAGAACAATTGCATGTCGAAACAAAGGTCAGCTCATAAAATCTTTACTTCTGATACCACAGAAACTAACCACTTTATTATGAGTGTTCAAACGAAAAGACAGTTTAAATAACTTCAAACTGTTTGAAGGTCAACAGGTCATTGGGTCAAATTGTAAAGTTTTATTTGCAGCTTACTTTAACACATCGCTGATTAAATTTTAGGTTTGCAATTATTTGTATCTTATTCGCCCTTCCTTCCCCTCACACACACAGTACCCACTTAATTTATTGCTTGGTTTTTTATGTGTTATTCTATTCTCTAGTTTTTTGGTCTTTGTTTTATTTTGATCTTATATTCATTTATTTATTTAAGAAAGTTTTGTTTTCTTCTTATGTTTTTGACCTTTTTTTTTATTTCGACGAAATGGTAAGAATATCATTTTTCAGCAGTGCCTATGTTTATCTTCTTCATCTTCTACTACTACTACTATTACTGCTATGCCATCCATTATTTCTCACTTTCTGTGGTTCTTGTTGGCATTTCTAGGGAATCTTTTTACTCGTATGATTTTTGTGCGCCTTTTTGGTCCATTAAACTTTAACGCACATATACAGTGCGATCTAGAAAAAGAAACAAACCACAACAAAGTACGCATTAATTTTGTTGTATTTAATTTGTAAGAGTAACAAAAATATCTTAACAAATCTGACCTTAATTGGTAGGAACTTTGATAATCAGTTGAATTTGTTGCAATAAAAAGCTTTTAGCGAGAGTTCAAAAAGTTCTGCTAAAAATGCACAACAGCGTGCAAAAAAATGGCAACTGTTGAACTGAATTTGAAGAAACAGATTGAAAATAAACAGATGGAAGAACAAATTGGCTATTTTTAATTATTTTCAAAAGAACATTCAATGAAATCACTTGCAGCAAATTACAACGTAGCTGAATTTTTAAATATTTGGTTGTAAAAAAATACATGTAAATTTTCTGCACATCACTGTTAGGCTCGCATGTCTATTTTACCCTTCATTAAAAAGTCTGTTTTTGCAATTTTAAGTATTACTTTTCGTAAAGATGGCGAAAGTTGATGCTTTTTTAGCAATTCGTTCTTATTTATATTTTATTATGTACTTTGCGTTGTCCTTGTCGCTGCTGTTGTTGTTGGTATATATGTGTTGTTCTTTACGAAAACTGCTTAGCACGCTGATTGTTTTGAAAAAACTTGTAGATAATTTGTACTGTTTTTAATGCTGCATGAAGACATTACAATAAACCATAAAAAATTAAATTAAAAACATTTTTTACAGCGTCATGTATGGGAAAACAATATCATGAACAAGATTAAAGTTATGGCATTGAATATGTGTCGTTTTAGTGGCATGAGCATCAAAAGTTTGGCTGTACACGCAGAAAAATGACAACTAAAACAAATTCTGTTTGAAAATTTTTGGTAATTAATGAAAATCAAGAAAATTATAATTTTAACAGATAACGCACATCATGTCCAGTCAAATGAAGTGAAGTTAATGTCAAAGTCTAAGTCTAAGTCTAAGTCTAAGTCTAAGTCTAAGTCTAAGTCTAAGTCTAAGTCTAAGTCTAAGTCTAAGTCTAAGTCTAAGTCTAAGTCTAAGTCTAAGTCTAAGTCTAAGTCTAAGTCTAAGTCTAAGTCTAAGTCTAAGTCTAAGTCTAAGTCTAAGTCTAAGTCTAAGTCTAAGTCTAAGTCTAAGTCTTAGTCTAAGTCTAAGTCTAAGTCTAAGTCTAAGTCTAAGTCTAAGTCTAAGTCTAAGTCTAAGTCTAAGTCTTAGTCTAAGTCTAAGTCTAAGTCTAAGTCTAAGTCTAAGTCTAAGTCTAAGTCTAAGTCTAAGTCTAAGTCTAAGTCTAAGTCTAAGTCTAAGTCTAAGTCTAAGTCTAAGTCTAAGTCTAAGTCTAAGTCTAAGTCTAAGTCTAAGTCTAAGTCTAAGTCTAAGTCTAAGTCTAAGTCTAAGTCTAAGTCTAAGTCTAAGTCTAAGTCTAAGTCTAAGTCTAAGTCTAAGTCTAAGTCTAAGTCTATGTCTAAGTCTAAGTCTAAGTCTAAGTCTAAGTCTAAGTCTAAGTCTAAGTCTAAGTCTAAGTCTTAGTCTAAGTCTAAGTCTAAGTCTAAGTCTAAGTCTAAGTCTAAGTCCAAGTCCAAGTCTAAGTCTAAGTCTAAGTCTAAGTCTAAGTCTAAGTCTAAGTCTAAGCCTAAGTCTAAGTCTAAGTCTAAGTCTAAGTCTAAGTCTAAGTCTAAGTCTAAGTCTAAGTCTTCTAAGTCTAAGTCTAAGTCTAAGTCTAAGTCTAAGTCTAAGTCTAAGTCTAAGTCTAAGTCTAAGTCTAAGTCTAAGTCTAAGTCTAAGTCTAAGTCTAAGTCTAAGTCTAAGTCTAAGTCTAAGTCTAAGTCTAAGTCTAAGTCTAAGTCTAAGTCTAAGTCTAAGTCTAAGTCTAAGTCTAAGTCTAAGTCTAAGTCTAAGTCTAAGTCTAAGTCTAAGTCTAAGTCTAAGTCTAAGTCTAAGTCTAAGTCTAAGTCTAAGTCTAAGTCTAAGTCTAAGTCTAAGTCTAAGTCTAAGTCTAAGTCTAAGTCTAAGTCTAAGTCTAAGTCTAAGTCTAAGTCTAAGTCTAAGTCTAAGTCTAAGTCTAAGTCTAAGTCTAAGTCTAAGTCTAAGTCTAAGTCTAAGTCTAAGTCTATGTCTAAGTCTAAGTCTAAGTCTAAGTCTTAGTCTAAGTCTAAGTCTAAGTCTAAGTCTAAGTCTAAGTCTAAGTCTAAGTCTAAGTCTAAGTCTAAGTCTAAGTCTAAGTCTAAGTCTAAGTCTAAGTCTAAGTCTAAGTCTAAGTCTAAGTCTAAGTCTAAGTCTAAGTCTAAGTCTAAGTCTAAGTCTAAGTCTAAGTCTAAGTCTAAGTCTAAGTCTAAGTCTAAGTCTAAGTCTAAGTCTAAGTCTAAGTCTAAGTCTAAGTCTAAGTCTAAGTCTAAGTCTAAGTCTAAGTCTAAGTCTAAGTCTAAGTCTAAGTCTAAGTCTAAGTCTAAGTCTAAGTCTAAGTCTAAGTCTAAGTCTAAGTCTAAGTCTAAGTCTAAGTCTAAGTCTAAGTCTAAGTCTAAGTCTAAGTCTAAGTCTAAGTCTAAGTCTAAGTCTAAGTCTAAGTCTAAGTCTAAGTCTAAGTCTAAGTCTAAGTCTAAGTCTAAGTCTAAGTCTAAGTCTAAGTCTAAGTCTAAGTCTAAGTCTAAGTCTAAGTCTAAGTCTAAGTCTAAGTCTAAGTCTAAGTCTAAGTCTAAGTCTAAGTCTAAGTCTAAGTCTAAGTCTAAGTCTAAGTCTAAGTCTAAGTCTAAGTCTTAGTCTAAGTCTAAGTCTAAGTCTAAGTCTAAGTCTAAGTCTAAGTCTAAGTCTAAGTCTAAGTCTAAGTCTAAGTCTAAGTCTAAGTCTAAGTCTAAGTCTAAGTCTAAGTCTAAGTCTAAGTCTAAGTCTAAGTCTAAGTCTAAGTCTAAGTCTAAGTCTAAGTCTAAGTCTATGTCTATGTCTAAGTCTAAGTCTAAGTCTAAGTCTAAGTCTAAGTCTAAGTCTAAGTCTAAGTCTAAGTCTAAGTCTAAGTCTAAGTCTAAGTCCAAGTCTAAGTCTAAGTCTAAGTCTAAGTCTAAGTCTAAGTCTAAGTCTAAGTCTAAGTCTAAGTCTAAGTCTAAGTCTAAGTCTAAGTCTAAGTCTAAGTCTAAGTCTAAGTCTAAGTCTAAGTCTAAGTCTAAGTCTTCTAAGTCTAAGTCTAAGTCTAAGTCCAAGTCAAAAGAATTGCCTCGCCAAGTTCTAGCTTCTGAATTGCTTCCGAAAACCTGCAATCAGCTACTTTTTGCGTGTTACTAAAAAGCTTCGATAGTGGTTTTTGACGTGCTTCTAACGAGCCTTGATAAGTAAAAGAAAACTTCGCGTTGCTGTTAAAGAAGGAGAGAGTCCTTAAATATTTATTGGGAGTGCACTGCATCTGCACTGCACTGCACTGCAACTTGATGCACTTTAACGCAACATACCTCACCGAACCGCTCCACAACGTAACTCAAAGCAAAGCAACGCATCATCACGCGCCGGAACTCACTGAAAAGCGCAACAGAAATCAATGCAATGCAACTTAACACAGCGCATCACTACAAGCCACAACGCAACGCACCACAATTAACTGTATCGCAACGCAACTTAATGCATTACAACACAAAGAAACTCAACGCTATGCAACGCATGACATTGCCCCGTAATTTGACGCAATTTTTTTCTATCAATTGCGCTTAACATCCTTCGATAATCGTTTTATGACGTGCTTCCACGAAACAGCAATAAGGCTGTAACGCCAGCCCGAAACATCCATAAGTGGTCCAAAATGCTCACAAAAAACTTCACGTTACTATTGTAGATGCACTGCACCGCAACTGCACCGCAACTTGATGTAATTTAACGCAACACTGATCACCAAATCGCATCGCAATGCAAAGGAACGCAACGCATCTCTACACACCGCAATTTGACCCAATTAACACTACGCACGCAATGTTACTTCACCCATTACAACACACAGCAATGCACTGCAACTAAACGCAACGCAAAGCAACTCAACGCCACATAACACAAAGCATCGCAACGCATAAAAACGCACCACACTAAAACACAACGCAACGTAACACATTTATTCAAACATTTATTCGCACAAGATTTTATTTGGAACTTCTGAACCGAATTGAACTTCGTACGATATATGTGATTGCGGATGAAAACGTTTCATCCTCTCTAAAATCACTTGATTATCGACGCAATGTTGGATCCTTAAGCCTGTTATGCATGAACTACTATGGGAAGTTTTTAAGGAAGGTACCGACCTGACTCCACGACTTCGAGTTTTTCCCAGGTCCAACAATTTTGCCTTGAAGCTTAACAGAACCTCGCATTACTCAGATAGTTTTTTCTTCAGTCGTACAACAAATTTGTGAAATATTCTCGCTGCGGATGTGTTTCCAACAAATGTCCACCGTCTATTCCTCTTTTTCCTCCCTCCAGCTAGTCTTTTACTCATCTTGCGAACCAACATAATGCTTTTGCATTTATAGGGGGATATATCCCCCTATATATATATAAACACACCGCAAATGAATGCACCACAACACACAGCAACATCAAGCAAGACAACTCATCACAACGCATTGGAAGTGAAAGTATTCCAATATTATTACGCTTATGTCCTGCTCAGACCACAGGAAAATTCAGTGCTATCATCAAAACAATTGTGTTCTTCTGGTCCTTAGATCCGATGCAAATTATGCGTAAATGCAATTTCTACTTTTTTTTTCAGTGCAAATAAAAAATAAAGTTTGTAAAAATTTCTGCAATTTTTAAATTTTTTCGACTTCTTTAAGTTGGTTTGCTGAAGAGTAAGAAAAACGCATCGCAACGCACCACATCTCCTCAAAACACATCACATTTAAAAGTAACTCATCGCACAGCAACGCATCACAAATTAACACATCACAACGTAACAAAAAGCAACGAAACGCACGACAATGCACATCAACAAGGCAACGCAACTTGACGTAGTTCAAAGCAATTCAAGGTCACGCAACGCAACGCGCCGTAACGTTACACACTTTAACATAAGGTGTCGGAGATAAATGCACTACAACGCACCTCATCGCACAAGACAAAACAATTAAGCGTTAACAAGCTAATGAACTTCAACGAAACCACAACGTAACGCCATGCAAAACAATGTATTACAACAGATAACGCAGCTCAATGCAACTCATACAACTCGTCTCTACCCAAAAAGTACCCTCCATCCAAACGCAATGCAACGCAACGCATTAAAAGCAAATCAACAAAAATAACCACACTTCATCGCAACACACTATAACGCAACGCAACACTCCACATCACAACGCAATGCATCTCAACGCAACTCACCGTATTGCAAAGCAAGGCAACCGTTCTTAATTTTGTCTAACAAACACATCGCAATGCCACGCAACACAATCGCAAAGCCAAGCAACGCAATAAAACGCAAATCAACGAAAATAACCTCACTTCATCGCAGCTCACTTTAATGTACCGCATCACAACGCAACTAAAAGTACCACAACGCAACACAACGAAAAGCAACCCATATATCCCATTCTCTATTTATTAGCTACCAGCTTTTCAAATTTTGATTAGTTTTTGGTCCAACAAGTCGTTATCAGGTACGAGTGCAGCTAAAAGCTCCTGGTGACATCATCAGCTACAAACTCGGCGATAGCATATTTACACGTTGCTTCTGTACGCATATGTTCTGGACCGGCGAACTGAAAAATAATGGACAATGATTCTAAGGAGCTTCGATTAGTTGCATTTGACATCCTTCAGTAATGTCCTTCTGACGTGCCTCCAAAAAAAGGTTATGTAGGGTGGAGAAATACCCTCGCTATAGCCATTTGGAAGCTCAAATATTTTTTGGTCATCGAACTACACCGCAACGTTACTTGAAGCAACTAAAAGCAACACGTCGTATCACAACACAACGCATTGCAACGCAAAGGAGAATAACCCAACGCATCAAAACAAACTGCTTAGCTAAACACGACGCAACTCAAAGTAACAAAATACTATGAAACGCAACAAAACTGACTGCACCACAACGCACTTCAACGCATAGCACCTTAATAGCTCAAACACAATGCTGCAAAATACGACCTTATGCGTTGCGTCGACCTCATCACGTAAAATAGCAAAGAAGGGGTAAATTACCATCTGACGCTTTGAGTAGAATAATGTTCTACTAGCTCGTGTGTTTGACATTCCATGGCTATGCAGGGTTGCAGATTACATTGAATATACTAATAAGCAGGGTTGATTTTTCGTTGAGAGATGTTAAAAAAACTATGCATACTTTAGACCTACGAATACGAAACGAATGTTGTCTCAAAAGTTTAAAAAACTATTTCCAGTTTTGAACAGTCACTTCTCAAATAAAAAACAAGTAAGGAAAGTCTACAGTCAGTCTAGCCCGACTATGAAATACCCTAAACCTACTTTTTCAAAATACAATAATAGTATTGAAAATGGGCGTGTCCGTAAGCGAATGAAGTCCATATTTTATTTGCATTTAAATTTTGATGACAAATTTATATACCAAGTTCTTGTAGCTCATATGCTTATGCCTTTATAGTATTTTCGCTATAGTGGGTTGTATACTATGTGGGCGTGTTCGTGAACGGATTACGCCTAATTTTGAATGCATCTTAGTTTTGGTTTTAAAAAAAAATACATACCAAATTTTATCTCTGTAGGTTACACATAAGTTTACTTATTGAATTTTCAATTCTTGGGTTGTATGGGAGGTGGACGTTTCCTTGGTTGGATGACATAGATTTTTCGAAACCATTTTCGTTTTGTTACAAAATACAAACGTACCAAATTTTTATCTCTGTGCGTTAAGCATAATGTTATTACTTGCGTAATTTTTGGGTTGTATGGGAAGTGGGCGTGTCCGTGGACAAATAACTTATATTTTTCAAAATCTTCTTTGGTTTGTAATAAAAAACATGCGTATCAAATTTTATCTCTGTAGATTAAACATATGCTTATTTATTCCCTGCAAACATTTGGAAGACGATTGGAAGATTAGAAGATTTGGCGACGCGCTAGCGATTCGCCTAAGGGTTCTTTGGAAGATTGATCGCTTTTCGATCGCCGAAGCGATGAATACGCGATTCTCAAAAAATTTAAAAATCTTCTTTCACTCATTCCGGCGATTGTTGGAAGATGGATCGCTTTTTGATCGTCCAAGCGATGAATGCGCGATTGACAACAAAATGTTCAAAATCTTCCTTCGCTCATTCCGGCGATCGTTGGAAGATTGATCGCTTTTTGGTCGCCCAAGGGATGAATGCGCGATTCAAAAAAATTTTAAAATCTTCCTTCGCTCATTCCGGCGATCGTTGGAAGATTGCTTTTTAAAAAGCTTCTCAAAATCTATCATTGTCATATGAAGCAGGCTCTGAAAAATCGTTTAAATTAATCAAAAAAATTAAACTTTTAAAAAATTTCGTGAAACTGGGATAAAACAAAGTCTGAAGAGCCCGCTAGTTCAAACATGCAACAACTTGTAACATTCAACAACGATGCTCTGCAACAAACAAAAACCCCTTCTGCCATTCGTTGGCGAATCGCTTCTCCTCCTCCTTTCAGCGAATCGTTCGCGACTCTTCCTGGCGAATCGCCTAAGACTCTTCTCGGCGATTCGTTGGCGAATCTTCCCGGCGAATCGCTTAAGACTCCTCTCAGCGAATCGTTCGCGACTCTTCCTGGCGAATCGCCTAAGACTCTTCTCGGCGATTCGTTGGCGAATCTTCCAGGCGAATCGCTTAAGACTCCTCTTGGCGATTCGCCGGCGAATCTTCCCGGCGAATCGCTTTTATGGCCTCAGCTGCTTACATTCGGCGATTCCCGGAAGACTCTCAGAAGAGCTCGCCGGCGATCGTTTCATCTTCCAAGCGATTCGCTGGAGATTCTCAGACGATTACAAATGTTTGCAGGGTTGAGTTTTAAATTTTTGGGTTGTATGAAAGGTGGGCGTGTACGTGTGCGAATGGCAAACATTTTTCAAAAACATCTTTTTTTTGGTATAAAAAATATACATACCAAATTTTATCTCTGTAGATAAAACCCGAGCTTATTTAGTGAGTTTTAAATTGTTGGGTTGTATGGGAGGTGGGCGTAGCCGTGGGCGGATGACATCCATTTTGCGAAGAAGTCTTTGTTTTGATATAAAATACATACGTACCAAATTTTATACGTGAGCGGATGACACCTTTTTTTTCGAAAACATAGGCGTGTCCGTGAACGGATTTCAAAAATATTCAATAGTGCTTGGGTCCATGTGACCATGTGTACCGAGTTTCATTCAATTTTCTCAACTCCTTCTTCTTTTCCAGTGTATACGGACAACACACTGACGTACAGACGGACGGAAGGACGGACATGGATAGCTGGACTCACGAGGTGACCCTGATCTATGCGTTACAAGCGTTTGCACAAAGTGAATACCCTGACCTTTCAGGTATAATATTGAAAAGGGTATAAAAATACGCATATATCTACATCGAAAGATAAAACTGAATATTTTGGATCGTTTGCTCTAACTTAAATTGGAAGGACTAATTTTTTTTTTAAATAATTTACTACACAAAACATATCTTGATTGAATAACATTAAATTTGAATCCATTAAAAATTGTATGATTTGGTAAATGAAAAGTTCTGTGGATTTATTCATTGCTTATTTTATTGGCATCATCGAAATAAGAGTCACACGATCTGTCAAAGCAACATTATGTTTTGAAAAGTTAGAGTTTGTGTGTTTTGACAGATAATATTGCAAAGTTTCTACAACACATGCCAAGGTTGCGCGCACCGCAACACAACACTACAAACGCTACAATGTAACGCAACGCAACACAAATCACCAAACTGTAACACAAAGCATTGCAAAGCACTGCACCGCACGCAACTTAAAGCAACACTACGCAACTTAACCAATCGCAAACCCACTTAATAAGCCCGGAACCTCCATAAGTGCGCAAAATCACCCTTCAGAAAACTTCGCTTTTTATTACTCTCTTCCCAAAGTTATTTTCTCGCAATTTGTATTCTGCTGGACTAAGTATTTTGGTTTTCTGCTTCGATATAATTCAACTCCCTTTTCCTTCCTTAATTTAACTTAATTTCTTCAAAAGGTTTGAAAAGGGCAACATTTTCTTTTAAACGGTATTAGTTATCACAGTTATAAAAACTCCCAACTCCCAAAACTCAACTGCCAAAAACTGTTAAAAACTTGAGGAAAAATTGAGGAAATTTTTTTTCTGCTTACTAGTCATGAAAAATAGTTTATTTGAAACAACTGGAATGTACTAAATAATATTGTTTTAATGCTGCAGAAATACATAAATGTTCCATCCAAGCATTCATAAATGTTGTGCAACTAAGCATGACAAACACACAAGCATTCATTATTTTTATGAACTTTTATTTAATAACACAGCATGTTGGCGGTACTCAATTTTAAATGTCGGTGTGTGTTTTTTGTTGAAGGGTGTTGCTGAAATTTTTGTACCAACTACTAAATACAGACACGCTTACATATTTTCTGTTTTACACATACATAAACACACGAAACTCTATTCAGCACTTAATAAAATGCCATTAATTTGTCGAACAACACTTCGAATAGAATTTCGAATGCTTTCGAATGCTAGCTAGTGAATATTAAAAGCATTGAAGCAATGTTTATTCGATGGAATTTCGTTGCCAACACTTTGGAATTTCTATGTTGATTGAATAAATTTGGGTGACCTTATTTTGTGACCAGCAATTATGGCAGTTTTGGGTTAATTGAATTTTTGGGCTGTAAGCAAAAAGCTTTGAAAAGTTGCAGTAAACAAGACATTTATTTATTTTGACAACCAGCCAGACGTTAGTTATAATGAAAAAAACCAAAAAAAAAAAAAATATCAGGTGAGAGGCAGAAAACAAAGTTTAAAAATTCAAAAGAAAATTATGAAGACCACCTCTTAATAATAAAATTTGATTCCCATGTCGAAATACTCTGATTTTTCTAACTTAATAATTTGTAAGAAAATAAATAAATACGCAAAAAGTTTTCTAAGACTCACAAAAACTTTTACAATGGTACATTTTTATTTATTTTTTTTTTTAACACAATTCCATTGCATGCAAACAAAATTTTCAAACAAAACTTACAACTTAATTTAAAAAGTGCAAAAAAAAAAATAAACAAATAATCAAAGAAATTTGTTAAATTAGCTTAAAATTTAGCAATAAAAGAATATCAAATCTTCAAACCAACACTTTAGAGTAAAATATGAAATAAATGAAAAATTTTTCTTAAGTAATTTTAAGAATTTGTTAAAGTAATTTTAATTCGGAAAAGAAATAAAAAGTATGTAAAAGTTTACAAGTTTGCAAAAGAAAAAAAAAACACACCTAATAGAAACAAATTCGAAACAAGTTAAAGAAAAAGTAGAAATATGACAGCAGTCATAGACACGTACGCTGGTATGTGTACGAGTACTTTAGTCTGGGTAGTTGATTTTAGCGTGATGTGCGTGCTAAGTTTAAATGTGTTTCTATTGACTTGAATTTTAACAACTTATTTCACCTGTCAACTTGTCGAAAAACTTATGAAAAATTTACGCTAACTTTGTAGCCAGCAACAAAGTACATTTAAACGGAAGGTCCAAACCAACACCAAGCAAATGAAGACAAAATTACACAAGCAAGTCAGATTGAACTTTTATATTTTGAAAAGCTTTCTAAAGTTCCAAGAATAAGGCATAAGATTTTTCTCATGAAAATTTTATAATATTGGAGCTGAACTGCTAAAGAGAAATTTCTCAAATATGGCAACATATTTTTTTAATCTACTTTTCGAGGAAATTATTTTGAAAAGATTTATTAACCGACTTCAAAAAGGAGGAGGTTCTCAAGTTGGTTGGTTTCTCTGTTTTTTTTTTTTTTTTTTTTTTTTTTTTTTTTTTTTTTTTTTTTTTTTTTTTTTGTGAATGTATGTACATCGATTACTCCTAAAGTACTTGCCCGATTGCCGTAATTTTTTGTCAACATATAGAGATTATCAACGCGGAGGTGCCCGTTTATGAAAGGGGGCGGTATTCGGAAAAGGGGCGTGTCTGTATAAGAAAAACACTGTATCTCAGTAAATATTGACACTACGGTAATAAAATTCACGATAAAATTACAAGGGCAAGCACAAGTATTAAAAATGACGATCACTTCAGTGGGCGTAATTCTAAAAAAGGGTGTGGCAATATTGTAAAAACTCTGTATCTCGACGAAAATTGACACTAGAGTACTGAAATTAAGTACAGAGGTAGGTACAATTATTGGAAATTACTATAACAAAAGTGGGCGTAATTCGACAAAGGGGTGTGGCAATATAAGAGAATTACTGTGTCTCGAATAATATTGATACTAGGGTACAGAAATTTATTACAAAGGTAGGAAAAATCACTACAAATTTTTGTAAAAAAAAAATGGGCGTTAATCGAGAAGGGGAGTGGCAATATTAAAAAAAACACTGTATCTCGATTACTATTGACACTACGATACTAAAATTAAGTACAAAGGTAGGTACAAATATAACAAATAACTGTCAGTAATGTGGGCGGTATTCGATAAAGGGGCGTGTCACTGTAAGAAAAACACTGTATTTCAGTAAATATTGACACTAGAGTACTAGAGTTAATAAAATTCACAGAAAAAATGCAAGGGTAGGTAAAAAATAACAGTCAATTAAGTGGGCGTTAGTCGACAAAGAGGTGTGGCAATATTAGAAAAACTCTGTATCTCGAATAATATTGACACTAGAGTACTAAAGTTAACTACAGGGGTAGGCACAGTTATAAAACAATTAATTTCAATACAGTGGACCTTGTTTGATAAAGGGGTGTGGCAATATATAAAATACACTGTATCGCGAATAATATTGACTCTAGAGTACTGATATTTAGTATAGAGGTAGGCACACTTATAACAAGTTATTGTGAATAAAGTCGGCGTCATTCGACAAAGGGGTGTGGCAATATTAGAAAACACTAAATCGAATACTGACACTACTAACTGAAAAAGTACAGACGTAGGCACAATTATTACAAATTACTACCGAAGAATTGGGCGTTATTCGACTAAGGGGTGTGGCAGTGTGTAAAAAACTGTATCATATTGACTTAAGGGTGGTAAAATTCATTGTTTGAATGGGTAGAACTATTGAAAACACTATGACAAAGAGTGTGATATTCTCGACAAAGAGGCGTGTCAATATTATAAACACACTATATTTCAGTCAATATTGACAATGGGGTCAATAAGACCAGAATAAGAAACGACAGAAAAGCATTTTTCCATATTATGAGCATAAATAATTGGTGTTTAATTAATTTATACACTTTTTTAATATATATCATTTTCTCTAAAAAGAAAGAAATAAAAACTTTTTAACAAAAAAAAAAACCTACTTCAAAATCACTAGAAAGTAAAAAATAATTTTAAATTACTTTTACTATTTATTTCTTGGTCAAATTTGTATTTTTATAATAAATATATTTATTTTTTTATGATAATAAGAGCTTCGAAGTCGGCGCTAATATAATCAGATTTTTTATGCAGCTGCAACACACATACAGCGTCACCCAAGCAGGATATTTACAAATAAAAAAGTCTTAAATAGAGTAGGGATGGCGAAAAAATCATGATTTTACATCAATGATTAGCGCTGACTAGAAGCTTTTATTATCATAAAAAAATAAATATATTTATTATAAAAATACAAATTTGACCAAGAAATAAATAGTAAAAGTAATTTAAAATTATTTTTTACTTTCTAGTGATTTTGAAGTAGGTTTTTTTTTTTGTTAAAAAGTTTTTATTTTAATTTTCAAGTGAAGCTTAATATGAATTTTGCTTTTACTTATATATTTAAACATGTGCAATGTTTGAGAAAAAAGCAAACTGATTAAATGTTATACATAAGGTCGCAATTATAGAACTATATACAAAATTTGTATTGCATTTAAATTTCAACGACTATGAAATATTAAAGATATTATTTAAAAAAATTTCTTTAACCATAAAAAAATAAAGTCGAGTACTCATGAAACGTATGGAATGTGCCTTTTTCTGATTTTTTTCGCTCCCCGTCCATTTTTCTGTTAGATTAAGGCTTAAAAATATGATATTAATAAAAAAATGGATGTGGATAGTGGACAAAAACCAATGTCAATGTCAATGTCAATGTCAATGTCAATGTCAATGTCAATGTCAATGTCAATGTCAATGTCAATGTCAATGTCAATGTCCATGTCCATGTCAATGTCAATGTCAATGTCAATGTCAATGTCAATGTCAATGTCAATGTCAATGTCAATGTCAATGTCAATGTCAATGTCAATGTCAATGTCAATGTCAATGTCAATGTCAATGTCAATGTCAATATCAATGTCAATGTCAATTTCAATGTCAATTTCAATGTCAATGTCAATGTCAATGTCAATGTCAATGTCAATGTCAATGTCAATGTCAATGTCAATGTCAATGTCAATGTCAATGTCAATGTCAATGTCAATGTCAATGTCAATGTCAATGTCAATGTCAATGTCAATGTCAATGTCAATGTCAATGTCAATGTCAATGTCAATGTCAATGTCAATGTCAATGTCAATGTCAATGTCAATGTCAATGTCAATGTCAATGTCAATGTCAATGTCAATGTCAATGTCAATGTCAATGTCAATGTCAATGTCAATGTCAATGTCAATGTCAATGTCAATGTCAATGTCAATGTCAATGTCAATGTCAATGTCAATGTCAATGTCAATGTCAATGTCAATGTCAATGTCAATGTCAATGTCAATGTCAATGTCAATGTCAATGTCAATGTCAATGTCAATGTCAATGTCAATGTCAATGTCAATGTCAATGTCAATGTCAATGTCAATGTCAATGTCAATGTCAATGTCAATGTCAATGTCAATGTCAATGTCAATGTCAATGTCAATGTCAATGTCAATGTCAATGTCAATGTCAATGTCAATGTCAATGTCAATGTCAATGTCAATGTCAATGTCAATGTCAATGTCAATGTCAATGTCAATGTCAATGTCAATGTCAATGTCAATGTCAATGTCAATGTCAATGTCAATGTCAATGTCAATGTCAATGTCAATGTCAATGTCAGTGTCAATGTCAATGTCAATGTCAATGTCAATGTCGATGTCGATGTCGATGTCGCTAACTAAAAGAAAAAGAGTACATATAAATCATTCGAAAACATTAAACAACTAAACTTCAACATAATTCTAATTCCAATTACTTGCTGGTTTTGCTCAAACCCGTTGTCAAACTGTTGGTCTGAAACAGCTGAATTCCATGAAATTTACGAAAAATTTTCATAAATATTTCTCATTCTCAATTACAAAGAATTCCATGTTATTCCATTGCTGTTGGACCATTTGATTTGATAAAAAAATTTGACGATATGAAGTGTGCTATTCACATTATTAATGTAGAGAGTGTGAGCATGTTTAGAAATGTGTTGAAAAAGCGATATTTAGCGAGTCGATCTGTCATTTCAGCCTTTTAAAAGGCATACTGGGAGCGATAGAAATCGATGTTATTACAAAAATTTTTTTTATAAATAAAATATTTGTATAGGAGCCCGCTTAAGGGTTGGAAATAGAGGTTATGTATGTTGAGATAGAAAAACAATGGGGGACAGCCTAACATATAACCCTCCTAGAAGCACCCTGGGAGCGGTGAAGTCCAATTTCCAAAAAAGGTCAGTTTTATATGGTAGCCCCTTAGGGGTTTAGATAGGGGGTAGGTATGTCCGAAACAATTTAATAAAATAAAATTTAATGGGGGTCGATCCAACATTTTACCCCTCTTGTAGCAATACTTAGGTAGTTATGGATGTTTTCGCAAAATTTTTTCACTTTTTACCAACCTTTAACCTTTGAGTGGCAAAACTTAACCCCTCACCACATGGAATTTTTTGTTTCAAAGGCATTTTTTGGTCGAACCTAAGAAAATTTAGTGTTCTTCGGTATCAAAATCCACTTACTAAAGATCGCCATACTTCACTCTTCCACCCCTTATGTACATACACATGAGATTCATGTACTTTTGTCATTTATATCATGAACTGTCATTGTTTTTCTCGTATTCGTCATGAATTTTATGAAATTTATACCTACACAAAAATTATAAATGATTCATGTTTCCCTTCAATTTGTTCATGATATATAAGAAATTTTTTATTGATTCAGGTATATTGTAGACTAGAGTGGGTCGAAAAAAAAATTTAAAAAAACCACCCCCTATTTTAAAGATGACCTGGAGAGGATTCCGAAAACAAAAAAAAAATTTTTTTTTGTACCATCGTAAAAACAGCCAAAATGTTATTTTTTGCATAACTTAAGCATTACATGTCAGATCATAAAAACTGTATGCCGTTGAAAAGGGCTTAATGAGCACTACATTGTCTTATTCGATTATTTTGACTTTTGAGGTAATTTACTTCTAAGTTATGCAAAAATACCATTTGGCTGTTTTTAAACTAGTAATCACCGAAGATGGATCACCTTTCGATCAACGAAGCGATCAATGCGCAATTGACAGAAAATGTACATAATTTTTCTTCGCTCATTCCGGCGATGGTTGGAGGATGGATGGCTTTTCGATCACCGAAGCAATGAATGCGAGATTCGAAAAATTTTCAAAATCTTCCTTCGCTCATCCCAGCGGTAGTTGGCAGATGGCTTTTAAAAATGTTTTCAAAATCTAGGATTGGAAAATGAAGCAGGCTTTGAAAATTCTTTTAAATTTATCAACAAATTTAACTTGTTAAAAACTTCATGAAACTGAGATAAGACAACGTCTGAAGATCCCGCTAGTTGAAACTGGCAACAAATTGTAACGTTCAACAACAATCTTAGCGATTCGTCGGTGAATCTTTCCAGCGAATTGCTTAATGGCCTCAGCTGCTTACATTCGGCGATACACGAAAAACTCTCTCAGAAGAGCTCGCCGGCGATTGTTTCATCTTCCAAGCAGTTCGCTGAAGATGCTCAGGCGATTGAAAATGTTTGCAAGGTGGCTTATGAAATGTTATCCATATTCTCGAGTTTTGTATATTTTGTACATTTATATCATGATTAGTTCATGTAAATTATGAAATTTGGTTATTGGACCAAATTTCAAGAATGCGGTTCGTGAAGATCATGTAAAAATTCGTAATTATTGTGAATTTTTTTTTTTTTTGGTTCTTTATATTCTGAGCGATTACAATTTTTTTTTGGCTTGGATATATGCTTCTATTAATACCACTACTATTACAATTAATTTAACTACTTAAGAATTAATCCTAATTGTCATCTCTATTTTTTATTGTACCATTTATACGAATCGAGTAAAAAGTCAATGAAATTCCATATAATTTCTATTATCAGCTGTTTTTGCAAAACATGTGGCAAGACGTAACGTTGGCACGTCATAATAAGTCTATGTTAGCAAAAAACTGAACTCCACACAAACAAAACACAATAACTAAAACGCATGGTGTTCAAAATGTGAGCTAAATAAAGTCAGCAAGTAGACAAGAAAATATATATAAAACACAGCACCAGCAACAACAACAACAACAGAACATTCATCAAAATGAATGTAGCATGTGTGTCTGTAAGTAAGTGGGTGACTGTGTGAGTGGAAAAGCAAGTGTATGTCAAATGGCAGAGTTGAATGAGTTAAAAGTATTTTACATATTCGCGAAAGAAAATTTTTTGAGCGTCTGTATGTGTGTATCTTCTGTTTGGTACAGTTTTATTTGAGTCTATGCACGTGTGTGTGGCACCCTTTTGCGGTTTCTCGGTCACTGTCAAAATAAAATAGTATTTGCAGTGCGTTCAACAGAATTTCATGCAGCAGCTCAACACATTAACGCACGGCATATATCATACCCCAGCTAGCATTTGGATGATCATTTTTTTAAAAATCACCATTATGAGTCATTTTTGACTCGTTTGTATGACCAAAAAATGATTATAAGTAACAACTGAAGAAGAACAAGAAAATAAATAATGCCAAAAATCACATTTTGCTATACAAAATGATCAAAAAATGATTGCAACGATCGTACAAGAAAAAAAACAGTAATGATCACATTTTGATCAACGTAATGATTAAAATGTGATTTAAGAACAACATTTTTTACAACAACTGTTTACAACATTATATGTTCATGCAATATTCGTGTTCGGTTTGCTTGTTTTGTTTGAATTTTTTCGCTCACACGCCATCAGGCGATTGGCATAATGGTTAGTGTGTTGGACTATGATGAGCGACGGTCCGCGTTCAAATCCCGGTGATGGAAAATTGGTCAATTTGTAATGAAATGCAATTTCCCCTTAAATTATTTGCTGGTATAAATTTTAATAAAAATAAAATAATATTAGAGCTGGCTTGAGAATTGAACCTGGGATATCAAAATTCATATCAAAATAACAAGCGCTTAACCAACTGAACCACGAAATAAAAATTTTGCTCGCGATCTAATTGTATACTTAGCTTACTATGAACTATATTTCATATAAAAAAGTGAGTGAATTATGACTGCAAAAAGCGATCATATTGTGGTCAAAAATACCTTCATAAATGAGTAAAAAATGACTAGAAAAGGCAACCACATTATGGTCAAAAATCACCATTAAAATGAGTAAGAAATTACTATAAAAAGCAATCATATTTTAGTCACAAAACACTTCAAAAATGACTGAAAAATGATTGAAAAGAATGACCATTAAAGAGTATTCATGAGGAGTCATCTCTAGGGTACCGTTTTCTCCCGACAACAGAGTCATATTTGATCAAAAAATGAGCGCGAATTTGATTGTTTTCAATCATTATGCAGAGTCAAATATGACTCAATTATGATCGAAATTTTCACAAAATGCTAGCTGGGACATGCCTTTTTCAATTGCTTCATTGGGTTGTATGAGTGTCTGTGTGTGTGTGTGTGAGGGTTTTTATGTGTATGCGAGTATTTCTGTGTATATGTGCAATGCAAATTAAGCTTGTTAATGCAACAAATTGAAAAATTAAACAGACAATTAAAAGCGGCACAAAACGAAAGCAATTTAATTAAAAACTAAATGCAGGTAGCTCTTAACCTTAAAGCGGTGACTTATACAAAAGAGCACACTAGTACGAATTGAAATATTGTCATTTTATTGTCATAATAATGTTGCCAAAAGTATTTGAAAAAAATTAATAATTATGTTTTAAAAGCTACCACCTAAGGTGTCAACAAAAGTAGTGAATTACTTATTGAATTAAAAAAATGAGCAATATAAAGCAGTTCATCATGTTTCAAAAACTCAAATTCATGCTTAAAATTAGCTAATTCTAAGAAATTCACATTCATTTAACAACACTTAAAGCGTTTTAAATGCTCGAAGACCGCTAGTAAAATTCTAAAAAGGCACAATTGTGTAAATTTGCTCCAACCAAGATTTCTTTCAAAAGTTGCTCACATGGAGCACGTGAACGCAAATTAAGCTATTATTATTCATAACGAGCAACTCGCATGAATAACTAAGAAAGAGTGGCCTTGAAAATTATTGTGCAGAAAATGCTAAATTTTTTAAATTTTGGCTCGTGTGCGTACATTTGCTCTCTTGTGCCTTTTGAGGACTAAATTTATTTAAATTATTTTATTACTTATTTCTTGTGTTAACGTTACAACAAATAAATCAATGTTGTACATTTATTTAATCATATTAAGAACACTCTACGTTCACACATAAACACACACACAAACATACCAGACACACGGACAATAACTGCACACAAAACACTTTAAGCACAAAAGCACCTGCAAGCCGTTGATAACGAATGGAATTCAACAAAAACTTCACTCCAAGCACTTGACTCCAGCAATACACACGCAGAAACGCTGACAGATATCGCATTTACACTCTCACGCTGCGACTCGCAACCGCACATACTTTCGCGCACTTTGCATTTGAAGGACACTCAATGGTATGTCGTGCCAGTATGTGTGTGTGTGTGTCGTTGAATGCTTCATATTTCTGCGAGTACTGCGTGCGGCATCAAATTCAACTACATGTAATTCAAATACATAGGTTGCAGCAACCACACACACACTCCCACACATTGTGGTTTATGAACACACACACACACACACACACACACACTCACACTCACTTGTTTGCTCAATACAACCAACTACCATTCATTGTTATTCAATAGAATTTCACGTTTATACAAATACCTCACGTGCAACGGATAATGCGTGATAAGATTTCTAATAACTTCATTAAAACTTTCGGTACCATGTTTTGAGGTGGACTCTGATGTGGTGGCATCGGTATATATAAAGCATGTAGCCTGATGAGGCTTTGACTGTATTTAGCGGTTTTGTTGTGTGAAAGTGTTGAATGTCCTTAGCATCAAACAGATTCCAAAAGCAGACAGCATAGATCGTTGAGCACAGAGCTTAGAGGTATGCGTGAGCTTCTCTGTTTAATATTGAGTATGCGCTGTGCTACAAGCGGATCTTTGCTTGTACATGTTTAATTAGAGGATGGATGTCTTAACGAAAAGCTTTTTCAGCGATATGAGCTGTGTGTGACGTGCTTGTTTGTTGCTTCAAACTCAATGGAATCAAAATGTACGAGATTGTGCGGTGATTTTTAAGAAGTTTTTACGTTGAAGAACAAGAAGCATCAGCTAACAGTAAATAAAAACAATATTTAATACTCCCAAAAAGTTGCTGTTTAAAATATTTATGTTTGCAAGTTGCCAAAAATTTACAAGCTACAAGAAATTAATACAACTAAAAATTTTTGACGACTTCTCCTTTTTAAATGTGATAATAAATATTTCTACCAATTTATATATATCAAACGGAAATCTACTATTTATCTATGCAAAAATGTCAGAAATCTCCCCAGACAACCCCGAAATAATTATATGTACATATTTTGTAAATCTTCTTCAGTAGACCGGATTGAAATTTAGATTCCGCCGGTCGGGATCTCAAAAGTTAAGGGACATCATAAAAATGAGTTCTACATACTTTCTTTTAAATCGAAAATTAAAGCGGTATATAAAAAGATAGAAGAACTTAATACCTTTTCAACAATTACAATTCCACGTTAATCTAATAAAAAAGGTGTCTTTTACAGCGGTTTTAAAAACTTTTTAAAAATAGCAAAAATGCAGTTTTTGTTGGTCAATAAGAGTTATATTGAAACAAAATTCTAACAACTTTTTTATGTCAAAATGTTGGTATGAGTATGAAATTTAATATTTTAGCAGAAGTGGGTATGCGTTGTGTGAAAAATAAAAAGTTACAAGCAAAAACATATATTTTTTTGCCAATAAAGACCTGCAGGAGAATCAAAATTGCTTCGGCGAATTTGCTCTGATTTGGAAAAAAACGTATGCAGAAATGATTTTAATGAGTTTCTCTAAATTTTGAGACCCCAACCGGCTGACATTATTTTATCCATACAAGAATAGCCCGGCCTATTCTTCAGTCAGACATTAATCAGAAAATATGACAATCATGAAATTATGAAATCATTTTTAAGAAAATATGTCCTCAAACGTTGCCATCTTCGAATTGTAATGCGCTTGCTGATGTCATAGAAAATTTATTAAATCTAAAGAACAATTACTTCTGAATAATTCTGAGCTTCTGAGCATGATGTATAGCTTTCTTTTGTTTTTAAAAATTCTCGAATACTTTGGCTTAATACCTCTGTAGAGAACTATTTTCCAGCTTTCAATAACTCTAATTAAAAAATTTAAACCTTAAAGTTCAAAATCACACTTTTCCATTCTTAATTAAAAACAAGTAAAGAAAGTCTAAAGTCGGTCTAGGCCGACTATGAAATACCCTAAACCCACTTTTCAAAAACAAAAAAATTTTTATTGTAAATGGGCGTGTCCGTGGGCGCATGAAGCCTATATTTTATATGCTTTTAAATGTTGAAGAAAAATGTACACATACCAAGTTTTATTCCTGTAGCTCACAGTTAATGCCTTTATTATGCTTTCGCTATGGGAGGTGGGCGTGTTCATGGACGGACTACTCCCAATTTTTGAACACACCTTAGTTTTGGTATAAAATACATACATACCAAATTTAATTTCTCTATGACAAACAAAACCTTATTTATTGAGTTTTAAACTTTTTGGGTTGTATGGGAGGTAGGCGTGTCCGTAGGCGGATGACGTCCATTTTTCAAAAACGTCTTTGTCTTGTCATAAAAAACATATGTGCCAAATTTTAGCTCTGTAGGTTAAACATAGGCTTAATTATTGCGTTTTCAATTTTTGGGTTGTATGGGAGGTAGGCGTGTCCATAAGCGGATGACGTCCGTTTTTGAAAACCATCTTTGTCTTGTTATAAAAAACATATGTGCCAAATTTTAGCTCTTTAGGTCAAACACAGGCTTATTTATTGCATTTTCAATTTTTGGGTTGTATGGGCGGTGGGCGTGTCCGTGAGCAGATGACGCCCATTTTTCGAAGACATCTTTGTGTTGATATAAAACACATACATATCAAATTTTATTGTTGTAGGTTAACTATGAGCTGAGTTATGCAGTTTTCAATTATCGCGTTGTATGGGAGGTAGGCGTGTCCGTGGGCGGATGATGTCCATTTTTCAAAAACATCTTTGTCTTGTCATAAAAAACATATGTGCCAAATTTTAGCTCTTTAGGTTAAACAGAGGCTTATTTATTGCGTTTTCAATTTTTGGGTTGTATGGGAGGTGGGCGTGTCCGTGAGCGGATGACGTCCATTTTTCAAAGACATCATTGTGTTAATATTAAACACATACATACCAAATTTTATTGTTGTAGGCTTATCAGGAGCTGAGTTATTCAGTTTTACATTTTTGCATTGTATGGGAGGTAGGCGTGTCCGTGGGCGGATTCCAAAAATATTCAATAGTGCAGATCCTTGGGAGCTTGTGACAATGTGTACCAAGTTTCATCCAATTATCTCGACTCCTTCTTCTTATCCTGTGTATACGGACAACACACAGACGGACAGACGGACGGACGGACGGACGGACGGACGGACATGGATAGCTTGACTCACGTGGTGACGCTGATCAAGAATATATATACTTTTCTATACCGGACTCGCTTCGTTCTATGCGTTACAAACGTTTGCACAAAGTTAATATACCCTGACCTTTCAGGTTTAGGGTATAACAAAGTAAGCATTAAAACAAATTTCAATATAAATCGATTCGAATCGATTTATGATGTAATCTTGATAGAATAACAAGCTAGGCGCATATTGGAGAGGAAGTGAGCTAGATGTTAAAATCAGCTGTTCGAATTTGAGTTGTTCTAACTGTTGTTGTTGCCTTTTCGTTTGACGTTTATAGCACCTCACAGCATTGTTTGTGTAAAACTAGACATTTGAGCAGCCATATTAATATGAGCCTACCTTATTATTCTATCATGGAAGAAATGACAAATAAACTAGTAAGGTATATCTTCGATTTGGCGGAAGTTAAAATACCCCCAAGGCCAATTCGTAAGTGTAAAACAATCTTAAATTGTAGCTCTTTTTGTATGAGATTTCAAAAGATTTAACTATTTTTATGACGTCTAAAATATGTACATACATATCAAATTGTTTTCCAGCAGCCTAAAGATAAGCCTTTTTATAAAGTTTTCAATTTTGGGGTTGCATGGAAGGTTGGCGTGTTTGTGGTTGTTTCAGTTTTGAAGCTCAAATATTAGTCTCTTTATTATAAAGTTTTCACTATTATGACTTCAATGGGAGATGAGCGTGTTAGTGGATTGATGTCGCTTATTTTTCAAACTTCAGTTTTCATATAAAGTATACAAATACTAAATTTCAGTGTTGTAGCTTAAATTTAAGCCTCTTTTAGAATTTTCAGAATAGTGGGTTCTATGGGAAGTGGGTGTGTCCGTAGTCAGATGTCGCTAATTTATTTCCAACATTTAGTTTTGATAACAAATACAAGCGTATCCAATTTTTTGCCTGTAGCTTAAAGTGAAGTCTATTTATAAAGTTTTCACTTTGGGGTTGTATGGGAGGTTGGCGAGTTCGTGAATGGATGACATCCATTTTTCTAACACGCCTTGGTTTTGATAAAAAGTGAATAAATACCTAATTCTATTTATTTAGCTTCGACAGAACCCTTTTTATATAGTTTTCAGTTTTTGGGTTGTATGGGAGGTGGTCGCGTTAGTGGGTGGATGACGCCCGTTTTTCTACCCCACTTTAGTTTTGACAGTTAATGAACAAATATCGAATTGTACTTTTGTAGCTTGAATAGAAGCCTATTTATATAGCTTTCAATTTTGGGTTTGTATGGGAGGTGGGCGTGGTCATAGGTGGATGACGTCCATTTTTCTTACACGCCTTAATTTTGATATAAAGTGAATAAATACCTAATTTTATTTATTTAGCTTCGACAGAAGCCTTTTTATATCGTTTTCAATTTTGGGGTTGTATGGGAGGTGGGCGTTTTAGTGGGAAGATGACGCCCATTTTTCTAAGACATCTCAGTTTTACCATAGAACACAAAAATACAAAATTTCAGCATTGTAGCTTTAATATTAGCCTCCTTATAGAGTTTTCATAATTGGGGTTGTGCGGGAGGTAGGCGTGGTTTTCATCCCATGAAGCCCATTCTCGAACTTGATCTTCGTTTTTTAGAAAAAAGCTTAAATATGAAGTTTCATTACGATAGCTTGAAAATTACGGCTGTAATCGTGACGACAGACAGACGGACAGTCGGACAGACAGACGGACATTCATGCTATTTATGTCCGTCTGTGTGTTGTCCGTATACACAGGTTAAAAAAGAAAGAGTTGAGATAATTGAATAAAACTCGGTACACATGGTCACATGGATCCAAGGATCTGCGTTTATGAATATTTTTGGAATCCGCCCATGGACACGCCTACCTCTCATGCAAAGCAAAAAATGAAAACTGCATAAATATGCTCATAAATAACCTGCAACAATAAAATTAGGTATGTAAGCATTTTATATCAAAAAAATGTGTCTTGGAAAAATGGGTGTCATCCGCCTACGGACACGCCCACCTCACATACAACTAAAAATTAAAAACTCAATAAATAAGCTCATGTTTAACGTATAGAGACAAAATTTGGTACATATGTATTTTATATGAAAGTAAAAACGTCGTTGAAAAATTGATGTCATCCGCCCACGGCCACGCCCAACTCCAATACAACCCAACAATTTAAACATCGATAAATAAGTTCAAGTTTAACCTACAGAGATAAAATCTGGAACGAATTTATTTTATATCAAAACAAAAATGTTTTCGACAAATGGATATCATCTGCCCACGAACACGCCCACCTCCCATACAACCAAAAATTAAAAACTGAATAAATAAGCATGTTTAACGTACAGAGCTAAAAATTAGAACGTATGCATTTTATATCAAAACAAAGACGTCTTGATTTTGAAAAATGGACACGATTTGCCAACGGACACGTCCACTTCCCATACAACCCAAAAATTGAAAACGGAATTAAGAAGATTATGTTTAACGTACAGAGATAAAATTGGGTACACTAAGAAAAAATCAAACAAATTTAAGCTTGAATTAAAACAAACCCTGCTTGAAAAAGCATCGAGCACGATTTTGAGTTGTTTTAATCAAGTTTGTGCTTTAGTTAAGTGACCAAAAGTAGTCTTATTTCGAGCACAGACTTGCTTGAAACAAGAATTTATGTCTTGAAAAGACAACAAAACCAGATGTTGTTTCTATTTAAGCAGCTATTGAATCATAGATTGGAATCGAAATTTAATAATGTATTAATTAAATTAAAATTTTTATACTTACACCGGAGGGATTCGAACCTATGTCCTCCGGGTGCCAGTTATTCACTTTTCCACTGAGTTGTCGGTAACAATAATTTAGCCGTAGAAAAACATATTTAAGTACAGTTCATCTCAAAAGCTGTCAGAAAATTTGAACAAAAATAAAAAGGTTTTTGTATTTGTTAATGAAATTTTTAGTGCATTCATGAACCCAGAAATTGTTTTATCCTCTGTTGCTTAAACAAAATATTATAACACACTCGACCACCAAGGCAATGAATTTCGTTGCTTCTCCAATATAAAATTATACAGAACAGAAATTTGAACAATTCATTGTTTGAAATAAGTATGCATTTATTTAAAAAAAATGCTAAATTTCTTTCTGTTGTTAAAAAAAATATTACAAAAACATATTTCGGTTGTAGTCGGGCTTAAATCCGGGCTCGTGTAGTGTTTTATTTACTCAACACACTCGACCACCAAGCCATCGACCACCAGAATAAGAAAGCATTTGTTTAAAAAAATCATGCTACATTTTCCTCTGTGTATGGTTGTATTTTATAACAAAACGAAGATGGTTTTGAAAAATGAATGTCATCCAACTATGGAAACGCCCACCTCCAAAACAACCCAAAAATTTAAAACTCAATAAATAATCTTATGTTTGACCTACAGAGATAAAATTTGGTATGCATGTACACGAACACGCCCACCTTCCATACAACCCAAAATAACGAAAATACTATGAAGGCATTAACATGTGAGCTACAGGAATAAAATTTGGAATATTTATAAATGCATGTACATTAGACCGGGTCGGTCCCCATACAAAAAAAATAAGCTTGAAAAGTCCGCCCCTTATATGAAAGCTTACCTCGAGAGAATTACGTGGGCATAAAATTTTTTTTTTTAGGCACCCTGAATGAACCGCCAAAACCGTTTTTTCGTTATAACTTTGCTTCCTTAAGTCCGATCTTCAAATACAATATATCGTTAAAAAGGTATTAATGAACCCTACAATTGCTTTATAGGCTCCATCAACCTAAAACCTCAAATTCGTAAAATTATTTCAGTTACGCAGACTTCTACCCCCCTAATTGAAAAATATTTTTTCATAAATAAAAAGCTCTTAAAAAACCAACAAAGTTTGTCCTTGAAAGTTTTTAAATAAGTTGATAATCATACAAGTTACAACCGATTAAGTTTAGAATTCAAAATAACCATTATTTAAAATGTTATTTTAATTTCCTGTTAATTTTTAAGATTTTAAATTAAACAAAACCAAAATACAATCAAACACACTGTTAATCAATATTTTTTTAATATACAAAATTAATATTAAATATTAAAATCAAAGCAATAGAAACAACAACAAATTAAGTATATAAATTAATTACGTAATTTATTAATTGGATCAAACCAAATCTTTTCGAGATTCTAAGCTGCTGTATCGTTCGCGGCTTTCGAGTTTGGCGAAAATGTGTTCAAGACGGTTTTCGTCAGTTACTGCAAGTGCTGATTCACTTACAACATGCACGAAGCGTTCGGTGCTTTGCGAGTGACATGGAAAATCTGAAAATTTTAAAATATTAGAAAAATACATGTTATGATTTATTTTAAACAATTTTTACCGGGGATTTTTATTATTTTGTTTTCTGAGTATTCGAATTCAGCTAACTCATCATCCGTAAAGAATTGCAAGCACGGTGGTTCCGTGCTCTTAAATTTACTCCAATCAATCATTTTTGTAAAGCAATCGCTATCAAAATTTATTATTTCCTTTTTTGGAACATAAAATTCCCTGACCGATAATGGTGGATCATATCGCGCTGTTCTTATAAGCTGATATCCCTGCATACGTATTGCTTGATCCGGGTCCGTAATCATGGAAAGAAGAATATTTCATTGTTTCACAAGGAAGAACCCTTTCTTGGCCGTTCCAAACTTTGATCTATGGTAACTTGTTTGATTATCAACTTATTTAAAAACTTTCAAGGACAAGCTTTGTTGGTTTTTTAAGGGCTTTTTATTTATGAAAAAATATTTTTCAATTAGGGGGGTAGAAGTCTGCGTAACTGAAATAATTTTACGAATTTGAGGTTTTAGGTTGATGGAGCCTATAAAGCAATTGTAGGGTTCATTAATACCTTTTTAACGATATATTGCATTTGAAGATCGGACTTAAGGAAGCAAAGTTATAACGAAAAAACGGTTTTGGCGGTTCATACAGGGTGCCTAAAAAAAAAATTTTTATGCCCACGTAATTCTCTCGAGGTAAGCTTTCATATGAGGGGCGGACTTTTTAAACTTTTTTTTGCGACCCACTCTAATGTACATTTTTCATCAAAATTGAACTGCATATACAATATGGGCTTTTCTTTATGGGGCTATTATTGTATTTTGAAAGAGGATGTTTAGAGTATTTCATACCTATGAGCCAATGAGCGTGAAAAAGCCAATTTAGTTCTTTTTCCTTGAAAAATTTAAATCTTATTCTGTTTTTTGATAATTTTTATTAAAACCAAAATTAGTAATTTTTTGATATTTTGAAAAAATTGTGATCAAATACATATTTTTCCAGGCACTTAATAACAAAAAATCTGCAACAATAAAATTGCGCCAAAAGTAGTAATTTTAAAGGTTTGTGGAATCCACAAATTAATTTAGTATTATAATTAATTAGTATAATAAATTTAAGTATTTCCTTTGTAACGATATCCATTTTGTAAGGTTTCAAGATAGAAAGATTCATCATTTTTGGCCATGATACCATCTACTTTGAGCCACCGCAATGCTTTATAATCCCGTTGCTAATATCCGAAATAAGCAAATTAAACTTTTATGTCAACAATGAAGTAATAATTCAAGTATTTAATTATTTTTGAAATTAAATTTGTTCAAATGTAGCGTCATTAAAACGGAAACATCAACAGTGCTTGCCTCAGCTTCCACTTCCGTTTCCGTTTTAACTGTTAAAGGACACAACTTTGGGCATAAGTGTTAAATTTTGGTGAAAATTGTCAACTTTTTTTATTATAAAACATTTGCATGTATTCGCGCAGCAAGACAAACACTTACAAACGCATACATACATACATATACTCACTCGAACACATGTGCAATATTTACATAAATATGTCAGCAATAACAACAGCAACAACAACAACAACAACAACAAGTGCAAACAATAAAATTTGATACCCTGAGGTGATCTTTTTTTGCTGGCAACGCGCCGAGTTTTGCAACGCTTCTCAACACTGCCGAAATGAGAAAAGTTTTTGCGCTATGTAAACGATGTTGCGTACATGTATGTGTGTATATGTGTGTGTAGGTGTTTGTTAAGTGACGTCAGCATGCTTAAAGCAAGTGTTTAAGTTTTGCCATTGCATAAATCGTCATTTTAATTATGCATCCATGCAAAAGTCAGTATTACGAAAATTAATAACAAAAAAGCAGAGCAAAAGAAAAAAAAACAAACAAAAATATACCCTACAGCCTCTAACAACCAACAACGCATAAAATGCAACAATGAATGTCACGTGAGCTCTATTCAAGTGTCATTAGCGCTGTCGCACTCAATCCTACTCAATCCCACTTCTGCGCTTGCTGCCAACTTCTTAGAATATCTTTAGCAAAAGTTTTTCAATAAAAATAAAGTTGCTTTTTTTAGTTTGCTAATAATACGCCATAGAACGGTAATTGAAGGCACCGAAGGACACAGTGCCACAAAGATGACAAGAAGTAATGCGGTGGGTGTAGGCGACCGAGTAAGTCATGCTGTGCAACTGCGCAGCTATGTATTAAGCCTACACCCAGCTGCTAAATGTATGTTGCTAAAACTACTCTCATGTTGGTGTAGGTTAGGGGCCGCTTCGGTCCGAACATTATCCTTGGAATTTGGACATTGCTTACTGCGGCTTGCGTTCGTTTCATTTGAATGTGCAAAACTTTTGCTGGCCTTCAAAACTTATGAATAGCATGAAAACTTTCTTTGAAGTCAGTCTGAAACGAACCGTAATTTTCGGTTGATATCTTCAATATTGATTTTGTATGAATTTCATGAATTTCGTTGTGGATGCAAATAATTAATGTATAAGTTTTTGCAGCATGTTAGTTTGCAGTGCCACAAGGATATATGCCTATGTATTCGATTTAAGGTATCATGTTAATATTTTGCCGTTGTTGTTGTTATTGGAAAATATTTGTTTATTATTATTGTTATTAATAATTAAGGTATGAGTCCAAAGTTTCATGTTTTTACAGCTACTCAACTAAAGTTTATGAGCCATGTTAGCTTTTGTGGAGCACGGTTATGAGAAACAACAAACTTGTTTATATTCGAAATAAACTTGGAAGTTTCAACATCCTCAGAAAGTTTAAGCTATTTTTGTAGTTTTTATTATGTTTGCTTGGTTTTTGAGTTTTAATCTTTAAAAAATGTGGCAATATTGTTTCTTTTTTAATATTTTTTAGAACATCCTTGCAACGTTTATATTAATTTATTCATCTAGGTCTGACGGAATTTGAATGCTTGCAATAAATTTTTTTTAAAAAAATATTATGTCGTTGAAAATTGTTTACTTAATATTTAAGATAAGATTTTATCTGTTACATCTATATAATTAATAGGCTAAGGTTTTTTTTGTGACTTCAACTCGTCCCAGACCAATGAATCGATTTTATCGATTCAGTTATCATTAAATCAGGTTTAGGCTGTAGATGTTTTCGCTTCAAGGGGTTCCCAACCTTTTAAAATAGAAATAAAATTTTTGTACAAAAATCCGTTATTTTATCAATTTGAAATTTAGTTTGAGAAGAGCTTATGAATTGATCGAATTTGAATTTTTTTCAAAACTAAAAATTTTTAACCAAAATTATCTTTTATGCATTCCTCAAATATCAATTGTCCGAAAAATGCAGTTCTTAAATCAAAAATTCCACTTTCCAAGCAAACAACTCAGTCAAATTTCAACGGTTTTCAAAATTTTTTTTGTTTTTCTAAATGTTTGTTTAATTTTCTTTGAAATGTGTTGGCAATTACGGTAATTATTTTGCCAAATGTATTTTAATGAATTTTCTTAATTATGTCTTAAGTTGTTTAACGTGTATTTTTATCAAACGCCAAGACAGCGAAAAAAACTCTCTGAAATTTAAAGTTCTATATTTGGAAGCGAATATCTCTGCCATTGTTTTAAAAATTTCATTTATTTCTTTTTTGTATTTAATTGCAATTAATTGATTTTAAAATAATTGCAAAGTCTTTACCGTTAGTGTATTATTTATATTTTAATCATGGCCTCTAAAAAGAGTCCAATAAAATGAGCGTTTTCCCAAAAAATGTATTAAAAATTGTTTTTGTTGTAAAAATAAACAAATTTAAAATTTGCATTTTTAATTTTCTTTCATAGTATGCAGTTTATTTAAGACGAATTTGTTTTTTTTTTGACAGAAAAATTAATAAATACTATGTGTCATCGAAAAAACAAGTCAAGAAAAAACCCTATGGTTTTTTGCTCGAAATTATTTTTTTTTAAAATGTTGTTCTTATATTTTTTAAATCTTCAAGAAGCTTCAAAAACAATATTTTTGAAAAAAATTTCATTATAGCTACAACCAATTAAAAGTTATTTATTCTTATTTATTCTTGAACTTTTCATTGAAATGGTTTATTACATGGTGGGCTTCAAACCCAACGCACAACCTTTGCTTGATGGCCAAAGGAAGCCCGCCGCTCAGATTCGCCGCCAAAGTATATCGGTATGATAGTTTTTTGACGTTTCCAGGAGACACCACGCGTAGGTTTGAGTCGACTTGAGACGATTTCGACATGGATAATGCTGGCCTCGCCAAGTTGAGGCAGTCAGACACGTTGCCATGTGAAGATCGCCCCCTTATCTCCCATGGAACGGGACCTGGAATGTCCGAACCCTAAATTGGGATGGTGCCTCTATCCAACTGATTGATATATTGGAAAGATATAATTCTGATATCACTGCAATCCAAGAAATGCGATGGAAGGGACAGGGTTGCTTACGGCAAGCATCCTGTGATATCTACTACAGCGGCCATGCGGAGAAGCACGAGTTTGGATGCGGATTTGTAGTTGGCAAGAGAATACGGCATCATGTCCTGCGATTCACTCCTGTGAACGAACGACTTGCCATAATCCGCTTCAAGGCAAAATTTTTTAACATAAGCCTATATGTATACCCTAATATGTGCGCACGCTCTGACAGAAGCAAAAGATGACGAGACCAAAGAGAGTTTTTACGAGCGCCTTGAAGACGCATACGAGCGCTGCCCCCGTCATGACATAAAAATCGTGCTTGATGACTTCAACGCCAAGGTGGTTAAGGAAAACATATTTGGTCCAACAGTCGGAAAGTTCAGCCTCCACGACAACACATCCGATAACGGAATGAGGTTGATTGACTTCGCCGCAGCACGAAACATGGTCGTTAGTAGTACTAGATTCAAGCATCTCAATATTCATAAGGCCACTTGGCTGTCCCCTGATCAAAAAACATGCAACCAAATTGATCACGTTTTGATTGACGGAAGACACTCTTCCAGTGTACTGGACGTACGCACGATCCGTGGCGCTAACATAGACTCGGATCATTATCTTGTCGCAGCCAAGATTCGCACACGTCTGTGCGCAGCTAAGAATGCTCGCAATCCTACACAAAGAAAGCTAGACGTCGATAAGCTGCAGTCAAAACGGACGGCCGAAGCCTTCGCTACTCAACTCTCACTCCTGCTTCAAGAAAGCACTCCTCCGATCGACGATATATGCGGACAGTGGACGCACATATCCCACTCTATGCGTACGGCTGCCGAAGAGGTGATAGGCTACCACCGCCCTCGCCGAAACCAGTGGCACGCCCAGGAGTGTCGCGACGCCACTGCAGAGAAGGACATCGCCTACAAGCCACCCTGCAGTCGGCTGTAGCGCGTGCTGTTATGGAGCGATACCGAGAGAAGAGGAGGGAAGAGAGACGCATTTTCAGGTGAAAGAAACGAGAGGCGGAAATGCGTGAGTGCGAGAAAATTGAGATGCATGGCGACAGGAATGAGACTCGAAAATTTTTCGAAAAAATAAGACGCCTGGCCGATGGTTTTAAGACCGGAGCCTCTTCCTGCAAGGATGAGAATGGGAATCTAGTGACAGATATCCAGAGTACACTGATGCTATGGAGGGAACACTTCTCTAGTCTTTTAAATGGCGACGCTGACAACAATCCCGCCAGTGGAGATGATATCCCGGAAACCCCAATTATGGATGACAGCGTTGAAGTTCCGCTGCCCGACTATAACGAGGTCTTAACAGCTATAGCTCGGCTTAAAAACAACAAAGCCGCAGGAGCCGATGGTCTACCGGCTGAGCTGTTTAAGACCGGTGGCGAAGCTCTGTTTAATTGCTTTCACAGACTTCTATACAGAATATGGTCGGAAGAATGCATTCCAGATGATTGGAACCTCAGTGTGCTCTGCCCAATTCACAAGAAAGGCGATCCCACCATTTGCGCCAACTACCGTGGGATTAGCCTTCTAAATATCGCATATAAGGTCCTGTCGAGCGTATTGTGTGAAAGATTGAAGCCCATCGGCAACCAACTGATTGGACCTTATCAGTGTGGCTTCACACCTGGAAAGTCCACCATTGACCAGATCTTCACGCTCCGACAAATCTTGGAAAAGACCCTCGAAAAACAAATCGACACGCACCATCTCTTTGTCGATTTCAAAGCCGCCTTCGACAGTCCAATAAGAAGTCACCTATACTCCATCATGTCTGAATTTGGTATTCCTGCGAAGCTAATACGTCTTTGCAGAATGACACTGTACAACACCAGCAGCGCAGTGAAAATCGGGAAGGACCTCTCTCTTCCATTCGATACCAAGCGAGGTTTCAGACAAGGTGATTCCTTATCGTGCGACTTCTTTAATATAGTGATGGAGAAGATCATCTGAGCTGCTGACCTGAGACGCAGCGGCACAATTTTCTATAAGAGCGTTATGCTGCTGGCGTATGCTGATGATATTGACATCATTGGCCAAAATACGCGCGAAGTCAGTGCAGCATTCTCCAGGCTAGAAAAAGAGTCGAGTCGAATGGGTCTTGCAGTGAACGCAGATAAAACGAAGTATCTCGTGTCAACAAACAAACAGTCCCAGCGTCTTGGAAACCACGTCACTGTTGACAACACCTCCTTTGAGGTAGTGAAGGACTTTGTTTACCTGGGATCCAGCATTAACTCTTCCAACGATATCAGTATTGAGATTAAACGAAGGATAACTCTTGCCAACAGGTGTTACTTTGGGCTCAGTAGGCAATTGAGAAGCAGAGCTCTCTCTCGACGAACAAAACTGACGCTCTATAAGTCAATAATCATGCCCGTCCTACTATACGCATCACAAACCTGGACGTTGAGCAGCTCTGATGAAAGGACTTTGGGAGCGTTTGAGAGAAAAATTCTTCGCAAGATCTATGGTCCAATCTGCGTCAATGGCGAGTACCGAATACGATGGAACCACGAGTTGTATGAGCTATATGCCGACATCGATATAGTCAACGACGAAGCTCCAGCGAAAAAAAATATTGGATTCGGTACCCAGCGGTGGCCAACGCAGATGAGGAAGACCGCATCTCCGTTGGAAAGACCAGGCATTGGATAACCTGACGACGCTTGGAGTTTCCAACTGGCGCCAGCAAGCGCACGACAAAAGAGGCTGGCGCAAATTCTTTCAACTCGTCCCACGCGTACTGCGTAAGGGGAATATTAATTTTGTCACGACGTGTGTAACGCCCAGAAGGAGGCGTGGTAGGTATAGAAAAGTATATATATTCTTGATCAGCATCACCACCCGAGTTGATTTAGCCATGTCCGTCGGTCTATCTGTCTGTCCGTCTGTCTGTCTGTTGACACGATTACGTAATTTTCAAGATATCTCATTGAAATTTCATACTTAATTTTTTCTTTACAAAGCTAAGATCAAGTTTGAGAATGGGCTAAATCGGATGAAAACCACGCCCACCTCCCATACAACCTCAATACTGAAAACTCTATAAAGAGGCTAATATTTAAACTACAATACTGAAATTCGATATTTGTGTGTTCTATGTAAAAACTGAGGTGTGTAAGAAAAATGGACGTCATCCACCCACTAACACGACCACCTCCCATACAACCCCAAAATTGAAAACTACATAAATAGGCTTCTATCAAAGCTACAAAAGTAAAATTTGATGTGTATTCATTTGATGTCATAACTAAAGTGTGTCAGAAAAATGGGCGTCATCCACTTACTAACACGCCCACCTCCCATACAAACCTAAAATTGAAAACTTTATAAAAAGGCTTCTGTCGAAGCTAAATAAATAAAATTTGGCATTTATTCACTTTATATTAAAACTACGGCATGTAAGAAAAATGGGTGTCATCCACCAACGAACACGCCCACCTCCCATATAACCCCAAAATTGAAAACTTTATAAATAGGCTTCTAACAAAGCGACAAAAATAAAATTAGATATTTATTCATTTTATGTAAAAACTAAAGTGTGTTAGAAAAATGGGCGTCATCCACCCACTAACACGCCCTCCCCCCATACAAACCTAAAATTGAAATCTATATAAAGAGGCTTTTGTCGAAGCTACAAAAATAAAATTAGATATTAATTCATTTTATATCAAAAATAAGACGTGTTAGAAAAATGGGCGTCATCCATTCATGAACACGTCCACCTACCATACAACCCCAGATTGAAAACGCTATTAATAGGCTTCACTTTAAGCTATAGGCAAAAAATTGGATACGTTTGTTTTTTATATCAAAACTAAATCGTGGAAAAAAGTGGGCGTCATCTGACTACGGACACACCTACTTCCCATAGAACCCACTATAGTGCAAACTCTAAAAAGGCTAATATTTAAGGTCAAGTCGAAGATATACTTAACTAGTTTACTGCGTTTTTTTTTTAAATTAGTTATGTTTTTTTATAGCTGGAAGAGTTTAGCTGCGATGTTTTCGAATAGTAATAATGTTTGTCTCAGTAGTAATATTAGTGTAAGTCCGTCTTCGTATTTTGACAGTTACATTAAAAAACTTAGTGTCAGATCATAAGTTTCAAGTCAAACCATTCAGATAATGATCTGTAATATCATTATTGAGACTGAATATATCGTTATTGAGTATAATAGCTTCTTGAATAGAATGTCATATATTTAACGTCTATAATGTTTCTAACACTTAATTTTTTTGAATTGTTCGAATTCGGGCAACAGGTTTACTTGTTCAATTTTAAAACACTTTATATTATTTTAATATTTTAGATAGGATTCACTCTGTTACATTCAATTTTAAAATAGCTACTTCATATTATTTTCTTCTAGTTAATGTTATTGTTTTATCATGATAAGACTTCAAAAAGCCTTTGATTTTCCCATTTTCAAATGAGCTTCACATTTTTGCGTATTTTATCATTTTTAAATTAACTTCCTGGAACTTTCCTGGAACTTTCCTGGAACTCAAAAAATCTAAAGTTTTATTCTTTCCATAAATATTTTGCTACAAAATGCTTTAAATAACAAAAATACGCGTGTGCATAAAAAAAAACAAACGGATGTTTCTAGTGAGTCTCTGACTACTTTTCGACAATCGTACATATATTTTTCTAAATTTATAATCTAATTCGTAGTTAAACTGACAATTGTCTATAAAAACTCCTTTAACAAATATGCGTCATATATTTTCAAATGGATTATGTTCTAGCAAATAAAATGGAAATTTTCATATAAATTCATTTTCATATAAATTTTCATATAAATTTCATATAAATTTCATTATATACATGCCCGTCTGCTGAAAACAATTAAAATTGTCTCAGAACTCGTTTTAAGTTATTAACTCATAACTCTATTGTTTTGGAGCATTCAATTCTATGACATACTTTCTCTAACAAATTCCATCAAACTGCAACTTAAAATAAAAATTTCAGTCATGGCTCATTGCTGACATAATAACGCAGTTTTCTTTTTTCAATTCATCTGTTTATTTAAAATTCCTTTCGTACTTATAATAAAAGTATTACTTTTATAGTAATCTGCAGTCAGTGTCGTAACACAGTGATTAAATTTGAGGGTGACAGTTTGGCGACAACCATGTTTGATGATGATGAAAGCTCTAAACTACGCTGTCTGTTAAGTTTAGGATATTTGGCATCTGTTGTCAATAGTATCAACTGGTATCTCGCTATAAAATAAAGTGTTTTCAAAATACTTAATTCGGTGCCAAGTTTTAAAAGGCATCGCTCGTCACAAGTTAAAGCAAGAATATTAATAAGCATAAAGCTATGCTGGGTTCGAAAAAAGTTCGTATGAAGGATCGATCAAAGAATCAACATAAGCCTGGTGATAATGAGCCTACAAATTTTTTTGTTAATATTTGATATTATGTCAACCTTCAAAATCAAAAGTTTTTGAATATCAGATATCAGATTCTTCAGACATTATTCCACATACTCAGAAAAAAACACATACAGTGGCTCACAGCCACTTGAATTTTGAAGGTAAACTTGATTGATAGTGTAGAGAATCTGGGCATTCGTGATGTTTTCAAATTTTATCAAGACAATGACCCGAAAAATAAGTCGGGTATTGTACAAACATGGCTGATTTGGAACTGCCCGCATGTAATGAAACCACCAGCAAAGTCACCGAACATGACCTTGATTGAAACTTTGTGTTCCATTTTGGATTCAAACATTCGAAAACGTAAAATATCCAACAAATTCCATCTCAAGAAGCATTGGTTGAGGAATGGGCCAAAATTTCGCCGGACGTGACCTATAAACTGGTCGAATCCATGCCAAAGAGGCTCAAATTGGTTTTACATCAGAAGGGTGGTCATTAAAATTTATTTTTTTGATTCTAAAGTGAATTTTAAAATTGAATTTGCTACATGATTGAAATAAGCTGAGACACTGTTTTTTACTGCTTTTTACTGACGTAGAATTACGTCTTACAGCGCGGTTTGTATGAGGTCGTTTTAACAGATTTTTCAAGGTCATTAGGCAACGTTTTTGGCGAATACTTAAGGGTATACCTACAGCCTTTAATACTCTTCGTTCAAAGATAATATATATACTAAAATATCAGATATATCCTGCGCTGAATGAATATTTTACTTTGTCACTATTATATTAAAGTCACAAAATAGTAAAATATAAGAAGAAGAATACATGTTTTTACATCAGAAACATGAAACATCAGCTGCTCATGATATAAGGAAAGGAGGTAGCCGTGACAGTTCTTTTCGCTGCCTTCAGCGATGGGAATCTGTCAAAAACAGCTGATCAATTTTTGCAACGAAGAGAGAGAATGAATAAACAGAATGAAAACTGTGCAAATCATGGCGGACAGTAATGAAATAACACAATACTTTGTTTCATTCCGATATGACATGTTTATTTATTATAAAAATTCACAATTCAACTTATTAAATCACAATCTGTTGATAAGAGCACAATGTTTAATTTGTTATTTGTTCTTTTTGATTTCACTTCTTATTGCTTCATTGACCAGCGCTAAAATAGCAACGTTGCTGGAGCTGTCAAAAATTTTAGCAACGAATGGAGGGGAAATTCAGAGGCTGAAATGATGTATTAAAAACGATTAATTAACGCTAATAATGATCATTAGTAGAGGATTTGGAACAGATTTCATCTTTTATTGCCCAAACTGTGAATAAATTCCAAAATCTAAGTAAACCATTTCAAAATAAATAATTTCTGTGATATTTTTCTATGACTATCTCTTGTGGAAACTTTCTTGAGAGTACATTAAAGTAAGGATTATGGCTTCACTAGTACGTAGTGGAGGGGATTAGAGTCTATAGTGGCCAAACCTGCGATGGTGCGAAAACCAAGAGTAAACCATATTTTTAAGAAAATTTTTCTTGTCATCATTAGGTTCTGGTGCGTCAAATTGAAGCATGCCATCCTTTTACAAATTATTTTCCCGTCATAACGATGTGACTTTCACTTCTAGGAAACATTTGGTATAGAAGTTCCAGTGAAAATATTAATTTCATCATTAGGTTCTGCACAGGATTAGGACCGATAGTGGCCAAACCTTCGATGGTGCGTCATATCGAAGTATGCCAAACAAATTCTATGATTTTTCTCGATTGTTTGGTATATGTGCTCTTACCAGAATATATTTTGCACGGAAGCTATGAACGAAACACTTTTCTTTGGCCAATTTGCCTCTATATGGATGGCAAACTGCCTCGGTCAAACCTTCGATGGTGCGTAAAATCAGTGTATTCCTTCTTTTTACAAATGTTTTTCCCGTCATAACGTTGCGACTGTCACTTCTGGGAAACATTTAGTATAGAAGTTATAGAAGGAAATGGCTTCATCATAGGTTCTGGACAGGATCAGGATCGATAGTGGCCAAACCTTCGATAGTGCGTCAAATCGAAGTATGCCAAACAAATTCTATGATTTTTGTCGATTTTTTGGTAGGTGTGCTTCTACCAGAACATATTTTTCACGGAAGCTATGAACGAAACACTTTTCTATGGCCAATTTGCCTTTATATGGATGGCAAGCTGCCTCGGTCAAACCTTCGATGGTTTGACCCATCCATCCTTCGATGGAAACACATCCCACTAGCACTAGCGAGTGTAGTTTGCAAACTATACATCAAACAGAAAGTGTAGCTAGCAAACTAAATACCAGACAGAGACGAGAGGAAAGGACATGTGCTCAGCGTGAAATATAGTAACCATATGATTTTTTAAAAGGGGTCTTAATTTTAATTCGAAATTAGTAGTTAACTGACTGTAGCTCGCAAACTATATATCGAGCAGAGACGAAAGTGGCACCAATTGAAAGTGCATTTGCTTCGCCTTCTTTTCAACTAAGTCAATGAACTCAACCTGTCAAACTTAACAAAATGATCGAAAAAATTTGAAATTTTGCTTGTTTCTATTTGCTTGCTCATTTAATCATACTTACTATTTAACATTTTCTTTGTTTTGGCATCGATAAGTAGTCCATAATTGAGTGTTATTCATTTATTTTTTAATTTTTGGAAGATCAATAAAAATACGTGCAAAATGAACAAAACAATCCGACCAAAGAAACAAAGTAGCAGAGGTTACAACTTAAACGGAATTCTACGTCTATACTTACTATACTATCGAAATTGTTTCTTGTTTTTTTTATTTTCAATTTATCAAATAAATATCCAAATGTATCCAATGCTTGCCATTTATGGATTGATAAATTGTTACAAAATTAATATGCTCTCATAAGTCTAGTCTAAGATATTATGGGATTGTTTGGCAGCACAAGGGAACTGAACCAAAAAAAAAAAAAAAAACAACGATGACATGTACCGAAAATATTTGTTTTATTGTCGCAAGCTAAAAAATTCAATCGGACTGGATTTTTCTTCACCCAATTTGGACAGGAAAATACAATATGTATTTCAATTTATTTTCTGCACTTCAATACAATTTTATACTAACAGCAACAAAAACCAACTGAGAATTACGTCGTTCGATTGCTAAATTTTTCTTATGTGCAAAAGCAACAACAACAACACCAAAAGTATTTTAATTACAAACAAGCCTAAGGTTGCGGTTATAGTGAACGCCGAGTCAGACAGGCAGGCTAACAGGCAATGTGAACAAGCGAGATAGATAGTTATCTGCATCTCGTTTTTTCACACAGATTTCAGCCTGCCTGTCTGCCTGCCTGTCTAAATCGCGTTCACTATAAACGCGACCTAAGACTACACGTTTCTGGCTTAAACTGTGAACGTTAATAGCATGTTTTGAGATGGTTTTGAGCTCTATTGAGCTGATTTCAGTTATGAACGCTTTGAGCTTGATTTTACAACAATTTTTCTTAAACTCACTTCGTTAAGTTTTTTGTCCAAAAAATCCAAAAATTGAACCAAGAATTTACAATTTTTTTTCAAATTTTTTTTATTATTAATATATCTTTAAATCTTAATATATAAAATCAAATGTTTGTCTGTATGTCTGTCTGTTCCGAATAAGCTCGCGCACCGTTTATCCGATTGAGCTGAAATTTGGACACCGAGTACCTTTCATAGTGAAAAAGAACATAGGGGCGTAAAAAAGTGAGGGCGGAAGTATGTGGGCGTGGCACTCTGTAATAACTTCAAAACTCCTAGACCGATTTCAATGAAATTTGGTACGAAGGTTCAACTGCTCCCAAAATAAAACATAGGCAATAAAAAATTCCAAAAACTTCCGCAAGAGGGCGCTTTAAGTAGTGCGTTTTAAAGACTTAATAACTCCTAAGCTCCTGGACCGATTACAATGAAATTTGGTATGAAGGTTTAACTGTGCCCAAGATAAACCATAGGTAACAAATTGGGCGGATGAATGTGGGCGTGGCACTCTATAATAACTCCTAAACACCTGGACCGATTTCAATGAAATTTGGAATGAAGGTTCGACTGCGCCCAAGATAACATAGGCTATCATAATTCCAAAGATTTCCGTAAGGGGCCGCTTTAAGTAGTGCGTTTTAAAGACTCAATAACTCCTAAACGACTCAACCAATTTCAATGAAATTTGGTATGAATGTTCAACTGCACCCAAGATAAAACATAAAATATAAAAAATTCCAAAGACTTCCGAAAGAGGGCACTTTAAGTAATGCATTGTTAAGACTTAATAACTCCTAAATGACTTGATCGATTTTACTAAAATTTGGTACGTGAAATAACTTCACTCTGCAATAGAATTGAGACTATTTAAATTTCAGAAAACTTCTGTGAGAGGGCGCTTTATGGAATCAACTATGTTCGGCTCTTTAACATCAAAACGGATGAACCGATTTTGTTGAAACTTGGCAAGCAGTTGTATCTGTTACTGAAATAGTTCTTATGCATTTAAAAGTTCTTTCGACAAAAATCAAGGAATGAGCCGAAGGCAAACGAAGTCAAGAACCAAAGGCGAACGAAAAAAAAGAAGTTTAACGAATACCAGCAGAAGCTATATAAAGATGAAAAAAATTAACCTAACAGTATTGAACAAAACCGAAGTTGAACGAAGACAATCCAAAAATCGAATTGATGATCATATATTTTATTTTATAAAAAATTTTATATTTTATTTAATTGTATTTTTTTTAATTGGAATTTATTTGAGATAATATTGCATATTAAATGAAATGACTTTTCAAACTTCACTCAGAAAAATATTTCTCGGAATATGAAAAAATGGCATCATATTTACTGAAAAATGGTATTGACCTTGCTCCAGAGAATGCTTTTCTCTAAATGCGATCCTAAAAATTCAGTAAAAATTATAAAAATCTTCTATGAAATAGAGAAATATATAAAAATAATTCGATTTTAGAGAAAAAGACTCTTTATTTTTGAGAAAACATTTGTTCTAATTGAAGAAAATACTTCTCATAGTGAATTTTTTATCAAAATATAGGAAATAAATTTCATTTTCAAAAAATTTTTCTATATAAATGAGAATTTTTTTGTGCGAGAAATATATTTGTCATTATAAGAGACATTGAAATATTTTAATTTCCAAGAAGTGAAAAAATATTTCTTTGAAAATGTAAAAATTTATTCTAATTGAAGAAAATTTTATTTGAAAAGAGAAAATTGCTATTATCGAAAATAGAGAAATTTTTCACCTGAGGAAGATATGTGTTTTTTTTCTGAGTGTGAGTGTCCATTTTCCTCAGAATCCAGACGTTAGATCGAGACGTTGAAGATGTCATTTTTTGTTTTAACCATGTCTGGCAGGTACAGTTTTATGGAAATTTGACTAAACACTTTCGACAGAAGGAGGGGGCAAAACCCCAAAAAACGATAATTTAAAAAATTTTAAAATTAAATTGATAATTTTTAAAACGTAAAAATGAGAGCAGTTTTTAAAATCGTCCTCTTTCTGTTCTCGAGACACAACCCCAAGTAACACCGTGTTTCATCCGCTAGTACTTTATAAAACAACTGGCTGGTAAAAATATACTTACTTTTTATTTAAGCGAATTTTAAAAAACGACAAAAACTCTGTACCACTTGACTAGAATTCTGCCTTAAGCGGAAGACGGATGCAAGGGAATCCACTCTTGTCAAAAATTTGCTTTTAAATCATAAAAGTTCAGTACTAAAAATATATTGAAAAAAATATACGATGAAATACAATAAACACCGGAGTAGTTGTGACAAAAAGCGTTTGAAGAATCTTTTTAAAATTAAAAATTTAAAATTGACAGAATAATATAAAAACAAGTAAAGAAAGTATAAATTCGTTCTAGCGCAACTTTGGTAGACCCTAACCCTTTTCTCATATTTATATATATGAAAAAGCTAAAAAAAATAGAAATAACTCTTGTAAATAATAAAATAAAACTATGGAAGTTTTAATAATGTGGGTTGCATGGGAAGACGGCGTGTTTGTCGATGGATTACGCCAATTTTTTGTGCATGTGTCTAAGTTTTGGTACAAAATATATACATACCTTTGCTTGAAGGCCAAAGGGACCGGCCGCTTAAATTAGCTGTCAGACAAGTGGTTGCTAAGTAGACGTTTCCAAGAGACACCACGAGGAGGTTTGAGTCGACTTGAGACTATTTCGACGAGGAAAATACTAGCTTGTGAAACAACTGACCCCCTTTTCTTCTAATGTTCAGTTGCAATAGTTAACACTTGGCATATGCTGTGAAAAAAACGCTTCATCTGACATATATTTGCAACTTTAATTATTCATTCACAACTAAATTAACAAAGCCAAAAGTTAAGGTGTCGATTTGCAGTCAAAATGTCAGACTTACTGCTAATAGACACACACATATTCATATACTAAGCATACTCACATGCGCAAATTTCGATATTAGCACATACATGTGTTAATAAATACAACAACAGTAATTCATGGAACTCAATGTTTCTGGTGCATTAAATGAGAAGTATTGTGAAGCAGCAGCTGAGTTTCATTCAAGTCGAAAGCATTCACCTGTAATACTAGGTAATATGTGCCAAAACACACTCACACAAACACACATATGCATGCATATATGTAGCCTGTTTTCAATGGCAAGCTTCTTTGGTGGTGCAGCCAAATGTCTTCATGATGGAAATTACAAAATTTTCAGTTCATTTAACAATGAGCTTAAATGTTTTAATTGTGTCAATGAAATTAGTGCAAATTTGTAAGAGTGATTGTTGTGGAATGTGTAGATGTACTTCTGTGGCTATGCTCTGCTTGTGCTACAGTTAGAAATAAAAATAAAATTAAAAAAAGAAGCATGCATTAAATATTAAAAAAATACATATTAAATACAATTTTAGACATAAGCAGACGATGTCGGTTTGGAAAATATGTAAAGAATTAAGTCATTATTTTGGTTATTCTTATTTAAATAAACATGAATGTACTTACTTAAATATTGAATTAATTTTTAAACATAAAATACTGATTTTGCATTTTTTGTTAGTATTTGAAAAGACGACATATTTTTGTCGTTCTTATAAAAATATTATTTATTATTTATAGATTTCAGAAATGGCAATAATCTTACTGCTTAGTGCTCTAAAATGGAATGTTTAATTTAAAACTTAATTAACAAGATGATGCAAAGTGCTTTTGTCATAAAAACCAGCTAAGTACTTTTATACCGATTCTTAAAAGCTATCGTACGCTTAAAGTGCTTGAAGTGAAAATTTATTTAATTTTTAATGCTATTTTTAGCATGCCGTTATTTTTATTTTTTGTTCACTGCTTCCTCTTCTTCGTTTTCACAAATTGCCGCATTATAAATTTTTAATCATAAATTATGCGCGCTGCATGAAAAATCAACTCAATTACTATGCTTTTGAGTACGTTTTTTAAGCAGCTACCATTTTAGCCATGGCAGTTGTAGTTGTTGTATGTTTTTTTTTATTACTTTTATGTTTTTTTTTATGTTTTATTGCTGCATTTTCGACTTCAATTTTTTATTGGACATTTATTTTTAGCGCTGTTCTCTTTTGCTGCTGGTGTGGACAAAAATTCAAGCAGTTATTAATTAGCTTGCATTTTATTCACTGCTGCCAGTTTTTTTATGAAAATGAAAAGATATGCAAAAAAAAATAGAAAAAATGAAATAACTTGCATAAGCACACTGCAAGTGACAGACTTAAATTATTGAATTATGGAAATGGTTTGTGCTGATGGCTTAAAATGCTTATCAAATAAATTATTTGATGATTTAAATTGAATTAATAACACGTATACGTCATGATGTACAACGTATTACAAAGTGCCTTTATTCGCTGTCTCCTCGCTCTGAGTGGGTACGGTTGATATGCAACAAATAAAGCGAGAACATAAATCGAGATGAATAAATTTTCAAAAGTTTTTTAAGACAAATTACATATTAAAATGTTTTACCAGCGAAGTGGCAATTTTTTAAATTTTTAAATTTTTATGTTTAATTTTTAATTTTAATTTTTAATTTTTAATTTTTAATTTTTAATTTTTAATTTTTAATATTTAATTTTTAATTTTTAATTTTTAATTTTTAATTTTTAATTTTTAATTTTTAATTTTTAATTTTTAATTTTTAATTTTTAATTTTTAATTTTTAATTTTTAATTTTTAATTTTTAATTTTTAATTTTTAATTTTTAATTTTTAATTTTTAATTTTTAATTTTTAATTTTTAATTTTTAATTTTTAATTTTTAATTTTTAATTTTTAATTTTTAATTTTTAATTTTTAATTTTTAATTTTTAATTTTTAATTTTTAATTTTTAATTTTTAATTTTTAATTTTAATTTTTAATTTTTAATTTTTAATTTTTAATTTTTAATTTTTAATTTTTAATTTTTAATTTTTAATTTTTAATTTTTAATTTTTAATTTTTAATTTTTAATTTTTAATTTTTAATTTTTAATTTTTAATTTTTAATTTTTAATTTTTAATTTTTAATTTTTAATTTTTAATTTTTAATTTTTAATTTTTAATTTTTAATTTTTAATTTTTAATTTTTAATTTTTAATTTTTAATTTTTAATTTTTAATTTTTAATTTTTAATTTTTAATTTTTAATTTTTAATTTTTAATTTTTAATTTTTAATTTTTAATTTTTAATTTTTAATTTTTAATTTTTAATTTTTAATTTTTAATTTTTAATTTTTAATTTTTAATTTTTAATTTTTAATTTTTAATTTTTAATTTTTAATTTTTAATTTTTAATTTTTAATTTTTAATTTTTAATTTTTAATTTTTAATTTTTAATTTTTAATTTTTAATTTTTAATTTTTAATTTTTAATTTTTAATTTTTAATTTTTAATTTTTAATTTTTAATTTTTAATTTTTAATTTTTAATTTTTAATTTTTAATTTTTAATTTTTAATTTTTAATTTTTAATTTTTAATTTTTAATTTTTAATTTTTAATTTTTAATTTTTAATTTTTAATTTTTAATTTTTAATTTTTAATTTTTAATTTTTAATTTTTAATTTTTAATTTTTAATTTTTAATTTTTAATTTTTAATTTTTAATTTTTAATTTTTAATTTTTAATTTTTAATTTTTAATTTTTAATTTTTAATTTTTAATTTTTAATTTTTAATTTTTAATTTTAATTTTTAATTTTTAATTTTTAATTTTTAATTTTTAATTTTAATTTTTAATTTTTAATTTTTAATTTTTAATTTTTAATTTTTAATTTTTAATTTTTAATTTTTAATTTTTAATTTTTAATTTTTAATTTTTAATTTTTAATTTTTAATTTTTAATTTTTAATTTTTAATTTTTAATTTTTAATTTTTAATTTTTAATTTTTAATTTTTAATTTTTAATTTTTAATTTTTAATTTTTAATTTTTAATTTTTAATTTTTAATTTTTAATTTTTAATTTTTAATTTTTAATTTTTAATTTTTAATTTTTAATTTTTAATTTTTAATTTTTAATTTTTAATTTTTAATTTTTAATTTTTAATTTTTAATTTTTAATTTTTAATTTTTAATTTTTAATTTTTAATTTTTAATTTTTAATTTTTAATTTTTAATTTTTAATTTTTAATTTTTAATTTTTAATTTTTAATTTTTAATTTTTAATTTTTAATTTTTAATTTTTAATTTTTAATTTTTAATTTTTAATTTTTAATTTTTAATTTTTAATTTTTAATTTTTAATTTTTAATTTTTAATTTTTAATTTTTAATTTTTAATTTTTAATTTTTAATTTTTAATTTTTAATTTTTATTTTTTATTTTTAATTTTTAATTTTTAATTTTTAATTTTTAATTTTAATTTTTAATTTTTAATTTTTAATTTTTAATTTTTAATTTTTAATTTTTAATTTTTAATTTTAATTTTTAATTTTTAATTTTTAATTTTTAATTTTTAATTTTTAATTTTTAATTTTTAATTTTTAATTTTTAATTTTTAATTTTTAATTTTTAATTTTTAATTTTTAATTTTTAATTTTTAATTTTTAATTTTTAATTTTTAATTTTTAATTTTTAATTTTTAATTTTAATTTTTAATTTTTAATTTTTAATTTTTAATTTTTAATTTTTAATTTTTAATTTTTAATTTTTAATTTTTAATTTTTAATTTTTAATTTTTAATTTTTAATTTTTAATTTTTAATTTTTAATTTTAATTTTTAATTTTTAATTTTTAATTTTTAATTTTTAATTTTTAATTTTTAATTTTTAATTTTTAATTTTAATTTTTAATTTTTAATTTTTAATTTTTAATTTTTAATTTTTAATTTTTAATTTTTAATTTTTAATTTTTAATTTTTAATTTTTAATTTTTAATTTTTAATTTTTAATTTTTAATTTTTAATTTTTAATTTTTAATTTTAATTTTTAATTTTTAATTTTTAATTTTTAATTTTTAATTTTTAATTTTTAATTTTTAATTTTTATTTTTTAATTTTTAATTTTTAATTTTTAATTTTTAATTTTTAATTTTTAATTTTTAATTTTTAATTTTTAATTTTTAATTTTAATTTTTAATTTTTAATTTTTAATTTTTAATTTTTAATTTTTAATTTTTAATTTTTAATTTTTAATTTTTAATTTTTAATTTTTAATTTTTAATTTTTAATTTTAATTTTTAATTTTTAATTTTTAATTTTTAATTTTTAATTTTTAATTTTAATTTTTAATTTTTAATTTTTAATTTTTAATTTTTAATTTTTAATTTTTAATTTTTAATTTTTAATTTTTAATTTTTAATTTTTAATTTTTAATTTTTAATTTTTAATTTTTAATTTTTAATTTTTAATTTTTATTTTTTAATTTTTAATTTTTAATTTTTAATTTTTAATTTTTAATTTTTAATTTTTAATTTTTAATTTTTAATTTTTAATTTTTAATTTTTAATTTTTAATTTTTAATTTTTAATTTTTAATTTTTAATTTTTAATTTTTAATTTTTAATTTTTAATTTTTAATTTTTAATTTTTAATTTTTAATTTTTAATTTTTAATTTTTAATTTTTAATTTTTAATTTTTAATTTTTAATTTTTAATTTTTAATTTTTAATTTTTAATTTTTAATTTTTAATTTTTAATTTTACTTTTTAATTTTTAATTTTTAATTTGTAATTTTTAATTTTTAATTTTTAATTTTTAATTTTTAATTTTTAATTTTTAATTTTTAATTTTTAATTTTTAATTTTTAATTTTTAATTTTTAATTTTTAATTTTTAATTTTTAATTTTTAATTTTTAATTTTTAATTTTTAATTTTTAATTTTTAATTTTTAATTTTTAATTTTTAATTTTTAATTTTTAATTTTTAATTTTTAATTTTTAATTTTTAATTTTTAATTTTTAATTTTTAATTTTTAATTTTTAATTTTTAATTTTTAATTTTTAATTTTTAATTTTTAATTTTTAATTTTTAATTTTTAATTTTTAATTTTTAATTTTTAATTTTTAATTTTTAATTTTTAATTTTTAATTTTTAATTTTTAATTTTTAATTTTTAATTTTTAATTTTTAATTTTTAATTTTTAATTTTTAATTTTTAATTTTTAATTTTTAATTTTTATTTTTAAAATATTTGAGTGATTTGAAGTTAATCTCAAATTTATTATTTAATGAAGATAGTTTTATTTTTGTTTTTCTTAAAAAAAAATGCATCTTCCAAGACACAAAACCAGTTTGGTTTCATGTCTGCCGAGTATCCTTAAAATCAAGCACCAACTCTTCTACCAACTTTGAATTTAATTTAATTGAATGCATTTAATTGCTGACAAGCATTTCTTTTAATTAAAAAACATATATTTTTTAATGTGACAATTTGATGGTTAATGAAAAATGTATCAAGATAAAGTTTTGTTTGTTCAAAAATGTTCATTTCGACTGAAGTTTGCTTAACCCATGAACTTCTTGGTAAACCTTGAGAGTTTCCTTGACTCTTGTTCATCTTTCACGTGTGTTTTTTCAAGCAACAGACTGTTAAGAAAATTAATAAACAAATACAATTTTGCAAACTCAGACACACACACAAACAAATACGGAGTGACATTGAATTTATAAAAATGTAATTTAATACACATTTTATACATTCATGCATAAGACGACAAACTGACACTTTTACAACAAACATTAAATGTAACGCATACTGACACACGCACACACACATATTTATTTGTTCTGATACACACTTTACAGTTTGCTTATAAATACCTAAACATGTTGATGTTAATAAACCAGTAAAGGATTACGTTTCAATGTCGCTGCTGGCATTACTTGCGTTAACGTCAAAGTTGATGTTGTTGTTGCTGCTGACGCTATTTGACTTTTTGCTTAGCAAGTTTTAAGCATACAAAATTTATTTTGCTCAAGCAAACATATACAGCGTTGCTCTGTTACATACACACACTTACATGCATACAGTTATAGTCACACACACACTCATTTAAACGTAAAAATTTAAGACAGAATTTATTTAAAAAAGAAAAAAAAACCCCAACTCATTTAAACATTTCACCATGACAGCGGAAGCTCACACATATCTTCAATACAGATCTCACAACGCAGCTAACACTCTTCTTATATTTGTGTTTGTGTTTTCAGAAATATATGGCTTAACGCATACATAATCATAAACAAGTTGTTGTTGGTTGATATGTAACTCAAAGCAAAGCATAAAAGTTGACACCGAGAAACACAAGCCGACTACATAATAATATTAAGAATTCTTCTTGTGATATTCTGTTTATTAAATATTGTGTGTTGTCAGAGCATTAACGTGCACAAAAATCATGTATGTATGTGTTTGAGTGTGTGTGTCATTGTTCCTTCACACTTGAAAGGGCAAACTTATTAAGTATTTGTGGAAGTGGGTTTATTTTTTTCAATTAATTATTCCAAATTATGGGCAAAATTATTGTGGCCATAATTAAATAAGGCACATCTGTTCAAATTTATTGCAATTCCAGAGTTAAACAGGGTGTTTGGAGACAAAAATATCTTGATAAAAAACTGGCATATTGCCGCTGAATATTTTTGTCGATTGTTACTTTTAATGTAGGATGACTATTTAATATAATCTAGTACTAAAAACATATTTCCAAAGTTAAACTTTTCGAGAATTAAAAGATAATCTCTCGTTATTTTTAGTAGGTTAAGAGATAAAAAATATTTAATAAAAATTGTCGTAAATCATATGCATTGAGGTGGTCACATGGATGTATTACCGACTAAACCCCTGACTGCCGATAAGCGACCACTACCTAGTAATATTTCCGAACATATAAAATAGACTGTTAATTTATTTATGTTTATTTGTGGAAAATTACATTTTCTACATTAAAATTGTTTATAATTGGACAATGGATGACTTCACACTCAGAATATGTTTAATTTCTAAAATCTTTTCATAAAAAATCTTCAAAATAAGTTATAAAAAAACTTATAGAAAAGTTTATTCGAACAAAAATATTCGATCTTGCTAGCGTTCACGCTTAGTACTTAACTGACCCAGGTTCCATTTCTGACATAACCATCAAAATTTCCTTTTTTTATTTAAAAAATTTTTTTTTAATTTTATATAAAAAATTAAATGCACAATTATTTTCAAGACTGTAATCGAACTTATTTTGAAGGTTATTTTTGACCAAGCAGCCAATGAAACGAAATTGGAATTTAAATTATAACATTTAAATTTTTGATACTTACATAACCAGGATACGAACCACGTCCTCTGCATGACAGTCTAGCCCACTTTCACTGAGAAATTGATAACGATAAGATAAATACATATATTAACATCCGTTTCAAAACTTTTGGTCTCGTTTTAAGTTTTATCGAACCTGCCCTGTGATAGGTTAAATAGAAACTGTCTCAAGACCGATTACGTTAGGGAATTTAACCCTGTTTTCTCCGTAGGGTTTCAACAGATAGCAAACTAACACTACTCAACAATTAAGAAAAACCGCCGAAGCAATTTTGATTCTTCTGAAGGTCCTTTTTGGTAAAAAAACATGTTTTTTGCTTGTAACATTTTATTTTTCACAGAACGCATACCCACACCTGCTAAAATATTAAATTTCTTACTTATACCAATATTCTGATGTTAAAAAAATTTAAAAATTATGTTCCATTATACCTCTTATTGACCACCAAAAATTGAATTTTTTGGTATTTTTAAAAAGACATTTTTTTAAAACTGCTTTAAAAGACACATTTTTTTGAAAGTGTCATAGTTGGAAAGGTATTAAGTTCTTCTTTCTTTCTGTGTATCGCTTTAATCACATAGCAGGTGTAAAAAAGTGGCGTGGCACTCTGTAATAACTTCTAAACGCCTAGACCGATTTCAATGAAATTTGGTATGAAGGTTCAACTACTCCCAAAATAAAACAAAGGCAATAAAAAATTCCAAAAACTTCCGCAAGAGGGCGCTTTAAGCAGTGCATTTTTACGACTCAATAACTCCTAAACGCCTGGACCAATTTCAATGAAATTTTGTACTAAGGTTCAACTGCAACCAATATAAAGCATAGGTAAAACAGTGGGCTGAAGTATGTGGGCGTGTAACTCTGTAATAACTCCTAAGCACCTGGACCGATTTCAATTAAATTTGGAATGAAGATTCGACTGCGCTCAAGATAACATAGGCTATAAAAATGCCAAATATTTCCGTAAGGGGCGCTTTAAGTAGTGCGTTTTAAAGACTCAATAACTCTTAAGCGCCTGAACCGATTTCAATGAATTTTGGTATGAACGTTCAACTGCAACCAAGATAAAACATAAAATATAAAACATTCCAAAGACTACCGAAAGAGGGTGCTTTAAGTAGTGCATTGTTAAGACTCAATAACTCCTAAATGATTTGATCGATTTTACTCAAATTTGGTACGTGAAATAACTTCATTCTGCAACAGAATTGAGGCTTTTTAAATTTCAGAAAACTTCCGTGAGAGGTCGCTTTATGGAATCAACTATGTTCGGCTCTTTAACATCAAAACGGATGAACCGATTTTGTTGAAACTTGGCAAGCATTTGTATCTGTTACTGAAATAGTTCCTATGCATTTAAAAGTTCTTTCGACAAAAATCACCCAAATCAACCAGTCAAGAACTAAAGATGAACCAAGAAAAAATAAGTTTAATGAATACCAGCAGAAACTATATAAAGATGAAAAAAATTAACCAAACAGTATCGACCAAAACCGAAGTTGAACGAAGACAATCCAAAAACCGAATCGATGCTTAAAGGATTTTTTTAAAATTGCAATTTATTTGAGATAAAATTGCATATTAAATGCATGCTAAGAAAAACTTTAAACGAATTTTTCTCGAAATGACTTTTCAAACTGCACTCAGAAAAAAGTTTTTCGGAATATGATAAAAATGGCATCATATTTACTGAAAAATGGTATTGACCTTGCTCCAGAGAATGCTTTTCTCTAAATGCGATCCTAAAAATTCTCTAAAAGTGATAAAAACCTGCTGTGAAAAAGAGAAATATATAAAAATATATATATTTGAGAAAAAATTTGTTTTTATTGAAGAAAATACTTTTCATAGTGAATTTTTTATCAATATATAGGAAAACATTTTCATTTTCAAAAAATTTTTCTGTATAAACGAGAATTTTTTTGTGCGAGAAAAATATTTGTCACATTAAAATATTTTAATTTTCTAGAATTGAAGAAATATTTCTTCAAAAATGTGAAAATTTATTCTAATTGAAGAAAATTAATATTTGAAAAGAGAAAATTGCTGTGATCGAAAATAGAGTAATTTTTCAGCGGAGGAAGATATATGTTTTTTTCTGAGTCTGAGTGTCCAATTTCCTCAGAAATCCGATCGAGACATTGAAGATGTGTTTTTTTTTTTGTTTTAACCATGTCTGCCAGGTACAGTTTTATGGAAATTTGACTTAACACTTTCGACGGAAGGAGGGGGCGATAATTTAAAAAATTTTAAAATTAAATTGATAATTTTAAAAACGTTGAAATGAGAGCAGTTTTGGAAATCGTCCTTTTTCTGTGCTCGAGGCACAACCCCGAGTAATATCAGGTTACATCCTCTAGTATGTTATAAAATTTTTCAAAAATAAAGCGTTCCACACTCACATTTTTACGGAATTATATTATTGCAAAATAATCATATTTATATGATATTGTATAACAGTAGAACTGTTTTCTTACTCACCGCTTCAATTTTATGTTAAGAAAACGCTTTAACCTTAAGTAAATTTGTTTGAAATCCCATTAGAACAAACGTTTTGAATTGGCATTCTTCAGGTAGCATCTTGACAGCAGCAAATTTGTATTTTTATTGGGAAAAAACAAAAGTGCAACTTTTTAAGCAATTAAATTGTTCAACGAAAACTTGCAGTCAAGTCTTGTGGGATATCCTTACAGTTTTTGATTAGTCGATTTTTAATCGCTTTTGTGTCGTTGGGAGTTGTTTAATTAGTTTTGTCTACGTGACATTGCAATAAACTTAAAATGCAAAAATTTACCAAATTTCGAAGAATACAAAAAAATCAAGCACAAAAAATAAAGTGAAATATTTTATAAACCTCAAATCAGTGAAATCATTTGGGGAAAGCTGCTGCTGTATAATTTTGCCAGAAGGCAACATTTGTGACATTTTTTATCTGGTTGTTGAAGTCAATCTAAAAGACTTAGTTGACATTTTAAATTTTTGTGGCTGATTGTTTGAAAATATTTTAAATAAAACAACAAAAAAATAAATTATTGTGTGAGAAGTGTATGAATTATTCTTCTGAATTTCTTGAAAATCATAAAGTATACATGTTAAAATATTCCAGGAAAGTTAAATTATTTTAATTGAAGTCACTGAAAGTTAAAAGAATTGATATCTTAGGCTGCGATTATAAATTTTACTACACAGGCACTCATAAACATTTTTATGAACTGACATTAAGAAAAGGACCTTTAAGGCTACTGACTTTTAACTAATTTTTAAGCTCTTAGGTTGCGGTTATAGTGAGCGCCGATTCAGACAGGCAGGCAGGCAGGCTGAAATCTGTGTGAAAAATCGAGATGCAGATAGCTATCTATCTCGCTTGTTCACATTGCCTGCCCGCCTGTCTGACTCGGCGCTCACTATAACCGCAACCTAAGAGCTTAAAAATTAGTTAAAAGTCAGTAGCCTTAAAGGTCCTTTTCTTAATGTCAGTTCATAAAAATGTTTATTAGTGCCTGTGTAGTAAAATTTATACATAAACCCTTTCCTCTACAACCAAAACTAAATATATTTAAAAAAAAAAACTGTTCATTCTTACATAACCAAAATAATTATTTTGCTTAAAACTGGCCTCGAAACTCTAAGAAACCAAGCGCACCTACGGGCTATAAACGACCCTGGCGGAAATTGTCAAATTTTGTTTTTTTCTTCATTGTTTTTTGGTTTTATAAATCACGCATGTTTTAATGAAAAATATAAAAATATTAACCTCAAGGTTTTTTTTTTTGCATTCATAGAAAAACAAAAATCTTTAAAACTGTAAATTTATTTGTAAAGCAAAGTGAAGAAACAAAAAAGAAAACATACACACATGGCAACTTTGACTGAGCACAAGTGGCTCCATATGATTTATGTACATATTAAAAAAAAAAAAATAAAAAAAAAATTAATGCACGCTACAAAAGTCGCGACGGCATAAGTTGCAACAAGCATTTAAATTGCCACTTTTACCAACACTGGTTGAGGCCACTTTTGTAAAGTCGCTAGAGAACGATGAATGAATTCGCCTGAGAAGACGAAGCAAGTATGTTGTTGTTGATGTGCACTGAGAAAAAAACACATACCTTGCTCCGGTAAAAAATTTCTCTATTTTCGATTCAGAAATTTTCTCTTTTTCAAATAAAATTTTCTTAAATTAGAATAAATTTTCACATTTTCGAAGAAATATTTCTTTACTTCTAGGAAATGAAAATATTTCAATGTCTCTAATAATGATAAGTATTTTTCTCGCACAAAAATTTCTCATTTATAGAGAAAAATTTATTGAAAATGAAAAACTTTTCTTATATTTTGATAAAAAATTCACTAAGAGAAGTATTTTCTTCAATAAAAACAATTCTTTTCTCAAAAATAAAAAGTTTTTTCTCAAAAAACGATATATTTTTCTTTTTCATGGAATCTTTTTATCATTTTTAGAGAATTTTTAGTATCGAAATTAGAGAATAGCATTCTCTGGAGCAAAGTCTATACCATTTTTCTCTAAATATGATGCCTTTTTTATCATATTCCGATAAGCTTTTTTCTGAGTGTGGGCAGCAGCAGCACAAAAACCCATTTTCGAAACGCCATAAAGTTAAATTCATTTCCGCTTGTCGAAATTTGAAGAAACCAATATGTTGGCAAACTTAGGCACGCACATCAACACACACACACACAAACACTCTTGTATACACTCAAGCCTAATGCTGTAATGTATACAGTTGGCAGCTCATGAACGGAAACTTCAAAGTTTTTATTGCTAGTTTTTGCTTCTTTTCATTGCTTTGCTTGCTTTATGTGTGCTGCATGATTTTTTGTTAATTTAAATTTTAAAGCACACTTCCGTCGATTATGGGGGGGGGACACAAGGATTGCATGTGCTGAGCTGAGCTGTTGTTGTTGTTGTTGCTTATTGCCTAACACATTCACACGCACTCAAACATACGATAATGCATGTCAAGCTTGAAGGATTTCAAGGATTTTTTTATTATTTTTATATAAAGCAGGCATAACATTTAGGCAGGCAGGCAGGCAAACACAAAAACAGCATTACAATAACAACAACAACACTGTTGTAAAACAGCAGCCAAACAATGTTGCCAATGCCAAGAGTTACATATACTTTGACAAAGGCTTTACATGTTGTTGTTCATGCTTATTTGCTTAAATTTTTTGTTGTTGTTGTTGTTGTTGTTGATGTTGCTGTTGCTGTTCAATCCTGCTGCTTAAGCTTTTGCTGCTGCTGCTGCTTATCTACGTGCTCAGTGGCGTCAAATTAATAAGCAGCAATTGTCATTGCTTTTCTTGTAGCAAAAAGAATATAAATTGCTACTTGCTAGGCTTAATTTAAACAAATTTAGTGTTGCATGCAAAATATCGCGCTTGGCATGATTTTCACTTTCTTTTGAAGAGTTTTCTTTTCTTATATATTTCTAGGGTGTTTTTTTTTCGTAAGCCCTATATGATACAGCTGTATTACAACAACAATGCACATTTATTTTTTTCATAACATATTGAATGACAAATTGAGTAAATGTTTTATTGTTATTTTGTTGATTAGGTGACAAGCCTGTAAAGTACTTTGCAAGTCGGCAATTTTTTTTTTTTTTGTTCAAATGTTGTATATTTTGTGGGCTAATGAGGCGCATGTGTGTGTGACTTTTTTGGTATTTTTGCATTACTTATATGTTATGACTTATATCTATGCCATGAGAGCCTTTTTATTCGCAAAAATTTTAAAAATAGCTGCAGAAGGAGAAGCTTATATAACAACAGTGCTGTTATTTTTGTGAAAACGGATTCCAAGTTTCTTGAAGATGTATTTATTTTAAGAATCATAAGGTATACTACAATAATCTCAGCCAATACATTTTTGGTAAGCCAACGCACAGTGGGTTGAGGGTACTCAAATTGTAGTGTTGAATTCACCGGAATTTACTTTTGGTACAAAAAAGGTACCATTTGTCAGTCATTCTTTTGTTCGTTAAGAAACTGTGCTCAAGCATCGATGACTTCTTTTGATTTTATGTCTTTGAAAAGTAATCTTATCTATTAATACGTGAACATTTAAGTTTTTACGAACGCTTTTTTAGTATTAATTAAAACTCAAAATAAATGAAAATTAAATCATTCGAAAGTTTATGTTGCCCAAATGTGCAGAATGTATATATAAATGATAAATCTGATAGAGGGGGTTCCCAACCTTCTAAGAGAAAAATTAAATTTTTGAGAAAAAATGTGCTCTTTGATTCATATGAAATTTGGTTAAAAGAGAGTTCTTGAGTCGCTCGAATTTGAATTTTTTTTAAAAGTAACAGTTTCTTAAAAAAGTGTAGTTTTATGCATTCGTCAATTGAAAAATTTGTTAAAAAAATTTGTTTTGAATTCAAAAATTTTACTTTCCATGTCAATATCTTGGTCGAATTTTAAAGTTTTTTAAATTTTTCTAATTTTTTCTAAAAGTTTGTGAAATTTTCTTTTAAGTGTAATAAAAATTACATCAAAGTTTTAACCAAAATTATTTATAATGAATTTTCTAAACATTGACGTCAGTTATTTAGTGTGTGTTTCAACCAAATGCCAAGAGAGAGAAAAAACTGTCTCAAATTGAATGTTCGAAATTGGGAAGCCAATATCTCCGCCATCTGTGAATGGATTTAATTTATTTCTTTTTTGTATTTAAATCTCATCAGTTAACTTAAAAAAACGATTGAAAATAATACCTTTTTTTTGTGTTTATATTTAAATTATTCCTTATAAAAAAAGACCAAAAATTTGATTTATTCTTAAAATATGGGGTAAAAATGATTTTTGTTGTAAAAAAACAAAAACTCAAAATTGCGTTTTTGATTTTCTTTCCAAGTCTATACCGGATTTTGTGCGAATTGATTTTTTCTTGACACTAAATTAATAAACTGTTCGTGCCATCAAAAAATCAAGGCTACCCCCCCTATGATTTTTTTGACAAAATTACATTTTTTAAAATGTTGTTTCTCTGTTTTTGAAAAAAATAATAAAATAAAAAAATAATTTTCTTTTCAAGAAAATAGCTTTACATCTCCAATCAATTAAGAGTTATAGCGTCGAACTTATTTGAACCATCTCGCATATAATTATAAATATTCATTCAATAAATTGGTCGAATTTCGACCCCAGGCTATACTAGTATAATTAAAAAGCTGATTATTCTTTTGAACCCTATGGCTTACCTGCTATTGTCATAAAAAAATGAGCAAATTTTTTGGCTCATCTCCTTATGATTCTCTTTCAACTTTCTATTTCTAAGTCAGTTTTTCTAAAGTTTTGGAAGAACTCGTACATAATACCTTTGCATAAAAAAGGACAAACAATATTTCAAATAACAAACCTATTACGAAAATGTCATCCACTTCCAAAATTTGTGAAACATTTTTTCTTCGACATTCTCTGCCTCCATTGCAAATCTATATTTCCTCCTAATCATCATGGTTTCCTCAAAGGTAAATCGAAAGAGGTTACGACGTAAATGCATTTTCCACCGACTTCAGTAAAGCGTTTGACAAAATCTCGCACACTATCATACTTCTTAAGCTTAAAGCCTTTGGTTTTCCATCTCACAAAATATCATAGATTAAATCATATCTCGAAGAACGCCGTTATGATGTTCCAATTTTGATTTCAGATTTAAGATTTTCAAATTCAGAATCTTCAACAGCTACCTTTGGTGTTCCATACGGAGTCACCTTGCTCTTTTATTATTCATCTTAACAAATTCTGATGTTCAATAATCCAATCTTTCTGCGTATGCTTATGATATGAAAATCTATCGGCTTATACAAACAAATGCCGATTATCGCAAATTTCAACACAATCTGGTCAGCTTTACCACTTCGTGTCAAAAAAACCTTCTGGAACTCAACATCAGTAAATTTCAAGCTTTAACATATTCTCGTAAGCGACTAAAACTTCTTCCGAGAACTTATTACATTCTCAACCAGTGGCATCTGTAAGCTACACTCAGAAAAAAGTTTCTCGGAATATGATAAAAAAGGCATCATATTTAGAAAAAAAATGTTATAGACTTTGCTCCAGATAATGGTTGTCTCTAAATGCGATCCTGAAAATTCTCTTATATGATAAAAACCTTCTATGAAAATGAGAAATATATAAAAAAATATATCGTTTTTAGAGAAAAAGACTTTTTATTTTTGAGAAAAGATTTGTTTTTATTGAAGAATATACTTCTCATAGTGACTATTTTATCAAAATATAGGAACAATTTTTCATTTTCATTTTCAATTCTCATTTTTCAATTCTCTAATAATGATAATTATTTTTCTCAAAAAATAATTATCATTATTAGAGAATTTGAAATGTTACTATTTCTTAGCAGTGAATAAAATGTGAAAATTTATTCTAATTGAAGAAATTTTTATTTGAAAAAAAGAAAATTGCTAATACCGAAAATAGAGAAATTTGTATCGGAAAAAGATATGTGTTTTTTTTCTGAGTATATTAACGAGATTGAGTTGTTATTTGCGACAAGGAACTTAACTTTATGTAGATCTCATATGGATAATATCATTTGAAGGGCCAACTCTGTACTTGATTTCGTACAGAGGTTTCGACACACTGGTTCAGAGAGTTATCCAATCCTATCGTCACAAAATCTCACCATCTTACCTTTTTTAGATCCATCCTGGAATATGCCAGCCTAGTTTGGTCTCCCATCTATAGCACCCATTCAAAGTGAACCGAAGCCGTTCAAGAAAGATTCATTCGTTTCGATCTTTGTGGACTTCCCGGTTCTGATAGAGTATACCTCCTTATACCGACCGTCTAAAGTTGATTAACACGCAAACTCCAGCAAAACGAAGGAAAATTGCTGATGTTCTCTTCATTCATCAACTACACTGAGAAAACAAAAAAAAAAGTGAAACGCACATTTTGAAAATGGTTAGTAAAATGTTTATTTTAAAAACATTCTACGCCATGCAAAAATGAAAATGTATACTTTAATATACAAAAGTAAAATAAAACATTTTAAAAAGAAAATCAAACGTTTTACTATGATATAAAGACTGTCCCAGAAATAACTGTCCTTTTGTTTTTTTTTTATTGCAAAAAAACCAATGATGTTTTTTCAAAAATTCTTTCAGTTTATTATTAAGTCAGTTTATTATTAAGTGGTGACTGTGGCATGCAGGTTAAATGTGTGCCTTAGCATGCTCGGAGCCCGGGTTCGATCCTCAGCCGCGGCGAAAAGTTTTTTTCAATAAAAAATTTTTCTGATCGGTCAACACCTCTCTACAGACAATGGCAAACCTCAGAGAGTAAATAATGCCATGTAAAGCTTCTTGAGAACATGAACTTTAGCCGTTCGGAGTCGGCATAAAGCATGTAGGTTCTCGGTCAATTGTGTGCAAACATTTAATAACACACACAATACAATTGATCATTAGAAGCTCGGTCAAAGTCCTTTCAAGGGCTGAAATGGCCAATTTGTTTTGTTTTTTTTTTTTTTTTATTATTAAGTCAACATTACAAAATAAATGAAAATTTTATTTACACTGAAAAAATACACTTAAAAAAAATTATGCACTTTATGATTAAGGTGCTCCATTAGGTTTTTTACCGACCTTTTCTTGACCTTAGTGTATGCCCGACGCCATTTACGTCGAAATATTTCGATGTTTTTCGCACTTTGTTTGGTCTTCTTAAGATTTATTTTCATTAAAGCCCAATATTTTTCAATTGGACGAAGTTTTGGGCAATTCGGAGGATTGGCTTTTCTTGGTACCACAGTGACATTATTGGCTGGGTACCATTCCATCGTTCTCTGGGCGTAGTGAAATGTTGCTAGGTCGGCCCAAATTGTACTGAACTTTGGTGCTGTCGTATAAAAGGCAGCAAACGCCGCTCCAGACACTCTCTGATGTAAATTTCGGTGTTGATTGTGTGGCCTGCCACACCATGTATTTCTATGGAAATTTGGTAAGTTTTTCGGTGGTAAATTTAGAGAATGCTCGACCCCTTCTAACAGCAGTATAATATCCGTATACAGGTAACTGCTTTAAGTCCGCTTTGCAGTACGTTTCATCGTCCATGTTTGCGATACAGTTTTCGAGCCCTCCTCTTGGCTTCGGAGTCCTTTATTTACAAAAATTTATAAAAATTTCCACTCAAATTCCTGTAGCTCACCTGTTAATGCCCTTATAGTCATTTCGCTATTGTAGGTTGTTTGGATGGTGGGCGTGTTCATGGAAAGATAATGCCTAATTTTTGAATGCATCTTAGTTTTGGTATAAAATACATACATACATACCGAATGTTATCTCTGTACGTTAAATATAAGCTTATTTATTGAGTTTTCAATTTTTAGGTTGTATGGCAGGTTGAGTGTCCGTCGTTGGATGACATCCATTTTTCAAAACCATCTTCGTTTTGTTATAAAATACAAACGTATCAAATTTTATATTATACGTTAATCAAAATCTTATTAATTGCGTTTTCAATTTTTGGGTTGTATGAGAACAGGGCGTGTCCATGGGCAAATTACGTCCAGTTTTCAAAATCATATTTGGTTTGTTATAAAAAATATATGTACCAAACTTTAACTCTGTACGTTAAACATGAGCTTATTTATTGAAATTTTAACTTTTTGGGTTGTTTGGGAGTAGGGCGTGCTCGTTAGCGTATGACACCCATTTTTCGAAGACAAATTTATGTTGATACAAAAAACATTCATACCAGATTTTATTGTTGTAGGTTAATTATGAGCTTTTTTTATGCTTTTTTAAATTTTTGGGTAGTATGGTAGGTGGGCGTGGCCGTGAGCGGATGACGTCCATTTTTCGAAGAAGTCTTTGTTTTGATATAAAAAATATACGTACCAAATTTCATCTCTGAACGTTAAACATGAGCTTATTTATTGAGTTTTTAAATTTTTGGGTTGTACGGGAGGTGGGCGTGTCCTTGGGCAGATGGCACCCATTTTTCGAAGATATTTTTGTTTTAATATAAAATACATACATACCTAATTCTATTGTTGTAGGCTAATTATGAGCTCATTTATGCAGTTTTCAATTTGTGCGTTGTATAGGATGTAGGCGTGTCCGTGGGCGGATTCCACAGATATTCAATAATGCAGATTCTTGGGTCCGTGCGACGATGTGGACCAAGTTTCATCCAATTATCTCAACTCCTTCTTCTTATTCTGCGTTTACGGACAACACACAGACGGACGGACGGACGGACGGATGAAAAGACATAAATAGCTCGACTCACGAGGTAAAGTTGATCAAAAATATATACACTATTCTATACCGGAATTGTTTCGTTCCATGCGTTACAAACGTTTGCACAAAGTTAATATACCCTGACCTTTCACGTTTAGGGTATAAAAAACATAACTTTCGAAAAAAACTCCATTGAATGTTACTTAAATCAGTTCTCAAAATTTACTTTATTCGCAAAACATGGAACATAAATTAATTTTTCGAGCCCTTTAAGCTTTTGAGATACCGAAGGGCTAAAATTTTTTTAAAAATTAATATAGCTTAATGGTAAATGTCTTAAAATTTTTATCAAGTAGTGTGACATGTGCAACCAAAGAAGGTTCGAGGTTGAAACCCCCTGCCCCCAAAAAAAAAAATGATTGTAGTTTCAATCAAAATAGGATTCAATCAGAGTGAGTCACATGAAAAGTTATCACACGTCATATCAAACAAGTAAAAACCCCAAACGTATGTTTTAAATCGATTCTGTTTGATGCATAATTTCTGGTTGAAGTTTAATTTTTGTTAAGTTTCTGAACACTTGAGGAGTTGTTGACAATACTTCGATTTGATTTGTGTTTTGATTTTGTAGCATGGAACCCACTCGGGCGGCTTGAAATATTTGGTAAAAAATTAATTTAAAGTAAGACATAATTAGAAAGCCTGAATTTTACGAAAATCGGTTGAGTCTCTCGTCACAGAAATAAATAAAGAAATTTTTTTGTAAAATTTTTTATTTTCGTCCTTTTTTTATTGTAATTTTTTAAACACAAATATGCCCAAACCCTGCAGGAATTAAATTTTTAGTGAAGTCATGTGATTAGTTAAAAAAATAATTGCGACTGACTTCCGAAAGTGGAGCAAAAACTTCACAATTAATATTTTTTCATCGTATTTTCAACAATCTGTTTCATAAAAATTTCTCTTATTTGTCAAATATGTATTATTCGATTTTATGAAATAAGGGGTTATTTGGAAAAAATATGTTGGTTAAAAATATTTTAAAGTTTTACCAATTAACATGAACTGGAAAGCGCAGATTTAAATCGAAATAATATCTTTTTTAACGATAGGTCTTCACGACACTTTTTATCAAAAACCCTCTTCCATAAAATTGACTGAAATACTTCAGTTAATATAAAGAGTGATTATAAAAGCGTTTGAATTTTAAAAATTGAAAAAAATTATTAGTAAATTTTGCATAGGGGATGAAATATTTTTTTGGAGCGATACATCAATGCCTGCCATTTACTTTTTAAAGATCATTTCATGCAAATTACATACCAGCCGAATCCTTTTTCGAGCATTTGGGCCGGTATGTCATAAATGGTTACTGTAATATTGTCTTCCAGGGCTGTAATTGTGACTGGCTTGTCCCAGTCCACGACGGACTTCGCGTAGCCCCACAAAAAAACAGTCTGGTGGGGCCAACTCGCATTATCTTGACGGGCATTGGACTAATTAGCGTGAGATAAATTGCTCATCAAACTCGCCTCTCAATACGTCCATGGTATAGGGGGCGTCCATAAATTACGTGAGATGTTTAAGGGGAGGAGGGGGTCGAGTCAAATCTCATCTAATCTTACGTTCGAGAGAGGGGGGGGGGGTCTCGGCAAATATCACGCAATTTTTTTTCTGGTTGAAACAAAAAAAAATTGTACTATTTTGGTCCATTTAATTCAGATTGTAATACGTATCGTAATACGATTAAGATCATTCACTAATTCGTTCGAGGTTTAGAGTGGCTAGATCAGCACGAAATTGAAGGAGCAGGTGATTTTACTGAAAATCATATGGACATTAAGGCGCCTCAACTTGTATGGAGGAAAAAAAAGTTGTCCGGGTCACCTCCTGAAAACAAACTTTGGTTTATTTTATGATGATTCCCAAAATATTGCAACTCTAGCTTTAGCCGTTCGTGAGCTGGAATGGTTTGAAATAACCTCTAAAAATCGCGTTTTTGATTAATACTATTTATACCACACTACCTTCGGTCAAAAAAATTGTCACAAATAGTGTAAATCGATGAATTACATAGTTTTGTTTTTTATTTTGTTTTAAATCTGCCCACACACTTAGTTATTGAGTTATTTGCAGTGATTTTTTCAATTTTTTTTAATGCAGTTTTTATAAAAATATATATAACTTCCCCATTTATAGCCTGATTTACCATTCCGTGGTGTCATTGGAAAGGTACTGAATGCTGCTTTTCACTTCTGTCGTTAATTAACCCTTATAAGCACTTTTATAAAAATGCATTTTATTTTATTTTTATTTTTTTGTGATGGCCTTTGCCTCAATTCCTGAATTTGTTCAAATATAAGAGAAATAAAATTAAATCATGTAGATAAAGAATGCATTTTTTAAATGGACTTTGGAATAAAGTATAGGAAAATACTTTATTGTACTTAGACAAAACAGCTAAGAGTAAATTTTACCACAGTTCTTATAAGTAGTCACTCATGACTTTTACATGACTTTTAGGTTTGACAATGAGTTATATTATATTATATAAATGTGAGTTTTTGAATTGTGATCGCTTAATTGTTCAAGTTATTCATAAAAAAAATGCTTTTCGTTTCTCGCGAGTTAAATAAAAATCAATTGCCAACAAAAAGTGATGTAATAAAACATTTATTATTTTTGCGCGAAAAAAATAATAATCGGTCTTACGGGCTATCTAATTATCATCAAAACATGCTAAATGATTTAAGCAAAATTTGGAAAAGAGCAGAAATTCCGGTTATATCGAAGACTGCGATCCGCAAAAAACTTCAAAATTTAACGCTTTTATATCGGGATATCACAAAAAATCCATCGCATTACAATGCAAGCGAGTGGGCCGAACTATTTTCAATTTCTGTTTGCAAATGTGCTCTAAAAATTAGAGTGTCTTGTAGTTGCCCAGGTGAAAAACAAATGCCATTGCATGTTTGGAATTTTTACCTTGATCAGTCGAGCCGAAGGTTGCTCACGCTAGATGACGTTGAAAACCACATCCCATGTGATTCTATTACGGACTTCGAAAGCGAAAGTGAAAACGAAAGTATTGCAACAGCCACTTTTGTACCACAACTAAGAGAAATGGATGTGGATGATCCATATTCATCATCGTCTGAGGAAGATCTTAAAGATCTTGGACCAAGCGTACAAAGTTTTTCCTTACCAACATTCAGTGCTGCGTTGGACCGTGCCAGTGTATCCAATCGCTTTGGGGCTCTGCTCGCAACAACATATCATAACAACAAACATGCACATATTGCAAACAAGATTCAATCGCGCAAGCGTTACTGTAAAATTGAATCACGAAAAGATTTGGAATAAAAAAAAAATTATTTCTTTGATAAAACTCTAAATTGTTTTTTTTTTATCTTTTAATTAGCGACTTAATAAATAACCACAAATTTTTTATCATGTTGATAAAAAATGCATTTTTATAAAAGTGCTTATAAGGGTTAATTAACGACAGAAATGAAAAGCAGCATTCAGTACCTTTCCAATGATACCACGGAATGGTAAATCAGGCTATAAATGGGGAAGTTATATATATTTTTATAAAAACTGCATTTAAAAAAATTGAAAAAATCACTGCAAATAACTCAATAACTAAGTGTGTGGGCAGATTTAAAACAAAATAAAAAACAAAACTATGTTATTCATCGATTTATACTATTTGTGACAATTTTTTTGACCGAAGGTAGTGTGGTATAAATAGTATTAATCAAAAACGCGATTTTTAGAGGTTATTTCAAACCATTCCAGCTCACGAACGGCTAAAGCTAGAGTTGCAATATTTTGGGAATCATCATAAAATAAACCAAAGTTTGTTTTCAGGAGGTGACCCGGACCACTTTTTTTTTTGAGGCGCCTTAATGGACATGTTGGTCCCAATAGTCTCTCTTGAGACCGCGCATGATTCTCCATGTACTGAATTGGAGTCGATATTTTTTTTTTAATCACAGTAGTTACGATTTAAGTATTCTATTGTTAAATTTTTATTACACTAATAACTCTCAGCAATATCGATTACTAGTCTTAACTAGTCGTAAATAAAAGTACGAAGCAAATTTTTTTTTCTTTTTACAATAACAATCCAACGCGTTTACGTAAGAAACCCACATTTTGAAAAATCTCACGTGAGATTGGGGTATGGGGGAGGGGGTTGAATAAAATCTCACGACATCTCACCGGTGGGGGTGGGAGGTTCAGAAAATTTAAAAAAACACCTCACGTAATTTATGGACGCCCCCATAGCGTACCGTGTGACATGTGGCACCCTCTTGTTAAAACAATATGTCAATCAAGTTAAGTTCTTCCATTTTGGGCAAAAAAAGTCGATAATCATAGCACGGCACACACTGTGTCCGTGTAGTGTATTTGGCGGTCTTAAATCAGGGAGGAGGTGTAGCTTCATGAAATTTTGCACAAATTTATTTTCAATTTTTTTTTTACAAAAATACGCCCACTTTTACGCCCACCTCCCATACAACTTAAATAGAAAATGTGGCCTAACTTCCATGATTTTAAATATATCTACTCAATTTTCACAGAACGTTAATATTATAATTGTAGAATTGCTTCCTGAAAATATGAACTTGATCCGCCCATTTTTACGCCCACCTCCCATACAACTGATATTTTAAAAAAGGCCATATCTTCTGTAAATTTGTAACTAGAATGGTTATTTTTCGCAAAAATGTATATAACATCCATAACATGCTGTTTTGAATATATGAAGAAAATCTGTCCACTTTTACGCCCACCCCCCATACAACTCCAATAAAAAAATTTTACAGTTTCACTCTATTTCATTTATTAACAAGTTTTTCACATCTTCGTGATAATCTAATTTTTTAAGCTTCAGCTTCGTTCTCAATGAATTGATATATGGGTCAGAGGATATCAGCAAATGATGCATTACGTCTTGGTTAGAAGTGCAGCGCCAGTTTTGCGCGAGTGATATAACCTATAATTTCTATAATCTTTGTTCCTCGCTTCCTGCGCTTCTTCTGATAGCATTCCTTTGAAAAATAAACCATATGTTAATTTAAAATGTATGAAATAAATTGTATATTTAACCTACCTATGGGTAGAATGGCCTTAGATACAATTTTTCTACCATGTATCAAAACTTTATGCACTTTGATGGGCATGTAGTATCATCCATACAAATCAATGTACAATTTCGCCGTGTCTAGGCAATATATTTTAAATTTCTCAGGGTCTATTGCCTGACTGCAATTTATTGTGGACAATATAATTTTGAACCGATGAATCAGTTGCTCATCCACTCCGGTTAAGTCAGCTGTAATTTGTGGGTTTTCAAAAAATCGTCGAGCTGTATTAAAAAAGTTAAGATTTGCCATTGAGAACGAGGTTTCAACAGTACTTGCTAAAATATTTAGTAATGAATTATATTAGCTAACTATTGTTTTATTAGTATCGGTGGTGCAGTGGATGGCACGCTACTCTCCCATTCCAGAGAAAGAATAAATACATAATTAAAGTGATAGACATGAACATATGCAAAACAACAACGAGTAGCAAAGAAAGAAATAATGCGCAGTTGTTTTTGCACGCGCAAAATAACGCATAAGCAGGGTTTTTTGCACTGTCATTTTTTGGTTTTTCATTGTTTTTTCGCGGAGGTGCAAAAATGAGCAGGTTTTTTTTTAATAACCTGGTAGCTGAGACTCTCAGCTTTAATTTGGTATATGACTCCATGTGTCGCACTGCTTCGCACACAACTAAAAGTCTACCGGAAAATCATAAATGTTGATTTTTTTGGTTCAAAATATATTGTTAAAAAACAATTTTCTTGTCAAATTTTTTAAAATATTTTTTTTAATTAACATAATGCTTAATGTCTATTTTAAGAGAAAAAATACTTATAAGGTACATTTGATGTATAGTTTATAAGTAACAAGCTATTGAATATGACATAGAAAACTATCACATTTGACACTTGTTCACATACATCAACTTTGCGCTGCTCTGGACAGAAAACCAATTGAGATATTTGCATGAAATTTTTCACACATGAACTTTAGATATTTTTTAACAAGCTGTGCAAAAATCATCAAAATCGGAGAGATTGTCCAAATTGATTTATTGCCGCGGTGGACACAGTGTGCGGCACCTTGCTTCATTGACTGTAAAGTTGCGATTGCCGTTATTTTTGAAAAAGAACTGTCCAATAAAGCCATCGGCCTACAAGCCGCATCAAAAAATGCATTTTTCAGGGTGCATTGGCTGCTCTTCTGACATAATTTGACACTATGTTTGTTGACGTGCCAATTGAGATAAGTATTTTTGACTTTGCTAAAGATGTTGCTTGCCCTGACTGCGGTTTGAACAAAGAACCAGTAGTGCAAAAATCGGACACACTAACCGCTACATCAGCTGCTATAGTAACATAAAATTATTTTTATATATAAGTTCGACATTTGATAAAATCCCCCAAAACAAATTCCTGGCTGCGCCCCTGGTGACATGTGTCTCTTTTCAGTTTCATTGACGATTTAAGCTACTGTCATTGAGAAAGAAAAAAATTAATTTTTTTTTTTATACTTTGCAATAGTAAGTTTATCAAATTTTGAGTACAAATATGCTTTATTGAGGAACAAATTAATACTAATTTTGGATTTGAAATATTGACAGTAATAAGCCTGAATTTAAACATCAATTTTTAGCTACTCATTATTGGTTTGCTAGAAAAATTCAAAACTTTGTACGCATTTTGAACAACTTTTTCCACGTCCAGTTAGTTGTTGGTAGAATATCTGCAGTAAGTTGTCTAAACTATAAAACTTTAAAAAGCACAAACATTTGGGAACTTTAGCATGTAGTATGCTCTAAATTCAAAACGCCCCATATAAAACGCCCTAATTCCAACCTCCAAAAAAAAAAGCTTTCAAATGTTTGCACATTATTATTATGCTCTACTATAATTTGACTATTAACAAACACAAATACAGACAAAGTTTTGCCCAGTTCCGATTTGGGCTAAAACAGCAATTTTGTTGTCAAGCGTTCAAGCATGAAATACCATCACGTGATTAATGAACCGCTTGTCAGATGAATTTAATAATAACAATAGAAATTTATGCAAGTGTTGTTTTTATGTTTGTTGTTGTTGTTGTTTGTGAATTTTCGTTCTTTGCCAACAGCCTAATTAAAATTGCCAGCAATAACTGGCAAGCAATCATTAAATATGACTGACTGTCAGCAGTTAAATTAACCAAAATTGTTGTCAGGATTATATTTGTTCTTGTTGCTGTCACTTATGTTCAAAAAAAGTTTATTTTGTGTTGTCAAAACTTTAACAGCAGTTAACTATGTTTGTTGGTCAAAACAATGAGAAAGGAAAAAACAGAACTGTGGCTAGAGAAGGCAAAAAGGATTGAGATGGCAGAATTAGAATGACTGAAATAGACATTTGAGGTTTTTCAAAAATTATGCAAAAATCAAGTAAAACCTCTTGATAAGCTGGGAAATTGAATAGAGTTAAATAAAAAAATAAAAAAAACAGGCAAAGTTTAAAAGCCAAAAATAGTCATCAAGTCAAATATTCTCTCGCAACATTTGTTTTTATATAATTTAAAGTGAATTTTAAATTAAGGTAGAACATGAATCAGCACATAGCGTGGTATTTCAAAATCAAAACTTTTAATTAAACTTGATAGAAAACTAAGCAAATAAATTAACATTTCCCAAACAGATGCCTTAACTCAATAGCTTAAAAAAAAGCAAAAACAAAAAAAAAAATTTGTAAACATTATTCAGCATATAAGAACTGCTCAAGTACGAGGCGCACTTAAAGCGCCTAGTTGTCATCAAAACATATTTAATGGTGCCGAAAAACAACAACAACAACAAGAAAAAAATAAGAAAAAAGAAAAATAAACTAGTGCTTCCCCAGAGTGTCACACATTTGCATGACCCGGTGCCAACATGGACCCTTAAAGCACATCATATTTTAAATTTAAGTGTTGCGCCTTGCTGCAGAGGCGGTTTTCATTAACGGCACACCGCGACAACAGCGCACACACAAAGAAGCAGCAGCGGAAGGACGAAGGAAATAACGCAAAGCATGTCAAAATTAAAATGAATGAATGAATGATGAGAGCGCCAAAGTATAGCATAGTACAACAACAAAAACATAAAAGCACCAAAAACAACAAACAGTGGGGCACAAAAAATTAAGATACATATTTTTTTTTTTTAATGTCGTCAAAAGCGTGTAAAACGTGCCCGCACTCCCGGCAGGAGGCGTGTACATAACCAGCTTAAACTGCTGTTATGCTGCAGACGCCGGATGCTGGTAACATTAAGTTGTTTTTTTTTCCATTCCTTTTGTTTTTGTTTTATATTTATTGTAATGAAAAAAGCCAAAGATTTGTTCCTTTTTGGCTTATATTGTTCCTGTTTTTTTTTTTTCTCTCCTACCGTATATTTTTAATCTTTGTTTTTGGCGCGACTTTTAAGCATTATGCGTCATGATGTGTAGAATCACGCAGAATAACGCATTAAGATTTGCCGCTGCTGTGTTTGGCAGTTAAAACGAAACACGTTTCGGATTATAAAATTCGGATTTTCTTGCAATTCTTAATTTTTTGGTTTTTTTTTTTTTTTGGGCTTAGTTTCGCCTATGTTGTTGCTTTTTTTTTATTTTCACTTTCTATGCCATGGCATGTTGTACTCGTAGTTATTGAACTTGACATTGAATTCTTGTGGAAAAAAATAAATAGCCTTTGACACTTCAAGCGTTAATAATTCAACTCGATTCTGCTAGGAAGGAATCCTTGCTTTAAGCTACAGTTTAATAAAAATAACTGCTTCAAAAATTGCTTTCAGTTCTTGTGGAATATTAATTTCTAGACTATTTTTAAACGTTTCACATGTGATGACTTGGTTCAAAAATACGTGAACGTGTTGCAAATTATAAATAGTCACATGCTAGGTATATAAAAATAGCATGTATTGCCTAAGCAACGTTTTAAAACAAGCTAAGTTTTATATCATTTCTGACATTTCTTATCTATCTGTCAGTTTTTGCTGGCTTTAAGTTTTCTATGTAGCAGTTGAGATTATTAAATTTAGCGTTTCCAATAACGCTCCAATAAAATTTCTGTGGCAGGCCAACAGGTGTGCCTATCAACCATAAAGCTGACATTTTTCATGGAAATATTTAAAATTTGATTTAAGGATTACATTTATTTTACAAAATTTTTCAAGAATTGATTACCTTTTATGCCGCACCTTTTACAGAGTCATTCTCTGTTATAAGGAAGCACCCAAAATAATTTTAAGATTATTTTTATTGTATTAGCAAAATATAAAAAACCAGATATAACCTTCATGTTTCAAAAAAAAAAAAAAAATTAAAACAAGTAAAGGAGGTCTAAAGTCGGTCTAGCCCATCAATGAAATACCCCTAAACCTACTTTTTCAAAATAAAATAATAATATATACATATATGGGCGGATGAAGCCCATATTTTATATGCATTTCAACTTTGATGGAAAATTTACAAAAATTTATAAAAATTTCAAGTTTCATTCCTGTAGCTCACATGTTAATGCCTTAATAGTCTTTTTGCTAGGTTGGCGTACTCGTGACGGATTACGCCCAATTTTTTAATGTATCTTAGTTTTGGTATAAAATTAATATATATCATATGTTATCTCTGTAGGTTAAACATAATATTATTTATTGAGTTTTCAATTTTTGGGTTGTATGGCAGGTGTGGTGACCGTGGCATGCAGGTTTAGTGTGTGGCTTAGCATGCTCGGAGCCCGGGATCGATCCCCAGCCGCGGCGAAAAGTTTTTTCAATAACAAATTTTTCTGATCGGTCACCACCTCTCTGCAGACAATGGCAAACCTCAGAGAGTAAATAATGCCATGTAAAGCTTCTTGAGAACATGAACTTTAGCCGTTCGGAGTCGGCATAAAACATGTAGGTCCAGTTCTCGGCCTATTGTGTGCAAACATTTAATAACACACACAACACAATTGATCATAAGAAGCTCGGTCAAAGTCCTTTCAAGGGCTGAAATGGCCAATTTGTTTTGTTTTTGTTTTTATGGGAGGTGGGCGTGTCTGTGATTAGATAGCATCCATATTTCAAAACCGTTTTGGTTTTGTTATAAAAAAAACGTACCAAATTTTATCTCTGTACTTTAAACATAATCTATTAATTGTGTTTTCAGTTTTTGAGTTGTATGGGAAGTGGGCGTGTTCGTGGGCAAATGACCTCCATTTTCCAAAATCATCTTTGGTTTATTATAAATAACATACGTACCAAATGTTATCGGTTGATATCGAAAACATAACATAAAACTCATAAACTTATTTATTGAGTTTTTAATATTTGGTTATATGGGAGGTGGGCGTGTCCGTGGACGTATGACACCTATTTTTCAAATACATCTTTGTTTTGATATAAAATACATATGTACGTTCCAAATTTTATCTCTATAGGTTAAAAACAAGTAAAAAAAGTCTAAAGTCGGGCTAGGCCGACTATGAAACCTTCTATTACCAAAAAAAAATATTATTATTTAAAATGGGCGTGTCCGTGGGAGGATGAAGCCTATATTTATATGCACTTAAATGTTGATGAATAATTTAAACATACCAAGTTTTATTCCTATAGCTCACAGTTAATGCTTCTATTTCGCTTTCGCTATGGGAGGTGGTCGTGTTCATGGACGGATTACTCCCAATTTTTGAACACATCTTAGTTTTGGTATAAAATACATACATACCAAATTTGATCTCTCTATGACAAACATAACCTTATTTATTAATTTTAAACTTTTTGGGTTGTATGTGAGGTAGGCGTGTCCGTGGGCGAATGACGTCCATTTTTCAAAACCATCTTTGTTTTGTCATAAAAACATACGTACCAACATATATCTCTGCAGGTTAAACGGGGGCTTATGAATTGCGTTTTCAATTTTTTGAATGTATGGGAGGTGGGCGTGTCCGTGATCTGTTGACACCGATTTTTTTCGGAGACATCTTTGTGTTGATAAAAAACACATACTCAAGAAATTTAATTGTTGTAGAATAATTATGAGTTTATTTATCCAGTTTTCATTTTTTGCGTTGTATGAGAGGTAGGCGTGTCCGTGGGCGGATGATGTCCATTTTTCAAAATCATCTTTTTTTTGTTACAAAAGACATATGTGCCAAATTTTATTTCTGTCAGAGGCTTTCAGAGGCTTATTTATTGTGTTTTCAATTCTTGGGTTGTATGGGAAGTGGGCGTGTCCATGAGCGGATGATACCCATTTTTTGAAGACATCTTTGTGTTGATACAAAACGCATACACATCAAATTTAATTGTTTTATGCTAATTATGAGCTGAGTTATGCAGTTTTAAATTTTAGCGTCGTATGAGAGGTAGACGTCTCCGTAGGTGAATTCCAAAAATATTCAAAAGTGCAGATCCTTGGGTTCATGTAACCATGTGTACCGAGTTTCATTCAATTATTTCAACTTCTTCGTCTTCTTATCCTGTGTTTACGGACAACACACAAACGGACGGACGGTCGGACGACATGTATAGCTCGACTCACGAGGTGACCGTGATCAAGAATATATATATATACTTTTCTATACCGGACTCGCTCGCTTCTTTACGTTACAAACGTTTGTGCAAAGTTAATATACCCTGACCTTTCAGGTTTAGGGTATACAGATATCATTGATAAATTTTTAATTTCAGCTGATTACAAATAACACAGATAGGAGTGAGATCGTGACTCAAAATTTGAACTCGGAATCCATGGATCGGAGGCAAGCGCGTTATTACTTATATTACCGAGGGCGCAAGCCCAGTTTCAACCCAGAACATTCCCTATGGCGAAAGCAGGGTCAATTGCCCTAAAATGGACTGGTCCTGTGACAGTTCTTATTTAACCTATCACAGGACAGGTTCGATATAACTCTAAAGGGGACCAATAGTTTTTAAACGTGTTTTGCTATATTTATCTTATCGTTACTAGTAGCTCAGTGGAAGTGCGTTAGACTGTCACGGGATGGACGTGGGTTCGTACCCAGGCTGGGCAAGTATCAACAATTTTAATTTAATAATTTAAATTTTAATTCTTTTTCATTAACTGTTTAATCAAAAATTACCTTCAAAATAAATTTGGTTTACACCTTGGAAAAATTGAAAATATTATTTTTTATTTAAAAAAAAAACACATTTTAAATATGTATTGAACCCAGGTATGTCGAAAACTAAACGTGAACGGTAGCAAGCTGGGCTTAACATGAATTTTCAAAACATTGATTCAATTTCATTAACTATGTGGGTATACAACCGTATTCTATAAATAATATAATATATTCTAGAAATATATTATAAATAAATAATATAAATAAAATAATTCTATGTGGTGTCAATTGATACCTGCCGATATATTTTTGAACAGTTTCTAAAATTGGTCAAAAAGCCGGTATCAATTTACTCTTGTCAATGACAACGCAGATGTCATATGTTGCTGGCAGAATTGGGACCGGTTACTATCACTTTGGAGCCTATGACGTTTGAGTTTCTTAATTTTGCCCGCAACAATGAAAATCATCAGTTCAAAATCTACTGCTTTCAAAAAAGTTCAAATTCTACTGGTTTCATTCAGTTCAAATCGAGTTTTTTCAAAATTAATACTTATTTGTGTTTATAAATTAATTACCAAAGTAACGTAAGCAAAACCTTATAAAATTATTTTTATTGGAGCGAGCGAGCGAAGCTCCCATGGAACAGGTTGTTTGAAGCTGTTTAAAGACCTTAAACTTTTGAATGGATTGAATGTTTTTCGAAAACATTGAATGATCGAATGTTTTTCGCTGCAACAAACAGAGAACCTCCTCCTTTTTGAAGTCGGTTAAAAATAGTAAAAAATAAGATTACGAATTTTATTTATGAAGGAATATAGTTAGAAAATAAAACACAAAACATGAAATCTGTTTATATTTGCATATGTAGGTGAACCCTGTTTAATTAATAAATTTGCAGTTTTTATTCTTATTTTAGGCTTATTTTCTTTCATAAACAACATTTGTTGTTGTTTGACAGACATTTGTAGTTTCATAAATTTCGGCTCAGCGCTGCTAATATTTTGCTGCTAAAGAAACTTGCAGCGCATGCAAATCAATTTTTGTTCTTTACTGTTACAACTATAAAATATTAAAAAATTCTAAGTGGGCAAGGAACAAGAGCGCGTAATTGTCGCAGAGTATTTTAACTTAAAAATTTTAAGAGAAACAGAGAGTTAAGTATTTTGTTGTTATCAGCAAGCCATTTATTAAAAAGCAGATTTATTTCGTTTGTTCATTAAAAAATAACGTTTGAATAGATCGTCCGCATGAGCATCGTCAAGTGATTTTTGTTTTTTGTGTTGCATGCGTCATCGGTTCGGTTTGCGTTGTTGTTGTTCTACATGTTTTCGTTTTTGCGTTATCATGGAAAAATGAAAACAATAAGAAAACAAGAAAGAAAAGTATGGAAATCTGTTAGGAAAAAGATTAAGATAATTAAGTGCCGGTCGTGAAGAAAGTTCCTGAATTATTATTTCAAACGCTCATTTTGAATAAGTGATAACAAACGAACATTCGTTGTTTTTATTTTTATTGTGTGAAAAAATCGAAATAATTCAATTGGATTTTTAATGCCTTTAAGTGTTTTTTTAACATTTTTAGATTTGAGTGTTCTCTTAATTCACTTAAATAACATATTTCTGAAGCTTTGAGCGTATATATACATATATTTTCAAAAGTAAAATAAATTAAAGAATTATTTTTTTTAGATTTATTTAAAAAAAAATTGTTGTAGTGTTAGTCTGTCAACTTGTGAAAACGTCATATTATGAAATTGTTATATGTAAGTGTTTTTGTTTTAAATTATTATATTCATTGCAGCAAAAAATATACAGCCATTTCAAACCTAACGCAAGTTTTTTCTAAAAATTTATCACTTGCTCTTAGACTTATTTACTTGAAATTTTGTCTATAGGCTCCTTTTCTACTTATAAGAATATAAATTATTTGTTTTTTTATAGCAATTTTTTAAAAAATTATGGAGATACCAATTTTTCATAAAAGAAACAATCTTAAAAATCATTTGAAAAACAGACATTTCCGATAAATCATATATCCGTCATCTGTTACCTTATTTTCGTAAATGAAGTATCATTAGAAAGCTATAGAAAAGTGATTTAGAAAAAAACTTTATGCAAAAAACTTTAATTTGGTTATATCTCAAAAAGTGATTTTTTTTTTATTTTAAAAACAAAATAAACTTTTCATTAACATAGAAATACGACGGACAAATGACGAGTTTTTTCGCAATCTCTTTTTCTGACATACATTTCACTTTATCGTTCATAACTTTTATACCGTTTGAGATATTTATACAAAATCTTCAACAAAACTGTTTGCCTTTTAAGAGCCAATCCTTTTTGTAGATATAGTAATGACCTCACATGTGACTTTGGCCCATAATACTGGAAAAAAAACTGGAATAAATTAAACAATTTTTGTTTTTTCATTTAAGTTAATCGGAAGAGATAATAGGGGCATTCACACTGACTTGGGTACGGGTAGATTGAGTACTTTTGATTACTGCGAGCACCCTTAACTGCAATTGAGTACTTTGTAGAATAACAGCTGATGAGAGATGAGTGACAGCTTGAAAAGAGTTGCGACCATATTATTTATGTCATTTTATGAGCGCAAAATTTAGGCCATTCTACGGGCGTTAAGAAGTTATTTTATATAGGAGTAATATTTAACGTGAACTTTGCGGTATTTAATAATTTTTATCTCAAAAATTTTAAAATAACTCATTTTAACACATTTGTCTATTTTATTCACTTATAATTTGTGTACTTTGTTTTAGTTTGTTGTCAATTCAATTATTGCCTACTTTTGGAAAAGGTGATAACCCATGAAAAAAGTACTCAATCAATCCAACCAAACAAGTCAGGGGGTCAGCTAGAGTAGATTGATAGATGAGTACTTGGGTAGAATGGCACTTTAACAAAAATAAAATGTATGGCATTTGCCAATCTAACCAACTACCCAAGGCAGTGTGAATACCCCTAATATCTTTTCTTTTATAGTTTTAAGAAAAAATTTTTCAAAGCGAGCGACCCAACTAATTTGTATTCTCAACGTACCTATTTATGTGGCCAGCTTTTACCACTCCGCTTTCACGTGCAAGTCGAGTTTTCGAAGCTACCGAACTTCAGCGATGTTAGCAGGCAATCAGTTTGCTTTTGTTCTCCAGTCAGTAAATATGTTATAGGGATGTCAGTGGGAAAAATACATCGATGTTTTTCTGTGATTCGATGCATCGAAATGTACATCGATATCTTTCGATGCATTGGAGGGCATACATCGATGCATCGATCCATCGATTTGTAGACGATTTTTAAGATGTTACGATTTTTAAGATGTTACAAAGTATGTTATAAGCAAAATTGAACATAATTTCCAATTAATTACTATACCTGAGCTATTTATGTTTCTAATGGACTATCGAATCAGGTCAAAAACGTTTTTGTTAAACCACAAAAATCATAAAAATTTAAAATTTAAGTCCTCCAAAACTCTCCCTAAATTTTAAGGGTTTTTAAAAATCTATATTTTAAAAATCTATTCTCAATTTGACTTCCAGAGAGAGAGAGTTATAATAAGAAAACCTGTGAATGCTCGCTTCATTTTTTTGCACAATTTAAAAATAGTAATGGCGGTTCGCTGAACTAGTAATGTCAGTTTTCGATATTTAAAAAACATCGATGCATCGATACATCGGCTATTCAAACATCGAGTGAAAATTGTTTGATGCATCGAAGCAAAACATCGATATTTTCGATGCATCGATGTTTTTCCGACATCCCTAATATGTTATGCGCAAATAGTTCCGTTGAATATCCGTTCCGTTTTTTGTACACACAGAATAAGACAAAAATACAGCGCTTGAATTAGAAGCTATGCCAACATGATTAAACATTATGATTAAGCAAATTTCTGAGTACAATTTTTTACTCTTTATTTTTTCATATATCATGAAATCTATCAATTGAAATCTAAATATTATTCCTGACTTATGACTTTAAATCAGAGAAGGGCAAAAATTAAATTTCTTATTCCATGGGATTGGAAGCAAAATGCTGCTTGTGCGACGTCGACACATGAACAGCAGTGTTGATATTTGTAGTGGATATCCACTTTTTTACCTCCTTTCGATTTTTCAAAGTCCCCAACTCCTTTTAGCCTAAAAAAAGTACTTTCGAATACACTTAACATCATAAAAAGTAAACGTCACTCAAGATTAAGATTTTATTCTCAGTAATGAAAACGAAAAAATTGCTCTCTTAAAATACATTCACAAAGAGAAGTTTAACAGTATTTATTTGATCGATCAAAAAATTTTCAGATGGACGAATCGTGTGATGATGAACAGAACGAGATGATAGAAGTTATAGAGGCAGATAATGTCGTTGATGTCGACGAAGAAGACGAGGAAGATGATAGCTAGGATATCGGCAGCAACAGAAATCAAGTACGTGCTTGTCCAGTAAACATTGTTGGCTTAAAATAGGTGTAAAAAGGATTCAATTAGCATCAGAGAAAGTGAATTAGGAATTACAAAAAGATTTGAGTCATTACGTCATTACTGAGTTAGCACGATTCGTATTTTCAACTGATTTGATTGCTACCGATCCAAAAAACCTGGACTGAGCGTGGTGATAACCAACAAGCGCAATAAATATTGCGTTATCTACACGTTGTCAACGATGCCACCAAAAGAGGCTTAATATTTATTAGGAAAGAATATTTTTGCTTCAAGCCGTCGTGGAAAATCGAAAGAAATACATATCCATCCCATGACAAAAAGAAATTTATTTGATTAAAATTGTCTTAATTACAATTATAATTACAAAATTTCTTATATCTTATTTACGACAGTTATGATGTATGGAGAAGAAAAAAGTCTGCAAAAAGGTTTACTGTATCCTGTGATGTACTTGCATGCAGATTGTTAAAAAACACCGAAGACGGAACAGATGAAGTTGATTTTTTAGATTTAATGTAGCGCCAGAATGCATTTGGGTTCAATTTGATGTTGTTTTCAAAATTATAAATATATTTTTTATGAAGGTACCTTTCAAGAAAGTTAAACTCTTTCGAATGGAGCAGATATTTGGACCTATATGATTCCAAATTGGAAGTCTTATATTTCTTAAAAAACTTATTTCTTAAATTCTTCAGCTTGTTTAGACCACTGGTATACCATGGAATCTTATAACGTTTTTTGGATTATTTCGGGATATTTCTTAAACAAATATCATATAGTTTGGATTTGAAGACATCAACACATTCATTGATCTCTCGATTCTGAAAGAGGGAGTCCCAATCAATATGAGAAACTTGAAAATTCAGATTAACAAAATCGCAGTATTTATAGTTAAAAGAAACTGAAGCTGGATCTTGTTTGATCGAATTAAATTCATAGAATTCCAACTCAAGAACTATTGGCTGATGATGGGAATTAGAGGGAGAGAAAGGGAAACAACACTCATGGATGTTAAAATTGATATTATTAGATAAGAATAATAAATCTAAAAATCTTCCTAGTTTATTTTCCAGAGAGTTAATTTGTTGGAGATCAAAATTGAGAAAATTATCAATCATGTAGATTTCAATTATCAATCACAAAGATATTTCCAAGAAATATTGCATGGATTTAAGTCACCTAGTATGCAAAAATGATTATTTTCCGAGTTATTTTGCATTAAGAAAATTACATTGTCAACGTGAGCCTTATAAATATCAAAAATGCTATTCGGAGGAATGTAGGATACACAGAAAAATAACAACTCTGTTTTACTGCGAATTGTGACACACAATTGATCTAAGAGTGTGTCAGGATTTAGGAGCGCATAAATAGAATCATTTATGAAACGTTGGACTGCAATTAAAACTCCTCCACCACGAGAGCATCCAATTTTAATTATATCTCTATCCTTTCAAAACACATTATAAATGTTTGGATCGAAAAATTCTTGATCGTAGAAATCAATATTAAGCCAAGTTTCAACTAGAATAATTATGTCATAATCTCGTTGCGAGCTCATAGATCGTATAATGCTAGCTTTTGTACGTAAGCCTGAACAATTTTGATAATAGATTTTTAATGAATTAAGAGATCGAGGTGGATTTACACGATTTTGAAAAAAATGGAAAGGTTTAACCTTTACTCCGACTGGCCAAACAGAAGGTTTAATTAAATTATTATACTGAGATACAAGCACACCTTACTTAAAATTAACTGTTTTGATACTATCTAAAGGAGTATCTTTTTTAATGAGATGTTTACAAATGAAAAGAGTTTTATCAATAGCAAAAACATTAGATACATACTCTACAATGTTTACTTCTTTAACAGAAGGCAAAAATGATGATAAATGTAGCCATTTCAGACGTAACGCGACTTCTAGGCTATGATTGATGTTCGATCCAAAAACAACATTCGGAGTGTTGTTGGGTTTTCTAGTCAAATTATTAATTGAGAGCAGATTCTGTGGGGATAAAGCAGTCCAAGAAGCAGAATTAGAATGTAAATCCGAGACTATCGCAGCATAACTTGTTGTATTTGGATTATGTGTACGCGAGTCAACAGCAGCAGCAGGCGCACTAGCAACATCGGTAGACGATGTTTGAGAAGCAGGCACAGCAGAATTTTTGACAGATGGCAAAAGAGCAGCAACAGCAGCAGAGGAATTAGCAGATCCAGTGGTGTTGAGAAGAGCGGGATTCACAGCAGCAGCAGCAGCAGCAATGACCTTAGAATGAGCGTGCGATGAAGTGAGTGAGAGCACGAAGTGGAGCAATCATGAGCACAAGCAGAATTAAATTGATTGGCTGATTTACCTACTGCCAGCAGAGGTGTACATGATGATGATAGTGGCGAATTCAAGGCCGAATTACGGTGCGATAGTGCAGGAGAGCGATTTTTTGCACCAATTTTAGAAACAGCAGCAACACAATCTGCAGATTTTTTGTTGTTTAACATCAGTTCCGCAACTTTTTTGTTGAGGTCTCCGACCTGAGCAACGAGATCTGTTACGATGGAGATTAATGTTGTCTCTGAGTTCAAACATTTGTTGCAATTATAGAAAATGTTCTCATTTTGTACTAAAAGTTCGAAACACTTTTCGTCTAAGTTAACGCAAGTTTTATGGAAGTCACTTTTGCACGCGAGGCATGAGACAGAACAATCTTGCGAGAGAAATTTCGCGCAAGTAGCACAACGAAGCCTGAGCGGTGGCATTTTAACGAACCGATTCGAATGGCAGTCAATCAGCTACTGAAAATGTTGGAAAGAAAAAGTCAATGGTGGTCAGGCACACATTTTGCCCTACTAGGCGCATGCTGAAAGTGGGGTCAAATTTCCTAAAAATATCAATTTTGTTTTGGAACCCCCTCAGGGGGTGGAGATTGCGGCAGGTATGTTCCAGAAAAATTTCGGGGCACAAATTTATTGGGATTGGTCGAACATTCCACCCCTCTAGAGGCAATGCTTGGGTAGTTATGTAGGTTTTCTAATTTGTCCACTTCCCACTAACCTTTAATACCGATGCGGCACAACTACACCCCACGCCACCCCGAATTTGTTTGTTTCAACAGCAATTTTTTGTCGAACCTCACAAAATTTAAGGTTTCTGGATATCAAAATCCCGTTACTAAAGATCTCCATGTATTACTGTTCCACTAATATTAGTATCGTCTGGGGTTGAAATTCGACCAATTTTTTGTTTGCCTTTTTATAATTATAGATACAAAAGATTTGATACACTTCATCTCCGCACTCTGATTCATTTAAAAAAAAAAAAAACAATTATCAATATCTGTTCAGAAACACGAGAGAAAATTGTTCCTAACGCCTATTTATATAAAGATTAACAAAAGGTACTCTCGCGTCCGAAAAAGTACTTTCAGATGACTAAAAAACTCCCCTCCAAAATTATCAAATATCATCACTGATGAACAGTGTTAGCTTCTTCGTGTGGCTTACGATCGTGTGCATTCGGCTGTTTCTTTGTTTTTATTTTGACGTCAAATCAAGTCAGTTGCTTTTCAGCATTTGTTGAAACAACATCTTTTTGCGCAATTTTTTAAAATATAGCAAGAAAATACATAAAATGAATCTTAGTTTTTCTCTGCTTTACACACAATCAAAGAATGTGATAGTATGTGTGTGCATATTAACATGTTTAATGTATGTTTACATAGTTGCCACATATTTTTATATAATGTTGCTATAAAAAGTATACAAATGTGGTTTAAAAAGATTTTATACTTTTCGTATAAAATCTTCACTAACTTTGTATATGGAATATGGTATATACGATTTTATGGTATAAATTTTATAACATATTTGGTATGGATTTCTATTTATACCAAATAGTATAAAATTTATCCTCATATTTGTTACTGTGTACATACAGAGAAATATTACTTTCGACCTTGCTTTCGACTTAGATTATAGAAAAACAATTTATATATTTACCGTTAATATATCTCACTGTTCTGACCAAACTTTGTTTATTATAACTATTGCTATTTCTGTAACAATCATATCCTTGTTCATATTTAATTCCAGAAAAAAAATTATTTTTGCAGTGTGATTGATGTGTTAACAAATTATTTTTGTAGAAAACATGTCCGTAATATGTTAGTAACATTAATATATTTTGTTACCATGAGCATGCCGAATTAATTTTGTTCCGTCGTAAGTAATAGCATGGCACGATCTCTTATACGAGACGGTGCGGTTCAATTCCTGGTGATGGCAGATAAATCATTAAAGGTATTTTTTTTTCTGCGTGTACCCACGCACTTACTTAACCCTTCTTTATTTACAACATAGCATATAATTTATTTTTTCGCTGCTTAGCAGTTAAAGCCTTAACCAAGCTATATAAATATATTTATGCTCGCTTCTGATACTTCTTCATTTTTTGTTAAACCGTTAAAAAAAGGATGTTACAAAATGTTAAGTATTTGAATGGATTTTTATTTAAATGTCCATATTTGCTTGATCAAATCAATCAAAGTTTATATCAGGGGAAATGCATGTACAACGCCCTTAAAGCTTTTCACCACTTTTTATTCACCATTGCTGCTAAAAGAGGGGAACATACAATAAACAGAGAGCCAAAGAGCGCAATGAAAATGCGCTCGCATTTTGTCGCAGTTTTCTTCTTATGCTCTCATTTTCATTTTTATTGACTCTCATTTTCAACCGCCTCTTCAAAGACATGTCTTTAAAAATTAATGCTGGGAATAGATGTTTGTTTGTTTAACATTTGTTGACATTTCATATAAAAATATGCTTGAGCTTAATACAGTCGAAATGCATTTGACCTTGATTAAACTTCTAACGAGCAAAGCAACGAACCAACCCACCAATCAATCACCCACCAGCCACCACCCACCAGCCATTCACCATCTTAACGCCAACGCACAGCGCATATCAATGAATTTAAAATGAAAAGATTTCTAAGAGACGCTTTTAACACATTTTTCTTTTATTCAGTTGTCAACATTGCAAATAAAGCAGCAACAGTTTTTATTTGTTGTTTCAACTAAATTGTTTGTTAACATTACAACGTGCTTTGTTGTGTTGTATTCATGTTTTATAGTATTTTATTTTGTTTGGTTTATTTTTTTTCTTTTAGTTCCTCAAATATTGACACAACTGGACAACGGCTGGCAGCAGCATGCTTCCCTAGGGCGCCACAACATTCGTCTTCAACTGGCACAATCTCGTTGTCCAGCAGCACGTATTCTGGCTGCTGGCTCTGCGAACAACCAGCCAGCCCAACACGTGTGGGCGTGCTTTTAGCAGCAGCAGGCATGACACAGCAAAAACTTTAATTAACTTTTTGTTGTTTTTATTTCGTTTTTTTGTTTTTGGTCTATTTTGTTTTTTATTTTTTATTTTTTTCTTATTTTTTAGCTATTTTTCTGGCTTGCTCTTTTTGTACTTGTTTGTGTACAGCCAATTTTCAAACTTTTGACTTTTTGTTTAGAACAATATTTGTTGTTGTTTGGCAAACATTGTGTCTTTGTTTTTTTTTTTTTTTTTGTTGTTCACATTTGCTGTCGTGGCTAGTTTTGCCTACTGCCCTGCTCATAGCGGCTATGTAACAGACAACAACAAGTTCATCAGTCTGGTTGGGTGGTGTTCCTAGTTCCTTTTGGGGTTTGACCTTAAAATCTATCACAGAAAATTTGCATAACTGTATGGCATTAATTTGTTGAAAATTTTCAGCTTTTGCTTTGGCATATGATACATTTTTTAGGTAACTGTTAAGTGATGAAAAAACTTTTCTGTGGTTCGTTTTTGCACACTCTCTCTCTCGTTTATTTGTTAACTGTTGGCTCGATTCACATGACTACACTTTGATGGGTCAACCGCTTTTGGGAGCAGCACTGTCGCCTATTTATTTGTCTATGGAGTTTAAATAATTTAGAAGGTTTTGCATTTTCTAGGCTTTCAGCTTAATTTGAATTTAACAAAAGAAGAACAAAAAAAAACCAACTTGAATTTCTGCTTCATGTAGTGTGGAGTGACATTTTTGAAGATTTTTCACAACTAACCGTAATCAAAATAAACATTAAATGATTTATGTACAAATTTTAAATTTATGGTTAGCTTGTTGGGAAGGTTTTTGGAGAATCTGGAAATTTGTTTGGCATGAGTATTGCTTGCCCGAACTAAGGAAGCTAAGCATAAGGTTCCAATCACAGTGCACGGAGGCTTAAACAATTTTTTTTATTTTGTGCTTGTTGAATATATTACGTTGGAAGCAAATTTGACTAGATATAAAAACTGACACAGTTCATAACTTACGAGGCTAAATTGCAAATAAATATTTTGAATTAGGTTGGGTCTATAACATGTTATGTTTCATCTTTATGCTAATTTAGCTCAATTTACTATTTAAATCATATTGAAGTTATCAATAAAATATCATAGTTCAGTATGATATTATGGTATGATATACCGGTATGATGTATCTACAATAGTTCAGTAGCTGTAATAAAATTATCGTTACTTTTATTTGTAACTTTAAGTTTAAAATTTGCTTTAATCGACTTATTTTCCTTTTTATGTTTTGAAACATTAACATATATTTAGTATTAAAAAATATAAACACAAAAAACAGCTTAGTTGCTCTTCAACTCTCATCAACACGTTAAACAGCAGTTATGGCACCAGTGACCGGAACTTATCCTTTATTTAGGTCAATTGAAAGTTTCCGGAGTGGAGCTATAAACCATTTCGTTCGAATGGTTTTCATGCACCTTAAGAAAATTTAAACAAGTGTAGGTAAAGATGAAATTTAAAAAACAATTTAAGTTTCAATGTGGTTGTTGCAAAAATACCTACGGATCTATGTTTACTTGTATCGCCAGGGGAAATTTGACCAATTTTTTGCTTGCATTTTTATGCAGAATAAGGCAGATGAATGATATAAATTCGAAGCTACATATGTTAAACTTTAAATAAGTTTGAAATATATGGCTTTTTCCTTCAAATAAATTGCTATTGAATTTTATTTATTTAAAAAAAAAATAGAAAAACAACATTTTAATAAAAACAAACTAAGTGAAAAACAAGTAAAAAATGTCTAAAGTCGGTCTAGCTCGACTATGAAATACCCTAAACCTACTTTTTCAAAATACAATAATAGTATTGAATAATATTATAGCGTGTCCGTTGTTTTTGTTGAAAAATTTACAAAAATTTATAAAAATTTCAAGTTTTATTCCTTTAGCTCCATGTTAATGCCTTTATAGTATTTTCACTATTGTGGGTTGTATGGGAGGTGGGCGTGTTCGTGGACGGATTACGCCCAATTTTTTAATGTATTTTAGCCTACCTCCCATACAACGCAAAAATTTAAAACTGCATAACTCAGCTCATAATTACCCTACAACAATAGAATTTGGTATGTATGTTTTTTACACCAACACAAAGACGTCTTTGAAAAATGGGTGGCATCCGCTCACGGACACTCCCACCTCCCATATGAACCCAAAATTTGAAAACACAATAAATAAGCCTCTGTTGAACTTACACAAATAAAATTTGACACGTATATTTTCTATAACAAAGCAAAGATGGTTTTGAAAAATGGACGTCATCCGCCCACGGACACGCCTACCTAAAATACAACGCAAAAATTGAAAACTGCATAAATAAGCTCATAATTAACCTACAACAATAAAATTTTGTGTGTATGTGTTTTTTATTAACACAAAGATGTCTTCGAAAAATGGGTGTCATCCACTTACGGACACGCCCACCTCCCATACAACCCAAAAATTGAAAACGAAATAAATAAGCTTCTGTTTAACCTACAGAGATAAAATTTGGCACGTATATTTTTTATGACAAAACAAAGATGGTTCTGAAAAATGGACGTCATCCGCACACGGACACGCCTACCTCCCATATAACCCAAAAAGTTTAAAACTCGATAAATAAGGTTATGTTTTTCAAAGAGACTTTAGACTTTCCTTACTTGTTTTGATATAAAATACAGATGTTCCAAATTATATCTCTGTAGGTTAAACATGAGCTTATTTATTGAGTTTTCAATTATTGGGTTATATGGAAGGTGGGCGTGGTCATCTAACCATGACATCCATTTTTCGAACACGTCTTCGTTTTAATATAAAAAACATACATACCAAATTTTATTGTCGTAGGTTAATTATGAGCTTATTTATGCAGTTTTCAATTTGTGGGTTGTATGAGAGGTAGGCGTGTCCGTGAGCGGATTCCAAAAATATTCAATTGTGCAGATCCTTGGGTCCATGCAATTGCGTGCACCGAGTTTCATTCAATAATCTTAACTCCTTATTCTTATCCTGTGTATACGGCCAACATACAGACGGACAGACGGACAGACGGACAGACGGACGGACGGACGGACGGACGGACGGACGGACATAAATAGCTCGACTCACGAAGTGACCCCGATCAAGAATATATATACTTTTCTATACCGGACTCGCTTCGTTCTATGCGTTACAAACGTTTGCACAAAGTTAATATACCCTGAACTTTCAGGTTTAGGGTATAAAAATCATTGGATCATTGTGGTTGATTTTTTTATAGAACGAACAGTTAATTAACTTAGTGTCAAAACATAAAATGGACCTTAAATCCGCTATAAATTTTAAAAGAAAATCAAAAATGCAAATTAAAGTTTTTCTGTGCTTATAACAAAAAAAAAATGTTAACCCCAAATTTTGAGAAAATATAAAATTTGGTGGTACCTTTTTAAAAGAAATTATTACCGTCTTATTCATAAATACATCTTAAAACAGCTTTAAAATGTTCAATTATTAATAAGCTTTTTTGAGTTAAAATGTTTTTTTTTAAATTTTGATATTCATAAAAATGTTGTCTCAACTTTTTTGTTAAAATTGGAACACTTTCAATTTGAAGTGGGAACAGTATCAAAAATGGTTTGTGAATTTGATAAATTCAATAATGAGGCCCGTATTCACCAACCTTACTTATTTGTTTAGCATGCTATTTTCGGCTTTTTGATATTCACCAATATTAATAAATTCATTCAAGCTAAACTTCAGCTAGAGCTGAAATATCTGTCATAATTGGAAACAGCTGTTTCGAAAACAGTTTAAATTAATTATTTTTTACTGTCTAACGTCAGTTTGTTGCGTTTTTAAGAATACAAACATTTTGTTTACAATGTCGCAATTTATAATAAATGGAATCAATTTGCTAGAAAGAAGTAGTAGCTCAAGTAGTTCCAGCGAAGAAAGCAGCAGCGAGGATGATGAGCGAGGCTATAACCGACCGGCATTCCAATATAAGAGGGCCTCCTGGAATCACTTAAATGAAGAAGAATTTGAAAGGCGATTCAGGCTACCACGCACAATGGTAGCCGCTCTTGTGGATCGTATAAAAGATACCATTTCGTTCTTAGACCATAGGAATAACCCTCTAACTGTGGAACAACAAATTCTATTGACGCTACGTTATTATGCCACAGGAGCGTTGCAAGTTCTTTTGGCTGACGCATTCGGTGTATCGCAGCCAACTGTTTGCAGAGTTATACTGGACGTTTCAAAGGCAATTGCTTCTCTTGCGAGCACAGAGATTTCTATAGCTTCTTCTCCCGAGGAAATCGCTACAACTAATCTTCAGTTTTATAATATTGCAAGGATGCCAAATCTGATTGGTGTTATTGATGGTTAAATAATAAAGCTACAGAAACTGACATAAAAAATAATATATCTCTTCTCATCTGAAATAGGAACTCATGTCCCCATACAGTCTCCTGGTGGTCCAAATGGAGAGCTATTTAGAAATAGAAAGGGTTACTTTTCCATTAACACCCAAATAGTCTGCGATGCCAAAATGAAAATTGTGGATATAGTAGCGAGGTCTTATTTCATGAGTATATGTGTATATCTATATCAATTCCTTTAATCTCAGGTGGCCAGGCAGTAATCATGATCAAAGCATTTTTAACTTCTCACAGTTAAAAATACGCTGTGAAAATGGGGAATTTGGGAATTGTCTGATGCTTGGCGACTCTGGTTATTCTTGTAAAAATTATTTGCTGACTCCATTAACTAACCCACAATCTGAATCTGAAAAACGTTACCAGACTGCTTTAATAAAAACTCGCAATATCGTAGAGAGGACAATAGGGGTGTGGAAACGAAGATTTCCAGTTGTGGGAACAAGTTAAAAAAATATATATATGATTTTCCAATACAGTAAATACAATATTTTTATTTAAAGAGATGCGTTGCAAACTCAAAACTGCGGTTGTTATTATAGTTGCAGTATCAGTCCTTCACAATTGGCTACGTGATCGACCTGTACCACCTCCGGATGAAGACGTACCGCAAGTCTTACCAGAGCTACCGAACTCTTCTGCAGGGACACATACATCTAGCTATTACCGCCGTCAACAATACATACATAGTTTCTTTTAAATAACACTGAGATGTTTTTTATCTTATATTAGTAAGATAAGATTTCATAGAAATTGAATATCCCTGTAGAACATTTTATTAAGTAGTTGAATAAATAGTGTAGTAATAGTTGACTTAATACAAACTGACTAAAATTTTGCTAAAAAATAATTTAAAAACTTTGCGGTTTGTATATTTTCATTATTTATTAAATTTAAATAAAGCTTAAAGTTAGTCAATGACTATTGAGTTTCAACAGAGATAAGGCTAAGAACAATTTTAAAGGAAATCCAAGAACGGTTAGAAACCAGAACCATTATTGGTTTAATGTAGACAGAAGATCAATTTTTTTTCTATAGTACTCGGTCTTTGCTCTATTTTTTCCAATTGTTGACTCCAGCTTTTGTTTTTTTAATGCTAAGAGCTCAGCAACATCTTCTCGATTTCTTGTAGCTGCAGCATTTCTTCTTGGCCTGGATATTGCAGTTGTAGCTTGGGCAGAACTGCGACTCGATGCTGACGTTAGAAATTGGCTTGAGCTACAAGCAACTTCCATCTCCTAAATTAAACAGTGCATAAACATATTTAAACCATGTCACAGGAAGTGATAGTGTTTACTTACATCTGAGTTTTCCACCATTTCAAATAAAGTGTGGCTGCTGTCAAACTCGTTTTCAAGGGCGAATGTCTGCTCTGTAACAACAGCCAATAGAGGGGTTTCCTCTACACCAATAAAAGCGGATCCACCTCCTGTTTTAAAACGTTCGGCCCTCTCATTTGCTAAGTCCTTTTTCAGTTCAAGTTTGGAATTTCTGTACACATTTTGAAGCTGCTTCATAGTGCGAACATGGCTGGTGTGTGTGGCATTGAATTCCTCGGTTATATTCTCCCATGTCTTCCTTTTTTGCTCTAGAGATACCGCATCAGTTCTTTTATTTTCAATGATGTCTTTAAATTTCACCACAATTTCAATAACTTTCCTTCTTTCAGAATCTTTAAGATTTTTTCTTTTTATGTCTTCCATCACTTTTAGGCAACTGTTGACTTCTCTATAAAACAGCAGTCGATTCTAACCTAAAAACAGAACAACACTCGAAAGTAAACTTGACTTTTTTTTTTGTAAATTGCAAAGCGCTTCAGGTGGCAGACTAAAATGTACTTACTGCTATTAAAAACGGAGTAGTTACAGATGAAAATTCACTAAAATTGGTAAATAGTCGAGCTATTTATCTAAAAACAGTCTTTTTTGTTTAAATTATGCCGCAGTTATAAAAATAAACTTATTTAAAGAAAAACGTTTAGCTGTCAAAAAAATTCGAAGATAAGTTCGAAACAAAAAAATTCAGATTGCTTGGTGAATACAAAAAAAATAGTAAACTAAAACGCCTGCTGAAATAAAGCGAGTACTATATCGAGGTTGGTGAATACGGGCATTAAGATAAACAGTTATTTTTGTGTTGTTATTTTATGCAATTGGTGTATATTAATTGGTTCGTAATTAATTAAAAGACGATCTTGTCATCACTGATTTATGAATGTGGCAATGCCATACAAAATATCATCTCTATTTTTCATTTGCTTTCTGACTAACATTTTTTATTCTTTGTTTGCCAATTTATCATCAATTCTTTTTACCTATGTATCATTTGGAAAACGTTTAATTGTCAGTTTAAGAACGAGGAGTCAGTTCTTTTGTTTCATCGAATGAAGTCGAGTCAAATATTAATTGTTCTGAAACCTTTATTTTACTTTTATAATATAATTTAAAATTAAACATTAATAAAACGTTTTGTTTCCACTCTGCCTTCTGACAATCTTCACATTCGTTTTTTTCCTTTGTGAGTGAATTTATCAAACAGCAAATTTACAGTGAACCAAAAAACTGTTCCGATGAAAGCTCATCATCGAAAAATAAACGCTGTGCTGGCGTCGTAACTTCTTCACTGATAAATCAGCTTCATATTTTTCCGATGAATTCTAACGAACTGTTTGTTGTTTGGTGTTTTGTATGCGAATTTTTTTCTCGGGTCTTGATTGCTAAAGCTCGTTTGCATTTTGTATAAAATCAATGTGCAATTCTTTTTTTTTCAGTAACTTCGAAGTTTTTCGTAACTACTCGTAGCTTTTAACAATAAAATTAAATACTGAAAAGCATCCGGTACTTTGATCTTTCGAAAATTTACTTTTGAATTCAATGGTTTATCTCCTAAAAATAGAAGCACCTAGTGGGCAAAATCGGAGTACTCGGCAGGTTCATGATATGCACTTACTTGTTTTTTCGCGAAATGAAATAGATCGTTGCAAATCTGTGGGGGAAAAATTGAAAAATGCAGGGATAATTTGTTGCGCTGTTTGCTTCAATTGAAATTGGCCATGTCTTTTCAAATATTTTAAAAATGGTTTTTACTGGTGGAACTGTATCAGATTGTACAGTCAATTCTAATGTTTTTTTAATAACATCTCGGCAATGTGATGATGACAGGCAAATAATAAAAGTTATGGCTTTAGCATCTCTTCGAGATGTATAGCTCCACTATTTGAACTTGTTGAAAATAAATCCAAAAATAATGTCAAGCAAAAAATTTAATAGTAGTCGAAAAATTATAATGTTATTGGCCCAAAATACACTGTAGTGCTCAGTCTGCGTGAGCAGTCAGTCGTTCAAAAATACACTGTAGTGGTCAGTCTACGTGAAACCTGTTTTTTCTTGTATACATGAACATTGTTTTCAAAAAATTAAATCAAAAAAATGTTCGCTTGCTTATGTATGCGTGTCAGTCAATCGTCACTACAGCTTTTTCGGTGAGTGAAATTTCACGCACCTCACGTCGCCTGCCTCACTTCCCTTGCCTAAGAAAACCGGTTTCTAACAGACTGAGCACTACAGTGTATTTTGGGCCATTAAAGGAATCCGCTTGTTTACCTTTTTTGTAGTATTTATGACTTATTTTATACAAACTTTCATTTTCTTTAACATTCCTTTAAAGAATTTATTAATGCTTAAAGAAATGGCAGCATTAAAAGTAGCAGATCAATTAATTGTACTATTAATTAAGTACCAAATAGTATGCTATTTAGGTAACCGTTTGTTTTTTCGCTCAAAAACTTACCAAATTGAGAAGACGTCAAAAATACGAATAACCTTTTAAATTATTGAATCATCCCAATAGGCAATTAAGCCAGCGCTCTTCAAACGAAGGCATGCATTGACTGCTACTTTCAAAGACCAAACACATCCTTTCCTCGCTGCTCTTCTAAGTCCTTCTCGAAGGCCTTCTTTTTCTGCACAAAAGGCAGCACAACAAACTTTTTTCCCTTCAAAGACTAACTTTTCATATACTTCAGGGCAACTTTTTCGTTTAAAGTCAAAATATATATCAGTTTAAAAATATGACATAATAATGGCTCTTCTTACTGCTGTATCAAAGTTTATAGATTGAAATTAATCTGACATAAAAAAACATAGGAGAGAAGATAAAATAATAGAATTTATAAAAAAAAAGAAAAAGGTTTTAAAGAAAAAAATATTTTTTCAATACTTTTTGTTGACCCCTTCTTTAAGCCATTCTTAAGAAGTGCTTCTATCAGGCCTCTTTTGAGCTATCGGAGCGGAAGGCCTGCGAAATTTTCCCACTTCATATAAAAAATAAAGTGTAATTGTATACGTGTGGCAGTACTACAAAATCCACAGGAAGGCCTGCTAGCAGCGCTGTCATTGTCTACTGGGAAGATGATATAAAATACATACCAAAATTTTTTGTGTGTGACTCCTCCCACACAACGCACAATATCGAAAACACAATAAAAGCATTATATGTGAGTCACAGAAATAAAACATAGAATGTGTAAATTTTTCATCAAAATTGCAATGTATATAAAATATAGGCTTCATCCGGCCGCGGACACGCCCATTTTCAATGCTATTATTGTATTTTGAAAACGTAGGCTTAGGGTATTTCATAGTCATGCTAGACCGACTTTAGACTTTCTTTACTTGTTTTTGTTAGACTGTTTTAGGACTAGTTTAGAACTATTCACTATGAAACTAGTTCAAATATAGGAGAAAAGGAATGTTTACGCAAACACTTGTCTTTTTCTATAACATCAGCCCGTAAGAAGCGTCAGTTCGTTCAATAAAAAAGGGTATTGTAGTGGAACCAATACTGACCCTTTTTGGAACTAGCCCAGTGCTATTCCAAAGCTGGTCCAGTTTTCTACAGGGAAGGTAAAATAAATTCTATTCTCACTTAAATTTAGTTCTGCAGTTATTGATGTGATTGTTATATATTTTTATAAAAAAATTTATTTACTTTCTAGTTTTTTTTATAAAATACATTCTTAGAAAAAACTTAACTCTAATATAGTCACTTTTTATACATATGTTTTAATGAAATGTATTTACATTTAATATATTTAAGTTCCTTTAATGAAATTAAGTTTAAAAAAATAATATATTGAACTGTTTTTTAAATTTGCAACAAGAGCAATTCAAATTTCTCGCACTTTCATGTGCGTGATGATACTCACAAATTCATAAAATTTTGATATAACGAGGAGTTAAACGCACATAAAACATAAAAGCGAATTGCACTCGCTCAAAATATCTCAGCATTAAAACGAATGAGCGAGGAAAAGAGATCAGGAATTCAAAATTGAGTGAATAGTTTATTTTTATACACTCTTGAGTTTATTTAAATGAATAATTCATAGCATAGACAATTCATAAAAGTCAGAACGTATTTTTTGCATTGTTCTATGAACTCTGTGTTACAATGCTTTTTAAATAATATAAGTCTCAGTCAAATGTGTTGGTTATAAATTGAGATAAAAGAGTTCATGTTTTGTGTTAGCGTATTATTCATCTACTATCTAACTAATATATAAAATCAAATGTTTGTCTGTCTGTCTGTCTGTTACGTATAGGCTCGCGCACCGTTTATCCGATTGAGCTGAAGTTTGGACACCAAGTACCTTTCGTAGTTAGAAGGAACATAGGGGGTGTAAAAAAGTGGGCGGAAATATGTGGGTGTGGCACTCTATATTAACTTCTAAACGCCTGAACCGTTTTCAAAGAAATTTGGTATGAAGGTTCAACTGCTCCCAAAATAAAACATAGGCAATTAAAAAATTCCAAAGACTTCCACAAGAGGGCGCTTTAAGTAGTGCGTTTTTAAGGCTTAATAACTCCTAAACTCCTGGACCGAAGTCAATGAAATTCGGTATGAAGGTTCAACTGCAACCAATTTAATGCTTAGGTAAAAAAGTGGGTGGAAGTATGTGGGCGTGGCACTCTATATTAACTTCTAAACGCCTGAACCGATTTCAAAGAAATTTGGTATGAAGGTTCAACTGCTCCCAAAATAAAACATAGGCAATTAAAAAATTCCAAAGACTTCCGCAAGAGGGCGCTTTAAGTAGTGCGTTTTTAAGGCTTAATAACTCCTAAACTCCTGGACCGATGTCAATGAAATTCGGTATGAAGGTTCAACTGCACTCAAGATAAAGCAAAGGTTAAAAATTGGACGGAAGTTAAGACTCAATAACTCCTAAATGACTTAGTCGATTTTACTAAAATTTGGAACGTGAAATAACTTGACTCTGCAAAAGAATTGAGGCTTTTTAAATTTCAGAACACTTCCGTGAGAGGGCGCTTTATTCAATCAACTATGTTCGGCTCATTCAAGTCAAAACGGATGAACCGATTTTGATGAAACTTGGCAACCATTTTTATCTGTTACTGAAATAGATCCTATGCTTTTAAAAGTTCTTTCGACAAAAATCAAGGAATGAGCCGAAGGCAAACGAAGTCAAGAACTAAAGACAAACAAAAAAAAAGAAGTTTAACGAATACCAGCAGAAGCTATATAAAGAAGAACAAAAATTAACCGAACAGTTACTTCGACCAAAACCGAAGTTGAACGAAAAAAAATCCAAAAATCCAATCGATACGAAAACAATTTTTTAAAATTGAATTTTTTTAAATACAATTGCATATTAAATGCATGCTATGAAAAACTTTAAACGCATTTTTCTTGAAATGGCTTTTTTCAAACTGGAACCACACTTCAGATCGAGACTTTGAAGATGTTATTTTTTTGTAATCATGTCCGGCAGGTACAGTTTTATGGAAATTTGACTAAACACTTTCAGGAGGGGTCAAAATCCCAAAAAACAATAATTTAAGAATTTAATTGATAATTTAAAAAAATGTTAAAATTATAGCAGTTTTGAAAATCGTACTTTTCTATGCTCGAGACACAACCCCGAGTAACACCGGGTTACATCCGCTTGTATAAATAGAGATTATATAAAGCCCAGATTTTTAATTTTAAATCCCGGCACTGTCAGGATCGACAAAGTCTGGGATCCCAGTTTTGCATCACCTAAGAATAGTATTTTAAACAAGTATTAACATCATACTAGTAAACCTGTTGCCCGAATTCGAGCAATTCAATAAAAATTTAGTGTTAGAAACATTCTAGACGTTTAATATATGATATTCTTTTCAAGAAGTTATTATACTCAATAACGATATATTCAGTCTCAATAATGATATAAAAGATCATTATCTGAATGGTTTGACTTGAAACGCACGATCTGACACTAAATTTTTAATGTAACTGTCAAAAGACGAAGACGGACTTACACTTATATTAATAATGAGACAAACATTATTACTATTCGAAAACATCACAGCTTAACTCTTCCAGCTATAAAACATAACTAATTTAAAAAAAAACGCAGTGAAAAAAAAATTTAAGACATAATACTAAGAGATATTTCAGAAATTAATAAAAGGCACTTACAACATCGATTTATAATATCTTTAGATGAAAAAACGCCAAAAAACCCAAAAAAAAATTTTTTTTTTGAAAACCGTTGAAATTTGACTGAGTTGTTTGCTCGGAAAGTGGAATTTTTGATTTTGGAATTGCATTTTTCGGACAATTGACATTTGAGGAATGCATAAAAGATAATTTTGGTTAAAAATTTTTAGTTTTGAAAAAAATTCAAATTCGATCAGTTCATAAGCTCTTCTCAAACTAAATTTCAAATCGATAAAATAACGGATTTTTGTACAAAAATTTTATTTCTGTTTTAAAAGGTTGGGAACCCCCTGAAGTGAAATCACAATTTTTAAAAGTGGTTTGCACATATACAGCCTAAACCTGATTTAATGACATCAAAATCGATAGAATCGGTCCATTGGTCTGGGAGGAGTTGAAGTCACAAAAAAAACCTTAGCCTATTAATTATATAGATACTTTTCAGAGACTACTTATGAGTAGTGTGGTAAGATTTACGGTTTTCGCAACGATTTGCGAAACTTATTGTTTCTCAGTTTCATATTTTGTCAAAATATTGTAATAACATGATAACACCTGGATTGACAACTCTTTCTGCAACATCGCTAGTAACATATATTTTTGGAAGTCTTTATCGAGGAAATCGACGCTAAGAACAAATCTCGTTAAAATTTTTGCACTTGAAGTTACACAAGGTATAGGAAGGGCAATTATTTTGGTACAGAAAATATTATTATCTCTTCAATTGGTTGTTTATTTCATTCTCTTCTTTACATTGCTCTGACTCCTACATAATTTGAGCCATATTTGCTGTAATATATGTTGAAACATTGTCATATACAAATTAAAGCACCACAGAATGGGGAAAAAAATGTATGCAAAAAGGTGAACTTTAATAAATTTAAGAATAGTAGAGTGAACATCATCAAACACTTCAGTGTTACAAGTTTCATAAACGTTGTTGTCGAGTTTTGTTCAGTTTTCTCAAAATCTTTTGAAAGATCCCATATCTTGACCAGAAGTTGAACCTATCAGAAGCCACTTCTCAAGACTAACCCAGAAATATGATGATGGCAAGCTAGCTACAACAGATCACGATTGAACTATTTTTCAAGGTTCAAAAATCAAACATTAATTCTATCTGTATTGCTTGCTGTCGTATCACATAAAATTAACTGAATGTTGTTGATTTAAGCTCACCACCACTGCTTGGTAAACAGCCATGGCTTGGTATATTTCTGAAAATGGATTAATTGATGAATGGTTGGATAGATTGGGTTTTCAAGCACTCCCAATAGCTGCTTTTTACCTTCAAGTGTAACTATTGCTGTCAGTCGATTCTCAACACCTACGAGAGCTGGCAGTAACTATCCATCCCAGTGCAGAACTTAAGGAGGGACATAACATTCGCGGTAGAGAAAACGGACCTTTTTTAAAAATTCTGAGTCAAAACTGAGTCAAAAACAAACATTTTTCCAAATTTTTTTTTTTAATATTGTAGAGAATTGAATTTTCACTACAACATGGTTTTATAGAGGTCCAAACTGGCGGCAGAGAAAAAAACGGGGCCTCGTGGTTACAGCGCTGGGAGTCGCAAAAATTGTCCGATCTGGAAAAATGACTTTTTTAAATCTTAACAAAATTGGTTATCGTAGAGCTAATTTTAAATATTTTTTTTTAATTTTTGGTGATGTTTCAAATTTGAAAGTGTTTTTTTTCGAAAAAAATATTGACTTGAAAAATCGAAAAAATTTTTTAAAAAAAGCTCGTGTCATACGATACCAAATCAAGTTTAAAAAAATACAAAAAAAAAAAAAATGTTCATCAAAAACTGAACCTGCTAGTGCCGCAACCAGTACGAAATACATGGTTTCGAGATAAACGCGTTCAAAGTTTTTGAACAAAGCAAAAAAAAGGATGAAAAAGAAAAATGTGCTTTCACTCATCCGGTAAATTTTGAACCCTAAGGAATTTTTTTCTTAGAATCTTAAGAATATTTACTAAAATACAAAACTATAAAAAATTAAATCGATTTAAAAAAACGGCCAATGTCATGTTCCCCCTTTATCGTGCAGGAGCCTTTTATATATAACTCAATTCCGATTAGTACTTTTTTACCCATTAAACACAGCAGAAAAATGGAAAAGTTTCACTGCCATCAACATCATCACAACTTTAGCTGCATGATGGTAATTCATGTGTTTTTGGTGCATAAAAACGTTTTCTCATTTCTTTATAAGTTATTTTTCCTGGCAGTTTTCATTTAAGTGCGCTTCAGTGCTTTCTTTTTTGATTTATAACGTTTAACCTTCATCTATCTCATGTTTTTACCTACCTTGTTCTTTTTACTCAAAATCGACTTTCCCTGATCAATGATGTACATTTACACTTTTTTGATCCACGGTTACACCTTAAATTTCTTATATAGAGATATTTGAAACATGATTTCATGGCTAAATATTTCTCAAATTTACCTTCTAAGGTTAACCGATTAAGCTAAACTTTTGCTCAGATCATTATTTTGTTGATTGAAATTGGATTGTGGGTTAGGAGCAGAAATATTTTAACTTCCAAAAATCTTCATATAGCTAAAGGCCACTCTACCCAACTCTCTAAAACTACTCTATTTAAATGTAGTATCAAATTTCAGACATAAAGCGGCAAACACTCATATGAAAAAAATCGGTATTGTTAACAAAGAATAATCAGGCCTCGGTCATGCCTGTCAGGCCCTGAATTCTAGTCTGAACAGATATAACTTTATCTGCTGGGTTGTTAAAAATTGAAAAATAAAACCAAAAACTAAAAGAACGAAAAATTAAACAAATTTCTAGGTCAAAGTAACTATAAACAATCTTAAAGAGTTAATTTCTATAGCTCTGTAAAAAATAATTAACTAGCTCCTTTTACTTTTTGTTGATTCAACTGTAAAGTACTTGACATTACATTATCGAGTTGAGCCACTGTTGCCAAAATTGTGTCACTTTAAATAAAAAGTTTTGATAGTGAACAAACTTTAAGGCTTCCTTAAATTTTTAAAGGCAAACTCTAAAGCACGGATAATTTTGTTCTAACCTGGCATAGTTATGCTATGAAATTGATTTTTTTTTCCAATTACCATTATCCTAAGATTATGCAGATTATTTCAGTCAAGTTTCGGCGGCTTCAAGTTAAGCAAACAGCTTTAAGCGGAAGTTGTAACAAGTTGTTTTAATCCTTAAAACTATTTAAAAACTTTCTGCCAAAAAAAAAAAAAGAAGAAAACTCATGAAAAACTTTTCAAAGTTGAATTGATTTTTTTTTTATTTTTTGTGCACAGCTTTTATGGTTTTGGTGTTTTTTTTTATATATATTATTTTGCAGCCACCCATCTGCTTCTACGTAACCATCCATTCATTTATCCATTCATTTCTGCGTTTATTCGTGTGTTCGTTCATTTACAAGTACTGTTGCTTCAGTGTTTTCTTTGTTCAACCGGTATATAAAGTGAACTCATGAATAAATTAAATATTAAAGTCTACTTTTTGGCGCAATGCTGAAGATGTTATCCCAACGTTAATAATAATAATTGTCGAGTCAAGAAGTTGTTTATGCGTAGCATTTTATGGGGCAGCTGTTGGCTTGCCTCTGGTTTTTATTGTTATCAGAGTGTTGTTGTTTTTGTTGTTGTTGTTGTTGTTGTTGTTGTTGTTGTTGTTGTTGTTGTTGTTGTTGCTAGTGTTGTTATCATTAACCATTAGATCTTGGTTTTTGGTTTTGGTTATTGCGCTCTTGATTCATTGAATCCTTCCTGCTGCATAACCTTAACAGCCTTAACCAGTTTAATACAAAAACAACATCCACATCCACATCAACATCAACATCAACATCAACTGTAATTGTAATAACAATAACCAAAAAATATGGCCACAGTAAATGTTGTTGTTGGCTAAAATAATATTAAAAGGATTACGAAATTCTATTCGTGCCAGCTAAGGCTACACCTGGTCTTTACTTACGTCTATCTAACAGTTATACTCAGTACTGAGGTGTTGAGCATAAATAATGCCAAAGCAAAAAGAAGCAGAAAATAAATATATATAAAATAAAATAACAGTAAATGTTTATACAAGTAAATACACACATACATACATACCCACATCCATGTCTATGAGAATATATGAGTCTTGATTAAAGCAACAAGCTGCCAGAAACTGTTCAAGACGACGACAGTCTGGAGCTTAATTCGGGTTGATTTTTGATATGATTAACTGGGTGTGGTTTTGGTGTGAGCAACGTAGATGTTGGGCGAAAAGTCAGAATTGTTCGTTTTTGTAATAGAAATAATTTTTTGTGGCTTGCATAACTCGGTCTTTAGTGAAACAATAAAGCGCTTTGGAAGAAAATTAGCTGTTGGGTTAAAAGGTAACGCATGTTGTATATTCTCGTTCATCTTATGGCAGGTACTATGAGTATTATTTAAAGAAATTTTATGAAATCTTAGCATTTGGCTCATTATTCCTAATATTGTTTTTTTTTTTTGCCTTATTAAAAATCCAACATTTCCAATTTTTGGTGTAAAATACGTCACATTTATTACTTTTGCCAAAGTGGCAATTTTAACTCGGTTAAAAATATAAATTTTAAAAATTGATAAATATATTTTGGAAGTCATCATAAAATACACACTTTAACAACTTTTTATATGTGAGTGAGGAGCCTTAATGAGAAGCCAACTGATGGATATCTGGGAAAGTCATAAAGCTGAACTCAATGCAATCCAAGAAATGCAAGAAATGTATAAAATCAAAGATAAGGGAGATAAGGGGGGCGATCTTCACATGGCAACGTGTCTGACTGCCTCAAAAACGTATCTGACTTGGCGGCCAGCATTATCCATGTCGAAATCGTCTCAAGTCGACTCAAACCTCCGCGTGGTGTCTTCTGGAAACGTCAAAAAACTATCACCCGATATACTTTGGCAGCGAATCTGAGCGGCGGGCTTCCTTTGGCCATCAAGCAAAGGTTGTGCGTTGGGTTTGAAGCCCACCATGTAATTAAACTATTTCAATGAAAAGTTTAAGAACAAATAAAAGAATGATCCCCAAACCTGATGACGACTACCGCAAACGAAAAACTGATAATGATTTACGGATATGCACCTGGAATGTCTGAAACCTAAATTGGGATGGTTCCTCTATCCAACTGATTGATATCTTGGAAAGCCATAAAACTGATATCAATGCAATCCAAGAAATGTGAGGAATGGACAGGGTTGCTTATGGTAAGCATCCTGTGGTATCTACTACCGCGGCCATGCCGAGAAGTACGAGTTTGGATGCGGATTTGTAATTGGAAAGAGAATACGACATCATGTCCTGCGATTCACTCCTGTAAACGAACGATTTGCCACAATCCGCTTCAAAGCCAAATTTTTTAACATCTGAGTTATATCTGCGCACGCTCCGACAGAAGAAAAAAATGACGAGACCAATGACATGGTCGTTAGTAGCACTAGATTCAAGCATCTCAATATTCATAAGGCCACCTGGCTGTCCCCTGATCAAAAAACATGCAACCAAATTGATCACATTTTGATTGACGGAAAGCACTCTTCCAGTGTACTAGACGTACGCACGATCCACGGTGCAAACATAGACTCGGATCATTATCTTGTCGCAGCCAAGATCCGCACACGTCACCGTGCAGCTTAGAATGCTCGCAATCCTACACAGAGAAAGCTATACGTCGATAAGCTGCAGTCAAAACGGAAAGCCAAAGCCTTCGCTACTCGACTCTCACTCCTGCTTCAAGAAAGCAATCCTCCTATCGACGATATATACGCGCATATCCCAGACTTCTATGCAGAATATGGTCGGAAGAATGCATTTCAGATGATTGGACCCTCAGTGTGCTCTGCCCAATCCACAAGAAAGGCGATCCCACCATTTGCGCCAACTACCGTGGGATTAGCCTTCTTAATATCGCATATAAGGTCCTGTCGAGCGTATTGTGTGAAAGACTGAAGCCCATCGTCAACCCACTGATTGGACCTTATCAGTGTGACTTCAGACCTGGAAAGTCCACCATCTTCACGCTCAGAATAATCTTGGAAAAGATGCTCGGAAAACAAATCGACACTCACTTTTTGTCGATTTTAAAGGCAACTTTGACAGTCCAATAAGGAGTCACCTATACTCCATCATGTCTAAATTTGGTATTCCTGCGAAGCTAATACGTCTTTGCAGGATGACACTGAAGAGCACCAGCAGCGCAGTGAAAATTGGGAAAGACCTCTCCCCTCCGTTCGATACCAAGCGAGGTTTCAGACAAGGTGATTCCTTATCGTGCGACTTTTTTAATATAGTATCAATATAATATTGGAGAAGATCATCCGAGCTGCTAACCTGAGACGCAGCGGCACAATTTTCTATAAGAGTGTTATACTGCTGGCATATGTTGATGATATTGTCACCATTCGCCGTAATACGCGTGAAGTTAGGGCAGCATTCTGCAGGCTAGAAAAAGAGTCACATCGAATGGGTCTTGCAATGCACGCAGATAAAACCAAGTATTTTGTGTCAACAAACAGTCCCAGAGTCTTAGAAACCACGTCACTGTTGACAACACCTTCTTTGAGGTAGTGAAAGACTTTGTTTACTTGGGATACAGCATATCTCCTCTAACGATATCAGTATTGAGATTAAACGAAGTATAACTCTTGCCAACAGGTGTTACTTTGGGCAATTGAAAAGCAGAACTCTCTCTCGACGCATAAAACTCAAGCTCTATAAATCAATAATTATGCTCGTCTTACTAGACGCATCACAAACCTAGAGGTTGAGTAGCACTGATGAAAGGACTTTGGGAGCGTTCGAGAGAAAAATCCTTCGCAAGATCTATGGTTCAATCTGCGTTAATGGTGAGTACCAAAAACGATGGAACCACGAGATGTATGAGCTATATGCCGACATCGATATAGTCGAGCGTATTAAAAAAGAGCGGCTTCGCTGGCTAGGTTATGTCGAGAGAATGAACGACTAAGCTCCAGAGAAAAAATTATTGGATTCGGTACCCAGCGGTGGCCATCGCAAACGAGGAAGTCCTCATCTCCTTTGGAAAGACCAGGCAGTGGATAACCTGACAACGCTTGGTGTTTTCAACGCTTGGTGCCAGCACACGACGAAGAGGCTGGCGCAAATTCTTAGACCATCCCCCGACCAACGGTTGTAAGTGCCATCTAAGTAAGTAAGTGACGGTGCTGATCAATGCACACAATTTGTACATTTTCCAAAATCTATTTTGTGGTTATTATACCCTAAACCTGGGAGGTCAGGGTATATTAACTTTATGCAAACGTTTGTAACGCATAGAACGAAGCGAGTCCAGTATAGAAAAGTATATATATTCTTGATCAGCGTCACCACGTTAGTCGAGCTATCCATGTCCGTCCGTCCGTCCGTCTGTCCGTCTGTGTGTTGTCCGTATACACCGGATAAGAAGAAGGAGTTGGGATAATTGGATGAAACTGAGTACACATGGATCTAATATTGAATATTTTTGGAATCCACCCACGGACACGCCTACCTCTCATACAACGCAAAAATTGAAAACTGCATAAATAAGCTCATAATTAACCTACGACAATAAAACTTGGTGTGTATGTGTTTTGTATCAACAAAAAGATGTCTTCGGAAAATGGGCTCTCGGACACGTCCACCTCCCATACAACCCAAAAATTTAAAACGGAATTAATAAGCCTCTGTTTAACCAACAGAGATAAAATTTTGCACGTATTTTTTTTATGACAAAATAAATATGGTTTTGAAAAATGGACGTCATCCGCCCACGGACACGTCTACCTCCCACACAACCCAAAAAGTTTAAAACTGAATACATAAGATTATTTTTGTCTTAGAGAGACTAAAATTGGTATTTATGTATTTCATACCAAAACTAAGGCGTGTTCAAAAATTGGGAGTAATCCGTCTATGAGCACGACCACCTCCCATAGCGGAAGCATAATAAAGCAGGGATCGAAAATAACTGTTATTTTACAATTTTCAAATGAAAAAGACACAGTGAAAAAATAGTCGAAGGACTTTTACAAATATACCATTATGACACAAATGGCCTCAGCTTCACGAATTTTAAGTGCCTTTTAAATTTTCGACCGATTCTGTAAAAGTTAAAATGAAACTGTTATTTTTTAACCTTTTATATTTTCATGCAAAAATAACGGTTACTTTTAACTTTTATTTAATCGGTCAAAAATAACAGTTATTTCGTTACTTTTATTTTTTCGGTCAAAAATATCAGGCAATTTGTGTTTTTTAAAGACCGCTGGACCGGTTAAAAAATAATTGATACCATGTGTAAAATGTGTGCATCGATGAGACGAAAATAATGTTATCAATAGTTTTTAGTCTATAAAACGAACTTTGAAAAAATACTAATTGCCTGATATTTTTGAACGAAAAAATATAAGGCAAAAAATAACTGTTATTTTTGACCGATTATATAAAAGTCAAAAGTAACTGTTATTTTTGCCCAAAAAAATATAAGGCACAAAATAACTTTTATTTTTGTGGGAAAAAATAGAAGTTAAAAGAAAACAATTAATATGTGACTTTTTCGATAAAAACCATAACCGGTACGGTCCCTGTAATAAAGGCATTAACTGTGAGCTACAGGAATGAAACTTGGTATGTGTAAATTTTTCTTCAACATTTAAATGCATATAAAATATAGGCTTCATCCACTCACGGGCACGCCCATTTTGAATGATATTTTTCTTTTTTTTTTATAAGTAGGTTTAGGGTATTTCATAGTCGACCTAGACCGACTGTAGACTTTCTTTTCTTGTTCTTTTTCAACCTTTTTTTTTCCTTGTTCACAAACTTTGAACGCGTTTATCTCGAAACCATGTTTTTCGTACTGGTTACGGCACTAGCGGGTTCATTTTTTGATGAACTTTTTTTTTTTTGTATTTTTTGAAACTTGATTCACTATCCTTTGACACGAGCTTTTTTAAATTTTTTTGTTTTTTCGATTTTATATGAAATTTTAAATTCAATGTTTTGTTCAAAAAAATACACTTTCAAATTTGGGAACATCAACAAAAATTTAAAAAAAATAAAAAAACAAAGTTCTTGTCATACGATTACCAACTTTGTTATGACTTAATAAAGTCAGTTTTTTCCCAGATTGAACAATTTTTGCGACTCCCAGCGCTGCAACCACGAGGCCCCGTTTTTTTCTCTGCCGCCAGTTTGGAGCTCTATGAAACCATGTTGGAGTGAAAAATATTTTTTTTTCAAATTTTTTTTTTTGTAATTTGATCAATTCTGTACAATAATAAAAATGTTTTTGTACAAATTTTGGAAAAATGTTTGTTTTTGATTGAGATATGAATTTTTAAGAAAAGGTCAGTTTTCTCTGCAGCGAATGTTATGTCCCACCTTAAATGAGGACATTCAGTTAAGACTTTTTAACGGAAACCAGGAAATTTTTGCCGTAATATACCGTATATACATTTTTCAGATACTGAAGTAAAACACAAATTCATGCTTTCTCTCAACAATCCGAAGGCTCGCAATCAATTTTAGAAAAAAAGTTTCTTGGCCAAAGCCGTTCAGAATATTCCATAGAATATTTTCCGCGCTTACGAATTTTTAGTTTTTTTTTCACATACCTATTCTACATACCTGTAAATCTAATAATATTGTCGATTTGTCATGTTTTTGGTGAAAAAAAAGATAAGTGAGTTAGTTATGCCATCCTCAAACATCTCTACCATCATTACAACTTCCAAAGTCGTATACATTGATCAATTTTGAATTTCAGTTGATTAGAAACGAGTTTAGAATTAAAGTAAAGTTACAGCGTAAGACCATGTCTTACCCGGATGTCAAACGCGGTACCTGAAATGGTGGTCAAACACCATTTCCAATCGACTTCCGAGGTAGTTTTATGTTTTTGATTAGTGCTTTTTGGTTTTGTGGCAATACTTTTCTAAGTAGTGCTTTCTAGAAATATTTAGCGATAATTATCAAAACAACAAAAAATAGCTTAAAATAATACAACTAATATAAAATACTTCATAATTTGTATCGTTTTATTTGTTTATTTGTCTTTCATATGATTTTAGACTGGAATTCTTTATGAAGAGTATAATTCAATGAGCATTGAATCCTTAGTTTTAAGATTCCTTTATTTTTATTAATAGTTTTCATAAGAAGTTTTTTTTACTCTCAGTATTTTTACTCAAAATCTTTGAATTTTTAATAGTTTTGCCTCATACATTTTATTTTCAACCCCCAAAACCTCCCCTGCGTTCGCCTCTGCTTTCCAGCAAATATTGTGAGTCTTTTATGACTCTATTAAAATTCATATATATAAGTCTGAGTGTTTATAATAAGCCCATAAAAGAATCTGATGAGAGTGTGTATCTCTTACTGGAACAGCACACAGATCTGAGTCTGAAATATAATTCTCATAAGAGCACAAAAAATTAATGTTTCAGAATTATAAGTGTTTTCAGAATCTTATAAGTGTCATAGTTAAGAGTCGTTTAATGAACTTTGAGATAGAAAGCTGACATTTTATTTGAATATTTTCAAATATAGTGAATTATCAAATTTGAAGATTCTTTACTTTCATACAAAAATTGAATTAAATTTGCAGAATATAATTTTATTTTAAAATATTGTTTTAATTGTAGTTTTCTAAACAAAAATACCAAAACACTGCATAATCTGGAATTTTTTTCTGAAAGACTTTCCAATTTTTGGTATAAAATGCTTCACTTTTATAACTCTTGCCAAAGTGACAATTTTATCTCACCAGAATTAACAAGATAAAAAGTTTTCTCATACAAAATATTTTTTTTTTCAAGTTAGCCCAACTCATATAATGCTGATAGCTAGTCGGTTAAGGTTAACAAAATTTTTACTTTTAAATATATTTTCAAAGTCATCCTAATATAAATCAATAACTTTTTATATGAGCATGAAGAGTCTTAATATTAATATATTCATTTATTAGAAAAGTCTGAACAAGTTTTGGCACCGCTATAGATATTTTTGATTTTATTATTTTATTTTGTGAACATTTTAACAATTTAACTGTACTCTTACGTTTGGGAATGCATCTTGATTTTACTTTCAATACAGAATTAATTGAATTAAATATTAAATTTATTAAATTAAATTTAATATTTTCTTAATGCTTCAAAGTATTAAATTAGTATTAAGTAGTATTAAATTTATGCTCCAAAATGTTAATTTTACAAAAAAACATTAGATTCATACAACAAATTTCATAAAAACGGTCAATTAATTACAAAAAATTTTTTTATATAAGGTTCCTTTAATTTATTGACAATTCTTGTTTGTGTCTGAACTACGTCGATGCCGTTAACAAAGCCTGTTCAATACACAAATTTTTTTCTGTGTCTACTACAGCGTGTGAAAAACTCAATTTTATTTTGCTACCAAGTGATAGTGTATAAAATAGGTAAAAATGAAAAAAAAAAAAAACACACCAGCACAATATTAAAAATTCAACATTGCTGCCAAATCCCTGCAACATTCCGGTGTCAATAGTTTGACGTTTACTGACACACTAACTGACATTGGCGCAAGCCAGAAATTCCTTTTTTTTTCCGCCCCCAAAACAAGAGCAAAAACAAAAAAAAAAAAATAATAAACGTTATCGTTGTGAAACCAAACAGCAGTAAAGCAAAAGCAGCAACAATGTCTGACTGACGTCAAATGGCGTTGCATGTAATCCGCTTCTAATGACCAATCGCCATTTTGCACCAATTTCATTTACCGCTCACACCAAGCGTCAATCAGCATAGACCCCATTATCACCCTCACCCCCCTTCCTTGCCCAACACCAACAAACACTTGACTTAAATGCATTACTTAGTCCAGCCCCCCACATCAAGGTCTCAGACTACATCTCCACAATAAAAAGAAAAAAAAAAAAAAAAAAAAAAAATTCTCCATGACTCTTCTGCTGTCAACGTCTGCTCATTGCCACCCATGTACTTGTAATTCTATCACTCATTCTTCTTTCTGTTCTGTCGAAATTGGTACGTTTTTGTTTCGTGCAAAGATGTTGTCGCTTGGCTCATAAAGTGTTCCGAACAATATTCAAGTCTCGCACAAAGACGCACTCTTGTTCTTGTTCGTTCTGTGTCATGGCGTTTGTTCGACAATGTTGTAGTGCAACAACATCAACTACAACAACAACAATGCATTTGCCATAAAGACCCAGATACGAGATTGGTTTGAGACTTCAATTCATTCAGTCTGTGTGTCTGTCGGTTTGTGTGTCTGCCATCGTAGCATGAGTTTTAAGCAGCTTTTACAGCATTTCCTGACTTCTGTTCTGCAAATTTATCTAACTTTTTTGTTTCTTTTTTTTTCCTTCATTTTGGCTAGCTATTTAATTTTATCGCTTTCAGTCACAGCTTGTGCTGGCTCTATAGCTTATAGCTAGCTGTAGCTTTAAATTCATTGGGTTTTGATTTTTCCTGCAGAAGCTAAGTGCGAATCCAGCTTATTTCATTTTAACAACGCATTATTTTAATACAATCTTTGTCAAAGTGAAGTTCAAATAATGACATAACGATTTGCTCAGCAGTTGTAAAATAAATGTAGAGATGCAATAGAAAATGCAGAAATTTTGCATCTCTACAACTATTTTATAACTACGAGGAAATCGTTTGCTTTTCAAAAAATTTCAATTAAGGAAAAAATACTTTATAGCATATCTGAAAACATATATATTGAAAAGAAATAAAGTTTGGCTATAAAGTTCAATTTATCGATCTTTGTAGCTGAGTTAAATCTATTTGATTAAAAAATTCTTTAATTCATTTACTTGAAGTCAATGTGAACAAGTTGAATTTTTTTCAAGCTTTTCCAATTATAAAGTTTATAATAAGCTTTTGAGCAGTTTTGAAAAATTTCATGTTTTCAAGAAAATCAAAAATTTTTGACTTCAAATTACGGATCGCCAATTCGATGGTCACACGCTGAAACCTCAGAACTGGGATTTCTTTAATTTTAAAGGTGAAACAAAAAGACTTTATGACACATTCATTCCGCGTCTTCAGACTTGTATTGCTGTTTCACTGAAATACAAATGAGTTTTTTTCTCCAAAAATGTGGTTAACAGTAAACTTATTGCTAATGTGTTCCTTTAAGTGTTTTATTATGAAAATTTAGGTGAAGATACATTGTAAATTAAGGTACCGTTAGTTTTCTGACTATAACAAGAATATGACTTTTTTGATTTAATATCCTAAAAGCTTCATTAACTTCAACTTAAAGAAACTGGGGTAGATGAGGGTGGGTATGCTGATCATGTAGCAGTTATCATTCGGAGGAGCTATGAAAGTACAATTATTTTTACGGTCTACAAGCAACGCTGTACACGCTACAGGGATGGTGCTTAAAAGAAGGCATTTCAAAAACTCAAAAAGACAGTTATTGTTCCTTTTACAAAACGGTATAAACTTTGAACTCTTTGGGGAGAAACTAGATTTCTTTAACTAAACAAATGGTCTTGGAGTGGTCCTTGATTGCAAACTGTCTTGAAACATTCACATAGATCGCATTATGAGCAGATTCATAGCCTTTTTCTGGATCAGCAGATTAATAGATGTTGTCGATTCTCTACACTCAGAAAAAAGTGTCTCGGAATATGATAAAAAAAGGCATCATATTTAGAGAAAAATGGTATAGACTTTGCTTCAGAGAATGCTATTCTCTAATTACGATATTAAAAATTCTCTAAAAATGACAAAAAGCTACCATGAAATAGAAAAATATATCATTTGTAGAGAAAAATACTTTTTTTTTTTGAGAAAATATTCGTTTTTATTGAAGAAAATACTTCTCATGGTGAATTTTTTATCAAAATATAAGAAAAGTTTTTCATTTTCAATAAAATTTCTCTATAAATGAGAAATTTTTTGTGCGAGAAAAATACTTATCATTATTAGAGACATTGAAATGTTTCCATTTCCTAGAAGTAAAGAAATCTAATATATAAAAATCTCGTGTCACGGTGTTAGTGTATGAGATCCTCCGAAACGGCTGGACCGATTTTAATGAAATTTTTTTGTATATTAAGTAGGTATGAGCATAGGTTATAAAGTATTTTTTATCTTCCTACCCATGAGGGGCGTGGCAGTTTTTCAAGAAAACAAATTTTCGGTTTAACTTTCGTTCTAAATCGCACATAAATGAAAGTCGGTACGAACTTACTGTTGAAACGCGCCCTTCGACTGTCAAATTTGAGCGATCTTTGGAAAGGGGGGCATGGCACCGCCCACACAATTAAACTTTTTGATATAGAATAGATTTGGAACTTGATGTCGTATAACAGTAAAGCTCAGTTTGAAATAACTGATTGGTCAGGTCTTTCAATTATAAAAAAGACACTGGCATTGGAAAACGGGGCGTGGCTACGCTCATGCAACTCGAATTTTTGATACAGAATAGCTATGGAAGTATCAAAAATTAAACTGGGTTTGGAGTAACCATTTGGTGATATCCTACTATTCGAATATACTCGCAAACTAAAAATGGTGGCTCCACCAATAAAAGAAAATTTTTTTCTTAAATAGCTTTGGAACTAATGGTCAAAGAATATTGAAACTTAGAGTAGAGTTTGTCTATTGACAATCTGGAACAGGCGTTGGACAAGGACGGCAGCAACGCGCCGGCTACCAGCTAGTATTTCTACGAAAATGTGAAAATTTATTCTAATTGAAGAAAATTTTATTTGAAAAAAAGAGAAAATTGCTATTATCAAAAATAGAGAAATTTTTTACCGGAGCAAGGTATGTGTTTTTTTCTCAGTGTACACGTAAGGGTAACCTTACAACCAAACTGTCATATGCATATGTAGTGTGGTGGTCGAAAGCACTAAAAGGATCAACCATCAAGTGATTATAACGAGTTCTAAGAATTGAAGGATATTAATGACAGGTAACGGTGGTTCTCAGTCTCATCTAAAGGTTTACACTTTTTCACATTAACATTCATATTCAGATGAGACGAGGCTCAGCGTGTAACAAATTTTCCATTTAGGTAACAAATTTCCTCCAACCCTCTCTTAAAAGGGCCTTAGTTCTGACTCTAAAGTGAGAAAGGCAATTCTGCATGCTTCATCGTAGTTATCGACCCTAGTTCTTTTAAATTGGAAATACGAAAAACATATTTCTTCTAATACCAACCTTGTAGGTTTTACTGCACTAAGGGAAAAAGTAATGTAGTCAGTACAGAGACAGCTAGTAGAATCTATGTACTGCAACTTGTATGGAAACGCAATGGGAACAGTATTTACTAAGTAAAATGAGTATGTACTGGCTACATATGAATTAATTCACTTTTTAAAATTAATAAAACATGTATTCAATATTCAAACATGTTATGTGTTGAATGCATTGCAAACTTCAATATATACAAGTAACGTGTACTGAATCAATTTGTTATGCAGTTTTTTACAAAAAATGTAATCAATACATAAAAAATAGCCTCAGTACATTTATAGCTTGCAAAACTTCGTCATACATGTACATTGTACAATATACTCATTACAGCGAACGTGTACAAATCCATGAAAGCAAGAAACGTACTCAATACATAAAATATTGACTCAGTATACGTTCACCATAAAATTGTGTTATGAGTAAATTATGTATGCACTTAGCATATACAAATTGTTCTATCATACTGTACTCATCACAAATGTTATACATGGCTTTATTTAATGGGTCAATAATCTATGTAATACGCATATCAGAACTGTACTCATTACATTAAATTGTTTACAAGAGTTTGTAATGAGTACAGTGTGAATGTACCCACCACATACATTCATGAATTCACAACACATACTTGTGTTGAGTACATAGAATTCTTTATTGAATATAACATCTTTATTGACTATATTTACTCAATACAGATTTCAACATGTATTCAATACAAGAAAAATGTAAAATTTATGTGTGCAAAAAACTATGCCATTAGTACATAAATTTATGTAGTAAGTCCATAGGTTTTTTCCTCTGTGTGCGGATAAAATCAGAGCCACTTCTATAGCGTAAGATATATCAGATTGAACAGTCTGAATAATGTTATATGTAAAACCGAATTTCGTCTTTTCTGACAGTCAAGCTGATTTTAAAATGTTGAAATCGACAATAATTGAATACAAGTTAGCGTTAGAGATATTCATATCGTAGGACGTAGGACATATTAAACTAGTAAGGTATATCTTCGACTTGGCCGAAGTTAAAATACCCCCACGGCCGATTCTTAAGGGTTGAAGAATATTAAATTGGAGTGCTTTTTGTATGAGATTTTAAAAGATATTATTATTTTTATGTGTCTAAAAAACATACATATCAAATTGTTTTCCTGCAGCTTAAATATAAGCCTTTTTATAAAGTTTTAAATTTTTAGGTTGTATGGGAGGTGGGCGTGTTAGATTGTGTATGACGCCCATTTTTCTAACATACCTCAGTTTCGACATAGAATACACAAATACCGAGTTTCTGTCTTGTAACTTTAATATTAGCCTCTTTATAGATTTTTCAATTTTGGGGTTGCATGGGAGGTTGGCGTGTTAATGGGTGGATGAAGCCCATTTTTATAACACACCTCAGTTTTGACATTAAATACACAAATACCGAGTTTCTGTCTAGTAACTTGAATATTAGCCTCTTTATAGATTTTTCAATTTTGGGGTTGTATGGGAAGTGGGCGTGTTAGTGGGTGAATGACCAATTTTATAACACACCTCATTTTTGACATTGAACACACAAGTACCGAGTTTCCGTCTTATAATTTTAATATTAGCCTCTTTATAGATTTTTCAATTTTGGGGTTGCATGGGAGGTTGGCGTGTTAATGGGTGGATGAAGCCCATTTTTATAACACACCTCAGTTTTGACATTAAATACACAAATACCGAGTTTCTGTCTAGTAACTTGAATATTAGCCTCTTTATAGATTTTTAAATTTTGGGGTTGTATGGGAGGTGGGCGTGTTAGTGGGTGAATGACGCCCATTTTTCTAACACACCTCAGTTTTGACATTAAATACAAAAATACCGAGTTTCCGTCTTGTAACTTTAATATTAGCCTCTTTATAGATTTTTCAATTTTGGGGTTGTATGGGAGGTGGACGTGTTAGTAAGTCGATGACGCCCATTTTTCTAAAACATCTCAGTTTTGATATAGAATACACATATACCAAATTTCAGTATTGTAGCTTTAATATTAGCTTCTTTGTAGAGTTTTCAATTTTTGGGTTGTATGGGAGGTAGGCGTGGTTTTCATCCGATTTAGCTTATCCATTCTCGAACTTGACCTTAGTTTTTTTAAAAAAAGCTTAAATATCGAATTTAATTACGATAGCTTCAAAATTGCGGCTGTAATCGTGTCGACAGACAGACGGACAGACGGACAGACAGACGGACATGGCTAAACCAACTCAGGTAGTAATGCTGAGCAAGAATATATATACTTTTCCATACCAACCACGCCTCCTTTTGGGTGTTACACACGTCGTGACAAAATTAATATACCCCTTACGCAGTACGCGTGGGGGTATAAAAATAAACAGAAGTATCATCCAATTCCATGTGCAAATTTCAATAAAGTTGGCCCAATTCGAAATCCAGTTTCTTGTCAGTGTTGCAACTGTGCTGAAATCTGCTGGAATTTCTCACCATGCTCGTCGGATTCAGACGGCAATTCACTAGAGTTGAGGACTGGAAGAAAAATTTTATAAGGTTCTATAACTATCTTCAGCAAGAGTATTACGGTTACAGATTATTTATAACCAAACTAGTTGTATTTAAGTGTTCTGTTCTATTTCACATTATCTCATAGTAGTTTGAGAGAGTTGCGTTATAAAAGCATACCCGCGAAGAATCTGTATCTTACAAGCCATTTCTTACAGACTTCTACATGACTTCAGCTATCAGAGTCAAACACTGAAGACTTTTAGTCTTATAGATTTAGTCTTATAAACATCTCCATGGTTTATATTGAAAGAGTTCTGTAGCTCGTTCTTGTTACTCGTACCGATCGCAGTTACTGATCCATATTACCGATTTGACATCACTCTGACGTAAGTCTCACCTACAGTGTTCGTGTAATAATCTGAATCAATTTCTGTTCAATTCTTTTGTTCCAAATCGACAAACTGTCAGCTGTTGCGATTCCACTTTAATATAATCCTTCAAAGAAGTGTTTGAATAAGAAAAGTGAATCGATAAAAAATAAAGTTTTTATCACAGACTCTGAGGGAAATCAGAACACTGCCGATCGTTATATATTTATTTTGTGCAAGTAAAAAACGCTTACAAAACCGAAGAACTGAATAAAATGGATAAAAATAATAATTATATTTATTTGAATAGCAAGTTAAGTCCGGGTGAGTTTTCAAGACACAGCGCCGCACAGTGTGAAATTTTCGCATTCTAGCGGAACTTAATTCCAAATCTTACTGATCTGCACCCACTGTTACCTAATTTGACAGGAAATATAATTTTTTTGTTATAGCAATGCAAATTTTCAGTTTTTTATTTCCTTATAAAATGATGATATAAGAGAATAAAGAATATACCAAAAATTTCCTTTCTTCCCAAAAATTTTAGCGTTTTAAATATTTTTTTAATGATTTAAGTATTCTTTGCTTACAGCACACATTGTATTTTTCATGTTTTTTACTTGCATTGTTTAATATTAAAATTATTAATGTATATTAAATAAACTTTAATCGTTATCTGATAAGATTTTTCTCAAATACAGAAATTAAAAAAAATATATCCGGAGGGGCAAAAAGAAGCACGAGATTACCTTTGGTTCTGGTTTTAAAATACTCAAAAAAACAGGAAATGAAAAAAAGATCTTGTCTACACGTGTCTACAATTTTAAAACTCTGTCCAAAGTGCAAACATGCTTATATTTTTTTTTTTTTAACCTGAGAAGGAAACAAGCGAAAAAGTATAAAAAAATGAAAATAATCTACTTATTAACGCGTAAAGTGTAAATATTTTAGATTCTAAATACTTATAACCTTTTTTCACAATTGCAATGGATTAGAAACAAGATTATTCCATAATTGTTACAAGAAATAAAAAAAAATCCGTATCTGTTTTTTTTGATAGTAAACCTTGACTTTGATCACTTGTGGCAAAATATATATTGCAAATACATAGCAATATTATGCAAAAACAAACGGTTTGGATTATTAAGAGCTGAAAAAAACAATTTTTTCCAGGGAAGACCAACATAATTTTTATAATTAAGTTCCGCTAGAATCCGTATATTTCACACTGTGCGCCGGCGGCTTTTGGAACTAATGCAGCAGCACCGGAAGTATGCACTTTTTAATAACAAGACAATAAAAACAATAAAAGTAATATTATAAAATTTTACAGCTCGAAAAATAAAATAAATGCAAACGAACAGCTGCTTGTCATGTAATTCAGTTTCACAACATTACTTCTCGATGTGTGTTCTTTTTCACCACGGACCGAATTTTTAACGATTTGAACTTACACAAACACATGTTCACACGAAATCGATAAATAAGGATCGTCACAACAACAAGAACAACATGACGTCACAAAAATCGGTAACTTGTCGATTTATTTACAAGAACGAGCTACTGATCTGATATACAAGATATCAGGGGCCCTGTTAATGTAATAGTGGACTTTGTATAAGAACAACGGTCTGACTAGAAGAGTATACCTCTGATAATAAGAGCAACTGTCTGACTAGAAGAGTATCGTATCCAAAAAACTTTTCTCACTGACAAACTTAAATAGATTTGATTGAGAAGATCATCATATTTTTCCCATGATCTTTATTATTACTTTTAGTAATCGGTAATATGTAATAAGTTCTTAAACCTTCCAAAGTAATCTGGTTATGAGAACATCATAATCTTATCTTGCGTTTCTTTTCATAGCTATTTGATGTAAAGCTGTAAAGTTGTACGGATACAAAATTGAATCGTGGCATCTTCTTCATATGAGAAAAGATAATTCCAGAATTGTAGACTTTATTCTTATTTACACAGCGAGTTAATCCTGAGTTACCAATACAAAGCTGAGTTTACCCATTTAACGAGAAATTAACTCTTGCGTTACCAGTACAAAAATGTACGATTTAACTCAGCTTAACACATTATATATTCGGAATTTTTTATGACTCAATGTAAATAGTGCCTAAAAGTTTGCACAAAATAATAAAAAAAAATAATCAGAAGAACTACCAAAATGAATTGGGCAATAGTAGGGAATGAAGTATCCATCCAAATATTGGATGAAAAATGCAGAGCTTTCGCATAGCAAGAAAAAAATGCATTTTTACACATAGATACCAGCAGCATTGTCGACACATTTAACTCATTTTTGCTACTATATCCTTATGCTACGTCTACACAGAGAGTTAAGTTTGAGTTACCAGTACAAAGCTGAGTTTTCCCATTTAACGAGAAATAAACTCTTGCGTTACCAGTACAAAAATGTACGATTTAACTCAACTTAACTCATTATATATTCTGAGTTTTTATGACTCAATGTAAAAAGTGCCTAAAAGTACTCTACAAAATAATATAAATGTTTATATTCAGTGGAATTTGTCAAAATAGAACAGCTGATTCGTTAATTATACAATTAATTTTTTTAACTATATGTTGTTATTTTCTTTAAAAAATGAGTAAATGAGTAAAGAACTTCGAAAAGGATTTGGACAACAGTGGGGAAAGTAGTTTTCATCCAAATATGGAAAGAGCTTTCGCATAGCAAGAAAAAAAACGCATGTGTACGCAGAGACACCAGCAGCATTGTCGGCAAATTTAACTCAATTCTGCTACGGTATCTCTGTGTGAACAACTTCGGTTAAATGTTAGTTAAAATTAACTTAACTCTATAATTAATTAACTTAATTATCTATGTATGTAGGCATAGCACTCGAAAATATATTTAACTCGATATTCGGTAAGTTATAATAACTATTTTCATTTTAATTTCTTTTTCTTATTTCTAACCAGCTGGAACGACTGAATCTTAACTGTAAATGTACTACTTTTTGTGGCAATAGCAGATAAAACAAGTAAAGGAAGTCTAAAGTCGGTCTAGGCCGACTATGAAATACCCTTAAACTATTTTTCAAAAAAAAAAAATATTATTGAAAATGGGCGTGTCCGTGGTCGGATAAAGCCTTTATTCTATATGCATTTTAATGTTGAAGGAATATTTATACATACCAAGTTTTATTCCTGTAGCTCACAGTTAATGCCTTTATTATGCTTTCGCTGTGGGAGTTGGGCGTGTTCATGGACGGATTACTCCCAATTTTTGAACACACCTTTGTTTTGGTATAAAATACATGCAAAACAAATTTGATCTCTCTATGACGAACATAATCTTATTTATTCAGTTTTAAACTTTTTGGGTTGTATTGGAGGTAGGCGTGTCCGTGGGCGGATGACGTCCATTTTCCAAAACCATCTTTGTTATGTCATAAAACACATACGTGCCAAGTTAAATCTCTTTAGGTTAAACAGAGGCTTATTTATTCCGTTTTCAATTTTTGGGTTGTATGGGAGGTAGGCGTGTCCGTGAGCGGATGACACCCATTTTTCGACGAAATTTTTGTTTTGATATCAAATGCAAACGTACCAAATTTTATCTCTGTACGTTGAATATGAGCTTATTTATTGAGTTTTCAATTTTTGCGTTGCATGGGAGGTAGGCCTACTAGGCGTGTCCGTGGGCAGATGATGTCCATTTTTAAAAACCATCTTTGTTTTGTCGTAAAAAAACATACGTGCCAAGTTAAATCTCTTTAGGTTAAACAGAGGACCCATTGAAGACATCTTTGTGTTGTTACAAAAAACTTACACACCAAATTTTATTGTTGTAGGTTAATTATGAGCTTATTTATGCAGTTTTAAATGTTTGCGTTGTATGGAAGGTAGGCGTGTGCGTGGGCGGATTCCAAAAATATTCATTAGTGCAGATACTTGGGTTCATGTGATCATGTGAACCAAGTGTCATTCAATTATCTCAACTCCTTCTTCTTATCCTGTGTATACGGACAACACACAGACGGACGGATGGACGGACGGACATGGATAGCTCGACTCACGTGGTGACGCTGATCAAGAATATATATACTTTTTTATACCGGACTCGCTTCGTTCTATGCATTACAAACGTTTGCTCAAAGTTAATATACCCTGACCTTTCAGGTTTAGGGTATAAAAATTGAATTTGTAAGTTGCAAACATAAAATAAGTGCAATATTACTTTCGCTGTAGTTGTAGCGTTTTTATGCTTGTGTGCTTTTATCGTCTTGCGGCACTTTTGGCAATAACTGTGTTTGACTTTTTATTTGGCTAATTTTTATTGTCGTTTGGTTAAAATATTTTCATAGCTTGTTATCAATATTTGTTTAAGTTTCTGCTTTTATGCTCAAAAGCTGCTGTTGCTATTGCTGTTGCTATTCTAACTTGTAGTTGTAGTTGTAGCAGCTAGTTTTTTGCTATTGTGTGCCTTACAGCTTGCATTGTTTGCAGTTGCTTGTTTTTATAACATATTTATGTGTGTGTTTGTGTGTGGTATATTTTGTGGGAGTTTGTATATTTATTCTAGTTGTTTTATTTGTACGAATTTTGCCATTTGGGCCAATGGTATGTCTACATTGTCTGTTTTGCATGTTTTGGAATTGAAGAGCTTCTTGGAAAATCTTTTGTTTTTTTTTTTTTTGTAGTTTGCAAAATTGTGTCATCGATTTGAGAATTTGTGTCATATGTTGGTTTTTTGTTAACTTTGCCTTAAAGTGCAACCATTAAGGTTTTTGAAAGGGTGTGCAAAACAGCATTCATACTCAAGCTGCTGCTGCTGCAAAGTGAAGTTTTAAATTTTGATTGGATTGAAGATTAAACATTTTATTTTAGTGACACTTAATATTGATTACAATTATTACAAAATTTGCTCAGTTGTGGGAAATGTGCGTGCTCAAGTGGCTTAAAATAAGTTAAGCAATCTACAGAAATTTTGAAATATTTTTATATAAAAAAAAAATTAAATTTTTTCTTATTTAATTCAATTTAAAATCATGCAGTGACTAAACACTGCTTTGACATTTAACACTATAAACAGATTTTTACTTTGAATAACAAAAAATTTCCGAGAAATATTAAAAGAAATATTATTTTATTAAAATATGTTTGTGACAGAGCTAAGCTTGAGCGTACAACAAGCAACATATAACATTCATTAGAAGACCAAATTTATTTTTTCTAACCTAATCCAGCTTCAGAGATAAAAAAATGAAGATTTAAAGATAAAAATAAATGGCGTTGGCGCGGTCTATTGAGTACGTTATGCGGCTATTTGCAAGTAATTCTGGGCGTCATAACGTCTGGCATAAAAAAAATATAAAAATAATTTTGCAATGAACTAAGTTTATGTGTATGTAAGTAAATTATGTAATTTGTGTGTGCGTGTGTGTGTGTGGGCGTTGACAGTGCTTCTAATTATGTATTTATACAATGTTTTTCATTAAATTAGACTTACATTTTTCTGGCATAAAAATTATATGCATACGTTATTAGCTTCATATATCGTTAAAAATATGAGAGAAAAATATATATAAATATAAAAGAAATAGTTGTAAAGAATTATCTAAAACCAACTATAAGATTGTCGTAAATCTTGGAAAATCTTGCAGATGTGTTGGAAAAAAGTTTATTTTAAATTTTGTATCAATACCAATATCATAACCTTCCATTAAGTCTTTTTAAGTAAATATATGGAATTCTGTTACAAAATATAAGTTCAAAGAAAGCAAATTTTTGGATCCAAAAATTTGTTTAACTATCTTCGTTTTTAAAACACTTAAAAAGGTCATAAGCCACAATCTTTTTTTAAGCGTTGTTTAATATATAATTTTATTGTCATCGAAAGGATACACAGCGGTCAGCTAAGATTACTTTGCACATTTTACCGCCCCACTGACAAGCACTATAATTAAGCTGATGTTTATAAATTATTGGGCATTAATGTGAACCTAAGCTAACGGTAACTAATTTAATGATGTGCAATATGATGCTTTGTGTGATAATCATGGTAAGCGATTTAAATTAAATATGGCTAAAGGCATTAATTTACGCTCGATATTAATCTGCGAAACAACGAAGGATAACAATTCAAACACATACAGGCACACATATGAACTAATACTCACACACACACTTACCGACACAACCCCAATTAAAATAACACCTTAATCAAAGGCTACAACAACTGAGACAAACCGGAAAAGGAAGCCAACCTGAATGTGTGCTAATGTGTACCTACGTTTTGCTCCATTTACATAACGCTGTAATTTTATTGCCTGTGTTGTTGTTTTACTCAGTTTAATTAAATTTTAAAGGAAATTCTGTGTGTGCCAAATAAAATCATTGTTTATTATTTAAATAAGACCCAAACAACCAATCAATTATTAACAATTAAACAAATCTGGCAAAAACAAAACAAACAAACAAACAAACAAGCCACCATAACAATTAAGCAAATAGTAAAAGGCGGAAATTAAGCTTAAATATTATTACAAAGTAAAGGATTTTGCAAACCGGATGTACACTAGCTGAAATCCAACAAAAGCGACAGGCCGAATATATTTATCTGTTATTCACCTTGACTTGATATTTAAAACAATGCAGAATTACTTTACTTTATGACTTGAACATGAAAATAATACTTTTTTTCCAACTATCTGGCAACATTGTTTGCTCATTTCATGCCTTCCTTTACTAACATACCAAGCATGCCACCCTTTCTGCTTTATAGACTGACTTAATGGCACTTGCTTTGCCGCTTTGTAACCGGTTCCAATAAATAACTGTTTTTTGTTTTATGTTATCCAACTCTCACACTGAAAATCTGCAAGTTTTTGTTGAGTTTAATTTTTTTTTTTCTTTGTCTCCATTATGCCGTAGCCATATTTTAACTTTACTGCCATCCGCTCCATGTGTCACTTTTACTTTTATGACATTCGTTTTGGTCGATTTAATTTACCATGAGTTCCTTTTTACTAACCATGATGACGACAAAGACGTCGACGATGATAATACTGCACAGTGGTGTGATCTGTACAAAACAAAAATAAATGTTTGTGAATTTTTTACTTGTTTACGATCTTTTAGATATTAATATAAAAAAAAACAAATTATTCATCAACTTTAGACTAGTGGGCGTGGCAGCTCTTATACAACTAGAACACATTTTTGGCTATAATGAGGAAACGAGTCTAGCTAAGCTTGCCAATCTTTATTATTATTTCCGAAAATTTACAATCGTAGACAATTTTAAGGTGCGCAATACTCCACTCGTGGGCGTGGCAAAATTACATTATTAGAAAGTTAATGAGAGTAATATTTGTTTTCAAATCCAATTTCTTTTAAGAAAATAACTGAATAAATATAAGTAAGTTTTCTATAGGACTTCATATAAACCATAAACTTTAAGTCGCTCTATCTCAAAACAAATGTTTTATGACTTGCTTCAGTTCAACTCTGAACCGTCCATATGATCTTTAAGTAAGAAGCATCTATGAGTCAAAATAGTTCCAACACTGGACTAATCAAAAAAATATTATAAACAGAATATTTCAGATGCGGCTTGACAGCAATAGTTTCAGAGCGCGGCACACAAGCCAAAAAACCCTTCTTATTCGTCGAATGTACGACCAAAGTTTGAAATGGGCAATATTTTATTAAGACTGGTGTGAATTAGACTGGGCTCAAGTCATATTCTCAGATGAGTACAAGTTTATTTTTTCGTATCGTTTGGAAATGCCGTAGGTATTCAAAGCCGGCCCTAGAGCCGAGCCAGTAAGGCCGGGGGCGCATGCTGATAGGGGCGCCATATATATATAAAACAAAATATATATCAATCTATCATTAGTGATAAGGACCTATGAGACTTACATATATTTAAAAGTAAATTAAAAGTATGATACGTTATATTAGATACGGTTAAGAACTCAGGTCTAAATTTTCAACCTCGGAACCAATTTTTCATTCTTAATTTTCAACTATTTATGTCAAATTTTCATTTTATGTAATGAATTTTTGAAGTTTTTTAAGAAAACTTTTTCAAAAATTTTGGCAAAGTTTGTCGTCATTGCTCAGTTGAAAAAGTATTTACATCTAAGGGACGAGTTAAGCATCTTTTAACTTTACTTCTTGAACTAATTAAGTCCGGATTTTCATCTTTATAGGTTGCAAAATTTATTGATCAATTCACTGAATTGAATTAAAATTACAATGAACAACAAAACTGAAGTTTTTAAAAATCCCAAGAGGTTTCACAACGGTTTCCTAAGGTTTTGGGTTCGCTGAATCCGAATCTGAAGTCAGAATTTTCGGGTCACCCTAGGTTTTTGAGCTACAGGAAAGGCATAACTCTAACTCCCTACTATTAATGAAATCAATATGACCGACACAATTCCTTTTTCAAGAGGGACATTTTTTGCCTTGGAGCCCGTATCCTCCAACCCCTTCATATGTGGGCGCCCATACAAATTTGATGATTCTCATTTTTTATATGAACTTTTTTATTTAAAGAAAAAACTCGGCAAATTTTCTGTTTTCCTATTTATAATAATGTACAATTCTAAACATTAAATCAAAGAAATACCAAAAATAAATACAAAGTACCTAATAATAAAATAAATTAAAAATAAAAAGAAAATTAATTCCAAGGACATTTTTTTTATATCAATATTAATAAAATTGTTTTGTTTTTTAAATAAAATTTTCATATAAAATATATACAAAAATCATAAAATTTGTGTGGAAGCCCCCGTACGGAGGGGTCGGAGGGGATGGGTTTCAAGCCAGAAAATTTTCCTCTTGAAAAAGTAATGGGCTCGGTTATATTGATTTCATTAACAGTAGGGCGTTAGGGTTTTGCCTCCCCTGTAGCTCGGAAGCCTAGGGTGACCCGAAAATTCTGACTTCAGATTCGGATTTTGCAAACCCAAAACCTTAAGAAACCGTTGACAAACCCCTAGGGATTTCTTGAGTGTTGTACCGTGTTATTTGAATACCTACAATTTCAAAAACTACCAATTATAATTTTGTAAATTTAATAATGTATCAATAAAAAGAATATTTTTGAAATTATCAATTGTTCGTATATTTGTTGAAAAAGTATTTACATCTAAGGGACGAGTTAAGCATCTTTTAACTTTACTTCTTGAACTAATTAAGTCCGGATTTCTTAGAGAAATTCTTAGAGCATGCACAGGCCTTTACCGGAAGCCGAATTGTGTGAAATACTATTCTAATAAAGTTCTATAAAAAAAAAAGCAAAATAAATCAAGTTGAAAATGAAATTGTTAATCATGCGTTAAAATTCTTCAGTAAAGAAAAACAAAATTTATCTTCTCGGCTTAGAACTTATCTAGTCCAAGATGAAGTGTACTTAAGTTCTTTAAATTACTATAAAAGCAAACCTCCAATTTACACTGAGTACTTGTTTAACTTAAGACAAAATTATTATAACTATGTACCAAAAATCAGAGACAACATAAATAGTAGTCATTGATATTGTATAATAAAATTCTAGGCTGATCTAGGAGCAGATATTTCTAAGTCATAGCTTTAAGTTTTATACAAAAACAAAAACAATAAAAAGGTTTTCTAGTTTTCCTTTTAATTTACATAATTTAGCGAAGAATAATAACAAACTAATGCGAGAAATCGAATATTATAAAATATTAACATAGAACTTTGAAAAATCCGATCGGGATGCTAAGCTAAGCAACATTAAAAATTAACTAGTTTATCCTTTCACTAGTATTAAGTACCTCTAAAAGATGTTATTATTTGAATAAAGGAACATTTAAAAATTAAAAAAAAAAAAAAAAAAAAAAAAAAAAATTGATTAAGGATAGTGTTCAAAATTATTAGGGACCAACTTGTATTTGAATTTTTCCATTATAACAATAAAACAAACAACCTTCCAGTTGAATTTCTCAACGTTAAAAAAAAAAGTTCAAAAAGTCAACTTTTATTTAAATTTTTCAACTTTTTCGGTTAATGAATTGGACTTCTAATTGAAAAATTCAAAAAAAAATTTCAATTTGTTGAGTCGCATAAGTCTACTTTTAGTTACATTTTGCAACTTTTTCGGTTGAAAAAGTCGGTCTTTTAATTGTATTGCTAACTATTTGGGTTGAGAAAGTCAAGCTTTTTGTTGAATTTTTCAATTTTTTCGTTTAAAATTTTCGTTTTTGAAATTTAGAGTTGAAATTTTCAAACTTTTCGTGACCAAAAACTTTAATTATTCTACTCAAACAGTTGAAAATTTGATACGTTTTCCTTTATTTTTACTTTTAGGTCTAAATTGTGTACATTAAGTTTATTGAACTTATTTGGATTAAATTTTCAATACAAATAGTTCAAAATTCCTTACATACTTAATTGCTTCCTCCAAATTAAGTTGAAAATTTTACCCTTTTTTTTTTAAAGAACGCGCATTACAATGTACAGAGCTGAAAAAGTCAACCTTAATTTCGAACCGCTTTAGTGGCGACCACGGCATGCGTGTTAAGTGTGTCGCTTGCATGCCCGGAGCGCGTTAAAAAAAAATATGGGGCGCAATTTAAATTCTTAGCCTAGGGTGCCACAAATTTTTGGGCCGTCCCTGTAGTTAATACGCAGCAGAAAGGGAGAACAATTTGCTAAAAAATGTGTTTTGCCTATAGTAAAACAATCTCCTTGTTAAATGGTCTGAAGAGCGATACCTAAATACAGTAATGGCGAAATAATCGAAGTTAATCTTCTATAATAGATGGTTCTGTTAATTCTGAAATATATATCGACATCATAAAAAAAACATACATACCTGTGAACAACTGTCCGAAAATCAAAGTTTTATCAATTTTCAGAACGATTTGGTCCCTTACTAAAGGAGTTTGTAACTACACTCAGGGAAAAAATACTGCTATATCAAACAAATCATGGTTTGATATAACAGATTTTACTGTTAAATACCATCCAACAAATGAAACTTTCAAATTAACAGTCGGTTGACTGTTGGTCTATAGAACACGAAACCCGTATAAAAACGTACTTATTGAAATTTTATCACTGTTTTATAAGTTCATGTATGGCCGAGTGTGTGTCTAGTACTCGGCTTTCTTAGGTTCAAATACCGACAAGGCCAACAAATATTTTTTATTTCAAATATTTTCTTTCTTTTTTAAGCAACTTATTTTAAATGTTATTTTTGGCCAAATAATTTATGAAACAGAATTATGATTATTTCAATTATTAAAATACAATTATTGATACTTACAAAGCTAGAGTTCGAACCCACGTCCTCGGCATGACAGTCTATTGCACTTCTACTTGGCTATTGACAACGATAATATAAATGTAGCAAAACATATTTAAAAACTTTTTCTTAGAGAAGGTTGACATTTCCACTAAAACACAAAAATGTTCTGAAATGTTCTTTCAATAAAGAAAATTGTTTGCTTAAACGGAAATCATTCAATCTAAAACTGCTCCTACACTATATGTTCAACATAAATGATTTGTCAAAAAAGGTTTAATTTCGAATTTCATCTTTATGTCAATAATGAATTTTTGTCAAACAGATACTTTCTTATGACCTCAGACTATCTGACACGGTATTTCTGAAAAGTGTTTGAGTTTTTCAGCAATTTTGTTAACTCGAAGCCACGCCAGTATTCAATGAGTTGAAAAATTATTTCTTTCGTGCAATCAATGATTACAAACAGCAAAGTTTTTAATAAATTATTGAATTTCTACCTTTTTCTTAAATTTTTTTGTAGCATGATATTGTTTGTGTTTTTTCAAGTTTCAAATTTTTGCACATGAAAAACAGACGAAATTAGAAACAGTTCTAATTCAAATTTGTACATATGGAAATACAAACGACTTGTCAGACTTGAAATCTTCGTGTTCTACACTATTTGTATGTCACAGCTATCTGTATAGTTTGATATGAAACATATAAGGGGTATTCACACTGACTTGGGTAGTTGGGTACGGGTATATTGAGCACTTTTGATTACTACGAGCACCCTTAACTGCAATTGAGTAATTTGTAGAATAACAACTGATGAGAGATGAGTGGCAGCTAGAAAAGAGTTGCCACCATATTATTTATGGCATTTTATGAGCTCAAAATTTAGGCCATTGTACGGGCGTAAAAAAGTTATTTTATATAGGAGTAATTTTTAACGTGAACTTTGCGGCATTTAATAATTCTTATCTCAAAAATTTCAAAATATATCATTTTAACACATTTGTCTATTTCATTCACTTATAATTTGTTTACTTTTTATTAGTTTGTTGTCAATTCAATTATTGCCTACTTTTGGAAAAGGTGGTAGCCCATGAAAAAAGTACTCAATCAATCTACCCAAACAAGTCAGGGTGTCAGCTAGAGTAGATTGGTAGATGGGTACTTGGGTAGAATGGCACTTTTACAAAAACAAAATGTATGGCATTTGCCAATCTACCCAACAACCCAAGGCAGTATGAATACCCCTATAGTGTTTTGAAATAACAGCGGCCGACTGTTAATATAACACTTGATATTTTTCTGAGTGAATAAGTGATGAATATTTTGAAGACTTTGTTATTCATTTAACATTTAAAAGTTTCTTCATATCTACGTAAAATCGAATTTTCTTTTGAATGAAATTGATCATTTTAATGCTTGGACTACTTTTTATTTCCATAATGCAATTTTTTAAAAATGGCAAAGTGAAAATATTTACTAGAACAGTTTCTATAATGCCCAAATCTTAAGGAAGAGATGTTTATCCCAAAATATAATCTCAATAAAGGTGTTTGGGAGCATAATATCGAAAAAAATCGTTTGTGGGTTGGACCACTTTACTTCTGAACACCTCAATTGTAAATTCAGAAGTAAGAGTATATTGAAAAATTGCGCGGAAAAAAAAAATAGAAACAAAACAGATTTATCTATACTATTATATAAAATTGAAGTGGAAATATTAAGTGCAGCAATGACTCCAAAACTACTGGACCGATTTTTATGAAAAAAATTTTAAAATATCATATTTGTGCTACAGAATGCCATAGGTGGGGTTTATTTAAGAAAATTTAATAATAAATATATTTAATTAAGTTGTTAAGTTTTTTAGGAAATTACCACCGATGCTAAGCATTGCTTGGTCGCTTGCTTTTCACGCGTCTGTGTTACGAGAGTTTAAACTACATGTTGCTATCAGGGTTGCCACCGAAAAAAATATTTTGCAACCAACCACATTAAAAAAAACTACCAAAATGGATACAAAACTACCAAATCCATATAAGCTTTAAAACTCATTTAAGAATACTGTAAAAATGTTGTTATGCTTACATTTATATAAACTTTCTATTGTATATTAAACAAGTAAATTAAAAGTCACATTTTTATACCCTAAACCTGAAAGGTCAGGGTATATTAACTTTGTGCAAACGTTTGTAACGCATAGAACGAAGCGAGTCCGGTATAGAAAAGTATATATATTCTTGATCAGCGTCACCTCGTGAGTCGAGCTATTCATGTCAGTCCGTCCGTCCGTCCGTCTGTGTGTTGTCCGTATACACAGGATAAGAAGAAGGAGTAGAGATAATTGGATGAAACTTGACACACATGGTCATCTGCACTATTGAATATTTTTGGAATCCTCCCACGGACACGCCTACCTCCCATACAACGCAAAAATTGAAAACTGCATAACTCAGCTCATAATTAACCTACAACAATAAAATTTGATGTGTATGTATTTTATCTCAACACAAAGACGTTTTCGAAAAATGTCATCCGCTCACGGACAGGCCCACCTCCCATACAACCCAAAAATTGAAAACGCAATATAAAATCCTGTGTTTAACCTAAAGAGCTCAAATTTGGCACATATGTTCTTTATAACAAAACCAATACGTTTTTGAAAAATGGACATCATCCACCCACGGACACGCCCACCTCCCATACAACGCGAAAATTAAAAACTGCATAACTCAGCTCATAGTTGACCTACAACAATAAAATTTGATATGTATGTGTTTTATACCAACACAAAAATTTCTTCGAAAAATGGACGTCATCCGCTCACGGACACGCCCACCTTCCATACAACCCAAAAATTGAAAACGCAATAAATAAGCCTGTGTTTAACCTAAAGAGCTAAAATTTGCACATATGTTTTTTATGACAAGACAAAGATGGTTTTGAAAAATGGACGTCATCCGCCTACGGACACGCCTACCTCCCATAGAACCCAAAATGTTGAAAACTCAATAAATAGGGTTATGTTTGTCATAGAGAAATTAAATTTGGTATGTATGTATTTTATACCAAAACTAAGGTGTGTTCAAAAATTGGGAGTAATCCGTCCATAAACTCGCCCACCTCCCATAGCGAAAGCACAATAAAGGCATTAACTGTAAGCTGCAGGAATAAAACTTGGTATGTGTAAATTTTTCATCAAAATTTAAATGCATATAAAATATAGGTTTCTTGCACCCACGGACACGACCTTTTACAATAAATTTTTTTTTGTTTTTGAAAAGTGGGTTTAGGGTATTTCATAGTCGGCCTAGACCGACTTTAGACTTTCTTTACTTGTTTATTATAACCCCATTTTAAAAAGTAAAATCAAATCTCAATATTTTCCCAATACGGGCATTCCACGCCCAATACAAGTCGTGATTGCTTCATGCTCTTCGATTGGCTTGAAATTTTGTCTAAGGGTACTTTTTCCACTTATAAGAATGTAAGTTATTTGTTTTTTTTCGCCATTTTTTCGAAAGTTATGGAGATACCAATTTTTAATAAAAGTAAAAATCTTGAAAATAGATTCATTTCCCATAAATCATATCTCTAACATCTGTTATCTTATTTTTGTAAATGAAGTATCTTTAGAAAGATATTAAAAAGCGATTTAAGAAAATAAATATTTTTGGTATTTTTATGCTATAGTTGAAAACTTTTTGAAAAACATTTAACGTGCTCATATCTCAAAAAGTGAACCTTTTGTTTGTTTTGTAATTTTTAAAGCAGAATATGTAAACTTTTTACCAACAAAAAATTACGTCATATGATAAGTTTTTTCGCAATCTCAATTTTTTTCTGACGTCCACTTCACTTTATCGTTCATAACTCCTATACCGTTTGAGATATTTACCCAAAATCTTCAACAAAAATGTTTGCCTTATTAGGGCCAATAAAAATTTATGTATATATAATGACCTCACACGTGACCTTGGCCCATAAATTTTTAAAGTTACAATATATATCAATTCAACAGCATGAAATAATAATAACCTTTTTTAATAATATATTAAAGTTTATATAAATTGAAAATTATCTGACCACACTAAAACATAAAACAAAATAACACCAAAATATTCTTTGGTGAAAAATACATAAAAAAGATTAAACGAAAAATATTTTTCAATACTTTTTGTATATTCCTAAGTTAACCATTTTTAAGAAGTGCTTCTATCACGCCTTTTTTTATTTTCATTTATTTTCTTTGAGTTTTATTTAGCTAAAAATTTTTATTAACTACAAAATTGAAAAATCTACCAAAATCTTCCAAATTGAAAAAAAATCTACCAAATAACCATAAGCTGATTTGAAGAAAAAAAACTACCAAATTTGGTTGAATTTAACCAAAGCGGCAACGCTGGTTGCTATCAACCCTTCTCTTTAAAGTTTATTGATCTCGCTCTCCACACTCATTCGAAGAGTAACCAAAAGCAGTTGGCGCTCTTTGACGTGATGGGAATACAAGTTAAATAAACCTTGCTGTGCTGTTATTGCTGTAGAATGATGAGCTCCAAACCAATGTGTGCATATTTGTTTCGCCGCATGCAATTTCTTTACACATATTATTATTGTAGTTTTCCAATTTTTTAATATTTCAAAATGCGGCATTCACAAGTGTGATAGCATATTTTGTATAGATTAAAGATAAATTAAAAGTTTGAAAAATGAAGTGTTCGTATTTCCCTTAACTACAAATAAATGCCTCGACGTAAAACAAGTTTGACAAGTTTAACAGAAAATGCAAGAGCGATGCTCCGCGCTAGGAGAGCAAGAGCAGCGACTCAAAGAGAAAATTGTTGGTAAATTATGCATGCAATTATTTGCTTACACGACTGCGATTGGAGTGAATCAGTGGCATAGCTAGGATTTCTAGCACCTGGGGCCGAAACTAAATTGTGCACCCTTTAAGAAGGTTATACTTAACCTCATAAAAGCAATGCTACGAAATGCATATAATTGCATACAAAAAAGTACTACGAAATGCATATAATTTTTTAAAATAATAGTTTACTGTTATGATTATTTTGTTAAAGTGCAAATGAGTAAACATATATATTTTTTAATTCATTGTATTATTTATAAAAGTCGGTAACAATATACAAAATCAAAAATTAATCTCATCGATATTAATATATTTGATATCATTTGAAAAATAATTTGGTAACTTATACAAAACTGAAAAATTTTCCGCAATCAAGGAATTATTCAAAAATGTTTTGTTTACGCAAAATTTTGACTTGCAATAGTGATTAAATCCCCAAGATCTTTTTTGAATAATTTTGCATAATAAATGAAAAAATAGGACCGGGAAGTAAAACGTTAACAAACTTTCCCTCAGTGACCCTGAATAACTCTCAATTTAAAAATTTTTTCGAAATCAATCCACGTCTTCTATATAAAAGTTAAGTGAAAATTAGAACAAAATATTAAAATTAATTTATAAACTTTTTTCCTAATTTTTATAAATTTCTTTAAAGTACTCTTTATACATTTCGACATTTCAGCTTCGACTTTACTAGACAAGACTGAGGTCTGTAACATTTGACTGCCTTATTCTCGACCATAAATATCACAGTGATACCAAATTGATATAAGAAATTTGTTTCATAGTCATTATCTACATAATTCCCAAAGCAAACTTTCCCTGGGAGAACAAGGTCAAGAGTCATGAAAATTAGAATAATTTTTAGAATAGTTTTACTTAAAAACTGTATTTTTGACAGTTTTTGTTGGTTGATTTGAACAGAATAATAATTATGTATTTTAGTAAAGTAAAGGAGTTAGGAAACCTTCTTAGAGTTTTAAATAGACATCTTCAAAATAAAATAAAAAAACATCAGAACGCCCTAAAATTGTTATAAAACATCATTTATTTAATTTAAATAAAAAATTTAATGAATTTTAATCAATTTATTTTTTTTTTAGAAATTTTAAAGCAATTAATGAATTTTGCTTTTAAATTGTTTTATGTTACAGGATACCCAAAATTATATTAATACTTAAAATTATGTTCTAGCAGGTTAAGAACTGCAAATAAGGTTTGTTTGTCAATGTATAGTCTCAGAACTTAGTAATCACAAAATTATAAAGTATATTTTTATTCCTGACATTTATGACATGAGTACGTTTTTCTAAAAAGCTCTGGAGAAATGTATTGCTGGAGAACATCCCAGCAAAATCTTCGCTTACATATAATCGAAAAAGTAATCCAGAAAATTTCATTCATCGCTTACCCTCTCGCTTACAAAACCCATTATTTTTATAAAGCCATTGTTATATAGCCAGAGGTAATCGAAAGCGCTGTCACTTGAAAAGATTAAGCGCTTAAAATGGTTGGTTTATAACTGATTTCACGAAATTAATAATTGAATAACAACTTTCAAGTTGATGTGAATGCTTTGCCGTGAATATATTTCGGATTAAATTTAAGTTCTTGCATTAGCATTTATGTAATGCATTTTAGAATCGATTAAAAAACAAGACCTAACGAAAAATTTTTCTGGGATATTGGATGAAATGTCTACTATACTAGCATGTTTGAGCACTTCTTAAGATGAATACTTGAAGTACAAAAGCTTTTTTAAAAAACTTTATGGAATATAAAGTGAGGAATATATATATAGGAATATACTTTAATTCATCACTTTAATGATGAATAAAAGACAAATAAAAAATAAAACCATTAAAAATGATCTTCGACTGGCCCGAAGTCAAATTACTCAGGTTGAAGTTTATTCGAATTTTTATATTTCAAACTCAGAGAACGTTTTATTTATCAAGAAAACAAGACTAATGTATGAACTTTCAATTCAACACATTATTTTTTGTGTTAATTATGAAGGTTTTGATATTTTGGTGACGTCACTTTCTATGGAAGTATTCACAAAATTTTGTTGAATTTCAACATCAGGGTATATGTTTCAAATTTAAGCATTACAGTGGTGCTCCAATTTAGCGAACACCGATTTAACGAACTTCCAATATAACGAACCCTTATTTAATGTTCGTTGTTGACTCTATATTGCGAACATTTGAAATTGTAGGTATTCTATTGAACAAACATTTGCTTTCTGAGCGTGCTTCGTTTGTTTTTGAATTTGTAATAACATTAATATGTATTAACTTATCTAATTCTCAAATAGTCCCCTCGGGTTAATGTACATATTGTAGGGTTTCCTTTTTAAAAAACATTATAGGAATGTATTGACTTAATCTTGGATTTTTCATTTAGAGTGTGAACAGATTTTAACCAGCAGCTTTCTTAACATTTAATAATAATAATTAATAATACCTAAAACAAGTTCAAAAATTCAACTTTATTGGAGTGCATAATTCAGACAAAAAATGTAAGGATATTTGTTTCAAGTTGACAAATTTATTAGCTTTGTTATATGATAAAAAACTCGAAAATAGTATTACCGACTTAATTAACTTTTCGATTTACCGAACGACTCTGGACTTTAAAGAGATTTGCAATAAAGACACGGCTGTCATTGTGTGGATAAACGAATGAACAGACAGACAGACGGGCATGGCTTAATCGACTCATGGTCGTGAAAAAAAATTTCGTGACAAAATTATTGTGCCCGCTACGCTTTGCGGGTGGAGTATAATAAATATTCAATAAAAAACGTTGAAAATCGTAGAAGTAGATTATGGTTAAGAGTCGGTACAGCAGAAAATAAGAGTTTTCTTATTCCTGGCAATGCCAATGAATCAAAAAACGTTGTTTATACTGAAGCATTAAATAACTAAAATGAAAATATCTTCACTTTATTACCATTATTCTATTTAATATAATTTGCTTCCAAATACAAATAATATGCAAATATTTTAACATTTTTTATTATTGAAATTTTTCAAATATACAAAGGTATTATTGATAAAGAAAAAATGTCCGTGGCGAAGCCTCGGACGACTGTGGCCTGCTAGTCTGTATATAAACGTGTATTTCAGCAATATGAACATAGTAACAATCAAGTTGAAAACTTCAAGACGCATAAAAAAGTTTTTTTTCTACATTTTTCAGTTTTTTAACCAGCACAATGGTTAGAAAACTCAAAACTACAACATCTTTCGACCAACTGTTGGTGCAAAAATCAAAACAGAACTCTACTACACCTCAGCACAATACCAAAATGATTTAGAAGCACCAGCAATGAACCGTTTAATTAGATATCGATTGAATTAAGTAGTATTAATGGTTAGAAGTCTGAGAACAGTTCTCTATTTGAGCCTCAAAGACATCAAACTGAGACTTGTTTTTGTAACAAGCATGTCTTTTCAGAAAATTGGCAAACAATTGTTACGATCTTTGGTCAGATGAAACAAAGGTTAATATCTTCGGATCTGACAGGGACATATATGTGAGAATCAATGAATTAATAAATTTAACATACGGCCCTAAAACACAACACAAAAACCGATTACATGTGGGGGCAGGAATTCCATGATGGAGATGCTACTCTTCATTTTTTGTAGATCCTATTTTCTTGACTTAAGACACCATGTATGTCAAAAAAATTTGAAACAGTGATGCTGCCATAGGACAACCAGATCCAAAACTTTCCTCAAAATTAAAAAAAAATGGTTTCGAAGAGGTAAAATGAGTGTTACAGAATGACATTCGCAGTTGTCGAATTTTAATCAAAGAGAGAACATGTGTGAAGTTTTATAGCATCAAGTTGGGGTACATGAAATAGAAAAATTAAGAGTAGTTTTTGCTTAAAATCAGGGAATCGTGGAATTCCTTTATACTGTCGGTAACTTGTGCAAATGTGATTTATTCTATGGAGTGGAAATGTCACGAAGTTTTTAAATCTAAAGTAGAAAAACGAAATGCTTACTCCATAACTTTCCAACTGAGAATAAAGTAAATACAAATCAATTGACAATAAAATACAAATAAAAATATACAGAAATATTGCACAAGTAGAGCTTTGGTTTCTATTATTTTTTCTAGGATGAATTAACAAAATGATTGAAATGGAATTTATACTTGAATTTTTGCGCATAAATCATATTTAATATATGAAATATTTACGAAAAAAACTCCTCTACATATTTAATTTATAATAATTTATTAAACAAAATTTTTGTTGAACAAATTGTTGTAGAAAATTAACGTTTCACTATATAAAGATTCCGAGTTCTCAGTAAATTTGTGTTTTTTTTTCAATATAAATAATTTTTGCAATCTTGACACATGAAGAATTAAAAGAAAGGCAGTTTATATAAAAAAATAAAATTGGTTTTAAAGAAATTTTTCGTACAATCAACCAATCAGCAGAGTAACATTTTTAGTACTAACTGAAAATTTGCCGATATTTACCATTGTCTGATGAATGAATCAAAAGAAAAGAAACTTATTTTTTTTTTAAGAAAATTCTTATACCAACCGTGTATTTTTTATAAAAATTTTTCATTTTTATGAAAAGATTAGATTAGATTTTATGATTAGACTAGTTCTTTCCCGTCAAAAATGACGGGCCCTGTTTTAATAATGAAAAAACGTGAAATATTGATTTTATTTAAGGTGAATTAGAAATCAGCGATGGTCACATTTTCGATATTAAGTTGTGCAAATAACAATTTTTAGCTTCAAATATTTAAAAAATACCTCGAAGTCAAAAGTGAAACTATAGTAGGTTCGACGAAATAAGTTTAAAAATTTTTTGTAAAACTGAAAATTTAAAAAAAAATATAAAAGTTTTAGAAGTTTCAATAAATCACCAAACAACACATGCCTAAAAATATGCTATGAAATTTAAAAAAAAAAAATCAAACGTTCCGCACTCACATTTTACGGAATTATGTTATAGTAATTATTGAACTTATTTTAACTTTGAAAATTATTTTAAATAATTGCGAGTGCAACACAAATATTTAATTTACATCGATTTCAATATAACTAGTTGATTCAATATTAAGCAATCTTTTAGTTTTTAAGAAAGCGAAAGAAACATGAATATTAACAAATGACCTAATTGGCTAGCCTGCACTTTAGCTCTCACGTGCGCTCTTTTGTTTAGCTTTTCGGGCATAAGTTTGTTTTTTTTTTCTGTTCTCTTGTGAGTGCAACAGGTTTTTCGCACGAAAACTTCAGCTAATTTTTATTAGTTTACGCGTTGATTTCATTGCGTGTGGGTGGTGTTTGCATTGTTTAGTACGTGTGCATGTGCAAGCATGTCATTAAATGATGAGAAAAATTACAGTAAATATTGGAAAACGTTAAACATATTGCGGAAAAACTTTTCGTGGCGTGCGTGTGTGTTAGTGAATGTACAAATTATTGTCAATATAAGTAAGTGTAATAAATAGACATAATATAAAATTTATAAAGAATAAATGTTTGGTAGTGATGAGAAACCTGTCAACCGATTAATTGTGATACATGTTTGCGTAAAAGTCGATGACAAATTTTAATCATTGATCTTCGGTTTTTCAGGCATCTTTAGCACAGTTGAAAATTTTGAAATCACTGTTGGAAAATTCTTTCTGTATGTGCATGTGTGTTTGTGAATGAATATTTTTGCGGCAGATGCTAAGTAGTGAAAAATTTATATATATTGAAATTTATATAAAGCAATTTATAGCAGCGACTGTTAAATGGAAGTCGTGCTATAGTGAGAAATTTCCGAGCGATCAATCGGGGAGATTACTGGGCGCTGCGATTTGATCCAGTTTATAAGACAGCAATGTCTTTTTATGAACTCTGGTAGAATAATTAAAAGGATCTAGGCTTTTATAGCGAAAAATTGAATTTATAATGCCTTGCTAGAGCATGTACAAAATCATTATAAAGAGAGAGGTAAGAAATGTCTTTAATATGCATTTTTAAAGCTCAGATTGCAGTGGTTATAATGAGATGGCGACATGTCTCTTTAGTGTCTTTTTACTGTGCATAATAAAATTATTATAAATATTGCGATTCGGCACATCAGCTTAAAAATATTCTTGCTTGAAAAGAAAAAACATCGAAGTTAATGAAATTTTATCATTGTTTTGTAAGTTCAAGTTTAGCCGAGTGTGCTGGCGTTCGAGCCTAGGATCTCCATTAAACTGGGTTCAATTCCCAACAAGAACACCTAATATTTTTTTTTTTAAATTAATGTTTTTTTAAACAAAATTTTGGTACTTACACAGCCAAGATTCGAACCCACGTCTTCCTGGTAACAGTCTAGCACGCTTCCATTGAGCTATTGTGTAGAATGAATTTTTTTAGATTACAAATGTGTGTGTCATAAGAAATGGATTTTTTTCTATAAATGAAGTTTTGAGTTGAACAAAACAAATTCTTCGGTTGCCGCAATTTAAAAACAACTTATGTTATTGGCAAACGAAATTAATTTCTTGCAACTTAATAACGCGTTTCCCGCAACTGACTTTTAAAATGACAACTGTTCAAACGTTTGCAAAAAATTATTTTAAGCACGATAAACGAAGTTCGTTTGCAGCAAACTGGCGATAAACGTTTTTTTTTTCTTTGCGTGCATGTATCCTGCGTTTTCATTCAAAGTGAACATTTCATCAGGAGATGTGCTTAATAAGCATACGGGCAGTAAAGTAATAGAAAAGGTAAGATATATTTTATTAATATGTATGTGCATTAAAATTCGAGCACAATTCGAGCTATTTGGGAGAATTGTGGAGTGCTATCATGGCCAGAAGTCAAAAACGATAAAAAGGTCAATAAGTTTATTTAGGATTATTGATATATTGCTATCCAAGGAGATTTAAATGGATTTATACAAGTTTTGAAATACATTGGATAAACTCATTTTCAATCCATTGTGCCAATATTCTCCACCACGATTGAGTGCTTGCACCTGAATAACGCCAATAAGTGTTTGTAGCAGATTTCTTGAATCAAGTGGAAAGCCGCTGTTTTCACCAAAACACGTATCAATTATCTTCAATAAATGATTCAATGCCAAATGGCTGATACGGTTTGTAAGTCGCAATTTCTGATATTTTCTCTAAAAAGATCACTGACAGAAAGTTCAGGGTTTTCCATAAAATCATCGCCATAATCTAAACCTTCACTGTCAACATAAAAATAGTGGTCAGAATAATTCATGTTGCCGGAGTTATTGTTTAGGGTCACTTCATGGTCACTTGGTTTCAGCACAAATTTTGGTGAAGCAGGCACTACATTATCGAGTGCAGCAATAATGTCAATATTGTTCAAACTATTGACTTTTATTGACGACAATATTTGTCCTTTCAACAATTTCATCTTTTTCTCGAATGATATACGTTGTGATTTAAAGATTCGGTAATATGTCCCACTTCTTTTAACTTTTCTCCAAGATCGAATCATATCTACAATTTCTTAAAACTTGAAAAAAAAACTTGTATGCGTCGAGATTGACTGCAAATGATTTTTTGAACGACGGCATTCTTTTCTTCATTTTATTAAATTATAACGCTATATTTAAAGACTTTATCAAGACAAATCAAAGAAAAATATGATTCTTCTTCGACGTAGAGTTGTACATGTCACATATAGCCTAGTGGATAGCGTGCATGACTATGGAGCGTAAGGACATTGGTTCGAATCCGGATATAACAGGTAAGTAGAAATAAAATTTTAAAATTATTATAATAATGGCTTTATAATAACAATCATATCTTCTAATATATAAAATCAAATCGCACACTAAATACAAAACAGTCACAACTCAAAAAACATGACTTTTCAGGAGAAGTGAAAAATAAAACCTTTTGGTTGATACTACAGAAGAAAAGCAATTTTCATTTAAACACACAAACTTCATTCTTCCAGTTAATGAAGAAAATAATGAAAAAGATACTGAGATATGTGTTTTATGAATTGATTTATAACAAAAACTCGGTATAAAAAAATTTTGAGTTGTGACTGTTTTGTATTTAGTGTGCGAAATGTTTGTCTGTCTGTCTGTTCCGTATAGGCTCGCGCACCGTTTATCCACTTGAGCTGAAATTTGGCCACCGAGTACCTTTCATAGTGAGAAAGAACATAGGGGGTGTAAAAAAGAGGGCGGAAGTATGTGGGTGTAAGTATGTGGGCGTTGTACCCTAACATAACTTCTTAGCGCCTGAACCGATTTCCATGAAATTTGGTATGAAGTTTAAACTGCTCCCAAAATAAAACACAGGCAATAAAAAATTCCAAAGACTTCCGCAAGAGGGCGCTTTAAGTAGTGTGTTTTTAAGACTTAATATCTCCTAAACTCCTGGACCGATTTTAATGAAATTTGGTATGAAGGTTGAACTGCACCCAAGATAAAGCATAGGTAAAAAATTGGGTGTAAGTATGTGGGCGTGGCACTCTGTAATAACTTCTAAACGCTTTAACCGATTTCCATGAAATTTGGTATGAAGGTTCAACTGCTTCCAAAATAAGTCATAGGCAAAGGCAAACGGCTGAACCGATTTTGTTGAAAGTTGGCAAGCATTTGTATCTGTTACTGAAATAGTTCCTATGCTTTTAAAAGTTCTTTCGACAAAAATCAAGGAATGAGCCGAAGGCAAACGAAGTCAAGAACCAAAGACGAACGAAAAAAAAGAAGTTTAACGAATACCAGCAGAAGCTATATAAAGATGAAAAAAGATTAACCGAAAAGTATCGACCAAAACCGAAGTTGAACGAAGACAATCCAAAAATCGAATCGAAATTATGAGATTTTTTAAAATTGGAATTTATTTGAGATGAAATTGCATATTAAGTGCATGCTAAGAAAAACTTTAAACGAATTTTTCTTGAAATGACTTTTCAAACTGCACTCAGAAAAAAGTTTCTCGGAATATAATAAAAATGGCATAATATATATTGAAATATGGTATTGACCTTACTCCAGAGAATGCTTTTCTCTATGCAAAAAAAAAATTTCTTCTGATACAAAAAAAACGACATTTTTTTGTTGAAATTAACGTTATTTTTAACGGTTGATTGGGCACAAAAACGAAACAATTTTTATCGTTTTCTCCGAACGAAATAAATATTTTTCGTTTTTGAATAAACGTTATTTTTTGATTTCGCTTCAACAAAACAAAAAAATATTTTGGTTATCGTTAAAAATAACGTTAACGTGCATGCCTGATTTGTCATTATAAGAGACATTGAAATATTTCCATTTGCTAGAAGTGGATAAATATTTCTTCGAAAATGTGAAAATTTATTCTAATTGAAGAAGAGTTTATTTGAAAAAGAGAAAATTGCTATTATCGAAAATAGAGAAATTTTTTACCGGAGGAAGATATGTGTTTTTTTTCTGAGTGTCGGTGTCCATTTTCCTCAGAATTCAAACGTCAGATCGAGCCGTTGAAGAAGTCATTTTTTGTTTTAAGCATGTCTGGCAGGTACAGTTTTACGGAAATTTGACTAAACACTTTCGACGGAGCAAAACCCCAAAAACCGATAATTTAAAAAATTTTAAAATTGAATTAATAAGTTTAAAAACGTAAAAATTAGAGCAGTTTTGAAAATCGTCCTCTTTCTATGATCGAGGCACAACCCCGAGTAACACCGGGTTACATCCGCTAGTTTAAAATAAATTATAACATATAAAGAAAAAAAATTACAAATGTACTTTTTTTTATATTTATCTCTTTTTTAAGTCTTTGTAAGGAGTATTTTGAAGTTCTTTGAAATACCTCTACACAAGACATTTGTCTTGAAAGTCATGGAGGGGAACATGTTTTTTTAACCCATACGCCAAATTGGCCTTATAAACTCCTATAAAGAACATATAAATTTTATATTTTAAGATCTTCTCAAAAAACTGACTATAGTTATTCTTCTTTGTGTACAACCGATAAGGATGGTTATTACTAGAAGATGGAAAAAATCGTACTTTATACGTACCAAATAAAAATCTCGCGCACTCAAATATTCTTCTCTCTCTATTCCGCATTTGGCTCTTCGACTTAAACACAAGCACAATCACTACCACGCATAAGAAAGAGAGCAGAATAAAATATTTGGGATTGTGCTGTTTGAGCAAAAAACATTATTTGCTTTGTTTTGCTTTTTAATCATAATCATTAGTGGTTGCAACAAGGAAACAATTTTTAAAAGATCGAGAACTCGATAACTAGATAAGATATCGATTTTTTTTTCGATTAAACCTATTTTTTTGGTGTTTTGAAAAAAAAACTTCTTCAAATCGTGGCGCCCAAGAAATCGTAATCGTGCCGATCATAAAATAAAAGTGATTATATGAGTGATTTCGTTTCGGCATCGGTTTCTTTCTCCAACATATCGATGTTGTATTCGTTTAAAATTTCAATTAATTTAATTATATAAAACAATGATTTAAGAAATCAGCATCGACATTGACAAAAATCGTGCAATTTAGCATCAATCGTTGACGACGCCAATACAATACGATTTCCGATTCCTTAGCCAAAATTTAATGGTGAGTATCTTAAAGTTATACAATTTTTTTTGTAAGAAATTTATAAAAGGTACTATTATATATGGATTGTATGAATTTAGACCTTCTTAGTCCAATTTCGGAAAAATTTCAGGCTACTCTAAGATATAGCTCAAGCTATAGCTTAAAAGTTTAAGGGTCCAAAGTTGGGAAAATGGGACTTAAAACTTGCAATTTCCATGCAAAACTAAGCAATTTCGGAGAATGGCCGAAGAAAAAAAATTTCAATATAGATATTCGATATAGATTTATCGATTACTTTACGAGTGTTTCGAGTATTTTTTAATATAATTTTCGACTTATGAGATCTTCTAAGAAAACTGACGATATTTTTCTTAGTGTACAACTGGTATTGGTGGTGATACCAATGGTTAATTATATTATAAGCTTTCAGAAATATTACAAATAAACGAATCTCGTTTAATATTTTTCATTTTATAGCTGTTTGTATATAAAAGTAAAATATTAATTCACATAAAACCATTATTTTCGCAAAAATGACTGTCATTACTATGAATTTTGAAAAGTATAGTATTAAAGCCTGAAAATTTATCTTTAATTTGGTAAATAGTATGTAGGATTTTTTGTTGTTTTTCTACCGTAAACCTGTAAGGTCAGGGTATATTAACTTTGTGCAAACGTTTGTAACACCTAGAAATTGGCGAGTCCGTTATAAAAAAGTATATTTATTCTTAATCAGTGTAACCTCGTGAGTCGAGCTATCCATGTCCGTTCGTCCGTATGTGGCTTGTCCGGAAACACAGAATAAAAGAAAGTGTTGAGATAATTGCATGAAACTTATTATACATGTTCATATAGATTCAAGGATCTGCATTATTAAATATTTTTCCGCCATGAATAGGCCCATGAATACGTCAACCTCCCATACATTGAAAAAATAAAAATCACTGCATGGAGAGTTATTTTTAAGTTACAGAAGTAAAATTTGATACGTACATATTTTATATCAAAATTCAGAAGCACAGAATGGCCATGATACATCCATGAAGACGCCCACCTCCCATACAACCCCAAAATTGAAAACACTTTAAAAAGGTTCATATTTGACCTAGAGATATAAAACTTAGCATGAAAGCATTATATATAAAAACAAAGGTGTGAACAAAAAAATCTGCGTCATCTGTTATTGAACACGTTCACCTCCCATACAATCCACTGTATTAAAAACTCCATAAAGAGGTTTATATATGAGCTACAAAGATAAAACTTATAAAATCGATATTTCGTTATTTTCGAAAAGATGTCTTTTTAAACACCTATGAAATATGCATTTTTCATGATATTCACATGCATTTAAGCTTATTGGAAAAGTATTGAGCTCTTCTTTCAAAAAGTTTATATATCCTGACCTTTCAGGTCTAGGGTATAAAAATGAAAAAAATCAACGTTCAAACTTTACCCTGCTCTTGAACAAAAAATTTTTGTATGGATTTTTTTATCGTTTCCTTTGTCTTATACCATTAAGGGCCAGTTTTTCAGTTTGGGTTTAAACTCTAGTCAAATTAAACCGAGGTTAACTCACCGAAATTGGACGTTTAAGCTCGGTTTAAGCAAAGAAAAACAGATCATATGATAATTTTAGTCAATTCAACTTAAACGAATGCTACAATATCTAGTTAAACAGAGTTTTAACATCCCTTTTTGGTGAGTTAATCCCGGTTTAATTTGACTCGAGTTTAAACCCGCACTGAAAAACTGGCCCTAAGCGTAGAAAAGTTTTTCAGCAATTCTAAGATCAATAAATATTTATTGATGGTTCTAAGCTATAAGATATCGATAAATTTATTTTTATTTTTTCTCGTCTAGCATGTACTTTCAAAGCACTGTGCAACGTCGACGACGACTGCGGCACTGTAGACATCCGCAAGTGTCTCTACAATGCTGTGTTTGTTCCGGAAGACTCAGTATTTAACTCGTACGTGCGCAAACAGCATTTCCGTTTGGCTTGTGTTAGTCCGGCATGTTTCAATTTTTTTTTTTTTTTCAACCTCTTTAATTGTGCTGTGTTGTTTAATTAAAGAAATTCAAAGTTTCATTTGTCTTTGAATTTTATAAATTTTAATTTTTATGCGATGTTATCATGTTGTTTTTCGGATTAACTTTTGAAAACATGCTGTTTTCATTTAAGGCATAAAATGAGGCGACATAATAACAATTATACAGTTAAATTTAGATGGGTAGAGATTATTTTTGTTGTGAAGTTTTTAAGTATTGACCATTTTTGTGATGCTGTAACATACCTGAGTTTATGCTGTAGGGTTCATGGGTATCCAGCTGCTTTAATTTGTTTTAATGCGGACAGAATAAAGACTCAGATTAATAATTTATTTGTTCAAACTCTAATGAAGTGTATCTATTCTCAAGAAGAGATATCTGAAATATACAGTTTTTTACAGTAATCAAGCTTTAGTTTGTATTTATTAATATGTAAGAGCTGGTTAGTATTAAAGCCACATTTTAAAAAATCATTTTCAGAAACTATTCTTTTTATATCGGTTATGACCGAACAATATATTTTTATTGAAGGCTTTGTGCTTGGAAGATAATTTTGGCACTTTTATGAACTTTCTACGAACAATAAAAACATATTCGTTTTTGGAAGTTATTTAAATACGGCAAATAATTGAAAAATACTTTACTTCCAAGTACTAAATTCGTAATTTTCAACCCGATTTAAATAAAAATATAAACTTTTGATCTATATTGGTTGATTTTGATATACGAGTATTTCTAATCTGTCGACTTTTGCTACATAGAAGTATATGAAATCCAGTCAAAATCGGATTATTAAATAATTTAAGCATCTTAATGCGTCTTAAATTGAAGATAATTAGTTTCACTCATTTCTGAAAGAATTTTCTTAAGAACTTAAATTAAAATCCTAAAAAAGATTAAGAAAGAAATTTGCACGCCTAATTAGATTAAGAATCTCATTTTTATCTCATTCAGCTTTCAAAAAGTGATTTTCTTAAGTGCTTATGTCTGAAAATGCAAATAAAAAGAAAAAATAAAAATAAACAGACTTTAAGGCGTCTTCACTGAAGCATATCTGTATATAACCTTGAGCAAGGTTCAATTAATTTAAAACTCAGACAAGTACAATAAAAGCATTCGTTTGAGACGCTACAGACAGACCAATAGACAGTTGTTGCTTTCATATTAACAACAAATCTTTGTTAAACCTGCAATCTAGCAATATTTTTCAACTGTCTAGCCGACAAATTTGGCCAACTTACTTTATTGTTTAACCTTATTTTCAACTAATTTTATCACATACTTTGCTGATTTTTTTTTTTTTTTCTACTTATTTTGGCAGACGCACATATTTGTCAACATAAAAGAAATCAATAAATATTTAGATGAAATCTTGATGAGACATGCGATATGCTATTATTTTGTTCTTTAAACTCTTAATAAAATCTTTCATTCTTAGTTGTTGTTAGGTACATATGTAAGTCATTGAACCGTTTAACGCTTGGCTTTAAATTTCACAACAAGTTAAGGCAAACTTTTTTCAAAGTTAATCAAAAGCTATTCAAAAAGTGCTTTAAACTTTAGTTATAAAATTGTCATGCAAGTTGCGTAAATAATAAGAATTTTCAAAGCACTTAACTTTGCCATTCAGGCAGAGAACATTAAAAAGAACCTTGCCATCTATACATACTTTACGATATGTTCACATACATACCGCTTTATGTTGTTGACAACAAGGAAACCCTTTCAAAGATCGCTTAAATTTGAACGTTTAACTTTTTATCGTTATACTCGAGAGCAAAAAGTTTCTACAAATTTTTGGAAATGTTACGCTAATATGATAAACATGCAGCAACTTGCAACAACAAAAACAACAACAACAACAACAAAAACTGCTTGATGTAAAGATGCAATGCTACACATTGGCTTTCAATTTACAGGCCAACTTAGTGGCTTGAGTTGGTAACTCCGGCACTTGACTGTAAAAAAGTTATCTTTAATGAACAGAATTTAAAAACTTCACGAAATTTTCAGCAAATCTTAAAGTTAAATCAAAATTTATCTAAAGTTAAATGCAGTATTTGAGATAGTGAGATAGAAAATAAGTGAAAATATAGTACTCTATGTTAGTATAAAAATATTTTACTGCAGTAGAGTACTGAGAATAGGCAATATTTAAGGATCCCAGTACACTGAGAAAAAAACACATATCTTGCTCCGGTAAAAAATTTCTCTATTTTTGATAATAGCAATTTTCTCTTTTTCAAATAAAATTTTCTTCAATTAGAATAAATTTTCACATTTTCGTAGAAATATTTCTTTACTTCTAGGAAATGGAAACATTTCAATGTCTCTTATAATGATAAGTATTTTTCTCGCACAAAAAATTTCTCATTTGTAGAGAAATTTTATTGAATATGAAAAAATTTTCTTATATTTTGATAAAAAATTCACTATGAGAAGTATTTTCTTCAATAATAACAAATATTTTCTCAAAAAAAAAAGTATTTTTCTCTAAAAATGATATATTCTATTTCATGGTAGATTTTTATCATTTTTAGAGAATTTTTAGTATCGCAATTAGAGAATAGCATTCTCTGGAGCAAAGTCTATACCATTTTTCTCTAAATATGATGCCTTTTTTATCATATTCCGAGACATTTTTTTCTGAGTGTACATACAAGATACAGAAGCTGATGCCAAAAAAGGTTTACCCTTTCAGTTAGTGGAAGCCAGTCCTAAAAACAATAATAAAACATCTTATTTTTTCTATATTAGCCCTGTTAACTTACATAATTTTCTATTATTGCTTGTACCAAAACACTTGGGAAAGCAAAGTAAAGCTTTGAGGAGTATTTGTGTTTCAGATGCAAATTAAGGTCAATAAGTTTAGTTTTGTTTTCTTATCTTGTTAAATTCTCAGAAAAATAGGGAACACAAATATGGGCTTTTTCAGAAAAAAATGGAAAAAAAGTATGTTTATAACTTCTAAAAAAAACAACAAAATAAGCCAAATCGGATAAAACCACGTCAACCTCTTATACAAAGTGACTTTATCAAAACAGTAAAATCTCTATAAATTTTACAAAATTTAATTTGAGTTGAGTTGAGTTTGAAATTTAACAAAATCTTGTTGAATCAAATCAAAATCTTCCATTATCCTCCAATAGGATGACATCTTCAAAATATTAAAAACCTTAATAAATTCCACAAAAATTAATGTATTGAATTGATAATTCATACATTAGTCTTGATAAGTAAAACGTAATCTGAGTTTGAAAAAAAATAACTCCAGGTAATGTGATATAGGTATTTTTAAAATCAACGTAGTATTTTTATTTCACTAGTAACTTTCATACCTTAGCTGAAACCGCATTACATAGCATATTTTTGATGCATTTTGCAGTGTCTTACAACTTTGGAGCTTTTTCAACACAATGAAAGAAGTCAATTAACTTCCCTTAATGAAATTGGTGGGTGAAGTGATATACCACGTTCGAATAATGTGATATATCATTTTTACTAATATCACGTTACCCAAATAGTGTTCAAGACCAGTATCTATTGTTTTTCAACCAAAACTACAAAAAAATTATTTAATTGAAAAGAAAAAAAAATGTTGTTTTAGTTTTATTAATGTTGATATAATTTTATAATTAAAGTGGAATTTACATAAAAGAAAACAAAAATACAACTGAACTATTAACTGAATACAAATACGCATGTAAAAACTTAATACAAAGTATAAAATGAGTGGAATGAATAGGCATGGTATGAATAGTATATCATCTATTCCCACATTGCCCAACTTTGACTTTATTACAAAAGCCGAATTCGAGTTTCAATATAATAAGGATTTTTTTTGTAAAAATACGCTGTAGAAAATCAAAATATCACCTCATTTGTGGCTTACTTAATTCAAACTCTTTGTGTATTTAACAAAAGATGCAGGTATATCACATTACCCGAGCATATCACAAAACCCAAAGTTACTCTAAAAAAATTTGGTAGAAAACTAGTGCTTTCTCTTATAAAAAGTGACGTCATCAAAATAATATAACCTAAATAAATTCGAATATATTTCAACACTTCTGTGCGAGTTTAGCCAAGACTAAGATAATTTCTTACTAGTTTTATATTTTATTGGTAATATATTTAGCATTCAAACGAGTATCTCAGAATTTAAGTTTTCATTTATTAAAAGCAGATCCATTCACAGGTTGTCGAGCTTCCACATTTGAAGGCATATTTTCCCTACCTCTTTCTCTTCTAAGACGAGTTTTTACTCTTGCATTTTTTGCTGAACTTGACAAATTGATTTTACGTCTAGGCATTTATTTAAACTAAAAAAGCATTAAATTTCTAATTTATTTGAACTGAAATTTATAAGAAAATTATTTAATCGCCAATGCTAATTCTTGAAAAAATTAAAAGTCTGTCTTTCTCATTTATAAATTAAACAAGTAAAGAAAGTCTAAAGTCGGTCTAGGCCGACTATGAAACACCCTAAACCTACTTTTCCAAAAAAAATAGTAATATTGAAAATGGGTGTGTTCGTAGGCGGATGAAGCCTATATTTTATGTACATTTAAATGTTGATAAAAAATTTACACATACCAAATTGTATTCCTGTAGCTCACAGTTAATACTTTTATTGTGCTTTCGCTATGGGAGGTGGGCGTGTTCATGGACTGATTACTCCCAATTTTTGAACACAACTTGTTTTATAATAAAATACATGCATACCAAATTTCTTCTCTCTATGACAAACACAACCTAAATTATTGAGTTTTAATCTTTTTGGGCTGTATGGGAGGTAGGCGTGTCCGTGGGCGCATGACGTCCATTTTTCAAAACCATATTTTGTTTGTCATAAAAACATACCTGCCAAATTTTATCTCTGAAGGTTAAACAGAGGCTTATTTATTCCGTTTTCAATGTTAAGGTTGTATGTGAGGTGGGCATATCCGTGAGCGGATGACGTCTTTGTGTTGATACAAAACACATACACACCAAATTTTATTGTTATAGGGTAACTATGAGCTGAGTTATGCAGTTTTCAATTTTTGCGTTGTGTCCGCCCTCGGACACGCCTACCTCCCATACAAAGCAGAAATTGAACAGTGCGTCATTAACCTACAACAATTAAACTTGATGTGTATGTGATTTAAATCAACACAAAAATGTCATCGAAAAATGGGTGTCATCCGCTCAAGGCCACGCCCACCTCCCATACAACTCAAAAATTTAAAACAGAATAAATAAACTTCTGTTTAACCAACAGAGATAATATTTGGCACGTATGTTTTTTATGACAAAACAAAGATGATTTTGAAAAAAAGTCATCCGCCCACGGACACGCCTACCTGCCATACAAAGCAAAAATTGAAAACTGCATAAATAAGCTTAAAATTAACCTACAACAATAAAATTTGGTGTGTATGTGTTTTGTATCATTATAAAGATTTCTATGAAAATGGGTGTCATCCGCTCACGAACACGCCCACCTCCCATACAACCCAAAAATTGAAAACGCAATGAATAAGCCTATTTTTAACCAACAGAGATAAAATTTGGCACGTATTTTTTGTATGACAAAACAAAGTCGGTTTTGGAAAATGGACATCATCCGCCCACGGACACGCCTACCTCCAACACAAGCCAAAAAGTTTCAAACTAAATAAATAATTTTATGTTTGTCATAGAGAGATCAAAGTTGGTATGTATTTATTTTATACCAAAACTACTTAGGCTGTGTTAAAAATTATTCCGTCCATGAACACGCCCACCTCCCATAGCGAAACATAATAAAAGCATTAACTATGAGCTACAAGAATAAAACTTGGTATGCGTAAATTTTTCTTCAACATTTGAATGCATATAAAATATAGGCTTCGTCCGCCCAGAGACACGTCCATTTTCAATAACATGTTTTTTTTTGTTGGCAAAGAAGGTTTAGGGTATTTCATAGTCGGCCTAGACCGACTTTAGACTTTCTTGACTTGTTAAGTTTAAGGAACGCCTTCCTACAAAATTTGTTGTTGAAAATTTTGCCGTCAAAGGATATTTTTCGAGTTATATCTACCATGTTATGGCTTATGATTTGTATCTGGTTGGATTTTTCAGCAAGATTTTTTTTTAAAAGGTTTTCAAAATGTTTCTGGATTTATGTTTTGTAAGCAAACCAAATAATCTTGGGCAACTTGAGCTTAAAATTCCAAAATGTTGTATTTCACTTTTTATTTCGGACTTTTTCACAGTGTTTAGAGAAGCCACTAAAGCTTTCCAAACCTGCACAAAAATAGAAAAATATATACGCAAAAAATTGTCTTTGTCCACATTAGGTCCATTTAAAGAAGAAATTTCATTTGTTTGCTTTTAATGATGTTATTTTAACCACTAATCACATAAATAAGCAAAATTAAGTTTAATTTTTATGAATAAAGTTGCTTTTCTTGTCCTTATTTAGTTTTGTGAACATATCATACCATATAAACTATGTTCTTCAGTATCGAAATATAAAAAAATTATTCTTTTTAAATCGTTTTTAGTCAAAAATACTCAAAACTTGCAATTTTGTGTTATTTTTGCACATAATCTTTCATAGGTATTTCTGTCAGTCTTCGATAATTTCGAAATTACAAATAGCATTTCAAGATTCTTTTTATGCAAAGCGGTATACTTTATATAAGTTAAAGTAAATTTTCAAAACCTACGAAACAGCGAAAATACTTCGCTTCTCTCAAGTGTTCAACGACGCACCTGTGATTTTTTTTTTTAACCTTAAAGCCATTCAGTGCTAAAGTAGTCTCACGGCTGTATCCGCCCTTATGTATTAATTAAAAAGAAAAACTATCACATGCCATTGCATATTAAATAGGTACATATAATTATTTTAATTCATAAAATCCAACAGCCTCAAGCACTCTCTCCACCACTTCAGATGATATAAATGCTAATTAATTAATCGTTGCGCTTCAACTGTTCGTACTTGCAATTTCGCTGATTACATGCTGTGCGACTGAGTGTGAATTCATTATCCTTAAATCCGCGCAATACTGCTAATTAAGTCCATTTAAGGAGCAAACTTATTGGCTATGGCGAAAATTAAAATGAGAAAATAAAAAACAAGGACAAAAAATTTCAATATTTCTCTTGATTCTAGGTCGGCAGAAACATTTTTTTAACAAATTTCAGGTGACTCACTTAAATTGGTTCGTTCTTTCCACTTACAAAGGGCAACCATAATGAATAGCATTTAAGGTTGTCGCTTGTCAAACAACAACAGCAACAACAACAACAAAGTGAAACATTATTACAAAGCAAAAAAAAACCTACACTCACCCATACAGACACAAAATAACGATAACGTAATAAATAGATTATCCAAAGGATCAACAGCAGCAGCTACAGTCGACGAACAACAAGGCCGTGTGCTACCGATTCTACTCGCTCGTTAAGCTCTTCGTTAGCAGCCACTAAAAGCTACAACATTAACGTTAGTGCTATGCTGAAAAATATGGCTGTCTGGCAGGTAGTTGCCGCTGCGATGCTGTATCCTTGGGGCAACAAATATTAAAAAAAAATAAATATATACAAATATAATTGCGACTAATTGAGTTGTGTTCAAGTTAAAAATACGAGCCAGATTATGAAAAAAAAAAAAAACGGAGAAGAAGATAAAACAATAAATGACACAATAAAAGCAAAGAATTAATAAGTTAAACTGATAAAAAATAAGTGGAGGTTTATTTATTAGCTTACCTTTAATTGGCAAGTAGAATGACGTGATGAAAAAAACTTGTGTAAGAGTGCAAATAAGAAAAACATTTAAGTGCTATGAGCATAAAAAAAGTATCAAACAATAGAAATGAAAACACAGAAAACAAAATCTTACCAGTTAATCGAGAATATCAAAATGTGTTTAATGTAGACATCTGACTTAAAGGCTTAATTCTGGGATGCTCCAAGCACAAGACCAACACATTTCATCAGCTAGAACTGCTTTGAGAAATCAAGGATACCAAAAAAGATATTGTTGTGATGACATTCGCAACCCTTGGTGGGGCTGGAGTCCTATCTAACACCTCTTTCGTACTTAGGGAACGGAACGTTCCTCCCGCAGCGCTCTGCCCACGATATGAGTTCAAACTGCAACCACCACAAAGCTCCCCGAAAAGACAGCCTGACATGAGCCATAGCTCGCTGAATTACCATGGTACTAGTTTTCAAGCCCTTGTTCAAATCTCGTACCAAGCTTCTCGTAGTATCACTCCAGAGTAGTGATCATTAGAGTTGTTGTTCTGCCTAAACAACACCTCAACAAGAGCATCACAAGATCATCAAATCGAATCCACGGACTAAACAAACAGATGAATAGTTATACATAAACATCCTCATGTTACGGCGGATTGCAAACACCTGACGTGAGTTATCGTTTCTCTGGTTCGAGATGCGTTATCGTTTAGCGCACTGCCAACATCAATCTCTCCATTTACTATCGGAATAATGTTGATGGAGCCTAAATATTCGTAAAGAGGACATTTTCGCAACACATGCGTCCAATCCTACAGAATCGATCCACATTGGCATCCTGCAGTCTCAGTAACACTGAGTTTAAACAAAAATCTCAACAGCAGCCCAGACTTAAGGTGAAACCAAAGTCCGCACAACCTTCCACATATGTAACTGCTATTATGAACCGGTGATAAATTGTACTATTCTCACCCAGACACCATCTCGATTGCAATTTAAACATTGCGCGTTAGCAACTTCAGCACAGACTTTCTCTCAGCGGAGCTCAAATCACTATCTAGCTTATTCGGCGACAACTAAAGCAACCCCCTTCGAGTTTGATATACAATACTTTAGAACCAAATCTTACAAAGGCTCTTCAATCAAAATATGCAGGCATTCATATAGATTGTACGGTACCCCTGTAAACATACAATCAAGAGAACTCTCTGAAAAGATAGTATCTTCTGGAAGTCCACAGCAGAACTGACTTTTTCGCCCCAAATAAGCGAGCCATAAGTTGCACAAGCAACAAACAGCCCACTAACTGAGTCCCCAGTCACTTCTTTAAATCCTACGTACTCACCCTAACACTGTCAAGAGACGATCTCTTAACTTCTCTAAGTGTGCCAAGAATATATTTATCTTCTTCATGGTTATCCCCAAGTATTCACACATAGCTGAGATCTACAACCTCCAAGCTGAGGTGGTCGACCAAGTGCTAATTTTCTTTTAAGCAGCATCATCACGTTTTGTCTCTAACCATGCTAACTTTTACATGTTCACTTCATGTACGGGAAGGGAACAACCTTCCACCATGACAAGCAGATCATCAGCGTGCACAAAACATTCAGACAGATGTTGAAGTCAGACATAGTCGTAACAGAAGATCCATCATGAGGTTCGATATATATGGACCTCAGATAGAATCCTGCAGACTAATTCGAACAATATATATTCCTACTATTTGGTTTTTTACCTATCACGCACCCATGCAGAACTTTGACTGGCATTTTAGCAACGTTTTATAGTGCTTGTTCTATAATTTTTTTATATGAAATAGAATCTGTCTGAGATCTTTTACCAGCATAGATAGTCCAAAGCACTGATAAAATCATAAAACAACCCCAAAACGTATTTTGAACTACTGTTACTTATTATGCTTTTAACGTACGGCTTTTTAAAGAAAAACTTTGAATTTTTTACTTCCGAGACTTTACTTATCGTCTCGGAAGTAATTACTTATCGAAAATCGTAAACTCATAGTAACTATGAAGTCATTCCAACATTACCCTTTCTTACCAGAAGAAAGAAAAGAGAGAAAGAAATAAGAAAAGCTTACCAGAAGAAAGTTGATGCTCCAACAGAGCTATGAATTGCTCCTCAGCTTTTCAACTGAGCTCAACAACTTTGCCTTTCTTGCCCTCTTCCATATGTGAGTGAAAATGCTTTCGCTTAAATAATTTCCGAGCAATGCTTCTAATCAGAAATGCCCTTCTCATGATTTCACACATCTCTCCAGTGATTTAACATCTATACCCCGAAATATATTCCTTAGTTGCACCGTGTCACACTTTATCTCACCTACCTTCGAAGCAGGGGGAATTAGCCACTTCCCTAAAAAGATAGAGGCCTAAATATCAGAACACGGAAAAAAGGAGCTGAACAGAGCATGACCTCATATCCACCATTCTGTTACAACAGTACCAACTTGGTTGATACCGCTTACATCAATAGATTGATCCTGGGCAGAACGCTTTTTATATGCCATGCATCACGGCTCTTCCCTATTCCCATGAACAAAATACCTCCATTCATGCTCCTTAAAGCGGACTAACAGCTGTTTTTACTCTTTCAATCTTCCTTAATACCTATCTCTGTACTGGGACAAATTGCTATCTCCAGATTCTCTGGGTCTCTGGAATCTTATCCTAGGAAGCCGGATCAACCTTCTTTTAAAAGTAAGATTAGGTGTCTACTACTTCACCCTTCTGCGATTTGCCTTGCGACATCTTGCTAACAGAGTGACATTGACACATTCAACCCACCCACTAACATAGATTTGTCGACTAGTGTCTAGGTTTCGAAACACGCAAACCGAGATGTATATGGCCAATTAATAAAAAAAAAAAGCTGTAAATATGGATTTCAGTCACTCACGCCGCACACCCGTACTGCCCAACTGAAACAAAATATCCCTTTGGCTATTGATCAAAATAATTTCATTATCACTGACCTCATTAAAATCGTGGTAAGTGTATATGACTTTTATTCCGTTAACATCACTGACTCTCCAACTAAGTTTCATTAGCACCGCGCCCCCGTTATCCAGTTTATTCCTTACTGTTTATTCCTTAGAATATGAGCTATTCAGAAACATCCTACCAAATACTCCCTCTACATCCAAACAAATCCGCATTCACTAACGCCGACAACCATGCACTTAAAATGCATGTCATTTATAATGACAGCAGTATTGCATCTGAGATCAAAATATGCTCTCATATCTGCGGGTAGACCCCGCATACAGCCATTCTACGTATACGGTTCCTGAACAAAAGCAAAACTGATCCCACTATCACTCAATACTCTTTATCAGTAACAGTTCATTTGCAGAATTTCTGCACTCATTCAGGGCAGAGCAGATGCTTCCGATATCATACGATGTTGGAGTGAAATTAACTTGCATTCACAATTAAGGTAATTTCACGCATTGATAAAGTGAATGTTCACTCTGACCACAACGAAGACAAACTTCCTATTTATATCTGCAATCTTTCACCCGTAGTTCTTTTTTAAGCTTTGAACCAAGGACATCCAAGTCAAACCTATTCAGTCAAGTCTGCCTTGGTTCGGAAATGGTGAGAAAGATAAGTAGGAGAGAAATGAAAATCACGAAAAACGAGTGTAGAATGTTGTATGTGTGGCAAAGAGGTATATCAACTTGCGATTTTGACTCTGAGTCAAGTGTTAAGCCTCAGTCAGTTTGAGTGATTAAGCAAAATATCTTTCCAAAAACACTCTACCAACAACAACAACAACTTCCAAAGTCGTATATATTGATGAATTTTAAATTTTAGTTGATTAGAAAAGAGAAAAGAATTAAAGAAAAGTAAAAGCGTAGGTCCATGGCCTGACCGGAACCCGAAACCTCTAGGTAAGCACTCAAGCACTATTCGATTACCGCGGACATAAACAACCAAAAAACTTGCATGGGTACGCCAATGTCTTCCAGATTGATATTCGTCGCCACAGACAACTTAACACTGAGGACTCACAAGCTTTATACTCTTTTCGAAGTCTTTTTGACTCATCCTACCCTCAAAATTCTGCTAATAAAGACCACCAATAAAATCATCAAGCTTAATTTTCGAGTGAATTCCTTTGAATGCAATCATGTCACCCATCTTTTTTATTAACGCTTTCTTCGAATACAACCTTTTTGAACTTAGTGTTCTGCGAAATCTTATCAACCTCGGCAACTGAGGGGAAGCGGATCCACGCCTCACCACCATAGGCTAAACTTTGTGAACGCTTGTAGGTCACACTTTGATAACCACCGCTTGCCAGATAACCAGATAGTGCAAGCGGTGGTAGGTTTGTTTTGACTCCTGACAACCAAAGGACACGTCTCCACCGGCTTCATCGGTTTTAAAGCTGGCAAAACAGGCGAGGTAGTTTTCGGCCTAAAAGCAAGCAACTTGCAGCACTGAGTCGTGTGCTTGTGCCCGAGAATATCCGGACGTCCCTTCAGGCGTTTGTTCTCTACTAGGAGACTTATAACAATCTCAAAACGGTTTGGCCCAAATCATAAGTATCCAGTTTTTTACTTGTGAGAGTCAAACCCCTGCCCCCCCCCTCGTGCAGTTGTTGTCACAGGATCAGGCTTCACTGACCCAGATTCTTTGTCGAATGCTCCACTGTTGAAGCAACCTCAGACAACGGACTCAATAACTCCGTGCCCACTGTCAAACGCACCATAGTTGTAGAACTCCCAGCCTAGAGACCGTACACCAAAGACCCTCTCCGTTACCAGGATCACCTCCGAAAGAAATGCCACTGAACAAATACCCTAACGAGGACCCCTCCTGTTGAAGACTGTTATCTGTTGCGATGGGTAAACCACGATTGCTGACCGTTGACCAACCACAGTAACGCGTTGATGATTTAACAACCATTTTGCCGTTATTGCAGCGTAATGTAGCGAACTTTTTTGACGTTTTATGACGATGGATAATAAAAAAGGTGATAAAATTTTGTCTGCAAAGTGGCTGGAAAGCCACGTAAGCCGACTAAAGAGGGAAAAAAACCAATCCTTGGCCGGTTATGACCTCCGTTTTTTGGAATGTACACGGTGTTATACTAATCAATTACACCTAAAAGAAAAAAACTGTCACAGGAGAAAAAAAAAACAAAGAAAAAAGGCAACACTGGAGGGAACGCTTCTCTAGACTTTGAATGGTGACGCTGCCGCGCTGGCACCAATCCCTCCAATACAGATGATATTCGGAAACACCAATTATGAACAACAACGTTGAAGCTACGCTGGCCCACTAATATGGTGTCTTGACAGCTATATTTAGATTTTAAAACAACAAAGCTGTAGAAGCCAATAGCTAACCGGCTGATGGACGCGAAGCTCTGCTTTAATACATTCACAAGCTTCTTTGCAGAATATTGTTGGAAGAATGCATTCAAAAAAGGTGATTCCACTATATCCGACTATATCCTATATTATGAGCGTGGCTGCAGACCTGGAACATCTACCATCGACCAAATATGTACAAAAAGAAAAATCTTGACAAGACCAGAAAGATTTTTCTGATGGCAGAAACCAATTAACACACATAATTTTTTTGTCGATTACAAAGCCGCTTTCGAGGAGTTCCTAGGAACTTCTAGGAATCCAGTCCTAAGAGTCACCTTTAAACCACAATGTCTGAACTTGGTATTCCTGCAAAACTCTTTAGTCTCTGAATAGTCGCACTGAGTAACACCAGGAGCAAAGCGAAAATTGGAAAAGAAGTCTTTCCCTCCTTTGATACTAAATGACAATTTCAGGTAAGATGAATTTACCACATGGTGTACATTTTTCATTTAGTCATGAAATTATGATCTACTAGTGCTACTGGCGTATGCCATTATAATGATATCAGTGACCATAATATGCAAGAAGTCAGTGCGGCATTCTCCAGGTTTCCAGTCGAGTGAATCCTGCAGTGAACTCTGAGAAGACGAAATACCTGGTGTCCACAAATAAAGAATCCCAGTGTCTTGGAAACCACGTCATTGTTGACAACCTACTTAGAGTTTGTAAAGGACTTAATTTACCTGGATACAACATTTCCTCCTCCAATGATATCAGTTTCAACTGCTTTGAGTTGTTCTAAAATGTATTTATAAGTACATCATATCGAGCCATAACCTCGAAAAAGATGTAACCAACATAACTAAAATTTAAAAGGAGAAGATTTCTTTTAATTATTTTCGACTTCAGATTTTAGTTACATAATCTTTTTATACAATCTTAACATATAAATTATTATATTATTATAATTACTATTAGTTATTAATAATAGATTATTGGTAATGAAATAAATTATGAGTTGCGATAAGAAAACAAATTTTTGTAAATTGCTGGTTACATCTTTTTCGCGGTTATGGCTCGATATTATCCGCAGAGGTTTCATTATCCAGAAGCTCTTGCCCACTAGTCCGGGGCAGTGATGAGCTCAACTGGTAGTAGCGTGCTACGATGTCTGACCAAGGACATGAAAAATGGTACCTCGGAAAGTCAGCTGCCCATGGCTGTTAACAGTCTGACTTGATGGGCTAATCCTTTGTGGTGTGTGAGCTTTGCATTCTTAACTCGGGCGCCGTAGTCCGCAGTACGAAAGAGGTGTTAGGTAGCGCTCCACCCAAACTAAGGGTTGTGAAATGATATCACAACATGAAGATAATTTGGTACCTTGTACACCTCAAAGTGGTATTGGCCAATGCAATGTTCAAATCACATGTTATGGATCACCGTAGCCTTAAGACTACACGGCAAGTTTCTACGTATAACACTTTGGCTTTAATGTCTAGAAGATCCCCCACCACTAAGTTCCCGATCCCGATGTTCAGAAACATCATAAAGTTTTGCATTTTCTTCAATGATATGCTGAATATTAAAAATTGTAAAGTTGAAATCAAAAGTTTTTTTCTTGAGGATATCATGAAAGAAAATTAGAACACGGATTTGTTTTTGTTACTAGATATCAGCAATTTACTGATAAAAAGGTTCCGAAATGACCTTAAGGTAATAGAAGGGTTAATAAAAATTTGTATATAGTTGCTTGCAATTTCAAAGAGCGCGTGTTTTCAGTGTATATTTGCAGAGAAGGCGCTTTAATTAAGCAAACCTCTATCAATAATAGATCAAACAATATTGCTAAATTTTGCCAAAAATTAAATTGATTTACAGTTATTTTGTGTGCTAACTGTGATGCTTGCAACATCACAGCTGAAAGGTTAAAAGCTATTTGTTAATAATTTCGTTTATTTGCCAGAATTAACATATCACAAGTTGGAATGTGCATACCGCCGGCTGCCTATGGCCAGGAGAGTTGAAATATTTATGAACAGATTTTGTTAAAATGATTGCTTAATTTATTGGACGTTTACCCAACGCTCTGATTTGCATTATTAATGGCACTGAAACAAGCCGGCCTACAACATTGTATAAAAAAATAAAAATAGTTTTGTTTAAATACTCAAAAAAATAACATCAGAACTATATTTTACAGTTTGTCTATTTCCAATGACTGCTGTAACAGTTCAATGGTCAGTCAACGATCAGCCTAGTTCAAATTATTAACAATGCATTAAATAATTTACACAAAAAACCAAAAAAAAAAACATAAATAAGGGAGAACAGTTAAGCTCACACTCACACATGATTGACCACAATGAATGTCCATTTGATTTGCAATAAATTTCGTAACATCCTTTCATTGTCAATGAACACCGATAATAAAATCGGCCAAAAAAAGCAACAATAAAACCTCTATAGTGTGTCTTTGTGTGTATTTTCAAATAAAAATAATAAAAATAATAAAAAACCCAACAAAATGGAATGAAAAAATAATATATACTATATGTTGCTGCACACATAAACCAATTTATCACAAACGTAAAGCACAGTTTTAGGCTTGAACTGCTCGCTGGCATGTTATTCGAAGATATTCGCCCAAAAGAAAATTTGTAGTAAAAAACCCTTTCGCATCAGTGTTTGCTGTGTGTGTGTACTCGCATCCTTCAGAGAATATGTCAAGCCCAAATGTATTGAACAGGATTTAATAGCGACATAAACGGCCTGCTTGGCTCACATTTTGCAGTGCTTTGTCATTGTTCTGAGATTGTGTCCTTTTTTTTTATTTTGATTATTTTTTTTTATATTTTTTTCTGACATACTTGAAGCGTCAGTGTATAAAGAAAAAGGTTGAATTTATATAAAGGCAATAGTATGCTTCTTCAGTATCATCGTTCACTTCAATTTTGTAGTATTGTTGTTTGCCTTTGTTGACATTAGTTAATGGCTGTAACCTGAATAAAAACTTGTCCTTTTTTTTTGTTTATTTTTTTTTTTTCATTGTGCATCCTTTGTAAAGAGTTTATTCGGTTACATTCTTTAACGTGTTCACGCATTAATCTTAGATTGATTGAGTTCAGCAAGTTGGAGTACATTAACTTCATTCCCAAGTATTCTATTTTTTCAATATTTTTTTTTTTTGTGACAAAATGTTTCACTTAAGGCTGTCATAACCAACGCTTTGTTGTCCATCAGTTTCAGTGGAAATTTAGTTGTTTTCCTGCTAATTTATTTTAAGAACTTTGGCAGTCAAGTTAAAGCAAAAAAAGTGTCAGCTTTTCAGTCGAGCAATTTTCGGGCATTTTACTGTAGCAATAAAAACAAAAAAAAAAAACATTCGCCATTAGAAAAAGCTGGAAAATTTCATTTCCTTCGCCTCAGATATGAGTAAACATTATTGGTCATTTGGCAAAAATTTATCTAGTGTAAGAAAATGAGTTCTTTTTTGGCTAAAGAGTTCACTAACTTTTTGCTTAACCCAACCCAAAAGTAACCTCAAATATTTCAAGATATCTGTTGTGCTTTTCTTCATCATTTAGCTTGAGTATTATTTGCATTCATAGAAAAATAATAGCAAAAACCTTACGCAGAAACCGGAACAAAAGGACCAAAATTGTTCTGTGGTTGTCTTTGTCATAGCAAAAAGTTATGTATGTATAAGAAAAAAAACTTTAGAAAATGCTTTTGTAGAAGTTTTTCTGTTTTATAGCAAATCTTCACAGCAATTTATATTCAAGAATATATATTATTTTAAGTGCATATTAAGTACTCAACAGCCATAAAACACAATACTTGCAAAACGAAATAACGTACATATCTGGCACATGTTGCTTTTTTAACCAAATAATTTTTGAAATAATTTCTGCATGTCCTGCAGAAAATTGTGCAGCACAGCACGAGCGCTCATTTTCATATTCTTGCAATTTTAATTTTGAAAATCCTTTCGAAATTGCTTCTTGAATCATGCAATTATTTTGCATTTTAATTTAAAATTTATAACATTTGCTGCACTTCTGTTCTTCTGCTGTTCGTTGGAAATACTACGCAGCGCAGCATGAAAACAAATTTTGAAGAAATTTATTCGTTTTGATGTCTGCAGGCAGTTTGTTGTAAATGCAACCGCAATTCAAATACATACAACAGTTGAAATTCAGCAGAAATTCATGAAAACCCTTAAACTCACACATACACACACACTTTCATAATTGTTGAAAAACATTGCTTAATACAACAAGCTTAATTCAATCGACATGCAATCATGCACTGAGTGTAAAGATTCTAGTTAAATTTAACAAAAGATTGATTGTTCGAACTGAAATTCACCTTCATGCAAATCAAGCTATTTGTATAATTATTTTGCATAATTATTATTCAAGGCCAAATGATACAACCTGTGTTATTACGAAGTCAATTTCAAAAATATCTCTTTTTCGATTGAAAACATGTAAAGAAAGTCTAGGTCTAGCCCGACTATGGAATACTCTAAACTTCCTATAATTGTTTAATATATATGAAAATACTAAAACAAAAAGACATAACTTCCTATCAAAATCCATGTATTTTTTATACCTATAGAATTATACAGGTTTAACTAATGTAGTTTGTATGGTGAGTGGGCGTGTTGGTGGGCAGATGACACCCATTTTTAGTGCACACCGCAGTTTTGATATAATATGCTGACACACCAAGTTGTATATCTCTAAGTCAAATATGAGCCTCTTCATAGTGTTTTTAATATTGTGAGTTGTATGGGAGGTGGACGTGATCATGGGCGAATGACGCCTATTTTGTGAACGCATCTTAGTTTTGATAAAATAATCTAACACACCAAGTTTTATCTTCGTAGCTCATATATAAACCTCTTTATAGAGTTTTTGCCATAGTGGGTTGTATGGGAGGTGGGCGTGGAGGTAGTTTTGATACGAAATGCACCCATACCAAGTTGTAGCTCTCTAAGTCAAATATGAACCTCTTAATAGTGTTTTAATATTAAAGGTTGTATGGGAGGTGGTCGTGTTATAGGGCAGACAATGCCTCTTTTGTGCGTTCATCTGCGTTTTGTTAGATTATATATATGTATGTGTCAAATTTTATTTGTGTAGCTTATATACAACCCTTCATACAGCGATTTTTATTTTATGGTCGTATGGGAGGTGGGCGTGTTCGTGGGCAGGTGACACCCATGTTATGACCACACCTTAGTTTTGAAATAAAATCCTTCCATACAAAGTTTAATCTCTGTAGGCAACCAAAAAATTTAAATCACTGTATAGAGGGTTTTATTAAATTTACAAAAATCAAATAAAATATTTATATATATTGTACATAAACTAAGACATGTACAAAAAATGGGCGTGATCTGCTTACAAACATGCCCACCTCACATACAACCCACAATATTGAAAATACCATAAAAATGGTTATGGATGTTATATATATGACATACGGGGATTAAACTTTGTATGGGAGGATTTCATACCCAAAACTAAGGTGTGCACACAAAATGGGCGTCGGACGCCCACGAACCTGGCTACCTCCCATGCAACTCACAACATTTTTTTTTTTTTTTTTTAGCTTTGAACCAAGGTTTTCAGGTGTCAAACCTTTTCAGTCAAGTCTGCCTTGGTTCGGAAATAGGGAGATAGATAGGTAGGAGATAAAGTGAAATCAAGAGAAACAAGTGTAGAATGTTGTATGCGTGGCGGAGCGCTATATCAACATGCGAATTTGAATCTGAGGCAAGTGTTATGCCTTTACATCAGTCAATTTGAGTTATCAAGCAATCTAATTCCACAAACATCTCTACCACCAACTACAACTTCCAAGGTCGTATATATCGATGAATTTTGAATTTCAGTTGATTAGAAATGAGGAAAGAATTAAAGAAAGGTAAGAGCGTAGGACCATGGCTAGACTGGGATTCGAACCCGGAACCTCTGGGTTGGCTATCAAGCACGCTAACCATTCGACTACCGAGGCCCCCAACCCTGTATATTTATACCCTAATCTGAAGGTCAGGGTATATTAAATTTGTGCAAACGTTCGTAACGCAAAGAAATCAGCGATTCCGGTATAGAAAAGTACATATATTCTTGATCAAAGTCACCTCGTGAGTCGAGCTATCTATATTCGTTCGTCCGTCCGTCCGACCGTTCGTCCGTTTGTGTGTTGTCCGCAAACGCAGGATAAAAAGAAGGAGTTGAGATAATTATAGATGTAAGTTGGCACAAAAGGTCACATTGATCCAAGGATTTGCACAATTTATTGTTTTCGGAATCTGCCTACGAACACGCCTACCTCTCATACAACACAAAAATTAAAAACTGCATAAATAAGCTCATAATTAACCTACAACAATAAAATAAGGTATGCATGTATTTTATACATAGAAAAATGTTTTAGAAAACTGGGTGTCATCCGCCCACGGACATGTCCACCTCCCACATAACCAAAAATAGAAAACTCAATAAATAAGCTCATGTTCAACCTACAGACATGAAATGTATTGAATATATATTTTATATCATAACAAAGATGTCTCCGAAAAATGGATGTCATTCGCCCGCGTCCACGCCCACCTCCCATACAACCCAAAAACTCAAAACTCCATAAATAAGCTCATGTTTAATCGACAGAGTTAGAACGTAGTACGTATGTATTTTATATTCAAATAAAGATATATTCGATAAATGGATGTCATCCGCGAACGAATACGCCCACCTCCCATACAACCCAAATATGGCAAACTCAATAAATAAGCTTATGTTTAAATATGTTTTTGAAAAATGGACGTAATCCGCTCAAGGACACGCCTACCTCCAATACAGATCAAAAAATTGAAAACTGCATAAATAATATTATGTTTGTCTTACAGAGATAAAATTTGGTAGGTTTGTATTTTATAACATTTTCGTATGTTGTGGGCCCTAAAATATGATTCATAAAAATTATTGTTTTATGAGTCTTTTTGGACTCATAGTAATGACGGTTTTAAGACTTATATTTGATACTCTTCTAAAAATCATATTTAGGTCTCTTTTAATACTCATATTTAATACTCTTTTAAGACTCATATAAGAAGTCTTTTTGCAGCGAACATTTGTTGTAGTTCAATTTTAACCCTGCAAACATTTTCTAAAGCTCTCCAAAAAATGACTCTAAAAAGAGTGTGTTTTATGCATGTTTTATGATGACTCATTTAAAGGACTCATGAAAGACTCTTTAATATGACTGTTAAATGATTGCTCAAAAATAAGACTCATAAAAGAGCATATCTGCTTTATGAGTACTCATAAAAGACACTCATTAAAGAGTCCTCAAACTGACGGTAACAGGATTGTTTAAAAAAAAAACTCATAAAGGAATCATATATTGATTCATATATGCGTAATCATAAAGAAGACTCATAACAGAGTCTTATATATGAGTGTTTCATGGGAGAATAGAAAAAGATTATTGCAAAAGCATCATATTTAATAAGTAAATAAGAACTTAATCGAATATATTTTTTAAAAATGTTATTAAACTTTGTCACTGTCTGTTATGGATATAACCTGGCTGCGCTTTTCGGAGAATGTTTTGCTTGTGGCGATATACATGCATTAAAATTTAACTACAACAAATGTTGCAAAAGACTTCTTATATGAGTCTTAAAAGAGTATTATATATGAGTGTTAAAAGAGTACTAAATATGAGTCTTAAAAGAGTATGCAATATGAGTCTTAAAAGAGAATCAATAACAAGCACTCTTTTTAGAGTAATTTTTTGGGGAACCTCACAAAATGTTTGTAGGGTTTCCAGCAAACATTATGACTCTTAAAAGACTCTTTCAAGCCTCATATAAATAAGGTTTTTTCGTCATAATGCGCTCAAAAAAGACTTTTTTATGAGTACATTTTTGGCTGTTGTAGGCCTCAAAATATGATTCATAAAAATGATTGTTTTATGAGTCTTTTTAGACTCATAGTAATGACGGTTTTAAGACTCGTATTGATACAATTTTAAGACTCATATTGCGTACTCTTTTAAGACTCATATTTAGTACTCTTTTAATACTCATATTTAATACTCTTTTAAGACTCATAAGAAGTCTTTTTGCAGCGAACATTTGTTGTAGTTAAATTGTAATGCATGTTTATCGCCACAAACAAACAATTCTCCGAAAAGCGACACCAGGATAGCATGTGCGCATAATGGACAGCTACAAAGTTTTATAAAATTAAAAAAAGAATATGCTCGATTATGTTCTTTTTTATTTATTTATTAGATATGGTGCTTTTGCAATAGTTCGATTCTATTTTCTCATGAAACACTCGTATATAAGGCTCTTTTATGAGTCTTTTTTATGATTACGCATATATCAACCAATATATGATCCTATTATGAGTCTTTTTTATGAACAATCATATCTCCGTCATATTTATGACTCTTTGATGAGTCTCTTTTATGAGCACTCATAAGTCAGATACAATAATGACTCTTGTATGAGTCTTATTTTTGAGCAATCATTTAACAATCATATTAATGACTCTTTCATGAGTCAATTTAATGAGTCATCATAACACACGCATAAAAAGCACTCTTTTTAGAGTCATTTTTTGGGGAATCTTATAAAATGTTTTTAGGGTTATGTTTAACCTACAAAGATTAAATCTTGTATGTATGTATTGAGCGTACAGGAATTAAACATGTTTAAATTTATCATCAAAATTTAAATGCATATAAAATATGTGATTCATCCACCGACGGACATACTCATTTTCAATAATATTATTTTATTTTGAAAAAGTAGGTTAAGGGTATGTCATAGTCGGGCTAGACCAACTTTAGACTTTCTTTTCTTGCTTATTATAGATTTTTTTTTTTCAAAGCTCTCTCTTATCAGAGAAGTTATGAGGTGCCAAGGTTTAATAAACACAACACATACTATTTTCATATTAAAAGAGAATTTGTTCAATGACCTTAAATTTACATATAAAGTTATTGTTATTATATTCCCAGTGGCAACCCTAATTTAAGTTAGCAAATATTTTAAACTCTAGCATCTAACTTCTTGCTCAAATATTGCCAACAGTGCCTTTTTACATATTTTGCTTCAGCACTATAACAATAGCCAATAATTTTTCCAGAGATCCTGTCTTAAGCCAAAATGGGTTGTTTTTTTTTTTTGTTATCCTTAGCAACTGTTGCAAGAAATCCACAAGAATTTTAACTGGCAATCGACTTAAAAGCCTTAAGCACTTCAAGGACACACCATTATAGAAGCAACACAATGAAGTAAGTTGCCCAAGCATGGTTATTTTAGCCTTGCTCAAATATTGGTGTTTTTTTTTATTGTTGTTCTTCTTCCTTGCCTTGTCTTCCTTGCTCTGCTACATTTACCAAATCTTGTGTGTGTTTCTTTGTAAATGTTGGCTATGAATTTAGGTCGCACATAAATCGTGTTAAACGATATGTTATGCTCGTGTGTGAGTTTTTTTGTAACTGTGTTTTTTTTTTGTATAGTCTTATTGCAGTTGTGTTTGTGCTTTCTTTCAATTGTTCAAAATAACTGAAGAAAGTCAAGTGTTTTCTTCTTTCTTGTTTTGGCAAAATTGTTCTTTATTTCCTATTTCAATTACAGCTTCAGCCAAGGTAGTCGAAAATTTATAGCCTCTCGTCGCAGTTGTTAACTTAATTATTCTATTCATAGCATACGCAGCTTAAACTTTTTTTGTTTCAAAACAATCAGGTAAATACTTCTTAGAAGCTGCTGAAGTTGAGAAGTAAGTAAAAACCGTTGATTTATGAAAAACACATTTTTGAAGGCAAGTCATTTTTTAACAGTGTTACGAGCATTAATGAATTTTTAACGATCTTCAGGAACTCAGCTGAACTTTTTTAAATTTGATAAAAAACCTTAAAGCAACATGCTGTGCGAAAGCAAATGCTTATTAGCGCAATTTAAACCCATTGAGACATTGTTTCATTTTATGCCGCGTTTTATTACTTCACTTCCGGTGACCAGTTGTCTTCCTGCCATATTCCTTCCATATTTTTATAAAAGCATTGAAATCATGTTGACACAAAAGAGTGTGTCGCACGTGTAATCAGCGTGCTGTTTCTGCTGCTGCTCCTGCTGCTTCTCACTGCATCAATTTAAATCCTTTTTATGAAAAAATATAAATTATTATAATGCGTACAACATAAAAAGCTTTATACTGTTTTTACTTTCAATAATTTCTTTTTTTTTATATATTTTTTTGGTTGCTTTTTGCTTTTGCCTTTGCTTTTAATTGTTTATTTATTGCTTGCATGACCGCAGATTTTAAAATTTATTTCTGCTGTGCACTGATTTAACGGTTTGATGTATGTATACTATACATAAATATTCAACAAAATGATTGTGAATTAATTTCAAAAAATTATTAACGCCTCGCTATCATTAAAGTGTAATTGTTTTCTTTTGAAATAAACATATGTAGGGATGTGCACACTTTATCTGTTGAATTTATTAATTCAATTAAAAATGCATATTTTTTCGTTTTATGCTCCAAAGAATCTGCAATTTATGTGTTTTGCTTTATGTCACCATATCAATCAGGATGCAACATCATGAAATCATTTAATCGCTTAAACTCATGATCAATCGTTATTTTTCAGAATTAAGTAAAATAAAAAAAAAGAATATTGCAAATTTGGAAGCTCAACGAAGCATTTCTGCAATTGAATAAAATGCATATCGAGAAAAAAAATTATATATAAAATATTTGACAATTTAATTTATTTAAAAACTTTGTGAGCAAAACAAACGCAAGACTTTAAAATGAAAAATATTTATTGAACGCTTACAAGTTTTGGATAACAACTTTGGTTAACTTAACACTTGGTATCACCTCATTTAAGCCTTGTAAACACTGCTGAAGTGAAGCTGAGTCAGGGAGTCTCTCTGATCATTCGAGCGAAAGTATTATTCTTCCCCTTTCATACTGAGAAGGTACTTGTAAAAGCAAGTTTCAAATTTTACTTAACGAACTTCATTTGGCTGCTTTCCGGAAAATCCTTCCAAAGCACTCTAACAATGATATCTCCAGAATAGTTTGATACGCATTCTATACTTTCATAGGAATATATTAAATTGGCCAAGTAGATCTGATATTTGTCCAAAGTGTGTCGAGGTTAATGTTCGAATCGCAGTCAACTAAATGTGATTTCAGATTTATATAAATTTATTAATATTCCTTGCTTCTCTTCAGCATGAATACATGAATAATTTCTAATAATAATGTTAAGAAAACTAGGTCGTATCAATCGCTTAGCAAATGCATAAAGTTGACCACATAAATAATTACGTTGATGATACAATTAGTTGGGTCACTCGCTTTAAAAAATTTTTCATAAAACTATAAAAGAAAAGATATTACATATTCCGATTATCTTTAACGAAAAAATTTAAATGTTTTAATATATTTTTATGTTTTAATATATATTTTTTTTTCAGTTTTATGAGCCAAAGTCACGTGTGAGGTCATCTTATATCTTCTTCTAATATATAAAATCAAATGTTTGTCTGTCTGTCTGTCTGTATGTCTGTCTGTTCCGAATAAGATCGCGCACAGTTTATCCGATTGAGCTGAAATTTGGACACCGAGTACATTTCATAGTGATAAAGAACATAGGGGGTGTAAAAAGTGGGCGGAAGTATGTGGGCGTGGCACTCTATAATAACTTCTAAACGCCTGAACGGATTTCAATGAAATTCGGTATGAAGATTCAACTGCTCCCAAAATAAAACATAGGCAATAAAAAATTCGAAAGACTTCCGCTAGAGGGTGCTTTAAGTAGTGCCTTTTCAAGACTCAATAACTCCTAAACTCCTGGACCGATTTCAATGAAATTTGGTATTAAGATTCAACTGCACCCAAAGAAAAAGAATAGCTTGAAAAGTGGGCGGAAGTATTTGGGCTTGGCACTTTATTATAACTCCTCAACAACCGGACCGATTTCAATTAAATTTGGAATGTAGGTTCGTCTGCGTCCAAGATAACATAGGCTTTAAAAAATTCCAAAGATTTCCGCTTAAGGGGGCGCTTTAAGTAGTGCGTTTTAAAGACTCAATAACTCCTAAACGCCTCAACCGATTTCAATGAAATTTGGTATGAATGTTCAACTGCGCCCAAGATAAAACTTAAAATATAAAAAATTAAAAAACTTCTGCAAGAGGGCGCTTTTAGTAGTGTATTGTTAAGACTCAATAACTCCTAAATTACTTGACCGATTTGACTAAAATTTCGTATGTGAAATAACTTGACCCTGCAACAGAATTGAGGCTATTTAAATTTCAGAAAATTTCCGTGAGAGGGCGCTTTATTCAATCAACTATGTTTGGCTCATTCATGTCAAAATGTATGAACCGATTTTGATGAAACTTGTTAGGCATTTGTATCTGTTACTGAAATAGTTCCTATGCATTTAAAAGTTCTTTCGACAAAAATCAAGGAATGAGCCGAAGGCAAATGAAGTCAAGAACCAAAGACGAACGAAAAATAAAAGTTAAACGAACACGAGCAGAAGCTATATCAAGATGAAAAACATCAACCGAACAGTATGGACCAAAACCGAAGTTGAACGAAGACAATCCAAAAATCATCGATTCGCTTAAAGGATTTTTTAAAATTGGAATGTTTTTGAGATAAAATTGCATATTAAATGCATGCTAAGAAAAACTTAAAACGCATTTTTCTCGAAATGACTTTTCAAACTGCACTCAGAAAAAAATTTCTCGGAATATGATAAAAATGGCAACATATTTACTGAAAAATGGTATTGACCAGAGGTTCCAGAGAATGCTTTTCTCTAAATGCGATCCTAAAAATTCTCTAAAAATGATTAAAACCTTCTATAAAAAAGAGACATATATAAAAATAATTCGATTTTAGGGAAAAAGACTCTTTATTTTTGAGAAAATATTTGTTTTTATTGAAGAAAATACTTCTCATAGTGAATTTTTTATCAAAATATAGGAAAACATTTTCATTTTCAAAACATTTTTCTGTATAAATGAGAATTTTTTTTTGTGCGAGATATATCTTTGTCACAGTTATGCACAACGAAATCAACAAAAATTTTTCGTTTCGTTGAGGCAGAAAAATAAATTATCAAAATTTTTTCGTTTTTTAAATAACGTTAAAAATATATCAAATCAAATTTTGTTTCGTTGAAAAACGAAAAATATTCTATTATTTTCTACTATGCAAAAAAAAATTTCTTCCGATACAAAAAAAAAAACGGCATTTTTGTGTTGAAATGAACGTTATTTTTAACGGTTGATTGGGCACAAAAACGAAACAATTTTTATCGTTTTCTCCGAACAAAATAAATATGTTTTGTTTTTGAATAAACGTTATTTTTTGATTTCGCTTCAACGAAACAAAAAAATATTTTGGTTATCGTTAAAAAGAACGTTAATGTGCATGCCTGATTTGTCATTATAAGAGACATTAAAATATTTCCATTTCCTAGAAGTGAAGAAATATTTCTTCGAAAACGTGAAAATTTATGCTAATTCAAGAAAATTTTATTTGAAAAGAGAAAATTGCTTTAATCGAAAAAAGAGAAATTTTTCACTGGAGGAAGATATGTGTTTTTTTTTTTTCTGAGTGTTTGTGTCCATTTTCCTCAGAATCCAGACGTCAGATCAAGACGTTGAAGATGTCACTTTTTGTTTTAATCATGTCTGGCAGGTACAGTTTTACGGAAATTTCACTCAACACTTTCGATGGAAGGAGGGAGCAAAAAACGATAATTTACAAAATTTTAAATTGATAATTTTAAAAACGTAAAAATGAGAGCAGTTTTGAAAATCATCCTCCTCGAGGCGCAACCCCGAGTAACACCGTGTTACATCCGATAGTTACTATATATAAAACAAATATTGGCTCTAAAAAGGCAAACAGTTTTGTTGAAAATTCTGTACAAATATTTCAAACGGTATAGAAGTTATGAAGGATAAATTGAAATTTACGACAGAAAAAAATAATGGGAAAGACCGTGTCATTTGGCCATCGTAATTCTTTGTTGGTGAATAGTTTATTTTGTTTTTTAAATTAAAAAAACTAATTGAAAAAAATACAAAAGCAAGCTAAAGCTTTTTCAAAAAGTGACAACTTTTGCATAAAAATACCAAAAATATAGAATTTTTTTTCAAAATCCCTTTTCAATAGCTTTCTAATGATACTTCATTTACAAATATAGGGTAACAAATGCCCAAAATATGATTAATTTTAAATGAATTCTTTTTTAAAATTGTTACTTCTGTTAATAATTGGTATCTCCATAATTTTTTTAAAAAATGGCGAAAAAAAAAACAAATTACTAATCTATCTATACAAGTATATAAAATTTAACTGGAAATATTAAGTGTGAAATAGACTCTAAAACTACTGGACCGATTTTTATGAAAAAATTTTTAAATATCATATAAAGCAGTGGCCAAAATTATAGCGCACCTAGAATTTTATAATTTTAAAATTCAATTACACTCTAGAAATATAACAAAATTAATTGATTTTTCGTTTTCAATAAACATTTTTTATTTGTTTTAAATTAAAATGTTCACATGTTCATTATATTAAAACAAAAGGAAAGTAACTCGATGTTCCTATCATTTATCAAAAAGTTTGAGGCACAATTATAGTACAATAAAAATTATATGAATTTACATAATTATTAAAAAAAACAATATTAGTTTCAGTTTGAAGAAATATTTCCTCCACGAGCTTTAATAACATGCTTAATACGATTTGAAACAGAATGAGTTAATTTGATACATTCATTGATCGAAATTTTTGACCAAATATCCTTTATAGCATTCTTTAAGTCACTAAGCGTTGAAATTTTATATTTTTCAAGGTGCCGATCAATTATTGACCATAAGTTTTCGATGGGGTTAATATCTGGTGAAGTTGGCGGCCACTCCAAAAGTGGAATGTTGTTGTTTTGAAACCAATTCATAGATAACAATGCCTTAGACACGGTGCGTTATCTTGTTGAAAATAACATTGTCTCTCCTCAGTTCCAAAAAGTTGTTCAAAATAATTTGGAAGAGTGTTAGAAATTAAATCAATATAGCTTCTAGCATTCAAGCGGCCTTCATAAAAAAGCAACGGACCAATTCCATGCGCACTGAAACATCCCCATACACTAATGGATCCTCCATCACCCTGTGTTCGGTTTTGAAAACAAAAGGATTGATCGCTTTCTTGCTGAGTTCGGCGCACAAACGCCCGATTTTTTCTATTTATAAATTCAAAATGAGATTCGTCACTGAAAATAACTCGTTCCCAGTCTTTTGCGGTCCAGTTTTTATATGTTCTACACCAGATAAGTCTCTTCTTTTTTTGAATCTTGTTACGGAATGGACGACGTTTCTGTGTGTAACTATTGAGACCACTTTCCACAAGACGACGGCGAGTTGTTCTTGCACTTATTGTCTTTTCAAGGCAAGATGACCATTCGTTAGCAAGATTTCGACTACTTGCGGCCCGATTTTTTTTTTTAAATTTTGATCAAATGACGATCTTGAGCAGCAGTTGTGTACCTATGACGTCCTTGGCCAGGTACATTATCGAGTGGCAAGCCCGCCAAAAGTTTTTTAACCAATATTGTAAACACATTTTCTTGAAACGTTACACCGTCTTGAAATTTCAGCATGTGCATTAGGGCGGATCAATTTTTTTTCGAAGAAAGTGTATGGTATATTCGAGTTCTACGCTTAATTCTAAGCAAAAAAGCTAAATAAACTATATCCCAAATATGACGTTTGACCTTCCCAATTTTTAAAAGAAAAAAAAAAAACAGTATATTATAATTTCTTTGATCAAACTTAATTTTTTATTTACAAAAGTTTGTGTTTTTATTTACATTTAAGAAAAATCTATAAAAAAATTAAGAAAATGGAAAAAATATCACTTCAAATCTTTTTTTAGTTTCTAGACGAGGGTTAATTTTCCTACATTCAACCGTCACCACCATAATGCCTTCCCTGTTCTTTTCAACAATTCGTCATGAAATACTAGTTAAAAGTTGTACAAACCGCTCCGTTCTTTGTATATGACATGGAATTCTAGGATCTGGCAACGGTAGTTCTTCACCCTCGAGTTTTAAAAGTTCTAATAAATGATTATATGGAATGTTACGTGTAAGCGGGGACTCACATAAAAGTGTTTGGTTTTTATTAACTCTAAGGCTAGGGGAGGGTTCGCTTAAAGTATTTCTAATATACAATATTTTTTTTAAAGCTTTGTTGTGTATTTCTTTCTTAGTATCCTAGTTTTAGCAGTGGCTCAGTAGTTGCAAAGCCATTGAATTCAGATTCGTATGGTTCAATAGTTGGATCAGTACAACCCAATGAAACCGTTGATATTTCGGAAGGTAATTCTTCTGTCTCATATTCGGGCATTGTAAGTTTTCGCTCATTAGTTATTGCTAATTGCTATAGAGCTAAACTCTATTGTTATTGCAAGTATTAAAAAAAACAGGAAAAAAAAAATTATAAAATGCTGCTTTTTCTTTTAAAAATTGGGAGGGTCAAACGTCAGTTTTGGGATAAAGTTTGTTCACGTATTCGCTTAGAATTTAGCATAAATTTTGAATATGCCATACATTTTCTTCGAAAATTTTGCTCCGAACAAATTACTCCGCCCTAATGTGCATAATTTTCCTTAAGCAGCGTTTTTATTGAAATTTTTTTGTTCTAAAGTAACTCTTTTCCGACCCATTAATGAGCTTTAATATTAATTTTAATAAAATAATTTAATTGCAATCGCCTAGGTGTACTTTATAAATTTCTCTATAAGACTGAACTAAATACACTGCTCTGTGCTTGTTATGTTAGAAAATAACCGTTATTTTCTATTTCAGTACTTTTCCGCTGTTGTTAATACTAGCTGCGCTATAATTTTGCCACACTAGAATTTGTCATGTTCTCTTAATAATCTCTCTATCCTCTTCTGAGGGAAGAGCCATAAAATTTGTATACATAATTAACATTTATGATCATCTATTATAAGAAAAAGCACTTAATCAGAATTTTCTCTCTGCTCTTTGTACAAATTTTTTAAGGTCAAAAAGTAAATAATAGAGTGCGCTATAATTTTAACCACTGCTTTATGTGCTGCAGAATGCCATAAGCGAAGATTATTTAAGAAAATTTAGCAATAAATATATTTATTAAATTGTTAAGTTTTTTAGGAAATGGTCGTTTGCTTTTCATGCGTTTGTGTTACGAGAGTTTCAACTTCATGTTGCTATCAACCCTTCTCTTTAAAGTTTTTGGATCTAGCTCTCGCTCTCCACGCTCATTCGAAGAGTCCAACCAGAAGCAGTTGGCGCTCTTTGAATTTATGGGAATACAAGTTAAAAAAGCTTGCAGAAAATAGTCGGTGAATCCCCCATAAATGTGTGCTGTTGTTGCTGCAGAATGATGAGCTGCAAACCAATGTGTGCATATTTGTTTGGCGGCATGCAACTTCTTTACACATTTTTTTATTGTAGTTTTCAAATTTTTTCATTTTCTCATGAGAAAGACGGGTATTTTAATATTTTAAAAGTGGCATTCAGAAGAGTGGTAACAATTTTTTTTATAGATTAAAGATAAATTAAAAGTTTGAAAAATGAAGTGTTCGTATTTGCCTTAAATTACAAATAAATACCTCGACGTAAAACATGCTTGTCAAGGACAACAAAAAAAAAAGCGCAATGTTCCGCACTAGAAGAGCAAGAGCAGCGACTCAAAGAGAAAATGGTAGGCAAATTATGCCTGAAAATAATTTGCTTTTGGAGTGAGGCCTGTTTTAACTATCGACCTTGAATTAATTATGAAAGTGGGTTATTATTATTAGAGATGCAACAGATATCCAACAAAAATTTATTATTTGGCCGGATACCGGTGCGTAACTTACGGCTGTATTCATAAAAATTTATGAGCCTCTTATAAAGCCTTTATAAGAAAAATATCGAAAACATTATTCATAAACATTCAATAATGAGAAAAACCTCTTATAAAGGCTTCATAAATGAGAAACCTTCAATAAACCCTTGATAAAGAATTTTTAAAATTTTTACTCTCATCTGAGCACAAATATTGTCAAAATGCTTCAAACCAATTCAAAAAATATGAAAGCATTGCATTACATTTCAAAATATTGAAAATAAAAATATTAATTGACAGTTTTTTCAGAGCCAAACATAAATAACAACATTTTGTGACTGCTTGAATGTCAAAATATTAATAAAATTGTGACAAATAAACAAAAAATTATTGAATTTATCAAATTCACAAACCATTTCTGACACTGTTCCCACTTCAAATTGAAAGTGTTCCTATTTTAACAAAAAAAGCTGAGACAACATTTTTATGAATAACAAAATTTTAAAAAGTATTTTATCTGTAAAAAGCTTTTTAACTATTGAGCATTTTAAAGCTATTTTAAGATTTTTTTATGAATAAGACCGTTAGTATTTACTAGTGTCCGACCGAATGTGCATTTTTGCCGAAGCCGAAGCCGAAGCCGATTCTTCGGCAAAATGTAAATAATCGGCCGAAGGCCGAAGCCGAAGCCGAATAACAAACAAATATTTTAAAGTAAAAAAAATTAAAAAAATTTATTCTTTGCTTTTGCTATATATTCCTTTACAAAAAACGTAATGAAATCATTAAATCCGAATTAAATGTAAGAGTTTTTCTACAAAAATCGGATGTTTCTGTAATTGATTTATTGACGTCAGGATAACGTAGAAAAAAAATGTTATCAATTTACGACCCAGTCAAGAACAGCTACTAACTGATACTAACTGGGTAATTCCGCCGAGATTGATCACAAAATAACAAATTCGGTCGGTCAACCATTTTAAAAACTTTTTTTACCATTAATTTCGTAATGTTTCGGCACCTTAGAACTGCTTTATAAAATTTTTTTGTTGTATTTACAAAATGGCGACCATGTTTTTCATGCAACCACGAGCGATTTTCGTACTTATAGAGTTTGCGGTAATGATCATATCTCAGCTCCTATTAAACATACAGTAATAAATGAATAAACATAACATTAATTATACCTTAAGCTATTATCTTGCATATCAGAAAAATTAATTGGGATGTTACTTAATTTAAAAAAAAAGTTAAAGTTTCCGAAAATAATCGTAATTTTTGATAACTTTCAAAAAAATTTTAATGTAAAGAAGTTAGTGGCAGACCTATTTTTTTGGTATTAGGTACGTCTTAGTAAAAACTTAAAATATAAATTTTTAAAAGTGACTAGATCATAAACTTTTTGGGTTAAATCAATTTGAAAAATAAGAAATCTCAAGTTTGCCCTAACTTTGGGGTCAAATATCCCCAATGGGCACGGGTGAAAAAATTTTAAATTAACGTTAAATAGACTACGTAATAAGAGGATTCTGATGATATAAAAATTAAAGTGATTTTTATGATTCATTAAAAAAATATAGCATTTTAAAATTCGTGCATTTTATTACATGAGGTATGAGTATTAAAGTGGGTCACCCCATATGGGGAAAAAAGTTTGCATGTACCGCCCCTAATATGAAAGCATATGTTGAGAGGATTTCAGAACAATACAAATTTTTCTGTGAACCCGAAATCTGCCCCAAATGGTCTTTTTTGTATAACTTCACCAGTTTTAACCCGATCGTGAAAAGAAGTATATCTTTGCATAGGTCTCAATTAGTACACAAGCACCCCAAAAACTTTAAATTTTTTTAATATAACAAAAGTTTCATAAAAAATCACTAAACTTTTGTGAAGAAACTATTAAATGTCATTCTAAAAAAAAAAGTTACAGCGAATCAAAATTTTAGTGAAGTTCGTTTTCGCTTTTGGACTTTAGCCTTCGGTTCATCTTCGTTTGGGTTCGTTTTTATACCAAATTTCTTTACATTCGGGACAGTCGTTCAGGCGTTATTGAGCCATGAAAGTGTCGCCAAGCATAGAAAACTTTCATATTATAAACTTTCGATAGAGGGCGCTTAAAATATATATGGCTCAATAACGCCTGAACGACTGGACCAAATGTAAAGAAATTTGGTATAAAAAACGAACCAATTCATAAGAAATGATTTATCATTTGAATACAATTTTCAACGAGTGAACACCAACTCATGAAAGAACAGAAAAGGAGAGAAAAACAAAACAAACAATGGAAAATGTTCCAAATGTGGAATTATGAACGGAGTTCACTGAATAATTCTAAAAACTTATAAAAATAATCGGCTATCTTGGCCGAAGCCGATGCCGAAGGTCCAAATATCGGCCGATTATGCCGATTACCGAAGCCGAAGCCGAATAATCGGTCGGACACTAGTATTAACACTCATTTATTGTATTTCAGTAAAAATTATTTTAATATTGAATACACCAATAAATAAAAAATAAACAGCTAGGTACTACTTATTGCGGTTTTTATATACATGTGCAAAAGTTGTGAAAAGTGAAAATACTTCGAAGTGAAAATACTTCGGTTGAAGTTTATTCAAATTTATTTAGGTTATATTAATTTGATGACGTCACTTTGTATGGGGGGAGGATAGGCGTATATTTTTCCAATTTTTCACATTTCAAACTCAGAGTACGTTTTATTTATCAAAAAAACAAGACTAATGTATGAACTTTCAATTCAACACATTAATTTTTGTGTAAATTTTGAAGGTTTTATATTTTGATGACGTCATTTTCTATGGAAAGTATTCACAAAATGTTATTAAATTTCAACTTCAGGGTATATGTTTCAAATTAAAGCATTATGACAAATCTCAAATCATGAAAATTATTTCATTATGGACTTCAAAGAGATTTGCAGTAAAGAGACGGCTGTAAACGTGTGGACAGAGACGAATGAACAGATCGACAGACGTTCATGGCTTAATCGACTCATGGTCATGAAAAAATGTTCGTGAAAAAATTAATGTTCCCGCTACGCTTTGCGCGTGGAGTATAATATATATTTAATAAAAAACTTTGAAAAACGTAAAAATAGATTATGATGGTAAACAAGTCGGTACAGCAGAAATTCAGATTTTTCTTATTCCTGATAATGTTAATGAATTAATATAATTTGCTTCCAAATACAAATAATATGCAAATATTTTAACGTTTTTTATTACTGGAATTTTTCAAATATACAAAGGTATTATTGATAAAGAGAAAATGTGGTGAAGCCTCGGACGACTGTGACCCAGTGATGATATTTGATAATTTTGGAGGGGACTTTTTTACTCTTCTAAAAGTACGTTTTCGGACGTGAGAGTACTTTTTGTTAATCTATTTATAATTAGGCGTAGCGAAAACAGTTAAGAACAATTTCCTCCCGTGTTTCTCCACCGATTTTGATAATTGCTTTATTTTTTAATGAATTAGAGTGCGAAGAAAAAGTGCACCAAATATTTTGTATCTATAATTATATAAAGGCAAAGAAAAAATTGGCCGAATTTCGAACCGAGGCGATCGAAACCCTAGTATGATTAAATAAGCGTATGTTTTGTTGCTATGGCACTAGGGGTGGGACAGTGATACATGGAGATCTTTAGTAACGGGATTTTGATACCCAGGAACCCTAAATTTCATGAGGTTCGACAAAGAATTGCTTTTGAAAAAAACAAATTCGGGTTCGAGTGGGGTAAAGTTGTTTGAAAAGTGATTATTTCAAACAAAGTAAGATTATTGAAAAGTGGAAAAATTAGACGAAAAACTCCATAACTACCTAAGTGTTGCCCCTAGATGGGAAATGCTCGACCGACCCCCATTAAATTTGTTCCCCCGAAAATTTTCAGGAACATACCTGCCCCAATCTCCACCCCTTAAAATTTATATTATATTATATTATTTACCCCAACGCTTCCCGGTGTGCTTCCCGGTAGGGTAAAATGTGTGCCTGACCACCATTGGTTTTTTCTTTCCAACATACCTGCCCTCTATTTCCAACCCTTAAAGGGGCTCATATACATATTTTTTTATTCTTTTTTTTTCTAAAATCGGCTTTCATTGCTCCCAAGGTACCTTCCAAAAGGCTGAAATGATAGACCGACCCACATTAACTTGTCTTCTCCAAATTTGCATCGAGCATACCTGACGTAAATAAGAAATAAGAAATTTTTTAATTATAATTTTAAGAAAATTTGAATCAACTTAATTTTTTTTTGTCATGGAATTGATATAAATTTCTTTTCCAAATTTCTTTCGATTTTCGGCGACGACTTGAAGCAAAAACAGATTCTTTCCTAATATTACGCCTCTTTTGGTGGCGTCCTTGATAACGTGTAGATTATGCAATATTCCATGTTTCTGGATCGGTAGCAATCAAATCAGGTGAAAATCCGAAGCTAGCGAAAAATGTTTTTATTTCACGAATAACGTAATGGCTGAAATTTTTTTGTTATTCCTGATTCACTTTCTCCTTTGCCACTTGAAGCTTTTTTAAAACTCTTTTAAGCCAAAAATGTTTACTCGATGAGCACATACTTGATTTCCGTTGCTGCCAATATCCTCGCTATCATATTCCTCGACTTCTTCGATGACATCAACGACATTATCTGCCACTATAACTTCTATCATCTCGTTCTGTTCATCGTAATGGATAACCAAAAAAATACTGTAAACTTCTGTTTCTGAATGTATTTTAAGAGAACAATTTTTTCGGACTCAATATTGAGAACAAAATCTAAATCATGCAAAACTTTTACTTTTTTTGATGTTATTGTTTCCGAAAGTACTTTTTTTTTGGGCTAAAAAGAGTTGGGGACTTTCGAAAATCAAAAGGAAGTAAAAAAGTGGATATCAACCTTATCGAAACTCAGGCAACTCACAGTTACTTTTAATTAAATGGTGAGAGAAGTAATATCGAGACCCTTTTCTTGAAGAGCGAACTTTTTAAGTGATTCAGAGGCTTTACATAAGAGCTTGGGAAAGAGGTTATAGTCCGTTTAAAAAGAGAAGAACATTTTTTAATTTCATTTTTCGATGCGCAGTGAGAAATTATTTCTAAAGCTAGACATTTTTTTTAAGCGTAATTTATTGATCTTTTTGTACTGTTTGCTGAACTTTATGTGTTTTTGTGTGTATTTTTTAATGTTTTTTGACACAGTACTTTAAAAACCACTGATAAATTTTATTATGTTATTACGAAATCTGTTTTGGGTCGTAGGATATCACACCCGAAGCCTTAAATCCTTTTTCGAACTATATTTTTAAAAATAAATTATTTTCCTAAGAAAAAAATTGTGAAGTGAAATCCCGTCTGAAAAATTTTTTTTTTGACACAAATTTTGTTTTGAATTTTGATTGGTTGATTTTGAAAAATAATATTCAGTACTTCCGCAGCGCAATTGCGATGAACAACAAAATTTAGGAAAATACAATAATTTTCAGAGAATATTAAATTTTATTTTGAATCAAGGCTTATTTATATAAGGTTGCATACATTTTTGACGTTTTCTCATTTCGGCACCCTCATTTTGAAATGAGAGCAAAAGAGCGTAGTCATTTGATTAAAGAACTGAAACGGTTGCCTGAATATAATACTATTGGTAGTTTTTTGTAGTACTATTTGGTAAATAGAATACTAAAATTTTTGTTTAGTACTTTTATTGGTCCTTTTTTTATTCGGATGTCCTGATAAAATTAAGTCATTGAGTTTGATCTACCCCCATAATATTAGTTTTGATTGAAGGATTTCAGTACTATGCCCTAAAAAAAGTTTAATGAAATAAATATAGATTAAGAAAATCAAGAAAGACAGACCAAATAAATATTTTCATATTTGAAACTTTCATTGCATTGGACAACGGTGATCGTAAAAACCACTTTTACTTCCAATTTTGACAAAAATCAAAATTTTAACACATCTTGACTTAGTGTGTACACAATAAAACAGAAAACTGCACAAAACCCTGAAAAATTATTTTTTTTTCTCGAGCAGCACAAAACCCTACTCTGCAAACGTCAAAATATTTTTGTTTACATAAAATAAAGATGCGTCAAAAAATGTACGCAACCTTAAATAAATCAACCTTGATTTTGAATGTCGACCCATGATAGAATAATCACCTCATATTAATATGGCTGCTCAAATGTCTAATTTTACACAAACAATGCTGTGAGTGCTATAAACTACAAACGAAAAGGTAACAACAACAGTTAGAACAACTTGAATTCGAACAGCTGATTTTGACATCTAGCTCACTTCCTCTTCAATATGCGCCTACCTTGTTATTCTATCATGTGTCGAGCAATCAAAATGAAGAACACTCTCAAAATTATTTTCTTATTCTCAAACATGTTCTTCTCTTTTGAAACAGGCTATAAATGATCCTCGCAATTGTTTTTGGAAGCTCATTTGTTAGTTGTGAAATATGTTTTTGAATCCAATTAAAGCAACAAATTAAGTATCTTCTTAACATAAACAACGCAATAGTGGCATTTATCTATAACATATGTATATATTTCAATATATAAAATCCATGAGTCACTTTTTTGTTACATGCTTATCTTCGAAACCACCCAAACGACTTCAATAAAAGTATGTGATTGTTTAAGGTTGATTTCGGTATGAAATACAGGATTGTTTTGAACTTTATAGGTTACGCTGTTGTCGAGATGTTAACATTTTTCAATTTTTTTTAAGAATTTTTGTTTTAGATTGAAGTGGACTTACGTATTATGGATTGAAGCGTTGAAGTTTAAGTTTCGCTGCCCGACTATAATGAGGTCTTTAGAGCTACTTTTCGACTAAAAAACATTAAAAAGCCAATAACCTACCGCCTGAGCTGTTTAAGAACGGAGGCGAAGTTCTGTTAAAATACACTAACAGACTTCTATGCAAAATATGGTCGTCAGAGTGCATTTTTCAACCTCAGTGTTCTCTGCCTTATTCACAAGAAAGGCTATCCCATTTGAGCCCTTGAAAGGGCTTTGACCGATCTAAAAGTTGCTGCCGGTCGGGAAAATGTATTTATTTTGAAAAAAACTTTCAGTGTCAGATGGTAATTCGAACCTGGATCTCTCTAGCCACGTTAGTTCGCATTCTTATCTCTTTGAGCGCATGTCCATAAAAAATTTCTTCACTATTTATAGAAGCAAAAAAGAAACACTTTCCAAAAAGTCGGGACATTTCTTACCAGACCTCGATGCTAACAAGTTATTTAAAATTCTGCTTAAGAAATTAATTTTATTCGGCAAACTACAATACACAGCAGATAACGCCCAGCGCTGTCGGCAGGACATTTGACTTAACACATTATAAGTAGATTAACATAGTGTACAAAGTGTTTTTTTTTTTTTTGTTTCTCGACAAAATCAGCATGCTTTACGTTTTACTGCTAATTATTTTCACTTTGTGGCACTATCTCAACGTCCTTACAGGATCAAGACTTTGTCGTTTACTTTTTATCCGTTGTATGCATACCAATTTATTTTTTGTTATATTATTATTCTTCTGTTGCCTTCTTTGAGCTGTGCAGTACAATCTCTGATGTTGATATTTCGTCCTGTCAAAGCAGCAGAAAAAAAAAACAACAACTCACCAAAACGCACACTGCGAAGTCAACGCCGACTTAATTATTCTTAGAATCTTCTAAGAAGCTGCTTTTCAATTTTCCATTCCACAAGAAGTAAATATTTTACAAGTGTTGGCCAAACGCTTGATTTGAGGGTTGAAAAGCTTTAATATAATTTGTGTAATAAAGTAATAGGTTTTTTTTTTCCCCGTTGTATTTGCATTAAAGTTGCTTTGGGTGGAGAAAAATTATAGAAATTATAATTAATAATGTTTAATTAATGAGCAAACAGTGTGTTTTTCTGCTGAATTTAAGTTGAATTTTCAAAATTAATTTTCAACAATGCTTGAGTATTTTTGAAGTTTTTTTTTTGTGCATCTGCTGTATAATTGAATTAAAATATTCAATTTCTAAATTGCGAATTTTATACAAAAAGTTTTCACCTGTCGTGTTGTGGCGCTGTGGCGCCAATAGAACAAGTGTGCAAACTAAAGAGTGTGACTTTATTCTGTTACTTCAATTATTTACATCAAATGACGGCCAACTAATTTTGTGCACTCAAGCACTACCAAAAGGACGAAGTTTTTGTGACGTTTTTTAATTGTTTTTGTTGGTTTTTGTTGTTGTTGTGCACATTGTCACGTTTAACCAAGCATGATTGGCGATTAAAGTTAAAATATAAAATTCATGAAATACAAAATAAAAACAAAAACACATAAACTACTTTTTCATTTTTTAATAGCTTTATTCATTGTAGAAAAACAACACAGTTTATAATAAAAACATTTGTTCGAAAATGAATTTTAGCGAATTTGAGTTGCAAAAGATTAACATAAAAAAGTCTGTTCATCACTCAAAATTCAAAACCAACCTTGGAACAATGGCAAACTAGCTAGTGGGCTCAAATCATTGAAGGGTTCATTTCGAAACGAACATTTTTTAAGCTCTAAAACCAGACATTTGCAATGTTAGGTTTAATAAAGAAACTCACAATTTTACTTAAAGTTAATCTGCTATAAAAGCTCACAACAGATTTTTAGTTCGATTACTTTGAGTGAATAGCCCAAGTACTGCTCTAAATTGTCTTATTTAAGAGTTTGAATTAAAACCACTTTTTCTCTGTGAACACATACTTAAGTATTGATTTTGTTTATCTTTTCAAGTAAAAGTTCTTTACGGCTAAATCAAGTTTCAGCTGTGTTATGGAGTGTTTTAAATCTTACGAATAAAATTTAATCTGACTGCTTACAATCAATCCAACAAGCAAACGGACATATATACAACACACACACACTCAAGTGCCACAGACACATATGTGCCAACACATAAGCCATTCTTGTGGTATTAGTTTGAAAATAAATTTAAGAAAATGTACTGAAACTGTCGAGTGCAGCAAGGACAAGAAGGACAAGCTGTAAATATTTGTTCACACTTCGATTGCTACAAATTATATTGAGACATCAAGTAAGGTGGAGAGAAAGAGAAGAAGCTGGCTGTATGAAGGTAAAAGCAGCTGCAGTACACAAACACAGATGCAATAACAATAACTATAATAATAATATAAGAAAATTCAAACAAACAAGCTAACATAAGTAAGCAAACTTTACATTTTACTAAACAGCATATTCGAGCACACTTCAATAGCAGTAAAAACCACAACAGTAACAACTACAGCCACATTGAGAACTCCTCACATACTTACAAATACACAAACACAAACACTAAAAGATAAGATTTCAGCGTATCAAATACTTCATCGACTTGCAATGCTCTCATTGCTGCGCTCAAAGCCAAACCAAGAAATGCACAAACGTTAAATTCTTAAAGTTAACTTAAAGTGAGACACACACACACTCAAATCCTAATGCGAGGGTAGTTCGATAACAAGATTTGAAGCAATGTCAACATTATATGTGAAAGCTTAAGAAACCCATTACTTTTTACATTTACAATTTTTTAGTTTTTTTTCTTAAAGAGCAAAAAAAAAGACATTGCCGTAATTTTCTTTTAAGTAAATTTTTTAGAAAAATAGCATTTGTTTTATATTTTGACTTATATATTTAGTATTAATAACTGTGTTAGTTAGCTTTTGCTTTTTTTAGTAAATTTTTAGAAAAAAATAATATATTTTAGAGTTTTGCCAATAACACTGTAATAGTTTATTAAAGAAATTTCAACAACGACAGTTTCAGCTTATTTCGGATATGTTCAATTCAACTGAATCATAAGGTTTTCGATACGCTTCCCTATAAAACATTTTCCTGAAAATTTTGTTAAAGAAAAGCTTTTTAAAGTTTTATCCTCGTTTTTATGCCTTCAAAACTATATCTGGATGGGTTTTTTCGGAGAGATTTTTCTTATATATGTTGTTCACAACACTTCAGCTTTAAATTTTGTGAATATATCAAAAACCAAAAAATTATTCTTGTGCACCTTTAGATCAATTAAAAGTATATTGTTTTTTTTTTCGAATTTTTCCCAGCTTTGATATACAAGCCGCCTAAACTTGTCAAACCTTCATTAAGATGTTAAAATACAAACACAAAAGAAATATTTTTCGGTCTACAAAAATTAATAATAAAAGTTGAAATTAAGGCAGGAATGGTAAAAAATATCCTGATTTAATGACAGAGATTAGCGCCGACTTCGAAGCATTTGTTATAAAAAAAAAAAAAAAAAATATATATTTATGATAAAAATAAAACAAATTAGGAAAAGTTAAAAAAATAAGATTTCCAATACAATATTGTATATAAATAAATTATCAGATTTTACCACCATTAAAAGGAAAAGTAATTTAAAATTATTTTTTACTTTGTAGTGATTTTGAAGTAGGTTTTTTGTTTTTGTTAAAAAGTTTTTATTTCTTCCTTTTTAGAGAATGTGATAAATTTTAAGAAAAGTTTGTAAACACAATTATTTAAGCTCATAATTTAAAAAATGTTTTTTGTGTCGTTTCTTATTCTTTACTCTTTTGAATTTTTTTAATACATTTGCAAGAATTATTAAGGAAAATTTCAAATATTTCAATATTTCATGGTTTGTTGGCTATTTTCAATTTCTGCCTCTTTACAATTTTTATTAAAGTGTCACGCCCTATTTTGAATCCCACCTATGTACTTTATTGATCATACTTTAAAATAATTCAACCTTGCCCTGCATAAATTTCAGTTCCCTAGCATCAGTATTAACCGATATACAGTATTTTCTTAAAGTGCCACGCTATTTATAATCTCTCCCACCTTCTTAATTATTCTAGCTACCCACCTACCAAATATTAGTACCTAAGTTTCAATATTTACTGAAATGCAGTGTTTTTCTAATTGTGACACGCCTCTTTGTTGAATCTAATCTACTTTCTTGATTGTGTTTTGTTATAACTCTTCATATTCTTGTATTGATTTCAATACCCTAGTGTCAATATTGACTGGGATATAGTGTTTTTTCTAGTAGTGACGCGCCTCGTTGTCGAATTACGCCAACTTTGTCATAGTGTTTTCAATAATTCTGCCCATTCTAACAATGGATTTTATCACCCTTGTGTCAAAATTATACAATTTTTTTCAAACACTGTCACACCCTTAGTCGAATAACGCCCACTTCCTTGGTATTAATTTGTAATAATTGTGCCTACCTCTGTACTAAATATCAGTATTCTAGTTTCAATATTATTCGAGATATAATGTGTTTAAAATATTGCCACACCCCTTTATCAAACAACGCACACTTTATCGAAATTAATTTTTTATACTTGTGCCTACCTCTGTAGTTAACTTTAGTACTCTAGTGTCAATGTTATTCGACATACAGAGTTTTTATAATATTGCCACACCTCTTTGTCGAATAACGACCACTTAATTGACCGTAATTTTTTATAATTGCACCTACCCTTGCATATTTGCTGTAAATTTCAGTACCCTAGTGTTAATATATACTGAAATACACTGTTTTTCTTATACTGACACGCCCCTTTATCGACTACCGCCCACATTATTGGCAGTAAATTGTTATACTTGTGCCTACCTCTGTACCAAATTTTAGTATTCTAGTGCCAATAGTATTCGAGATACAGTGCTTTTATAAAATTGCCACACCCTTTACGGAATAACGCCCATTTTTTTACAAAAATTTTTTACTTATTGTGCCTACCGCTGTAATAAATGTCTATACCCTTGTGTCAATATTATTCGAGATACAGTAATTGTCTTATATTGCCACACCCCTTTGTCAAAAAACGCCCACTTTCTTGACAGTAATTTTCAATAATTGTGCCTACCTCTGTACTAAATTTCAGTACTCCAATGTCAATTTTATACGAGAAACAGAGTTTTTTCAATATTGCCACACCCTTTTTTAGAACAACGCCCACTTAAGTGATTGTAGTTTTTTATATTTGTGCCTGCCCTTCTATTTGTACAGTGAATTTTTATTTCTCTAGTATTTACTGTGATTAACTGAAATATTTCTCTAAATATTTGTTTATTATAACCCAGCAAACATTATGACTCTTAAAAGACTCTTTCAAGACTCATATAAATGAGGGTTTATCATCATAATGCGCTCAAAAAAGACTCTTTTATGAGTACATTTTCGTATGTTGTGGGCGCCAAAATATGATTCATAAAAATTATTGTTTTATGAGTCTTTTTGGACTCATAGTAATGACGGTTTTAAGATTCATATTTGATACTCTTTTAAGACTCATATTACATACTCTTTTAAGTTTCACATTTAGTACTCTTTTAACACTCATATTTAATACTCTTTTAAGACTCATATAAGAAATCTTTTGCAACATTTGTTGTAGTTAAATTTTAATGCATGTATATCGCCACAAACAAACAATTCTCCGAAATGCGCAGCCAGGATATATCCATAACAGACAGTGACAAAGTTTAATAAAATTTTTTAAAAATATATTCGATTAAGTTCTTATTTATTTATTAGATATGGTGCTTTTGCAATAATCTGATTATATTCTCCCATGAAACACTCATATATAAGACTCTTTTATGAGTCTTCTTTATGATTACGCATATATCAATCAATATATGAACCTTTTATGAGTCTTTTTTAAGGAACAATCATATCACCGTCATATTAAGGACTCTTTAATGAGTCTCTTTTATGAGTACTCATAAATCAGATACAATAATAACTCTTGTATGAGTCTTATTTTTGAGCAATCATTTAACAATCAAATTAAAGACTCTTTCATGAGTCAATTTAATGAGTCATCATAAAACACGCATTAAAGACACTCTTTTTAGAGTAACTTTTTGTAGAGCTTCATAAAATGTTTGTAGGGAAGGTTTACATAATTTGTTCTTGTATTTCATATGGGCTTGTTTGTGAAAATACTAAGTCATTTACAATTACTTTGAACTTATGTACAAGATCACATGACCAATGAACGCAGAATTCATGTAGGTTTTTATGCTAAACATATAAATATGCTAAATTTAAAATTAATTAAAAAAAAATGCCTAGGCTAGCTGGTGTTATTCACGTCGCTCTACAGCAGAGAGCTAATTTTTTCCTACCTTGGCTTGAAGTCATTTTTAAAGGGTGTCTTGACATGGGATACCAAGCCCTCCTTTAAGGTAGGCTTTCATTCCATTAACTCAACCAGAGAGGAATGAGATAGAGTAATACCGCTTAACAGCATTGGCGCATGTATCTTAACTGATAGCTGAAAACTCGACGATAAGGTCGAAGGTGGCATTCTCTTCTACGGACCTTCTTTAGACTCTTAGACCACTGTTGTGCTTTTCAGGCAGAGATAATGGCTATTTTGAAAGCTTAGAATGCTTGAAGTATCGACACGGTATATCTAAATTTTTGCGGACAGCCATAAAATCCCTTGAAGGAGTGTAATTAACATCACCAGAAGCCCTTAAAACCTTAAATGAAAAGTACGACATTCATCTAGTTTGAGTGCAGGGACATAGAGTCGATTATGGAAGCTGTTGAATTGATGAGCTCGCTACGGAAGGCACGGTTAAAACTTTTATTACGGATATGGAAACAGTAGATATGCCACTTGCAACGTTTAAACTGTCTCTTACAAACATAATGTTGTTAATTTTGTAAACTCAAGATGGAGTTGTACTTCAACTTTTAATATTACTAGGCAGTTGTGGCCAATGTTCAGTCAAAAGCGTACAAAAAGCTAATACTTATGGCGGGGAGTCATCTTGCTACATAATTTGGTGAGATAACAAACACTGTCTTATAGGTAGGCATAGTAACCGTCTGGGGTTCTAGTGAATGACTTCTGTAGCAACTGAAGGAATGAGGAAGAAAAGGTGTTGGCATACATAATTTATCGATGTTTTTGTCTCGAAGAAACAAATTATTTGTGCTCGCATGGAAATTGAGTCGAAATACCCTGTTCAAGGTCAAATATAAATATTAAGAAGATCAAATTTTTAAACTTTATAACTGAATTTTTATGATAAACAAATTTCGTGATTGGTTTTGGATTGAAACATATGTATGTTACATGATCTAATGATAGAAATGCGAAGTTTTAGACATCATATATTTATTATAACACTTAAACGCGTAAAGTTTTAAGTTCTTATGTGAAGATAACGCTGATGTGCATTAAAGTGATGACATGCAATGATATCATACAATATAGAAATTATGAGTTTTTTATATAAGAGATGAAGTAACGTTCCTCCATGAAATAATTTATCAAACAACCCTCGCACGGCTTCATTTTGTAATTTTACCTGCTCGAATTTAGAACAAGTTTTGGAATTCCATTGCGGCAATATTTTTGCAGTTTCCGTTTCCGGTCTCATGCAGCAAGCAATCAGTTTGATCATCACTTCCAACATCATTGCCGAGATAAACATCATCATGTCGTGCATTGAATACAACAACAGGCAGTCAACCAGCCAACCAACTAAACCAACCCAGTTGAACTGCTAATATTGTAAGATGTTTGCATTGTTGTTGTTGAATCTGTTTGTTGTTATCTTAAGTTGTGCTAAATTGTGTGCATGTGTATGTGTTATCGGTGAGTGCGTTCATGTGTATATGTGTGCAAGTGGTATATGCTTAATTCTTTGTTTAAGCAAGCATTAAACCAGCTTTAAGTTTTGTCATACATTTGCATTGTTCCACTTTACATTTCAACCAAATTTACGTATTGATGGATGTAAACTTTTACAATTGACTGTTTTTGGAATATCATTAATATGCAAATGCTTATTGCATGGAATGGTTTTTGCAATTGAAATTTAGAAATTGAGTCAGAATTGAACAAACTAAAAAACAAGTTCTATGAAACTTTATTCTATTGCATAATTGAATATTAAATAGTTTTAACTAGAATTACTTTTGTGTTCTATATCAAAACTAATTTTTTTTTTTATTTTATTTCATTGCTATTCGATAAGTTAATTAAAGCAGTTTGTGTCAACTCTCATGTGTGCTCTTGGATTTTGCATGTGGTTTAAATTTGTCAGAGTAAATTGCCGACAATATTTATTTAACTTTATGAACTGTTATCATTATTTAATTTAGTGTTTTCCTGAGTTTTGTGTTTTATTTTTATGCTATGGCTCACATAAATGTTTGAAGTTCTGCGCACATGAGATGCTGGACATAGAATCGCCTAGACGAATCACTGTGAGCGCATCGCAGTATGATGGATTTTATGATTACGTTAAACTTTTTGTTCTAGCTGCATGCAGTTAAAAGTGATGTACATTATTTGCTTTTCAATGAACCGAAGCCAGTAACGGATCTGATTTTAAGTTTTCTCTACAGAAATATGAATTTTTGTTTGGAAAACATGAAAAATAGGAAACAACCGAAGATGCAATGCAAAAGTTTAAACACGATTGTTATTTTTATGTATTTTTGCTAGAACTACTTTAAATAAATGTTGATTTTTGAAGTGAAACATCTTTGGCGGCGAGTGAAATTTCAAGGTCTCTTATTCGTGACGCTAGGCTAACGTTTTCAATTCATATGAAAATTTAAAAAAAATTATTGTCGCTGCCGAGAATTGAACCCCGGACATCGTTGCTTAAAAGTCGGCATCTATACTATTATGCCATGTAGGCACTTGAAAATGTTTAAACAAAATGTAATTAAGACTGAATGCGTAACATTCTGAAAATAACATAATTAACATTAACATTAACATTACATTATTAACATAACCGTAACATTAATTTTCATCCTACAAGTATGCACGGAAAAAATAGCAAAATAGCTAAAACAGGAGCAGAACGCGTTCGTGAATATAGAGAGCGAATTAGAGCTCTTAAGAATGCAGCCGCATCTGGGTCTGCTACTAATGATGAAGGTCAGGTGATTGCAACATCGGCTGAGTTCCAAAATACATTTTTACCAAACATCAGTGTATTTTGGTGAATCTACAAAGAACCAATCCCCAAAAAACACACTGATGTTTTGTTACAATGTATTTTAAAACTCAGCCATCATCTCAACAAAATTTTATAGCCAACCAAGTTGATACACCCAACAATCAACGTTCGCTGCTTTATGAGGCCCTCTATCAACATAGCAATTATCATGATCAAGAGCAGGAGGTAATAATGAACAAAATTTGCCTCTGCTTTCGGTGGCTCCTTCAACGAGTACTATGTAAATGCAATCTAACATTCCAAAAGTGACAATGTTGAGAAGACATTCGAAAGCAACTAAAACACAAACTGAACTAAAACAAGGAACGAAAATAACTGTTATTTTACAATTTTTTAATGAAAAAATTGTCGAAAGACTTTTTTAAGTATACCATTATGTTACAAATGTCCTCAGCCTCACGAATATCAAGTCGCTTTTAAATTTGAAACAGATTCTTTAAAAGTTAATTTCTTGCCGAGGAAAAATAATATTTCGAGGAAAAATAAAGGTTACTTTTGTCTTTTATTTTATCGGTCAAAAATAGCAGTTATTTTGTGACTTTAATTTTTTCGGTCAAAAATATCAAGCAATTTGTGTTTTCTTAAAGGCCGCTTGGCAGATTGAACTGTTGACACCATGTGTAAAATGTCTCACCGATGAGATGAAAATAATAATATCAAAATTTTTTTATCGGTAAAATGACTTGAACAAATATTAATTACCTGATATTTTTGACCGAAAAAGTAACTGTAACTAACAAATATTTTTACCCAAAAAACTATAAGGCTCAAAATAACTTTTATTTTTGTCGGAAAAAAAAAACAAAGAGATAAAAGTTAATATATGACACTTTCGATAAAAACCATAGCCGATACAGCCCCTGGATGCAAATATTGAATCAACAGATTATTATTCCATTTCGTATTGATTGAATTTCTTTTCAGATACTTTCTCTCTCTATTTCACACTAAAATCTCTCTTATTTCTTACTGTTAAAGAAGTTTCACTTCTGCCACGTGTACGTTGCTACACGCGAGTTTTTTTGTTTAAGTATAAAATCAAGAGATGGTATTCATATAGTACTAACGCTGTCAAAAACAGTTAAAAGTATTCGTCCGATTTACTCAAATCTTATTTGATTTTTTCTAGTACTTAAATACGTTTTGCGTTAACCAACAAAATAAATAAAAAACATTTTTGCACCAAAAATTGGGTTTTTTTTTATTTAGCGGCTGGGACGTAAACGACAGGGACTTAAAAGAGGACTCCAACATTAACTGGGACTTAAAAGAGGACTCCAACAATTTGTTCATGCCGAACTGAGGACTTTGTCCTCAAACCTGAAAGGTCAACTTATATTAACATTGTGCAAACATTTGTAACGCATAGAACGAAGCGAGCGCGGCATAGACTAGTATAATTATTCTTGATCAGGGTCACCTCGTGAGTCGAGCTATCCAAGTCCGTCCGTCCGTCCGTCTGTGTGTTGTCCGTATGCAGAGGAAAAGAAGAAGGAGTTGAGATAATTAAATGAAACTTGGTACACATGGTCACATGGACTCAAGGATCCGCACTGTTGAATATTTAATGAAAACGCCCACTGACACGTCACCTCTCATACAACGCAAAAATTGAAAACTGCATAAATGAGCTCATAATTACCCTACAACAGCAAGTTAGGTATGTATGTGTTTAATATCAAAACAAAAATGCCTTCGAAAAATGGGTGTCATCCATCCGCTCACGGAAACCTCCACCTCCCTAACAACACAAAAATTTAAAACTCAATAAATAAGCTAATGTTACACCTAGAGAGATAAAATTTGGTACGTATGTATTTTAAATCAAAACAAAGATGTCTTCGAAAAATGTTTATCATCCGCCCACCATAAAAAAAAAATTTAAATTGCATAAATAAGCTTATGTTTGCCTTAGAGAGATAAAATTTGTCGTAGAAAAATCGGTGTCATCCGTTTTTGGACACGCCCACCTTCCATACAACCCAAAAATTAAAAAAACTCAATAAATAAGCTTATGTGTAACTTACAGGAATAAAATTTGGTACGTATGTTTTTTATAACAAACCAAAGAAAAAAAGGCGTCATCCAACCACGGAAACGCCCACCTCCGATATAGTCTAAAAAATGTAAAACTCCATTAATCTTTTGTTTAACCAACAGAGATTAAATTCAGTGCATATATTTTCTGTAACACAACAAAGATCAACACGCCCACTTCCCATACAACCCACAATAACGAAAACTTTATAATCGCATTAAGATGGGACATAACATTCGAGGCAGAGAAAACAGACCTTTTGTTAAAAATTAATAACTCAGTCAAAAACAACATTTTTCCAAACTTTTTTTTATAATTGTAGAAAATTAAACAAATTACATGAACAAAAATTCAAAAAAATATATTTTTCACTCCAACATGGTTTTATAGAGCTCCAAACTGGTGGCAGAGAAAAAAAACGGGGCCTCGTGGTTGCAGCGCTGAGAGTCACAAAAATTGTCTGATCTGGAAAAAATATTATTTTTTTTTTAATCTTAATAGAATTGGTTATCGCTTGACAAGAGTTTTTTGTAAAAATTTTTTTTCAATTTGTGGTGATGTTCCAAATTTGAAAGTGTGTTTTTTCGAAAAAAATATTGACTTTAAAAATTCATAAGAAATCGAAAAAAAAATTTAAAAAAAGCTCGTGTCATAAGATAGCAAATCAAGTTTAAAAAATAAAAAAAATTAAAAAATTTCGTCAAAAAATGAACCCGCTAGTGCCGCAACCAGTACGAAAAACATGGTTTCGAGATAAACGCGTTCAAAGTTTGTAAACAAAGAAAAAAAAAAGGTTAAAATTAAAAATGCGCACCCACTACTCTGGCTGTAACTTTTGAACCCGTAAAAGTTTTAAAAAAAACGGCGAAGTCATCCCCCCTTAACACGTGAGCTACAGGATTAAGACTTGGTATATGTAAATTTTTCATCAAAATGGAAATGCATTTGGGATATGGGCTTCATCAGCCCACGGACACGCCCATTTTCACATCTATTATTGAATTTTAAAAAAGTATGTTTAGGGTATTTCATAGTCGGGCTAGACCGACTTAACACTTTCTTTGCTTGTTAAAAACTTAATTAATTTTTGTGCCTTAGGTGTGGTGATAGGGCTAAGCAAGTTGTCAAAAATGTTGGGAAAGTTAGTTCAATGAGGTCAGACGAACATTTTACACCACTTTTCGAGCAAAAATCTAATTTTTTCCTTTTCCCCAACCTTTAATCGCAATGCGGCACAAATTAACCCCACGTCACCACGAATTTTTATATTCAAAAGTATTTTTTTGTCGAACCTAACGAAATTTAGGGTCCCTGAGTAAAAAAGTGGTGACCGTGGCATGCAGGTTGAGTGTGTGGCTTAGCATGCTCGAAGCCCGGGTTCGATCCCCAGCCACGGCGAAAAGTTTTTTCAAGAAAAAATTTTTCTGATCGGTCACCACCTCTCTGCAGACAATGGCAAACCTCAGAGAGTAAATAATGCCATGTAAAGCTTCTTGAGAACATGAACTTTAGCCGTTCGGAGTCGGCATAAAACATGTAGGTCCAGTTCTTGTTTAATTGTGTGCAAACATTTAATAACACACACAACACAATTGATCATTAGAAGCTCGGTCAAAATCCTTTCAAGGGCTGAAATGGCCAATTTGTTTTTTTTTTTGAGTAAAAAAATCTCGTTACTAAAGATTTCAATTAGAGTTGGTCACATTATATGAGGAAAAATATTAATATAAATAAAAGACACCCCCTAGAATGAAAGCTTACATTGACAGTGTTACAGTACTATACAAATGTTTTTTTTTTTTTGGTGTCCCGAAAAATAGCCAAAATGGTATTTTAAGTAAAACCATTAGTACTTTTAGTCTTTTAGTTGTAACATTATATTCTGATGATGGAATGCAGTATATTGCTATATAGGTCGGAAAAAGTACTACACCGAGTTTCTTGGTGCCATTGGCGTCAGATGTCATTTTCATGTAGAGATATTTTGCAATTTTTATTTTTTTTCTCTAGGTTATTATTTCAATTTAAAATAAACATAAATAAATTGCAAATGTCTACTTCAAGATGACATCTGACACCAATGTCACGAAGGAACACGAAGTAGTATTTCGACCTATCCAACGATATACTGCACTCCATGATCGGACTAAAATTTCAAAGCTTTATGTGGCTTTCACATCTGGAACTCGTGTTCGCAAACAATATGGCGGCTTGTATGTGTTCGAGAAAGCGAGCGCACAAATTACGGAATTTGTTTGGCACACACAGGGTTACATTTGAGAAGAGTAGAAATGTACTCTTAAAAAAGTATTTATTGCTTCGAAGTAAAATTATTTTTGTGTGGAGAAAATAAAACAAAAATGTTTCCCAAGTCTTCCACACCTGCTTACTTTTTTCGAAACAATGTTTTACTGAATCCTAACAAAGTTATCACGTATACTGTATGCAATTTACATAGAGTACTACCAAATAGAAAACAAACAAAAAGTACCAAACATTTCTCATATCATACTTAAATCATTAAAATGTACTCCACATAGTACTACACTTATGTTTCAATACAACCCTGGTTTCGCAATGCCTATAGAAATGTTTTTTTTTTGCTTTGTTGGACAGAGAAAATCAAAAATTTTTGTCAACAAGCCAACTTGTGTGCCAAGCTGGCGAACTAGCTTCTTAACTATCGAACTTGTGTGTATATGGCTGCCGTATGCCACACAAAAACGCTGATTTGAAGCCTGCATTAAGCTTCTTAAGTTCCCTCGACCTTGGATTCATAACATCCAAACGTTGTTACACACTTTTGTACACTGCAGAAAAAAACACATTTCTTTCTCCAATAAAAAATTTCTCTATTTTCGATAATAATAATATTCTCTTTTTTATTAACTAAAATTTTCTTCAATTAGATTAATTTTTTAAAATTTTCGAAGAAATATTTCTTCTCTTGTGGGAAATGGAAATATTTCAATGTCTCTAATAATGATAAGTATTTTTTTCGCACAAAAAAATTCTCATTTATAGAGAAAAATTTATTTCAAAATTAAAAAATTTTCCCATATTTTGATTAAAAAATTCACTATAAGAAGTATTTTCTTTAAAGAAAAGAAATAAAAACAAATATTTTTTCAAAAATAAAAAGTATTTTTTTCTAAAAATTAGCATATATTTTTATGTATTTCTCTTTTTTCATAGAAGCTTTTTATCATTTTTAGAGAATTTTTAGGATCACATTTAGAGAAAAGCATTCTCTGCAGCAAAGTCTATACCATTTTTCTCTAAATATGATGACTTTTTTATCATATTCCAAAAAACTTTTTTCTGAGTGTATGAAACCAAACACTAAATCTTAGCTTTGATAAAATGACGTAAGTCTGGCGGTCGCTGGCTCTCAATCTAACTTTATAAAAAAAAAAAGATGCGATGCTCTCATATATACACATATATACTAGTGTAAAGTCCGTCCTACAAAATCGTCCAAAATCGTCCGTTCCGCAAAATTTGTATTCGATTAACACCCTTCAGTGTAAGACAACTTGTATATTTCGAGGCAAAAATCGATGAGTTGAAATTTAAATAAATTTTGTCACCTTTATGATGTATCCATTCTTTGTGTTTCATATTTGTTGCTTTGTTTGTTTTTTACTACTTATATTATTTTCACAGAGTAATATTTATCATTCAAACCAAAGTCATTCAAACCAAGTAATAAAAACCACAACTGTCAGCTTCTAATTTAATCGTCTCAATTTAAGTCATAAAATGTTAGCCTTTAGTTATAACAAAGCTCAGTGGACCAAATGTCAATCACATTAACTTAAAACAAAGTCTAATGCAACAAAATAGCTTGCGACATGCTTGAGATGCAGGCAATACAAAGCTACTTCTAAACTTTTTTATGACTATTTGTTAAAACAAATTTAACTCATTCAAATTTTACATCATTTCAATTAAGTCATCGTAACGCTTAAGTCAAGTCAAGCCATAAGCTTAGTTTTAACGCTAGCTAAACAGTACAAATAATTACTAAATTTATTCAAATTTAACGCAATCATGATGAAAACAAATGACGAGCAGGTATGAATTTAAAATAATTAAACAAACAGTTAAAAAAAAAACCTCAACAAACAATTACAGCATCCTTTGGAAGTGCACATACCGATGCCTGTAGGCTACATTGCTGCTTGTTGGTATGGTAATGATTCTACACGTCCATTATTAGCCTTACACGGCTGGCAGGATAATGCTGGCACCTTTGCTTATCTTGCACCACTCATAGCACCACATCGCGGCGTGCTAGCCATTGATATGCCCGGTAATGGACGCTCCACACATTTTCCACCCGGCATGCACTACCACATGCTGGACTATGTTACTGTTATACACCGCATTGCTGAACATTACAAATGGAAACAAGTATCGCTGATAGGCCACTCAATGGGTGCAGCATTATCCTTTTACTATGCTGCATTATTTCCGCATAAAGTAGATATGATCATTGCAATCGATGTTGTGCATTCACTTTGCTTTGAGCCTCGTCTAACAGTCGAATATTTTAATTATATTTTTGAAAAACTTCTTGTTGAAGACGAACGTTTATTACGTGAACAATGTGCGACAGAGTCGCAAAATCCACCCATGTTTGAATTTGCACAGCTGGAACAGAAGTTATACGAGGGTTCTACCTATTCGGTAGACTTGGCGCATTGCAAACGTTTATTAGAGCGCAACGTAACATGCTCAGAGAAAGATGCGCATAAGTATTTCTTCTCGTGTGATCGTCGCATCAAATACTATCTAGAGCAATCCACGGAGCCGGACTTGATTTTAGAATTGGCAAAACGCATACGTAATACTAATTATTTAATAATCAAGTCCGAACAGTCACATTTTCTTTTCTCCAAACATACCGATACCGTTATCAAAATACTACGTGAAAATAATCCAAACTTGGAACGTTATGATTTGGCGAATACAAAGCATCATTTACATTTAAACCAGCCAGAGCTGGTGGCGAGCTATGTCTTGCCATTTCTGCTGAAGTATCCACCAGAAGATGCTCATAAAATAGAATCCAGGGAAGGAAAGTGCAGTTTATAGATGTTGTTGATTTGTTGATTTTTGACTGCAACTAGATTAGGTATTTGTCGTTAAAAAGCTGAAATAAATATTTAACTTTTTTATGAAATATAATATTCCGATGCAATTTTTTTCTCCTACAAGGTTTTTGAATTTTTTATTTTTTTTTTACCTCTGAAAGATTTTATTTTTTTGTTTGTTTGTACTTTTTTTTGCTTATTTTTATGAATAAATTATTTTGTACGAACTGTTGGTTTATTGGATTTTTTAATCTATTTTATTCGAAAATTTTTTTTTCTATTTTTTTCTTGATCCTTTCTATTTTCTTTTTGATCCATTTAAAAGTAAAAATCCAATAATTGAAAAATTTTTAAAAGCGAATACTCAACTATCGATCCATCTTATTTGGATCATATGTTCAAATGAAGCTGCGAATAATATCATTTTTTGCAAAATACAAATATATAAAAAAAAAATCGATATTTATCGCAATTTTTTTTTATAATAAATTAATTACTATCTCAACTTTTTCGACAGAAAATTAAAATAACTACGAATCCATGTTTTTTCACTCAAAAAAAATTAATCAATTATCAATATTTTTCCGACTAAAATAACAAAACAATCACTAATCGATATATTTCGGTTTATATGTGAACAACAATCAAAAATTATTCCATTATAATTGTTTTTACTACAAAAAAACTATTAACTATCGATATAATTTTTTTTTTATCGTATAAAGAAATGAAATATCGATTTATTTTACTTCCAAGTAAAAAAAATATTTTACTAATCGATATTTTTTAAATCAAAAAACAAAGTCACGTTCAATAATTTTCGAATTAAAGCAATAATTCAAGATTGATCGATATTTCTTTTCATAAAAAATAATCAATAATCGTTCGTTGTGCTTGTAGGTAAACTAAAAATCGATAAGTAATCGATATATTTCATATTTAAAGAAGAATTAATCACTAAAACATATTAATTATATACGAGAGTTCGATAGTTGCCGAAATTCGACCTTTTTACAGACATTTTCTGTTGATTCGATACAAAATGAATGTGAAAAACAAATTTTCTTTAGACAAATTTGGCAAAAAAAAAAAAACCTTTAAAAATAGTCGCTGCACTTCTACTTCGCACTCTGATTCATTAAAAACTAGTAAGGTATATCTTCGACTTGGCCGAAGTAAAAATACCCCCATGGGCGATTCGTAATGGTGCAAAATCTTAAATTGAAGCCCTTTTTGTATGAGATTTGAAAAATTTTACTATTTTGATGAATTCTAAAATACATTCATATCAAATTGTTTTCCTGCAAAGTAAGACAAGCCTATTAATTTGTCAATTAGGGGTTGTATAGTAAGTGCGCGTGTTCTTGAGTGGTTGATACCAATTTTTTAACACGCCTCAACTTTGATATAAAATTCACAAATACCCAATTTCAGGTCTGTAGCTCAAATATAAGCCTAATTATAGAGTTTTCACTTTTATGGGTTGTATGGGTAGTGGGTGTGTTCGTATGCGGATGACGCCCACTTTTCTTCCATGATTTAGTTTTGATATGTAGGGATTTAATAATTTTTTTTCATGACTGTAAGTGATCTTGCACTTGTCTAATCACGTACTCGTTTACAGCCTAAAGTAAATAGAAACCGAAAGAACTTGTTTTCTCTCATCGTATGATCCTCCCGCTATTTAAGTTAATATACATAAAAACCGTATTATGTTAGTCTTTAAATACAGCTTTCGATGGCTGTTTTGTTTGTTCTTAAATAAACTGTCAAGCTAACAAGATCACTAAAAGTCTTCTTTTTTTATTCGCTCGCTAGCCTACAAATTTCAGAAGTGGGATCTGATATAATTTTCCAAGTGTTTTTTTAACAAAAAAGTTTTAATTTGTCAAGTTCTAAAAGTGTCGTAAAATGTCCGAAAATTTTAACCAGTTTCTAAACCAAGCTACTGTTGCTATTCTCAAAAACGTTTTGCGTTCTCTTAACTTGAGAACTGATGGCACTAAAGCGGTGTTAAAACTAAGAGTGGAAAAAGCAGTAAGAAGCTTTACAGTGGAGAATCTTCAGGAGCTTGTGCAAAGTTTCTCGCTCGAAGGTAATCCAAATGGCTCAGAATCAACCGATGACCACGAATCTGAGCAAGAGCAGGAGGAACAACCAGCTATTGTTCAGAGCAACGACATCGATGAGGAGCTTAACAACCTTCGAGAAGCATGCAAAAAGAAGGAGGAGATAATTTTGTTAAAGCGGAAAATGAAGGAGCTGCAGATAGAAGACGCTCAAGAAAATCCCAGTCCACGGTCACATTTTTCGCATAACTTCAAAGACATGGAAGACTTATTGTGTCCATTCAGCGGAGATGATAACTTTCCCATAGATCGTTGGGTAGAACAGTTTGAAGAGTATGCTGAAACTCTTCATTTGGATGATCGAACCAAGTTCATTTTTGGAAAGAGACTCCTTGTTGGCACTGCGACGTTGTTTGTGAGGTCTTTGAAAACACGAAACTGGATTGAGCTGAGAGATGCGCTTGTGGGTGAGTTTAAGCGTGTTGTAACTAAAGCAGATATTTTCAGTGAGCTAAATGCAAGAAAGAGACGACGTGACGAAACCATACAGCAATATGTTTTGTCTATGCAAGAAATAGCATCACATAACCCCATCGAGGAAGAAGATTTGATGCAGTTCATCATCAAGGGCATATCTGATACCGAAGTCAACAAGAGTATACTCTACAACGCTAACAATATGGAACAGCTTAAGACCGCGCTTAGAAAGTACGAAAAGTTCAAAAACAACAGCCGTGACAGTTTACCAGCTAAGCCCAGTACATCTCAGCCTCACAGTAGTCACAACAGACATAAGAATGTTACATTCAAGGGAAAAGAATACACCGGCTATGCACCCGCTAATGTTTCGTACGCAAAGAGAGAGTTTACCTGTTTTAAGTGTGGTACTCGTGGACACATTGCAAAAAATTGCTTAAACAACAAACCAGTTTTGACTCTCAAGGCCAACAACGCTAGCAACAGCAACAACGAAGATGTACAAAACGCTTGTACAAAAAATATCAACAAAGTTTCTATTCAAGAAAGCAGTCGCATCAAGTCACAGTGTAGCCCAGATTCTAATGACTTTGAGAAAGAGATTTTTTATCGATTCACCGATGGTAATTTTAAATGTTCATGCACGCTTACTACGCTTTTGGACTCTGGGAGTCCAATAAGCTTCATTCAGGAGAAGTTCTTGCCTCAGTCGATGATTGCGCCGTTGGATAAAAACGATCGCTCGTATTGTGGAGTAAACAACAGCCCGCTTCAAGTGTTGGGAAGTGTTAATTCTTTTATATTTTTTGATAGTTTAGAAACAAATTTATGTTTACTTGTAGTTAAAAATCATTCAATGAGTTATCCTATTGTTCTTGGGAGAAATTTCATCGACAAAATTGGTATGGTGTTACAGAGAGCAGACAAGGAAACTGAAAATCATCAAAATGATATTTTGCCAAAGTCATCAAGCAACGTCAAGTGTAATCGTTCTTCAAAGGTATCATTGTCGTCATCGAGTAGTTGTCTAGGAACGCAAGCTTGCATGAATAATATGCCATTATCGTCTTCAAGTCAGTGTTGTCGTCCGATTGTAAGTACGTTTAGTGAAGAAGTTGATTTTATTGAACAAATTTTGAATATTGATGTGAGCGATGGAAAATCAGTGTTAAATATAAAAGTTAATCTAGATATACCGTATTATATTCAGGAAAGGGTAAAAGAAGTAGTCAGGCCAGCATTTTGTGCAGATTCATATAGGGTTATGCCAGAGGAGAATCAATTTAAAATGAAAATAGTTTTGTCCAAAGATGTTCCGTTTCATTGTCCGCCGCGTAGGTTACCCTATTCGCATAAAATCGAATTAGAAAAAATACTTAATGATTTACTAAGTAAGGGTATAGTTCGAGAGTCTAGCTCACAATATGCGTCACCAATCGTTCTTGTTGAGAAGAAAAATAAGGAGTTTAGACTTTGTATAGATTTTAGAGAACTCAACAAAATTACTCTTCGCGATAACTACCCTCTACCTTTGATTGAGGATAATATTGATAGACTTAAAAATAAGAAATACTTCACAACATTAGATTTAAAAAATGGGTTTTATCATGTTCCGCTTGAGGAGGAATCAATGAAATATACGTCTTTTACCACCCCGATCGGTCAATATGAATTTACCAAAATGCCGTTTGGGCTTAAAAACGCCCCTTCTGTTTTCGAGCGTTACATGAAACATTTGTTTGGTAAATTAATATTGCAGTCAAAAATTTTAACTTATTTAGATGATATCTTGATCGCGACGGAAACTATTGAAGAACATATAGATATTCTTAGAGAGGTTGTTGATATAGTCGTTACTAAAGGTTTGAAACTTAGATTGGATAAATGTGCCTTTTTACAAAGCGAGATTACATATTTAGGTTATAGAATAACCGAGGCTGGTGTAAGTCCGAATGGTGTAAATCTCAAAGCCATTCAAAACTTTCCTCTACCTACTTCAACAAAAGACATACATAGCTTTTTGGGACTTTGTTCCTACTTTAGAAAATTTATACATCAATTTGCCAACATAGCAAAGCCTCTTTATGATTTGTTGAAGAAAGATACTACGTTCATGTTTAGTTCGAAGGAAATAGCAGTCTTCAATTTGTTAAAAAGTAAACTGATTTCAGCACCAGTTCTGTCTATCTATAGCCCACATAATTCGACAGAATTACATTGTGATGCCAGCACGCATGGATTTGGAGCAGTCTTGCTTCAAAAACAGAGCGATGCTAAATTCCACCCGGTATTTTACTTCTCAAAGCGTGCTACTGATGCTGAAAGCAAGTTTCACAGCTATGAACTTGAGACGCTGTCCATAGTCTATGCTTTACGGCGATTCCGAATATACCTACTAGGCATTCCGTTTAAGATCGTGACGGATTGTCAAGCTCTTGCTTTAACTTTAAACAAAAAAACGTTGAATCCGCGCATATCACGATGGGCGTTGGAGTTGCAATCATACGATTATTCAGTTGAGCATAGGAAAGGCGATCGAATGTCGCACGTCGATTCGTTAAGTAGATCTTTTAATATTTTGCATGTTGACGATGAATCGTTTGAGTTCGTACTCGCAGCTGCCCAAAGACATGACCCTAAGATAATTTCCATTGCTTCTGAGCTTCGTAAATCTGAGAGCCCGCATTATGATATGGTTGACGGACTGATATATCGAAAGACAAAAGATAAGATTGTTTTTTACGTCCCATCTCACATGGAGGAACAGGTAATCAGAACTCATCATGAGTCACTTTGTCATCTAGGCGTTGACAAATGTTTTGAGCACTTATCTGGAATCTACTGGTTTCCAAATATGAAGGAAAAGATAAGAACAGTCATAAAAGGATGTCTTAAATGCATTTACTTCTCCCCCGGATCAGGGAAAACAGAGGGAGTTCTCCATCCAATTCCAAAAGGAAAGTTACCGTTCGATACCCTTCATATCGACCATCTAGGTCCATTTTCTAGCTCCCGTTCCAACAAGAAACACATCCTGGTGATGGTAGATGGTTTCACCAAGTTTACCAAGCTTTATTCGACCAAAAACACTTCAAGTAAAGAAGCTATAGAATGCTTAAAAACATATTTTGTTAATTTTTCTAGGCCTAACCGAATAGTTTCTGACCGTGGGACTTGCTTCACCTCGAAAGAGTTTGCAGATTTTTTGCAGGACAACAATATTCAGCATGTCAAGGTTGCCACCCACTCACCGCAATCTAATGGTCAGGTGGAACGGCTAAATCGCATAATAACACCTATGCTAGCAAAAGAATGTGAAGCGTTTACTACTAGTAATTGGGACAAGAACCTAGATAAGGTTGAGTTTGCTATTAACAACAGCGTGAATCGAAGTACAGGTTTTACGCCTTGTACTCTGCTTTTTGGTAGAGATCAAAAAGGAAAATTTTGCGACAGGGTTAAAGAGTATTTACTTAATAACATAGGATCTGAAGAAGTGAATCTAGATGAGGTTAGGGAAGAAGCTGAGGGAAATATTGGAAAGGAACAAATTAAAAACAAAAAGTATTACGATATGCGTCATAAAAGTCCAACAGAGTATAAGCCAGGAGACTATGTCATGATAAAGAATGTTGACACCACGCCAGGTACAAATAAAAAATTATTAGCTAAGTTTCGTGGGCCATACGAGGTTAAAAAAGTTCTGCCAAATGATAGGTATACTATAGAAGATATAGACGGTTTACAAATATCAAGATTGCCATATAAAGGTGTTGCTTCTCCTAATAATATGAGGTTATATGTGGTCCCAGAGAATGATTTAAAACGTGATGAAAACGAAAACGATAGTGTTAAAAACATTACTTAAGCTTATATTAAACAAATACGATAACTTTTACTCTTGAATAACGATGATTTGAAACAGAATTAAAACTACTGAACTGATTTATTATATCTTTACCAATAATGTTGATGGATATTTTTTCCTTAATATTAAAATGATATATTTATTTTGCTTTTCAGCTTTAAAATTATAAAAAAGATTCCATTTATATTTTTCGAATATAAATTTAAATTAAATTAAATTGAAAAGTTGTTAATTTGATTTCAATTTTCAAAAAATGTTAACTGACCTTTTATGTATTATGTGAATGAAAATCTTATTTTATATCTTCGAATATAAAACTTTAATTATTTAAATATTATTTAATAGTAACATGTTTTAACTTTTGTTTAAATCTTTGTATGTGAAATACGAAATATTTTCTTCGAAACTTTGAAAAGTATTTAAATGTGAATTAATGTTTTCATTTTGTAATATTTTTTATGTAACGAAAATTTTTATTTATGTTAATGTTAATCCATAAACTCGAATTTATGTATATAAGATTCTAATATTCTATGAATTCAAAACTTATTAATGTATCTAAAAGAAATTGTAATCGGGACGATTATACGGTCAGAATGGCCGAACTGTAGGGATTTAATAATTTTTTTTCATGACTGTAAGTGATCTTGCACTTGTCTAATCACGTACTCGTTTACAGCCTAAAGTAAATAGAAACCGAAAGAACTTGTTTTCTCTCATCGTATGATCCTCCCGCTATTTAAGTTAATATACATAAAAACCGTATTATGTTAGTCTTTAAATACAGCTTTCGATGGCTGTTTTGTTTGTTCTTAAATAAACTGTCAAGCTAACAAGATCACTCAAAGTCTTCTTTTTTTATTCGCTCGCTAGCCTACAGATATAAAATACAAACATCAAATTTTTTCCTGTAACTTAAAGAGAAGTCTTTTTATAGAGTTTTAAATTTTGGGGTCATATGGGAGTGATCGTGGGTGGATGGCACCCATTTTTGTAACACGTCTCAATTTTTATACAAAAATAATAAATATCTAATTTTACTTTTGTAGCTTGGACAGATTTATTTATATAGTTTTCAATTTTGGGGTTGTATGGGAGGTTGGCGTGTTCGTGGGTGGATGACGCCCATTTTTCTATCATGTCTTAATTTTTATACAAAACGCATAAATATCCAGTTTTATTTTTGTAGCTTCGACACAAGCATCTATATATAGTTTTCAATATTAGAGTTGTATGGGAGGTGGGCGTGTTCATTGGTGGATGACGTCCATTTTTCTAACACGTCTTATTTTTTATATAGAAATAGTAAATGTCTAATTTTACTTCTGTAGCTTGGACAGAAGCTAATTTATATAGTTTTCAATTTTGGGGTTGTATGGGAGGTGGGCGTGTTCGTGGGTGGATGACGCCCATTTTTCTATCATGTCTTAATTTTTGTATAAAACGCATAAATGTCCAGTTTTACTTTTGTAGCTTCGACACAAGCCTCTATATAACGTTTTAAATATTCGAGTTGTATTGGAGGTGGGCGTGTAAGTAAGTGGATGACGCCCATTTTTCTGACATACCTCAGTTTTAACATAGAATACTCAAATACAGAGCTTCAGTATTGTTACTTTAATATTAGCCTCTTTATATATTTTTCAATTTTGGGGTTGTATGGGAGGTGGGCGTGTAAGTGGGTGGATGACGCCCATTTTTCTAACACACCTTACTTTTGACATAGAATACTCAAATACCGAGTTTTAGTATTGTAACTTTAATATTAGCTTTTTTATAGAATTTTAAATTTTGGGGTTGTATGGGAGGTAGGCGTGGTTTTCATCCGATTTAGCCTTTTCTCGAACTTGATCTTAGTTTTTTTAAAAAAAAAGCTTAAATATTGAACTTCAGCACGATAGCTTCAAAATTACGGCCGCAATCGTGTTCACAGACAGACGTACAGACGTACAAACAGACGGACATGGCTAAATCAACTCAGGTGGTGATGCTGAGCAAGAATATATATACTTTTCTATACCTACCACGACTCCTTATGGGCGTTACACACGTCGTGACAAAATTAATATACCCCTTTACGCAGTACGCGTGGGGGTATAAAAATATCAACAAAACGGTTGAGAAATGCGTGAGAAAATGCTTCTTAATTATTTTCCTACGGCTATTTATATATAGATATTATTTATCGATTATTTTTTTACCAGATATATTATCCATAATTATTATTATTCTTACTATAACATAATTCCGTAAAATGTGAGTTAGGCATTTTTGTTTTCTTATTTATCGAAACTTCAAAAACTTTTTATATTTTTTTTTTTTCATATTAAAATGTTCAATTTTTCAAAAAAAAAAAAGGTTAAACTTATTTCGTCGTGCCTACCATGGTTTCCGTTTTTACTTTTAAGTATTTAAAATTAAATATGTGACTAACGCAGATTTCTAATTCAGCTGTTATATTAAAAGCGGTTCCGTCATTTTTGACAGGAAAGAACTAGTTTATTAATAAAAAATTAAAATTAACTACTGTTCATAACATTAATTATGCAGCAAAATTAATATAAGAATCAATAAAGCTATTAAAAGTCAAAAGATAACTGGCTATAATTTTAAAAATAAGTATTTTTTTGGCTATAAAAAAAATACTTAAAAAGGGAAATAAAATTTTTTTTGCTGATTTTTTCAAAAACCAATATGTTAATCGTGTTAACTGATAAGTTTGCACGCAAAATAAAAAACATACACAAATTTTTTTTCAAAAGCTTTTGCAGTTTTATTAAGAAACAATATAACGGCATATTTAGTACAGTGACTTCTAAAGGGTTAATGATCGAAATTTTCCTTGGTACAAGTTCAAATCAATCAATGATCTAAATTTGTTTGGATTATTGCAAATCGATACATCTATTAAACATGACACCATTTCAATCAAATACAAATTTATTATTAATCGATAGTTTTCGGACCAAATATAGGAATCAATCTGTTATCGATAAAATATAAAATCAATTAAAGATAACTATTTTTGCAATGAAAATAAAGCCAAATCAATCAATGATCTTTACTTTTTTTTTAACAGAAAAACATAATCATTTATCGATATATTTTAATCCTAAGCTTGTAAAAATCGACCATTACTATAGAATTTATTTTTAATGATTATTTTTCGACCATATATATGAATGAAGCATTTATCGTTTAAAAATTTAAATCAATTATAATTAACCCATAATTATCGGTGGAAAACAATCATTCAATAATCGATACTTTTCTTAATGAAAGAAAAAAATCAGCCCTTGTTCGATATTTGTTGTTTATATGTTAAAACCACAGAATATCTTTTAAATTTATTATTAATCGACAATTTTTTAATAAATAATATAAAGTTATCATTAACCGATAAAATAGTCAAAGACAAAACAATTATTGATCGATATTTTTTTGCAGAAAAATATAAATTAGAATCAATTAATGCTAGATTTATTTTCTATTGCAAGTAAAAATCAGTCCCCGATCGATATTTTCTCGATCATATCTTAAAACTAAACATATGTTTCAAACTTGTTACCTTTTGGATCAAAATAGAATTTTATTTTATAATCGTTTATTTTTCGACAAACAAAAGATGGCTTTTTAAAAGTTATGTTTTTGAAATGGAATAAAAAACAAAAGCTTTTCAATATCATTGCGCCAGAACTGAACTTCGTCACTGAAGACAATTTTTCGATAAAAATTTGGATCTTCATTCAATTTTTTAAAGGCCCTTATACCGAACAAGCGGCGTTGTGGTAGTTCACCCGGCTTGAGTTCTTTCACACGCTGTATTTTGTATGGTTTCATACGGAGAAATTTTGGAATTTTGGTAAGTTGAAACCAAACATCCACCTTTTATAGTTCATTATCTATTTATCGTCTTTATTTCGATTAAAAGCCTTTAATAAATCCTCAAAATCATAGCTCGTGACCTTAAAGGTTAAATCTTTTCAAGCAATACATTGAAAACATTCATAAATTTGTTTCAAGTTGAACTTAATTTTATTCATTTTCGATTATATGCAAACTCTAAAATATGGCAACGCTATTCGAGACATTTTGGTACTAAAGTATGCTCAAATCTGTGTCAACAATAGCGCAAATAATGGCAAGTGTACAACACCCGATAATATATTAGCAGCTAGAGCAATTTATAAGCAATAAATTATTGCTGTTTATTTATGTAGCAATGAAGCGAACACCAACAACAAACACACAAAAAATGGCCTTCAGTTCAATGTTGTTAATTTTCGATGAAAATTTTGAATAATGTATGTTTGAGCCAGATTTGAGCCAAAAATTATTACACGACAAAACAGAAAAATAAGCGTAATATGCTGATTACTTACATACAACAAGGACAAAATTTTAATGAGAACAACAAGAGCAAAATATGCGACAAAATAAAGCCAAACAGTAAATAAACATAAATTATGAACATGCTTTTTTGCTTGTTTTGTTGTCGTTCTATTGAAGCATTTGCTAAAATGGTCTAGTGTAGGCTATTCAGTTTGTATGCGTAGGTAAAGATTCATTAAAATTATCTACTGGCGAATCATTAAGGAAGAGCTCAGCTATAAAGCTTAACATATAATAGGTTTAATATGCTCAATGTTTTCAGAGAGAAAAAGGCGAGAGCAAACCACTGCAAATTATAGAAGGTTATATTAACCATAACCATAACCATAACCATAACCATAACCATAACCATAACCATAACCATAACCATAACCATAACCATAACCATAACCATAACCATAACCATAACCATAACCATAACCATAACCATAACCATAACCATAACCATAACCATAACCATAACCATAACCATAACCATAACCATAACCATAACCATAACCATAACCATAACCATAACCATAACCATAACCATAACCATAACCATAACCATAACCATAACCATAACCATAACCATAACCATAACCATAACCATAACCATAACCATAACCATAACCATAACCATTACCTTTACCTTTACCATTACCATTACCTTTACCTTTACCATTACCATTACCATTACTATTACCATTACCATAACCCTAACCATAACCATAACCATAACCATAACCATAACCATAACCATAACCATAACCATAACCATAACCATAACCATAACCATAACCATAACCATAACCATAACCATAACCATAACCATAACCATAACCATAACCATAACCATAACCATAACCATAACCATAACCATAACCATAACCATAACCATAACCATAACCATAACCATAACCATAACCATAACCATAACCATAACCATAACCATAACCATAACCATAACCATAACCATAACCATAACCATAACCATAACCATAACCATAACCATAACCATAACCATAACCATAACCATAACCATAACCATAACCATAACCATAACCATAACCATAACCATAACCATAACCATAACCATAACCATAACCATAACCATAACCATAACCATAACCATAACCATAACCATAACCATAACCATAACCATAACCATAACCATAACCATAACCATAACCATAACCATAACCATAACCATAACCATAACCATAACCATAACCATAACCATAACCATAACCATAACCATAACCATAACCATAACCATAACCATAACCATAACCATAACCATAACCATAACCATAACCATAACCATAACCATAACCATAACCATAACCATAACCATAACCATAACCATAACCATAACCATAACCATAACCATAACCATAACCATTACCATAACCATAACCATAACCATAACCATAACCATAACCATAACCATAACCATAACCATAACCATAACCATAACCATAACCATAACCATAACCATAACCATAACCATAACCATAACCATAACCATAACCATAACCATAACCATAACCATAACCATAACCATAACCATAACCATTACCATAACCATAACCATTACCATAACCATAACCATTACCATAACCATAACCATAACCATAACCATAACCATAACCATAACCATAACCATAACCATAACCATAACCATAACCATAACCATAACCATAACCATAACCATAACCATAACCATAACCATAACCATAACCATAACCATAACCATAACCATAACCATAACCCTAACCATAGCCATAGCCATTTACTAGATCGTCTCTTTTTCAACTGGGTGCTTTTTATGTGCTTTCAACTTTTTTCCCGCATTCCTTTAGCTAATGAAAATCCATGTTAATTTTCAATGATTATAATTTTTCATGTCCTTTTTGTTCCCAGCGCCACTTAGTCAGTTTGACAGCATTGCCGCAGTTCAAGAAATGCATGTGTATTTGAATTTATGTGCAATTGTATTAGCATTAAATTGTCTATCAGTGTATTGAATATTGTTTTAGCACCAACTGCTGCTGCTTTGTTGTATTCAGTGTATCTTTATGAGTGCTGCGTCTGTGTATGCGTGTGTGCCACAAAGCAGTCATCTATCTAGTTGCGCCTCCATGGAACCGTTAGTTAATGGACTACTATTAGTTCAGCCACATCAAGTTCTACAGCGTTAGCCACGTACAATAAACCGCCTTCACACACCGTCACCACGTTAAGCCGCCCACATAGCCGCGGTTGACTACTCACCAATTTTGTTGGCTAACCCGGCTTATTAGATTCTATTTTGGCTTGCTTTATACTGGCCCGATAATGGCGCAACTTTTGGGTTTTCATCACTTTGTGGTCCTCGGTGCGTTTGCGTGTCTACGAGTTGCTGACTATGTGTGGCTTGGCGCAGAGTACATGTGTCGCCTATGTGGCGGATAATGAAATTTAATGCTTTTGTATTTTCGCAAAAGTTTTGTCCAAAATTGTTTTTCGACGCTTTGCATTTCGGGCATTTATTTTGCTTATCCACGCTAGGGAACGACTACTGTGAACTCTGTACATAGCTGCTAGGGATACAAAACCGCTTCGGAAAGTAGCTAATTAGCTGTTTTAGCGCTATGAAATGAAAATGCGTTTGTGTTGTTATATTTTTCTATTTTGGGCCAAATACATTGCAATTCGCACTAAATAACATTTTGCGATAATTACGCTGTGCGACAAGAGCACACTTAGATACTTTCTTTATATATGGTTGAGGCTAGAATTTTGGGGTTAGTTGTGTTGTTTTTTTTTTTGTTTGGCAAACCAGATAGTGCGGAAATTTAGATACATCTTATTTGTAAATGTTAAGTTTGAATTGAACCCTGAATGGGTTAATTCTTTCTGTACAGTTTGTGCTAAAAGCTTAAATATTTTTGTACTTTATTCCTTTATCGAGAGTTTTTGGTAGAGTTTCAAGCCATGTTTGTGATTTCATTGAATGACAGCTGTTATCATTTATTAGTTGATCAAAGTTCTAGTTTTTTTAAAAATTTTGTTAATTTTTTTTTTCAAAATTAATATTTCGCTGCATGAAATGATTGTAAAAAATCCATTACTATTTTGATTTATGCTGGCCTAAAAAATGTTCAAACTCTCAAGATATATCCGTTCAGAATATTTTTAAATCTTAGTCAAACAAATTAAGTGTTAACAAAGAAAATCACTTGACCGCAACTGTCTTCTGCTAAATTCCATTCATTAACATCATTTGTCCTGGCTGCTGCTAAGAACTAACACTGCGCATCGACTTCCAATTTCCTGCATTGCAACGTTTTGCTAGTTTTTAGCATTGAAAACCTTTACAATCACTTCCGCACTAAGTTATACACACAAACATACGTACACACACACACACACACACATTGGTTCAAATATACCCACATAGAACAATAACAAGAAGTAACGGGCATTTATAGTGCTCTTGGCAGTATGGCAACATGGCCGACAATATGACGTACGTTGTAGTTGTAGCAAACGTTCAAAAGCACTTCTGTGTAATGCTGCACAAATAACTGCTGAGTGAGTGTAAAGAACCGTTTAAAAATAAATTGTCCATTAGCAGAAAAATGGCGTGCATAAGCGTTGCCAGAAGGAACAAAACAACAGAAGGCAAAACAAATAAGAACTGAAAAAGGAATAAAAACAAAAAAATATATATAATACAACAATTCTTAAACTATGCTATGCTTAAGTTATCTCAGCAATTTTTTATGTAGGTCAAGGATTTGATTATTAGAGTTTTCTGCTTGTCCGGAAGATATCTGTTATTTAATGCATCAGCCGACAGAAATTTATTCATTGTAGAATTTTAATAAGATTACTGACGGCAATAAAATGTCTGAAATTGAGTGCAAGTGAAATATTTATAATTCTAAATATTCAGATATATAAAAATGAATGTGAGTATGAGTATGAATTTGCAAATGAGTATGAGTATGAGTATGAGTATGAGTATGAGTATGAGTATGAGTATAAGTATGAGTATGAGTATGAGTATGAGTATGAGTATGAGTATGAGTATGAGTATGAGTATGAGTATGAGTATGAGTATGAGTATGAGTATGAGTATGAGTATGAGTATGAGTATGAGTATGAGTATGAGTATGAGTATGAGTATGAGTATGAGTATGAGTATGAGTATGAGTATGAGTATGAGTATGAGTATGAGTATGAGTATGAGTATGAGTATGAGTATGAGTATGAGTATGAGTATGAGTATGAGTATGAGTATGAGTATGAGTATGAGTATGAGTATGAGTATGAGTATGAGTATGAGTATGAGTATGAGTATGAGTATGAGTATGAGTATGAGTATGAGTATGAGTATGAGTATGAGTATGAGTATGAGTATGAGTATGAGTATGAGTATGAGTATGAATATGAATATGAATATGAATATGAATATGAATATGAATATGAATATGAATATGAATATGAATATGAATATGAATATGAATATGAATATGAATATGAATATGAATATGAATATGAATATGAATATGAATATGAATATGAATATGAATATGAATATGAATATGAATATGAATATGAATATGAATATGAATATGAATATGAATATGAATATGAATATGAATATGAATATGAATATGAATATGAATATGAATATGAATATGAATATGAATATGAATATGAATATGAATATGAATATGAATATGAATATGAATATGAATATGAATATGAATATGAATATGAATATGAATATGAATATGAATATGAATATGAATATGAATATGAATATGAATATGAATATGAATATGAATATGAATATGAATATGAATATGAATATGAATATGAATATGAATATGAATATGAATATGAATATGAATATGAATATGAATATGAATATGAATATGAATATGAATATGAATATGAATATGAATATGAATATGAATATGAATATGAATATGAATATGAATATGAATATGAATATGAATATGAATATGAATATGAATATGAATATGAATATGAATATGAATATGAATATGAATATGAATATGAATATGAATATGAATATGAATATGAATATGAATATGAATATGAATATGAATATGAATATGAATATGAATATGAATATGAATATGAATATGAATATGAATATGAATATGAATATGAATATGAATATGAATATGAATATGAATATGAATATGAATATGAATATGAATATGAATATGAATATGAATATGAATATGAATATGAATATGAATATGAATATGAATATGAATATGAATATGAATATGAATATGAATATGAATATGAATATGAATATGAATATGAATATGAATATGAATATGAATATGAATATGAATATGAATATGAATATGAATATGAATATGAATATGAATATGAATATGAATATGAATATGAATATGAATATGAATATGAATATGAATATGAATATGAATATGAATATGAATATGAATATGAATATGAATATGAATATGAATATGAATATGAATATGAATATGAATATGAATATGAATATGAATATGAATATGAATATGAATATGAATATGAATATGAATATGAATATGAATATGATTATGATTATGATTATGATTATGATTATGAATATGAATATGAATATTAATATGAATATGAATATGAATATGAATATGAATATGAATATGAATATGAATATGAATATGAATATGAATATGAATATGAATATGAATATGAAAGTGAAAATGAAAATTTAAATGAAAATGAAAATGAAAATTGAAACGAAAACGAAAATGATGATGATTATAAATATAATTATGAGTGCGAGTACAAGTTTAAGCATGACGATAGTTATAAATAACTTTTATTTCCTTCAGGAGAGAAATAATTTCATTATTATCCGCAGTCAGCAGCAATAAATTGAATAAATTAATCAACATTATTGATTAGCATTCAATCAGTTTTCATTACTTGTCATCAGCGCGTCGCACTTCAATTATTTGAACAATAATGTTAAGTAACCAAAAATGAAAATACATACATGCAATACACACACAATGAATATATAATTCAAATACATGTATTAAGCTTACATGCTCAACATGGACAGTGTTGAGGGGATTGTAAGAAGTGCTGTATGTCACATTAATTGAATTAGTATAGATAAGTATTTGCGCTATTTGTGTAGCTAAGATTTCGACGAACTAGATGTTCTCGTCTAAGCTAATCACCTTGGATTTGTGCGTTTGTATGTGTGTGTTTACAAATTATTATTGTCAATAGCACTCATTTACCTTGATTTTCAGGAATTACCTTAATTTGCCTGAGTGAATAAAGGATCACGTGTTTCAGTTGCATGAACCTTTGAGAGTCTCTAACATCCGGAGCAATGATTGGGAGCAGTTCAGGGCCAAAGGATAATGCATTATTGCCAAATCATAGAGTAACAAACAGTGCTGTAACGTGTAATTGATGCAGTGATTTTCAATTAAAATTTGTTGATGTTCATGACTGAGTAACATGCAAACATAGACTTGTTTAAGATAGAGCGAGTGAAATAAGCTGAACTGCTGCTGTGTGCTCAGCACGATATGTATGCGAAGGGCAAGCTAATTATTTACTTGAAGTAAGTTATTTTCATTTTTCATTTTTTTCATTATTAACAGAAGTTATGATGCTATGTGCCTGATGTGTGCATTAATAAAGTTATTACAGAGATATGCTTTTTAAGATGTGACGGACCAGCGTGAACATTCTTCAAATTTAACTTCAGAAATAACTTGAATTTTTGTCACTTAAAGCTATCTTAGGCTGCTGCTTAAACATCAAATGAATAAAAATCAACCTCAGTCCGAAGAGGTTTGAGCAAAAAAACAAAACTGATGAAGGCAGTCATTAAGAGCTAAATTTTAGATTAAAGCATGTTCATGCTTTACCTTTATTTAATTAGAATACGTGCAGAAAAGTTTATCAAGATACTGTGGAGCGTGTTCAATTTAATAAGAAGCTATCAAAAAAATGTTGTATAAAAACAAGTTTTTTTAGATTTATATCTATCTTCAATCAAAGCCTAAAGAGCATCCTCCATGGTAATAAATACAATTTTCAAGCATTTCATAGAACTTTCTGCTTGAGCTTGAGCAGGTTTGGTATTTTTTTTTTGTGTTTTTTTTTTATGCCCAACAACTTTGATTAGGTTTTAGCCTTCATTGAAGCTGTCGTTAGAAGATTTATTGCATTGAGCGAAAAAAATCTCATGGTGGATAAAATTGTTTACTATATTTTACGCACTGAACATAATTTGTTGTAGGCGCAGAGAGTAAAATACACACACACACACACACACACACACACACTGTTATATAGGCATAATTGTATGGGGCTTTGCTCAATGATACGTTAATAAATCATTATGAGCAATTAAGTATGTGCTATTTGCGATAGTATCTGTGTTGTTGTAGTTGTTGTTTTTGTTTTATTTTATGTTTGTGAGTGCATATCAATGTGTGCCAATTTGTTTATGCCAAATAATTTATAAATAACTACATATATTTTTATTTACTGTCATACACGACAAAAAAAAAAAATACAATAAACTGCTATTAAAAAAAAAAAAATTATAACACTATAATTTAGCAGTCTGTGGTGTGCGTTTTTGCCTTTCATTCATTAAGGATAAGGATGATTTGATGCATTTTTATTTTAGATTATTTTCACAAAAATTCATATAACTTTATTATTTCTTATACGAACTATTTAAAAAAAAAAAATTATATTGTAGAAATTAACTGCTGGAAAAATACTGTAAACCATCGATGGGCATGTGCGGATCTTTGTTTAATAAAGTGTGGCTCTTATTTTATTTCCCCGTTGTGTGCAATTTACCTGAAGATAACATTTTGAAAATCCAAAATACTGTATTTTTTTTTTTTATTTTAAGCGTTTGTTTCAATGTAGAATTTTTTAAACACATCTAAAAAACTAAAAAAAATATCATAAAAAAACATCAATATCTTTAATACGATTGCAAATTTATACAAATTTTTTATGCGGATTGAAATAACTTTTTCAGGCCTATAATTTGAGACAGTTATTTTCATCTATTAGTAAAGGGTGATTTTTTATGAGCTTGATAACTTTTTTTTTAAAAAAAACGCATAAAATTTAATTTAATTTAAATGTTGACCGCGGCTGCGTCTTAGGTGGTCCATTCGGAAAGTCCAATTTTGGGCAACTTTTTCGAGCATTTCGGCCGGAATAGCCCGAATTTCTTCGGAAATGTTGTCAAATGTTGTGAATCGTGTTGTTGTTGTCAGATGGGGCTACGTCAAGTCTAAAGTCTACAGAAATAAGCCAGCAACTATTCCAGCTTTGGAAGACAACATTTCCGAAGAAATTCGGGCTATTCCGGCCGAAATGCTCGAAAAAGTTGCCCAAAATTGGACTTTCCGAATGGACCACCTAAGACGCAGCCGCGGTCAACATTTAAATTAAATTATCTTCAAAAAGTAAATGTCATGGACCAATCTAACGTTTCAAATAAAGAACCGATGAGATTTTGCAAATTTTATGCATTTTTTTTAAAAAAAAAGTTATCAAGCTCTTAAAAAATCACCCTTTATATATACTGGCTATTGCGTTTCACTGTTGAATCCACAACAAAAATATGCGTATAACACTCTTATGAAAGTTGTGAACGATGTAACGGGAGGGATTTTTTTTTTTTGGACGCTCCCGGTGGAACTGGAAAAATTTTTTGCTCGCGTTGATTTTGGCAACGATACGCTCGCAGAATGATATTGCACTTGCACTTGCATTATTAGGAATTGCAGCTACGTTGTTGTAAGGCGGTCGAACTGCTCATTCAGCACTCAAGTCACCATTGAATATGCAAATCAATCAAAATCCAACATGCAACATTTCCAAGAACAGTGCGATGGCCAAAGTTTTGCAACAAAACAAACTGATCGTTTGGGATAAGTGTACCATGGCGCATAACAAGTCTTTAGAGCAGCGATGGGCACACACATACTATCACATTCTTTGATTGTGTGTAAAGCAGAGAAAACGAAGATCAAGTTTACGTATTTTCTCGTTATATTTTAAAAAATTCCGCAAAGAGATGTTATTTCAACAAATGCTGAAAAGCAACTGACTTGATTTGCTGCCAAAATAAATACAAAGCAACACCCGAATGCACGCAATTGTAAGCCACCCGAAGTAGCTTACACTGTTCATGTGTCGACGTCGCGCAAGCAGCATTTTGCTTCCAATCCCATGGGATAGGAAATTTAATTTGTGCCCTTCTCTGCTTTAGAGGCATTAGACAAAACAATGCAAGATTTAAGAAGCAATCAAAATCAGTTTGGTGGTGCGATGATTCTGTTGGCAGGTGATTTTCATCAAACATTGCCAGTGATTCCACGATCAACTCCAGCCGATGAACTTATATTCGAAGTCGTCCGTTTTGTGGAAACACGTCAAGAAACTCAAATTTACTGTGAACTTGCGTGTCGAGCTGCAGAACGATCAATCTGGAGAAGTATTTTCAAAACAATTGCTGGACATTGGCAGCGGCAAATCCCGGTTGACATTTCAACCGTTTTTATTCAAGTTCCCGTCGCTTTCTGACAGTTCACCGAATCAAAATCCGAACTCATCCGAAATGTTTTTCCAAACATTGCACAAAATTACAAAAATCATGATTGGTTGAGCGAACGTGCTATAGTGGCTGCGAAAAACATTGATGTCGATGAATTGAATTTTAAGATTCAATCTGAAATAGCTGTCGAATTGATGACGTACAAATCGGTGGATTCTGTTACTTCCCAAGATGATGGCGTCAACTATCCAACGAAGTTTTTAAACTCGCTGGAATTACCCGGATTACCGCCCCACAATCTCCAACTGAAAGTCGATTTGGTAATCATAATGTTACGAAACATAAACCAACCACGTCTTTACCCCCTTTACCACCCCCCCCCCCCCCCCCCTTGTATCCGTGCCTGGTGAAGACGTTTTGATACCACGGATCCCAATGATTTCGACCGACATGCCATTCGATTTTAAACGCTTTGCAGTTTCCGGTAAGGCTTGCATTTGCAATGAAATTAACAAGTCTCAAGGGCAGTGATTGCGTGTTCGAGGCATTAATCTTGAAAGTCCATGCTTCTCGCATGGTCAATTGTATGTCGCCTGTTCCAGTGTCAGAACACCATCAGCATTTTTTGCTCCAGATAACAAAACAAAAAATGTCGTGTGTCATAGAGCATTGCAATGAACGAAATTATGTTATCACAGCTAAGCAATCGAAAAAATATTAATTTTTTTTAATTGGTTACCTGACCAGAGATCTTTTAATCAAAATGTAAATAAAACACCATAACATTCATTGTACTTATTTTCAAATCAAATGTTAATCGAACATACTTCAAATCTATATGAATAAAAATTATCATTCAAAAAAAGTATTTTCCCCCTTTTTTACTATTTTTACACATTTGCAACAGCTTTCACAAATTTACAAAACAAACACAAATTCTTTCGACTCAAAAATTTGTGGCATTTTAATTGTTTATATTAGTTTATAATTCTTAAAAAAACATATTTTTCAAGAATTATTTTTAAAGCTTGATGCCAAATAATTTATGAAGCCAAACAGGTTGCTACAACAACAATGTTCTTTGCAGAACAAACCGAACAGACTAGACCATGGTTTCCAATTTTTTCTTCTAATATGTAATATCAATCCGCTACGACTTTGCAACAGAACAAAACTTTCAGTGAAAATAAAAATTGAAGGCAAAACAACGTTTGTCTGGTCAGCTAGTTGTATATAAAAATCAAAGTAAAACAAATTTCATCAAAAATAACAATTAGGCCGACTCGAAAAAAGTTAGGGAATAGCTAGACCCTATTACAGCCTCCTCCCCGCTAGTTTCGCCACTTAATTTATATACTTATATACCAAAAGCGTAAAGTTTTACATTTAGTAACCAATATTCATACAACCGATAACGACGGTCTGTATTAAAAAAAAAAAAAAAAAATTAAGAAATTTGCTTAAAATATTCATGGACTCATTTTAATAACCTCTTTAAAAACAATTTCGCGAAAAGATGTTTTTAAAAAGAAGATATCATCCGCCCACAGAAACACCTACCTCCAATACAACGCAATAATTCAAAACTACATAAATAAGCTCATAATAAACTTACAACAATAAAATTAAGAATATATGTATTTCAATATATGTATTAAAGATGTTTCCAAAAAATGGATGTCATCTGTCCACGGACACCTCCATCTCCAATATAACCCAAAAATTGATAACTCAATAAATAAGCTTCTGTTAAACCTACGGAGATAAAATTTTGTATTTATTTGTTTTTTACAATCCAAAGATGTTTTTTAAAAATTGACGTCATCCGCTCAATGACACGCCCACCTACCACCATGCAACCCAAAAATTGAAAACTGCATAAATAAGCGTGTGTTTGTCTTACAGAGACAAAATTTGGTACGTATTTCTTTTATAATAAAACTAACATTTTTTTGAAAAATGGGCGTCAACCACCCACGGACACGCCTAACTCCCATACAACCCATATAGTAATTGAAACCTGCTTAAATAAGTTTATATTTGTCCTACAGAGATAAAATTTGGTCTGTAAGTATCTATTTTATATCTAAAATAAGATGTGTTAAAAAATTGGGCGTAATTCATCCACGAACACGCCCACCTCCCATACAACCCACAATGCCGAAACGTTTATTAAGGCATTAACATGTGAGCTACAGAAATAAAACTTAGTATTTGTAAATTTCTCATCAAAATTGCAATGTAATATTTTCAATACTATTACACTATGGAACAAATTCTGGTTAGCAAAAGTTAGGTCGATTCTGAGAATGAGGGGTGAAAATAGAGGCTTAATTAGAAGACCCGTATCGTGGCGTCTGTTTGTTTATGTTAGTTCGAATTTTTTCTTAATCGACCTTCGAACTTTGCCGTCAAATGCAAAATTAAAAGTTTAGACCTTTTTCGAAAGTTCCTGCCTCCTCTAGTCGTATTTAAACATTATTTTTTTTTTAAATTAAAATTATCGGTGAAATAAGCTTTGTATATTATATGTTGGTATTTTATGTTTCGCAACTTAAGGATTTTGGGAAGTTATACCTACATTTAATTTTCAGTTGATGAGGTCTTGTAATTTTTTTACTTTCTACTTACTACTTAGATGGCTCTTACAACCGTTGGTCGGTTTTGGCCTCGTCTAAGAATTTTCGCCAGCCTCTTTTGTCGTGTGCTTGCTGGCGCCAGTTGGAAATTCCAAGCGTTGTCAGGTTATCCAATGCCTGGTCTTTCCAACGGAGATGCGGTCTTCCTCGTCTGCGTTGGCCACCGCTGGGTACCGAATCCAATATTTTTTTCGCTGGAGCTTCGTCGTTCATTCTCTCGACATGACCTAGCCAGCGAAGCCGCTCTATTTTAATACGCTTGACTATATCGATGTCGGCATATAGCTCATACAGCTCGTGGTTCCACGTGGTTCCACATTTTTTACTTTCACTTCTACGAAAAGTCCCACTATCGAGTTCTCAAACGAGTTCGCTTGCAAATTCATAGCGAAGCCGACTATTTAAAAAGGAAATTTATTTAAAATTAACTTATTGCTTTTATGCAAGCTATTCTTTTTATGTTTTTTAAAAATTGAGTCCGCGATGGCAAACTCGTTTCGAATTCGAATTGAATTCGAGTTCTTTATGTGGTTTATTGGGTTAATTCACTACAGCAGAGTGAGGTGAATGAACCCTTCATATTAACATTTCATGTTTATAAGAAGGGTTAGAGTTCATTACTGAGTTCAATTATTTTAATGTATTTCAAATTAAAAAAATTCTACTCGAAACTGTCAGAGTCAATAAAAAAATTATAAGAAATAAAGACTCTTCGCCTGCTTCATTCCAACAATGAAAATTTGTTATTTTGCATAAGTAAATATTAACATAATTTTTGTTCCAGCTGCCAATAATCATTTTATTTTTAATAATAATAATTTACAAATTAACACAACCTTGCGGAAATGTAGCACCTTTATTGAAAGCATTTGTTTTTTGATACCTCAAGCGTTTTTACACCTTTAAACTGAAAGTCAAGGCTGCAAAACTGTCAAACTTTGTATGTTATTCTGTTGATATCGTGCTTGAAATTTCAATGAAATGTAATTAATTTTTAATATTTGTGTGTGTGTGTATAAGTGAAGCGTCTGTTAATGTGCACAGTAAACAATAACAACAAAAACAGCCAACAACAATAAAAGTCAACAACAATAACTGACATTTTAGGCTGTTTCTGACATAAAAGAAAATTAAAAAATAAAATTCATATAAAATGTAAAATTTTTGCAAATTCATTGCTGTGTAACATGCCAACATGTTGCTTAATTTAAGCGTCAAATAAATAACTACGATTTGTTGTACGTGCAAAGAGCTTCATAAGCAGACTTAAGTCAACATAAGCTGGTAGAGTTTTTTTTTTTACAGACATGTTTTTTTGAAGTTGAGTTTAAAATAAAAATTAATTTTAATAATTAAAAGTGTTCACGCTAGCGGGCTATTTTTAATTAATGCTGTTACAGCGTTGCAATTAATTGGCTTTTATCATATATTTTTTCAAAGTTTTTAATAGAAAATACATACAATTAATTTTTTCAATGTTAAAATTATCACACACTTCACCTATCTTTTATTTAAAAAAAAAAACTTTTTCCTGTTGTTCATTTTTTAACGCAAATCAATTCATGCGAGTACCATTTTTTGTGAAAACCACTTTGTGTGGTTCAATTATTTGCTTGAGCTCTTAAGAACCATATTGCTTAAATACTGAATTTTTTTGTTTTCATTTTCTGACACTGAGCAGAGCACATTAACCCCAAAATTGTTGAGTTTTATTTAGTAGAGGTAGATGGGTTTTTTTTAAGCACTTCAGTTTTCTTGCCACTTTGTTTTTGGGCAGAGTGCAATTCAATTTCGTTAAAGAAATTTCTACTCTGGTCGGTAGTAAAAATCAATGAATTGATATTATTTTTGCGTAACCTTTTTGATTGTATGTGTGTGTTTGTTGTTTTTTTTTTATCCTGAACAATTTTTATTTACTCACCAGTTTTCATTCATTTTGTGTATTTCATTCATGGTTTTTTAGCTTTTTGGCGTTGAATTGCCAAAACGATTAAGAGTTAACCTAAGAAAAAAAAAAAAAATGCTGTAAAGATGCCGAAATAAAAGTGAAGCACACTTGTTTTTGAGCAGAATTTTTTTTCTAAAGAGGCCGAATTTAACCTGAATGGCAATACTTGAGAAAAGGCAGAAACCAAGGATTAACAAATGCCAACGCTTTACTTAAGCTTCTTGTAAAGCGAGTGAATTCATGTGGAATCAATAACTCGGAAATTGTATAAAGCGAGTTTTTATCTTTTTAGTGTTTATGCAGTTTTTTTTTTTATTTTCTGAAAGCTTTCTATATATTTATTTTATTAGCGAATAGAAAACACTGAATTTTTTTGCATGTGGAAAAGTTATTGTGAAGCATATATTTGGAAAGGACTGTTAAGAATTGCTTTCTTATTGTATCAGAATATATCTCATATTGACAGAAGTAAGATTTTATGGCGAAGCAGTTTTATGATTTATGTTTACGGGTAAGCAATATTCTAGTTGCAGATAGCACGCAATATTAAGCAAATCAGCTTTACTTTCAATGATATTTTCTCTTTAAATCTTCCTGCTAAAACATTTCGTCAGTTTTCTTCTTTTAAAAATTTTATTAAACACACACGATTTCACTGAATGGCTTGAAATTGCTTTGGGTGAAAAAAAAAAAAATTGATTCATACCTTATCTCAATATTAATGCGTCACCATGGCAGCCATCAGTTTAAATATTGTCTAAAAAGTATCTGCTTGTTCAACACAAATATCTCAACAGCGACAACAAGCACATTCAAAATAAATAATTCAGTAAGAAAAAATCTTATTTAATTTCCAAGATTTACAATACATAAAAGCAACGTCATATTTTCTCCAAGGATACACAGCTTTAAGTGTTCAAGATTCAAGTGTCAAAATGCGATTAAATACTTGTACAACAGCTCGATACATTATTTCAAGACACACATAAAACCAAAAAGTTACCTTATCAAATGTCAGAAGTATGCACGTGTTTAGCGTTAAACGTTTAACTTGTGAAAAATAATGCTTTTGGAATCGGTCTGATGAGTTAAGCTATCAAACTTGAGCAGCAACAATAAATTAAAGATTTCGACAAAATATAAAACTTTTCCCTTATCTCAGAATTTCCAAGCAATTTAACAATAGAGAGTGGAAAATAATATTTCATTTAACAACATTGTGAATTCTAATTTATTGCTTGTCCTCCTTTATTAAAATATTTTGTATCAATATTAGAAACACGTGTTCTTGCAAAAATAAGGCAAAAAACACCGGCTCGTGTTTTATAATAACCTTTCGTTAACATCACCAAACCATGTCAACTAACCACTGAGCAACGACCTTCAATGTTGCTTGTCAACAGCAGCATGTTGAGAGACAGATGAGGTGGTGTTCGGTATACGGAAAGGTGTCTATGTTGCAGAAAACGTAAGAAATGTAAGTTAATGCGAATAGATTGTGAATAATTAGAAGCAAATTCAGTATATTTTATTGATAGGCAACGCAACATTAAATAAAAATAATATTTCATGCAAATTTTAAATACAAAATATACAAATAAAAATATATAAGATGCTATGTCAAAGATATAAGGCAAGTAAGACACAAGATACAAAAGAATCAATGTGCAAGATATGAAAGATACAAAATAAAAGAGATTTAAAGTAAGAAAGATACAAAATAAGAAATATAAAAAGTAAGAGAGATAAAAAGTAAAAGGTACGGATGATACAAGATACAAGATACAAGATACAAGATACAAGATACAAGATACAAGATACAAGATACAAGATACAAGATACAAGATACAAGATACAAGATACAAGATACAAGATACAAGATACAAGATACAAGATACAAGATACAAGATACAAGATACAAGATACAAGATACAAGATACAAGATACAAGATACAAGATACAAGATACAAGATACAAGATACAAGATACAAGATACAAGATACAAGATACAAGATACAAGATACAAGATACAAGATACAAGATACAAGATACAAGATACAAGATACAAGATACAAGATACAAGATACAAGATACAAGATACAAGATACAAGATACAAGATACAAGATACAAGATACAAGATACAAGATACAAGATACAAGATACAAGATACAAGATACAAGATACAAGATACAAGATACAAGATACAAGATACAAGATACAAGATACAAGATACAAGATACAAGATACAAGATACAAGATACAAGATACAAGATACAAGATACAAGATACAAGATACAAGATACAAGATACAAGATACAAGATACAAGATACAAGATACAAGATACAAGATACAAGATACAAGATACAAGATACAAGATACAAGATACAAGATACAAGATACAAGATACAAGATACAAGATACAAGATACAAGATACAAGATACAAGATACAAGATACAAGATACAAGATACAAGATACAAGATACAAGATACAAGATACAAGATACAAGATACAAGATACAAGATACAAGATACAAGATACAAGATACAAGATACAAGATACAAGATACAAGATACAAGATACAAGATACAAGATACAAGATACAAGATACAAGATACAAGATACAAGATACAAGATACAAGATACAAGATACAAGATACAAGATACAAGATACAAGATACAAGATACAAGATACAAGATACAAGATACAAGATACAAGATACAAGATACAAGATACAAGATACAAGATACAAGATACAAGATACAAGATACAAGATACAAGATACAAGATACAAGATACAAGATACAAGATACAAGATACAAGATACAAGATACAAGATACAAGATACAAGATACAAGATACAAGATACAAGATACAAGATACAAGATACAAGATACAAGATACAAGATACAAGATACAAGATACAAGATACAAGATACAAGATACAAGATACAAGATACAAGATACAAGATACAAGATACAAGATACAAGATACAAGATACAAGATACAAGATACAAGATACAAGATACAAGATACAAGATACAAGATACAAGATACAAGATACAAGATACAAGATACAAGATACAAGATACAAGATACAAGATACAAGATACAAGATACAAGATACAAGATACAAGATACAAGATACAAGATACAAGATACAAGATACAAGATAAAAGATACAAGATACAAGATACAAGATAGAAGATACAAGATACAAGATACAAGATACAAGAAACAAGATACAAGATACAAGATACAAGATACAAGATACAAGATACAAGATACAAGATAAAAGATACAAGATACAAGATACAAGATAGAAGATACAAGATACAAGATACAAGATACAAGAAACAAGATACAAGATACAAGATACAAGATACAAGATACAAGATACAAGATACAAGATACAAGATACAAGATACAAGATACAAGATACAAGATACAAGATACAAGATACAAGATACAAGATACAAGATACAAGATACAAGATACAAGATACAAGATACAAGATACAAGACACAGTTTAATGTAATTTTATTTAATTTTATTTAATTTTATTTAATTTTATTTAATTTAACTTAATTTAATTTAATTTTATTTAATTTTATTTAATTTTATTTAATTTTATTTAATTTTATTTAATTTTATTTAATTTTATTTAATTTTATTTAATTTTATTTAATTTTATTTAATTTTATTTAATTTTATTTAATTTTATTTAATTTTATTTAATTTTATTTAATTTTATTTAATTTTATTTAATTTTATTTAATTTTATTAAATTTTATTTAATTTTATTTAATTTTATTTAATTTTATTTAATTTTATTTAATTTTATTTAATTTTATTTAATTTGATTTAATTTTAATTTATTTTTAATTTTATTTGAATTTTAATTAATTTTATTTAATTTTATTTAATTTTATTTAATTTTATTTAATTTAATTTAATTTTATTTAATTTTATTTAATTTTATTTAATTTTATTTAATTTTATTTAATTTTATTTAATTTTATTTAATTTTATTTAATTTTATTAAATTTTATTTAATTTTATTTAATTTTATTTAATTTTATTTAATTTTATTTAATTTTATTTAATTTTATTTAATTTTATTTTATTTTATTTAATTTTATTTAATTTTATTTAATTTTATTTAATTTTATTAAATTTTATTTAATTTTATTTAATTTTATTTAATTTTATTTAATTTTATTTAATCTTATTTAGATTTATTTAATTTTATTTCATTTTATTTAATGTTATTTAATTTAGTTTCATTTTATTTAATTTTATTTAATTTTTTTAATTTTATTTAATTTTATTTAATTTTATTTAATTTTATTTAATATTATTTAATTTTATTTAATTTTATTTAATTTTATTTAATTTTATTAAATTTTATTTAATTTTATTTAATTTGATTTAATTTTATTTAATTTTATTTAATTTTATTTAATTTTATTTACTTTTATTTAATTTTATTTAATTTTATTTAATTTTATTTAATTTTATTTAATTTTATTTAATTTTATTTAATTTTATTTAATTTTATTTAATTTTATTTAATTTTATTTAATTTTATTTAATTTTTTAAATTTTATTGAATTTTATTTAATTTTATTTAATATTATTTAATTTAATTTAATTTTATTTAATTGTTTTTAATATTATTTAATTTTTTTTATTTTTATTTAATTTTATTTAATTTTACTGAATTTTGATTAATTTTATTTAATTTTATTTAATTTTATTTAGTTTTATTTAATTTTATTTAATTTTATTTAATTTTATTTAATTGTATATAATTTTATTTAATTTTATTTAATTATATTTAATTTTATTTAATTTTATATAATTTTATTTAATTGTTTTTAATTTTATTTAATTGTTTTAATTTTATTTAATTTTATTTAATTTTATTGAATTTTATTTAATTTTATTTAATTTTATTTAATTTTATTTAATTTTATTTAATTTTATTTAATTTTATTTAATTTTATTTAATTTTATTTAATTTTATTTAATTTTATTTAATTTTATTTAATTTTATTTAATTTTATTTAATTTTATTTAATTTTATTTAATTTTATTTAATTTTATTTAATTTTATTTAATTTTATTTAATTTTATTTAATTTTATTTAATTTTATTTAATTTTATTTAATTTTATTTAATTTAATTTAATTTTATTTAATTTTATTTAATTGTATATAATTTTATTTAATTTTATTTAATAATATTTAATTTTATTTCATTTTATATAATTTTATTTAATTGTTTTTAATTTTATTTAATGTTTTTTATTTTATTTAATTTTATTTAAAACTGGTTAATGTTTATTTAATTTTATTTAATTTTATTTAATCTTATTTAATTTTATTTAATATTATATAATTTTATTTAATGTTGTTTCAATTTTTATTTTAATTTATTGAAATTTAATTTTAGTTAATTTTTTTTAATTTTATTAAAATTGTTTTATTTTATTTAATTTTAGTAAATTTTGTTTAAATTTATTTAATTTAATTTAATTGTGTTTATTTTTTTATAATTTTGTATTATTATTATTTTTATACCCTAAACCTGAAAGGTCGGGGTATATTAACTTAGTGCAAACGTTTGTAACGCATAGAACGAAGCGAGTGCGGTATAGAAAATCATATATATTCTTGATCAGCATCACCTCGTGAGTCGAGCTATTCATGTCCGTCCGTCCGTCTGTGTGGTGTCCGTAAACACAGGATAAGAAGAAGGAGTAGAGATAATTGGATGAAACCTGGTACACATGATTACATGAACCTAAGGATCTGCACTATTGAATATTTTTGGAATCTGCTCACGGACACGCCTACCTCCAATACAACGCAAAAATTTAAAACTGCATAACTCAGCTCATAATTAGCCAACAACAACAAAATTCTGCATATTTGTATGTTATATAAAAATAAAGATGTTTGTGAAAAATTGAGATCATCCGCTCACGGACACGTCCACCTCCCATACAACCCAAAAATTGAAAACACAAATTATAAGAGTCTGCTTAACTCACAGAGATAAAATTTTTTATGTATGTTTTTTTAAACAAAAAAAAAGCGATCATTCGCCCACGGACACGCCTACCTCCCATACAACGCAAAAATTGACAAATGGATATTTAAGCTAATAATTAGCTTTCAACAATAAAATTTGGTGGTTATGTGTTTTATATCAACACAAAGATGTGTTCAAAAAATGGGTGTCATCCGCTCTCGGACACGCTCACATCACATACAACCCAAACATTGAAAACGGAATAAATAAGCCTCTGTTTAACCTTCAGAGATAAAATTTGGCAGGTACGTTACTTATGACAAACCAAATATGGTTTTGAAAAATGGACGTCATCCGCCTACGGACACGCCTACCACCCATACAACCCAAAAAGTTTAAAACTCAATAATAAGGTTATGTTTGTCATAGAGAGATGAAAATTGGTATGTACGTATTTTATTTCAAAACTAAGGTGTGTTCAAAAATTGGGAGTGATCCATCCATGAACACTCCGACCTCCCATAGCTAAAGCACAATAAAAGCATTAACTGTGAGCTACAGGAATATAATTTGGTATGTCTAAATTTTTCATCAACATTTAAATGCATATAAAATATAGGCTTCATCCGCCCACGGACACGCCCATTTTCAATAATATTTTTTTTTTAAGAAGTAGGTTTAGCGTATTTCATAGTCGGCCTAGACCGACTTTAGACTTTCTTTACTTGTTATTATTATTATTATTATTATTATTATTATTATTATTATTATTATTATTATTATTATTATTATTATTATTATTATTATTATTATTATTATTATTATTATTATTATTATTATTATTATTATTAGTATTAGTATTATTATTATTATTATTATTATTATTATTATTATTATTATTATTATTAATATTATTACTATAATTATAATTATTTTTATTATTATTATTATTATTATTATTATTATTATTATTATTATAATTATTTTTATTATTTTTATTATTATTTTTATTATTATTATTATTATTATTATTAGTATTATTATTACTAATATTTTTACTTTAATTTTTATTATTATTAAAATTAATATTATTACTATAATTATAATTATTTTCATTATTATTATTATTATTATTATAATTATTATTATTATTATTATTATTATTATTATTATTATTATTATTATTATTATTATTATTATTATTATTATTATTATTATGATTATTATTATTATTATTATTATTATTATTATTATTATTATTATTATTATTATTATTATTATTATTATTATTATTATTATTATAATGATTATTATTATTTTAGTTCCTTCAAATTCGATTTTAACTCGTGCAAATAACAATTTTTGAAGGTACGATTAAATTAGTTTAAAATTTTATCGTAAAATTGAAAATATCAAAATGAAAAAAATTTAAAAATTTTTTTAAGTTTCAATAAATAACAAAACAAACACTGCCTAAAAATGTGCTATGAAATTTAAAAAAAAACAAGCGTTCCGCACTCACATTTTATAATTTTTTTCACATTTTTTTTATTATAATTTTACTTCTTAATTGTTACTTCTTATTTCTTACTTCTTACTTCTTACTTCTTACTTCTTACTTCTTACTTCTTACTTCTTACTTCTTACTTCTTACTTCTTACTTCTTACTTCTTACTTCTTACTTCTTACTTCTTACTTCTTACTTCTTACTTCTTACTTCTTACTTCTTACTTCTTACTTCTTACTTCTTACTTCTTACTTCTTACTTCTTACTTCTTACTTCTTACTTCTTACTTCTTACTTCTTACTTCTTACTTCTTACTTCTTACTTCTTACTTCTTACTTCTTACTTCTTACTTCTTACTTCTTACTTCTTACTTCTTACTTCTTACTTCTTACTTCTTACTTCTTACTTCTTACTTCTTACTTCTTACTTCTTACTTCTTACTTCTTACTTCTTACTTCTTACTTCTTACTTCTTACTTCTTACTTCTTACTTCTTACTTCTTACTTCTTACTTCTTACTTCTTACTTCTTACTTCTTACTTCTTACTTCTTACTTCTTACTTCTTACTTCTTACTTCTTACTTCTTACTTCTTACTTCTTACTTCTTACTTCTTACTTCTTACTTCTTACTTCTTACTTCTTACTTCTTACTTCTTACTTCTTACTTCTTACTTCTTAATTCTTACTTCTTACTTCTTACTTCTTACTTCTTACTTCTTACTTCTTACTTCTTACTTCTTACTTCTTACTTCTTACTTCTTACTTCTTACTTCTTACTTCTTACTTCTTACTTCTTACTTCTTACTTCTAACTTCTTACTTCTTACTTCTTACTTCTTACTTCTTACTTCTTACTTCTTACTTCTTACTTCTTACTTCTTACTTCTTACTTCTTACTTCTTACTTCTTACTTCTTACTTCTTACTTCTTACTTCTTACTTCTTACTTCTTACTTCTTACTTCTTACTTCTTACTTCTTACTTCTTACTTCTTACTTCTTACTTCTTACTTCTTACTTCTTACTTCTTACTTCTTACTTCTTACTTCTTACTTCTTACTTCTTACTTCTTACTTCTTACTTCTTACTTCTTACTTCTTACTTCTTACTTCTTACTTCTTACTTCTTACTTCTTACTTCTTACTTCTTACTTCTTACTTCTTACTTCTTACTTCTTACTTCTTACTTCTTACTTCTTACTTCTTACTTCTTACTTCTTACTTCTTACTTCTTACTTCTTACTTCTTACTTCTTACTTCTTACTTCTTACTTCTTACTTCTTACTTCTTACTTCTTACTTCTTACTTCTTACTTCTTACTTCTTACTTCTTACTTCTTACTTCTTACTTCTTACTTCTTACTTCTTACTTCTTACTTCTTACTTCTTACTTCTTACTTCTTACTTCTTACTTCTTACTTCTTACTTCTTACTTCTTACTTCTTACTTCTTACTTCTTACTTCTTACTTCTTACTTCTTACTTCTTACTTCTTACTTCTTACTTCTTACTTCTTACTTCTTACTTCTTACTTCTTACTTCTTACTTCTTACTTCTTACTTCTTACTTCTTACTTCTTACTTCTTACTTCTTACTTCTTACTTCTTACTTCTTACTTCTTACTTCTTACTTCTTACTTCTTACTTCTTACTTCTTACTTCTTACTTCTTACTTCTTACTTCTTACTTCTTACTTCTTACTTCTTACTTCTTACTTCTTACTTCTTACTTCTTACTTCTTACTTCTTATTTATTTATAGCATTAATTTGCGACATCGAATATTAAAATATTAGGAATCGATAAAAATATGAATTATCTAGAGAAAATAAGTTGGAACATGTGTTCAATAAGTTTCTGTCCACATGGATTGCATTAAAGAAGAATTTGATACTGACACTTTGAATTTACGAGACAGTCGTTAATATTTTTTTCTGTCTGCCTAGTGTACGTGCTTTAATTAATCGTCTTCCTTTGTCCAGAGTCTGGCTGCTAACGTAGTGTATTTCGATGAAAGTGCGTCGAACGTCTTAGAAGTTCGGTTGTTATTTGACCGCATTTGCTTTGGGGGCAATTAATTAACTGTTGACGGTTTTCTGCCATAAATTTTATCTATGTTGAGTTGCCATTAAATGTGTTTATTAAATGGTCCAACAAAAAGCTTCTCTTTGTCGATGCCAAATCAATTTGTCACCTCCCCCCCCCCCCCCCCAAAAAAAAATATTCTTCATTGCTCACAGCTCTTGAAATCTTTCGAGATATGTACTTATAAAGAAATGAAAATTAATGGAAATGGTTAAGAATTATGATTTAATTTTCTGAATTTGAGGTTTTATTGATCCTTGCTAATTTATTTGTATCCTATTTAGGCCTCGGGAAGTTTAGAATTCTTAGTTGATGAGAATTTTCGATTTAATGCTGAACACATAATTGTTCCTTAGAGAACAACTTTTTGGTTCAACTCCATTCAAATAAAGGCAAAACATTTATTTAGGTTATGTGAAAGTATTAAGAAGTGCCGCAAGACTGTTTGTAGCGAACCCTTTTTTGAGTACTGTTTTATTGTTTTAGACATTAAACCCGGAACTTTATAAACTTTTTTTGGCACGAGTTTCTTTTCAAGCATCCTTGAATGTGAGCTTATTTTGTTTTATGTAAAAATTTATTGTTCTTTAATTTTTGTTCTTATTTCCTTGAAATTATTTGTCAAGCTGCCCTATGATAAAAATATTTTAATTATGATTTATGTTAATAAGGGCTTAGGTGCCTTTAACTTTTTATACAAACGAACTTTAAATTCAACAGCTTTAATTATCAATAATTATTTATATGTAGAAAACAAAATTCTCTTCGAAACTCAACGCATTAAAACTAAACTGAAAATTTAATTAAATTGTGAACTAGTTTTTACCTTTTTTAAAGTTCTTTTTTTAAAAAACGTAAAATTTGTTTGTTTTATTTGAGCTTTCTTAGAGCTGTTGTGTTGATTTTTTCATTTGCTTAAATTGTTTAAGAATTTTGTGTCAATTTGTAAAAATAACACTGTACAACAAAACTGAAGTTTTTAAAAATCCCAAGAGGTTTCACAACGGTTTCCTAAGGTTTTGGGTTCGCTGAATCCGAATCTTAAGTCAGAATTTTCGGGTCACCCTAGGTTTCCGAGCTACAGGGGAGGCAGAACCCTAACCTCTACTGTTAATGAAATCAATATGACCGACCCCCATTACTTTTTCAAGAGGAACATTTTTTGCCTTGGAACCCATCTCCTCCGACACCTCCGTATGGGGGCTACCATACAAATTTTGTGATTTTCATATATTTTTTATATGAATTTTTTTATTTAAACAATAATCTCGACAAATTTTCTGTTTGCCTATTTATAATTATGTAGAATTCTAAACATTAAATTAAATGAATACCAAAAATAAATAGTAATAAAATATATTAAAAATAAAAATAATATTAATTTCAAGCAAATTTTTTTTATTCCAATAAATAAATATTAATACAATTTGGTTTTTTTAAATACAATTTTCATATTAAAATATATATAAAAATCATAAAATTTGTATGGAAGCCCCAATACGGAGGGGTCGGAGGAGATGGGTTCCAAGGCAAAAAATGTTCCTCTTGAAAAAGTAATGGTGGTCGGTCATATTGATTTCATTAACAGTAGAGGTTAGGGTTCTGCCTCCCCTGTAGCTCGAAAACCTAGGGTGACCCGAAAATTCTGACTTCAGATTCGGATTTAGCAAGCCCAAATCCTTCAGAAACCGTTGAGAAACCCCTTGGGATATCTTGAGTGTTGTACCGTGTAATTTTTAGCAACGATATTTAGTAAATATTTATTCCTTTGTAGTTATTTTAAGTGATTCAGTCATAAAACAACAGTTCAAAGGTTTTATTATGCAAGCATATAAGTTACACCTCAACGCACACAAGCAAAAGCTTTGTAAGGATAGCACTATGTTGTGGTTTTTGTGTAGATTTTATCTTTGTCGTAACACGGATATGTTGTAAGTGCCACTCATTATTAACCCTCACCAGCAGCAACAGCGACATCAGTCAGCGTTTATCTTTTACCAGGAATCAAGCAATAAAGGACATTTCTGTAGTAGTGATGGTTGTCGTGCTACATGCTGCTATCTTAGCATTAACGATGCGATTTTGTTGGTTTGTTGTTGTGTCCAAAACATGCCATAAGTCTGAGTGACATCACTTTGTTTAAGTTTTATTTCTCTCATATACGTATTATGATATTATTATGCTGTCATTAAGGTTAGTACTGTAGTCAGTATTAATCAGAGTTATTTGCGTGGGACTGCTTGCAAAAGTTTTATATGAAAAAAAAAAAACACTCTGAAATTATTGAAGTGTCCATAACCATATCAATGATGACTGATTTTGATGTTCTGCATATATTTCATGTTTATGGGGGAAAGCAAGAATATGTTGATGAATTTATATGAGGCATTTTTCTTAAAGTGTGAAGTTTTTCCGAAAATATTTACAAAAAGTTGGGTTCATTCTGGTTGAAATTACAAAGTCTCATAACCCTTAAAACCAGTGAATATACCTGAGATACCGATAGACTCAAAGAAAACTGTCTATGAGGGCTTTTAAAAGCAAAATAAGGCTCTAGTGGGAGTGACCAGCAGTTTTTTTAGCAGTCTGGTTTCAGAGAGGGCGGTGGTAGCCTATCACCTCTTCGGCAGCCGAAAGCATAAACTGGAATATGTGCGTCTACTGTCCGCATATATCGTCGATCAGAGGAGTGCTGTCTTGAAGCAAGAGTGAGAGTCGAGTACCGAGGACCGTCCGTTTTGACTGCAGCTTGTCGACTTCTAGCTTTCTATGTGTAAGATTGCAAGCATTCTTAGCTGCACACAGACATGTGCGGTTCTTGGCTGCAACAAGATTATGATCCGAGTCTATGTTTGCACCGTGGATCATACGTACTTCTTATTCACTGGAAGAGTGCCTTCCGTCGATCAAAACGTGATCAATTTAGTTGCATGTTTTTTAATCAGGGGACAACCAGGTGGCCTTATGAATATTGAGATGCTTGAATCAGTGATACTAACGACCATGTTTAGTACTGCGGTAAAGTCAATCAACCTCATTCCGTTGTCAGATGTGTTGGATCGAACATGTTTTCCTTGCCCACTTTGGCGTTGAAATCAAGCACGATTTGTATGTCAGTTCGGGGCAGTTCTCGTATGGATCTTCAAGGCGCTCTTATAAACTTTCTTTGGTCTCGTCATCTTTTTCTACTGTCGGTGCACATATTAGGCTTATGTTAAAAAATTTAACCTTGAAGCGGATTATGGCAAGTCGTTCGTTCACAGGAGTAATTCGCAAGACATGATGCCATATTCTCTTGCCAACTACAAATCCGCATCCAAACTCGTATTCTCCGCATGACCACTATAGTAAATACAGAGAAAGCTTGCTCACATCCAGATTACAGGGTGCTTGCCGTGAGCAACACTGTCACTTTTATCACATTTCAGCTTTATATCATTCCAAGATATCAATCAGTGGCACCATTCCAATTTAATTCTTTATTATACCCTAAACCTGAAAGGTCAGGATATATTAATTTAGTGCAAACGTTTGTAACGCATAGAACGAAGCGAGTCTGGTATAGAAAAGTAAGTATATTCTTGATCAGAGTCACCTCCTGAGTCGATCTATCCATGTCCGTCCGTCTATCCGTCTGTGTGTTTTCCGTATACACAGGATAAAAAGTAGGAAGTCGATATAATTACATGTAACTCGGCACACATAGTCATATGAACCTAAGAATCTGTGCTGTTGAGTATTTTTGGAATCCGCCCACGGACACGCCTACCTCTCATACAACACAAACATTGAAAACGGCATAAATGAGCTCAAAATTATCCTACAGCAATAAAATTAGGTAAGTAGATATTTTTTACCAAAACCATATTTTCATCGAAAAATGGATGTCATCCGACCACGGACATGCCCACCTCCCATACAACCCAAAAATTTAAAACTTAATAAATAAGCTCATGTTTAACGTGCAGCGATAAAATCTATGAAGTATGTATTTTATTTAAAAAAAAATACGTTATCGAAGAATGGGTTTCATCTGCCAACGGACACGCCCACCTCCCATACAACCAAAAATTAAAAACTTCATAAATAAGCTCATGTTTAACGTACAGAGATTGTATTCGGTACGTTTGTATTTTATATCAAAACAAAGATGTCGTCAAAAAATGGATATCATCCACACACGGACACGCCCACCTACCAAACTACCCTTAAATTGAAAAGTCAATAAATAAGCTTATGTTTAATGTACAGAGATAAAATTTGGTACGCATGTTTTCTATAACAAACCAAAGATGATTGTGAAAAATGGAAGTCATTTGCCCACGGACACGCCCACTTCCCATACAATCCAAAAATTTAAAACTCAATAAATAAGTCTATGTTTAATCTGCTGAGATAAAATTTGGTATGTATGCATTTGATACCAAAACTAAGATTCATTCAAAAATTGGGCGTAATCCGTCCACGAACACGCCTACCTCCTCCCCATACAACCGAAATATTTATGAATTTCTGTTCATTTTTTATCAAAATTGAAATGCATATAAAATATGGGCTTCATCCACTCACAGACACGCCCATTTTCAATACTATTTTGAAAAAATAGGTTTAGGGTATTTTATAGTCGGGCTAGACCGACTTAAGACTTTCTTTAATATAATTTTTCTCATTATTTTTGTTCGGTTCATTGAAATTTTTTTTTATGTCATGGGCAACCTTTGTCCACAACCTTTGCTTGGTGGCCAAAGGGGCCCGCCGATGAACATAGCCGTCAGAATAGCGTGTGCTTGTTTGCAGTTTCCAGGAGACACCTGGTGTAGGTTAGAGTTGACTTTAGACAATATTGACGTAAATAATACTGACCTTGCCAAGTTGAGGCAGTCAGACAAGTTGCCATGTCAAGACCGCACCCCCTTGATTTCCAAACTACACATTTTTAGTAAAGAAAACAGTCTGGATCACTTCGTCTTGTTAAATTTTGATTCTTCAAATAATCTATGAATTTCTTGCTTCATACTTTGAGCCATTGTCCTATATTCGAATGGAATATCTGTCATAAGGATTGAATTTCTATAGGCTAGGACGATAAGATAATATAAGAGGATGTCAATATAACCTTCAGAATTTATTATTCCAACAGTATTGCTTAAATGTTTAACACCAGAAATATTAAAGCAGTCCCAGAAAAGAGTTTTGCCTACTCCAAACTTTAGAGCAAGAATAACATCTCCATCGATAAGAGTTTTTGATGCCTTTTTTTCACACATACCAAATTCCATTTGACCCACGCATGCTCATCTTACTCCCATCAGTCCAAATAATCTGAGTTCACTTATCAATTGTCAACTTTCATGCTATTGTGCAAATTTAAACAGCAATACACGAAGAAGCGTAGTTTTGTAAGGTAAAAACATTTTATTTTTTGTCATTTTGAAGTTTTTTTTGTCCTAACGGCAAAATTTTATAAAAATAATGAGAAAAATAAATACTATGTAATTTCTTTAAATTTCGGTTTTATAACAAGGTTTGATGTATGCAAATATTTCTTCAAATTAATATCAGGTTTCTTCATATTCACTATCATAATATTTTGAGTCCTTGATTTCACTCAATAATAATCAAACAAAACAGTCAAGTGATAAAAGATATGTTTCTGAAAGCTAACCTGATTTTAAAAATTAATATTGAATTCATATGAAAGAAATCGTACTCGAAAATGTAGGCACCAATTTATAATGACAAATTTCTTTAGTATCTCATTTTCATCATAATTTCAAACAAATTATACAATAACATTTCTATTATTTTGAAAATCATGGCAAATTATCTAGAGCATGAAGCTTGTCTTTCTTGCATATGAATGAGAAAAATATTTTCAAATTTAATGTTTCGAGTTTGCATACCACTCCTTCGATTCCCGGCTGCAGAAATTGTCAAAAAAATAAACTAAATTCTATGCAAATTAAACACTACAAATGTTAATATCAAACTTGAAAATACTCAACCGACTCTGACCCACAATTGGTTGAACTAATTTGCGCCAGTGTTGCCAATTTTATAATAATATGAATTGTTGTTTTTGCAGTCTTGCAATTTAATTTATTTTTCTACATAATTTATTTACATTTTAAGCAAAGCATAATAAATCTTGTGTTCTTGAAATTGCTTAACAAATTTCACTCAAAAACATTAGCACAAACATTGAAACACTTAAGCAGCACACATGCATACTTGCACATTGACATAAACACAGACACAAACACACTTCAACTGACACTCATCAAGTTGACTTAATTGACATTTGCGAAAGACTTTAGTTTGCATACGAAAAATTCATGCTATGCAGTCAGTGTTGCTGCAAACGGCTGCCTTTGCTGCCAAAATATTTCATCAGGCACATGAATAATAACAGTAGTAACAACAACAACAACAACAACAACAACAACGAAATTAGTGACAACGCCATATTTTGTGTTAGACAAAATGAAGCATGTCCTGAGGCAAACATATACCCACATATATGCACTTGAGTCCTTGTGTGTCGATTGTATGCTTGTGTCTGTTAGTAATTTACTAGTACAGCTTTTAACTTAACTAGCAGTGAGTGTAAAAATATAAATATTTACACATATTTGAAATATGTATGCATGCATGTATGTCTATATAAATGTAGCCAATTCACTTTGTCCTGAACATACATGTGCAAATCAACTCATGTCGCAGAGCTAACATCAAAATAATATGCCTCAAGCAGCTGCAAAACTTGAAAACTCAGCAAGGTAGCAAGTGAACAAAAAAAGTGTAGCAGAAAACGTAGCAGTTGTTGAATCGAAAGATTGTAGTAGAGATAAAACAAATAATATATGTGTGAACGAGTAAATTATTCACATGTGTCTGTGTGTTGCTGATGTGGCAAAAATATGTCTTTGATTGTTTTTTTACTGTTCGACATACAGAGAGAAAACAAAATTTAATAAAAGATATGAATAGAAATAATATGATGCAGACAAATCAAATTGACAAAAATTGCCAGAAATTGTCAAGATATGAATTTAATTATAAAGACCACTAGTAAAAAAGAGTGCTGTACGATACTGACAATATGTATCCTTATCGTATACTGAAGAATTTCTCAAGATTGAAAGAAATATGAAAACCATCACAAATCGATGATTTCTGCTATAAAAATTGTATACAACAGTTTGCTTAGAAGCTAAATACTAACAACTTGCTTGCATAATACTTGAATAATACTTGTATAAGTGAATGTCGAACTTTAAAGAAATTAACGTAATAATTTCAGAACTTCCATTCAAAACATGAAGAAAAAAATTGTTTGTTCAAAACAAACATGAAAGATAATATTTTATACAAGTAATTATATATCAAGTTCTTTTAAGGGGGGACATGACATTGGCCGTTTTTTTTTAATCATATTTGTATTTTGTATTTTAGTAATTTTGTTAAGTTTTTAAATATTCTTAAAATTTTAAGAAAAAAAATTTCATGGAAAAAATTACTACGGGTTCAAAAGTTACAGCCGGATTAGTGAGAGAGCATTTTTATTTGTCTTTGCATTTTTCTTTGTTCACAAACTTTGAACGCGTTTATTGCGTTCGGCACAAGCGGTTTAATTTTTTTACGAAATTTTTTTTTATTTTTTTCAACTTGATTCGCTTTCGTATGACACGAGCTTTTTTTAAATTGTTTTTCTATTTTTATGAATTTTTAAAGTCATTATTTTTTTCGAAAAAAACTCACTTTCAAATTTGTAACATCACCAAAAATTGAAAACAAAATTTTTTATAAATAGTCATACGCTCCTGTCATACGATAACCAATTTTGTTAAGATTTAAACAAGTCATTTTTTTCCAGATCGGACAATTTTTGCGACTCCCAGCGCTGCAACCAAGAGGCTCCGTTTTTTCCTCTGCCGCCAGTTTGGAGCTCTATAAAACCATGTTGGAGTCAAAAATATATATTTTTTGAATTTGTTTTTTCTTGTTTAGGTAGGTATGTATGTATTTTATATTAAACCACAAATGTCTTCGAAAAATTGATGTCATCCGCCCACGGACACGTACACCTCCCATACAACACAAAAATTAAAAACTCAATAAATTAGCTAATGTTTAACGTAAAAAAATTAAAAAAAACGTAAGTATTTTATATCAAAACAATGATGTATTCGAAAAATGGGTGTCATCCGCACACAGACACGCCCACCTAGCATACAACACATATATAGAAAACTCAATAAATAAGCTTATGTTTAATCCACAGAGATAAAATTTTGTATGCATGTTTTTTCTAACAAACCGAAGACGATTTTGAAAAATGGACGTCATTTGCCCACGAACACGCCCACTTACCATACAACCCAAATAGTGAACACTCTATAATTAAGCTTATGTTTAACCTGTGGTGACCGTGGCATGCAGGTTAAGTGTGTGGCTTAGCATGTTCCGAGACCGAGTTCGATCTCCAGTCGCGGCGAAAAGTTTTTTCAATAAAAAATTTTTTTTTGAGCGGTCTTTGACCTCTCTGCAGTCAATGGCAAACCTCTGAGAGTAAATAATGCCATGTTAAGCTTCTTGAGAACATGAACTTTAGCCGTTCGGAGTCGGCATAAAACATGTAGGTTCAGTTCTCGGTCAATTGTGTGCAAAAAATTTAATAACACACACAACACAATTGATCATAAGAACCTCGGTCAAAGTTCTTTCAAGAACTGAAATGGCCAATTTTTTATTTTTTTTTTTTTAACCTACAGAGATAAAATTTGCTAGGTTTGTATTTTATATAATTGTTTTATAAATTCTTGCAAATTTTTCATCAAAATTTAAATGCATATAAAATATGGGCTTCATCCCCTCATGGACACGCCCATTATCAATACTATTATTGTATTTAGAAAAAGTAAGTTTAGGGTATTGCATAGTAGGGCTAGTCTGACTTTAGACTTTCTTTACTTTTCTAATCAATGTTTCTGTGGCCGGGAACCCAAATAACGGTTATTTCAGATATTTATTACAGCTGGATAAAGAAAGTGTTTGATCGTATAAACGTGATAGATTAAAGTGTGGCACTTTGATTTTTTATGGGGAACAATATCAGTTCTGTCTTGCTAGGATTCACTCCTAGACCCCACTCCTAGAGCAGTCCAGTGACTGAGTTTATCTAAAGCTCCCTCCATAATCTCGCAGAGAAAAATTCCTGATACTAGAACGACCACGGTATATGCCACTATCTAGATACAACTATTGTTTAGAAGATTCAGCATTCCATTCATAGCTATAAGGCAAAGATGAGGAGAAATCACCCCTCCTTGAGGTGTTCTTCTATTTACGTATCTTGTAAGTTGGCTGCTATCAATATCCGCCTAGATAACTCTTGTACTGAGCATCGAGACAATCCAGTCCTTCACAGCTGGTTCCACGCCCACCTCGGCAAGTGAATCACGGATGGTATCTATGTGGATGTTGTTGAAAGCATGTTCAACATGTACATTGTTTGAAATGTAGAAATCTCTCAATGGAAGTTTTAACCACATGCACAGACGTCTTCGTTGATCTTCTTTTGAGGTAGGGTAGGGTATTCTGGGCCTTGGATATTGATGTTCTATCGAGTATGTTTCTAAGATGAACGTTAAAAATAATCTACAGTGATTTAAGCACGAATAATAGTAAAATACTGGGTATTAAGTCAAAACCGATACGATATGGTCAAATCTGGTCAAAACCGATACGTCACCCCGTCTACTAATTTTTAAAATAAATATTACTTCGACTCTTTTCCAGCTCCTTGAAATGTTGGCATATACAGTTTGTACATATTTTCAGGAGCAAGGCTGTTACTACTTCTTTCATTTTGTGAAGCATTACTGTAGTAAGCCAGCAAACAATATCTTCCTACCCATATTATAAGAACAAGCAACCTTAAAGGCAACCTGCATAGCCTTCACTTGGACCTCAACAAACAAATTAGGTTCAACCGCTGTTGATATCTAAGCGTAGGCTCTTCTAAAAAATTTTTTACGAGGTAGAAGACCCATCTCAACTAGTACGTTTTGGATTACAAAATGCATGTTTAAATCGAAAAGGATCCAGCTGTGCTCCGAGAAGAAATATTAACTGGATACTCTCCAATAAATCACGCTTAAGGTTTCGTTGTCAGAAAGATGTTGTTAAATCTAACACCTCCTTCCAACCACTACAATTGTCTGAGCTTGGGAAGGTAAAGGTCGGTACCAGAGAACAACTTGAGTGCATTCAAGTGGCGTTTTGAATCTGTCGTCAAAATACGAGCTACGAATATGCCTTCTGCATTAAAATTAATGCGCAAAGACATGCACCAATCGCTGTGGTACGAATGCCGTAGAGTACGAGCGATGGCGAATACGAATGCCTGCGAAACACGAATGTCCGATGAAGCCAGACATTCGCAACATTCGCCAAAAGCAACGAATATTCATGCTTTTATGTTTATTCGCAGCAGGAAAAAAATTTTAACTGCAGTCTGCAGCAGCGCTCACCAGCGCCAAACTCTTTCCACTCTTTTACAACAACTTTGATAGTTGTAATTCGCCGAATTCAGTGTTCAGCTTCACTCATATTTCTTATTGTTTTATTGTTGTAATTGCGCACTGTCGATCGATGCTTGTTGTTTTTTTTTGTTTGTTCAATAATTTAAACTTGTCGAACCAACATTCGTGTTGTTGTTTCTATCCTTTTTATTGTTAGAATATACGAACACATGATTTTAGCTTTTGCACAGTCGCTGGCGTTGTGTGGTTTTTGTATATTTTTTGTTGTTGGTACTTGCGTACTGTGCCACGTATCCAACGATTTATTAGCTGCGTTCGATTCGCCAGTGCTCAACTCGCTTGTGAAAAGAACGTCTACTCATTTTGCTTTTATTTTCTCATTAGTTGGCAACGCTTTTATTATGACGACCATATCAATAAATACATTAAAACTTATCCCGTACACCAACCAAGTGAAAAAATAAGAACTTGGCAACGCAACTTTACTCAACTCAACAGGTAGTTGACTTTCTCTATGCTCAACAAGCTGGAGACTTTGTTGTTGTTTTCTCATACAAATTTTGAAATAAGCGACAATAAGCGAGTATAGGCTGGCGAATCGAACGCAGCTATTGTTGGTTTTGGCTTTTTGTTGTAATTGTTGTTGAAAGCATAAAAAACACAGCGCACAACAAAACGCCAGAAAAAAAAAACCAAAATAAAATTCCACTCTAGCTCGAGTTCAGCAGCAAACACTCGAGCTTCCAGCGAATCATTCGAATGTCAGCATTGTCTGGATGCTGCCTTTGTATCGATTTGCAGTCGTCACACACTGTGCTAAGCAGTAATCGTTGTTTACGAACTCGAATGGTATGCATGCATGTTTTTTTTTGTGCGATTGTGGCTGACGACGATTGTTATTCGAGTGGCAAAAAATGGCGAATGGTCTCATGTAGTTCTCTGGTCGGTACACTCTCCCTATTAAATATATTGAGATGAGAGTTAATAGATAACTCAACTAAAGGCTCACCTATATTGTTGTTACATGAGCTGCACCATGAGCTGAGTGTGTCTTGCATTGGCGTCAAAACCCAGTAGAAGTGTGTTGCTTGGTTTTTTTGCCTGGCCTGGTATTTGACTCTACCAGGCGGAGCGTCCTTATCGTGTGCCATTAACAGCGCGACCTCTTAGAGGTTGGACCTTGCAATATCAAGACTGTCAAGTGGTAGTTCTTGGTTTATCTGCATTTCTGTTGTAGAAAATGTTAAAAACACTGTAACTGAACCCCTTAACGGTGGCATCTCTGATCCATGTTTCCAGGATGTCGATATCATCCTCCCCCATGAGAATGGTCAGATGGTTTTGAATTTTCTTCGAGCTCTACAGATTAATCTGGAAGTAGGTAGTTGTTGGATTGGTATTTGAGCAGACTATTCAAGGCTCAACGTATCTAGAATTTCATCCACACATTCACCCGCAGTTGCGATATATCTCTCAAAATTTTTGAGCTTGTCACACCGTATGTTTAACTTAAGGCTGTTGTTGTCCACGAGCTCCCAGACTGTTCTTCTGAGGGTTCACTTTTTGTATGATAACTCAGTCGTGCATGATGATGTTAGAATTGTTGAGTTAAAACATATTCTGTTTGCCTATCCTTCTCCACAGGCATCTTGGGCAACCAGATGCGAGCGCGAGGCATCCTACGCTGGGATAAGTTCTATAATAAAGCCATTCAAGGCGTTCTTAACTTAGAGATGCATTCACTCAGGAATTCCTTGGAAAACTGGTGCTGGCACTGGATCACCCTGAATCCTCTCTCAAAGTCTTAATGGACTTAAAAGAAAGGAGAAAACCGCACTTGCTGGTAAAAGGGTGCTCTAATACTTTTTTCAACAACTAGGCCTCGATATTTCCCTACGCCCCTGAGATCCGCCATTATCCGCTGGAGTTTGCATCGACTATTGCAACCTGCAGGTGGTCTAACCTCAGCTCCGGTGGCTGATTGATGTCTAATACTGGTACTGGTACTGGTACTGGTACTGGTACTGGTACTGGTACTGGTACTGGTACTGGTACTGGTACTGGTACTGGTACTGGTACTGGTACTGGTACTGGTACTGGTACTGGTACTGGTACTGGTACTGGTACTGGTACTGGTACTGGTACTGGTACTGGTACTGGTACTGGTACTGGTACTGGTACTGGTACTGGTACTGGTACTGGTACTGGTACTGGTACTGGTACTGGTACTGGTACTGGTACTGGTACTGGTACTGGTACTGGTACTGGTACTGGTACTGGTACTGGTACTGGTACTGGTACTGGTACTGGTACTGGTACTGGTACTGGTACTGGTACTGGTACTGGTACTGGTACTGGTACTGGTACTGGTACTGGTACTGGTACTGGTACTGGTACTGGTACTGGTACTGGTACTGGTACTGGTACTGGTACTGGTACTGGTACTGGTACTGGTACTGGTACTGGTACTGGTACTGGTACTGGTACTGGTACTGGTACTGGTACTGGTACTGGTACTGGTACTGGTACTGGTACTGGTACTGGTACTGGTACTGGTACTGGTACTGGTACTGGTACTGGTACTGGTACTGGTACTGGTACTGGTACTGGTACTGGTACTGGTACTGGTACTGGTACTGGTACTGGTACTGGTACTGGTACTGGTACTGGTACTGGTACTGGTACTGGATGTATTGTTTGGGGAACAAATTTTAGGTGTTTTTTAAAAATCGATCTTCCTCCTTGACATGATTTCAACCTTTCTGATGATCTGATGCCATACAAACAAGGATGTATAAACAAGATTCACACCAAATTTCAAGTTAATCGGTTCTTTAGAACTTGAGAAATCACTTCAGACGAAAACCGCGTTTGGAGTAAAAAATTTTGATATTAAAAATTCTTTTTATTTTTTTTTTATTGTTAAAATATCTTAATATATAAAAGACAAGCGTTCTGCTCTGTGCTCTATATCGTAAAACATGCTCAGCCTGCACCAGAACCTGTTGTAAAATTATCCATTTGAAATGTTTGCACGTACAGTATTGTTTAAAACCTGTTCAGCCTGAACCAAAACCTGTTCTAAAATTATCTATTTGAAATCTTTGTACTTACTGTACTTTTTAGAACCTGTTCAGCCTGGACCAGAACCTGTTCCTAAATTATGTATTGGAAATCTTTGTACTTGAAGACTATCGTCATTTTCCTCAACTACTATACATCAAACATCATTTCTTGCTGTTACAGTGCTTTTTAATTAACAGAACCGTAACCTATTCGGTCTGCATAAACTGAACAGCAATTATTACATTCAGTGACGTGTGGTGTCAATTTGAACTGCTAGAACTAAATCACAATGTTCGGTCTTCTGATCCAAGTTTAAACGATTGTCTACAAAAGTTAGGAATCGGAGATCTTACGGATGATCACAGCTTGCCTGAAATATCATATAAATTTCCGATCATTTTGTTTGTAAAGGTTTGCTTATTAAACTGTTCAATGGCTTGCCTAAAATAATCGTGGACAATGTTTTTGAGCTTATATTCCAATCATTTAAGCAATAAAAAGATTAAATCCCTCTGATTTTTACATGACTTGCTTTGCTTTCGGCAGGCTGTCTAATATAATGGACAAAACCACGATAACGTTGTATTATAATATTTTAATTCATTTAATTATAAAAACAAAATAATACTTTGCACACCAATCCCAATAATCACTTCTTTTTTGCAAAATTTATTAACACACGATATAAAAAAATTGAAGGCTTCTGTTGGGCATAAAATCGAATATCTAACTAAGTTAAACCTTATATATCTCCTTAAAATTATTTTTGTCATGTTGGCACAACTTCATTTCATAGTACCAACTTATTTGATTTTAGAAAAGACGTTGGAAAATAAAAAAATTTTTTTTTTCCAATATAAAATGTCCAATATAATGGACAAATCCATTGAAAGGGTTAAATAGAGTTTTGGCGATACTTTGAGTCCGAATAACATCAACCGTTATTCCAAAATTGCTATCCTGTGCCCAAAAAATTCCGATGTGAACGAAGTCAACGAGCAAGTTCTAAATATTTTAGTTGGTGACACAGAGAGAGATCTGAGCACGGATTAAATTGAAGACAGTGATGATAACGATAAACAAAATTATCCTGCCGAGTTTTTGAATGAATTTTATCCTTCACGAATGCCACTGCATAAGTTAAACCTCGAAAATGGAAGTATTATAATACTTCTTCGAAATTTCAATACCAAAAGAGATATCTGTAATGGAAGGTGGTTAGTTTTGAAAAACCTGAAACTTAATTAATCATGGCACAGGAATTTACAGGCACTGGCCAACATTAGGTGGTTAGTTTTGAAAAACCTAAAAACTTAATTAATCATCACACAGGTATTGACAGGCGCACTGGCGAACATGAAATAGTTTTCATACCTACAATTGATTTGGCCCCGACAAACACAGATTTGCCTTCCACTCTCCGGAAGCAACAATTTCCAGTTAAACTGACATTTTCAATGACCATAAATAAATTGCAAGGTTAAATATTGCAAAAAGTAGGAGTTTTTCTAAAAGAACTGGTATTTAGTCATGGGCAGTTTTAGCGGGCTGATAATGTAAAACTATGCATTAAAGATGGCAAGGGACAAGGTTAATTGGTTAAAAGTCTAAGATTTTTTTACTAGAAATGTTGTATATAAAGAAGTTTTATCAAAATAATTTAATAAACATATTTTCAAATAAAAACCTTTGTAGCTATATAAATCCAATAAATTTTTGTCCCATTTTGTACTCTAAATGGTTCCTTCCCGTCGTAGGACGGGCTTTTACACTAGTCAATTAATATTTTATAAACAAATGGCTGCTTAAAACATTAATTGTTCTTTTTTATCGAATTTTAAGACCCACCCAAAATTTTAACTCCTAAACAGGATTACCGCCTTAAGAGATTCACATAATGTTGATATTCTTACTGTTTAATTTCATAAAAAAAAAATTGCAAAAAAAATTTCTCATCAAACTTTTGTACAGTACAAGTACTAATTTTCTTAAGAACTCGATAAAAGTTAATGAAAGAAAATTTGATATTATTTTAATTTTGTACACTTGATCTATGTATTGGGTACGGGTGTCATCATTTATGCGCTCAATTAACTAATGCAACCTTTTGACTTAATAATTTAAACCAATTAAAAAACCATTTTTTTCCGTTTCCCTACACAGCACCATTTAAAAAAAAAACACATTTTTTTCTTATCACCAACACGAACACGCCGAAACAAAAGAGGTTCCCCGGAGTATCTTTCGCTCCTTATTAAGTATTCATAGAAAGAATAATTTTGACCTTAATTTTCGCACTCCAGGCAACAATGCTGCGACAAATATAATAAAAACAAAAAAAAAAAAAAACCTCACGACGCTGAATAGACGTCAAACGTCTAAAAGTTGTTAATATTTGAACAGAATATTTAAAGTAATAACAGCGGTACTTCTTTTTTTTCTGTCTCTTTATGTGCTACTACTAAAAGTGTTGCCGTTGGCAATTTAAGGCACAAAGCAAGGATGTCACTTGGGAAGCATACACTTGGATAAAATGGCATAAGAAAAGCAAGCAGATGAAGAAGAAGAAAGAAACGTTAAAGAAGCAAAGCAGAAAACAAACACACTTGAGCCAAAGCACACAAGCATCTAGCTCAAAATTGAAAGATTTTTCTGCCCTCACTTGCTCCTAACGATTTAAATTATTTAGCTTATAATACAGTGTAAAATATAAAATAAAAAAAAAAATGAGAAAAAATAGTAAAAATTGTATTAAGCTCAGGCTGTTCATTGAACAGCTTTTCTTAAGCTATTAAAGTTTGTCTTTGTGCTTTTTAAGTGTTTAGTCTAGCTTCCACTTTGGTGGCCAAACTCTATGTTTTCCCCCCTTTACAACATTTTAATCTGCTTCAAATAACAGCTCACTTCCGCTGCCATTTTAAAACAAAATCATTAAAACTTGTTAACATAGCTAAGAAACAACAAAAAAATTTTGAAAAAAAGGCAAAAAGTTGTTGAAAAACTTGGCTACTTTTTTTACGTAGCTAGTTGATTTTTTTTTTTTTTCAATTATTTTTTGTCTTTGTTTTGTAGCTCTTTCATTGCCACAATCTTTTGTGAGTCTTTTTCGCTACTGCTGCTGCTGTTGCCGCGATGACTCGAAGGACCTTGCAAAGAGTCAATTAACCGCAGCACTTCAATTTAAAAGGATTTTAATTAGAGACTGCAACACATCACCAACGGAGACACCAATGATGAGGGTGTTGCACTTGAGTAGCTAGCCAGCAACATCACTAGCAGCAGCTACTAAAAAAATATAAAAAACAAATACAACAAAAATAGTTGAATTGTAAAAAAACAGCTGCTGTTGCTGCTGCTTAACGCTTAGAAGAAAACAAAAATTGCCAACAAAAGGGAATCTATAAGATTGTATTGTGATGTGCTGTGTAGCCTCTAAATGGTGTGAGGATAATAGTTGCTGTCTCTAAGCGAGACAAAAACAAATAAAGTAATGAAAATTTCTTAATTCGATGCGCAGATAACATTATTTTCTGTTGCTATTTTCTGTTGCTAAAAAGAAAAAAAAAAATGTTCCACTTAAAACTAGCTCATGTTCAAGTTGATACCTATCGTCAACTTGAAAGTTCCTAACAAAACTTTGAACCATTTGTGTCGATAGCTTTTAAGAGTTTAAACTTAAACGTACATTTGTCAACACTTATGTCAAGCAGTTCAGCAGTTAAAGTAAATACTTTTTGTAAAGCTACAGTACTTAAGCTCATATGAAATAAGAAAAAAAAGTATGATACCTTGAAAAAGTACTAACTTTGGAAGCAGCTATTGTATTGTTAAATTTTAAGCACGTTTGGAAATCATTTCCAATCAAAAGCAAGCCCAATTAATTAAAGCTTAAAACAAAGCTTAAAAGAAGCTTATTTAGGTGTAGTACGTAGGTGTAGTAGCTTGTAGGTGTAGTAACTACGCCAATAGGTGTAGTTTTTATTCACCCCTATCATGAATTATTTTTCTCTCGGTTTTGGAAAAGGGAGTTTTACTTTTGAAAAGAGCAGGTAAAGACATCACAGTTGTTTTTTTTTACACTCATCAATATTAACAGTTGGTGAACAAGTTAGCATTAAAAATTTTCATAAAGTTTTTATACTTTATCTTTAGAACAGAAACTCTCTTTTCCAATTCAAAGGGAAAAATTTTTCATGATTAGGCTGATTGTTGTCTTCCAGAGAACAACTTGAGTGCATTCAAATGGTGTTTTAAATGTCTCGTTAAAATACGAGCTACGTATGTGCCTTCTGCATTAAAATTAATGCGCAAAGATATGTACCCATCGTTCTGGTACGAATGCCGTAGAGTACAAGCGATGACGAATACGAATGCCTGCGAAACACGAATGTCCGACGAAGCCAGACATATTATTTTTAAAAGTTTTTTTAAGTTAACTGATAAGACTTAAATACAAAAAAGAAAAAAATAAAATCTATTCATAGATGGCGGAGATATTTGCTTCAGAATTTAGAACATTAAAATTTGAGACAGTTTTTTTCTCTCTCTTGGCATTTGGTTCAAACACACGCTAAATAACTAACAACAATATTAAGAAAATTCATTAAAAATACTTTTGGTTAAAACTTTGTTGTAATTTTTATCACATTTGAAAGAAAACTTAACAAACTTTTAGAAAAAATTAGAAAAATTGAAAAACCGTTAAAATCCGACCAAAATATTCACATGGAAAGTCAAATTTTTTAATTCAAAACACATTTTTTTACTAATTTTACAATTGACGAATGCATAAAACTAAATTTTTTTAAAAAATTGTTACTTTTAAAAAAAATTCAAATTCGACTAACTCAAAAACTCTCCTCCAACCAAATTTCATATTAATCAAAAAGCGGGTTTTTTCTAAAAAATTTAATTTCTATCTTAGAAGGTTGGGAACCCCCTTTATCAGATATATCATTTATATATACATTCTGCACATCTGATCAACATAACCTTTCGAATGATATAAGCGTTCGACAAACGAGAACGAGATAGGCCAAAAATAAATAAAATATATGAAAAACAACAGCAAAAGCGGGATGTCTCGAAAACGGGGCGAGATAGGCCAAAAATAACTCATTTTTACGGAGTTCTAAGCGGGATGGTATTATCGAGACGAGAGATAGAGAGGTCGATAGAGAGGTAGATAGGTAGATAGAGAGGTCGTACTATACCAACATATTGCACCGAAATTATTTAAAAAAACAGAAAAAGCGGGATGTCTCGAAAAAGGAGCGAGGTAGGCCAAAAATTACCAATTTTTACGGGGTTCTAAGCGGGATAAAAGGCGTTACACTATATCAAAATTTTGCACCAAAAATATTAAAAAAACAATTTTAAAAAACGGGATGGGCCACAAATAATCACTTTTTTACCTAGAGTTCAAAAAACTATGAAAAGCAGCAGCAAACACTCGAGCTTCCAGCGAATCATTCGAATGTCAGCATTGTCTGAATGCTGCCTTTGTATCGATTAGCATTCGTCACACACTGTGCTAAGCAGCAATTGTTGTTTACGAAGTCGAGTGGTATGCATGCATTTTTATACCCTAATCCTGAAAGGTCAGGGTATATTAACTTTGTGCAAACGTTTGTAACGCATAGAACGAAGCGACTGCGGTATAGAAAAGTATATATATTCTTGATCAGCGTCACCACGTGAGTCCAGCTTTCCATGTCCGTCCGTCCGTCTGTCCGTCTGTCCGTCTGTGTGTTGTCCGTATACACAGGATAAGAAGAATGAGTTGAGATAATTGGAAGAAACTTAGTAGACATGGTCACATAAGCCCAAAGATCTGCACTATTAAATATTTTTGGAATCCGCCCACGGACACGCCTACCCCCCATACAACGCAAAAATTGAAAACTGCATAACTCAGCTCAAAATTAACCTACAACAATAAACTTTGGTATGTATGTGTTTTGTATCAACACAAAGATGTCTTCGAAAAATGGGTGTCATCCGCTCACGGACACGCCCACCTCCCATACAACCAAAATATTGAAAACGCAATAATAAGTCTCTGTTTAACCTACAGAGCTAAAATATGGCAAATATGTTTTTTATAACAAAACAAAGATGGTTTTGAAAAATGGACATCGTCTGCCTACGGACACGCCTACCTCCCAAACAACGCAAAAATGAAAAACTGCATAACTCACCACATAAATAGCCTACAACAATTAAATTTGATATGTGTGTGTTTTATATCAACACAAAGATGTTCTCGAAAAATGGACGTCATCCGCTCACGGACACGCCCACCTCCCATACAACGCACAAATTGAAAACGCAATAAATAAGCCTCTGTTTAACCTACAGAGCTAAAATTTGGCACGTATGTTTTTTATGACAAGGCAAAGATGGTTTTGAAAAATGAACGTCATCCGCCAACGAACACGCCTACCTCCCATACAACCCAAAAAGTGTAAAACTCAATAAATAAGGTTATGTTTGTCATAGAGAAATTATATTTGGTATGCATGTATTTTATACCAAAACTAAGGTGTGTTCCAAAATTGGGAGTAATCCGTTCATGAACACGCCCACCTCCCATAGCGAAAGCACAATAAAGGCATTAACTGTGAGCTACAGGAATAAAACTTGGTATGTGTAAATTTTTCATCAACATTTAAATGCATATAAAGTAAAGGCTTCATCCGCCCACGGAGACGATCATTTACAATAAAAATTTTTTGTTTTTGAAAAGTAGGTTTAGGGTATTTCATAGTCGGCCTAGACCGACTTTAGACTTTATTTACTTGATTTTTTATGCGATTGTTTCTGACGACGATTGTTACTGAGTCGCAAAAAATGACGAATGGCATCATGTTTCTCTGTTATCTTCTACATTTTTCAAACCGAGTGAACCCTCTCGACCCAAACGTTGCCTACAGTTAATTTAGATTTATTAGCAGCATTTAATTTCAAATAATTGAAACTAACTCATCAAAGTACATATCAATTTTCAAATTGCAGTACTTAGAAAAAAAAAAACACAACAAATAATTAAGAGTTGTGTCGCGACCATTCAGTGTGAAATTATAGATAATAAAGCAAAAATTCTAAACTAAAAAAAAAATCTCGCAATGTACACCTGGCAGAAGTGAAATTTCTTAAATAGTAAAAATAAGAGAGATTTTAGTGTAAAACAGAGAGAGAAAGTATCTGTTAACAAATACAATCTATACAAAATGGAATAATATTCTGTTTATTCAATAGGGGTATTCTCGCAGTATAGCAAAGATGCAAAATTTGTGAAAAGGCAACCTTGCAATACTGAAATATGCAACACTGCGGAAGCGCACAAAATCACAAAGGTTGTGAATATTAAAAGAAATGCCGCGAAAAGGCGAAAACAAAAAAATTTAAATACGAACTATAATTAACTAATTTCTCTCAATCAGAGTGCAAGGTTGCATGTCCACTGAAAACATGGGCATCACTGTTGCACAGATTGCACGAATTGCAAAACTTTTATCGCTTGTATTTTGTTGTTGTATCGTTGCACGGGTTGCAAGATTCTGCAACTTTTGCAATTCTTACACCTTGCAAGGGTTTTGCTAGACAGCGAGAATACCCCTAATATTTCAATGTATCGAAGAACCATACCGGTTACGGTTTTTATCAAAAAAGTCACATATTCACTGTTATCTTTTAACTTTTATTTTTTCCGACAAAAATAAAAGTTATTTGGTGCCTTATATTTTTTCGAGCAAAAATAACAGTTACTTTTGGCTTTTATTTTATCGGTCAAAAATAATGGTTATTTTTTTGGTCAAAACAATAAGGTAATCCTTTTTTTTTTCAAAAGTGATTTTACCGACTAAAAAACTATTGGTACCATTATTTTCATCCCATCGGTGAGACATTTACTCATGGCATCAACAGTCCAATCTGTCAGGCGGTTTTTAAAAAACACAAATTGCCTGATATTTTTGACCGAAAAAAAAAAAATCACAAAATAACTGTTATTTTTGACCGACAAAATAAAAGTCAAAAGCAACGTTTATTTTCCCCCCGAAAAATCCAAGGCAAAAAAATAACAGTTAATTTTTAAATTTTTAAAAATCAGTCGAAAATTTAAAAGGCACTTAATATTCGTGAGGCTGAGAACATTTGTAACAAAATGATATATTTGAAAAAGTCCTTCGACAATTTTTTCATTATGTCTCGTTCATTTGAAAATTTTAAAATAACAGTTATTTTCAAGCCCTGCTTACATCTGCAGGTTTTTGATAACAACCAACGTAATTTTATGTTCTTTCAAATTAACCTTGAAGCTCAGTATGCAGCAAACAGGCAGTCGAATTTTTTTTAACCAGGATTTGATATTCAACAAAAAAACAAAATATGCAGTAAGTGTTGCAATAAAGTGAGAATTTATAACAGTTGTTAGTGAATGATGTATCCGTTACTCTGTTGCCTTTTCTCCACAAAGTTGTTATATTATTTAGTGTAATGTACAGCATTCCAAGCTTAAGGAAATAAATTTTCCCTGCATACTCTTAAGATGAAAATGAAATGTTATGGACCAAAACGCAAACCATTGAGACATGGTTTGTGTCTGTGATATACAAGATCAATATTAATTATATTTGCTTCACCCGTTCAACTCTATAATATTAATTATATTATGTTTGCCAATAAATTAAGTGTCTGTGTGGCTCAATTGTAGCGTACCCGATTCTTATGTGATACTTAGGTCCAGTTTTTCAGTGCGGGTTTAAACTCTAGTCAAATTAAACCGAGGTTAACTCACCAAAATTGGACGTTTAACCTCGGTTTAAGCAAAAAAAAACACATCATATGATTATTTAAGTCAATTCAATTTAAACGAATGCTACAATATCTAGTTAAACAGAGTTTTAACCTCCCTTTTTGGTGAGTTAACCTCGGTTTAATTTGACTAGAGTTTAAGCCCGCACTGAAAAACTGCCCCTTAGTGACGAAGTTCCGGGTTCAAGTCTTCCTTGCGTCAATGATTTTTTTTAAAATTTTCATATGAATTGCAAACATTAGCCTAGCGTCACGAATAAGAGACCTTGAAATTTCACTCGCCGCCAAAGAAGTTTCACTTTAAAATTCAAACAAATCATACGTTTAAAACGGAAGCACGCAGTTTTAACAGTGAAAAGTTAAATCAAAGTGCAAAAGCAAAATATTTAAAAAAAAATAAATGCATTTTTATAGACTTACATATGTATGTTTATGCAACTCCAAGTACGAACAACATCATGTACGAACTCACAATAATGCGTTATTTAAGTCAGTATTTTTTCCAAACATCAGCATTCAATTTATATGGAAAATATGCAAAACATCTAAAAGTAATCATATTTTTATTAACTTAGATAATAAAAAAATATCAATTTCTTTCACAAAAAAAACAAAATTTTAAAAAAATATCTGTTTTCTAGTTACTACTTACCTAGCTCATTGTTAAAAAAATTGAAAAATATAATCACAACAAACTTTTATCTTTTTTTTTACACAAACACACACACACACACACACCAACATGCACTCAAACATTTCAGCAAGGATCTTAACTTGGTCATGCATGCTGCCTGAAAATTTGTAAGCATAACATTTTTTTTAAAAGCCTTTAAATATATTTTCATGGCAAATGCAACAAGAATATAACAACAAAACTAGTGCATTTGTAGCTTCTTTCTGCTTCTTTCCATCTAACATGCCAATTCAAGCAATGCAAATATTTGCTTGGATGCATTTGCAAGATATTGTATGAAGCAGCAGCAGCATTTTTAAAAAAACTTATAATATGGAGCAAAAAAAAAAAAATAACGTAGCAAAAACGTAGCAAGAAATAAAGATATCTTAAAAACCTGATCATGAGTGCAGCAGACGCAGCAACAATCGAAGAAATGAACTAACAAACAAACAAACAAGCAAACCAGAAAGCAGCACGAACAGCAAAAAATTTACATCTTGCAAAATGCTGAAAAATATGCCATGAATAATAAATTAAATCGATTCATGCTGCATATGCGCAGGCGAAAAGCATGGCTTTTTGCGATGCCCAGCTAAACAGTGCCGAAACAGGATGCAATGCATTGCACTAGGGTGGAGCGGGTTTTTTTTTTGTGTTCGCAACAATTTACTCCTCAAAATGCTCAGATGAACACATCTAATATAAAAGATTTGTTCGTACCTTAAGTAGTATTTTTAGGCTAACAAGAACAAATGTTCAAGTAAAATTATAAAATCTTTTAAAAAATTATAAAGATTTTTGACAAAGAATTACGTCTAACAGCGCGGTTTGTAATGGGGTCGTTTTAACAGATTTTTTCAAGGCCATGAAACTTTTTTGACGAATACTTTAGGGTATACCTACAGCCTTTAATACTCATCGTACAAAGATAATATATATACTAAAATATCAGATCTACCCTGCGCTGAATGAATATCTTATTTTGGATTTTGTCACTATTATATTAAAGTTACATAATAGCAAAGTTAAAAAATAACTAGTAAGGTATATCTTCGACTTGGCCGAAGTTAAAATACCCCCACAGACGAGATTTAAAAAAATTTTACTATTTGGTTGACGTTTAAAATACATTCATATCAAATTGTTTTCCTGCAAAGTAAAGACAAGCCTCTTTATAAAGTTTTCAATTAGGGGTTATATGGGAGTTGGGCATGTTCTTGAGTGGTTGATGCCACTTTTTCTAACACGCCTCAGTTTTGATATAATATACACAAATACTCAATTTCAGTTCAGTAGCTTAAATATTTTTACAGCCTATATCTATCTTGGGTGTAGCTTTTTATAATAAATTGAATTTTGCGAATTTGTGCACAATTTATAGAAACCTGAACCTGAACCTGTTTGATTCAAACTACCAACAATTGAAAAAACTTTATGCCAAAGTGAGGATTAAACTTGGGTTATCCCAGTTTGTTGGCTGGCATGCCACATACTAAGAACGCATGACCACGACAAGCACCTGTTGCAAATATGTGCTTCGTGTACTTCTGAGACTTGTTACCTTGTACATATAGGGCATTCCAATAGTAGCTGTGGTACTTTATTAACGATTAAAGCCTGCATTATCGACCCTAATCGGCCATATTTACACGTCCGCAGAAGCGTGTACGCAGAAAGTATACTTGACTGTCAATCCAGAGGTTTCGGAATCGAATCCCGGTCGGGCCATGGTCCTACACTTTTACCTTTTTTTAATTCTTTCCTCATTTCTAATCAACAAAAATCAAAAAAATCATATTTACACGTCCGCAGAAGCGTGTACGCAGAAAGTGTACTTGACTGTCAATCCAGAGGTTTCGGAATCGAATCCCGGTCGGGCCATGGTCCTACACTTTTACCTTTTTTTAATTCTTTCCTAATTTCTAATCAACAAAAATTAAAAAAAATCATCAAAATCACAAGTGATCATGGAGAAGCTAATGCATCCACCGCGAGTGATTGTTTGGTGCTCTTAATGAGTCGGAGCCGTTTCGAGTCGAGTCGTTTTTTCGAAGATGAACACGAAAACACTGAAAATGTCAACTCGAAGAGGTACCATACTATGCTGGAGGACTGTTTTATGCCGGAGGTTGAAGCTTAGAGTCTGAACGATAGGTGGTGTCAACAAGACGGCGCTACACAACACACAACTAGCCTCAATTTCGACTTTTTACGTAGCAAATTCGCCAACCGTGCAATTTCTAGTCGCGGTGATGGCAAATCATGCGATTTGACGCCATTTGTTATACCCTAAATCTGAAATGTGAGGGTATATTAACTTTGTGCAAACGTTTGTAACGCATAGAACGAAGCGAGTCCGGTATAGAAAAGTATATATATTCTTGATCAGCGTCACCACGTGAGTCGAGCTATCTATGTCCGTCCGTCCGTCCGTCCGTCCGTCCGTTCGTCTGTGTGTTGTCCGTATACACAGGATAAGAAGAAGGAGTTGATATAATTGGATAAAACTTGGTACACATGGTCACATGCACCCAAGGATCTGCACTATTGAATATTTTTGGAGTCCGCTCACGGACACGCCTACCTCCCATACAACGCACAAATTGAAAACTGCATAAATAAGCTCATAACTAACCTACAACAATAAAATTTGGTGTGTGTGTGTTCTATATCAACACAAAGATGTCTTCGAAAAATGGGTGCCATCCGCCTACGGCCACGCCCACCTTCCATACAACTCAAAATTTGAAAACGCAATAAATAAGCCTCTAATTAGCCTATAGAAATAAAATTTGGCACGTGTGTTTTTGGGTCATAACAACACAAAGATGGTTTTGAATGGACACGCCTACCTCCCATACAACGCAAAAATTAAAAACTGCATAAATCACCTCATAATTAGCCTACAACAATTAAATTTGATATGTGTGTGTTTTATATCAACACAAAGATGTTTTCGAAAAATGGACGTCATCCGTTCAAGGACACGCCCACCTCCAATACATCCCGAAAATTGAAAAAGCTATAAATAAGTCTCTGTTTAACCTACAGAGCTAAAATATGACAAATATGTTTTTTATAACAAAACAAAGATGGTTTTGAAAAATGGACATCGTCTGCCTACGGACACGCCTACCTCCCATACAACGCGAAAATTGAAAATTGCATAACTCAGCTTATAATTAGCCTACAACAATAAAATTTGGTATGTATCTGTTTTATACAAACACAAAGATGTCTTCGAAAAATGGACGTCATCCGATCACGGACACGCCCACCTCCCATACAACCCAAAAATTGAAAACACAATAAATAAGCGTCTGTTTAACCTACAGAGCTAAAATTTGGCATGTATGTTTTTTATGTCAAGACAAAGATGATTTTGAAAAATGAACGTCATCCGCCAACGAACACGCCTACCTCCCATACAACCCAAAAAGTTTAAAACTCAATAAATAAGGTTATGTTTGTCATAGAGAAATTATATTTGGTATGTATGTATATTATACCAAATTTAAGGTGTGTTCCAAAATTGGGAGTAGTCCGTCCATGAACACGCCCACCTCCCATAGCGAAAGCACAATAAAGGCATTAACTGTGAGCTACAGGAATAAAACTTGGTATGAGTAAATTTTTCATCAACATTTAAATGCATATAAAGTATAGGCTTCATCCACCCACGGAGACGATCATTTACAATAAAAATTTTTTGTTTTTGAAAAGTAGGTTTAGGGTATTTCATAGTCGGCCTAGACCAACTTTAGACTTTCTTTACTTGTTTTTTTTTTCTATGGCGTTAAACGATGGACAAAGTCGATGTGAATGATTTGAAGACGATTTCAGACTTGAACAGCAATAAAACATCGGTGATTCGGGCCATTCCGAAGGTCGTACCGTTTCAATTGAATTGAAATTTCATTGAAAATATGTGTGAAAGAGTGAGATATCTACAGAATAATCGCCGTGGACATTTCCATGAAATGGCTTTTCACACATAATCCTATTGTGTGACCTTTCGAACGAATTAAAATATTTGAAAAAAATTCCGAACCGTTTCCATATTATTCAAAATCAACAATTAAAAATCAATAATTCAAAATTTCCACTTGTCTTTATGAATTACCCTTTATTTAACTGTAACATGGAATTCCAATTGTATTTGAAAAATTATATTAACATTTTGAAGAGTTGGTAGTGCAAAACTAACCATGCTTTCCTGCCATACTTGCGTTCTAGGTTCGAATCCTGGCCGGTCCTTTGTTCTTCATATATATTTTTCCGCATTTTTTTCTCTTAACTTTTGTGAGCTTTAAATCACAGAATTTAATAAGAAAATATCAATATATATGATTTTTTATTTATATTTATTTGGTGGTAATAAAATTAAATGCTTAGCTTTAAGCTAAGAAGAAAAAAAAAACCCTCAAAAACAAAACTCAAAATTCGAGTTTGTTACCAATTTCTTATTATCTTACAACACTTATAGTTCTCTAAAACTAACTTTATTATTTTAAAATCCTGTCGACGATCACTATCAATATAAATTATTATTACTGAGATACACAAATGTTTGGTATTTTGTGTTTGGGATAAACTCACTGTAAGTCAGCACTACCACCCTGAAGCTATCTACGGGGAAAACATATCTGTGTCGATAAGGAATAACCGCTAAAGTCGAGTTAGGACAAACTGAGGTTCTTACTTTCATTGCGATTTTTCGCAACGAAATACACTAGTATGCAAATTTTTATGGTTGTAACTTGAAAATTAAATGTTTGAGGCCTTCAAATCTAAACAGCAAAAGTCAGGGTACCCTGATATTAGGTAGCAATTTAAGTTTTAAAAATGCTCTCCTGAAATTTTGAAAATGAGTTTAGCTGTTATTCCTTGTCGACACAGATATTTCTGCAGGCATTTTCTTCATTGTTGTTTCCTTTACAGTTTTATTTTATTATTTTTTTTTCTCATCCATTTGAATTTTTCTGCACTGACCACAAGTATCGTTTTCTCCTTGAAATATCGTTATCTCGATAGCACGTCAACAATTTAATTTTCTTCGCCATCAGCGACGCCATTGCTAAGGCGCCATTTTTGACAGGTTTTTGTTGTGTGTTTGCATTGTTGGAGGCTGCTACCTTTTGCCTATCATGGTCGCCATTATGTTGCTGCTGCCATCTAGTGTGCAGTCTCAGCTTTTTTTTGAAATCCTGCCAATTGGGTCAGCTTAGCCAGCAATTCTTAAGCAAGCAGGCATTCAGCGGAGAGCGAACCGTAGCATCTATTTAAAAAGTAAATATTTCCGTGCAGACGGGAGCTGTGTTGCACTGGTGCAGCAATTCGCGAGATATTAATGCACTTAACTTGACAAAGTTAAATTTAATTCGGAAGTAACTGCCACATATATATGTAGATAACAGTTACTATCTAAAACTGTAAGATTTCAGAAAAAAATAAAAATTGAGAACTTAGTTTGAAAATAAAAAATTATGAAAAATATGAACTCATATTTTAAATAACAACTGTAATTCTTATTATTCAGTCAATTAAATGGCATAAAAATACTTATATTTTTGCTTTTACTTGCTTTGGTGACAATATGTTTATAACATATGTATAGAAAACAATTCAAAACATCAATTATTAATTTTTATTTAATACGCCCTTAAACTTTCTTTTATTTTATAAATCATAAAAAAAAACATGCTGTAGTACGAGTAGTTTGTTTGCATGGACAACAGCGAAAAGGAGTAAAAATTATTCAATTTATGAATGAAACAATTGCTTGTTTGTGCATTATATACAGGCATGAAATTAATTAAATTAAATTTAATACTTGTTATAAAATATGCTTTGTTTTCTGTGAAAATATTTTGCAAACTCAATTAAAGCAAAACGTTGTGAAAGTTCATTTAAAAACGCTCACTCATTATGCAGCATGCAAATTTACTGACTTTGAATAAAATAATAAAAAAAAAAAGAGAAAATCAAAATTTAGTAAACCGCCAAAACAATAAAATCAACAACAAAAAACAAAACAACAACAACAACAGGACACCAACTAGCACAGGATGAATTTTATAAATACCGGTGAAAATAATGTAGGCAACAACAGCAACAAAATATATATAAGACAATTATGGAAATACAGACAATAACAAAAATAATAACAAAAACAACATGTTGCCAAACCAAAAACAAGCAACAATTTTAACCAAACCTGTCTGCATGGCAAGTGCGAAAATAATAACAAACTTTATAATGCTTGAAATGTTATTTTTGTGTTCTTTGCTGTAGAAGTTGTTGCTGCTGCCGTTCCAGGCTGTTGCTGGCTGTGTGGTCGTAAATTTGTGCTAAAAATTTGCCAAAATAACAGAGCTGCAACAAAAAAAAAACAGCTACAACATAGCTACAACAATATCAACAGCATAGCTACAACATTAGCACCTTGCTAACGGTTGTTTTGAACTCACTGTTTCCGTTAAACATCCTGTCGCTGCAACCTCTGCCATAGACACCGGATGTTAGAGTTCCTGCTCAAATTAAAATAAATAAAAACTTTTTTCATTCAAAATAGAAGCAACAACAAGTTGTAAGTTGTAGGTTGTTAGGTTGTGCAACAACACTACACACAACAACAACAACAACCACTCCTATCATCATAATTTAATTATTGCTAAAAATCTCGGTGAGTTAAAATATTTAAAATTGTTCTCATGTTGCAGTTCACGAGTTAATTTAATTTAAAATATACCGTTTTTTTTTGGCAAAGCAAATAACTTTGCAGCTCTGGCATTTATTATTTTTTTTTAGTTACGTTCGAACTTGTTGGATTATAAAACAAGCCAACTTAAATAAGATCAAATCAACTTGTTCACAATGAAATCTACAAAACAGAGTAAGTCTATTTATTAAGGCTTTTGAGGATAATTTGAGTTGCAATATAAATATGCATTTTAGTAAAATAAATTTTGATGAATATTAAAAAAATTATACGAATAAAACTTTTTTCTGCCTTTTTACAGAAAACGATAAATTTTAAAAAGAGCGTATAAATTAATTAAGAACCATTATTTATGCTCATAATTTAGAAAATGCTCTGTGTCGTTTCTTATTCGATACTCTTTTGGATTTTTTAAAATATATTTGCAGGAATTCATTTTTATACCCACGCGTACTGCGTCAAGGGTATATTAATTTGTCACGACGGGTGTCACGCCCATAAGGAAGAGTGGTAGGTAAAAATAATATATATTCTTGATCAGTAACACCAAATGAGTTGATTTAGCCATGGGCGTCTATCTGTCCGTCTGTGGACACGAGTACAGCCGTAATTTTTAAGCTATCGCACGCAAATTCGACATTTGAGCTTTTTTTCTAAAAAACAACGATCAAGCTATCTATGTCCGTCCGTCCGTCCGTCTGTGTGTTGTCCGTAAACACAGGATAAGAAGAAGGAGTTGAGATAATTGGAAGAAACTTGGTACACATGATCACATGCACCCAAGAATCTGCACTATTGAATATTTTTGGAATCCGCCCACGGACACGCCTACCTCTCATACAACGCAAAAATTGAAAACTGCATAACTCAGCTCATAATTAATCTACAACAATAAAATTTTGTGTGTATGTATTTTATGTCAACACAAAGATGTTTTCGAAAAATGAACGTCACCCGCGCACGGACACGCCCACCTTCCTTATAACCCAAAAATTGAAAACGCAATAAATAAGCCTGTGTTTAACATTAAGAGCTAAAATTTGGAACATATGCTTTTTATAACAAAACAAAGATGGTTTTGAAAAATGGACGTCATCCGCTCACGGACACGCCTACCTCCCATACAACGCGAAAATTGAAAACTGCATAACTCAGCTCATAGTTAACCTACAACAATAAAATTTGATATGTATGTGTTTTATACAAACACAAAGATGTCTTCAAAAAACGAATGTCATCCGCTCATGGACACGCCCACCTCCCATACAACCCAAAAATTGAAAACGCAATAAATAAGCCTGTGTTTAACCTACAGAGCTAAAATTTGGCACGTATGTTTTTTATGACAAGACAAAGATGGTTTTGAAAAATGGACGTCATCCGCTTGCGGACACGCCTACCTACCATACAACCCAAAAAGTTTAAAACTCAATAAATAAGGTTATGTTTGTCATAGAGAAATTAAATTTGGTATGTATGTATTTTATACCAAAACTAAGGTGTGTTCAAAAATTGGGAGTAATCCGTCCATAAATTCGCCCACCTCCCATAGCGAAAGCACAATAAAGGCATTAACTGTGAGCTAGAGGAATAAAACTTGGTATGTAAATTGTTCATCAACATTTAAATGCATATAAAATATAGGCTTCATGCGCCGCCGGACACGCATGACTTTACTTGTTTTTTGTTTTAATCATGTCTTTTTACGGAAATTTGACTAAACACTTTCGACGAAGAAGTTTAACGAATACCAGCAGAAGCTATACAAAGATGAAAAAAAAATTAACCGAACAGTATCGACCAAAAACGCAGTTGAACGAAGACAATCCAAAAATCGAATCGATACTAACAGGATTTTTTAAAATTCGAATTTATTTGAGATAAAATTGCATATTAAATGCATGCTAAGAAAAACGAATTTTTCTCGAAATAACTTTTTAAACTGCACTCAGAAAGCAGTTTCTCGGAATATAATAAAAATGGCATCACATTTACTGAAAAATGATATTGACCTTATTCCAGAGAATGCTCTTCTCTAAATGCGATCCTAAAAATTCTCTAAAAATGATAAAAACCATCTATGAAAAAGAGAAATATATAAAAATTATTCGATTTTAGAAAAAAAGACTCTTTATTTTTGAGAAAAAATTTGTTTTTATTGAAGAAAATTCTTCTCATAGTGAATTTTTTATCAAAATATGGGAAAAAATTTTCATTTTCAAAAATTTTTCTGTATAAATGAGAATTTTTTGTGCGAGAAATATATTTGTCATTAAAAGAGACATTCAAATATTTCCATTTCCTAGAAGTGAAGAAATATTTATTCGAAAATGTGAAAATTTATTCTTATAGAAGAAAATTTTATTTGAAAAGACAAAATTGCTATCATCGAAAATAAAGAAATTTTTCACCGGAGGAAGAAACCAGACGTGAGATTGAGACGTTGAAGATGTCATTTTTTGTTTTAATCATGCCTGGCAGGTACAGTTTTACGTAAATTTGACTAAACACTTTCGACGGAAAGAGGGGGCAAAACCCCAAAAAATTATTATTTAAAAAATTTTAAAATTGAATTAATAATTTTAAAAACGTAAAAATGAGAGCAGTTTTGAAAATCGTCCTCTTTCTGTGCTCGAGGCACAACTGCGAGTAACACCGGGTTACATCCACTAGTTAAAAATAATAATATATTAAATATAAAAAAAAAACAAAAAAAAAAACAAATTGGCCATTTCAGCCCTTGAAAGGACTTTGAACGAGCTTCTTATGATGAATTGTGTTGTGTGTGTTATTAAATGTTTGCACACAATTGACTGAGAACTGGACCTACATGTTTTATGCCGACTCCGAACGGCTAAAGTTCATGTTCTCAAGAAGCTTTACATGGCATTATTTACTCTCTGAGGTTTGCCATTGTCTGCAGAGAGGTGGTGACCGATCAGAAAAATTTTTTATTGAAAAAAACTTTTCGCCGCGGCTGGGGATCGAACTCGGGCTCCGAGCATGCCAGGCCACACACTTAACCTGCATGCCACGGTCACCAATATATTAAATATAATAAACACTAATCATACAAAATAATAATGAGATGTTTTATGTAACACCTTAAAAATACAATAATTCAATTTAGTTATTAAAATGATGGTAAAGTTAATGAAATTTATAAATCTGTGGTTGTCCAGTTAACTTGGATATGTGAACAGTTTTTGTGTATTTCATTTTGGAAAATTTTTTTAAAAAAGAAAAAAAAACAAAGCAGCAGATTTATACATCTGAACCACCTGTGTGCATTTAAGAATCTTATAAAATTCCACCAAGATATCAACAATTACAAATCAATTATTTCCATTCGAAGTCCTGAGATAAGGGTTTCTATACCAGTGATTAACTTATTTCGGAATATCTTGATGTTATTTATTACTGCTTTAATATTAGAAAAACGAGACTTAAAATTTTTTTTTAAAGCACCGAGATTCAATTTGCGAAATCAGCGGAATATGGAGACCAAGTTTGCGGGTTAAATGCTTCACATGTATTTTAATGCGTGAAGCATTTTTTTATTCAATCCAACTTTTCTCAATAAAAATACATGTTAAATCTAGGAATTATCTTCGACTTGGCCGATGTTTAAATACTCCTACGGCCTTTTTCAATATTCGGAGTAACTAAGGTTTTATTATTTTGATGTCTTCACTTTTTATGGGGATAGGCGTAACTATCATCCAATTTTTCCAAAATTCAAACACAGAGTACGTTTAAAATATCAAAACTAATGTGTGCAATGTACTGTTTTAAACAATATCAAGTAATCGTTGCAATATATATTGTTTTTGTATATAAATATTGTCGAATTTGTAAAAATTTTGATCTTTTCTTACCTATTCTTACCCTGCCTCTTTATACGAAGGGTATATAAATTTGACAGATGTCGGAATGTCGTTAGATGTCATCAATGTGTTCGAGCTACGATATGTCCAAAATGATTTACAAACATAGTAGAACTCACACCACGGATTAATACGACGTTATACATACATAAATACATGAATACATCACACACAGACTAGTCTCGAAATGTAAATATGCGCGATTTTCAAAACGCGATAAATTTATATGAATTTTCAATATTATTATGGTATGTTAATCTGATGACCTAGCTAGATCCTGGCCCTTGGGGCTTTATGGAGTATTCAATCTAGCCCTTAGACTTAAAAGTTTGGAGACCCCTGCACTAGACAATAGAGTTATTAAAGGACTGTCTAAAAGCTATATGGGTAGAACTTTATTTATGGTTTGTGTGGGTGGTGGAGTATTTTTGCGAATAAAAGTTCGGTTTCACAAGTTAAAATGACATTGATTTCGTCGTAGGAGTAAGTAAGTATCAAATCTTACCATAGTCCGTTCTGGTGAGGAACTGGAGATACTTGCCCATAATCGTTACTAAAAAAAATTCTCAGTAAGTTGAAGTCGGCCGAATTAGTAAGATTAACTGGAAGAAGATGTCTATCGTATTCATCGATGATAAAAGAAATATTAGGACAGTTGAAGTGTACTAAAATAATAATCTTATATTCCTCATTTAAGGTGGCTGTTACCGAAGTTATAGTTTCGCATAATTCACTGCATGAACTTTCCGTTGAGTTGGGAGTTGATATTCCTCCCACCGATAAAAACTTTTGTGTTTTTGACGTTAACATTATTTTTATTATTCGAAGTTCAAGATATTTATGGGAGGATGTTGGAATCAGCTTGCCAGATAAGGAATTTTGAGTGGTGATCAAAACATCACCACCACGAGAATGACCTGCTTTTATATAGTCTCTATCGTTTTGACATATTGTCTATTTCCTATCAAGAATTTCCTCATGTTTTCAAGTATCATTTAACCAAGTTTCCGTTAAATCCAGGACATTAAACTGACAAGATTTAGCGTCAATAAAAAGTTTACTAGTTTACCTTTTATACCACCACAGTTATGGTAGAATTAGGTTTTTAAAGATCCAGGTCAACTTAACTGGGTCCATCGGAAGAATTTCTTGATGTATCGACACCCTAATAGTTGTTTTAATAAGACCAACTATACAAAAAGTATCTGATTTGCTATATAGGTATGCAATGTACAAGCGGATATCTTAATAAAGGGTCCGCCATCTAATTTCTTTTTTTCAACTAGTGCTTAGTTCGTGAATGGTAACACTTAGTACATGTCTGATTTGACAGATATTTTGTTTTATCCTTCCGCTAAACGAATATGGTTGTGAAAACGCTTGAACAACGCTGGGAAATATTGCGACATTACTTTGAAAATCATGGTAATGTTGCAGAATGTGTGCGAAAATTGCGTACGGATTTTGGTAGAACAGAGGCACCGTCAGCTCCGTATGTTCGTTATCTTGTAAAAAAATTGAAAAAAACTGGCATCCTCATCGATAAACCAAAGCGTGAAAAGCCAAAAACAGTGCGTACACCCGAGAATATTGCTGCTGTGGCAGAAAGTGTGCGTGAAGCGGCATCAACACCAATTCACCGTCGTCCTCAACAATTGAACAGTTCGGAGACATCATTGAGACGAATTTTGCATAAAGACCTTGGTATGACGCCATACAAAGTCCAATTGGTTCAGGAGTTGAAGCCAACTGACCATCCAATGCGTTTTCGCTTCGCTGAGTGGGCCTGCGATCGACTTACAGAAGATGCCGATTTTGTCAAAAAAAAATCATCTTTTCAGATGAAGCTCATTTTGATCTTGGCGGGTATGTAAACAAACAAAATTGTCGCATTTGGGGCACAGAAAACCCGCACGCATACATTGAAAAGCCGATACACCCAAAACGAGTCACTGCCCTGCAAACATTTGGAAGACAATTAGAAGATTAGGTCATTTGGCGACGCACTCGCGATTGCCGAAGCGATGAATGCACGATTCTCGAAAATTTTCAAAATCTTCCTTCGCTCATTCTGGCGATCGTTGGAAGATGGCTTTTTAAAAAGCTTTCTAAATCTATCATTGGAATATGGAGCAGGCTCTGCAAAATCGTTTAAAAAAATCAAAAAATTTAACTTGTAAGCAACTTAATGGAACTGCTTGTTCAAACTTGCAACACATTTAAACGTTCAACAACTTTGCAGCAAATCGCAGACGACCTTTAAAAGCGAGGCTTGGCCACTTGACATCTCTTGTCAGCAAATCACTTGAGACCCCTTCTGCCGGTTCGTGAGCGAATTCCTGGCGAATCGCTTAATACTCTTCTTGGCGATTCGTTGGTGAATCTTCCCAGCGAATCGCTTAAGACTCCTCTCGGCGAATCGTTCACGACTCTTCCGGGGGAATCGCTTAAGACTCTTTTTGGCGATTCGTCGGCAAATCTTCCCGGTGAATCGCTTTTATGGCCTTAGCTGCTTACATTCGGCGATACCCGGAAGACTCTCAAAAGAGCTCGCGAGCGATTGTTTCATCTTCCAAGCGATTCGATGGAGATTCTCAGGCGATTGAAAATGTTTGCAGGATTTTTGGTGCGGATTTTGGTTCAGAGGCATAATTGGGCCATTTTTCTTCGAAAATGAGCAAGGAGTGGCCGTTACAGCCAATGGCCATTGTTATTGGGCCATGTTGAACGAATTTTTGTTCACAAAAATTGAAGTGGAGGATATTGGCAATATTTGGTATCAGCAGGACGGAGCTACGTGCCACACAGCCGAAGCAGCGCCCTGTTTTTGAAGATCGCATTATCAGCCGCAGAGCTGATGTCGTTTGGCCAACTCGGAGCTGCGATTTGACACCGTTGAACTATTATTTGTGGGGTGCCTTCAAAGATAAGTGTTATGCCGAGAAGCCAGAGACAATTGACGCTTTAAAGGGCAATATTCGTGAAGCCATTGGTGAAATACAGCTGCACACAATCGATAATGTGCTTAAAAATTGGACCGATCGTGTAGACTACTGCATGGCCAGTATGAATGAAATTATTTTCCATTATTAACCGGAAGGCTTGTACATTCAAATAAAAAACGAAATTTGAGAAGTAGTTTTTTTATACCATTTTCAAAAAAAAAAAAATAATAATTGGCGAACCCTTTATATAAAAGACAAGCGTCCTACTTCGTACCCAAAATCACTCAAACGGTTAATGATTTTATTACTATGCTTTTTAAAACCTGTTTAGCCTGGACCAGAACCTGTTCAAAAATGATGCATTAGAAATCGTATGTCATGAAGACATCAAACTTTATACTATTATGTCTTGCTACTACAGTGCATCTTAAGTCCTATCCAACAACTGAACCAGAACCTGTTCAGCCAGGCTCCGCACCTAAAAACGCTCAAACTGTTCATTCTTGCTATTTAAAGGCTTTTATTATACTAAAAAATTGTCAGCCTGAAAGTATCACACAAAATTTTTTTAATATTATTCAGTAACGACACATTGCCGACGACTGAAACATAATAACATTCTAGGTCAATGTAAATATGTTGTCATATCGTCTGCACCTTAATTATTTTGAATGGGACCCGTCGTAGGACGGACTTTTTTACTAGTTATCATATAATCGACGGTCACGAAGTCATGAGATGATAAACCTGCCATCGCTACTTATGTCATCAAGATTATTGGTTAAATTTTGCTCGTGGTGGTAAGAGAAGATCAATAAATGGTGGTATTGACGCTATGTTGGATTGATTTGGAATTTGGATTGAACCCATTAAAAAAACATCCCTGTTTTATAGCTAATTTATTGCTTTCTTTGACAGAGACACAAAAAGACCCAAATATAAGAGAGTTCAAAAGTTAAACAATAACGTTTTTCAAATATTTCACAACAAAAACATTTAAAACCACAAATTTGATAGATTTGAAAAAAATTATATCACGTCTAAACGCTACACTTTCTCTTTTTATTTCCAATTTTGAAATATTGTTGGAAATTTTTTCCAAATTTTCAATTTTGAAATATTGTTGGAAATTTTTAAAAAAACAAATATCAAGGCTAAGGTAGGTGTTGAAAAAATATAGTTTCTTCAGCAAAAATATATCTTGTCAAAAATTTTTGAGATTTTCAACAACAAAAATTGCACTTAAAAAAAGCCATATGTAAAGCTCCCAAAAATTTTGTTTAAATATCTATATAGTTAATATCTATAGAGTTAACATTTGTTTCAGCTGTTTTTCTCTCATATACTAGTGATAAGTGCAAAAAAATGTGTGACTTGCAGCTCCCATACAATATTTTAGAACAAATTAAATAAAAAACTTTAGACGTGGTCGGTTATGACTACTAAAAATAAACAAAAACATGAGCAAAACTATATATTTCGTATTCTTCTAGCTAATATTACTAGGCAAAAGCTTTTGAAATAATTATGATAAGCATTATAGTCATAACTTATCCCTATCAATCTGCATATGTTGTTGCTGTATAATGTCCTTCATATTACACTGCATGATTAAGGAGTAAAGAATATCTTTCATTCATTTTGATAATGATAATTCTTAACAATCTTTTGTAAATTAATTCACAAACCAATCTAAAATATACGTTGGATACAAAATTATAGATAGCTTTCAACTAAAATTCTATGCCAAAATTTAATTAACACACACTGCAGGTCATTGAAGACTTTCAGGTATGTGTATTTTCATAAAATGCTACCTTTACCTTGAATCGGTTTAGGTTGCCTCAGGTGAAAGGACACTTTTCTTAGCAGCCATTGATGTTAAGCCATTGTGCATTCTCTTTGTTTAGCAAACATGCTACAGAACATGATGATGATGATGAAGATGATGATGATGATGATGATGATGATTATGATGATTATGCTGATGATGATTATATGATATATGTATGAGCAACCAGGGGCACAAATAGGAATTTTTTTTGGGGGGGAGTTTTTTCAAATGTCGAGCTCATATATGTAAACAATTTATCGTTATTATAGCGGATGTAATGTAGCGGTTAATATGTTCTATACCTGCACTAATGTTTCCTTGTTCAATCTTCAAAGACTTCATAAGCAATAAGTTTCAACAATGGTTAAACAAATATGTTTATTTATTTGGTTTTCTTAATAAAGAGATAGAGATAGATATAGAGATAGATATAGAGATAGAGATAGAGATAGAGATAGAGATAGAGATAGAGATAGAGATAGAGATAGAGATAGAGATAGAGATAGAGATAGAGATAGAGATCGAGATAGAGATAGAGATAGAGATAGAGATAGAGATAGAGATAGAGATAGAGATAGAGATAGAGATCGAGATAGAGATAGAGATAGAGATAGAGATAGAGATAGAGATAGAGATAGAGATAGAGATAGAGATAGAGATAGAGATAGAGATAGAGATAGAGATAGAGATAGAGATAGAGATAGAGATAGAGATAGAGATAGAGATAGAGATAGAGATAGAGATAGAGATAGAGATAGAGATAGAGATAGAGATAGAGATAGAGATAGAGATAGAGATAGAGATAGAGATAGAGATAGAGATAGAGATAGAGATAGAGATAGAGATAGAGATAGAGATAGAGATAGAGATAGAGATAGAGATAGAGATAGAGATAGAGATAGAGATAGAGATAGAGATAGAGATAGAGATAGAGATAGAGATAGAGATAGAGATAGAGATAGAGATAGAGATAGAGATAGAGATAGAGATAGAGATAGAGATAGAGATAGAGATAGAGATAGAGATAGAGATAGAGATAGAGATAGAGATAGAGATAGAGATAGAGATAGAGATAGAGATAGAGATAGAGATAGAGATAGAGATAGAGATAGAGATAGAGATAGAGATAGAGATAGAGATAGAGATAGAGATAGAGATAGAGATAGAGATAGAGATAGAGATAGAGATAGAGATAGAGATAGAGATAGAGATAGAGATAGAGATAGAGATAGAGATAGAGATAGAGATAGAGATAGAGATAGAGATAGAGATAGAGATAGAGATAGAGATAGAGATAGAGATAGAGATAGAGATAGAGATAGAGATAGAGATAGAGATAGAGATAGAGATAGAGATAGAGATAGAGATAGAGATAGAGATAGAGATAGAGATAGAGATAGAGATAGAGATAGAGATAGAGATAGAGATAGAGATAGAGATAGAGATAGAGATAGAGATAGAGATAGAGATAGAGATAGAGATAGAGATAGAGATAGAGATAGAGATAGAGATAGAGATAGAGATAGAGATAGAGATAGAGATAGAGATAGAGATAGAGATAGAGATAGAGATAGAGATAGAGATAGAGATAGAGATAGAGATAGAGATAGAGATAGAGATAGAGATAGAGATAGAGATAGAGATAGAGATAGAGATAGAGATAGAGATAGAGATAGAGATAGAGATAGAGATAGAGATAGAGATAGAGATAGAGATAGAGATAGAGATAGAGATAGAGATAGAGATAGAGATAGAGATAGAGATAGAGATAGAGATAGAGATAGAGATAGAGATAGAGATAGAGATAGAGATAGAGATAGAGATAGAGATAGAGATAGAGATAGAGATAGAGATAGAGATAGAGATAGAGATAGAGATAGAGATAGAGATAGAGATAGAGATAGAGATAGAGATAGTTGCAATTGAAAATGTGCAACTTGCTATTCCACATGAATTTGACTAACTGTTTCTGTCACATAACTTCTGACCAGCAATAAAAACTAAAACATAGTACATCGATGATACATAGAGCATTCTGGCTTCTTTAAGTATTGAAGTCTTTGTTGCAGAGCTCCTGTGCTTCTTCCAATAACATTCCTACAAAAAATTTGAAATCCCGTTATAAGCCCCCATTAGGCCACGTGACATAGAGGACTTAAATATAAACACATGTCTTAATAATAAGACACACATTCTTAGTGAATGCACTTGCCTTTTTAGATTCAGCGTTATCTAGTGTCAATTTTATAAAACAGAAGTCTAGAAGCTCATTCAATACATGACTCTAATATATTCAGCCACTTTATTATGATAATTTTGAGCCCAACACACGTTAAGTAATAAAATACACATAAAAGTTTTTTACTATAAAAAGCGTTTACTTAAATCAATTATAACTCAATTTCTTGCAAATTCTTGCAAAACCTTTTGAAAGGGTTTTGTTAACAACAGATTCAACTTATTGAAACTAAAGGGTTTCATTGATTTGAATTGATTTTAAAAAGTAACAGTCTATTTAATACGGACAAAATCTGCTAATTCGAAAAAAATACATAATTTCAAAGACCTATTTCTTTTTACGTAAAATCAATTTTTAAAAAAATTTAACAGAAAAATTATAATAAATCTATATTAATTATGTGTGCCAAAAATGGTTGCAATCCGTTGTAAAATAAGCGAAATATTTAAACTTTAAAATATTTGAAATATGGCCTTTTTTCGAGGCAAGGCAAGGTTTTAGACTATAGTTTGCTAAAGTATGTTTTTATAACCAGTACTATGTTAAGATTATAGAACGTGAAGAAAAAAATCATTCCCCACAACTTTTTGATTTGCTCCAATGCGAGCATTTTTGCTATGTTTGTCCCATTGTGCGTCGTTTGTTTGGTGAATGTACCTTAGAAAAATTGGATGAAGATCCAATTTTTTATTCAAAAATTGTCTTCACTGACAAAAGTTATTTTTGGATTAATAATTACGTGGTTGCGTCAACAAACAGAATTGTCAAATTTGGTCTGAAGGGCAGCCAGAGGCAGTTGGCTTCTAATGCACTCACAATTATGCACTATTTTGTGCGGTTTGTGGGCCGGTGATATGATTGAACCGTTCTTTTTCAAAAATAATGAAAATCGCACTGTTACAGCCAAGCAATAAACTGTACGATGGTCACCGACTTTTGAAATACCGTAATCTTGTCCGTTGTCAAAATTTGAACTCACCCTGAAAAAAAAATTAATTTTTTAAATCATGCCATCACATTCGTGCAACGGCCGAAAAAAAATGGTCGTTTTTATGCTTTTCAGCCTCTGTACTGTTAAAATGTGTTGCAAGCTTCCGTTTTACTGCCGTCTTACGACTTGTTTCTTACATGTTGAGTTGAGTCACTCACAACCTACATAACAGAAGAAATTTCCTTTAAACTCATTATTTTATGTCGTAATTTTTTGAACGCTTACTACTAATCCAAATTCTTTGTGCGAATCAAGTATCCAGTGAAGCCACATGATAAAATTCCTCTTTGGAAAAGTGTCGTGAAGACATATCCTTAAAAAGATATTATTTCGATAGAATTCAACATTTCAGCAGTCAGTATTCCTGCTTATTGGTATAACTTTAATATATCACTAAACAAAAACGAAACGAGTGAACAGAAGAATAATCAAACCAACACATTTTTTTTCTTATAAGCCTTTTTACCATAAAATCAGATAATAAGGGTATTCACTTCACTGTTGAAATTTCCCAAATCGGAGCGACCGTTGTTTAATTTTTTTTTTCTGTCAAACTGAAAACTGACATTACTCACATTCATTGAAAATAAAGAAAAGCAAGAAATTATTATTGCCGGTAGTTGAACGGTAGTTGCCCTCCCGCTTAAGTTCCTAAACGTGAAATATTTATTTAATTGATTTAAAATCCAACAAGAAAATTACCTTTAAAGATGTTTCTTCTATTGTATAAAAAATTAAATAAAAATTATTTGAAAAATATTGACAACTGATTTGATTTTACAAAAAAATGTTAAATTTTGAATTTGTTCACATTCACAATGACTCACATCTATCAAACAGGTCTACTTACGACTACTGAACATAACTTTTCTTCGCAAATTTCCGACGATTATTTTTCATCAACTCAAAAGATGATTAAATTTAAGCAAACTTCGGAAAACCAAAACAACAACAATTTCACAGAAATTTTCGGAAATTTCCGATTTCGGAAATTTCAGCAGTGAAGTGAATACCCTTACTATTTGATAATTTAGTGAAATTTTAAATGGAGCAGATTCGCAAAAGTATGATAGAAAATTATAAATTGTGAATTTTTTTCTCTAGTTTCGGAAGTCAATCGGAATAATTTCTTTACAGAATCACATGACTTCACTATAAACTTAATTCCTGCCGAAACTTTAAGAAAAATTAAAACAGAAATAGAACGAAAAATTAAAATTGCAGAGGGAATTTCCTTAATTATTTCGATGGCGAGTGACTCATCAGATTGTTCTCAAATTCAGACTTAAGTATTTTTTGGGTTCCATGCTAAAAATTGAAAAGACAACTTAAATCGAAGTATTGTCGATAACACCTAATAGTGGACAGAATCAGAACTTAATAAAAAATTTAAAACACCCAGATATGACAATTCAACGAGAATTGCATTGAAATATGCATTTGGGGTTTTCACTCATTTGATAAGACTATCCTATTTTGCTTGGTACTACAATAATTTTTGGGGGTGTTTAAACCCCGAAACCCCCCTTTGGTTGCGCTAATGTGAGCAACAAATAAATTTATTTAAGAAGCGATAAGAACATGTCCAAAACTACAAAATACACAAGACAAGCAAAATTAAATGTAGTAGTAAAAGGTTCATTCATGTTTATAATTAAGACAAATTATTTTTAAGTTTGTCAAAGAATCATTAAGTTTGGTTTCTTAAAGAGAAATTTCATTCAGAAAATTAATTTTATTAAAAAGTTCCATACAAAGACCTGCTTTCTTAGAAGCTGCCTATCAAGTGAATCAGACAAAATCTGACAGGGGCGAAAAAAAGAGCCCTGCGCAAACATATATATTCAGCTGATCAACATTTAAATGAGAGCAGACATTTTAATAGTTTTCATTAGTAAATGCTGGATATACTATAAGTAATAATTTCAGTTGATATACTTTTCATTATAAATTCAATTCTTAATTTCAATGAATTGAAATAACACTTCATAGTGCTGTTTTTGATTTTATATCAAAGTTTTATTAATTTCTGCCTCATTTAGAATCCTTATCTATTTTTAAAACTAGAAATTAAAATTCTCAGTAAATCGTCTGGATGATTTTTGTAAAATCTCATGCCTTTAGCATCTTCAAGACATAATAACGTTGGCTCCATAACGCATTATTTATAGCTTATGAATAAAGTAGCACTTGGCTTTAATCTTTACATCAGTAATCTTTCAGATTAACGAATAATCATGTTTTTCGTTTATTAATAATAAACCGTTATTATGCCCAGAAATTTCACTCTTATATAAAAAAAAAAAAAATATAGTAAAGCATGTAAATAACGAGATATAATAACATTAACACGAAAATAAGTATAACTAAATTGCACAACAACAACAACGAAAATAACACCTCAGCAGCCAAAACCTTGTAAGCCTGAAATAACAAAAAAAAAACATAAAATCCACTCAACAGATGTCGCTCTCAGCATGGCTCAGTACAATCGACATTAATAAAGCATTAACCGCAAAATAAACGATTTGCTGCCATGACCAGCATGGCGCCAGCTAAACGTAGCTGTATAAAGATGAAGTGCATTTGTGTTCGTGCTTGTGTTTGTAAGCGTGTGCAATTTCTGGTTGGCCATGTGTTAAACCACGAACGTGTTGTACACAGTTTGAACTGTCATAACGTTAAGGTTTCAGGCATTAAAACAAATATTATTTAAGAACGTGTATACGTGGCAAGGCAAAGAAAAAGCAACAACTACAACTGTTGGCAGCTGCTGTTATTTTATAAAGAAAAAAAAAAAAAAATATTGAGCTGTTGAAGTTGGGTAGAAAAAAAACAAAAAAAACAATTTATGACATATCTTAATTGAAATGCAAAAATTTAATTTTCAGCAATTATTGAAAATTCATGCAATGTCGTTGCCTGCTGCTTAACACATTTTCCGAATAACACGGCTTCAATGACTGTTTGACAGACTGCTTGACCGAGAGCTTAACCGACTTTCTCACTGCAACATGACGACATTCTCACATACATAGTTGTTCATAATATATCGGCGATGCATGTGCATCCGTTTTTCATCATAATTACGATATTATTTTTTTTTTTTTTTATTTTTTTTTTGTTTTAATTTACTTTTTATGAAGTTTTCCGAATGCGGCATACAAGAACTGCATACAAACGCTTAGCAAGTTGCAACTGTTGTTGGATTTGCCGTTGCTGACTTGCTTGCTGCAAACGTGATGCTGTTGCTTATAACGTTAACTGTTGGCGTGATAAACAAGAATGATAAATTGAGATTGCTTCGTGGTTCGCGTTAACGATTTTTCACAGATTGTGCAGACATCGCTCAGCATCGTCTGAATTATCTGCACTAACTAAGCTTTGCTTAATTTACGAGTTGCAAGCGAGTGATGTATTTTATTTGCCTTGCAAGACATTCACATAAATATGCAATTTATTTGTCTAGTTTATGAGATGGTAAAGAAGATTTACGATGAGATTTTACAAAGAAGCTAATAAGACATGACGTTAACTACGAAGTGGTATTTAATCTATGTTGAAAATTTTAAAAAAATATATCACTGCATGTCAACTGCTTTTTTAACTGCATTCAAAATTTTTGACGCGCCTTTTTGTTAAGGTGATAAGACTTTTTTATTTCTCTTTGTAAGCATGCATTTTTGTAAAACAGCCTAGATTTTTTAGTGGCATATGTCTTTGCTTTGTCGTAATACCTTCATAAGTCATAATTTAATATGATGATTTATGGTTTCTGCCAGCTTAAAGTGTAAATTTTTGTACGATTTCTGGTAGATTCTAATATATAGTAAAAAGCTAAAAATGAACTTTTTTTAAGGCTGCAATGAAGCAAAGACCCCCTGCAAAGACCCCTTATAAAAAACATAGAGTCTTCAAAAATAAAGGATTTCAAAGCAGACTTCATTAATGCCTTTTAAAATTAACCTTGGGTATCATAACTATACTTTCGAAACGAAGGACACAATAATTGTGAATTTTTGCATGATCTACATGATTCACATTCATAAATTTGGGTCAAAAAACTAATTTCATGAGCCACATGATATCAATGTACAAATTAGACAAAGAATAAATCACGAGAATGTTAAAAGTTCAAAAAGTGTATTTACAAGATACTTAAGGGGGAACATGACATTGGCCGTTTTTTGAAATCGACTTTTTTATAATTTTGTATTTTAGAAAATATTTTGAAGATTCTAAGAAACAAAACTCATAGAAAAATTCTTATGGGTTCAAAAGTTACAGCCGGATTAGTGAGAGCGCATTTTTAATTTTTCTTGCATTTTTCTTTGTTCACAAGCTTTGAAGGCGTTTATCTCGAAGCCATGTTTTTCGTACTGGTTGAGGCACTAGCGGGTTCATTTTTGACGATATTTTTTTTTTTTTGTATTTTTTTAAACTTGATTCGCTATCGTATGACACGACCTTTTTTAAATTTTTTTCGATTTTTTGTGAATTTTAAAAGTCAATATTTTTTTTCGAAAAAACACACTTTCAAAAATTTGGAACATCATCAAAAGTTTAAAGAAAAATTTAAAAAAAAGCTCCTGTCATACGATAACCAATTTTGTTAAGATTTAAAAAAGTCGTTTATTTTTCCAGATCCGCACATTTTTGCGACTCCCAGCGCTGCAACTACGAGGCTCCGTTTTTTTCTCTGCCGCCAGTTTGGAGCTCTATAAAACCATCTTGGAGTGAAAAATATATTTTTTTGAATTTTTTTCTTGTAATATGTTCAATTCTCTACAATAATAAAAAATGTTTTTTTTTGACTGAATTATGAATTTTTTGAAAAAAGGTCTGTTTTCTTTGCCGTGAATATTATGTCCCACCTTAAACCAATAAAAATCTGGCACCATGGGTTCTATGGATAATCTGCGGGGGCTGAGCTACAAGCTAACAGTTTGCGGATGGCGGACGGCTTCGAAATAAAAAGTTTAGCTGTTTTTTGCAGTCCCGAACAAGTAGCGAGTGACCAGCTAGGGTGTGGAAAAGCGTAGTGTTGGGCAGGCACTGCATTTTGATCGAAAAAACTACTTAGCCCGCAACTGGCACTGTCAAAGCGAGTCGGAGCCGACTCAAAAGCTCCATGTCCAAAACTACCTGTCTCCTCTAGACTATAAACTTGAGAGGTCTCTACAAGACCATCAAAATGAAATGTGCTAAGGATTTGGGTCCCCAAAACAATCTAAGAGTAAGAGGCTCAACCAGCCTCGGATATGAACCCCTACTATGTTGACGACCACCGCAAACGAAGAACGGATAATGGTTTACGGATATGCACCTGGAGTGTCCGAACCCTTTATAGGAAAGATGCCTCTACCCAACTGGCGGAAGCCCTCGCAAAAATAAAGGCCACCATCCAGGAGATGCGATTGAAAGGATAAGGCTGCTCTAAGAGAGCATACTGTGATATCTACTACAGCTGCCGTATGGAGAAGCGTGAATTTGGATGCGGATTTGTCGTAAGCAGAAAACTATGACACCTTGTTTTCCGATACACACGGGTGAACGAAAGGCTGGCCACAATCCGCGACAAGACGAAGTTCTTCTACATACGCCTAATTTGCGTACATGCCCCGACGACGGAAAAGAACACCGTTCTTGGGATGTTTGAAGGAAGCCTTTTTCAACGCGAACGTTGGAAAAGAAAACATCTCTGCCTCCACTGTAGATCAGTTAAGTCTCCACGAGACCACTTCGAACAGTCTCAGACTGATCAGCTCGGTCTAAGACTGATCGACTTCGCCGCGGCGCGAAACATGGTAGTTAGTAGCACACCAGATTCCAACACCTCGATATCCAAAAGGCAACCTGGCTGTCCCCAGATCAAAAAAAGCGAAATTGATCATGTTGTGATCGACGGAAGGCATTCGCGGATTCAATATTGACTCCGAATATTATCTTGTTGCAGCCAAGATTCGCATGCGATTTTGCAATGCGAAGAATATACGCACAGGTAAGCAACGAAAGCTAGATGTCGATAAGCTGCTATAAAAATGAACCGCCGAGGTCTACTCTGATAAACTTTCGGTATAGCTCAAGATAGATTTTGCAAGTAGAATATACGCACAGGTAAGCAACAAAAGCTAGATGTCGATAAGCTGCTATAAAAATGGACCGCCGAGGTCTACTCCGATAAACTTTCGGTATAGCTCAACCAATCTCACTATTGCCTCGACAACGCTGGCGGACTTTGGCATATATCCCACTCTATGCGAACAGCTGCTGAGGAAGTCATGGGTTTCGGCGCCCGCAACCTCGTAACCAATGGTCTTACCAGAAGTGTCACTGCAACTCGAGCCATACACGGAAACTATCGTGAAAAGAGGAGGCAGAGAGATGCCTTTTCAAACTTAAAAAAAGAGAGCAGAAAAAGCGTGAGTGAGAAAAAATTGAGGTGTACCAGGGCAAGAAGGTTGCTCGAAGATTCTTCCAACAGGCTAAGCATCCAACCCAAATTTTCAAGCTCGGAGCATCCACCTGTAGAGATGAGAATGGTTATCTGGTTACGGATGCAGTGCGCGTTCAGATTATGGAGGCAGCATTTTTCTAATCTGCTTGCTAGTGACGATCCCAACAATTTCGCTCTTGGAGAATGGAATTCAACACCACCAATCGACGATAATGGAGTGAAAATTCCACCACCTAGCCATGACAAGATTAAAGTTGCTATCCAGCGACTCAAAAACAACAAAGCCGCAGGTGCTGACGGCCTGGCTGCTGAATTGTTTAAAATTGGCAGCGGTGAATTGATAAGATGCATGCATCAACTCATCAGCAAAATATGGTTATCGGAAAGCTTGCCCGACGATTGCAATCTCAGTCTTCTCTGCCCTATACTTAAGAAAGGAGACTTGACAATCTGCGCCAACTACCGAAGTATCAGTCTTATTTCCACCGCGTACAAGGTTCTTTCGAGCATATTGTGTGAAGGATTGAAGCCGCATACCAAAACACTCATTGAACCTTATCAGTGTGGCTTTCGTCATGGCAAGTCCACCATAGACCAGATTTTTACACTACGCCAAATCCTGGAGAAAACCCACGAAAATCAAATTGACACCCATCATCTCTTTGTTGATTACAAAGCTGCGTTCGATAGTCCGATTCGGGATTGCCTGTACGCAACAATGTCTAAGTTTGGTATACCTGCAAAGTTAATTAGGCTCTGCCGGATGACGTAGAGCAATACATGCAGCTTCGTCAAGGTACGAAACTACTTCTCCGAAACCTTTAACACCGAAGGAGGTTTCAGACATGGCGACCCACTTTCATGCGATCTCTTCAATTTCATCATGGACGGGATCCTACGAAAGGCAAGTGTACATCGAAATGGTACCATTTTCTACAAAGGTGTCCAGCTCCTTGCGTATGCTGATGATATCGATATTATCGGCAGAACCAAGAGAGATGTAACTGCTGCTTTCGCCGTTAATGAAAAGGAATCAGCCAAAGTGGGTTTGACGGTGACCGAGGGCAAAACAAAGTATATGCTGTCTGCAAATAGGGAAGTGCGGTGCCTAGGCGCCCATGTTATAGCAGGCAAATATAATTTTGAAGTTGTCAAGGAGTTTATATACCTTGGTACTGCCGTAAAAAGCAACAACAATGTCAGCCTGAAGATTAAGGGGGTCCTCTGGTAATCCGAAAATTTTTTTTTCGATTTTTTTCATATTTCTATTGCTCAGATGCTGAAAAACATTTTCCCAAAAGGATTTTTCAAAATTCGAAATAGTTTAGGAGATACAAGCATTTTTGTGTAGGTATGTTTTCGTCAAAATAACGCATCAGCAAAGTTGTTTATTTGCCTGCAGTCATTAGTCGAAAATTCTGTGGAATTCTTCCAAAATATGTATTGATATTACAAAATATACACACACAGTATGTATACATGCAGTATGTATACATGCATGTTTTGATTTAGGGGTTGAAATGATTTTGAGCCCAGGTGTTCACATGAAAGAAGCAAACGAACGAGATTTTCTGGCAACCTGCATTTTCAACGAAGGCTTCACAAGTATTTTAAAAATAATGTCAACAATAGGTATTGTCATCGGCCCACAAGCCGAGATGTATGCTGAATCTCGCGACGGAAAACGACTTCAACGCTCAGAGCTAAAAACGTACGCATCATCGAAAGAGGGTCGCACAGCCCGCAGAGCCCAAAAAGCCATGGAAAACTCGTTTTATGAGATGGAGGAAGGCACACTTTATGGGGCTGGAATTGCCGATTAATATTCGTAAGTATTGTATTAAAAAAATATGTGTTAATGTCATTTGTGTGCCTCAAAATTGAAGTCAAAACTTTAAACGCGTTTTTCTTGAAACCATGTTTTTCAAAACTTTGCGCACGATAACTCAAACAGTTTTTGACCGATTTTGATATATGAGGCATGAAACGACGCAGAATTTACGCCGCTATAGCCCCTACCTCAAACTTGCCGAAAAAATAATGCAAAGAATAACAATTGCTTTTAGGTGCTTCTACGGAATAAGTTAGCAATTTGGTTCTTCTTATTCAACAAAACTAACACTCTACAAGACGCTCATCATACTTCTCCTTCGCTATGGCCCTGAGGCATGGGTGGTATTGCAAACAGATGCAGCTGCACTTGGTTGTTCGACAGGAAAGTTCATCGCAAAATCTTTGGTCCTGTGCGAGTTGGCGACGACTATCGCATTCAAAACCACGAAATGTACGAGCTCTACGACGACATTGACTTAGTCCAGCGTATAACAATTCAGCGACTACGTTGGCTGGGTCATATCTTTCGTATGGATGAAAGAGCTCCAGCGAAAAAGGTGTTTGAAGTTAAAGCCGAGGATCGGCGACGAAGAGGAAGACCGTGCTTCTAATATTTTGACCAGGGCGTGGAAGCCGTAACCGCATTTGGTGAAAAAGATTGGAGACGGCGTGCGAGAAACAAGGCTCTGACCCACGGCAAATCATTAATGTAAAATAGTTACAGGAGAGACCCAAGATGACTTCTTTGGGGTACTCCAGAGGGAAATGGAAATTCGTATGATTTCACGAGTTTTAATAGAACAGATTGAGTTCTATTACTTAGATCCATCCCACCAATTTAAAGGGAAATCCAACCAGAAATCTTTTTAGAACTAAGAGTTTGCGGTTAACAACCTGTGCACCATTTCCAAAATTCTCTATTGTTTTAGATGTAAATTCTAGAGGGTTAGTACAGTTGATTTTCTAGAAAGAAACTGTGAGATAATAGTAATGTAATAATTAAGTTGTGGGTTTTGGAATTAACCAATTCCACGATATCTCCTGAACTACTCGATGAATTGCATTGAATTTTTACTATCTTAAAGTTGATAATTTTTTTTTTTTTTAGCTTGAACCAACGCTCAGGGGATGCCCCCTATTAATGCGAAAGCATTGTGTTGATTCGGAAGATGGGTAATAGGATAGTTGAAGAGTGGGAAAAATGGAGAAGTGACGGTGAACATTTGTTTTGAATTTACACAGGTCAAAACTGCCAGGAAACACATCCGCAGGGAGATTATTCCACAATTTTATTGTGCGACTGAAGAACGAATTATCATTACCGTGATAATTCGCTAGGTTCTGTTGGGCAACAAGGTAATACTGTAGGGATGGGCTAGGTGAGCTGCCCGAGCGGACCTGAGAAATACTCGAGCTGGTGGAGTCAGGTCGTGTACCTCCCTTGAACACTTCCCATGGTAGTACCTGTATAACAGGCTTATTGACCCAACATTGCGTCGATGACCAAGAGAATTGAGAGATGATGAAACGTTATCATACCCAATCAAATATATCGCACGGCGTTGAATTCGGTCCAGAAGCTCCAAATAATATCTTGAAGCCCCTGCCCAAATGTGCGAATATTCCAAATGTTGGAATAATCAACCTAAAAAGTCAAATGAAATTATGACCGAAAAAGTAGTAAAACGGTTGTTTCAAATTTATATCTTTGCATTTTTGTAACTTTTCCATCTAATATATAAAAATCTCGTGCCACGGTGTTGGTGTTTGAACCCTGAAACGCCTGGACCGATGTTAATGAAATTTTTTGTATTTTTGGTAGGTATAAAACTATGTCGTAAAATATTTTTCACACTTCAAGAACACAAATTTTCGCCTTTACTTTCGTCTTTAAATTACATATCAATGAAACTCGGAATGAACTTACATTAAGTCTTGGCCTTCGGCTGTAAAAATTGAGCGATCTTTCAAAAGTGTGACATGGTACCGAATATAAAATTCAATATTTTCATATCGCATAGATTTGGAACTAAATGACGCACAACCATTAATAATTAGCCAGATCTTTCAATAATAAAACAGACATGGACACTGGAAAATGGGTCGTGGCTCCATCCATAGAACTAAAATTTTTGACACAGAATAGCTATGGAACTAAAAGATCAATGGGTGTGGATCCGCCGCTATTATCGGTCGAACCAAAAGGTTCTCATAACCTAAACCTGAAAGGTCGGGGTATATTAACTTTGTGCAAACGTTTGTAACGCATAGAACGAAGCGAGTCCGGTATAGAAAAATTTATATATTCTTGATCCGCGTCACCACGTGAGTCCAGCTATCCATGTCCGTCCGTCCGTCTGTCCGTCTGTCCGTCTGTCCGTCCGTCCGTCTGTCCGTCTGTCCGTCTGTGTGTTGCCGTATACACAGGATAAGAAGAAGGAGTTGAGATAATAAGATGAAATGTGATACACATTATCACATGAACTCAAGGATCTGCACTATTGAATATTTTTGGAATCCGCCCATGGACACGTCTACCTCCCATACAAGCAAAAATGGAAAACTGCATAACTCAGCTCATAATTAGCCTACAACAACAAAATTTGGTGTGTATGTATTTTACATAAAAATAAAAATGGCTGCGAAAAATGGAGATCAGCCGCTTTCGGACACGCCTACCTCCCTTACAACCCAAAAATTGAAAACACAATAATTAAGGTTATGTTTTACTTACAGAGATGAAATTTTGCACGTATGGTTTTTATAACAAAAATAAGATAGTTTTGAAAAATGGACATCATACGCCCACGGACACGCCTACCTCCCATACAACGAAAAAAAATTGAAAAATGCATAAATAAGCTCATTATTAACCTACAACAATAAAATTTAGTGTGTATGTATTTTATCTCAACACAAAGATGTTTTCGAAAAATGGGTGTCATCCACTCACCGACACGCCCACCTCCCATATAACCCAAAAAGTTTAAAACTCAATAAATAAGCCTCTGTTTAGCGTACAGAGATAAAATTTGGCACATATGTTTTTTATGATAAACCAAAGATGGTATTGAAAAATGAACAACATACGCCCACGAACACGCCTACCTCCCATACAACGAAAAAAAATTGAAAAATGCATAAATAAGCTCATTATTAACCTACAACAATAAAATTTTGTGTGTATGTATTTTATCTCAACACAAAGATGTTTTCGAAAAATGGGTGTCATCCGCTCACCGACACGCCCACCTCCCATACAACCCAAAAATTTAATACGCAATAAATAAGTCTCTGTTTAGCCAACAGAGATAAAATTTGGCACATATGTTTTTTATGATAAACCAAAGATGGTATTGAAAAATGGACGTCATCCGCCCACGGACACGCCTACCTCCCATACAACCCAAAAAGTTTAAAACTCAATAATTAAGGTTGTGTTTTTTATAGAGAGATGAAATTTAGTATGTATGTATTTTATACCAAAACTAAGGTGTGTTAAAAAATTGGGAGTAATCCGTGCTTGAACATGCCCACCTCCCATACCGAAAGCGCAATAAAGGCATTAACTGTAAGCTACAGGAATAAAACTTGATATGTATAAATTTTTCATCAACATTTAAATGTATATAAAATTTGGGCTTCATCCGCCCGCGGACACGCCCATTTTCAAAAATATATTTTTTTTTTTGGCAAAGTATTTCCTAGTCGCCTAAACCGACTTTAGACTTTCTTTACTTGTTTTTTGTACATATAGTATTGTAAGAAAGCTACTGAAAGGCAATTTATTAAAAACATAAAACATTTTTAGAATTTTTATGCTGAAGTTGGCAATTTTTTTCGCAATCCTATTTTTTTCCAACTTACATTTCATTAAAATCTTCTTCATAACTTCTATTTCTACAAAATTTTCAGCAAAACTGTTTGCCTTTTTTAGGACAAATAATAATATTATCATGCAACGTTATTAAAATTTTTCAAATTATCTCCAATTTTTGGGACCTACAAATATCCTTAAGGTTCTTTTGGATCCTTGCCTTAAAGACATAAAATGCTACTTTTTATAAATTCTGTAATTTTTTTATGATTTTGTATATTTTAATAATTGTTTGAATAATTATTATTTTCACATTTTTTATAAGAAGAATAAAATGCTTCCTTTTCGTTGAGGAATAGGGGTATATTTCTAAAAAAAATTTGAATTGAATTAAATATCTTTAATTGATATCACTTAGCTATCCTTTTTTTAAGTTTTCTATTGAAATTTTTTTTTTTTAAATTTATTTTGATTTAGTTTTGTATGTACAAATTCTTAAAACTCTTATCCTAACAAACATTTGAGCTTCCGGAAGGAAGCTTCTCCTTCTTTACCAGCAATGCACAGCTTTTTGGAAGGTGATTTGGCGCAGTTATGGAGGTTCTGAACTGGGTCGATAGGACTCTATTGCGGTTCTACGCGACAGCACGTCTGAAGCAACTTTTCGAAGCTCATCAGAAGCACGTTAGAAGCAACTTACATAAACTTAGCGGATCACTTTAAAAGCAAATTATAGAAGCTTTCTGAGCATCGCTTACTCAACGCCAAACCACCAAAGCACGAGGTCGAAAAAAAAAAATTCTGACAAATATTTTTCATATAGCCTGTAGGTGGTGACCGTGGCATGCAGGTTAAGTGTGTGGCTTAGCATGCTCGGAGACCGGGTTCGATCCCCAGCCGTGGCGAAAAGTTTTTTCAATAAAAAATTTTTCTGATCGGTCACCACCTCTCTGCAGACAATGGCAAACCTCAGAGAGTAAATAATGCCATGTAAAGCTTCTTGAGAACATGAGCCGTTAGGAGTCGGCATAAAACATGTAGGTCCAGTTCTCGGTCAATTGTGTGCAAAAATTTAATAACACACACAACACAATCGATCCTAAGAAGCTCGGTCAAAGTCCTTTCAAGAGCTGAAATGCCCAATTTTTTTTTTTTTTTTTTTTAGCCTGTAAAACACTTGCAATCGAATTATGAGTTTTGCAAAATTAGCTTCGACAAGACTTGCGGACACAGGTTCAAATTGGTTAGCCAGATAACCTCGATAAAGTGCTTTGCAAAGGTTTTCTCTAAGCAAGCGTCATGATTTCACTACGTGTTATTTCTGAGAAAGTGCTACGCAAGAGCTTCATTGAAACCGATATTTTAAACCCACATTTACAAGTTTCATGAAAGCCTTATAGAAAATGGCTAAACTCTTGGTTGAAAAGGTTGAACTCTTGGAAGCCCAAATGTTTGGTGGAAAAGCTTTATGCTGAGAAATTTAGATTTATTAGTTGACTTTCGACTGGCTTATTGATGTTCTTAGTTGCGCAGTTGATGCCTATATCTGACTGATATCAATTTATTGTCATCATATTTTTTATGTCATAGTCAGTAGTATAAGTTTATAACTGAATGAAATCTTATCTAATTTTAATTACAGAGATTGTAAATTTTCTTGTTTAATTTGTTTGTTTTGAACGATTTGTTTTGAAACGAAAACCATGATTGGTTTTTTACTTTTATTGGTTAAAAAACATCAATAGAAAAATTATTAATATTACAATTTCTTATCATGCCATAATTTTATTATTCCACTCATAAGATTTAAAATATTCTTTCCGTACATTGCCTCTCTTATTAAGTTAAACTTTTGAACAAAAATTTAACTTTTGTACATGTCCCGAATGTTTGTCACATGTTTTTCAATATATTTATGTAAATTTTAGCAAAATAATTTATGTATCCAAACTTTAACAACAGTTCATAATTTTCTTTGTTGTCTGAGAACGTTTGATGATATATCATTTATATGAATTGCGACAAATATTTGCATGACGTTGCAGACAAATAATCAAAAGTTAGCACACAGCAATAATTTAATTATTTCCGGATCTGGTGTCACATTCAGTTGACGAACAACAAAATGTTGAGCAAACAAAGAGACACAAATATAAATATATGTATGTACGTATGTATGTATGTATATGTAATTAAAGCCATGAATTGCTTCAATACGCACGGAAAGATAAAAACACTTGGAGAAATATTGAATATAGAAATGGAAAAATTAAAAATTTGAAAAAGTATTCTTAACACAGTAAAGACTGTGAAAAATTGTTAAAACTTGTTTGGCTTTAAAAAATTCTTATTGTGCTCAAGAGCTCAAGTTGACCACCACTGACTTAAATCATGTGCAATTTTAATGTTTGAGCCAATTAATCTCTCAGTGTGTGGCTAGATTGGAAACATATATAACATATGATTGCTAGCAAAGTCACACTAAAATACACTCAAGCAACTACACATGTGCCGCATTTCACACTTTAAAATCAGTCATGCACTCACTCATACATATGCAAGACGAGATGAAATTGAATTTGATACACAATGCAATGCAAACAAAGCAATTGTAAGCCATAAAACGGTGCATAATAAATATTCATTTGTTTAATTGCAAACAACAATACCAACAACAACAACAACAGCCATAACAACAGCAACAACAGCAGCAGCATGACACACAGCAACATCACGAACAACACCAACAATAGTATCAGCAGCAGCAGCAGCAACAGTAGAATAAACTTAAATATTTACCCACACAATGCCAGTTGACATGCATACAAAACACAGACACACAAACACAGACACACAAACACATACCCACGTATACACACAAGCTAAGCCAAGCTCAATGTCATTGGGGGAAGTAAAATTGGGGAAAATGCTGTTGGCTTGGTAAGAGTTTGTGAGTGTGTGTGTGTGTGTGTGTATGTGACCGTGCATTAAATTGTGCTGTATTGTTATCGGATACCTTGAGCAGCGGTTAAGGACAACAGCGACAAACAACGACCTCAATACGAATGCCAATTGCGACATTTTCAACAACCATACAGCCACAAACACACACACACACACACACACACACACACAACCACTAACCTTGGCCAACTCTGTGCTTCAGCAAGTACACAAATTTGAGCGTTTTTTTAACCATACTCTATACTTACTTGTGTGTGCGTGGGTGTGTGTTAACGTGTAGAAGTTTGTTACTTGGCATCAATGAAGGATGCGCTCTAAATGCTGATGTATAGCAGGACTACGAAAATGCAATACGACAATGAAAGCATACAACAAATATTCTTTTGAAAATTTCAACACTTGTGTTGGTTAAAATAATTTAGTTACAAATTTCGTTACACTCTCATTTCTACTATATTTTTCAAGTGCATCTTGAAATGTATGTATGATACATTAAATAATTTCGTAGTTTGTATGTAGTTGTAAAATTTATTCGCTTTTTCTGTAACAGTAAAAACTATTATTATAAAGACAATGGCGCTACGTATACCCGACAGAAACAAGCAGTTTCTTGTCCCAAATAAACACACTCTCCTATTAGTGCCAGTGGGGTCTTGGCGTAACTGATTCGGGGTTCTGCTCAATGTGTGGATGAAGTTCAGAGTCCATTTGAAGCCCGAATTTAGGAGGGATTCCACTTTTAACCAACTGCATTCTCTTTCTCTTTCGATTACGCACAATTTGGCATTGTTTCCTGGCAGCATAATCGTTATAGCAGGCGATTTAAATGACCACAATTCGGCTTGGTTATGTCATTCGGCACTCTGAACACCTGAAAGACAATATGCTGAGATTTTTGCTGCATCGAACCAATTGATTCAATTAGTGAAGTAGCCAATTTACATTTCACGAGCTACCTGCAGGGCCGAAAAATCTTAGGCCCTTTTCTGACTTCGCACCATGAAAAATATGATCTAAGTATCAATGCATCTTTTGAAATTTTCCCTTTTTTGAAAAAGCCCCGAAGAAGATTGATTGGTTCTATGAAATCGGAAATTGATTAGAGTAAAATAATTTTTACCTCAACTTCAATTGAAAATTATGTTTCGCTGATAGAAATGTGAATGCCGCGGTTCCATTGGTAAGGGAAATACATTTTCAATAAAATGAGAAGCATAAATTCACAGTCCAGGTACGGTTTAATGAGACTTGCAGGGTTGCAGTCAAGTCCATAGATGAAGCCTTTCAAAATTTCCGTTTTAAAAAAAAATTCATCGAGGCTAGAAACTACTGTTCTGCAGTTCTAGACCGTGAAAAATTTTCTCATGAATTTCGCGTTATAGAACAGGTTCTTCTCAGTACCAAAGGAAGCAAACACTTTTGATTATTCGTTAAAAAAGTTAAGTACCAGACATCATCGTCGATACCAACTCTCTTCGAAGATGACCAAATCTTCAATGATTCGGCTGATAAAGCGAACCTGTGGGCTGGTTTATTTCCGCGGAACACCACAATCCCGGCAAGCAATCATACATTATGCAATGCAGGATATAAACTTTCCAAGAAGAGCAGTTAAAATAGTCCTCAAAAACCTTAACATATGTCCTCAAGGCATAACACCAATTGTGCTTAAAGTACCTGCTTTTAATCTGGCTTGGCTATTAAAGAGTATTTCTATCTTATTTGAACGTTGCTATTATGCAGCCGGCACCAAAACAAATGCGATGCCACAAACTCTACAATTCGACCTATTGCGATATGTTAAATACTCTCACAGACGTATAAATGCACAAATGGGGCTGAGTGTGGTAAGGAAGGTGGCCACAAAAGGTACTCCACAGGGTGGAGTTATATCGTCCCTTTCTGTGGCTAATTGTGGTTGACAACATTCTTTCCAAACTTAAAGCTGGCGGAACAAAAATATCGTGATCAAAAAAGAAGTTTAAAATATGGGCAGAAATGAACGGCCTGGGTATGAATCCAATCAAAACTGAAATCGTTCTGTTCACAAGAAAAATTAAAGTAGACAGCTTCATACTGCCGAAACTAAATAGAGTTACACTGAAGCTCTGCACTGAAGCAGCATATCTTGGAACTATTTTCAACAACAAGCTCAGCTGAAAGCGCAACACAGAGGAGAGAAGGAGTATAGCATGGGCATTGCTCAAAAGTGGTACACGATTTGACTCCACCAGCTCGAGTATTTCTCAGGCCAACTCAGCGGCTCACCATGTCCAATGGACATTGTCCATCCCTATAATAATCCCTCCCTGCGAATCTTCTATATGCGAATCGATATTTTATCTCGAAACAATAGGCTAAACAACCATTTCATCCCTGGCAGGCCAAAATTTTTTCTGCTTGTGGTCTGCTGTTCCAGAATCATAGAAGGCATCATACTGCCACCACTTGCATCATACTGCACTTTAAACTTGGGTTAATGAAGCAATTTATGAAAGCAATTGATAAGGACGGACCATATTTTGCTTATATAAGTAGAAAACTTTCGGGAATAAGTTCAGGAAAGCTTACAGCTTGAATTACGGATGGTGAAGGCAAATAATGAAAAACCCTTACCTTCAGCGAAAGGCATCTGTGTTATTTAAATTACTTGTTCAAAACTTTTTAGGCTTAACTTTAATTACTTTTAAAAGTAAGTAATTTTGAGGAACTAGTGACCAACATGCATAATAGTTTTAGGAATCTCGAATGTATAAGAGCATCAAGGTTCACTATCTGCATAGCCATTAATCCCACTTCGCTGAGAATTTAGGAAACACGAATGATGAAAAAGATGAGCGTTTCCATCAGGACATGCAAATAATGGAAGACATTTACCTAGGCAAATTGAACAAAAATATGATGGCAGACTATTGTTGGAGACTTAATCGTGATGGTCCCGATGCATTTCATTCCAAAAAGTCAGAAGTTTATCAAGTCATAAATGATGCTTTAACATACTCTAAAATAAGCTGTAAAAACCTTATCAATTGTACAAACTTGAGTATGTATACAATTTACATTAAAAAATTTTTTTTTTTATTTTTTTTGAAACAACAAGGCAATATAATAAAATATTTAAAATATTTATTAAAATTCCAGGGATTTTCTATCAAGTACAAACAGTTTTTGTAAATTCATTAAAAAATATTGAAGACACAGGGTTTCCAAAGAGCAGCCTCTGATTAATTGATTGTGACATTTGTCCCACTTTGAACACGTATTATTTCGAAACTACAAAAGATTCGAAATTTTTAAATGATTTGAAAAATTCATTAAAAATTTCGAATCTTTTAAATTTTTAAAAGATTCGAAATTTTTAATGAATTTTTATTAAAAATTAAATTTAATCAAAATTAAATTTTTAAAAGATTCGAAATTTTTAATGAATTTTTAATGATGATTTAAAATGATACATTCATATCAGGAATAGCTCATGTGACTCATGTAATCGGTTACTGGAACAAAATTCATGAATGCGATTCATGGAAATCATGTAAAAATTCATAATTATTATGTACTTTTTTGGTTTTATTGTATTTTTAACCTGGGGGGTATTATAGCCATTATTATTTTGAAATAACCATTTATCAAAATAATATATGAGTGAAAAATTTTGCTGATATCTTTAACGTTATTGTTAAAAAAAATTTTGAAAATGGAAAAATTTCACGTTCGATTAATCGAACACCGGTTGGAAATGAACTAAAAAAGTTTTAGTTAAACCATGTTTCTAATCAATATAATATCTGGTGGTAGAAAAGAAGAACTATTTTAGAATTTTTTTTTTTGTAAAGCACAACAATTTTGGAACAAAATTCATGAATGCGATTCATGGAAATCATGTAAAAATTCATAATTATTATGTGTTTTTTGGGTTTTTGGTATTTTTAACCTTTGGGGTATTTTTAACCTGGGGTGTATTATAGTCATTATTATTTTGAAATAAACAATTATCAAATTAATATATGAGTGAAAAATTTTGCTGATATCTTTAACGTTATTGTTAAAAAAAATTTTGAAAATGGAAAAATTTCACGTTCGATTAATCGAACACCGGTTGGAAATGAACTAAAAAAGTTTTAGTTAAACCATGTTTCTAATCAATATAATATCTGGTGGTAGAAAAGAAGAACTATTTTAGAATTTTTTTTTTTGTAAAGCACAACAATTTTGGAACAAAATTCATGAATGCGATTCATGGAAATCATGTAAAAATTCATAATTATTATGTGTTTTTTGGGTTTTTGGTATTTTTAACCTTTGGGGTATTTTTAACCTGGGGTGTATTATAGTCATTATTATTTTGAAATAACCAATTATCAAATTAATATATGAGTGAAAAATTTTGCTGATATCTTTAACGTTATTGTTAAAAAAATTTCTGAAAATGGAAAAATTTCACGTTCGATTAATCGAACACCGGTTGCAAATGAACTAAAAAAGTTTTAGTTAAACCATGTTTCTAATTAATATAATATCTGATGGTAGAAGAGAAGAACTATTTTAGAAATGTTTATTTTTGTAAAGCACAACAATTTTGAAAGGAAAGCAAAGTATTATAGAAACATTTCTTCACTTTTAAAATTTGTTTAACTTTGTTCGATGTAAATTTCCTGAAGGGTAGTTTTTGTATTTAATTTTCTGAGTTCTGCTCAAATTTTCATTCGTTTTGATAATTTTCTTATTCAATTCTTTTATTTCAAATTTTATTTGTCTCTGTACTGAAAAAGCTTCGCTTATCAGCTTTGTCCCAGAATAATAACTTGTTGTGCTTTTACTGATAATGTTCACATCATCAACAAACAAACAACTGAAGAGTTCAACGCTAGGGAAAATATTTGTTTACACTTCGTACACGACCGAATCGCTATCAGTTTCTAACTCTATTCAACAGCGTCGAGACATACGATTGATTAAAAGTGCCGCGGATTTATTTTTAAGTATTTAAATAAAAAAAAAAACAAAATAAAACAAAACAATTGAAAAAAAAAAACAAACTAAGAGACAACATCATGATTCTGGCAACAACAAAAACAAATGAAATAAAAGCAACAACGCTGCGAGTTTCGTTTTTATATCGTATCTTTTTGGATATCTTTATCTTGGCCTCAGTGCTCGCTCTAGCGTTCAACTTTTCAAAATTCATGCCTAAGCCAATAGCTGAGGGCCATAACAGCAATGTTAATGGCAACGGCTATTTCTGCTGGGATTCAGCTCTAAGTTTTCCATACGCTGAAAGCTCTATTTCGCCTCGCACACTTTATCGCATTGGACAACAGGCACCTCTACTGATTATATTCGTATTGGAGCTGATTATATTTTATAACTACCTCAACACGAATCAGTTACATTTTCTGAGCGGTTCCAGTACCGTTACATTCCTATTGCAGTTATATCAACCGATAACATGTTTTCTCTTTGGCTATGCCAGCGAGCGTTTCTTCAAAGCTATTGCCAAGTATTTCTTTCCTACATTGCGTCCACATTTCTTCGATGTGTGCCAGCCGGAACCACTAAATAATGACAGCTGCAGCGAGGATTTGCATCATAATCGTTACATAACGAAGTACAGCTGCTTTTTTGGAGAGCAGGTTAGCACAGAGGTGGCACAAGGCATTTATGGTTCGTTTCCTAGTGGACACGCCAGTCTGACCTGCTATGCCATGATCTTTGTTGTGCTGTATTTGCAGCAACGCTTGGTTTGGCGTCGCTCGCAGCTGCTGAAACATGTGCTGCAGCTCGTTTGTTTGCTGGTGGCATGGTACGTGTCCATCAGTCGCATCAGGGATCACATGCAGCATCCTGGAGCTGTTATGGCAGGCGCGCTATTGGGCACATCGATAGCCATATGTGCTGCACACTTTGTTGCTGGTGGCTGTTCACCTCTGAATGCATTACAAGAAGCAAGAGAAAAGCCGGTTCACGCTGAACGAAGCAATAATAGTAGCGTTGATGGTACGGAGTTACAGTGGGTGCTCGGTAGCTATAGACGTGACACATTAAAGGAGGTAGAACTGCCACATTTGAATGAAATACACTTGCATACGCGTCTTTAAGTTGCTGCAGCTCAAATTGGAGAGTGCAAATGGATGCATGGCCGCTACTTTATTATGGTTGAAAATTGCTACTTTTTCGATTATGCTTTTCTACAAAAGAGTGCTTTATTATATGAACATTTTTGTATTATCAAATGATAGATAGAAAAAAGCCTCGTTGTTAGATTGTGAGATGATTTGAAGAAATTAATGTGATATTTTTTGCAAACTATATTTTTTAAAATCATAGTTTGTCAAATCAATTGTGCACTTTTGCACTTTTTCGGCATGATTTTATTAAAAAACTCAAATAGTTTGAAAAATTTAAATTTTAAACATCGACATAGTTTCTCTGAAAATTGTTCTTTGCCATAAGTTAGAGATAAGAATTTAATTTTTAAATCACTTTGTTTTTGTAAATTTTGGCTTATCAGCTTTGAAACAGAACGATGGCTTGTTGTGCTTTTGTTGTTATGTCTAGCTATCAGCTATTAAGTATTGATGCGTCTCGAGTTCGGTTGTATAACTAAGCTTGTTTTTATTAATCAATTCAATTATTCCGAGACGCAAAATGATCTTCTTCATAACTTGAACTATAAAAACTTGGAACTTGTTTACTTTTTAATGATATGTAATTCTTTTTAATATGTAATTCTATATAATATAATCTAATGATTTTGATATTCAGATAGTTTGTAAGTCAATGAATTTTAGTTCATTTGAGCTTTTATACGAACAAAACTTATAAATGTGTGTATTTAATAAACATTTATTTAAGAAATTAGTTTAAGCTTTATATTAATTTTCTGTTAATATTTATATGTATAAACATTCTGGAAAAACTCTGTATATATAAATCAATCATATTAATATCATCAAAAAATCTTTAATTATTTAAGAGAAAATCAGAATTTCGACATGACCTTTAATAGTTTCGATAATTTTGATCTCGGTACTGTTGTGGAGTATGATTAACGCATTTTAGACAATTTGGAGTAAATAATACACTGCTTTTAGTGTAAAAAAATACATATAACAACATTCTTGGTACATAGAATACACTCTTTTTGGTGTATAAAATACACTTACACTTAATTTAAACAAAAGTTTCAACAAAAGGGTTAGTTGGGTTAGTTGGTTGACTATTCTAACAAACAAATTTTTTGAAATCTTTTAAATGACATTCCAACAACTCCAAAAGACTAAAGTATGAAACAATTAAAGAAAGACTAAAGTCAGTCTAGCCCGACAATTAAAATTCCCTAAACCTACTTGTTCAAAATACAATAATAGTATTGAAAACGGGCAAGTTCGTGGGCTGATGAAGCTCATATTTTATATGCGTTTCCATTTTGATGAAAAATTTAAACATACAATTTTCAATTTTTGGGTCTCGGTTCTTTGTAAAATCGGTTTTAAAACAAAGAAGTTACGATGGTTACTCTGACGCTCTATCAATAAAAAAGTTACAATGATCTGTATGGCTTGACAAGTATGGATAGAGCGTCAGAGTAACCATCGTAACTTCTTTGTTGTAAAACCGATTTTAAATTTTTTTGCTGCAAAACCAATTAGAATTTAATAATCTCTAATATGGCAATCAAATTTTTTTAATTTTATACGAATACAAGTTAAAAAAATAATTTGTGTTTTTTTATTTTTTTTTTTCGGTTTTTACCAGTTTTCCATACCAAGGTCAAGTGTAAGGTCATCAAAATTTATGAATAAAATGTTGGTCTTAACAAGGTTAACCATTTTCCAGAATAAATTTTCGAACATCTTAGCCATTATAAAATTTATAAACGATAAAGTGTCTCAAAATGATAAGGTATGTGCACAAAAATTGAAATTGCGAAAAAACATATAAAAGCTCCATCATTAAATTGCTTTTGATTTAAAAGCAACATTCTTCTTCAAATTAAAAAAATAAAAAATCAAAAAAAAATTATGCTTTTTTTGAGATATTTTCAAATACATTTTTTTTTAATTGGTTGGCAACCCTAAGATCCAAAATTTTAAAATTATATATTTTTTCCAAAAAGTTCTTACCAATACCTTTCCAACGGTACCCTATTTATAAAAATTGGATAAAAGCTGACGTAGATACAATTAATTGAAAATTTCCCGATTCTGGCGTTTTCGGACAATTTGCAGAATTGAGAGGTTCATAACTTTTCAACGAATGGCGATAAAAAAAAATAAATGAACTTATATTCTTAGAATTTTAATAGACATCTATAGCCCAAAAATAAAACAAATCGAAAGCCATGAGGTCAATTTTTGAAAAAAAGTATTGCGTTATGCGTGGAATGGGCGTGTTGTAGGCTAACTATGAGCTCATGTACCTATGCAGTTTTTTATTATTTCTATGCGTTACAAACGTTTGAACAAAGTTAATACACCCTAACTTTTCAGGTTTGGGGTATAAAAATTTTGTCGATGCCATGAACAAATACTAGGGGAACAAAAAACATTCATAACGTTTGTGAATAACGTTAAGAATAACTGTTAAGATACTTTGATGCGCGTTAACTTTCTAAAAGTTCAACACTTACTTACTTACTTAGATGGCGCTTACAACCGTTGGTCGGTTTTGGCCTGGTCTAAGAATTTGCGCCGGCCTCTTTTGTCGTGCGCTTGCTGGCGCCAGTTGGAAACTCGAAGCGTCGTCAGGTTATCCAATGCCTGGTCTTTCCAACGGAGATGCGGTCTTCCTCGTCTGCGTAGGCCACCGCTGGGTACCGAATCCAATATTTTTTTCGCTGGAGCTTCGTCGTTCATTCTCTCGACATGACTTAGCCAGCGAAGCCGCTCAATTTTAATACGCTTGACTATATCGATGTCGGCATATAGCTCATACAACTCGTGGTTCCATCGTATTCGGTACTCGCCATTGACGCAGATTGGACCATAGATCTTGCGAAGGATTTTTCTCTCGAACGCTCCCAAAGTCTTTTCATCAGAGCTGCTCATCGTCCAGGTTTGTGATGCGTATAGTAGGACGGGCATGATTATTGACTTATAGAGCGTCAGTTTTGTTCGTCGAGAGAGAGCTCTGCTTCTCAATTGCCTACTGAGCCCAAAGTAACACCTGTTGGCAAGAGTTATCCTTCGTTTAATCTCAATACTGATATCGTTGGAGGAGTTAATGCTGGATCCCAGGTAAACAAAGTCTTTCACTACCTCAAAGGAGGTGTTGTCAACAGTGACGTGGTTTCCAAGACGGTGGGACTGTTTGTTTGTTGACACGAGATACTTCGTTTTATCTGCGTTCACTGCAAGACCCATTCGACTCGACTCTCTTTCTAGCCTGGAGAATGCTGCACTGACTTCGCGCGTATTTGGGCCAATGATGTCAATATCATCAGCATACGCCAGCAGCATAACGCTTATAGAAAATTGTGCCGCTGCGTCTGAGGTCAGCAGCTCGGATGATCTTCTCCATTACTATATTAAAGAAGTCGCACGATAAGGAATCACCTTGTCTGAAACCTCGCTTGGTATCGAATGGAAGGACAGGTCCTTCCCGATTTTCACAGCGCTGCTGTTGTTGTTCAGTGTCATCCTGCAAAGACGTATTAGCTTCGCAGGAATGCCAAATTCAGACATGATGCAGTATAGGTGACTCCTTATTAGACTCTCGAAGGCGACTTTGCAATCGACATAAAAATGGTGTATGACGATTTGTTTTTCGAGGGTAATTTCCAAGATTTGTCGGAGTGTGAAGATCTGGTAGATGGTTGATTTCCAGGTCTGAAGTCATACTGATAAGGTCCAATCAGTTGGTTAACGATGGGCTTCAGTCTTTCACACAATACGCTCGACAGGACCTTATATGCGATATTAAGAAGGCCAAATCCACGTTAATTGGCGCAAATGATAAGATCGCCTTTCTTGTGGATTGGGTAGAGCACACTGAGGTTCCAATCATCTGGAATGCATTCTTTCGACCATATTCTGCATAGAAGCCTGTGAATGCATTTAAACATAGCTTTACCTCCGTTCATTAACAGCTCAGCTGGCAAGCCATTGGCTCCTGCGGCTTTGTTGTTTTAAGCCAAGCTATAGTTGTTAAGACCTCGCTATAATCGGGCAGCGGAACTTGGGTTTCAGATATACCATTGTTCCGGTATTGTTGTCAACGTCGCCATTAAAAATGCAAGAAAAGTGTTCCTTCCATAATTTCAGTGTAATCTCGATATCTGTAACTAGATTCCCCATTTCATTCTTGCAGGAAGTGTCTCCGGTCTTAAAACCATCGGCTAGTCGTCTTATCTTTTCGAAAAATGTTCGAGTCTCATTAATGTCGCCATGCATCTCAATTTTCCTGTCGCACTCATGCATTTTAACCTCTCGTTTTTTTCGCCTGAATATGCATTTCTCTTTCCTCCTCTTCTCGCTGTATCGCTCCATAACAGCACGCGTTAGAACCGTAGGCGGTATCCTTCTTTGTAGTGGAGTAGTAGCGACACTACTGGCCGTGCCACTGGTTTCGTCAAGGGCGGGGGTAGCATATCACCTCTTCAGTATGTGCGTCCACTGTACGCTATATCGTTGATCAGAGGAGTGCTTTCTTGAAGCAGAAGTGAGGGTCGAGTAGCGAAGGCTTTGCGACGTCTTGCTTTCTCTGTGTAGGAGTGGGAGCATTCTTAACTGCACACACTGAGAAAAAAACACATACCTTGCTCCGGTAAAAAATTTCTCTATTTTTGATAATAGCAATTTTCTCTTTTTCAAATAAAATTTTCTTCAATTAGAATAAATTTTCACATTTTCGCAGAGATATTTCTTTACTTCTAGGAAATGGAAACATTTCAATGTCTCTAATAATGATAAGTATTTTTCTCGCACAAAATATTTCTCATTTATAGAGAAATTTTATTGAAAATGAAAAACTTTTCTTATATTTTGATAACAAAGTCACTATGAGCAGTATTTTCTTCAATAAAAACAAATATTTTCTCAAAAAAAAAAGTATTTTTCTGTGCAAATCTTGGCTACAAACCGTGTGTACGTTTAGTCAGACTGGAAGCGTGCCTTCCGTCAATCAAAACGTGATCAATTTTCAATTTATATGATCTTAAACATTATTTATATTTGCAGTGTAGGTCTTTACTGTGGCGGCCATGGTCGTGCGTGTTAATTATGTTGCGTGCGAGCCAACGAATTTCAGGTACGATCCTCATCTCGGGCAAACGTTTTTTCAATAGAAATGCATTTTACTGTGCGGCCTCTGTGTCACCTCTCTGCAGACAATGGCAAATCTTAGAGAGTAAATAATGCCTTGTAAGGCTTCTTGAGAACATGAACTCTAGCCCTTTGGAGTCGGCTAAGGCATATAGGTCAAGTTCTTGCTCAATTGTGCACGAACATTTAATTGCACGCACAATAAAATTGATTATAAAAAGCTCGGTTCAAGTACTTTAAAGCGTTGAAATGGCTAATTTGTTTTTTTTTTCGGTCATTTACTCTTTCTATCTAGTGCCGTCTTGTGCTGTCTAGTCAAGCTATGCGATTGTTCTATGCAAAGATGTTGTTCTTTTTAATTGTTGTCTTCATTTATGTACTTGAACTATGAACTCGAGTTTAAGTTCATTAAAGTACTTCACTAGAGTACTTGAACTATGAGCTCGAGTGTAAGTGCTCTAATGAGTCTTATAGTAATTTCAACTAGTTTATAGCCTTTCAGATGTTCAGAAAAAGTCATTTTCAGGATTGCCAATGGCACAGAAAAGCCATGTTTTATGTTTGTAAGACAATTTTTGATATGTTGGCAGCAACAATTTTTTTTTTCAGTTTTTATCTCATATGACAGAGAACATTGCATATTTGAACAATTCAAACATTTATTTTAAATTTCAAACATGAATATATTTATCATCAGTGATACTGTTAAAACTAACTATAACGAATTCTTCAAATTTTATACAAAAATTTAAATTTAAAATCTCGTCGAATTTAATACGAGACTCGTTTATGTTAAATTACAGGATATGCTTGACTATATTGAAAATCTTCGTTAAGTCGTTTGGGAATAACGCCACTGCTATTTGATTATAACTTTTAAAAACTTAATACGGGAAATCAGCTAGTTGCCTGCTAATTGATATTCAGCCGAGCAAATACAAAATTATATCAACAAACCATTTGTTCAAATAAATGCTATCTTAAAATAATGTGTTTAATGATTATTATTAACAAAAAGCACTTTATTAAGAAAGTTTTCCTGGTGTTATTTCATTAAGAGTTCATCATTATCACCCATAAAACTCACAAGTTATCGTTTGTGTTTAAAAATGTGTTCATAAGCGTTGTTGTTCTTGTTGTTGTTGTTGTTGTTGCTGTTATCGTTATCTCTGCTATAATCATTTTAATAAACGTTATTTTTGTGGCCTCAAAGTTTTGTTTTAATTTGTTGAAAACCACAACATCAATAGATTTAATAATTAATATTAATGATTCTACTGCAAACTTTAGTTGAACATGTTCGATACGATAATAATAATTTTTAATTTGCGGTCAAATTTTGCACGTTTAATTATGACCAAAACAAATAACTAGTTAAAATATGAAGAGCTTCATAAAAAAAAAAAAAAAAAATTGTAAACACAATAGTTTTGCATTATTACAAATTTTGATTAAAAAATAAAACAAAAAAAAAAAAAGAAACACTACACATAAATTGTTCACAATTTATTGACACTAATTAAAGTTAAATAAAGGAAAATTGTAAATTTTTGATATAATTTTTTTTTTGTTTATCTAGAGTCTGATGTCGTTGCAAAACTTATTTTAATTAATTGTCAAAATAAATTGCTTATTATTATGACTTAATAATTTATTATTCACAAATCAGATCAGTGGATTTTAATTTTCAATAATCTTTGATATCTTTTCATATAATAACGATATAATTGTGTTAAAAATTTAAGAAAAAAAAATTGCATTTAATTAAAAAAATTTTAATTAAAATCATTTTAAGTCAACAGCAACGTAATGTTTGTGAAAAGTTTTCAGCTACACAGAAATAGGAAGACTCTGAAAATTTCAACCTAGCTCATTTAATCAGTGCCAGAGACAACCCAGTGAACCTAAAATTTATAAATTTATACAATAAATAAAAGTATTAAGAAAGTAAAGCACGTTGTCGTTACTTAATAATGTAGCATGTTTTAATCATTTTCCGGACTCAAATGCTGCTCAGAAACTAACCTTGTTTTGTTCGTATTAGAGAAAAGATATTCTCCCTAAAATGTTCGCCAAACTCGCAATTTTAGCCAAATCTCCATCTGTGCTTCAGTGGGTGGCTTGACAATTGCCATCACGTGACTAAAACAATCAATAAATGAATATGAGTTGCTATAAAATTATGAGGACAATAAAAGTTGAATGCCAACAAAACCGTTGTCACGATATTTTTAAACTGTCGTAAAACTTTGTCATCAAGCTTTTAGCGCTTCGTGAAAGTGCTAAAGTTTGACTTGATGAATGTTTTCTTTACAACAACAACAACAACAATAAATTTAGTGTTTAGTATTTAAATTGAGTAACATTAAACAAGAAATTTTTATATTAAAAAATCGCGTGTATTCTGGGTGTGAAACAGTTATGAAACATGTCATTTATCAATGTTTCACTTAAATATTAATTAAAACTTGTTTGAAAAAAAACATGCTAACATTTAGCACAATCCTGTAGCACATTGTAGCTGACGTAAAAGTTATTCCAGACGCTCAATTTTGTGGTTTAACATTTCAGAAGACATGAATTGATTGGGTTAGTGTTAAAATTCCGTTCCCAACACTTTATGATGCATTCATAAAACATTCCCTTGAGTCAATATTTTAAATTTGTCTTATATATAATCCATAGAAGACTTTTAAATTGAGTTTTGATGAGAGTTAATGATGTTTAAACAACTTTGATGCACTCTGCTATAATTTCTTCAAAATATCCCAATTTTTTATTTATTTTTTTTTTTTTTTATTAAGGCATTATCTTGATTTACTACTTTTTTTCTTCTGATTTATTTTACTAAGTGTAAAAATAGCATTTCCATCAAAAGCCAGAAACCTGCAACTATTTTTAATATTAATAAAAATAAAATATTTTCTATATTATTTTCTTTTTTTTTTTATGAAAAATGTATTTTTTAAATTATTTTAATGTGCTTTACTTACACAACAACACAAAAATTATTCTCTACTTATGACCTTTTATGCCGCAGCAGCAACAGTTAAAATCTCAGTCGAAATAACTTAACCAACAAAAACGCAAGCACAAAAAAACAAAAAAAAACATTTATAGAATAAAAAACTACTCGACGCATTAAAGCTATATACAAAAACAAAAAAAAAAAGAAAAGAAAAACAAAATATTACAACATTTTAATACCAACCAACACTGACCAGAAAGTAATTAAAACCTCGTCAAGTTGAACTCAGCTCAACTACAACGCTGCTGAAAGATTTTATCTTAATAAGAAAAAAGCAAAATATAAAGCGAAAACATAACAACAACAACAACAACAACAACAACAACAACAACAACAACAACAACCATATTGCACTCTGCGCTAAAGGTCATTCAAACACATTCGACCTTTATGATATTTTATGGCGGGAAGCCTCTTTAGCTTTTTTTCATTTCAGGCGCAGTTAAACTTTATCAGCGAAGTAAGCTGCATGTTTTTTTGTTTTGCGATAAATGCGTTCAACGCAATTTTACACACAAACTTACGCACAGTTTTACATTAATTCTCATGAAATACATACTCATGATAAATATTAAGGCGGTCTTCTCATTCAAAACCCGTTTTTTGGACCCTTTTTAAAAAAATTCTTATTTGAAAACGCAAAGAATAATTGAAAACTTTTTTTATTTATTGTATTACAAAAGTTTCAAAGTAAATAAAAAAATTGTTTTTGCCTCGATACGTGGGCTGTTCAAAAAGTAATGAGACTTCAAAGTTGGTGGTGAAAAAAAAAGGTGTCGTCAATGCGGCCACGATTCCGGGTCTCCGGAGCTTCTGAAATAAAAAAAAAAAAACTGGGTTATAATCAGTATAGATGTAATTCTCGGGTGAACCTCAAGCTTAATTTTGTGATTTTTTTTTGACAAAATGGCGGCCATTAAAAAAAAAAAAATCAATTTCGGGCTTTTTTTTGTAGTTTAGTGTAAAAAAAAAATAGTAAAAAATTTTTTAAAATTATGGTCGAGGTTCACCCGAGAATGATGACAATTCTGCGTCGATTCCACTTTGTTTCATGAAAATCGGTTCAGTTGAACTGGAGATGTCATGGCCGCCAGTCCGAAAAACGTGGTTTCGAGATAAACGCGTTTAAAGTTTAAAGTATTTTTTTTGGAAAAAAATCAAAAATGTTAAATGCAGTTTTAAAGAGCTGACAATTCTCCGTCGAATTCACTTTGATTCATCAAAATCGGTTTGGTAGAACCGGAGAAAACTTAACTCATAGGTCAAAATACGAGAGTTTCAAAAAAACCAAAAAATTTTTTTTTCAAGAAAAGCAGTTCTGCTGGTATCAAAGTTATTTTTTTTTGGCAAAAAAAGAAAAAATTGTTTTTGATTGATACTTCGTCGTCTTCGTTATTCTTGAATTTCTTGGCCTATGTACTGGTATATTCAGAATCCTCTGGTCTAAGATGCTGATTTCCACTAAACCCGCGTTTTTTAGCACGATTCTGAGGCTCACTTGGGCGTTTCTTTTTTTCTTTATTACTTTTCCGATCCATTTTACAAAAATCACAATAAATTTATGAAAAATTTACTTTTCAGTTCACTGAAGCGCACGCGTCTGTTGCTCAACTCGATACAAACTGAACTAAATGATGCTTTCAGTTGACTCAAAAAATGCTTCAACCCCTAAAATAAGCAGAAATGTGTATTCGTATGTTTGTATGAATATGTGTGCAAACACGTTTTTACCTAACAATAAACATTTTCAACAGAATTCGGTGGTTACTTTATGCCGCTTCGTTCGAAAATGAGGCGAAAAAAAAATAGCTCATTTTGACGAGACCTTGCTTCACAAAAAAGACTGTATCTTCTAAAGTATTTCGAATTTCTAAAAATCCTTTTAGGGGCATATTCACAACTACCCAAGCTATAATTAAATGCAAAAAGTCGAAAAAAAAGTTGCTCAATGAGAAGACACCCTTAACATGAGCAGCAGACGCATACGTAAAAACAACAACAACAAAAGCCATTGTTGTAAAAACGAACTAGTGGTCACTAACATTATCTTAATATCTACTTTATTTAAGCTTATTTCATTCATCATCTTCATCTACGGCGGCAGAGCTGCCAACTTTTGCTTCAATAGAAAACAAGAGCAAACATAAGCTTTATAATGACGTATTGACGTTTGTATCTCGTGATAGCTTCCGAAGTGATAGTGAGCTGTACTAATTCTGCCACCAACATATAAAACCAACCGGTCACTTTTAAACAGTGTTGTCCTTGGGAGAGATCAATTGATACCTCATAAACACTTTTGAATTTAATCAGTAGCCGGTATTGCCAAAAACAGTATTTTTAATAGCCAATAAAAATTTTTTAACTTTTCTATCGAATGTTTACTCTTTTTTATTTAATCCAAATAATATTTATCATCTTAACACATTTAAACCCAAGCCATTTTTAAACCAGAAATATAAATGTTTTTTCATTTTTTTTATTAATAACGATTAAAACAATACAAAAAATAAATAAAAATAAGAAATATAAATAAAAATATTTATATTTATATTTAAAATATGAGTTTAATATTGTGGCAATTTAATTTGTTAAATTTATTTTATAATTCTTAAAGAACGTCTTCTTTAAGAATTATATTTTGAGCTTAATGCCAAAAATTCATGAAGCAAAAGGTTGCTACAACAACAAAAACTTCCTCAGAAGAACCGAGCAGACTAGACCATGGTCTGAGGAAGTTTTTGTTGTTGTAGCAACCTGTTGCTTCATGAACTTTTGGCATTAAGCTCAAAATATAATTCTTAAAGAAGACGTTCTTTAAGAATTATAAAATAAATTTATATTTAAAATATTTATTATAAATATTTATTTATGTGACTTTTCTCAAGATCCTTGTATTACTGGCTTTAAAAAAAGCTCGAGAAGATCCTTCTTAACGTTGAAAATGAGCCTTAAATCTAAAGCGATATTAATAACGCCATCGACGAAGTAGTTGAGATAAATAAGGAGTGAGTCTCCAAAATAATTTGAATCAAGTTTTAACGAGCAGCTCGCAAATGTCCCATAATAGAAAACAAAAATACAATTAATCAGTATTTTTTGGTCCCATAATAGAAAAAAATACAATTTATCAGTAGTTTTGGTAAAAGAAATTGATATTTTTATACCCTAAACCTGAAAGGTCAGGGTATATTAACTTCGTGCAAACGTTTGTAACGCATAGAACGAAGCGAGTTCGGTATAGAAAAGTATATATATTCTTGATCTGTGTCACCCAGTAAATCGAGCTATCCATGTCCTTCCGTCCGTCCGTCTGATCGTCTGTGCGTTGTCCGTATACACAGGATAAGAAGAAGGAGTTGAGATAATTGGATAAAACATTGGTACACATAGTCACATGAACCCAAGGATCTGCACTGTTGATTATTTTTGGAATCCGTCCGCGGACACGCCTACCTCCCATACAATGCAAAAATTGAAAACTGCTTAAATAAGCTCGTAATTAACCTACAATAATAAAATTTGGTGTGTATGTGTTTTGTATCAACAAAAAGATGCCTTCGAAAAATGGACGTCATCCACTCACGGACACGTCCACCTCCCATACAACTCAAAAATTTAAAGCGCAATTAATAAGCCTCTGTTTAACGTACAGAAATAAAATTTGACAATTGTGTTTTTTTATGACAAAACAAAGATGGTTTGCAAAAATGGACATCATCCGCCCGCAGACACGCCTACCTCCCATGCAACGCAAAAATTTACAACTGCATAAATAAGCTCATCATTAACCTACAACAATTAAATTTGGAATGTATGTGTTTTGTATCAACACAAAGATGTCTTCTAAAAATGGGTGTCTTCCGCTCACGGACACGCTCACCTCCCATACATCCAAAAATTTTAAAAAGCATTAAATAAGGCTATGTTTAACCAATGGAGATAAAATTTGGCACATATTTTTTATGACATAATAAAGATGGTCTTGAAAAATGGAAGTTATCCGCCCACTGGCACGCCTACCTCCCACACAACCCAAAAAGTTCAAAACTGAATAAATAAGATTATGTTTGTCACAGAGAGATCAAATTTGGTATGTATGTATTTTATACCAAAACTAAGGTGTGTCCCAAAATTGGGAGTAATCCGTCCATGAACACGCCCACCTCCCATAGCGAAAGCACAATAAAGGCATTAACTGTGAGCTACAGGAATAAAACTTGGTATGAGTAAATTGTTCATCAACATTTAAATGCATATAAAATATAGGCTTCATCCGCCCACGAACACGCCCATTTTCAATAATATGGTTTTTTTTAGAAAAGTAGGCTTAGGGTATTTCATAGTCGGCCTAGACCGACTTTAGACTTTCTTTACTTGTTTTTTTTTTTACCTTCAGAAAGCATTTAACATTTTATGAACAATTCAACCAACATGTGTTGAGGTGCTGCTCAACTGCAGGTTTTATATGTTTTCTTGAGATCCAGGTTAGAAGATAACGCAAACAAGGAATAATTATGGTTTCCTCAAAATGGATTGAGTAATATTTTTTTATACCCTAAACCTGAAAGGTGAGGGTATATTAAGTTTGTGCAAACGTTTGTAACGCATAGAACGAAGCGAGTTCGGTATAGAAAAGTATATATATTCTTGATCAGTGTCACCAAGTAAATCGAGCTATCCATGTCCGTCCGTCCGTCCGTCCATCTGTCCGTCTGTGTGTTGTCCGTATACACAGGATAAGAAGAAGGAGTTGAGATAATTGGATAAAACTTGGTACACATGATCACATGGACCCCAGGATCTGCACTGTTGAATATTTTTGGAATCCGCTCACGGACACGCCCACCTCCCATACAACCCAAAAATTTAAAACGCAATAAATAAACCTCTGTTTAACTTACAGAGCTTAAATTTGGCACATATGTTTTTTGTAACAAAACAAAGATGATTTTGAAAAATGGACATCATCCGCTTACGGACACGCCTACCTCCGATACAACGCGAAAATTGAAAACTGCATAACTCAGCTCATAATCAGCCCACAACAATAAAATTTGATGTGTATGTGTTTTATACAAACACAAAAATTTTTTCGGAAAATGGACGTCATCCGGTCACGGACACGCCCACCTCCTATACAACTCAAAAATTGAAAACGCAATAAATAAGTCTCTGTTTAACCTACAAAGCTAAACTTTGGCACATATGTTTTTTGTAATAGAACAAAGATGGTTTTGAAAAGTGGACATCATCCGCCCACGGACACGCCTACCTCCCATACAACGCGAAAATTGAAAACTGCATAACTCAGCTCATAATTAGTCTACAACAATAAAAGTTGATACATATGTGTTTTATACAAACACAAAGACGATTTTGATAAATGGACGTCATCCGCTTACGGACACGGCCACCTCCCATACAACCCAAAAATTGAAAACGCAATAAATAAGCCTCTGTTTAACCCACAGAGCTAAAATTTGGCACGTATGTTTTTTATGACAAGACAAAGATGGTTTTGAAAAATAGACGTCATCCGCCTACGGACACGCCCACCTCCCATACAACCCAAAAAGTTTAAAACTCAATAAATAAGGTTATGTTTGTCATAGAAAAATTAAATTTGGTATGCATGTATTTTATACCAAAACTAAGGTGTGTTCAAAAATTGGAAGTAATCCGTCCATGAACACGCCCACCTCCCATAGCGAAAGCACAATAAAGGCATTAACTGTGAGCTACAGGTATAAAACTTGGTATATGTACATTTTTCATCAACATTTAAATGCATATAAAATATAGGCTTCATCCGCCCACGGACACGCCCATTTACAATAAAAATGTTTTTTTTAAAAGTGGGTTTAGGGTATTTCATAGTCGGCCTAGACCGACTTTAGACTTTCTTTACTTGCTTATCTCTGCACTGGTTGAAGACAGTGGAAGTGTTGCTGTTATGTCGGAGGGGAGCTGTTTTTTCATTCTTCCCTCTTGGCACACAGAAGCTAGTTGATGTAAATCTGGAGCAGAAAGGAAGCTGGTCATTTACCTTGAGCCAAGGAGTTGAGACTATGGTATTAGTCATTTGATCCGTTGGAGCGGAAAGTCGCTAATCAGCCCTCTTTCGCCCCAAATCCACACCCACCTTTGCTGTGAGGGATGGACGAGAGTTAGAGTACGGCCTATTTTCCATTTTTTTCAGCAGTTTGACCGAACTCTCATCCATCGAGAGCGTAAGGGTAGTGCCAGAATTCAAAGTGAAAATTATTGAGAAAATATTTTTTCACAAAAAAATAAAATGATTGCTACAATTTTTAATGCAACAATTAGGAAAATCCGCTTCCACGCATGGTACATAAACATACTTGCAAAACGGAACACAAGCGTACATTTGTGACAACATTAGAACGAACTCATTTTTTCCAAGATAGTTGATGCAATGATATATAAACAGCACATTCAAACCACAAAAAGCAATAAAATGATGCAATCCAACTAAATTGCAGTGTTGAGGTTATTTCAATTCGACTCAATTCTCAATTCGCCATCTAATTAACCAGCGCATATTTTCTCAACTTTTTGTTTTGCACAAAATAACGAACTAATTATTTATTTCAATACGCCGCGAGAATGGGTAAAAATTCGGAAAAAGTAAACCAAAACCTGTTGGCAAAAATAACTTTACATTAACTGAGGTCAACATCAAGACAAAGTTTATTGTTAAATTTTTGCCGCCAGAAGCTAAGTAAAGTTGTACGTTGTACGAGTACTTTAGTACTCTCTGGGGCAAAGTGCGTCAAGCGTACATAACGCCAGGCGCTACACAGCTATTTGCCCACATAGCGATAGCGGTGCTGCAGAGGTGTTACAAGAACATTGAACGCTTGAGTTATAAACTTTAGGCGAAACACTCGACGAATTCATGCTATATAGTAGAGAGAAGCAAAAGCAACAACAACAATAACAGCAACTGCAAATAGAGCGGGGAGAAAAGTTCACGCAAAGTGTTTAAGTCATGGCACGTCCTTGTGTTGTGTTTGTTGTTGATGTTGCTGATGTTGTTGATGTTGTTGCTGTTGTTTTTGTTGGTCTTGTTAGTAGCGTCTGTAGTTGTTGTTAGAGTCTACTTAATCTTATTTATAATACTCTGTGTACCTAGTTAATATTGCTGTTGTTGTTGTTGTTGTTGTTGTTTTTTATTTGGCTTCGTTTCTAGTTAATTTTTAAATGTAAGCTCATTTTTTCACCTCCCATAAACATTGGACACACTTAGTCAGAGCTCCATGATCATCATCATTCTCTTCATAGCCATCGTCGTCACTGTCACTCTGCACCGTCACCGTCACCCAACTTCACCCACCTAGCTAGCTTGCCGCGTAAACGCGAAACTTTCTTTAGTTTTCCAATTTTTCTGTTTTATTTTATTGCTGTAGTTGTTGTTGTTGGTGGTGCTGTTGTTGGTGATGTTGTTGGTGGTGATGTTGTTGTTCGTGTTGCTGCTGTTATTGCAAGGTATGAAATCTTAAATTTGACGTTGAATTTCCCGCAGGACGTGTGCTCCTTGAGTGCGTCCTGCATTGCAAAGTAGCTTAAGTAGCTGAGTTGGTACTTTTTCTTGTTCTATTTTGTTTTATTTTTTTTTTTTTGCTTTTATTTTATTTTTATTTAATTTTATTTTCACTCAAGTTAAGTTGAGTGACCATGGCATAAACTTTTTTCCCAGCAATTTACTTGTAAGAGTTGTATTTGCGTCGTTAGTAGTTCCCAGTTGAATCGGATTTGTTTACAAATACTTTGCCTGTGTTGTTAGTAAGGAAGCGATTTAAGTTAATGACTTGAAATACTTTTGTTACCTGGAACAACATTTAAGACTTTAACAAGAACTTGTTGTTTTGAGTATGGAAAGCATTGTGCGACTTTTTACTAGACATTTTTATAACCATGGGTCACCTTAACAGTTTGATAAAAAAAGGTCAGAGTTTTGCTGGTACAGGCTTAAATTTGTTCATCAACTCAACTCATTCGAACCAATTTGTCGCACTTAATGCTCAACATGCATAAAATTGAAGTGTACCATGTTGAGCGAGGTTAATTAATAGATTTGACTTTTTATTGCTTCATGGTTACTTTTAATGTTAATAATAATTTACAAAAAAAAAATTGTTGCTATAAAAGTAAACACACAAAGTTTTCAAAAAGTATGTAATTTTGCAAAATAAAAAAAAAATAAAAAAATTAATATTATACATACAGTGCACATACAAAAGTCTTCGTACAGTAGCTATTTCATATTTTATTGATAAAAATTACTAATGTTTAGTAGGAATTTTAAAAATGTTTTATTGTATAATTGTTTACTAGACGCTTTTTTCAATACAGGAACAACAACTAGATCAATGTATTTCAGCATTCAAAAGTTATTAAATTAAAAAAGGAAAAACCCTTTAATTGCCTCTTATAAAGTCTTCGTACTTTTAAGCTTTCATTTGCGCTTTGGTCTTTTTTGCTGCTAACCGTTCTTGGCTCATAACAGTTTTTTGCAAAAGTAAACAAACAAAACACGTGCCACGCATTCATAACAGGGCAAGAGCGAAAACTTATATTGAATTTGCACGTGAAAAAACCAAAAATCTTACGCGGAAATAGCCAAACTTGTATCTCGTAGCCGTTTTTCTATCCAGTCTATAATCGGTCGCTTTAACCTCACACACTCGTGAATGATCATTTCAACATATTTTCGTGAATCTGGGTCAGATCGACCCTTATGGTAATTTATATGTAAATCGTTATTTTTCATCAAATCTAATGAGAGAACGTATTGTTTTTCGTGAAATAAGCATATTTAATAGGTGTTTTCTTTTTATTTATATTGTAAAGGTTTTTTTTTTTTTTTTTTTTTGTAATTCTTATGTTGGTTACATATGCTTAAATGAAAAAAGTTTTTAAAAAATCATATTTAAAGATTAATAATGGATATGCAATAACAATAGAGTTCAGCTACTACAACTTTTTCGCACATTCTCAGCATTTATCTATTTGAAGCCACAATCCAAATATCATTGAAATATTTCAATGTTATGAATTCCAGTGGCTCCAAACAAATTAAAGTGGGAAAAATTTACCCACCACAGAATGGATTGGCCTCAGGAACAACACAGGACATAACAACTAACCATGCATTCACAAACACAGATCTAATTTCACAATAGCTTTCAATCAACTTTTGAGTTGACCTTTTGACAAACTAACATCAAAAATGTACAGTTGTTAACAGAGGCATTCATGCGGTTCAAGGGAGCAGTAGCCATGTAATTTGTTCTACTAAATGGTAGATCAATTAAGTTGTTAGCATTTCTACTACTTCTACGGTTAGAGTTACAGTTTATAAGAGAAAGCAATTCCAGACAATCGAAGACAAGTTAATAGATAATTATTTATTTTATAAAAGTTTTATTGTTCACTAGTGAACTATTTGAATATAATTTTTAAACTGAAAATTATTATTGCAAATTGAAACAAAATTGAAACAAAATTGAAACAAAATTGAACCTGTAACGACTGAAGTTGTTACAAATAAATATTAAAATAAAAATAATAATTTTAAAAGCCGACGGCAACATTTAATTTAAATTAAAAAAAAAAAAAAAAAAAAAAAAATAAATAAATACTAATGAATAAATAAAAAAGAAAAAGAAAAAGAAAAAGAAGAATTAATAAATGAAGTAGAGTAGAATATAAAAAAAAAAAAAAAAAATAAATAAAAAAAAATAATAATACTGCGGATGGAGGATCCAATGTGGTCCCCCATCTAAGTACTAACCGCATTGAAGGCTGCTTAATCAAACACAGTGCAGCACACATACACACAGAACTCGTTTAGCATCATAGCAGCAATGTAAGCAGCCGGGCTATTTATAGCAACGTGGCATTGTAGCGCTTGTTGACATGTTAACAATGATATGATTCACATGCAGTTAGCAGTGAACATTGAACAAGTAGTGCGCAAAATCAGATGTTGAGTTCGCTTGACATTGCAGTTGACGGCAATTAAAATCTTTAATGGCTAAATCGCAATACTGCGTTAGGTCGGTCGTGCGTTGACAGCTCGAGTAGAGATCAACGTGTTCTTATGGTGCAAATCTAAATACGACCTCAAGCGTTGGTCGTACTTTATATCGTAAAACAAGAAGAAGAGAAAAAATACGACCAAAGTACGATCTAACGAGATAAGTAGAAAAATGTTCTACTCGGTCGTGCGTTTGACATTTCTTTATAGAGCAGAGTTGCATTTTCATTGAAAGCGCTTACAATGTGGGTGTTTTATGGTTTCACTGGCAAAGATATATTTTCGTGGGATTTCTTTTATTATCGCTGGAATTTATGTTTTATATAATGTTTTTTAATAACTCATGCTACTAAAGTAATCAAATTAAGATTTTGATAAAGTTAATCTATTTGTATTATTCGATATCTTAGAAATTTATATAGAAATTGCGAGATTTAGAATTGGAGGAAAAACAACTTTTGTGGGCATTTTTGTGTAGCTGCTTTTATTGGCATCGCCAAAATAACAGACGCACAATCTGTCAGCGCAACATTGAGTTTTGTAAAGTAATAGGTCGTGAGTTCTGTCAGTTCATCTCGTAAAGTTTATGCAACGTCGATATAAAGTACGATCGGCGCACGACCGACCTAACGCAGTATTGCGATTTCAGCATAATTGTAAGTCAACTTTCAGGTGGTGATAAGGCCAGGGATATACATTGGTTACAGATTCATGTAATCAAGCCACCTAACCTCAGTAACTCAGTTACTGGTCGACTTCGGTCAAATTCAAGCTCCGGCTTTTCGACTCCGGTCAAATTCAAGCTCCGGCTTTTCGACTCCGGTCAAACTTAAGCTTCGGCTTTTCGGGTTCAGTAACCCACCGTATTTTAAGTAGACCTGCGTTGTGAGGGCCTGTTTTGCAGTCGGCCTTCTGCCGTCTACCGCCTGAATCAGTTTGGCTCTCTGCTACCGTGAGCACTTTGCCACTAATGTTTATACCGTATATAAATTAATTTTAAGTATATACTAAGTACTCCTGAATCAGTTGGCCCTCTGCCACCGTGCGCACTTTGCCACTAATGTTTATACCGCATATGAACTAATTTTAGGTATTCACTAAGTTTGTAATACATATTTTATATAAAAAAAAAATTAATTAAATAAAATAAAAAAAAAAGCACAAAAAAGATTACTAATCGTGCCGAGCTAAAACCTTTGAGGTTTAGTGATTGTGTTGACCTTAACGTCAACCGTGACTAATTCTGCTATTTATTAATCTATTTAATTTCTGATTGAGAAAAATTTACTTTTGCCCAAGGGCTGCGAGATCCCTTGGACGGACCCTGGAGCGGCTGAGCATACCTCAGCCTTCGAAACAAAAACACTCGTTACAAATCGTAGCAAAGTAAAAACAAATTTAACAAAGTAGTAAAGAACTAAATAAGTATCATAAAGAAATATAAAGTATCATAAACGTTATATTATAAATACCCCCTTTCTAAGTTAAGGCCGTCCTCGGACTATAACAAGTAATATTTATTTCTTGTGCAGTTGCTATAAAAAAATTTCTCTGGGAACAATATTTTGTTGTCTAAGAATCAACAACAATAACAACAATTAACAAAAATAATCAATTAGAATAAATACTTAGCATAAAGTATAACATATAATTATACATATTAAAATTTATGAAACGTTCAGTGACAATCAATTCTTTGAAATTTTGGTATCAAGAACAACCATGCTTTCCAGTACACATATATTTTAAAAAGTAGTTATATTAATTGCAATTGAATGAAGCTTTAAGGAGCAGTTGGTAATTGTTATTGTAGTCAAATGAATCCTATGAATTTAAGGATTTAGCAAAATGCGTAAAAAATCTTTTTTCAAATTATCTTTATGGATTTTTTTTTCCATCAATAAGAACCGCAGTACCCAAATCTTTTTGAACGGTCTTCTGAATATAAAGTTTTCTAAACTTATTCCCCACTCTCTTATTTGTTTAAACGTTGACTTTGTTACCTGGTTCAAAAATCCTGGTCTTTCTGTTTTTGTTCTCGCGACTTAGTGAAATGTCTTGTGCTTGTTTTAATTTTTTTACTATTTCAGCACTCAAGGATTCAGGAATTGAGTGAAATAATTCGATTGGTTTAAAATTAGTAACAGAATGAATGGATCGATTATACTTCGAGGTTGCCAAAAGAATTAGCTCGACAGTGTTTTCTATACCTTGTTCGAATTTAATGCATCTTGATATTTCTGTGAACGTGCCGTGCAAACTTTCAACTTGTCCATTACTAGTGTTATGAAATGGTAGGATTGCGTAAACTTTGACATTGAAATGGTTTCTATGTAGCAATTTTATTGTTGCTGAATTAAAAGATTTTTCATTATCACATACAATTGTTTTTGTGTTATTGAAAAAATTCAAAATCTGCATTAGCGGTTCTTTTACAACTATGATAGAACGCGATTGATTGTATTGGAAAAACTATTGCAAATTTTGACAATTTGTCCGACCAAGTTAAGAAGTGATGCTTATCAGTGGAAAAAATATCTATATGAAGTATTTCACCTGGATGTGATGGTATGGAGCTAGATCCGATTTCAGCAAATATGGGACGTCTTTGGTATTTAGCTTCATTGCAGATCCTACAGTTTGCTACTAATTCTTTAAGTTTTTTCTTCATTTCTGAAAAGTAGTACTCCGATAGGACTTGTTTCAAATTCTCTTCAACAGATCGGTGGGCTCTAGTATGTTCTTTCAACAAAATTGCTTCTTGATCCTCTTTATTAAAGATATCTGTAACTTGTGTTTGCGTGTGACAAAATTTTACCATAGGAAATGCTTGTCGTATTTTGTCTTGCATTTTTGCTAAGGTTGAAAGATCACACAGGATGGCATTAACTACATTTGGGTTAACCGAATTCCCAAAGGTCTGTAAAAGGTCATTTACAGTAACAAATGTTATATTGTGTCTGACACGAGATTGAAATAAAGTTTTCGTAGTTTTATTTGGATGTGCTCCTAATTCTAATATTATTTGATTACGAAAGCAGTTTACCGGTTTTTGTACTGAAATAATAGTCTTTAATAAAGACTCCTCGCTATGTGCAGTTATTGACTCGGACTCTAAAGCATTCATGTGTTGCCTTAAAAGAGCATCGGCTACATAATTTTCTTTGCCGGGCTTATAGAACCATTTGGTGGCGAACTCTTCTATAAATGCTTGATTTTCGAGTTAGGATTTTTCTCTGATATTGAAGAAATAAGTAGTTGATGATCTGTAAAGATATTTAAGTTCTCAACTCCATACAAATAATTTCGTAATTTTTGCAAGGCCCAAACTATAACAAGAAGTTTTCTTTTATTTGTTATATAATTTTCTTCGGTTGGAGAAAGAGTTCTTGAAATCCATGTAATTGGCCGACCACCTTGAGACAAAGTAGCGCCAAGTGCTGTCGATGAAGCGTCAGTTGTTAAGTCAAATGGTTTCGTGTAGTCTGAGTATAGCAATAGCACTTCTTCTGAGGCCAATATTCTCTTTATTTTGTCAAATGCAAGCAAAGCAAACTATTGGGACATTTTTGGATTGATTAGTTCCGATATGACCATTTTCACCACGTAGATATTTTGTGAGTGATTTAACAATTGCAGCATAGTCTTTTACAAATCGCCTATAGTATCCAGATAAACCCAAAAAAAATCGCAAACCTCTGAGTGTCTTTGGAATCTCATATCCGATAATATCATTAATTCTTTTCTTACATGTCTTAATTCCATTAGCCAACCCACAAATCCTAAAAATTCGACTTCTTTTTGAAGAAATTTCGAAGTCTTAAGCGAAATACGCATGTTTACTTCATACAATCTATTAAGAATTCGGTCGATATCTTCGAGATGCTGATCCTTAGTTTTTGAGTAAATAATCACATCATCAATGTAAACATGGCAGCACTTTCCAATTTCTTCTCGTAACACGTCGTCTATCGCCCTTTGGAAAATACTTGGTGCATTTTTCAAACCAAACGGAAGACGACAAAACTCGTATTTTCCGTTGTTAATGGAAAAGGTGGTTTTTTCTCCATCTCGCTCACACAATTTTATTTGGCGAAATCCAGATTTTAAATCTAAAGTTGTAAAGAGAGAGGATCCACTCAGATTCACCAGTATTACAGATGTGTCTAGAATGGGATATTTGTCGCTAACTGTCTTTTTGTTAAGCTTCCTTAAATCAATAACAAGTCTTTTGTTAGGCTTGCCTTTTTCATCGGTGCCTTTTTTGTTGACGACCCATACAGGACTATTGTACGGAGACCTTGAAGGTCTAATGATTCCATCACGAAGTAGACTTGAAATTTTATTATTAACAAATTCCGTGCCGGCCATTGGATAAGGATAGGATTTTGAATAAACTGCATCATTATTAATTGTTCTGATAGTGGTCACAATGTTTGTGTTAAAGGGCAAAGCTTCTTTTGGATCAGCGAAAACACTTGCATGTCTATTTATTATGTCGGAAATTTCACTACCTCGATCATTTGTTGAAAAATGATGAATGTTTTCATAGTCAAAAAAATTAATTCTTTCTTGCCCACCATTATAATACACAGTTTTTTTTTTGGAAAATCAATTTGAGCTCCAATATCTCTAAGAAAATTGCACCCAATTATTCCATCGAAAGTGGTTAAATTTGGTAATAGGAAAAAAACTGAATTTTTACCAAAAATATTAACAACACACTTACTTGTCACTTTACTTGATCCATGCAAGGATTTTACTAAAAAAAGAGTATCGATTTCTTTAATACCTTTCAAGAATGGTAATTTTTTTATATAGTTTTTAGACGCTCCTGTATCGACTAAAATTTTTATTTCTTCTCCCTTCCATATTCTGTTGATGTATGGTAGGATGGCACTCCTAAAAAATTGATTTCATCTTGAATTGCTGTGGCTTGAACATAAGTGGTATCAGCAGTATTTGTGTGATAGTACTGACTATTAAAATCATTCTGATCATCTGTATCAATTTCAGATTCAAAAATAGGATCCTGTTCTTGTGAGGTCACTATCGGTCACTATCATTCGTTCGTTTAAATATTTTTGGGATGGCACCTTTATTCTCTGCAATAGGGGTAGGACCGGCAGATCTCATAGACACATCGGAAATTGGATACGTTGAAAATTTGCTTTATTTTGCGAAAAATTTTGACTTCGATTAGCAGAAAGTTTGGGGTTATAATTCGTCCTAGCTCTGAAATGCGAAGTGGAATCAACTTCCATTGTTATCGGTCTACTGTTTGTGCTTTCGATTTTTTTGTAATGTGGTGTAATGGTTGGGCAGAAATTGTCGCATATCATCTTTGTATGCAAATGCATTAGCGAACGAGTTTCTTGCTCGATTTGCTGATAATTCTTGAGCAAGTGCTAAGGCACTTGGCATGTCCGTCGGACGTGTTGAAAATAAAATATCATTGAAAGGTTTGTCCTCGCAGAAAGTCACTGGTAAATTTAGAAAATCACAAAAAGCGTTTGGACTTCGCTCGGGAGTATCACAACGCTTCGCTCAGTGCGTTCTGCCGCAGTATTATATTCTCTGATGAGTCCAAATATAATATTTTTTGGTCTGATGGAAGACTTAGAGTGTGGCGAAAACAAGGAGAAGCTTACAATCCAAAATATACGATCAAAACTGTTTAATACGGCGGTGGCGGCGTAATGGTACGAGGCTGTATGGCTGCCAGCGGCGTTAGAAACTTGGAAATAGTTGAAGAGATCACTAAATCATTGCGCATATATTGATATTCTCAAGATAAATTTGAAGATAAGTGCTGAAACGTTGGGCGTGTCAGAGAAATTTTATTTTCAGCAAGATTATGACCCTAAGCACATGGCCCATAACACTAGAATGTACTTGGCTACAAAACTCCACATTTTTGCTCAAAATACCAACGCAGAGTGCTGATCTCAATCCCATTGAGCATATGTGGAATATGCTTGAAAAAAGAATCAGGACTCATCACATTACTTCGAAGGCTCAGCTTAAAGATGTTCTTCAGGAGGAATAGGAAAAAAATCGAGCCATGTTATGCAAAAAACTTGTGGAATCGATGCCGAACCGCCTTAAAGCCGTTATTAAAAATATGTTGTTTAATTCTAAGACCTTTTTTAATAATAGGCTTTTAAGTGTATGAAGACTTTATTGGAGTCAAATTACTGATTTTATTATACTTTCAGTAAATAACTTTGGATTAATTAATAAAATGTAATAAATTTTGTTAATGTATTGAAGAGAAGGGTTAAATAAACACATATGAATAAAAAAATTTTCAAAACCCTTGCTACTTATTACTGTTTTTTATCAATAAAATTTTAAATAGCTGATGTACGAAGACTTTAGTGGTACACTGCATATTCAAAAAAGTGAAAAATATATGTGGCTTAAAATTGCTGCAGTGTTTTTCTCTTGTTACAGTCTTGTTCAATTTTTCAACAACAACAAGCAATTTTTAATTAAATTTTCACATAGATTCATTCAAACACAACCCAATAAACTCTCTCACACAAAAACACACACACACACACACACACTCAATTTTATCGCTTGAAATATTGGCTCAATGTCAATAAAAATTGTGTGCAATCACTTAAAAACTGCACTAAATCAACTGGTTTATTAATGTCAGTATGTCTGCGTGCGTGTGTGTGCTATTTGAGTGAATGTATCTGCACAGTTATAAGCACACAAACTCATCCACACATGAACTGTCTACTGTTGTAGATATATGTATATGTTTGCCTCACATCAAAATGAATTGAAATGTAAGCGAGTTTTAAAAACTTACGAACCACTCAACATTTTCATACTAATTAAATTCTGAGCGCAGCAAAAAGGTGTGTATGTATGAGTATGAGTACGTGTGTGTGTGTGTGTGTGTGTGTGAGTGCTGTAGCTACGCACACACTACACCCAGGTCAAGTTCAGTGTGCCATTCATCTCGTCTTCAACTTTCTATGTTGCTTGCCTTTTTTATTGTAAAGAAGAAAAACTAAACACATAAAATGTATACATTTTTATGATACAATTCATAGTGTGTGAAGATAAAATGAGTAAACTTCATGCATAAACTCAGCCAAATCAGTTCATTATAACTAGCGGAAATCATGCTCGACGATTGCAATCGTAGTATGATTTGTCGTACACTCAACTCTGTACACGGTCTTTTTTTCACGATTTTGAAAAAGCACGGTTCAGCAAAAATTTTTTTACATGGTTTTTTCGGTTTTGCGCTATGAACAGAAATTTTTTTTTTCACCATAATATTAATTCTATAATCGAATATTATCAGATTATACCCACACATGTGTATCAGTGACTTTTAAATACTGAAAACTGTACCTACCACTGGTTCATGTTGGCAAGATCGGGAAGCACCTGATTTCTATAGTATATTTCTCTTGAACGAAATAATTTATTCATAGAACGAAATAATTTGCACTTCTCATAGTTATTTTTATACCCTAAACCTAAAAGGTCATGGTATATTAATTTAGTGCAAACGTTTGTAACGCATAGAAATAAGCGAGTCCGGTAAAGAAAAGTATACAGTTCAGTAGAAAAGTTTACAGTATTCAAAATTGTATAGCATTCATTTCCAAATACTTTCTTCTTTAACTTATAGTTTTTGTTAATGATCAAAGATAAACACACCTATTGTTGATGCTTTATGGTTTTAAGGTAAATTTGCAAAATGAACAATTTAATAAAAGTTTACCGAATTATTAAAAATTTGATAACACTGTATTTTGTACGCATAAGTGTGTGTTTCTGAAAATTGTACACCTTTTATTATTGTGAGGTACCAACGTCACATGGCTATCAACCTAAAAATATTTTTTGAAGAGTCAAGTGTGGCGCCATTTTAAGCACTTAGTTTAATTCTAACTGATCTACTAAGTTTTTTTATATATTTTTGTGAAAAATGAAGCAGACAACTATAGAAATTCGAGTACTTGCTATTAAGCACCACAAAAACGGCAAAACTTATGGAGAAATCGCCAAAATCATAAGTCGGAGTCAAAGCACAGTGCAATATATTATTGCAAGATTTAAAAAGGAGAACCGTATTGCAAAAAAAAAAAAAATTAAAAAAGTCACCCAAAAAAAAGCTTACAGAAAGTGATGAACGTTGGCTAATAAGAAAAGTGAAGGAAAATTCGAAAATTTCCGCTCGGACATCAAGATATTTTTAAAATAAGCTGTAAGTGACCCAACTGTCAGAAGAGTACTACGAAAAAAGAGAGCATCTTAAAAAACCTGCAGAGTTCTGAATCCTAATTCAATACTTTCGTATCAGATGGTTAAGGTAAATGTTTTGAGAAAATCAAACACGGATATGAATCCTAAAAATGTGCGCCCAACAGTAAAACATGGCAAAGATTCAGTCATGGCATGGGTAGCCATCTCGTCACACGGCATAAGAAATTTAGTTTTTATAGATGGTCGAATGGATCAATGGAAGAACCTATGCATTCTTAAGAAAAATATCAAAGAGAGCGCAGAGAAAATGACAATTTCCAAAGCATTTAAGATGAATGCTGATAATGATCCAAAGCACACAGCCAATAATTAACGTATGTGTGTGCTCTCTATAATTGTCTCAAAGTGCTAAAAAACCCCTGCTCAATCACCGGATTTCAATGTTATTGAGCATATCTGGAACTATTTGAATAAAAAAATTCGGACTTGCGCAATTTCAAATATTGCTGACTTGAAGAGAGCGCTGAAAGAAAAGTGGTTGAACATAGAACCAGGCTTTTGCAAGAAACTGGTTGTTGCTATGCCTAAACAATTGCATTCGGCTGAAATCAACACAGGATACCCAACTAAATATTAAAAACAAAATAATCAATTTTATAATATCTTTTGCGTGTACTTTTTTTTTTAAAGCCACAGTGTACGATTTTCACATAGAGAGCATAAAACTGGAAGGTGCGGAAAGATAAATAACAAAATGGATTGATAACTCTGTTGTTACAGTAGCTTCAACCTTTTTTGGGAAAAACCCAATATCCAAAGTTGGTCAATACTCACGAGAACAATGCGAAAGAATCGACGTGCCCTGCCATGTGCTGTTACCATGTATAACGCTGCAATGGAAGGTACATATCGCATGGATCAGAACGTAAATGCATACAGAATTGGCGCAAGGGACGAAAAATTATGTTGGTCTATATTAACATGGCTAATTTTTCATGTAAGTCCATGCATTTTGAATTGAATTTCATCGAAAAAGTGGTTCCGGTATGACCCAAATCGATTTTCTTCGAGCTATCTCCAGCATTTATTGTGGGAACCTTGTTCTTAAAAAGCCACGTGGAGGTTATCGAAGACCAAAAAATGAAACTGAATGAAGTAACCAAAGATGCGATGGTATGAATTACTTTGTGAAGGTAGTTTCAGGTAATAAACGTTGACAATTCCAAGGTTATAATTGTACAAAAGTGTGCTAAACGATGAGTGGAAAGTGTACTGTGGGTTTGTGTATTAAATGTTTCAAGCATTACATTTTATAAATGTTATCTAGTTTTTTTTTTTACTTTTCCTCATTTTGTTTAATAATATTTTAAAAAATATGAATTAAATTATTTTAAAATATGAATAAAAACTTCCTGAGGTTCCTTTTTTCAACTGCAAAAAACCTTACTAAGGAGCAGAAACCGAAAGTACAAAAAAACAAGTAAAGAAAGACTAAAGTCAGTCTAGGCCGACTATGAAATGGTTCATTGAAATAACGCCCAATGAAATAACGCCCAAAATAAAAAATGAAATAACGCCCAAAATATTTTTGGCTTTAAAAAATGAAATAACGCCCAAAATAATAAATGAAATAAAGCCCAAAATAAATGAAATAACGCCCAAATCAAAAATGAAATAACGCCCAAAATATTTTCAAAGAAAATCATATAAAATATTTTGGGACTTATTTCATAATGAAATAACGCCCGAAATTCGTATGAAAAATATTTGGGCGTTATTGCATTTTTGATTTTGGGCGTTATTTCATAATGAAATAAAGCCCAAAATAAAAAATGAAATAACGCCTTTTGCGCAAAATTTTGGGCCTTATTTCATTATGAAATAACGCCCAAATTTGTATGGAAATTTTTTGGGCGTTATTTCATTTTTTATTTGGGCGTTATTTTATTGGGCGTTATTTCACTGAACACTATGAAATAGCCTAAACCTACTTTTCCAAAAATAAAAAATAATATTATTGAGAATGAGCGTGTCCGTAGCCCGATGAAGCCTACATTTTATATGCATTTAAATGTTGATGAAAAATGTACACATACCAAGTTTTATTCCTGTAGCACACAGTTAATGCCTTTATCATGCTTTCGCTATGGGAGTTGGGCGTGTTTATGGACAGATTACTCCCAATTTTTAAACACACCTTGGTTTTGGTATAAAATACATATATAACAAATTTGAACTCTCTATGACAAACATAATCATATTTATTCAGTTCTAAGCTTTTTGGGTTGTATGGGAGGTAGGCGTGTCCGTGAGCGGATGACGTCCATTTTCCAAAACCATCTTTGTTTTGTCATAAAAAACATACGTGCCAAATTTTATCTCTGTCGGTTAAACATAGGCTTATTTATTGCGTTTTTAATTTTTGGGTTGTATGGGAGGAGGGCGTGTCCGTGAGGGGATGACACCCATTTTTCGAAGATATATTTGTGTTGATATAAATTACATACACACCAAATTTTATTGTTGTAAGTTTATTATGAGCTTATTTATGCAGTTTTCAATTTTTGCATTGTATGGGAGGTGGGCGTGTCCATGGGCGAATGATGTCCATTCTTTCAAACCGTCTTTGTTTTGTTATAAAAAACACAAGTGCCAAATTTTATCTCTGTCGGTTAAACATAGGCTTATTTATTGCGTTTTCAATATTTGGGTTGTATGGGAGGTGGGCGTGTCCATGAGCGGATGATGTCCATTTTTTCAAACCGTCTTTGTTTTGTTATAAAAAACATACGTGCCATATTTAATTTTTGTAGGTAAAACAGAGGCTTATTAATTCCGTTTTCAATATTTGGGTTGTCTGGGAGGTGGGCGTGTTCGTAAGCGCATGACACCCAGTTTTCGATGACATTTTTGTGTTGATACAAAACACACACACACCAAATTTTATTGTTGTAAGTTTATTATGAGCTTATTTATGCAGTTTTCAATTTTTGCTTTGTATGGGAGGTAGGCGTGTCCGTGAGCGGATGATGTCCATTTTTTCAAACCGTCTTTGTTTTGTTATAAAAAACATACGTGCCATATTTAATTTTTGTAGGTAAAACAGAGGCTTATTAATTCCGTTTTCAATATTTGGGTTGTATGGGAGGTGGGCGTGTTCGAAAGCGCATGACACCCAGTTTTCGATGACATTTTTGTGTCGATACAAAACACACACACACCAAATTTTATTGTTGTAAGTTTATTATGAGCTTATTTATGCAGTTTTCAATTTTTGCGTTGTATGAAAGGTATGCGGGTCCGTGGGCGGATTCCAAAAATATTCAATAGTGCAGATCCTTGGATCCATGTGACCATGTGTACCAAGTTTCATCCAATTATTTCAACTCCTTTTTCTTATCCTGTGTTTACGGACAACACACAGACGGACAGACGGACGGACGGATGGACGAACATGAATAGCTCGACTCACGAGGTGAAGCTGATTAAGAATGTATATATTTTTCTATACCGGACTCGGTCCGTTCTATGCGTTACAAACGTTTGCACTAAGTTAATATACCCTGACCTTTCAGGTTTAGGTTATAAAAATAATACAAACAAACATAATTAGCTTTACTCATTATGGAAAACAATAAGGTGGGTGTTAGAACCAACATGACGTATAAGTCACAGGCTCAACTCGCGCACCCTGTGAATTTTTTCAAATTTATATTTAACGGGGGACATGACATTAGCCATTTTTTTAAATCGTTTAGTAGATGTTCTTAAGATTCTAAGAAAATTTCATGGAAAAATTCCTACGAGTTCAAAAGTTACAGCCGGATTAGTGAGAGCGTATTTTTATTATACCCTAAACCTGAAAGGTCAGGGTATATTAACTTTGTGAAAACGTTTGTAACGCATAGAACGAAGCGAGTCCGGTATAGAAAAGAATATATATTCTTGATCAGCGTTACCACGTGAGTCGAGCTATCCATGTCCGTCCGTCCGTCCGTCCGTCCGTCTGTCCGTCTGTCCTTCTGTATGTTGTCCGTATACACAGGATAAGAAGAAGGAGTTGAGATAATTAGATAAAACTTGGTATACATGGTCAAATGCACCCAAGGATCTGCACTATTGAATATTTTTGGAATCCGCTCACGGACACGCCTACCTCCCATACAACGCAAAAATTTAAAACTGCATAACTCAGCTCATAAATAATTTACAACAATAAAATTTGGTATGTGTGTGTTTTATACCAACACAAAGATGTCTTTGAAAAATGGACGTCATCCGCTCACGGACACGCCCACCTCCCATACATCCCAAAAATTGAAAACAGAATAAATAAGCCTCTGTTTAACTTAGAGAGTTTAAATTTGGCACGTGTGTTTTTTGTAACAAAATAAATATGGTTTTGAAAAGTGGACATCATCCGCCCACGGACACGCCTACCTCCCATACAACGCAAAAATTGCAAACTGCATAACTCATCTCATAATTAGCCTACCACAATAAAATTTGGTATGTATGTGTTTTATAAAAACACAAAGATGTCTTCAAAAAATGGACGTCATCCGCTCTTGGACAAGCCCACCTCCTATACAACCCAAAAATTGAAAACGCAATAAATAAGCCTCTGTTTAACCTACAGAGCTAAAATTTGGCACATATGTTTTTTATGACAAGACAAAGATGGTTTTGAAAAATGGACGTCATCCGCCTACGGACACGCCTATATCCCATTTAACCCAAAAAGTTTTAAACTCAATAAATAAGGTTATGTTTGTCATAGAGAAATGAAATTTGGTATGTATTTATGTATTTTATACCAAAACTAAGGTGTGTTCAAAAATTGGAAGTAATCCGTCCATGAACACGCCCACCTCCCATAGCGAAAGCACAATAAAGGCATTAACTGTGAGGTACAGGAATAAAACTTGGTATGTGTAAATTTTTCATCAACATTTAAATGCATATAAAATATAGGCTTCATCCGCACTTGGAGACGCCCATTTACAATAAAAATTTTTTGTTTTTGAAAAGTGGGTTTAGGGTATTTCATAGTCGGCCTAGACCGAGTTTAGACTTTCTTTACTTGTTGTTCCTTGCATTTGTTCACAAACTTTGAACGCGTTTATCTCGAAACCATGTTTTTCGTACTGGTTGCGGCACTAACGGGTTCATTTTTTGACGAATTTTTTTTTTTTTTATTTTTTTTAAACTTGATTTGCTATCATATGACACGAGGTTTTTTAAATTTGTTTCCTTTTTTATGCATTTTTAAAATCAATAGTTTTTTCGAAAAAACCACTCTTTCAAATTTGAAACATCAACAAAAATTTTAAAAAAAATTTTAAAAAAAAGCTCCTGTCATACGATAACCAATTTTGTTAAGATTTAAAAAAGTCATTTTCTTTCCAGATTGGACAATTTTTGCGACTCCCAGCCCTGCAACCACGAGGCCCCGTTTTTTTCTCTGCCGCCAATTCTCTCTGGAGCTTTATAAAACCATGTTGAAGTAAAAAATATAATTTATATATTTAAAAAAAATTTTGGAAAAATATTTGATTTTGACTGAGTTATGAATTTTTAAACAAAAATCTGTTTTCTCTGCCGCCAATGTAATGTCCCTCCTTAAGAACTCAAAGCCTGTGTATGTGACAAATTTAAAAGATATTTACCTAAATTTGTTAAAAAATAGTTAAATCGTTAAAAAAGTAAAGTTTGAAAAAATTGTTCAAACCGGCAACATGTTAAAACAACAAAAAATAAATATTTTGAAACATACTGTATTTAAATCTAATAATATTAATATTTTAGTTCATAAGTTTTTTTACCATATATTATTGCTCAGTAGTTATTCACCATTCTTAGGCCAGTTATTATGCCAAAGCTTCGTTAAGTTCTCCTTTGCAATAACTCAACAGTGTTAAGATTTTCATCTCTCAGGAGAAAGTGCAAAATACTCACCATGACTTTGTATGAACCAACAAAATTTCACCACACATTGTCACCGTTGTTTATGTGGTTACTAATAGTAGGAAAGGAGAATGAAAGGTGAAACAAACAATTCAGCTTTCTTATGAACTGCTGACAGTCTATAAAAGCAAGCATAAACACAGTTCATCCCATGTGACCGATTTTCATTGAAGATGACTTTTGTGTGTTTTAAAGTAAGCTACAATCATAACAATTTCAACTTTCAGAATTTGACAGAATTTCAAGAAACTTCTTGATGGAAAGGAAATAATTTCAAAACGTCGAAAATTAGCTATTGATGATATAATTTTTATTTTTGTTATTTTTATTTATTTAATGAGATTATTTTTTTTTTTTTTTATTATCATAAATTTCAAACACTCCATATCATAACTAACTACATCGTTTAGCACGTGTAGCACATCGTAACATCATTATCATTAATTTGAACAAAAATATTATAGAAATATTTTAAGATGGCAACACGTGGGAAAATTAATTGAAATTAATAGAAGTAGGCAAAAAAAAATGTTTGATTCGGGGCAGATTAAGAAGCGCAAAATTTCAAATTTAATTACAAATAATTAATGTTTATTAAGAAGATTATCATTTGTCTTATTATGAATAATGTGTGCAAGGTTTTCTCGAGAACTTTACAATTATTATCAATTAATGTGCCTACATAGGTTTAATTTTAGCTTTTGAGCTTAAAATTATGTTGTTAAATTAGAAAAAAAAAGTTATTTTAGTCATTTTTATGCAAATTTTACAAGTGTTTACAGGTGTTACAGAATTGAGTTTTTAAGTGAAAGCTTATAATTCAGTTTGGGTTTAGTAGAATGTATTGCTGAGAAGATATTCATTTGTTGAGTGTTAAAAACCAAAAATTTTGAAAAACTTCTGACAATTTTTTGATACTGCTTTAATCAAAAATTTTAGACAAAATCAGTACTCTAGATATAGTTCTGATATGTTAAGAAACTGATGTCTAATAAGCAAATAAAATTAACAAAAACAATAATATATATTATTTTTTGAAGAAAAATCTAAGGATAAAAGAAAAAAACAAACAAAAATATATAATATTTTTAACAAAAAACTATGAATATTTAATTTGTAACCAGAACATTTTTCTTTAATTTTACATGTGCGACAAAGTCCTTTCAAAAGAAAAAATTTTGCTTTAAATATTTACGTTCACTTAAATTTTTTTAGTACTCTTGCAGCTATGCAGAAAACGTTGTTTGCCTTTTTTAAGGCTTTTCAAATAGCGTGAGCAGTTTGGCCATCAGTCGTTTAATATGCAAACTTGGTTTTAATTTGATGATAACAATAATCACGGAATGTCATTAAATTAATATGATTACCGCAATCAAATGCAAGCCAGCAACATTGGAATGAACAATAACAAACAATAGCATGTACAACAAAAACAACAACATCACAAACAACAACAACAACAACAACAACAACAACAACATATACAATAATGAAAGCTCTACTTGCCACCCATTCATTGTAGCGATTAAAAACGAATTTTCTACCATTTTGCCGGCAATGAAACAAACCTGTGCTCCATGCCACACACACACACATGTGCACACATACATATATGCCGACCTCACACAAAAAGACGGAAAAACTCATAAACATATGCAATACATGAACGCACTCATAAACAACATCAATGCTGAGAAACCACACACTCAAACACACACACACACACTCACACATAAACACAATAGAGGCCAACATTTTCAACCATTGCGACTCAAAATGTTGTAATTTGTAATTTTCACGCAGTTAACGTAGCCGTTCAAATTATTAGCTTTGCGCCGAAATTTTACGTTTAGGTACTAACATTAAATGCAGCCGTGCATTCGTTCTGGGTACGGTTGTTCGTCCTGGCTAATTGACTGTTTTGGCAAAATGCAACAACACCAGCTCAGCTGAAATGGCAATAAAAACATTGCATAAGCGTGCATGTAATTGCGGTATAAATTGTTGTTGTTGTTGTTGTTGTCAACTGCAGTTCAGAAAAGCTAAGTTATGAACGCTTACATGTTTAGTTGAAAATGTGAAAAGCAGAAAAGAACTATTTCTAAAATCTACTACAAAACATAATAATGGAATAATGCATCTTTTTTTATGAAGAAACAGACGAAGAGCAGCTGACTGCATTTTTAAAGAGTGCTACTTAACTCTAAAGAGTTGCTTTAAAATCTTCATTTGCACGCAAATTTTGGACATTTTTTTTCAAAAAACAAAACAATGTATCAAAATTTGGTTAAAAGTTTTTTATTAAGCTAGCATTGAACACTGTTTCAAAAATTATATCAAAGCACAAACAAACAAAATGGTGGCTTCGTAGCATTTTTCCAGAGTCTTCTTTATATTCATAACCGAAGTTAAAATTAAAATCTCTTAGCTCTGGCCGTACAACGTTCGTACAACTTGTTTGCCAGAAAAAGTGAACAGAAAGCCTTAAAACTACTGTTCAACTGGCACTTGCAGAACAATTAGCTGAACAGTGATCATTGTTGCTGAAATAAAAAATGAATTTAAAAACCCTCACTTTGAACTTTGTATAATATCTATATGAACACAATGTCCTGCAAGCGAACGTTGAACAGCCATTTTACAGCTTTTTGTTACATTTCTGCCTGTTCCTCTGTTGTAAGAACTTTGGCAAAAAATTTTCTTTTTTACTCTGATTATTGCGTCGCCGAACTCATAACTGCTATTATTTCATAGAAACAATAATGAAACAGCAAAAAAAAATCGATAGAGTGTGATCACAGCTTCGAAAATATGCAGAGTTTTTAGATTGGTTTTGAAAAATTTTTTTTTTTTTTTTTATAAACAGAAATTTGCAAAAGCACTGCTCTAAAATTGCTAATGAAAGTTGAATTGGAGAAAAAAGTTTTTGCCACTCTTGAAATTTCGGTACTGAAATTTTGTTTTTGGCTTAAGGAAATTGGAGCACTGCATGATAGCGCCAGTTGACCTCTACACTGAGAAAAAAACACATACCTTGCTCCGGTAAAAAATTTCTCTATTTTCGATATAGAAATTTTCTCTTTTTCAAATAAAATTTTCTTAAATTAGAATAAATTTTCACATTTTCGAAGAAATATTTCTTTACTTCTAGGAAATGCAAATATTTCAATGTCTCTAATAATGATAAGTATTTTTCTCGCACAAAAATTTCTCATTTATAGAGAAAAATTTATTGAAAATGAAAAACTTTTCTAATATTTTGATAAAAATTTCAATTGAGAAGTATTTTCTTCAATAAAAACAAATTTTTTCTCAAAAATAAAAAGTAATTTTCTGTAAAAATTATATATTTGTATATATTGTTATGCATTTCTCTTTTTTAAAGAAGATTTTTATCATTTTTAGAGAATTTTTAGGATCGCTGTTAGAGAAAGGCATTCTCTGAAGCAAAGTCTTTACAATTTTTCTCTAAATATGATACCTTTTTTATCATATTCCAAAAAACTTTTTTCTGAGTGCAGTTTGAAAAGTCATTTCGAGAAAAATTAGTTTAAAGTTTTTCTTAGCATGCATTTAATATGCAATTCTAACTCAAATAAATTCTTATTTTAAAAAATCCTATGAGCATCGATTCGACTTTTGGATTGTCTTCGTTCAACTTCAGTTTTGGTCGATACTGTTCGGTTAATTTTTTTTCATCTTTATATAGCTTCTGCTCGTATTCGTTAAACTTCGAAAAAAACTTTTGAAATCATAGGATCAATTCAGTAACAGATACAAATGCCTACCAAGTTTCATCAAAATCGGTTCATCCGTTTTGACGTGAATGAGCCAAACATAGTTGTTTGAATAAAGCACCCTCTCACGGAAGTTTTCTGAAATTTAAAAAGCCTCAATTCTGTTGCAGGGTCAAGTTATTTCACATACCAAATTTTAGTTATATCGGTCATTTAGACATTTTTCACCGGAGAAAGATTGTATGTGTTTTTTTCTGAGTGTGGGTGACCATTTTCCTCAGAAATCAGACGTCAGATCGAGACGTTGACGTTTTACGTAAATTTGACAAAACACTTTCGATGGAAGAAGGGGGAAAAACCCCAAAAAACTATAATTTAAAAAATTAAATTTATATTTTAAAAAGTGCTAAAATGAGAGCAGTTTTGAAAATCGTAATTTTTCAGTACTCAAGGCACAACCCCGTGAACGCTGGGTTACATCCGCTAGTTGTTTATTTTATTATAGCCTAAAAATTTAAACAATATAGAAGAAGAAGATACAGATGTTGAATAAGAGGAAGATTAAAATAAAGGCAAGAAAAGAAGAATAGAGAATATTAAGAAAAGTATTCGAGAATTAAATGCTTAAATTTATTCTTATTGAAAACAATTTTAATACGATGAGGTAAAAAATTCTTTATAACACTGATCTAATAACACTGCTGAAACACAATCTACTCAAGTTAAGAAAATTATATGTAGAGACTCTGAGGTTCATGTTCCTGCTCGACCTGCAGAACTCCAACTTTTCGGAAATTTTTTCACAGAAACTTAAAAAGATTTCAAACACTAATACAAGAATATTTTCACATAAAGTGCATGCCTTTATAAATGCAATCTATCAGAAAATTTTATAAAATAACTAAGCACATTAATATTTCTAATATTTCATTAAAGTGTGTGCTCAATGAAATAAATCCCTGCAAATATTTTTAATCGCCTGAGAATCTCCAGCGAATCGCTTCGAAGATGAAACGATCGGCGGCGAGCTCTTCTGAGAGTCTTTCGGGAATCGCCGAATGTAAGCAGCTGAAGCCATAAAAGCGATTCGCCGAGAAGATTCGCCGACGAATCGCCAAGAGGAGTCTTAAGCGATTCGCTGGGAAGATTCGCCAACGAATCGCCTAGAAGAGTTTTTAGCGATTCGCCCGGAAAAGTCGCACTCGAATCAACAGAAGTGGCTTAAAGCGATTCGACGACAAGAGTGGCAAAGAAATCGCTTTAGAGGTCCTTAGCGATTTGTTGCAGAGCATCGTTGTTGAACGTTACAAGTTGTTGTAAGTTTGAACTAGCGGGCTCTACAGATGTTGTTTGATCCCAGTTTCATGAAGTTTTTAAAAGTAATATTTTTTGATTAATTTAAACGATTTTTCAGAGCCTGCTTCATATTACAATGATAGATTTTGAAAGCTTTTTAAAAAGCCATCTTCCAACGATCGCCGGTATGAGCGAAAGAATATTTTGAACATTTTTTGTCAAACGCGCATTCATCGCTTGGGCGATCGAAAAGCGATCCATCTTCCAACGACCGCCGGAATGGGCGAAGAAAGATTTTTCAATTTTTTGAGAATCGCGCATTCATCGCTTTGGCGATCGAAAAGCGATCCATCTGCCAAAGAAACCTTAGGCGAATCGGTAGCGCGTCGCCAAATGATCTAATCTTCCAATCGTCTTCCAAATGTTTGCAGTGAAATTGTTTATTTCACTTTTGTTATAAATGTTGCCTTGTGCACTTTCAACTAAGTCTTGGCGTATATTTTGAAACTAATGAGCTTTCAAACCAATAACAAAATAACGGAAATTATTCAGGAAAGCAATTTTTTATGTTAAAACATATACTTTAAATCAGTCATGAGCAGGAAAATAAATTTAGTGAGCCAAGGTTTTTGTTTTTTAAAACAAACACAAAATTATCCTCATATTTGCTTTTGCTCATCGTTGCAAAAAAAAAAAAAATTAGCCAGCAAAACAAAAACAAGTTATGTGCGTTTTGTGCTACACATGTACAAACATTTCAAGCGCAATCGAGTAAGACTTGCTTGGCTTTGCATGCATTTGTTGTTGTTAGCAAGTTAGAATTTTGGTGAACGTCATTTTTGTTGCTATTCTTTGTACGTGTTGTTGTTATTTTTTGCACGCGTTGTTGTTTTTACAAATGTGCAAGCATAAAGTTGAAAAAACAAAACAAATTTGTAGCTGAGCCAACTGAGCTAATTGAGCTACTGGAAGCTCATGTCTGCTTTAAATGCTTAACTTGTTGTGATATTTTTGATCGCAGTTCATGTGTTTGCTGTAAATGTGCACAACAATATATTTAAAATTCAGAACCATGGATTGAGTACTCCTTGAATTCATGGTGACCAACCCAATATTTTGTTCTTTCTACAAAATATAAAAAAATTGAAAATGTTAATTTCTGAACAGAAAGACAAGCAAATAACTTATGAGAAAAAAAGTTGAAAGCATTTAAATTGAATAAAAATTATACTCATTAAAAAACCGATAACATCAATTATAAAAATATAAATGTCAAAAGCACTGATCAAGCTTAAAAAATAAAATTTGTGAATCTGCTATGTAACCACGCCCAATTAAGTAAATAAGCCCATCAAAAAAATATGAAATTGCTTTCATTATGCAAAAATGTAAAATTTTTTTTTTGTCATCATAATTGCTAAAATAAATCAGCATATAATTGTGCAGATGTGCGTGTATAAAAATATTTAATTGCTAACTTGACGTTAGCGAAAAAAAAAAAATTAGCCAGAAGCCCTCATGCACACAAATGCAATAACGGATGCGTTTAATGTTTATGATACAAACTCTATGTTTATTCGCGCATGCGTGTATGTGTGTATGTGAAAGTGTGTGCTTAACAAGTCATAAAAAATTAACTGTATTTGAAGTGGCTTCCATTTATTTAAATGCCTTTTTGTCAGTTTCTTTTCCTTTTGTTTTCTGTTATGTGTTTTGCATATTTATTCACCCAAGCATATATTAATAAGCACACAAAGAAAAACAAAAAAACAAACACTGACACCCATCTACCATCTACACGCAAACAGCAGCCATCTAAATATATTTAAAAACAGCCACAAAATACACACACCCTCACACACTTTCATACTAAGATACTTGCTTGTTTTTATTAAATCTGTGCAATAATATTTATTTTTATGCTATATTGTTGCCAGTTTTTTTTTTTTGCGGGTTGGTTTTTTTTTTTTTCTTCTTGATTGTGCATGTGTGTTGGAATGAGCAGAATGCTTGTCTGGTTGACGGATTTGTGGTCTTGCGGTCTTGTGGTTTCAGCATGTGAATATATGCATGTGGGTGTCTGTGAGTGGTGTGGGTGTGTTAGAGTAGTGGCGAAGGTTGCAGCGAGTGCTTAAAAGTCTTTTTGGCAAATTATAGCAATTTATATAAGCGCTGTTATTTTCTTTGTTGTTATTGTTGTTTTCTTTTGAAGTGAATAATATTGTTGGTTTATTTATAATCGCTCTGGTTGTTATTTTTACTATTATTGCCAAGAATTTCTCATACGAAGAGATGTCAGATCATGTGTGATTTTTTGTTTAACTTGTGTGTGTGTGTGTGTGTGTGTGTGTTTGCTGTTGTGTTGTGCTTAAGTCAATAATTGTTCTTGAATTTTTAATATTTAACTTGAAACAATTAGAGTGGAATGAAGCAGCCAACTCTTAGTAGCTTGACTTTATTTACTCAATAAATTTGTGTACTTGGAGTTTATTTTATTGATATTCGTGTGTTTGCTTGACGTATGAGTAACATTTAATTGTTTACTTTCGCTGATTTGACAGTCAGTATTTCGCAAGCAAACTCAGCTATATTTTTAGTTTTCAGCTATGTAGATGACTTTGTATACAGATACTTCAAGTTTACATATGATAGTTATATGTTGTTTCAAAATGAAGATAAAGAGTTCATACAATCAGACATAACCACTCTAAGCAATATGGTTGAGATTGGATAAATACAATGTGATAAATTAGTAAATATTGAAAGTATCCACACAGAAAAATCGCCACATAAAAACATTTTAATGTAGAACAACGTTAAGGATATTTCTTTACGGTTTTTACCAAAGAATATGTTATTCTAAAAGTTCTATTCAATATGGTTGAGATTAGATAAATACAATGTGATAAATTAGTAAATATTGAAAGTATCCACACAAAAAAATCGCCACATAAAAACATTTTAATGTAGAACAACGTTAAGGAGATTTCTTTACGGTTTTTACCAAAGAATATGTTATTCTAAAAGTTAATTGCTATGTCTTCTTATATTAATTATAGCAGAAATCTCATACAGCTACTAAGTTTTCTTCTTGATTTTGTTTTAGAAGAAATCTTGTACAACTACTAGGTTTTCTTCTTAATTTTGTTTAAGTAAAATCTTCTACAGCTACCAAATTTTCGACTTTTTTGTTAGTTTGTTTCATACAAACTATTTATATTTCTTTTATAATATTTTTATCGTCGCTTTATGTTATAATTCTTTCAGTTTATTTTAAGCTATTTAATTTCTTTTATATCTATATAAATAAAACTCAAATGTCGTTCGTTGGTAACTGCATCAGTTGAGAACGGCTGAACCGATTTGGATAATTTTTTTTTAATGTTCGTCGATTTATTTAAAATCGGAAAACGGCTACACTGATTTGGCTAATTCTTTTTTTAAATGTTCGTAGGAATCCAATTTATATTTTTACTGAAAGAAAATTTGACCACGCCCACTGTTTTGATATATATATCTAAAATCGCAGAACGCCTGGGCAGGTTTGGCTAATTTTTATTAATTTTTATACCACGCATACTGCGTAACGGGTGTATTAATTTTGCCACGACGTGTGTAAGGCCCATAAGGAGGCGTGGTAGGTATAGAAAAGTATATTTATTCTTGCTCAGAATTACCACCCAAGTTGATTTAGCCATGACCAACTGTCCGTCTGTATGTGGACACGATTACAGCCGCAACTTTGAAGCTATCTTGCTGAAATTCGAAATTTTAGCTTTTTTCAAAAAAAACTAAGATCAAGTTCGAGAATGGGCCAAATTTAATGAAAACCACGCCTACCTCCCATAAAACCCCAATTTTGAAAACTCCATAAAGCTACAAAACTTAAATTCGGTTTTTAACTAACCTAAGTCAAAACTAAAGTGTGTTGAAAAAATGAACGACATCCATCCACTAACACGTCCACCTCCCATAGAACCCAAAAATTTAAAACTATATAAAGAGGCTTGTGTCAAAGCTACATAAATAAAATTAGATATTAATTGGTTTAATATTAAAACCAACGCGTATTCAAAAAATGGGCGCCATCCACCAACGAACACGCCCAACTCCCATACAACCCTAAAATTGAAAAATATATAAAGAAGTTTGTGTCCAAGCAATATAAATGAAATTAGGTATTTATTCATTTTATATTAAAACTAAGGCGTGGTCGCAAAATGGGCGTCATCCAACAACGAACACGCCCACCTCCCATACAACCCTAAAATTGAAAAATATATAAAGAAGTTTGTGTCCAAGCAACATAAATAAAATTAGGTATTAATTCATTTTATATTAAAACTAAGGCGTGGTCGAAAAATGGGCGTCATCCAACGACAAACACGCCCATCTCCTATACAACCCCAAAAATGAAAACAAGTAGAGAAAGTCTAAAGTCGGTCTAGAACGACTATGAAATACCCTTAACCTACTTTTCAAAAACAATATTACATTATTGAAAATGGGTGTGTCCGTGGCCGGATGAAGCCTATATTTTATATGCATTTAAATGTTGATGAAAAATTTACACATACCAAATTGTATTCCTGTAGCTCACAGTTAATGCTTTTATTTTGTTTTCGCTATGGGAGATGAGCGCGTTCATGGACGGATTACTCCCAATTTTTGAACACACCTTAGTTTAAGTATAAAATGCATACATATCAAATTTTATTTCTCTATGACAAACATAACCTTATTTATTGAGTTTTAAACTTTTTGGGTTGTATGGGAGGTAGGCGTGTCCGTAGGCGGATGACGTCCATTTTTCAAAACCATCTTTGTCTTGACATAAAAAATATATGTGCCAAATTTCAGCTCTTTAGGTTAAACACAGGCTTATTTATTGCATTTTCAATTTTTGGGTTTTGAAACCAACACCCATTTTTCTAAGACATCTTTGTGTTGATATAAAACACATACCCATTAAATTTTATTGTTGTAGGTTAATTAAAAAAAAAAAAAAAAAACAAATTGGCCATTTCAGCCCTAGAAGGACCGAGCTTCTAATGATCAATTGTGTTGTGTGTGTTATTGTATGCACACAATTGACCGAGAACTGGACCTACATGTTTTATGCCGACTCCGAACGGCTAAAGTTCATGTTCTCAAGAAGCTTTACACGGCATTATTTACTCTCCGAGGTTTGCCATTGTCTGCAGAGAGGTGGTGACCGATTAGAAAAATTTTTTATTGAAAAAAACTTTTCGCTGCGGCTGGGGATCGAACCCGGCCTCCCAGCATGCTAAGCCACACACTTAACCTGCATGCCACGGTCACCACTAATAATTACCACTATTATTAGTTAATTATTAGCTTATATATCCAGTTTTCAATTTTTTTCGTTGTATGGGAGGTAGGCGTGTCCGTAGGCGGATGATGTCCATTTTTCAAAATCATTTTTGTTTTGTTATAAAAAAAATACTTGCTAAATTTTATCTCTCTGAGTTAAGCAGACGCTTATTAATTGTGTTTTCAATTTTTTAGTTGTATGTGAGGTGGGCTTGTCCGTTAGCGGAGGACGTCCATTTTTGAAGACATCTTTGTGTTTGTATAAAACACGTACATACCAAATTTTATTGTGGTAGGCTAATTATGAGCTGAGTTATGCAGTTTTCAATTTTTGCGTTGTATGGGAGGTAGGCGTGTCCGTGGGCGGATTCAAAAAATATTCAATAGTGCAGATTATTGGGTTTATGTGACCATGTGTACCAAGTTTCATCTAATTATCTCAACACCATCTTTTTATTATCCTGTGTATACGGAGAACACACAGACGGACGGACGCTGATCAAGAATATATATACTTTTCTATACAGCACTCGCTTCGATCTATGCGTTACAAATGTTTGCACAAAGTTAATATACCCTCACCTTTCAGGTTTAGGGTATAAAAATATGATCCAACTCGCTTTTTACATAAGAGTTAAATCTAACCGGATTACAGACCTATTTCGTTAGGTTTGAGAGTTTGAGTTCATTGACGAGTTGAAAAGAGGTTGTGATTGACATTTTGTGTGAAAATAGAGCATTCATTTCTAAGTAGTACATACAAGAACCCAATAAAAAAGTAGTACATTCAAGAACCCAATGAAGACGCCTGCGAATCAGTTCGTATTAAACAAAAACAATACAAGCAAAAACAACGAAACAAAAACAAAGAAAGCAGCAGGCACAGCATAAGCAGCTGATGATTGATTTTCTCATATAAACACATGCATTTTTTTGTTGATATTTTACTATTTTGTGACTTTAATATAATAGTGAAAAATTCAAAATTAGATATTCATTCAGCGCAGGATATATCTGATATTTAAGTATATATATTTTCTTTGAACGATGAGTATTAAAGGCTGTAGGTATAGCCTGAAATATTCGTCAAAAAAGTTTCATGGCCTTGAAAAAATCTGTTAAAACAACCCCATACAAACTGCGCTGTAAAACGTATTTCTAAGTCAAAATTAATTCAAAATAAGATATATTTTGAAAGTCTGAATTTAAAGAAAATATCAGAAAGGATACAGAAATATCCTTTAAAAGTGTTTTTTTTTCGTTCATTTTGATCGCATTTTTTTAAACACACACACAAACACAAACCCAAGCCCTTCAGGAATTAAGTTAATAGTGAAGACATATGATTCAGTAAAAAATTATTCCGATTGACTTCCGAAATTGGAGAAAAAAAATGCAATTTATAATTTTTCACCGTATTTTCCAGAATATTTTTCATAAAAATTTCTCTAATTTTCCAAATATTATTCGATTTTATAAAGTAAGGGGTTTATAGAAAAAAATATGATGTTATGAGTTTTCTTCCCGTTTTTATCCAATGACATATTAAACTTTTGCCAATGAGCATGAATTAGCAAACGCTGACTTAAATCAAAATAATATAATTTTTAACGATAGGTTAAACCTAACGATACTTTTCCAAAAAGCTCTCATTCAAAAAAGTAGAAAAATAAATGCGCAATTTCGAGGGATGTTCATGAAAGTGATTTGAAAATCAAATGAAAGATTATGAATTATAAAATGCTAGTGTAAAAGCCCGTCCTATGACGGGAAAGAACCATTTAGAGTACAAAATGCGACAAAAAATTTATTGGACTTATACAGAAAGCTTTTTATTTGAAAACATGTTTATTAAATTATTTTAATAAAACTTCTTTATATACAACATTTCAAGTAAAAACATTCTTAGAAATTTAATCAATTAACCTTGTCCCTTGCCATCTATAATGCTTAGTTTTACATCATCAGCACACTAAAACTGCCCATGACTAAATACCAGTTCTTTTAGAAAAACTCCTACTTTTTGCAATATTTAACCTTGCAATTTATTTATGGTCATTGAAAAGGTCAGTTTAACTGGAAATTGTCGTCTCCAAGGCAAATCTGTGTTTGTCGGGGCCAAATCAATTGTAGGTATGAAAACTATATACTCATTAATTTTGAGGTTTAACTTATGCAGTGGCATTCCTGAAGCATAAAATTCATTCAAAAACTCAGCAATGTAATTTTGTTTATTGTTATCATCACTGTCTTCAATTTAATCCGTGCTCAGATCTCTCACTGTGTCACCAAATACAATATTTAGAACTTGCTCGTTGACTTCGTTGACATCGGAATTTTTTGGGCGAAGGATAGCAGTTTTGGAATAACGGTTGATGTTATTCGGACTCAAAATATTGCCAAAAATCTATTTAACCCTTTCAATTGATTTGTCCATTATATTGGACACTTCGGAAAAATTTTTTTTTTATAATAATATATAATAATAGGTTGGTATAGGTTTATAATAATAGGTTGGTACCATGAAATGAAGTTGTGCCAACATGACAAAACTAATTTTAGGGAAATATATAACGTTTAACTTAGTTAGATTTTCGATTTTATGCCCAACAGATTTTTTTATATCGCGTGTTAATAAATTTTGCAAAAAAGAAGTGATTATTGTGATTGGTGTGAAAAGTTTAATTTTTTTTGTTTTTATAATAACAATTGCATAAATAACGCATTTGCATTTGTCTCCGGTTGTTTTAGTTTAACTAAAATATTATAATACAACGTTATCATGGTTTTGTCCATTATATTAGACAGCCAGCCAAAAGCAAAGCAGCTCATGTAAAAATCAGAGGGATGTTTTTAAATCTTTTTATTGCTTAAATTATGGTGATTGCTTAAAAAATTATTTACGAACCTTTACAAACAAAATGATCGGGAATTTCTATGATATCTTCATCTCCATTTCCTAACTTGAGTAGCCAATCGCTAAAACTTGGATCAGAAGACCGAACATTGTGATTTAATTCTAGCAATTCCAATTGACACCAACGTCACTAAAAGTAAAAATTGCTGCTTAGTTTATGCAGACCGAATAGGTTCTGGTTCTGTTAATTAAGAAGCACCGTAATAGCAAGACATGATGTTTGATGTATAGTAGTTGAGGAAAATGACGATAGTCTTCAAGAACAAAGATTTCCAATACATTATTTAAGAACAGGTCTTGGTCCAGGCTGAAAAATTTCAGTACGTACAAACATTTCAAATAGATAATTTTACAATGGGTTCTGGTCCAGGCTGAACAGGTTTTAAAAATTACAGTACGTACAAACATTTCAAATGGATAATTTTACAACAAGTTCTGGTCCAGGCTGAACAGGTTTTAAAAAGTATAGTACGTACAAATATTTCAAATTTATAATTTTACAACAGGTTCTGGTCCGGGCTGAACATGTTTTACGATATAGAGCACGGAGCAGGACGCTTGCGTTTTATATATTAAGATTTTTCTCTAGTTTCAGAAGCCAATTATTTTTGATTACTGTTTCATGAGGCTTTACTAGAAACTTCATTCCCGTAAAGAATTAGAGAAAATATGCAATAGGGAAAGAAATATTTATTTTGGACGATCAAAACCTGCCATTTGCTTTTTAAAGAAAATTTCATGCAGTTGTTGTCCGCGGCTAAGTTTGAGGTGGTCCACCCGCAAGTTTCAATTTTGGCTTACATTATCCAGCATTTCGGCCGGTATGTCATAAATGGTTGCAGTAATGTTGTCTTCCAGGGCTGCAATTTTGGCTGGCTTGTCAAATCGCATTATCTTGACGGCCATTGGACTGTTTCAGAACGTGAGACTCGTTGCTCACCAAACTCGCTTCTCAATAGGTTCATGGCACCGTGTGACGTGTTACATGTGGCGCCTTTTCAGGGTGCATTGGCTGCTCTTCAGACTGAATTTGACAATTCTGTTTGTTGACGTACCCTTTGAGCTAAGTATTTTTGGCTTTTCTAAAGCTGTTGCTTGCCCTGACTGAGTTTTGAACAAGGAATCAATAGTGCAAAAATTGGAGGCACTACTGCTACATCAGCCGCTATATCTACGTTAAATATTTTTTGTTTATAAGTTCGACATTTGACTTAACTTTTGTTGCTGAATTTCCATCATATGTTGCAATGACTATTTCTGTCATATATTGCACTGTTTCAAGTCATGTTATAAAATATTGCCTTAAAAATATGCAATAAAATATAAAAGTTAATCAACATTTTATGATAAATACTTTTTTATGTGAAAATTTATTAACAATTATTTTCATGTCAACACAGAACATTAAAACAATAAAAAAACACTCGCTAACGCATGAAACATTTATTGTCATGCATGTTATTAACTAGCGAGAATATTTTTTTATTAAGTGTTGCCATTAGCATCGTTTTATGTTATACTTTAACTGACAGTCTACTAAGTCTAGCTTGCAATTTATATGCATGTGCACTCAAGTGTGTGCGTGTGTGTGTGTGTGTGTATGAATGTTTTTATAAATGTGCACGTGCACGTCTATCTCAAGAAAATTATAGACGAAGCTGTCATAAAAGAAAATAAAACTAAAAGAAAATATAAAGAAGGTCCTTGCCATACACTGCATGTATTGCATGTAATGGCAGCAAATAGAAGTTAGCAGTATATTTGTAGGCGGGTATGTGGGGCGTAATTGTTACAACTTTGATATTGCTGTGAGTTTTGCTAACTGTAAATTGCAGTTAAAATAAGCGTCTATAAAGTTGTCCTTGAGTTATGGGAAAAAGTTGCTCAAGCCAAGCACATCAAATGTAGTGTGTTCGCTATTTGTGAGATTGAATGGGTGTGTGTGTGTGTGTGTGCTTGTTTGTGTTGCGCATACTTAGCGTATGAGTGGCATGTAATTCAAACTTATAATTGTTGCTTATAAAAGACGCAGCAAAACACGCTGTCGAGAATTGCTGGCAAAACTAAAAGTAAAACTTTTCCGTTATTCAAAACGTAATGGTTTTTTTTTCTACATAAAATTTCATTTCAATTGAATCAACAACATATTAGCTGAGAGCAGAAAGAAAAAACTTTATAAGCTGTATAATTGTAGTTAGTAAAAAAAATTGTTGAGTCAAATAATTACATGGCTACGGTAAAATAATTACGTCTTAAAGGATTTCAATTTTATGCTAATATAAGAAATGCATATTTTATATTTCTGCAGGCAATCCATTTAAGGCACCAACAAATGTAAGTAAGCAGAATTATTACAAATTTTTGTCAGACAAATGGGCGTTATTCAAGAAAGGGGATGTTGCAAAATTAAAAAACACTGTATCTCGAATACTATTGTCTCAAGGATACTAAAATTTAGTAGAGAGGTAGGCACAAGTAGAACAAATTACTGCCAAGAATATGGGTGGTATTCGATGAAGTGGCGTGTCATAATAAGAAAACACTGAATGTCGTTAAATATTGACAGCGGGGTACTGAAATTTACAGTAAAAATGTAAGAGTAGGTACAATTATGAAAAATTACGATCAGTTAAGAGGGCGTTATTTGACAAAGAGGTGTGGCAATATTAGAAAAACACTGTATCTCGAATAATATTGACACTAGAGTATTGAAACTTACTACAGAGGTAGGTACATTTATAAAAAAATAATTTCAATAAAATGAGCGTTGTTTTATAAAGGGGTGTGGCAATACTACAAAACACTATATCCGATACTATCGACACTGGGGTACTGAAATAAAGTACAGAGGTGGGCACAATTATTGCAAATTACTACAGTGGAATTGGGCGTTATTCGACTAAGGGGTGGGGCAGTGTTTGAAAACACTGCACAATTTTTTTTTATAGGATTATAAAAAGGCTGTAACAGGGTATAACCTTAACGCTTTCTTCCCGAAGGTGAAACGCTTGATTTTTCTATGCAATCACTAGAAATATAGAGCTAAATTATTAAATGTATGGTTTCACTGTGAAACTACTAGGAATCAAAGGGTTAAGGAAACTATAGTATTATCGGTTCATGCTGTTACTTGGGAACTGAAAATTGGTACAGGGTTAGGTTGGATTATTATTAAGAAAGTGAGAACCGTAAAAAGTGCGTGAAACTTTAATAAAAATTGTAAACAGGCAGAAATTGAAAATAATAACAAACCAAAAATTAATAAAACTAAATTCTTAAGAAAAAAAATTTAATATATGGAGTTTTCCTCAAGAATAATCTAATATATAAAATCAAATGTTTGTCTGTCTGTCTGTCTGTCTGTCTGTTCCGTATAGGCTCACGCACCGTTTATTCGATTGCGTTGAAATTTGGACACCGAGTACCTTTCATAGTGAGAAAGAACATAGGGAGTGTTAAAAAAGTGGGCGGAAGAATGTGGGAGTGGCACTCTTTTATAACTTCTAAACGCCTGAACCGATTTCCATGAAATTTGGATTAAAGGTTCAACTGCTCCCAAAATAAAACAAAGGCAATAAAAATTGGACCTATTTCAATTAAATTTGGTATGAAAGTTCAACTGCACCCAAGATAAAGCATAGGGGAATAAAATTGGGCGGAAGTATGTGGGCGTGGCACTCTTTAATAACTACCAAACACTTGGACCGATTTCAATTAAATTTAGAATGAATATTCGACTGCGCCAAAGATAACATAGGCTATAACAATTCCAAAGACTTCCGTAAGAGGCCGCTTTAAGTAGTGCGTTTTAAAGACTCAATAAGTCCTAAGCGCCTGAACTGATTTCAATGAAATTTGGTATGAACGTTCAACTGCACCCAAAATAAAACGTAAAATATAAAAAATTCCAAAGACTTCCGAAAGAGGGCGTTTTAAGTAATGCATAATTAAGACTCAATAACTCCTAAATGACTTGATTGATTTTACTAAAATTTGGTACATGAAATTACTTGCCTCTGCAACAGAATTGAGGCTATTTAAATTTCAGAAAACTTCCGTTAGAGGGCGCTTTATTCAATAAACTATGTTCGGCTCATTCACATCAAAACGGATGAACCGATTTTGATGAAACTTGGCAAGCATTTGTATCTGCTACTGAAATAGATCCTATGCTTTTAAAAGTTCTTTCGACAAAAAACAAGGAATGAGCCGAAGGCAAACGAAGTCAAGAACCAAAGACGAACGAAAAAAAGAAGTTTAACGAATACCAGCAGAAGCTATATAAAGATTAAAACAAATTAACCGAACAGTATCGACCAAAACTGAAGATGAACGAAAACAATCCAAAAATCGAAGCGATAATTAAGGATTTTTATACCCTAAACCTGAAAGGTCAGGGTATATTAACTTTGTGCAAACGTTTGTAACGCATAGAACGAAGCGAGTCCGGTATAGAAAAGTATATATATTCTTGATCAGCGTCACCACCTGAGTCGAGCTATCCATGTCCGTCCGTCCGTCCGTCCGTCCGTCTGTCCGTCTGTGTGTTGTCCGTATACACAGGATAAGAAGAAGGAGTTGAGATAATTGGATGAAACTTGGTACACATGGTCACATGCACCCAAGGATCTACACTATTGAATATTTTTGGAATCCGCCCACGGACACGCCTACCTCCCATACAACGCAAAAATGTAAAACTGCATAACTCAGCTCATAATAAGCCTACAACAATAAAATTTGGTATGTATGTGTTTTATAAAAACACAAAGATGTCTTCGAAAAAAGGACGTTATCCGCTTAAGGACACGCCCACCTCCCATACAACCCAAAAATTGAAAACGCAATCAATAAGCCTCTGTTTTACCTACAGAGCTAAAATTTGGCACGTATGTTTTTTATGACAAGACAAAGATGGTTTTGAAAAATGGCCGTCATGCGCCAACGGACACGCCTATTTCCGATACAACCCAAAAAGTTTTAAATTCAATAAATAAGGTTATGTTTGTCATAGAGAAATTAAATTTGGTATGCATGTATTTTATACCGAAACTAAGGTGTGTTCAAAAATTGGAAGTTATCCGTCCATGAACACGCCCACCTCCCATAGGGAAAGCACAATAAAGGCATTAACTGTGAGCTACAGAAATAAAACTTGGTATGTGTAAATTTTTCATCAACATTTAAATGCATATAAAATATAGGCTTCATCCACCCTTGGAGACGCCGATTTACAATAAAAAATTTTTGTTTTTTAAAAGTGGGTTTAGGGTATTTCATAGTCGGCATAGACCGACTTTAGACTTTCTTTGCTTGTTTAAAATTGGTATTGTTTTGAGATAAAATTGCATATTAAATGCATGCTAAAAAAACTTTAAAAGCATTTTTCTCGAAATGACTTTTCAAACTGCACTCAGAAAATAGTTTCTCTGAATTTGATAAAAAAGGCATCATGTTTAGAGAAAATTCGTATTGACCTTGCTCCAGAGAATGCTTTTCGCTAAATGCGATCCTAAAATTCTCTAAAAATGATAAAAAACTTCTAAGAAAAAGAGAAATACATAAAAATAATTCGATTTTAGAGAAAAAGACTCTTTAGTTTTGAGAAAACATTTGTTTTTATTGAAGAAAAACTTCTCATAGTGAATTTTTTATCAAAAAATAGGAACAATTTTTCATTTTCAGTAAATTTTTCTCGATGAATGAGAATTTTTTTGTGCGAGTAAAATAATTATCATTATAAGAGACATTGAAATATTTCCATTTTTTAGAAGTGAAGAAATACTTCTTCGAAAATCTGAAAATTTATTCTAATAGGAGAAAATTTTATTTGAAAAAGAGAAAATTGCTATTATCGAAAATAGAGAAATTTTTCACAGGAGAAAGATATGTGTTTCTTTTTGAGTGTGTAACACCCAAAAGGAGGCGTGGTAGGTATGGAAAAGTATATATATTCTTGCTCAGCATCACCACCTGAGTTGATTTAGCCAAGTCCGTCTGTCTGACCGTCTGTCCGTCTGTCCGTCTGTCTGTTGACACGATTACAGCCGTAATTTTGAAGCTATCGTAATGAAATTCGATATTTAAGCTTTTTTTTTTAAAAACTAAGGTTAAGGTTCTATATCAAAACTGAGATGTCTTAGAAAAATCGGCATCATCCACCCACTAACACGCCCACCTCCCATACAACCCCAAAATTGAAAAATCTATAAAGAGGCTAATATTTAAGTTATAAGACGGAAACTCGGTATTTGTGTATTCAATGTCAAAACTGAGGTGTGTTAGAAAAATGGGCGTCATCCACCCTTAAGAATCGGCCGTGGGGGTATTTTAAACTTCGGCCAAGTCGAAGATATACCTTACTAGTTCGATACCAAATTTTCTTCCTTTGAACAATTAGTATAGGTTATAAGGGTAGTCCAAAGTTGAGGAGTTTCGGTGAGGCCTTTGGTCCATTACGATTACCTTATTTGATTATGTTAAACCCATTGGTAGTGGTGCCCAATAAGCCTAATTCCTTTTTATTTGTGATCTTTCATCGTATCATCCTGTACTCTTAGTGAACTAACATATATTTAACAATAGTGTGTTCACTTGCTCCTCCAAATCTTTGAAAAATCTATTTCCTGTATGTGCGGCGTGATTGTTCGATAAAAGTCTGGTGCCTTAATGCCATTTAAATTTGTCATCACACCAATAGGGCAGTGATCTGTAAGAACTCCCACCAGTATTCGGATTTCTCGTTTTGCCAAGAGCGCAGAAGGCTCTTAGTTCTGTTCTCGTTTTGTTCTGGTCAGAGCCTTCTAGATAAATTGCAGCCACTTCTGGAAACACAGTTTATGTTGATATTACCTCTGGCTTCGGGGTTGATGCTTCTTTTGGCGATACCTATTGAAAGAACGCGTCTGTAATGGTTCTGTTTGTGTCTATCGTTACTTCACTTCTTGCCAACTCATCTGCTTTGTTATTCCCTTCTACGTTGCTACTCCAGGGAGACCCAGCAGAGAGTGACATTGTTGGTATAACAGACACTGTTCGGGACTTTAGTACCAAAGAACAGCCCGAAGTTGTCATTTTTCTTTCCAGCCGCTTGGTCGCTTGACTATCGTCCAAAATCACTAACTATGCTGCTTTTTCAATCGCATAGATGTTAGCTTGAAAAACAGTGCATAATCAGGAAGTTTGTAAGACTTTTTGATCTGTAGCGTTTCGCAGTACACACCTGATACTTGGGTTCTATGGTGGTGTGTTTCCACTTTTTGTCTGCTGGGAATAGATATGGTTTATTTTGACTCAAATTTCACACTAGGTATGATGTAGTCGGTTGTTATTTTTGATTCCTCAGTTTCTAGAGATTTTGACGGATGCATGCTCGAAAGTGTTGTTTTGACGATCCAGTGAATGTTTTGTACGTTTTTTCAACCAAACTGATGACTTAACTTGTTTATATTGGTTGAACTGGTAATTCGCAAGAGATCTGTTCTCTAGCAAGGGTGAATCAACATTTTTTCTGTGGTACTTTCCGAAATCACTTTCCAAAAATGTTCAAAATTTCATGTATTTTCAAAGTTACTGTCTTCACAAGATGGCCTTCAATAGTGCATAAAAAAATTTTGAAAAAATCATCAGTATCACCGAAAGCGATAAGCACGCAAAAAAGACTAGTATGAAAAAATTTTAAATTTCGGATTTTAGTATGTTTGGTGGCAGCGGACTAAATTATTCGGTAATTTCAAGTTCAGAACCAGATTTTTCACTTAATTTTACATCAAAGTAGATGCGTTTTGTTTATTTGGCGCAAATTTCAAATGCATAATTTTTTTTTCAAAAATGTCTTATAAAAAATCGCCAAAAAATCGATTTTTTTTTTAAGAACCGGGTTGGTTTCGACAATTCTTGAACTTTTAATAGCTGAAGTTATATTATTTGCAACCATAGTTTATAATTCCGGGGGGCACGCAAAATCCCAAATACTTTAACATTTTCCATGCAAATCTGACCCAGTCTAATAAACATATTAACTCAAAACTGAAAAATTTTGCGTTTCTTTTGAAGATGGTGTGAGGTTTGTTTTTATACCCTAAACCTGAAAGGTAAGGGTATATTAACTTTGTTCAAACGTTTGTAACGCATAGAACGAAGCGAGTCCGGTATAGAAAAGTATATATATTCTTGATCAGCGTCACCTCGTGAGTCGAGCTATTCATGTCCGTCCGTCCGTCCGTCCGTCCGTCTGTCCGTCTGTGTGTTTTCCGTATACACAGGATAAGAAGAAGGAGTAGAGATAATTAGATAAAACTTTGTACACATGGTCACATGCACCCAAGGATCTGCACTATTGAATATTTTTGGAATCCGCTCACGGACACGCCTACCTCCCAAACAATGCAAAAATTTAAAACTGCATAACTCAGCTCATAATAAGCCTACAACAATAAAATTCGGTGTGTATAAGTTTTATACTAACACAAATTTGTTTTTGAAAAATGGACGTTATCCGTTCAAGGACACGCCCACCTCCCATACATCCCAAAAATTGAAAACGCAATAAATAAGCCTGTGTTTAACCTAAAGAGCTTAAATTTGGCACATATGTTTTTTATAACAAAACAAAGATGGTTTTGAAAAATGGACATCATACGCCCACGGACAAGCCTATCTCCCATACAACGCGAAAATTGAAAACTGCATAACTCAGCTCATAGTTAACCAACAACAATAAAATTTAATGTGTATGTGTTTTATGTAAACACAAAGATATCTTCGAAAAATGGGTATTATCCACGCACGGACACGCCCACCTCCCATACAACACAAAAATTGAAAACGCAATAAATAAGCCTCTGTTTAACCTAAAGAGCTAAAATTTGGCAAATATGTTTTTTATGACAAGACAAAGATGGTTTTGAAAAATGGACGTAATCCGCCTACGGACACGCTTACCTCCCATATAACCCAAAAAGTTTAAAACTCAACAAATGAGGTTATGTTTGTCATAGAGAAATTAAATTTGGTATGTATATATTTTATACCAAAACTAAGGTGTGTTCAAAAATTGGGAGTAATCCGTCCATGAACTCGCCCACCTACCATAGCGAAAGCACAATAAAGGCATTAACTGTGAGCTACAGGAATAAAACTTGGTATGAAGTGCATACAAAATATAGGCTTCATCCGCCCACGGACACGCCCATTTACAAAAATATTAACAAAAATTTTTTTGTTTTTGAAAAGTGGGTTTAGGGTATTTCATAGTCGGCCTAGACCGACTTTAGACTTTCTTTACTTGTTTTTTTATTTGATTTTGAATTAGATTGAATTTTTTGTGAATTTAATTGTTTTTCACCATCCTAGTGTGTTTTTATCACATTCCTTTTATAAACATACCATGTTATTTTAGCGACAATAGCTCTTATCCGCAACAACTACAAAGTCAAGCTTGGATTACCATTCCCCTCCCCTCAATCACCCCGAAATGGAGTCTCTGAATCTGCCAGCGATTGTAGCTATCCGTTAGTTAAGCTACAATTAAAGTTCTTGAGCCTTTTGTTGACAGCGTCTTTATCCTATTGCAGTAATCTATTTGCACAATCTCAAATTACATAATTATTCCAACATCCCAACATAAACTTTTTGACATAACAACAAAAGCTCATGCTCAAGCTAAAGCCACAATCTAAAGCTTATTAGTCCAAAAAAAAAAAAACATGTCGTCTTCCAATGATGACAACAGCGAATGTTGTCAGTTCATCATAGCTCATGCATAGAAAATGCGACAACGGCTCTCTTTTTTTATTTTGATAATCATTCAATAAAAAAAAATTGACCCTAATTATGGAGTTTAATGGTGCTTCAGGCAACGCCCGCTCATGCAGCTGAAGTTGGAATCAATGATTGGAATTAATCAATCATTTATCATCAACGGCAATAAGGGGCAAAAATGACAACGTCATGCATGCTGTTACTCTGTCAGCGCTATAACAACGCTATTGATATCGTCAACATGCTCAACAACAGCAGCATCGATGACAGCAGCAACAGCAGCAGCAGCAGCAGCAGCAACAACAGGCAGACAGCTTTCAACGCAAACAAGATTTTCCGCATCATTGATGACTTTGTTCGTGTTCGTGTTCATGTCCATCATTAGCTGACAAGTTATATGTTTGTTGTTTTTGTGTTGTTGTGTTTTTTTCCACAAGCCTGCTTGTTGGCTGTTTTTATAACATTTTCTTGACCCAAGCAAGCAAAGCGCTGTATAGCGACACATCAACACGCACATTAACAGGCTTAAATGTTCAAAAATACACACACACATACACTCACACACACACACACACACACAAAATCATACATTTATAAAAGCAGCTAAATAAGTGTAAACCAATAAAGTGGGCGGATTCATAAAAACAAAAACAACATGAAACACGTTAAATACGGAAGTTCATTAAATTTTATTTTTATTGCAATGAATTAAAGTTGTGTATTGTATGACATGCGTGTGTGTGTGTGTGTGTGCGTTTGTGTCCTTGAACACATGTTTGTTAGCACTAAGATGAACTAAGCTGTTTGGCAAACAATCGGTCTGCAGCTGCATAAAAATCAAACAAAGCTTCTTTTATGTGCCTACAAAGAAGTCATTAAAATTGTGCTGCCTAACAATAGGGATGGTTGTTTTTTTTTTTATTTGTTGTGCCCAAAAAACTACCCAATTTTTATAAGGCACCATTTATAATGATCGTTAGCATGGCCTAGTTTTGCGAGTTTTGTAGGCGAACTGCTGATGTGCTGATGACTGTGTCTGTGCTTGTTCGGGTGTGTCTGTGTGTTTGTTTTTGAGTGACGTTTATGACGTGCTTGGAATTTCGATTTGATATTTTGACGCATCATTTATGCATGGCTGGCAGATAATTTGAATTAAACAACTTTATCGATAAATTTATAAAAAAAAAAAAAAAGGAAAAAGAAAAACATTGGCCACATCATTAGCACATATTTAATGTTTATTTTAACAAGTTGTTTGTTGTTGGAATTTTAAGTAAAACAGGCTGTTATGTTTTCAAAGCATACAACTGTGCAATTATGTCATATGAATAGCTTGAAAGCATAACAATTTGTATGTTAAGTTGAGCTTTTTATGCATGTGGCTTTTGAAGCTTTAATATTTGAGAAATTTTTTGAAGCCAAATGAAAGCATTAAATAAACATATTAAAGCTATAAAAGCTGTAGAATGAGGATAATGTTGTAGGATAAGGCATAAGGCTTTTGAATATATCACAATTTTCGAAAATTTTTTATAAAGTCTTCGATAAGAAAAGTCGTGTATGTCGTGTCTAACACCTTTTAATGGACTTATTAGACTTCTCGTGTTCAACAACTATTAATTGACAAAATAAGCTTTTGAAGCTTTACATATTTTTACTTTTACTTGTTAAAAGTATGTCACACAGTTTTAAATATAATTAAACTTCCATTTTTAAAAAAACATCTGCGAATTCTTATACAGGGTTTCCCAATAAGAGGTGTTATTATAATATTCAAAGAAAAATGCCATTTTTTTGAGATAAACGATCGGATGTTTATATCATAATAAAGAGGAAGGTATGCAGTTAATAATGAAAAACAACATCAGCCAAATGGAAGATGTTCATGAAGTTTTCCATAACATAATCGCAAAGTGGCTGCCCTATGTTCTCAATAGACTCACGAATTGAGGTCTTGAATCGACGCTAGGCTTTTTACGTAGACCTTATCTTTCACGTGGCCCCAAAGGAAGAAGTCGCAAGGTGTTAAATCACAACATCTCGGTGGCCAATTTTGATCACCTCTTCGAGAGATAACACGGTCCGGAAATTTTTCCCGTAAAAGATCAAGGGTTTTGTTGCTTGTGTGGCACGAAGTGCTGTCTTGTTGAAAGTAAACGTTGTTCAGATCAATACCATCAAACTCCGGCTATAAAATATCATTAATCATCTCTCGATAGCGCAATCCATCCACCGTATTCAACCTCATTTTCGAAAAAGTAAGGTCCAATGACTCCGCCCGACCATAAACTGCACTATACAGTCACACGTTAAGGATGGAGAGGCTTCTCAACAATAACTCTTGGGTTTTCCGAGCCCCAGATGCGACAATTTTGCTTGTTGACGTAGACACCGAGATGGAAATGGGCCTCATTAGTCAATCTGATTTTTCGATCTGGGGTTTTCCGAGCCCCAGATGCGACAATTTTGCTTGATGGAAATGGATGGATGGTTTGCCGAGATGGAAATGGGCCTCATTAGTCAACCTGATTTTTTGATGGTATTCCGGATCATTTCAAGGACCCAATCAGCAAAGGCACGACGTTGTTGATGATCGGCCGACTTGAGTTCTAGTATTAACTGAACTTTATAAGCCTTAAGACCCAAGTCTTTATGCAAACTACGGTGTAATGGCGTTTGTGGAATGCCCAATTCCAAAGAACGATGAGGAATGGTCAAGCCTAGGTTTTCTTCAACATTTTGGCCTACAGCAGCAATATTCTCAGTTGTTCTTGAGCGACGTGAACGGATTTTATTCTTTACATCACTAACTTCTCCCAAGAGCTCGAATTTTTCCACCAATTTCTGTATTGCGGTCCAACAAGGTGCTTCACGACGACCAAAAAATGCCAAAAAACTGTGACTGCAAAAAATTCACCATTTTTATAGTGAATTTTTATAATTTCAATGCATTGTTGAAGCGTTTATCGTTCCATTTGTAGTAATGGTGTAGTTTTTTTTTGTCAAATGTCAAAAAATAACAGCTTCAAAAGTGACAGCTACCGAAATAGCGGGCTATTCAAAATAACACCTCTTATTGGAAGACGCTTTTAAAAACATACGTACTAAATTTTATCTCCGTAGGTTTAACAGCAGCTAATTTATTGAATTTTCAATTTTAGGGTTTTATTGAAGGCGGGCGTGTTAGTGGGCGACTGATATCCATTTTTGGAAACATCTTTGTTTTGATATGAAATACATACGTACCAAATGTTATTGTTATAAATTAATAATGAGCTTATTTATGCAGTTTTCAATTCTCGCGTTGTATGGGAGGTAGGCGTGTCCATGGGCGTTTTTTTGTATTGTTTTTGAAAACATACATACCAAATTTTATGTCAGTAAGATTAATAGAAGCTTATTTATTGAGTTTTCAATGTTTGGGATGTATGAAAGGTGAACGTGGCCATGAGCGGATGACACCCATTTTTCGAAAACATTTTTCTGTTGAAATAAAACAAATTTTATTGTAGAAGGTAAGCAATGAGCTCATTTATGCAGTTTAAAATTTTTGCGTTGTATGGGAGGTAGGCGACCGTAGGTGACCGTGGCATGCAGGTTAAGTGTGTGGCCTAGCATGCTAGGCGCCCGAATTCGATCCCCAGTTGCGGCGAAAAGTTTTTTCAATAAAAAAGTTTTCTGATCGGTCACCACCTCTCTGCAGACAAAGGCAAACCGCAGAGAGTAAATAATGCCATGTAAAGCTTCTTGAGAACATGAACTTAAGCCGTTTGGAGTCGGCATAAGACATGTAGGTCCAGTTCTCGGTCAATTGTTCGTAAACATTTAATAAAACACACAACACAATTGATCATAAGAAGCTCGGTTAAAGTCATTTCAAGGGCTGAAATGGCCAATTTGTTTTTGTTTTTTTTTTTTTTTTGTTTATATGAGGTAGGCGTATTCGTGGGCGGATTCCAAAAATATTCAATAGTGCAGTTTCTTGAGTCCATATGACTATGTGTAGGTACTGAGTTTCATGCAATTATTTCAACTCTTTATTCTTCTGCTGTGTTTACAGACACGCAAACGGACGGACGGACGGACATGGATAGCTCGACCCACGTAGTGATGCTTATCAAGAACTTTTATACTTTTCTATACCGGACTCGCTTCGTTCTATGCATTACAATCGTTTGCACAAGTTATGGGGGGACATGACATTGGCCGCTTTTTTAAATTGACTTTTTTATAATTTTGTAGTTTAGTAAATATTTTTAACTTTCCAACAAAACTAATTTCATGGAAAAATTCTTACGGGTTCAAAAGTTACATATAGATTAGTGAGCCTTTTTATTTTTCCTGGCATTTTTCTTTTTCCACAAATTTTGAACGCGTTTATTTCGAAACCATGTTTTTCGTACTGGTTGTGGCACTAGCGGATTCATTTTTTTTTTGTTGCATTTTTTTAAACTTGATTCGCTATCATATGACATGAGCTTTTTTTCAAATTTTTTTTTAGATTTTTTATGAATTTTTAAAGTCAATATTTTTTTCGAAGAAACACACTTTCAAATTTGGAACATCATCAAAAATTGAACAAAAAAAGCTCTTTTCATACGATAAACACTTTTGTTAAGATATATTGAAATTAGTAATTAAACTGATTGTAGCTCATCGGGTGATTTATATCGGGTAGAGACGAAAGTGGCACCAATGGAAAAAGCATTTGTTTCGCTTTCTTTTCAACTTAACTTCAGCTTAACTAGTTAATGAACTCAACCTGTCAAGCTTACACTTTATTACAAAAATTTAACACTTTGCTTGTTTCTTTTTGCTTGCTCATTTCATCATGCTTAATAAGAAGTTCATAAGTGAGTGTTGGAGAGGAGGGCTGAAAATGCCGGCGCACGGATTATTGAAATATAACTTATTTATTTAACTCAGCGAGTTAAATAAATTTCATCACATAAAAAATAGAAAAAAGATGGAAATGAAAATCAGTGTAATGTGTATATATATATGGACATATATTTGGAAAAATATGATTCTATATAAACTAAAAAAAACACCTTACCACGTTTAAGATCAGAACAAAAAGAGAACGAGTTTTTATTAGGCAGCAGGAAGCTCCCAAAAAATGGCACGATCACCAGAACATATGTTCGGACTCGAGTACTAAAATAGTTTTCGAAATTACTTTTAGTAATTACTATTTTAAGCATGACAGTGTGTTTCATATAAACATCGCCGCCCGCCTTGCAGTACGACTGCAAAAAAATGAATTTAAAACTTGGAAACAATTAAAAATATTTCAAGTGGTCGTGCCTTTTTTTTTACAAGATGGATCATATAAAATCTATACAAAATAATGAATTGAATTCAGGAGAAATTATGGAATTATAATACTTAAAATAATATGATACATAATGTTTAATGAATTTGTGGAAGGATAAATGTGTTGTTAATTATTATAATGGTAAATTATTATATAAGAGATAGTTGTATTTCATAATATTTAGGCATTAATTATAAAAGAAATTATTTTTTCTGAATTCAAAATATAAAAATTCAAAAAAGATTAAATAAATATAAATATAAATGTCATATTAACAATTTGTAACAATGTACAAGAAAAAATTCAAAATAATATAAAGTGAAAATAGTTAAAAAAGTTATAATATACCTAATATATAAAAATATGGCATATGCATTATAATAAATTCATTAGATAGTGCAATTTGTTAAATGACATTAAAAAGTTTGTTTGTTACGGAAGCTGAATAGAATTAAGCTGTCAATGCCCCGGATAATATCCATCCGAATACCGTGTTTTGAGCAATAGGCAGGCCATTATTACTTGGCATCAACCCTTGTAAAATAATCTTAGAATAAAGATCGGCACCAAGCACTACGGATATAGGATCGGACTTAAAGAATTTTGTGTCAGCCAGTATTAAGTTTGAAAACTTTTGTGCTATGGATTCATCGACTGATTTAGACGGAGTTCGAATAGAGACTCGGTGGTCAACTCGAAGTACAGATTGAATCCTTACGTTAGGATCAAATCGAGCACGAATGATAATTGGACATACCGATTCGTCACCGAGTGTCATAGTTGTAATTTTAAATTGATCCACTAACTTTCTAGCGATGCGACTAGTAGCTGAGCACGGATCAAGCAGGGATCTTGCATAGTGCAAGCTGCCGTTCATTTCCAACTTTATAATCGCAGTTGGCAGGAATGTTACGAGGTTCTGAGATAAGATGGATGACAGCGACAAGTTGTTCGAGGACAGCATTGAACTTGTTGGAGCAGGAGTGTTGTTCTTTGGACGACTGGATGGCTCCTTGCGCAGACGTTGATGCATATGAAGTAGAGTATGATGACGTTCTTGGCAATATCGACAACCATGAGTGCTTATGCAGGATTCATGTGAATGTTCATGTGCTTAACAATTGGAACAATTTTTATAAAGTAGAACAGTTCGCATTCTCTTTGTGTGTTCATCAAAGAAACTTCTCGCAGAGTCGTAGAGGATGAGCATGTTTGCACAGGATGCACTTGAATACTTTAGACTTATACACACATTTTTGAGTTCTATTGCTCGATTTGCGATATTTGTTTTTGTCTAATTTAACCAGGATGGTTTTGGAATCAAACATTTTTTTTTCTATTTGAGGATAATTGACAGAGAATGATTGCCAACTTAGAAGATATTTATTTAGAATATTACGTCCCAGTCTATATTTTCTAGCCCAATTTTTTGCATAGAGACTTTAGCTAGAACAATATGGGGGATTTGCCAGCCGGCTGGTTGAAAATGTTTAGAAATATTTAAGAAATTTATATTTTAGTATAAGTGGGTTTTTTTTCTTAAACGCACCTTACTTCTTAAGAACTGCGAATATGGGATGGAACGACTAGAACGTTGCAAAGTTTTTTGAGAGTCTTCTTTGAACGGAGAAGTAACGACATATCTGCCTTTTCTGTTGTGAATTGAAGTATAGCTATAATTTTCTTCGCAAAAACGATCGGTTTGCGTTATGAAATGTTTTTGTGGAAGATCCTCCACCTCCCAAAAACGTGAGGTCTGTTGATCCAAAGAAACTTTATTAAAATATGACAAGCATGTAGAAAATGAAGCAACGGATGTTGAAATTGGACCTGTCAGTATCCACCCAAATATTGTCTCTTGAGCGACAAGAGAACCACAAATGTTGCGTTTCACACCATCCAGCAGAATGGATGAAAAAAGGTCGCCACCAATTAAGATATCGATTTGTGAGCTTTTGTGGAATTTCTCATCCGCATATTGCAAATTCGGAAGGCTCGACAATATTGAGGGATTAATAGAAAAGGATGGAAGATTTCCTGTAAGCTGTGGCACTACAAGAGCAGTTGCTTCTATGCTTATACGTGAATCGAAAGTTGAAGTTAGTACGAACGAACATTCTTGTTGAATTTTCGCTGAAACTGCGTTATTTAGTCCAGTAATTTGAGCAGAAATAGGACGAGATGGAAGCTTAAGTATTCTGAAAAGTCTCTCTGAAATAAAAGTTCCTTCTGAACCAGAGTCAATTAAGGCTCTTGCAAAATAAGTTACGCCAAGATGACATAATTTCACAATAGCGGTACCTAGAAGCACATTTTTGCAATTAGAAGCAAAGCACGAATTAATATTTTGTGATGAACATGGTTCTTCAGTGGACTGTATTTGAAATGAATGAGTGGTTTGCTTGCTAGGTTTGAAATTGGCAGAACCAATAGGTTCAGGAGCTGAAATTTCTTTATGTAAAAGTGTGTTATGACGCCGATGACATGTGAAGCAGTTATGACGACTTTTACAATCCTTTGTTGAATGGGATTTTGCGAAGCAATTTAAACAGAGTTGGAACTTTTTGACTAATGCAATTCTGTCATTAATGCTCATTTTGAGAAAACGAGGGCATAGTCGAATTGTATGCTGTTCGTTAGAGCATAATTTGCATGTCGGAGTGTAAACATTAGCTTGATAGGAATTCACCTTTTTCAAGCTACGATTGTTTGGTTGGGAAGATGTTCTGAGAATGGGAATTTTTGAACCAGAACCCCCTTTAAAATCGGAAACAGTTTCCAGTGTTTGAAAACGACTGGTTAGAAATGAGTCTAGCTCAGACCATTGTGGAATATCGGTCTTATTTTTGAGGGATTGTTCCCACAAAGCTAGAGTTCCATCAGGCAATCTAGTGGAACAGAGAAAAACGAATATAGAGTCCCAGCTCTTAATATCAACATTGTATAGTTGAAGAGCGGAAATGCATCCATTAACTTCACGCTGCAGTTTTTTGATAGAATTTGCGGATTCAATAGATATCGATGGTAAATTAAAAAGAATTCTTAATTGACCATTTACAAGGATTCGCTTGTTTTCATAGCGATCTTGTAAGTTTTTCCACGCTAAGTAAAAACCATCGTTGGTCAGTGGACTTTTCTTAACTATATCACGAGCTTCTCCTCGTGTCTTCGAGTTAAGATGGAAAAGTTTCTCTACCGGACTTAATCTTGAATTGTTCACGTATATGGCAGTGAACATGTCCTTAAAGGACGGCCATGACAGGTAATCACCGTTAAAAATCTCGGTGTCACATGGTGGAAGGTGAAAATGATTATTCGCAGCTGGAATGAAATCGGCTCTTGGAGTAGAAACCGCCGGAACCTGCGCAGAGCTGGAAGCCTTGGTCAGCTTCTCGATACAATCTCCAATCTGTGACGCACATCGGACGTATATCTGGTAACTGGTGCGGTATCGAGCTTTTATTGATTCCAACTCGATATCTGGATCCGAGTCTTCATCTTGTGCAGCAATTAATTCAGTGAGGCACGTCTCGTAAACTGATTTTATCCGATTCCATATGGACTTCATTTCTTCTCTGTGGACCTCCAGTGAATGAGTTGAGCTTGCTGAGTCTAAGGTTTCGCTAAAGTCAGATTCAAATTCAACCAAGCTGTCAGTTAAACGAATAAATGAATTCAACGATGACATTGTGGATGAAAAGATTAAGAAACCGATAAAGGAACAAATAAATAAATAAATTGAAACAAAAATAAATGTCCAAAGTATATGCGCCTATTTAACGATAGCAAATAATTTTGTTTGGAATTTACTATAGTTAAACTTATGTCAGGATTGAATCAGCTGTTGGAATTATCGACAGAATAGTCGAAATTTGGATATATTTTCTTATGAAGGAAGCAAGATATATAAAGCAGATTGTAAATTAAATCGCTAGAATACTCGAAATAAGTACGATTGTTACTATATTAACGATACAAATAATTGCATATAGTTTCGAAATGAACTTTGATATTATAGTTATTAATCGTTCAAATGATTCTAACGACTGCAAAACTTCTGTACAAAAGAGTTCCAAACGAGAACAGAAATGTATGGTAATGAATTTGGAATAGAGCTTGTAAATAAAAAATAATTGCAATTATCGACTGAGTTAACAATTCAAACGACTTTATAAAAAAATGGTTCTAAACGAGAACAGAAATATATCGAATTGAATTGAATCTAAAATAGGAATGAAATCAATAATTATAAAAATTATTGATTGAATAATTAATTCAAAACTACTGCAAAGCGACTGTATAAAAGTGGTTCTAAACGAGAACAGAAATGAGTCGTTTGCAAATCGAATTGAATTGAATTTGAAATAGAGCTGAAATAATCGATTGAATAAACAGATCAAACGACTGCAAAACGATTGTATAAAAATTGGTTCTAAACGAGAACAGAAATGTATCGTATGCAGATCGACTTGAATTGGATTTAAAATAGAAAATAGATAATTAGAATTATCGATTATATTAACAATTCAAACGACTGTATAAAAAATGGTTCTAAACGAGAACAGAAATATGTCGATTTGAATTGAATTTAAAATAGAAATAGAAATGAAATGAATTATAAAAATTATTTATTGAATAAACAATTCAAAATTACTGCAAAGCGACTGTATAAAAGTGGTTCTAAACGAGAACAGAAATGTGTCGTTTGCAGATGGAATTGAATTGAATTTAAAAACAGAACGGAAATAGATAATTAGAATTATCCATTATATAAACAATTCAAACGACTGTATAAAAAATGATTCTAAACGAGAACAGAAATATGTCGAATGGAATTGAATTTAAAATAGAATGAAATAAATAATTATAAAAATTATTGATTGAATAATCAATTCAAAATTACTGCAAAGCGACTGTATAAAAGTGGTTCTAAACGAGAACAGAAATGTGTCGTTTGCAGATGGAATTGAATTGAATTGACAATAGAAATGAAATAAATAATTATAAAATTATTGATTGAATAATCAATTCAAAATCACTGCAAAGCGACTGTATAAAAGTGGTTCTAAACGAGAACAGAAATGTGTCGTTTGCAAATCGAGTTGAATTGAATGGTGAATTGAAATTGAATAAAAATGCCGATTGTATAAACGACTACAAAACAAGTTTAAATCAAAATTGGCACTTTATTCGTTGTTTCGAAACTTTTTGTTAACAATTATAGAATTCAGGAAAATCACTGAAATCTATTGTTAAAAACACATAACCATATACACCACAAATGCTTCAAAATTGTTTTAAGAAGAAGAAATGTTTTAATTATAAAGCCTAGTACTATGTTCGATTGCGTGAAATTTCACTGGCAACAGCCATTTATTTGTTGCGTGAAAATTTTGACAGATATTTTGTTGCGGACGAACAGCTGATGATCAGCTTACAAATTTCGACAAGAAGTAAATAAACAGCCACAATTTATTAGAGGGAAAGCAGGAAATCATTTAAGTTCATTAATTTTTATTATTTGTGATTTTATAAATACAAAATAAATATTTATACAAGTATGCTTGATGTGCTGTGTTGTGGAGCAGGCCAAGTTATTAGTTTATGGCAGCAAGCTGCGAAGTTTTGCAACCGCCAACACCGCGGAAAAGTGCATCCGCATTTACAATTTCGAACAACTGCAAAACTTAAGAAATAGTGCAAAAATATAATTTTAGTTAGAAACATTGTTCTTTTGCTTGCACTTTTTGCTTAAATGAAATGGCAATTGTCACTTTTCACTGCAAAATAAATGGTCGGTTCAATTAAATTGGCGTGAAAACAATGTTGCTAGATGCATGTTGCGGAATATAGTACTAGATTTTCCGCAGCGAAGCATAGTACAGCTTTGACGAAAAAGTTGTGAAATGTTCACAGTTGTTTCACAGCTGTCATTTTTTGTATGGAGATTTGAGTGGAATTTCACGTGAAGCCGAACAGAGTACTATGCTTAAGAAATAAATGGATAGTTTGAAAAAATAAATATTGCTCGCTTATTGCACGTATTGTTGTTGTTGTTGTTGTTGTTGTTGTTGTTGTTCTTGTTGTGGTTGAACTTATATGAAAATAAATTCTTTAATCAATTTTAAAAACGAAATTTGTTTTTTTTTTTTTTTTTTAATACCTGTTTTCTTTTTAAGAAAATAACTTTTAACAAATTTGTCTTTTATTATTAATTTTGTTTTGTATATTATTTTACAAAAATTGAGATTGATTGAATAATTAATTGATTTATAACGCCACTGTTTTATTTGCGTAGAATTCGCCTTGTTTCCTCAAATATATTCAACAACAAAACAACATGTATATATCTCGCAACAAGATTGTTGAACAGGTGAAAAAAATCAATATTTTTCTAAAAATCAAGTTCCTTATGCGGCATATGTTTAAACAGGGAGCTTAAAGTAAATGTATGCAAAGAGAAATTGTAGAAACATGTATTTCTGATTTAATTGATTGCAACAAATATAACCGATGCAGTGTACATGCATTTATCAAAAACGATCAAGATGTGTGTGTATATAAACATGCAAGAACTGATCGCTTCCAACAAAGTTGATGTTCTCTTAGTTTGCGTTGTATGTTTATAAAGAAACAAAAACAATACAAATGTATAGAAACGTTGCAACAAAGTTTATTAGAAAATCGAAAAATCGAAATGTTTCTCAAGAGAGCAATATAAGCAACTTGAGTTCATATAAACATGTATACTAATATATCGTTTGCAACAAGTTTTAAATACATGTACAGAGAATCGAAAAGATGTAGATGTTTCACAAGAGAGAATATAAGATATGTAAACATATAATTTCTATACACATGTATATGAAAAGATCGTTTGCAACAAGTTTACGTTGAGCATAAGAACGTTGTAAATATTTCTCAAGAGAGAATGCAAGATCAGTATACAAAGAAAATTAGGAAACATGTGTATAAAGAGATTATTTGCAGCAAATTTTACGTATGGGATAGAAACGTTGAATATAAACATGTATCATAAGCCACAGGAGAGAAATGTATATATCTTTTAGAAATAATATATTAGAAAGAATGGTTGATAAAAAAGAAAAAGCTATTGGAACATCAATAGCAAATAGAAATATACACGCAAAAAAAAGAGTAAACATGTATACAAAAATTGATCGCTTTTAACCAGGTTGTCTAAGAGCAAGACACATCTGCAAAAAAGTATGAACATACATACACAATGATCAAGCTCAAAGATGTTGCCAACGTGGTTTAAAATAAGAAATCGATCAAATCACTTTACGATCAATTAACCGAAGAACGAACTAAGAGCATTTATATAGATATGTATGTACATACATACGGTATGTACAAAAATGCAATTATTTCGCGAAATATTATGCTTTTTTTTTAAGATTGAAACATTCGTTTTTTAGGAAAAATGTGCACTTTTTGAATTGATGAAATTAATTGAGTAAATGAAATTTTAATTGCACTAACTAATAGAATATACTATAAATACATACGCACCTTGTATTGCGATGAGATTATTTTGGATTGTAGGAATGTAGAATGTTGAATGTTGAATTTTTGGAATGTAGATTTTTGAGTAGAATTCTGTAGAATTTTGTGCAAATGCCGTGGTTTGGTGTTTATACGCCGGTGATTATACGGTGAAATATCCGGTTCGATTGGACCAAAATGTTGGAGAGGAGGGCTGAAAATGCCGGCGCACGGATTATTGAAATATAACTTATTTATTTAACTCAGCGAGTTAAATAAATTTCATCACATAAAAAATAGAAAAAAGATGGAAATGAAAATCAGTGTAATGTGTATATATATATGGACATATATTTGGAAAAATATGATTCTATATAAACTAAAAAAAACACCTTACCACGTTTAAGATCAGAACAAAAAGAGAACGAGTTTTTATTAGGCAGCAGGAAGCTCCCAAAAAATGGCACGATCACCAGAACATATGTTCGGACTCGAGTACTAAAATAGTTTTCGAAATTACTTTTAGTAATTACTATTTTAAGCATGACAGTGTGTTTCATATAAACAGTGAGTGTTATTAATTTATATGCTTATTTTCGGAATCTCAATAAAAAATATGTGCAAAATGGACAAAACAAACGGACCAAAGAGACAAAGTATAAGAGTTTACAACTTTAACGAAATTCTAAGTCTACACTTACGATACTATTGAAACTGTTATTTTTTTTAATTAAAATAAAGCGTGTGAGTACGATAAATTTATTTCACTCAAAATTTCAATTAAAGAAATGCATAAGATATCAAAGTACAGTACAAAGCACTGTGACGTATGAGTGACCTTAATACAATTGACTTAACTAAAATTCCATCAAAACTTTGACATGTAGAATTATTTTTGATGTAATTCCGAACAAAACATGGGTGAAATATGATAAAATAAGCTTAAATTGGATAAAATTTAGCTTCAGGTTTTAATTTGAAAAAAAAAACAAAAATGTTTGAATAATTTATAATTTTCCCTTCTTATCTTAATATATAAAACGCAAGCGTCCTGCTACGTGCTCTATATCGTAAAACATGTTCAGCCTGGACCAGAACCTGTTGTAAAATTATCCATTTAAAATATTTGTATGTACTATACTTTTTAAAACCTGTTCAGCCTGGACCAGAACTTGTTGTAATATTATCCATTTGAAATGTTTGTACTTACTTAACCTTTTGCTCTATATCGTAAAAACTGTTCAGCCTGGACCAGAACCCGTTGTAAAATTATCCATTTGAAATATTTGTACGTACTGTACTTTTTAAAACCTGTTCAGCCTGGATCAAGACCTGTTCTTAAATAATGTATTGGAAATCTTTGTTCTTGAAGACTATCGTCATTTTCCTCAACTACTATACATCAAACATCATGTCTTGCTATTACGGTGCTTCTTAATTAACAGAACCAGAACCTATTCGGTCTGCATAAACTGAACAGCAATTATTACATTCAGTGACGTTGATGTCAATTGGAATTGCTAGTATTAAATCACAATGTTCGGTCTTCTGATCCAAGTTTTAGCGATTGGCTACTCAAGTTAGGAAATGGAGATGAAGATATCATAGAAATTTCCGATCATTTTGTTTGTAAAGGTTTGCTTATTAACCCTTTCAATAGCTTGCCTAGAAAAATCGTGGATAATTTTTTTGAGCTTATTTTCCCAGCATTTAAGCAATAAAAAGATTAAAAAATATCCCTCTGATTTTTACATGAGCTGCTTTGCTTTTGGCTGGCTGTCTAATACAATGGACAAAACCATGATAACGTTGTATTATAATATTTTAGTTCAACTAAAACAACCAGAGACAAATGCAAATGCGTTGTTTATGCAATTGTTATTATAAAAAACAAAAAAATTAAACTTTTCACACCAATCACAATAATCACTTCTTTTTTGCAAAATTTATTAACACGCGATATAAAAAAATCTGTTGGGCATAAAATCGAAAATCTAACTAAGTTAAACGTTTTATATTTCCCTAAAATTAGTTTTGTCATGTTGGCACAACTTCATTTCATGGTACTAACCTATTTGATGTTAGAAAAGACGTTGGTAAATAAAAAAAAAATTTTTTCCGAAGTGTCCATTATAATGGACAAATCAATTGAAAGGGTTAAATAAATTTTTGGCAATATTTTGAGTCCGAATAACATCAACCGTTATTCCAAAACTGCTATCCTTCGCCCAAAAAATTCCGATGTCAACGAAGTCAACGAGCAAGTTCTAAATATTGTATTTGGTGACACAGTGAGAGATCTGAGCACGGATTAAATTGAAGACAGTGAAGATAACAATAAACAAAATTACCCTGCTGAGTTTTTGAATGAATTTTATGCTTCAGGAATGCCACTGCAAAAGTTAAACCTCAAAATTAATGAAATTAATGAACATGAAATAGTTTTCATACCTACAATTGATTTGGCCCCGACAAACACGGATTTGCCTTGGAGACGACAATTTCCAGTTAAACTGACCTTTTCAATGACCTTTTCAATGACCATAAATAAATTGCAAGGTTAAATATTGCAAAAAGTAGGAGTTTTTCTAAAAGAACTGGTATTTAGTCATGGGCAGTTTTAGCGTGCTGATGATGTAAAACTATGGCAAGGGACAAGGTTAATTGATTAAAATTCTAAGAATTTTTTTACTAAAAATGTTGTATATAAAAAAGTTTTATTAAAATAATTTAATAAACATGCTTTCAAATACAAACCTTTCTGTATAAGTCCAATAAGTTTTTTAATTTTTTGTCGCATTTTGTACTCTAAATGGTTCCTTCCCATCGTAAGACGGGCTTTTACACTAGTAATCAATAATTTAAAACATTATGGGAGAGTTAAGGGAGTGTTTAAGCTGCTTAGAACTTGAAAACAAAAAAGAGGCATTAATTTTGCACTCTTAAGAAAGCTCTTATAAAGTGCTTATTTCTAATTAAATACCATGTGGAGTTAAAACTTAAACTGAATATTTTACATCAACTAAATATCAGTATAATTTTGGGTTTTCATTTTACAAACATTACAAAATTTCGGTACAGTTCTGTACAAACTTTTTGTTTTTGGCAAATCCAGTGTCACTCACGTTTCAGTCATAGCAGTAAACTCAAGTTTTTCTCCATCAAAAATAAAAGCTTTCACATAAAATTATATGGGTACAATAAGTCTTAGGCACACTTTTATAAGTTCATTCAAAAAGTTTTATATATATTTACACGTTTCGAAAAAAACTGTCTTTAAATGGTGTGTCACTCACGTTTTCGTACGATTTTCATTTTTCGAGTTCTTCTAACAAATTGCTTAAAATCTGCGAATTGTTTGAGTTACTATCAGGAATAAAGTAATATTCCGTAACAAAATTGAGTAGAAATATAAACTGCAAAAAAAAATTTAGTTTTTTCTTTGAATTTTAAGATTTTTTCATACACTGATTTTGTCATTCACGTTTCACGTAGATGTCACTCACGTTTCAAATGAATTTTAATTGTCCTTTTTTTGCATTGTGGTTAATCTGGTGAACTTTGTTAAGCATATTTTATAAGAAAAAAATTTTTTCTTAATATTAAGGACATTTTTATACAAAAAAGAAAAAAATTGTATGGAAAGATTTATGTAAAGCATAATATAGTTAAAAAAATAATTCATAATATAAAAACAACACAAAAACTATTTCAGAAATATATCATTTTGACAAAATTTATTCCGATTCTAATTCGCCTAATTCGTTCATCCTTACGCTCATTAAAAGCCAAAGACCGTGCCAAATTTGACTATATGACTGGCCTATTAGCAATTCCGTTGAGGCCAACGACTTAAAGTAATGATGTAGAATTAGATCTTTTTAATCTTTGCTAAATTTTATTTTTATATGAATCCGGATTTAACTATAATTTTTCTCTCTTTTTTTTCATACGTTCTTTTAGGGTCGGCTTTCATTTTTTCCTGAAATTTTCGTCATCTTCTTTCATTTCTAATACAAAAATAAACTAAACAAAAAATTAAATGTCACTCACGTTTCACTTCTTCAAATGCTTTTTTAATGAAATATGATTGCGTCTGCTTGATTTAAAAAAAATGCAAAATTAACTTATCTTATATTAAAAGTAAATCCGAGACATAAATAATGCCAGCCAATTATTTTCCAAGATAATCCAACTTATCAATAAAAATTGTCACTCACGTTTCACTCTTGAATCACTTTTTAAAATTTTATTTTTCAATAAAAAATAAGTTTTTTTAAAAATTTTAATATTCACTTTTCATTATAAAATGTTTCAATTGTGCATATTATATAACGGTACATTGATATTTAAATCGCGAAATACCAAATTACAAAAAACAAAAAACCAATAATTTTTTAACTTGCTACAGACTAAAAAATACATTCAATAAAATCAGTTAAAATTTAAGGATACAATATGTTTTTTTCAAAATGCTTTTATCGCAGGAAAACACAAAGAATATCTTTAACGTTCCATGTAATTTTATTGAACTTTAAGCATTTTTAGTTTTTAAGGTTTTGGTTTACTTTTTCTGGATTTGCCGTTTGTAAGACAAAAAACAAGAAAAGTTAATATTTTTCTTTTAACAAAACATAAAATTTACTTAAAACTAAACCTTAACAAAACTTTAAGCTTTGTCTTTTGATCAGTTCAATAAAAAAAAATAACATCACAATCAAACCTATTATACTTAAAAAATTAAGCAAGCTACCTTAACGGGCGCCACTTACACACAAGCTAATTGAAGTGTCAGGACAAGCCAAGTAAAAAAAAACGCAAAAATTTAAAAATTTTTAAAGAAATTTCATTAAATTACTCGCAGCAGCACGCTGCTGTAATAAGCCATTAACTTAAATACTGCAACAAAAACCTGCAAAGCTCAAACGGTTTTTCTTACTAAAGCTTATTTAAGAAGGGACATGACATTCGCGGCAGATAAAACAGACCTTTCTTTAAAATTTATAACGCAGTCAATAACAAACTTTTTGCAAAAATTATTTTATTATTGTAGAGAATTACAAGAAAGCAACTTGCAAGAAAAGAATTTAAAAAAAATATATTTTTCACTCCAACATGGTTTTGCAGAGCTCCAAACTGGCGGCAGAGAAAAAAACGGGGACTCGTGGTTGCAGCGCTGGGAGTTGCAAAAATTGTCCGATCTGGAAAAGAAATTACTTTTTTAAATCTTAACAAAATTGGTTATCATTTAACAGAAGCTTTTTTTTTAAATTTTTTTAAATTTTTGGTGATGTTCCAAATTTGTGAGAAAAAGTGTGTTTTTTCGAAAAAATATTGACTTTAAAAATTAAAAAAAAATTAAAAAAAAAATGTCATACGATAGCGAATCAAGTTTAAAAAAAAAAAAACAAAAAAAAATTCTTAAAAAAAGAACCCGCCAGTGCCGCTACCAGTACGAAAAATATGTTTTCGAGATAATCGCGTTCAAAACTTGTGAACAAAGAGAAAAAAGATGAAAATTAAAAATGCGCTCTCACTAATCCGGCTGTAACTTTTTAACTCGTAAGAATTTTTTTCTTAGAATCTTAAGAATATTTACTAAAATACAAAATTATAAAAAAAGTCGATTTCAAAAAATGGTCAATGTCATGTGCCTCTTAAGCAAGCACTTTTTGGCAATTTTTTGCTGCATATTTAATGGCGCACGCCAAAAGTGTCAGTTGCAAGACTAACATAATTTCGAATTTTGTACTGCAGATATTGCAATGGTTATGGAAAATTCAAAGAAAGTGGGGAGAAAATTTCGAAAAAGATGAAAAGAAATTGAGATTAAATAAAAAACAAAACGAATATCAACACCTGCTCTATTAAAAAATCACGCTTGTTATAAAAATAAACTGCTACCTACAGTGTGCAGAGAAGCTGACTGAAGGTGACTGAAGAGTGATTTCTGTCAAGTTGTTGTAGGGTGGTCTAGTGAGACTGTTAAGTTAGTATGGAAAAGCACTCAAGCTGCATACGCTGTCATATGCAAGAAGTTGGCGCCCTCGGGATACTATCTTAAAAGCTGTTAAAAAATCATGCATTATTATAAAATTTCTGTCAAGCAACTCTCAGTGGCTTACAACTAACATTGCAACTTGTTTGCAATTCTACCAGCAGCAAAACTGCTGGCATCTTTCAGCAATTTTTTTTTTTTGCACAAATTCATTTTAAAATATCTCACCATCACCTGAGCTGAGTTGCACTGCAAGCAGTCTGCATTCCAAACAAAACGTTGCACTATGAGTGACCCTTAGCGTTTCATGCTTTGCTGATTGCTATCAAGCGCTCCAAAAGGCACTCCTGCACGCGCTCATTGAACTGGGTCATGTTTTCAATACAGTTATGTTATTTTTTTCGATACCCTGCAAACCACTTTTGTCACTTTGTCACACTTCAGATGCTGCTACTTTGCAAGGATATCGCATAATTATAACAAAACGAATGATTTTGCTACTTTTGTTTCACTCTTTCTTCCTTCTAATTGATGTTGTCTCTTTTTTACTCACTCTCTCTCTCTCTCTCTCTCTCTCTTTCTTTTATTTGCTTGATGCACAGTAGTGCAGCAGTGCCAAAATGAAATCATAAAAAAAAGTATACGCAAAATATCTGTGTTGATTGTCAAAAAGCAAATGTCAAAAGTTCAGCAGACGATGAAATTTTGCATGAAATTTGCATTTTTACAACAGAAACAACAACAATTTTGCAACAGCAAAAGCGACAAAAAATTGCTGAAGGAAAATGTGTAACCTCAATACAAGGACATAACATTAACCTGTAAACCCTGTTTTCAGTGTGCTCTGTAGGTAAACACAAAAAATATCACAAAAAAATATCACAAAAAAATATCACACAAAAAAATACCAAGAAAAAATATTCGATAGCATAACGCAGCTTGACAATTTTTATGACTTTGTTTATATTGTGTATTTTTTTTTATTTTTTCTCTTTTTTTTTTTCTTTATGTTTGTGTTTGTTTTTGTAGTGCTTTGTTTTAAAAGCACCGTTCAGTGTAAATTGTCAGCTGTGTTTAATTTTATCAGTTGTTGTGGTTTCGTTGCTTTGACTTTTATGAATACGCCTTTTTTTTTTTGTTTTTTCTTTTATTTTCTTTGCAAGTAAGACACATCAAGTGGGTTTATGTTTTGCTTTTTTTTACATTATTTATGAGTAACTGAGTAAAAGGAAAATTAGTTGTTGCGGCAGTTTTTCAAATGTTTGCATAGAGTCTGGTTTAATTTATAACTACTTCAACTTAATACTGAGTTGTATAACACAAGGAACATAACAATTTTTTCTGTGACATAAGTTTATGGAGAAAAAGCATATTAATTTTGGGTATTATATACCTTGTATAACACCCCGCAAGCATATTTTGTGCAAAAAAATTGCAGAACAGGAAAAATATAGGAAGCTCTTTACAATTTGTTAAACTAACATAGAGTCACCTCGATTTTGGACCCAAAAAGGATGACAACGGTTACCATTTGGCTTTCCGATGATGTGGAATAAACCAATAAAACACAATGACTATTTTTACTTTTTTGCCATAAATGTGAAATTTGTGAAAAAATGACTTACCCAAACATAAAACCAGTGATGACACCAACACTAAAGTAAAGTAAAGATTTTTCTGTACCGTTATTTGCTGCTTCAATAATGATAATGCAATGATATGTTTGATAATCAGAACAAAAGGTTCAACACAAATGAATTTCAAGGATGCAGTTCCACATTTCATGACTTTTGTTAAAGTGAAATAAATGTCTTGATTCGAGATCTTTACGTATTGAAAAAATCAGCACAGCTTCTAGCGTCAAAACTTGATCCTTATGAATAATTGTAAATAACCCTGCATAGGTACAAATGTAGCTTTTTCTTAAATTTAGCTTTAATAGCTAGTGATAAATAGTTATATTTTACGACACAGCGACATGAGAATATATGATATTCTGATGGAGCATTTTTTAAATAATACTTCTGAAAAATAAATATTTGAAAATCAAGGTGGTGTGGAAGCTTTTCTTATTTATACCATGTTGATTCTAAACAAGGTACATTTGTACCTATATGGATGCGTGGGTGCATATTGCGAACAAATTTCTACATAATTTTATAATTTTTGTTTAAGAATATTTCTGCATAATTTTACCTATAACTGTTTTCGTAGAATTCAGTACAAATCGAAATTTGGTAATGTTTATGCAATTCTTGCACGTTAACATCTTTTTTATTGCCTTATGTTAACGTTACTTGCCAAATGCAAAAAAAAAATTAAAATTTTATTCAGTGATTCCAAGGATTGATTATGCATCAACTTGTTATCAATTCTTCTACATTGTAAGGGAAAAATGAAACCAAATGCAAAAGCATAATTTTGTGGTGCTCTCACAAGACACACAAACATACACATATAGAAATACACTTACACTTTATACACTTGTTTTAAAATATTTATTATTAAATAAGTTATCAACAAATTGTACATCAAAAATTATGTAAAATATTTTATCAGAAATAAAATAGTTGTAGGTTTGGGCCAAGGCTTATTTATATAAGGTTGCATACATTTTTGACGTTTTCTCATTTCGGCACCCATATTTTGAAATGAGAGCAAAAGAGCGTAGTCATTTGAGTAAAGAACTGACACGGTTGCCTAAATATAATACTATTGGTAGTTTTTTGTAGTACTATTTGGTAAATAGAATACTAAAATTTTTGTTTAGTACTTTTATTGGTCCTTTTTTTATTCGGATGTCCTGATAAAATTAAGTCATTGAGTTTGATCCACCCCCATAATTTTAGTTTTGATTGAAGGATTTCAGTACTATGCCCTAAAAAAGGTTTAATGAAATAAATATATATTGAGAAAATCAAGAAAGAAGACCAAATAAATATTTTCATATTCGAAACTTTCATTGCATTGGACAACGGTGATCGTAAAAACCACTTTTACTTCCAATTTTGACAATAATCCCCAAATTAAATTTGAAAAATTTTTAAAAAAGTAAAATGCGATGTGTTGTTTTGTTTTTAACGAATTTAGTAACTGTTATTTTAACTATTTTGGTTGTAAAATATATAGTTAGCGGCGCAGGCAAAAATTTTATATTATAATCGCGCGATTTTAAATCATTTAATTCATAAAAAAATCGCCTGCTGCAAAAAATTTTACCACTCGATTTTTAATAATAATTTTTTTTAATTTTTATAAACTTAGTTATTATCACAGGCGAAACATTTTTATTAAAAATGTAGCAATTGTTAAATTAAAGAAAAATTGCAAAAATGGTTGAAATTGGTCAGTTCCCAGGGGTTCTTTACCTATATTAATTTTTTACATTATTTTGTATGGCAGATGCAAGCCATAGTTGGCCGCCAATCTCAACAAAATTTGGTCAAACGACTAGGCAAATAGAGAAATAGATGTGCTATTTTTGTTATAGAAAAAAGCGGCATGAAGCTTATGCACTATTGAATAAATTAATGAAACATCAAAACGTTTTCATGATAGTTTTCTGAAACCGAATTTTGAATCGTTTCAATGCAACCAACTAGTATTTGCAAAAAGTAGTGGGTAGCTGCTTTCTTCACTTATCGAATTCGTAACAGATTTGCGAAGTATATTTTTAGGGTTTGAGAATAGTGCTAAGAATCTGAGTCGAACTGTTTAACAGTAAACAGTTGATAAGCTAGCATAAAATTGAGAAAACAATTGAAGCATATGGCCACATAACAAACTATTTAGATTTTTAAGCAAATTAATGGATATTGAAAACGAAAAATTAGAAGTGAGAGTAAAATTCCGTGTTGAAGTTTAAACAAATGATATTCAAATGGAATTACTCTGTGAACTAAATGACTTAATTCCGCTTATGAAACTTCCACCTGAAGGATCTGTCTGAGATGTTTTTTTTTTTTTTTTAGACATTTCAAAGTATTAAAAACAAAAATAATATGGTCTCAGGCATGATCGACATTTTTCCAAATGTTTATGTAGCCTTCCGATTGCTTGTACAGTACCGATAGCAAATTGTGAAGCTGAAAGGTAATTTTAGTATTTAAAATGCTAAAAAAGTTTCACCGATCTTCTATGTTAGATGTAGGGATGGATAATCGAATAGTAGAAAAGTCGACTTGTCGATTATTCCTTCAAAATTTAGGTTTTTTTGAAGTCGGTTATTGTTTTCGATTAAAAATCTAAAATCAGTTATTTGAATCGACTATCCGTTCCTGAAAACACGCAAAAAAAAAACGTTTGTTGGACAAAGCAGCCAACTGTCAAAAAGCAAATTTCACTTGCTTTGAATCGCAGCCAAAACCCAATTTTACAGATGCTTTAGCTCATATGATACTTTCTTGTTTTCTATTTTTAAGAACTTTGAAATCTAAACTGAGCAGCACATCAAAAAAGCAGATATATTTTTCAATTGGTGTGAAAAGTAGTTTTAGAGTAGTAAAAATCTTGAAATGTCACTCTCAGTAGCAGAAAAACTAACAAAATTTTACTTTTTTAATTGCTAGCAGTTTAAAATTTTATGAAGTGAACTTTTTTCAAGTAATGTTTTGTGTTTCTTTAGATTTTCTTTGCGAATTTTTCAATGATGCTTTGTTGCTTACATATTTTTGATAAGTGATAACTTATTTCTTGTCTCTTCATCATCTTCATTTTGTTTCAAGATACTGTATTAAATGGGCTTTTGCAATGGTAATGATAAAGAAGGGAGCAAAAAGTCGAAAAACCGGTTTTAACCGGGCGAAAAAAATAAACTTCGGAAAAACCGTTCATTTTAAAATTACAAAAGAGAGAAAAAAATCGAAACCGGTTATTCAATTCGACTATCCATCCCTAGTTACATGAACGTTTGTCATCAATAACAAAAATTTGTATAGAAAATGATTTGTTGCAAACGATTAACTTTGACGAGTTGATAGAACGTTTTGCCACAGTTTAATCGAGAAAAAAATTTTTAGGTAGAAATTCAAGAGTTATTGTTACACTTTAAGACATACACTTTAAGACACACTTTAACATATGTTAAGGCGTAAAAATTAATATTTTGATTATTAAAAGTTCCAAGCTAAATGCTCTGTCCTTGAGTAGGCCCCGTGTCGATTTCAGCCCCAGGCCCGCTATGTTTTAATCCGGCGCTGATTGTGAGCTGTCTTACATACTGACATATCTTACTTTCAGAGTTGCAATATTTTAAATAACCTCATCGGCATCAGTAATAATGATTTCAAGATCGTTTTCAATGGATAAAAAAGCAAGATCGAAAACTCTTGCCTGTCCCATGGAAGACTTTTAGCAAGTCTTCATTAATTTAAGCTTTGAAACACACCTTTCGCATGAAGCTACTGATACACAAATTGTTTGAAATAATTTCAATGCTTAAGAAATATTTGGCGAAGTTTCCAAAGAGTCCCACTCGACAATGAATGTGAGCATTTCTAATGCTGTCTACTTTTTGGCGCTTTCGAAATCGATTTATGCTGCATTTATGTGCCTACGTAGCATTGGAAGCAATTTCAACAATTTGCTCCTTTTCTGATATATCGTCGTAAGCTGCTGCCAAATTAACCAAGCACTTAACATGAACTCATTTGCGTTGTGTTACAATAAGTTTTCGGATTTTACAGCTCGTAGCGTTTTCGCAATGTTTCTTACTTGCAAAAATAATTTTAAATTTTGAAATATCAATTATATTTTTTACCGTAAAGTATTTTATCACCTTTTTTCTCTTTTTGAGAAATAAAAAATAAAAAATTGAAATAGTGTCACCCCTAAAATGGTGAGTCCCGGGGCGGATTCCCTCCCCCTAGGAACAACTCTGAACACAGGTCTACAATGATTTACCCCTGTGGTTGATGAAATAATTTGTGAAGATGCAGAACAAAGAAAGATAAGGTTTTTAGTATCAACACCACATTTTTCCATCTCTGTCTGATGCTTAAATCACAGAAAATATTTTCGATGGTCCAAACATCTAGGAAACCACAGAAGTCCTTATTATGAGGAATTTTCGAGAAAATTATAGAAAATTTCTCAATTCCAAATCTGAGCTTCGGTAAAATAAATCACAATACCACAAAAGTATTTAATATTTATTTAGAACTGTCCCTCAAATGCCTTTGTAATGTTTTAAAGTAATCTAAGTGTAGCTTAGTTGAAATAAAAAAATACCTTAGTAAAGTCGCCTTTTCACACAAAGCGATTCACAGAAAACAAAAAACTCGCGCTTAGCAAAGTACACCTGGCAGAAGTGAAAATTCTGAAGCAGTAAAAAATAAGAGAGATTTTAGTGTTAAATAGAGAGAGAAAGCATCTGCAAAGAAATTCACTCAATACGAAATAGAAAAATATTCTGTTTTTTCAATATTTCAATGCATCCAGGGACCATAATTTATGGTTATAATTTTTATCGAAAAAGTCGCATTTTCACTGTTATTTTTTAACTTTTATTTTTTCCGACAAAAATAAAAGCTATTTGGTGCCTTATATTTTTTCGAGCAAAAATAACAGCTACTTTTTTGATTTTTATTTTAGTGGTCAAAAATAATGGTTATTTTCTGTGGTTTATTTTTTCGGTCAAAAATATCAGGCAATTTGTATTTTTTAAAGGTCGTTTTATCGACTAAAAAACTATTGATACCATTATTATACCCTAAACCTGAAAGGTCAGGGTATATTAACTTTGTGCAAACGTTTGTAACGCATAGAACTAAGCGAGTCCGGTATAGAAAAGTATATATATTCTTGATCAGCGTCACCACGTGAGTCGAGCTATCTATGTCCGTCCGTCCGTCCGTCCGTCCGTCCGTCCGTCCGTCTGTGTGCTGTCCGTATACACAGGATAAGAAGAAGGAGTTGAGATAATTGGATGAAACTTGGTACACATGGTCACATGTACCCAAGGATCTGCAATATTGAATATTTTTGGAATCCGCCCACGGACACGCCTACCTCCCATACAACGCAAAAATTTAAAACTGCATAACTCAGCTCATAAATAATTTACAACAATAAAATTTGGTATGTATGTGTTTTATATCAACACAAAGATGTCTTTGAAAAATGGACGTCATTCGCTCACGGACACGCCCACCTCCCATACAACCCAAAAATTGAAAACGCAATAAATAAGCCTCTGTTTACCCTACAGAGCTAAAATTTGGCACGTATGTTTTTTATAACAAAAAAAAGATGGTTTTGAAAAATGGACATCGTCCGCCCACGGACACGCCTACTTCCCATACAACGCGAAAATTGAAAACTGCATAGCTCAGCTCATAATTAGCCTACAACAATAAAATTTGATATGTATGTGTTTCATACCAACACAAATATGTCTTCGAAAAATGGACATCATCCGATCACGGACACGCCTACCTCCCATACAACCCAAAAATTGAAAACGCAATAAATAAGCATGTGTTTAACCTACAGAGCTAAAATTTGGCACGTATGTTTTTTATGACAAGACAAAGATGGTTTGGAAAAATAGACTTCATCCGCCCACAGACACGCCCATTTACAATTAATTTTTTTTTTTTTTTAAAAAAAAGTGGGTTTAGGGTATTTCATAGTCGGCCTAGACCGACTTTAGACTTTCTTTACTTGTTTTCATATAATAATGATAATGCTAATGTTTTAAAGCTAAAAAAACCAATGTATTTTCCTTTTATTTTATTCCAATTAATTAATTAATTCACCAAATTTAAGTGACAACGTTTTTTAAGTTTTTTATAATTTTTTGCTTTCGAATTACTGCAGAAAATAAACAAAATGTTTTTATTCTTGGATTGTCTTGGCTCCATTTCCTTATTTTGTCCCTTTTTCTTTTCTTGTTTACAGTTGAGTGAGATTTTAATTTACTTAAAAGTTTTACTCAGCTCAAATTTCTTCAACGCTAAATGATAAATAACTGTACAAATACCAGCACACACACACACACACACACACACACACACACATATAGCACATAACTCGTTAAAAACTTTGCTATAAAATTTGGCTTATGAATTTCATTTTCATTAATTAGCTTAATTATGAAGCCATTCAATTGCTCAACTTTTTGCTGAATCTAAGAAGAAAAGCACTGAAAAAAAAAAATAGAAAATTAGACAGAATAAAGTTTAGCTCAAAATCATGACAACAAACCAGCCAAAAGCTCTGTACTTTCTTCAAAACTGAAAACTTTTAAATTGCAGCCAAAAGAAATTTTAGCAACAGCAACAGCAGCAACAGAAGCCAAAATCCTACAACAACAACATAAAACTAGAAATGAAATTTCTTCTTAAAGGTAGCAGAAACAGCAAAGTTTTAACCTTCGCATAACTTTTAGCAAATTGCATAAAAAAAGTAGGGTTAATGCAAAAAGTGTTGCAAAATTTGAGTGAAATTTTCAGGTCGAAGATTCCGAGCATTAGAGGGTGACCGTAACGGACAAGCTGTTGGAAAATGTCGTCAGGTGTAACGGAAGTGTGGCATGTTGGCAGTTGAGGCAAGACTGGCAAAAGTTTTGATGTTAAGTTAAGCGTTTCTTGAATGAAGACAAACGTTCATAAAGCTTGCAACTTGCAAAAGTTTGTAGGTAAGTATGACGGGCTGTGCTTCTCAGGCTAACATTAACTGCACTTCACATAAATGCTGCTTGTATTTTGTGCTATACCTAAGAAAGCTTTGCAAAAGGCATGCACCTGAACTGATAACAGTAAATAAACGTCGTGTATTCAAGTGTATGTGTTTTTATATTAGTATGTGTGTGTGTGTGTTAAAATATATTTGTATTATTCTTAGCTTCTGGCACGCTTGCCCACAAATAATCAACAAGCCATGTCATCTTCTTCATCAGCAGCAAGTATGCAGCGTAACGGAGCGTATTTATGTGTCTCAAAGGACTCACACACCAACTCACACACACAAACGCTGACATTCACACTCTTACTCATATAAGCAGAAACATGAAAATCCACTTGCATTCATACAAACATCTAGACAAATAAAAATAAACAACAAAACTTACTGTCTAGTTTTGCATTTGTTTTTGCTTAAAGTGTAAAACGGTTCTTGGCCAAGTGTTGAGCTACGGTTTTTCTTGCCTGGCATGCCATGCATACGCTTTAAAGCTCAGCTGCATGCAACACTGGCTGCATCTTTACGTACGAAATGCATGCAAGCAAAGTTTTGAAAACTTCTAAACTTCAGTGTGTTATATAGCAGCTTTCATGTGTGTCAATGTGCCAGTGTGTGTGTGTATTGTGTGTGTTTTGTGCGCTTGTGTGGTTAAGCCAACAGCTTGCATGTGTATGCGTACATGTTAACACATTATGGTGCTGCAGGGATTTCCGATTTCCATGCTTGCCACTATCCGGCCGACCAAACAATTTCAATGCTAATCCGCTGGTCTGTCATTCGGAAATTTCGCAAAAGCCTTTTTCAACACTTTGGCAGACAGTTAGTGTTCGAAGTCGGTAGTTGTAACGTATATTTCATGCATGCTGCATGAACTATTGAGTTTGACAAAGAGTTAACATGAAGTTATACCATTTTACGATACATGGAGGATATTCACAATATGTAAGTGTAATCAGTTAAATATTGTTTGAAAAATTTAAAGATTCAGAGAAACAAACAAACAAAAAACACATATGGCTAATTTTTTGTTTTTTAATTTATCTCTATATTGACTATATTTAATTTATGGTACATATGTACCGAACTATCGGAAAACATATAATCAAAGAATTCTGTTTTTGACGCGTTTCACTGCTTACGATGATTTTGCGTCTGCCGCACACCGAAAAAATTAAAATTGAAACAAAAAGGTATGAACATGTAACGTTAAAGACCATACATTTTAGCTCCTACAAATGTAAGGCATCATTTTTATTTCGCTTTATCGATTTTAATCGTTTATTTGATGACTCTTCCTCGATATAATTCTTGTATTATGGTTAATTCACTCTCTATATTGGAAATTTTTCAAAATAGAAACCTATCTAAAAACTCACTTTCAAAAATGTAACAAGGAGTGGTAAAGTGATGTATAGAGATATTTAATAACGGTATTTTGATACCCAGAAACCCTACATTTTGTTAGGTTTGTCATAAAAATGATTTTGAAAAAAAAAATTTGGTGTGACTTGGGGTTAAATTATGCCGCATCGGTGTACAATGTTCAACCGACTCCTATTCAAATTTCTTCCACAATAATAAGTGGGTTTGATTCAAATTCTCTTACAATTACAATTACAAAATTTCTTAATTCTAATTAACGATGGAGATTTTGTCTAGTTTGGTTTGCTCCATAAAAATTTGGAAAAAACAAATAAGGAAACTCTAAAGTCGGTTCAGCCCGACTATGGAATACCCTTAACCTTCTATCATATTAAGGGGATCTTCTCATTGAGCAATTTTTTTTTTTTTCGACTTTTTTTTGGGTAGTTGTGAATATGCCCCTAAAAGGATTTTTAGAAATTCGAAATACTTCAGAAGATACAGCCGTTTTTGTGAAGCAAGGTCTTACTTACTTACTTAATTACTTCAAACTTTAAACGCGTTTATCTCGAAACCACGTTTTTCGAACTGGCGGCCATGATATCTCCAGTTCAACTGAACCGATTTTCATGAAACAAAGTGGAATCTACGCAGAATTGTCACCATTCTCGGGTGAACCTCGACCATAATTTTAAAAAATTCTTTACTATTTTTTTTTACACTAAACTACAAAAAAAAAGCCCGAAATTGAATTTTTTTTTTGAATGGCCGCCATTTTGTCAAAAAAAAATCACAAAATTAAACTTGAGGTTCACCCGAGAATTACATCTATACTGATTATAACCCCGTTTTTTTTTCATTTCAGACGCTCCGGAGACCCGGAATCGTGGCCGCCGTGACGACACCTTTTTTTTCACCACCAACTTTGAAGTCTCATTAATTTTTGAACAGCCCACGTATCGAGGCAAAAAAAATTTTTTTATTTACTTTGAAACTTTTGTAATACAATACATAAAAAAAGTTTTCAATTATTCTTTGCGTTTTCAAATAAGAATTTTTTTAAAAAGGGTCCAAAAAACGGGTTTTGAATGAGAAGACCGCCTTAAAATATATATTGATATACTTCAACATATATCAATTACTTCCTTTTTTTCAAAATCCATTTATTCCTTTACAGTTTTTAACAGGTTTCACTAATGCGGTTTGTGTGGAAGTAAGTCGTGTTCATGGGCGGGTGACGCCCATTTTGTGTGCACATCTAAGTTTTGATATAAACTTTTACCAAGTTTAATCCCTGTAGGTCATGTATAAACTTTTTTATGGTATTTTCAATATAGTGAGCTGTATCGGAGGTGGGCGTGTTCATGGATGGGTGACGCCCATTTAATGTTTACACCTTAGTTTTGATATGTAATCCTCCCATACCAAGTTTTATTCCTGTAGGTCATACATACATTTCTTTAAGGTATTTTCAATTTATGGATTGTATGGGAGGTGGGCGAGTTTGTGAGCGCATCACGCCCATTTTTTGTGCATGTCTTAGATTTTGTACAAAATAAATACAAATTAAATTTCATTTCTGTAGCTTGTATAAAACTCTCTATACAGTGATTTCAATTTGTTGGTTGTATGGGAGGTTGTAAGCCTGACCTTTCAATAGGTGGTAAATAGAGGGTAAGTATGTTCGGGTAAAATGTTGGGAAGAAAAAAGCACTAGGAGTCAGTCACATGAGCGCATCTAGGGAGCGGTGGGGTCCAATTTCCTAAAAAGATCAATTTATATAGGAGTCCCATTAGGGAGTAGAGAGAGGGTAGTTATGTTCTCGAAAAATGTTGGGAAAAAGATATGAATGAGAGTCGGTCGAACATTGTACCCCTCTACGAGCAGAACTTGGGTAGTTAAATAGCTTTCTGCCTCATTTTTCTACTTTTCACCTACATTGAACATCGATGCGGCACAACTTCACCGGACGCCACGCCAAAAAGCATTTTTTTGTTTTCAAACCCAACAAAATTTAGGATTCCTGGGTATCAAAATGAAAATTCGTGCATTATCCCACCCCTAATATGCACGCATGGAATATTTTCGATATATTTGAAGAAATATGCGCTCGAGTGTAACGTTAAAGATAAAAAAAATGAACATATAGTTTTAAAAAAAAACTTTGCCATATGTGCAATGAAATAACTTTGTATACACTAAACCTGAAAGGTTAGGTCTATCTGTCCGTCTGTGTGTTGTCTGTATACACAGGATAATAAGAAGAAGTTGAGATAATTGAATGAAACTTAGTACAAATGAGCACATGGTTCCAAGGATCTGCACTATTGAATATTTTTGGAATCCGCCGACGGACACGCCTACCTCTCATACAACGCAAAAATTTAAAACTCAATAAATAAGCTCATAGTTAGCCTACAACAATAAAATAAGGTATGTATGTATTTCATATAAAACAAAACTGTTTTCGAAAAATGGATGTCATCCGCCCTCGGCCACGTACACCTACCATACAAACAAAAATTAAAAACTCAATAAATAAGCTACTGTTTAACATACAGATATAAAATTTGGTACGTATGTAATTTATATCAAAACAAAAACATTTTCGAAAAATTGCTGTCATCCGCTCGCGACCACGCCCATCTCCCATACAACGCAAAAATTGAAAACTCAATAAATAACCTCATGTTTAACGTACAGAGATAAAATTTAGTACGTGTGTATTTTATATCAAAGCAAAGACATTTTCGAGAAATGGATGTCATCCGCTCGCGACCACGCCCACCTCCCATACTATCAAAAGCTGAAAAGTCACTAAATAAGCTCATGTTTAACGCACAGAGATAAAATTTAGTACCTATGTATTTTATATCAAAACAAAGACATTTTCGAGAAATGGATGTCATCCGCCCTCGGCCACGTACACCTCCCATACAACCCAAAAATTTAAAAACTTAATAAATAAGCTCGTGTTTAACCTACAGAGATCAAATTTGGTATGTATATATTTTGTATTAAAAAGAGATGTCTTTGAAAAGTGGGTGTCATCCGCCCACGGACATGCCCACCTCCCATACAATCAAAAATTAAAACTCAATAAATTTGCTTATGTTTAATCTACACATATAAAATTAGGTACGCATGTGTTGTTTTTTAAAAAACCAAAGATGATTTAGACGTCATTTGCCCGCGGACACGCCCACTTCTCATACAACCCAAAAATTGAAAACGCAATGTATAAGATGATGTTTAACGTACAGATATAAAATTTCGAAGGTTTGTATTTTATAACAAAATGGAGATGGTTTTGAAAAATGGATGTCATCCAACCATGCACACGCCCACCTCCCATATAACCCAAAAATTGAAAACTCAATAAATAAGCTTATGTTTAACCTACAGCGATAAAATTTGGTATGTATGTGGTTTATACCAAAACTATGATGCATTCAAAAATTGGGCGTGATCCGCAAACGAACTCGCCCACCTGCCATACAACCCACCATAGCGAAAACACTTATAGGCATTAATATGAGAGGTACTGCAATAAAACTTGAAATTTTTATAAATTCTTGTAAATTGTCTATTAAAATTGAAATGCATATAAAAAATGGGCTTCATTCGCTCTCGGTCACACCCATTTTCAATACTATTATTGTATTAGTAGGTAGGTAGGTTTAGGGTATTTCATAGTCGGTTTAGACCGACTTTAGACTTTCTTTACTTGTTTTTTTTTTAATTCTATTTTTGTAATCAATCCTTCACGACTTTCCTAACGGTTTTTAAATCCGTCACGTCTTTTCTAACAGGTCACACGACAAATTGAAAAATTGTTTTAAAATTTTTTTTTGTAGAAAGATGAAATTATTGCTCCCCTTTTACTCAATCTTACATTTAAGGTATAGGATGTGTCTGGCACATTTATATAAAAAACTGCAAGCAATATTTTTGTTAAATATTTTAACCCTGTGACTCTTCAATATATGGGTAATTTTTTTATCTATTTTGAAGAAGGGCATAAGATTCCCGTAAAACAAGGATTTAACGGACTAAAATTTTTCACAAAAATACTTTTTATAAAATTCTACTATAAGTCACTGAATACACTTAAACTCAAAAAGCAACTTCATTGTCCTGAAATTAGTGAAACCTTGAACTCTGGTTAAGGGTTCTTTTCAAACTAATACAAAACTTATTCAGATTTGGTGCTGAAGTATTCCACAAAAGCGAATTGAGCTTGCGAGCCACATTTTATGATTACTAAGAAAATTAAAGAGACCAATTCAAAATTTTTCAAAAATTTAATTTTATCGAAAAGTCGACTCAAAAGAAGGTAGACTTATTTTGAACAATTATCTAAAAAAATTAACACTAAATTTTTTTTATAAAAAAATACCCATACATTGATATATTTTTTCTTGCTTTGAATAAAGGATTTCAGGTGTCAAAACCATACAGCCGAGTCGGTTTTGTGTTCGAAAATGGGATGATAGACAAGTTATCAAGCAATCCCATACCACAAACTTCTCTACCATCAACTCCAACTTTGGAATTCGAATACATACTTTTATGCTTTTTTAATTTCAGTTGACTAGAAATAAGGAAACAATAGAATAAAGGTAAAAAATATAGGATAAAGCATGGCCTAGTCGGGATTCGAACCTGAAACCTGTGGTTTTGCAGTCAAGCACGGTTACCACTCATCTATTTATAAGGCCGTTATGTCTTCTATGGCTTTCTTCTTACTGTTTTGGAGAGAAGAGTACTCTCACAAAGAGTAACCAATATTCAAAAATAGTTATTCTCTCATCAAGCAACTCTAAGAAACTGTTGATAAAATGTCGAAAGTTCAGCATGTTTTGTACTTAAACATTCAAGTAAAATGCAAAACTCACATCTTCATACACTCATGCATACTCATGGACGAACAAACAGATAGAGAGAGATAAATACACACAAACACACTTTATGCAAATGAACAACACGTAAATGGATGAAGTTGTTCGTTGCCACACAGAAATTCAATTTTATTCACTGTCATTTTTGCATCATGATTCTCGATGACTTTATATTTCAGCAGTTAAGAAAGGTAACAAATTTTTAGAATGTTGACCGAAGTCATGCAAATGTCTTTCGAGAAGATTGAATAGAAATGCACTATTTTTCAAGGAATTCTCTTAAGCAAAATAGACAAAGAAAATAAACTTGTTACAAAAATGGTTTATGCTTGGCATTATATTATGTGTATTATGGTTAAGATGTTGGGGTTATTTTAATTTTATCAAGATAATATATTGAAGACACATTAAGTGAACATGGCCAATGCTTGATGGAATAAAGAAAATAGCAATGCTCTTTCAAGAGCATACTTTAATTGAAGGTTCACGTGCAAATTACTTATTTAAATTATTTAACTCTTATATTCAAGTTGGAAAGAAGTACAGGATGTTAATATGAGTTGTTGCAAGCTCATAGCAACCGTCAGGCCACAAGCCTTAGGTAGGATAATATATAAAAATGGTGAACAGACAAATAAAAAAAAGAGACCCTAGAACACCGTTATTTAGAAGAACCCCTATTTAAACCGTTCTTACTACGAACTGTCAAATATGAAGAAAATCCAAATAGGAAGATTGGATAACCTCTTAACTTATATGAAATTTTATTAATAAGGCTAAGAACTCCTTCACACTCTTCACATCTGCTGGTAAAGATAGTATTTCTTCATTCATTCAGCTGCGGTTGGCTTATGACTATAAACTTCGCAGAATAGTGATAGTTAAATGCCCTCCTAACGCCAGCAGAAGCTCGGAAAGTAGCCCAAAATCTTTCAGACTAATCAAACTTTTGTCCTTCATACTGTAAAGACGGAGGAAATCATTGAAAACTACATTAGAGATCAATTGATATCATTGGATTCTTTCAAGGCACGGCACGACATTCCTACCAGACCGGGTTAATCTGAACAGAGGGTTAATTCACCAACCAAGAGGTTAATTTTTTTAATCTTTTAAGCACAAATTTAAAAAACTTTCGACTGCAAGGAAATATTTATTGCCGCTTTCCTTGATATCAAAGGTGCTTTCAATATAACGTCATATGAATCCACTAAAAGGGCTCTTAGCAACCTTCAAATGTAACCAGTCCTAAGCAGGTGGGTTATGACGACACCTAATAGTAGATTTATTCAGACCTGCTTGTAAAATACTTTCCTCATAGCAAATACAACTTCGCCATACGTAATATAGGGAGTTATTAGAGCGCGAATGAGCTTTAATTTCGTTTCCTGTGGTATAAAGTTACTGGTATGCCATAGTTTTCGAAGTACGGAATATATTTTGGAGACAATTCTGTTTACATAATCAACACAACTGAGGCAATTGTTGATTTTATATCCAAGGCTTTTAATATATTCGACAAACGAGACATCTACACCTGGCATAACCTGGCATAATGGGTGGAAGGCTATACTGTAGCGCTGGCGGGAAATTGCGAGGGCCTGAGTCTTGAATGCGTTCAGGTTTAATAAATTCGCCGCGACTGACCATTCTTCTATTGATTTTAGATCCTCGTTTATTCTATGGATCAAATCTTCCGATAACCCTATGGGTCTGGAAAGATATATTTGCGCATCATCGGCGTACAGGTGAATCGAGCTGTTCTGACAACAGGTGACTATGTCGTTAACAAAAAAACTAAAAAGAATTGGCCCCAAAATGTATCCCTGCGGTACACCTGAAAATGTTCTTTTTAGTTTTAAAGAATTATTTTTATTTTTAACATTCTGAAATCGTTCGTATAGATAAGTGTTCATTAATTTTACAGCATTTTTACCGAAACCGAAATAATATTCTTGTTTTTGAAGAAGAATGTCGTGGTTGACTGTATCAAAAGCCTTAGAAAAATCAATGAGTGCTAGGGTAATGAGGTCATCGTTATCGTATGAAGGTTGAAAATCTTTCATTATTTTTAGAACAGCGGTAGTGCAGCTATGCCTCTTTTTATAGCCAGACTGGTTTTCGGACAGCATATTATAGGTGTTAAGGTGGTTAACAATTTGCATTGAAAAAATTTTCTCAAACGACTTTGATAAAACAGAGAGAATACTTATCGGTCGGAAATCTTCAAAGAATTTTAGATTGAACTTTTTACTGATAGGGATTACATTTGCTATCTTCCATTCGGCCGGAAAAGATGATGACGTAAGAACATGGTTGAATATGTGTGTCACTATCGGAACTATGAAAGGAAGTATGAGTTTAAAAATTCTGAAGAAAAAAAAAATTGTATGCAAAAAACTTGATTTTTTGGCCAAAAAAGGGGTTTAGGAGAACCAAAACTGCTCCATGGGGATTTCTCCAATCCAAAAAAAAAAGTTATGCTGAAATAGTTTTTAAGAGTTCCTCCAACTTTTGAGTTAGTGTACTGTGAAATCTAAATTTCGATCCGGCTGCTACACATAGATAACTTTATTAGCAAATCCACAGCTTCTTTGTGAACCTGTAAAAGATTTGCGGTAACAACTGGGACATAAGCCTTAAGATGATGTACAATCTGATCGTTAGACCAACACTATCATATGCGTCCGTAGAATGTTGTTCGAAAACACTAAAAAGACCAACTTTAAAAAGGTTATAACGCATTCACAGATCTACAGGAATATATAGGACAGGCTGTATCAGGTCCACGCCAACAGCGGCCCTCAATGTCATCTTAAGGCTTACACCAATTCACAAACACATCCAGATGGAGGTGAAGATCAGCCTGCACAGACTTTTCTATCTGGCTAGACCTCGAATCACGGTAGACCCGGGTTCGAATCACCATCTGACACAGAAGATTTTGTCAAAAAAAAAAAAAAAATGTCTGATCAGCAGACACTCTCTGCAAATAAAAGCAAACCTCAGAGAATCAAAAAAATGTCACGTAAAACTTCTTGAGAACATGAACTTTAGCCGTTCGGAGTCGGCATAAAACATGAAGGTCCAGTTCTCGGTCAATTAATTGTGCAAACATTTGATAACACACATAACACAATTAATAAAAAGAAGCTCGGTCAAAGTCCTTTCAAGAACTGAAATGGCCACTTTGTTTTTTTAAACATTGTCCCCAGCCCTTCTTTAAAAAGAACCCTATCCTTAGTTATAGCCACAAAGCGAGAAAGCGAATTCTGAATGCCTGTATAAGTCTCCCATAGGATGACACGCTGCTTTAACCTGCTCTATACTTACTTTAACAAAAGCTGCATCGTAGCCCCCCCCTCCCCCCCCTTAGATATATTTGGAAACGCGATAACCTTATTTCATAAAAAAAAGAATTGTGTGGTACACGAAATTTCAAAAATAAGAGAAGACACTAGAACTGGAATCTATGGAGGACTCTTCTTCGACCACTTCGATGTGAACAACTTCTATAGCGTCGTTCAGTATATCACAATCTTCCAACAGACTCATTATTTTCGATATTCAAAATCTCTGCTCCGTTTCCTCATAAACTGCGCAGTTTATCGTATAGATCGGAATCTGTCTACGCTATAAACCATAGGAACCACTTTTAGTACCTCTCGGCCCATATATCTTGGTCCATCTTCGTTTCACCCTAAACCTGAAAGGTCAGGGTATATTAACTTTGTGCAAACGTTTGTAACGCTTAGAATTAAGCAAGTCCGGTAAAAAAACGTTAAATAATATTGATCAGCGTCACTTCGTGAGTCGAGCTATCCATGTCCGTCCGTCCGTCTGTCCGTCCGTCCATCTGTACGTCTGTATGTTGTCCGTATACACAGGATAAGAAGAAGGAGTTGAGATATTTGAATGAAACTCTTTACACATGGTCACATGGACCCAAGGATATGCACTATTGTATATTTTTTAATCCGCCCATGGAAACGCCTACCTCCCATGCAACGCAAAAATTGAAAACTGCACAGAGGCTCATAAGTAGCCTAAGACAATAAAATTTGGTACGCATGTGTTTTATATCAACAAAATATGTCTTCAAACAAAAAGGTGTCATCTGCACACGGACACGCCCACCTCCCATATAACCCAAAAATTGAAAACTCTATAAATAAAAACAAAAAAAAACAGATTGGCCATTTCAGCCCTTGAAAGGACTTTGACCGAGCTTCTTATGATCAATTGTGTTGTGTGTGTTATTAAATGTTTGCACACAATTGACCGAGAACTGGACCTACATGTTTTATGCCGACTCCGAACGGCTAAAGTTCATGTTCTCAAGAAGCTTTACATGGCATTATTTACTCTCTGAGGTTTGCCATTGACTGCAGAGAGGTGGTGACAGATCAGAAAAATTTTTTATTGAAAAAACTTTTTGCCACGGCTGGGGATCGAACCCGGGCTCCGAGCATGCTAAGCCATACACTTAACCTGCATGCCACGGTCACCACACACCACTCAATAGACAACCCAACACTTTATATGCTGTCATATGCCATATGCTGAAATTGGCCATTAACATTACCATCATATATTTAAGTTTTCTGAAGTTTTTTTTTCTTAACCATTCCTATAAAATAAATGTTTAAAACTATGTACACAGCTTTAATAATCCGCTCCAGTTTATATGTTAGCAGATCTCTTAAGTACACAATAAAATTACGGATAACATTGTTTATCTCTGCCTATGTAGAAAATCCTTTTTTGCTATTCCTGAAAACCTAGATATTTTGACTTACAAGCTTAAAGAGACCAGTTGGTATGACAACATTTTTAAATTCATCTTGAATGTTTTGACGTAGAATTGCGTCTTACAGCGCGGTTTGTATGGGGTCGTTTTAATAGATCTGTTCAAGGCCATGCAACTTTTTTGACGAATACTTTAGGGTATACCTACAGCCTTTAATACTCATCGTTTAAGGATAACATATACACTAAAATATCAGATAAATCTTGCGCTGAATGAATATCTAATTTTGGATGTTGTCACTATTATATTAAAATCACAAAAAAGTAATATATAAGCAGAAAAATGCATGTGTTTATATAAGAAAATCAATCATCAGCTGCTTTTGCTGTGCCTGCTGCTTTCTTTGTTGTTTTTGCTTGTATAGTTTTTGTTTTGTACGAACTGATTCGCAGGTTTTCTTCATTGGGTTCTTGTATGTACTACTTCTTTATTCGATTCTTGTATGTACTATTTAGAAATGAACTTTTTTTTACACAAGATGTCAATCACAACCTCTTTTCAACTCTATAAATAAGCTTCTGTTAATTCTACAGAGATAAAATTTGGTACGCGTAGCATATATCAAAGAAAAATTGTTTTTTAAAGTGGACGTCATCCACCAACGGACATGCCAATCTCCCATACAACGCAAAAAAAATTAAAACTGCATAAATAAGCTCATAATTAACTTACAATAAAAAGATGTTTCCGAAAAATGGATGTTATCCACCCACTGAAACGCCCACCTCCAATACAACCCTAAAATTGAAAACTCAATAATTTAACTTCTGACAAACATACAGAGATAAGCTTTGGTACGTATGTAATTTGTAATAATCCCAAGATATTTTTAAAAATTGACGTCATCCACAAACGGACACGCCTACCTCCTATATAACCGTAAAATTGAAAACTCCATAAATAAGCTTATATTTGTTCTACAGAGATAAAATTAAGTACGTATGTCTGCGAAAAATGGATGTCATCCGCCCACGGTCTCGCCCTTCTCCCATACAACCTTAAAAATTTTAATAAAAAAATTAAATAATAAATAAGCACATGCACTGAGAAAAAAACACATACCTTGCTCCGGTAAAAAATTTCTCTATTTTCGATATAGAAATTTTCTCTTTTTCAAATAAAATTTTCGTCAATTAGAATAAATTTTCACACTTTCGAAGAAATATTTCTTTATTTCTAGGAAATGGAAATATTTCAATGACTCTAATAATGATAAGTATTTTTCTCGCACAAAAAATTTCTCATTTATAGAGAAATTTTATTGAAAATGAAAAACTTTTCTTATATTTCGATAAAAAATTCACTATGAGAAGTATTTTCTTCAATAAAAACAAATATTTTCTCAAAAAAAAACATATTTTTCTCTAAAAATGATATATTTTTGTATTTCATGGAACCTTTTTATCATTTTTAGAGAATTTTATTTATCGCAATTAGAGAACAGCATTCTCTGGAGCAAAGTCTATACCATTTTTCTCTAAATATGATGCCTTTTTTATCATATTCCTAGACACTTTTTTCTGAGTATGTTTAACCTACAGAGATAAAATTTGGTACTTATGTATTTTATATCAAAACAAAAGGTGTCTTAGAAAAATGGATGTCATCCGCCCACGGACATGCCCACCTCCCATGCAACCCAAAATTTAAATTTCTATAAATAAACTTGTGTTTAACCTACAACGTTAGAGAGTTAGTTGGCAACAAAATCGGATGAACATAGTGTACGATTTCAACAGACATGTGAACCTAATGAAGAACACGATGAAGGCAAAAGTATGCATTATCTTATAGCTGAATTATACTGGCCGTTTCTTGGCAACGATATACAATTTCCTAAAAAAGCAATGTTATAAATAAATGGTTGTGTAAGTATCGAAATTTGTGCTCGTCTCTTTATTTAAAGATATTACATGAAAAGCTTACTTTTGTATGGTGACCTGCAGTAAAACTTTAAGCATTATAATATACTCGAGATCCACAAAAACTGAATCGTTTTAAAAAAAATTCTTTACAAAAAAGAATTGCTTGCCAAACGTATTGTCTTGTAATAAAAGGCATCCAAATTTTTTCATTATTTTATTCCATGAAAATGTTTATTGACTCAAAAAATAAGAGCTTTGAATCTAAACAGTATTTTGTGATTTTAGATAAATCCATTTCAAGTTTCCTGAAAATTTAGCATTCATGTTTTCTTGCTGAGCTGTATTTTGAATAATGTTATAATTTAAATCAAGTTCACCTTCGCAGATATTGTATTCCGAGTAATTTTATTGTTATTGACATGTGTTCTTTACAATTAATATTACTGAATTAATGATTTTCATTTAAATTCATTCCATTGAAAAATTGCACGATTTGATTCGCAAGAAATGCTATTCGAAGAAACGTAAATGAATAAATGTTAAATACTTCATGTTAAATTAGCTGAATAACCATGAACATATAAAATTCATGTATAAATCTTTATTCCATAGAAATTGCTTCTTGAATCAGAAATACATGATAATTTCTGTAATGTTACGCGTAAGACAATATTGTGGAAATAAGGCGTGCCACGTCAGAAATTTAAAATAAAATTGTTAAATTATTACTTAAACATTTAGTGGTTTTTAACATATTTCACTCAAGTCTGCTGGTTGTTTTCAAACAGTTTTTTTATCTTTATTACTATTTCTTGAATGCACTCATCCATGCATTCATTTCTTTATTCAGTTTTTTTATAATACATGCATTCATACGCACTCATACCCGCATACTTCTAAATAAACACACACTTTTGTGCCACAACAACACCGACAAGCTTACAACAATTATATTGCCAATAAGAGCTCAAGGTTTGGTTTACTTTTGGCTCAACATAACGTGGTTAGCCGCACCATTTGCAGCATTTGGACCACAATTGAAAACATTCCAAACAAACATTCAAAAATATTTAGATTCAGAAGAATGTTTTTGCAGCAAGCATGAAACACCACAAACATTATTCTGGTTGTTATGTTTTTGTTGTTGGTATTGGCAATGCTGTGATACAGCTAGCTAGCCATACCTGTTGAAATGTAAATATTGATTATTTTACCTGTTAAAGAGTGTGCGACAGGGCATACATAATAAATGCTTGCATAGAAATCAACTTGACCAACTACAGTACAACTGCAAAAAAGATTAGAAAAACAATTTAGTAACTGAGAAATTAATGAAAAATTGTAAGCGAAATAAACAACATGCTTATTACCAATGTGTAATAACATTGACAGTGACATTGACATCGACATTGACATTGACATTGACATTGACATTGACATTGACATTGACATTGACATTGTCATTGAAATTGACATTGACATTGACATTGACATTGACATTGACATTGACATTGACATTGACATTGACATTGACATTGACATTGACATTGACATTGACATTGACATTGACATTGACATTGACATTGACATTGACATTGACATTGACATTGACATTGACATTGACATTGACATTGACATTGACATTGACATTGACATTGACATTGACATTGACATTGACATTGACATTGACATTGACATTGACATTGACATTGACATTCACATTGACATTGACATTGACATTCACATTGACATTGACATTGACATTGACATTGACATTGACATTGACATTGACATTGACATTGACATTGACATTGACATTGACATTGACATTGACATTGACATTGACATTGACATTGACATTGACATTGACATTGACATTGACATTGACATTGACATTGACATTGACATTGACATTGACATTGACATTGACATTGACATTGACATTGACATTGACATTGACATTGACATTGACATTGACATTGATATTGACATTGACATTGACATTGACATTGACATTGACATTGACATTGACATTGACATTGACATTGACATTGACATTGATATTGACATTGACATTGACATTGACATTGACATTGACATTGACATTGACATTGACATTGACATTGACATTGACATTGACATTGACATTGACATTGACATTGACATTGACATTGACATTGACATTGACATTGACATTGACATTGACATTGACATTGACATTGACATTGACATTGACATTGACATTAACATTGACATTGACATTGACATTGACAACAGAGTTCAGCTACTACAGCTTTTTCGCACTTTCTCAGCATTAACCCATTTAAAACCACGACCCATAGCATAAAATGAATTTTATGTTAAGGATTCCAGTGGCCGAAAACAAGTTAATGTGGAAATAATTTACCATCCAAAGTTTGGATTGGGCTCAGGGACAACACAGGACATAACTACTAACCATGCATACAAAGATCTATAATTACATAATCTCTTTTAGTCTACTTTTGAGTTAACCTTTTGACAAGTTAACATCAAAAACGCTACAGTTGTTAACAAAGGTACACATACGGTTTAAAGGAGCAGTTAACATATAGTTCGTTCTACTAAAAGGTACATAAATTAAGTTGTTTGCGTTTCTGCTGCTTCTACGGTTAGTGTTAAAATTAATAAGAGAAAGGAGTTCTGGAGAATCAAATACACCGGTTATAAGTTGGTGTAAATAAACGATATCTGCAGACCTCCTTCGCTCACTTAGTGACTGCAATCTTAGTAGTTTTAAACGATTCTCATAAGGAGGAAGGTTTAAAATGTCAGTTCCACTTAAGCCCCCCAGAGCAAACCGAACAAAACGTTTTTTTTTGGTCTCAAACTCAATTGACATTGACATTGACATTGACAGTGACATTGACATTGACATTGACATTGACATTGAAATTAATTAAAATTCCAATTTCAATTCTAATTCTAATTCAAATTCAAATTCAAATTCAAATTCAAATTCAAATTCAAATTCAAATTCAAATTCAAATTCAAATTCAAATTCAAATTCAAATTCAAATTCAAATTCAAATTCAAATTCAAATACAAATTCAAATTCAAATTCAAATTCAAATTCAAATTCAAATTCAAATTCAAATTCAAATTCAAATTCAAATTCAAATTCAAATTCAAATTCAAATTCAAATTCAAATTCAAACTCAAACTCAAATTCAAATTCAAACTCAAATTCAAATTCAAATTCAAATTCAAATTCAAATTCAAATTCAAACTCAAATTCAAACTCAAATTCAAATTCAAATTCAAATTCAAATTCAAATTCAAATTCAAATTCAAATTCAAATTCAAATTCAAATTCAAATTCAAATTCAAATTCAAATTCAAATTCAAATTCAAATTCAAATTCAAATTCAAATTCAAATTCAAATTCAAATTCAAATTCAAATTCAAATTCAAATTCAAATTCAAATTCAAATTCAATCAATTCAAATTCAAATTCAAATTCAAATTCAAATTCAAATTCAAATTCAAATTCAAATTCAAATTCAAATTCAAATTCAAATTCAAATTCAAATTCAAATTCAAATTCAAATTCAAATTCAAATTCAAATTCAAATTCAAATTGAAATTCAAATTCAAATTCAAATTCAAATTCAAATTCAAATTCAAATTCAAACTCAAACTCAAACTTAAAGTCAAACTCAAACTCAAACTCAAACTCAAACTCAAACTCAAACTCAAACTCAAACTCAAACTCAAACTCAAACGCAAACTCAAACTTGAACTCAAACTTAAAGTCAAACTCAAACTCAAACTCAAACTCAAACTCAAACTCAAACTCAAACTCAAACTCAAACTCATACTGAAACTGAAACTCAAACTCAAACTCAAACTCAAACTCAAACTCAAACTCAAACTCAAACTCAAACTCAAACTCAAACTCAAACTCAAACTCAAACTCAAACTCAAACTCAAACTCAAACTCAAACTCAAACTCAAACTCAAACTCAAACTCAAACTCAAACTCAAACTCAAACTCAAACTCAAACTCAAACTCAAACTCAATTTCAAACTCAAACTCAAACTCAAACTCAAACTCAAACTCAAACTCAAACTCAAACTCAATTTCAAACTCAAACTCAAACTCAAACTCAAACTCAAACTCAAACTCAAACTCAAACTCAAACTCAAACTTTAACTCCAACTCCAATTCCAACTACAACTCCAACTGCAACTCAAACTTAAGCTCAAACTCAAACTCAAACTCAAACTCAAACTCAAACTCAAACTCAAACTCAAACTCAAACTCAAACTCAAACTCAATCTCAAACTCAAACTCTAACTCAAACTCAAACTCAAACTCAAACTCAATTTCAAACTCAAACTCAAACTCAAACTCAAAGTCAAAGTCAAACTCAAACTCAAACTCAAACTCAAACTCAAACCCAAACTCAAACTCAAACTCCAACTCTAACTCTAACTCTAACTCTTACTCTAACTCTAACTCCAACTCAAACTCAAATTCGTATTTGAATTTAAATCCAATCAATTACGTAGTATTTCTAATAATTGTCCTTCTGAGTTTTCTCCACCAGTTAATTCAGCACTTCTTCGGATTCCTTTTACGTTAATTTTATTATAAGACACTTCTTTTTAATTTCACCAGTAGTGATAAAAAGAAATGAAAAGTTTCGAGAAATAAATTACTTTTTCTTTTCGCAATATTTTCAACAATTTATTTGAAATTCCCTTTTTAAAGCGACAATATCCAAAGCCAAATGCAATTTAATTCCGCAAAGTAAATATTTTTCATTTATGTGACACGCAGTGCTGACTTCAAAAACGAAAAAAGAAACTCACAAAAAAACAAAAAACAACAACATTCTGAAAACACTTAAAACCGTCAGGCAGCCTTTAGTTGGAATATCCTTTGAAATTGAATACAAGCTTTGCAGCCGAACACCGCAGACACACTGAGCTTGGTTAAGAGAATAACAGTAAAGGGAATGAAGGGGATTTTTTCTGTTTTTTTTTTGTTTTTTGTATTTTTTGTAAGGGTAAATAAGCTCGACAAGCAACACTGTCAACAATGTACATTTTGCTGTTTTCGGGCGAAATAAATGTAAAATAAACTTAAACAGACAGCCAGAAAATGCACAACGCGACAGGCAACAAAACAAAACGAACAACAACAACACAAACAGACTTAGCAAAAAGCAGCAAATAATACAGAGAACGAAAAAAGTGTAAGAAACAGCAGCAGAGAAATAAAAAAGGTCCACTTCGGAGTTTAAAGCTGTCTGTGTGCTGGGCGGATTCAAAGATGATGCGGATTCAAGATGAGGCAAGGATAAGGCTGGTTCGAAGTGCTGCTGTTATGACGGCTCAGCCAACTAAAAACATTGCTAAATAGCCGCAAATGTGGTTTGTTCACACTCTTGCTGTTGTGTTAAGTGAAAATGTTGTTGTTATATTTTTTTTTTTTTTTGTGGCCACTCTGACACTGACATTTTTCGCATGATTTGCTCAAGTTTTGCTCTTCAAAATACAAAGCAAGAAAATAAAGTGCTGCAACTTTTATGAAAGCTATTGTAATTTTTTATTGTTTTTTTTTAAATTTATGTATTTTTTATAAATTTTTTCTGTATTTCTTTGTTTGAATTGTTTTTTTTTTTTTTTGTTGTGTTCTCAAATATAGCGGTTACTTGTATTTATGACATATCATTATTATAGCTTTGACTGTGTCTCAGCTATCTTGGTCTCGACATGCATAAAATTTAGCAAAACAAAAACAATTGAGGTCAACAATTTTTGGGTTGCTGTTCTAAGTATTGACAAATAAATATAATTCGTATGTGAAATTTCGTCTGTGTTGGGCGTAATACTTCAATTTTTGTTTTTTGACATAACGCATTATCTGCATAATGGTTTAATATGTGCGAATGAAAGATATACTTATAAGAGATAGCTTTGATTTTTAAGGAATTGTTCTAAGGTCTTCAAACATTTGCATACATGCTTTGCAACAACACATACTGAACATGAGTCAAATCGAATGAAACCCACTCCTACTTGCCATACAAAGTTACGTCATTAAAATATCAAACTTTCACAAGTTCCACAAAAATTAAGGTTTTAACTTTATATTTTACACATTAACTGAAATATTCAAAACTTACTCATAAAAATATCAAAACCTAAATAAATTGAATGCTTGGTTGATTGCTTGATTGCAACTTGAACAAAAACTCCTCAAACAATTGCCCGCAACTAACACTGCCAAGGTGAGACGTAACTGCTTTTAATGCTCTTGTCCGAAACTCCCTGTCTTAAAATTTGCGTAAAATGCGGATCATCTTAAGCCATCTTATTACCCGATTCACTCTTGTGAACGAAAGATTGACCACAATATGATGTAAGATTATGTGATGGATTGAAACAAGTAAAGAAAGCCTAAGTCGGTCTTGCCCGACAATGAAATACCCTAAACCTAGCTTTAGTTGCCTAGTTGTTGTTTAATCTTTTTCATTACAAAATTATGCACTTTTTGATACGTCATTAGAATAGGTTCACAATTAATGTCTTCAGTTTTTGTCACAGTTCCATAGAAATCAGCTCTTATATAAATTTTTAAGAGTGGTAAGAGTATATATATTAAGGCAAAATGGGACGCGGAAAAGCTTAAAATACGAAGAAAAAAGTTGAAATTGAAGTGTACAAGTAACAAAATCTAAGTACTCATAAAATCTCTAGTAAAATCGGAAGAAGTCAAAACGTAGTATGCAATTTTTTTAAGAAATTAAACCGACTATGGAAAAAACATGAATAGGTGTACTCATTCGGAGGTATGAGTTGCAGATAGGAGATCAATTATTCGATAAGCCTTCAAATCTGCCTGTCGGTGACAACAGTTTTTTTAATCGTGCGACGGGTAATAAAAAGTGCTCTGCACCTAACAAGATATAAGATTAAGAAGGGACATTACATTCGCGGCAGAGAAAAAGACCTTTTTTTAAAAATTCATAGCTCATTGTCAGTCAAAAACAAACATTTTTCCAAAATTTTTTATCATTGTAGAGAATTGAACATATTACAAGAAAAAAATATTCGAAAAAATATATTTTTTCACTTCGACATGGTTTTATATACATAGCTCCAAAATGGCGGCGTAGAAAAAAACGGGGCCTTTGGGTTGCAGCGCTGGGAGTCGCAAAAATTGTCCGATCTGGAAAAAAATGACGTTTTTAAATCTTAACAAAATTGGCTATCGTAGGACAAGAGCTTTTTTTAAAATTTTTTTTCAATTTTTGTTGATGTTCAAATTTGAAAGTTTGTTTTTTCGAAAAAAATGTTGCCGAAAAAAATTTAAAAAAAAGCTCGTGTCATACGATAGCCATGATTGAAAAATTATAAGGTTATTTTTTTTTAATGTATGCTTATTTAAATAAATTTTGACAATCAGCCAGCAGTTTTTTGTGATACTGGGAAAAAAAGGGTACTTTTCAGTGTTTCATTGTGTAGTTTTCATGTGTAAAAAAAAAGTTCAATGATTTCTTCTCAAGTTAACAAGAAAAAAATCTATGTCTACATCTAACCTAAATTTGAAAGTTCGTGTGCAAATTTTAAATAAACATTAATTTTGTGTGTTGTTGTTTTAAACAAGTTGCCAATAAATTCATTCAGAATTGATTGAAATGCGATATTCACGTTCGTTATTTCCTTTTTCAGTGAATTTATAAAACCATAAATGTATAGGCCGTCGAGCTTTCCCTTCCAAAAAGGAAGTCTCAACTGGCGTTGTTCTTCAATGCAAATATTTACAGCAGGCATTATATAACTGTTTTGCATTTATCTTCAAAAGTAGATTTTTTTTCTTCGTTAAAATAAACATCGTTATTTCCTGATCAACCTCTCTCATATAGCTTCACAGCTCTAAATTCCTTGATGAATAAATTCCAAATGCGTTTGAAATTGCGTATTTTTCTTTTGATGGTTATATAAAAATGATATTTAGAGAATTCGCTAGTTTAACGTTTTTATATAGTTTTTATGACAAATATTATACAAAAGTAAAGTTTCTTTGACATTTTTCTAAACAATTGCAATTCATTTTAGTCCCCTCTAATATATTAATGCTTAAAACAAGTAAAGAAAGTCTAAAGTCGGTCTAGGCCGACTATGAAATACCCTAAACCCACTTTTCAAAAACAAAAAATGTTTATTGTAAATGGGCGTCTCCAAGGGCGGATGAAGCCTATATTTTATATGCATTTAAATATTGATGAAAAATTTACACATACCAAGTTTTATTCCTGTAGCTAACAGTTAATGCCTTTATTGTGCTTTCGCTATGGGAAGTGGGCGTGTTCATGGACGGATTACTTCCAATTTTTGAACACGCCTTAGTTTTGGTATAAAATACATGCATACCAAATTGAATCTCTTTATGACAAACATAACCTTATTTATTGAGTTTAAAACTTTTTGGGTTGTATGGGAAAAAGGCGTGTCCGTTGGCGGATGACGTCCATTTTTCAAAACCATCTTTGTCTTGTCATAAAAAACATACGTGCCAAATTTTAGCTCTGTAGGTTAAACAGAGGCCTATTTATTGCGTTTTCAATTTTTGGGTTGTATGGGAGGTGGGCGTGTCCGTGAGCGGATGACGTCCATTTTTCGAAGACATCTTTGTGTTTGTATAAAACACATACATATCAAATTTTATTGTTGTAGGCTTATTATGAGCTGAGTTATGCAGTTTTCAATTTTCGCGTTGTATGGGAGGTAGGCGTGTCCGTGAGCGGATGTTGTCCACTTTTCAAAACCATCTTTGTTTTGTTACAAAAAACATATGTGCCAAATTATAGCTCTGTAGGTTAAACAGAGGCTTATTTATTGCGTTTTCAATTTTTGGGTTGTATGGGAGGTAGGCGTGTCCGTGAGCGGATGGCGTCCATTTTTCGAAAACATCTTTGTGTTTGTATAAAACACATACATATCAAATTTTATTGTTGTAGGCTAGTTATGAGCTGAGTTATGCAGTTTTAAATTTTGGCGTTGTATGGGAGGTAGGCGTGTCCGTGGGCGGATTATGTCCATTTTTCAAAATCGTCTTTGTTTTGTCATAAGAAACACATGTGCCAAATTTTAGCTCTGTAGGTTAAACAGAGGCTTATTTATTGCGTTTTCAATTTTTGGGTTGTATAGGAGGTGGGGGTGTCCGTAAGCGGATTCCAAAAATATTCAATAGTGCAGATCCTTGGGTCCATGTGACCACGTGTACCAAGTTTCATCCAATTATCTCAACTCCTTCTTCTTATCCTGTGTATACGGACAACACACAGACGGACAGACGGACGGACGGACGGACGGACGGACGGACATGGATAGCTCGACTCACGTGGTGACGCTGATCAAGAATATATATACTTTTCTATACCGGACTCGCTTCGTTCTATGCGTTACAAACGTTTGCACAAAGTTAATATACCCTGACCTTTCAGGTTTAGGGTATAAAAACGGAGCATTAAATATAGCAATAAAAATTAATTGTAGTCAATTTAGTATCAAATAGTATGATATTTAGGCAACCGTATGTATTTTTCGACCCAATGACATTGCTCTCATGTTCTCATTCTGCTCTCATTTTTAAATAAGCATACCAAATAAAGACGTCAAAAAAAAATTCGTCAAAAAATGAACCCGCTGGTGCCGCAACCAGTACGAAAAACATGGTTTCGAGATAAACGCGTTCAAATTTTGTGAACAAAGAAAAAAAGGCGAAAATAAAAAATGCGCTCTCACTAATCCGGCTGTAATTTTCGAACCCATAAGAAGTTTTCCATGAAATTTTTTTTCTTAGAATCTGTACTAAGGAATATGTACTAAAATACAAATTCAAAAAAACGGCCAATAACATGTCCCCCTTTAAGAAAAAACCACAACTTAACCCTGAACGACAGGAAAATCGGTTGAATTTTTGTAATAATCACATCATTTGGTAGAGAGAATGGCAGTAGCCAGTTTTCTGATTATAACTATTTCTTTCACAATTTGCGGAATAAGAAAATATTTTGAACTCATCACCATAGTCATAGAGGTGTAATTGTTAGGGGGGGCTATATCTACACATATCATATTTTGAAACTGTTGAGCTGAAGTTTCCAACTTGCAGAATGACAGGAACATTCAAAATCATGGACTCTCTACTCTCCGGACCTTAACATTATTGAAAATGTCGTAGGTTGGTTATTTCGGAATGTTAACGAATCCGGTAGACAGTTTGAAGACCAAGCTGTCATTTATATCTTCCATTAAAGTGGCTTGGAGTGAAGTTATCTTGAACTACTTTGAGCAACTTTATGATTCAATTCGAAATCGGATTTTTCGAACTATATTAAGTAAAGGAGCTTTAGCTAGCACTCATTATAAAAAATTATATAATTTCACAAAAAAAAACATAAGTTGAGATAAAATATAAAAGTTTTTCATTTCGAATTCTTCAAATAAATGTGATGAACGCATCACTATTCTAATGACGCATCAAAAAGTTCACAATTTTGTTAGGCTAAAGCTTAAACAACAACAGAAAATAAACAGTTATTTTATTTAAAATTTCGCTTAACCCAATTTTTTTAATAATAAAACACTTAAGAGAAAAACAACAAAAAACTCATGCTATGCTCATTTTGGAAGAAAAAATCTTTAGCATTTCATTGAAACAGTGAACCTATTCTACTCGGAGTGTACATTGCAATTTTGATGAAAATTTACAAATACTAAGTTTTATTCCTGTGACTCACATATTAATGTTTTTATTGTGTTTCGGTATTGTGGCTTGTGTGGGAGGTGACCATGTTCGTGAATGGATTACGCCCATTTTTTGAACACATCTTAGTTTTGGTATGAAATGCATACATACCAAATTGTATCGCTGTTGGTTAAACATAAGCTTATTTATTGAGTTTTCAATTTTTGGGTTGTATGAGAGGTGGGCGTGTCCGTAGTTGGATGGCATCCATTTTTCAAAAAAATTTTATTTTTTCCAAACCAAATTTTTTTTTCCAAAAAACGTACCAAATTTTATCTCTGAACGTTAAACATGAGCTTATTTAATGAGTTTTAATTTCTTGGGTTGTATGGAAGGTGGGCGTGGCCGTGGTCAGATGACACTCATTTTTCGAAGACATATTTGTTATGATATTAAATACATACGTACTAAATTTTATCTCTCTAGGTTACACATGAGCTTATTTATTGAGTTTTAGTTTGTTGGGTTTAATGGAAGGTGGGAGTGGCCATGGGTGGACATCCATTTTTCGAAGTCTTTGTTTTGATATAAGACACATACATATCTAATATCACATATCTAATTTTATTGTTGTAGTTTAATTATGAGATTATTTATGCAGTTTTTAATTTTTGTGTTGTATTGGAGGTAGGCGTGTCCGTGGGCGGAGTCCAAAAATATTAAATAGAACAGATCCATGCATCCATATTATCATGAGTGCCGAGTTTCATCCAATTATCTCGACTCCTTCTTATCCTGTGTTTACGGACAACACACAGACGGACGAACGAACGGACGAACGGACGGGCGGATGGAATGAACATTTTTTTACATTAAGGGGGTTTCCCACCCACAAAATTTCGAAATTTTTCGTAGAAAATAGCAGTTTACACTTTAGATGGTCACCAAAAATGTTTAAATGATAAAACAAATAATCATAGAACGTTGGGAGGAGGAAATGACTTAGACCGAGCTTCTTATGCTCAATTGTGTTGTGTGTATTATTAAATGTTTGCACACAATTGACCGAGAACTGGACCTACATGTTTTATGCCGACTCCGAACGGCTAAAGTTCATGTTCTCAAGAAGCTTTACATGGCATTGTTTACACTCTGAGGTTTGCCATTGTCTGCAGAGAGGTGATGACCGATCAGAAAAATTTTGTATTGAAAAAAACTTTTTGCCGCGGCTGGGTATCGAACCCGGGCTCCGAGCATGCTAAGCCACACACTTAACCAGCATGCCACGGTCACCACCGATTTAATGATACTTTGACTAAATTTTAAGGGCTTTTGATTTCAGATAATTTCTGACCTATATAAAGTGAACACCGCTAATTAAAAATACCTGATTAAAAATAACAGAATATTGTTAAAAGTATACTTAATAATGTAGAAAAGGTTTGAATAAATTTGCTCATTCCATAATTGTTAAAAAAAATTTTAAAAAAATATGTTGTTTACACGCTGAAACTCTTACCCCCCTTAAGGTAAAAATAATCGTTAGACGTGCAGAATCTCGGTTACAAGTTTTCAAAAGTAACATGCCTCTGCCAGTTTTGAAAATTAAGTGTTCTCACTGTATGCCCGAAACTGTATAATTGAAGCTGATTGATTCTAACGAAGCTAATGAACAATCTGATAGTGCTAGACTTTTGAAAGGGTCGTTCAAGTGATAAGAACGACTCATTCCGAGAATTCCCTTGACTTCAAACGATTTGCAGTTCAAGTTAAACGGATTCAGTTCCCAGTGAAACTTGCATTTGCGATAACCATAAACAAGTCAGAAAGGCAGTCGCTGGAAGTGTGCGGCAGAAATCTGAAAATGTCATGCTGTTCACACTAGGGTGGTCCTAGGTTGTATGGACAACTTTTTTTGGTGTTGCACTTTTCACGCCACTCACTAAAATTGTTCCTTTTAATAATAAGATACTGTTTGCAAAGTTTAAGGCTGAACGAATAAGGGAAAGGCGTGGCGCATCCCCTATCTATCTTGTCCTTACTGATTGACTGATCACTAGGCTGCGTCAAAAGCTAAAATATTTGGGATTTTCCTTGTCCCCCGGAATTATAAACTATGGTTGCGTATGAAATAGTTTGAGCTATTAAAATTTCAAAAATTGTCGAAACCGGCCCGGTTTTACTCAAAAAACCGTTTTTTTGGCAATTTTTTAAAAATGTTTTGAAAACAAAATAATGCATTTCAAAATTTGTACGATCTCAAAAACGTAAAGGCGACATGAAAGATAAAGAAGGTTCTTCTCATTTTTAGCTCTAATAGACCACATGCCGCATTTAAGCAGCCAATATTCGACGAAGTAGTATCACAGCATACTGTCAAAACTTTGTCAGCCAAATTCTATTTATTAAATAAGTCAAATATTGCGTCTCATTGTTCTTTTCATGTGCCAGTAGAAATACGTGCAGGCCCTAGCAATTTCTCACCATCGGTTAAACTAATCAATGTTGGTAACCAATCAACCAATTCATTATCACTTACTGATGGCAACAATTTTCCATCCCAATGCAGAGCAACTGCTTTCCTTGGAATAAATTTTGAAAATTTTGGCCCATTTTTTTTCGTTGCTGTGTACGACAACGTCGAAGGCTTGATCTGTTGACCACCAAATTGCTTAAATCATGATCAAAAGCTATTGCAGTTGCAAGAAAAATTCGCACGGCATCTCTATAGCTAATTGTGCATTTATCCAGCGGGACAACTAATTAAGGCGTTTTAAGGTTTTTAGCTCGGAATCTTTAGACTTTGCTTACGTAGTGAGCAGTTTTTGTGTTTTTCTTGTGGGAAATGTCCCTTTTCTTCACGGATATTTTTCCTAGTTTCTATTTGATGTAAGGACTTCCACCCATAATACAGCCAGGTCTGCCATGTGTTTCCTTTGATTTTCAAGAACATTTTCATATTCATCAATCTTTATCAAATCTAGTGCATCACCATGAGCAATATTGAAGTGATAATCATCATTATGATAAATTAAGAAAATTGTCTTCCCGCTGGATCTGAAGCTGACTTACCTTTCTAAGCTTTCAAAACCAAATACAGCTCTTCAATCGCAAATTAGATCTAAGCATTTATTATTACTAGAATCGCCTGGGGTCGAAATTCGACCAATTTATTGATTGCCTATTTATAAATATATGCGAGATGATCAAAATAAGTTCGAGGCTATAACTTTTCATTGATTGGAGATATTAAGCTATTTTCTTCTGAAAAATTATTTATTTATTTAATTATTTCTTTCAAAAACAGAAAATCAACATTTTAAAAAAATTTAATTTTGTCAAAAAAATCATGCCTTGATTTTTTGATGGCACGGACAGTTTATTAATTTAGTGTCAAGACAAAATAAATTCGCTTTAAAGTCGGTATAAACTTTGAAAGAAAATTAAAAATGCAATTTTGAGTTTTTGTTTTTTTTACAAAAAAAATCATTTTTACCCCATATTTTAAGAATAAATCAAATTTTATGGTCTTTTTTTAAAAGGAATACTTTAAATATCAACAAACAAAAAATGGTATTATTTTCAAAAGTTTTTTTAAGTTAACTAATAAGACTTAAATACAAAAAAGAAATAAATAAAATATATTCACAGATGACTTCCAAATTTAGAGCATTCAATTTGAGACAGTTTTTTTCTCGCTCTTGGCATTTGGTTGAAACACACGTTAAATAATAAATGACAATATTAAGAAAATTCATTAAAAATACTTTTGCTTGGAACTTTGCTGTAATTTTTATCACATTTGAAAGAAAATTTAACAAACTTTTAGAAAAAATTAGAAAAATTGAAAAACCGTTAAAATCTGACTAAGATATTCAAATGGAAAGTAAAATTTTTGAATTCAAAACACATTTTTTTACTAATTTTACAATTGACGAATGCATAAAACTACATTTTTTTAAGAAATTGTTACTTTTAAAAAAAATTCAAATTCGACCAACTCAAAAACTCTTCTCCAACCAAATTTCATATTAATCAAATAGCGGGTTTTTTCTAAAAAATTTAATTTCTCTCTTAGAAGGTTGGGAACCCCTCTATCAGATATATCATTTATATATACATTCTGCACATCTGGGCAACATAACCTTTCGAATGATATAAGTTCCATTTATTTTGAGTTTTAATTAATACCAAAAAAGCGTACGACAAACTTTAATGTTCACGTATTAATATATAAGATAAAATGCGCGTACGGAAATGCGTGCTTCCTCCCAAAATACCTCTATATATTTTATCACAAGATGAGCACTAGATCTTAGATTCATTTTCACCTTTCTCATGTTGTAAAACAAAACACGTAAGGCTTGACCATTCAATGGCAATTTAGCTCCTTACAAGGCTTTCACAAAAATCTAATAAATAGATATTCAGGCATGTCGTGGAGTCCGATTGTTGTTGGAATAGGATTTAAAACCAACTTAAATTTCACTTTGCTATCGTGCGATCCGATCTTATCGGTTTTATGTTCGAATTGGATTTATTCGTTTTGAATTGTGTCGGTTTTAAATGTCGCATTAACAGGTTTATCGAGTTGTTTATCGGAAACAAACTGACCAGCTGATTGCTAACGACGTTATGAATTTATTTATTTATTTTTATTAATATTGCAAAATTTATTTTCAGGAGTTATACAAATGTTCTTGTATCTATTAGACAGTTTGTCCTTACTTCGCATCCGATAATTCGCATCGATGTTTCACTCTTTCAGGAAGTTCTTCTTGCAGCAAGAAAAAAGCCAAAACGGCTTCATTTTTTTTAACAACTTTTTAAAACTTTTGTTAAAATTTGTGTAAATTTTACGCAAAAATTGTTTTCAGAACTTTTGATTATTTTTGTACAGCTGATTCTACAATCAGTTTTATTTATGCTCAAAAGGCGCTAAAATCAATCGGAATGGGCAGCACCATTTTTTATCGGAATCGATTTAGCAATTCCGACTCATGCAAAATGAGTCGTACTCCACGACATACCTGATTGACTTGCTTTCCTGTATTTATTTCAACGCTATAATTCTTGCACAACACTAAATAAACTCACAATCAATAGAAAACGAACTTGTTTTACAATTTATGTCGGATATCGAGATATCGATTAGCCAAGGCTTGCACTGCAAATTCTCAAATGCTCAATCAAGTTTGAAAAGGAATAAAAAGTTGTTTTTATTATGTTTACTGTTTTAAGTCATAGTTTTTTTATTTTGTTTTTTTTTCTAACTAGATTTTCAAACTTTTCGAGATATAAGCAAGCTATTCGAACTTTGTCCTGCATGCGCCTGCCTCGCCTTCCACTTATTCGATCTCCCTGAAATTTTGCAAACCTTTCTTTTGTGTCAAAAGGAACAATTTAAGTTCGGGGCGGCATGCTAAATAGTCTCAAATATAAAAATTAGGACTACTCTATTTCACACGAACAGCTATATGTGGTGTGTTCCTGAGCTAGAAAACCATCACTCAGTCACACTTTATTTTCATTCATTTATTGAACAAACATGTAGAAAATTTATTGGACTAATTTAATAGGCTTGATTATTCATTAAACTTGATATATGTAGGTAGCAGGGATGATATTTTGAGCGGAATAGTACTTTTTTGAGTACTATTGACTCTACAAAGGTACCCGAGTACCTTCTTGACGAAAAAAGTACTCTGGTATGTTAAAGAATTTGCTTGAAATTTTGTCAAGAGTAAAAATAAATAATTTTTGAAAATTAAGTCATGAACTTGTTGCCAAAATTCTTGCCTCGTCACGTATTATTTGCCGTTGATTTTAGAAATGTTCCCAGAACAAGAACTTTTATAAAAAAAGTCAAACATATTTATTAAATTTCGCAATATCTTTGGTCAGACGGCAAAGATTTCAAAATTTTTTGAACCATTTTTTTATTTGTAACTGCTACACCAGCTTATATTTTTACGAAAACATGATTGGTGGTGGCAATGACAACTTTTTTTTCCCCCATAAAGGGCGAGACACCCTAATAAACATATTTAACGGGTTCTGAAAGAAAGCATGATTATTTATTGTTCCTTTATGTAATAAATATAATGAAATTTTAAAAAGTATTGCTTTTAATTTATGTATTTAGTCACATATTAGTGTAAAAAGTACCCGAAACAATGAAAAAGTACTATTTTCCTTTGTACAGAAGTACTCTCGAAAATGATCCGATATCTTCACTGGTAGGTAGTGTACAAGATCTTATATATTAATACGTGAACATTAAAGTTTGTCGTATGCTTTTTTGGTATTAAATAAAACTCAAAATAAATGGAACTTATATCATTCGAAAGGTTATATTGCCCAGATGTGCAGAATGTATATATAAATAATATATCTGATGGAGGGGGTTTCCAACTTTCTAAGAGAGAAATTAAATTTTTTAGAAAAAACCCGCTATTTGATTAATATGAAATTTGGTTGGGGGAGAGTTTTTGAGTTGGTCGAATTAAAATTTTTTTTAAAAGTAACAATTTTTTAAAAAAATGTAGTTTTATGCATTCGTCAATTGTAAAATTAGTAAAAAAATGTGTTTTGAATTCAAAAATTTGACTTTCCATGTAAATATCTTAGTCAGATTTTAACGGTTTTTCAATTTTTCTCTAAAAGTTTGTTAAATTTTCTTTCAAATGTGATAAAAATTACAGCAAAGTTCCAACCAAAAGTATTTTTAATGAATTTTCTTAATATTGTCGTTAATTATTTAGCGTGTGTTGCCAACAAATGCCAAGAGAGAGAAAAAAACTGTCTCAACTTGAATGTTATAAATTCTGAAGCAAATATCTCCGCCATCTGTGAAAAGATTTTATTTTTTTCTTTTTTGTATTTAAGTCTTATCAGTTAACTTAAAAAAACTTTTAAAAATAATACCGTTCTTTGTTTGTTTATATTTAAATTATTCCTTTTAAAAAAAGACCTTACAATTTGATTTATTCTTAAAATATGGGGCAAAAATGTTTTTTGTTGTAAAAAAAAACAAAAACTCAAAATTGCATTTTTGATTTTCTTTCAAAGTCTGTACCAAATTTTAGGTGAATTTACTTTGTCTTGACACTTAATTAATAAACTGTCCGTGCCATCAAAAAATCAAGGCCTATGATTTCTTTGACAAAATTAAATTTTTTTAAAATGTTGTTTTTCTGTTTTTGAACAAAATAATAAAATAAAAAAAAAAGTTTTTTGAAGAAAATAGCTTTATATCTCCAATTTATTAAGAGTTATAGCCTCGAACTTATTTTAATCATCTCGCATATCTTATATATTAATACGTGAACATTAAAGTTTGTCGTACGCTTTTTTGGTATTAAATAAAACTCAAAATAAATGGAACTTATATCATTCGAAAGGTTATATTGCCCAGATGTGCAGAATGTATATATAAATGATATATCTGATAGAGGGGGTTCCCAACTTTCTAAGAGAGAAATTCAATTTTTTAGAAAAAACCCGCTCTTTGATTAATATGAAATTTGGTTGGAGAAGAGTTTTTGAGTTGATCGAATTTGAATTTTTTTTAAAAGCAACAATTTTTTAAAAAAATTTAGTTTTATGCATTCGTCAATTGTAAAATTAGTAAAAAAATGTGTTTTGAATTCAAAAATTTGACTTTTCATGTGAATATCTTAGTCGGATTTTAACGGTTTTTCAATTTTTCTAATTTTTTCTAAAAGTTTGTTAAATTTTCTTTAAAATGTGATAAAAATTACAGCAAAGTTCCAAGCAAAAGTATTTTTAATTAATTTTCTTAATATTGTCGTTAGTTATTTAGCATGTGTTTCCACCAAATGCCAAGAAAGAGAAAAAACGCTGCTTCGAGAAGATATTCTCAATTGCTTTCAGGAGGCATTCTCATAAAGTTCTAAAAGGCTACTTGAATAGCTTCCAAGAATGCTTCCACGGCATGAATTTTGAAGCATTCAATGAAGGCAATGATAGAATATTTTATTAGAAGAATTTTGTCTTATGTACGTCTGAATAATGGAATGCCTTCTTGAAGTTTTCCTTAAAAAATACCTATTAGAATCCTTTCATTGAATGCCTCAAAGAAATCTTCCATTGAAAAATTCTAGAAGCACTTCTAGAGAAGACTTAGGAAAGCCATTCTCCCAATGAATGAATTTCTCTAGCTATGAAAAAAGAAGGGATGAAACTCACAACTTTCCTTTCCACTTAGTTTTGGGTAATGTTATTTTCGGCAAAACGAACTTTGTCGGGTCGGCTAGTAAGTATATCATATTTTTACTTAAATAAATAGATAAACTCGTACATTTTAAAAGAAAATCGCTTGTAAAATCTTTTAAATGTTAAATTTACCCAAAATGCTCTTCTCACCTATAGCACAATTTTGTGCTGCGCTATCAGTTTTAAGATTGTCAATGTTTTTGTATCTATTTCTAAGCTACAAACATTTATTTCCTGCATGCATTAAGAAATCTAAAAAATTGCCAAGCTTTTGAGGTAAGTCAAAACGTAGGCATGTTTCCGTTACCGCTCGAAAGTAGATTTGATAAAAATCTCATATAAATCAAATAAACCATTTAGAACTGCCGTAACAGTCTTTAGCAATTTAACTGCTCCCAAATGTCATTCACTCACTTTCCGGTGCCATAAATCAAATGATAGCCAATATCATGTTCATAGCCACAAATGTTTTTTCTACTCAGATAACTACAACTGAGCCAATAATAATGATAATAATAATAATGATCTAACAAAATCCGCAACATAATAAATGAATTTAAATTTGTCAATTTAGCGAATCAAATGAATGAAACCACATAAATCAGCAGAAAATAATCCACTTTACCGTAAATCGGATAGCATGCGGCTAAACTATGCTACAAAGACGAAACAGCAGCAGCAGCAGCAGCAACAAAGCCAAGCAAAAGTAGCCAAATTTATGGCTAAATTTGACAATGTTAAATTGAAAAACACAAAAACAACAATTTAAAACAAAAAAAAAAAAAAAAAAAAACAATGAAATAAAAATATCCAAGAGTAAAAAGCTGAAATAAATTTCAACTAACTTCCGTAGGAATTTTAGAACAAAGCTGAGAAAATTTCATACAACATAACGACAATATTTCATTGAGGTTGTTGATGATGTTGTTGGTGATGATGTTGCTGGTGATGATGTTGCCGCTGGTCTTGGTAATGACTACAAAGACATTCATTAAGTTGTTGCAGCGCTTATTAAAAATAAATTCAAGCAATTTAATATTGTTGTTGCTGTCAACAACAAGCTGCTGCCTCACCCACTTCCGCTGCTGCTGCTGCTGTCAATTTTGATATATTTAGCGCTGCTCCTGCTTCAGCACTATTTTATTTTAAGATTTTTCATAAACAGCACAAAAATAAAATAAAATTATGCTGAAATTTCAGCAACACGCTTTAGGCATGCAAAACAAACAAGAAAACAAATAACATAAAACAAAAAAAAAAACAAAATAATTGGCTTTAGGTCACTAAGTGGCTGCCTTAATGATGTTGGCACGTTAAACGTTTAGATTTTCATCGGTGTCACTCACACCATCAACATAGCTTGAAATGCAAAGCTAACATGTCAAACGCTGATTGCAAGACTTTCGAGGTTCCAGTTTGACTGGATTATCCTGTCAGTCGCTACATGCACAAGCAAGCAAGCAAGTAAGAAACAGACGGACTGGCTGCATGATGGATCACTGACAGAGCTCTTTCGTACATTAGACAATAGAATATTGATGATTATTGTTGTTGTAGCAACAACTTAGAGTGATTGACATTAAATGCTTATTTAAACTCAACAAAATATCACGTCAATTTGATTTTACAGCAATTATGTCCTTGTTGTCTGCATACTTATACTTATATTCGCATGTTTTGCCTTTGGCTACTATTAGAAGGCAAGAGAAGTGTTGAAAAAAAAAACATTATTTCAAATTGAGGTGAGTTATCAACGTTCCAGCGCTGTTAGATAAGCTTGGTTACTTTATATTAAGCATGCTATTTTAATTTAATTTGATGGCAGAAAATATTTTGTCGTTTATATTTTAAGCCATATTGAAAAATTCTTTCGAATTCCTTTGTCTGCATGATATTAAGATATTTTTCTAACTTTAATCAAATCAAGATTTGTTTGCTTGAGGCATTATTTTATGATTTATGCATAACAAAAGTTTTGGCAAATAATTTAATCAGTCAGATTTAATTAAAATTTGATTAGCAAATATTGTTTAAGGCATGTTTTTATGTTTAAATATTCATTAAAATTGATTAAAATTAAGCAATTATTAGAAAGTCAATTGAGCAAGAAAATTATGTCAGGTACTGTTTTTTAAAAATTTTAACTTCTTACAAATTTATTTCATTGATAGATAGATAGATATGAATTACGGTGAGCTAAGACAGTTCTGCCACTGTGGCTTCTTGTGATAAACCTATCATACCTGTCATACCTGTTTGTTTTAGTTTTTTTTTCAGAAAACATAGTAAATTTAAGAGAATAAGATTAGCAGAATATCCTAGTGTGACAAATTTGCGACCAATATTTCTCTTTTCCTTATTGACAAAAGAGCTGTACAGAGGTTTCTTCATCCTAAAGGCACAGTCTGCAGTGAATCAGTTGAAAGATTAATTTTTTGGAGATGCTTCCCTAGCTTTCAATGTCTAGTTATAATTCCGCTCATCGCCTTCAGGTCGTTTTTCCCAAGTTAATAACTTACTTCATTTTCTTATGCAATAGTTCTGGGAATTTTAGTTAATTACAAATCTGTACTAGCGAGTTCTCCAAAAAGGTTCGAGATTCGCGGAATGAGGTCGCTTTGATTAGATTCTCACCCACACTTCTGCTCTCTGTTTCGCTAGAGAGTTTTTCCTTTTTTTTTCATTCCCATCAAAGCCACAGTGAGCACACATCCTATCAGTTTGGTTTTCTGGCCTAATCAGCCGGTTTTAAACAATTCAGCTGCCTGGTCGTTAGCAGCTGCTTTGTTGTTTTTTAGTCGCTGGATAGCAGCTCTAACCTCGTCATGGCTATTTGGTGGAATTTGCACTGCATCAGCGACGATTGGTAGTGGTGTACTGCAAACCTTGGGTTGCACACTTAAATGTTGATAAAATTTTGCGCATTCTTCTTGCCCAGATACAGCTCCATCTACTCACGCTTACGCTTTTCCTGTTCCCTTTTTCTGTGAACCAGAGTAAATTTATTTTTATATCCAAAACACAAAACTAAAACAACCAAAATGTTAACAAAATAGCCAAAATATTTATTCATTGTATTATAAACGAAAAAAAAAAAAAAAAAACAAGTGAAGTAAGTTTAAAGGCGGTCTAGTCCGACTATGAAATGCTCTAAACATACTTTTCAAAATAAAACAAGTTAAGAAAGTCTAAAGTCGGTCTATGCCGACTATGCAATACCGTAAGCCTACTTTCACAAAATAAAAATAGTATTATTGAAAATGGGCGTGTCCGTGGGCGGATGAAGCCTATATTTTATATGCATTTAAATGTTGATGAAAAATTTTCACATACCAAGTTTTATTCTTGTAGCTTACAGTTAATGCCCTTATTGTGCTTTCGCTATGAAAGGTGGGCGTGACAATGGACAGATTACTCCCAATTTTTGAATACATCTTAGTTTTGGTATAAAATACATACGAACCAAATTTTATCTTTCTAGGTTAAATATAACCTTATTTATTGAGTTTTAAACTTTTTGGGTTGCATGGGAGGTAGGCGTGTTCGTGAGTGAATGACGTCCATTTTTCAAAATCATCTTTATTTTGTCATAAAGAACATACGTGCTCAATTTTAGCTCTGTAGGTTCAACAGAGGCTTATTTATTGTGTTTACAATTTTTGGGTTGCATGAAAGGTAGGCGTGTCCATAGGTGGATTCCAAAAATATTCAATAGTGCAGATCCTTGGGTCCATTTGACCATGTATACCAAGTTTCATCCAATTATCTCAACTCTTTCTTCATATAGTGTGTTTACGGACAACACACAGACGGACAGACGGACGGACGGACGGACGGACATGGGTAGCTCGACTCACGAGGTGACCGTGATCAATAATATATATACTTTTCTATACCGGATACGCTTCGTTCAATGCGGTACAAACGTTTGCACTAAGTTAATATACCCTGACTTTTCAGGTTTTGGGTATAAAAATGAATGTGTGTTTGTGTGTATGTTACAAGTAGACACCGAAACTACTGATCCAATTGTTATGAAATCTCCAGGGAAACTGTATCAAAGCCTTGAGAGTGTTCCTATAGAGTTTGATACCGATATAACATGGGGGCGTGGCACCATCCATACAATCGTAATTTTCAAAAGTTCACTCTATACACTCAGAAAAAAGTGTCTCGGAATATGATAAAAAAGGCATCATATTTAGAGAAAAATGGTATAGACTTTGCTCCAGAGAATGCTATTCTCTAATTGCGATACTTAAAATTCTCTAAAAATGATAAAAAAGTTCCATGAAATAGAAAAATATATCGTTTTTAGAGAAAAATACTTTGTTTTTTTTGAGAAAATATTTGTTTTTATTGAAGAAAATACTTCTCAAAGTGAATTTTTTTTATCAAAATATAAGAAAAGTTTTTAATTTTCTCTATAAATGGGAAATTTTTTGTGCAAGAAAAATACTTATCATTATTAGAGACATTGAAATATTTCCATTTCCTAGAAATAAAGAAATATTTCTTCGAAAATGTGAAAATTTATTCTAATTGACGAAAATTTTATTTGAAAAAGAGAAAATTGCTATTATCAAAAATAGAGAAAATTTTTACCGGATCAAGGTATGTGTTTTTTTCTCAGTGTTATAACTCCCAAATGTCTGAACCGATTTCAATGAAATTTGGTATGAAGTTTTAGCTGCACCCAAGATAAAACATAGACTATAAAAAAGTCCAAAAACTTCCAAAAGACTCCGTAATTCCTACACCACTTGACCGACTTTGATAAAATTTGGTATGTGAAATAACCTGACCCTGCAACAGAATTGAGGCTTTTTAAATTTAAGAAAACTTTCAAAGAGAGCGCTTTATACAATCAGCTATGTCCGGCTCATTCACGTCAAAACGGATGAACCGATTGCGAAAAAACTTGGTAAGCATTCGTTTCTGTTACTGAAATATGTATTTATCTTATGAGTTTAGAAATTTTTTTCGACAAAAATCAAGCAATGAGCCGAAGACAAACGAAGTCAAGAACCAAAGACCAAAGGCTTACGAAATAAAACGAAGTTTTACGAATACGAGCAGAAGCTATATAAAAATCAATAAAAATCAACCAACACAGAAAATGAACGAAGACAATCCGTAAATCGAATCGATCTGAAAAGAATTTTTTTTAATTCCGAATTTTTTTTTTCGAGATAAAAATGCATATTAAATGTATGTTCAGAAAAACTTACTTACTTTTCAAACTTTTTTGAAATTATTTTTTTAAACTGGATGACAATCTTCCTCGGTAACCTCGGTAACTTAGGATCAAGACGTGGAAGATGTCATTTTTTTAATCATGTTCAACAGGTAGGAATGTACACTTTTGTCGGAGAGAGAGGAGAGAGAACACAAAAAACGATAATTTAAAAATCATAACAAATTTAAAAAATTACTTTGATAAATTAAAAAATGTTGAAATGAGAGCAGTTTTAAAAAACGACTTTTTTTTGCACTCGAGGCACAATCCCGAGTAACAGCGAGGGAAACATCCGCTAGTATCCTATAAAAAAACTGGCTATTAAGAATAATCCTTGTTTCTTTCAGCCACTTCAAATTTGTCCCTTAGACTGGAATACTACCTTAAACACTACCATTTTTATTTTTATACCCAGCACCCTCCAAAAATGGCACTGAAATATTCTTTTAGGCTTGATTTAAGGACAAAAAATTTTTGGAGCTTACAAAGTTGCAAAAGAGTTTTAAAAACTTTAGAAAACAAGAGCTTTCGTTTTAATCCGTTACGCCGTTTATTGAGAAACATAACGTAGCACGAGAAATGTAACTTATAAGCAAAAGATTTTTATGCATACTACTTAAAGAAACTGCTTAAAAAATTTATAAAAAACCCTTTTTGATGATTATAAACTGTCACTCTTTTCTTACTATTCTTATAAAAGATTCCAACAAATCTCCTACAATTTTAAACACCCAGTATATCAGCTAGTACAATAATTTTTGTAATAATTAACTACTTAGCAGAATTACATTATTTCAAAATTTGTTTTAGACAATTGCATTCACCTCTGTTTATTCGCAAATTTTTGTTCTAAACAAAGTTTTCCATTATTTTGACTTTCAAATGAACTTTCAATTGAATTTAATTAGGCTGTGATGACATTTTCTTTCTATACAGTAAGTGATATTTTGACCTTCGATTTAACCTTAAGCCATAAATTCCAGCAACTGTATATAATTTTATTATATTTAACTGAAATATATTCAGAGAGTTTGTTTAACAAACTATAAAATTGAGCAATATTTGGCTTTTGCAAATTCAATTATAAATTTATACAGTGCCTGTTGCAACAAATGAAGATATAAAATAATTATATTCTTTTATATAAATGCAGTCAAATGAAAGCCCGATAATAATTTGAGGCAAAAATGTTGCTTTTGTCCTGCTTGCAAGGAATTTATGTATGCAGCTGTATGTATGGCAACAGTTGCACAAACAAATAAATATATTTATAACAATGTCAAACAATGTCCTGACATGGCATTGTACTTGCTGCACTCGAGTGCATCGAATATTTGTTGTTTATAAAGGAATTTTCAAAATTTTCACAAAACAATTAGTAGAACTTTTATACAAACATACAACAAGATTGTTGATTTCATACAAAGGAAAATCAGGAAACTCGAACATCAAATCGGTTCATATGGTTGTGAATGTTATTATGTGTGTGTGCAGACGTGTGTGTGCTGGTGCATGAAGCAATCAAACAAACACATTGAATAACAAATGTCAGCAGTAAGAAAAACAAGAGTAAAGCAAGAAATCTATTGAAATCCTTAACGTGCGCGTCAAGCGGAAGTTCGTTCCATTCGTGGCGCGCGCTCATTCACGGAAGTGCACACATGTGTAAAATGAAAACTCATGTATACTAATTCGTCATGCATGATGCAAAGATGATGAAGGATTTGTTGTCTATTGTCAGATATGTAGATAAATATGTGTTGGATTTTAATGATGATATTTTTTACAACCCTTGAACGCTAAGAGCTGCTTGTCATGGTAGTGTCTTCTCTTGTCTGGTCTAGCCTTTTGTATGAATATTTTTATTGTTCAAAAAATAAGTGAGGTAAGAAAAGATGCAGCAAAATATGAGTTTTGCGCATTTAGCTGTCATTTTGCTGTAATGCAGTAAGCAGCAGTCTATTATTATGCAGCATCTCAAGCTTCAGGCAAAAAAGGAAGAAAAAAAACAAAAATAAAACATTCGAGATAAGCACTGTCATAATATTTTTGAAAATTTTTCTGAGTTTTTTTGCACATTCATTAAACATTCTAAGCAGATATCTTTAAGCATTTCCAATGATTCATGGACTGATGATTGTTTGGCTTACACACACACACACACACATACGTATAACCCAACAGCGCTACATGTGCATGTGCGGTTGTGGTTGACCGGAAGCAACAATAAAAACAACAGCGCCATTGAAATAAATTCAACACAAAACGAACCTCGCTCACTTAAACCCATACACACACACACACACATTCAGGCACACACAAACCTATGCCCCTACTTATAATAGAGCAGAGCAAGACAAAGCAGCAGAATTTGTCAAAATAATTTATGTGCTGGTGTTTGTCTAAGGATTTCCTTCTCTATGTTTGCGTGCGGGTGCTACAAAAATAAGATTTACTCATAAATTTGTTAGAATTCATTGCTGTGATTTTATGCACATCCTTTTTTTTTTTTTGTTTTTTTTTATTTTTGCCTTTGAGTGTTTTTTTATGCAATAAAAAAGTAAAATTACGAGTAGCTATAAATAAATGCTAGGCTTCATTCAGATGCTTGAGTCATATTTTTGCTTGCTAAAGTTTGTGCATGCATGGAAGAAAGTAAAAACAACTTCAACTAAATTGAATTTTAGTTTGCTACTGTTGTTGTTTCTTTTTTATGGTTTGTTGTTGTTGTAGCGCCTACCTCCACTTGCTGCTTCACAAAAAGGCTCAGAGGCATTAAATTAATGAGCTGCTTCAACCTCTTCTACCAGCTGGAGTACTCGTGTGCTTATAAAAGCCACAAACACACACATGTAGACACAAATACAGTCATACACATGATGTGCTCATGTTTCAAAACGACTGACATCGTCGCCGCCGCCTGTCCTGTTTGTCTAATTTGCACGTGTACTGCTTGCGACACTCTGCACAGACGTCACTCTCTGCTTCTAACTGTGTCTCTGTCTTTTTAGCTCACGCCATTTAATTTTTCTTTTTTTTCTGCTTTTTCTTCTACTTCTTCCATTCTTGCTGCACAATTAATTTTCACACACAATGCTCTGAATTAAGTCGCTGGCTTGTCCTTGGCTGATGCCCGCCAGGACGATTTGCACTTGACAGCAGCTTCGTCATGATGTGAGCTTTTGCTGAAAGCTCTAAATTGAATGCAGTTCAGCGGAGAATTAAAATTAAAATGAATTGCTTTTCGTTCATCTTCTAACAAAAGGAAGCAACGTTCTGCTTATTTTTTGTTTAATTGATTATAATTTGTGAGCATATTTTTGAAAACTTAGCAGTTATGTTTTTTTTGTTTTTAACCGCTGACTTTCTTTATTTGTTCTTACTTTTTTAAATAAACAAAATATTAATCTTTGTTCAGTAATATTTTTACTTTCAATATTATTAAAAAAATAAAAACATAAAACATGTTTGGGAAAAAAATTAACACAATTTTTTTATGTTTAAAAATTATATGTACCGAGAGAAAAAATATGTTAAAGCTATTTTGAAAATGAGAAAAAACTAAGAGAGCAAATTTATAAACAACTTTATGTATTTGGAAAAATAGGGGAAAAATTAATATATATTGTTTGCAGTTAGAACAAATGGCAAATACAAATTATCATAAATAAATTATACGGAAATACTCTATAAATTTCATTTAAATGTTCACTTGAAAATGTTCATGTATCTCTTATAAAAAAATTACACATTCCCAGACGCGTAATAAATGTCGAGAGTGTCCTCGGTAATGCCCTCATTGGCATTCCTCATAATTTAAATATAACAAAAATTTTGATTCAATATTAAGTATCGTTACCAAATTATATCTTCTGCAAGCAGCAAATATTATAACAGTTTCCCAAACAATATTCTGCTTCCAATAATATATAGTCAAGCGCAAATTAAGAACACATGGTTGTCTGCTAAAGAATGCCACGTTCACACTCTATTTGCAGGTTTCTTTTCTGCAAACTCTCTCTTCACGTTCTTCAGCCTCTCTTCAATTTGCAAGTGTTTCATACTTATGAGTAAACAAATAATACTTGTATACAATTTTTTTTCCAAACATTGTTTCTTTTGCACCCAAACATAATATTTTTGGCATAAAACAAATTTATTTTGCAACAAACTTGTTTTGAAACATTTCATTTTTCGAGCCTTAAAAATTTTTCTTCACATGTGAACATATATGTATTACGTGCAAAGTAATGTTTAGGCGCAAACTAATTTTATTAGCTTCAAGTTGTTCTCCAAAAAATGTTGTATTTGTAGTACCTAAACAAAGATTACTTACGTTTAAACATACGAGTACATATTTACTTTTGCTACAAATATGAGTTATTTGAAAGCGAACATATTATGTTTGCAGCATGCTGTTTTCCCAAAAAGTATATCGCTTCTAAAAAAGTTTACTTACTTTCAAAGTAAATGTATTTGTATCAAGGTGCTCGCAAAAAATATTAATTGGTCATTTCAGCTCCTCAAAGGACTTCGAACGAGCTTCTTATGTTCAATTGTTTTGTGTGCTTTGTTTTTTTTTTTTGACGATTCACAGACCCAAAAAATAGTTTTCGGGTTTGCACCTACATACTTAAGCACCTGCTGGACCTTCAGCCACTCTCCAAACGGAACTACCACTGAGTATTACTCTGCGAAACTGGAAAGCAATTCAATCTTCATTGTCCAGTTTTAGTTTCTTGAATCTTCGATATTTGGGAGGAAACCGCTTCAGGAAGTAGCAGCTAGACGCATGAACTGTTTACTGCGGTGTCTTTTTGTAACAGGTGACGACGCATACGGAACATCGACTGCGCTCCCTTGCAAGATGAACGTTTATGTTCAAAACCTCCTGACAAGGTTGAGTATTGTTCACTTCTGTAAACTTCTGAAGGCCTTGTGCAGTCTTCCTACGTGACGCATTTCTTTCGTTATCGCTCTTGCCATATTGTATACTGAAGTCCAGTTTTCTTCTGAGTTTAGCATAATGTCGAACAAGGCTTTACTGCTACTTTATTGCTCAGTTCTAGTCTTTCTTGGGTTAAATTTTAAAACAATCGAAGAAAACATGTTCGACATCTTTACTAAAATGTCTTGTACAGAAACTGCAGAAAGGATTTTTTTCGTGCTAGAACCTATCTAGGTATGATTTAACGCACCCATGTTCAGTCAGTATTTGGGTGAGGTAGTAGTCTACCTCACCATGTCGGCTATTCAGCCATGGCTCCAAATTTGAAATAAGACGTCCATCGTCCTTTGTGTGATGCCTCGTGCCACATGCTATCCTACATTTTGAAGACTTAGGCAAATCGCTGGGAGCAAGCCGTACATCATTCTCTCAGTCACGAGAATATCTCAAGGGGATTTCCCGCCCCAACCAGCGCTTTCCGGCTGCTTATTGGTACTATCTCCGTTTTGTGCTCTGTCTGACAGAGCCCTGTTGTGTTTAGGCACTGCTGTACTACCATCACCGCTTGATTACACTTGTCCTCCACTTCGAGCAAATGCTTTCCTACAACTACGAGGGCAGTATCATCGGCGTATCCGATACTGCGAACGCATCAAAAATAATATTCCATAGAACTGGACCCAACACTGATCCTTGTTGCACACCGCCAGTAATTATACCCTAAACTTGAAAAGTCAGGGTATATTAACTTTGTGCAAACGTTTGTAACGCATAGAACGAAGTGAGTTCCGTATAAAAAGTATATATATTCTTGATCAGGATCACCTGGTAAGTCGAGCTTTCCAGGTGACTTAAACACAGGATAAAGAGATGAAGTCGAGATAATTGGATGAAACTTGATACACATGATCACATAATCCCAAGGATCTGCTCTATTGAATATTTTTGGAATCTGCCCATGGACACGCCTACCTCCCATATAACGCAAAAATTGAAAACTGCATAAATAACCTCATAATAAACCTACAACAACAACATTTGGTGTGTATGTGTTTTGTATCAACTCAAAGATGTCTTCGAAAAATGGGTGTCATCCGCTCATGGACACGCCCACCTCCCATACAAACCAAAAATTTAAAACGCAATAAATAAGTCCCTGTTTAAACTACAGAGATAAAATTAAGCACGTATATTTTTTATGACAAAAAAACGATGACTTTGAAAAATGGACATCATCTGCCTACAACACGCCTACAACACGCCTACCTCCCATACAACCCAAAAATTGAAAACTGCATAAATAAGCTCATAATAAACCTACAACAACAAAATTTAGTGCGTATGTGTTCTGTATTAACACAAAGATGTTTTCGAAAAATGGGTGTCATTCGCTCACGGACACGCCTCCCATACAACCCAAAAATTGAACACGCAATAAATAAGTCCCTGTTTAAACTACAGAGATAAAATTTAGCACGTATAATTTTTATGACAAAAAAACGATGATTTTGAAAAATTGACATCATCCGCCTACGGACACGCCTACCTCCCATACCACCCAAACATTTAAAACTGCATAAATAAGCTCATATTTAACATACAACAATACAATTTGGTGTGTATGTGTTTTGTATGAACACAAAGATGTCTTCGAAAAATGGGTGTCATCCGATCATGGACACGCCCACCTCCCATACAACCCAAAAATTTAAAACGCAATAAATAAGCTTCTGATTAAACTATAGAAATTAAATTTGGCACGTGTGTTTTTTATGCCAAAACAAATATGATTTTGAAAAATGGACGTCATCTGCCCCACGGACACGCCTACCTCCCACACAACCCAAAAAGTTTAAAACTCAATAAATATTTATGTTTGTCATAGAGAGATCAAAGTTGGTATGTATGTATTTTATACCAAAACTAAGGTGTGTTCAACAATTGGGAGTAATCCGTCTATGAACACGCCCACCTCCGATAACGAAAGCACAATAAAGGCTTTAACTGAGCTACAGGAATAAAACGTGGTGTGTGTAAATTTTTCATCAACATTTTAATGCATATAAAATATAGGCTTCATCCGCGCACGAACACACCCATTTTCAATAATACTATTTATTTTGGAAAAGTAGGTCTAGGGTATTTCATAGTCGGGCTAGACCGACTTTAGACTTTCTTAACTTGTTTTAAATGCGTTGTTGATATCGAGTGTTGATACCGAGCGAACCTTGAGAAATCCGAACTGCTGTTAAGAAAGGTCACCATCACCTTTAATAGACTCCATCAGCCGAGGATTTTCCGGCAGTATCGAGCATACAAAGCGGACGATACATCGATAGCTCCTCTAAGGACCTAACGTTCGTCGGGCTCAACACAAGTTCTTGCCGCTTCAACATTTGTGGGAAGACGCTTTCTTTTATGACGTATTGTAAAGATCGACGAACATTTTTTTTCTTCTGCACTATCGCAATCTTGATCACTTTGGGGCTTTCTTCTTTTGAACTTCTTTGGCTATTGTAAATGGGTTTATTTTGAAAATTTTTCAACTCTAATTCATCTCATCTATTGCTGACGTGTCGCGTCGTCGTGGAAATAGTACGTAAACAATATTCCTCTTAAGTGTGGGACACGTGGGTGTTGGTTCTCTGAACAAAGAAAGCTTTTTCATAATGAGCTTATACGCAAAGCCCCATGGCTGCTGTTCAGCATCGTCACATATTTGATTGAAGCAATGGGAGTTTGCTGCTTTTTACAGCTTTTTTTAAGTTCATTTGTGGCGGCTTTAAAACGACACTGGTTTGGTAGAAATTCATCAGTACCTCTCGAACGGTAGTATCCCTCCAGTTTGACCCACCAGTGACGAATGAGTGAGTTCACTAGCTATCGGTAATCATCACTGGCTACCCACCAGATAACCTGCAATGCAATTCACTCATGAATTTAACACGGGGATGTCATTGTCGGTAATGATTTCATTACTCTGAGCATTACCATTCACTAGCTGTTTCATGAGGTACACTCATCATGCCTTTTGTTATACAGTTTATGTGGAAGAAAAAACAAATGAAATAAATGTATTTGCATTACCTGCTACATAATCTCGGGTACTAGAATTCACTAGCTACTATTCATGAATGATATCATGACCGTTAAAAGACTAATTGTGATTGCCAGTACTGGAGGGATGCTGGTCTCACTTTTATGTAGCACCTTTGCATCCTAGAAATTTCCTCAGTCCACCATTAGACTGTAGCACGGTGATTGTTACCTCTGCCTTTTTTAAACATGGCGGCATAGCATGCTGCGTTTTCATCACTCTTTGATGGAACTTACTCTTTCTAACTTTGTCTCTTGCAGAACCTAATGCTGACATGTCTGAAATGACATGACATGATTTCAAAGATGCCAGTATCCAGGGTGTTTTCTTTATATTTCTTTTGGTTTTTGCTCACCTTTTTTTCTGCCAGAGTCTCCCGTGCTGAATATAATTGCTTGTTGATCGCTGTCGGTATAGTGTCTGCTTATACTCCAGCATTTTTTGGTAATGAGCTACTACTTACAATTATGGAACCATACCCAGCTCCTTTAAAGGTGTTTTGCTGGATATCCCAAGTTAACCGTGGCGATATCTAAGATTGCGAACGTCTTTTAAAGAACTTGACCTGTCGGATTTGTTCATGGACATACACAGTCAGTTGATCTTGAGTAAAAGTCACCCACTACAACTAGTGGGTGTCTCCCGACAGCATCCTCTGCTATTTCTTCTAGAACATTCATGGCTTCTTGTAGAGTAAGACTTGGGGGAAGATAGCAATTATAGACATAGGATTCGCCCAGTTTGGCCCTCACGACATAGAACCATATGGATGCCTTTCCGGATCTATCACCGAGCTGGTCTCCAGAGTTGATAGCACGATATGGTTCGCTTAGTATGGCACCATTCACATGTTCTTCACGTACGTTTTGTTTCAATAAGTCAAGTGCAACTTCACAGTGGTTGAGGTTAAGTTGATAAAACCTCATCTTGCTTTAGTCTCTCGTGTGTTGTTAAATATTTTTAGATAATTGATCGAGAACTGCACCTACATGTTTTAGCCGACTCCGAACGACTAATATTCGTATTCTCAATAAACTTTACAGGGCATAGTTAACTCTCTGAGGCTTGCTGTTGCCTACAGAGAGGTGAAGACCGATCAGAAAATTGTTTCTATTGAAAAAATTAATATGAAACATATATGCGAGAATTGAACTCGGGCAACCAGGTTTCATTGACATGCACGCCAAACTCTTAGCTAACACAAACGCCAGGCCGCCAAAGTTAAAAAGTTAATATTTGTTTTCAATTCCTCAGTCTTGACAGCGATATGCATTTCGCGTCTGTTTTCGATAAAAACACAATAATGTGCAATTTTGAGTTTTAACGGCTTTTTGAATCACGTGCAATGTATCCAATTTTAGCGAAATTATTCGTAGATATAACTTTAAATTTTGAAATAGAACTACCAAATGATGCTTCCGCTTTTCCTGATGAACTGAAGCATGAACTCTACTTCAGGTACTACAAGCACGTGCTATCTATAACAATGCAATTTTACAAACATCACATTGAATTTATTTTATATTCACGTTTAAATAAATTTTCTATAGCGTTCAAACAAGCGTGTACGTCATCCATCTACTATTGATGTGACTGAAGTGTACGTTCTTTAGTGATGATATCTTGAATACAAATGATTCACGAAGTCGATTCAACTTGACGCTATGTCAAAACGTACAAATTTGCACTTATTTCATTTTGATTTTTGTGACAGCGTAACGGATTTGAAGATTCACATAACTTTTGATATCTCGCAGATGTCTGTCGTTTATCTTATTCGATGGCGTAATTTTGCATGTGAAGCATTCATCAGCGCGTTGATAAAGTTGAGCGTGTTAAACGGTGAGTGCGAGCAAGTGGGTGAGTTTTTGAAACAGCAGGTAAAACGAACTGTCAAAGTAAGTTATCAAACATGCACACATAAAACGCACAAACATATAAGCACATACAATATAACTTGCGAAACAAAAAGCAGCACATTTTTACAAAAACATGCTACATTATTTCATACAAACATATGTCATAGTATCTAACTTTGACATATTTATGCAATAATGAAGGAATGCATCAGCAAGTAAGTAAGACAAATGACATTTGCAAACACATTTCTTTTCTGTTTTTTTTTTTTAAGACATTACACGAAAAAGTAACTTTTAGTATAATAATAATATAACAACAAAATTGAGAAAACCAAAATAAGCAAAAAAAAAAAAAAACATGTTTCTTCCCTCAAGAAATGAGCCAATTTTTGTTAAATTGTTTAGTTTCAAGCTTCAATCGAATTAATCAAAAACTTTTGACATACATTTTGGTGTCAAAAGAAATGTGCTCAGGGAAGTTACATTAAATTTCCGTAAAAGTTGTTTCCGTCACAAAACCTTGATTATGAAAATGTTGAGAAAAATATTTTTCTTGACTTTATAGTCGGTTGGGAACGACTATGAGAAAACAAAGTCTAACAAAATCTGATTTTAAGAAAAATTTATTTTTCTGAAACATTTATTTTGCAATATGACTAGCTTCAAACCTCTATTGAAGATGATTTCAAGAAATCAAATTTGTAAAATGTTGATTAGACACACTTTCACATGTAAGAAACAAGAAATAACTTCAAAGGTAAGCTTCCAGCCTACATCAAAACAAACTCATAAACATACATTTGTATATTTGTGCCACACACGTGTATCTGTACACTGAAGGAAACATTATAAACTTTAAAGTGTCAGGTTTTTCGTTTCAAAATGTACAATCATATTTGATATGGTACTTATTTATGTGCCCACCATGTTCCAGTGAACACTGAAAAAAAACTTAATGCCAAAAAAAGAGGTCAGACGGGTAGTTTAAAGGGTAAAATGTATCCAACAAAGTAGCACATGTGGAATCATTTAAATATTTTGGACCACAAAATTTTTTTTGCAAATAGTTCGCTCCTAAAAGATTCCTCTCGTTAAACCATTAACACCCATTAATTCTTTAACCATTAGCAATCTAAAGAGGACATAAAAACGATTTTTGATTAAAAATGGCATCGTTCGCGGCCCTGCTTTTTATGCATTTAACATAATATTTTTGAAGCAAAGCTTTCTACGCCTCGTTGTCTGATTTACATTCATGACAATTCCCGGTCGGTTTACGGCAAACATCTCTTGCCAGGCATCTCTACTTAGCGCTTGCTGTCTCTAATATCTTTCACCAAGCGTCGTTAGAAATTCCTCGGCCTGGTCAATCCATCGGAGTCATGGTATTCAATGAAGTCAATGTCGACGTAGAGCTCGTACAGTTCAGGGTTAACTCGAATGCTATAGTCGTCACCATATCGAACAGGACCAACGGCTTTGAGAAGAACTTTCTACTCAGAAAACCCAAGAGCGGTTGCACCTGTTTGCTATATCACCCATGCCTCAGCGCCATATAGAAGAACAGGCAGGATGAGCGTTTTGTAGAGTGACATGGGAGCCTAGACGCTGCGCTTTTCTATTTGCAGACAGCATGTATTTTGTTTTGCCCTCGTTCACAGTCAAACCCACTTAAGCTGATTACTTTTCGTTAGCGGCAAAGGCAGCAGTTACATCTCTCTTGGTTCGACCGATAATATCGATATCATCAGCATTCCCAATTAGCTGGACACCTTTGCAGAATATGGTAACATTGCGATATACTCCTGTCTCTCGCAGAATCCCCTTCATAATGAAATTTAATAGATTGCATGATAGCGGGTCGCCTTGTCTCGTTTGGTATTAAAGATTTAGGAGAGGTCAGCATGTATTGCTCAAAGTCATCCTGCAGAGTTTTATCAACTTTACAATTATAACGAACTCAGACATTTTTGCGTACAGGCAATCCCGAATCGGACTATCAAACGATTTGTGCTCAACAAAGTGATGATGGGTGTCGATTTGATTTTCGTGGGCTTTTAACAGTATTTGGCGTAGTGTAAAAATCTGGTCTATTGTGGACTTTCCTTGACGAAAGTCAAACCAATAAGGTCCAATCAGTGTTTTGGTATGCTTCAATCTTTCACCTGATACTTTGATAGTTGGCGCAGATTGTCGGGTCTCCTGTCTTTAGTATAGGACAAAGTCCTGATAGTGTTGGGCATGCTTTCTGCTAACAATATTTTGCTGATGAGTTGATGCGTGCGACCTTATCAATTCAAAGCCGTTGGTTTCAAACCGTCAGGCCGTCAGCACCTGTTGCTTTGTTGTTTTTGAGTCGCTGGATAGCAATATTAAAACTTCGCCATGGCTAGGTGGTGGAATTTACACTCCATCATCGTCGATTGGTGGTATCAGACTGCATTCTCCAGGGTCGGAATTGTTGGTATCGTCGCCTGCAAGCAGATTGAAAAAATGCTGTCTCCATTATCTGAATGCGCACTGCGTATCTGTAACCAGATCACCATTCTCATCTCTACAAGTGGATGCTTCGGGTTTGAAACCTTGGGTTAGATGCTGAACCTGCTGGTAGAGTTTTCGAGTGTCCTTCTTGCCATGGTATACCGCAATTTTTTCTCGCTCACGCTTTTCTTGCTCTCTTTTTTTACGTCTGAAAAGGCATCTCTCTTTCTTCTTCTTATCGCTATAGTTTTCGTACATGGCTCGCGCTGCAGCTGACTGCAGCGTCTTTTTATCCTTCCTTCCTTCCTTCCTTTCTTTGATGGCACTAACAACCGTTGGTCGGTTTTGGCCTGGTCTAAGAATTTGCGCCAGCCTCTTTTGTCGTGCGCTTGCTGGCGCCAGTTCGAAACTCCAAGTATTGTCAGGTTATCCAATGCCTGGTCTTTCCAACGGAAATGCGGTCTTCCTCGTCTGCGTTGGCCACCGCTGGGTACCGAATCCAAAATTTTTTTCGCTGGAGCTTCGTCGTTCATTCTCTCGACATGACCTAGCCAGCGAAGCCGCTCTATTTTAATTCGCTTGACTATATCGATGTCAGCATATAGCTCATACAACTCGTGGTGTCATCGTATTCGGTACTCGCTCCTTTTTTCTCTCGAACGCTCCTAAAGTCCTTTCATCAGAGCTGCTCAAGGTTTGTGATGCGTATAGTAGGACGGGCATGTTTATAGACTTATAGAGCGTCAGTTTTGCTCGTCGATAGAGAGCTCTGCTTCTCAATTGCCTACTGAGCCCAAAGTAACACCTGTTGGCAAGAGTTATTCTTCGTTTAATCTCAATACTGATATCGTTGGAGGAGTTAATGCTGAATCCCAGCTAAACAAAGTCCTTCACTACCTCAAAGGAGGTGTTGTCAACAGTAACGTGGTTTTCAAGACGCTGAGGCTGTTTGTTTGTTGACACAAGATACTTCGTTTTATCTGCGTTCACTGCAAGACCCATTCGACTCGACTCTTTTTCTAGCCTGGAGAATGCTTTACTGACTCGCACGCAATATGGCCAATGATGTCAATATCATCAGCACACGCCAGCAGCAAAACACTCTTATAGAAAATTGTGCCGCTGCGTCTCAGGTCAGCAGCTCGGATGATCTTCTCCATGACTAAATTAAAGAAGTCGCACGATAAGAAATCACCTTGTCTGAAACCTCGCTTGGTATCGAACGGAAGGGAGAGGTCCTTCCCGATTTTCACTGCACTGCAGGTGTTCTCCAGTATCATCCTGCAAAGACATATTAGCTTCGCAGGAATACCAAATTCAGACATGATGGAGTATAGGTGACTCCTTATTGGACTGTTGAAGGCGGCTTTGAAATCGATAAAGAGATGGTGCGTGTCGATTTGTTTTTCGAGGGTCTTTTGCAAGATTTGTCGGAGTGTGAAGATCTGGTCGATGGTGGACTTTCCAGGTCTGAAGCCACACTGATAAGGTCCAATCAGTTGGTTGACGATGGGCTTCAGTCTTTCACACAATACGCTCAACAGAACCTTATATGCGATATTAAGAAGGCTAATCCCACGGTAGTTGGTGAAAATGGTGCAATCGGCTGTCTTGTGGACTGGGTAGAGCCCACTGAGGTTCCAATCATCTGGAATGCATTCTTCCGACCATATTCTGCATAGAAGTCTGTGAATGCATTTAAACAGAGCTTGGCCACCGGTCTTAAACAGCTCAGCCGGTAGGCCATCGGCTCCTGTGGCTTTGTTGTTTTTAAGCCGAGCTATAGCTGTTAAGACCTCGTTATAGTCGGTCAGCGGAACTTCAACGCTGTCATCCATAATTGGGGTTTCCGGGATATCATCTCCACAGGCGGGATTGTTGTCAGCGTCGCCATTTAAAAGACTGAAGAAGTGTTCTGGCGTCGCAACAATCCTGGTCGTGCCACTGGTTACGGTGAGGGCGGTGGTAGCCTATCACCTCTTCGGATATGTTCGTCCTCTGTCCCCATATATCGTCGATCAGAGGAGTGCTTTCTTGAAGCAGGAGTGAGAGTCGAGTAGCGAAAGCTGCGGCCGTCCATTTTGACTGCAGCTTGTCGACGTCTAGCTTTCTTTGGGTGAGACTGCGAGCATTCTTAGCTGCGCACAGACGTGTGCGGATCTTGGCTGCGACAGTCTGATATCCGAGTCTTTGTTAGCACCACGGATTGTGTGTACGTCTAGTACTCTGGAAGAGTGCCTTCCGTCAATCAAAACGTGATCAATTTGGCTGCATGTTTTTTAATCAGGTGACAGCCAGGTGACCTTATGAATATTGAGATGCTTGAATCTAGTGCTACTAACGACCATGTTTCGTGCTGCGGCGAAAGATTAAGGTTGGTTGAGCTTAAGGTTTAGAATTGAGCGGAGTAGGCCTCGGTGGTCCGTTGTGAAAGCAGCATATCGGCATCAAGCTTTCGTTGCATATCTGTGTGTACATTCTTCGCATTGTACAATCGCATGCGGATCTTGGCTGCAACAAAATTATCGTCGAAGTCAATATTGACCCCCCGAAATGTGCGCACATCCAGTACACTTGAAGCGTGATTTCGTCGATCCCAACATGCTCAATTTGGTTACGCGTTTTTTAATCCGGGGACAGCCAGGTTGCCTTTTGGATATCGAGGTGTTGGAATCTGGTGCTTCTTACTACCATGTTTCGCGCCGCGACGAAGTCGATCAGTCTTAGACTGTTGTTCGAATTGGTCTGGTGAAGACTGAACTGACCGACAGTTGAGCCAAAGATGCCTTCTTTTCCGACCTTCGCGTTAAAATCGCCGAGAACTAATTTCACGTCATGGACCGGGCAGCGATCATACAAGTCCTCTAGGCTCACATAGAAGGTGTTCCTGACAGCATCGTCTTTTTCCTCCGTCGGGGCATGTGTGCAAATAAGGCTTATGTGAAAGAATTTAGCCTTGATGCGGATTGGCGCCAGCCTTTCGTTCACAGGTGTGAACCGGGAAACAAGATGGCGTAGTTTCCGACTTACGACGAATCCGCATCCAAATTCGCGCTTCTCAGCATGGCAGCTGTAGCAGATATTGCAGTCTGCTCTCTTAGAGCAGCCTTGTCCTTTCCATCGCATTCCTGGATGGCGGTGATGTCAGTCTTTATTTTTTCGAGGACTTTCGCCAGTTGGACAGTGGCACCATCCCTATAAAGGGTCCAAAAATTCCAGGTGCATATCCGTAAATCATCCGTTTTTCGTTTTCGGTGGTCGTCAACGTAGTTGGGTTCATATCCGAGGCTGGTTAAGTTTTCATTGGGATGTTGGTAATGTGGTTGGGACCCGAACGCTACGCCATTTTTCCATTTTTAAGGTCTTGTAGAGATCCCTCAAATTTATAGTCTAGAGGAAACATCGCCGCTCAAATTAGCCGACAACTAAACGAGTGTTAGTTTGCCGTTTTCAGGAGACACCACTTGGAGGTTTTGAGTCGACTTGAGACGATTTCGACATGGATAATGCTGGCCTCGCCTCGCCAAGTTGAGGCAATTAGACAAGTTGCCATGTGAACATTGTCCCCTTGTCTCCCGGTTAATCAGCATTACTATGTTGAAAAATTCGGTTCATCAAAGTATTTGTTAAAAGTTGTTTAGGTTTTGCACATCTTTTGTTTGGACAATATTTTTGGATTAAAAGGGAATTGAGTGACTGAAAATCTCATGAAAAGTCATGAAACGACACAAAATCCCAAAAACTTTTATGGCGACTGAAAACTTTAAATTAAAATTTCTCAAAACATTAATATCAGTTTAAAAATGTTATTATAAATCGACACGGAAGTTTAAACTTTTACTAAAGAAAATATTTTTGGTTCCATGTATTTGTGGGTGTAGCTTAATATCACCTCACTTTAAGGTTAACGAAATGTCAAAAATTGTTTAAATATAACACGTAGCTACACCCGGTAAATCAGTTTGAATTCCATAGAATTCCTTTGAGTGTAAGTACGCTTTAGATTATTTGAGGTGTTCAGAGCCTTCTAAGAACCTTTCAAGATTTTGGCAAATAAACACATGCTCATCAATCAAACTTTAAGGAACTTGCAGAACAACACGCTAATAAAAAAAAAAACAAATTACCTATGAAGAAAATGAAAAGCATAACAAAATAAAAACAAACAAAATTAATTTGAAGCAAAAAAAAAATATATAAAAAGAAAACATCTAGTATGTATTTGCTGCAAGATTAGGCAAGCGACACACACACACATGCTTAAATTACACACCTATACATTAAAAATGTATGTTCCAATCGACATGTTGTAAATATTGTAATTTTTTACATAAATAACTAGGTACACTAGAAAAAAAAACCCCATCCTTTGTCGCATCACCACCCCCCCCCCCCCCCCCCCCAAAACTTGACAGGTGTATGCTTTTTTGCAGAAATAGGCGAATTCATTGAGCCAAAAGCCAAGTGTTTGTGACACATTCACGATACACAGTTAAGAAATACGGGTGCGTAGACCATGTGTGTGTGTGTGTGTGTGTGTGTGTGTGTTTGGCCTATAGTATATTTTTGATTTTCTTATGTGAAGCAATGTATTTGAATTGACTTTTGCTTTTGTAGCACTTCCTCAATTCAGCTTTACCAACCTGTGGTTACGTGCGTGCATGAGTGCGTCTGAGTATGCGAGTGTATGCATGTGTGTGCATGAATACGTATACCACTCACGTTTTATACGAAAAAGAAAGGAAGTAGCAGGAAACCATCTAGAATAACACATTTCCTTGCACAAGCGGAAACATGTTACATATGTTGGCGGTGCTAATATTTTCACAGTTGTTGTTGTTGTTGTTGTTGTTGTTGTTGTTGTTGTTTTTATTGTATTCACACACATTCACAATCAATTTGGAAATTACAAAAATTTACAAAATATATTTAGTTTTTTTTTTGATGCTGTCAACATAACGTCAATGTGCACACATGTTAAAATTATTGACATTTCTTTGAATAATTTCCCTTTTATTTTTTCTGTTTTGTGTCTTACAACAAGAAGACTTCAAAAGTAAATGTCTTAATTTTACTGTGACAAAAATTTATGACTTGAGGAAAACAACTCCAGCAATGAAAATTCGGTAATTTAAGCAAATTAATCAAGCATACTTTGAGGATGCAATCATATGGAAAAAATAATATTTTCTATTATATGCATGCCTTTTAAAAAATCATTGAAAATGCACCCACATATGTTTACAAATTTGGATCAGTGAAAACGTAACGGTTATCCCCGTTACTCCTCTATAGGAAGATATGGATTCCTTTGTTGGATAACTGAGAATACTAATGCAAAAATAATTTTTTGCCCCACTGAACCCCAATGAGAAAATTTTAGATAAAACTAAAACTAGATAAAACTAGATGTGAGACTAACAGCTGTTGAGTCTTCATCTGAGGCGATCTCAACCTTGGAAGCCGAAGTACTTGCAGAAAAGCATGAAAACAAAGCTGTCGCTACTGATACTATTATCAACGGTATACCTAACTACATACGTGGAAGGTAATTGTCTTGGCATTTTTTCTTCGATATGCAAGGCAATGCGACATGATATATCCCCGTGCGAGAGGCTTTTAGACTACCCACAATGCAGGAGAAAAACAACAACTCTTTTCCGATTATTGTAAAATTGCACTCATCCCACGCTCGCGGCCAATTATTTAAGTCGGTAGCAGGTTTTTGCAAAGCAAACAAAAGATCATTTGCTCTAAATGATATTGGTGTGGATGGTGATTAATTTATATATGTACATCCACGAAAGTCTGTCCAGAGCAAATAGGGAATTAATGTATTATGCAGCCCAGATGAAGCGGCAAAGGTTACTCTCAACTGCATTTTCGATAAGAGGGCAAGTCTTTGTGAGGAAACAAAGTGGAGGAGAGACCATACCTGTGTATGAGAAGAAAAATGTGGATGATATCGGTCATGTACATTAGTGTGTCCCAAAAAATAAAAAATTTTTTTGCTCAACCTTTGTTTGAATGCTTATACTGTCAAGTATTTTTGAGAATTTTTTCAGATTTTTTGAAGAACGTTTAGAGGTCGCGCTAATCGGATTTTCCGTAAAAATCAGGTTTTTCTGAGATTTTTCGAATTTCAATCATAAGTTCGTCAATACAGATATTTTGTTAGTGTTCGAGTCATCATTTTGAAAGAAAAATGTCCAAACTTTACTTTACCGTACATAAATTAGAAGTTTTGGTTTTTTTTTTGTAATCTGGATGTGGTACATTAAATTTTTTCGTGAAATTTTCGTAATTTTTTTTAAAAACGCTTAATAACTTTTAAAAATTCTATCAAAATATATTAAAGTAATGATGCAGTTTGAAGTATGGTAAAATTCTAAGCAATTTAAAAAAACAATACTTGATTTTACTTGTGCCGTTTCAGAGTTATTACCATTAATGCTGTGTTGCCATTGGTTGAAAATAAAATAATATATAAGTTTTTCGTATTTCTACAAACATATATGAAGACTTTACGAATTCTTATAAGGCATTGGTTTATTTTGGTTACTGGGCCTTATTTTTTTGGGTGATAATTAAGGAACCGGTCATTCAATCAAAAATCTAGGAGCTATTAATAGGGCTCGCTGGATGATGAAAATTATATACTCGTTAAAAATATGCATTTTTCAAAACCAGCTGCGATCATTTGTAGGCAATTCAAAGACTGATGCCTTGCTTGAGTTTAGCTCATTCATTTTAAGAGTGTACATAAAAAATTGGAACCTCTGTCAGTGCCCTCGATACGCTCCTTTTAATGACCTCAATTTGATAATAAAATTGACTAGCTACAAGCACTTAATTGCACACGTTGCAAACGCCACGCTGAAAACTTTTTTGGGGCATCAGTGGTACCTATCCGGGGAAACTAGCTACCTCAGCTTGATGTGTTGAACGCATAAAAATCAAAACTTTGCGTTTGATGGTAAAAAATATTAATACGGCAAATAATAAAACCGAACAAGCCAATATAACACAAAACATGATAAAAAGTATGAAAATTCAAGATTTTATTTCTAAATCCAGTCATACTTTTTTTGAAGCCTGCAACATCTCAATTGATTTTTTGCAAACCGTCCCAGAAGAATAGATAAGCAACGAATCATTCCAGGAAACAAAGCATATAATTCAACAACTGCAAGTGGTAAATGATGTTGCAGAACGTGGTGTGGCCTTGGCAAGCACTTGCATCGGTCTTACAACTTCTGAAACGGACTTTCAAAATCTTTTACAGGGCATAGAGCTACATCGTACGGAATCAAATAAATGATTTTGTACCATGTACAGATTCCTCTTATTTTTATTTGTGTTTATTTGTGTGTTTTATTTGTGAAATACGAAAAACTTATATTTTATTTTATTTTCAACAATGGCAACACAGCTGTAATGGCTATAACTCTGGAACGGGAAGAGTAAAATCAAGTATTGTTTTTTTAAATTGCTAAAAATTTTACTAGTTTTCAAACTGCATCATTACTTTAATTTGTTTTCATAGAATATTGAAAAGTTATGAAGCATTTTTAAAAAAAATTACGAAAATTTCACGAAAAAATTTAATGTATCACATCCAAATTACAAAACAAAAAGCCAAAACTTCTAATTTATGTACGGTAAAGTAAAGTTTGGACATTTTTCTTTCAAAGTGATGACTTGAATACAAAAAAAATGTTTGTAATTGATCAACTTATGATTGAAATTCGAAAAATCTCAGAAAAACCTGATTTTTACGGAAAATCCGACTAGCGCGACCTCTAAACGTCCTCCAAAAAATCTGAAAAAATTCTCAAAAATACTTGACAGTATAAGCATTCAAACAAAGGTTGAGCAACTATGAAACTCGAAAAAAAATTACATGAACGAGTTCTATCTATGAACACATTCTGCTGTGTGGTGATTTCAATATTGATATATTAATTGATGATGGCCGTACCGACCAATTGTTAAATGATATAGGTTGTGTTGGCATGGTTATGTTGAACGAGTTTGCTACTAGATTTAGTCCAAATGCTAAACCGAGCCTGTTTGACCTTTTGTGTGTTGCAGATAGACAAAAAGTATTGCACCAAGAACAGCTATCTCTGCCAGGGGTTTCTGATCATGAAATGCTTTTTATTTCATATGATATTGATTTTACCGTTACAAAAACAGAATTATATATCAGGTTTAGGGATTTTAAAAGAGTTTACAAAGAGTCTTTGATGCAAGAAGCATCCTCCATATCATGGAATGATTGCTGGCTGTTTCACAAACGTCAATGATAAAATTGAACATCTCACCTCGCAAGTTAATTATTTTTTTGAAAAACATATACTTTTAAAAACATTTAAAGTAAGGAAATCGAGCCAACCATGGTTTACTGTAGAAGTAAGTATTAAAATCCATTAAAAGTCGAAGCAAATTTTACTACCGCTGGAAACGAAATCAAACCGAGTCAAATTGGGAAGCCTATCGTGTTATTAGAAAATATGCACTCTCAAAACAGATTAGCTGTAGGTCCAAAATTTTTGGTTGGGTGTTTCGAAAAATAGTTGCTATAAACATTTTTCGGTTGTTATAAACTGAGTTCGTCATGCAGAATCGAAATTTTGTAGAAACCAGAAATATTCGTTCATCCATATAAGAATATGTTTGATGTAACAGAATCGACTAATTTTTCAAGTCGACCTTGAAAATACTGAAAATAAATGACCAAATAATTGATTCCCTCAATTGAATATTGAATTTTACAACCGAATAATTTTTTGCACAACTAATTATTAATAAAAAATACCATCAGTATTAAAAATTTAATTTAATTTTTAATTATCTGTCAGATGACATACAAATTATTACTTTACATGGAACAGTTTAGTTTCTAGATAAGACTGGATCAAAGTCTAAAAAATACAAATCACCCTGTATCTCAAAAATTCGAACTTTTAGGGAAAAACTGAGTATAGGCGTAGAAGCAGCGTAAACAGCTCTTATAGAAAAGTAGTTCAGGTCTCTGGATAAAACAATTTTCTGAATTTGTGGACTAGTGTTATATGGGATTATTGACAAAATCAATACATAAATATAATATAACTAGTTATTTCCCGTCAAAAATGACGGGCCCGTTTCCACATATTCAATTTTAAAGTATTCAAATAATAAATTTTAGTTCCAAAAACCTATAAAATGCCTCAAAGTAAAAACGGAAACCATAGTAGGTACAACGAAATATGTTTAAAATTTTTTTGTAAAATTTAAACTTTCAAAATGAAAAAAAAAATATAAAGTTTTTGAAGTTTCAATAAATCATAAAATAGAAAATGCCTTAAAACATGCTCTGAAATTTTTCAAAAAATCAAACATTCCGCACTCACATTTTACGGAATTATGTTATAGTAATACTATAATAGAATATAACATCTTATAATACTAGAAAAATTTCGATAAGTATTTTTTATAATAAATGTATTACAAAATAAATGTTAATAAAATAAATGTTTAAATAAAAAAATGTTTAAGAATATAAGTTGCAGAGAATAATATTTAGTCAGTGAAAACGTTATATTATGTTAGTTGTCAGAAAACGTGATTTTGTTATGATAACAAACTTATTAGGTTCCAGAAATCATATTGGTTGGTTGTGGCAAAAGCATATTTCTGTTGTGATAATCAGAATATTTGTTTGCAATAATCATTTTCCCCAGTTGTGGCAAGTTCAGATTTATGTTGTACCATTCAACTATCTATCAAATCAAGAGAATGGTAAGTTGTACGATTCGATTGTAAGTTATGAGTAGGGCATGATTTGGTTCTGATTTTCAATAATTAGTTCTCACAACATCAAAAGCATTCATCGCTGACAAAATGTATGATGCAATAACTTCAGATTTCAGGTTGCAGCAACTTCAAAAATTTGGGCATTTTTTTTTTGTTGCCCCAACCAATTCGTTTTCTCGGTGTGTGACGGTGTTCATTCGTAATGCAAAGAAGGTTTATTTTCGGTCCAAGTTAGCGACAGATTTGCCAACTAAACAACTCTGGAACAACCTAAAGTCAATTGGAATTGGATATAATAGCAAAAATGAGTGTAATGTTGATGCCAACACAATGAATGATTTTTTTTTTTGCAGGCCAGTTCTATGCCTGATAGCTCATCATCCCAAATCTAAATGATGAGTTCAATTCTGATGCGATTGGTGCTGATGAGATAAGTTTAAAATTTGTAAAGCTTATTTTGCTGTTCATCATTAAAGCATTAGCACGTATTTTGAATTTCTCGTTAACAACAAGAGTTTTTCCAGGTAAATGGAAATTTGCAAATGTTACTACAGTTGGAAAAAAGAGCAGTCCCAAAATACCACCAGATTTTCGGCCGATTAGGATTCTACCTGCTTTTTCCAAAATTTTTGAGAAATTTTTGTCGACTCAGATTGTAAATGGCCTAAATAAGCACAAACTTTTATCTGAAAACCAATGACAGCAATGTTGAAACCCTACGGACAAAAAAACCGGTTCAGAACCTATCACGTGATAGGTTCCAAAGTGATGGTGACCGATCCCAATTCTACCACCAACATATGAAACCAACCGGTCCCTTTTACATGGCGTTGTCATTGACAGGGGTAAATTGACACCGGCTAGATACCTTTGGACCAATCCTAGAACCGGTTCAAAAATATATCGGCAGGTGTCAATTGACACCTCATAGATACCTTCGGACCTAATCAGTAGCCGGTCTATTTATAGAACACGGTACACTTACACGCAAGTTGTTAATGAAATTGAATCAACGGTTTGGAAATTCATGTTTAGTCGAGCTTGTTAGCGTTCCTGCTTAGTACTCGACTGACCTGGGTTCAATCCCCGGCAAAATCACAAAATTTTTTTTTATTTTTTTTTTGGTTTTTAAATAAAAAATTAAATTTTCAAGATGTTAAGCAAATTTATTTTGAAGGTTATTTTTGATTAAGCAGTTAATGAAATAGAATTAGAATTTAAATTATTAAATTTTATTATTAAACACAGCCAAGGTTCGAACCCACGTCCACCGCGTGACAGTCTAGCGCACTTCCACTGAGCTATTGGTAACGATAAGATTAATAGAGCAAAACACATTTAAAAACTATTGGTCCCGTTCTGAGTAATATCGAACCTGTCCTGTGATAGGTTAAATAAGCACTGTCACAGGACCGGTTACTTTAGGGCAATTGACCCTGCTTTGTCCGTAGGGAAGTAATGGATGACATTCGTATCAAATACGATAAAGATGACCTTACCGTTTTGGTTCTGCTTGACTTCTCAAACGCTTTCGACACGCTAGATTATGAGGTTTTGCTGAAAAAGTTCGAGTAAATAAAAAGCTATCTGAGGGAGGTTTCAGTACATCTATACGCTGATGACGCCCAAGTGTATCTCTCGAGGCCTATAGGTTTGTCCGAAAACCTAATTGTAAGAGTAAATGAAGACCTATGTAGAATTAGTCTATGGACTAAGGAAAATAGTCTAAATTTGAATGCTTCTAAAACCCAAGCGTTGGCAATCTCGCATGACAAATATATTTGACTTCGCTAAATGAGTTTGACTTTGGTTGGATTTTTTTATAAAAAAATTTAAATTTACGTGAGTAACTCTCTTGTGCATAAGACCGTTTTAAAAGAGGTAAGAGGAAAAAAGCTCTGAAAATAATAATACAAATTATAAAACTAGAGATGTTCTTTCATTGGAAACTGTCGGATCAGATCGTCTATATTAAAATCTCATTAGTATGTCATTAATCATGTTTAAATCTAGTTAGTAACGAATAATGTTAAATTAAAAAACCCAACACTAATATGAAATTGTATAACAGTTAAGAACTCGCTCATTTTTTAACTCATTTCTCTATACTTTACCTTTCATCACTCACTTATCAAAGAGTATACATTTTGTAAAACCAGTTTATTAGACATCTTCAAATAAACCACACACAAAATATTTTCTCGTCGTTCTTACTTACTTGTTTTAACTCATTAACCAGAAACAATTCAAACCCTCCATTTTTTAACAAAAAGGCTTGCCATTTTTTTTTTTTTTAAGTGAAACTTCTTTGGCGGCGAGTGAAATTTCAAGGTCTCTTACTCGTGACGCTAGGCTAACGTTTTCAATTCATACGAAAATTTAAAAAAAAATGATGCCGCTGTCGAGAATTGAACCCCGAACATCGTTGCTTAAGAGACGGAATCTATACCCTTACGCCACGTAGGCTTATGGTAAACAGCCAAACAAAATGTAATTAAAACTGAACGCGTAACATACTGAAAATAACATAATTAACATTAACATTACATAACAATAACATTACATTATTAACATATCCGTAACATTAATTTTCATCCTACAAGTATGCACGGAAAAAAATAGAAAAATAGCTAAAACAGGAGCAGAACGCGTTCGTGAATATAGAGAGCGAATTAGAGCTCTTAAGAATACAGCCCCAGCTGGGTCTGCAACTAATGATGACAGTAAGGTGATTGCAAAAACGGCTGAGTTTCAAAATGCATCAGTGTATTTTGGTGAATCTACAAAGAACCAATACCCAAAAAACACACTGATGCTTTGTAAAAATGTATTTTGGAACTCAGCCATCATCTCAACAAAATTTTAAAGCCAACCAATTTGATACACTCAACAATAAACGTTCGCTGCTTTATGAGGCCCTCTATCAACATAGCAATTATTATGATCAGGAAGTAGGAGGTAATAATGAACAAGATTTGCCTCTGCTTTCGGAGGCTCCTTCAAAGAGTACTATGCAAATGCAATCCAGCATTCAAAAAGTAACAATGTTGAAAAGACATTCGAAAGCAACTAAAACACCAACTGAACTAAGACAAGGAACGAAAATAACTGTTATTTTACAATTTTCAAATGAAAAATATTGTCGAAAGACTTTTTCAAATATACCATTATGTTACAAATGTCTTCAGCCTCACGAATATTAAGTCGCTTTTAAATTTGAAACTGATTCTTTAAAAGTTAATTTCTTGCCTAGTATATTTCGAGGAAAAATAAAGGTTACTTTTGACTTTTATTTTATCGGTCAAAAATAGCAGTTATTTTGTGACTTTACTTTTTTCGGTTCAAAATATCAAGCAATTTGTGTTTTCTTAAAGGCCGCTTGACAGATTGAACTGTTGACACCATGTGTAAAAGGTTTCACCGATGAGATGAAAATAATAATATCGAAATGTTTTTATCGGTAAAATGACTTGAACAAATATAAATTACCTGATATTTTTGACCGAAATATAAACGGCAGAAAATAACTGTTATTTTTGCCCAAAAAAACTATAAGGCACAAAAAACTGTTATTTTTGTCGGAAAAAATAAAAATTAAGAGATAAAAGTTAATATGTGACACTTTCGACAAAAACCATATTCGGTACGGTCCCTGGATGCAAATATTGAATCAACAAATTATTATTCCATATCGTATTGATTGAATTTCTTTTCAGATACTTTCTCTCTTTATTTCACACTAAAATCTCTCTTATTTCTTACTGTTAAAGAATTTTCACTTCTGCCACGTATACGCTGCTACACGCGAGTTTTTTTTTCAAAAAAGTAACTTAATTTTTCAGTGTATCAGCCTAACTTACGATCGACACCAAAATTTTAAATGCATAAATTAGTCATTAGAAAAGTAAGAATGTTAAAATAATAATTTTTTTACTTTAGATTCCTTATCAGCAAACTTAAGTTTTGGAACCAACGTGCGTCTAAGGGCGGATTTTTAAACTAATCAACAATAACTGTTGACAATTGTTTAGCACGCGTCTTCAAAACGATCAAGTTTTTTACAAACTTGACTCACAAAAGCAAAAATAGCTATAATTTAACGTTTACTATAAAGAAAAAGCTGTAAAAACTATGACTTTTATCAATTGAATTTGTTAGAAATTTTCTAAAAACTACAACAATAATAATGCAAAAACTTAAATGATTTTTCTTTAGCACTCAAAACTCTGGCAAAAATTCAACTTAAACTCAACTTGAAACTTGGCATATAAAAGCAAACGACAAAAACAAACACCAAAACAACAACATGCCAAAAAAATTGCATCTAACAGATTTAATACAACTTGAAAAGCAAGTGTAGTAAAAATTTTCAAAATAAAAAAAAAAAATAGAAAAAACAACAGAACAAAAACCACAACTAACTTCAACTTAAACAATGTGAGGGATAAACTTTTGTTTTATTGGCCAGCTACGAAATGGAGACAGACAGCAACACTGAAGCACACATTTATGCCAAAAGAATAAAGCAGATTTGTGGGGAGGGAGTAGAAATGAAAAAGCAAAAAAAAAAAAATAAAACTTTTTAAAGTCGGTCAAGTCGTGTTTGGGATTAAAATAGAAGTCTAGAGCTTTGTGCTGTGTTTGCAAGCTTTTAGTTTGGATTTTTTTTTTGCTTTCTTCCTAAAAGAGACAAAAATTAAGTTACACACATACTTGCACAGGCTGAGCTTACATTAAATAAACTGTGTAAACTGTAGTACTGTATTAAGCTTGTTGATATTTAACAATAAATGAAAACTTGTGGCACTTGAAGTATTTTTCGTCTAACACAAACATAGCAGCAACATAAGTACTAATTGTATATGTACTTTGAACAAGTGTGTGTGTATTCGTACATGCATTTGCATATGTTTATGTTACAACTATTACGTATGTAGCTGTGATTTCTGTAAACTTTTAATCTGCAGCCACTAAAGTGCGGTCTGCACTTGTGTGGCCTTCAGTTGGGTCAGTGTTAATTGTAAAGGCCTTGTATGTGTTTTTCCTGTTTGACTGTGTGTGTGTGTATGTGTGTCCGTTTGTATTTGCTTTGTAAGCACATGTAACTACATTCATGTCTGGCAGCACTACATGAACTAAATTTTACTTTAGAAAAAAAAAAAACCTTGTGTTTACATCGTACTGCTTTTGTGCTTAACTACAGTTAAATTTACTCATTCAATGACGTGATTCTACTGCGTATTGAGTAAAAGAAAACTTCTTAAGTGAGAGGAAGAAACTGATTTAAAATACTCCCATGTCATACTTGTGCATTTAAAAGACTCTGTCTTACATGTCGACATTTTTTTTCCAAATAAAATAAATAAAATATGTTAATTCAATTCTTTGGACATGCTTGATTTCTGTAACCACCCCAGGCAAATTTGTGACACGCATAAGAAAGCGTATTGAGTGTAAAAGAGTCTATTTATTCAAGAGAAGCACTGTCCTTAAATACAGTATGTTCATCAATATAATAAAACCTTTCAAAAATCCTGTACAAACAGAGCTATAATTTCTCTCTTTAACATTAATATTTTATGAAATGTAATAAAACCAATCCAAAGTCCAATATTTATTGGCATCATAAAAAAAGTCAACGATTGCTATGAAATCTGAAAAGTCTTACTGCTGTGTTCAATGAAATAAGAGACCTTTCTACCCAGAGCTGGATTAAGAATATGTGGACTTCAAGGCGATATGTGTGGATACCTCTTCTTAGTTCAAATTTACATACAAATCATTAAAAAAGAGAAACATTTTCATATTAATTCTATCTTCATAAACATCCATTTTATAAGTTGTCATATTTTATCCATGGTACTGTTATAAAAAGTTTGAATTTCATAGACATATACAATATTTATGTATAAAAAAACAAGTAAAGAAAGTCTAAAGTCGGTCTTGGCCGACTATGAAATACGCTAAACCCACTTTTCAAAAACAAAAAATTTTTATTGTAAATGGGCGTCTCCAAGGGCGGATGAAGCCTATATTTTATTTGCATTTAAATATTGATGAAAAATTTACACATACCAAGTTTTATTCCTGTAGCTCACAGTTAATGCCCTCATTGTGCTTTCAAATTCAAATTGAATCTCTTTATGACAAACATAACCTTATTTATTGAGTTTAAAACTTTTTAGGTTGTATGGGAAAAAGGCGTGTCCGTAGGCGGATGACGTCCATTTTTCAAAACCATCTTTGTCTTGTCATAAAAAACATACGTGCCAAATTTTAGCTCTGTAAGTTAAACAGAGGCTTATTTATTGCGTTTTCAATTTTTGGGTTGTATGGGAGGTGGGCGTGTCCGTGAGCGGATGACGTCCATTTTTCGAAGACATCTTTTTGTTTGTATAAAACACACACATATCAAATTTTATTGTTGTAGGCTAATTATGAGCTGAGTTATGCAGTTTTCAATTTTCGCGTTGTATGGGAGGTAGACGTGTCCGTGAGTGGATGATGTCCACTTTTCAAAACCATCTTTGTTTTGTTACAAAAAACATATGTGTCAAATTACAGCTCTGTAGGTTAAACAGAGGCTTATTTATTGCGTTTTCAATTTTTGGGTTGTATGGGAGGTGGGCGTGTCCGTAAGCGGATGACGTCAATTTTTCAAAGACATCTTTGTGTTGATATAAAACACATACATATCAAATTTTATTGTTGTAGGCTAATTATGAGCTGAGTTATGCAGTTTTCAATTTTCGCGTTGTATGGGAGGTAGGCGTGTCCGTAAGCGGATGATGTCCATTTTTCAAAACCGTCTTTGTTTTGTCATAACAAACACATGTGCCAAATTTTAGCTCTGTAGGTTAAACAGAGGCTTATTAATTGCGTTTTCAATTTTGGGGTTGTACGGGAGGTGGGCGTGCCCGGAAGTGGATGACGTCCATTTTTCAAAGACATCTTTGTGTTAATATAAAACACATATATACCAAATTTTATTGTTGTAGGGTAATTATAAGCTGAGTTATGCAGTTTTCAATTTTCGCGTTGTACGGGAGGTAGGCGTGTCCGTGGGCGGATTCCAAAAATATTCAATAGTGCAGATCCTTGAGTTCATGTGACTATGTGTACCAAGTTTCATTCAATTATCTCAACTCCTTCTTCTTATCCTGTGTATACGGACAACACACAGACGGACGGACATGGTTAGCTCGACTCACGTGGTGACGCTGATCAAGAATATATGTACTTTTCTTTACCGGACTCGCTTCGTTCTATGCGTTACAAACGTTTGCACAAAGTTAATATACCCTGACCTTTCAGGTTTAGGGTATAAAAATCAATTATCAGTTGCTTATGCTGTGCCTGCTGCTTTCTTTGTTTTTGTTTTGTTGTTTGTGCTTGTATTGTTAAATGTTAAAAAAAATAAATAAACCTCTGTTTAACCTACAGAGCTAAAATTAAACACATATGTTTTTTATAATAAACCAAAGATGGTTTTGAAAAATGGACGTCATCCGCCTACGGACACGCCTACCTCCCATACAACGCGAAAATTGAAAACTGCATAACTAAGCTCATAATTAGCCTACAACAATAAACTTTCATATGTGTGTGTTTTATACAAACACAAAGATATCTTTGAAAAATGGACGCCATGCGCTTACGGACACGCCCACCTCCCATACAACCCAAAAATTGAAAACGCAATAAATAAACCTCTGTTTAACCTACAGAGCTAAAATTAAACACATATGTTTTTTATAATAAACCAAAGATGGTTTTGAAAAATGGACGTCATCCGCCTACTGACACGCCTACCTCCCATACAACCCAAAAAGTTTAAAACTCAATAAATAAGGTTATGTTTGTCATAGAGAAATTAAATTTAGTATGTATGTATTTTATACCAAAACTAAGATCTGTTCAAAAATTGGGAGTAATCCGTCCATGAACACGCCCACCTCCCATAGCGAAAGCACAATGAGGGCATTAACTGTGAGCTACAGGAATAAAACTTGGTATGTGTAAATTTTTCTTCATAATTTAAATGCATATAAAATATAGGCTTCATCCGCCCACGGACACGCCCATTTTCAATAATATTGTTTTTTTTTTGGAAAAGTGGGTTTAGGGTATTTCATAGTCGTCCTAGACCGACTTTAGACTTACTTTACTTGTTATACTTTGTTAAGGTACCAAATTTGTTGTTATAGAGGCAACACTTTTTACAAATAACCTGAAAACAAAAGGACAGTTATTTATGGGACAGTCCTTAAAAGCTATTTGAAGGCTATTTGGGCAACATATGAAGGAAATAACTTTTTAACATAGCGTTGTAGAAACCCAACTATAGTTTTAAATAAAGATTTGCATAAAACCATTGATTTTTATGTATTTATTAAAAAAACAAAGTAGGAAGCTCTTATTGGATCACCATTTCATTAACATATTTAAGTCTTCACGGTACATTTTTATGCACAATAAACAGATAAATATTTTTTATATACTGGGGTTGTATAGGAGGTGGGCGTGTTAGTGGGTGGATGACGCCCATTTTTCTAACACACCTAAGTTTTGACATAGAACACACAAATACCGAGTTTCAGTTTTGTTACTTTAATATTAGTCTCTTTATAGAGTTTTAAATTTTGGGGTTGTATGGGAGGTGGGCGTGTAAGTGGGTGGATAACGCCCATTTTTCTAACACACTTAAGTTTTGACATAGAACACACAAATACCGAGTTTCAGTTTTGTAACTTTGATATTAGCCTCTTTATAGAGTTTTCATTATTTGTGTTGTATGGGAGGTAGGCGTGGCCCATAAAACAAAAAGTGCATGACTTTGGGGAAAATTGGGAGACACGGGTCTTTTTTTTTTTTAAGTCTTTTATCACGTAGTGGTGTCCGTATATGGTTATTTTGCCGTGACTTAAAAAATTACACACAGTGTAACACTAAAACAACATTTCTTTTTTCTTTTCATTAATATGGTTTTTTTTTAATTTTGATTGAAAAGCTATAGATACTGCTGTTGAACACTATTCGGGTAATGTGATATTGGTATATATGGTATATCACATTATCCGTACGTAGTATATCACTTTACTCGCATATTTCATTAAGGTAAGTTATATGACTTTTCCTCCTTGTGTTGAAAAAGCTCCAAATTGGGTTATGCTATAGAGCTTCAAAGTTGTAAAACACTGCAAAATGCATCAAAAAATAACCTGTGTAATGCGGTGTAAACTAAGGTATGAAAATTACTTAAAATTATAAATTTTAATATACCTATACCACATTACCTACTTAAAGTTACTCTACTTATGCAATGGTAACGTGAAGTATTTTATGGATTTAGTTACCAAAATTCATATATTCTGGGCACATGAGGACGAATCGGTCTGCACAAAAACAAAAATTATAAACTGGGTTAAAGTATTCCTTGGCTCATTTCAAAACCTCCACGATACAAAATCCGGATTATATAAACTCTTTGCGCTTCCTGGACTTTTTTGAAAAAAGTGCCTTGATAATATTTTAACGTTAAGCTGCATGTCCGCACTAGAGTCCACGCATAAAAAAGTGAGTTTTTATGGCTGTTGCTAACAACGAGGTGCTTTAAAAGCTAACTGTTCACAATATTAGTTAGTTCTTAAAGCATACTTATTCTTAACTTATTCATAGAGATGGTGTACTTATTCATAACCTTACATACACTCAGGTAAAAATGCTCTTATCTGATCCACGTTATTTTTATCTGATCAATTTGGTCCGTTAACAGAACTTCTTTTTGTATTATGGCAACTATATCTTACGCTGCGCACATGTCCTTTTCCACATGAAGTGCCACTTTCATCTCAGTCCGATGTTTAGTTTGCGACTGAGTTGAAAAGAGGTTGTGAATGTAGAACATACAAGAAGCTTCAGTACACAAACTAGAACACTCAGCTCTAAGTAGTACATGTCAGAACCCAATAAAGAAGAAGAACATGCCAGAACCCAGTGAAGAAGCCTGCGAATCAGTTCGTATAAAACAAAAACAATACAAGCACAAACAACAAAACAAAAACAAAGAAAGCAGCAGGCACAGCATAAGCAGCTGATAATTGATTTTCTTATATAAGCACATGCATTTTTCTGCTTTTACTATATTTTACAATTTTGTGACTTTAATATAAAAGTGATAAAATCAAAAATAAGATATTTATTCAGCACAGGATATATCTGATATTTTAGTATATTTATTATATTTGAACGATGAGTAGTAAATGCTGTAGGTATATCCTAATATATTAGTCAAACAGTTGCATGACCTTGAACAAATCTGTTAAAACGATCCCATACAAACCACGCTGTAAGACGTAGTTTTACGTCAAAAAATCGCACAAAGAAGAGTATGCAATACAAATAAAACTCGGATAAAACAATCCATTTAAATAAAGTCTCTTTAACACGGTCCCTTTCAATGAAATGACATCAAAACAAATCTACGAACATGAACCCTTTGCAAGTTCATTGTAGATGGGATCTGATCTTTGAATACCATGTTAACCTTTTTTTTTTTAAGTAATGTTCAATATTTTATTTTAATGTGCGATTTTCTCCTGCTGCTGAACTGGCTTTTCTTGACTGCTGTTAGGCATACGTTCAGTCTGCATCAGCTGAGTCTTACCAGGCTTTCAGTGCAGCCAACAAATTTTAGCTGAATGCACATTCATGTGATTTAATAGCTTACAAAGTGTATGATTTTATTTTAAATTCAACTCTAGCACAAAATTAAAATGTGTTTGCTAGGTTTTTTTTTCTATACATTATTTTCCTTGCTGAAAACTGGTAACTCAATTGCCTGCAGGTCCTTACGTTGCAACGACTTCCGCTTCCTGCAGCTGTTGTCAAATTAATGGCGTCTACATTATTCGCATCGCATAATGGCTGCCTTCATTTGCATGCAATTGGCAACACCATGCCGGCTGCAGCGGTTGCCAGTGCTGCCACAGTGCTACTCAAAGGTAGCAAGCAACGCCCATAAAAATTTGTACAAGAGCAAAAATAGCTGAATGTTTAAAAATTATTTGATTTTATAGCTGCAGGTAAGTCGAGTTACTTTTAAGCATAGAACACGCCCAATCAGGTTGCAGCCTTTTACTGGCGTATGGCTAAAATAGCAGTTGCCTGCGGCATAGTTATAATATTTATGTCTAAATTTAGAAATTTTCTAAAAGCTTTCTCTACTTTTTTTCTGCCGCTTTATAAATGCTGACAGTTGTTATTTTTTGCTCTTTTGTAATATATTTTCTTGAATACTTCTGCTTTATAGCAAAACTCCAAAATTATGAAATTATAAAGCAAGTTTTTAAGAAATTTTGGCAATTATATTTTATAAATGCGTGTATGTGGGTGTGTGAAAGAGTTTCAAGAATTTCTTTATATATTTCAAACAACCAAAAAAAAGTACGCTTGCAACTATTGCAAAACTAATAAAATAAAGTGGTTCCACTTCAAAAATAAAAAACTTTTTTTTGTACCAGCTGCGTCCTTGCTCAAATCCATTCATTCATTCATTCATTCATTCATTCATACCCATCATCTCTGCTCTAGCATAGCCAAACTCCTTCACAGTGACATAGTTTGTCTTTTCTTGCTATGTGACTGCTTAACCTAACCTATGGTAGCTAGCTGCTGCACAGTTCGAACTCAACCTCAACATAACCTCACTGACCTGACCTAGCCTAACCTAGGCAAGGAAAGAGCTTTACATGTCTGTGTGTCAGTTCGTTGGTCTTCTTTGAATATTTATGCACATCTTGTCGCATCAAGTTTTAAGTGGAAATGTTTTAAAGTTTTGAAATAATTTTCATCTGCCATTTGAATGACGAAAGTAATAATGATGCTGCTTATGTTGGTGCTCAGGATTTGAACAATTTTAATCCGATTTCATATAAATTGCTTTCATCCAACTGTGCAACGTTGAAGCTGTTCGAGTTTAAGTTTGTATTAAACCTGATTATTAGGTTGGACTTCGTACCTGATCTGCTGGTTTTTACCAACTTTACAAACTGAAAATTGTAGCCTTTCTGGATGGAAACGAACGTGGTTACGTAAATGAATTATAGTTTGTTGGTAAGCTTCATAAGCTTTATCGGTCCATTAAATTTTTTCATTAATGCAGAGCGAATGCATAGATTATACTTTGTTGCTGTATACTTTTATGTCAGTTAGGAGAAGTTTGCGTATAACTTTTTGGAAGCAATGAATTGGCTTAATTATATTTTTCACAATTTTGACAAATACTAAAAACGTTACCAGTTAAGCTTACCTAGTTTTTGAAGAAATCAACAGAGTCATCAACAAATTACAAAAATTATAATTTTAATGCCATAGCAATGAACATGATGGAAAAACAGTATTAAAGTCAGAATATTAAAATACACTGAAAGAAAAAGTATACATTTAAAGAGATTAAAATAAGGTATATTACACCGAGCAACAATTATTGAATTTCTGTTTAACAACTGACAAAATCAAGTTGTAATCAAAACTAAAGTATGTTAAGACTAAATACTTAAATTTTTTTCTAGAACGCCAGAAGGAGAACATAGACTACATCACGTAAAATGTTTTTCTACAAAAAAGTTGATTCCCTCTAGAAATATCCCCCATTCACTGGTGAAACCTTCCACCTAGCAATGCAATTGAAATCTACACCAATGGATCACAATTGGAAGGCAAAGTGGGGGAAGGAGTCTACACTGAATCACTAAACATCAAACTCGCAACTACATGTTCCCTGACCACGGTAGTGTCTTCCAAGCGGAAGTTACTGCTATACATAAAGCTGTTACTTGGTTTCATATGAATGAAAGATCAGCTAAAGATATTCGCATTTTATGTGATAGTCAAGTCATTTTGATAGCCCTGGAATCTGTTTAAATAACAAAAAAACTCCCAAGCTGCCGCAGATCTCTAAATGAGATGGCAGAGCAGCTTAAAATCTTCCTATGCTAGATCCCTGGACATAGAGACTTTCCAAGAAACTGCAAGGCAGATGACTGGAACTCGAACTGGACTCGAACTGGAACTAGCAATGACTTATCGAGAGAAATGGAAATAATTGATCTACCTCTTACCACATGTGAAGTACTCACAAATAAGCTATCCCTTAAAAGAACCAACATAAGATGATCTACGGAAAAGCACATGCAACACGGCGCGTCAGTTTTGGCCAACTCTGAACTTGAAACGCTCGAAAGAACTTATTTCCTTCAGAAGGGATGAAATAAATATTGCTATCGGTATCCTAACAGAATAAGACTCAATCGACTAGATTCTTCCTCCCTCAGAAGGGATCAAATAAATATTGCTTTCGGTGTTCAACATGATAAGACTCACTCTATTAGATTCTTCCTGTAATCTGGATAATGATGAAATGACTTCATGCTCATTACGGCCCACAACATCTATATCATCAGCAAACGCCAGCAGCATAATAGTTTTATAGAATGCCGTTCCACTGCGTCTCAGATCAGCAGCTTGAATGGCCTTCGTCATCATAAAATTGAAAAAGTCACACGATAAGGAGTTTGAAACATTGTTTGATATCGAATGGAAGCTGTCCTGGTTTTGCTCAGTGTCATGCTGCAGAGACGAATTAGTTTTGCAGGAATCAGTTGGTGGACGATGGTACAGTCTTTCACATAATAAGCTCGACAGTTTCATACATTTTTTATTACGAAGACTTATCCCACGGTAGTTTGCGCAAATAGTGGGATCAACTTTTTTGAGGATTATACGGAGCACATTGGAGTTCCAATCTTCTAGAATGCATCCTCCGCTCATACGTTTTTGTTATTGTTAGACCGAGCTATAGCTGTTAAGACACTATTATATTCGGGCAACGGAACTTAAACAGTGTCATCCATAATTAGGATTATGGTGTCCGGGATATCATCTCTATTGGCGGTAGTCAATGTCACCTTTAAGAAAACTAGACTGTTCCCACCACAATATTATTGTTCTCTGGATATCTGTCGCTATATCATCAAACAATTTGCAAGGCGTCTTATCTTTTTGAAAAATTATCGAAACTCAACCCTTGTCGCCGTGCATCCGTGCAATTTTCTCGCACTCACGATTTTTAGCCTCTTGTTTTTAACTCCTAAAAGGCTTCCCTCTTACCTCTACTTCTCTCGGTATCGCTTCAGAACAGCACGTATTAAAACTGATTGGTTTTTTAGGCAGCTTAAAGTGGCTCAGGATAGGTTTTCATTAGCTTTTATTAGTTTTAGCATAAAAATTTTGCATTTTCTTAATCTGTTTTTATTTAACAGAAAGTCATATGTGAATAAGTAATACATTTTAACAATAAATCTTTATATATAAAATTCTTCTGAACCGATTTGAATAACATTTTGTGAGTTCATGCGGCTGGGTTTGTAAATGGTTTAGATCTAAAGTTTGGTTGCGCTGGTAGGTGACGCTGTTGTTGTTGTGGGAGTGTTTAAAGAGGTATTTGGGATTATTACTCGGAAACGAATTGAGAAATTATCATGATTCTTTCACTAAACCATTACTTTTTACACATTCGAAATTACAAAAATACAAAATTAATAAAAATAAACAAACAAACCGTGATGACTGTGGCATGTAGGTTAAGTGTGTGGCTTAGCATGCTCGGAGCCCGGGTTCGATCCCCAGCCGCGGTGAAAAGTTTTTTTCAATAAAAAATTTTTCTGATCGGTCATCACCTCTCTGCAGACAATGGCAAACCTCAGAGAGTAAATAATGCCATGTAAAGCTTCTTGAGAACATGAGCCATTCGGAGTCGGCATAAAACATGTAGGTTCAGTTCTCGGTCAATTGTGTGCAAACATTTATTAGCACACACAACACAATTGATCATAAGAAGCTCGGTCAAAGTCCTTTCAAGGGCTGAAATGGCCAATTTGTTTTTTTGTTTTTTTAAACAAACAAAAAATTTGAATTTTTATGATAGTAAGGCTTAATTTTTCGAGCGGATAAACCGTTTTTAAATTTCAACGGTAGAAACTTTGAACAAACCCTATATTTATGTATATCATATGAAAGAAAATTAAAAAAGCAATTTTTCGTTTTATATATTTTTTGAACAACAATGATTTTTATCAAAGTTTTTGCAAATAAAGAAATTCGTTACGGTTTTTTTTTTTTTGAAAAATTATAAAAATTAGAAGGAGAAAGAAAAGGACAAAATTGGAAAAATTTTTGGATGGACAATTAATCAAAATTTTAAACAAAAAACAATTGAATGGAATTCTTTGTAACATGAACGAGTTATTTTCTTTCAAAGTCAGCACTTTAATTTTTGATTGATTTTTTTTCTATTTAAACAGAAAATAAAACAAGTACTAAAAACTTTTTGTGTATTTCAGGTAAGAAAGTTTTATTTAAAATTTGTCTAATAAAGTACATCTAAACCAAGAATGTTACTTACCACAAGGGTATACAACTAGCAAATTGCAATAACATAACTTTGAAAATTCGTGCATGGTAAATTATTTACCTTAAATATTTAAGGTGTTGGATGAATCTTAATTGGATGAGGACATTAGTATGTCTGGCGATGCCAAAAAATGTCAAAAATTTGGGTATAAATGGTTAAATCTTATATATTAATACGTGAACATAAAAGTTTGTCGTACGCTTTTTTGGTATTAATTAAAACTCAAAATAAATGAAACTTATATCATTCAAAAGGTAATGTTGCCCAGATGTGCAGAATGTATAAATAAATGATCTATCTGATAGATGGGGTTTCCAACCTTCTAAAAGAGAAATTAAATTTTAGAGAAAAAATCTGCTCTTTGATTGATATGAAATTTGGTTATAGGAGAGTTCTTAAGTTGCCCGAATTTGAGTTTTTTTTTTAAAGTAACAATTTCTTAAAAAATTGTAGTTTTATGCATTCATCAATTGTTAAATCTGTAAAAAAATGTGTTTTGAATTCAAAAATTTGACTTTACATGTGAATATTTGGTCGGATTTTAACGGTTTTTAAATTTTTTTCATTTTTTCTAAAAGTTTGATAAATTTTCTTTTAAATGTGCTAAGAATTACAGCAAAATTCTAACCAAAAGTATTTTTAATGAATTTTCTTAATATTTTCGTTAGTTATTTAGCGTGTGTTTCAACCAAATGCCAAGAGAGAGAAAAAAACTGTCTCAAATTGAATGTTCTAAATTGGGAAGCCAATATCTCCGCCATCTGTGAATAAATTTTATTTATTTCTTTTTTATATTTAAGTTTTATCAGTTAACTTAAAAAAACTTTTGAAAATAATACCGTTTTTTGTTTGTTTATATTTAAATTATTCATTTTAAAAAACGACCATAAAATTTGATTTATTCTAAAAATATGGGGTAAAAATGATTTTTGTTGTAAAAAAACCAAAAACTCAAAATTGCATTTTTTATTTTCTTCCAAAGTCTATACCGAATTTACGGTGAATTTATTTCGTCTTGACACTAAATAAATAAACTGTCCGTGCCATCAAAAAATTAAGGCTACCCCCTATGATTTCTTTTAAAAAATTAAATTTTTTTAAAATGTTTTTCTGTTTTTGAAAGAAATAATTAAATAAATAAATAATTTTTCTGAAGAAAATAGCTTAATATCTCCAATCAATGAAAAGTTATAGCCTCGAACTTATTTTGATCATCTCGCATATATATACATAAATAGGCAATCAATAAATTGGTCGAATTTCTACCCCAGGCGATACTTGTATATATAAAAACGTGGCGGTTGAGGCACAAACTCTGTGTGACTTTGACTCCGAAGGGCCTTGGGTCCCCCTGCGAAAGATTCATATTTGATCTCGAGAGATGAAACTTCGCATAGAAACATTTTATATCAAAACTAAGGTGAGCACAAAAAATGGGCGTCATTTGCCCACCAAAACGCCCACCTCCCATATAACCCACTATGGTAAAATATCTATAAAGAGCTTTATATATGAGCTACAAAGATAAAACTTGGTATGTGAGATTATTGTATCAAAAGTAAGATGTGTTGACAAAATGAGCGTTATCCGCTTATGAACAGGCCCACCTCCCATACAACCCACAATATTAAAAACACTATTAGAAGGTTCATATTTGAGAGATGATACTTCGTGTGGGCACATTTTATATCAAAACTGAGGTGCGCACAAAAAATGGGCGTCATCTGCGCACCAACACGCCCACCTACCATACAAATCATATTAGTTAAACCTGTATTAATTCTATAGGAAAAAATAATGCATGGATTTTGATAGGAACTACATCTATTTGTTTTAGTATTTTAATATGTATTTAAATTTTATAGGAGGTTTTGGGTATAGCCGTACAACGGCTGTACAACAGGCGCTCTCAGGACAATTTGACTGTACATATGCTCAACATTGACCGTGGCTGCAGAAAAAGGTAATTTTAACGCGGCCGCTATGGCTGCTGTAAGGGATCTGTACGGTCAAAATGTCCTGCAAGGGCCTGTTGTACAGCCGTTGTACGGTTTTAAGCTTGCTGAGTTTCTTGTTTGCCAGTTGTACGAACGTTGTACAGCTTTGGCTAAAAAATTTTCATTTTTACTCGGGTTGGCAATAACGAGGCAAATGTGGCCATATATTGGCAATAAAATGGCGAAAATCGGTTAAGATATAACGAAATGGCAATACTTTGTATGATAGCAATCCTATACATGGGAATCGGTGTTTGACGACCAAAAAAAAAAACAGTTAAAATTGCCGCCATTCAGCTAATTCTGAAACGATTTTGATATTTTTGAGTTCAATAAAAAGGTACATTTACTCGCAATGAGTTTGTGAAAAAATTGATTGAAAACAATAATGTTATTCATGCAAGATTATGACGCTTCATTTTGTATAAAATCAAATTTCTTATTATACAGCCTTATTAAACGTGAAATTCTATAGAAAAGAAGTGCAATTTAGTTTGTATTTTCGACAAGGCAAATGGTTGTAAAAATTCAATGAAAATCGGCACAAAAAATTTGAACACTTCGGCTTTAAAAATTGTAACAAAAAAATTGTGACGCCATTGAGAAGTCTGACAAGTTGCAATATACTCTCAACATGTTCGTCTTTAAGAATTTAGTTAAGGTTTGTCTGTGCTTTTTTTTTTTGTCGATTTCGTCACACAGTGTAATTTTTGTATTCTTAAAAATTCGTTATGTCTTAAATGTTTATGTTTCGCTCATTTCATTTCACTTACCATCTCCGATTTGGCTCAAATTTTTTTTTTGGAAAGAAACGCATTAATTGAGTTTGGTAGGTTTGCCTTGTAATAGTTTTACCCAGATTTTAGCAGCCCTATTCAACGTTCCACCATATACAGAGCATGACCTTGTCACTGTAAATATTGGACTTTAGCGTCAAGCGACGCATGGCCTGGAGGCCCGTATGATTTTTTTGCAATTGCAGTTATTGAAATGAACCCATTTCATGACCAGTCACAAAACGATCCAAAAATCCCATTCTTTTTTTGCCGTTGGAGCGGCTGTTCACAAGTGAAAAGACAACGTTCAACGTCTCTCGGCTTCAGTAGATATACTTTGAACCTCGGCACCCAATACTTGACCTTTGGATCATTCCCTTGGCTTTTAAGCAAACAGATACGTCTTCTGGAGTCACTCTCAACTCTTTTGTCAGTTCTTCTTGCGTTTGACACGAGTCTTCATTTAATATAGCCACCTATTCGGCATTCCCTAGTTTTTCTGCTCGCCCTACGCACGCTTTGTCATCGGTATTTTTATCATCGCTTCTAAAACTTCTATAGCGAAACTCATGTGTGGAAATCGATGAAACCCCGTAAACTTGTAGCATTCGATGGCCTTCAGCTGCATTTTTCTTCAAATAAAAGCATAAAATTGAACTTCCCCCGAATTGCGTTTTGCTGGCACAAAAGTTGACATATTCGGAGCACACAAAAACTATAGGGATATTCACACTGCCTTGGGTAGTGGGTAGATTGGCAAATGCCATACGTTTTGTTTTTGTAAAAGTGCCATTAGACCCAAGTACCCATCTACCTATCTACTCTAGCTGACTCCCTGACTTGTTTGGGTAGATTGATTTATTCTCAAATTGAGTACTTTGTAAAACTACTCCTATATAAAAAACCTTTTTTACAACCGTACAATGGCCTAAATTTTCATAAAATGACATGAATAATATGGTGACAACTCTTTTCTAGTTTTCACTCATCTCTCATCAGCTGTTATTCTATAAAGTACTCAATAGCATTTAAGGGTGCTCGCAGTAATCAAAGTACTCAATCTACCCGTACTACCAACTACCCAAGTTAGTGTGAATACCATTTATGTTGTTTGGATTTTAGCGAAACGAGACACACTGAAAAAGAAAGCCTAATGATGAGGTTTCAAAATGAAGTTGGTTTAAATATTGGCCAATTCGATTCAACACTTTGTTTACCATCTCAATGAAATCCTGTAAATTTTTTTGTATACCTGATATTTTAAAACTTTTACTTAGAACCGAATTTAAAGATACCTTCAAAATCGTCAAAATTGATTCAAGCTTGAAAGTAATGTTAACATTACGAAAATATCTTTGCCTATTCATTACATATGTAGGTTCTCTATTAAAGAAAAATACTAAAACAAATTTATAAAAAGTTTTAAAACACCGATGCATGTATAAGTTTTGCTTACCTTGCCTAAAAGAAATTAAAATATCAAAAAATCTGTGAATTGTTTTGAATATCGCTGTGTTATTAAGATATTGCTGAGCAGAGTTAATCTGACTAAGCAAAAAAAAACAAAAACATAATTGCTGCAACATAGATAGATAGTATTCACACTTCTCTAAACACCATTTCTGCCACTTTCTGTTGGTAAATCCATTAGAAGCTGAAACATCTTTATAATGCTAAAAAGCCAATAGAACGACGATGATGAAGGAAAAAAAGGAAAAGACTTCCCATTTACAGATGATTTATGATTTTAAGCTATTATTTAAAAGATTGATTGTGTTGAGATATTCGTATTTTAAGCTTACAACAACTTTGAACCACAACGAAGCGTCGACAATGTTTTGCAGTTTGATCTTGGTAGAGGGGAAAAATAACAACAAAATATATGAGCCATAATAAAAACTTTTTACATGTGCGGCAAAAAGTTTTAAATCTTAAACGAAATTCTGACTTATTGTTAGTAGCAAAGTAGAAGAAATCAGTGCATTGCGCTGACATAAGGATAAAAGGAAATGTGCATGAAACACGTACGACACATACACTACTCCGGCACCAACGTACACAACAAATAAACACACAACGGATGCCTTCAGGCAGCAGCAGCAGCAGCTGATGCCACTTGAGAATAAATTCAAAAAGTCAACGTTTATAGCGCGCTATCGACTGAGCTGGCATGAAGCAGGTGTGCCAATGTGTGCACATGTGCAGCTGCTAGGTACAGTTAAGTGTATTTAGTGTGTACGCTTGATAGTCACTTTTGCCAACTTGTACTTGTCATTGAATACAGTTATCGAAGCAGATTTCAACAAGCAGCAGTTAAGTTAAGAATCGATGACTTATTTCAAGTAAAGCCTCAAAGTAACAAGCACGAAATAGTTCTAAACTTTAAGCTCAATTGAAACTCAATAAATACTGGTTAGAATTTAGGTCACTTAGAAATGTGTTTTAAGCTGCTCAAAGCATGCTTTGGTATTTCAGCCTAACTTGGCAGAAATCATCAAATCTCAAGGTGATAAGCAACAACTTATATCAAGTGGAAATAATTTGAAATTTGCCTCAAAATTCCAACAATTACTGCACAAATACAATAACATCCACACCTGGCTGTTTAGATGTGAGCCTAAAATCTATAGAATATCGCTTGCATATCGCTACTCCGAAAAAGCTAGTCAATTAATCTGTATAGAATAATTTAATTAAACAGTTCGATGGCTGAGCACGATTATTTTCTGCATGTTTTGTTGTAAATTTAATTAAAATTAATAATAATCGATGCATATGACAAAACGTACAAATTGGAGCGTGATATCGGATTGTTGATGAATATTTAATTGTATGCAATAATAATAATAGATTAATTTGAGCAATTATTAATAGCAAATGTGTTGCCATGATACGAAGCGTTAAGTAGAAGCTCCAAAGCATGCTCTCAAAATAATGTCATTCAACTAAACACAGAGCAGAGCAGATGCACAAAACAAATCCTGCATAAAGCCCTATCAGGGGCAAAAACAACACAAACAAAAACACCGTTACAATGTAATGATCTAAAATAATAATAAATCCTCAAGTGTCGCGACATATTTTAAATTTATGAGCTGTCATGTCAACAGGATGTGAAATTTTTTTTAAATCCTTTGTGCAGTGCTATGTTTTTTTTTTTGAGTTTGCTTTTAACAAATTTTTTATGTTGATGCTGAACTGTTGCCAAATAAATTAGAACATCAAAAGTAGACGTAAATGGGAGACAAAAATAAAAAAACAACAATAAAATAATATATAGAAATTATGAGAAGCTCACCTCTGAAGTGCATGCATGTTTGCAAACATTTTTTTTTAGAAAAAACTAACATAACAGACACATACAACAACAAAGGATATCATAGTAACTGAATGTTATGGTGAAGGACTGTGAAAAATATACTCATGGAAAAATGTATGTAAAGTTTATTGCAACACTTGTATTGTATTGGAATATGAATTGAAATGCTATAAAGAGAATTGTCTGACTGATTTTCCGTACCGAAAAACTGAGCTTAGTTTTCCTTTAAGCTCTTCTGTATACAGGGGCGCAACAAGGAATTTTTTTTTGGGGGGGTTTTATCAAATGTAGAACTTATATATAAAAACAATTTTACGTAATTACATCGGCGGAGTTGTAGCGGTAAGTGCGTTTAATTTTTGCACTAATGGCCAGCACCATATTTATTTTTTTTTTTTTTTTTAACTATAACGGTCACTGTCAGGACATTCTATCCGTACAGAAGCAGTGGTAGCGGTCGTTTTAAAATAAACTGGCTTCAACGTTGTTTAGGATCTGTTCGGCCAAAATATTTTGCAAGCACCAGTTGTAGGCCGTTTAATTGATTTTTTTTCTTATTTGGAAGTTGTACGAAGGTTATAAGGCTTGAGATAAAATATTTTCATTTTTAGTCGGGTCCCAATAAAGTCAGCAAAAATTCAATATATTTCTCCCCACAAATTTAGAAAAAAATACCTACCTTTCTCCGATAAAAATTTCTCTATTTTCGATAATTCAATTAGAATAAATTTTCAAATAAATATTTCTTCACTTGTTGGAAATGGAAGTATTTCAATGTCTCTAATAATGTTAAGTATTTTTCTCGCACAAAAAATTCTCATTAATAGAGAAAAATTTAAGGAAAATGAAAAATTTTGACTAAATTTTGATAAAAAATTCATTGTGCGAAGTATTTTCTTCAATAAAATGTAATCTTTTTTCAAAAATAAAAAAGTCTTATTCTCTAAAAACGATATATTTTTATATATTTCCCTTTTTCATGGAAGCTTTTTATCATTTTTAGGGATTTTTTAGTACCACATTTAGAGAAAAGCATTCTCTGGAGCAAACTCTATAACATATTTGAGTGCAGTGAAAATTTTTCATCCATACATCATTTCGTTGTAAAAACACCCAATTGGCTGACACTAGCTTTAAAATTTGTCCTTTAGTGAGCACTAATTTTGCTCAGTTCCGAAAGTAAAAACCGCTAAATTTCTGACACCTTGGGATGAAAAACAAAGAGTCTGAATTTGAAAAAATCGTTTGGTATTACTTGTCCAATGCGCAAATGCTGACGAAATCGAAATAATATATTTTAACTATAGGTTTTTCCTACACTTTTCCAAAATCGGTTAATATTTGCGCAATTTTGAGGGATTTTCATGAAACTGATTTTGAAAATCCAATGGAAGATTATGAATAAGGCATATAACTTTATTATGTCACTGGATGGGCGAACAGAAGAAAAATTAAACCAACATATTTTACCTAATAAGCCATAATTCCTTAATATCGGATAATATTTAAATATTAAGAGAAATTTTATGAAACGGATTTTGGAAACAACAATGGAAAATTAGAAATTGTACATTTTTTTTCTCCACTTTCGGAAGTCAATCGGAATTATTTTTATAATGAATCACATGACTTCACTCTAAACTTAATTCTGTATAGTTTATGTTATCCATGTTAAAAAAATGACTTTAAAAAAGGACGAGAAATAACAATTTAACGGGAAATTTCTTTGATTTATTCAGTGGCGAGTGATTCAACCGATTTACCTCAAATTTAGGCTTTTTTACTTTGTCTAACTTTTGAATTAATTTGTTTCCAAATATTTCAAGTTTCCTCCATGCTAGAAGTTGAAAAGATAACTCAAAGCGAAGTATTGCCAACAACCCTTCAAGTGGTCAGAATTTTTTTAATAATACATTTTTTTCTTCAGAATGCATACCCAAGATAAGCAAAAAACTAAAGATTTTCATGGTACACTAAAAAAATTTTGGAAATTATTTGTGTTTACAAACTCTATTGAGACCCCAAAAAATCCATGTTTTGTCATTTTCGAAAAGAGGTTGTTTTAAAGACGTGTACAATATATATTTTTCATGATATTCACATGAATTTAAATTTATTGGAACATTATTGAGCTCTTCTTTCCATTGATATATCGTATGGTGCGGTTTAACCAAAATTAAGTGCCATAATTATATAAAATGTGAGAAATCGATATTCAAATTACTGTTTGATTTTGTCAAATTTTGGTGGGTATATATTTATTAGTACATATGAGTTTAGGTACGCAAATCGATTTCTTTTAACCAGTTTTTAGTTAAATGTGCGCCAGATAGCGCTCCAGTATAAAATTCATGATTTTCAAATATTTATTTTTTTTTACACTTATAAAAAACGCATTTTTCATAGTACTCAGTTTTGATTAAACAACACCATACGAACAACACCATTGAATTTCAAGAAAAATAAATTTTTTACAGGTGTTTAAAAAAATGTTTTCTAGTTTTTGAGAGTACTTCTTACTTTTGAGTCAGTGTACGGCTCACTTTTTTTTCTCCATACAAAACCAATCCGGCTTAATGTGCAGTCTAGAGGAATAAAATATGACTAATTTAGCAAATTATGCATCAACCAGAATCGATTTGAAATATACATTTGGGGTTTTCACTCATTTCATAAAACGTGATTGCTTTTCATGTGACTCACTTTGATTGAATACTATTTTGCTTGGTACTACAATAATTTTTGGGGGGGGTTTAAACCCCGAAACCCCCCCTTTGGTTGCGCTTGTGTCTGTGTATGTAACATAGCACAACTAAGAATCAACTTGTCTCTTAGTTTCTTCAGCTTTTTCTTACATGTATTTTTTTTTGCTAACAAGACCTAAAAATCTTAAGCTCATAAAAATTTCACTCTTTAATATCACTTCCTACATATAGTAGTATATTAACCTTCCTTCATAGTATATAAACATGCACGGTTAAAAATTTTGAACTACTTTTTAGTTCAAACTTTGCTTTGAAGGAGTTTTAAATCCAAAAAGTACTATTTTTTATTCCATATTTTAGTTTAATTTGTTTTTAATCCGAAAAAGTTTAAGTTTAAAGACTATTTTTGAACTACAAATTTACATTAAGTAAGTATTTTCAGGAAAAAGTATTTATGTTACCTAAGATTGAAAACTACTACTACTACGAAATTTATGTAAATGAAATTTATCTACATGTAAACCGGTAATTTCAAATCTATGCATAAGCTTCAGACTTTTTTAAAATATTAAAATGATTTTCTTTTTTTTTCGATTCTTTTTGCCTTGGCTTAATCACATTCGTTTTTTAAATTATCTCATAAAAGTATTTTAAGAAATTAGATAAAAAAATACATTTTATAAAACAAGAGCTTTTTTTCAAACAACTTTTTTTTTTCATCGATTTGCATTTATTATGCTAAATTGTCACGCAAAAACCTTTCCTTTTTATCATACTTTTTGGTTTTTTTCAGACTTGGCAATCCTAAAATGGATTGCCTGTCATTGGACAACTTTTATTTTTAACTTGACTTTGACACCACATTATATGTTTAGACAAGTTTTGAAAATTAAAAAAAAAAAATTTTGTATCAGCAGAATATCGTATTATTATAATTATAACATAAGGCTTAAATTTATACAAGTAACTTGTATAGCCTTTATAAATGCAAATAAAAAAACAGAAACAAAAAATTTTATGTTTGCAAATTTTCAAGGTAACTTCTATAGAATTCAATTTTAATGATTCGAAAATTATTACTAATATTGTTGAATGTCTTTTATATTAAATACCAATTAACAAGCACTATAAAACATTTAGAAAAAGAAAACATTTACTTTAATTTGTTTGCTTAATCATAAGACGCCGCACATAGGGAACTTTGTACGAAAAAAAGGATAATAAGTAAACAAGTAAAGAAACTCTAAAGTCGGTCTAGCCCGACTATGGAATACCCTAAACCTCCTTTCCTATTAAAATATATATTGATATACTTAAACAAATATAAATAACTTCCTCTGTTTTCAGAGTCTACGTTTTCCTTCACAGTTTTTAACAGTTTTCACTAATGTGGGTTGAATGGGAGTAAGGCGTGTTCGTGGGCGGGTAGCGCCCATTTTTTGTGCACACCTGTGTTGTGATATAAACTTCTCCCTTACCAAGATTTATCTCTGTAACTTATATATAAACCTTTTTATGGTATTTTCAATATTGTGGGTTGTATGGGAGGGGCGTGTTTGTTGGCGGATCACGCTAATTTTTTGTGCTTATCTTAGGTTTTGAACAAAATTCATACATATTCAATTTCATTTCTGTAGCTTTAATAAAACTTCTATACAGTGATTTACATTTTTTGGTTGTATGGGAGGTAGGCGTGTTCGTGGGCGGATTCCAAAATGATTCAATAGTGCAGATCATGCAATTATCTCAACTCATTTTTAATATCCTGTGTTTACGGACAACACACAGACAGACGGACGGACAGACGGACATGGCTAAATCGACTCACGAGGTGACTCTGATCAAGAATATATATACTTTTCTATACCGGGCTCGCTTATTTCTAGGTGTGACCAACGTTTGCACAAAGTTAATACACCCTGACCTTTCAGGTTTAGGGTATAACAAGTAAAGAAAGTTTTAAGTTGGTCTAACCCAACTATGAAATACCCTAAACCTTATTTTTAAAAATACAATAATAGTATTGAAAATAGGCGTGTCCGTGGGCGGACGAAGCCCATATTTCATATGCATTTAAATTTTGATGGAAAATTTGTACATACCAAGTTTTATTCATGTATCTCGCATCTTAATCCCTTTATGGTATTCTAACTATTGTGGGTTGTATTGAAGGTGGGCGTGTTCGTGGACAGATTACGCCCACTTTTGAGCACACCGTAGTTTTCGTACAAAATACATAGGTACATACCAAATTGTATCTCTTTCGGACAAACATAAGCTTATTTATGGATTTTTACAGTTTTAGGTTGCATGGGAGGTAGGCGTGGCCGCGGTCAGATGACGTCCATGTTTCAAAAACATCTTCGTTTTGTTATAAAAAAACCTTCCTACCAAATTTTATTTCCTTAGGTTAATCATAAGCTTATTTATTGAGTTTTCCTTTATTGGGTTGTATGGGAGGTGGGCGTATCCGAGGGTGGATGACAACCACTTTTCGAAGACATCTTTGTTTTGATATAAAATACATACTGAGCGAATTTTAAACGTGTAGGTAAACCAGAAGCTTTTTTTATTGAGTTTTCAGTTTTTGGGTTATATGGGAGGTGGGCATGTCCGTGGGCAGATGACACCCATTTTTTAAGAACATCTTTGTTTTGATGTACAGCAAACTTTATTGTTGTAGGTTAATTATGAGCTTTTTTTATGCAGTATTTCATTTTGCGTTGTATGGAAGGAGGGCGTGTTCGTGGGCGAAATCCAAAAATATACAATAGTGCAGATCTTTGGGTTCATGTGACCATGTGAACGGAGTTTCATCCAATTATCTCAACTCCTTCTTCTTATTCTGTGTTTACGGACAACACACAGACGGACGGACGGACGGACATGGATAGCTCGACTCACGAGGTGATCCTGATTAAAAATATTTATACTTTTCTATACCGGACTCACTTCGTTCTATGCGTTACAAATATTTGCACAAAGTTAATATTCCCTGACCTTTCAGGTTAAGGGCATAAAAACTAAAAAATCCAAAAGAGCCTCTCAATATTGTTACGTTTCAAGCTTGATAACACAGTGGAACAAATTTTGAAAAAAGTCAAAATTCTTATACACCTCTATATAGAGGTGAAATTACTACCCCATGAGAACAAAACTCTAGCGGGGTTTTGCAAACTTATGGGCGGAACATATATTTTTTTGATATATTTGATTCGGGTGAACAGTGGATTTCTCTGCAATCCAACGCTTCATTTTTGGGTCTCCAACTTTTCCAGTATTGAGGTCAAGAGGTAAAATGGTAATTTTCTAAACAATTCTTACCACCGCTCTCAAAATGTTTTCACGAAATGACAATTTAAGTTGTACGTACAAAGTCACACGGGGCATATCTGGCAAAAATGGTGCTTGTTGAACAATATTGACGTTGTTTTTGATCAAAAATTCACGTACAAGTCGTGATGTGTGAACTGGTTCATTGTCGTTTTGCAAAAACTATGATTTTTTTTTAACATGCAATAACAATAGAGTTCAACTTTTTCGCATTTTCTTAGCATTAGCCTATTTAAAGCCACAACCCATATCATCAAAAATATAATGATGTGGATACGAGTGGCTCAAAACCACCAAAAGTTTAGGTTGGGCTCAGGGACAACACAGGACGTAACTACTAACCATGCACACATAAATCTGATTACAGAATAGCTTTTAGTCTACTTTTGAGTTGACATTTTGACAAGTTAACATCAAGAACGCTATACAGTAAAAAGTTTGAGGGTAAATTTTATCTTTTTTTATAGCATTTCTGCAGTATAAACTTGTTTTATTCTAAATTTATTATAAGCTTTATCGCACTCTATAGTATAAAACTTACATTTCTATTCAAACAGCTATTTTACTCCAAAATAGTTTAATTTTTATACCATAAATTTATAAACATCATATATATATTCCAGTTATGCACACGAGAACCTCACGGAGCCACTCGTCTTTCAAGTTCAAGTCGAGTTTGCAAAGCTACCGAACTTCAGCGATGCTAGCAGACAATCAGTTGGCGTTTGTTCCTCAGTCAGTAATCATGTTATGCGCAAATAGTTCCGTTGGACATTTTTTGTACACACTTATTAAGAAAAAAATATTGCGCTTGAAATGGAAGCTCTACCAACATGATCAAAAATGCAAATTTCTAAGCAAAATTTCTAAGAAAATATAAACAAAAATATATCATGAAATCTGTCAATTGAAATCTAGATATTATTCCTAATTTATGACTTTCAATGTAACACACATTAAATATGTATGTTTACATATGTGCCCTATATTTTTTATACAATATTGCTATAAAAATAACCAAATGTGGTTTTAAAAGATTTAATACTTTTTCTGATAAAAATGTATACCAACCTGGTGTAAAAACATTTAACATACTTTTCGGATAAAATCTATTCCAACTTTGTATAAATTTGAAATATAAGATTTTATGGTATAAACTTTATAACATATTTGGTATGAATTTATATTAACCAAATAGTATAAAATTTATCCTCATATTTTTTACTGTGTACAGTTAAAAGGAGCAGTTAACGTATAGTTCGTTCTACTAAAAGGAAAATAAATTAAAGTGTTAGCGTTTCTACTGCTTCTACGGTTAGAGTTTTCTTCCATAATTTAGGCCTCTCTCTCGCGCAAACGTTTTAAAATACTCAAATAATATTGAGCGTTGACCGATTGACCTTGTGGAATAAATTCCGAGTGCACGAATACCTTGAGAATCGAAAAAACAGCCAACATCACTGAAAAAGGGTGAGGAAAGTTAGCAACTGATGAACGACCCTCTTTAAAGAAGTTATGCCGCGCAAATGCTTGCGTACGTGATAGAGCAGACTTCCCATAACTTCTCTGCAATATTTTCAATACATGCGGACAAGAAAGTATTATTGAGGTTAACCATTGTCTGCAGAGAGGTGACGGCTGCATAGAAAAATGTATTTCTAATGAAAAAACTTTTACCCGAGATGAGACTTGAAACCGGTATTCGTTGATTCGGTCGCCACACACTTAGCTCGCACGACCACGACCTCCACTTTCACTTAAGCTTTCTTAAAAACATGCATGTTGTATGATTTCTCAAGATGAGTATTAATTTTGAAAGTTTTATCCAACTACATACTCTGATTTTGTATCTATCATTTTATATTGAGCATTTCCCATTTCCCAGTACCCATTCTTATGTATTGTACTTTTCCTTCCTTACCATATCTTGTCTTGGCTTAAAGCAGTATTCTAGTCTAGAGGTGTTTTTTATGGGTGTTTTTGTAAAATTCGATAAAAACCAAACTAAGAATATTTTTGCCTAGACATTTTTTTATAAAATATTTATTGATATTTTAAAAATACAAAAAAAATTTATAAAAAAAAAATTGACAGTTGAAACAAGAAAGGAAACTCTTAAGTCAGTCTAGCTCGACCATGCAATACTCTTTACCTCCTATAATATTCAAAAATATATAAAAATACTAAAACATTTAAAAATATCTTCTTACTTTTGTTCAAAATTTATAAATTCCTTTATAGGCCTTCATTTAATTCCTTATATAGAGAGCTATTTATGGGTTTAACTATTAAATTTAGCTGTTATGTCTTATATGGGAGCTGGGCGTGTTTGTGAGCAGATGGCACGTATCTTTTGTACACTTATTAGTTTTTATGTAACATACGAACATACCAAGTTTTATCCCTGTAGCTCAAGTATCACTTTATAGAGTTTCGCTTTTGAGGGTTGTGTGAGAGGTGGGCGTGTTCGTGAGCGGTTGACGACCTTCCTTATACACATCTTATTTTTGAAATAAAATACTCACATACCATGTTTTGTTTCTGTAGTTCATATATAAACCTCTTAAGATTTTTACTATAATGGGTTGTATGGAAGGTGGAGTTCACGCCCATTTTTTTTTTCATACCTTATTTTTAATATAAAGAACATACATGACAAATTTTACACCTGTAACTAAAATATAAGCCTCTTTATAAACTTTTCAATTTTGGGGATTCATGGGAGGTGGACTTCTTTGGGGTTTGTTCATGCCCATATTTTGTTGACTTCTTAATTTTAATGCAATATACTTATATATGGGCATTTCCACCAAAAAGTCAGCCGAGACGAAAAAATTAAAAGTTCTTGATAACAATGTTTGATGTCCTATTCACATAAGGAAACATTCAAATTTAAGTAATTTAAACACATTTTACATTTATTCATATCTCATTGCGAAATATTCGGATGCAAAGAGCGCAAATGTGAAATATTGCTTACTTTGATATATCTTTGGTATATCTTGTCTTTAAAACAGTTATTAAACAGAAACATAATGTATTGACTTTTGCTTGCTCAAATCTTTCTAAGAGTATAAAGAACGAAAAAACAAAATCATAAGTAACCACGCAATGAAATACAACGGTAAATTTTTGATTTGATTTTTCGTTTAGTTTGTTGTCACGTTCGACATGCAAAAAGAACATTTTTACTCAGTGCGTCGGAAGAACATGCAGTAAGCTGACAAAATAATTATCTTAAATTGAGTTTATTCATGCGACTTTAAAATAAAAGTGAACCGGTAAAACAATAAAAAATTTGTGTTGTTTTAACTTGTATAAAGTTGGTCACGAGCGACATGGTAAATGAGAAATTCAAGATTAATATTTTTTGGCTTACATAGATCAATTATTAATGTAAATACGCACTTAACAAATTTTTATTTTAAATGTAGATGAGCACAAACAACGATGAAAAAAACAAAAATAGGTTTTGGGTTCGCTGAATCCAAATCTGAACTCAGAATTTTCAGGTCACCTTAGGTTTTCGAGCTACAGAGGAGGCAAAACCCTAAGCTCCTACTGTTAATGAAATGAATATGACCGAACCCCATTACTTTTTCAAGAGGAATATTTTTTGCCTTGGAACCCATCCCCTCCGACCCCTCCGTATGGGGCTTCCATACAAATCTTGTGATTTTTGCATAAATTTTATATGCAAATTTTATTTAAAAAAAACAAATGTTATTAATATTATTTTATTTGAATACAAAAAATTAGCTTGAAATTAATTTTCTTTTTATTTTTAATGTTCTTATTATTATTTATTTTTGGTATTTCTTTAATGAAATGTTTAGAAATCTACATAATTATAAACAGGCAAACAGAAAATTTGTCGTATTTCGAATATTAATAAAATTAGTTTCTTGTTTAAATAAAAAAGTTCACATAAAAAATATATAAAAATCATAAAATTTCTATGGGAGCCCCCATATGGAGGGGTTAGAGGGGATGGGTTCCAAGGCAAAAAATGTTCCTCTTGAAAAAGTAATGGGGTTCGGTCATATTCATTTCATTAACAGTAGGAGCTTAGGGTTTTGCCTCCTCTGTAGCTCGAAAACCTAAAAAAAAAAAAAACAACTATGGTATTCGAAAAATGTGTCACGTGTGACATGTCACGTGTGACATGTCACGTGTGGCATGTCACGTGTGACCACGTCTTTTATTGAATAAAAAATATAAATCCCTTATGTCTACAATGCTAGCCATTTTTAAGGAACATCAATGCACAACACTTAAAAAAAAAAATTACATAAAAACATTGCTTCCTATTTCGCTGAAATCCGCGTTTGAATTTTTTTCCACGAAAACCACTTCTGTTTTTGGTCACGTGCGACCACCTTGGTTTTTTTCTAATATCTTGAGAACTAAAAATGAATCAACAATTGACAATACCAATAATTATAGGGCTAATTGAGAGCTTTAAGGCTCGCCTTTTGTTTTTTTTTAAATTTGTTTTATTATGACATTTTTTTCAATTGAAATGTGTACAACAGTCACGTTGGGCACCATGGAAATGCCCATATTTAACTTCTTTTTTTTGTAACTTATATACAACCCTCTAGAGTTAACATGAACTTTTAAACTAAATAGATTTTTGAAATTTAAGCTTGGAGAAGACATTACGTTATAACTTAGTGCAGAAAACATTATTAAAATCGGTCAACCCATTTCAGAGTTATGCGAGTTCCATTATTTCTCACACAACTTGTACCTTACATTTTTTTATCTTACCTTACCTTACCTTACCTTAACTTACCTTGCCTAACGTTATCTTACCTTACCATACCTTACCCTACCGTACCTTATCATACCTTACCATACCTTACCATAATACCATACCTTACCTTACCTTACCTTACCTTACCTTACCTTACCTTACCTTACCTTTCCTTACCTTACCTTACCTTACCTTACCTTACCTTACCTTACCTTACCTTACCTTACCTTACCTTAACTTACCTTACCTTACCTTACCTTACCTTACCTTACCTTACCTTACCTTACCTTACCTTACCTTACCTTACCTTACCTTACCTTACCTTACCTTACCTTACCTTACCTTACCTTACCTTACCTTACCTTACCTTACCTTACCTTACCTTACCAAACTTACCGTACATTACCTTACCTTACCTTACCTTACCTTACCTAACCTTATCTTACCTAACCTTATCTAACCTTACCTTACCTTACCTTACCTTACCTTACCTTACCTTACCTTACCTTACCTTACCTTACCTTACCTTACCTTACCTTACCTTACCTTACCTTACCTTACCTTACCTTACCTTACCTTACCTTACCTTACCTTGTCTTACCTTGCCTAATTCTGCCTTACCATACCTTACCATACCTTACCAAAATACCTTGCCTTACCTTACCTTACCTTACCTTACCTTACCTTACCTTACCTTACCTTACCTTACCTTACCTTACCTTAACTTACCTTACCTTACCTTACCTTACCTTACTTTACTTTACCTTACCTTACCTTACCTTACCTTACCTTACCTTACCTTATCTTACCTTACCTTACCTTACCTTACCTTACCTTACCTTACCTTACCTTACCTTATCTTATCTTACCTTACCTTACCTTACCTTACCTTATCTTACCTTATCTTACCTTACCTTGCCTTACCTTACCTTACCTTATCTTACCTTCCCTTACCTTACCTTACCTTACCTTACCTTACCTTACCTTACCTTACCTTACCTTACCTTACCTTACCTTACCTTACCTTACCTTACCTTACCTTACCTTACCTTACCTTACCTTACCTTACCTTACCTTATCTTACCTTACCTTACCTTATCTTACCTTACCTTACCTTGCCCTGCCTTACCATACCTTATCTTCTCTCTTATTACCTTATCTTGTATTTTATTAGATACATGCTTAGCTTTGGTTTACTTTCCTAACGATGTTAGAATTCATGAATAATATTTTAAATCATTTAACATATTTTTTCTTTGACTGTGAAAAAATATTTTTTGAATATGTATTTCCCAACAAACACAAAAACAATGCAATCCAAGCAGTGGGAGAGCAGCAAGCAAAAACAGCAAAATAACCATATCAACATAACGGTAGTTTAAAAAATAAATAAAAAAAACAAACAACAAGCAATACCGAAAGCAGTCACTAGCCACACCACCTGCATGCAATGCAGGACACTCGACGTCCTTCAGCTAGTGCGCGCCCGACATGGCGTCCATTATGCATTTTTATGACGCTTTCATTTGTGTTAAGAATATCCATCCTGTTCTCATTCGGACAAACATGCATACAAAAAACAGCGCATATATCTATCTACATGATGTTCAAGGACGAACAGCGCGATACGGCGTTGCCACTTTGACAAGAATAGCAAAAAAATTATGATATAACTTTATTATGCTTGAAACTCAGTTATTGAGTTTTACGCTGAATGTGTTATGCATAAAAAATATGCATCAAATTTTTTTATGCTGCTGAATATGCATTGAAATTTGCTTTTTGAAGCTGCGATGTGATAAAATAAATAATAATAAATTGTGAAAAATATAAGATGGCAGCACACTGAAAAAAGGCTAAATTTTATGTTTACATAACTATTGAGGGATTTATTAAAAGTGAATTTTCAGCTCTTAAAACTAAGGCTTGGATTGAGTTTCAGCCAAAAACTTTTAAAATATGACAATATAAGCGTTAACCGCCTAAGGCGAGGGACATGAGGGAGGAACATGACATTCGCGGCAGAGAAAACAGACCTTGTTTTTAAAATTCATAAGTTATGAATCATAACTCAGTCAAAAACAAACATTTTTCCAAAATTTTTTTATTACTGCAGAAAAAAAATTCAAAAAAATATATGTTGCACTCCAATATGGTTTTATAGAGCTCCAAACTGGCGGCAGAAAAAAAAGGGGACCTCGTGGTTGCAGCGCTGGGAATCGCAAAAATTGTCCGATCTGGAAAAAAAAAGACTTTTTTAAATCTTAACAAAATTGGTTATCGTATGACAGGAGCTTTTTTTAAAATTTTTTTTTTAAATTTTTGGTGATGTTCCAATTTTTAAAGTGTGTTTTTTCGAAAAAAATATTGACTTTAAAAATTCATAAAAAATCGAAAAAAAATTTAAAAAAAAAGTTCGTGGATAGCGAATCAAATTTAAAAAAAAATTTAAAAAAAAATTTTTCGTCAAAAAATGAACCCGCTAGTGCCGCAACTAGTACGAAAAACATGGTTTCGAGATAAACGCGTTCAAAGTTTGTCAACAAAGAAAAATACAAAGAAAAATAAAAAGGCGCTCTCACTTATCCGGCTGTAACTTTTGAACCCGTAAGAATTTTTCCATGAAAATTTTTTCTTAAAATCTTAACAGTCTTATTCATAAAAAAAAATCATAAAAATGTTGTTTCAGCTTTTTTTTGTTAAAATAGGAACACTTTCAATTTGAAATGGGAACAGTGTCAAAAATGGTTTGTGAATTTGATAAAATCAATAATTTTTTGTTTATTTGTCACATCTTTATTAATATTTTGACATTCAAGCAGGCAAAAAATTTTGTTATTTATGTTTTGCTCTGAAAAAATTGTCACTTAATATTTTTATTTTCAATATTTTGAAATTTGATGCCATGCTCATTGTTTTTTTAAATAATTTGAAGTATTTTTGTCAATATTTGTGCTCAGATGAGATTAAAAATTTTAAAACGCTTTATCAAGGGTTTTTTGTCATGATATAATAATTTGACCAGGTAGTATTGACAAGTGTTGATTCTCTCAGATACAAGGAAATGAATTCTTGTCAAAAACAGCTGTTCTTTGTTATATGCATTGGCCACATTCAGCAGTGTCAACTTTTGTGACAGCAACACATCGGGGAGCGCTGTTATCGGTATTGAAGTTTCAGAAGAGTTGTCAAGTTGATGTAATGTCAAGCTTTGTATTAAATACGAATGGAAATTTTACTGACAAATTAAAAGTTTTCTATTTTTAAATGCATTTTAATGCGTAACTTCATATTTATGTGTATCAAGTTTTGACTTAACAGTTGCCAATTGTTGAGTACGCTGAATTTGACCAGTGAAACTTAATTGTACGCAATGACGGATTGTGAGAGTTCGCTTTTTTTGTTATATTTATTGACAGAAGTCCGTTTCCAACAGAAACGTCAATACTACCTTGGAGTTATTATATCATGGTTTATTGTAGGTTTCTCATTTATGAAGCCTTTATAAGAGGTTTTTGTCGTTATTGGACGTTTATGAATACTGTTTTTGATATTTTTCTTATAAAGGCCTTATAAGAGGCTCATGAATTTTTATGAATACAGCCGTAAGAATATTTACTTAAATACAAAATTATAAAACATGATTCGATTTAAAAAAACGGCCAATGTCATGTCCGCCATTAAGAAAGATTTGACTTATGTTGCAACTCTAACCCACGTCTTATGACATTTCCTTTATGTCTAAAGTTATGACATAAAAGCCGCAGAAGTCTTCATAGAACGTATGGCGGTTAAAAACTTTAATGCAATTTTTCTCCAAATATTCGAATTCGAAATTCGGCTATTAATGCTTATAACCACAGATATTTTGTATTAGTCAAGATTTATTTGAAATTTATTTTGGGCATTTAGGAGAGTATTCAAGACGTATCACAACTTAAAGAAAATTTTTCATTTAAAAACACCACTTCATACAAATTGCATACTTGAAACAAGTTTATTTTACAATACGGCACATGATACCACACACTGAGCACATTGCAGCACATTATTTTTTTCAGCATAAATCAAAAATGGCGGAGCTAACTATTTTCACTTTTTTTTGTTATAATAGCTTTATGGTAAAAAAAAATAAGTCTATTTTAAATGCGAAAAAAACTCTAAATATTTTATTAATAATAATTTTCTTCATTTTATTTTGCACGCTTAACTTCTCGTTTTTTGCATTAATGTGGCAACATTTAGCCACACATACAGCTTATCATGTAACCAGCAATTTCAATTCCGTTTTGCAACATATGAACATGTACGAAATGTAAAATTTTTTTATAATGCATGCAAATACAAACACACGCAAACAAGCAGACGGCAATGAGTACGCCAAAATGAGCAACTCATAAAAACGCAAGTAAGATAAAAAACTCCCGCTTGGCTTGTTGGGGCAAAAACGCAGTTGAAAAAAAAACCCAAGCGTTGGCCGCCGCGCTTCCGCAAAACGGATATCCGTGTTATATTTATGGCTTTTTGAGCGCTCTTGCCTCGTAAGTATCAGTTAACAGCAATAACCTTAACAGCAGCTATGCGCGCACACAGTTGCTTACACACGCACACACACACACACATATGGGCGCACATTGCCGCAATGAAGCCATAATAATAAACTAAAAAGAAATGCCTTAAACATAAAATATGAAAATCACAAATCGTTTCGAACGTTCATTGCACCTCGGTTTACAATTTGAATAAATAAATATGCAGTTGAGATGCACAATTAAAACAAAAATTAACCCATATAAGTTTAGTCAACATTTTTTCAACATTAAACTTAAAGTTAAAATTTTGTGAACTCAAACCAAAAACTTGCTTTGTGCCAATATTTTAAGCACTCGTAGAGAAAATGTTCAACTTGAAGCCCATCAAACTGACAAAAGAATTAAAAGCTTTCTTGAGCAGCAGCTTAGTTGAATTGCTCAGAGCAGAAAAACAAAAAAAACAAAAAAAAAAAAAACTTACAACTTAAATTCCAACAACCGAAACTGGCGCAAACAGCAAAGAGAGCAACAACATGAGGCAAAAAGACGCCATAAAAACCAAACCTACATCAGTTTGTTTGTTTTTAAGCGCTACATAATTGATTTTTAATTGAATTCTCAGCGAAAATGGGCTGGCAATAAGCAAGTATAAAAAACAAAGTAAGCATAAAAACACAAGACTATGAAGCAAAAAGTAAGCAAGCAAGAAAATCGATAAGACAAGAGCCAAGCGTACTTCATTCATGCTCTACTCGTAGTTATTCGAAAAGCCAATTGAGATAAAAATCATTTTGCTGCCTTTGTTTCTCGCAAAGAGTACCACCTCGAGTAGTACTCGTAATTGAATAAGAGAAAAAAATACTCGGATTATAATTATGCAAAAGTGGCTATAAAATGATAAATCATTTTTAAGCAAATAAGTTGTCTCAAGCATGGCAACAAGTCAGTTGCACGTTGCAATATAAAATATTGTGCAGCAACTTAAATGCTGCAGCAGCGCAAGAATATTCATTATTCATTTGCCTCGATAACGAAATGAAAACGAAAGAAGAATACGTAAAGAGTTTGCTGGCTGGCAAAGGTCAATAAATCCTACTTTATTCTTTTGAAGTTAAGTAGCTCATCAGCATGAGAACTTTTATTGAATTTCTTTCAGCTAATGAGAATTTAAAAACAAAGAAGCTTTTATGCGCCAGGAAAAACAAGCTTCAGTTTCAAATCAGAATTTATTAAGGCCATTTTTGTGTTACTATAGCAAGACTAATAAGAAAAGCTACCCACGTGCAACTCTTCGATTTTAATGAGATTTTATGATAGTTATGTGTATAGAGGAAATATTTTACAGATGATGCATTTTTTATATCTGCTGAATTCAAGCTTAGAGCTTTCAAAAATTTGCAATAAAGTCATTTTGGCGGCTTAGGTAGTCGAGTGGTAGGCATGCTTGCCAACCCAGAGGTCCCGGGTCCGCATTCCGCCCAAGATATAGTCATACGCTTTTATCTTTCTTTAATATTTTTCTCATTTCCAGTGAACTTGTAGCACTAGAGTATCCTTTCGTTCCGACTAATCTATCACTCGATTTTGCAACCAAAGCAGACTTGACTGAATTGGCTTGATGCCTGAAATCCTTGATGCAAAATGCTAAAAGTCATGAATTTCCAAAAAATTTAATTTAAATGATCAGTTGAACTATTTAAAGTTTTGCTTTATCGTTTTTTTTTTTTTTTAATCTTTTTATTCCCTTTTGGATAATAAATCTTAATTGTTGTATGCAACCACACATAAAACCTTAGTTTTGATATTTGAATTTTGATTTTGCTTTTTTTATGAAAATATCTCTATAATAGCTCTATATAGCTCTCTATAAAGCTCCCGCATCTAGCACAAAAATTGTAGGGCTCTTTGTGCATCCTTTTCGGTGGCAATCGTGTATGCAGGAACTTCATATACAATATGGAAAATTAAGTCTATGCAACAACCTCGTATATTTCTAAGGTAATTCCATGGTAACTCACGTTACATTCAGACAGTTTTATGGAGTTACATCAAGTTTTAAGTTTATTTTATTTGGATTAAAAAATACAAAATAAAACCTGAGCCTCACAAATTGCAATATATTTAATATAAATCCATCAGACCTTGTTTCAAAGCTTTCGATGATCTTTGAGTCAGGATGCATTCACCTCACTTAAATTTTTTTGCCTGGCAGTTCCATTTTCATAAGAAATAAGATAAACCCTCTTTCTCTGCCATTGAAATTTTCGAACAAAAAATAATTAGGTGAGATGATTGCCTTCTTTTTAAAAAATAAAACTATAAGTGTTTAAAATATGAAGCAGATAGAACTATTATAAATTAAGTTATGTTTATGATTGAATATTATTACCTTAACAAAGAAAGTTTGTTGCGAAAATTTATTAACGAATCGAAATAACTTAATTGGGTATCGAAAATTTATCTAACGAACATCTTAACATTTTAGAAATATTAAGACTTGCAAACTTTAAAAAATTATATTTCAGCTCATTATAATTTTTTCTACGACAACATAAGATTCATAAAATCCTTTCATGAAGCAGTCTCTTTGAAAATGTTCTTTTTATACCCTAAACCTGAAAGGTCAGGGTATATTAACTTTGTGCAAACGTTTGTAACGCATAGAACGAAGCGAGTCCGATATAGAAAAGTATATATATTCTTGATCAGCGTCACCTCGTGAGTCGAGCTATCCATGTCCGTCCGTTCGTCCGTCCGTCCGTCCGTCCGTCCGTCCGTCCGTCTGTCCGTCTGTGTGTTGTCCGTATACACAGGATAAGAAGAAGGAGTTGAGATAATTTAATGAAACTTGGTACACATAGTCACATGAACCCAAGGATCTGCACTATTGAATATTTTTGGAATCCGCCCACGGACACGCCTACCTCCCATTCAAAGCGAAAATTGAAAACTGCATAACTCAGCTCATATTTAGCCTACAACAATAAAATTTGATATGTATGTGTTTTATACAAACACAAAGATGCCTTCAAAAAATGGACGTCATCCGTTCACGGACACGCCCACCTCCAATACAACCCAAAAATTGAAAACACAATAAATAAGCCTCTGTTTAACCTACAGAGCTAAAATTTGGCACATATATTTTTTATAACAAAACAAAGACGGTTTTGAAAAATGGACGTCATCCGTTCACGGACACGCCCACCTCCCATACAACCCAAAATTGAAAACGCAATAAATAAGCCTCTGTTTAACCTACAGAGCTAAAATTTGGCACGTATGTTTTTTATAACAAAAAAAACATGGTTTTGAAAAATGGACATCGTCCGCCCACGGACACGCCTACTTCCCATACAACGCGAAAATTGAAAACTGCATAGCTCAGCTCATAATTAGCCTACAACAATAAAATTTGATATGTATATGTTTCATACCAACACAAATATGTGTTCGGAAAATGGACGTCATCCGATCACGGACACGCCTACCTCCCATACAACCCAAAAATTGAAAACGCAATAAATAAGCATGTGTTTAACCTACAGAGCTAAAATTTGGCACGTATGTTTTTTATGACAAGACAAAGATGGTTTGGAAAAATGGACTTCATCCGCCCACGGACACGCCCATTTACAATTAAATTTTTTTTTTTTTTTTGAAAAGTGGGTTTAGGGTATTTCATAGTCGGCCTAGACCGACTTTAGACTTTCTTTACGTGTTTTTTAAACATTTAGATTCAAATGCAGTTTTTATAACTAATGTCTGCAAAAATTAATATGTGTTCTTAAAGGTACTCTATAAACAATCCAACACTTTATATGCTGCCATATGCCATATGCTGAAATTGGCCATAAATATTACTATCATATATTTAAGTTTTCTCAAGTTTTTTGTTTTCTTACCAATAAAATGAAATAAATAAATGTTTAAAATTATGCACACAGCTTTAACAATCTGCTCCATTTTATATGTAAGCAGATTCCTTAAGTACAATTTGACCACAATAAAATTCATTGTATATCTCTGCCTATGTAGAAAATCACTTTTTTTTCTTCTCTTGAAAACCTAGATATTTAGACTTACCAGGTTAAGCCAGAGACCAGTTGGTATGACAACATTTTTAAATTCACCTCGAATGTTTTGACGTAGAATTACGTCGAACAGCGCGGTTTGTATGGGCTTGTTTTCACAGATTTTTTCAAGGCCATGCAACTTTTTTGACGAATACTTTAGGATATACCTACAGCCTTTAATACTCATCGTTCAAGGATAATATATAAACTAAAATATCAGATATATCCTACGCTGAATGAAAATTTAATTTTAAATTTTGTTACTATTATATTAAAGTTACAAAAAAATAAAATATAAGCAGAAAAATGCATGTGTTTATATAAGAAAATCAATCACCAGATGCTTATGCTGTGTCTGCTGCTTTCTGACTGCTGCTTTCTAAACTGATTCGCAGGCTTCTTCATTGGGTTCTTGTATATACTACTTCTTTATTTGGTTCTTGTATGTACTAAAGGGTGATTTTTTTGAGGTTATGATTTTCATGCATTAGTATTTGACAGATCACGTGGGATTTCAGACATGGTGTCAAAGAGAAAGATGCTCAGTATGCTTTGACATTTCATCATGAATAGACTTACTAACGAGCAACGCTTGCAAATCATTGAATTTTATTACCAAAATCAGTGTTCGGTTCGAAATGTGTTTCGCGCTTTACGTCCGATTTATGGTCTACATAATCGACCAAGTGAGCAAACAATTAATGCGATTGTGACCAAGTTTCGCACTCAGTTTACTTTATTGGACATTAAACCAACCACACGAATGCGTACAGTGCGTATAGAAGAGAATATTGCGTCTGTTTCTGAGAGTGTTGCTGAAGACCGTGAAATGTCGATTCGTCGCCGTTCGCAGCAATTGGGTTTGTGTTATTCGACCACATGGAAGGTTTTACGCAAAGATCTTGGTGTAAAACCGTATAAAATACAGCTCGTGCAAGAACTGAAGCCGAACGATCTGCCACAACGTCGAATTTTCAGTGAATGGGCCCTAGAAAAGTTGGCAGAAAATCCGCTTTTTTATCGACAAATTTTGTTCAGCGATGAGGCTCATTTCTGGTTGAATGGCTACGTAAATAAGCAAAATTGCCGCATTTGGAGTGAAAAGCAACCAGAAGCCGTTCAAGAACTGGCCATGCATCCCGAAAAATGCACTGTTTGGTGTGGTTTGTACGCTGGTGGAATCATTGGACCGTATTTTTTCAAAGATGCTGTTGGACGCAACGTTACGGTGAATGGCGATCGCTATCGTTCGATGCTAACAAACTTTTTGTTGCCAAAAATGGAAGAACTGAACTTGGTTGACATGTGGTTTCAACAAGATGGCGCTACATGCCACACAGCTCGCGATTCTATGGCCATTTTGAGGGAAAACTTCGGAGAACAATTAATCTCAAGAAATGGACCGGTAAGTTGACCACCAAGATCATGCGATTTGACGCCTTTAGACTATTTTTTGTGGGGCTACGTCAAGTTTAAAGTCTACAGAAATAAGCCAGCAACTATTCCAGCTTTGGAAGACAACATTTCCGAAGAAATTCGGGCTATTCCGGCCGAAATGCTCGAAAAAGTTGCCCAAAATTGGACTTTCCGAATGGACCACCTAAGACGCAGCCGCGGTCAACATTTAAATGAAATTATCTTCAAAAAGTAAATGTCATGGACCAATCTAACGTTTCAAATAAAGAACCGATGAGATTTTGCAAATTTTATGCGTTTTTTTTTAAAAAAAAGTTATCAAGCTCTTAAAAAATCACTCTTTACTTAGAAATTAATGCTCTATTTTTACACAAGATGTCAATCACAACCTCTTTTCAACTCAGTCAATGAACTCAAACTGTCAAACTTAACGAAATGGGTCTGTGATCCGGTTAGTTTTACCTCTTATGTAAAAAAAAAAGAGTTGGGTCATATTTCGTTTTATGCTTTTATCCAATAGATGGCGTAAAATTTTAATTTTTGTTTTTAATGCAAATTATTTTGGATCTCACATCCCACTAACACTAGCGAGTGTAGCTCACAAACTATATATCGGCCAGAGACGAAAGTGTTATCCACAAACTAAACATCGGACTGAGACGAAAGTGGCACTATGGAAAACTATATATCGGGCAGAGACGAAAATGACCTAAATGGAAAGTGCATTTGCTTCGCCTTCTTTTCAATTAAGTCCATGAACTCAACCTGTCAAACTTAACGAAGTGATAGAAAATTTGACCTTTTGCTTGTTTCTGTTTGCTTGTTTATTTTATCATGCTTACTTTTAACTTTTTTTTTGTTTTGGACTCGATAAGAAGTTCATAATTTGAGTGTTATTAATTTGTGTGCTAATTTTCGGAAGATCGATTAAAAAATACGTGCAAAATGGACAAAACAATCGGACCAAAGAGACAAAGTAGAAGAGGTTACAACTTTAACGGAATTCTACGTCTACACTTACGATGCCATCGAAACTGTTTGGATTTTATATTGCAGACGTCGTCAATATCTCGTTACTTTTAAATATTTAATAAATTTTATGTGCATACTTTCAGGCTGAATATGTTGACGTATAATAAAATCACAGTATTAGCAAGAATGCACAGTTTGAGCGATATTAGGTGCAAAAGTAACACTTGCGTTTTATATACATAATTAAGATAGGCAAACGAATTTTTTGTAATATCAATGCTCCTCTTAACCTTATCAACAAATTTTGATGATCCAGCCCAACCAGCATGGAACCCTCAAAATAAGACTTTCACAGTGAATTCTTCAACCTGGCACTTTTAGGGGTCTACGTTATTGGAACTTGTAAGCTTTGAAATGGGGCAACCTACATGATTTGCTAGATGTCCAAATTGCTGGAAATTTAAACATAATAGAGTTGATATGTTATCTTTAGTTTAGATGATATTTGCATGGCTTATGCAGTTGGCTTATGCAGTTATTTTGCACTGAATCTCTTGAAATTTTGACTCAGGAACTTCTCAGTAAATGGACAGTTGTAAAATTAATCGCAGTTTTTCTATGTAACGCAATATTTTCTTGGCATTAAAATTAGCAAAAAAATAAATGTGTCTAAATTATTGCGAATCGGAGAAACAGTTGTTAACTTTATCATTTTCTCTTCTTGTATATTAGAAGATCAGAAGCAGAGAATCAATGCCCTGGTAAATCAATTTGGACCTACTCTCCGATTTTGATGATTTTTGCACAAATTGTTAAAAACTATCGAAGAGTCATGTGCGGAAATATATATATAATAATAATTTCATGCAAATATCTCTATTGGTTTTCTGTCCAGAGCAGCGCAAAGTTGAAGTATGTGAACAAATGTCAAATGTTATAGTTTTTTATGTCATATTCAAAAGCTTGTTATTTATAAACTATACACCGAATGTGCCTTATAAGTATTTTTTCACTTAAAATAGACATAGACATTAAAAAAACATTTTTTTAAATTTGACAAAAAAAATTTTTTAACAATATATTTTCAGACAAAAAAATCAACATTTATGATTTTCCGTTAGACATTTAGTTGTGTGCGAAGCCATGCGACACATGGAAACATATACCAAATTAAAGCTGAGAGTCTCAGCTAACAGATTAAAAAAAACCTGCCCCAATCTGCCCGCCGCCGAAAAAACAATGAGTTGTTAATAAATGAAATAGAGTGTAAAGCCTAGTACTATGCTCGATTGCGTGAAATTCCACTGGCAACAGCCATTTATTTGTTGCGTGAAAATTTTGACAGATATTTTGTTGCGAACGAACAGCTGATGATCAGCTTACAAATTTCGACAAAATGTAAATAAACAGCCACAATTTATTAGAGGAAAAGCAGAAAATCATTTAAGTTCTTTAATTTTCATATTTATGATTATATAAATGCAAAATAAATCTTTATACAAGTATGCATGTCCTTTGTTGTGGAGCAGAACAAGTCATTAGTTTATGGCAGTCTGCAAGCTGCAAAGTTTTGCGACCGCCAAGACCGCGAAAAGGTGCACCCGTGTTTACAATTTCAAACAACTGCAGTTATTAATTGCAAAACTTTAGAAATAGTACAAAAATATAATTTCAATAAGAAACATTGCTCTTTTGTTTGCTCTTTTTCTTAAATGAAATGGCAACTGTCTCTTTTCACGGCAAAATAAATGGTCGGTTCAATTAAATTGCCGTGAAAAAAATGTTGCTAGATGCATGTTGCGGAATATAGTACTAGATTTTCCGCAGCGAAGCATAGTACAGCTTTGATGAAAAAGTTGTGAAATGTTCACGCTTATTTCACAGCTGTCATTTTTTGTATGGAGATTTGAGTGGAATTTCACGTGAAGCCGAACATAGTACTATGCTTAACTGAAAAATTTTTTGTATTGCAGTTGTATGGGGGGTGGGCGTAAAAATCATGTTGTCAAAACAGTATTTAATAGATGTTATATGCATTTTTGCAAAAAATAAACATTCTAGTTACAAATATACAGAAGATATGGCATTTTTAAAATATCACTTGTATGGGAGGTGGGCGTAAAAATGGGCAGATTAAGTTCATATTTTCAGGAGCACATGCTACAATTATAATATTAATGTTCTGTGAAATATTTAGTTGATATATTTTAAATCATGGAATTAAGGCTGCATTTTCTATTGAAGTTGTATGGGAGGTGGGCCTAAAAGTGGGCGTATTTTTGTTACAAAAAAAATTGAAATTTTTAAAAAATTTAAAATAAATGTGTGCAAAATTTCATGAAGCTAAGCGTTCTTCTTGATTTAAGGCCATTAAATACACTACGCGGCCACTGTATGGGCCGGAAAAGTTTCTTGAGAACAAGTACTTGAGCCATTCGGTGTTGGCATAAAACATCTACATCCAATTATCGGTCAATTGTGTGCAAACATATAATAACACACACAACACAATTGAGCATAAGAAACTCGGACAAAGTCCTTTCAAGGGCTGAAATATAAATTTTTTTATTTGGTGTTTTTTGAGAAATGTCCTCTAAATAGAGTTTTCATTTCTAATTACTTTTGTAAGCGAAAATTTTTTAAACGATATGCTAAGTTTATGATATTAACATGTTTTTGGGAAAATAGTAGTACAAAAGAGTATTTTGTGCAGTTCCACTTTAATCAGCATTTGTTGAAATTGTTCATTGCTTTGTTGGTTTAAGGTAATGAATTACTTTCAAAATTAAGGTCACTTAAAATAGCAAACCTAAATTTTCATTAAACTGCAAATTTTTGACATGCAGACCTTAATTCTGTCAGAATTTGAACGTTTCGTGTGCTTTTGCTGAACAAGTTGAATCTCTCCTTAATTGATGTCTTGAGTCAAAGCTGAATTTAAAATTTCATTGCCAAACCATTAGACAATTTGTGAAGATGGACGTAAAGCTGACTCATTCTTATCCTCAATGCTATTTTCCACAACTATATCTGAAGTGCCGGGTGAATTGCAAGCAGCCAGACTCCAAATTGTTTCACTGTTGCCATACGAAGGTTTTTGATGAATTACAGCATTCATTGTATGGCCTAGTACTCTGTTCGTTTGCGTAAAATTTCGCGCGCAACATTCATTTTTTTGTTGCGTAAAAATTCGGAAAAATATTTTGTTGCGAAGATATTGAAAATTTTGAGAAGGTCATGCTTTACTTCTCAAAATACAGAAAAATAAATATATAAAAAGAAAAATGTACGTCAACTGTCACTTTTCACTTCATAATATGTAGCCAGTTCACTTAAAATGTCATGAAAAAATGTTGCAAGAGTAATGTTGCGAGTATTTTTCACCGCCAAACAGAATAATACTTTGACAAACAAAAAAACAAAAAACAAATTGGCCATTTCAGCCCTTGAAAGGACTTTGACCGAGCTTCTTATGATCAATTGTGTTGTGTATGTTATTAAATGTTTGAACACAATTGACCGAGAACTGGACCTACATGTTTTATGCCAACTCCGAACGGCTAGGGTTCATGTTCTCAAGAAGCTTTACATGGCATTATTTACTCTCTGAGGTTTGCCATTGTCTGCAGAGAGGTGGTGACCGATCAGAAAAATTTTTTATTGAAAAAACTTTTTCGCCGCGGCTGGGGATCGAACCCGGGCTCCGAGCATGCTAAGCCATACACTTAACCTGCATGCCACGGTCACCACGGTCAATCTGTAGACAGTTCACTTAAAATGTCATGAAAAAATGTTGCAAGAGAAATGTTGCGAGTATTTTTCACCGTCTAACAGAATACTACTTTGACAAACATGTTGTGAAAATTTCCAACCGTGTTTCACGACTATCGTTTTTTGTATAGAAATTTGAGTGAAATTTCACATGAAACTGAACAGAGTAGTATGCTTATGTTTTGAAAATATTTGAAAATTTTCAAAAATTTTTCGATTCATTTTATTTATTTTTTTTTTTTTTTTTCATTTTCAAGTGGTTTAATTCACTTCCAATAATTACGTTCCAATCATTACCTTTTGACAACAGTTTTGACTGATTTTGAGAGCTTATTTGGTAGATCAAATCCGTTGAATTACATGATGTCGAAATAGCTGCCGAAGATATTGACAACGATTTTGAAAAATTTTCCATGAAACAGATATTGTCAGCATTTTTGGCAGTTTCGTGTTAGAGAAGTTGTGTTCATCGAACCGGAAAACAAAAAGAACAATCGTTTTCTTGTCAATAGAAAATTTTATTTACATATACATAATTTTTATATTGAGTTGACATAGATTGACCAACCAAATTTAGTCAGCATGACAGATACCCGCAAAAAATACATATATAAAATAAATAAAGCATATTTACAAAATTTTGTTTTATATCGACATTATTGCATTATCAATGATAATTAATTTAAAAAAAATAATAACTATGATGATAAAAAACTATATAAAAATAAATATTGTGTAAAAAAAATGAAACGCAAATAAAAATGGTGAACCGAAAGATAATTTAAAATAAAATATTCTGAAAACAGTTTTAGTTTTGCTGGTAATCTATGTTTTTTTTTTTTTTTATTGTATTATTTTCATATGATAACATACTTTTAGTTAAATAAACCATTATTTCTATGAAAAATTGCCTGCTAACTAAGAGTTAAAGTATCACTTATTTTAACTGTTCGTCCTTTGCCTAACAATCACACTGAAAAACTAAACTCAAAAATTATTTTCAGTTAATTAAAATCGCCTTCAAGCTTATCATGTTTTGACTGACTACCATTAATACAAATTTTCTGTTCCGCAAAAAAAACAAAATTACTTACAGCAAAATAAACTGCTAAATTTGAATGTTTATCAAAAACATTTATATTAAATATTGCAGCATTGTCAACTAATTCAACAACAAAATTAAACATCTTGTTTACACACACACAAACAATCACACATACACGCAGAACCTTGTTCAAATATAAATTTAACAAATTTAATTTTGTGTTGTTTCCCAAAATGGCGCATTTTAACTTTGGGGAAAAATGAAAATGTTACGTTAACACAGCTGTTTTAGTGTGCGTGTGTGAGAGAAAGAGTATGCATGTGTGTTATAATGAAAAATTTTATGAAATTAGCATAAATTAGCAAACGAAAAGCAAAAAGCATGCATAATATATGCACACAAACATATGTTGATTCACGCAAAGCACACGTACACACACGCTACATATAAATATACACATATTAACAAAACACAAAAAATTGGCAACATAGCAAATTAATTTTACTTGAATTTTGTTGTTATTGGACTAAATATTTGTTTACTGCTGCTGCTGCAATGAAACAAGCCTAAATTATGTGTGTTTGTGTGTTAATATGTTTACTTTTATTTGTTGCGCATACGACATGGTGTACCGAGTTAAATAAAATTAGATCAGGTAAGCGAGAGTTGAGCCATTTTTTTAGAGTTAACTTTTACGGATTTTTCAATTAAATTAAATTTTGAATTGCATGAATTTAGCTGTCATAAACATGCCTTTCATATAGAGTATAGATACAACTGTTTATCACTCTCCCACCATCTGTTTAGCTAACACTTTAAGCACATTTCATAAATTGCTTTTCCGCACTTTTGCACATACATTGTGGTTTTTCTGATTTTTTGCATGTAAATTGTTTTTTACCCCACATCCCTTTTGCAATATCCTGGTTTTGGAGCGTTTTTGTTAGGAAGAAATCAACTTATTGTCTGACTGTGTAAATTTCCTCAATCGTTTTTTTCTTTCACACACATGTGATTATCAGACATGGCTTTTGCACTAATACTTTTTTACCAACTCTTTGCTTTTTTGTACCGTTATCATATTCACTTCCACCGTGCATTGCCGCTACACTAGTTGTATTCTATTGCTTATGCTTTGCCGCCATCAGCGTGTAGTCAACATTGATCTCTTGATTTTGCTATCAGCCGCTGCTGCCCGCTTTTGTGTGTTGCCTTGCGTCAAGCTCTGCTAGCATCTTTGGCGTTTGTCTGTCTTGCTTTGAATTTATGCTGATATGATTTGAATTTGCATATCAACAGGTATGAGCTGAAATTTGCACACATTTTCCATGTGTGAAATTACAATAATGCGATTTTCTTGCTCTGCGTCGTCGTCATACACAGCGTGTGATACGCATCGCAAGCGTTCTGCTGGGAAATAAGCTTGAAAAATTGTGCTACGTTGTGTGAATGCTTTGTATTATTGGTAGCATCTATAAATTTCTGCACTATTGTTACATCAGCTGTAATGCTGAAGCATTGTATTTTATTTATAAGACAAGCGGTGGAAATGGTGTTCAGCTATTTTAATAAAAATCATTTTCTGCTTAGGTGTTAAGTAAAAATATTCACATATAATCAAAACTATGAATTTATATCGCACACGCGTACTGCGTACAGAGTATGTTTATTTTGTCATGAGGTTCATTCGCCTGGAAGAGACGTGGAAAGTACGTTTAGGAAAAGTTATATTAATACTATTTTTTTTTTCCTGATCGAAGTTCCTTGGCGATTTTCTGACTCAATTTTTCTTCCTAGATTCAACATTTGCGACATAGTGGAAGCCACCAGCGTGGAAGCATGGACGACAAATCCTACCTTTGTAACGTGTACATGCCCTATAAAGAGGCACACCTATCAGCGCAAGCAGTTCACGAGTTGGCAAACCATGTTGACACAATCAAGACATTCCTGATCATTAGTTGCACGCTAAAGCTCTTTTCTCACTATGGGGCACTGCCAACATCAATTCATAGGGTAAAGGTAAGATATTTTTGAATTTATACTTTTTTTTAACTTTTCAGACTATCAGAATCAGAGAAGAGATAATTGACCTAGGTAGGTAGGTAGATAGGAACGACAACCTTTTCTAATAAATACACCAGCTTACTTAGACCAGTTTTGTTCATTCTGATAACGCAGCACACTTGGCCTTTAATCTCTATGGAACCACATTGTACTTTTAACAAAGCCAACTAGGCGCCTGACACTTGTCGCTGACATTTCATCAAGCTCGTCACAGAAGTAGAAACCCAAATTGCTATGATATTTTCATCTCTACAGCTTCTTCAAAAGTCATTCCCAAATAGGTTTAGGACCAGTTTAACGACCATTAGTAGTGCAACGCGATCTACCAACAAAATCGTTACAAAATATACTAAAAAACTCTTCTAGTGCAACAACACCAACATCACAACAAACAAGACACACAACCAACTCATGACAAAGCAGCCATCACCTATAAGCAGAATTTGTATAGCATGCATATAATTCACATCACGTTCTATGAGTAGATTATTTAAGGCTAGACAATTATGTCGGGTTGCTTGATACATACATTGTAGTTTGTTTCATATATATTAGTCGTATTTGGTCAGACTTCATCGCGGCTTCGATCAGTCGGTTATCCTATCAAATATTGTCGTATTTGGTCGGCCTCCATCGCGGTTTCGGTCAGTCGGCTATCCTTCCGAATTCTCTAAAATTGTGATTCTCGCACTTGGTCGGACTTTACCGCAGCTTCAGTCAGTCGGCTATCTTCCCGAAAACTTATCATTAAGCTACCCATTAGGGATTATACGAATAAAGCGTATGAAATATTTATAATTTTTATTAATAAAAATAAATATATATATATAAGTTATTTATACTACTTAAGATATATATATATATATATATATACCTATCTTATTTAATTGGTACTACATATTGCTACATAAATTGGTTCTGTTGTAAAGGGTGTTTTTATGAGTTTTTTTTCAATATGGATTACTCTATTGTCTGATAGTTGTTTTGACAGTTTAAAGTGACGTCTCTACTCAGTATTGTTTGACAAATCATCATGAATAGGTTAACTCCAGAACAACGCTGCCAAATCATGGATATTATTTTCAAAAACAGTGTTCAATTAAAAATGTTTATACGTATGTACCAAATTTCAGTCTACATTCACACACCGCTCAAAAATTACCAATGCATCCCGATAAATGTACTGTTTGGTGCGGTCTATGGGCTGGTGGAATCATCGGTACTTATTTCTTTAAAAATGAGGCAGGACGACGCGTTACCATGAATGGAAATCGATACAGAACCATGATCAATGAATTTTTGTTGCCAAATCTTCAAGACATGGATGTGGACAAAATGTGGTTTCAACAGGATGCTGCCACTTGTCATACTGCGGGCGAAACAATCGACTTATTAAAAGAGCAGTTCAACGACAACATTATTTCGAGAAATGGACCGGTGAATTGGCCTCCGCGTTCGTGTGATTTGACGCCACTTGTTTATTTTTTGTAGGGATACGTGAAGTCATTGGCTTATGCGGATAAACCAGCAACGGTTGACGCTTTGTAAACCAATATTTAACGTGTTATTGCTGAAATACGCCCTCAAATGCTTGAAAAGGTGGTCGAAAATTGGACCTCCAGAATGACCTTTGTGCAAAAAAGTTCCTAAAGAACTGAATCCCGATTATTACCGCACCTGAATCAGTTATCACCGAGGCAGCTCTGACTCTGACATTGTCATCTGTCTCTGGGCAATTGTTAGAGAATTACTAAATCTTAATACCCACGAATGATTGTTGTTGTGTATTTGAAAAGACTTATTGAAGACAAGTGAATGTACTTCAAATATTAAAACCAACAAGTCTTTTTATTTAACGGAGGTTCGAGGGTTCTTCGTTTGATCCTGGAGCGTCTGAGTCATACCTCAGCCTTTGAGAAAACCTTCTTTTAGTAGTCCGTGATGTAGGCGTCTTTTCGCCGTGAGAGAAATAAGCTGCAGCCAACAAATAGGTGCTCTTGCCAAGTTGCAGACAAGCTCCAACCACGTTTCTGTTGCAGTATCTGGAAAGCAAGAAAATATTAATATTTGTTCTGGCTAAGAAACATGTTCTAGACTTATTTACGCTACCGTCTATTGGTACTCTATACCCATCCATTCTCAATTCACATACCCTACCACTATTTATCAAGGGTTCCTGAATGAGAACTACATCAAATCCTCCTTATTTGAGATGGACTTAAAGGTTCGCCGATGCGAGCTTTGAATGAAAAAAAAAAAACAAATTGACCATTTCAGCCCTAGAAAGGACTTTGACCGAGCTTCTAATGATCAATTGTGTTGTGTGTGTTATTAAATGTATGCACACAATTGACCGAGAACTGGACCTACATGTTTTATGCCGACTCCGAACGGCTAAAGTTCATGTTCTCAAGTAGCTTTTACATGGCATTATTTACTCTCTGAGGTTTGCCATTGTCTGCAGAGAGGTGGTGACCGATCAGAAAAATTTTTTAATGAAAAAAACTTTTCGCCGCGGCTGGGGATCGAACCTGGGCTCCGAGTATGCTAAGCCACACACTTAACCTGCATGCCACGGTCACCACTTTGAATGGTGGAGGCTTATCTGAAGCACCTTCATCCACTCCAGATTTGTGGCTGTCCTCCTCCTCGGACAGCTCGAAAACCCCGTTGAGATCAACCAAGTTCATTGACATGGTTTCCTCCATATCTGTTTCAGGTGCACACTTCATGAACCTTCGCTTCAGACTGGCTTAACTGAGCAGTTGTAACTGCGTTCATGTATCGCTTCTTCTTGTTGTACACCATGAGCATGACCTTGGAAAAGGAATACCAAAGACATTCCTGGTTTTCCTTTAACAACTTTAAGAACCTCGCATTTAAGAGCAGGAGAACTCGCCTCGAGGGCCCTGCAGGGTCCTCCATCTTAGCCAACGTTCAGCCTTTTGGGGGTACCAACGCGTAATTGACAACCACACCGTAGTTCTTGAACAAGTCGGAATCTCCTGCTTCTCAACCGCTTTCAGCTTGCCCCCAGGCCATATCTTGCCGACTTTGCTTAAAGATCCCTTGTACAGCATCGCAAATCTGTCGTCATCTCAAACTATTAACTTGACGTGGCTAGAGCTGACGAATGTGCCATCCTACGTCATGACAGAAAGGGGTAGGACCAGGGTCCTCTTCCAGGACCTGGAATAAGGCATTTGCTAATGTAGCCTCCACCCACTTCCACTTGTCCCGGGGAAGTGTCGCATCCGCCCTGTGCGTATCAATGACGCCTAGCACTCTTGCTCTTTACTCTTTGTTCTTTACTCTTTACTCTTGCTCTTTACTCTTTGTTCTTTACTCTTTGGTGTTGGTGTTGGTGTTGGTGTTGGTGTTGGTGTTGGTGTTGGTGTTGGTGTTGGTGTTGGTGTTGGTGTTGGTGTTGGTGTTGGTGTTGGTGTTGGTGTTGGTGTTGGTGTTGGTGTTGGTGTTGGTGTTGGTGTTGGTGTTGGTGTTGGTGTTGGTGTTGGTGTTGGTGTTGGTGTTGGTGTTGGTGTTGGTGTTAGTTATGAAAGGTTCACCACTGCAGAGGTCCCTGTGGGCGTGTAGGGCTGGTTACTGTCGGAGGACACCTGATATCAGATAAGCTCCGTTGGCAACTGGACTATCTTTAATGGACCCACAGTCTGGTTATTCCTCTACACAGGTCGTGTAGCACTTTAATTCAGCCCGGTACTTATACCGATAGGGAAGGCACGTACCAAGTCTATTGAGAATCAAGACATCGTAACTGCATCAACCCCTTGCTAACCGCCGTCACAAGGACAATCTAGCAGTTATTACCAGCCGGTACCCACGGAGAATGTTAGGTACAGGATTTTGCCGGCCGAATATGAAATGAAAAAACTCGCGTGTAGCAACGTACACGTGGCAGAAGTGTAACTTCTTTAATAGTAAGAAATAAGAGAGAGAGATTTTAGAGTGAAATAGAGAGAGAAAGTATCTGAAAAGAAATTCAATTAATACGAAATGGAATTGTAATCTTTTTACTTTGATTTTTTCCGACAAAAATAAAAGTTATTTTGTGCCTTAAATTTTTGGGCAAAATTAACAGTTACTTTTGAATTTTATTTTATCGGTCAAAAATAACAGTTATTTTCTGCCGTTTATTTTTTCGGTTCAAAATATCAGGCAATTTATATTTTTTCAAAGGTCATTTTACCGACTAAAAAACTATTGATACCATTATTTTCATCTCATCGGTGAGATATTTTACACATTGTGCCAACAGTTCAATCTGTCAAGCGTCCTTTAAAAAAACACAAATTGCCTAATATTGGTGACCGAAAAAATAAAAGTCGCAAAATAACTGCTATTTTTGATCGATAAAATGAAAGTCAAAAGTAAACTTTATTTTTCCTCGGACAAATATAAGAAAAAAAATAACAGTTAACTTTTAAAGAATCAGTCGAAAATTAAGAAGGCACTTAATATTCGTGAGCCTGAGGACATTTGTAATATTTTATATTTTAACAAGACCTTCAATAATTTTTCCAATATATCTTTTTCAATTGAAAATTTTAAAATAACAGTTATTTTTAGTCACTGTCTACATCGCGTTCAGCTGTTGTTTTAGTTGCTTTGGAATGTCTTCTCAACTTTGTCACTTTTTGAATTCTAGATTGCATTTGCATAGTACTCGTTGACGGAGCCTCCGAAAGCATTGAAAAATCTTGTTTATTATTGCGCGCTCTGCTCTTGCTTTAGCTACTTTTATTAGCTTCAAGACGTTTTTTGGCATTTCAAAAATGATCCGCCAGTCTTAGTTATAACACTTTTAAAACATTTTGTTTTTAATATTATATTGTTGTAAATGGTTTGCATGTTTTTTTATCATCTCATACCAACATTATGATATGCTCTTTCAAATTAACCTTTAAGCTCAGTGTGCAGCGAACAGACAGTAGAACTTTTTTACGCTATTTGAATCTCCACACAAAAAGTGTAGAATTGTATGACTAAATATTTTCGTTCGAAGGTTAAAGAAATAAATTTTCCGTGCATACTTTTTGGATGAAAATTAAAAGACATAGCTTCTGGTCTGTGATACTTGATATCAAAACCATAGCTTGTGTCCGTGATATAGTAGATACGGTACAAAAACCTTTCAATATTAATTAATTTTGGATTTTTGCTTTTTCGTTATTTTTCATCATAATTAAGCGATATTGTTTCTTGGCTGTGCTATTATTTGAGTATGTAAATGTGTATATCTGTGTGTGTTTTTTCCCCCATAAGAAGTATTGAACGCCTGAGTGCGGGACTTTAATCCGCTAGAAACATCTCTCCACCTGGCCCTTTATCCCCCGGAACCACCGCTAAGTACTGCATCGGAAGGAAGATTGAGCACCTGTCGTGCACTAGTCAGCTGTCGTTAGTATTGTCATACTTCTATGAACCCCTTCTTTTTTCCGTGTAGAATAATTACACTCTGGCACAGGAAGCCAATACTAATATTTAAGCAAACGAACCTACCGTCCACTATTTGAAGGGCAACATTTCCTCATCTAAGGCTTTGGCTATTTCTAGTTCCAACGGAACTATCGCTAAATGTTACTTCGTGGGGCTGGTAAGCAATTCAAGATACTTCATTGCTTGAGTTGCTTTCTTTCCAGTTTAAGTTTTAGATTTAGTTTTAGGAGCTCTATACTTCTTGTGTCATTGCGCAGCCTTCTACAGTTTTCTTCTGAGTTAAGCATAATACCCACCAAAGCTTCCACTGTTACTGACCTTCATACTTTTTTGCTTAACTCGTCTCTCTTGGCTAAATTTTTGGCAGTCGAAGAAAACATGTTCTTCATCCTCTATGACATTTCTTGTACAGAATCTGCAGAAAGGATTTTCTCCCAGTTAGTATTTGGGTGAGGTAGTAGTCAAGCGGCTAGAGAGCCTCTTAGAAGCAAAAGCGACCTATCGCAAAAACAATGCGGACTTAGAACAAAAAGTTCAACGGTAGATGCCATAGAAAACGTATGCAATATGAAAGCAACGACCACCAGAGAAAGAAATGAGATACGCGAAAATGTTATAAGAGAGTGGCGGGAACGCTGGAAACGGTTGACCAAGGGCTGATGCACCAACGAACTTGTCCCCAACATTTAAGCATGGATAAGAAGGCGGCACGGTAAGGTTAAACACATAACCACCACAGAACGCAATGGCTCTCATTCCATGGATTAACGGTCCTGTTAGGGAAATGTTTTTAGCGGATTGAAGTTTCACACTCTGGCTTTTGATGCTTTTCACCGAAAGGGAAAAAAATTATAAACACATACACATACGCACACACGCATTTACATTCATAAAAAATATCACAGCCAAGAAAAAATATTGCTTAATTGTGATGAAAAACTACAAAAAAGTGAAAATGCACTTATCTTAAAAAAGGATCTGCTAGGATTTAAATTCAAGCAGTCTTTTAATGAACGCCGCTTTCCGTTTTTATTGACACTTTAGGTCAACCTGTTTAAACTTCAGGTGAGGTGTGTCCAGTTACTATAACTTAATAAACATACAACATTAAATTTTTTTTTTAAGCAAATAGAACGAAACCAGCTCATGTTACTGTCAAAATTTTTCTTTGCTCAGAAATTAATTACTTTGAAAGCGTATCAAAAGAGTTTTAATCAGCGCCAAAATCATTGTTTTATAGGTTTTGCCTACAATATTGTACATTCTGTACGCTAAGCTGCACTCAGTTTGATTTGAACAAAAAAATGTGATTAATTTTTGCAATTTAATTTATTTTTACTTGCAATACCTAAAGCACTCTCAGCATGTCCTGGAACTTGCGATAATTTTTGCATATCAGTAAATCAAGCGTGAAGCCAATGCAAGCAATGAAGCCAACCAATACTTTAGTGTTAGCAAATCTTAGCACAGCAGCGGCGATATGTTAGTGCATTTCCAGCTGCATGATAATGGTTCCGGCTGGTGCCGTTGTTCATGGTTCACTGCATGAGCTTTGCCACTCCAGCTGCTGCTGCTGTTGGTGCTACTCCTGGTGATGATGACGATGATGAAAACAAATGAAGCGAATATCGGTCGACACGTTGGGTTAAAGCAGCTCAAGCTTTACAATAGCAGCATTTTGGCTGCTGTCGTGTTTCTTGGGAAAGCAATGCAAGCTGTTTTGAAGGACAACGTACCGAATAAGTAGCGCAGCCATTTATCATGCTGCTGCGCCAATCTCTGGTGCACTGTGTGCTGTTCTTATTTGTTTTTTCTACTCTAGAGCTTATATGAAGTCATTCAAGTTTGAGATTTTCTAGCTTTCACTGCTGTTTTTTTTTTATATTATTTAAGTATTTCTGTAGAAAAATGTTTTCTTAAGATTCTACATTTTGTTGGGTGAGATTCAAGTATCCAAGCCAAGAGCACTTCAGAGCCTCAAAAATAAGTATGGGAAAAAACCAAAAAAAAACCAAAAAACACAAATAACACCAGAACCCAAACAGCCCTGAGCTTCTCCGAACATGGCACAAATATTGATTCAATGGCGCTTTATTGTTGTTTCTGTTGGCAAAATGGTTACGAGCTGGTTGCAATTGACAATCGGGCGAAGATGAAAGCACAAAAAAAAACACCAATTGATTGCTTTTTGAGTGCAATGGCAACATCAACAACAATGGGTCAGTTGCTCTGTTTAGTGGGTGGCCATCTGAGGCAGAGCATCATATATAGTATATCATATGAACGAACTCACTGCTGGGCTTTGGCTAAGACTCTATTGATGCTTGCTTAAACAAGTGCTTTTTCTGCAGCATGCTGCATGCTGCTCTGATAAAATGATGATGAATGAAGTAATATTTTTCATTTATTGATGTTGAAAATGATTTCAATTGAAAGCACATAAGTAGAACGAATGCAGGAAAAAAGCGAACGAAAGAAGCAAGTTTTTTCTATTTGTTTTTAATCAACAAGAGTTGCTGAAGTGCGACCAGCTGCAAGACCAACAAATAACTTGAGTGCACACAAAAAAATAATTACTATCATCTCTTGAACAAATAATAGCGCATGATTTTAGGCGTTTTTTAATTTCAAATAGTGCTATAACTTGATGTTTTCTTTTTTAATTTATATATTTTTGTTAATGCTATAAAAATATAGTTATCAAGAAAATTTTTTCTATTGCTGACAACACTCTAGTGTATTTGTTTAATATAGAAAATATGATTTCAAATAAAGTGCTTTGGAACTGGCTGAATGAAGAGGCATGAAAAATCTTTAAAAATTCTATAGAAATTTAAGAAAAAAATTATTATTGCTATCGTTCTAGAGAATGAGTGAAGTTCTGAGAAGGACTCTGGTTGTTCAATAGCCAACCAGCTTTTAGTTAGAGCCGCTGCATGCCGTTTATCTCTTAACGAGATGGCTGAACATGTCCAAACAGACATCACTTGGGTGCCAGGACACCGAAATGTCGAAGGCAATGATAAAGTCGATGAACTGACTAGAAAAGGTACGACCACCGCCATCCAGGGAAGGAATGGGTTGTATTGGTATTCCCTTAGCTGCTTTTAATCATCAATGCAAAAGAAATTCTCTTTACAAAGTCAAAAATCCTTTGAATAACGTCACTTCATTCAATACAGCCAGACAACATGTATTGGCATTCCGCTTCTTTTTGAAGCTCACAGAACATCCAAAAATAATAATTTTTGAATGGTTTTCGGCTTAAATCGCAAGCATGGAAATTTTTCTTTATTTCTATGCGCTCAGATGTGAATATTTTTGATTTCGGCAAAAAATAATATGCATACTTCGAAAATGTTCATTTAAGCGAAGCGTTTAACCAAAATAACTTTCTGTTTTCATGTTAAGGGTGTTTTTTTAAAAGCTTGCTGATTTGAAATTTAAATAAAACACAGGTCAAATTATGAAATTGCCAAAAAAAAATTTTTATTTGGCAGATAACTTTTTGGCATTTAACATTTAAATATAATTTTGGGCATATGGCCACCACGAATATTTTGCACAAAGATCATTCTGGAGGTCAAACTTTCGACCACCTTTTCAAGCATTTGAGAGCGTATTTCAGCAATGACACGTTGAATATTGGTTTCCAAAGCGTCAATCGTTGCTGGTTTATCCGCATAAACCAATGACTTCACGTATCACCACAAAAAATAATCAAGTGGCGTCAAAACTAAGGTGTGCACAAAAATTGGGCGTAAGCCGCCCACGAATACGCCCACCTACCATACAACCCACAGTAGTGAAACCTGTTTAAACTGAAAGATTTTGAAAAAATAAAAAGTCATATATGGTTGCGTACATCAATAAATGGGCATTTCCGCAGAAAAACTCTACCGTGATCAAAAAATTAAAAGTTTACCAAGATTTTTTTTACTTGTTTTATTAAAGAGAAATATTCAAAATTATTGAAATTAAAGAGTTCAAATTTTTCTCATGTTGCGATGGCAAGATATCGGGCTACCAAGTTAAAGTTAAAGTTTTGGTCAGTTTTGTTTATTTCTATGAACATTTTCTCTTTACAATTCAATTTCTCCAATTATCAGAATAATTGTACAATTTCAGTTTTATGCACAACTTTTGCTACAACAACAACTAACCGCAAAATAAATGCAAGAGAGCAAACAAATATCAATTAACGGTAAAATTTTGATTTGCTGTTCATAATATTCTGAGGTAACGTCACGACAAACAAAAAAGCATTTAGTTCTATATTTCTACGCTGACATTCAAAAGTGCGTGAAATTTTGCACTTTAATAAATTTTAATAAAGTTAAGTAAATTTTATAAAAAAATTGTTAAAAAGAAAAACCGTTAATTTTATATTAAATTTGAAAAGTGAGTAACGTCACGCCACATTGCTCGAAGTTTGCCTGATTTCGTTACTGAATTTGGTTGCAGGTATTTCAGTGGAATTTTTTTCCAACTTCTCAGGGTCAATGGCGGGGTAGGAGTTAAAAATAGATAATAGCTAAACTTTATGCTTTACTTACGTCAAATATTTTTTCAAACAAATTTTAACTTAAAATGTTCCGATGGAAATTTAAGCAACGTAACACCAGTAACGTCATGCCAGATGACTAAGCCTAATAAAAAACAAGTAAAGAAAGTCTAAAGTCGGTCTAGGCTGACTATGAAATACCCTAAACCCACTTTTCAAAAACAAAAAAATTTTTGTAAATATTTTTGTAAATGGGCGTGTCCGTGGGCGGATGAAGCCTATATTTTGTATGCACTTCATACCAAGTTTTATTCCTGTAGCTCACAGTTAATGCCTTTATTGTGCTTTTGCTATGGTAGGTGGGCGAGTTCATGGACGGATAACTCCCAATTTTTGAACACACCTTAGTTTTGGTATAAAATATATACATACCAAATTTAATTTCTCTATGACAAACATAACCTCATTTGTTGAGCTTTAAACATTTTGGGTTGTATGGGAGGTAGGCGTGTCCGTAAGCGGATTACGTCCATTTTTCAAAACCATCTTTGTCTTGTCATTAAAAACATATGTGTCAAATTTTAGCTCTTTAAGTTAAACAGAGGCTTATTTATTGCGTTTTCAATTTTTGTGTTGTATGGGAGGTGGGCGTGTCCGTGCGTGGATAATACCCATTTTTCGAAGACATCTTTGCGTTTACATAAAACACATACACATTAAATTTTATTGTTATTGGTTAACTATGAGCCGAGTTATGCAGGTTTCAATTTTCGCGTTGTATGGGAGATAGGCTTGTCCGTAACCGTATGATGTCCATTTTTCAAAACCATCTTTGTTTTGTTATAAAAAACATATGTGCCAAATTTAAGCTCTTTAGGTTAAACACAGAACTATTTATTGCGTTTTCAATTTTTGGGATGTATGGGAGGTGGGCGTGTCCTTGAACGGATGATCTCCATTTTTCAAAAACATCTTTGTGTTGGTATAAAACACATACATACCAAATTTTATTGTTGTAGGCTAATTATGAGCTGAGTTATGCAGTTTTAAATTTTTGCATTGTATGGGAGGTAGGCGTGTCCGTGAGCGGATTCCAAAAATATTCAATAGTGCAGATTCTTGGGTGCATGTGACCATGTGTACAAAGTTTCATCTAATTATCTCTACTCCTTCTTCTTATCCTGTGTATACGGACAACACACAGACGGACAGACGGACGGACGGACATGAATAGCTCGACTCAGGTGGTGACGCTGATCAAGAATATATATACTTTTCTATACCGCACTCGCTTCGTTCTATGCGTTACAAACGTTTGCACAAAGTTAATATACCCTGACCTTTCAGGTTTAGGGTATAAAAACCGAGAAAATATTTTTTCTTCCAAATAAAGTTTTGTCTAAAAAGTCTTGCCCAATTCGCAGAGTTTTGCAAATATTCTAATCTACGTCGAAAACCACTTCTGTTTTTTGTAACGTCACGCCAGTACATATTTTTACTTATATCTATAAATTCTTAGAGACGATTGTTATAATTTTCTAAAACTTAGACTTCTTCATTCTGTTTTTTTAATTTCTTCGTACAAAACGTACATAACGCCAGATTGAAAATGCCCATATATTTATAAAATGATAGGAGGTTCAGGATATTTCATAGTCCGGCTAGACCGACTTTAGAGTTTTCTTACTTGTCTTAATATATTTATATTTTCTTTTCTTCTTCTCTTATCTCTTACGTTCTCAAATGGCTGCTAAACTACCTGAATCTATAACGAAGCGTAGATTTTTTTTTCATTTACACGGTTAGTACAGTTGTAGGTACCACTTGCAGCTTTAAGTCTAAAATAAATGTAAAGCAGGTGTACAAGCGGCACTGCAGAGCTTGTTTTTACGCCAAACCTTCTTTTACCGCTCAAAAATCAATAAAATTGATAGATTTTGGACTGTTTTCTTCGTATAAGACTAAAATTTTGTAATTTACTCCGTATGGCTTCTTTTGGAAACTTTATTGAAGATAGGAGTAGTTGCACAATAACTGCCTCCACGTTTGTTAGAAGTCATTAAATATGCTACTAGGCCGATTTAATAAAATATATATACAATACTGTGGTGACCGTGGCATGCAGGTTAAGTGTGTGGCTTAGCAAGCTCGCAGCCCGAGTTCGTTCCCCTAGGCGCGGCGAAAATTTTTTCAATAAAAAAATTTTTCTGATCTGTTACCACTTCTCTGCAGATAATGGCAAACCTCAGAGAGTAATAATGTCATGTACAGCTTCTTGAGAACATAAACTTTAGCAGTTCGGAGTTGGCATAAAACATGTAGGTCCAGTTCTTGGTCAATTGTGTGCAAACATTTAATAACACACACAACACAATTGATCATAAGAAGCTCAGTCAAAGTCCTTTCAAGAGCTGAAATGGCCAATTTGATTTTTTTTTTTTTATATACAATACTAACTTTATAAAAAGTTCTATGAAATAAGTTTCATAAAAGTCTTATAAATTCTTTACAAAAATTTCTATTATTTTAATAACTAAAACACTGACATATCTTCGAAACCTTAGAAATTTGTTTAAATAAAGTCTAGTAATATTTCATTCCGTTCTGTTTTAGATCAAAAATTCTAATGAAATTACTTTACAAAAATATGAAAATATTTATATACATGTTTTATGATTTTGAATGTTTTCTCGAAAATTTATGCGATAGTTGTTTTTTCGCTAGATACTCTAATTTTATTATTTTATATTCTGTTTGCAGGTGAAACAGCGAGTTTTTACTACTTGTTGAATAAAACTTTATAAGAAAAATTTTTAAATTTAAAACAGTTGATAGTAAGAAATACAAAAACTTATTTTCAAAATAAAAGGCACACTCAGAACCTATATTAACTAACTGCTTAAATTGGCATTGAAAATATACCATAGACATGATTTTGCATTGAATGCAAGTCGTTTTTATATATTTGTTTGCATTCAAATTTCCTCCTTCCGCCCCAAGCACAAGTCCTGACTACGAGCCTGATTACTTGTCATCTTTGCACAAACAAACAATTCAATAGATAAACTTGCAAAAAACTAATTTTAACATACAATGCGTTGCTTCTCCAGCGGCATATCAAATTAACGCAACACACCAACACACACACATACACACACGCACTCACACATATAAAAATATAGTAAAAGTAATCGAATCTAGCGAACATGTTTCTACTTCGTCTCTCTGATGGTCTATTTGTCGCAGGCAAGACGTGTACCAAAGTGCCTGGAAGCATGCCAAAGCATACACCAGGGATAACCAAATATTTCTTTCCATCAGTTATAACGGGTTTTTGCACTTTTATGTTTTTGCTTTATCTTTGTTTTTTTGCCTCTATTTTGCGGCTTGTTTGCTTGCCAATTCATAGTAAAAGCAAATCGATTTGATATCAACACGACATCGCGCAGCACTGCGGTTTCAGTCAAACACACGTTGTGACAACTTTTGCCATAACCAACAGTGCTGCTGCTGCTGTTGTTGCTGCTTCTTCTTTGCCATCTTCTACTCCAACTAACATACACTTCCTTTTCTGGCTTATTTCCTTGTTTGCTATCTGCCTGCTCTGTTGGAGCTGTTGGAGCTGGCCACAATTTCATTTTTAGAAAATTTATCTCTTCATGTAATCGCATAAAATGGATAAAGACGAGGATGACGTCTGACACAAGAGGATATTTTAACATTAAGCACTCAATCAAATGAGTGATTGGTTGCATATGTCTGTCTGTGTGTGATTTAGTGTAAGTGTTTGTGTGTGTGTGTGTGTGCCTGTGTTATGATGATTGGGTGAGTGTCGTCTGTCTAAATATGAGCATATTTTTTATGTCCTGTTGTAAGGACACGTACTTCAAGCGATCATGTTTTTTATTATTTATAGCGCATAGATTTAATTTTATTGCGATTGAGTGACAAAGACTATTACAGCAACAAACAAAAAAATATGCCTAGCATTGGAGAGCCCAGTCTATGCTCTAAAGTTAGGCAATCAATCAGATTGAGTCATATGGTATGCAATATTTTCAAAATTTATTATAAACACTTATGAGCTTTTGATATTTTCATATTTTGTACAGATTGCTTTCTTCTCATAACAACACTATTGTTAGCCAGGCTGCTTATTTCTTTAAATCTTCTGCAGAAACCTTTGTAAAAAGCTCGTTTAATAGTTGCACTTTTTATGTATTTCAAACAATAATATTTTATAAACACATTTAACACTAATACACGTGCTCACACACAGACTTATTTTTTTGCATCCAATGGCAACACTGCGTCAGACAAAGCCACGCCATGTTAAAGCTGGCAAAATGGTGCTAATTACCAGACCGCAAAAATATGTTTTATTTAAACTGCATACATTTTCGGTTCTTTGTGCATATTTCAAAATTTATTATTACAATTACAGCAAAATGTGGTCCGACCGCTAATTACATGACATGGACGGCACACATGTTACACTGAAAAAATTATGCTACTGTAACCAAATATCTCTATGCGTCAATTTTATAAAAGTTTAACCCTACATGAACACAGAAATACCTTCAGACCAAAAAATCAGACCCCCAGACCTTTGCAGAACCTGAACCACCTTAGAAAATATTGTGTTTAAACCAAAACAAATATTAAATTTATTTTATTGGCATATTTTTGATTCTGGAAAAACCATACTGATTATTTTTGGTGAAATTTTGATACTGAAATTTAAAAAAAAAAAACAGGTTTTTCATTTTTATCATCAAATTTTTTCTTATTTTGCCCCACCGATATTATGTTTGTAATTTTGTATTTTTAGGCAAAGCTTTAGCTTGATTTCAGTATATCATATTTTTTTCGGTGATCAAGAAGTTAGAAGTTTTTTATTTTAAAGTAAAAATAATTTGTCTCTTTTAAACAAAAAACATCGATATGTCATTCAATATGATCCGATTTTTAATACCGAAGATATGATGAAAATGAAAAAAGTGCGCCCTACTTTCGGCTAAAAATTTTCCAAAATATTTTAAAAATAGTTTGGCTGGAAATATCGATATACTTCCTGAGCAAAAGATTTATGATATTTTAAGAGCATTATTTTTTTGGTATAAAGGTGGTACATGCGGATGGAAAGAACTGAGATCTGGAGGGTAAGTACTAGAACAGTGCACCTGGGATCAATGAAATCCGACTGTACCAGGACCAGAGATATGGGCATCTCCCAGTGGCACGGACGCGACATTCGCACGGTTTTAATTGCTCGAAAAACAAGAAAGAAACAAAATGAGCCGATATGTATTTTAAGTGTTCTAACGCGATGAAAGAGTGCTACATTTTATAAAAATATTGGCCACATTTAGTACAAATTAGTTCAAAATAATAAGCAATCATTCAATGGAACGGACGCGACAAAAACAAATAAGTTTTTTTAAGCTCGTATAGAAATATGCAAAATTGAGCTAATTTTGAGAACTTTTTTTAAATATAATATACATGTTAATGGAGGTCAAAGGATAACTATTCTTCGTAGACTTATGAAATATTAGAATTATTTCTTCCTTTTTTTTAAATAGATATAGCACGAATACGGATGCGACATCATGGACGCGACAAATTTTTCCAACAGTAGTAAAATACAGTAAAGATGTTCATTATAAATTTTAATAAAAATACATCATAATAAGTTAAATTCAAGTAACATAGCAGTAAAACTAATCAAAATCAAAACAAGTAAAAAAAGTCTAAAGTCGGTCTAGGCCGACTATGAAATACCCTAACCCATGCATTTAAATGTTGATGAAAAATTTACACACACCAAGTTTTATTCCTGTAGCTCACAGTTAATGCCTTTATTGTGCTTTCGCTATAGGAGGTGGGCGAGTTCATGGACGGATTACTCCCAATTTTTGAATACACCTTGGTTTTGGTATAAAATACATACATTCCAAATTTAATTTCTCTAGACAAACATAACCTTATTTATTGAGTTTTTTGGGTTGTATGGGAGGTAGGCGTGTCTGTGGGCGGATGACGTCCATTTTTTAAAATCATCTTTGTCTTGTCATAAAAAACATATGTGTCAAATTTTAGCTCTTTAGGTTGAACACAGAATTATTTATTGCGTTTTCAATTTTTGAGTTGTATGGAAGGTGGGCGTGTCCGTGAGCGGATGACGTTCATTTTTCGAAGACATCTTTGTGTTGATGTAAAATACATACACACCAAGTTTTATTGTTGTAGGCTTATTATAAGCTGAGTTATGCAGTTTTAAATTTTTGCGTTGTATGGGAGGTAGGCGTTTCCGTAGGCGGATTCCAAAAATATTCAATAGTGCAGATCCTTGGATGCATGTGACTATGTGTACCAAGTTTCATCCAATTATCTCAACTCCTTCTTCTTATCCTGTGTATACGGACAACATACAGACGGACGGACATGAATAGCTCGATTCAAGAGGTGACGCTGATCAAGAATATATATACTTTTCTATACCGGACTCGCTTCGTTCTATGCGTTACAAACGTTTGCACAAAGTTAATATACCCTGACCTTTCAGGTTTAGGGTATAAAAAATAAAGTTAAAAGCTGTTAGAGTGCTTTATTTTAATGTTTTTCTTCACTTTTGGTGGACCTTTTTTGGGAGATGCCCATATTTAGAAATATGTCAATGCGCGACCCGTACGTTCGGTCAAAAAAAAAATTTTTTTCGTAATTGTCTTGTAAAAATTCTTCATATTCGCTGGTATACGGTGCACTTTTTTTTGAGCTACGGTCTACTGTACATGTCTGCATTACAAGAAATACATATAATTTTTAATTATAAAAAATTTTTTGAATTTATATTTTAGAAAATAATTTTTATGCATATTTATTGTATTAATTTAACAATGAAAAATAATATTTATATTCAATTATATAAAGCGAAAAAAAAACAGATTTTTTTAAGATTAATATTTTATCATTAATTTTATGGAGTCCACGTTAGGGGAAGAGAGTATGGAAGAAGGGTTTCTGTTTTTAAATATTTCTGTGTCGACAAAGAACAACAGCTAAACTCATTTCGAAAATTTCAGAAGAGCATTTTTCAGATGAAAATTGCTCCTTAATGTCAGGATACCCTGGCTTTTGTTGTTTAGATTTGATGGCCTCAAACATTTACTTTTCAAGGAATAACCATCAAAATTTTAGTACTAGTGTTTTTCGTTGCGAAAAAAAGCAAAGAAATTAATAACCTTATTTTGTCCTAACTCTGCTTTAGCGCTTATTCCTCGTCGACACAGATTTGTTGTCTTAAGTTTTGGAGTGGAATGCAATCGAAAATGATATGATGGATGTTTGATGGTGTTGAAGTGTTGCATATGGGACAAGGGGAGGGGATACTGTTATTCATAAGATGTGCGTGAGTTAATTTAGTATGTCCTAAACGTAGTCGAGTAAATTTGATAATTTCGTTCCTGTTTAAGTTCTTGACCTTGTGCTTCAAGAAGTCTTTTCTCGAATATTTGTTACTGTTTATAGTCTTGATAGTCTTGATAGTCTTGATGATTGTTGGTGTTTAATTAAGAAGTGCCGTTTTATAAATCTATTCACATTGCTAGAGTTAAAGTTGTGTGTTAAAGGAGTTAAAGGAGACATATTTGGTGGCATATTTTGCGGATTGGTCGACGAACTCATTACCATCAATGTTTGAATGGCTTGTAATCCAAACCAGTCTTATTTTTCTGTATTGCATTAAAATTTTTCTCATAAGTGTTGGGTAATATTCATGGTTGTTGATATTAGATATAGAGTCTAATGATGATATTGAATCTGAGCAAATAATGAAGTTCCCTTTGGTTCTTTTTGCAAAGTCTATTGCTTCATATATTGCAATGATTTCTGCTGAGTACACTGTACTATACTTGGGCAAAGTTGATATTTTTATGATTTGATTGGAGCTGGTTACGCTGAAGCTGGTTATATCTCCTAATTTAGAGCCATCACTATATAGCAAATTATACTCTTGTCAAATTTGTTTTTGAGTTTTGTGTGGATCAACAAAGGATTAAAATTTCATGGCGGTTGAGATGATGAAGTATATTTTAAAGGTAAAAAAGGAATATCTAAATTTTTGCAATTTACCAATGCTTTCGATATAGCTGAAGGTATCGATTGTATACGTTGTGCTGTGTTGCATTTCAGTAGAAGTTTGTGTAATGGAGTGTCTATGCTATGTTAAAGAGGTTTGAAAAGTCTGGTTGTCACCAGGTCACGTTGGTTTTCTCTCATAAATCCCATGTAAGGATAAATACGTGTTGTTTCCACACAATTTAATATGTTGAATGAACTTACAATTAACATAATAATGATGTTTAAAAGTATGCAAGTGAGATAATATATATTACGTTTCGTTAGAATTTGGCATTAAGTAGATTAATATCAAAGCTAAGATGTGACCAAAAAATAGACGTTATCCACCCACGAACAACAAACAAAAATAAGAAGTTATTTCTATTTGTTGTAATACTTTAATATTATAGGTGGTTTAGGGTATTCCATAGTCAGGCTAGACCGAATTTTTCTTTAATTGTTTTCTTTTGTTAAACTGTTAAAACATATTTATGGCCGACACCGAAGTATTTCGAGCGGCATCAAAATCTAGAAAAATGTTGGCACTGACACATGTTCCTTATACTCTATGGTAAAGAGTTATCGATATTTTTTGCGATAATCTAAGATGTTTCGGTGACTGTTTTTGTTATAAAATTTGATAGAAAAAATGCTTTTTCAAAATTGTTTAAAAATAAATTCGAAAAAGAATTTTTTCCGTGTAGCTATGTTTGCACAACCGCTGGATGTTGGTGCAAGGATAGCTAAAATATGCTGCACAATATATGTATGAAAATGCATAAAATATAAAGCATAAACAAAGCCAAACAAGCGAAATTAAAAGCAAAACAAAAACCAGAACCTTGCTTGATTTGTGATTATATGAGTGTCAACATGATTGTCTCTATATATATGGGCATCTCCCAGTGGCACGGACGCGACATTCGTACGTTTTTAATTGCTCGAAAAACAAGAAAGAAGCAAAATGAGCCGATATATATATAAGTGCTCTAATGCGACGATAGAGTGCTACATTTTATAAAAATATTGGCGAGATTTAGTACAAATTAGAACAAAGTAATAATCAATCATTCAATGAAACGGACGCGACAAAAAACAGAAGTTTTTTAAGCTCGTATAGAAATACGCAAAATTTAGTAAATTTTGAGAACTTTTTTTAAATATAATATATATGTTAATAGAGGTCAAAGGATAACTATTCTTAGTAGACTTATGAAATATAAAAATGATCTCTTATCTTTTTTTAAATAGATATAGCACGAATACGGACGCGACATCATGGACGCGACAAATTTTTCCACAGTAGTAAAATACAGTAAAGATGTTCGTTATAAATTTTAATAAAAATACATCATAATAAGTTGAATTCAAGTTACATAGCAGTCATACTTATCAAAATAAAAAAAAATAAAGTTATAAGCTTTTTGAGTGCTTTATTTTAATGTTTTTCTTCATTTTTGGTGGACCATTTTTGGGAGATGCCCATATGTGTTTTTGTTTTATACCGATGTTGTAAGTAAAGTATATATGTTATATTAGTTATAAAACTTGTTTAAGAAAGATATAAGCCAAGTTTCAAAATTAAAATATGCAGCTATAAATTTAAATAAATTTATAAATTTTTTAAGTTATAATGTTTTTTCTTTATTTGTTTTTTTTTTCATAGTAAAGCTCAGCTTCCTTGACGAAATGAAAGTTTTATTCAAACATTGTCTTGGCTTTCTTTTTTGCTTTGAATTCCTATTTAATGCATGAGCTATTTTAAAACTGGTACTCTAAACAATTCAATCAAATTTTGAAAGTAATTTTGATGATTTAATTCATTCATTGATAGCTTTGAAAGTTATTAAATAAATCTTAAAGCCTGCAACAAATTGAACTAGAACACGTTTCATTCAAAAACGAACAAAACTAGCAACCAGCTAGTGTAAGCCATATAAAGCTGTATGCAAGCACACACACACACACATACAGACCCACTCACCATCAATAGTAAAAGTTTGCTTCACAATTTCATTCATTCCTACACATAAAGCAGATATAATCGTTATGAAATCAAAAGCATATTGCACAAAAACAACTAAGAACACAAAAAAAAAACAAAAAAAAACAAAAATGAAAAAAAAACAACATAAATGCTTCCGGAACTCAGTCACATCCATTTCTATCGATCTCAATCGAGCATGGCTGAGCATTTAAAGACTGACCGTTGTAAATAGTGCTGAGCAGAGACGAACACAGCAGAGAAGTGAAAAAAAAAATTAATAGATGTGTTCTTTGTGCACTTCGTTAAATGTTAAAGGATAAAAGCGTTCTACGTAAAGGATTCAATTGAGCATAAAATAAATAGCTTAATTCAATTAGTAGCAAAAACAAAAACAAAAAAAACAACAAAACATGTTTGTTGGTAGGGGGGGGGCAAAAACAAAACCGATTAAAGCTTAAATTTTGCTTAAACTGTGAACATTTTTTATGGCTTTGTAATGAAATAAGGTTAAGGCTTTTAACGGTGCCTTCAAAATTTAGCCATTGTAATAATATACAGGAAATTGAGCACGCATCCTACCAAAGGTCTTGATGGCATTTTGGCCAAGAAAAGCTAAATGCTAAAGGCACAATGTTTTTGGTGAGCATCGTGAAACAAAAAAAAAACACAAAAACAAAAACAAAGCAACAAGAAGGCAATTTTAAAAAAAAATTATTAAGCTAATAGCTTTATAATTTTATTTAATGACTTTTGGTCATTAAGCTGAAATTAATCGTCTTTAAGTTTTGACAAATTTTAAATTTTGAAAACAAAAACAATTTTTTAAATGCAAGCAATTTATTCAACTAATTTCATCTTCATTAACTCTCAAAATGTCAATTCAATTCATGTTTAATGTTAAACAAAATAAAGCAACTAATATCTAAAATTACTTCAAAAAGTCGCCATGTAACATGAAATCAAAACAGTTTTGTTAAAAAATAAGCACACCAGAATAAGACTTTAGCCTTTTAACACAATTTTTAAAAAAAATGTCCTTAAATTTATATATTTTTTAAACCAAACTAACATGGCATTTAAGTTAAGTTCAGCCCACAAGACTATCATTTCATATACTATGGTTTAGCCACATTGACGGTAACAATTTAATTTTAAAGCTCTTTAAAATGCTTCTTCGCATTTCTAATTACCCTCGCAGCACTGATTGATATTATTTTAGTCGATTTTAATGCAGTCGTTGTGGTAATTATAAGAACCTACTTAATATCCATAGCAATTAAAATAACAACCTGTCTTTCGAGACACAAGACAACTTCTCTCCCACTTTGTAGCCCCCTTTTGTATTCTCATATTTCACTTTTCCTCCATCCACCTGCTTGCTTTTGTGTGCTATTATTTAAACTTGCTTTAAATGTTGCTGCTCCCAGCAGCAAACTTTTGATCACTAGGGAGTTAAATTTAAATTGCCAACAATTTGTTTCATTAACAAATTGATTTATAAAACTGCTAAAACAAAACATAAAAAAGTTAAGAGATTTAAACGTTTAGGTAGTCATGTTCAATATTTGTATTTGAAGAAATTTTTTTAGTATTTTCTATCTAATGCAGAAAATGAACTTGTTGTCTTTAAGTTAAGAATTAAGAATTCTTTATTTGTGAAAATAACTACACCTTTTTTATAGCTAAATTTAAACAATTGGCAATTCATTTTCATTTTCCGTTGTCTAAAACAAGTAAAGAAAGTCTAAAATCGATCTAGGCCGACTATAAAATACCCTAAACCAACTTTTCCAAAAAAAAAAATTATATTTTTGAAATTGGTTGTGTCCGTGGGCGATTGAAACCTATATTTTATATACATTTAAATGCTGATGAAAAATGCACACATACCAAATTGTATTCCTGTAGCTCACAGATAATGCTTTTATTGTGATTTCGCTATGGGAGGTGGGCGCGTTCATGAACGGATAACTCCCAATTCTTGAACACATCTTAGTTTTGGAATAAAATACATACATGCCAAATTTCATCTCTCTATGACAAACATAACCTTAATTATTGAGTTTTAAAATTTTTGGGTTGTATGGGAGGTAGGCGTGTTTGTGAGCGGATGATCTCCATTTTTCAAAACCATATTTGGCTTATCATAAAAAACATACCTTCCAAATTTTATCTCTGAGGGTTAAACAGAAGCTTATTGATTGCGTTTTCAATGTTTGCGTTGTATGGGAGGTGGGCGTGCCCGTGAGCGGATGACACCCATTTTTCGAGGACATCTTTGTGTTGATATAACACACATACCCACCAAATTTTATTGTTGTTGATTAATTATTAGTTTTATATATCCAGTTTTCAATTTTTGGGTTGTATGGGAGGTAGGCGTGCCCGTGGGCGGATGATCTCCATTTTTCAAAATCATTTTTGTCTTGTTATAAAAAACATACGTGCTAAATTTTATCTCTATGATTTAAGCAGACGCTATTGTGTTTTCAATTTTTGGGTTGTATGGGAGGGGGGCGTGTTCGTGAGCGGATGATACCCATTTTTCGAAGACATCTTTGTGTTACTGCTATTGGTTACTCTTCGAATGAGTGTGGAGAGCGAGATCAATAAACTTTAAAGAGCAGGGTTGATAGCAACATGTAGTTGAAACTCTCGTAACACAAACGCGTGAAAAGCAAACGACTAAGCAATGCTTAGCATCAGTGGTAATTTTCTAAAAAACTTAACAACTTAATTAAATATATTAATTGTTCAATTTTCTTAAAAAAACCCTGCTTATGGCATTGTGTAGCACAAATATCATACTTTAAAATTTTGTTCATAAAAATCAGTCCAGTAGTTTTGGAGTCTATTTCGCACTTAATATATCCACTTCAATTTTATATAATAGTATAGACATAAGCTTCATCCGCCCACGGACGCACCCATTTTCAATAATATTTTTTTTTTTTGGAAAAGTTAGTTTAAGGTATTACATAGTCGGGGTCTGGATCGTCTTTAGACTTTCTTTACTTGTTTTTTTTTGGATCGGGGAAATCCCCATGTAGCGGTTTTGGTTCTCCTGGACCCTTTTTTGGCCAAAACATCAAGTTTTTTGCCTATAAGTTTTTTTTTTCTTCAGAATGCATCCCCAAGATAAACAAAAAAGCAAAGATTGTGATAGTTCACAAATCTTGGCTAAAAAAATTTGGAAATTTGTTGTCCCTAAAAACTCTTTTGAGACGATTTTCGACCAAAAAGTCGATTTTTCATCATTTTCGAAAATATGTTTCTTTTAAACACCTATAAAATATATATTTATCAAGCTATTCACATGCATTTCTGCTTACTGGGAAAGCATTGAGCGCTTCTTTCCATAGATATATCCTATGGTGTGGTTTAACCAAAACTAAGTGCCACAATTATATAAAACGTGAGAAATTGATATTCAGAAGGATTTTTTCAGCTTAATTATTATTTAATTGACATAATTACCGTTAGATTTTGACAAATCTTGGTATACATGAGTTTTTAAGTACGCAAAATCGAATTCTATTAACCATTTTTTATAAAAGTATACTCCAGATGGCGCTCCAGTAGGTTCAAAATGCATGAATTTCGAAAATCTTTTTTTAAACTAGATTCGTATTTTTCATGGTACTCACTTTTGACCAAACCACTCCATACGTTATAGCAATGGAAAGAATGGCTCAATACTTTACCAATAAGCTTAAATGCATATGAATACCACAAAAATACATAATTTATAGATGTTTAAAAAAAACACCTTTTCGAAAATGACGAAATATGGATTTTTTGGGATCTCAAAAGAGTTTAAGGGACAACAAATTTAAAATTTTTTAATCTTCAATTTTTTGCTTATCTTGGGTATGCATTCTGATGGAAACAAACAACTTATAGTCAAAAAACTTGATTTTTTGACCAAATAAAGGGCTCAGGAGAACTAAAACCGCTTCATGGGGATTTCTTCGATCCAAAAAAAAAATATGCAGAAATAGTTTTTAATGGTCCCTGTAACTTTTGAGTCGGTTTCCGGATGGTTTTTTTTCTAGTATAATAAAATCCACAAGGTAGAAATTTGGTGCGGAAAATGTGGCATGATCGAGCCACAAGAAGAAGAACAGGTTTCTACATCTTTTATAATTTTGAATGCAGACAGTGCAAGCAAAAATTATATTTTGAAGAAAAAAATTATATACTTTAATTTAGTTGAAGTGATAAAAATAAAGCATTATTATATGCAAAATTTATTTTAAATTTAATTTTTTCCAAAACGAACAACCATAAAACAACTCAAGCATAACGTGGATAATTCGGGCGATCTACATGATCATGTAATTTTTTTTTAACTTCATTTGAGCAAATGTTAAAAACAAAAAAAATTTTCATAAAGAGGCATAAATTTCATGAAAACTTAATTAAGTAGATATACTTAGTGGAATGTCCGGACCCTAAATTGGGATGTTGATAGTGATGATTGTGATTGGTAATGATGATCGGGTTTGATATCTTGGAAAGATATAATTCTGATATCACTGCAATCTAAGAAATGCGATGGAAAGAACAGGGTTGCTTACGGCAAGCATCCTGTGATATCTACTACAGCGGCCATGCGGAGAAGCACTAGGTTGGATGCGGATTTGTAGTTGGCAAGAGAATACGGCATCATGCAATGTGTTTCACTCCTAGGCTATCACCGCCCCAGCTGAAACCAGTGGCACGATCAAGTCGCAACGCCACTGCAGAGGCGACGCACGTTGGGAAAAAATTAAGCAAAACGCGCGCATGGCTTATTATTTGCTGTCGTTTCTACATGTACATACTTACAATGCTGTAATTTGCAGATGTAAAGAAGAATTTACTAAGGAGCAGACAGTATGTCAATATTTTTTTTGTTGCACCCTACATTTATACCCTACAGTTTAAAAAAAATATTTAAAATGTCCGTTTAAAATGGAAGGAAAATAATAACGTGTTATTGTACACGCAATATACCATAAAATTATGAAAAAATCATGTCTGCTCATTGCGTTTTATAATCATGTATGTCTTTTTTTTTGAAAATAGGTACACTTAAAAAAAAAGTTTTTAATATTTATCACCATAATTCAACTTCACGACCAATCAGCATATATATGATAAGATTTGTATGCGAAGATTCTGAAATAAAGTTTAGTCACAAGACCAAATTTTTAGATTTACAAAAGTCTGGTTTTTTGTGATTCATTGTTGAAAATTTCATTTATTTTCATTTTAGTTTGAAGTTTTTATGAGCATTTAAGTAAAGAGATACGTTTAGTGAAATTTTTGATAAAATATTTTTGAATGAAGTCATAAGTTGAACTTAAAAAAAAATGGCTTTCTATCATTAAACATATCCCAAATCATAAAATCATTGCATAAAATCAATAATAAAAAGTTGATATGTCATCGCTATGCGCGCGTTTTGCCTGATTTGTTCCCAACGTGCGACGCCTACAAAGCCACCCTGCAGTCTGTTGTAACGCGTGCTATTATGTAGCAATACCGAGAGAAGAGAAGAGTAGAGAGACGCATTTTCAAGTGCGAGAAAATTGAGATGCATGGCGACAGGAATGAGACTCGAAAATTTTTTCGAAAAAAATAAGACACCTGGCCGATGGTTTTAAGACCGGAGCCTCTTCCTGCAAGGATGAGAATGGGAATCAAGTAACAGATACCCAGAGTACACTGATGTTATGGAGGGAACACTTCTAAAGTATTCTAATGGTGACGCTCACAACAATCTCGCCAGTCGATATGATATCCCGGAAACCCCAATTATGGAAGTTCCGCTGCCCGACTATAACGAGGTCTTAACAGCTATAGCTCGGCTTAAAAACAACAAAGCCGCAGGAGCCGATGGCCTACCTCGATACCAAGCGAGGTTTCAGACAAGGTGATTCCTTATCGCGCGACTTCTTTTATATAGTAATGGAGAAGATCATTCGAACTGCTGACCTGAGACGGAGTGGCACAATTTTCTATTAGAGTGTTATTAGCATTCTTCAGGCTAGAAAAAGAGTCGAGTCGAATGGGTCTAGCAGTGAACGCAGGTTAAACGTTCATCTTAATCTTATTTCAATATCCAAACAGTGTCAGTGTCTGGGAAACTACGTCACTGTTGACAACACCTTCTTTGAAGTTGTGAAAGACTTCATTACCAGGAATGCAGCATTAACTCCTCCAACGATATCAGTATTGAGATTAAACGAAGGATAACTCTTGCCAACAGGTGTAACTTTTGGCTCAGTAGCCAACTGAGAAGCAGAACTCTCTCTCAACGAACAAAACTGACGTTCTAAAAGTCAATAATCATGCTCGTCCTACTATACGTATCACAAACCTTGACGTTGAGCAGTTCTGATGAAAGAACTTTAAGAGCGTTCGAGAGAAAAATCTTTCGCAAGATACATGGTCCTATTTGTGCCAATGACGAGTACCGAATACGATGGAACCACAAGCACGACTGTCCAGCCAAAAAAATATTCGTTTCGGTATCCAGCAGCGACCGATGCAGACGAAGAAGACTGCATCTCCGTTGGAAATACCAGGCATTGTATAAGATGGCGACGTTACCAACTGGCACCAGCAAGAGCACGTCAAAAAAGGCTGACGTTAATTCTTAGACGAGAACAAAGCCAACCTACGGTTGCAAGCGTCAGCCAAGTAACTGTGAAACCTAAATAAGAGCGTTGAGCGGCACGGTGCTGGCCGCTTTGCGTTATCGCTGAACTGTCGTCCCTAAATAAGAGCGGCGGCTTTATATCAGATGTTGTCAAAAGTGTTGTCACCTTCAAAAATTCTTCACAGAAATTACAAGTTATTCATCTCTTGCAGCCAACTTCACTTCCTAACGCTCTGTCAATCTTGGATTTTCCAACCGCTCGGCGGTGCCGTCGAGTTATTATGGTTTGCTTCATACAATTTATACTAGCATGAAGATTTTTTGACAGATAATCAACGCCGCCGCTCTTGTTTAGGTTTCACAGTAAGTAAGTAAAGAGGCATATTCGTCGACCAAATTTTTGTCGATTGTCAATGCGCAGAATGCCGTACTTTCTGAAAAGAATTTCTTTAAAAATTCTATATCCCAAATTCTGACATGCATTGATATCTTTAACCATACTTCCGTTCATGGTTTAACAATACGTTAACCGTCTGTGGGGTACAATTTTACCCCCGTGCAATTATATGAAAACAAGTAAAGAAAGTCTAAAGTCGGTCTAGGCCGACTATGAAATACCCTAAACCTACTTTTCCAAAAAAAATAATATTATTGAAAATGGGCGTTTCCGTGGGCGGTTGAAGCCTATTTTTTATATGCATTTAAATGTTGATGAAGAATTTACACATACCAAGTTTCATTCCATACCTTAGTTTTGGTATAAAGTACACACATACCAAAATTGATATCTCTATGTCATATATAATCTTATTTATTCAGTTTTAATCTTTTTGGGTTGTATGGGAGGTAGGCGTCTCCGTGGGTTAATGAGTTCCATTTTCCTAAACCATCTTTGTTTTGTCATAAAAAACATACGTGCCAACTTTTATCTCTGTAGGGTAAACAGAGGCTTATTTATAGCGTTTTCAATTTTTGGGTTATATGGGAGGTGGTCGTGTCTGTGAGCGGATGATACCCATTTTTCGCAGACATCTTTGTGTTGATACCAAACACATACGCACCAAATTTTATTGTTATAGGTTAATTATTAGCTTATTTATGCAGTTTTCAATTTTTGCGTTGTATGGGAGGTAGGCGTGTCCGTGGGCAGATGATGTCCATTTTTCAAAACCATCTTTAATTTGTCATAAAAAACAAACGTCCCTGATTTTGTCTCTGTAGGTTAAACAGAGGCTTACTTATTCAGTTTTCAATTTTTGGGTTGTATCGGAGGTGGGCGTGTCCATGAGCGGATGACGTTCATTTTTCGAAGACATCTTTGTCTTGGTATAAAACACATATATATCAAATTTTATTGTTGTAGGCTTATTATGAGCTGAGTTATGCAGTTTTAAATTTTTGCGTTGTATTGGAGGTAGGCGTGTTCGTGGGCGGATTCCAAAAAAATTCAATAGTGCAGATCCTTGGGTTCATGTGACCATGTGTACTAAGTTTCATGCAATTATCTCAACTCCTTCTTCTTATCCAGTGTATACGGACAGCACACAGTCGGGCGGACGGACGGACGGTCGGACGGACGGACATGAATAGCTCTACTCACGTGGTGACGCTGATCAAGAATATATATACTTTTCTATACCGGACTCGCTTTGTTCTATGCGTTACAAACGTTAGTACAAAGTCAATATATCCTGACCTTTCAGGTTTAGGGTATAAAAAGTCCGAATTCAAATCCAAATTAAATAAATTAATGCCTTTATTTATAAAAAAAATTATCAAATAAAGCAAAAAAGGAGAAAAAAATGACAATTACCAAATCGGGTAAAATTTTATTTAATGCGGTTTAGAGGTTTAAATGTTTATTGAATTTTGTGCTTAAAGTGAGTTAGGGTACAGTTGCACCCCGAGGATGGATTTAGGGTTAAAATCGTTTAACAAAAAAATTATAAAAAAGTTATATTGTTTAACACATTCATGGTTTTGACATACATGGCACGATATGACACGAAGTATCAATTATCGATTATGTCTATTTTCTTCAAAAATACCCAACAATAGACAGTGTTTTGCGAAATATATGAGAATGTGACACATTTCATCACAAGCTTTGAGTTATCTAAGAAAAGCAATTTTCACTTTAGCCTAAAAATATGCCATATATATTTCTGAGAAAAACGTGTTATGCTATGTCTACACAGAGAGTTAAGTTACTTTTAACTAACATTTAACCGAAGTTGTTCACACAGAGATACCGTAGCAGAATTGAGTTAAATTTGCCGACAATGCTGCTGGTGTCTCTGCGTACACATGCGTTTTTTTCTTACTATGCGAAAGCTCTGCCCATATTTGGATGAAAACTACTTTCCCCACTATTGCCCAAATCCTTTTCGAAGTTCTTTTACTCATTTTTTAAAGAAAATAATAACATATAGTTAAAAAAATAAATTGTATAATTAACGAATCAGCTGTTCTATTTTGACAGTTCTTGTAAAAAAAAGTTTCTTTCATGAAAAATACCACTGAATATACACATTTATATTATTTTGTAGTGTACTTTTAGGCACTTTTTACATTGAGTCATAAAAACTCAGAGTATATAATGAGTTAAGTTGAGTTAAATCATACATTTTTGTACTGGTAACGCAAGAGTTTATTTCTCGTTAAATGGGAAAACTCAACTTTGTACTGGTAACTCAAACTTAACTCTCTGTGTAGACGTAGCATTAATCAAATTTTTAAATTAACATGTTCAACACTTATCTTAAACTACAACATTATTACACAAAACCATTAACATAAATTTTGCTTTTATTGTCAGAAAGTAGCTTTTTTCTAATTGTAAGACGGTTAAATTTATTATGTTGTGTTCCATGGAATTTTTAATTTATTTTTCATTATACACAGTAGTAACAATATTTTGTTTTCTTGCTTGTTCAAGCTAAAAAGCACACACAATATCAACAATTAATTAAGCTTGGTAGTAGTGAGAGGGGGAGGGGGTGGTGTTTTTTCTCCCTTAGATGTTTGGCAACTGTGGCAGCAACACTGAAGTATATCCTTCCTAACTTACAGCTCGTGCATGATGTAATCATTGAAACAATTGCTACAGGCTGCAATTCAAGCTGCAAAACAACAGCAACAGAAGAAATTGCAGCAACATTTAATGTTTGTTGATTTCTAAAATGTTAAGTAGTTGTTGTTGTTGTGGCTGTTATTGTTGCTGCCATTATAAATGTGCAGTTAAATGCTGTTTGCAATTTTCTTAATCTTCAACAACAACAACAACAACAACAACAACAGCAATAAGAACGAGAACAAGAACAATAACAACAAAAACATTTTCAGGTTGCTCATTAATGAAGTACAACTTGTAAAATTCTAGTAGCAGCAGAGAAATACGTGCTGCTGTTGCTGCTGTTGATGTTGCTGTTGCCGTTGTTGTTCAACTTCCGCTTTTGTTGAATCCGCTGTTTGTGTTTGTTTTTATTTTTCCACTGAAATTGTGTTGACAAAAGCAGTTCATCAGCATACAAAAATGACAACAAAAGAAAACAACAATCAACTAAGACAATTTCCTGTGTATTAAGTGTTATGCACTGTGAGAAATGAAAGTGAAGTTTTGTTAGATTTTTTTATAGAAATCAAAAATTCAAACAAAGTTTTTTTTGTTAATAAAACTGGACTGTATTTCAAAATGTCCTTGTGGCAGATTAATGCTCAGTAGCTTGTCATTGTCTGCAAATATTAATTTTTCAACTAACTTGAACTCACGTCGTCTTCGCCGTGGTTGGCTTAAGTGAGCCAAACCACTTAGCTCTGAGCCATTTTTCTGACAACAACTTTAACTGGAGCGTGTTCCATGATAAATAGTAGGTAATAATAAATTGTCTACTAGTACTCTGATGGCGGTTACTTTTGCTAGATTTTCTTTTAGATTATTTATGTGCTGCCACACTTTTTTAAACAACTTGCCACAAATAACTCGCAACTTTTTTGTCAAAGTAAAAACCTAAAACATTCAGCACTGCAGGAAATGCTGTCATGCGTGTGTGTGTTTGTTTTAGTGTCAGGACTTCCGTCGTCGTTCATTTCTCATGTCGTTTTGCCAAGTGAACAAGTGTGCCTGCGGAATGACACCGTGCGAAATGGTACATTTTTAAATGTCCTAAATTCTCGAAACACACACAAGAATAAATAAAACGTGTTTTTATTGTCTTTGCTTAACACGTTACTGCCTTGTAGTTTCAATTTGTTCTTTTATTTTTTGTTTGTTTTTTTTTTGTTTTTGCTGTTGTTGCTATCGCTGATGTTGTAGTGGTTGTTGTTTTGTCATTCTCATTCTTATTTGTAATATATTCTTTTTTTGTTTTTTATTTTTTTTTTTTGTTATATTTGCAAAGCAACAATAATAACAAAATAATTACTAACGGCGCTACACATAAAAATGACACACTTAAAAAGGGGGGGGGGATACAATAAAAAACAAAAAATATATATAAATAAACACTATAAAACTAAAAGCACACAATAACAACAATAAATAAAAAAGTACTCCTTTTTTTTCTTGTTTTGCATTGCAAATGACACAAGTTGAGAGAAAATAAAACAAACAGAATAACAAAAGCAAAAAAAAAAAAACAACTGTAAAAGTTGTTAGCTCTACATTAAATATGCATGAATGTGTTGTTAACTAGGAACGAAAATTCATGCTCAAACAACACCAAAAACAACAACAACAATAACTAAAGCACACTTGCATAAATTATTTATGTAAATAATAAATGTTTGTGTGTTTATAAAGGCCGGTAATGATTTAAAAACTAGTGACGAAGTAGAAAGTAGCACCAGCTTGTTATATTTAAATGTGTATCACTCGATGCTTTAGTAAAAAATACGGAGAGTGTCTAAAATTAAAATGTTGGCCATTTCGACAAATTTGCTTACATTTACTTTTGGCGACCTTTTTTTTTTTTGGTTTTGTTTTTGGTATCGTTGTTCGCAAAAAGTGACAAATAAAGATGGTGTTATTACTCTGTAGCATTTCATCTGGGTAATGAAAGTAAAAATTCATCACGGGCAATTCTTATTTATTTCAAACACTCAGGTATCCCACAAGGTATCGAAGCAAAAAGTAGAAAGCAAATGTTGATATTTTTGATTAAAAAAAAAGAAGAAGTGATATAAAAAAATTTATAGAAATAAAATTTATTTGAAGAACATTCCAACTTTTGAAAATTTGTTTTCAAAAAGATTTAATATAGCTTGGAAGGATATAAGAAAGATATAATATAAAGTAAACTCACGGAACCTGCATGGATAGACCCACCAGAAAAAGCGATCATCCCAAGATAGCTTCTTGGCACATACCTTTAGATTCGGCGATCATAACAACCCTTTATTTCCAAACGTCATATACTTTTTTGTATGAAACTGCTACTACGGTGGTATTAATCTCTTTTTCACTTCCTTGTGGCAGTGAAGAAGTGATTAACCAAGAATCGTCGTAGCTTCTTTTGGCAATGAACAAGAGATTAGAATTTTTTTTTGTTCCCACTAAAGAAAGCGATCAACCCAAGAAAGTTTCTTGGCACATTCTTTTGGATTCAAAGATCATGACCCTTCGTTTCCAAATGTAATATACTTTTTTTTAAGAAACTGCTACTACGGGGGTATTATTGATCTCTTTTTCACTTCCTTGTGGCATTGAAGAAGTGATTAACCAAGAACCGTCGTAGCTTCTTTAGGCAATGAAGGAAAGATATGGGCATTTCCACCAAAAAGTCAACCGAGACAATAAAATTAAAAGTTCTTGATAACAATGTTTGATGTCTTATTCACATAAGGAAATATTCAAATTTAAGTAATTTAAATACATTTTACATTTATTCATATCTCATTGCGAAATATACGGATGCAAAGAGCGCAAATGTGAAATATTGCTTATTTTGATATTTCTTTGGTATGTCTTGTCTTTATAACAGTTATTAAACAGAAACATAATGCATTGACTTTTGCTTGCTCAAATCTTTCTAGAAGTATAAAGAACGAAAAAACAAAATCATAAAAAACCACGCAATGAAACCAACGGTAAATTTTTGATTTGCATTTTCGGTTAGTTCGTTGTCACGTTCGACAAGCAAAAAGAACATTTTTACTCAGTGATTCGGAAGAACATGCAGTAAGCTGACAAAATAATTATCTTAAATTGAGTTTATTCATGCGACTTTTAAACAAAAGTGAACCGGTAAAAAAATAATAAATTTGAGTTGTTTTAACTTGTATAAAGTTGGTCACGAGCGACATGGTAAATGAGAAATTCAAAATTAATTTTTTTTTTTGCTTACATAGATCAATTATTAGTGTAACGCACTTAACAAATTTTTATTTTAAATGTAGATGAGCACAAACAACGATGAAAAAATTAAAAATAGACACGGTACAACACTAAAAAAATCCCAAGAGGTTTCTCAACGGTTTCTTAAGGTTTTGGGTTCGCTGAATCCAAATCTGAACTCAAAATGTTCGGGTCACCCTAGGTTTTTGAGCTGCAGGGGAAGCAGAACCCTAACCCCCTACTGTTAATAAAATCAATATTACCGACCCCCATACTTTTTCAAGAGGAACATTTTTTGCCTTGGAACCCATCCCCTCCGAACCCTCCTTATTGGGCTTCCATACAAATTTTATGATTTTTGCATAAATTTTATATGAAAATTTTATTTTAAAAAAGCAAATTCCATTAGTATTAATTTAGTTGAATACAAAAAATTTGCTTGAAATTAATTTTCTTTTTATTTTTAATGTTTTTCTTATTATTTATTTTTGGTATTTCTTTACTTAAATGTTTAGAAATATATTTAATTATAAATAGGCAAACAGAAAATTTGTCGAATTTCGAATATTAATAAAATTAGTTTTCTGTTTAAATCAAAAAGTTCACATAAAAAATATATAAAAATCATAAAATTTGTATGGGAGCTTCCATACGGAGGGGTTAGAGGGTATGGGTTCCAAGGCAAAAAATGTTCCTCTTGGAAAAGTAATGGAGGTTAGGGTTTTGCCTCCTCTGTAGCTCGAAAACCTAGGGTGACTCGAAAATTCTGACTTCAGATTCAGATTCAGCAAACCCAAAATCTTTGGAAACCTTTGAGAAACTTCTTGAAATTTGCAAAAACTTCAGTTGTGTTGTACAGTGTAGATGTTTATTATACTTACACAAAACCATACTCATGAAAGTTTTTAAGTTTTTTATTATTATGTTTGAATAAATACTTTTGTTGACTATTAGTTTCTTTATTTGTATTTCATTATAGAAAAAAAAACAAAAGAAATTGGCCATTTCAGGCCTTGAAAGGACTTTGACCGAGCTTCTTGTGATCAATTGTGTTGCGTGTGTTATTAGATGCTAGCACACAATTGACCGAGAACTGGACCTACATGTTTTATACCGACTCCGAACGGCTAAAGTTCATGTTCTCAAGAAGCTTTACATGGCATTATTTACTCTCTGAGGTTTGCCATTGTCTGCAGAGAGGTGGTGACCGATCAGAAAAATTTTTTATTGAAAAAAACTTTTCGCCGCGGCTAGGGATCGAACCCGGGCTCCGAGCATGCTTAGCCACACACTTAACCTGCATGCGACGGTCACTACTTTCATTATAGAGCAGAAAAAAAAACAACTATGGTGTTGTGAAAAAGTGTCACGAGCGACATGTCACGTGCGACCATCTCTTTTATTGAATAAAAAAAATATAAATCCTTTATGTCTACAATGCTAGCCATTTTTTAAGAGCATCAATGCACAACACTAAAAAAAAATTACATAAAAACATTGCTGCCCATTTCGCTGAAATTCCGCGTTTGAATTTTTTGCCACGAAAACCACTTCTGTTTTGGTCACGTGCGACCACCTTGGTTTTTTGCTAATATCTTGAGAACTAAAAATGACCCAACAATTGACAATACCAATAATTAAAGAGCTAATTGAGAGCTATAAGGCTCGCTTTTTGTTTTTTTTTTAATTTGTATATTTATGACATTTTTTTCACTCGAAATGTGTACAACAGTCACGTTCGACACCATGGAAATGCCCATATGTATTTATTTGTTGTTACTGTGCTTTTTCTGTTTTTTAGTTTTTGTTTTATTTACTTTATGCCGAATATCAATTAAATTAAACTAGAATGTGCGAATATAATAAGTATATATTTACTTTTAATCCATTATAAAAATATTATTATAATTATTATTTTTTAAGTTTATTTTTTTTAAATGTTTTTTTTTATATTTTCTCGATTTGGAATACTTAAAAGCAGTTCGTAAGTCTTCTATGAAATCTTTAATTAATATCCATCAGTTTTGGATGCTTCTGTAAAATAGTACTGTATATTAATGCGGACTCCCGGCTTAATAATTTGCTTTATTGTTAAAACCTTATGTAAAAAAACAACGAACTCAATTTCACAGATAATTTGAGTATAATGTTGTAAACTTACATATTTATTCATATCTGCAGATGTGTCTTGATTAACTTGATCAAGCTTTTCTTGCGAATTCATAGGAAAGATAAACTCTGGATCTGCGCAGACCTTTTTTTTATAATTTGGTTCAAACTAGCTCTTGAATCTTGGCCAGCTGTTGCGAATTTGACTCTGAAAAAATAAAAAAAAAAAACGCGCTTGCTCTTACACAACACAAAACAACAATGAAGCATAAACAATAAGGTGATTCATGTCATTTTGTAAGTTTCCGTAAGTCGTAAAATCGTATTCTTCGTAATTGAAATTGACATGAACGAACTTTCAGAACTTTCGTACCTTTTTTGTTAACTTTTTATTGGTGGCATTCTGTTCAATTGAGCGCTCAGGTAACTATATAGCACTAAGTTCAGTTCAATTTATTTGCAAACGAAATACATCGACAAATTGTTGGAAACTCTGTTATAAGTTTCATATAATTTGTGGCCTCGTTAGTCAGTGTAACATTCTTGGCTGACAACACGGAGATCCCAGATTTGAATATCGGCCAGGCTATGGTCCTACGCTTAAAACTTTCTTAATTTCTTATAAACTGAAATTAAATGAATATATAAACGACTCAAAAATTTGTTGGTTGAGTATTTTGGGGATTGCTTTACAACTTGAGGTAAAAGGCATAGAGTTTGCCTCAGATAAAAATTATCATACACTTAAATTAAGCCTTACGTCACACATGGCGGGTGATATAAAAGTAGAAAAAAAAATGCAATCAAGTGAACCATATTACCATTGTTTCACTTGATTTCTCTTTTATTTCAACTTGTACATTACCCTTTTTTTAACCAAGACAGACTTGATTGAATAGGCCTTTGAAAACCTTGGATAAAAGCTAAAATAAAGTTTAAGCTGTAGCCAATCCTGGAAGAAGGTAATAACATCACAATTAAATTCCCTTAAAAAGAAACTCTCATTAAGGGTTGAAAATAGAAAAATTTTGCACGGGGTTAGCGTTATTGTGAAAAATAAAACTATTGTCTACATAGCCATTGAGGCAATAACATTACCATAAGATGTGCAGGCTTAAAACTATTTTCAGAATACCGTGGCTTCAAAGGAAACAGTGTATAAGTTTTGGAGGATGACTTGCTGCCTGCTGATGGTAAATAAACCTTTGCTCCGTGGAAGTACTCCCTCATTTAAAAAGCTATGGAAACCAAGAAGAACAACTGCTTTCAGAGTGCAGATAAATCTGAGAACTTTAGCCACGAAGGTAAAAACTTCCTCAGCTCTTTCAAGATATAAAAATTAAACAAGCCTGTTTTCCTGATAGTACATAAAATTTTCGCATTCATTTTGCACAAAACGAATTTTATTTTAAAATTTCGCTCGGAATAAAGGTATGTAAATTTATCTTAAAATAAGCTAGCTGCGAAGTATAATTACAGTTATGATCTCCAAACACTGTCCATTTGATACGAAGGTAAAAGTTGTATTCAGTACGGACTGCTATGTAGAAGTATTAGTCAAAATATGAGGCAGCATGACCAAGTCAGAGAGTTTAATCTGTCTTACGGCATTTTAAACGTGTCGTACCAACTGTTCACGCTGGTTGTCCATTCAATCTTTGAGAAACACCTCACCGAATGTATGTAAAAAAGATACCAATTTTTATAGGCTGCCACCACTCCAGCTGCTTCACTAAGGGCTATTCCAACAAGTCCCAGAAAAAACTTCTCTAGCAAAAGAGAAAGCAGACGTTATACCATTGCTTATTAACAGGACTTCATGCAGGATACACTCAATCACTTTCTGAATCAGCTCTATATTACCTTATCGTAATGACATACGGCAGCTACAAAAAGAGAGCCGGGTAGCGGAATTTTGATTTTATTCAAAATATATATTACTAGCAGGCCACAGTCGTCCGAGGCTACGCCACACACTGTGTCCACCGCGGCAATAAATCAATTTGGACAATCTCACCGATTTTGATGATTTTTGCACAGCTTGTTAAAAAATATCTAAAGTTTATGTGTGAAAAATTTCATGCAAATATCTCAATTGGTTTTCTGTCCAGAGCAGCGCAAAGTTGATGTATGTGAACAAGTGTCAAATGTGATAGTTTTCTATGTCATATTCAATAGCTTGTTACTTATAAACTATACATCGAATGCACCTTATAAGCATTTTTTCTCTTAAAATAGACATTAAGCATTATGTTAATTAAAAAAAAAATATTAAAAAGTTTGACAAGAAATTTTTTTTTAACAATATATTTTGAACCAAAAAATGCAACATTTATGATTTTCCGGTAGACTTTTAGTTGTGTGCGAAGCAGTGCGACGCATGGAGTCATATACCAAATTAAAGCTGAGAGTCTCAGCTACCAGGTTAGTAAAAAAAAACCTGCTCATTATTGCACCTCCGCGAAAAAACGAATAAATGACAGTGCAAAAAACCCTGCTTATGCGTTATTTTGCGCGTGCAAAAACAACTGCGCATTATTTCTTTCTTTGCTACTCGTTGTTGTTTTGCATATGTTCATGTCTATCACTTAAATTATGTATTTATTCTTTCTCTGGAATGGGAGAGTAGCGTGCCATCCACTGCACCACCGATACTAATAAAAGAATAGTTAGCTAATATAATTCATTACTAAATATTTTAGCAAGTACTGTTGAAACCTCGTTCTCAATGGCAAATCTTAACTTTTTTATACAGCTCGACGATTTTTTGAAAACCCACAAATTACAGCTGACTTAACCGGAGTGGATGAGCAACTGATTCATCGCGATGCATCGGTTCAAAATTATATTGTCCACAATAAATTGTAGTCAGGCAATAGACCCTGAGAAAATTAAAATATATTGCCTAGACACGGCGAAATTGTACATTGATTTGTATGGATGGTACTACATGCCCATCACAGTGCATAAAGTTTTGATACATGGTAGCAAAATTGTATCTGAGGCCATTCTACCCATAGGTAGGTTAAATATACAATTTATTTCATGCATTTTAAATTAACATATGGTTTATTTTTCGAAGGAATGCTAGCAGAAGAAGCGCAGGAAGCGAGGAACAAAGATTATAGAAATTATAGGTTATATCACTCGCGCAAAACTGGGTGCTGCACTACTAACCAAGACGTAATGAATCATTTGCTGATATCCTCCGACCCATATATCAATTCATTGAGAACGAAACTGAAGCTTAAAAAATTAGATTATCACGAAGATGTGAAAAACTTGTTAATAAATGAAATAGAGTGAAACTGTAAAATTTTTTTTATTCGAGTTGTATGGGGGGTGGGCGTAAAAGTGGACGGATTTTCTTCATATATTCAAAACAGTATGTTATAGATGTTATATACATTTTTGCGAAAAATAACCATTCTAGTTACAAATTTACAGAAGATATGGCCTTTTTTAAAATATCAGTTGTATGGGAGGTGGGCGTTAAAATAGGCGCATCAAGTTCATATTTTCAGGAGCAAATTCTATTATTATAGTATTAACGTTCTGTGAAAATTGAGTTGATATATTTAAAGTTGTATGGGAGGTGGGCGTAAAAGTGGGCGTATTTTTGTAAAAAAAATACACTACCGGACACAGTGTGCGCCACGGACATTTTCTCTTTATCAATAATACCTTTGTATATTTGAAAAATTTTAATAATTAGAAAAGTTAAAATATTTGCATATTATTTGTATTTGAAAGCAAATTATATTAAATAGTATAATGATAATAAAGTGAAGATATTTTAATTTAAGTTATTTAATACTTCAGTATTAACAACGTTTTTTGATTCATTGGCATTATCAGAAATAAGAAAAATCTGCTTTTCTGCTGTACCGACTGGTTTACCATAATCTACTTCTACGTTTTTCAAAGTTTTTTATTAAATAATTTTGACACAAAATTTTTTTCACCACCATGAGTCGATTAAGCCATGTCCGTCTGTCTATCTGTTCATTCGTTTGTCCACACGATTACAGCCGTCTCTTTATTGCAAATCCCTTTAAAGTCCATAATGAAATAATTTTCATGATTTGAGATTTGTCGTACAGTGGTGCTCCAGTTTAACGAAAGATATAATGTCCAGGGTCGTTCGGTAAATCGAAAAGTTCATTAAATCGGAATACTTTTTTCGAGTTTTTTATCATATAACAAAGCTAATAAATTTGTCAACTTGAAACAAATTTCCTTACATTTTTTGTTTTAATTATGCACTCCAATAAAGTTGAATTTTTGAACTTGTTTTAGGTATTATTAAATGTTTAGAAAGCTGCTGATTAAAATCTGTTCACACTCCAAATGAAAAATCCAAGATTATGTCAGTACATTCCTATAATGTTTTTTTAAAAAGGAAACCCTTCAATATGTATATTAGCCCGAAGGGACTATTTGAGAATAAGATAAGTAAATACATATTAATGTTATTACAAATTCAAAAACAAACGAAGCGAGCTCAGAGAAGCAAATGTTGTTATATAGAATACCTACAACTTTAAATGTTCGCAATATAGAGTCAACAACATTAAATAACGGTTCGTTATATTGGAAGTTCAAAACCTTCATAATTTATACAAAAATTAATGTGTTCAATTGAAAGATCATACATAAGTCTTGTTTTCTTGTTAAATAAAACGTACTCTGAGTTTGAAATATGAAAAATTGGAAAAAAATATAAGACTTCGGGCAAGTCGAAGATAATTTTTTAATGGTTTTATTTTTTATTTGTCTTTTATTCATCATTAAAGTGATGAATTAAAGTATATTCCTATGTATATATTCCTCACTTTATATTCCATAAAGTTTTTTAAAAAAGCTTTTGTACTTCAAATATTCATCTTAAAAAGTGTTCAAACATGCTAGTTTAGTAGACATTTCATCCAATATCCTAGCAAAATTTTTTGTTAGGTCTTGTTTTTTCGATTCTAAAATGCATTACATAATTGCTAATGCAAGAATTTAAATTTAATCCGTAATAAATTCACGGCAATGCATTCACATCAACTTGAAAGTTTTTATTCAAGTATTAATTTCGTGAAATCAATTATAAACCAACCGTTTTAAGCGCTTAATCTTTTCAAGTGACAGGCTTTCGATTACCTCTAATGACTGGCTATATAAAAATAATGGGTTTAGTAAGCGAGAGGGTAAGCGATGAATGAAATTTTCTGGATTACTTTTTCGATTATATGTAAGCGAAGATTTTGCTGGGATGTTCTCCAGCAATACATTTCTCCAGAGCTTTTTAGAAAAACATGCTCGTGTCATTAATGTCAGGAATAAAAATATACTTTATAACTTTGTGATTACTAAGTTCTAAGACTATACATCGACAAACAAACCTTATTTGCAGCTCATAACCTGCTAGAACACAATTTCTAATAGTAATATGTTTTTCGGTGTCCTGTTACATAAAACAATTGAAAAGCTCAATTTATTACTTACTTCAAAATTTCTAAAAAAAAAAATGAAATTGATTAAAATTCATTACATTTTGTATTTCAATTAAATAAATGGCGTTTTATAACAATTTTATGGCGTTCTGATGTATTTTCAATTTATTTTGAAAATGTCTATTTAAAACTCTAAGATGGTTTCCTAATTCCTTTAATTTACTAAAATACATATTATTTAGATATTATTCTGTTCAAATCAACTAACAAAAACTGTCAAAAATACAGTTTTTAAGAAAAATCTATTCTAAAAATTATTCTAATTTTCATGACTCTTGACCTTGTTCTCCCAGAGCAAGTTTGCTTTGGGAATTATGTAGATAATGACTATGAAACAAATTTCTGATATCAATTTGTAATCACTGTGATATTGTGATATTTATGGTCGAGAATAAGGCAGTCAAATGTTACAGACCTCAGTCTTGTCTATTAAAGTCGAAGCTAAAATGTATAAAGAGTACTATAAAGAAATTTATAAAAATTAGAAAAAAAGTTTTTTAATTTAATTTTAATATTTTTTCTAATTTTCACTTAATTTTTATATAGAAGACGTGGATTGATTTCGAAAAAACATTTAAATTGATAGTTATTCAGGGTCACTGAGGGAAAATTTGTTAAGGTTTTACTTCCCGGTCCTATTTTTTCCTCAATTATGCAAAATTATTCAAAATAGATCTTTGGGGATTTACTCACTATTGCTAGTCAAAATTTTGCGTAAACAAAACATTTTTGAAAAATTCCTTGATTGCGGAAAATTTTTCAGTTTTGTATAAGTTACCAAATTAATTTTCAAATGATATCATGTATATTAATATCGATGAGATTAATTTTGTATATTGTTACCTACTTTTATAAATAATACAATGAATTTGAATATATCTGTTTACTCATTTGCACTTTAACAAAATAATCATAACAGCAAATTATTATTTAAAAAAATTATATTAATTTCGTAGTACTTTTTAAGCATTGCTTTTATGAGGTTAAGTATAACCTTCTTAAAGGGTGCACAATTTAGTTTCCGGCCCGGGTGCCAGCAACCCTAGCTACGCCACTGCCTCACTCCGATTGCAGTCGTGAAAGCAAATAATTGCATGCTAAATTTACCAACAATTTTCTCTTTGAGTCGCTGCTCTTGCTCTCCTAGCGCGGAGCATCGCTCTTGCATTTTCTGTTAAACTTGTCAAACTTGTTTTACGTCGAGGCATTTATTTGTAGTTAAGGGAAATACGAACACTTCATTTTTCAAACTTTTAATTTATCTTTAATCTATACAAAATATGCTATCACACTTGTGAATGCCGCATTTTGAAATATTAAAAAATTGGAAAACTACATAATAATATGTGTAAAGAAATTGCATGCGGCGAAACAAATATGCACACATTGGTTTGCAGCTCATCATTCTACAGCAATAACAGCACAGCAAGGTTTATTTAACTTGTATTCCCATCACGTCAAAGAGCGCTAACTGCTTTTGGTTACTCTTCGAATGAGTTGGAGAGCGAGATCAATAAACTTTAAAGAGAAGGGTTGATAGCAACATGTAGTTTAAACTCTCGTAACACAGACGCGTGAAAAGCAAGCGACCAAGCAATGCTTAGCATCGGTGGTAATTTCCTAAAAAACTTAACAACTTAATTAAATATATTTATTGTTAAATTTTCTTAAATAAACCCCACCTATGGCATTCTGTAGCACAAATATGATATTTTAAAATTTTTTTCATAAAAATCGGTCCAGTAGTTTTGGAATCATTGGTGCACTTAATATTTCCACTTCAATTTTATATAATAGTATAGAGTATAGATATATAATATTCAAAAGAAAAACATATTTTGACACTTATATCAAAAGTTTACGCAAACTTATTTACGAAATCAGCATCAAATTTGACGCGTATAGTTTACAAACATTCGTATACCAAAATATATCGAAATATTTTTGACGTTTTGTAAGTTCTTACGATATACGAGTTTACGAACAACTTACGAAGTGACATGAATCACCTTGTATTTTTTAATTTCTATTTTAAAAAAATGTAAATTTTTTCCAAAGCACTTGCGATTGATTTTTGTTTTCAACAGGTAGAAAAAACATAGCTGACTGCTACAAAGGGTGTATTAACCTCTTTACCGCTTCCCTGAGTAGGGAAAAAGCGATAAGTTCAATTATTGCCCTTTTTATTGTTTTGTTCAAATCGGTTTTCAGCTTCCTGAAAAAATGGTCAAGCATTATGGCAGACAAAATGCCATAAAATGAAGCACAGCATCTGTCCCTTCTGACAACTCACCAGTCATAACAGTGAAGAAGAAGTCGAGACCAGAAATACCTTCTTTCGCTGAGGTGGCAGGTGTAATCCAGGCGGCTGTGGTTCCGCTGGATTTTTTCGACAGAAATCCTTCAGTGCTTATAGTTAACCCCTGCCGCGTAGGCTTAATTTAACTTGCAACTTTGCTAGTAGTCAAATTTCTAGAAAGTAAAAACCCCAATGAAGCGTTTTCAGGACTTATATCATAATAATAAGATTATCATGATAACTTATACCATTTTTCTATTATCCAATGTCCTTCAAACAATCGACAGTGTTCGTTCTAATGGATCGATTTTTCATTTGAGTTACCTTCAGAAATAGTTTTTCGAAAAACAATTAATACACAGAACTGTTTCAAAACATTCACCAGCCAAAGATTCTTAGTGAATGCTTTTCTTTTCAATTTGTTTCATGCGGAATTCAAAATTGCAATTATCGCCATATATAATTAATTGTTTTTCTTTTAGACATGACCAGTGCCCTACTTTAAATGAAACAGGCTTTCAAAACGAAATACTTATACTCTAAATGGGCACGACTTCCCAGTATTTCAAGCATTCATCTTTACTAACCTCTTTTCAAGTAGTTCCAATATGTGAACATTTATTTTGAGGATAAATTCAATTCACCTTCATTGGTAAAAATCGAGAACTATCTAAATCTCTTGCATATAGGATATGCCAACCTGGTTGTACTGAGCGCAACTCCACGCCGACTCAATGTCTAGCTTGCGACATTAAGCTTACCACAGCCAGCACGAAACTCCCCGAAGGGCCAGCCCACGATAGTCCCCCGGCAAAAGGGTTTCCACCTTGGAACAGTTTCCAACAAAAACCGGCATGAATTGATAGTTTAAGCACACATGACTTGATAAGCAAGCTTATCTCAGTATCACGGTAGACAATATCGATGACACTAGTTTGGGTAATTGCTATTATGACTTGGAAATGTATAACAAATCCAAGACATAAGTGCTACAGTCAACCTGTTGACTGCAACACTTGTTTTATTCCAAAACTGATCGCCTTATCTAAATTTAATTAGAAAACTTGATCAGCCAGCATATAACATTACCACAATGTAGCATGCTCGCTCACAGGGTCTAATATGCTTCCAGATCATATTCATACAAGAATATGCGCACATATTCTTGCATAGTTTCCTTTATCACACACGATGATAACTCAATTTCATGCTCCTCATGTTTCCTTTATCACACTCGATGATAACACAATTTCATGCTCTTCAAACAATACAACTTGTTTCAACTAGTTTCATCAAATTGATAAATCAACTTGATTCCACTTGTATCAACCACTTTAAATATATCCAAAGTTTTTTACTTCATTATGATCATTGATTTATCCAATTTTTATTATGACTTATATAGACCCTCTCGTTGGAATTTAATTATTATTTATCATCACTTATTCTCTTACACCCATTGAGAATATCAGATTTTTATTCATGCCAGCATTTATCAGTTGCTGAACCAAGTTTAATGACTATCCCCGTGCTAACAGTATGTTTTATATCGTTTGCTACAGATACGCAGGTACAATAACCAGATTTATGTCCCACTTCCATGATTTTGTAGCTCAAAACAGGGCTCATGGCGACCTATCTTTTACGTGACATACATAATTGAACCGGAGTCCAAATACGCATGACACAACCCTCCTCCTTTTCACTGGCTTGGGACAGGCTAATGGCTTACCATCATCACCACTAGGCGGAGTTGGATTTTTTCGACAGTCATCTAACCACGATGAACAAAATGCAGTGGAAACTACCATCGTAAAGGAGCTGCACAATAGACCGGATCGAAATTAGATTCCGCCGGTCGGGGTCTTAAAAGTTAAAGGAGTTTATTGAAATGATTTCTGTTTTTTTTTATTTTTTCAAATCGGAGAAAAACCGCCGAAGCAATTTTTATTCTCCTGAAGGTCTTTTTTGGTAAAAAAAACATGTTTTTTGCTTGTTACATTTTATTTTTCACAAAACGCATTCCCACATCTGCTAAAAAATTAAATTTCTTACTTATGCCATTGTTTTGACATAAAAAAAAATTTAAAAATTATGTTTTTATTGACCACCAAAAATTGATTTTTTTGCTATTTTCAAAACACATATTTTTAAAACCGCTATAAAAGACACATTTTTTATTAGATTTGCGTGGAATTGATATAATTGGAAAGGTATTAAGTTCTTCTTTCCTTCTTTGTATCGCTTTAATCGGTATGCAGAAAGAGAGAAGAACTAAATATTTTTCCAACAATATCAATTCCACGTAAATCTAATAAGAAATGTGTCTTTTACAGCGGTTTTAAGAAAATGCCTTCTTAAAAATAGCAAAAAAATTGAATTTTTGGTGGTCAGTAAGAGTTATAATGAAACAAAATTTCAACTTCTTTTTTATGTCAAAATGTTGGTATGAGTAAGAAATTTAACATTTTAGCAGATGTGGGTATGCCTGCTGTGAAAAATAAAAAGTTAGAAGCAAAAAATATGTTTTTTTTATCAAAAAGGACCTGCAGGAGAATCAAAATTGCTTCGGCGGATTTTCTCTGATTTGATCAAAAAGTATGCAGAAATCATTTTAATGAGTCTCTCTAACTTTTGAGGCCCCGACCGGCTGACATTTTTTTAATCCATACAAGATTAATCCGGCCTACTGCACAAGCTCGCTACCGGTGGTCCACTGATAAGATTTCTGAGCTTCTCATTCAAACCGGGTTTGCGCATCACTAGACTGGTTGAGGAAAACGTTCACAGTCATGGCCCCTTGGAAGGATGCTAAGCTGCGCATGCTAGAGGGAGATGATCTCACAAAGCCATGGAGCAGGCTGGAACAGGCTGCGGTGATGACGAAATACTTTATGTACTCAACGTACAAAATATCACTCTGCCAACCTCAGACCGGAAAGTCTTGAGGAAGGTAGTGAACCTTCAAGACACCGCCCTTACGTTCTCGATGGATGAAAGCTCGGTCAAACTGCTCGAAAAACTGGATAATCTTCCGTTTTATGATATAAACAGGGTCCAGTTTTTTATCAAGCGGAACCCGTACTCTTGTCCATCCCTCCCGGCTAAAGTGAATAGGGATTTGGGTAGGCTGATGACCAACCCTCCGTTCCAACGAGTCAACAGACTAATATCTTGACTCCTGAACTTAGGGTGGATGACCAGCGCCCTTGCTACTCCGGGTCCACATTAACACCTGTAGTGGACCCCACCTGTCTGTGGACCAAAAGGGAAGAATGAACAGATTTCTCCCCTATGACAAAACCACACAATTTCCACTGCCTTCAACCAGTGCAGAGGCAGAAAGACCTGCCCCTGAACTGATAGCTGGCAAAAAAACCGACCCTTAAATGACAAAGACTTTCAGACCGTCACTCTCCCATGACCGCAAATCAGCGAGACAGCAAGGTTCCGACAATTGCCACAAAAGTCCACCTACCAAATGGACGACAAACGGAGACCACAGCATGGGGGACAGGGTGGTACAAAAGGGAACTCAAGGATCCCCAGAAAAGTCACCAATGGTGAAGGCTGTACAAATCAACCTTCACCACGCCAAAGCAGCCTTTGCAGTCCTGGTCCAGACAATGCTCCGAATCGGACTTGACATTGCATTTGTTCAAAAACCCAGGACCAGCACAATTGGTGACATCCTCGGTCTAAATCATGCAGGTAGGATTTTATATTCAAATGCATCCTCTAAGCCCAGAACCTGTATTATCTATCACAATAACATTTCTCTCTTTCCCTTGGCAGAATTAATCAATCAGGACCTTACTAAAAATTAATCTCGCCACTGGTTTACTCTGTAGACTCTGTCTCGAGGATGAATCTCACTGAATTTTCAGCTCTTCTTCATATAAGGAAGAGAAACCAAGATAGCGAAATAGTCACACAAAGACATTTAGCTAATCTAAACCTCGAAAATATACTATGTTTTCTAAAAAAAACTAAAGCAATTAAACTGCTTTAAACAAAAAGGTATGACACAATAGGCATCACATGAAGCCGCAGTTTCAGAGCTGTATTAGCTCACCGTCAACATATCTCTCTATCTAAACGTTTTTGTAGAAGTTGGCTTGTTCATGGTCGCCATTTTGAATTTCTTAATTTGTACTTAAGGTTCCTGATCAGCGACCCCAAAACCCTTATAAGACCATTTTTGTCTCGATAAGTAGCCGCTGTCAATTGATCTCCAATTTGGCTCTGTTATTCCACTGTGCGGTACATGGGAATATCAGACTGTATTGAATTTCGTTGAAAATATCTAGTTACAATTTTTATCAAAATTCACATTTTTCACGTTTTGCTTATCTTGGGTTCTTCAGAATGCATCTGAAGAATAAAAAAGAAATTATATGCAAAAAAACTTGGTTTTTTGGCCAATAAAGGGGTTCAGGAGTACCAAAACCACTCCATGGGGATTCCTTTGATCCACAAAAAAATTATGTAGAAATAGTTTAAGAGTTTTTCTTACTTTTGAGTCGAGGTGGGTATATTACCAAAACTAAAAACATTACAAGGCACCAGAGCCTGTTGGTATTCCGAACCGAGCGTTAAAACTCGCCATACTATAACTACCCGAAGCATTTCCCTTTCTACAACGCATGATTTTAAGGAAGGGTATATTTCTTGCTCAATGCCCCTGATCCAGCCTATACCAAAAGCCAGCGTCTCCACTGAAGAACCTTCAAGCTATCAACTAATGTATCTGCTTCATACAGTAGGCAAAATTTTGAGCAAATTTTGTGCAATCGAGTAGAAGGAGCGATCCAGCGGAAGAACTATATAATCGCCAGCTTGGGTTTTGTAAATTGCACTCAACTACAGATGCTATTAACATTGTCACCACCACTACCCAGAAAGCTATCGAAGGCACTTGATGAAGGTTAGGTGGAAAACAATATTGCATTGTAGAAACAATACACGTCCACGTTCAACTCGGGAGTTTAGATTAACAAGGTACCTCGCGAAAGTTATTGTTAATTACTTCTTCGATAACAGAGTGTGCTGCACAGATGGCGGTAACTGCCTACAATGTCTCCAGCGGCTTTCTACAATGTTCAGTCCTAGGGCCCCTTGTGTGAATATCATGTATGATGGTGTTCCAAGGCTTTATATAACTACAGGCGTCAATATCGACGGATTTTCGGATGATTTAATGGTTATGGTAGGAAACCTGGTTTAAATAAAGGCACTTGTTAATGTCTATGTTTAGCTGAAGTCAGACGGGCTTAGTTTGAACGAATACAAGACGGAAACGGTGCTCAAAGGTAGCATCGGAAAAAATCCAAGACCACAATAACTCACCCAGGATAGAGGTATAATCAAAACTGTCAATTCTTGACTCTGTTTTAAGCAGCAGCTAGAGTACGCTCCCAGAATAGCAGTCAATTTATAATCCTACAGTGGCGATAGTAATAATACGTGGCACAACACATGAGGACCAAAGCAAGCTCGCATGACACTCCTTCTAAACTTCCTTCCTTATGCGTTCGACAGTGTGTTCGACAGTCTGGTTCATTGCAATGAAGGTAAAGTCCTAGCGACCAGGAGAATCAAGGAGTTACAGACTAGGCGCTCTTAGGATTCGGAGGCTATAAGGAAATAGCTCGGAGAAGTAAGCATCTAATCCCAAGCCTGTCTGTGTGGTGTGGTAGACGTCACGAATCAATGAACTCTTACCTTACTCAACTTTTTAGCAGGTTTGGCTGCTTTAGAGCATACCTGCATAAATTCAAGTATGCAAGTGAACTCTTTTGCACCCATGAATCCAGGGGATTCATACAGGTCGGAAGTTGGAGTTGTGAGTGTGGTGTGTTTGTTGCTTCAACACAGTGAACTGACAGGTTTTGTTGCTGATGTCTAACTTGTTATATTGCAATAAGATGGATCGCCATTACGAATGGTAACACATAATTAAAAAATTACCCTTTTAGAACGTGACTTTTATCAAGAAAAATAGAATAAAACACAACAAAGCAGAGAGAAAAATAATTTTTTATTCCTTAGCGGAATTTCCAAAGAAAAGAAGGTATTAAAAGCTCTTTCAATAAGAAAATATTCGCAGATTTGATATCAGTCTGCTATCTATGCTTCTTTGACCAGAGTCACGTTTCTAGAGCAACCCAAGGGCAGCTTATTTATATTTTTATATCTACTTATTTTCACACCTAAGCGTCTAAGACTTCTTTCTGCTCGTCTATGCACAAAGCTACCCACTCAAAGATGAATTTATTTGCTTAATGCGAAAACATGGTCATAGAAACAACATTGCGAGGTTTCAACACCACAGCAATAATTTATTATTTATTTTGCAGCAAAGTTATTGAATTTCTTGACTACGAGTACTGCGAGTATTTGTAGCTATTTCATAGATAAAAATAAGTAGCAATAACATTTCAAGCTTCTTAAAGCTTTTTGTGATTGTAAGCAAATTACAATAAAAGGTTAACAAGAGCGCACCAACGCAAGATGTTGCCAGCATTTTGTGAGTTATGTAAACGTTAAAAGCCGAAGGGCGTTTAATTTTTTTTTTTTTTCTTCTTCACTTTTTTACCTTATTTAGAAAATCCCAAATTGCACATTCTAACAAACACCCGCCTGTTGGCGCTGAATTTAATATAAGCACAGCAGGATGAGATACACGAGTACAACAGCAGCAGCGGCAAGCAGCCTTAACATCAGCAGTTAGCAAAGCAAACAACTCAGATCACGTGCGGCGTCTTACGTTGATTTTCTACTTTCTTCGAGGAATTTGATTTTATTTGCATTTTTTTTTTCATGCTGGGTTTGAATGTGAAAATTTGTTTATTTTTTGGTATTTTGTTGAAAAAGATTATTGTCGGGTGGGTGATAATTTATGTTTAAAAAATATATTCGAGCAATTATTTATTCATGCACGCATACAGTCGTGCATTCATTCATTCATACAGTTGATGATTCGTTCATTCATTTCTGCATGCTTTCAATGTATGTATATAAGTATGTATTAAATAATCCCGCAGGACATTGGTAAATATTAATAAGTAGGAAAAATTAGAGCAGCAAGCCAAGTGCTCCCCAGTGTACGGGTGCGAGCATGGCTTAACATATATTTGTGTCTGCCAATCTGCTGGACTGTGCGTATGTGTATATGTTTGTATATGTGTGTGTATTTATGCTAAGTTCTTTGTTAGATATTCTACGTTGTGTTGAGTTTTGTTCTTGTAGTAAATTTTACTACTATTTGCGGTTGAAATATCCCAGCTGAATGCTGAGCTGGCCAAGCTTAAGCCAAGGTTAAAAGCACGATTTTTTTATTTTGCTTAAGGACACACAATTTAGTAAGCTTTAATATGTATGAACACTGAACCAAAAATGTACACAATAATAATGAAATTTTGCATGATCTACATGAATCGCATACTTGAATTATGGCGCAGTAACCACTACATGAGTCACTTGAACTATTCATAGTATGTCACATTCACTACTAATATGTCAATGTCAATGTCAATGTCAATGTCAATGTCAATTTCAATGTCAATGTCAATGTCAATGTCAATGTCAATGTCAATGTCAATGTCAATGTCAATGTCAATGTCAATGTCAATGTCAATGTCAATGTCAATGTCAATGTCAATGTCAATGTCAATGTCAATGTCAATGTCAATGTCAATGTCAATGTCAATGTCAATGTCAATGTCAATGTCAATGTCAATGTCAATGTCAATGTCAATGTCAATGTCAATGTCAATGTCAATGTCAATGTCAATGTCAATGTCAATGTCAATGTCAATGTCAATGTCAATGTCAATGTCAATGTCAATGTCAATGTCAATGTCAATGTCAATGTCAATGTCAATGTCAATGTCAATGTCAATGTCAATGTCAATGTCAATGTCAATGTCAATGTCAATGTCAATGTCAATGTCAATGTCAATGTCAATGTCAATGTCAATGTCAATGCCAATGTCAATGTCAATGTCAATGTCAATGTCAATGTCAATGTCAATGTCAATGTCAATGTCAATGTCAATGTCAATGTCAATGTCAATGTCAATGTCAATGTCAATGTCAATGTCAATGTCAATGTCAATGTCAATGTCAATGTCAATGTCAATGTCAATGTCAATGTCAATGCCAATGTCAATGTCAATGTCAATGTCAATGTCAATGTCAATGTCAATGTCAATGTCAATGTCAATGTCAATGTCAATGTCAATGTCAATGTCAATGTCAATGTCAATGTCAATGTCAATGTCAATGTCAATGTCAATGTCAATGTCAATGTCAATGTCAATGTCAATGTCAATGTCAATGTCAATGTCAATGTCAATGTCAATGTCAATGTCAATGTCAATGTCAATGTCAATGTCAATGTCAATGTCAATGTCAATGTCAATGTCAATGTCAATGTCAATGTCAATGTCAATGTCAATGTCAATGTCATTATTTTCACACACCAAAAATTCAAGAAATCAGCCCACTTTAAATTTCACTTTTGCGCCATTAAGCGAGCGTTAATTTTTAGCGTTAAGAGAATTATTTTTGCACATTAAGTTATATAATTTTTAACTTAATACTTAAAAGTTTGCTAAAAAACCAAACTTTGACGACTTTCGAACTTGGCAGATATAAAACTGGTAATGTTGCTTTTGACCTCTGGCAATGCTTGAATCCATTCAAAATAATGCGGTAATCCTCTGAAAGCTACAAAAATTATAATATTTTTATTTTGTTTTTTGTTTTTCTTTTACGTTTAGAGCAACTCGTGTGCTAAATTTTTATTTAAATACTTTGCAACACATCTCAGGGCAATGAACAAAAAATAAAATAAAATAAAAAAGAATTTGAGAAAAAATGCCACGCTTATTTAATACATTTAAACCATTAAGCGTTTATCACTTAAAGTACCTTATTAAGGCAGCTTCCTGTCGCTTAACCGCCCACCAACACCAGCAACACTAGCAACAACCAGCGCCACATGGTACCAGAAACGGTACTTTGTAAGTCTAACGGCGCTTATATAAAGCATTATGAATTGTACATTTTGACCATAATTTGCGGTTCTGTGGCTACACACTCTCTCGCACACACACACACACACATACACACTCATTTTAGGCAACTTTGATTCGAACAAAAAGTATAGAAAAAATACAATGAGTATAAAACAAGGCGCAAGTCGCTTAACGCACCTGCCTCAACCGCTATGCAACCTTGTCTCTGTTTATGTGTGTGTGTGTGTGTGTATTTAAAATGCTGTTGCGTATGTATTGTGTTGTTTTGGACTTGGCTCAAATTGCGTTTAATGTTAAGTGCTCATTCGTGTTAACACCATAGCAAGCTGCAGAGCAATGTTTAGCTAACGAGTGAACGAGTCAGCTAGTGCTTGGTAAAAAAAACACAAGCACAACAACCCAGCAGTTGCAATAATGTAAAGCACACTTTTAGGCGAAATTGACACAATCAAGTGCAGTAACACGCGCAGCACTTCGGGTCGTTGTAATTATTTTAAATTAATTATTTAAAACTCGATTACAAAAAGCTTACTTTTAACGAGCTTACAGGCAAAGCTTATAAGAAAAAGATAAAGAGATAAAATGGCCATTTTGAATTGTGCATTCACCCTCTCGTGTTAAATTTTAAAATATACATAAGCAAGATATATAAAGAAAAGTTCCTAAAAGAGACACTTTAAAGTTGCTTTAATGGATGTTACAGTAACGACAATTTTTAGCAATTTTCAATTTTTTTTTAATTTTTCCCTTGACTAAAATGCTTAAAAAACAGCTATTAGTTTCTTCTAAAGAAATCATTTTTTTTTCGAACATGGAGTGTACTGCGTTTTATACGCATTTCTAAATATTTTGCAGAAACACACAAGTTAACTAAATTTAATTAATCCTACAATTTTCATTGCGAAACTCACAACGACATATATACCATACAAAATTGGAATCAAAATAGTAGGAGTGCACTGAACCAAAAAGTACACAATAGTTATGAATTTAAACACGATCTTCGTGAATCACTTTCATGAACTTTGGTCCAGCAACCAGTTGCATAAGTCATTTAAACTATTCATGATATCAATGTACAAACTACTCAATACAAAAATACACGAAAACTTGAATAATACATTAACCTATTGTTCAAAGTTCATAAACATGAATAATTCATAATTTTTGGTAACTAAAATTCATAAAATCCATGTACAAGTACAAGGAACTCAAGAACAGTTTATTACGTCAGCATACAAAAAGCATGAATGTCATGAACAGATGCAAGGACAACATGAACTACTTAATGAGCTTAGTGACCTAAATTCATAAAATCTATGTAAAAATACACAGGCAGCAAGGAAAGTTCATAAGATAGGTGTCAAAAATGCATGAATATCAGTTCCATATACAAGTGAACCACGAACTCCTCTCTGAGTTAGTGTCCAAAATTCATGCATGTTATATACATATTGGAGCAGAATAATCGACCAAAGTACACAACGCATCACATGTTTCGGATAGTGAACGGTCTCTAGAGATAAAGGTAAGCCACTTTTAAGCAGTCCCGGACAAGTAGTGAATGACCAGCTAGGATGTGGAAGAGCGTAGTGTTGGAAGGCGCTGTGTCTTATGCCATGTTCACACAGAGAGTTTAGTTAGCGTTTCGTTTGAGTTTAAATGCAGCTGTTCACACAGAGATGCGTCGGCAGAATTGAGTTTACGATGGATTGAAATGATCGCCAATTTTTGGAATTTTGCTCAAAACTCAGCTTTTTTCGGCCCATACTGACTGACTGATGAGAAACCTTCATCTTCTTAACTTTCCCAAGTTCTTTTATTTGTTTTTTGGCTTATTTTTGTTAATAATAATCTACAAATAGAAGCATGCACAATTCAGAATCAGCTGTTGTTGGCATTTGTTATCGTTCAATCGAATCGAACACAGCTAAAATCTAACTAAACGAATGTTTTTATCAAACACTGGCATACTTTTAGGCATGTATCAAATTGAGTTTTGGTAAACGTAGAAAGCCAGTTGAGTTTAGTTGAGTTTTCTCCTGCAAAATTGTACTGGAAACGCCAGCGTTTAAATTGAGTTTAAGGGCAAAACGTAACTTTGTACTGGAAACGCAAACTAAACTCTCTGTATGAACATGGCATTAAACGAAAGACCCACGTTGACCTCAACTGGCATTGTCAAGGCGATATAGAACTGTCTTCAAGTTTCATGCTCAGAACTCCAGCCTTGGGTATAAAACCCTACTACGCTTAGCTACGTTGACAACCACCCAAAATAAAAAAAAAATCAATGATTAACGGATATGCACCTGAAATGTCTGAATCCTTCAAAGAAAAGTTGCCTCTGTTCAATTGCCGGAAGCACTCTTGAAAATAAAGGCTGGCATAAATGTCACCCGGGAGACCCGGATGTCACTTCAATAGGCCAGACTGCGATATCTTCCCAATTTTCATACTACGCCCAATCCTGGAAAAAACACACGAAAATCAAATCGACACTCACCATATCTTTGTCGATGATAAAGCTACGTTCGATAACCCGATTCGGAATTGCCTCTAAGCAGCAATGTCTGAGTTCGGTATAACTGTAAACTTTGTAAGATTCTGTAGGATGACTTTGAACAATACATTTAGCTCCTTCAAGGTAGCAAATAACTTATCCGAATGCTTCAATACCGAATGAGGTTTGAAGGAAACCAGCTATTCTTCAATCTTTTCAATTTCATCAAGAAAGGATCCTAGGAAAGGCAGGTTATATCGCAACGTCACCATATTCTACAAAGGTGTCCAGCTACTTATACATATATGCTGATTAAATCGATATAATCGGCCGAACCAAGAAAGATGTCACCGATGCTTTTGCCGCTATCGAAAAAGAATCAGCCAAAGTGAATTTGACGGTGAACAAAGACAAAACAATGTTAATGCTGTATGAATTTTCCATGAACATTTGGATATGAGAGAGCTGCCTGCAAATAGGTGCAGCGTTCAATCAAACAATCAATCAAAAACATGAACTTCTTCGCAACTATCAACAGAAGGGCCAGCCCACTATAGTCCTCCCGGGCAAAAGAAGTTTCCACCTTGGAATGAGCTTCCAACAAAAATCAGACATGAAATGATACTTTAAGCACACATGACTTGATAAGCAAGCTTATCTTAGTATCCCGGTATACTATACCGATAGACACTAGTTGGGTATTTACTATGCTATGATTCGGAACTGAATCAACAAATCATAGACATAACACGGAGAAAATTGTTTGCGCAAGATTCATGGTTCAGCTGCTCATAAACTACAAAAAATGTTTTTGTTAATCGTTTTTAAGTTTTGATCATGTACTTTGCGCTATGATCACATTATTTCCAATAATTCTGTTAAAAACACTGATCACATTATGTGATAAATTCATCATTATTAAAAAATAATATGGTTTTTAAGAACGAAAAGCAGGTCCAGGTAAGTTACAATTAAAATATAACAAGAAGTTTTGTCTCTGCCATACAAATCCTGAAAAATAATTACGTCCTTTTTTGTTTCAACTGATGAGATTTCATCAATTTGACAATTTTTTTTAACCCTTCACGTAGCAACACATTCAGCGAAAGTCAGCACTCATCTGGGTATGTATAGCCACCGCAACAGTTGAATATGGCCAGCGTATGTATACAGCGATGTATAGTCACAAAATTAATAATTTCAGCAGCTTCAGGCAGTTTCTTATGTCTTCTTTCTGAGCTTCACTCAGTTTCAAGTTCTCTAAGCAGTTTCACCAGCTCAAGGCAATTTCAGCAGCTCCGGGCAGCCTCAGCAGCTACAGGCAGTTTCATCAGCTGCAGCCAGTTTCAGCAGCTCAAGGCAGCTTAAAAAGGTCTAGGTAAGTCACAAATAATTACAATTACTTAATTAATAATTCATTTTGCATATTTTAAGGAACGCATCTATGGAATTATCAATTTAATTTTGTAAAAAAATAATGTATTTCTGCTGCTCAATAAATACAAAATCAACTCATTTAACTCGCAATACTTTGATTATATAATCATAACATTTTTACACGATCGCAGGATCTATGAACATTTTGCTTTTAATCTATACTCAAGATATCACCAATTGATGTCCCAAGCTAGTGAAAAGGAGGTGGGTTGTGTCATGCGTATTTGGGTTATTGTCCAACTATGTATGTCACGTAAAATGAGCCCTCGCTTTGAGATGCAAAATCATGGAAGTGGGACATAAAATCTGGTTATTGTATAAATGATATAAAACATAGTGTTAGCACGGGGATAGCCAATAAACCTGGCTTAGCAACTGATAACTACTGACAAGAATAAAAATCTGATATTCTCTTACAGGGTACAAAAGAAAACAAGTAAAGAAAGTCGTTCTAGCCCGACTATGAAATACCCTAAACATACATTTTCAAAATACAATGAAAGCCGATGAAGCCCATATTTTGTATGCATTTCATTTTTGATGAAAAATTTACAAAAATTTATAAAAATTTCAAGTTTTATTCCTGTAGCTCACATGTTAATGCATTTATAGTATTTTTGCTATTGTGGGTTGCATGTGTGATGGGCGTGATCGTGGGCGGATTACGCTCAATTTAATGCATCATTGTTTTGATATAAAATCCATACATACCAAATTTTATCTCTGTAGGTTAAACAAAAGTTTATTTATTGAATTTTCAATTTTTGGGTTGTATGGGAGGTGGGCGTGTCCGTGCTTGGATGACTCCCATTTTTCGAAGACATCTTTGTTTTGATATAAAAACATACGTACCAAATACGTTATCTCTTTGGTCAAACACGATCTTATTTATTGAGTTTTAAATTTCTGGGTTGTATGGGAGGTGGGCATTAGACCGTACCTAAAAAAAAAAACAGTACATCGTATACCAGCGAATTTGACGCATTTTTGCAAGGAAATTACGAAAAATAATTTTTTGTTTATTTTTTGACCGAACGTAGGGGTCGCGCATTGTCATATTTCTTTATACCTCTGGTCTTTACAATCGGATTTTAAAGTTTGGTATATCAATGTTTTTGTCTCAAAAATACCAATATGACCTCTATAGAGGTCATTTGCCTCAGATGCACCGTTCTAGTACTTACCCTCCAGATCTCAATTCCTACCATTCTAATGTGCCACTCTTATATCAAAAAAATAAAGCTCTTAAAATATCATTAATCTTTTGCTCGGAAAATATATCGATATTTCCAGTAAAACTATTTTTGAAAAATTTTTTAAATTTTTTGCCGAACGTAGGGCTCCCTTTTTTCATTTTCATCATATCTTCGGTTATCTTCTATTAAAAGTCTGATCATATTAAATGACATATCAATGTTTTTGTTTAAAAAGGTCCAATTATTTTTTTCAAAATAAAAAAACAAAAATATTCCTACAAGTCCTTGGAATGCCTTAAATTTTTTTGAGGAATTTTAAAGCTCGTAAAAGAATAAAAAAATAAAGAATTTTTTAGAAGAATAGAGAATAAAAAACCAAAAAAATGAGGCATATTCGCTGGTATACGGCGCACGGCACACTTTTTTTTTGCAAAGGAGTTGGTACGGTCTAGTGGGCATGTCCGTGAACTTATGACACTAATTTTTCAAAGACATCTTTGTTTATATATAAAATACATACGTTCCAAATTTTATCTTTGTACGCTAAACATGTGCTTATTTGAGTTTGAGTTTTTCATTTTTGTGTGCATGGGAGGTGGACGTGTCCGTGGGCGAATGATACCCATTTTTCGAAGACATTTTGGCTTTGATATGAAATACATACATACCTAATTTCATTGTTATATGCTTATTACGAGCTTATTTATGCAATTTAAAATTTTTGCGTTGTATGAGAGATAGGCGTGTCCGTGGGCGGATTTTAAAAATATTCAATAGTCCAGATCCTTGAGTTTATGTGATCATGTGTACCGAGTTTTATTCAATTATCTCAACTCCTCCCAACAAACAGACTCACGAGGTGACCCCAATCAAGAATATATATACTTTTTTATGCCGAACTCGCTTCGTTCTATGCGTTACAAACGTTTTCACAAAGTTAATATACTCTGACCTTTCAGGCTTAGCGTATAATTAAAAATTAAAATTTTTGATACTTACATAGCCAGGATACGAACCAACGTGCACCGCATGACAGTCTAGCGCACTTCCACTGAGCTATTGTTAATGATAAGATAAATATAGCAAAACACATTTACAAACTATTGGCACCGTTCTGAGTTATGTCGAACCTATCCTGTGATAGGTTATATAAGACTGTCACTGTCTCAGGACTGATCACTTTAGGGCAATTGATCCTGCTTTCGCAGTAGGGCATATGTTAAAGAGTTAATTTTTTAAATTGATTTCTGATAATTTTTGAAAACTTATATGTATGGAAGTGTTAAATTGAAAACTGATTACGTGGAAATATGAAAATTTAAAAACGAGACAAAACCGTTTCGTTTACGTTAAAGTAAAAGAAAAATTTAACCTGTTGTTTAGGCTGTAAGTTTCTTCGTTAAGTTGTGCTTATTTATTCAGCTGGATAAGCTTGCAACATCTTTTATTCATTTAGTGGCAAAATCGTATCATCAGAATAAATAAAACAAGAAGCTTTCATATAAATACCCAATGACAAGGATCAAAATAGAAGAATTAGGAAAAACACAAAATCCAATAATTGGTTTGGTTCAACACAATCACAACTGTTGTGAGCCACCAGTACTACATATGATGAAAGCAATCTAGGCTGTCTTGTTGAGAATCGATAATAAGCAGAAATGAACTAATTGAGGAGGCAGTTAAGACTAATGCTGAGCTGCAGAGCTTATTAGTTGAATTGGTGGTCAGAGGATAATATTTTGATGAAGAAATCGGAAGCAAAAAAAAAAAATAGAAAAATAAATAAAATGCAACCAACTATGTGGATTAAATAAATACAATTTTGTGAGAGAAAACAAAATAGTCAACCTTTAAGTTGGATACATTAATAAACACAGACTTGCTTAATTGTGGACTTAAAGTGACTTTAACGAATTAGAAGTAAATGAAAACAAAATAAGGAACTTGAAAGAAATTTTTCAGTGTTCAAATTTTTTAATTTTTGTAATATACAAAGTTATATTTATATATATTTTTTCATGAAAGCTCTACAACTCTTTTGCGCTCATGTTACAAAAACCATTTGTAGTATTAAGAACTGTTGGTTTTTTTTTTTTTTTTATAATAATGTTAAAAAACTCTGTTTTATATCAATCTGTTTTAAGCGCTGCTTAAAATTTACTTTCTAAGATAAACTCCATAAAATCGGACCTTTTTTTGTTACATTATTTAGTCTGTGGCATTGAAAAATTGGTTATATTTATCTTAAAAATTCTCTGCAGAGCTTATAAAGAGCTAAGATACTTCATGTCTACTTGTGTTCTTTGGAATAAGAACATCTTTTGTATAAGTGTGTGTGAGTGTTTGTTTTATATCTTATATATTTTTGTTTTTTGAAATATTCATATGAGCAACTCTGTGTGCTGGTATGCGTGTGCGTTGTGGAATACCAACATAAAGTTAACTTCAGTGGTTAACCTTCACTTAAAGTAATTGAAATGTAAAAGTTGGCTTTTACGAATCATTGATTAGGTTAATTTACTAGAAAGCCATTTTAAAGTGGTGCTGTGTGTTGAATATACCCAAGAACGCAGACTCACACACACACACACACACACACATATAGACAGACTGACACACTTTAAAACACCTACTACTCAATTTACCAACACACAAAGGACTTTGGCAAAAATAAGTATAGCGCCTTTCGACTTCTTGGCATGCTTAATGAGCTAAGAAATGACATTTTAATTGAAACTTTTAACGAAAACAAAAACTTGAGCTGAATTTTCGTGCATAACACACACAAAAATACTTTAATACTTCGGCATATGCAGGAAGTTGTACTGCAAAAAATTATTTGCTACTCATATTCATACACCTGAAGAGATGACCTTCAGGGATTTACTTGTTCTGTTATTATGTAGCCATAATTGCGGCACAACCTTTTTCTTAACTTTCTTACCTTTCTTACCTTGCTTACCTTTCGTAATAATGAAGAAATTTTGCGTCGAAAAAAATGTGCCCACGTTCAACTCTAACTTTTCATAATATGACCTCAATTAAGTGGCGGCCGCCTTTGGGATACCCTTGTCAAACCTTTGTATGGCGTTGTTTACATCGTATGGCGTTGGTTGAGATTTTTATTTAAATGCCAACGCCAGTCGACTTAATTTATTCTGGGTTATTCTATTGGGGGAGCGCCGCGAATGTGACAAATTTACCAAAATTTTTTGGCTCAAAAGTTTGTCGAATTGTGCTGCCAGCTTGTGCTGTGCTGTGCGTAGCCAAAAATAAACATATTTTTATTGGGGACTGAAGTGAAAAACAGTTGTGCCACCAGCACAAACCAATGGGATTTATAAACACCATTCTGAGAAATATGAATCTGATTGCGTGCTGAAAATAAATTTGTGCAAATTGTGTCGAACTCAAAGGCAAATGAGGTAAAAGGTGCGTTTATTTAAATCGAAATTTATACCAAAAAAAAAACAAAATAGAGAGACCAAAAGTTAAGTACGTTTGCAATTGGAAATTTTTAAAAATAAAATGTGGTCCATGACATCAATACTTTTTATGAGAAGCATTTGGTTGCAGTTTTTTAAATGAAAATGCTCTGGTTACACATCTAAAAGAATTTTTAAAGCAGGCACGAAAAATAAGTATTTACAGAAATAACCAGATATAGAAATAACCAGATTTGCTTCAAAAATATATAGGTCGTTTATACTGAGTAGTATTTCAAAAGATATTCAAAGATTAAATCTAAGTTAAAATCAATCAAGTGTAGAAATTCGTACAAGAACAGAAAATTTACTTAAAAATCAGAATATAATAAGATTAAAATTAAAACTTAGATGCATTTTGTATCAATTCGCTAAAATCAAGTGCTCCTGTTTTTTTGCTATTATTTGCATGAAACTGTGCATTGCGTGGTCATATTTAAGGTGAGACCATAACATTCGTCACTCAGTCAAAGACAAACATTTTTCCAAAATTTATTGTTTATTTTAAAATTTATTTTATTAATTTATTATTGTAGAGAATTGAACAAATGACAAGAAAAAAATTCAAAAAAATATATTTTTCACTCCAACATGGTTCTATAGAGCTCTAAATTGGCGGCAGAGAAAAAAAATGGGGCCTCGTGGTTGCAGCGCTGGAAGTCGCAAAAATTGTCCAATCTGGAAAAAATTAATTTTTTAAATCTTAACAAAATTGGTTATCGTATAACAGGAGTTTTTTTTTTTATTTTTTCAATTTTTGGTGATGTTCTAAATTTGAAAGTGCGTTTTTTCGAAAAAAATATTTACTTTAAATTTCATACAAAATAGTAACACAACCAGTCAGTGGCGTAGCGAGCATAACTGGCGCCCAGGGCAAAACAATTTTTTGGCGCCTCCAATGAAATAATGAAAAACAAGTAAAGAAAGTCTAAAGTCGGTCTAGGCCGACTATGAAATACCCTAAACCTCCTTTCCCAAAAAAATAATAATAGTATTATTGAAAATGGGCGTGTCCGTGGGCGGATGAAGCCTATATTTTATATGCATTGAAATGTTGAAGAAAAATTTTCACATACCAAGTTTTATTCCTGTAGCTCAGAGTTAACGCCTTTATTATGTTTTTGCTATGGGAGATGGGCGTGTTCATGGACGGACTACTCCCAATATTTTAACACACCTTAGCTTTGGTATAAAATACATACATACCAAATTTGATCTCTCTATGACAAACATAATCATATTTATTCAGTTTTAAACTTTTTGGGTTGAGTGGAAGGTAGGCGTGTCCGTGGGCGGATGACGCCCATTTTTCAAAACCATCTTTGTTTTGTCATAAAAAACACACGTGCCACATTTTACCTCTGTTGGTTAAATATAGGCTTATTTATTGCGTTTTCAATTTTTGGGTTGTATGGGAGGTGGGCGTGTCCGTGAGCGGATAACGTCAATTTTTCAAAGACGTCTTTGTGTTAATATAAAACACATACATACCAAATTTTATTGTTGTAGGCTTTTTATGAGCTGAGCTATGCAGTTTTAAATTTTTTCGTTGTATGGGAGGTAGGCGTGTCCGTGGGCGGATTCCAAAAATATTCAATAGTGCAGCTCCTTGGGTCCATGTGACTATGTGTACCAAGTTTCATTCAGTTATCTCAACTCCTTCTTCTTATCCTGTGTATACGGACAACACACAGACGGACGGACGGACGGACGGACGGACGGACATGGATAGCTCGACTCACGTGGTGACGCTGATCAAGAATATATATACTTTTCTATACCGGACTCGCTTCGTTCTATGCGTTACAAACGTTTGCACAAAGTTAATATACCCTGACCTTTCAGGTTTAGGGTATAAAAATAAGATATATTATATATATTTTTTAAAATTTAGTACAAATTATTATAATACACTTATTAAATTACATTAATACAAATAGCACTATGCGACAAAATAAGAAAAAGGTTCTGTACACGACAGTTCATTATATTTCAGGGACCGTACCGGTTATGGTTTTTATGAAAAAAAGTCATATATTAACTGTTATTTCTTAACTTTTATATTTTCCGACAAAAATAAAAGCTATTTTGTGCCTTATATTTTTTCAGACAAAAATAACAGTTACTTTTTTATCGGTCAAAATATAACCGATATAATATAATAATATTTATATAACAAAATATAAATATAATATAACTTTTTTATCAAAAATAACAGTTATTTTCTGCCTTTTATTTTTTCGGTCAACCATTATTGACCCATACCATTATTTTGGTCTCATCGGTGATCACGTTTTACATATGGTATCAAAAGTTTTTTAATCGGACAAGCGGCTTTTAAAAAAACACAGATTGTCTGATATTTTTGACCGAAAAAATAAAAGTCACAAAATAACTGTTATTTTTGACCGATAAAATAAAAGTCAAAGGTAACCGTTATTTTTGTCTGAAAAAATAGAAGGCAAAAAATAACAGTTAATTTTTAACTTTTATAAAATCAGTCGAAAATTTAAAAGGCTCTAAATATTCGTGAAGCTGAGGCCATGTGTATCATAATGGTATATTTGAAAATGTCCTTCGACAATTTTTTCATTGTGTCTTTTTCATTCGAAAATTGCAAAATAACAGTTATTTTCGGTCCCTGTTATATTTTGTTATAGATTTAGGGTCTCTTAACACGAAAATCGCAAAAAAAGTTTTTATAGTTAAGCCTAGTAGAGTAAACTGGGGTACCCTTGACTTTGGTGCACATTTGACTATGACGTTTTCGGTATGAACGAACCGTTATTTTACAATAATTTGTTTTATAAATTTTGCATCATTGTATTTCAGCAATCGTCACGAAGTTTGACGATTCTTGCATTACATGAAGAAAAGTAGCAGAAAAGGTCTTGTGTTTTTGCGCGCGTAACTGTTATTTTCCACCACTGATACGTAACGACTTCTTGACCGATTTATAAAAGTCAATCAAAGTAACTTTTACAAATGCTAAAAACTATTTATGTTTTTGAAAATATAAGTGAATTTCAATAAAACTAAATATAAACTAAAAAAAAATTTAAAATAAGAGAAGCCGAGAGCATTTGGGTACATTTGACATTTTTGATTGGGGTACTTTTGACAAATGTTAGTTGTACGAGTACAAAGATCGGGTAACATCGAGATGTTACCAATTCATTTAAAAGTTTTTTAATATATTTCTAAATTGGTGGTTTCAAACATCAGAATAGTAATATCATTAGCCGAAGAAATAAAAGGACATGAAGAGAACAGAACGTTGGTTAACGAATGAAGAATGAACGTATAAGGATATTAGTAGTTCTGAGCTTTGATTCTTTTGGGTTTTTCTGTGATGCTAGTCTTATTTTTTCCCAAGTATTCAGCCACTTCACTTTTAAATTATTTTTTATGTAGAGCATTAACATTAGTGGAATTCCCAAAAGCGTTAAAGACACTTGTGCTTATCGTTAACTGGCCCTTAACTACCTAACCTGTTAACTCGTATCCATAACATCTTTGCTTGCAATGTTTATTCCTAACTTTGACAGTTCGTTAAAGATAACTGTTGCTTGCTTAACTACTCGCTAACTAAAATAATAAAGTTTATATTTTTTTATTTCAATTAAGTTAATGTTATTTTATTTAATTTTGACATCAATTGTATCGGACTGATCATGTTACATTCGATATTTTAACTCTATTCCATTCTTACAAACACGAACTAAAATTATATTGAATTTTTGTATGAATAAGGCTGGTCTATTTTGAGAAGTAAAGCATGACTTTCTCAAATTTTTCAATTTCTTCACAACAAAATACTTGTCAGAATTTTCACGCAACAAAAAAATGAATGTTGCGATTTAAATTTCACGCAAACGGACAAAGTACTATGATTTACGTGTTTTTTAAAGATTTTATAAGATTTATGAGATTTTTAAAGTTTTTCTCACTTTTTTCAAATATTGTCGCATATGTTGAAACAAGATATATCTTGTATACTTCTTGTTTAATATTCATAATCACGCTAAGCCGAATAAAATTTCTAATTTTCTTCATGTTTGTTCAACAAATTTTTAAATTTGGATGAATAGTTTTTGCGCTATCATAATTCATATAAAATCGAAAACTATTTTCATTTTTAGTGGAGAATATAAGCTACCGCCGAAAGAAATGCGTGCAAAAATACGTTCAGGAGATGCATTTGAGTGAAGACGCTAAAATTCGACATTGTACTGTATTTTACATATTTTATTCAATTTTACACTGATTGATACATTGATACTGAAATAGTAATAATTATTTGAAGTGCTACTCTCAGGTTTGGAAAAAACATCTTTTTCTTTAAATGGAAGTTCTGTTCCATTTAAATCTGTATTATAAAACTCACCCATATTTTTAAAAATTCTTTTCAAGATCGTAGTACGGATTATTCTTACTTAGTAAATTTTCAACGTCCAGTAAATACCAAAATTTGGAATTAAGGTCCCTTGTCGTGTAAATTGTGAAATTATTTCCTGATGCAGACGAACGCTTTTCATAACGCCAGATTTTTCGCTTTTTGCGGAAAGGCCATATCTCGAGTCAATTCTCCGCGCATTTGTCGGCGACATTTTATACGGATTGTTGTATCGATTCTCCTTTTTTTACAAAGATTTTTAGCCTTTTCGATAACTTTTTCACATATCTCGTTACGAATTTCTGCAAGTTCAGTCGCCAATAACTTGAGATCATGGAACGCTTCTTTAAAGTTAATTTTAGGACCTTGTAATCTGAGCTGCACACGATCAATTCGCTTAGAGTTCAAGCCAGACATGGACTAAAGTTATGATATTTAAATTCGGTTTAAGATAAAGATTGCAGCATTTCTGGTGTACCACTTGTGGCAGTATTTTCATCTGCTAATTTTTCTCATAGTTCTACGTATTATTCCAGTCCGTCGACAATAACGCTTACTGCTTGCGCTCTGGCGCTCCATCGTGTTACAGATTCTTTAACAGATTTTTTAAAGCATTTTTAACAATTTCCATCGTAATATTGAAGGTGAGAAAAAGAGACGTATGTTATCAAATTAAATTAAACACCTACTAAATTAAATGTGTGGTTATCACAATTTACAAATGTTGCCTTTTGAAGTGAAACTTCTTTGGCGGCGAGTGAAATTTCAAGGTCTCTTATTCGTGACGCTAGGCTAACGTTTTCAATTCATATTAAAATTTAAAAAAAAATTATTGCTGCTGCCGAGATTTGAACCCCAAACATCGTTGATTAAGAGTCGGAATATATACCTTTACGCCACGTAGGCTTATGATAAACAGCCAAACAAAATGTAATTAAAAGTGAACGCATAACATACTGAAAATAACATTGCTAACATTAACATTACATTAACATTAACATTACATTATTAACATAACCGTAACATTAATTTTTATCCTACAAGTATGCATGGAAAAAAAAACAGAAAAATAGCTAAAACAGGAGCAGAACGCGTTCGTGAATATAGAGAGCGAATTAGAGCTCTTAAGAATACAGCCGCAGCTGGGTCTGCAACTAATGATGAAGGTAAGGTGATTGCAACAACGGCTGAGTTTCAAAATGAATTTTTACGAAACATCAGTGTATTTTGGTGAATTTACAAAGAACCAATCCCCAAAAAACAGACTGATGCATCTCAACAAAATTTTAAAGCCAACCAAGTTGATGCACTCAACAATCAACGTTCGCTGCTTTATGAGGCCCTCCATCAACATAGCAATTATTATGATCAGGAAGCAGGAGGTAATAATGAACAAGATTTGTCTCTGCAATCCAGCATTCAAAAAGTAACAATGTTGAGAAGACATTCGAAAGCAACTGAAACATCAACTGAACTAAAACAAGTACCGAAAATAACTGTTATTTTACAATTTTCAAGTGAAAAAAATTGTCGAAAGACTTTTTCAAATATACCATTATGTTACAAATATCCTCAGTCTCACAAATATTAAGTCGCTTTTAAATATGAAACTGATTCTTTAAAATTTTTTTTCTTGCCTAGTATTTTTCGAGGAAAAATAAAGGTTACTTTTGACTTTTATTTTATCGGTCAAAAACAGCAGTTATTTTGTGACTTTACTTTTTTCGGTTCAAAATATCAAGCAATTTGTGTTTTCTTAAAGGCCGCTTGACAGATTGAACTGTTGACACCATGTGTAAAATGTCTTACCGATGAGATGAAAATAATAATATCAAAATTTTTTTATCGGTAAAATGACTTGAACAAATATAAACAAAAAACTGTTATTTTTGTCGGAAAAATAAACAGCAGAAAATAACTGTTATTTTTGCACAAAAAAACTATAAAGCACAAAAAACTGTTATTTTTGTCGGAAAAAATAAAAATTAAGAGATAAAAGTTAATATGTGACACTTTCGACAAAAACCATAGCCGGTACGGTCCCTGGATGCAAATATTGAATCAACAAATAATTATTCCATTTCGTATTGATTGAATTTCTTTTCAGATACTTTCTCTCTCTATTTCACACTAAAATCTCTCTTATTTCTTACTGTTAAAGAAGTTTCACTTCTGCCACGTGTTCGTTACAACACGCACGAGTTTTTTTTTTTTATTTTTTATTTGTTAGTTTTTTTTTTTTTGTATTTGTTATTCTTTTTTACTATCTTTTTCTTACATTTTTTAGTTTTTAACTTTTAGTTTTTAGTGTTTAGTTTTTATATTTTACTTTTAATTTTTTATTGTCTATTTCTATTGATATTTTTTATTATCTCTTATCTCTTATTTCTCAGTTTTTATCTCTTATATTTTATCTTTAATCTTTTATTTATTTTTATTGTTTTTATTTGATATGTTTTATTTTTTATTTTAGTTTTATTCCTTTTTACTTTTATTTTTTTTTTTTTCTTTCACCTCTTAGCTGTTAATTTTTTATTTTTATCTTTTGTCTTACTTCTTTATAAATCAACTTCAGAATCTGTACTTTACTTGTACCGCTATGTACGCACAAAAAATTGTATCTTTGATAATAGCAGCTCATTAATTGATTTAATGAGCCATCATAAAATTCGACAGCTTTAAATATAACATCGCCATTTAGCATTTCACTGAATTCTCACACAGCATCGTTAATCTAAAATCCAGCTAACTTGGCAATTTGTTGGTTTAACTTTTCGACAAGATCTTGTCATGGAACCGTGAAGCTTTCGGCACGCTTGTTTACCACTTCCTTCACAGAAGATTCCTTTGGCAAACGACAAATTTCTTTTTTTTTTTTTCTCTCGTTTTAACTTTGTTAGTTTTGTGCCGAGCCACAAAGTGAATTTTCTAAAATGGAGAAGAACGTTTTATAGCCGCAAACAACCGTTAGGCAAACGGAAGCCACAGATGGAACGAACTCTTGTGTCCTCCGCATGCACACACACTAGCAAATAGCTATAACACACAGACAGACACAGACACGACCACAAAGGAAGAGCGAAACATTTGCCATCTCTAGGCGAAAAGCATTCATTAACGTTAATTTCAGGATGAAATGAATGAGCAGCAGCAGAAGCAGCAGCAAAGTTGCAAATGTGCGCACTCAACCAAGACCAAGAGCACAGTCGTAGCTGTATCAACAGCATTCTAAGCACTCGCTCGTCAGCTTCTACGCTAATGTACAGTAGTTGCAAAGCGCTGACATAATTAAGTAGCACTTTCATTTCCGTTTGCTATAGCAGAGAAATTCACTTTGGCCCAAAAATGCTTTTGCAATGAAAGCCAACAAAACCTTCAATCAGCTGGAGCTGTATTAATAGCTGACTAGCGTCAACAATGCAGTGGAATTGAAATTTCTGTTGTTTCAAGAGAGTATTTTTTCGTGCATTTTTTTTTTAATGATTTTGTAGTAAATATATTTTCGAGCTACATCAGTTTTTATTTCAAGCAGAAACTGTAGATGGTTATATATTTTTGCCAGACATATACATTGATATTTCGAATTCAATCCTATTTTTGGGATATGCAAATTTTTTCCCTTTACCACATTGGCATTTTTCAAATAATTTGTCAACCCGTTGTCATCTTTGCATGCAACAACATATTCATCTAGTTGATGATGATCAGCAAAATCAAATCACCAAATATGTAACTTGAGGGCAGTTTAGAGTAAAGCATAGAATTACAAATTTTGTGTTTTCATTTAAAATTGTGTGTCACAAAATTGAATTTTACAAAATCATTGCTTGCTGAAATGCTTACAAAAACGCCCCATTTTGAACTCTGAACAAACGCTCAACTCAACGCACAACCCACAAAATAATCATCCATCATTCACTCAATTGCTCTGAAAACAAATAGCTTTTAAGTGTTTTCCTTCATAGCCAAAAGAGAGCTTCAAAAGTTGCACAGTTTAAGAGGCACTGTGTATGGATTGAAAATTGTTTTTAATGAAATGTTTGGTTTACAAGTTTTTGACAAAACATATAGAGCAAAGGTTTTGTTGATAGTTCGAAGGCAGCTCAACTTCAAAACAATTTGGCAGAAATGGATTTTAAGGCCTGCCTTGATGTTAGCTTAAATGAGTTTATTTGGTCAGCAAAATATTTACTGAGCAATTTCTGATTTTATTTATAACGAAATAAGGTGGGAAAAACAAAGTTTTTGCAACTGGTATGTTTTTGAAGAGCTGGTTCTGAATGTGAAGTAAGCAACGCCATTTATTTTTTTCGCTAATTCGAAAACTGTGCTTTGATGTGCTCATTTTGTGCCTTCATGTGCCGTAAAAAGATTAAAAAATTTGGCATATTTGAGAATTTTAAAAGCATTAATAAATTTTTCTAAGAATCTTTGTCTTGATTTTTAGCTCAGCATGAGTTTTGGGGTAACATGCTAATGTTATATGATTTTGTAAGCCAAGCAAAACATATTAACATACATCTAAACATGTACATATCAAAGTCGAGCACTCAATTTTTATTTGGAAATTCTTTATTTTTCAATTACTTGTGGCACAAATCTTATTAAAATTATTTGACTGACGCCTAGACGCTCTCACACAGACTCATGATTTATTGTAGTAGATTTTTCTAATGTTTTTTGTATTTTTAAACAATTTAACCGCAACAGAACCACAACAAATGCGCACAAATGTGGCTTAATTAAATTGCTAGCCAACCAAAGGCAAACAAGGAAAGATAAAACTTAGCATAGAAGACAGAGAAACAAAATAAAAACAGCACTTTTGAAGCAGGCTAAAAGGACGCTACACAAAAATTCAACAAAAATTTTAATTAAATTGCACTAAAAGCAAAAATCAGAATAAACAAGGACTGTGTGTGTGTGTGTCCTTGTGTCTAGCTTAAGTTATGCACACATTTAGACAACAATACTTTTAGCCACACATACATACATCTAGACAGATGCACTCAACTGCAAGCTAACCACAATTAACACAAAACCGAGTTTTAACTTTTTACTAAACGATAAAAAAATTTCGGTTATGTGGTGCAGTTAGCAAAATGAATTAATTGGTGGCCAAGAAGCTGCTGGCTGCTGGCTGCTATTTTTGTTATTTATTATTATCCGTAAAAAGCTTAACACTTGGCTGGACATCGGAAAACCACTTGAATTCTTTATGGTTTTATATTTTGCCAACTACCAAAGCATTTTTGTCAAAGTCGACATGCAGCATACCGCTAACAAGCGAAACATTGAGTAAACAGTTGCCACAACAACAATAAAAATACTCTGCTAGGTAAACATATTACAAATTGCAAGCTTTTAATGCCATTTGCTTTGGATATGTAGCGGAATTGTAGCTGAAATTAAAAATCCAGCAACAGCAGCTTACCAACAGCTGTAGGAATAGATAGACAAACTAACAACAACAACAACAACAACAACAAAAATGGCATGACAACTTGTCTAAGCTGCATGCTAGCGTAGTGGCTGATGATTCTCGACCTTAAGCTGCTACAAAGAGGTGTGACTGAGTAAGCTTTATATGAATATCTATAGTATTATGTGTCTGTGTGTGTGTGTATGTATGAAAGTGCACTAGCTGCCTGCAAGTTGTAGTTATGTAGTATATGTGTTTTAGATCAGTGTCAGTCATTTGCTTTGTCGTTCAGCCTTTGCTTCTTTGTGTTTACGTCTGTTTCACATGCTTCACTTCCGCTTCCGGTTGAGCGCACTTGTGGTGCGCCACAGTTGCTTTTACTATCCTGCACTCTTGCTCGCTTTAACTCTTACTATTTTTGAGTGTGTGTTTGTTTGCTAAATTGTTCGCTCAACCAGAAACTGCTTAAAATTTCAAAAGTTTAACTTCCTTGTCTATCGTTGTTTTCTTTTTCTATTATATTTTTTATTTTATTTTTATTTTATAGCTGCAGCAAAAGTTACACCACAAAATTTAGAAATTTTGTTAAATCGTTCTCAACAACACAAAATAAAATTAACAACGTTTCGTTGCGTTACGCTGTTGAGTTGAGTTGCGTTGCGCAAAATAGATAGAAATTCTTGCTTGATTAGATTGTTTCAATGACGTTGGTCTGCTAAAAGTTCTTCCGGAGCTGTTGTTTGTCTGTTGTTTTTTTTTTTGCCGTCGCTATGATGGCTATTATTTTAGTTAGCAGCCAACATTTCATTTAATTATGGCACAAATGAAATATTAAGCTGCAGCTTGTTGTTTTTAACAACGTTTTTCCGGAAGAAATTTTCTTTTCAAGGCCATTTGAAATTTAGTATTTGCATCAACAGAGGTCTGGATGGTTTTCTAGAAATCCTTCAATATGTTGATTAAAACTTAAGTTTACAATCGTTCGTTCACGAATCGCATCACATTGACATTGACATTGACATTGACATTGACATTGACATTGACATTGACATTGACATTGACATTGACATTGACATTGACATTGACATTGACATTGACATTGACATTGACATTGACATTGACATTGACATTGACATTGACATTGACATTGACATTGACATTGACATTGACATTGACATTGACATTGACATTGACATTGACATTGACATTGACATTGACATTGACATTGACATTGACATTGATGACATTGACATTGATGACATTGACATTGACATTGACATTGACATTGACATTGACATTGACATTGACATTGGCATTGACATTGACATTGACATTGACATTGACATTGACATTGACATTGACATTGACATTGACATTGACATTGACATTGACATTGACATTGACATTGACATTGACATTGACATTGACATTGACATTGACATTGACATTGACATTGACATTGGCATTGACATTGATGACATTGACATTGATGACATTGACATTGACATTGACATTGACATTGACATTGACAGTGACATTGACATTGACATTGACATTGACATTGACATTGACATTGACATTGACATTGACATTGACATTGGCATTGACATTGATGACATTGACATTGATGACATTGACATTGACATTGACATTGACATTGACATTGACAGTGACAGTGAAAGTGAAAGTGACAGTGACAGTGACAGTGACAGTGACAGTGACAGTGACAGTGACAGTGACAGTGACAGTGACAGTGACAGTGACAGTGACAGTGACAGTGACAGTGACAGTGACAGTGACAGTGACAGTGACAGTGACAGTGACAGTGACAGTGACAGTGACAGTGACAGTGACAGTGACAGTGACAGTGACAGTGACAGTGACAGTGACAGTGACAGTGACAGTGACAGTGACAGTGACAGTGACAGTGACAGTGACAGTGACAGTGACAGTGACAGTGACAGTGACAGTGACAGTGACAGTGACAGTGACAGTGACAGTGACAGTGACAGTGACAGTGAAAGTGACAGTGACAGTGACAGTGACAGTGACAGTGACAGTGACAGTGACAGTGACAGTGACAGTGACAGTGACAGTGACAGTGACAGTGACAGTGACAGTGACAGTGACAGTGACAGTGACAGTGACAGTGACAGTGACAGTGACAGTGACAGTGACAGTGACAGTGACAGTGACAGTGACAGTGACAGTGACAGTGACAGTGACAGTGACAGTGACAGTGACAGTGACAGTGACAGTGACAGTGACAGTGACAGTGACAGTGACAGTGACAGTGACAGTGACAGTGACAGTGACAGTGACAGTGACAGTGACAGTGACAGTGACAGTGACTACTCGATGACTACTCGATGACTACCACTGTGAAGTCAGGCGTACTCTGCAACCCAAACGGGAGTCATAAACCTACCGTCTCCACAGGCTATAAAAATTGACGGAAATTGGTAAAATTAGAGTTGGTTGGGTTATCCACCAGGTGCTTCAAGTACCTGGACTTTGGACATAGGTACTGCAAGAGACTGTAGAATTGCAGAACGAAGTGGAAAGTGCAAAGATGACCATCACAAAGCCAAAGAGTGTAGATCAAATTCGAGCTGCTTTCTATGCTCCCCAAAAGAAGGCAAGGAAACCAACCATCACGCCGGAAGCTGGAGATGTCCGTCTTTTCAGATTGACAAACCGCAAACCGTTAGAGACCAGCGCTTTGACTTACAGAACGAACCCCTTCTTCGGTATAAATCCTAGGAGTCTGAGTCCCAGATTTCCCTGGAAAAGCCACCACTAATTCTCTAGAAAAGTTCCTTTGGAAACATTTGGCTGAATACACGTGAAAATGGCTTCGTTCGAGCCAAAGTTGAAGGCATACAAGTCGAAAGCTACTATCTAGCATCAAGTCTGCTCATCCAAGAACTCGAGGACACCCTAGAAGCGGATGATTTAAGGTGGAAAATGATCGCAGTTGACTTCATCGCGTTGGCAGTAAACTTAGGTAGTCAAAAAACAAACCAGTGAGATCTTATGCCGCTAGAAGTTTTCGTATCACTTTACTTTGTGCTACTAAACTCTGGAACACAGCATAATTTTAGCAGCTCAACCGAAAATTCCGAATCGACCACGCTTCCTCCAGTAGCGAGCTCTAGTGATGTAGGCAAGCTGAGTGGCATATAAGCGACTTGTACACAAACAACAACCACCAAGATATTATATACAAATGGAATACACAATTACGAAGTCGCGCAAGCATTCACTTGGAAGCCAAAGCATCGAAACACTAGATGAAGACTTTTTAAAGTCATAATGGCCGATACACTTTCTTGGTACAAAGAACGACGTTGCAAGGCAGGCTATACAGGTAAGAAGAGCTTGTGTTGCGCCGATGTCTTTTAAACGACCCAGCAAAGGCACCAAAACTCGTTCTACTGCTGGACCGCTCTATTGCCGAAACACACAGACAATGCCTCTAAGCGAGAAGAACTTATTGTGCTGCCAGATACACAAGCAGTCTCGACTTACTCCACACACCTTACCGACTGCGCAAAAATACTTTGGAAAAATCAATCCGAAACAGTGCAAATGCTTCCTGCAACAATGTGATGAGACTGAAGACACAACTTGAGGTACTTCATACAGACTGGTTCAGAAGAGCTGAAGACTTTTAGACGATCAGAACCCACGAACCCCCAAAAGCTGAGTGAAATAATTGAAACTCTTTTCCCGCAGCAGCCAGCACTCTAGATTATCGAAGAATATGGTGAGCTAGAATCCATATCGATGGTTAGCAAAGTGTAGCTATCGTTAAAGATTTAAACGAAGACAAGGCACCAGGTCCTGATGACATCCCGCATCACGTGTTGAAACTTGCCATTACATCGAACCCGCATGCGTTTTGCAGATATAAAACGCGTACCTACTCAAGGTACTCTTACCAGCATATTGATAAATCCAGAATCTAGTTCTCATACTGAAATAAAGTGACTCCACGCATGCGCCCTTAAAAAAAAAGAGCCATATGTTGCTTGGACAAAATAGGCAAGCTATTTCAGCAAGTGTTGTGCAAAGAAGCGATTAGAGCAGGAGAAGGTTTTTATCCCTTATAATTTGCTATCCAAAGCTTCCATTCAAAAACAAATGCCATCAATCGAGTGATAAGTATCGTGCAGAAAGCAATCCAAAGAAAAATTAGGAAGAGTGACAAAGCACTGCAACAACCTTGTAGCAACGTTAGACGTGCGTTATGCTTTCAATTCGGCTAACTGAAACCAGATCATGATGCACTTAGGGTTTTGGAGTGCCTTTTGCACCTTTTCCATCGAACGTTATTAACGATGGCGTTCTTAGACTTGCTGTGCCATCAGGTGCTAAAATCGTTGATTTTGCAGGCTATCCTAGATGTTGTGATGCCAGCAAAGTGACAGTGAATAGACAGTGAGAGTTTTACTACTTTGTTCAAATTTTACCTTAAAATAACCCTAAGAGGGGTTGGGGCTGATTACGATTGTGGTTGAATCGACTTTAAATTAACCCTAGACTGTTAAAAAACATTTCTTTCGCTTTGTTGCCAAATATTTTGGTGACCGAATGGTGGTCTTATTGATGCTCTACCTTTAAATTGAAATTTAAATTTAAATTTTGTATCAACTTTAAATTTAAAAAACTTATTATTGAGCGCATTAAATCAAATTTAAGTAAAAATCACTTAACCATTCAAAATTCCATTCAGCACAAATATCGCAATAATCAAATACCTTAATATTTAAATGCTTTCAAAGATTTAAAAAGTTCTTTGCACGAAATTTCAAAAGCTCTTCATTGAGTTTATTGAATAGCTTGTCATTAGCAGAAGCTTCACTGGCAGCTAACATTCCAGCTGAAATCAATAATTCAGCCAAAACCAAGGTCATATGAATTTCATTGCTGAAAGACAGAGAAGATTAGGCAGGCACACACACACAACAGCAATAATCAACAACAATGGTTCGCCAAAAAAATAGCAATAAAATACAGCAGCGTTATAATTACTTTTTGCTGCAGCATTGAAGCGACTAGCGAGTGGGTTGATGATGGTGTTGCGACCAAACTATTAGAGGATTAAATTTGTTAAGGGCATGCCTCAAATGTATTGTGCAACACCAAGCCACACTCGAGCCAGCATCAACATATACGACAACAACAACAACAACAACCACAACAACAATCAGCAATTGCCATAAGATGATTTGCATAATCCGCTGTACAGCGTTTTAGAGCTGCCACAACAAAATTTCAACCACAAATCCTGTGACGCAAACGTAATCCTGTACTTAATAAAAAAAAAAAAACAATCATAACAATAATGACAATAATAATAATATGAATAGTCATGACATTCAAAGTTGGCTGAGCACTTAATACGCTTGACAACATTTATCATGACTTATTGGCCAAAATTAACAAGCCATCGATAGGCATTACATGCATGCAATGTTTAACAATTAAATTCGGCTTAATGCTACATTAATTGGCTGTTTAAAGGAATAACAAAAATTTTAACATACATTACAATAAAAAACACTTTTATTTCATGATTCAGTCATAAGCTCGCACAATCTCTAAAATACTAACATATGTGCCAACAATACCGCCAAGAGCACCAAATGCTACCAGCAGTATATTTTTGAACAGCCAAATTTTACAAGGTCCATAGCCAGTGCTATACTGCACGCAAATCTGCAGTAATGCTGGAAAAATCAAACCCAAGATGGACAGACAGAAGGCACCAACAAGCGACAAGAACAACGACAAGTCCGGAATGGCAATGGCAGCAACAACTATAAAATCACAAAATAATTAAAACAAAATTGTGTCTTGATTGCAGTCAGTGAGTGCAATTTATAGATATTGCTGCAAACTTACATGTCAGCAGCACAAAAAGTGCGCGTACCAGCAGCTCGTAGAGCACATGTCTCGATGTGTCCTTGATGCGCTTCGAAAGATATTTATTCCAAACGATATCCGCCGTCACGTAGCCCTGCAGCGCATAGGTTATCCAGACCGTTATGGCGAAAAGGATTTTAACAACTTGCGCCAAGCTGAAAGGCAAATAAGAGAATTTATTTTTTAATGATAATAAATGAGTCAGCAAGAGCAGCAGTAAAAGCAGCAGCAGCAGCAGCAATATTTATCATCCTGTTTAATAAAATCCGTTTCAATGCTGTTGCTGTTGTTGCTGCTGCCGTTGCTGCTGGTGCTAGTAATCGTTGCAATTGCTGTAGCACGCCGGAACGTACGAGCAATTTTTATTCAATGTTTAATTAAAACATCGAGTGTGCAGAATATTGAGCGTTCTTTGCAATGCATCAATTATAGACAATGAATTGGAGCAGCCAACAATGCTAGAAAAAACCTTTCAGTCATCGTGACGTATGAGTGATTTTTAATTATCTATATTAACCCATTAACGTTCAAGGACATGCAGACTCTTTGAAATTCGTCCTTGAAGAGATGTATAAAAAAATAAAGATTTTTTCTAACATTTTTCCGCCTAAAATCCTCCAAATAAATTATTTTTTGGTTTTGACAGATAAAAATGCAAAATAGAAGACACTTAGATTTGATTTGAAAACATGGATTTAAAATTGCAACTGCTTGAACGTTAATGGGTTAAGACAACAGTTATGCCTTTCAGAATTTTCTATACTAGTGTTTAATCAAGTTGTTTTGTTTTCCTACCAAACTGGGTAGTAAATATTTTTCAATGCAACTTATTATGGCGCGGTTGTAAGTTTTGGAAATGAAACGTAAATGAACTAAACTCGCTAAGGGTTAGGATTTTCAATAAAAGGAGAATGAAACTAGAAAGAAGGATATATTGATGTTTTTTACAGATTTTATTAATAACTGAGGGTACCCACGACTACTAAAACAAATATGCTTGTCATGTATCTTACTTCTTAAGTAGTCAAAAAATCTTTTAAAATAAGTTAATAAGATAAAAAGTGATAAATTTCAAAAATGATATATATGTCAAAATTGAAAAGAAATGCAATAACTTTTCAAATAAAATGTTGATAATTTCTAATATTCTTTGCTTAGAAAAACATCGCATTTCAGCAAAACTTGTTGAGTTTTTTGTATTAAAGAGTTGTCTCTAAATGAGCTCCTATACCGTGGATTCTATGGGAAATCTACGGGGGCTGAGCTACAAACTGCCTGACAGGTCACAGGTTGCGGATGGTGGACGGTTGGCCGGATCATTCTTGTATGGATAAAAAAAATGTCAGCTGGTCGGGGCCTCAAAAGTTAGAGGAACTCATTGACATGATTTCCGCATACTTTTTTTTTCAAATCAGAAAAAATTCGCCAAAGCAATTTTGATTCTCCTGATGGTTCTTTTTGGTAAAAAAAAAAACACGTTTTTTGCTTGTAACTTTTTATTTTTCACAGAACGCATACCCACATCTGCTAAAATGTTAAATTTCTTACTCATACCAACATTTTGACATAAAAAAGTTATTGAAATTTTGTTTCATTGACCACAAAAACTAGAATTTTTTGCTATTTTCAAGAAGGCATTTTGTTACACCGCTGTAAAAGATGCATTTTTTATTAGTTTTACGTGGAATGGTTATTGTTGGAAAAATATTAAGTGCTTCTTTCCTTCTGCATCCGCTTTAATCAAAGCTATGAGATTAAAAAAAAAATAACGTATTCCAAACTGTACGATAAAACAATTAACAAATAAAATTAATTGTTTGTATGAACAAGAAATGTATCATTTTATCAGATTTCTATAGTCGATTTCTAACGTTCTGTCAGTTTTCGCACACAGCTGTGATTGAAGCGATATAAAAAAAAGAAAGCAGGAATCTAGATTTCGACCCGATGTAGTGGACGGCCTCTAGATATAGAGTTTACCCACTTTTTGTGGTGCCGGACAAGTAGCGGGTGACCAGCTTGTGCTGAACAGGCACTGCTTGATCGTAAAAACCACACGGCCCGCAACTGGAAATGTCAAGGTGAGTCGGAGCCGCCTCAAAAGCTCCATGTCCAAAACTGCCTGTCTCCTGTAGACAATAAACCTTAGAGGTCTCTACAAGACCTTAAAGATATAATGTGCGTAGGGTTTGGGTGTCCACCACATTATTACTGTTCAGTAAAAACCAAACCAAGTGGTGACCGTGATATGCAGGTTAAGTGTGTGGCTTAGCACGCTCGGAGCCCGAGTTCGATCCCCAGTCGCGGCGAAAAGTTTTTTCAATAAAATAATTTTTCTGATCGGTCACCACCTCTCTGCAGACAATGGCAAACTTCAGTAAATAATGCCATGTAAAGCTTCTTGAGAACGTAAACTTTAGCCGTTCGGAGTAGGCATAAAACATGTAGGTCCAGTTCTCGGTCAATTGTGTGCAAACATTTAAAAACACACACAACACAATTGATCATAAGAAGCTCGGTCAAAGTCCTTTCAAGGGCTGAAATGGCCAATTTGTTTTGTTTTGTTTGAAAACCAAATCAGCCTCAGATATGAACCCTTCTACGTTGGCGACATGCCTGACATTACCACCATCCAGAAGAACTGATGTAAAGGACAAGGTTACTCTGCGATATCTATTGCAGCTGCCATGAGGAAAAGCTCCAATTTGGATGCGGATTCAACAAAAGCCAGAAACTACACCATCTGGTTTCCCAGTTCAGACCTGTGAACGAAAGGCTGCCCACAATCCGCATCAAGGCGAGATTCTTCCACAAAAGCCTAATTTTCGCATACACCCAAACGGCGGAAGGGCGATGCTGGCAAGGATGCCTTCTCTCCGAACCTAGAGGACGTGTATGATCACTGCCAGTCCCATGATGTAAAAATATTCCCCGACGATTTCAACGCGAGGATCGGAAAAGAAGGCGTTTTTGGCTCCACTGTCGGTCAGATCAGTCTGCACGAGACAACTTGGAACAACGATCTAAGACTGATCGACTTCGCCATGGCGCGAAACATAACATAACACAGTAGCACTAGATTCCAACACCTCGATATCCACAAGAGCACCTGGCTGTCCCCAGATCAGAAAACTCGAAACCAGATTGATCATGTTGTGATCAGCGGAACGCACGCTTCAAGCTTACTGGATGTGTGCACATTTCGGGGGTCAATATTGACTCTGAGAACTATCTTGTTCCAGACAAGATCCGAAAACTATCGTGAAAAGAGAAAAGAAGAAAGATACCTTTTGAGACGCAAAAAATGAAAGCAGAAGAAGCGTGAACGTGAGAAAATTGAGATGTAACAGGGCAATAAGTATGCTCTAAAATTCTACCAGCAGATTAAGCGTCTTACCCAAGATTTCAAGCCCAGAGCATCCACTTGTAGAGATGAAAATGGTGATCTGGTTATAGAAACTCAGAGCGCATTGAGGTTAAAAGGCAGGATTTTTCCAGTCTTCATGCGGACGAGGAAGCCAACAATTCCTCCCTTGGAGAATGCAGTACGACACCACCAATCGACAATGATGGCGTGCAAATTCCACCACCTAGCCATGACAAGGTTAAAGTTGCTATCAAGCGACTCAAAAACAACAAAGCAGCAGATAGATGCTCACGGCCTGACTGCTGAATTGTTTAAAACCGGCGGCGGTGAATTGTTCTGATCTGTGAACTGATGAGGATCAACTCATCAGCAAAGTATGGCTAGCGGAAAGAATGCCCAACGATTGGCGAATCTCAGTGTGCTTTGTCCTATACTTAAGAAAGGAGACACGACAATCTGCGCCAACTACCGAGGTATCAGTCTTATTTCCATCGCATACAAGGTTCTTTCGAGCGTATTGTGTGAAGGATTGAATCCGCATACCAAAAGACTGATTGGACTTTATCAGTGTGGCTTTCGTCCTGGCAAGTCCACCTTAGACTAGATTTTTACGCTACGCCAAATCCTAGAGAAAACCCACGAAAACCAAATCGACACCCACCATCTCTTTGTTCATTACAAAGCTGCGTTCGATAGCTTGATTTGGGACTGTCAAAGTTCGGTATACCTGCAAAGTTGATAAGGCTCTGCAGGATGAGTAGAGCAATTCATGCTGCTCCGTCAAGTTAGGAAATGACCTCGCCGAAACCTTTAGTATCGAACGAGGTTTCAGACAAAGCGACCCACTATCATGCGATCACTTCAATTTCATCATGGAGGGGGCCTACGAAAGGCAGGTGTACATCGAAATGGCACCATTTTCTACAAAGGTGTCCAGCTCCTTGCGTATGTCGAATGAAATGAATTCGAAGTATTGAGAGTACTCTCAAATGGTTTGCATGAATTATCGAGACGAAGGTTGCACTATAGTAAAATATTGTACCGAAAATATTTAAAAAACCAGAAAACGCGTGATATCTCGAAAACGGAGCGAGATAGGCCAAAAATAACCACATTTTACGCGTTTCTAAAGGGGATGGTATTGTCGAGACGCGTTAATAGAGGGGTCACAATATATAGCACCAAAAATATTTAAAAATTTTTTTTAAAATACGAGACAGGTCAAAAATATAATTTTTTACGGGTTTTCAATAAGAATTTAAATAATGTGAGTGGAAAAGTAAGACATAAATAAATCATATTCTTTTCCAAAACCATTTAAGAGAACTCTCAAAGAAGTACTCTTAAATTGAAAATATTATTTTTGAAAGTATTCCATGATCACAAGCGTCACATTCCATTACATTCTAAGCGCTTCGTTTGCATTCTCATTCCATTCGTTCCCTTAATGTAGTTGCTGGCATTCGTGCTGTTTGTTTGAGAATGCTTTGAAGCGGCTTTCAATTGCATTTGTGCAGCTCTTTAGTTCTTACCTACATTACCAATTCTTCTGTGTACCCTTTAATACTATAGCACTTGCTTTTATGTCTCTAAAAAAAGTACAAAAACCATTTAGGTGGAAATGTTCTTATGGCATCTTTTTTGTTACAAGTCCAACCTAGCCCCACGATGCTCAAGCATTATGATTCTACGCTTACCCCACTTCATTCAATATCACAAAACAAGACGCAAAGGACCAAAAAAAATTATAAGCTACAGATTTCTACAAACAATACTCTTTTGAATGCATTGTCTTTTTTGCTTTTAGTGTACTTTTTCGCAATGGACAATGATGCATGCCTAAATCTCTCTTTTTTTTCGAGAAGGGATGATTTTTCTTGATACCGTCCTTTTTTAAAGTATTATAAAACGTATTAGTTAGAAATGTGAACACTAAGCCGGATCAAAATTTAGATATCTCTGGACACCGACTCAAAAGTTAGAGGGACTCTTAAAAACTATTTCTGCATCATTTTTTTTTTGGATCGGCAAAAGCAAACATCACGTCAGGCATGACTGATCATTGTGTCTGCTTCCTATGTGCCTGTTCAGCTCTAGAAAGATCTTGAAGGAGCACGCTTGGTAAACCTTTCTTCAACAACCTAGATGAACTATCAACTGCTGAGATCAACACCATTTAACGGTTCCTCAAACGAACTGGATGGCTTTGATTAGTATATCAACCATCTAATCGCTTCACACCTCACACCAAATCCATACACTGAGGGAAAAATGTGTTAAAATTAAATGAAATTGTGTTCATATCTAACGAATTTGTTTTTGAAATAGAGCTTGAAACAAATTCATTAAAATTAAACACAACTGTATTTAAATTTAAATTCAAAACAGAAGTTTTTGTTTTTAAAACAATGTTTTTGTTACGAAAAACAAATTTAAAACAAAAATTTTAAAATTTAAAACAAATATTTTAAAGCATATTTCGATGCCATTTTTTTAGCTTTACCGAGTTTTTAGCATCAGATGCACAGACAGCTACCCTCGGGACCTCCGAATGTTAACTCCATTCGAAGAATTTTGCATTTGATATATTTTAATATTTAATTAATAAGTTTTTATTTTATCGTATGTTCGATATTTTTCAAACCAATTCAAAAAATTCAAAAATTTTCTTGTATTCAAATTTTTGCTTGTTTTTTCAATGAAATAATGAGAGAAAATAAAAAAAAGAAAGTAGTTTATAGATAGCTGAAAATTAAACACACTTGTTTTAATTTTTGTTTTGTAGAAACTCAAAGGCGTTAAATTTCTATTTCAAAATTTTTTGTTTAATTTTAAAGTATGTTTTTTTTCTCAGTGTAGTAAACAGAGGTTATATCCGGCTCAACAGAGCTAATTGGATATTACTTATAAGTAGTATCACCAACCACACCGATCAACCACTCTGAGCTTTAAGCTCTTGTTGCCTATAATAATGTGACAAGATATATTTATGACTTAAGACGATTTGATCATGTCTCTGCTAGAAGCTAGGACATTCTAGGGTGAAGCATAAGAAATGAAAAAAAAAAACAAATTGGCCATTTCAGTATTTGCAAGGACTTTGACCGAGCTTCTTAAGAACAATTGTGTTGTGTGTGTTATGTTTGCACACGATTGACCGAGAACTGGACCTACATGTTTTATTCCGACTCCAAACGGCTAAAGTTTATGTTCTCAAGAAGCCTTACATGGCACTACTTACTCTCTGAGGTTTGCCATTGTCTGCAGAGAAATGATAACCGATCAGAAAAATTTTTTTATTGAAAAACCCGGGCTCCGAGCATGCTAAGCCACACACTTAACCTACATGCCACGGTCACCACATAAGAAGTGACATGCATATTTTTACACAAATTCATATATAACAGGACTACTTCATACCTCTTGGAAACACTGCACATTAGTGTGTGTTACACAATCTATAAATTAATAATGGCGACTTTTTTGAAAATGAATTTTCTACCAATATTATATTCGTAACCAACAAGAGCAAATTTAGCTTTTAATCACATCCTTCGAATCTTTAGCAATTTTCTTGTCTTATACAAAGTTCTTTTTCATATACACTGTTCTACTTTTATGCGTTTTTATTTCATTTCTCAAACTAACTGAAGATGGTTTTAACTATAAGTTAAGTTGTGAAATATGTTAATTTGTTTTTTTTTTTTGCCATTAACTTTTTCGATCAAGTTTGTGTAAAATTATTTATGTATCATGTTATTTATGACAAGTCTTAAGTTCTTTTATGTGTTTGTTTGATGATCAATTGTTTGACCGTTGACGCTAAAAGATCTTATTTTCTTACTGTTCTAAAGATAATTTAATAAATCAATCAATCAATCAATCAATCATACTGATGCTTATGAGAAGAGTTAATGACATTATTTGCTTTGTCATTGATTGAGTTAATTTCTCAACTAATGTACAATTTGTTAATCAAAAAACAATTCACTGTGGCAAGAGTCTGAGAGTGAGTGACGGTTTGTATTATTGAAAATTATCGGACCTTACAGGGTACACTTAAGAAAAATGAAATTAAGAGCAACCTGGGTGTTTGGCATCCGGCTCGTTCAAACATATGTTATACGTTCAGTAGACTGGGTTGGGTTTTATAAACCTATGTTGCCTGGGCAATTTTCAGTTCGGGCTTAAAAACTTAATAAAAAAAAACAAAAAAAGGGGGGCTGCACTAACCTCATCACACACTAAATTTTGTGAATTTTTTAAGAAAAAAAATTTTTTTTGAATACGTGCACAGCTAGAACAAAACTGATTTCAGAAATAAAATCCTCCCACCCACTTTAACCACAAAACGGCCTTACATGTAAACCGTTTTATACAAAAATTTACCTTAAAAAATTCCTAAAGAAAAAAAAAAAAACAAAATTCAAGGTAAAGATTTATCGTTTGTGCTTATGTGTTTTGACCATCACGGCTAATGTGAATTTTTTTGACCATTTGGTGAATTTTTTTATGAATTTTTTAACGGTCAATTTTGGCATAAAAACTTTTACATGTTAGACTGTTTTAAGCTTAAATCGGATGCGAGGAGTTCAATTCTGGCATCAGTTTTGCCTGTATAACATTTTTTCTGTTGTACGGGTATAGCAGTATATACAGTAATATCAGCTGGCTGATCCTCTAATTCAAGCTATGTTCTATTAATAAATTTCTTTTGCATTCATCAATTTTGATCCGATGACGAATTACTCGAGTCACATGAACCATTCATGATTTCAATGTTCACAAAATATGTATATAAAAGAAAAAAATACGAGTACATGAATATTTCATACACCTAGTGTTTAAAGTTCACAAAATGTGTGTACATAGTACAAGATACATGACTCATTAAGAATTTTCGTAAATGTCATGAAAAAATAAAATGGGAGCATGAATCATTCGTAACTTTTTTAAATAAAATTCATAAAATTCATGTACAAATATGAATAGAACAAGAACAGTTTATGAGATATGAGACAAGAATACTTTAGTCTTTTATACATAAACAAGAAAAACGTAAACTACTTAAAGAGTTAAGTTACTGAAATTTATATAATTCATTTATAAATTCAAGGAAGGCAAGAATAGTTTATTAAAAAATATTCAAAAATTTATTAAAATCATATACTTATACAATAGAATCGTGAACTGCTTCATGCTTTTAGTGAACAAAATGCATACATCCTATGTACACTAACACCCCGCCTTAACACAAAAAACCAAAAAACTGGGTTAAAATATTCCTTGGTTCATTTTAATAAAAAAAAAATCGGTTCCAATATATGTGAATAATTGTCAGGGCCCAGATTTGTCTATTTTTTTCGTTTTAATTATTCGGGAACAATCGGCAATTATTCAGAAAATCACACATTTTGTGTGTTTCTGATTCGAAGTACAAAATTTTAGTCTGCCTTCTTTTGCGTTTTTTACTACATTTTGCTTTTTTCCCTTTTTAGCACAAGTTCTGTTAATATATCACCTAAAGAAGTTTATTTTTTTATCATTACTGATTATAGAAGTAATTATTTTTTATTGTATTTTTTTTTTTTTTTGGTTTTGTTTCAACACTACAACAAGTATTTGAAGATCTGTTTTCTTGATACATAAAAAATGTATAAAATATAAAATTGACCGAAGTAATAATTTTACAAAAATCTTAAAACAATGCTGCCACTACAGCAAAAAAAGCTACAAGAAGTGTAAATTTACCCTTCAACACCGATAGAGTTGTCACTGCTTCAAGCGACCCTTTCGCTTAGAGGTCAAAAGTTGTAAGATCCCAGCGTTGACATGTGACACACATGATATGAAATTTTTCGCTGTCACTATCAAACTATTGTTTGATAATGAATTATTGTCTTCATGCCCTCATACACAAACTTGACCCGTGAATAAATTCTCGAAGACAGTGTTCACGTTCAAGGATTTTGTGTACGACAAATTTGTGAAAGTTTTTATACTTCGACATAACTAATTCTTGTATTTGACATGGTCTTGTGTATGAATACACTCTAGTGATGTATAATTACTTGAAGCTTATGTACAATTACACGTGTGCAGAGGGATCAGTTAAAATTTATGTAGATTTTTTATGAACGCATACATAGTATATATTTTTAGTGTTGATATTTTGTGAATAACTCACTGAATTTTCAATTTTTTTTGTTCAAAAAATGTTGTCTGTGTGTAATTGGGAGAAAAGTATTCAGCGCTTTTTTAGTAAAAATAAACAAAATTTTATTTAAAAAAAAAAATATTAATCCAAATTTGCTCTTTTAAACTACATTCTGCCATTTTTTTGGTTACAAACTGGATTCCTTTATTGTAAAATTCCGTGCTTATATCGTTGCAAAACTGACGCAGGTGGTTTTTACATCTACTTTTAATAAAAATTTCTGCCCAGCAAGATAATGTTGAAGAGATTGGAATAATTTATAATCTGACGGTACAATTTCAGGACTATACCATGGATGTATTAAAAGCTCCCAGCCAAATTCTCTTAGTTTTTGACGGGTCAATAATACTAGACCTCACATATGCATCAATTCCGGCATCTTTTTTTCAATTTCTTGCTTCAGTCGCCTTAATTGCTGCCTGTAGAAATTCGAATCAATTGTATGGCCAGGTGGTGCAAGCTCATAATGGATGATATCCGTATAGTCCTATCAAACGCACAGCATCACCTTCCTTGTCGTCAATCCCGGCTTTGATACCGTTCTTGGAGCTCTACGTTTTTATACCCTAAACCTCAAAGGTCAGGGTATGTTAACTATGTGCAAACGTTTGTAACGCATAGAACGAAGTGAGTCCGATAAAGAAAAGTATATATATTTTTGATCAGCGTCACCACGTGAGTCGAGCTATCCATGTCCGTCCATCCGTCTGCCCGTCTGTGTGTTTTCCGTAAACACAGGATAAGAAGAAGGTATTAAGATAACTTGATGAAATTTGGTATACATGGTCACATGAGCCCAAGGATCTGCACTATTGAACATTTTTTGGATCCGCTCACAGCCACGGACACGGACACGAACACGGACAGGGATCCACCTACCGCCCATACAACTCAAAAATTAACTGCATAAATAAGCTCATAATTAACCTACAACAATAAAATTGGTTATGTATGTATTTTATATCAAAACAAAGATGTTTTCGAAGAATCGGTTTTATCCACCTACTCACACGCCCACCTCCCACACAATACAAAAATTGAAAAGTCTTCTATTAAACAAAGAGCTTATGTTTAAAATACAGAAATAAATTTTGGTATGCATGAATTTTATGACAAAACTAAGATCATTTCGAAAAATGGGTGTCAAACCCTCATTGACACGCCCACCTACCATACTACCCAAAAATTTCAAACTCAATAAATAAGCTTCTGTTTAACCAAGAGAGTTAAAATTTGGAACGTATGTTTTTTTATAACAAAACTCGAATGTTTTTGAGAAATGGGTGTCATCCGCATACGGACACGCCTACCTCCCGCAAAGAGTATAATGCAAAAATTGTAAACTCAATAAATAAGCTTATGTTTAACCTACAGAGATAAAATTTGATATGTATTTTATACCAAAACTACGATGTGTTCAAAAATTGGGCGTATCCATTTACGAACACGCCTACCTCCCATACAACCCACAATAGCGAAAACACTATAAAGGCATAAACATGTGAGCTACAGGAATAAAAGTTGGTATATATAAATTTTTATTCAAAATTAAAATGCAAATAAAATATGGGTTTCATCCAACCACGGACACGCCCATTTTCAAGAATATTATTGTATTTAGAAAAAGTAGGTTTAGGGTATTTCTTAGTCGGGCTAGACCGATATTAGACTTTCTTTACTTGCTTTTGCATTAAGTTCATGAGGCACCCAAACATCAAGCTCCTTCTTAAAACCACACTCAGAAAAAATTTTCTCAGAATATGATAAAAAAAGTCATCCTATTTAGAGAAAAATGGTATAGACCTTGTTTCAGAGAATGCCTTTCTTTAAATGCGATCCTTAAAATTCTCTAAAAATTATACAAAACTTCTATGAAAAAGAGAAATATATAAAAATATATCGTTTTTACAGAAAAAGACTTTTAATTTTTGAGAAAATTTGTTTTTATTGAAGAAAATACTTCTCATAGTGAATTTTTTTATCAAAATATAGGAAGAATTTTTCATTTTCAATAAATTTTTCTCTATAAATGAGAATTTTTTTTGTGAGAGAAAAATATTTATCATTCTTAGAGATATTGAAATATTTCCATATCCTAGAAGTGAAGAAATATTTCTTCGAAAATGTGAAAATTTATTCTAATTGAAGAAAATTTTATTTGAAAAAGTTAAAAATGCTATTATCGAAAATAGAGAAATTTTTCATCGCAGAAAGATATGTGTTTTTTTCTGAGTGCAGCTTTATTCAAATGGTTTAAATTTTTTTTGCTGCTCACAAGAATATTTTCTTGAACTTTTATCCATAGTTTATGATAGTTTATGACTTTTTCGGTGATGGGTTGTCAACCCACTATATATCCGCAAATATATGCTGAAATATTAAAACATTCCATGCATTAATTTATGAAAAAAAAACCCCAAATCATCTTTTTTCCCCGTCGATCAGACAAGAGGTGCCGCTTAATGTTTTTTCGGTATAAAGCAGAATATGTTTTATAACTATTTATTTAGTTTAAATTTAAGTTCAAATTAAGTATTATTTATTATGTTACAAGCTTGGTGTTGGTTGTTTGGCACTCACAGTGCTCTTTAAGGGTTAAACTAAGCTATAATTTGTGCATGACTTTTGTCTTGCTAATGACTTTAAATACAAAAAATATAGTTAATATGTCAATCATAACTCACACTACCCTCTTCTATACATACTCATAAATCAAGCAGATAAACTGTCAATAATAGCTGTCAAGTGCTTTTAAGCATATGATTGATATTTAATTATTCTAAAATTTAAATAATTTAAAAAAATGCATGCCATAACCTTGCTTAACGCTGCTAATGAATTGCTAAAAAACCTTGAACATTTTAATGAGCAAAAACAGCACTTACATCTCTTCCTGCGGAATATTCAAGGTTACACTTCCTTTTGACTCACTGCCATACTTCCAGTAGCCAAAGAAACCCAGCACCACATATAGCGAGAGCACAATCGTCATGCCCATGTTCATGATGCCAAAAGGCTTTAAATAAGCCTTCGGTGTCGCCATGTTCTCCTCAATGGCCAAAATCTACAAAAACAAAAAAGAAAAAAAAAAACAAAGAAAACAAATACAAAACACAGACAATTAAGCAACATTTTAAATTAAAAACAAATGTTGCAGCAGCAACTGAGTGAGAAAAATTATAGCAATCAAATAAATTACTAACCACACCAACAGCTTCCAGAGCAAAGAGCACGGTGCCAAAGAAAATTGGCAAATTCGAGATATTTTCTACAGCGTTGCGCTCCGAAATTGGCGGCAAGTCATCGAATATATAGTACAGCACCACAGCGAAGCCTAAAGAAAAACGCAAGGTAGGAGGAAAAACAAAACTTGAAAATTTTCAAACATGAACAAATGGCTACTTAATGCAATATAAAAAACAAAAACAAAAATAAAAACAAAAATAGCATTCAACACATAAACATTAAAACGATACCAACCAACTAATAACAGTAAATTAGCTGCTGACGAAAATGGTGCCAATAATTTTAAGTTTCTTATGCTGAAGATCAGGAACATGGGCACTAGAATGAAGCACATGTACAGCCGCAAATCGAGCGCCACGAAGTATTGGTCGACAACTTGTTTGACACTCTCCGAAATGAACACAATGTAGACGCAGCAGATGCCAAAATGATAGAAGGCCAGAAAGCCATCGACAAAGGGCCTGTGATAGTTGTTGCAATACATATATATATTTCATGTTGTGGAGAGCATTTGTTTGAAATTGTTTGTTTGTGTGTGCGTGTTTGAATAAGAAATTATGTGCAAGTTAGTTGAAAAGCCTTTTAATATTGTTTACTCTGGTCAACACTGCGTATGAGTAACAATTAATTGAAAATTTATCTCTCACACTCACTCCTTCTAACACCGAGCACAATTAATGGTCACCCATACGCCATGTTGTCAGCATGAATTTAATTATTGCAATTTACACTTACATAGCTATGGGCACAATACACTTGAAGACTGGTGGTCCATCTTGAAAACCAATTGTCATAGCCTCTGAGAAAGACAAATACGGAGTACGCTTACGCTTGCACAGCTCGTACATTGAATTAATCTGTGTGTGTGTGAGTGTGTAAATTTATCTTTAAGCATCTCTAATGCCAGCCACTTCAGGCTCACTTCTGCCACTTACCAATATATGCAGACAATGCACTGCTATGATGCCAATAATTACGGTCAGCACAAAGCCATTGATGTAGCCGGCACTAGCAAAAGCACTGGGCATGGCCAGCACCCCGGTACCTATAGAGGCTTTGACAAAGTGCGCAAAGGTTTGTGCATTTCTAGATATTGCATAAAACTGGGTTAGGATATTCAAAGCATGAAATTTTAGCTACTTACGTCGTGGGTTTTTTGACTTTGCGATGTTCGTGTGGATCATAATCATCAGCGTTGCTGTTGTCCGCTGTTGCTGGCTTTGGCACATGGTTGGTTATTTTTAACTTGAATCTTGAAAGATTTAAATTAAGTATTAATTATATGGCAAGGCCTTAAAGTTTGTTAACATTATCTTTTAAAATAAGCAACATTTAGATACATTTATTGCATAAGTCTTAAGTGTGCCTTCAATTTATTATGACTTAACAGTTTTTATCTTTATTTTTTTATTTATTATTTTCTACTTTATTACTATTAAAATTTTCTACTAAGTAAAATAAGTTACCCTAAGTTGTACAAACAACTAATTGTTTTTCAAATTTAATATCAATTAACTCATTAACTTCAAGTTCATTATAACTGGCTAATCAGTTCTTTGAAATTATCTAAAAAAAAATCTCACACCTAATAAAATTAATCGGCTCTCTAATATAGTGCCGTTATAAACAGCAAAATAAAACTGCGATTGTATCATGTATGTCTTTGTTTGAGCTCCAGCACAAAGGCGTTAAACATCAATTTAAAACAGTTCATAAAAGACATATGATTTAAGCATTTGGTTCGCTTAAACGTTACAGTTATTTAAACTCATGCTTATCTTTATCACTTTAATAATTCTGAAGGTAACAGAGAGATAATATTAAAAGTTCATGTGTTGAGTCAGACTGTTGCAATTTGCAATATTGACTGCAAGAAAGCGTTTTAGAACTGGCTAAAAGTATATTAAATTAGGCAGTAAATATTATATATTTGTACGAATAGTAAATCATTATTACAGTTTGAAGTAAACAATACACTGCAAGCAAAGTTTATTTGTTTTTATTTTGATTACTAGATGCCACTAGTTTGTAACTAAAAAAAAAAAAAAAAAAAAACAAATTGGCCATTTCAGCCCTTGAAAGGACTTTGACCGAGCTTCTTATGATCAATTGTGTTGTGTGTGTTATTAAATGTTTGCACACAATTGACCGAGAACTGGACCTACATGTTTTATGCCGACTCCGAACGGCTAAAGTTCATGTTCTCAAGAAGCTTTACATGGCATTATTTACTCTCTGAGGTTTGCCATTGTCTGCAGAGAGGTGGTGACCGATCAGAAAAATTTTTTATTGAAAAAAACTTTTCGCCGCGGCTGGGGATCGAACCCGGGCTCCCAGCATGCTAAGCCACACACTTAACCTGCATGCCACGGTCACCACAAAAGTTTGTAACTTCTTGGGTCAAATTGGCATAAAATCAGGCAAAGAAAAACTTAAAAGTGTATAACAAAATAAGCATCAAAGCACTGCTCAAAGTAGTTTTTGTATCTTGATTAGTACTTCCACAAAAAATTTGCCGTCATAATTTTAGACTCAAATTATGTTGACTAATAAAGAAAACGTAAACATTTACTGTTAAGCTTTTAAATTGCTCAACTAGTAATTTTTAAGCCAAAAAACGAATTCTTTATTGTCATATAAAAAAAATACTGCTTTTACTTAGTCAGTTAAGCACTTGGTACTTCTTTATTCATACCAACCCATAAACATTTGATTGTTTCGTTGCTGATTAGCATTAGATGGTTTTTTTTTCTTAAGAATTGAATTTATTAACGTAGGCGGAATTTTTTTTAAATTTTTCACAAAATTGAAGGTCGAGAACAGACTAAAATCAGAGAAGAGCAAATACTTAGCGCGTTTTTAAAGAAAACACATTTTTGGCTTTCCGTCAATCGCTTGCCTTTAAAAACTTCTTACCCGATTGCTTTTAAATTGTAAAAATTTATCATAAGTGCTAACTTCATACACTATGCTATAAAATTAGAAAAATTTATTATTATATAACAAAGTTTTTATCCATTTCACTTGTAAAAAAAAGATGAAAACCCGGTTGAAAAGAAATTGTTTTTTATTTAATTTTTATTTTAATAATTTATATACTTTTTTAATCTATACTATTATATAAAAATGAAACTCCAAGATTCGCTTTTTTCATGTATGTTGCTCAGGATCTCCGGAATCACTGTACTGATTTGAATAAAATTTTCACAAATCGAACAATAAATTATTCTAGACTGCCTTTGTATACTCAGAATTTTAAGTTATGAAAAAGCTAAGAAGTTTTTGGCCAATAATCTTACTTAAGTCAATATATTTCCATAAAATTAATCGCTTTTTTTTCCATATGCTACCTACACCTTAACAGTTAGGTGGGTATGATTTATGAGCAAATGAAAGATCTTGCCGTTTCCAACAAAAAACTCAGTGGTGACATGTATCTCAGATCAATAGTTTTTCCGTAAAATTGATATTTTAGTTAAAAATTTATTAATTTTCCTACAAATTTCTTGCAAGCATGTCGATTGTTGATAGCTTCGATGGCTATCGTTGTTTGCAGCGCACACATTGTTGTTTTCGCTGCAACATGCTTCGTGCAGAAATTTAAGCCAAGTCGATGAACGAGAAGGAGACAATTTAGTTGCGACTGCGAAATCGACTGGTTATGTTGTGTTGATTTGCGGCTGCGCGCTGTTTTAAAAATAAATAGAGCAACATGGTTATGTGTTAAACATTAATATTTGCTTTATTTAGATATTTGCATTTGTGTCTTTGCTTTATTTTTTTCAATTGGAATTTCTTATTTTAGAAATTCTTATGAGTTTTCGTTTGTTGCTGTCTCAACGTAATCATTATTTGCAGTGGGAATTTTTTCTGTACAACAGTAGAATTGTTACTCGCTCTCTACTGTGTGCAGAACAGTAAAGCTACAGAAAAATAGGAATCGAAATTTTTGTTAAAATTTAAGGCTAAAATTAAAGAGCATGACGTTTTGAAGACCATTTTCCTTAAAAGGATACAGTACAAAGATTCACTTAGGTTTTTTGTACTATGTTTATTCACAAGCATTTCATGGGTTTTTTATATGTTTATTTGTAAGCATTTTAATGGATAAAGAATTATTTTTGGATTTATTTCCCAAAAGTTTAATATTTCAAAAAGGTATGAGTTTATTCGTATTACACACATTATTTTTAACACATCTTAGTTTTGATATAAAATATAAAATAAATTGTGTCTTCTTTGGCCAAACATAAGCTTATGTATGGAGTTTTAAATATTTGGGTTGTAGGGGAGGTAAGCGTGTCCATGGGTGAATTCCAAAAATATTCAAAAGTGCAGATCTTAGATCCATTTCAATATGTCTACCAAAATGGAGTTATCTCAACTGCTTCTTATCCTATGCTTATGGACAACTCACAGACGGACGGATAAACAGACATAGATAAATCGACTCATGAGATGACACCTGATCAAGAATATATATAATTTTCTTTACCGGAATCGCTTATTTCTATGCGTTACAAGCGTTTGCAGAAATTTAATCACATCACCTGATATTTTTATGGTATAAAAATTTTTTCAACTTGCAGTATAAAAGAGCTTGAATATATCTATGGAATTACATAAAAATTAATCTCAAAAATTCGTTTTTTTTTTTTGTTTGTTTAATAACTCATGAACTATATCATTGATTTAAATAAAATTTTCACTTTGAATTTTAAATTATTAAAAAGTGAAAATATCTTCTATCTACGATTTTAAACAATAGTTGAACATTTAACATGCTTTATTTTTTATTAGGATTCTCTTTATTTGAATTGATATATAGGTAGTCAATACAATATATATGTACAAACTGAAGATCTTTTCATACTATAAAAATAAGTCAGAAATAAAGTCATACTTCTTAAATAAATGATTCGATATTTATCAAAGTCGACTTAGTCTAACGGTTAACATTTTGTACGGTTTTTGCTAAATCAGAAACGATTTAGAAATAATTATTATTTAAAGAAGTAAATTATCGATATTGTCATTCATTTTGTAAAAAACTACTACAACGTGTTTTATTTCAAAGGCTGAGGTATAAAATAAAAAAGAGTAAAGTTTTTCAAAGTTGCTCTATTTGGTTTTCATTAATATTTAAAAATAAAATAGAGTCCCTTAAATTTTTTGCGGCTATTTCGTGATAAAATAAAATATGTTTCCATAGAAGAGTATAAAAGTTATAATTAATCAAAGGCACGCGGATTTTATGAGCAAATTTCTAATCGCAAACACACAATAACTTTTTTTACACAGGGTCGGTATTAGTTATTTTAAAAAGCTATGTAGGTTATTTTTAAGGTTTCTACAGTAACATTACTTACATATGTAAATCGAGAATAATAAGAACGAATTAATGTCCTTAACGAAAGAGATATTCGTTCATTTCATGAAGCTCGGATAATTTTGTTTTTTTCCGGTGATTTCGGCGATTTTAAAGAAGCTTCTTTAAAAGTCATTATTTTGGCATAAAGAGCAAGTTCTACAATTGTGCACGAATATTCGAGTGCAACTTCGCGGTAACTTAAAACTGGTACGTTTGCTTCAACAGTTCTGACAGTTGGATACTGGCATAAAGTTTACTTCATGCTTGAGCAATGCACTGAAAACAAAAGATGACTTACTTTTGAATTTGTATGCAATGGAGTTCGGTTACGTGTTAAGGGTATTATACTGACTGGTCCAGCAGAGGAGAAAATATTTTAATGCCTCGAATCCCTTTGATTCCCTCACATTTAAGGGGATATAAGTTTATAATTCTGTACCAACGAGTTTTACTTTGACAAAAAACCAAGCACAAGTTCCATCCTTTTAAATGTCCGTGATTATCTAATGCAGAACTGTTTTTCCGTAATATTTTGGTCTTTTAAGGATAGGAAATCCATCCAATAGATTTATTCTACCTGATATCAGAAAACAACCGAAAATAATGAATTTATATAAGATTTAAAATAATTTGAATTTTGAATACATATGACAATACTTAAACAATAAAACAACAAATTACATAAGACATTATTTTTTATATTAAAACATATCGCGAGCAAGGCCGCGGAGGGTTGCTAGTAATTTATAAACTTTTGGCGGATCTTAATATCAGAATTAAGACAGCTATTTTAGACAGCTGTCCACTAACTGCCAGAAAACGGCCATTTTTAAAGCTACATAATGGCTGAAGTCAGGGGCGCAACTAGGAATTTTTTTTGGGGGGGGGGGGGGGGGTGGGTTGGTTTTATCAAATGTAGAACTTATATATAAAAAAAATTTTACGTAATTACAGCGGCTGAGTTGTACCGGTTAGTGCGTTCAATTTTTGCACTAATGGTTCCTTGTTCAAACTTCAGGCATGACCAGCACCATATTTTTTTTTTTTTTTTTTAAATTAAACTGTCACTGTCTGAACATTCTATCCGTACAAAAGTTGAACAGCAGTGGTAGCGGTCGTTTTAAAATAAACTGTCTTCAACGTTGTTTAGGATCTGTTCGGCTAAAATATTTTGCAAACACCAGTTGTAGGCCGTTTAACGGATTTTTTTTTCTTGTTTGGCAGTTGTACGAAGGTTATAAGGCTTGAGCTAAAATATTTTCATTTCTACTCGGGTTCCAATAAGGTCAGCAAAAATTCAATATTTTTCTCCCCACACATTCAGAAAAAAATTCCTACCTTTCTCCGATAAAATATCTATTTTCGATAATTCAATTAGAATAAATTTTCAAATAAATATTTCTTCACTTGTGGGAAATGGAAATATTTCAATGTCTCTAATAATGATAAGTATTTTTCTCCCACAAAAAATTCTCATTTATAGAGAAAAATTTAAGGAAAATGAAAAATGTTTACTAAATTTTGATAAAAAATTCATCAGTATTTTCTTCAATAAAATGAAATCTTCTTTCAAAAATAAAAAAGTCTTATTCTCTAAAAACGATATGTTTTTATATATTTCCCTTTTTCATGGACGCTTTTTATCATTTTTAGGGATTTTATAGTACAACATTTAGAGAAAAGCATTCTTTGAAGCAAACTCTATAACATATTTCTCTAAATCTTACTTATTCCGAGAAATTTTTTCATCCATACATCATTTCGTTGTAAAAACACCCAATTGGCTGGCACTAGCTTTAAAATTCGTCCTATAGTGAGCACTTATTATGCTCAATTCCGAAAGTAAAAACCGCTAAATTTCTGACACCTTGGGATGAAAAACAAAGAGTCTGAATTTGAAAAATCGTTTGGTATTACTTGTCCAATGCGCAAATGCTGACAAAATCGAAATAATATATTTTTAACGAATCTTTCCAAAATCGGTTAATATTTGCGCAATTTTGAGGGATTTTCATGAAACTGATTTTGAAAATCCAATGGAAGATTATGAATAAGGCGTATAATTATATTATGTCACTGGATGGGCGAACAGAAGAAAAATTAAACCAACATATTTTTACCTAGTAAGCCATAATTCCTTAATATCGGATAATATTTAAAAATTTAGAGAAATTTTATGAAACGGATTTTGGAAACAGCGATGGAAAATTAGAAATTGTAAATTTTTTTCTCCACTTCACGGTTAAAAATTTTGGACTAGTTTTTAATCCAAACTTTGGTTTTAAGGAATTTTTAATCCAAAAAGTACTATTTTTTATTCCATACTTAAGTTTAATTTGTTTTTAATCCAAAAAAGTTTAAGTTTAAGACTATTGTTGGACTACAAATTTACATTAAGGTAGTATTTTTAGGAAAAATTATTTATGTTACCTAAGATTGAAAACTACTACTGCTACGAAATTTACGCTAAATTTAATAGTTAATTTTGTCAAAGCATCCGAAGTTTATTTTTTAATTAAATGAAACAAATTGTTTCTTCAAATCTGAAAAAAATATTATTATATTCATTACTACATTGAGCAGTGTTTCATAATACATAATAAGGGTATTCATGCAAAGCGGCAAGCTTGTATATTGGGCAATTAGTTATTTTTATCAGTCGATTGTGCATTTGGAGAGATATGTCAGCTGTTAACTTGTTTACAGTCAACTTTCAGCATACATATAAACAGCTGATTGCTGGTTTGTGATATATCTGGTTTGTGTAAACGGTTCTCCATACATTTCATTTATAAGGCTGATAAACTTATACGGTTTATATCATTTATAAGGGCATTGCCCATTTGCATGAATACCCTTAATGTATATATAGTGTAGTTTATGGCAATATAATAATATGTCCACACGAAGGCCTTTTGGCTGAAAAGCCAACGAAAAGCAGCTCTTTATTTGACAGTTCTTCTATGGCGAAAAGGTGAATATTATGTGGCTTTTCAGCTGAAAAGCCATTGCCACGGACGTGACATTCGCACGGTTTTAATTACTCGAAAAACAACAAAGAAACAAAAAGAACCGATATGTATTTTAAGTGTTCTAACGCGATGAAAGAGTGCTACATTTTATAAAAATATTGGCAAGATTTAGTACAAATTAGTTCAAAGTACGCGACAAAAAAAAATAAGTTTTTTTAAGCTCGTACAGAAATATGCAAAATTTAGCATAAATTAAGTTTGAGAACTTTTTTTAATATATATATATGCTTATGGAGGTCAAAGGATAACTTTTCTTCGTAAGCTTATGAAATATGAGAATTATCTCTTACCTTTTTTTCTCACGAGTTTTGATTAAACAACACCATACGATACACCAAAAGAAAGAAGAGCTCAGTACTTTTCCAATAATCTTAAATGCATTTGAATATGAAGAAAAATACATTTTTTATAGGTTCTTAAAAAAAATTTTTTCTAGTTTTTAAGAGTACTTCTTACTTTTCAGTTGGTGTCCAGCTCACTTTTTTTTCTCCATACAAAATCGATCCGGCTTAATGTGCAGTCTGAAGGAATAAAATATGACTAATTAAGCAGATTATGCATCAACCAGAATCGATTTGATATATACATTTGGGGTTTTCACTCATTTCATAAAACGTGTGATTGCTTTTCATGTGACTCACTTTGATTGAATACTATTTTGCTTGGTACTACAATAATTGTTGGCGGGGTTTAAACCCCGAAACCCCCCCTTTGGTTGCGCTTATGGCTGAAGTATTCCTTACATCATCAGCAGCCCTCAAATGTTGCGAGTGGCACTCGCTGAGATGGCTGAGAATTGGCTGAGGTACAGTGTATAAAATAAAAAATCTCCTTTTTTTTCATTCGAACAAGAACATTTTATCACGTGTTTCTCGAAAGAATTTTTATCGAATCGGCTTCTAAGATATCTCGAATTCTACTACATCGATTTCGATGAATTTATATTCATCCTTTACCTTAACCTTAACCTTAACCTTAACCTTAACCTTAACCTTAACCTTAACCTTAACCTTAACCTTAACCTTAACCTTAACCTTAACCTTAACCTTAACCTTAACCTTAACCTTAACCTTAACCTTAACCTTAACCTTAACCTTAACCTTAACCTTAACCTTAACCTTAACCTTAACCTTAACCTTAACCTTAACCTTAACCTTAACCTTAACCTTAACCTTAACCTTAACCTTAACCTTAACCTTAACCTTAACCTTAACCTTAACCTTAACCTTAACCTTAACCTTAACCTTAACCTTAACCTTAACCTTAACCTTAACCTTAACCTTAACCTTAACCTTAACCTTAACCTTAACCTTAACCTTAACCTTAACCTTAACCTTAACCTTAACCTTAACCTTAACCTTAACCTTAACCTTAACCTTAACCTTAACCTTAACCTTAACCTTAACCTTAACCTTAACCTTAACCTTAACCTTAACCTTAACCTTAACCTTAACCTTAACCTTAACCTTAACCTTAACCTTAACCTTAACCTTAACCTTAACCTTAACCTTAACCTTAACCTTAACCTTAACCTTAACCTTAACCTTAACCTTAACCTTAACCTTAACCTTAACCTTAACCTTAACCTTAACCTTAACCTTAACCTTAACCTTAACCTTAACCTTAACCTTAACCTTAACCTTAACCTTAACCTTAACCTTAACCTTGACCAAAACTTCAATTACCAATTTTTCGATAACTTTTTATTACAACCCACCACGAAAATGTGGTTGCGAGATAATCGCATCTTAAGTTATGGTAAGTATACATTTTGTATGATTTTGAGCCTGACTTGCCTACACAAAAAAACTTGCAAAAGAACTACTCATTAAATTTGGTTGAAATTTTAACAATATTTTTTCAAAACTATTTTTGTTCATAAAGGATGTTTCTTTGAGTTATAAAACTCTAAAATATTATAAAACTAGTATATCGGAAATAATGCGGCAAATGTTGTCCTCCAAGTGGTCGATCGTTTCGGGCTTATCGGCGTAGACATATTCCCAAAGTAAATAGTCTAACGGCGTCAAATTGCACGATCTTGGAGGTCAATTCATGGATCTTGTGGCAATTGTGGCACGAGCTGTGTGACATGTTTCGCTGTCTTGTTGAAACCACAGCTCCTGCACATCATGGTTGTTCAATTGAGGAACGAAAAAGTCAGTAATCATGCCTCTATAGCGATTACCATTGACTGTAACTTCCTGGCCAGCATCGTTTTTAAAAAACTACGGACCAATGATTCCACCAGACGACAAAGCATACCATCCAGTCAGTTTTTCTGGATGTGACGGTGTCTCAACATACATTTGGAGATTATCTTCACTCCAAATATGGCAGATTTGTTCATTGACGTAGCCATTCAACCAAAACTGACCTTCATCGCTAAACAAAATTCTCTTATGAAAATAAGGATCAACGGCAATCTTGTTTTCACCGAATGTTTTTTTCTCAAGAAAATAATATTTGAGAAGTACATATCAGCAAAATCAAAACGCAAAACACTCTGTTTAAACTAACAATTTCACTGAAAAGAAGGTCTTCCAATATTTAAACAAACGCAAGAAACGTAGCTGAAAGACCGCGAAGCAAGTCAGAATAATTAAAGATTGCCATATGAACTTTTTAAGCTCACACACATAAGAATGATGGAAGTAATTGTGAAATCCGTTATAAAAGCTTGTAATACACTTATACGAAGACAACCATTAGTTGGAAGTAAATATTTCAAGTCACGTTTGCATTTAGCAAGTCTAACATAATAGACGACCTTAAATTTTGAAATAGAAACTACAATTAATTTAAGTCAGAATTCATAGAAATTATAAAAGTAAATTTATTCAGATCGTACATGACGATGTTAACACATTTGTGCGTTATCAAAAATTACCTGAATTCAATACCAAATAGAACATCAAAATGCATATCATGTCAAGGTATGACACGAGATTTTATGCTAGTGGAGTGTGGTTAGTGATGAAATTTGATGACAGAGTAGAGTGGTCGAACCGTTAACTGTTCGCTCTTTGCATTATTTTGCATAATAATGATCGGAAAATTGAAGCAAAGATCGTACGAAACACAGTACGATAATTTCCAGTTTTGTTCAAAATATAAAATTTCAAGTAACTAATTACACGGTGATACAAAAAAGAAAAAATTTAATCCACTTTTGAAGTGACCTAGTGTAGGTTGTAGGACTGGTCAAGTTCAATAGGAATTAGCGAATAAAAGTGCCCTAACACCCTCAAAATTTTGATTTACCGTTAAAAAACTGTTTTTGCGTAACTTCACTCACTTCTAACCCAAGAGCTCAATCAGTTTATTACCGATTTTTAATTTTTTATCATTTTTAGAAAGTTGAAACATAGGCCTTTCCAATAGTATATAATAGTTTGTGGATATTATGCAGTTAATACGTGAATTTATCAAGAAAATGAAAAATTTTCTACTTTTTTTTCACTTCATTCAACTTTGACGACGTTTTTAAAACATACTTTCGTCTAATGTTATTAATTTTTAATTAATATTTAGAGATAACGTTTTTTTCCAAGTAAAATGAATGCTTGTTATTGTAAATTGGCCATTATTTTACAAACTTATGGATTTTTCAAAAAAATAAATATTTTCACTTCGATACATTTAAGCTTAGAAATGCTTGTTTGATCGATTGCGTTTTAACGATGAATAATCAGTTTCCCGTTGACGTGACCAGCATTAATTGGCTATCATTTTTACTTTACTTCTCCCCTGGAATCGGGTTGCGATCTTAGAGATTTCTTGGTAGAAAAACTGATTTAAGGTATACAAAATCCTCGCCATCCTTGTCTAGTTTTTTCACAAACTGTTTCATGTAGCCTAACTTTAGGTAAAGGCGGCAAAATAATTTTATCAGTTTACACCAACGGGATGTTGACAATATTTTTCTTTCCTATTCGAAACGATTTCCTGGCTTGCCAATCACGTGGTTGATATGGATTTTTTTCCACGACTCACAGTGTGGCTTTTATCAACTCTAGAGAATAAAAAATCAGATAACTAATAAAATGGATCTTTTAAAAAATGCTTATTTTAATTTCAGATGACATGACTAAGCAGTTAGTCTTTAACTAAAGTGATAATTTAAAAAAATGTTTAATAAATTTTGCAAGGAAACTCATTCAGTCTTAATTCATATTGAAGTAGTGGGTAATATGTTGTTCAAATGCAATCTCCCAATAAAGTCAATTGCACTTACAAATTAAAAAAAAACATTTTTAATTTATTTTTTTACTGTTTATGTAATTTATACTTTACATATGAAATATTTGTTAAGCTGTCGAAAAAAGTTTTTGACTTTATAAAAACACAACCACTTAAATTTAAACTTAATTTATATGCTATTTTTATTACAACATGTCTGACTTTCTCTCACACCTGTTTTACAAACAGTTGATACGTCAGCATATTGTGTGTGGTAACGACTTTTAAAATGTTGACCTGCGATATTTGTTTCACAAAAATAGCAATATTGTGTCTTATGGATCACTAGATGCCAAACCAAAGTTCTGCACAGCAAGTCCAACAGCAAATTTTGGTTCATTCCAACAATTTTTAACAAAAGTGAGGTCCAAAACATTGTTATTATAATCTATAACAGCTTTTCTTTTGTAATTCAAACCGATGTTTCTTGTCGACAAGTAATCCGCACACGTAACAAAAATAATCACGTTTATCACACATTACGTAAAATATAATATAACAGCCGATAACTTGAACGTACTCTTGTTTTGATCTTGACAAAAATCCACCCTTAAAAAGATAAACCCTTTTATACTGTTTCACAAATACGCGCACATTAGTTGGAGCCCTTACAAAAGTGAGGAATACACAGTACATTGCCGTGTGACGTTTTGAAAATAATTTGTTTTTCGAAAAAGTTCCATAAATTCGTCAATTATTAGCCGATTTTGTAAAACAAGCACTCACTGCACTCGGTAAAAAAAGTTATTTCCGAATATTAATTTAAAAAGGTGGTATTCTGTGGAAACTATGTCTTAAAAAAATTGTTAAAGTTTGGAAAATGAGAAAAATTGTCAAAATGTTTGCATTTACTTGATAAATACACGTAGCAATACCATTAAAACCATAAATTGTTGTATATCTTTAGGATGGTCTATTTTCTAGCTTTCCAAAAATGATAATAAATTAAAAATTGGTTGATAACTGATTGAGTTGCTTGGTAAGAAGTGAGTGAAGGTACGCAATACTGGTTTTTTAACGGTAAATCAAGATTTTGAGGGTGTTAGGCGACTTTCTTTCGCTGTTTCCTAGTGTACTCCACCAGACCTACAATCTAGACTAGGTCACTTCAAAAGTGGAAAATGACTGTCACACCGTGTTATAGAACAAAAAATAAAAAAGTGAAAAGGCGTTTTGATTTCGTAGTTGAAATTAATTTTGCTCAAAAACATATTCATTGTACACAAGCTCATATACTCGATGTTACTCGGCATTTATATTTTTAACATATTGCATATGGGCTTCTTTTTTGTTATTGTTTATATCAATATAAAGATGTGTTGAGAACGTTTCTAAGAATGTTTGGAAATAGATAAAATTATTCAAAGAATCATTTTTGAAAAAAATTTTAAGAGCATTTTTTATCAAAGTTGATTTCTATTATCAGTTTTTTTATTGCCATGATGATAAAAAAGCCCCAAAGCTTACTATGTTCAGTAACTTAACATTTAGTATTATAGAAAAAAGATTCAAAAGATCAGATTATTTTACTGCAATTTACTGTTCAACCATCAAAACGAAGCTAAACGGTTATCTATATAATTAATAGGCTAAGGTTTTTTTGTGACTTCAACTCCTCCCAGACCAATGGACCGATTCTAACGATTTAGATGTCATTAAATCAGGTTTAAGCTGTAGATGTGCAAACCACTTTTAAAAATTGTGATTTCACTTCAGGGGGTTCCCAACCTTTCAAAACAGAAATAAAATTTTTGTACAAAAATCCGTTATTTTATCCATTTGAAATTTAGTTTGAAAAGAGCTTATGAATTGATCGAATTTGAGTTTTTTTCAAAACTAAAAATTTTTAACCAAAATTATCTTTTATGCATTCCTCAAATGTCAATTGTCCGAAAAATACAGTTCCAAAATCAAACAATAGAAAATTGTATAAAGGACAGTAACAATATCTCTACTATCGTAACATCGTATAGTAACAATATCTCAATAACTACGCTTTGACTCAAATAATTTTGAATTTTTAGTTAATTTTAATTTATTTGTTTATAAATATAATTTTGCATTGAGATAACAGGTCTCTTTTTATGCAGCAGTTTTGCAATTATACATAGGAGTTTACAAATATTAAGTTGGTTTTTGAGATCACAGCCTACAGTTCTTCGAGCCAACTCGTATATTCGATCAAATTGTTTCCTGTTTCCTATTAAAAACGTATCTGGCATAGTTGTTTATTGCTAATTGCAGCTTCTGCTTCTGCGAAACAGTATAAAGGTTCCCGTAAACAAGTACACCATATGCGAAATGGGAAGTGCGAATGAGCTTTAATTTCGTTTCCTTTGTTATAAAGTCACTGGTATGCCATAGTTGGTATGCGAAGTACGGAATATATTTTGAAGACAGTAATGTTGACATTATCTGCACAACTGAAACTTTTATTTGTTTTATATCAAAGGCTTTTAACACAATCGACAAACAACCCATCTACACCTGACATACATAACTATGTATGGAAGACTATTAATACTGTAGCACTAGCGGAAAATCGCAAGGGCCTGACTTACCAGTTCTTTTATTGATTTCAGATCCTCGTTTGTTCTAAAAAGCAAATCTTCTGACAATCATATTGGTCTATAAATATTTGCGCATCTTTGACGTACAATTGAATCGAACTGTTCTGACAACAGGTCATTAACAAAAATACTAAAAAGAATTTACCACAAAATTAATCTCTGCGGTACACCTGAGAATGTTCTCTTTAGTTTTGAAAAATTATTTTATATATTTTTAACCTTCTGAAGTCGGTCGTATGAATAGGTTTTCTTTAATTTTATAGCGCTGTTGCTGAATCTGAATTAATTCTAGTTTTTGTAGAGGAATGTCATGGTTTACTGTATCAAAAGGTTTAGAAAAATCAATGAGTACTAAGATAATGAGGTCAACGTTATCAAATGCAGGTCGAAAATCTTCCATTATCTTTAGAACTGCGGTATTGCAGCTATGTCTCTTTTTGCAGCCAGACTGGTTTTCGGACACCATTTTATAGGTGTTTCTATATTCAAAATACATGTTCAACAATTTGTATTTTGACAGGCAGAATACTTATCGGATGGAAATTTTAACAATTTGTATTGAAAGAATTATCGCAAATGATTTTGACTGGCAGAATACTTATCGGATGGAATTTAATAAGTTCGAGGCTATAACTTTTAATTGATTGGAGATATACAGCTATTTCCTTGAAAGAAATTATTTTTCAATTTTACTAATTTTTTTTTTAATACATAGAAAACCAACTTCTTAAAAAAAATGTAATTTTGTCATAGAAATCATAGGGGGTAGCCTTGATTTTTTTTTTGGCATGGACAGTTTATTAATTTAATGTCAAGACAAAATAAATTCAACTAAAATCCGGTATAGACTTTGAAAGAAAATCAAAAATGCAATTTTGAGTTTTTGTTTTTTTACAACAAAAATCATTTTTACCCCATATTTAAAGAATAAATCATTTTTTGTGGTCTCTTTTAAAAAGAAATAATTTAAATATAAACAAAAGAAAATGGTATTATTTTCAATAGATTTTTTAAGTTACCTGATAAGACTTAAATACAAAAAAGAAATAAATGAAATCTATTTGCAGGTGGCGGAGATATTGGCTTCCCAATTTAGAATATTCAATTTGAGACAGTTTTTTTTTTCTATCTCTTGGCATTTGGTTGAAATGCACGCTGAATAACTAATGACAATATTAAGAAAATTTATCAAAAATACTTTTGGTCAGAACTTTGCTGTAATTTTTATCACATTTGAAAGAAAACTTAACAAACTTTTAGAAATAATAAGAAAAACTGAAAAACCGTTAAAATTCGACCAAGATATAGACATGGAAAGTCAAATTTTTTAATTCAAAACACATGTTTTTACAAATTTTACAAGTGACGAATGTATAAAATTTAATTTTTTAAAGAAATTGTTATTTTTGAAAAAAACTCAAATTCAACCACTTTAAGAACTCTCTTCCAACCAAATTCCATATTGATCAAAAAGCGGGTTTCACATCTGGGCAACATAACCTTTCCAATGATATGAGTTTCATTTATTTTTAGTTAAAATTAATACCAAAAATGCGTACGACAAACTTTACTGTTCACGTATTATATAATATATGATATTCTATTCAAGAATTTATAGTACTCAATAACGATATATTCAGTCTCAATAATGATATAAAAGATCATTATCTGAATGGTTTGACTTGAAACGTATGATCTGACACTAAATTTTTTAATGTAACTGTCAAAATACGAAGACGGACTTATACTTACTAGTAAACCTGTTGCCCGAATTCGAGCAATTCAATAAAAATTAATTGTTAGAAACGATATATTGAGTCTCAATAATGATATAAAAGATCATTATCTGAATGGTTTGAATTGAAACGTATGGTCTGACACTTAATTTTTAAATGTAACTGTCAAAATACGAAGACGGACTAACACTAATATTACTACTGAGACAAACATTATTACTATTCAAAAACATCGCAGCTTAACTCTTAACATAACATAACTAATGTTAAAAAAAAACGCAGTAAAAAATAGATTTAAGAAATAATAATAAGATATATTTCAGAAATTAATAAAAAATACAAACAGAACACCTACAACATCGATTTATAACACATTTAGATAAAAAAACACCAAAAAACCCAAAAAAAAATTTTTTTTTGAAAACTGTTAAAATTTGACTGAGTTGTTTGCTCGGAAAGTGGAATTTTTGATTTTGGAACTGCATTATTCGGACAATTGACATTTGAGGAATGCATAAAAGATAATTTTAGTTAAAAATTTGTAGTTTTGAAAAAAATTCAAATTCGACCAATTCATAAGCTCTTCTCAAATTAAATTTAAAATTGATTAAATTGCGGATTTTTGTACAAAAATTTTATTTCTGTTTTAAAAGGTTGGGAACCCCTTGAAGCGAAATCACAATTTTTAAAAGTGGTTTGCACATCTACAGCTTAAACCTGATTCAATGACATCTGAATCAATAAAATCGGTCCATTGGTCTGGGAGGAGTTGAAGTCACAAAAAAAACCTTAGCCTATTAATTATATAGATAGATAAGCAGGATGATTAAAACAGATTCGTGGCTATAAGATTTTATTGGTTGTAGCTATAATGAAATTTTCTTCAAATATATTGTTCTTGAAGCTTGTTGAAGATTTTAAAAATATAAAAACAACATTTGAAAATAATGAAATTTCGTGCAAAAAATCATAGGGGGTATCCTTGTTTTTTCGATGACGCATAGTATTTATTAATTTTTCTGTTAAACAAAAACAAATTCGTCTTAAATAAACTACATACAATGAAAGAAAATCAAAAATGCAAATTTGAATTTTTTTATTTTTACAACAAAAACCATTTTTAATACATTTTTTGAGAAAACATTCATTTTTTGGACTCTTTTTAAAGGCAATGATTAAAATATAAATAATAAAGCAACGGTAAAAACTTTGTTATTATTTTAAAGTCAATTAATTGCAATTTAATACAAAAAAGAAATAAATTAAATTTTTTAAAAAGTGGCAGAGATATTCGCTTCCAAATATAGAACTTTAAATTTCAGACAGTTTTTTCTCTGCCTTGGCGTTTGATAAAAATACACGTTAAACAACTAAAGACAATATTAAGAAAATTCTTTAAAAATACATTTGGCAAGATAATTACCGTAATTGCCAACATATTTCAAAGAAAATTAAACAAACATTTTAAAAAACAAAAATAATTTTGAAAACCTTTAAAATTTGACTGAGTTGTTTGTTCGGAAAGTGGAATTTTTCGGACAATTGACATTTGAGGAATGCATAAAAGATAATTTTGGTTAAAAATTTTTAGTTTTGAAAAAAATTCAAATTCGATCAATTTATAATATCTTCTCAAACTAAATTTCAAATTAATTAAATAGCGGTTTTGTGTAAAAAATTCTATTTATCTTTTAAAAGGTTGGGAACCCCCTGAAGTGAAATCACAGTTTATAGGCCTAAACTTGATTTAATGACATCTGAATCGATAAAATCGGTCGATTGGTCTGGGAGGAGTTGAAGTCACAAAAAAAAACCTTAACCTATTAATTATATAGTTGACTTAAACAATGTAAAAAAAACCTATTTTTATTATCTAATATATAAAATCAAATGTTTGTCTGTCTGTCTGTCTGTCTGTCTGTCTGTCTGTCTGTTCCGTATAGGCTCGCGCACCGTTTATTCGATTGAGCTGAAATTTGGACACCGAGTACCTTTCATAGTGATAAAGAACATAGGGGGGTAAAAAAGTGGGCAGAAGTATGTGGGCGTGGCAATCTATAATAACTTCTAAACGCCTGGACCAATTTCAATGAAATTTGGTATAAAGTTTCAACTGCTCCCAAAATAAAACATGAGCCATAAAAAATTTCAAAGACTTACGCAAGAGGGCGCTTTAAGTAGTGCATTTTTAAGACTCAAAAACTCCAAAACGCCTGGAACTATTTCAATAAAATTTGGTATGAAGGTTCAACTGCAACCAATATAAGGCATAGGTAAAAAGTGGGCGAAGGTATGTGGGCGTGGCACTCTGTAATAACTTCTAAACGCCTGAACCGATTTTCATTAAATTTGGTATGAAGGTTCAACTGCTCCCAAAATAGGCATTAAAGAATTACAAAGACTTCCGCAAGAGGGCGCTTTAAGTAATGCGTTTTTAAGACTTAATAACTCCTAAACTCCTGGACCGATTTCAATGAAATTTGGTATGAAGGTTTAACTGCACCCAAGATAAAGCATAGGTAAAAAATTGGGCGGAAGTATGTGGGCGTGGCACTCTATAATAACTCCTAAACACCTGGACCGATTTCAATGAAATTTGGTATGAAGTTCGACTGCGCCCAAGATAACATAGGCTATAAAAATTCCAAAAACTTCCTTAAGGGGGCGCTTTAAGTAGTGCGTTTTAAAGACTCGATAACTCTTAAACGCCTAAACCGATTTCTATGAAATTTTGTATGAAAGTTCAACTGCACCCAAGATAAAACATAAAATATAAAAAATTCCAAAGACTTCCGAAAGAGGGCGCTATAAGTAATGCGTTGTTAAGATTCAATAACTCCTAAATGACTTCATCAATTTTAATAAAATTTGGTACGCGAAATAACACTGACTCTGCGACAGAATTAATGCTATTTAAATTTCAGAAAACTTCCGTGAGAGGGCGCTTTATTCAATCAACTATGTTCGGCTCATTCGCGTCAAGACGGATGAACCGATTTTGATGAAACTTGGCAAGCATTTGTATCTGTTACTGAAATAGATTCTATGCTTTTAAAAGTTCTTTCGACAAAAATCAAGGAATGAACCGAAGGCAAACGAAGTCAAGAACCAAAGAGACGAACGAAAAAAAGAAGTTTAACGAATACCAGCAGCAGCTATATAAAGATGAAAAAAAAAATTAACCAAACAGTATCGACCAAAACCGAAGTTGAACGAAGACAATCCAAAAATCGAATGCATGCTAAGAAAAACTTAAAACGCATTTTTCTCGAAATGACTTTTCAAACTGCACTCAGAAAAAAGTTTCTCAGAATATGATAAAAATGGCATCATATTTACTGAAAAATGGTATTGACCTTGCTCCAGAGAATGCTTTTCTCTAAATGCGATCCTAAAAATTCTCTAAAAATGATAAAAACCTTCTATGAAAAAGAGAAATATATAAAAATAATTCGATTTTAGAGAAAAAGACTCTATATTTTTGAGAAAACATTTGTTTTTATTGAAGAAAATACTTCTCATAGTGAATTTTTTATGAAAATATAGGAAAACATTTTCATTTTCAAAAAATTTTTCTGTATAAATGAGAACTTTTTTGTGCGACCCAATAAACCAAACGAATTTGCCTCGAATTCGAGGTGAATCCGAGATATCGGATACTTATTTCGAAAACGAAGTTCGAAAATGTTTTGCTAATGAACCCGATGGCGGGAGAAATGCACATTTCATTCTTGAAACGAGATTTTTTATCAAAATCGAATCACTACCGAAGCGAGAATTTCAACATTAGCAAATCGTTTTCGAATAATTTTACCAATTTTTTTTTTTTAAATGAAATTTTTTTAATATATTCGTGTCTTACGCAGATCGATTATTATGATAAAAGATTATAAGATTATTATTGTTTTAAAGAAAAAAAATATACACGTTCAGGATTCGTACCCACGTCCCCCGGATGCCAGTCTCCTACGTTATACACTTGCCTATCGCATTTTAGAAGCGGCGTTTAGAAGCGGCGTAATTTGCTTGATGATGAAAACAAACATTTGAGGAAGTAGGTTCGACTCTCAGCTCAGGCAAAAAATTAATCATTGTTTTTATTTGCTTTTGGTGTTTTTTCTCTATTTTATAAAAAATCTGAAGGGATCACGAATTTAAAAACAAAAAACTCAATGTTGCGATGATTAATTGCAGATATATAAAAATTTATTTTATATTACGAGAATTCGAATCGAATACGAGATATCTAATCCGAGTTCTCGGTTTAATTACTAATTCGAAACTAAACCGAGTCCGCTTTGTGGTTTATTGGGGAGAAATATATTTGTCACAGACATGCACAACGAAATCAACAAAATTTTTTAGTTTTTTTGAGGCAGAAATTTAAATTATCAAAATTATTTCGTTTTTTAAATAAAGTTAAAAATATATCAAATCAAATTCCGTTTCGTTGAAAAACGAAAAATTTTCTATTATTTTCTCCTATGCTAAAAAAAAATTTCTTCTGAAACAATTGAAGAAAATTTTATTAGAAAAGAGAAAATTGCTATTATCGAAAATAGAGAAATATTTCACCGGAGGAAGATATGTGTTTTTTTTTCTGAATGTAGGTGTCCATTTTCCTCAGCAACCAGACGTCAGAGCGAGACGTTGAAGATGTTATTTTTTGTTTTAATCATGTCTGGCAGGTAGAGTTTTACGGAAATTTGACTAAACTCTTTCGACGGAAGAAGGGGCAAAACCCCAAAAAACGATAATACAAAAAATTTTAAAATTGAATTGATAATTTAAAAAACGTAAAAATGAGAGCAGTTTTGAAAATCGTCCTCTTTCTGTGCTCGAGAGCACAAGCCCGAGTAACACCGGGTTACATCCGCTAGTTAAATATAAGTTTTATTAATGTTGGTTAGAAATAATTTTACACAAAACGTGGTTACTAAGAGCCCAATGTATGGTCTGCCATGCCTGACTTAAAAACAAAACAAGTTTTATTTGCAAACATAAAATTTGTACGACCATAATTAATATTCACGTATAAATATAAAATAAAACAGTGCATAAAAATATAGACTAAACGCTAATTAATCGCCATGAAGACAATTCATTAGCGTTATTTTTTTATTAACAAAAACAAATACAAGCTGAATAAATATTGAATAAGAGTTTTTTGTTAATAATAGCTTTTTGGCTGACTTCACACACGTCTGTCTACATGGTATAAATATTTTGGTGGGGAACAGAAAATTAAAATGCATTCAATTAACAATGAAACGTCTGAGAATTGTGGAGAAAACAATGAATGAGTGAAGTATGTTAGTTAGTGTGAAATCTCTTTCTCTAAATCAAGATGCTCAACTAGGTTGAACTCATTAACTGTGTTGGTGTGAAGCAATTGCACTTGTATTTTATTTTTATGTTATTTTTTTGTTTTTAATGAACTTCATAGATGCTTTTTGAGAATTAATTGCGTCGCTTGGTTTTTTTTTTTTTTTTGAGGTTAATATTACAAAAACTTGTTTTATTAGAAGTTAACCTTTTTGGCTGAAAGCAGACAGTCATCATTTTATATAAATTTTTTTTTTATTTTTTGTCATAATTGGCTGTTTATTTTGCTAGCAAACGACGTTATGACAAAAGTCTGTCATTGCGGTGAAAGTAAAGTTTTGTTAATAACTTAAATTTAAGTTTTTTTATGACTATTTTTATGGCTTTTTTCATATAATTTCATATAAAACTGCTTGATTCTGCTGGTTTTTTTTTTTGGCAATTTATGCACACAAACTTATATTTTACCGCCAAGGATACACACACACTGACACCTACACTTTTTCTTTGATCCTTTATATGCACAAATAATTCTAAGGATATAAATATACATATAATATTGTTATGTTACTCACTTCATGTTGTCTGTTGAGCTTAAATTTTATAAATATTTGCAAAAACCTGCTCGAGGTCTTTTCGACGTTTTTTTTATCTGAAGTGTTTACCAGATCGCTTCGAGAGCTAAAATTTTATTGACGTGCTAGCATGAGAGCACATTAAAACAAAAACACTTGTTGTGGAAATTTTTTTGTTTTTTTTTTTCTTATGTATTTTGGATATAATTTATTGTGCTTTTAAAACCGGTATTTTTGTATTTTTTTTGTTAGCTGCCGCAGTTATTTGAACCTTATAAATTAAAACAAAAAATTTGTACATTTGTCGAATATTCATAAGCTTAAAATTACGCTTAAGATGAAGTTAAATAAAGTTTCAATGAAAGCTTTATGGTTTATTAAGCCATAAAGCTTACGAACTTGAACTCTGAATTTATATAAATTTTTTTATTTTTTTTTCTCAAATCTATCAAAAACAAATGTTCGTTAACGTTGAAGAATAAAGCACTCGGCAGCTTTTAGTTTAACACTCAAACTGGCTATTTTTTTTTTTTTTTTTAAATGACACTCAAGTGCACTGGCCCAGAAAGGTAAAAATAACTCTGTTTTTTTTTAATAACAAAGCAAATAATTATAAAAATAATGGCATTTTTTCATACAATTATTTGTTATGTGTTACGCTTATAAACAACTTCAACGTGTATGTTTTGATATAACTTTAAGCTTTAATCAAATAACAAACATTGCATGCTTTGCAATAATTTGTAGTATCGAACTTAAAAAACAACAAATACACTAACAAAACTAACAGAGCAGCTTTGTTTTGTTGAAGTGTCTTTGTATGGAAAGTTATGCGTTGTTAGCTGCGTTCTAACTTGACTTTATTTGGCAGAACAACAACAAACAAGTTGTGCCGTTAACCTGTTTAAATGCTGCTTTTAACTATTTTGTATTTTTCAAAAAAAAGCTATTTTTTTTGTATTCCGTACACTTGCAGCTCTACTACCCGACTGTTAGACAGTTCAAGCTGAGTGCTACGTCCGAGTATCATACCAACCGCTATTCCTCCCGTGTTGTGTTTAAATTAATTCTTATACAAGCGCGTAATCAAAGCTAAGTCGCTGTCATAAAAATAATCATTATCACATCAACGTTATCGAGATAAAGCAAAAATCAAGTCATATTTTAAAAAACATCTCACAGACCACAAAGCATGCCCAACGCTACCTGTTCTACAGCTATGCCATGTGTAGCGTGCTTTAGCCATAAAATTCTTTTATATGCTACAATAATGATAGAAAAATATACAGTTACATTCAGTAGATGTTGCACTCGGTATACAAAGTTCGTTTCTTGTTTGCTTAAATTATGTTTTGACTTATATGATGATGATGATGATGATGAGTTGATGTGTTAATTATGCAGCCCATAAAATATTGTTTATAATGTTGACTGGTAGTTGAACAGGCGCTGTTGGTCCAATAACTGACTTTATTATATATAGAAGGTATTCATATCATTTTGTTTATTTTTTCATTTATTGCTTAATTATCGCGTATTATAATGGCGAAAAAAGGTTATAGACTACATTATATTTCAATTAATTCTGGTTACTGCTTTAAATCCCAAAATAGCCCATGAGTCAGTCGGTGAGTATAAATTGTAACATAAATCAATTTTAATTATTTGTACTGTTTGTTTTTGCATTGCAGTGTGTGGAGAAAAAAAAAATTCAGGCAGAGTCCTTATCGTGCTGTACGAGATAAGTTTGGATTTTGCACAAATGGCAAATTGGTAGTTGGCTAAATTGGAAGAAAAGTTGGGGAACGTAACCGTTATGACCTGTATTAAAAATAAATTGCGTTTAGCTATTTCACTCAATGAACATAATTATTTTTTTTTTTTTTTAATTTTATTCGAATCCAAACAAAATTGGGTATTCTTTCAGACAATGAAAACTGTTTTGAAAGATCTGTTTCCAGTTTTTGCTGAAATATATGGACATTAGACCGTTTCGCTTTAAAAGCAAAAAAAACAAGTTCGCCGCACACCAGCTAATATGAATCAATATCGAAAGTAGGTTTCGAAAAAAAAAATTTTTTTTTATTTTGACCGAACGTAGGCCTTCGCATCGACATATTTCTTTATAACTTAGGTATTCACCGTCCGATCTGAAATAATGGTATGTTCTTGTTTGTTTTCTCAGGAAGACCTATTCTTTGTCTCTGGAACTTATTGACCTCAGTTGACCCCTTACAGTACTGACCCACCGGACCTTAGTTTCTACCATCTTAACGTACCATTTTGGTTTCATAAATGGCAAGGCGATCAGAAATCATTAAACTTTTACAAAATACATTTTTCGCTATTTCCACTAGAAATATTATAATTAGCTTTATAAAATATCCACCAAAACGTTCTTAAAAAAAAAAAAAAAAAAAAAAAAAAAAAAAACAAATTGGCCATTTCAGCCCTTGAAAGGACTTTGATCGAGCTTCTTATGATCAATTGTGTTGTGTGTATTTTTAAATGTTTGCACACAATTGACCGAGAACTGGACCTACATGTTTTATGCCGACTCATGTTTAACGGCTCATGTTCTCAAGAAGCTTTACATGGCATTATTTTACTCTGTGAGGTTTGCCATTGTCTGCAGAGAGGTGGTGACCGATCAGAAAAATTTTTTATTGAAAAAATTTTTCGCCACGGCTGGGGATCGAACCCGGGCTCCGAGCATGCTAAGCCACACACTTAACCTGCATGCCACGGTCACCACCCAAACGTTCTTACACCGAAAAAAAACCATTGTAAAATTATCTAAGATGGTTTTTTTGAACAATAAAAGTACTGAATGAAATAACTCGTATCACTTTAGAATTGTAGATTGGGATAGTAGATTTGGATGAGAACGTTTTCGATGGATAATTTATAAAAATAATACGATTTGACAAAAAATTTAAAATTTGCAAAAAAAATTAAAAAAAAACTCGCGTGTAGCAACGTACACGTGGCAGAAGTGAAACTTCTTTAACAGTAAGAAATAAGAGAGATTTTAGTGTGAAATAGAGAGAGAAAGTATATGAAAAAAAAATCAATCAATACGAAATGGAATAATTATTTGTTGATTCAATATATGCATCCAGGGAACGTACCAAATATGGTTTTTGTCGAAAGTGTCAGATATTAACTTTTATCTCTTAATTTTAATTTTTTCCGACAAAAATAATAGTTTTTTGTGCCTTCTAGTTTATTTGGGCAAAAATAACAGTTATTTTCTGCCGTTTATTTTTCGGTCAAAAATATCAGGTAATTTATATTTGTTCAAGTCATTTTACCGATAAAAAAATTTTGATATTATTATTTTCATCTCATCGGTGAGAAATTTTACACATGGTGTCAACAGTTCAATCTGTCAAGCGGCCTTTAAGAAAACACAAATTGCTTGATATTTTGAACCGAAAAAATTAAAGTCACAAAATAACTGCTATTTTTGACCGATAAAATAAAAGTCAAAAGTAACCTTTATTTTTCCTCGAAATATACTAGGCAAGAAATTAACTTTTAAAGAATCTGTTTCAAATTTAAAAGCGACTTAATATTCGTGAGGCTGAGGACATTTGTAACATAATGGTATATTTGAAAAAGTCTTTCGACAATTTTTTTCATTTGAAAATTGTAAAATAACAGTTATTTTCGGTACTTGTTTTAGTTCAGTTGGTGTTTTAGTTGCTTTCGAATGTCTTCTCAACATTGTTACTTTTTGAATGCTGGATTGCATTTGCATAGTACTCTTCTAATCTTGTTCATTATTACCTTCCTGATCATAATAGTTGCTATGTTGATAGAGGGCCTCATAAAGCAGCGAACGTTGATTGTTGAGTGCATCAACTTGGTTGGCTTTAAAATTTTGTTAAGATGCATCAGTGTGTTTTTTGGGGATTGGTTCTTTGTAAATTCACCAAAATACACTGATGTTTCGTAAAAATACATTTTGAAACTCAGCCGTTGTTGCAATCACCTTACCTTCATCATTAGTTGCAGACCCAGCTCTCTATATTCACGAACGCGTTCTGCTCCTGTTTTAGCTATTTTTCTATTTTTTTTTTTCCGTGCATACTTAGGATGGATACGTAGGATGAAAATTAATGTTACGGTTATGTTAATAATGTAAGTTAATGTTAATCTAATGTTAATGTTAATTATGTTATTATCAGTATGTTACGTGTTCAGTTTTAGTTACATTTTGCCTACATGTGCCTACGTGGCGTGAAGGAATAGATTCCGGCTCATAAGTAACGATGTTCGGGGTTCAATTCTCGGCAGCGGCAGTAATTTTTTTTTAATTTTCATATGAATTGAAAACGTTAGCCTAGCGTCACGAAAAAGGACCTTGAAATTTCACTCGCCGCCAAAGAAGTTTCACTTCAAAAAAATTTTATATTTCTAGTGGAAACAGTGAAAAATTTCCTGAATAAAAGTTTAATGATTTTTACGGGCTTTTTACTTCTCTTATCAAAATGGTACATTATCATGGTAGAAACTGAGGTCTGGTGGATCAGTACTGAGGTCAATGCGTTCTAAAAACAAAAAATATTTCTTCTTAAAACGAAAACAAAAACATATCATTCTTTGAGATCGGACGGTAAATAAAGAAGTTATAAAGAAATATGTCAAGGCGCGATCCCTACGTTCGGTCAAAAAACAAATTTTTGCTCGAAACTTGCTTTCAACAACGCTTTAGATTAGCTGGTGTGCAGCGAAATTTATTTTTTCGATACGGTCCGGTCCATTGGACATATTAGTGTAAAAAGTTATTACCACCAGCAAAAGTGTATTATTGCCGCATCTTAAATTAATAATTCCCCGAATGCGAATTGTTGCCACATAAAAAGTACATTATTGCCACCAAATTTGTAGTGGTAATAATTCACAATACATACGGTATTATCATCAATTGACGTGTATTATTGCCACAAATTGGACTATGACATACCCTAAACCCACTTTTCAAAAAAAAAAAAAAAATTAATTGTAAATGGGCGTGTCCGTGGGCGGATGAAGTCCATTTTTCCAAACCATCTTTGTCTTGTCATAAAAAACATACGTGCCAAATTTTAGCTCTGTAGGTTAAACACATGCTTATTTATTGCGTTTTCAATTTTTGGGTTGTATGGGAGGTAGGCGTGTCCGTGATCGGATGACGTCCATTTTCCGAAGACATATTTGTGTTGGTATAAAACACATACATATCAAATTTTATTGTTGTAGGCTAGTTATGAGCTGAGCTATGTAGTTTTCAATTTTCGCGTTGTATGGGAAGTAGGCGTGTCCGTGGGCGGACGATGTCCATTTTTCAAACCCATCTTTTTTTTGTTACAAAAAACATACGTGCCAAATTTTAGCTCTTTAAATTAAACAGAGGCTTATTAATTGCGTTTTCAATTTTTGGGTTGTATGGGAGGTGGGCGTGTCCGTAAGCGGATGACGTCCATTTTTCAAAGACATCTTTGTGTTGATATAAAACACACACATATCAAATTTTATTGTTGTAGACTTATTATGAGCTGAGTTATGCAGTTTTAAATTTTTGCGTTGCATGGGAGGTAGGCGTGTCCGTGGGCGGATTCCAAAAATATTCAATAGTGCAGATCCTTGGGTACATGTGACCATGTGTACCAAGTTTCATCCAATTATCTCAACTCCTTCTTCTTATCCTGTGTATACGGACAACACACAGACGGACGGACGGACGGACATAGATAGCTCGACTCACGTGGTGACGCTGATCAAGAATATCTATACTTTTCTATACCGGACTCGCTTCGTTCTATGCGTTACAAACGTTTGCACAAAGTTAATATACCCTGACCTTTCAGGTTTAGGGTATAAAAAAAAAGGCAAAAAAGGCATTTATTAACTTTTTGCTCAATTTTTTAGCGGCGTCTTTTTTCAACACATACATCGGATGATCGCAGTACCTAGTTTACTACCCGGACATTTTAAAATTTATTTTTATATTATTTAAATATAAATAATTAAAAATAATTTTAATCAAAAACATTGTACAACAATGTACATTAGGGCGTATCGAATTACATTTTTTTTTTCGAATTTCACATTCTAAGAGGTCTCAAAAGTTTCATGTGGTTGTCAAGATCTACCAAAAAAAAATTTTATGAAAATAAAAGGACATCTTCCTGCCCCGCAAAGACAAAGTTGTTTTTTGAGAAAAACAGTAAAAAATAACGATCTTAAAATGCTTTGATTTTTGTAAAAAAACTTCATATGTCTAAAGGAAAAAATTTAAATACAGTTTAACTAGCAATATTTTATCGAACACGATGATACTCACGATTTTAACCCACAGCTTCCTGTTTGAAGGATATTCGAAGCGAAAGTTATACTCGAGATGGCACATAACTTTTGATTGTAACCATTGAGTCTAAATTTTGATGGCATTGATTATAATGTTGGCGTATTTCTGAAATATGATGTATTAATAATTTGCATAGTTTCTGCATATCAATTCTCTTGTTTTAGAGAAATGTATACTAGAACGCAATTTTTTAACTTTTTCAAAAAAATTAATATTAGATTTTATATCACGGGCATAAGAAGTGGTGTCAAAGATAATTTTCTCAATTTGGATTTTTCAAATATTTCTGTAAATGACTCTACCTTAAAATATGTATTTAATATGCCAGGCTTAGACCACGATTTTTTGGAGTGAAACTTCTTTGGCGGCGAGTGAAATTTCAAGGTCTCTTATTCGTGACGCTAGGCTAACGTTTTCAATTCATATGAAAATTTAAAAAAATTATTGCCGCTGCCGAGAATTGAACCCCAAACATCGTTGCTTAAGAGTCGGAATCTATACCTTTACGCCACGTAGGCTTATGATAAACAGCCAAACAAAATGTAATTAAAACTGAACGCGTAACATACTGAATATAACATAATTAACATTAACATTAACATTGAATTATTAACATAACCGTAACATTAATTTTCATCCTACAAGTATGCACGGAAAAAAAAATAGAAAAATAGCTAAAACAGGAGCAGAACGCGTTCGTGAATATAGAGAGCGAATTAGAGCTCTTAAGAATACAGCCGCAGCTGGGTCTGCAACTAATGATGAAGGTAAGGTGATTGCAACAACGGCTGAGTTTCAAAATGCATCAGTGTATTTTGGTGAATCTACAAAGAACCAATACCCAAAAAACACACTGATGCATCTTAACAAAATTTTAAAGCCAACCAAGTTGATGCACTCAACAATCAACGTTCGCTGCTTTATGAGGCCCTCTATCAACATAGCAATTATTATGATCAGGAAGCAGGAGGTAATAATGAACAAGATTTGCCTCTGCTTTCGGAGGTTCCTTCAAAGAGTACTATGCAAATGCAATCCAGCATTCAAAAAGTAACAATGTTGAGAAGACATTCGAAAGCAACTAAAACACCAACTGAACTAAAACAAGTACCGAAAATAACTGTTATTTTACAATTTTCAAATGAAAAATATTGTCGAAAGACTTTTTCAAATATATCATTATGTTACAAATGTCTTCAGCCTCACGAATATTAAGTCGCTTTTAAATTTGAAACTGATTCTTTAAAAGTTAATTTCTTGCCTAGTATATTTCGAGGAAAAATAAAGGTTACTTTTGACTTTTATTTTATCGGTCAAAAATAGCAGTTATTTTGTGACTTCAATTTTTTTCGGTCAAAAATATCAAGCAATTTGTGTTTTCTTAAAGGCCGCTTGACAGATTGAACTGTTGACACCATGTGTAAAATGTCTCACCGATGAGATGAAAATAATAATATCAAAATTTTTTTATCGGTAAAATGACTTGAACAAATATAAATTACCTGATATTTTTGACCGAAAAATAAACGGCAGAAAATAACTGTTATTTTTGCCCAAATAAACTATAAGGCACAAAAAACTGTTATTATTGTCGGAAAAAAATTAAAATTAAGAGATAAAAGTTAATATCTGACACTTTCGACAAAAACCATATTTGGTACGTTCCCTGGATGCATATATTGAATCAACAAATAATTATTCCATTTCGTATTGATTGATTTTTTTTTCATATACTTTCTCTCTCTATTTCACACTTAAATCTTTCTTATTTCTTACTGTTAAAGAAGTTTCACTTCTGCCACGTGTACGTTGCTACACGCGAGTTTTTTTTATTGTTTTTCCCAAAAAACAACTTAGTCCTTGCGGGGCAGGAAGATGTTCTTTATTTTTTATATACAATTTTTTTTGGGTGATCTTAACAAGCCTATGCAACTTTTGAGACCTTTTAGAATACGATCTAAATTTTTCCATACGCCCTAATGTACATACATACATATATTTCGAAATATTAAGGAAGCATATTCAAAATTCATGCGATTATCCTTAAGGTGTGAATTGGATGTGAATACAAATAATTTTAATAAAAACTAGTAAGGTATATCTTCGACTGGCCGAAGTTAATATACCCCCACGGGCGATTCGAAATGGTACAAAATCTTAAATTGCAGCTCTTTTTTATAAAACTTCAAAAATTTGACTATTTTGCCGACGTCTTAAATACATTCATATCAAATTGTTTTCCTGCAAAGACATGCCTCTTTATAAAATTTTCAATTAGGGGTTGTAAGGGAGGTGGGCGTGTTCTTGAGTGGTTGATACCAATATTTCTAGCACGCCTTAATTGTGATAAAATATACACAAATACCCAATTTCAGGTCTGTAGCTTAAATATTAGCCTATTTATACAGTTTTCAATATTATGGGTTGTATGGGAAGTGGACGTGTTTGTCGGTAGATGACGCCCATTTTTCTAACACGTCTTAATTTTTATATAAAAACTAGCTGGTACCCGGCGCGTTGCTGCCGTCCTTGTCCAATGCCTGTTCCAGATTGTCAATAGACAAACTCCACTCTGAGTTTCAATATTCTTTGACCATTATTTCCAAAGCTATTAAATAAAAAAATTTTCTTTTATGGGTGGAGCCACACTCCTTATCCAATACCCGTTTTAGTTTGCGATTATATTCGAGTAGTAGGATATCCTCAAATGGTTACTCCAAACCAAGTTTATTTGATCTGTGACTGTTATTTCCAAAGCGATTCAATTTAAAAAATGTGTCTTATATGGGTGGAGCCACACCCCCGTTAAAATGGCCATTGTAGTCCTCCAGAAGCAGGACACCACCAAATAGTAACTTCATTCTGAGTTAAAATGTTATGTGAATTTTACTTCCATAGCTATTCTGTATTGAAAATTCAACTTGCATGAGCGTAGCCACGCCCCGTTTTCCAATGCCCGTAACTTTTTTATAATTGAAAGACCTGACCAATCAGTTATTTCAAACTGAGCTTTACTGTTATACAACATCAAGTTCCAAATCTATTCCATATCAAAAAGTTAAATTGTGTGGGCGCTGCCATGCCCCTCTTTCCAAAGATCGCTCAAATTTGACAGTCGAAGGACGCGTGTCAACAGTAAGTTCGTACCTACTTTCATTTATGTGGGATTTATGAACGAAAGTAAAACCGAAAATTTCTTTTCTTGAAAAACTGCCACGCCCCTCGTGGGTAGGAAGATAAAAAATACTTTATAACCTATTCTCATACCCACTTAATAAACAAAAAAAATTTCATTGAAATCGGTCCAGCCGTTTCGGAGGAGTTCATACACTAACACCGTGACACGAGATTTTTATATATTAGATAATAACTATCTTATTTTACTTTTGTAGCTTCAACAGAAGCCTATTTATATAGTTTTCAATTTTGAGGTTGTATGTGAGGTGGGCGTGTTCTTAAGTGAATTACGCCCATTTTACTCTCACGTCTTAATTTTTATATAAAAATTGTAGAAATCTAATTTAACTTTTGTAGCTTCGACAGATGCCTATTTATATAGTTTTCAATTTTGGGGTTGTATGGGAGGTGGGCGTGTTCGTGGGTGGATTGCATCCATTTTTCGCTCACGTCTTACTTTTTATATAAAAATAATAAACATCTAATTTTACTTTTGTAGCTTTGACACAAGCCTTTATATATAGGTTTCAATATTAGGGTTGTATGGGAGGTGGGCGTGTTAGTGGATGAATGACGCCCATTTTCCTAACATACCTGAATTTTGTCATAGACTACACAAATACCGAATTTAAGTTTTGTAGCTTTAATATTTGCTTCTTTATGGAGTTTTCATTCTTTGGGCTGTATGTGAGGTAGGCGTGGGTTTCGTCCGATTTAGCCCATTCTCGAATTTGGTCTTAGTTTTATAGAAAAAAGCTTAAATATGGATTTCAGCACGATAGCTTTACAATTACGGCTGTAATCGTGTCCACAGACAGACAGACAGACGGACAGACAGACGGACATGGCTAAATCAATTCAGATGGTGATGCTGAGCAAGAATATATATACTTTTCTATACCTACTACGCCTCCTTATGGGCGTCACACACGTCGTGACAAAATTAATATGCCCCGTACGCAGTACGCGTGGTGGTATAAAAATTGTTCAACAATGTACATACATATATTTCGAAATATTAAGGAAGCAAATTGAAATTCATGCGATTTATTTTAATTCATTCAAATTCATCGCATTTATTCTAAAGAACTTGAAGTATTCTTTTTGCTTTAAAACGTAAATTTGTTTATCTTATTAAATAAAAACTTCTTCTAAATATTTTTCAAAATATTTATTAAAGAGCATTTGCTTTAAATAATTTTAAATATTCAAATTTTATTGAATATTTCTTAAATTGAATTTGTTTCTAAAAGTATAATTTTTAATGGTAATTTTTAAAATAAAATTAATTATTTGACATAGACTGTTGTTACTGCTATCGCTTATAATACGCACTACAGCTGTTAAATAAAGCTTTTTTAACATTTTCATGATAAAAAGCTCTTTAATCATAAAGCACTATTTTTGAAGATTGCAATTTAAAAAGTGTTCAGACTAAAAAAAGCTTTAAACACTGCCTTACATAAAGCTAAGAATTAAGTTCAACGAAATAATATGTACAGTGATGGAAAAAATTATAAAAACTTTTTAGCTTTTTAAAGTTAGTGGACAAACCACAGAGACTACTGGTGACTCGGAGTAGCGTCCGAAAAAACCATGGTCTGGTCTGCTCGGTTTGTTCTGCAAAGAACATTGTTGTTATAGCAACCTGTTTGGCTTCATAAATTTTTTGGCATCAAGCTCTAAATACATTTGTTGAAAAATATGTTTTTTAGGAATTAGAAACTTAAATATAAAAACTTTCATTTTCTTTAACAATTTGTTCAACAAAAATTACATTTTTTAAATTATTGTAAATAAAGTATTTAAATATGTTCTCTTCTGAAGTATTTCAAAAATTTAATTAGATTTGTGTGCCCAAAGACAAACAAAAATGCAATTGCAATATTTTTGTAAATTCAACCTTTCAAAGTTTAACTTTTGCAATATTTGCGTATATTTCATTAAAATTTACCTTTTCTTGAATTGAAAAGTTATAGAGTAATTTTTTTGTTGTATCTTCTTTAGATTTAATAACTTTATGACACGTGCACTTTATAGAAATAACCACATTCATAATTTTTTGATTTTATGCCATAACTCCACTTTTTTTCGTTTTGTTTGTTTTATATAACTTTATCTGACTCTTTAGAAAACACATGTTCTCTATTATTTTAAGATCCGGGATCGGATCAAGATTAGATCCGGGAAGTGCGAATGCCACTTTATAACATTCACTTTAGTTGTAAGATAACATTTTTTTGCACGTTTTGAGGAATGTTTTGGATCGTTTCATGCATCAACTTGTATCTTATAAGCATTTCCATCTGGGCATAGCATGACTGTTTCAAGTATTTTGACATAATCCACAGCACACATGGTATCTTTAATCAAGAAAATAAAGCCTTCATGAACCTAAAATGGAGTAAAGCAGCCTCCTAATTTTTTTTTTATTTTAAGGCGGTCTTCTCATTCAAAACCCGTTTTTTGGACCCTTTTTAAAAAAATTCTTATTTGAAAACGCAAAGAATAATTGAAAACTTTTTTTATTTATTATATTACAAAAGTTTCAAAGTAAATAAAAAAATTGTTTTGCCTCGATACGTGAGCTGTTCAAAAAGTAATGAGACTTCAAAGTTGGTGGTGAAAAAAAAAGGTGTCGTCACGGCGGCCACCATTCCGGGTTTTCGGAGCGTCTGAAATAAAAAAAAAAACGGGGTTATAATCAGTATAGATATAATTCTCGGGTGAACCTCAAGCTTAATTTTGTGATTTTTTTTGACAAAATGGCGGCCATTCAAAAAAAAAATTCAATTTCGGGCTTTTTTTTGTAGTTTAGTGTAAAAAAAAAATAGTAAAAAATTTTTTATAATTATGGTCGAGGTTCACCCAAGAATGGTGACAATTCTGCGTCGATTCCACTTTGTTTCATGAAAATCGGTTCAGTTGAACTGGAGATATCATGGCCGCCAGTTCGAAAAACGTGGTTTCGAGATAAACGCGTTTAAAGTTTGAAGTAATTAAAAATAGCTCATTTTGACGAAGGCCTTGCTTCACAAAAAAGGCTGTATCTTCTAAAGTATTTCGAAGTACAGTGGAATTCACTTATAACGACCTCGGTTATAACAACATTTCTGTTATAACGTCGTATTCTTGAAGTCCGCACATTTTAATTGGTTATTCCTTAGAAACTGAGTCTTTTAACGTCGTCGGATATAACGACGAATTCGCATATAGCGACACACGACGATTGCATGTCACAAGCAAAATGTGACTAGATATTTAAAATTCTCGGTTTGTTGAAACCGCATTAACCGTTATAAAACAAATTCACACTTAGATTGCGTAAGAGGATCACATTCCTTCAGCCAGAGCGGTATTTAATGCTTTATATTCTTTTAAAAGGTTTGTATTTATTACAGCCAAGGTATGCATTAATTTTTAAAGTTTTTGAAGGTTTGCTTTATTCGGTTAAGGTGCTGAAAATTTGTCTGTTGAATACATATTTAAACTTGAACGAAAGATAGAGTGGATTAACACTACAAAGAGCAAACTACGACAAATCAATATTACCGATTATTTAAAGCAAATTTAAGTTTATTACATATGCATATATAAGTATTTTATTCATTAACATACTTCTATAACGTATGTATATCGTCTTTGTATTTATTTCCACTAAGTTTTATGTTTAGCTTTTAATATTGATAATTGCGATTAATTTTCGTTATAATAAATGAATTATATTAATAAAAAACAACAAAAAAATTATGTTCGCATATAACGACATTCGGTTATAACGACGAAATAATCCGGTCCCTTCAGGGTCGCTATAACCGAATTCCACTGTATTTCTAAAAATCCTTTTAGGAGCATATTCACAACTACCCAAGCTATAAATAAATGCAAAAAAAAAAGTCGAAAAAAAAAAGTTGCTTAATGAGAAGACCCCCTTAACTATTGCGACACTAAGAATTACAATAGAAACTGTTTTTTTATATTTTCCACCACTGTTAGGACATGGCATGATTTAGTTTATTATCATTAACATGCAGGGTTGAATTTTTGCAGCATTTATATTAAAAGCTTTTGTTAACCGTAGCATACACTCAACCAAAAAAGTATTCGCCTGAAATCGATTTACCCATTTTTTTTTAATAGCTTATCAATTATAATGTTGTAGTTGTAGCGACAATCATTCATGGGTCCAGTTCCCGTTCGTTGTTGACAATCATGTAATGGCTTGTACAACATAATTGATTGTCACAGGCTCGGTAAAGTCCTTTAAAGTGCAGATATATAAAATTTTTTATATATTTATACAGTAATGTTTTTGAAAATACACTCAACTCTTTTTTTACACGGTAGATACGTTCCTGAGTAAATCACGTAAAAAAATTCGTGTAAAAAACTTCAAGTGACATATGATAAATTAAGGGATGTGTTCCAAAGCTTTAAAAACCGCGTCAGTTGAAAAACTATGAAATTTGTGCCTACAAAACCGTGAAAAAAAAGGCATGAATTCAAAGAAAATGCAATTATATTAATCAATACTAATTAATTTTTATTAAAAACACCAAAAGAAAAAAACAGTAAGAGTACAACGTAAAAAAAAAGAAAATTGAGTGTATATCTTAAAAAAATATCTGAACATTTACAAAAACAAGTGTCATCCTTCGCACCTTATATCACTCAAACTGGTATCATTTCCTGCTATTACAGTGCTTTTCAAACGTTTCAACTTAAAATATACGAAAAATTGTTCAGTCTGAAAGAATGCACAGAAAATGTATTTTATATATAAAGTTAAATTTAAAAATATATACTAAACTTTTGTGGTATTTTTTTTGTGGAAATTACCAAATTTCGGTATACATTCACTCCTTTGATTGCAAAGCCATCAAGAAGAATGAGAAGAGTGCGTACAGAAGAAAATATTGCTGTCATTGATGCCAGTGTCGAAGAAAACGACAATTTATCGATTCGTCGAATGAAAATCGATACAGAACCATCATCAATGAATTTTTGTTGCCAAATCTTTAAGATGTGGATGTGGACGAAATGTGGTTTCAACAGGATGGTGATACTTGTCATAATGCGGGCGAAACAATCGACTTATTGAAAGAACATTTCAACGACAACATTATTTCGAGAAATGGACCGGTGAATTGGCCTCCGCGTTCGTGTGATTTGACGCCACTTGATTATTTTTTGTGAGGATACGTGAAGTCATTGGTTTATGTGGATAAACCAGCACCGATTGACGATTTGGAAACCAATATTCAACGTGTCATTACTGAAATACGCCCTCAAATGCTTGAAAAGGTGGTCAAAAATTGGACCTCCAGAATGACCTTTGTGCAAAATAGTCGTGGTAAATATATATTATATATATATATGCCCAAAATTACATTTAAATATTAAATGCCAAGAAATTATCTACCAAATACAAAATTTTGTTTGGCCATTTCATAATTTGGCATGTAAAAAAAAAAAACAAAAAAAACAAATTGGCCATTTCAGCCCTTGAAAGGACTTTGACCGAGCTTCTTATGATTAATTGTGTTGTGTGTGTTATTAAATGTTTGCACACAATTGACCGAGAACTGGACCTACATGTTTTATGCCGACTCCGAACGGCTCATGTTCTCAAGAAGCTTTACATGGCATTATTTACTCTCTGAGGTTTGCCATTGTCTGCAGAGAGGTGGTGACCGATCAGAAAAATTTTTTATTGAAAAAACTTTTCGCCGCGGCTGGGGATCGAACCCGGGCTCCGAGCATGCCAGGCCACACACTTAACCTGCATGCCACGGTCACCCAAACATCTTATTTTTGTTTAAATTTTCGAAGTTTTCATTTTAAGACCATTTGTATCTTCCACAAAAACTTTTGTGAATATACATAAGTTCTTCAGCTCATTCAATTTTTTTGACCAAAAGAAACTTGTGCAATTTTTCTAGGGGATTCTTTAAGCAAAAATTAAGGAATTAAGAAGAATTAAGTATCTGAATATAAATTTAACTCAAAACTTAAAAAATGCCTAGATTAAAATTTCATAACAGGTCAGCAGGGTACCCATAAATTAAATTCTTAGGCAAATCATAAGTCATACGAGAAATACTATAAGTAAAGCTTAGAGCAGAAACAAAAAAGGTAGTGAGAAATCTGCTTATTTTTAAGTGCTTAAAGAAAAAAGCTCAAAAGATACTCAAGATTCTAAAGCTAAGAAAGTGCTTCTCAACCGGTTTGCAGCAATTATAAGTTTTAATTAAACTATTCCCGTTTAATTTGAAATAGTTTTCCATAAAAGCTCAGCTATTAACAACTTTGGCAGTTAAGGTTAGATGAAAGCCACACTGAAATAAACTCACCACAGTCTATTCTTACCAGAACTCAAAAGCTGCTACAACTCAAACAATTGCAAATTTTAAACTTTAGTTACTAACTTGCGCTGCGACAATGCAATACTATAAAAATATGGCATAGAACACAAGACTGGAGACAGATATACTCGTGAAAAAGAAAAAAAAATAAATCAAAACAAAAACCGGCATAAGTGTTTGTTTAAAAATTTCGTTGAATTTGTTATCAGCTCGAATTTCACCATCACAAAATAGACAACTAAAAAGCTGCATTCAAATGAAATTTCACCTCAGTTGTTAAATGTTTAACCGATTGTCTGGATGTGAAGACCTAAGCGCGCAATAAATCTACTCTACGTTTAAAGTAATTATATATATTAATCAATGAGCTCAGTTTGAGGCAAATTTAAGCAAGCTTTCAGGCAAACAACGCAAAAGTTTTCTGAATTTAAAAAAAAAAAATTCAAAATCTTAGCTGTTTAAGCCCCGCAACTAAAGCAATTTTGAGCTGCAAAAACTTTGTTTAAATTCAATAACAATAATAAAAGAATCTGTTTGATTGCAGCTCAATCCTAATGTGTGCTTTTATTATATAAATATACATATGTTTGTATTAATATTTTTTGCAGGCAAGTTTCAAGTGTTTATCAGCAATTTATAAAAATAAATGCAAAAAACAACAAAAGTACAAATACAAATAGCAACGACAACATAAAAACGTCTATCTTCTCTTTAAAAAAAATTAAAACAACAAAAAATGGGCTTTACAATACAGGTAATTATTATATACTTATTAAGATCTATTTATAAATAAAAAAGTTATGTTATTAAAAATCAAACATGTTGTTATGCGGGGTTTTTAGGCAACATTTTTTTCGTATAATTGCAAAAATTTCCATAACTGAAATTTAATTATGGTTTAGCACTTGAAGCTTTTTTGATAACATATATTTTATTTTATATGAGAATGTATCACAAACGACTTGGTTGAGATAATTTTGAATCCATATTATTCACCAACCGTATTAAAATATAGCAAAGTATTAAAGAATAACAATTTAAATTCACATGTTTGTTAAGTCAATTCATGTATCAATCAATTAAAGTAGATCAGTGAAATTTTGATGATTTAATTTGACTCGATTTGTGAAGCACTTTTGTAAAAGTTTTTAATTATTATCTCCTTAAATTATAACATCATTCTATCCTCACCACATCTGACCAGATAGCAAAAACTTTTAATTACTTAAACTTAAGAGCACGTTTTTATTAAACCATCAACCCAGGCGTTAAGAAATATTTAGCTTTCAGTCTTTCATGAACATATATAATTAATCTCAGAAAAATATGGAGAAGCAAAAATGAACATATAAAGAGATATGGAGATGAAAAAGTAAAGAGATATAAAAATCTAGAGACATAGAAATATTGAGATGGAGATATAGAGATATAGATACAAAGATAGAGCCGCATAGAAACATAGATATAAAAATTTATAGAAATAAGAAAAGAAATATTGAGATACAGATATAGAAATAAAAAGATATTGAGCCATAACCGCAAAAAAAATGTAACCAGCAAAACTAAAATTTTAAAGGAGATTTCCTTTTATTATTTTCAATGAAATAAATTAAAAGTTGCTATAAGAAAACGAATTTTTGTAAATAGCTTGTAACATCTTTTCCGGTTACATCGATATAAAGACCTAGAAATATAGCGCCATAGAGCTAAAGAAATATAGAGGCATAGAGACATTGAGATAAAGATACAAAAAATATAGAGATATAGATACAAGGAGATCCAGACATAGTAATATAGAGATATAGAAATATGAAATATATAGATATAAAAACCTTTTAACAAAAAAAAAGACCTACTTCAAAATCACTACAAAGTAAAAAATAATTTTATATTACTTTTACTATTTATTTTTTGGTCAAATTTGAATAATTTATTTATATTCATTATTATATTGGAAATCTTATGATAACAATTATTCCGAATTTGTTTTATTTTTATCATAAATATATTAATTTTTTTATGATAATAAAAGCTTGTAGTCAGCCCTAATCATTGACTTAAAGTCATGGTATTTTTGCCATCCCTACTCTCTTAAGACTTTTTTTATTTGTGAATATCCTGCTTAGGTGACACTGTATTAATTTGTAATCTTAATTTAAAATAATTTTTAAAGCTTTGCACACATAAACATTCTCAATCTACTGGTTTGAGTAAGCTTGTAAAACTGATATTGAATATGCTATTATGTGTTGCAGCTGCTCAAAAAATCAGTATGAGCGCCGACACCGAATATTAATAATAGTAAAAATAATATACATAAAATTATTTTTTACTTTGTAGTGATTTTGAAGTAGGTCTTTTTTTTTTTTGTTAAAAAGTTTTTATTTCTTTCTTTTTAGAGAAAATGATAAATTTTAAAAAAGTGTATAAATTAATTAAACACCAATTATTTATGCTCATAATATGGATAATGCTTTTCTGTAGTTTCTTATTCTGTTCTCTTTGAGTATCTTGATCAGAATTAACTCTTGTATCTTTATCCGTACCCCAATGTCAATATTGACTGAAATATAGTGTTTTTCTAATAGTGACACGCCTCTTTGTCCAATTTCGCCCACTTTGTCATAGTGTTTTCAATAATTCTACCCATTCTAACAATGAATTTTATCACCCTAAGTCAATATTATACAGTTTTTTTTGCACACTGCCACCCCCTTATTTGAATAACGCCCAATTCCTCGGTAGTAATTTTTAATAATTGTGCCTACGTCTGTACTTCATTTCAGGACCCTAGTCTCAGTATTCGATTTAGTGTTTTCTAATATTGCCACACCCCTTTGTCGAATGATGCCCACTTTATTGACAGTAATTTTTTATAAGTGTGCCTAACTCTGTACTAAATATCAGTACTCTAGTGCCAATATTTACTGAGATATAGTGTTTTCTTATTATGGCACGCCCCTTTATCGAATACCACCAACATTATTGGCAGTAATTTTTTATATTTGTGCCTACCTCTGTACTAAATTTTAGTATCGTAGTGTCAATATGATTCGAGATACAGTGTTTTTTTTAATATTGCCACACCCCTTCTCGAATAACGGCCATTTTTTTACAAAAATTCGCAGTAATTGTGCCTACCGCTGTAATAAATTGCTGTACCCTTGTGTCAATATTATTGGAGATACAGTTATTGTATTATATTGCCACACCCCTTTGTCGAATAACGCCCACTTTCTTATAGTAATTTTCAATAATTGTGCCTACCTCTGAACATCATTTCAGTACTCTAGTGTCAATGTTATTCGAGAAACAGAGTTTTTCCAATATTGCCACACCCTTTTTTCGAATAACGCCCACTTAAGTGGTCGTCATTTTCAATATTTGTACCTGCCTTTGTAATTTAACTGTGAATTTGATTACCCTGGCATCAATATGTACTGAGATACAGTGTTTTTCTTATAGCGACACGCGCCTTTGTCGAATACCGCCCGCGGGCACCTCCGCGTTGAGGGTGTCTATATGTTGACAAAAAATTACGGCAATCGGGCAAGTACTTTAGGAGTAATCGATTTAAATACATTCACAAAAAAAAAAAAAAAAAAAAAACAACAGAGAAACCAACCAACTTGAGAACCTCCTCCTTTTTGAAGTCGGTTAATAAAAAATGAAAAGATATGTAGACATAGCGATATGGAGACATAAAGATGAAGAGATATAAGAGATAAATTTATCTTCCATATAGAAATATAGAGACATATTGAGAAGAGATATTGAGAATGAGATGTAGAGATATAGAGATAAAGAGATGTAGAGACAAGCTCGTAGCCAAGATTGATTTTCGGGGTTCAAAACATTCCATAGGTATCGAAAATTAGACAAAACATCAATTCAATTTATATTTTCTATTAAAAAAATTTATATAAAGATAAAACGTTTAAATATTTTAGTGAAAAAACAATACCTTTCTTAATTTTAATTTGAAAATAAATTAATTCAGTTTCTGATAAGAAAGATTCAAATTGAATTATGATGAGTGCACCCATGAGCTGCCCGGGGCACCAACTTTTTGGGGCTCCCACCACTTTGAAAAAATAATTATTTGTGTACATAACATTTTTTTTTAATTATTTGTTATTACAAATTTATGTTATATAATTAGTTATACCTTGTCATAAGCATTTCAGTACAGCCTTTCCAGCTTTTTGTTATGAAAAAGCATCTATTACACGGTTCCACTGAGGTTTGCACCCATGAGAAATTCCAAAATACTCTGAAAATAGACATTAAAAAAATATACGTGTCTCGTCCAGCATGTCAGAATTTCTATACCCTAAACCTGAAAGGTCAGGGTATCTTAACTTTGTGCAAATGTTTGTAACGCATAGAAATAAGCGAGTCCGTTATAGAAAAGTGTATATATATATTCTTGATAAGCGTTACCTCATGAGTAGAGCTATTCATATCCGTCCATCCGTCCGTCCGTCCGTCTGTTCGTCTGTGTGTTGTCCGTATACACAAGATAAGAAGAAGGAGTTGAGATAATTAGATGAAACGTGGTACACATGGTCACATGAACTCAACGATCTGCACTATTGAATATTTTTGGAATCCGCCTACGGACACGCCTACCTCCCATATAACCCAAAAATTGACAACGCAATAAATAAGCCTCTGTTTAACCTACAGAAATAAAATTTCGCACGTGTATTTTTTATGACAAAACAAAGTTCATTTCGAAAAATTGACATCATCCGCCCACGGACACGCCTACCTCCCATATAACGCAAAAATTGAAAACTGCATAGATAAGCTCAGAATTTACTTACAACAATAAAACTTGATGTGTATGTTTTTTGTATTAACACAAAGACGTTTTCGAAAAATCGGTGTCATCCGATTACGGACACGCCCACCTCCGATACAACCCAAAAATTGAAAACGGAATAAAAAAGCTCCTTCAGAGATAAAATTTGGGAAGTATGTTTATTATGACAAAAAAAAGATGGTTTTGAAAAATGGACATCATCTGCCCACGGACACGCCTACCTACCATACAACGCAAAAATTTAAAACTGCAGAAATAAGCTCATAATTAACCTACATTAATAAAATTTTGAGTGTATGTGTTTTGTATCAACATAAAGATGTTTTCGAAAAATGGGTGTCATTCGCTCACGAACACGCCCACCTCCCATACAACCCAAAAATTGAAAACGGTAATAAATAAGCCGATGTTGAACCAACAAAGATAAAATATTGCACGTATGTTTTTTATGACAAAATAAAGATTGTTTTGGAAAATAGACGTCATTCTCTCACGGACACGCCTACCTCCCATATAACGAAAAAATTTAAAACTGCATAACTCAGCTCATAATTAGCCCACAACTGGTATGTATGTGTTTTATATCAACACAAAGATGTCTTCGGAAAATGGGTATCATCCGCTCACGGACACGCCCACCTCCCATATAAACCAAAAATTTAAAACACAATTAATAAGCGTCTGCTTAACTAAAAGAGATAAAATTTGGCAGGTATGTTTTTTATGACAAACCAAATATGGTTTTGAAAAATGGACGTCAACCGCCCACGGATACGCCTACCTCCCATACAACCCAAAAAGTTTAAAACTCAATAAATAAGGTTATGTTTGTCTAGAGAAATTAAATTTGGTATGTATGTTGTTTATACCAAAACTAAGGTGTGTTAAAAAATTGGAAGTAATCTGTACATGAAAACGCCTACCTCCCATAGCGAAAGCACAATAAAGGCATTAACTGTGAGCTACAGGAATAAAACTTGGTATGTGTACATTTTTCATCAACATTTAAATGCATATAAAATATAGGCTTCATCCGCCCGCGGATTTTTTTGTTTTTGAAAAGTGCGTTTAGGGTATGTCATAGTCGGCCTAGACCGACTTTAGACTTTCCTTACTTGTTTTTTTTTAAATATTCTAATCGAGTTTTATTCAATATTATTTCATTTCTTAAAATGTTCAATAGCTAAAAAGCTTTTTAGAGTTAAAATGCTTTTTAAAATTTTCTTATTCATAAAAATGTTGTCTCAACTTTTTTGTTTAGTTAGGATAATAAAGGTTTGTTATACCAAAATGTATGCAACTTTTTCATATACAAATTTATTTTACTCAAAATTTTGATGTGATGGAAAATATCGCCATCGTACGCCATCGTGTTTATCATCTTTGAATTCTGTAAGATTGACTTTTAAACATCTTGAGCCGTTTTTTAACTGTTGCACCGCCTTATCAGAGCAGATGAGAGTAAAAATTTTAAAATTGCTTTAATAAGGGTTTATTGAAGGTTCTTCATTAATGAAGCCTTTACAAGATATTTTTATTGTCAAGACAAGCGTCATGCTCCGCAACTAATGTCCCTAAAACTGTTTATTGCTATTACATGACTTTTCAAACTTTTAAAATGTTACTATCCAAAATATATTCAGCCTGAAAGTATGCACAGAAAATTTATTAATGTTTATTTATTTAAAAACTTTTTATACATTCTAGTTTTGTAATATTAATCAAGAATATTTACACTAGAGCTACCTATTTCACGTGAACACGTGTTACCGTTGATCACGTGTATTTAAAATTGTTTACAATATTGATAATCTTGAACACTTGTGTGAATACTTGTTCATGTGTGAATGGATTCATAAATTCACGTTTTCATGACATTCACGTATGCATAGACGTAACAAGCAAAGATTTTAAAGTTATTGCAACTATTTTTTAAGTATTTTGACTTCTTCCTTCCTTCATTCCTTTGGCAATAGATCATATACTCATTTTAATGCTAGATTCAAAATGCTAGAATAAGGCCAAAAAAGGTCATTTTATATTTTTTCAAAATGCTTAAAATGCATAAAAGATCTAATGATCCACCGCCTGTGACCTTAGATAATGCCATTGCATCCGATTGGCCATAAAATCATACATTATTGTTCAAGTTGGGGAATCCATAATAGTCACAATGACCCTATAGCCAGCCATTAAAGTCCATGTAGTCCTAATGACGCAAATTGCAGCTGGTCGAACTTTTTGACCAAAGGTTCATTTATTTAACCTATAGAAGTTAAAAAAGTTAAAAAACAGCTACAATGGCACTTCAAATATAAAAAACGTGAAGACGTGCACTCGAGTACACGTGAACGCGTACTTTCCTGAAAGCGTTGAAGAGAGTAAATAAAATCGAAATAATACTTTTTCGAGACCCTTAAGTTTATTTGTTTTTTTTACTCCATACAAAGAGGGTACAAATTGTTAAGAAGAAGGTATTTCGACAAAAATCTTTGAAGAACAAGAACATAAAAAAAAAAGAAACAGTTTCGATATTACACTGTGTGTAATTTTTTAAGTCACGTCAAAATAACCATATACGGACACCACTACGTGATAAAAGACTAAAAAAAAAAAGACCCGTGTCTCCCAATTTTCCCCAAAGTCATGCACTTTTTGTTTTATGGGCCCCCAAAGATTTGGGGCCTCGGTATCATTTTCGTAAAAATGTGATCATTTTCTCAGGGTCATATCTTGTAAACCGTTCAGAATTTCGATTTACTCTCAGAGGCAAAGTTGTAGCTCTTGTCATAAGGAACAAAAATTGCCAACATATAAAATCCAAAAAACTTCACCTTCCAGGTCAAAATCGCAAAAAACTTAAAAAAATTCGATTTTTTTTTACCTTTTTTCCCGTGTTCAGGTCCATAGGTAGCAAACCGTTCAAAATTCAAGGAAACAATCAACTACAAAAATGTACCTAAGATCTCAATAAACAAATTTCTAAAACATATAAACTTCCTAGAGATGATTCTTAACACCGTTTTTTAATTTGAATTGACATGAATGAATACACATAAACACAAGCCAAAATATAAAAAATACCTGGAAACACATTGTCATAAAGATGGAATTGTGAACATATCGCACACTAAATACAAAACATTCACAACTCAAAATTTTTTTATATCGATTTTTTGTTATAAATCAATTCATAAAACACATATCTCACTATTTTTTTCATTATTTTCTTCATTAACTGGAAGAATGAAGTTTGTGTGCTTAAATAAAAATTGCTTTCTTCTGCAGTTTCAACCAAAGGGTTTTATTTTTCGCTTCTCCTGAAAAGTCATGTTTTTTGAGTTGTGACTGTTTTGTATTTAGTGTGCGATATGAAATCAAAAAACTTCTATCAAAAAACTACCTGGAAGCAAACATCTGCATTGAATTCACATAAACACAAGCCGATTTTGACCTGGAAGGTGAAGTTTTTTGGATTTTATATGTTGGCAATTTTTGTTCCTTATGACAAGAGCTACAACTTTGCCTCTGAGAGTAAATCGAAATTCTGAACGGTTTACAAGATATGACCCTGAGAAAATGATCACATTTTTACGAAAATGATACCGAGGCCCCAAATCTTTGGGGGCCCATAAAACAAAAAGTGCATGACTTCGGGGAAAATTGGGAGACACGGGTCTTTTTTTTTTAGTCTTCTATCACGTAGTGGTGTCCGTATATGGTTATTTTTTTTTGTGTTGCACTGTGTTATCGTAAGTATAGACGTGGTGACCGTGGCATTCAGGTTAAGTGTGTGGCTTAGCATGCTCGGAGCCCGGGTTCGATCCCCAGCCGCGGCGAAAAGTTTTTTTCAATAAAAAATTTTTCTGATCGGTCACCACCTCTCTGCAGACAATGGCAAACCTCAGAGAGTAAATAATGCCATGTAAAGCTTCTTGAGAACATGAACTTTAGTCGTTCAGAGTCGGCATAAAACATGTAGGTCCAGTTCTCGGCCAATTGTGTGCAAACATTTAATAACACACACAACACAATTCATCATAAGAAGCTCGGTCAAAGTCCTTTCAAGGGCTGAAATGGCCAATTTGTTTTTCTTTGTTTGTAGACGTAAAATTCCGTTTAAGTAGTAACCTTTTCTGCTATGATGCAAGTAATTTTTTTCGTGTGAGTTAAATCTAATCGGATCACCCTGTTAACGTTGAGTAAAGAACCAATGCTGCCAATGCCGTGGAGTAGAGAACCAAGTTCGTACAAAACAAAACCAACACAAGCAAAACAACGAAACAAAAACAAAGAAAGCAGCAGTCACAGCATAAGAAGCTGATGATTGATTTTCTTATATAAACACATGCATTTTTCTTCTTATATTTTACTGTATTGTGACTTTAATACAATAGTTACAAAATCCAAAATTAGATTTTCATTCAGCGCAGGATATATCTGATATTTACGTATATATATAATCTTTGAACGATGAGTATTAAAGGCTGTAGGTATACCCGAAAGTATTGGTCAGAAAACGTTTCATGACCTTGAAAAAATCTGTTAAAACGACCCCATACAAACCGCGCTGTAAGACGTAATTCTACGTCAAAAGATGTTCTTCTATTAACCTTACATCAACAACTAATAACTTGGTTCTTTACTTTTCTTGATTCAAATTGCATAATTTTCTGATATTGTTTTTATATCAATATCGGTCTATCATACTCATAATGTTACATAAGAAATAGACATAAGTACGAATTTATTTTTTTATTTTTTTTTTTTTTGCTCATGCTTATCTTGGTGCTTGAGTTAGTTTATCTTCTTTAAGAATTATTTAATAATAGTTAACAATGTTGCCAAAAATTTCTGTCTGAAGTAGAAGTTAAGCCTTCAAGTTAATTTCACAATAATAAGAAAAATAGCAACAAGGAAATTGTTCAAACTTAAAACAAAAACAAAAAAAATATAAAACTAAAAATAAATAAAGAGTTGTTAATCGATTTTTAAAACTTTAAATATTCAATTGTAAGGCGTAGATATTTCATATCAGTGCAAAGCAATGCAAGTGTTTTTACGTTTTTGTTTGAAGTATCAAATATTTTTTATTCATTATCTTAGCTTCAAAAATGTTTGCAATTAAATTTAACTTTATCGATTGCAGCCTTATATAGACTTGTTGTCTTCACTTCAGCAATTGTAGACATATCTGGCCAATTTGAATAAACTAATTTTTTTTTCTTTTTAATAGTGGCTCCATTTTCAATGTTAAGCTCTTGTTATCGATATTTTTTTTTCCTATCTACTGCGCGCTTAAGTTTTTATTGATACCAATCAGAAAAATGTACTCAAACATATTATCGCGGCACTTCGTAGCATGAAGATAGCAAATGATTCATATGAGTTATTGATGTCTGATTGGTAGGTACACTGTGAAAAAAAATATATACTTAAATAAAAAAAACAAATAAGTAATAGAATTATTTACGCCAATTTAATATAAAAATGCGTAATATAAGAATTGTATAAAACTGAACTTGAAACAACAACTAAGCAGCTGTTTAATGTTTTATTTAAGTTATCATTCTTATAACTCATCCGACGAGATTCATTAAAAATTATTTTGGTTATGAAACAAATTTCAAAAAAATCTTAGAGAAAAATTTCATTATTAAATCGTGAGATATTTTGGCAAGAGTCCCTTCCGCGTTTTTTTTTATCGAACACGCCAAGCACAGGATTTTATAGCAGAATCATGTTGACTTTATTCCCTTCTTTGGTATAACATTCCAATTTGTTTTTTTTTTTTAAATACATAGTTGAAATATTATCAACACAAGCAATAAACAAAAAACTACGCTCTTTTTATGGTAAATCATTTTACACGTACCTACTTAGTTTGTTGATGCATCATAAAACATTTTCAACTATCTAGTTATCAACAAATGTAGAATTGTGTGAAATTATCTTAGAGCAATTAAATAAGAGCTCTGAGCTGCTACTATAAAGCAAATCAACGTCAGAGTTTCGCGTCATAATAAAAGCGTTGTTCTGTATAATTAACAACTTTTCAAAGCAACACCATTAAAAAAAAACAGCTAATTTGGTAGGTAATATTTTTTTATTCTGATCAAAATGATAGAAGATTAACCTTAGCCAGCACTTTATATACACTAATAGAATGTTATTAAAACAGTTTAACCATGTTGAACTCTATTCACGTCAAAGAACAAGCTTTTAAGTTTTTTGAAAGTCTTATATTTCAAAAGTTTGCATTTCATTGTTTAAATTTTATCTTAGTTATTTCACCACCAAAGGATTGATAATATTTAGATCTTATTAGAGATTATTATTGTCACTTTTAACTTTATTACATAGTAGAACCTGGAATATTCGGATCTCTCTAAGCCGGGTATGTCTGTTAAACGGGATGATGAATTGTTGATGTTATACCTACACTAGCTGGTACCCGGCGCGTTGCTGCCGTCCTTGTCCAATGCACGTTCCAGGCCGCCAATAGAAGGCCATCAACAAATAGTAACTCCATTCTGAGTTTCAATATTCATTGACCATTATTTCCAAAGCTATTAAATATAAAAAATTGTCTTTTATGGGTGGAGCCACACTCATTGTACAATGCCTGTTTTAGTTTTCCAGTACCAGGATACCACTAAATAGAACTCCATTTCCATTATCATAGCTGTTCTGTATCGCAAATTTGAATTGTATGGGTGGACCCACTTACCGTTTTCCAATGGCCGTGTCTGAGCTGCATTGTTATACGAAATTTAGTTCCAAATGTATTCAATATCAAAACGTTGAATTGTATGGGCGGTGCCGTGCCGACTTTTCCAATGATCGCTCAAATTTGACAGTCGAAGGAGCAGCACTTCTCAGGATGGTGAAAAATATTTTACGACCTATTCTTATATCTACTAAATATACAAAGAAAAATTTCATTATAATCGGTTCAGCCGTTTCGAAGGAGTTCGAACACTAACACCGTGACACAATTTTATGCTTTCTTTAATGCACAACAAAATTGAAATCTTTTTAACAACGAAATGGAAAACAGACTCTTCAAATGTTTGTTGAAATGTAGCCACACAAAATAATACAACAAGAAAAAATTGCTACTGTTAAAAGTGATGAATTCTTTTAAAAAACAAGTAAAGAAAGTCTTAAGTCGGTCTAGCCCGACTATGAAATACCCTAAACCTACTTTTTCAAAATACACTAATAGTATTGAAAATAAGCGTATGCGTGAGCGGATGAATTTCATATTTTATAAGCATTTGAATTTTATAAAAACAAAAATTTTAATCAAGTTTTAATTTTTTGGGTTGTATGGGAGGTGGGCAGATGACATCCTTTTTTCGTAGACGTCTTTATTTTGAATTAAGTCTTCTACGAACCAAATTTTATTTCTGTACGTTAAACATGATTTTATTTATTGAGTTTTTAATTTTTGTGTTGTATGGGAGGTGGGCGTGTCCGTGAGCGGATGATATCCATTTTACGGAGACATTTTTTTCTTGATATAAAATACATGCATACCTAATTTTATTGTTGTAGGTTAATTATGAGCTTATTTATGCAGTTTTTAATTTTTGTGTTGTTTGGGAGGTGGGCGTGGCCGTGGGCGAATGGCATCCATTTTTCGAAGACGTCTTTGGTTTGTTATAAAATACATACGTACCAAATTTTATTTCTGTACGTTAAACATGAGTTTATTAATTGAGTTTTTAATTTTTGGGTTGTATGGGAGGTGGGCGTGGCCGTGGGTGGATGACATACATTTTTCGAAGACGTCTTTGTTTTGTTATAAAATATATACGTACCAAATTTTAGTTCTGTTCGTTACACATGAGTTTTTTTATTGAGTTTTTAATATTTGGTTGTATGGGAGGTGGGCGTGTCCGTGGGCGGATGATATCCATTTTATGGAGACATTTTTTTCTTGATACATGCATACCTAATTTTATTGTTGTAGGTCAATTATAAGCTTATTTATGCAGTTTTTAATTTTTGTGTTGTATGGGAGATAGGCGTGTACGTAGGCGAATGACATCCATTTTTCGAAGACGTCTTTGTTATACCCTAAACCTGAAAGGTCAGGTATGTTAAACTTTGTGCAAACGTTTGTAACGCATAGAACGAAGCGAGTCCGGTATAGAAAAGTGTATATATATATTCTTGATCAGCGTCACCTCGTGAGTCGAGCTATTGATGTCCGTCCGTCCGTCCGTCCGTCCGTCCGTCCGTCCGTCTGTGTGTTGTCCGTAAACACAGGATAAGAAGGAGTTGAGATAATGGGATGATACTTGGTGCACATGGTCACATGCACCCAAGGATCTGCACTATTGAATAATTTTGGAATCCGCCCACGGACACGCCTACCTCCCATACAACGCTAAAATTGAAAACTGCATAACTCAGCTCATAATAAGCCTACAAGAATAAAATTTGGTGTTTATATGTTTTATATCACCACAAAGATGTCTTAGTGTCCATCAACACAAATGGACGTCATCCGCTCACGGACACGCCCACCTCCCATACAACCCAAAAATTGAAAACGCAATAAATAAGCCTATGTTTAACCTACAGAGCTTAAATTCGGCACATATGTTATCTATAACAAAACAAAGATTGGTTTGAAAAATGGACATCATCCGACCACGAACACGCCTACCTCCCATTCAACCCAAAAATTTAAAACTGCATAACTCAGCTCATAATAAGCCTACAATAATAAAATTAACTGTGTATGTGTTTTTTATCAACACAAAGATATCTTCGAAAAATGGACATCATCTGGCCACGAACACGCCCACTTCCCATACAACCCAAAAATTGAAAACGCAATAAATAAGCCTCTGTTTAATCTACAGAGCTAAAATTTAACACATATGTTTTTTATAACAAAACAAAGATTTGTTTGAAAAATGGACATCATCTGCCCACGGACACGCCCACCTCCCACACAACCCAGAAATTGAAAACGCAATAAATAAGCCTCTGTTTAACCTACAGAGCTAAAATTAGGCACGTATGTTTTTTATGACAAGAAAAAGATGGTTTTGAAAAATGGACGTCATCCGCCTACGGACACGCCTACTTCCCATACAACCCAAAAAGATTAAAACTCAATAAATAAGGTTATATTTGTCATCGAGTAATTAAATTTGGTATGTATGTATGTATTTCATACCAAAACTAAGGTGTGTTCAAAATTTGGGAGTAATCCGTCCATGAACACGCCCACCTCCCATAGCGAAAATACAATAAAGGCATTAACTGTGAGCTACAGGAATAAAACTTGGTATGTGTAAATTTTTCATCAACATTTAAATGTATATTAAATATAGGCTTCATCCGCCCACGGACACACCCATTTACAATAAATTTATTTTTTTTTTTTGGAAAGTAGGTTTAGGGTATTTCATAGTCGGCCTAGAACGACTTTAGACTTTCTTTACTTGTTTCATATAAAATAGCAAAATTATAGCAAAAAAACGAAATTTTCGCTGATTTTTTAACTCGAGTTTGAAACCCATAACCACTGATTGAGCACGTATAAAAAAATACATCAACCTTAGATTTTTGTCTTCTATCACATATCCGAAAATCATTCAAATCGGAGACTGTCATCTGGGGACCTTTATTTGTGAGGCAAATTTTGTAAAAAAATTATATTTTCATTATTATAATTTTTTTAAAAATGGTCATGAATATTTCTTAACGTTTTACTTTTTTCTGATTTATTGATTTTTTTCGTATATTATTGTTTGCGTCCTAAGTGGATTAAACCATTTCCATCAGTCCGTCTGGCGATAGGATTACAACCATCATTTTGGAGCTATCGTAATGAAATTCGATTTTTACGCTTTTATTGTAGAAATTGTGAAATTGTGAAATTCAAAAATAAACTTCGAAATCTTATTAAAAAAAATGACTTTATCAAACTGTAAAATATCTTTAAATTCCCAAAAAATAAAATCAATTTTAAATTTGTTTTAAAAAGCTTGAAAAAGAGTTTGAAAATTTGTAAAACTGAATGAAAACACGTCTACCTCCCAAACAAAGTGACATCATCAAAACGAAAAATCTTTTAAAAATCAATAAAAAAGTTAACCATGGGTTAGAAATTGTAGGAAATTGTATAAAACTAAGAAAACAATTTTTATTGACTTTACACTAAAATTTACAAAACTTGTTTATTTTAATTTACCTCAAATAACTTTTGATTATCAAACTAAAAATATAAAGTCTTAGAGATTGCGTAGCACTTGATAGTTGTGTGTTCCAGGCAGAACATTTTTGTATTTGTAAAGTTAGCAACACTTTTTTGTCACAGTAATTCAATTTTGTTTTGTTCTATCCAATTAATTAAATTTTTCTGAGCAGCTCCATAGGATTTCAAAGAGTCGCACATTTAAAATGGTCTAATCGAGACGAAATTTGAACGAAATGTTGTTGAACCTAACCGAATCTAAATTCGTTCTAGTAGCGAAAATTGAATATACATAAAAAAATATATAATTATATAAATAAAAAATATTTTTTATTAATGTTTTCATTATCCATGATGAATTCGGTGCGGATCATCATGAATTATCATGAATTGTTCTGCTGTCGTTGCATAATGTTGTGAAATTTACTTTTTTCATTTTTGATATTGTCTTTTTATCAAATATATTTCAATATATTTTAATTGCAGCAATCACAGTACTACACAGTACAGTTTAAGCAAATATTTTCATTTTCTCATATAAAATAGCTTTTATTATAACCTTTAATGACCTTGATTTGTTTGCTAACTCTCATTCCGTACTGGCGACTCTATCTTACCTATAACCAAATAATATTACATTTTTCAAAAGCACTCTTAAGGCACAAGAACTTGAGTACTCTATTTTAGTCGTACTTTACTTCGATAGCAATTTTTATTATTTTCGTCAAGGAAATAACTTTTTATCGCAAGGGTGCAAAAATAAATCATATAACTGCTACTGTTTAAATTTTATTATTATTATTATTGCTTTTAGCATTTCACTTAAAGGCAAAAAATTTTGCACTTTATAAATTTAACAACTGACTCATTTGCGACTGACAGACAATTTGTACATATTCTAAACAAATGAATAATAATTATTACAATCAATAGATTGCGACAACAATCATTATCTTTTAAGCAGACTTTAGCTGGAAATGCAGCTTAACAAGTGAATTTCACCAAAACTTCTTAGATAATACAATAAAGCATTGTATTGGTATTTTTATTAACTTTCAGGCATCACTTCATCAATTTGCATCATCAATTTCCTTAAATAGCTAAACAATTTTTTTTCTCCTCTGCAGGACTCCGAGACCGGTGAGGTTGATTACTATCACTGTGACAGCACAACCATAGAACCACAAACATTCGATGAGGAAACAGGTGAACCACTCAATGGAAAGTTCAAAGTTCGTTTTGTAAAGCATAAAAGTTTTCAAATTCCAAAGAAATATCTACGCGGTACAGTTTGCGAGGAGATCGAGAAGAAAATGATAGATGACGAATGGAAGCCAAACGAATATGAACCTATAACGGCCCAGGCCATACCAACACCGGAGAAGAAACGTAAGACACAACATTACGAGCGAGATGATTATATGAACATGGAAGGTGTACAAAATGTAAGTTAAAGTAATTGACGTGACTACGTCTTATCACACAAAAAAAAAAAAAAAACTTATTGGCCATTTCAGCGCTTGAAATGACTTTGACCAAGCTTCTTATGATCTGTTGTGTTGTTTAAATGTTTACACACAACTGACTGAGAACTGGACCCACATGTTTTATGCCGACTCCGAACGGCTAAAGTTCATGTTCTCATGAAGCTTTACATGTCATTTTTTACTATCTGAGGTTTGCCATTGTCTGCAGAGAAGTGGTGACCGATCAGAAAAATTTGTTATTGAAAAAAACTTTTGCCGCGAATGGGTATCGAACTCGGGCTCCGCGCATGCTAGGCCACACACTTAACCTGCATGCTACAATTAAAAAATTAAAATGAAAAATTACACGGTTCGGGAATTTGCAACGCAAAAAGTCCAAACTGAGGCGAGTTAAGTGTGGTGTAGTGCCCTCCGACACAAAATAGTCCTCCAACATAGTATGGTACCACTCAGAGTTGACATTCTCGATGTTTTTCCATTCTCATCTTCGAAGAAAAAGGCCATGTTGCATCTTGGCCAGCATGACTACATCTGGTCCAACAGACTTGTAGGGTCTGTAAGATCCTATCGACCATTCTACACCCGACCTTGTGATAATACTGAGTAGTTCCTGTAAAGGTTTTGATGAGGTTCCGCAAACGTTATGTATCATTTCTAGGTTAATGAAAGCTCCGTTTTGATCCAGATCTTTGCAACCCGTAAAATGAGTTAAGCGATTAGTAGCGATATCTTTTCTTTGACTAGACTCTGTCTATGATCCCTCAGACGTCTTAATGTGTCCCGGAACCAAAGCATCTTTGGATAGCGTCTTGCGAAGCCTGACAGCTTGTCTTGTGTATTCAATAGACTCGCAGAAATTTGTCCTAGATATTCGCTTTGCTATTCTGACTTCGCTAGTGTAGGCATTTATCATAGATACGAGTTTATTAATGTATTTTATTTTTGTAAATCTTCAAGACTCATCTGGAAACATCACAATTCACCATCACAAGTACACAATACAAGATCATTAACACTACATCGTGAGCACATCTATTGTATTCAAATAAAATTAAAAATTAATACCGAAACTAAAACAAATTATATATTTTTCTTACAGGACATTATACTGGGTTACAAAAAGCCGAATTTTCGTGTTTTCCTAATACCGACACTCTTCTGCTTTAACGTCTATATCGGTTTTTTAGTCGCTGTCATCGAGAGTATACTTCATTATTGGGCACACATGAAGAATGGTTTGAATATGAACAAGAAAGTCTACTATCGTAGTCCATTGCATGTGCTAACCTCACAATTCTGTGCTCATTGTCGCTCGGAATCGGAAATGGAATTGAAAGTATTCGAAATGTTGAACAAACAAATGCGCAAAGCAAGAGATTCCAAAACTTTGAAAGATGTCAGCAAGGTCATCAGTTAAAAAGTTTTCAAGCAATATTGAAGCAAATTGTAATTTAATTAGATATAGAAGAAGAACAAAAATCATATTTAGTGTAAAGAGCGAAGAAAGAACGAAGTACGAGAACAATATTTTTATAAAATTAAGTACAGGTGCTTTAAATACACTTTTAGGTTTTAAGTTGCAAAATTTATGTTTTGTATTTTTATAAAATTTGTATGTTTGTTTTATAAAAATATAAATTTACATTTAAATAACTAGTTTAATGATTTAACATTTTAAAATTTTCACTTTTTTTCTTTTTTTGTTTTTTGAAACATCGATAATCTTTTAACTTGGCTGACTACTAAATAAATGCACACAATATCACGTTGATTGGTCTTAACAATTGACAAAATACTACTTATAACAACTTATAACAACTATGCTTAACCAAGTTAGACATATTATTTTTATATTGTCAGATTATTGTTAAGTTTGTCTTCTTGTTGGACGTCGGTTTTTTGTTGTTGAAGTTCAAGCATCGATTTGTCCCATTGGCTTGAGATTGGGTGAAACCGCAAACTTGCAGCCGGTGCAGGCAATCACATCATCAACAGTGTAGCCTTCGGCGACTTCGATGAGCGCCAGTCCAGCGCCTTTTTCCACAGTAAAGACAGCCTACAATGAATCAAAAAATAAATGGATGATATTTTAACAGCAATTGACACAAACCTTCTCCGTTATAATCATGTCGACAACTGCCTTGCCGGTCAAGGGCAAAGAGCATTTTTCCAGAATTTTAGGTGAACCATTGCGTGCATTATGTTCCATAGTGATGATAACTTTAGTACCAGGTGCTGCCACCAAATCCATAGCACCACCCATGCCCTTAACGAGTTTGCCCTACGGAGAAAAAAATTAATGTATTTTCAAAAAAATATCAAACAAAATATTGATCGTTAATATTTACGATCGTCATAGTTATACATATTGCGAACGTCACAAATAATCTGACTTAACTAACCGGAATCATCCAATTGGCCAAATCGCCTGTTGCCGATACCTCCATGGCGCCCAAAATGGTCAAGTCAACATGACCACCACGTATCATGGAGAAACTTTCATCGGAGCCAAAGAATGAGGCACCGGGCACAATGGTCACACTCTCTTTGCCAGCATTAATCAAATCCGGATCAACACAATCCTTGGTCGGAAAGGGACCCAAGCCCAGAATACCATTTTCCGACTGTAGCATCACATTTATGCCTTGCGGTATATAGTTGGAGGAGAGCATCGGCATACCGATGCCCAGATTGGCGTACATGCCATCGCGGAATTCCATTGCCACACGCTTAGCAATGCGTTCGCGCAAAGCCTGTCCAGGACTGACCTTGGCTTCCTTGGCTTTAGCGCCATCATCACGTATGCAGAGACGTTCAACGCGTTTATTATAATTGCTGCCCTTGAAGATGCGTTGCACATAGATGCCAGGCACGTGTATCTGATCGGGATCCAGCTCGCCGACCGGCACAATTTCTTCAACTTCAGCGATGGTTATTTTGGCAGCGCGACACATGGGCGCATTGAAGTTACGCGCTGCTTTGTTGAAAACTATAAAATATACAAGAAAGCTGTTTTTAGCATTAAAATTCACAGATTAAGCTTCATTTTTTATTTATTACTAAAAATATGCCTGATTTCGTTGATTCTATGGGAAGTCTGCGAGGACTGAGCTATAAGAGAGCGGTTGGGTCACAGGTTGCGGATAGTGAGTGAACGACCTCTAGATATAGAGGTTGGACGCGTCTAAGCGGTCCAGGCAAGCAGTGCGTGGTCAGCTAGGTTGTGGATGGACGTTGTGTTGGCAACCCTGCGTGTTAAACGAAAAACCTACATAGCCCGCAAGTAGTGCCGCCAAGGCGATACCTTAAAAGCTAATTTCCTCCCAAAACTTACTGTCTCCTTTAAACTCTAAGCTTCAGGGATTCTATACAAGACCTTAAAAATGGAATGTGGGAAGGGTTTGGATTGCACCACATTAAATTGCCCAAAAAACTAAACCAGCCTCAGATATGAAACCTTCGCTGACGACCACCCCAAACTTGAAACTCATGACCCCCTAAACTCATGAAAATCAAGGCCAACATCAACGCAATCCAGGAATTTGGATGCGACTTCGTCGTAAGTCCACCTGTGTAGAACAGAATGGCCACAATCCGCATCAAGGCGAAATTCTTCAACATAAGCCTAATTTGACCGCACGCACCGACCGAGGAAAAAAACTATACTGTCAAGGACACTTTCAAAGCGAGCCAAGACGTGCATAATCACTGCCCGGCCCACGACTTGTAAATAAAGCTTGAGCCAAATACAAGTTCTTTTTTAGCAATGCAATAAAATTAACAAAATTCAACTTTTTTCAATTAATTATGGAACAAAGCGTCGTTCAAGTGGCTGCCTTGATTGGCTTCGCAGTACCCCATTCTGTTACTCCAATTTTCGAAGACGTTGTTGAAGGTTTCGGGCTGTAGCTCACGTATTACTTGGATGATATTGGCCCTAACTGCTTGAATCGTTTTAGGATTATTGGCATAACATTGGTCCTTCACGGTTCCCCACAAAAAAAGTCTAAACGGGTCAAATCGCATCTCCGAGGAGGCCAATTGACATCGCCAAGGGCCGGATAATCCGATTTGGAAATTTTGATCGCAAAAGATAGATAGTGGCATAGGCTATTTGGCATGGCGCGCCATTCGGCATAAACCAGTGGTTGTCCAAATTAATTTCTACAATTTCAGTAAAAAAAAATTCGGATAACATGGCTCTATAACGCCCACCATTGACCGAAGCATTGTTCCCAGCCTCATTTTCGAATAAAAAGAGTTCAATGATGCCACCACTCCACAATCCACACTAGACTGTCACTCTCTGTGTATGCATTGGCTTCTCGACAATAACGTGCGGGTTTTCCGAGCCCCAGATGCGGCAATTTTGTTTGTTAACATAGCCGCCGAGATAAAGATGCTCTTCGTCAGAAGAGATGACTTTTCGTCAGAAGAAATGACTTTTCGTCCAAAATCCTTATTCAATTCAAGCTGCTTTCTGGCCCAAACTTCGAAGCGATAACGAAGCGGATGGTCGTGCGCTTTTAACTGCGGAGTCAATTGGACCTTGTAAGCGAATAATCCGAAATCTTTGCGCACAATTCTCCTCAAGCTAGTGCGTGAAATGGTGAGCTGTTGAGATCGATAGCGAGTTGATGTTCGTTAATTTAGTCTCACACTCAGCGGAGGTATGATTTTTTATTAAGATTTCAAGCGGAAAACAGCTGTCAGTGTCAAAATAACCTATGATTTGAACAGAAACCACTAGATGACCCACCCTTTACTCTTCGGCGATTTCAACGCGAAGGACTAAAGAGACGGCATATTTGGGTTCATTGTCGGGCGGTTAAGTCTCCACAAGACCACTTCGAATAACAAATCGAAGTCACCGCGGCGCATATTGTGGTAATAAGTAGCACCAGATTTAAACACCTCGATATTCATAAGGCCACCACCTGGCTAACCCGGATCAAAAAACGCGGAACCAAATTGAGTACGGATATTTCGGGGGGTAAAAATTAACCTCGACCACTTTCTAGCAGGAACCGGCTGCGATTAAGCAATGCTAAGAATATACGCACTGGTATTCAACGAAAGCTAGAAAATGGAGGTGTACCAGGGCAAGAAAGATGCTCGGAAATTTTATCAACAAGCTTAAGCGTCTAACCCGAGGTTTTAGTCCGGAGCGTCCACTTGCAGAGATGAAAATGGTGGTCTGGGCACAGATACGCAGTGCGCATTGAGGTTATGGAGGCAGCATTATTCCAATCTGCTTGCGAGCGATGATCCCAACAATTCCGATCTTGGGAAATGCAGTGCGACACCACCAATTGACGATTATGGAATGAAAATTCCACTCCATGCAATGACGAACAGGTGCTGACGGCCTGGTCGCTGAATTGTTTAAAACCGGCGGCGATGATTTGATAAAACAAAAAACAAATCGACACCCACGATCTCTTTGTTGATTATAAAGCTATGTTCTAAAGGCCCTAACGGGATTGCCTGTAGTACGGTATACCTTTAAAGTTGATAAGTCTCTGTAGGATGGCATTGAGCAATACGTTTAGCTCCAACAAGGTATGAAATGACCTTTCTGAGACATTCAATACTAAACGAAGTTTCAGACATGACGAACCCGCTATCATGTGATCTCTTCAATTTCATCATGGAGGGGATCCTATGAAAGGCAGGTGCACATCGCAATGGAACCATTTTCTACAAAGGTGGCCAGCTCCTTGCGTATGCTGATGATATCGATATTATCAGCCCAAGCAAGAGTGATGTAACTGCTGCTTTTGCCGCTATCGAAAAGGAATCAGCCAAAGTGGGTTTGACTTTGAACGAGGGCAAAACAAACTATATGCTGTCTGCAAATAGGAAAGTGCGGCATCTAGGCTCCCATGTTACAGCAGGCAAGCTTTGATATTATTAAGGAGCTAATAGGTGCTACTATGGGCTAAGTAAGCAATTAGGTTCCAGAGCCCTCTCTGGATCGACAAAACTAACACTCTACAAGACTGAGGCATGGGCGGTCTCCCAAACAGATGCAGCCGCTCTTGGGGTGTTCGAGAGGAAAGTTATTTGCAAAATCTTTGGTGCTGTTCGAGTTGGCGACGACTTTCGCATTCGAATGAACAACGAACTGTACGAACTGTACTGTATGACGACATTGACTTAGTTCAGCGCATAAGAATTCAGCGATAACGCTGGCTGCATCATGCTTTCATATGGAAGAAGAAGCTCCAGCGAAGAAGGTGTTTGAGGCGAAAGCCAAGGGTCGACGATGAAGTGGAAGACCGTGCCTCCAATGGATTGACCAGACCGACGAAGCTCTAACCGCGCTTGGTGAAACAAATTGGAGACGGCGAGCGCAAAGTAGAGGCGCCTGGCGAGAGCTGATGAAGTTTGCCGTAATCCGACCACGAGTTGTCATGGCCACCTAGGTATGTAGGTGGCTCAAGGAAAAAAAGATGTTTGAGTGAAAGCCGAGAGTCTAACGACGAACAAGAAGACCAAATCTCTGATAGATTGACCAAGCCGAGGAAGTCCTTACCGCGTTTGTGCAAAAATTAAGTTCGTCGTAACCCGACCGCTGGTTGTCATGGCCCTCTAAAGTAGCAATAACAAAATACCTGGAACTCAACAAATGGGTAAAACTGAACCTACCCTTACGTTCGCGTAACAAAATTCCACCTTCATAATGCCGGGCTAAGCAAGAAGATCTTTTTTCCACAATCGTAAAAGTAGATGGAGTTGTCAAAATAAACATTTTCGACAAACGAAATCAAAAATGCTTTGCGGATTTCATGGCACCAAAGTAAATTTGTTGTCGTTTTAAAAATCTATTCCAGCTGTTTAATTTCATGACACTCCAGAATCTCTAAATATTGCGCTTAGTTCAACTTACCCAGATTTCCGTAATGATCAGCTTTTTGCGCCTTTACCACAGCATAATCGGCGAAAATGGCCTCCTCCATGACATACTCCTTACCATTGAATTTCTGCACAGGTTTCGGAGCGCTGGCGATTTCAACTTTACCATCCTGTGAGTATTTGATGGGAGCACCACCCTGTTGTATGAGCGTAGCATAACCGGTGGGTGTGAAAAACGCAGGTATACCTTATTAAAGGCGAAGCATGGATAAATTTCAAAATAGTTTATAAAAACATGTATAAAATAATAATTATTGAAGTACTCACCCGCTCCACCTGCACGTATCTTCTCAGCCAGTGTTCCCTGTGGCGTTAATTCCACTGCCAATTCACCGGCTAAAAATTGGCGTACTAATTCCGTGTTTTCGCCTACATAAGAGCCAATTATTTTGGATACTTGCTTTTGCTTGATCAAAACGCCAAGACCACAGTCATCAACGCCTGAAATAAATTGAATTAGATACTTCCACAACTTGGATATTTCCACAACTTACCGCCATTATTCGATACAGCAGTTAAGTTTTTTACTCCCTTCTTCTTGATGGCTTCAATCATTTTTTCTGGTATGCCACAGACACCAAAACCACCAAAGAGCACTTTTGATCCATCCTTCATATCGGCAACAGCATCGGCAGAGTTCTCATAAACTTTGCCCGATTTTACAGACTTGCCACTTGTTGAATAGCAAGCGATGAGCTAAAAATAGTTGACCATAGATATTATTATCAGATTTTTCAATAGTTTAAGCGGAGTTTTGATATTTAAAACTAAACATCATTGTGGGCAAGATTTTGTAGCATAAAGTTTTGACTCTATTATTTGGGACGCCCTAGTTTATTTCTTGCGGGTTGTACTCTATCTCGTTTTGAAAGTTTGACGAAGCTCATCTTCGGGTCTGGCTCACTTTTCTTCTTTCTTTCCTGAAAAATTCTTTCCTGACTCACTGAAGGTATTGGCTTTTTTTATTGAAATTAAATTGATAATCCAAATTAAGGCCCATTTCCCAATTCGACTGAGCAAAATATCATGAAATTTTATGTCGTTTGTAAGTCATTAAGGGTAATGGGGGGCATGTAATGGAAATGGGCATGTTATCCAGAAGCCGCTCAGGTAACAAATTAAAAAAAAGAATTGACCATTTCAGCCCTTCAAAAGACTTTGACCAAAATTATTATGCTCAATTGTGTTAAGTGTGTTATTAAATGTTTGTACACACTTGATTGAGAATTGGACCTTCATGTTTTATGCCGACTCCGAACGGCTTATGTTCATGTTCTCAAGACGCTTTACATGGCACTGTTTACTCTGAGGTTTGCCATTGTCTGCAGAGAGCTGACGGCCGATCAAAAAAGTGTAGTTCTATTGAAGAAACTTTCTGTCAAATGTGAGTATTGAACTCGTGCTAGCCGAATTCGTTGGTTCGCACACCACACACACAGCACGCACTTATTTTTTCAAATTTTTTTCTAACGCTAAATTTTTCCACATTTTAAAACTCTTCTGAACTTATTTATGATTGATGCATGTTAATAATTGAATAATTGTTATTTGAGCTACTATAAAAATAATCAAACGGTTTAAGAAAAAATAGCATACGTCCATCTCAGAGCGCTGTTTTAGAAAAATTTTTTGCATATACTTTTCAATCGAAAAACTAAAACTAACATAAGAAAACTAATAGAACATTAAAAATGTAAATTTAATGTTGTTACATATTATTACATCACATAAAATTTGGTTTTATTTTAGAGAGCAAAGAGATACGTAAAAGTGTCGTGAAGAAATGTACACTATTGTGCAAAACCAACCTGAAAATAAAATTCTACACTATCTCAAAAAAAAAATATGTTTTAGTCATAAATAGTATTTCTTATTTGTTTTTTATTAAAATTTGTCTTTTTTTAGTTTTTAATATAAATAACTAAATTAACAATTAGGTTTACTAAATTACATTGAAAGCAATAATGCACAGTGCACTTGTGTGAACTAAAACGTGGAGTAATTAAAGCCAAGAAAGGTTACGTTTAGGAAATATTTAGGCAGAGCTGCAAAAGAATGCATTCAATTTGATTGCTTCTACAAAATTTTGAAACAGTGAATAACGAAATAAGAATACATTCAGTGAATGCAAAATTGATCCATGAATAAAATTTTGAATTCACAATCAATTTTAAAAAATTGAATAATTATTCATTTCAATTATTCATTTGTCGTTATTCTGAATAATGCATTCATTTTGTTATTCAAATGAATGCTATTCATAAAGAATGCTATTCACAAAGAATGCAATTCACAAAGAATCGTTATTCATTTTGCATTCATTTTTTATTCATGCATTCATTTTTTATTCATTATTCATTTTTTATTCATTATTCAATTTTTATTCATTATTCATTTTTTATTCATTATTCATTTTTTATTCATTATTCATTTTTTATTCATTATTCATTTTTTATTCATTATTCATTTTTTATTCATTATTCATTTTTTATTCATTATTCATTTTTTATTCATTATTCATTTTTTATTCATTATTCATTTTTTATTCATTATTCATTTTTTATTCATGCCTGTTAATTGGTGTTAATTTTGCAACCAAAGTAGTATATTTTTAGTTTGGTGCAACAGCGCAATTACCGGGGCCTTGGGCTAATTGTTTTATATTTTTAATTGAAATAAATGTTCAGTTTTAAATTTGCAATTGGGTAGCTTCGCGTGAATTGAGTGAAAAAAGTGTTCTCTCATGAATAAAAAATGAATAAAAAATTAATAATGATTAAAAAATAAATAATGAATAAAAAATGAATAATGAATAAAAAATGAATAATGAATAAAAAATGAATAATGAATAAAAAATGAATAATAAATAAAAAATGAATAATGAATAAAAAATGAATAATGAATAAAAAATTAATAATGAATAAAAAATGAATAATGAATAAAAAATGAATAATGAATAAAAAATGAATGCATGAATGCAAAATGAATAACGATTCTTTGTGAATTGCATTCTTTATGAATAGCATTCATTTGAATAAAAAAATGAATGCATTATTCTGAATAAAGAAAAATGAATAATCGAAATTAATAATAAATCAATTTTCTGAAATTGAATGTGAATTGAAAATTTTATTCATGGATCAATTTTGTTTTTAATGAATAGCATTCGTTTGTTCACTTGTACTTAGAATTCTGAATATGAATGCAAATTTTACAGCTCTGTATTTAGGTTTACGTATGTTTGGTTAAAAATATGGTAAAAATGTATACTTTTTATCATCATTTCGGCCTTCTTATGTAACATTGAATGAATTGAATTTCAAATTCAAATTCAAATTCAAATTCTAATTGAATTTAAAAAATTAGAAAATAAAAATCTATAAAATAAAAACCAAAGAAACATTGCAATAGACTGTTCACCTAACAGGCCGCCTCCACAGGGCATAGCACATGCCTTTACATGCATTAAGGCATGAGCGTTAAATGTCAAAATATACAACTGGTGGAATTAATGTTCTGAACAGGTATTAAAAACCAGATCAGATCATTTAAAATGATCAAAATGGTGTATTTACTTAAAGACGACGTCCAAATTCACTTAAAAACCCATTTTTATTTATTAGAACTACCATGAGAATTTGACAAAAAAGTAGCGCAGCACCGATAAAATATAATTTCAGTTTCAGTGAAATTCAGAAATGTGACTGCTCATGCCATGAGATAGATGCCCTCATGATAGAATAACAAGGTAGGCGCATATTGGAGAGGAAGTGAGCTAGATGTCAAAGTCAGCTGTTCGAATTTAAATTTTGCTTGTTGTTGTTGCTGACTTTATTGTTTGACGTTTATAGCACTCACAGCTTTGTTAGTGTAAAATTAGACATTTGAGCAGCCGTAAAAATATGAGCCTACCTTATTTTTCTGTCATGGATGCCCTGAGATAATTCATGGCATCGCAAGGCATAAGATATGCCAGGGTATATGCGGTCTCCACAAGATTTTCGTATGCCTTGATGTATGGGATGGCATGTGTTATGCCCTGTGGAGACGGCCTGTTATAGAGCTTTCTAACTTTGTTCACACATATTTCAACCTGCCTGTCGGCCTGCCTCATAGTGTCACGAATTCTATAGGATGAGGTACAAAAATAGAAGGAACCATCGTAGGTACATGAAATTTAGCAAGGTTAATTTTTCATAAATATATAAGGCTACATAAATTTTTATCAATATCAAAATTAACTTGATTTTTATTAAATAGATTATATAATAGAGACATTATTATCATATTATATGGGTATGTGTTAAGAAAAACTTGTTTAAAACATACTCAAAAATGAAAAAAACCAAAATCTCCTCTTTCTTTAATAGAGCTTAAGACTTTATAAAAAAAAATTGTTATTTATCCATATAAATATGCTTATTTTCGCCAAAACATGCTATAGAAAATAGTTTATTTTGATCTATCCCAGCAGAACCTTCTGGAATGCGTGCAGAAAGAGTTGTTTTAAAACATACTCAAAAATAAAAAAAAAAACAAAAATGTCCTTTTTTTATTTTACACAAAAATTAAAGCTTTTTGTGTGACATAAAAATTTGTTGTTAATATTTTTAACTTTATTCATTTTAGCAAGAACTTGTCATATACAGTGGCTCACAGCTTATTTCGTGCAGACGATGTGTTAAACTTTGAAATGCTATAACTTGGTAACTAGTACTGGTAATGAAAAAATTTAAACGACATTTGTTTGCTAGTAATTATATATTTATATATAAACTTTCATTTCTTTATATAATGGTCTACTAAAAAAATATTAATCAAAAAACTGAAAAAGCAGCAAAATTCAACGCCACAGCTTATTTCGTGCACTCCACTGAATCTTAAGAAAATGTACTATGTTTGTTTTTTTTTAATATTTTGTGTGGCCGCCATTTTATTAAATTACATCTTTAATCCATTTACTGGCTATCCATTTACTCTACTAATTTTTTGTAATATCTGGGGGTATTTGTTGCCATTCCTCCATCAATGCATTTTTTAATTAATTTTTATTGGAAATATTCCGCTTGCGAACGCCACTCTCCAAAATTGCCCACAAAATTTCTATTACATTTAAGTCGGGTGACTGTGCAGGCGGATTCATAAGATGCGGGCAATTCCAAATCAACCATGACTGGACGATTCTCGATTTATGTTTTGGGTCGTTGTCCTGGTAGAACCGAAATGTCTCTCGTACGCCCAAGGTGTCGATACTTTGAAGCAAATTTTCTTTTATAAAATCTAGGTACATTGTCTTGTCCATAATGCCTCCAATAAAAAATAATTTTCCAACGCCCGATGCAGCCATAGAGGCCCAAACAATTACGCTGCCGCCACCATGTTTTACTGTAGGCTTGAGATGGTTATTGTTCAGCTCGGTATAAGCCTTACGCCATACATATTGCATTCCTTCGGAGCCAAAAATATTGAACTTAAACTCGTCCGAGAAAATGACGTCATTCCAGAATGTCCTAGAATATAAAACGTGTTATTTGACGAAGTTCAGTCGACATAGCTGATTTTTTTTTTTAATATAAGATTTGTTGCGTGTAACTCGACCATTAAACTCGTTGGCCCGCAGCAGATGACGAATTGTTTCGGCACAGCATTTCTTGCCCAACTCCTTCTCAACCTCCTTGGCCAATTTGGGACCCTAAAGCCTCAGATTTTCTACGATTTTTCGCAGAATAAGTCGCTCGTCCGCTTCTGTACATATTTTATTTGGAGCATTTCTGGCCTTATCAGCCACACGATTTTCTTGCAAAAAGCGCTGGATGATGAACTGCACTGTAGAGGGTCTCAATTTTACTATTTCAGCTATTTCCGGTTGGATTTTTTCTTTTTTAAAGTGAAATAAAACTATTTCGTGCTCTTATATTGTTGTGCGACGGCCCATTTTTTAAACAAATCAATTAGTGCACTTAAGGTTTTAAGTCCAGACTAAAAACAACTGTTAACTCCGATCAGAAGAATCAGGACATCAGTCAAGATAAAAACAGCGAACGAGAAAAAGAAAATAACGGCATCACGTTCAAAAGCTTACATGTAAAAACAGTGTGCACGAAATAAGATGTGGCGTTGAATTCTGCTGCTTTTTCAGTTTTTTGTTTATTATCTTTTTAGTAGACTTTTATATAAAGAAATGAAAGTTTATATTTAAATGTATAATTACTAGCAAACAAATGTCGTTTAAATTTTTTCATTACCAGTACTAGTTACCAAGTTATAGCATTTCAAAGTTTAACACATCGTCTGCACGAAATAAGCTGTGAGCCACTGTATATCTTTTTTAAAGTTTCGTGTGTGAATTATACTAAAATTTTTGCGATTTTGGAAAATATTCAGTACAAAACTATAAAAACTAAAATTTCGTTAAATTTACATGGCAACATCGCAAAGATTCTTTAAGATTCGCATTTTTAAGACTCTTAATTATAAATATGCGTTCATACTCTTACAAATTTGCGACATTGTTTTTGATACCTAATTTTGTCCCATTCGTTACACTGTGTGCCTCTCTGAATCTGAACTTTTTGACTTGACTTTTTCAGTCAAGTGTTCACGTAATGCAGAATTCATGTTATCGCGAGTGCACTGTTATACTATATTCACAGATTAAGAATAATTGCCTTAGTTTTGCACAATACTGTATAAACAAATAAGCCAACTAAGCAATTTTGAGCACGCAAACGATAAGATAACGTGTACGCAGATATTAAAATCGAAAAGCATGTGCATGTGAGATCAAAAAGAGATACAGTGGGTCAAAAAAGTCTGGACCCAAGCACCTTTGGTTTGTTAATATTAAATAAAACAACTTAAGTTGTAAATAAAATTAACATTTAAAATTTATTTTTTTTAAATCTTCTTGAAAATAACAAGATTTATCAATAGAAAATCAATAGAACAACTTCAAATTTAGTCTAAAAAAGTCTGCGTGCATTTCAAATCAATATTTAACTCAGCTTGAAATAGTACCGCTTCTTATGAGAATATGTTTAAATTGTACCCTACTCCGATTAATCTCCCTATCGCACAAGACCAATATATTGCACCAAAATTATTTTAAAAAACTAACAAAAAAAGCGGGATATCTCGAAAACGGAGCGAGATAGGCCAAAAATAACCACTTTTTACGTGTTTCTAAGGGGAGTGATATTATCGAGACGCGTAGATAGAGGGGTCGCACTATACCAATATATTGCACCAAAATTTTTTTAAAAACCAACAAAAAATGCGGGATATCTCGAAAACGGAGCGAGATAGGCCAAAAATAACCTCTTTTTACGACTTTCCTAGGGGAGTGATATTATCGAGACGCGTAGATAGAGGGGTCGCACTATACCAATATATTGCACCAAAATTATTTAAAAAACCAACAAAAAATGCGGGATATCTCGAAAACGGAGCGAGATAGACCAAAAATAACCACTTTTTGCCACCACGTGTAGCACATGTTCACGCACTGAGAAAACAAAAAAAAGTAAAACGCACATTTTGCAAACGGTTAGTAAAATGTTTATTTTAAAAACGTTTTACGCCATGCAAAAATGAAAATGCTTCCTTTAAAGTACAAAAGTAAAATGAAACGTTTTAAAAACAAAAACGAACGTTTTACTATGATATAGTAAGGTAAAATTAATATTTTCTAAAATATTCTACGCCATACATAAATGAGAACGCATATTTAAAATTTAAAAGTAAAACGAAACGTTTTAGAAACAAAAATGAACGTTTTACAATGATAAAGTAGACTAAAATTAATACATTCAAAAACATTTTACGCCATACAAAAATAAAAACACACATTTTAAAATACAAAATTAAAACGAAACGTTTTAGAAACAATAACGAACGTTTTACAATAAAAAAAGGAGGCTTAAGTTAATATTTTCAAAACCATTCTACGCCACATAAAAATAAAAACGCACATTTTTTGATAAGAAAGTAAAACAAAACGTTTTCGAAACAGCAATGAACGTCTTAACATATTTACTTAATTGAAAACGGTTTAACAACAATTTTATAAAATTTTCATGTTGTTGTCAAGATTTTCTGTCACTATTTAAAATGCGTAGTTTTTAATATGTTTTGCTGCAGTCAACTCATCGTTACCAATAGCTCAGTGGAAGTGTGCTGGACTAGCATGCAGACGACGTAGGTTCGCATCCTGACTGTGCAAGTATCAAAAGCATTAATTTAATAATTTAAATTCTAATTCTAATGCAACAGCATTAACTCATTGATCAGAAAAATCCTCGAAATAAGTTCGCGCTTACAATCCTACACTCCATCAAAATATATTAAAAAATGAATGTGGTTTAAATAAAAAAAAAAAAGTGTGCGTGTCAGCTACGACGCGCGATTGGAGTTTACTTCTTATTGATTGCCTTGGAATTTTATATAATCATGTACAATAGGCAAAGTGGTTAAATATACATATAAACTCATCATGCATTAACAGTAAACATTATTAATTTCATTACCAAAATGTAATGTCGTTACCAACAACTGAGGCAGTAAAATTTAAATAACAAAAACTCGAAACGTAAAAAATTGAAGTAAAATTTGATTGAACAAAATCTAGACGTCCCCAGTGTTCTTCCAAAAAACAAAATATAAATTAAGGTTTTCTCTCAAAAATGTTATTTTAATATGAAATCCATTAAAGTTTCAATGACCCAGCCTAGACCTCAGATAGTCCAGTTACATCCGCTTGACCACAGAATCATCCATTTATGTCTAAATGGTTCGTAGAATTCGTAAAAGTGACAATGACCTCAGATAATTCCATTGCATCCGTTTGGCCATAGAATCATCCATTTTGGTCCAAATGTTACATTGAACCTACATAAGACACAATGACCCGCCTGTGACCTCAGACAATCCCATTGCATCCTATTGGCCAAAGAATCATCCATTTTGGTCCAAATATTCCATGGAACCCATAAGAGTTCCAATGACCCGCCTGTGACCTCAGATAATCCTATTGCATCCGATTGGCCATAGAATCATCCATTTTGGTCCAAATGTCCCATGGAACCCACAAAAGACACAATGACCCGCCTGTGACCTCAGATAATCCCATTGCATCCGATTGGCCATAGAATCATCTATTTTGGTCCAAATGTCCCATGGAACCCACAAAAGACACAATGACCCGCCTGTGACCTCAGATAATTCCATTGCATCCGATTGGTCATAGAATCATCCATTTTGGTTCAAATGACCCATGGAACCCAAAAAAGTTCCAATGACCCGTCTGTGACCTCAGATAATCCCATTGCATCCGATTGGCCAAAGAATCATCCATTTTGGTCCAAATGTTCCTTGGAACCCACAAAAGACACAATGACCCGCTTGTGACCTCAGATAATCCCATTGAAACCGATTGGCCATAGAATCATCCATTTTGGTAGAAATGTTCCATGGAACCCATAAAAGTTACAATGACCCGTCTATGACCTAAGATAATCCCATTGCATCCGATTGGCCATAGAATCACCCATTTTGGTCCAAATGTTCCATGGAACCCATCAAAGTACCATTGACCCACCTGTGACCTCAGATAATCCCACTGAATCCGATTGGCCATAGAATCACCCATTTTGGTCCAAATGTTCCATGGAACCCATAAAAGTTCCAATGACCCGTCTATGACCTCAGATAATCCTATTGCATCCGATTGGCCAAAGAATCATCCATTTTGGTCCAAATGTTCCATGGAACCCATAAAAGTTCCAATCACCTTACATAATCCCATTGCATCCGATTGGCCATAGAATCACCCATTTTGGTCCAAATGTTCCATGGTACCATTAAAAGTTCCAATGACCCGGCTATGACCTCAGATAATCCCATTGCATCCGATTGGCCATAGAATCACCCATTTTGGTCCAAATGTTCCATGGAACCCATAAAAGTTCCAATGACCCGCCTATGACCTCAGATAATCCCATTGCATCCGTTTGGCCATAGAATCATCCACTTTGGTCCAAATGTTCCATGGAACCCATAAAAGTTCCAATGACCCGCCTATGACCTCAGATAATCCCATTGCATCCGATTGGCCATAGAATCACCCATTTTGGTCCAAATGTTCCATGGAACCCATCAAAGTACCATTGACCCACCTGTGACCTCAGATAATCCCACTGAATCCGATTGGCCATAGAATCACCCATTTTGGTCCAAATGTTCCATGGAACCCATAAAAGTTCCAATGACCCGGCTATGACCTCAGATAATCCCATTGCATCCGATTGGCCATAGAATCACCCATTTTGGTCCAAATGTTCCATGGAACCCATAAAAGTTCCAATGACCCGCCTATGACCTCAGATAATCCCATTGCATCCGTTTGGCCATAGAATCATCCACTTTGGTCCAAATGTTCCATGGAACCCATAAAAGTTCCAATGACCCGCCTATGACCTCAGATAATCCCATTGCATCCGATTGGCCATAGAGTCACCCATTTTGGTCCAAATGTTCCATGGAACCCATCAAAGTACCATTGACCCACCTGTGACCTCAGATAATCCCATTGCATCCGTTTGGCCATAGAATCATCCACTGTGGTCCAAATGTTCCATGGAACCCATAAAAGTTCCAATGACCCGCCTATGACCTCAGATAATCCCATTGCATCCGATTGGCCATAGAATCACCCATTTTGGTCCAAATGTTCCATGGAACCCATCAAAGTACCATTGACCCACCTGTGACCTCAGATAATCCCACTGCATCCGATTGGCCATAGAATCACCCATTTTGGTCCAAATGTTCCATGGAACCCATAAAAGTTCCAATGACCCGCCTATGACCTCAGATAATCCCATTGCATCCGATTGGCCATAGAATCATCCATTTTGGTCCAAATGTTCCATGGAACCCATAAAAGTTCCAATGACCCGCCTATGACCTCAGTTAATCCCATTGCATCCGATTGGCCATAGAATCACCCATTTTGGTCCAAATGTTCCATGGAACCCATAAAAGTTCCAATGACCCGCCTATGACCTCAGATAATCCCATTGCATCCGATTGGCCATAGAATCATCCATTTTGGTCCAAATGTTCCATGGAACCCATAAAAGTTCCAATGACCCGCCTATGACCTCAGATAATCCCATTGCATCCGATTGGCCATAGAATCACCCATTTTGGTCCAAATGTTCCATGGAACCCATTAAAGTACCATTGATCCACCTGTGACCTCAGATAATCCCATTGCATCCGATTGGCCATAGAATCATCCATTTTGGTACAAATGTTCCTTGGAATCTACAAAAGACACAATGACCCGCCTGTGACTTCACATAATCCCATTGCATCCGATTGGCCATAGAATCACTCATTTTGGTCCAAATGTTCCATGGAACCCACAAAAGACACAATGACCCGCTTGTGACCTCAGATAATCCCATTGAATCCGATTGGCCATAGAATCATCCATTTTGGTAGAAATGTTCCATGGAACCCATAAAAGTTCCAATGACCCGTCTATGACCTCAGATAATAACATTGCATCCGATTGGCCATAGAATCACCCATTTTGGTCCAAATGTTCCATGGAACCCATAAAAGTTCCAATGACCCGCCTTTGACCTCAGATAATCCCATTGCATCCGATTGGCCATAGAATCACCCATTTTGGTCCAAATGTTCCATGGAACCCATAAAAGTTCCAATGACCCGCCTATGACCTCAGATAATCCCATTGCATCCGTTTGGCCATAGAATCATCCACTTTGGTCCAAATGTTCCATGGAACCCATAAAAGTTCCAATGACCCGCCTATGACCTCAGATAATCCCATTGCATCCGATTGGCCATAGAATCACCCATTTTGGTCCAAATGTTCCATGGAACCCATCAAAGTACCATTGACCCACCTGTGACCTCAGATAATCCCACTGCATCCGATTGGCCATAGAATCACCCATTTTGGTCCAAATGTTCCATGGAACCCATAAAAGTTCCAATTTCCCGCCTGTGATCTCAGATAATCCCATTGCATCCGATTGGCCATAGAATCACCCATTTTGGTCCAAATGTTCCATGGAACCCATAAAAGTTCCAATGACCCGCCTATGACCTCAGATAATCCCATTGCATCCGTTTGGCCATAGAATCATCCACTTTGGTCCAAATGTTCCATGGAACCCATAAAAGTTCCAATGACCCGCCTATGACCTCAGATAATCCCATTGCATCCGATTGGCCATAGAATCACCCATTTTGGTCCAAATGTTCCATGGAACCCATCAAAGTACCATTGACCCACCTGTGACCTCAGATAATCCCATTGCATCCGTTTGGCCATAGAATCATCCACTTTGGTCCAAATGTTCCTTGGAATCTACAAAAGACACAATGACCCGCCTGTGACTTCACATAATCCCATTGCATCCGATTGGCCATAGAATCACTCATTTTGGTCCAAATTTTCCATGGAACCCACAAAAGACACAATGACCCGCTTGTGACCTCAGATAATCCCATTGAATCCGATTGGCCATAGAATCATCCATTTTGGTAGAAATGTTCCATGGAACCCATAAAAGTTCCAATGACCCGTCTATGACCTTAGATAATCCCATTGCATCCGATTGGCCATAGAATCACCCATTTTGGTCCAAATGTTCCATGGTTCCCATAAAAGTTCCAATGACCCGCCTTTGACCTCAGATAATCCCATTGCATCCGATTGGCCATAGAATCACCCATTTTGGTCCAAATGTTCCATGGAACCCATAAAAGTTCCAATGACCCGTCTATGACCTCAGATAATCCCATTGCATCCGTTTGGCCATAGAATCACCCATTTTGGTCCAAATGTTCCATGGAACCCATAAAAGTTCCAATGACCCGCCTATGACCTCAGATAATCCCATTGCATCCGATTGGCCATAGAATCACCCATTTTGGTCCAAATGTTCCATGGAACCCATAATAGTTCCAATGACCCGCCTATGACCTCAGATAATCCCATTGCATCCGATTGGCCATAGAATCACCCATTTTGGTCCAAATGTTCCATGGAACCCATAAAAGTTCCAATGACCCGCCTATGACCTCAGATAATCCCATTGCATCCGATTGGCCATAGAATCATCCATTTTGGTCCAAATGTTGCTTCAACCAATAAAAGTTCCAATGACTCCCCCGTCACCTCCATGGAATCCATGGAATCCATTAAAGTGCTAATGACCCGCCTGTGACCTTGATAATCCCATTGCATCCGAATGGCCATAGAATCATCCATTTTGGTAGAAAGGTTCCATGGAACCCATAAAAGTTCCAATGACCCATCTCTGACCTCAGATAATCCCATTGCATCCGATTGGCCATAGAATCATCCATTTTGGTCCAAATGTTGCTTCAACCAATAAAAGTTCCAATGACTCCCCCGTCACCTCCATGGAATCCATGGAATCCATTAAAGTGCTAATGACCCGCCTGTGACCTTGATAATCCCATTGCATCCGAATGGCCATAGAATCATCCACTTTTGTCCAAATTCTCCATGGAATCCATTAAAATGCCAATGATCTGCCTGTGACCTTGATAATTCCATTGCATTCGATTGGCCAAGCATAACGCAAAAAATAGTTGAAAATTCAAACGTAACGAAAAAAAGTTGAAAATTCAAGCATAACGCAAAAAATAGTTGAAAATTCAAACGTAACGAAAAATAGTTGAAATTTGACTTTACCCCCTAATATAATTTCTTTATATGCAAATCGATTCTAAAGGAGTAAACTCCAAAAACTCTTGCAGGTTTCGTCAGGTATTGAACTTGAACCCTCGACGATTGAGTATTAAACTCGACCGCTAGCAAGTGCAAGTTTGATAATCTCTTAATTATAGCTCCGCTACAACACATAAGACAATAAAAGTTGATATATCGTTGGAACGTTTCATATTTTCTCTAAAATACAAAAATTTAATTTTTTATCTTATGGTGTGTTGTTTAAATTCTGGATTAATAAAACTAGACAAGTGTAAAAAGTGTTAAACACCCTGTATCTTGAAAATCCTACCACAACAGTAAAAATTGAGTACAGATTTGGAATCAGCGTTGAAAGGTCATATAGAAATTATTTTGGGTTTTCCGGATCCTACTTTTTTAGACTAGTATTATTGATTCAAGCATGTCTGAATTTTAGAGCACTGCTATTATTTTGACCACAGCTGTACTTTATGTTACAAAAAATATATATTAAAAGTTAATTTTGAATATAACTTTAGTTTTTTTTTAATAATAACAAACCAAAGGTGCTTGTATGCAAACTTTTTTGACCCACTGTAAAGTAAATTTTATATTAGGTCTGTTCCCGTACTTGAACATTCGTACGAATTCGCACGAATTCGTGCTATTTTCTACGATTTCCTGTTCCCGTACCCAAAAAAATTGCAAAAGAGAGCGAAAATGTGAAATCCAGTCCTTGTCAAATATTGCTATTTTCTGCTACACAAATTTGGAGTTGCAAAAGGTCTGTTCCCGTACTTTTGTAGCAGAAATTCGCAAGTTGAAAAATTTGAGAGAGTAAGTAAAAAAGTGCTCTCTTTGCGTGAAAAATTGCAAAAAGAACGGCAACAGGTTTTTTGCAAAAAGTTGCAACTTTTGATGAAACTTCAACAAATTTTTGGTGGCAGAATTGCTATAGTTGATATCTAAGGAAGAAAATACGCTAGTTGTTATTGTAAAAAATTATATAAAATATACTCACATTTTATTCTGCTTAATGTGTATGTGGAACAATTAATTTCTACTTTTCTCGACATGTTGCTTTAATGGCTGACATAAGCTGTCAAAATATTGCACTTGCTAATTGCTGCGAGTTTTGCAACTCCAAATTTGTGTAGCAGAAAATAGCAACATTTGACAAGGACTGGATTTCACATTTTCGCTCTCTTTTGCTATTTTTTTGGGTACGGGAACAGGAAATCGTAGAAAATAGCACGAATTCGTGCGAATTCGTACGAATGTTCAAGTACGGGTACAGACCTAAAATTCGCAGCAATTAGCAAGTGCCATATTTTGACAGCTTATGTTGCATTAGCCAATGTCAGCTGATAAAAAAATTAATTAAAGTCAAATTAGAAAGGCAGCCATTTAAGCAACATGTCGAAAAAGTACAAATTAATTGTTCGACAGACACATTAAGCAGAATAAAATGTAAGTATATTTTATATAATTTATTCCAATAAAAAATAGCGTATTTTCTTCCTTAGATATCAACTTTAGTAATTCTGCCACCAACAGTTTGTTGCAGTTTCATCAAAAGTTGCAACTTTTTGCAAAAAACCTGTTCCCGTACTTTTTGCAATTTTTCACTTTTTTACTTACTCTCTCAAATTTTTCAACTTGCTAATTTCTGCTACAGAAGTACGGGAACAGACCTATTGTTTGGAATATACTTTGGGTAAAAAAAAACCTTTTTCAGTCGTCCGACTTTCTAAGACGTCCGACAAATGTTGATAAATTTGATATTCGAAGTAAAATTACAAGAACAAAATGTACAGTAGATGAGTTTTTTTGCAATTTTATTTCTGATTCATGCACTAGGGGGTAAATATGAAAAAGGGTATTAAGAAGATAAGAAATGTGAAATTTCGAGTTCAATATCTCTTAAACCGAGTGCGCTCAAAGCAAAAAACCATTTTTACTGTATGTTTTTATCGAATTTTTTATAATTAATTTTTAAATATATTAAATTTATGTGAATACCAACAAAACACACCGATTCTAACATAAAATTAATTGCTGAATCGAATGTCATGGTCAGTATTTGCAAAAGTCTAGTTTTTTAATCTCCTGTTCTCTGTCAAAGTTCAAAAATTTTTTTTTTTTTTTTAATTTTAGTTTTTAACCGATGCAACGAACTTGATGATACTTGTTAATGTAAAAATAAATACCATAGACTGATGCACAATTTTATGGAGATAGTCTGCAAAAAAATAAAATTTGTAAAAATTTCTTATTCAACTAGAATTATCAACTTTACCAATTCGTATATTTGTCAGAAAATTAACAATTTAATACAGATTCCTCATAACAAAGGTTTGTTACATAACAAATAATACTGAAAACAATTTAAATAACATTCAAATTGTTTCTTACGGTCTTCTGGTACTAGCCGCCGAGCAATTACATTTACAATAACTACTTGCTTACTTTTACTACTTAGGTACATCCTTTTTCATTTACTAAAAAAAACAACAAAAATCTGTATTTTTCGGTCAATAATAAAATTGACCGTGCAGGTTATAAGGAACTTGCTCAAATTGTGCTACTTTTTCTCGGCGAAACTCCAAAAATTTTAAAGGGCCAACCACAACAAATTAAAGCTTCAAGTGTGGTCTCTAGAGCGCGGTTCATAGCAAAGGCAATTTTCATTAAAAATTTATTTATTTCGGGATCAATTCGAACTTTCTGGTAAATTTAAAAATATGTTCATAAAACTGAGGATAATGTATTTTTTATATTAATTTACACCAAAAAACGATACCAATTTAATTGAAAATCTTGTAAACTATCACATCGTGAATGAAATCATGGCAAATGAACTTCTGCGTGTATTTGGACGTCACCTGTGGTATCCGTCGGAAACGCTGGTTGGCTTAGCATTCTTCGACAGGTCAATTAATTAATAGAGAACAGAGTTATAAAAGAGAATTTTATAACTTGAAACACCAATAACTTTTTTGACGCATTATTTTTCGCAACACAAAACGAGACCTTTCGTATGGATTTTCTCAAAAACGATCCGAGTCGGTGGATCAACTTCACGAATTATTTGCGCGCCGAAAAAGTAGTCAACAACATGCAGATTGGTAATGACGCTGCAGAGAGAGCAATTGGTTAATGTCTGGATTTAATGGTAAAATTACTAATAAGGAAAAAGAAAATCCAATGGTTTTACAAGTTCTGACAACATCAAAAAATGTTTCCTTATTTAACAACCACAAAGAAATTTTTTTAATAATGTGTTTCGATAATAAAACTCTCTTAAAAACCTCGTTTTTATGAACTTTGTTTAATATGTGTTCATAAATAATTCAAGTTATTTTATAAAATACGTTTGTTTTGATGAAAAAAAACCTTTATGGAATTTCTCCATAAAACTGTGCATCAGTCTATGGTACTTATTTTCACATTAATAAGTGTCACCAAGTACATTGCATTGGTTAAAATCAAAAATTAAAAAAAAATAAATAAATTTTTAACTTTGACAGAGTGAAGAAGATTAATAAACTTAAGTTTTGCAAATAATGATCATGGCACTGGATTTAGCAATTTATTTTATGATAGAATCTGTGTGTTTTGTTGGAATTCACATAAATTTAATATATTTAAAAATTAATTATAAAAAATTCGATAAAAACATACAGTAAAAATGGTTTTTTGCTTTGAGCGCACTCGGTTTAAGAGATATTGAACTCAAAATTTCACATTTCTTATCTACTTTAAACCCTTATTCATATTTTGCCCCTAGTGCAAATCATAAGAACTTTTGCATTTCAGTACAAAAAAAAACTCATCTAATGTACAGTGTTCAAAATACAACCATGTAGCAAAAATACAATGGCGAAACCCTATTGTATTCATTGTAAATTTCGTTGTATATTTGATCAACTGATCACAAAAGTTTTTTGACTCAGCGTGGATGAAGGTACTGGCTGGGTTGTGTGTTTATTTAATAAAAGTTAATTTAATTCAGTGCTTCGTTTCAATTCTTTTATTTTCTCGTACTGCTAAATGATGAACTTCCCAGACTTTAGTGAAGGTTCGTTCACAATGCATTGTAAATTTTGTAAATTTTGTAAGAATTTATCAAAAATACACCACATCGTGAATACCCCTAATTATTCACAAACAAAACATATACATTTTCCTAATACTATAATTACTTAATTTACAATGGTGGAACCCTATTGTAAATTTTGCTTAGTATTTGTATATTTGACAAACAGCTGACTTAACGGTCTATGGCTCACATAGAGTGCTCACAATCTGTAGCAAATTCTTTTTAATTTACTAAAAATACTACAAAAACTTCAGATCGTGAATACCGCTAATGTTTAAAGAAAATTTATTTTAATTTTTGTGATAAAAAATAAAAATTAATGTGCTACCCAGAATCCGTAAATAAGTAAAGTATGTGAAATATGCGGTGGACACGATTTTTCGAAGCTTGTTCATAAAAAAAAAACAACAGAAAAAAATAATAATTATGTTCTTAAAAAACCGATTTTTTACTAAAATAATAATTTATTTTAGGTTATAAAAAAGACTATCGGCTATAACAACTTTTAACTAGGTATGTAACTTTTATTAACTACTGTGGACGTTCAATATAACGAATCTTATGTTGTACCCCTTGTTCGTTAAATCGAAAAATTCGTTAAATCGATCGATATTTTTGTTCTAATTTTTTAGCCCCCTCTTTAGTTAAATAGTTCCATGCAATGCATTTTTTAAGAATTCTCTTTATTTCATAACTAAAATTTAAAACATGTTTATTTTTTTGAGAAGAAGTCTTCAATTCGCGTTTGTTTTGTAACGGTCGCAACGCTTTTTTGCACTGCTGTTTCTTGCAAATCTATTAAAACTACAAGTTTTGACAGTTCAATATTGTTTGCAACTGCCTATGTGATGTATTTCTACAAAACGATCAATAAAATGATCGACACAATTCCACTCGCAAATATCCGAAATCCTAAGTGAGCACTGAAAAAGTTATTTGAAAAGAAAATCTTTATTATGAATGGCCCTATTGGAAATGTCAAGGACTTACGTCAGGGAAGACTGAAGACTGAATGCAACTAAAATTGCTGTACGTTCGTAATATAGAACCATCACTAAGATAATTTTGCCGGTTCGTTAAATCGAAAATTCGTTATACCGAAAGTTCGTTGTATTGGACGTCCACTGTATAACTTTATTAACAAAAAAAAGATATCATTACAATTGATAATGTCAGTTTCACTTTCTGTGAAAACCACCAGTTTTTTTTTTTTTTTGTCAGGTTTGTTAGCCTTTGCACTTTTTTTTTAAATATATTAAACCATTCTAATCCGATTTTTTATTTGCTTTACTTCTGCAAATCATCTGTTTATTTTTTTTTTTCAAATCACACGAACGAAATACTATCCTCCACTCAACTATTTGTTTACATTAAGTAGTGATGAACAGCTGATAATTTTGCTGTTGAAAAAGTTATAATTGGGTGACTTGTTTTTTTTTATTTCATGGCTGTATCTTAGTTAATATTTAAAAGCTCTTCAACATTAGCTATTCTTGGGGAATGAATTTCAAGTAATCAACTGATCGTGTTGCACTTATAGCAGTAGAGATAAGGCAGTTTAACAAGAACGAAAAAATATCTATTATATCTGATACTAACAAATTGTCGCTGAAGAATTATTTTTAACAAGTTTTAATAAAATATCGAAGAGAATTTTTAAATTTTATAGTGATATATTTTTATTATATTACTTTAAATAAATTTAACATAAATTTAAATTTATATCATTTTTTAATTAAATAAAAATGCATTCTTTTTATAGCTGTCAAAAGTTTTTTTTTATTTATGCTCAATGCAGAGTTGCCAACCCCTCCCCCTTGCCGTCTATTTACGTTCTTATCACTACGCAATATTTTTTCATCCAACAATTTTAGCTCACCTTTATGGATTTGTTGCTGTTGTTGTTGTTGTAAATGCAATTGTTAATAAACAATCGACGAGCTTGTATGAACAACATTTTTTGTTGTTAAATTAATCAATAATTAAAATTTTTATATGAATTAAAAACAACGCGTAGGATCCACGTTTTTTTATTTGTGCTCGAGTGCAAAAAACAACAACAACAATAAACACCTTATACGTAATCACCGACGAAACTAGACGGATCACCCTAAATTTAGTTGTACAAATGTATTGAAATCAACCTCAGCACTAAATTAAATTCATATAAAGCGATTCTAATTTGCAAACAGCAACAGCAAAATAGCTTAAATCAAGTATTTAGCTCAGTGTTGCATTGAGTTAAAATAGTAGTTTTTATTATATTTGATAAAGTACTATATGCTAAAAAAAAATTTATATGTGATGTTAATTTTTTGATGCAAATACAATTTAATTAATAGCATTTTCTTTTCTCAACGAAAAATTCTGCCCTCTGGAGATGCAGAATTTTTTCCATTCTGACCTGAACTCACAGAATTCTGACCTGTTTTTGGCTGAGAATAGATCATAAAAAAAGCAACATTTTTTTAATGTTTTCGAGTTGGCACTGTTTTTGAAAAACTTCAAACGAATTCAAGATAAAAATAAAATTTAAAACTTCAAATTCAAATATTTTTTCCCACTAAAAAAAATTTCTTTTTTTTCATAGAAATATGTTGACGTTATCCGTAAAAGAGCTCAATCTTTTCTGAACTATCAATAGTAACGTTAACTATTTTCCACATGTGTCACTTATTTTTTATTCATTGGTAGCATTTCAGGTCAGAATTTTTCGAACCGTCGAAGTAGTGAGGGCAGAAATTCCGCATTTTTTCTACTTTTAAGGTCAAAATTTTCGAGAAATACACGATTCAATTTCAAAGATCAGAATTTTATTTGAGAAAAGAACGAAAAAAATGCAAAAAAATCAAACAGGGCAGAAAAAATTCAAAATTTTTTTGAGAAAAGAAAACGCTATAAGTTATCATTGCATAAATCCGTAGGCACAGAATGGATATTAAAATTTTTTTAAAAATTAGCCTTTGTTTAAATTAACTCTATAAACAATTTTATGAATGTAAATATTAGTAAAACATTAATAAAAACAATAATACAACTACAAATATCCTTTACACAATAAAAACATAATATGTTATATTTTTTATATCTAAACGAAATGATTTTTTTAAACTTTCCCAATAAACCAACGAATTTGCCTCAAATTCGAGGTGAATCCGAGATCTCGGTTATTTATTTGGAAAACGAAGTTCGTTCTAGTTTTGCTAATGAACTCGAAGCCGGGAGAAATGCACACTTCATTCTCGAAATTAGATTTTTATCATAATCGAATCAGTACCGAGTCGAGAATTCCAACATTACCAAATCGTTTTAGAAAAATTTTAATTTTTAGGTTTTTTAGAAAATGCGTGATTTCTGCAGATTAGATTTATTTCTCCTCTTCGGATGGATTCTTCCTACATGCTTCTTCTGCAGACTACGTTATGGAGGATGTTTAAGCCTGTGGTTTCGGATTAGGGAGTGTTACAAAACATTGATTTAACACCTTCTATGGGAAGTAAACTCTTTTGATTATTTAAAGTTAAGGGTTGACAAAGCTGATGCGCCGTATAGAATGTGCTTCCTGTAGACCACCTGTTGACGATTCTTTTGAGGTATGGCTCGTTTCTGAGTAATTTGTATATGGCTAGAGGTATACATATTATTAACCCAGCTGTCGATAACTGCTGAGTTGAATCGATTCAAGAAAGTTCGTCTACTATAAGGAAATAAAGCTACCCTGCCAACTCATTAAGAAATCTGTGGCAACTAAGAACTATTTAAGGTTTAATTTCAACAGTTTCCAGAACTTTGACAGCAACTTCCGTTTGGAAAACACTGCAATGGTCAGTGAGCCTGAAGGCCAGGTTAATTTTAGTAATTCAGTGATATTTATAACAGCCTCAATGTTCAACTGTTGCACTCCAATTTAAGTATATTATTTTCTTTTTTGTCTCGATGTCTCGAATTGTATTTATTTATTTCGTATTTCACTATTTTTAACCGAATTTCTTTTCTAATAAAAAGTATTTTGATGACTTTGATGTGGTTCACGAGAATTTGGTTTTTCTTTGCTGGTATTGATATTGCTACGGTCAACTATAAGAAGCATTTTTCCAACTGAAGTAACAATATCCAAAGTAAATACAATATGTCAAGAATGAGTTTATACATTGCTTATAAATTCGATTTTTCAACTTGCTTATCACTTAAACACCCATTACTAATTTTTAAGAAAAATTTTTATTAGTAACCATAGTAATTTACAGTTTTTATGAAAAGGTCATAAAAGAAACATGGATATTCAACGCAAGTTACACGAAGTATACAACAAAAATAATTAATGTCTAGTTTTGCTATTGTCAAGAAACTCTTTTTACAAATAAGAAATTAATAAAATTTCTATTTTATTAAGTGTACTAAAACTTAATTTTATGGTATAGCTAATACTTAGTCTGGCCGCACTTACCATCTATTACGCATTGCAGTCGCTTTTCCTCGAATGAACTTACTTCGGCATATCATAACTGATCGGAATGTGTGCCACTCTTCTAATATTGCTGTTTTAAGTTCTCTTCGGTTCTTTGGCTGCCTTTTAGTCACTTTCTTCTTCAACTAGACCCGTTAATTTTGATGGGATTTAAGTCCGGGCTCTGGGCTGGTGTATCCATTACTTTTCCGAAGTTATATAGAAGTCATATCCACACTATACTCGCATGTGCTTCGGGTCATTGTCTTGATAAACTTTGAAATTCGGATTGTTGTTTCCAATGAATCCAAACTTATTCACACAACTTGTCAAATATGTCTTCAAAATAGTAAAATTTTGTTTGTGCATGGTTGTTTCTATGAAAGCTAAGCCTCCTTCTGCTTGAGATGCACCGCCAAACCATAATCGAAATTTTGCCAAATTTTACAGTCGAAATTATGTTTCAATTTACAAATGATATTAATGGTTTTCGCCAGACTCCAGTTGGACCATCATTGTAATACAACATGATTTTCGTCTCATCGCAGAATATAAAGTCATCCCGATACTCAGCAGGTTGAGAAATGTGCATTGTAGCGAAGGAGAATCGCTTTTCGACATTTTGTGAAGAAAGCAGGGGCTTCTTACAAGCAGGTCTCGATGAATACTTGTGCCGTAGTATTGCTTGTCGCACTGTTTCATGGGAAATAATACTATCACACTCTTCCTTAAGTTGTAACGTAAGTGTTCTGGTTGAAATTTTTTGCTTACTTCAATTCTAGCCTTCCCTCGTTTTCAGCACGATTTCAAATATTATAGATTGTCTTCCGTGTTACAGAAAACATTTTTAATAGTTCCTGCACACTCTTTCTCGATTGGAGATTGCAATATATCTGCTGAATCACCTCAAAACATATCCCTTTGGCTGGCATATTGAAAAAACACAATAGTCAAAAAATTTAACATACCTTTCCAATTTCCAATTTTTACTGCTTTCAAAACAAAATTTAATGACCAACTAACAAACTTAACATGAAAAAATGCTAGCAATGCCTAAATTCGAGAAAAACACTGAATATGTAATTTAAAACAATTGTAAAAAGAGTTTCTTGACAATAAAAAAATTGAGTATTATTGTTTGTGCTGCATATTTCGTACGGTTTCAGTTGAATTTTAATTTTTATTTTTATGGAACCTTTATACTACTCTAAATAACTATGATTGATAGTAAAAAATTTTGTAATATGTCAAAAAAGAGTATTATTTTGGTAAACAATTTGAAAATTCGAATTTATTTGCAATGTATAAACTCATTCTTGAAATACTGTATTTTAATATTTTTGTTAAGCGCCAAGTATTTCGATATAAAACAACAAACCATATTTAGTAACTAAATTAACTACAATATCAAAGTCTTAAAGAAAAAAAGAAGCTTTAGCAACATAGGCTTTAAGCATTATGTTGTGACAAATTAACAAAAAAGTATTGAATTTATGTAAAATGATTTGTGAATTACATTTTTGACACTGTTCTCACTTCAAATTAAAATTGTTTCTATTTTAATAAAAAGGCTGAGACAACATTTTTATGAATAAACAAATTTTAAAAAGCATTTTAACTCTGAAAAGCTTTTATATATTGAAAATTTAGACCTTTTTTAAGATATTTTAATGAATAAGACCGTTAAAGTTTAAATTGTCATGTCCTTCAATAAAAAATTTATAAAAGTAATATAAAATAGTGGCACGATTACGATTTCCGGGGCGCCGCGATTTGAACATGTTTTCTGGTAGAGAACAACAAAAAAACATGATTTGCCGAACAAAAAATTGATAACTCTATTATTTATCGAGTTATCGATTTTTAAAAAAAAAATTTTTGTTAAAAGATCTGTTCCAAAAAACATCTATATCTTTGCCATTACTCAATGGATCTTTAAGTTTGATATGTCAATTGAAAGGTCATTAAATGACATTTCAAATATATTTGTTATAAATATCATTGCTACAATATTTTTAATTTTATAAGCGAATTTATTCCAGAGTTGAATTTTTTAATGAAAAGAACCGTTATTTTCTAAAAAATGTACGTTATTAAGTTAATAAAAATATATTTTTTTTGAAAAGCTTACAGTTAGACCTTTTGTTTGACATATAAAAATCTACATATGTTATTTAATTTCACACTATATTACATAAAACTTAAATTTTCCAAGTGTTTTCTTTGTTAAAAAATCTGTTCACAAAATGTTCTATATCTTTGCCAATATCCAATGAATCTTAAAGATTGACATGCAATTCAAAAGGTAATTAAATGCCTTTTAAACGATATATAATACATATATAATTTCAAAAAAGCTTTTAAATTTATAAGCGAATAAATATCAGATTTGAATTTTTTAATTAAAAGAACCGTTTTTTTCTACAAAATTTACGTTTTTAAGATACTTAAAATATATATATTTTAAAAAGCTGAAAATTTAACTTTTTTTCGATAGATAAAAATATGTATAGTTTTTTATTAACTGATCGAAAAAAAATTACAAATTTTTTTCACTGATTCGGAAATCCCGTTAATTCATATAAATATTGTAGCTACAATATTGCCTTAAAAATAATTGCTTATTGTAATGGCTATATTCGTAAATATGGAGTAAGAAAGCAAAACATCAAGGTAAAAACAAGTAAAGAAAGTCTAAAGTCGGTCTAGGCCGACTATGAAATACCCTAAACCCACTTTTCAAAAAAAAAAAAAAAAAAATTAATTGTAAATGGGCGTGTCCGTGGGCGGATGAAGTCCATTTTTCCAAACCATCTTTGTCTTGTCATAAAAAACATACGTGCCAAATTTTAGCTCTGTAGGTTAAACACATGCTTATTTATTGCGTTTTCAATTTTTGGGTTGTATGGGAGGTAGGCGTGTCCGTGATCAGATGACGTCCATTTTCCGAAGACATATTTGTGTTGGTATGAAACACATACATATCAAATTTTATTGTTGTAGGCTAATTATGAGGTGAGCTATGCAGTTTTCAATTTTCGCGTTGTATGGGAAGTAGGCGTGTCCGTGGGCGGAAGATGTCCATTTTTCAAAACCATCTTTTTTTTTTTATAAAAAACATACGTGCCAAATTTTAGCTCTGTAGGTTAAACAGAGGCTTATTTATTGCATTTTCAATTTTTGGGTTGTATGGGAGGTGGGCGTGTCCGTGAGCGGATGACGTCCATTTTTCGAAGACATCTTTGTGTTGGTATAAAACACACACATACCAAATTTTGTTGTTGTAGACTTATTATGAGCTGAGTTATGCAGTTTTAAATTTTCGCGTTGTATGGGAGGTAGGCGTGTCCGTGGGCGGATGATGTCCATTTTTCAAAACCGTCTTTGTTTTGTTACAAAAAACATATGTGCTAAATTTTAGCTGTGTTGGTTAAACAGAGGCTTATTTATTGCGTTTTCAATTTTTGGGTTGTATGGGAGGTGGGCGTGTCCGTAGTCGGATGACGTCCATTTTTCAAAGACATCTTTGTGTTAATATAAAACACATACATACCAAATTTCATTGTTGTAGGCTTATTATGAGCTGAGTTATGCAGTTTTCAATTTTCGCGTTGTACGGGAGGTAGGCGTGTCCGTGGGCGGATTCCAAAAATATTCAATAGTGCAGATCCTTGGGTATATGTGACCATGTGTACCAAGTTTCATCCAATTATCTCAACTCCTTCTTCTTATCCTGTGTATACGGACAACACACAGACGGACGGACGGACGGACGGACGGACGGACGGACGGACGGACGGACGGACGGACGGACGGACGGACGGACATAGATAGCTCGACTCACGTGGTGACGCTGATCAAGAATATATATACTTTTCTATACCGGACTCGCTTCGTTCTATGCGTTACAAACGTTTGCACAAAGTTAATATACCCTGACCTTTCAGGTTTAGGGTATAATGAGTGAAATAAGCAATTTTCCGTACAAGGGCAAATCATTGTATCATAAAAAACACCACAAAAAGTCAAATAAATTATATATATTATATACCAAATTAAAGATAAATTTTCAAGCTTTAATAATTTACTCTTTATAATTCATAGTAATAACGGCAATTTTTGAGAAAATAACGGTTTTGTATAAGAAAATATTTTTTTATTGCACAAAAATACCTATAAAATACAAAGTACTCAACAGATTTAAACCTTTTAAATAGTACCTTAATCATTAATATCGGTTATATATTAAGACTAATATAGCCGATTTTCTTCATAGACCTTATAGCAAAAAAAAAAGTTTAAAAAATTGATAACTCGAAAACAAATCGATAACATAACATTTCCTTTGGCTATTCTTATTTTTATTTAGAGTACTTTTTGAATCCATCGTCAAATCGCGGCGCCCCGGAAATCGTAATCTCCCCAAAATAGTAAAAAGTAATACGGAACAATTGAAGAATAGTGGAAATGGTCTTTTTTCTTTTTTTTTTTTTTTTAATTGCGTGTTTTGAGCTAACAAATTGAATGGTGAAAAAATTAAGCGTCGCTCTCAAGTGGTTTAGAAGTTATAGGAGTCAACGTTTATGAAAATGGGCTTAAAAACCTGTGCTTTTTTGTTGTTGTTTTCGAACATAAGTAAACGTAATGGATATCAAAAGAAAGGTTATGCTAAAACCTTTTTAATGAGCATTCAATCATAAAAATCTATGCATTATTTTGGATGATATAACTGTTTTTGTACTCAAAGAATTTGAGGTGTGCTAATTTTGGTTGTCCTTTTGAAGTGTTTGTCTTTGAGACTAGAAAAATAAATGTTTTCATAGAAGTATGTTATTTATTGTTATTTCGTAAAAGGGTGAACAGTCAAGTGTGCACAATATATAATACAATATATAAATACAAAAATAATACAAAATATACAAAATATACAAAATACAATACAAAATATAAATCTCGCGATTTTTTATAACAATTTTTCATTTTTGGATAGATAGCAATAAATTGATTTTTTATAATTAATACCTTACTGAATAGGTCATGGTATGACCTCTGGCTACCCATATTGCTTAAATTTTATTAAAAAAAATCGAAAAACAGGCAAATGTGTAGTAATTTTTCAACTTTTGATCCCTATAACTTCTAAACCACTTGAGAGCGAGTCTTAATTTTTTCAGAATCGAACTTAGGAGCCCCAAATCCATGTAATTACATGTAAAAAAACACAAATTTTGCATTTCCATTATTCTTCAATTATGCCAGTAATACTTTAATAAACATTTTTGTCGATCACTGTATTTGCCATATCAACTTGATAATTAGTACTACTACATTCCGTACGAATTAAGTACTATTCATGAGACTGTGATTTTAGGGCAACACTTGCACAAAGGTTACATTTATTCCGAACACTTCCTAAACAGCTGTGAAGTCGTACAATTTTTGACGTTTCATTATCAGCTGTTTTCTGTTTGCTTTATTTTCATTTGTTTTCATCCACACAAACAATGCAAAATTTTTTTTTTTTATTTTTCTTTTCCGTCGTAGTTCTTCATTCTATATTAATTTTATTTCACTCATTTTGTGCTGTTTTCTGTTCATTTTCATAATTTGCGTTGAGTTGTTAAGTTCAGAGAAGTGATAATAAAAAAAATAAAAAGCACCTAAATATAGAATAATTACTGTTCGAAAACTTTGCGAGAAAAAAAAAAAACAAAACAGAAACTTGAGGAAAAACTGCATAAAATCAGTGAAAACAAATAAATTAAAGTGAAACGTTTGAAAAATTATAGATAAATAAATCTTGAACTTTACATGGAAATGGCGTGTTGAAGTAATAGAACTGAATTTGTTGTAAGTAAAAAATGTCTGAACATTTTGCGAAATATGTTATAGTGTGCTCTTTATATACAAGATCCAATATTTGGTGGAATTATTTATTGCCTTAAACAATTCCAAGAAGCCAACCACTGCTAGATTTTTTATATTAATGCAATTTTTGTTAATACGCAGTTTCTTTGCTGAATTATACTTTTATTTACTGCTTTTTATGTGGTTTTTTGTTTTTTGTTTTTTGTTCTTTTGTGTGGTTTTTGTTTTGTTCTTTGACGATTACATGGCCGGTCGTCTTCAACTTTAAAGAATAATTATTAATTATATTGTTGTGGTTGATAATACCGTTGATACTGTGGTTGTTGTTGGTAATCGTGTTCTTGTTTTTCCCCAGAGTCATGCCCAGAGTCAAGTGCAAATTGAATGTTGCGTGTGTTTAGCTGCCCTTTTTTGCTCCAACGCTACAATTTTTTTTCATCTCCAACTTAGCCGCTGATGCTGCTCTGCCGCTGATCGTTCATCATGGATTTGTCTTTTGATTAATTTACACTTAAAGTTGTGCTTATCTTTTAAGTGTTGCTGTCAGCAGTACAATGACTCTTATAGCTTCAATAGAATCATCCATCTCATTAACGCAATAAATGATAAAGTTTTGTTTCGTGCGATAGAGCAAAAGCAGAATTGGCACTTCTTCCCATAAATATTGTGCTGTTCAAACAAAAGCTGCAATTCATCGATTTTTATTAACTTAGGGTAGGTCGCCAAGAATACAACGGTATAGGAGTGAATAGTTTACTAGAAGATTGATTTATGCACCGTCTGCCAATTATTCACACTGATTTGCCTTGACAATATGAGGGGGGGGGGGGAGGAGGGTAAAAACAAGCAGAAATACCCAGTTCTATTGCTCTTTTTTATAATTTTGAAATAAATAATAGTAATAGAAAATTACAAAATGAAATCATTCTGCATGCAAAAAATTATAATAACAATTATCTAAAACTTAAAATACCAAACGGGACACATTTAAACAAGAGATGAGCGCGTGAGTGATTTTTACTTACGATTTTTACTATCACGCACGCTTACGATGTGATTTCGCCTAATCACGCACGCTCACGATCAAAAATAATTTTTTGGATCACGATTACGATGTGATTTCTTCTAATCACGTATGCTTATGCTTAAAAATAAGTTTTTTTATCACAATCACGCACGATCACGATGGCATATTTTACTCCCGAGTTCTCACGAATATTTTTTATAGGAAGAAGAATATACAAGTTTTTATTAAAACTGTATTTAGTATATTTATAGTTCCTTCTGGTAAAACCAAAATACAGGAAGGAGCAGAAGCAACAGAGAGGTAGATACAGCACTATAAAAAGAAAATTGATTAAATAATCTGAGCTTATAATTTGTATTTAAAATTACCAAAGCGTAAGAAAACATTATTACGAAATTTGTCACAGTTTTGAAAAATTTTGGTGCCAAGTTGTGACACGAATAAATTTAAGTCAGGCACGCTCACGCACTAGAAAAATTTAATCACGCACGATCACGTCAAAATTCGTGACATGCGCCCATCTCTAATTTAAACTAACTATAGCCGATTTGAATATTTTTCATTTTTCAATAACTACAACTGTAGAATTCATATTAAAAAGCAAATAGATTTTCGTAATGGTTCAAAAGTTATGGGTCTCCAAGTAGTCCACATCCATGTTGCATGCACTTAACTAAACATGAAACTTTTAACGCGGTTTGAAGATAACTATTTTTATACCCTAAACCTGAAAGGTCAGGGTATATTAACTTTGTGCAAACGTTTGTAACGCATAGAACGAAGCGAGTCCGGTATAGAAAAGTATATATATTATTGATCAGCGTCACCACGTGAGTCGAGCTATCTATGTCCGTCCGTCCGTCCGTCCGTCCGTCCGTCCTTCTGTCCGTCTGTGTGTTGTCCGTATACACAGGATAAGAAGAAGGAGTTGAGATAATTGAATGAAACTTGGTACACATGGTCACATGGACCCAAGGATCTGCACTATTGAATATTTTTGGAATCCGCCCACAGACACGCCTACCCCCAATACAACGCAAAAATTGAAAACTGCATAACTCACCTCATAATTAACCTACAACAATAAATTTTGGTATGTATGCGTTTTGTATCAACACAAAGATGTTTTCGAAAAATGGGTGTCATCCGCTTAAGGACACGCCCACCTCCCATACAACCCAAAAATTGAAAACGCAATAACTAAGCCTCTGTTTAACCTACAGGGATAAAATTTGGTACGTCTGTTTTTTATAACAAAACAAAGATCATTTTGAAAAATGGGTTTCATCCGCTCACGGACACGCCCACCTCCCATACAACGCCAAAATTGAAAACTGCATAACTCACCTCATAGTTAACCTACAACAGTAAAATTTGGTGTATATGTGTTTTGTTTCAACAAAAAGATGTCTTCGAAAAATGGGTTTCATCCAGAGATGGGTTTGCAAAATGGACGTCATCCGCCCACGGACACGCCTACCTCCCATACAACGCGAAAATTGAAAACTGCATAACTCAGCTCATAATTAGCCTACAGCAATAAAATTTGATATGTATGTGTTTTATACAAACACAAAGCTGTCTTCGCTCACGGACACGCCCACCTCCCATGCAACCCAAAAACTGAAAACACAATAAATAAGCCTCTGTTTAACCTACAGAGCTAAAATTTGGCATGTATGTTTTTTATGACAAGACAAAGATGGTTTTGAAAAATGGACGTCATCCGCACACGGACACGCCTACCTCCCATACAACCCAAAAAGTTTAAAACTCAATAAATAAGGTTATGTTTGTCGTAGAGAAATTAAATTTGGTATGTATGTATTTTATACCAAAACTAAGGTGTGTTAAAAAATTGGGAGTAGTCCGTCCATTAATACGCACACCTCCCATAGCGAAAGCACAATAAAGGCATTAACTGTGAGCTACAGGAATAAAACTTGGTAGATATGTGTAAATTGTTCATCAACATTTAAATGCATATAAAATATAGGCGTTAATCGGACACGGACACACCCATTTTCAATAATATTATTTTTTTTGGAAGAGTAGGTTTAGGGTATTTCATAGTCGGCCTAGACCGACTTTAGACTTTCTTTACTTGTTACTATCTAAATATATTTTTAAATATGCGTAATTAAATTAGCCATGGATTGGACCATAATCTCACCGATATAGTGCTTGTTGGATTTGTTATCAACAAAAAAGTAACGAACAATTTCCAATAAAAATTATCTGTTCAAATGCTTTTCCTTGGAATTTCTAAGGAATTACTTAAGTGTGGTATGAATAAAAACTTACGTAATTCCTTTTTCCTTCAGCAATTCCTTATTTCGTTAACAAAGGGAAATTTTATGATCTTTTCCTTAGTTTTTTAAAACATTGCTTAACCTTCAATCGAATTTTGGGTCAATTTGATCCAAAAAAAAAACTTTAAACGCTTCTTTCTCCGCTTATTTATGTTCAAATCAGCTAGATATTTTGGTTCAATGTGTATTTTTAAATTTTATGAATTTATACATGAAATATGACCACACATGTCAAATTTGGCTTGTACGTAAAATTTCCCTAATAAGTATTTTTGGGTCAAATTGACACAGCACTGATCGCGTGATATTTGACGTTATTTTATTCTATTCGCGCAAAATGTGCCCTTAATTTTTGATTTTAACCTGCTCGTCATTTTAGTTTTTCGTTGACAAGCGATTCAACATAAATTTTCTGTGAAATATATACACAAAAAAAGTGAAACAAATGGTTTCTTCTTGGTTCTAACAATTCGCTGGTGATGATAGTGAGAATTTTGATAATGGTGAAGACAGTAGCGTAGCAAGGGGGGGCGGGGGGGGGGGGCGGTCCGCCCCGGGTACACGCTAAAATGGGGTGCAAAATTTGGCAAAAGAACTCTTCACCACACAATTTTTGATTTTTTTGAACAATAAGAACACTTTAATGACTGTGGTCTTATGTTTTGAATATAAAGAGGGTGCAAAAGTGAATGCAAATATTTTTTACTTCGTTTTATTAAAACTTTAACTTAACTTGAAATATTTTCAATATAAATAAACGCTCATACTAAAACCCAAGTCAATTCGTAATTTAATTTGTCATTGGTTAGGGGTGCAATTGCCAAAAAAATGCAATCCAAATTTTCATGACAGTAAGATAGAGTACAAAAAGAAAAGTGTTAAAAAATTCATTTTATATTCCATAAAATTTAATAAAAAATCGGTTTTTTGCTTCTTATATTCAGGTTAAGAAGTGTTTAAACTAACTCGTATAGTATACATTTCTATTATCATTATTTTTCGCATTTTTGCAAATCTGCATGATTTTCAGAGTATGATGAATGGAGGCGTCAGTTTTGTAATCAATACATTTCTCCAGAACTTTTCAGAAAAACGTGCTCATGTCATAAATGTCAAGAATAAAAATTTACTTTGTGATTACTAAGTTCTGCTAGAACTCTTACAGCTCTTAATCTGCTAGAACTGTTACATGAAACAATATAAAAATCAAAACTCAACTAATTACATGCTTAGAAAAAATTTCTAAAAAAATTAAATTATGATTTAAATGCATTAAATTTTTTATTTAAATTAAATAAATGGCGTTTTATTTAAGGCGTTCTGACGTTTGTTTTTATTTTATTTTGAAGATGTCTATTAAAAGCTCTTAGATGTTTTTCTGACTCCTTAACTTTACTAAAATAATCATTATTATGATTAAATCAACCAACAAAAACTGTCTAAAATACAGTTTTTAACAGAAGATGCACAATTCCTTAAAAATTATTCTAATTATTAAAATTAAATTTTGTTCTCAGTCACCGAATGTAAAGCATCAACAGATTTATTGTAATTGTCAGCTCTATTTGGGCCATTCATGACTCTTGACCTTGTCCAGCCAGGGCTAGTTTGCTTTGGGAATTATCTACATAATGAGTATGAAACAAATTTCTGATAATAATTTAGTATCACTGTAATATAGTGATACTGTGATATTAATAGCCGAGGATAGGGCAGTCAAATCTTACAGACCTCAGTTTTGTCTATCAAAGTCGAAGCTGAGATGAATATAGAATACTAAGAAGAAGTTGATAATATTTAGGAAAAACTAATTTATTTTAATTTTCACATAACTTTTATATAGAAGACATGGATTGATTTCGAAAAAATATTTAACTTAATAGTTATTCAGGGTTAATGAGGGAAAATTTGCCAACGGTTTGCTTCCAGGTACTGTTTTTTCTTCAATTATGCATAATTTTTCGTAAAATTTTCACAATTTTCTATAAAAAAATAGCTTAAGTTTTTATAACTGCTTGAAGCCAGTTCTCCAATTATTTAAAACTGATATTGTGTGGTTTAATGATAGTACATTGTTCTCGCATAACTTATAAGCCCTTATAAGCTTTTTTCCAAATCTTTTCTCAAATATGTCATTTTTGTAGAGATGAATTCAAAAATATGTAGTCGGATTCATCGACAATTATTGTAAAATTAAAACGAAAAAAGTGAAAATTTTTTTTCAAAATAGATCTTTGGGGATTTACTCACTGTTGCAAATCAAAATTTTGCGTAAACAAAACATTTTTGAAAAATTCCTTGATTGCGGAAAATCCTGCTTTAAAAAAATTAAGATATACTTCAAATTTAAAATAAATTAAATTTTTTAAGTTTTGTGTTAGTTACCAAATTATCTTTCAAATGATATCAAATATATTAATATCGATGAGATTATTTTTAAATTTTGTCTTTTTTAACCGAATTTTATAAACTATACAAATAATTAAAATATTTATAAATTTATTTGCACTTTAACAAACTAATCATAAAACTAAAGTATTATTTAAAAAAATTATATTTATATCGTGGTATTTTTAAACATTACTTTTTTGAGGTTTACTATTACCTTCCTAAGGGGTGCACAATTTAGTTTCCGCCCCGGGTGCCACCAACCCTTGCTACGCCACTGGGTGAAGAACAATATGTGCCAGATGAAAATAAAGCTGTTTAGGAAGACTATTAAGACAGTGATGATTCTGATGCCGTTTATATGGCACTAGAATCACCTTGCCGCGAGGAATTCATTGCCCAAGCCAATAATTAGTGGACGATATGGTATTGTTATTATTATTATTTTTATTATTATTTTTATTATTATTTTTATTATTATTTTTATTATTATTTTTATTATTATTAGTTTTATTATTTTTATTATTTTTATTTTATATTTTTATTATTATTTTTATTATTATTTTTATTATTATTATAATTATTTTATTACGAGAATTCTTGAAATTCCAACTGTCTATGCTTCCGCTCAATGTGTCGACTCTGTATCAACTTTTCTGTTGTTCATCGAACCGGTTGAGGCAACGATTATTCAAATAATGAATTTGCCCGGTTCTCGTATTTTCAAGGAGGACTGGATTTTGAGTTTATAGTTCGAATGGTGAGAATTCGATGGAATTGTGGGACGGCAAACACGGACGACCAATTTTTTCATCAATAAATCGATTCAAGCAATCAATCGCTATCTTCGATTCGATGAGAAAGAACAGAGAAATAACAAAAGATAACCTTGCACCAATTCGACTCATTTTCGAAAAGTGGGTTCAAAGATTGAAAGTGCTTAATGCCCAGGTGATTTCATTACTGTCGATGAACAACTGCCTCCTTTCCGTGGTAGATCACCTTTTGCGCAATATATACCTTCAAAACCTGCGAAGTATGGAATTAAGTTGTATGTTGCAGCTGATGCCGAAACTTATTATGCCTATAATATGCAAGTATACGTTGTCCATGATCACAATTGTGCTCCTGAAGTTCAAGGAAACCGTTTAGTGCTTGATATGACTAGAAAGTGTTCGCTTAGAAAGTCCTGAACAACAGCAGCAACAACCACAGCTGCTCATCCATGCACCAAAAGCACGTAAAAGAGTACGCTGCCATATGTGCCCACCTCTTCCCAATTCAAATAAACACAGCGTTAGATGTTATAAATGCACGAAGTACATTTGTCCGGATCATCGCTTTAATTTTCACACTAAACAAAACACAAATAAATCCATAAACACATTTTATATTTAATTTGCTCCTCAGCTTTTCTGTGCAATTTCCACTTGTGAAATTTTCAGAAATTTTTATATGCAATATCAAAATGGGTCAATATTGCCCAAAAATTCTTTTGTGTTTCTAATTCCAAAGTTTACTTCAAGGTTTAAAGCGTATGAATAAACCAAGTAATTGCTTTTGCCAGTTAAGTAATTGCTTAGGATTTTACAAGCTGCTCTACCCGTAGCTTGAGCCTAATGCATAAAACGTAAGCAATTACTTTTCCTTGAACTTTCTAAGGAATTACTTAAGTGTGGTATGAATAAAAACGTAAGCAATTCCTTTTTCCTTAAGCAATTCCTAATTTCCTTAGCAAAGGGAAATTTTATGATCTTTTCCTTATTTTTTTTAAGACATTGCTTAAAAGCGTATGAATAAACCAAGGCATTGCTTTTGCCAGTTAAGGAATTGCTAAGGATTTTTCAAGCTGATCTACCCGTAACTTGAATTTGCTGAAGTAAGTTTTAATTTGTCATTCGCTGCATTTATAAGTGAAAATGGCGCAGTTTCTTAATATCAGTAAGAAAACCTTTTATTTATAATAAGCGAAAAGAATGCATAAATTTCGGATTTCGAAAGCTTTATCTTAATATATATAAATCTCGTGTCACAATGTTTGTCCTCAATGGACTCCTAAACCACTTAACCGATTATAATAAAATTCGCACACCATGTGCAGTTCGATCCAACTTAAGAGATAGGATAGTTTAAATGGGTGGAAGTATGTGGGCGTGGCACTATATAATAACTTCTAAACGCCTGGTCCGATTTCAATGATATTTGGCATGAAGGTTCAACTGCTCCCAAAATAAATCATAGGCTATAAAAAGTTCCAAAGACTTCCGCAAGAGGGCGCTTTAAGTAGTGCATTTTTAAGACTCAATAACTCCTAAACTCCTGGACCGATTTCAATGAAATTTGGTATGAACGTTCAACTGCACCCGAAATAAAACATAAAACATAAAAAATTCCAAAGACTTCCGAAAGAGGGCGCTTTAAGTAGTGCATTGTTAAGACTCAATAACTCCTAAATGACTTGACCGATTTTATTAAAATTTTGTACGTGAAATAACTTGACTCTACAACAGAATTGAGACTATTTAAATTTCATAAAACTTCAGTGAGAGGGCGCTTTCTTCAATCAACTTTGTTCGGCTCATTCACGTCAAAACGGATGAACCGATTTTGATGAAAATTGACAAGCATTTGTATTTGTTACTGAAATACCCCCATGCTTTTAAAAGTTCTTTCGACAACAATCAAGGAAAATCGTTCCGAAGTTGAACGAAGACAATCCAAAAATCGAATCGATGCTTACAGAATTTTTTAAAATTGAAATTTATTTGAGATAAAATTGCACATAGAAAAAATTTTCTCGGAATATGATAAAAATGGCATCATATTTACTGAAAAATGGTATTGACCTTGCTTCAGAGAATACTTTTTTTAAATGCGATCCTAAAAATTCTCTAAAAATGATAAAAACCTTCTATGAAAAAGAGAAATATATAAAAATAATTCGATTTTAGAGAAAAAGACTCTTTATTTTTGAGAAAACATTTGTTTTTATTGAAGAAAATACTTCTCATAGTGAATTTTTTATCAAAATATAGGAAAAAAATTTTCATTTCCAAAAAATTTTCCTGTATAAATGAGAATTTTTTTGGACGAGAAAAATATTTGTCATTATAAGAGACATTGAAATATTTCCATTTCCTAGAAGTGAAGATATATTTCTTCGAAAATTTATTCTAATTGAAGAAAATTTTATTTGAAAAAAGGGAAATTGCTATTATCGAAAATAGAGAAATTTTTCACCGGAGGAAGATATGTGTTTTTTTTCTGAGTGTGGGTGTCCATTTTCCTCAGAAACCAGACGTCAGATCGAGATGTTGAAGATGTCATTTTTTGTTTTAATCATGTCTGGCAAGTACAGTTTTACGGAAATTTGACTCAACACTTTCGACGGAAAGAGGGGGCAAAACCCCAAAAAACGATAATTTAAAAAATTTTAAAATTGAATTGATAATTTTAAAAACGTAAAAATGAGAGCAGTTTTCAAAATCGTCCTCTTTCTGTGCTCGAGGCACAACCCCGAGTAACACCGGGTTACATCCGCTAGTTGTTTATAAAGAACACACAAGCACGTGCAAGCAACACACAACTGTTTTTGGGTGTATCTGGAAATATATACATTTATTTAAACGCAAGAGTACCATTTCCTTAAGCAAAAGCAGCAATTGCTTAAACTTTTTTTCATACAAGAATAAACCGGTTATTTCTTGGCTAAGCTATTCATTATTAAGCAATACCTTAAGCTTATAAGGAATTGCTTTCGTTTTATTCATTAGGCTCAATGATTTACGAGGTTACTGCTTTTTAAAACAGACGTCTTTATGGACTTACGACCCAATCAGCACAAACTCCGATTTTCTCCAATGTTAGAGAAAATCTTAGATTCTCGGTAAGATAGCCAGTTTTAGTCTCCTTCTTTTTTCCAATGCTGGAGAGTATCCAAATTTTCGGTCTGATGTCCAATATTTTTCTCCAAGTTTATTTAAATAACAATTTTTTGAAAATGCCCTAATTTTGTACTTTTTTCCAATGCTGAAACAAATCTAAGTTTTCGGTCTGATACCCAATATGTTTCTCCAAGTTTACTCAAACATTAGATATTTTTTGTCAACACCGTTATTTTACTTTTATTTTGACCGTATTTTTACTTTTGAAATATAGTTGGATATGAAAAATAGTTGGTTAGCAAAATTCGAAAACAAATTATAAAAAAAAAGAAATCGTGAAAGTTGTCAGTTAAGAAACATTAAATAAAGAAAATGTACTAAGATAAGTAACAATGGGGGGTAGGGGTATCAGATATTGTAACGTGACCAAAAATAAAAAAACAAATCAAAAAAAATTAAAATTAATAACACGCTATCATTTCAAAATTATCCTTACATCTTCATATTTGACTGTCTTAATTGTCATATTTGACTGTCTAAATTGATAATTAACTATTGACAAATGTAACATAACCTTTTACATTAACACAAGAACCTTTTGGCATCCCTCCGATATTGCATCTGGAATAGTTTTTATTAATAGAAATTAGTGATTTTTAAAAGATTTTCTTAAAGTAATCTAGTCATGATAGCATACATACTAAGAGCTAGTCAAAATAATAATATTTTTAAATATATTCTTAAATGATTTTAGTTAATAATTCTTAAAAAACATATATTTTAGGTTATATATATATATATATATAACAGGTTGCTACAACAACAAAAATCTATTTGTAAAAAAAAACCGAGCAGACTAGACCATGGTTTCGTCGGACGCTACTCCGACTCATCAGCACTTTCTATGATTTTAGCACAGGGACCGAAAATAACTGTTATTTTACAATTTTTAAAAGAAAAAGACACAATGAAAAAATGTCGAAGGACTTTTTCAAATGTACCATTATGTTACAAATGGCCTCAGCTTCACGAATATTAAGTGTCTTTTAAATTTTCGACTGATTCTATAAAAGTTAAAAACTAACTGTTATTTTTTGCCTTTTATTTTTTCGGACAAAAATAACAGTTACATTTGACTTTTATTTTATTGGTCAAAAATAACAGTTATTTTGTGACTTTTATTTTTTCGGTCAAAAATATCAGGCACTTTGTATTTTTTTAAAGGCCACTTGATCAATTATAAAACTATTGATACCATATGTAAATTGTGCGCACTGACGAGACGAAAATAATGGTATCAATAGTTCTTTAGTCGGTAAAACAGCCTTGGAAAAAACACAAATTGCCTTATATTTTTGACCAAAAAAATAAAAGGCAGAAAATAACTGTTATTTTTGACCGATAAAATAAAAGTCAAAAGTAACTTTTATAATTGCCCGAAAAAAATATAAAGCACACAATAACTTTTTTTTCTGTCGGAAAAAATAAAAGTCAAAAAATAACAGTTAATATGTGACTTTTTCGATAAAAGCCATAACCGGTACGGTCCCTGTTTTAGCAGTCTTGTTGATTTTTGTTGTTGTACCAGCCTGTTGCTACATGCATTATTTCATAAAGCTCAAAATATTAATCTTAAAAAATATGTGTTAAGAATTATTAACTAAAATTAGCAAATTATAATGCCACAATTTTGTAACTCATATATTTTTTGATAATTTTTAATCAATTATTTTTTCAATTTCATATACCTCGTTACATTAATGGGGGGGATGGGTTTTGAAAAACATTACGAAGAGTTGAGAAGGAGTAGGTGGGCTACAAAAAAAGTAAAAATCGGTCATGTAGTTTATGAACGACCCCTTATAAGTATTGGATTGATTATTCACAACTTATAAGAACACAAATTCATTTTTGCTGATATTAGTAATAAAAGTTGTATAAAAATTTGTTCAAAATAAATTATCAATAATTATCCATTTCAAAGGAAACCATTTTCAAAAAGACTGTTTTTAAAGTCATAATAAGAATTAATGAATTTTATGTCTAAAGTTATCGTAGACAAATTATAGTCAGAATATTTCGTCGGTTCAGAAGAACAATGACGTCAGTGCAAATTTTGGCAAATACGGTTTATTGGTGCATTATGTTAGCACCAATTATGAATAAGTTCAGAATTAACCCTTAAACAGATTTTTAGCATTCACTTATATCTGGCGTTCAAGTTGAATTATGGGCTTTGGTGTATTCAGGGACTTATAGTAGAATTTTATGGCAATTGTTTTTGTGGAACATTTTAACCCTGTAAAGCCCTGTTTTATAAGCTTTTTTTGTCCCTTTTTTACAATGGAACAGATAAGACCCATATACTGAAGAGTTAGAGGGCTAAAATGTTCTAGAAAAATGTTGTACACAAATGTTTCTCGTAGTTTTTGTACCTACATTTTTCAAACACATCCCATAGCTACACGCAAAGAAAAAAAAACGTTTATCGCCAGTTTGCTGCAAACGAACTTCGTTTGTCGTGCTTCAAATCATTTTTTGTAAACGTTTAAACATTTGGCATAAAAATTGTTAGTTAAATTGCAGCAACCGAAACATTTGTTTTTTCCAAATGAAAACTTCGTTTGCAGGAAAAAAAATTCATTTGTTATAAACGAATATTTCTCAACTGACAAAAAAAGGTGCTTGATTTCGTTGATGAAAAGTGTTTAATATTTACCATCAACGAAAAGGTAGTATTTTAAGAGTGTGAACAAACAGACACACAACTGTGAATCACATGCGCAGTCACACAACTGCTACACAACTCGCTTTCGTTAATGACAAATGTTACATATTTGCCATAAACGAAAAAACAAGAATGTGTTACAGTTTAAGTAAGCGCAGCCACACAAATGGCATCTCGCTTGTACCTTTCCACTTTGTCTTAACAAAAATTTTAGTTGTTGTTGTTATAATAATAGCCAGATTGCCATTAACGTAAGATGTTCTTCAATTGCGGCAACCGAAAAATTTTTTTTGTTCAACTGAAAACTTCATTTGTAGAAAAAACATCACTTTCTTATGACATACACATTTCTAATCTAAAAAAATTCATGCTACACAATATCTCACAATAGCTCAATGGAAGCATGCTCGACTGTCGCGCGGAAGACGTGGGTTCGAATCTTGGCTGTGTAAGTATCAAAAATTTTAATTTAATTATTGAAATTCTAATTCTGTTTCATTAACTGGTTCGTTAAAAATAGCCGTCAAAATAAGAATAATAAAAATAATAATAAAAAACATTAATTTAAAAAAAAATACTTGGTGTTCCTGTTGGGAATTGAACCCAGGTCACTCAAGTTCCTAGACTTGAACGCCAGCACGCTCGGCTAAACTTGAACTTTCAAAACAATGGCAAAATTTCATTAAGTTCGATGTTTTTTCGTTTCAAGCAAGAATATTTTTAATTTGATGACAACTGAATACTCGTTTGTAGCAAATACAGTTCGCAAACGAAGTATAGTTGGTGAATTTTTCAGTTACGGTAAACGAAAAATTTCTTTGCGTGTAAAGTGTAAGGGTTACATGGTTTCCTATTACGATTCACATTAAGAATTTATAGAAAAGAGGAAAATTAATACCCCCTAAAATAAAACTCAAGTGCAAACTTTAAAAAAACGGATAAATGTTTATTTTTTTTTTTTTTGTTTTTTTGTCCTCTCTAACAGAATTTCGTTGTCGGATCCTTGTAATTTTTTTTTTTGTTAGACAGTGTAATCTGAGCATGCATCATGTTGTGTATCAAATTTAAGGGCATCAATTTCGTATTCTAAACATAATATTTTAGTTATACCTTAATAACTTGTTTTTTAAAATAAACTTTAATTATTTAAACAAAAAATTATATAAAATAATATAAACCGTTATAAATCCAAAAGTAATTAGTTAACAGAAAAACTTCTTGAACACAAAAAAACCGTGATGAAATTACCTTTCAAATGATACCAATATTGATACAATATTTCCTAAACTGAAAGGACACTGCTACCGGCTTCATCACTATTTTTGTACCCTTTTAAGTGTCTGGCTAAAGGAACCCCCCCTGCCAGGTGTCTGGCAGTTGGTTTTTATAATGTTCATAATGATGGCCTCAACAACATATATAAAATTAAGCTTTGATACTATGACATAAGTAGGACCCTTTTTTGGAACTGTTCAAAGCTTAAAGCTTCTAAAGTTCCCACGACCTTGGATTCATAATATCCAAACATTGTTACCCACTGTTGTATGCAACCCCACACAAAATCCTAGCTTTGACAAAATAACGTAAGTCTGGCGGTCGCTGGCTCGAAGTCTGTATACACGTTTTTCACCTAAAACAGGTATTCATCCCGATAAACAATTTGTGTCCGTACGAAAGTGCTAAGGCACAAAAGTCCGGAGTATCAGACACAATTTTATTTTTTAATCTACGAATAGCAACGAACAGCTGCGAAGCTTATGGTAAAAAGAAACAGTTTCAATAGTATCGCAAGTGTAGATGTAGAATTCCGTTTAAGTTGTAACCTCTTCTACTTTGTCTCTTTGGTCTGATTGCTTTGTCAATTTTACACATATTTTTTATTTATCTTCCGAAAATTAACAAATAAATTAATAACACTCAAGTGATGGACTTCTTATCGAGACCAAAACAAAGAAAAAGTTAAAAGTAAGCATAATAAAATGAGCAAGCAAAAAAAAAACAAGCAATATGTAAAATTTTTGCGATCATTTCGTTAAGTTTGACAGGTTGAGTTCATTGACTTAGTTGAAAAGAAGGCGAAGCAAATGCACTTTCCATTGGTGCCACTTTCGTCTCTGCCCGATATATATTTAGTTTGCGAGCTACAGTCAGTTTAACTACTAATTTCAAAAACTTATTTTTATCACTTTGACAATCAGCTGTTTGAAGCTTGACATTCGTGCTCGAAAAAATTTTTCAAATAAAGTTCGATTAATAGAGAGCAACAAAAACTGACATTTTGCTTGTTCTTCTTCTCTCTCATGCAGGAAAAATGTGTAAAGATACGCTTTCGAGTAACTTCAAGTTACTTGTAGTGAGTACGGAAACAGACCTCTTGTGTGAAAATAGTGCACTCATTTCTAAGTAGTACATACAAGAGCCCTAGGAAGAAGCCGGCAAATCAGTTCGTATAAAAAAAACAAAAACAAAAAAAGCAGCAGGCACAGCATAAGCAGCTGATGATTGATTTTCTTATATAAACACATGCATTTTTCTTCTTATATTTAACTATTTTGTGACTTTAATATAATAGTGACAAAAATTAGATATTCGTTCAGCGCAGAATATATCTGATATTTTAGTGTATATATTATCTTTTAACGATGAGTATTAAAGGCTGTACGTCTACTATAAAGTATTCGTCAAAAAAGTTTCATGGCCTTGAACAAATCTGTTAAAACGATGCCATACAAACCGCGCTGTAAGACGTAATTCTACGTCAAAATAATCGCACATTGACGCACACGACAGAATTATTTTATTGATTGGTGTGCGAAAAGTACTTGACTTTTCAACTGAAATTTGCTCGATATTTTACCCAGAATTCCCTGAAAAAGTTTTAACTATAATGTACCCGAAACATATCCAACAAGTACCTGGAAAGTAACCAGAAATTGTATCGTAGTTAGACCGTATTATGTCAATAAAGTGTTAATAAACGAGCGACCATATTCAGACACAATAAACCGACGAATGCCCGATTCGGTCTTCGTTCGTACACTGTGCCTGCCCAAGGTGTTCCAAAACTAGCACTTCTTTCGGTGCAGAGGTCGGAAATTCACCGACACGGACACCGGACATTTATCAGATACTTTATTGATACAAAATATGAAATTGTTTCTCGGGCATAGAGCCCTAAAAGGTTGGTTCTAGATGCGGGATCAAATACTGGAGATATTTCCATAAAAGAACCAAAACCAAAATTTTCAGTTGATGTACAGATTCATAATTTGAGGTCTTATTAATGTTAATTTAAGAGGATTTTGAGATCTCTTTTCGTTCATTGAGATCGAAAAATCAAGCTCAAATTAAATCAAAATTTTTAATCCAAAAAGGATTTATTTTTAATCCGCAAAAAGTTTAAAATTTCTTAATCCAAAAAGGAATAATTGTTAATCCACAGAAAACTTAAAATACTATAATCCAAAAAGGATTAGATTTTAGTCCAACAAAGTTTAAAATATTGTAATCCAAATAGGATTACTATTTAATCCACAAAGGTTTAAGCACTGTTTACTGTTATGTATATAATATTTTGGTTCAGATTTTAATAAACAATTTTTTTCATTTAATTAAAAATAAATTTCGGATGCTTTAACAACATTTAGAATTATATTTAGCTTAAATTTCGTAGTAGTAGTAGTTTTCAATCTTATACCTGAATAACAATGCGGCAGTGGCAGCGTCAGTGGCAGTGGCATTGATCAGCTGTAATTTTAGGAATACTGTTGTTCAATGGTGAAACTTACATAGCAGCAGTGGCAGTAATCAGTACTGCCAACATGCAAATAATTAAACTACTAAGAAAAATTCCACATTGACTGCTTTTGATGCTGACGCTGCCACTTCTAGATTGTAATTTGCAGTCAGTAAAATACGAAACAGCTGATCGCTGCCGTTGCCACTAACACAGCTGCTGCCACTGCCACTGCTGCATTGTAATTCAGCTATTAAATAATATAAATACTTTTTCCTGAAAACACTACCTTAATGCAAATTTGTAGTCCAAAAATAGTCTTAAACTTTAACTTTTTCGGATTAAAAAAAATTAAACTAAAATATGGAATAAAAAATAGTACTTTTAGGATTAAAAATTCCTTTAAACCAAAGTTTGGATTAAAAACTAGGCCAAAATTTTTAACCGTGTAGTAGGCGGTGTGAATGACCTCGGAAGTTAAAATATATCTTCAAACTTGACCCCTGAACGGTAGAATAACTCTCGGCCAAATTTTAAAGCAATGGGTGAACGAATTGCAAAAATATGTGACTTTTCTCGTAAAACAATACACAAGTTACATACAAAAAAGCTTCTTCGGGTTACCGCAATTTTTCCAATTTTCCAAAAAATAATTCAAAATTTCTTTTTCTACAAAACATCTGCAATGAACGACATATAAAATAAAATAAGTCCTTGCCAAATCCGTTGAGTCATTGATGAGTGATCATTTTTATGATATAGATGTCAAAATTTTAATTAGATGGGTTATTTTTGCTGTAACGTCTAGGCCAGTAAAATAAAGATTAATAGACAATTTGCAAGTGTTTCTTTACCAGGTCATAACTATTAATTTTTTAAACAAATTTCAACAATAATCGATTCGATGTATTACTACAAAATAAGTGGGAAGTGGAGAAGGAATTTAGGGCAACTTTTGTATGAAACATATGAGTTCATTATGGTGCGTAGAAACGTTGACTGCCGACTACGAGATAACTTGTAGATTGCGTTCCATTTTAGGGTGCCAACTACTAGTTATCTCGTACTCACTAAACCTGTTATTTTTCGTTGTCACTCGCTCTTGGCTTCTGCGTAGCGATTTCTGTTACAGAAGCCAACTACGAGATTTGCTTTTTGATGATACCTGTGATCTAGAAAGAGTTTTTAGTAATAATATGATGTGAAAAAATCAAATTGTTATTTTTCCCAGTTTTCTGAAAATTGGCGCGGCAATCAACGTGTTAAGAGAAAATTATTTGCTATCGAATTGTGACTGAGATAGAAAATGTAAAGATTCAAGTACTTTTAATTTTTCAGTGTATTTCTGCTAATCATGAATTGCTTAGAAATTTTAATGCAATTCATTCTAATCAATAATTTCTCTACATACCGAAACACAAATATATCTCGAATAAAAAATGAACATGATATCTTTTAACTAAGTTTTATTGAACACAGGGGACATTTTTCACACAGAGTAATTATCATATCATTTGTACGATATTTATAAAAAGAATAATTGTTAATTTGTATTATATTTCTTAATATTTTAAATATTAAATATTAAAATATTCTTTGTTTCGAATTTATATAATTTGCTTAATTTTATTTACTATCAAAATTATGTTTAAATAATAAGCTTCATAAAATTCTCATATAGTATTTACTTTCTTTTGAAAGTAAATTTATTGATATCAAAAGGAAGTAAATTTTTAATTTAAAAGTTCTAAATTAAATTTTAGTTAAAATTCCATTAAAAACTTAACATCAGTACTCGAAAAATATTAGTTCCCATTGTTTAAAAAAGAACTAAAATTTTTCCTACCCCAAAGAAAAAAGTCTCCAACAGCTACTTCGAAATAAAATGCACTAAGAATGTACTAAACAGTTAATCTGTAAATGATGAATACTTTTTCTCGTCTTCTACTTCTTCCCAACGCATCATTTACAGATTAACTTTAGAGCAAACATATGTATCTATGTACTTCAAGTATTGGAATGCATGCTTGTAGGTGACTGTATAAACTTTGCTGCCGGCACCTAAGTTCGCCGGTAGAAATCGACATTAACTTTGTTCTAACAATCATCACTTATCTCTTTTCTGCTACACTTGGATACTGTTTTTTTTATTTAATATCTCTTCTTTTTATTTATATATTTTATTTTTATTATTACAGAGCTGTTCTGAGCAGAGCTGAGCTTAACACATGCGAGACTCTTCTGATGAGGTTAATCAGTGCTTCGCAACTAGGTTTAGTTTTGATTAAACTTCATTCATTTTCATTGCGGTCATCGTCGTTGTCGTTGTTGTGGTGGTGGTTTGTTGTTGTCCACTCTGAAACCAATCGATAGATAGACTTTTACAAACGCAGCAACAGTAACAACACAGACAAGAACAATAATAGTAGCAACAGCAAGACAGCGGGATTAAATGCTGTTGACATGGAGCACAGCCAGAATGAAGTCTTGTTGACGGATACTCTGAGAAATATTTGGGCGAACTATCTGAATGCTAGTGAGGACTTGGATATCAGAGTAAGTTTAATATTACTAAATTTAGATGATTTTATAAAAACATTTATTTTTTTTCTTTTATCTAGCAACATTGGCTACAACTATTTCTATACAATTTCCAGCATATCAGCAACGATATTCTACAAAAACCCGAATTTAAAAGGTACATTTTATGAATATAATTTAAATGTTTTTTTTTGTTTTTGTTGCCAAAGAGAACTTTTTACTTTTCTTATTGTTCAAATTCACTGGAGCGTAAATTACTTAAAGTTGCGTTAGTTTAGCTGAAGGCAACTGTGTGTTAGAATTTAAATTTAAACAAAAACCAGTTTATTTAATCAATATCTTTTGTCTAGCTAATAAGCTGCAAAAAGAGCCACCCCCAATAACGCATTTATTTATTTACTTTGCATGATTAAAATAGCTCGATTTTTGCACCTATGTAGATATAATATAAGGTGGTGAGTTTTTTGAGAAACAATTTTTCAATATTTTGGTATTGAAGAAAAAAAAAACCGACACATTCGTGACCCAGTTTCGGCACATCTTGAAAGATTCGCTTTTAAAAGATTTGCTCAACTCAAAGTAACAGTTGAACGATAACGAGACCTTGAATAATATTTTACAATCTTAAAAATGATGTAACGAATTGTACAAAATTAACTTGCACTTGTTTAACGATAAGAATTGCAGTACTTAAGAGGTAGATATAGAAACATCGCAAAAGCATTGCATGCAATTTTGAGCTGGGCTTTATTTTTAATTTTGAATTTATTATAGAACTAAAACGTTAAAATGGTGATAACTAGCATCAGCAAAGCAGGCTCTGTTTATAAAAAAAATGCTTTTAAAATACGCTTTTAAAATTTATACACTCTCTTCATTGTCAAATGATCAGTAGCATGTCTTTATGCTAAAAGTTGATTATGCGTCTAAATATTGTTGTGCTTATTTTTAGCCAACTTTTCAAATAGGAACTGTTTGACAAAGTTTTTTAGAGTAAAATTTGCATATGAAGCTTGTGAGTGTAAGAAATGTTGTTCCCCAAGTTTTATGACTACGGCTTGTCAAATATTGAATTTCCCAAAAACCAAGTACTTCAGAAAACTGTGTTTAATTCTAACCAACATTACTAATTGATAAAATTCATGGAACATAAACTACGCAGCCAAACAGTCAATTACAGTAAGCAAATAATGCTATGACTAATGTCGTCATTGTCCATTCTTCACAAACTGATCTTTCAGTCAGCAACTTGAAAGTGTTAGTGTTAAAGCCTTATCAACTTCATTGTTTACAATTCGCCAAAGATTATATAAAAAAAATATGCTCTGAACCAATTGATCAAAGCACTCGTTTTAATCCCTTTAATTCAGACAAGAAAACATATCGCACACGATCTTCAAAAGTGACGCAACTTAAAATTTTAAAATTTTCAGGAGAGCCAAAAAAGTATTTCTTTTTCAAAGCAACGTCATACAAAAGGAGGACACAAAATGATTTTTTTTAAAATTAAAGAGCAATCAGATAAAAACAAAATTTTAACAGTTGATGGAGATGTGCATTACAAATTGGTTTATATTAAAAAGTCAAAATTGAAAAATTTTGAGTTGTGTCACTTTTGAAGAAGGTGTGCGATATGTTCGACATAGTCAAAAGTTAACTTCTTAGTAAACTTTCAAATTTGATGAGTACGTTGAGGGTAATAACCTAGTTTGAGAAAATTTTTCTGGTATAATCTTGAGTTGACTCACTGTATTGAATATATAATAGAGCAATCTTTGAGTATGTTAGGAAATACCTACATTTTGAACATTTCAGCATTATAATGGTTGCACCCTAGCATAACACAGTGCATCTCTAATTTTTTAAGCTCAGATTTGTTTCGATTTACAATGTCATCCATCCATTTTGCGTTAAATATGGAAGTGGCTACCATGACGTATACGTAACATACATTAAATATTCAGATTTATCATATTTTCGAAAAGACCAACTCGATATCGAACTCATTGAAAAATGAACTCACTTCGAATACAAATAGTTAGTCTAGACATACAAGAGCACCCATATGTGCGTTTTAAGATCTAAAAAAAAAAATGGATGTCGGTGGTGGAAAAAACCCATGCCCCGCGGGCTATAAGGCCCCAAAACACGCAAAAAAAGGCGCTTGGCTTAATTATTCTATAGCTCTTAAAAAACACTTTTAGGCTCTTATGTAAGTTGTGCAAACATTTTTATGCACAATAAACAGATAAATATTTTTTTTAACCAACTTTGACCTTGAAATTTCCTTTAATGGTGCTTTTAGAAGTCAAAGTTAAATTTGAAGGCAATGTTTTTTCTAACGATACTCGTAAATTATTAGAGGGGGATATTTCTGAACAATGTATAACAAGTCGAGAAGAATTAAAAACCCGGGGGGCCTAGGTTTTTCCACTACCCACATCCATTTTTTTGCATATCTCTAATATATACACATAATAGTGAGGTTAAACTCTAGTTGCATTTCATACTTAACCTTACCATGTTAAATGTCAGTATGATTGACATTTCTTTTAAATATTCCACATTTATAAAAAAAGGCTAAGCTAAATTTTAAGCCAGTTGTGGTTTATGTACTGTATAGAGTAAATTTCAAAAAGTTTAATTATGACTGTTCAGAACCTTATTGCATATCATAATGTGCTGTTGTGAAAATTTGTTTTAAATTTGCACATTTCGAACTGTTGCGAAAATTTTTCCACAATTGCACTGTGCGACTAACGTACGGTATAGGTATGGGCTTGGGGAGCTGCTCTAGTGGAGCTAGGAAATGCACAAGTCGGTGGTGTCAGGCCGTTTATCTCCCTGAAGCACTTCCCAAGGTACTATCTGTATAGGAGGCTCAGGCAACCAAGACTATGATACAATAAACCATTGTAGCATTGAGCAGGTAACTTGACAGCTGTTTATTTTCTCATGAGACGGAAACTGACTGCTGTCAAAAACGTCTGTTAAAACAAAACATGTACTAACCACATTCAGTGTAGTCAACTGTTGTAGCAGTGTATCTAATGTGATGTGAGTGTGATGTTTGCGCTGAATTGGTTACCACATGAAGCGTCATAAAAGTTCTCATGTTGATGAAATGTAAGGCCATGTAATAAACACCCAGTAGCCCAAGGCTGTGGGGACCGTGGCATGAAGGTTAAGTGTGTGGCTTAGCATGCTCGAGAGCTCGGGTTCGATCCCTAGCCGTGGCGAAAAGTTTTTTCAATAAAAAATTTTTTCTGATCGGTCATCACCTCTCTGCAGACAATGGCAAACCTCAGAGAGTAAATAATGCCATGTAAAGCTTCTTGGGAACATGAACTTTAGCCGTTCGGAGTCGGCATAAAACATGTAGGTCCAGTTCTCGGTCAATTTTGTGCAAACATTTAATAACACACACAACACAATCGATCCTTAGTAGCTCGGTCAAAGTCCTTTCAAGGGCTGAAATGGCCAATTTGTTTTGTTTTTAGTCCAAGGCTAAAAGAAGTCATAAATTATTAATCATGTACAATTCTTCTTCCTCTTTGGCGAAGTATGCTGATTCGGCCATACATTTCATTGGTGAGAATTTCATGGCATTAGAAAAGAGCTCGAGAATATCATCCTTAACGTTGAAAATGAAACTTATTGAGAAAGCGATATTAATTATACTAACGATGAAGTGGTTGACTTAAATAAGGTAGCAAGTCTCAAAGATAAATTTCATAAAGTTTTAACAAGTAGCTCGCAAATGTCCAATAAAATGTACAATAAAGAAAAAGCACAATTTATCAGAAGTTATGGTAAAAGAAATTTATCTTTTTTGTTTTTACCTTCAGAAAGCATTTAACTGTTTATCAACAATCTAACCAACAAGTGTTGAGGTGCTACTAAACTGCAGGTTTTATATGCAATTAATTGAGATTCAGGTTAGAGGATAACACTATTTATGCATTAATTATTTTAAGATTATTTTATTTATTTCGGATTTGTTCATAATGGAATGGGTCAAATTTCCCGGGAAAAAATTTCAAATTTTGTGTCAATAAAGTTGCTGATAAAAATCCCAGAATCAACAGATCCCCGAAAATTGTCATCCCTAGTCAATACTACCTGATTTATTGTATCATGCCTAAAAAAGTTGAGAGAAGGAGACATAATGTTTTCATGGATCAAATAAATCGTTGAATTTGATCCTTAGGCCACCACTATATGATATCTTGTAGTCTCTGCCCAAATGTGCGAATTGTACTCCATTTTCGACCTAATATATGAAGTGAAGATTGTGCTAAGATGACTGTTTTAAGAAAACCTTGGCACTTGGTCGCTTCTTTCGACACATCCAATACATGGATGATTATGCATTCGCATAATCTACGCCATTCACATAAAGAAATGCTAAGGGTAATCCATTTGTGTGTGAGTTGACCGACAGCCTTGGGTCTTCATTGCATTAAAGTCGACTCTTGTAGAAAACCGCACTCTTAGACATTTTCAGTTCTTGAGAACATGAAATTTAGCCGTTTTTTGTCGGCATTGTCTGGACATGTATATCCAGTTTTCGATCAACTATTTACAACCTTACAAACATTAGCAGGTGAAACCATAAAAACTATTCGCCAACGAATCGCTGAGAAGAGTCTTAAACGATTTGTCGGGAAGATTCGCCAACAAATCGCCGAGAGGGGTCTTCAGCGATTCGCCGGAAAGAGAAGTGAACGAATCGCCGAGAGAGACTTTAAACAATTCGCCGAGAATACTCGCCAACGAATCGGAATCTTAAGCGATTCTCCAACGATTCATTGAGAGGGGTCTTAAGCGATTCGTCGGCAAGAGTGCCAAACGAATCGCTTTAAGGGGCACTCGGCGATTTTTCGAAACATCATTGGCCTGTCCAAATTCAATGATTTTTTTGTGAATTGGTTTTTATTTCACTTTTATTTAGCGCGACGTTTCTTCTGAACTATAAGAAAATATTTGATAGAAACAAGTAAAGCTAGTTCAAATTTTTGATTAATTTTAAAGATTTTTCATTTCACATAATAGATTTTGAAAATTTTGCAAGAAGCTATCTTCCAACGATCGCCGAAATGAGCGAAAAAAAAATTTTAATTTTTTTCTGAATCGCACATTCATCGAATTCGTTTGGCAATCGAAAAGCAATCCATCTTTCAAAGAACCCTTGAGCGAATCGCTAGTACATCGCAAAATCAACTTCTCTTCTAATCGACTTTTAATGTTTGAAGGGGAATTTTTAATAAAAAACACAACACAATAAAAAGCTGGGTCAAAGTCGTTTCGAGGGTCAATTGGGTTTTGGTAAAAAGTAGGACATTGGGACCGAAAGGAGGACATTTAATTTTAAGTGAAAAGGTGGACATGTCCTCATTTAAGATACCATCCGGTAACCCTAACTATAAGCCGCAAACAAATGAATTGGGTTATACGTAAAGAACAGAGGGTTATTCGAGAAGCGAGCAGTGTTTTTTTTCATCAATGGCGTTGGTGGACAAAATTGATCTGATGATCTTTGATGGACGAATAACTTTGAAATATCTAGAGTGACAATCCTACTCATTTCAAAAACGTAAAGACAATAGCTGCGTTCACTTTCCTTTAAGATAATCGTGTTAACAAATTTTCTGAAAGGAACGGCAAGAAAAGTCACTCATAGGGGTCGTCACAGTTATACTGTTTTTCATTGTTATTGAAAGCCTACATTACAGTTCTAAAAAGAAAACATGGATAACAAAAATATTTCAAATTGTTATAGGATTATTATTTTTGTTCTTGCTTTGCATGTAAAAATAAATTATCAGAATTATTTTGAAGCGAAAGGAACAACGCAGCTACTGGTTTCAGTTCTCTGTCAAAAACTCCATAACATATCCAGTAGTGAAGGTCTTACAAAACCATACTGACGGTCATTGATCAGTTCGTTGTGCTACAGATAGTTCATCACGTGGAAGTTTATAACGATGTCCATGACTTTGGAAAGCGCAGAGCATAACGAATAACGCATAATGGGTCGATAGTTTGCAGCTTTCGTGGCATCACAATTTTTGGATATGTTGGGACCTCCTGGCGACCTTCCAACTAGATGGAAATACTCCTGTCCTGTAGAAGATGTTCAAAAGGTTGTTTAATGTCTGAGTCAGAACAGATGCACTCGTTTTGGGTAAAATTGACGGTATGCCATTGGGACTAGATATTGATTAATTGGTATTGATATTGATTAAGAACCTTCTAAACTAACCTTTTTCGAAAATATATTTTGTAAATTGTGCTATATTAGCCGAGTCAGTGAAGATTGAGTCTTTTTTTTAAAAGACTTGTAATAGATAAACATTCTGATCTTTTACTATTTTCAAAAATAACCAAAAATGTATACTGCTTTTGGAACAGAGAAGATTCTGTCAAAAAAAAACACTTTTTGAACTTAAAAAACTTAAAAACTGCAAAACAGAGACTCCTAGTCTCAGTACGAATTCTTTTAGTATCAATATTCTTGTCAACATTCAGCTTATTCTAAATGGCTTCTTCTTTGAGCCTGACTACAATCCGCAAGTGACCGCAAGTGTCATGAATTGTTTCATGGCGATGCAATATCTTATGCCCAGTTAATTGCTTTTTTTACTCCATAAGTGAAAGCCATACATTAATAAATCATAATTTCCAATTGAAGTTGTGGTAAAAATTGCTTGACGCAACCCATTTTGACCCTTCATATTACCAAGCGACCATTTTCTGGGCTGTAGAAATAGATCAGTGTAGGTCAGAATTTGAAAATCAACGGAAGTAGTATAGTGCCCAAAATTACCAAGACGCCCATTGACACTACATAATTGAGGAGTTTACATTCAAAACCAGGTAAGTCACATAGATCGAATTGTTGGGAAATCGAAAAAAACGTCTTAATTTTGTCAGACATTTTTTATAAACAAACCATTTATGCAAAATTATGCTTCACAGAAATAGATATATTATACGAAAAAAAGAAATAGCCTCACGGTGCAAAAAAAAAATCGTATTTTCTATTTCAAATTTGGACTTGTCTGGTTTTGAAAGTGAGAAATAAATCAAAATTTAGATTCCGTCGTTCGGGGTCTCAAAAGTTAGAGGAACTCATTAAAAGGATTTCTGCATACTTATTTTTTCAAATCGGAGGAAAAACGCCGAAGCAATTTTGATTGTCCTGAAAGTCCTTTTTAGTAAAAAAAATGTTTTTTGCTTTTAACTTTTTATTTTTTACAGAACGCATACTCAAATCCGCTAAAATGTTAAATTACTCATACCAACGTTTTGACATACAAAAATTTTTAAAATTTGAATGAGAACTACACAAATTATAACTTGCTTGGACTTATCTGGTTTTGATTGAAAATTTACAGTGGACATGTCTGCTTTTGATTGAAAAGGAGATTTTGTAATGCAATTTTCTCGACGATTTTTATCATTTTTATCAAAGAGGATCATTAGTACCTTCTACACTACAAGTATAAAAACTTTCAGAACTAGAATTTTAATGTATGTGACAAAGTAGTGTCTTAAAAGATGTTGTCTTAAGACAGTTAAGCTTTGTAAATTTTTTCAAAAAGTCTTTACCGAGTAAAGTATTGAATTTCTTTGACTGTGTAATGGGCACTACCATATTACCTTTCAGTACATACTTAAAAAATTCAAACGTGCATAACTATAATTTTGTTCAGAAAAAATAGACAGCCTAAAGTGATCGTACAGAAATATACCATTGTTACTCTTATGTAAAAATGTTATTGAACTGTGTTACTAAAGTTGATTAAATTAATTTGCTTCTTAGTTATTTTTTTAAGTTTATTTCCAATAAACCATATTCTTTAATGTATTGTTTTTGCTTATCTTGCAGTTTCTTCAATTCAATACCCGAAGAAATTTGTTCTTTTTTGCTGCGAAGGGTTTATGAGATTATAAGTCAATCAGAGTATTATAATCCAACACAGCTGGGCATAGAAATATCACTGCATGAAGATGATAACGAAGCGCTGCACAAAACTATTAACAGTCAAGATGTTGCCAAGCTGCTAAAGATCAATCACAACTTTGCGCAAGTAATAAAATACAAAAAATAAATAACTTTAAATAAAATGATAACTAATAAAATTTCCATACTTTCAGCTTATCTTGCGTACACCGAGTGATTGCAATAAAATTGTGGCATTGCGTACATATCTAACGCACCAGCTGGGACTGCATATACTACACTTTTTACTGCGTGTTGATATACAGGTAGCATCGCTTTTAAGCACAAAAAGAACCTTATAGAATACTCATGTCATCTTTTTATATTTACAGCTCATAGCTTCACAGAAAAGTTTGTGCAATTTGTGCATTAATCTTTTTCCTAACTGCCGCTGGGCTGACTCAACAGATGCTGCAGATTTGCCAAAAGCGGCAGCAATTTTTGAATACGTCGGCAAGCTGCAGCTGCATCATAGAACACACGTGCTAACAACAACAGCACCTCTTAAAGATGAGCAGCCGCTTCAAGTTGTTGCTCAGGATTTACACACGTTTGATAGCGAGATAAAGAGTAGCGATGAAATCGCCGACATACTCATAGACTTGCTGACAAAATGCGTTGATAGTGAACGCAATGATGCCTTACTTACCGAGCAATCTATGAGCACAACAACGCTAAACTTTGCGCTCGAATCTCTACTGCTAGAGCCAAGCGCAACATTTGGCAATCTTCAAAATGCTGCATTTATAAAATGCAAATTATTACAGCTACTCGTGCATTGTATAAATAATCTCTTTGCTCATGAGGCAAATATAAATGCCATGCAATTGCAATTTATTATTGCGCGCCTGGTCTCAGCCATGGATACCATTCAGCAGCAGAGCTTAGCATCGGATCATGATGCACAACTCATTTTATTGGGCTTGATTTACATTATTTTTGGCATACTTCATAATATTGTCGCCATTTATGGCAATGTCAAAAACACATCCAACAGCAGATCTCAACTTTATACTTTAAAATTTATAGATGAACCCGTGCTGGATGTTTGCATAAAAATATTAAAAGATCTGTTGCAACAGCAGCGTGAAAAGCATGATGCAGAAATAAATATGCTATGCAGCTCCATCTTTAAGTTACTCCTCAAAATCATAGATAATCTGTGCAAATATGATCAACAGCAACAACAAAATGCAGCCGAGAACAATTCACACAAAGCACCGCGTCGTAAAAAACTCAGCACACGCCAAATGCACTGCCGCCTGCCTACTCTAAGCTGCTTCTTTCAAGGACTCTTGCTCAATATATTGCCCGATGTGCCAACGCCGCTGCAGGAATGTGCTGCACATTATTTAATGCGCTCCGGTACCTGTTGCTGCCACTATACAACGCTGCATCTTAACACTTGCGTGCAGTTTTTGCCCAAAATTATGCCGCAAGCACAAAAATGCATCTATAAATTTATCTATAGAAAAGTGTTGAATGGCATATTTGTACGCAGCAGTCAGCAGCCAAATGGCAAGCGACGCACCACTCAAAATTGCTCAAAATGTGATGCTAAATTAAGATCCTTGGAATTTCATGCTGATCTATTGCAGCTCTATCGTCAGCTGTACGAGCAGCTTTACAAACTAAACGATAACTTGGCCTTGATTTTGTATTTAAAGCACCTGAAGCATATAGCACACTTGCTCACCAACGACATAGCTGCTGGTATTTTGGCGGAAATTGTTTTGCCCATTTTTCGGCACTTTAAAACGAAAACGCTGACTTTAACAGATACTCACCCAACGGAAGTTTCAACAGCTTCAGCTGTAGCGAGTAACCAACTTAATATTGGCAAAATGAATCATTTTAAAATACTGCACGAGTGCCTCAATACATTCGTCATCTACTTGAGTGACTTGCGTCTCATAAAGGCCTTCTATAATGAAGAGAATATAAAACATTTGGAAGATTTGCTTACCCAGCCGCAATTGATACGCGCTATTTGTGAGCTCATCAAGATTGGCATTGATAACATAACCTTTCTAGGGGATCATGCACACGAACAGACGGCCTTAAGTCGTCGCTTGATTACGTTACAGATACGAAGCAGTGATCAAGCGGCGCAACTGTTTACAGCAACACTTAAACGCTTTGCAAAATGCTCCACAAATAATGCAGCAACAAAGGCTCAATTTTGGCTAGATGATGTTGAAGAGCGTAACACAAAAGCTGACCTCAAGCTTAAACCTTTGGAAACTTTGCACATAGCCGCTTTGCAGTGGTCGCTCAACTATGAGCTCTTGAAAACTAGTCAATTTTTCTACAATGAATTTGCCAAAATTTACTCCATTGTAGGCGTAGACGACGAGGACGTCGATGAAGAGATGAAAAATGTTGATGCCACTAAAGAGCCATCCAGCAGGGATTTTCCAAAATCTTTTTTAAAGCATGGTGATAAAACAATAATTGATATATTAAAATTAAATTACAATGCCTTGAGTAGCTTTTTGATGTTGCCAATAAAAAAACAGTTGACACCAATAAAAAATAAAACAAAACACACTGAACAAATCCTTACACACCATCACATGACAGCGCCAAATTCACCTACTACTTCCCAAACAGTTACCGAGGAAAGCGATTACTTATCGACTTCTTTGGAAACTCTTGTGAGCAGCATGATGAGCAATAGCTCTTCAATTTCAAATGGCTATGAAGCAGCTTATGTTGATGGCATCAACAATTTAGCTAACAACTATGATATAGTCACAGAATTTTATGCTTTTGCATCTCTAGAATCATCATTTTCACAGCAATTGCAGCTACGCACTCTTCTCGATGATTGTTCCATAGTGCTCTTTGATATACGTCAACAACAAAGAGCAGAACAAGCAGACCAACAACAATCTACAACAAATATTTTCGATTGCAACAGCACAGATTTGTCAGTTAACAGCTCACGTTCAGATCACGTTTCAGCAGCAGATAGTGGTATTATTTCCAAACTCTATGGCATGTTTGGAACACTCTTTGGTGGCAGCCGTTCTACGTCAATGAATGAATTTAATAGCGAACATGCTGCGGAGAAATCGAGCAACGCAGTTGGCTTCAATGCTGCCGACGAGTTGCAACAATTGTGCGAATCCAACAGTGATTGTAAAAAATTGCTATTGAAACTTTTCGAAGCAACAATGGCCATTTGCATCAAAGGCTATCAGAATGAAGAGGGTAAGTTTCTGTTTATCTTTTAGCTTATTCTGCCTTATCTAGCTTTAGCTTGTTTATGTGTTATATAATGGTTAGATATCAGCATCATGCTGGCGCAAACCAAGTTCATCTGAGTAGCTAGTACTTTTTTTTAAATTTAAAACACATGCTGCTGCTGCTGTACAGAGATAAGAACATGAATGAAATGCTTTGACAGTGAATCATTTTAGTGATTAAAAGCTTTCGTGATTTAAAATTTTTATATTGATGTAATTTTATTGCACAAGTGAAAACAATTTAGTTATGAGAAGAAGTGAATTAAAGGATTGTGAATTGTAAAATAATTCAAAAAGATTATTTTAAAGAAGGATGGAATGAACTTTGCTACTCAGGCCTGTGTCATTTTGCTTTTAAGTAAACCCAGTGAGCTCTAAGTAAATTTTTTCCAAGTATTTTTGAGGCTTTTTGGAAAGAAAAGTACGTTCTTGACGTTACTAACATTCTAATTAACTTCTCAAAAATTTATTTGTTCCTATTTTTTGTTCTTAAATGAGTTCATAATGGTATCAAAAATTATACCTTTTTGCAAGTAAAAGTCCTTACAAAAGTAAACAGCTTGTAAGTTCCCAAACTAGTTTGAAATTATACCCATCCGATCGCTCATAATGAGCTCATAAAAAACTCCAATTTGAGCGTATTTGACTTCCTAGAAAAGCACACAGATCTGAGCCTGAAATATGACATCTTATAAAAAGAGTCCAAAGTATAGTTTTAAGTGTCAGAATTATGAGTGCTACCTGTGTCTTATAAGGGTCATATTTAAGAGTCTTTTATGACATTTATCAAACAAAAATTAGGCTGCTTTTGTGACTCATAATAAACAATTATTATTAGTCTTTTAGGGCTCCAATTTATGAGCTCATAAAATTATCAGAAAAGAGTCTTATATGAGTGCGTTTCCTTTCGTGAAAATGCACACAGGTCTGACTCCTAAATATATGTGTTTTAAGAGTCAGAATTATTAATATTTTCGGAGTCTTATCAAGAGTCATATTTTAGAGTCCTAAATTACAAAACAAAAAGAATAAGATCCTCTTCTGACTCCTGGGTATACATAGGTGTTTATTCAAATTTTTAAACCATAACATATAAAGTTTCGATCTCTTTACATAATCTATATATAAATAGGCGTAGGGAAACAGTTAAGAACCATTTTCTGACGTGTTCCTCAACCGATGTTGATAATTTTAATTTTTAATGAATCAGAGTGCGAAGAAGAACTGCACCAACTGTTTTTAAAAGATTTTTTTTCAAATTTTTATGAAGAAAATTTGTTTTTTATATTAATTTTTTATCGAATCAACAGAGAATGAATGTGAAAAGGTCGAATTTCGGCCTCTGTCGAACTCTAGTTTAAATGAATATTCTAAGCATTACCTCTACGCCGCACAGTGTTTCGTTTCATACAAATTAAATGGAGAAAATTATTTTGTAGATTTTTTTAGTAGTTTTCGATGTTTAAGGTTTGGGAAAATAAAAAAAAATACTTCATAAATTTTGGACAAGTGGGCGTGGCAGCTGCCATACAACTTGAACACATTAGGTCTGTTCCCGTACTCTAAAGTCTTAGTCCAATTTACCAGTTTTTACTAGTTTTAGTCCGAGAAGCGTTCCCGTACTCGAAAAAATGGTAAAAGAGAGTGCAGTCGAGAGAATAAAACATTTCCCCTCCTTGTCAAGAGTTGCAAGTTTTAGTCCGAGAAATTTCTTCGGGTAAAAATGGTAAAAGTGTCAAACAGCTTAAAATCAGCTCACTTTACAAGTTAGGCAAAAAATTTCGATACATCAAAACTTCTTTGAAACTATTAAAATGGAAATCAGAAACATTGGGAAAATGTGTAAAAACTAATATTAGTACTAAATATCAGAATTAATTTCAATATTATTAAAAATCTCAAGCATTTCGTTTGCACTGCCGATGTTCCATACCAAGCCAACGCTGCACAAACATACTTATTTGACAGTTTTTACAATTTTAGTCCGAAAAGCGTTCCCGTACTTTTTTGTGTTTTTCTCTATTTTCGTGAGATTTTTTCTTACTCTCAGACTTTTGACAGTTTTACCATTTTTAGTCCAAAAAGTACGGGAACAGACCTATTATTTGCTATATCTTAGAAATAAACAAGTAAAGAAAGTCTAAAGTCGGTCTAGGCCGACTATGAAATACCCTTAACCCACTTTTCAAAAAAAAAAAATTTTTATTGTAAATGGGCGTCTCCAAGGGCGGATGAAGCCTATATTTAATAAGCATTTAAATGTTGATGAAAAATTTACACATACCAAGTTTTATTCCTGTAGCTCACAGTTAATGCCTTTATTGTGCTTTCGCTATGGGAGGTGGGCGTGTTCATGGACGGATTACTTCCAATTTTTGAACACACCTTAGTTTTGGTATTAAATACATGCATACCAAATTCAATTTCTCTATGACAAACATAACCTTATTTATTGAGTTTAAAACTTTTTGGGTTGTATGTGAGGTAGGCGTGTCCGTAGGCGGATGACGTCCATTTTTCAATAAACATGCGTGCCAAATTTTAGCTCTATAGGTTAAACAGAGGCTTATTTATTGCGTTTTCAATTTTTGGGTTGTATGGGAGGTGGGCGTGTCCGTGAGTGGATGACGTCCATTTTTCGAAGACATCTTTGTGTTTGTATAAAACACATACTGATCAAATTTTATAATAGTTGGCTAATTATGAGCTGAGTTATGCAGTTTTCAATTTTCGCGTTGTATGGGAGGTAGGCGTGTCCGTGGGCGGATGATGTCCACTTTTCACAACCATCTTTGTTTTGTTACAAAAAACATATGTGCCAAATTTTAGCTCTGTAGTTTAAACAGAGGCTTATTTATTGCGTTTTCAATTTCTGGGTTGTATGGGAGGTGGGCGTGTCCGTAAGCGGATGACCTTCATTTTTCAAAGAAATCTTTGTGTTGATATAAAACACATACGTAACAAATTTTATTGTTGTAGGCTTATTATGAGCTGAGTTATGCAGTTTTCAATTTTTGCGTTGTATGGGAGGTAGGCGTGTCCGTGGGCGGATTCCAAAAATATTCAATAGTGCAGTTCCTTGGGTTCATGTGACTATGTGTACCAAGTTTCATCCAATTATCTCAACTCCTTCTTCTTATCCTGTGTATACGGACAACACACAGACGGACAGACGGACGGACGGACGGACGGACGGACATGGATAGCTCGAATCACGTGGTGACGCTAATCAAGAATATATATACTTTTCTATACCGGACTCGCTTCGTTCTATGCGTTACAAACGTTTGCACAAAGTTAATATACCCTGACCTTTCAGGTTTAGGGTATAAAAAGGTAGAATAGCTAAATCAGAGACAAACATCTAACATGTAAATTCCAAAAAATAGAAAAAATTTGAGCGGAATTTAACAAGTGGGCGTTGCAGCTGCCATGCAACTTCGACACATTTTGCACTATATCTTAGAAATGAAAAAAGCTAAAACAATGAAAGTAAAAATAGACGTCAAATATATGATTACGCGTGTATTATTAGTATTCCTTGCTAACCCTTACCCATTGACGAAGAAGAGCTTAAGGAGAGACAGTCACTATACAAAAGAAACTTGCCGAATTTTAGCCTAAAACAACCAAAACCATCTGAAATATAGCATTTTTATTAATTTATGGCTGGTAAAAAGGGGTTGTTGCATAATTTTTTTTTCTTCTTAAAACATCTAATAGTCGAAAAAAATCTATTTAAACCCAATCAGTTCAGTAGTTTCGGAGTCAATGGAAAACACAACCAATAATTGATTTTTATACATAAACCATTTTTCCTCTTAATGACTCGGTTAACAATGCAAACTGTTTTTGTCAAGAAAAAATTATTTGTATACCCTAAACCAATAATACTAATGTATCCTGAAGTTGTTTATTATAAACTTGATTTATTTAAATATCATATCAAAATTTTATGAACATCTGCCACTACTAGTGTCCGACCGAAACCAAAATTTTGGCCGAAACCGAAACCGAATTTCGGCCATTTTTGTAATATTCGGCCGAAACCGAAACCGAAACTGAAAGTCTACATACAAATTTGTTTTTAAAAACATTTTATTTTTTTTAAATTTTATTAAAAGCTTTCAAAAACAAAACAATTCAAACAGATAATAATAACGTATACATACGATAAATATTCTTTGAATATATAAGTCCAACTTTAAAATAATAAATAAAGAGATCATTTTTAATACCACTTTAAGGTACTTTTTAGTGTTTAGAGTTATTCGGTTTCGGTTTCGGTTTCGGCCATATTGATGCCGAATAGCCGAAACTGACTAAAAGGGCCGAAACTGGCCGAAACCGAAACCGAAACCGAATATTCGGTCGGACACTAGCCACTACCTTCGTCCACCTCCTATACAAAAATAGAAGGAGTTGTCGCAGGAAAATGAAATGCGGTATTATCACCATTGGTACCATTGGTTTGTGGTATTGTTTTATAAATATAAAACGTTAAACAAAATTTTATAAAGATCAGCCACGCCTTTCGCCTACCGCCCATTCAAAATTAATAATAAAAGTGCAATATTTTAACTTCTAGAAAGTATGAGAGAGGAAATTAACTGCTTAATTATTAAATTAAAATAAATATTTTATTCAGATTGGCCACGCCCTTCGCTCACCAACTTTACAGTTAAATAATTCAAACATATTTTGTATTTTAAATACACAGGTTTTTTCCAAATATTAGGTACATAAATCTTAATGAGAGAATGAGAGAAAATTACAGAGAAAATAACTAGCTGTCTTCAGAGTTATCTGTAGAGTCACTCCACACAAAATCAGAGAAATCGAGATCAGAAATTAAATCAATTGTATCATCATGCGTATCATGTTCTTCATTTGAAATAAATTCATCGATTTCATTATCATGTTTGTTTCTACTTTTCAATATTCTTCTTTGAAAAGATATTTAAGGATCTGACAAAAGCAATAATCCAACCAAAATATCTGTATGATATAACCGTATTTTTCTAAATTCTGTATGACTAGATTTTAAAGCTTCATCTGAAAGCATTCCAATGGGTAAATTAAAGTTGTCTATATTAAACTTAATTTTATCGTTCAAATTTTTAAAAACCTGCCTCATATGAGTCTAATTTTTCAGTTTGTGTCACCGAGTCTATCTCCTTTTGTCTTATTGGTAAAGGATTTTCTTTAGCAAAAACAAATATTTTGGGTCAACAGTATACTGTAGAAGAAGGTGAATTATTTCTTAAAATTTCTTTAGCAGATTCAAAAAAAAATTTAATCCTAACGTGTTTTTTGTAATTTTGAGAATTTTTTCAATGAATGAATAAAGTTCAATATTATAGAAAATCTGTGTTTCAAAGCTTCTCACGGCTAAACTTACATTAAAAGCGTAAAACTCTTTTGGAATTTTCTTAATTGGAATATTAAGAACACTTCCTAAAAGTTTTTTTTTCTCAAATAAACAAGTATAAAAAAGTTTGCCAAGTTTGCCAAGCCTTCGCTTGTGTTTTAGTGAGAAGTAGTTTGGATTAGCTTGAAACCTTAAAGATTTTTCAATTATAAAAATATCATTTCATATATAAAATCTAAGCATTGAAACAAAGCAAGCAATATGTTGGCGTTCCTGGAATTTGTGGATAAACTTTGGAACAACCTTTGGTTTATTTACTTTTTACCACACAGTCCCTTTGCTTATTTCTACTGTTATTATTTCTTCTTTGTTGCTCAAATATTCTTTAACAATTTATTTGTTATTCTTTTTTTGTTTGCATTGTTCTGTTTGCTACACGGTTAAAAATCTTGGGCTAAATTTTAATCTTTTTTGGATTACATATAGGACACGACCAAAAAAAGATTACTTTTTAATCCAATGAAAAGTTTTAAATTTTCCAATCCAAAAAGGACTTATTTTTAATCCGCAAAAAGTTTAAAATTTTTTAATCCAAAAAGGAATAATTTTTAATCCGCAGAAAGTATAAAATATTATAATCCAAAAAGGATTAGATTTTAGTCCAAAAAAGTTAAAAATATAAAAGGATTACTTTTTAATCCACAAAGGTGAGAACTCGTGAGAAAAAAAGGTAAGAGATAATTCTCATATTTCATAAGTCTACGAAGAAAAGTTATCCTTTGACCTCCATAAGCATGTATATATATATATTAAAAAAAGTTCTTACACTTAATTTATGCTAAATTTTGCATATTTCTATACGAGCTAAAAAAAACTCGGTTTTTTTTTGTCGCGTACTTTGAACTAATTTGTACTAAATTTTGCCAATATTTTTATAAAATGTAGCACTCTTTCATCGCGTTAGAACACTTAAAATACATATCGGTTCTTTTTGTTTCTTTCTTGTTTTTCGAGTGATTAAAACCGTGCGAATGTCGCGTCCGTGCCAATGGCTTTTCAGCTGAAAAGCTACATAATATTCAGCTTTTCGCCATAGAAGAACTGTCAAAAAAAGAGCTGCTTTTCGTTGGCTTTTCAGCCAAAAGGCCTTCGTGTGAACATATTATTATATTGCCATAAACTTCACTATATATACATTAAGGGTATTCATGGAAATGGACAATGCCCTTATAAATGATATAAACCGTATAAGTTTATCAGCCTTATAAATGAAATGTATGGAGAACCGTTTACACAAACCAGATATATCACAAACCAGCAATCAGCTGTTTATATGTATGCTGAAAGTTGACTGTTAACAAGTTAACAGCTGACATATCTCTCCAAATGCACAATCGACTGATAAAAATAACTAATTGCCCAAAATACAAGCTTGCCGCTTTGCATGAATACCCTTATTATGTATTATGAAACACTGCTCAATTTAATAATGAATATAATTATATTTTGGTTCAGATTTAAAGAAACAATTTGTTTCATTTAATTAAAAAATAAACTTCGGATGCTTTAAAAACATTAACTATTATATTTAGCGTAAATTTCGTAGCAGTAGTAGTTTTCAATCTTAGGTAACATAAATAATTTTTCCTGAAAATACTACCTTAATGTAAATTTGTAGTCCAAAAATAGTCTTAAACTTAAACTTTTTTGGATTAAAAACAAATTAAACTTAAGTATGGAATAAAATATAGTACTTTTTGGATTAAAAATTCCCTTAAACCAAAGTTTGGATTAAAAACTAGTCCAAAATTTTTAACCGTGTATGATTGCTTATGTGTGTGCAGCTCGAAACCTGGTATGCATCATTGTGCAATACTATACAATCTCCATCCATCCATGTATCCATGTATCCATCCATCCAATTCAACGCATAGACGAGTTAACAGTATGAAGCCATAGCAAATATATATATATATTTCAACCTTTGCTGTTACAACAAGTAAGAATTGTTTAAACAACAAGCTAACAAGCAATGAGCTCCGCTCAACCCACCACTACGACCCAATCCAAACAGCGCCAAGCAAGTCGTTTGAGGATAGACAAATAATTGTTGCTGCTTGATAGGTTATTGTTGCACTTAAAAAAAAAATACAATAGTCTTCAATTTATAACATGTTTATGACTAACGTTTGGATTGTGTTTCTTTGTTTTTGAGTTGCAAATAGCAACACGTTTTTAAAAAACAAAAAAAAATTTTTCACAAACACAAACCAACTTCTTATATATGACTAGCTGGTTTACCTCAAGCCTTCAAGCGCTTCGATTCGTGGTTTCTGGGTTATTTTTGGAATGTGCTTAGGGTCCGATGACAAAACCCACCCATACCATATTATTTATATTCTCACCCAAAAATAACTTTTACTGTTTAAGCTTAAGGTCTTAAGAAAGGACCTTAGGATTAGCAATCATTTTTTCTAATTTCAGAAAAGATCGTTAGGTTTATAAGATTTTGGGTTTGATGGATTCGTTTTTGCCCCAGGAAGGAAGACAGTAAAATCTGTCCATTCCACAATATTTAATTATAGTGCCTACAAAATTACCAATTGCCGATAATGCTATAGAAATAATAGTATTATCAGCAATTGGTGGCTTAGTTTCTACTTTGATTTGTTTTTTTCGGCTGTCTTACAGCGTATTTCAAGCTTCCAAGCTTCTTTAATTTCAAATAATAAAATTATAAATTGAAGAAGCGTCTTAGAGCGGTTAGTTTTATCCGAAGTTGCTTGTTTTAAATCCTTACGAGGGCCGTTGGATAATTCCGTGCAAAATTAAACAAGGAATGATTTTTACGGCAAAAAAACGTTATATTTCTCAATATAGTCTCCTATTAGCTCGATACACTTCGTCCAACGATCCTCCAATTTTTTGATTCCATCCGAAAAATACGTTTTGGGAAGGTCTTTAAGGTACTATTACAGTGTGAAGCTATTAAAAACAACACCTTTTTTATTAATTTTTTTTACATAGTATTGTTAAATTATTTAATTAAAATGTATTAACATTATGTACAGCTAAAGTTGAAGATATTAAAAAAAATGTTTTTTTTGTTTTTGTATTTGTGGTTTCTTTTCTAGAGGTCGTTGAAGTTGGCGTGTTTAAAAAAAGGTTGTAAGTTGGTTTCTCGTCTCCAGCATTTTCAAGGCGTCGGAAAGTAAAAAATCAAAGTGCATTCTTCAGTTAAGGGTTGTAGTTGAGCACTCTACCTACGCAAATAAAAAAAAATACAAAACAAAAAAAATGACATGCATTGAAAAACAAATTTACAAAAAACCCCTCTTTTTGGCAGAAATTCTTAGCCGTAAAAAACAAAATAAAAAAGTTTCTCTGCTTTTTATAGGTAGAGTGCTTAACCGAGTTTATGACGATCACAATAAATCAAGATTCATCGAAATCGATCAAGCTGAACTCGAGATATCTTAGAAACCAATTTGAAAAAACTTGTTTCGAGAAAAACGCGATTAGATTTTCTTCTATGAACGATAATATATGAAAAAATGAGCGACATACGAATGTAATGTATGCTATATCTTTTTTTTTATTTGATATTTTTTTTCTAAAATTTCGTATACGCATTCTTAAGACCTTAAGAAACCAGATTCTAAAAAAAAACAAAAAATTATTTTTAATTTTTTACACACTGTAATAGTACCTTAAAATAGACCTCTGTTTCGGTGATGAGCTTCTCTCTAGTGGGAATTTCTTTCCATCGAGCCATTCCTTCAGGTTTGGAAACAGAAAAAAGTCGCTGGGAGTGAAGTCTGGATAATATGCTGAATGAGGAAACAATACGTACTTCAATTCATGAAATTTTGCCATTGAAGCTGGGCATGTGTGAACGCGCGCATTGTCTTGATGAAAGAGCACTTTTTTCTTCGCCAAATGGGGACGTTTCTCTTTCAAAGCATCGTTGAAATGATCCGATTCGGCTTTCACAATTGATCGTTCTTTTCAGTGGAAAGTAATCGATGTAGATTATACCGCGTTTATTCCAAAATACTGTCGCCATAACCTTTCTTGGTCTTCTTCAGAGCACGTTCGGTCTTGAGTAGTGATGGATCCATGTTTCGGCCACGGTTACTTAACGACGGGAAAATCCTTCTTATTTTTGTTCAACATCGCCAAACATTCAGTCACACGATCGCGTTTATAGTCCAGAGTGAGCAAACGCGGCACCCATCTTACGGATAATTTTTTCATGCCCAAATGATTTCCCAAAATTTTCCACACCCGTTCGTCTGAGCGGTCTACGGCCCAACAATCTCGTGCACTTTATCTCTGCGACCGGCCAACACGATATTGTTAATTTAAGTGACCATTTCTGATGTGGTGACCTATTAATTCGGGCGTCCAGAACGTTCGGCGTCACTTGTGCTTGTACGACCGCATCGGAATTCAGTAAACCACTTGTGAATCATTCCAGCCGATGTTGCAAAGTACACATAGTATTTATCAAGCCTTTTCTTGGTTTGGCTGATGGTTTTTTTGCGCAAAAAAATAATGCTTGAAATTCACTTTTTTCATTTTCGTCAAAATTCACAAGATCTTCTGCTGTCAGTGGCTGCCGAACACAAAGTATGCGTCGCAGCGAGTAACCTTTCAACAGATGGTAGTTGACAGAATCAGTGTTGCATTTGCGGGAACTTTGAAAATTCACTAACTTCTCAAAGTGCCCTCATATTAAACATTCCTTGATTTATCATTGATTAAACACCAACATCTATTGGAAAGAAGCAGCTACGATTATTATAAAAGATATGTTTAAATTTCAAAAATAAATCTCAGATAATTACACAATGCGCCATATTAAGAAAAAATTTCTGTACACGGAAACCCACTATATTTTTCCTATAGATTTGGGGTCTCTTAACACGAAAATCGAAAAAATATTTTATGGTTGCGTTTTTTTTATAATTTTTCAAGTTTTTCTAGCTTTTTCAAAAACATTGGCGCATAGCGTTATCACACGCTGTTGAATTATTCAGTTGTTTCGCCTTCTTCTTGTCGATCAGGATTAAATCAGTGATGTCTATGTCTCTTAGATGTTTACTTTGTGGATTTTTGTAAGAATAAAAAGTACATAGCGGTTGACGTTGATCCTACGCTTAAGCCAACCTGGTACTTCTTACTCAAAAAGTGAGCATCAACTATTCAGGAAAATCCTTTGAACGTGATACCTTCCTTCACAGCGACATGGAAAAAAGTTAAAGCTCTGCACCATGCAGGGTTACACAACTTCTATGAGAAATGACAATCTGTGGAGTCCACGAGCTACTAGTTAATTAGATATTTAACATATTTGGTCAAACCTATTTTCATTTTTAAATTGGATGAAAAATTAGTGAAGGAACAAGCAACGCCCAAACAAAAACAACCTTCTATAAAATTATCAATTCTTATGCATACTTTTATGTTCCTGTGAACACGAAGAGAAATTTAAACTGAAAGTAAACCCAAATCAATTGATTTTGGGAGTGATTCTGAGCTAAGTCATAATCTTCTGGAGTGTTTATCAAAAAAATAATATGCTCACTTGTGCCCAAGTTATGTCATTTTGGTATCGATTGTTAGTAAAAAAAAAACAAAAACATATTGGCGATTTCAGCTCTTGAAAGGATTTGAGAACTGGACCTACATGTTTTATGCCGACTCCGAACGGCTAAAGTTCATGTTCTCAAGAAGCTTTACATGGATTATTTACTCTCTGAGTGTTGCCATTGTCTGCAGAGAGGTGGTGACCAATCAGAAAAATTTTTTTTATAGAAAAAACTTTTACCACGACTGGGGATCGAACTCGGGCTCCAAGCATGCTAAGCCACACACTTAACCTGCATGCCACGGTCACCGGATTATTAGTACAAAAATTAATATGCCCACATGTGCTCAATCTAAGAAATTTTGGGATTTTTTATCAAAATATGAATACGCTCAATTAACATGTGAATTGTGAGCTTATGAATTGAGCCCAATTTATGACATTTTGGTACACAAACAACAAGACGACCACGAGAACAAGACGCCCAATTAACGTACGAGGAAAAGATGACGAAATGTACAAGTGGCTGAAGCAACAAAGTAACTGTTCACCACTAACAGATACAAAACCGACGATCAATCGTAGTTCAAAATTGAACTACGTCGTTCGGCAGCTCATTTTTTTTTTGTACAAAAACTACAACAATTTCAATCAAAAACATTTTCAACTCACCTCCAGTTCGACTCACCAGTGACGAAGGAGTGAGTTCACTAGCTATCGGTAATCACCACTGGTTACCCACCAGATTACCTGCAATGCAATTCATTCATGAATTTAACACGGGGATGTCATTGCCGGTAATGATTCCATTACTCTCTGCATTACCATTCACTAGCTGTTTCATGATTCCTTTTGTTATACATTCCTTTTGTTATACAGTTTATGTGGAAGAAAAAACAAATGAAATAAATGTATTTGCATTACCTGCTACATTACCTCGGGTACTAGAATTCACTAGTTACTATTCATGCATGATATCATGACCGTTGAAAGACTATTTGTGATTGCCAGTACTGGAGGGATGTTTTGAGGTGATTTTTATCTCTATTGAGCTATTTTCATTTACGAACGCTTTGAGCTTGATTTTAGCCCATTTTTTTTTTTCTCTTCGTAAACCACTCTTTTTTTTACGTACACGGCCAAATTTATGGGGAATTTTTTTGGCTCTGAACCAAAGTTTTCAGTTGCCAAACCTATTCAGTCAAGTCTGCCCTGGTTCAAAATTGGGCAGATAGATAAGTATGAGAGAAAGTGAAATCAAGAGAAACAAGTGTAGAATTTTGTATTTGTGGCGGAGCGCTATACCAACATGCGAATTTGAATCTGAGGCAAGTGTTATGCCTTTACCTCAGTCAATTCGAGTTATTTCACAAACATCTCCACCACCTTCCTAACTTCAACTTCCAATTTCCATGTTAAAATGTTCAGTCTAGGCGACTTCAACAAGAACAACCTTTCCTATCGCAGCGACGATATGTTAATGCAATGGAGCTAACATTTGTTTTCAATAAATTTTTTTTTAAACAAGTGCTTCATACTCTGAATTTTCAGCGTACATTTCATCAGCATACAGCGTAAAGTTCAAAGACGTTTGGTTAATTCAAAGCCTTTAAATACACAATTTTTCTTTTTAGTGTTGCTCTGAACTAGTGTTGGTTAAATATTGAACAAATAGCGAATGAATGCAACACAAACTGAAATCAGATTAAATATCGATGTTGTTGCGGTTGCACACGTTACTGAGAGTTCACCTTGTCAGTGTAGCTTAGAGGTTCTAGTTTAAACTACTGTGTTGTGTCGGTGTCATCATTATCTTTATTTAGTTTGTCGGCTTTATGTTCACAAGAACAACATAAACTATTTTCGACGCATTTCAACGAAACGAACGAAATGTTGAGATTAATTATGCTGCATACTTTGTTTGCTTGAGGGCCAACAATGGAGCGATAATTGTTTTCTTTCTACTCTTTTTTTATAAATATATTTACATCTCAGCTTATCTTCCAAATCTTATCACTAATTATGTCGACAGCAGCAACAGCAGCAGCATGGTTTTAGCTTCATTTGCCTTTTAATAGCAACACAGACAACAACGTTTTATTAAAATCAAAGTAAGAGGTGTGAGAAAAATATGTGTGGGAGACAATAGTTTAAGTTTTTGAAAATCATGTGTTCATTTTTAACTAATTTTTCTTAACTTTTTTTTTTATTGCAGTGGAAAAAATGCAAAAACATCTGCGGAAACTGAAGGCGCTGATACTAAGCAACGCTACCACCAACTGGCAACAGCATTCGGAAGAACATGCACACAGCCAGAATCTAATCACGCAAGCTTTACAGACACTGCTTAAAATTGCCGAACTTTCCAACACCTTAAAGGATCCGGCCGCTGTGCTTAGCTCGAATAACATACGCACTGCTACAGATGAAGCAGGCACCATTGCAACTGACACAGCTGCTGTTGCTGCAACGCGTCCACGTGCATCATCCATCACAAGTAGCACACATACGCCACTCATGACAGGCAATGATGGCTATTATATTGCAAATACTTTACCGCCAACTGGCAATCAGAAGCCGTCGCCTTTCAGTGTAGTCACTACACCAGCCACATCACGCAGCAGACCGCTTTCGGCTGAAAGCAACATCACCGAATTTGATTACTTCTCAACGCGTGCCTCTGTAATATTGCCCGACAGCGAAGTGGAATTTAGCGAAAATGATCAGGATGAATTCTATCTTACAGCCGATGAAGGCTATGAAGCAGATGCTGAATTTCCTGAAGTATCCGATACTGAAGCAGAGCTAGAAGCAGCTGGTCTAGATTTATGGACCTCCTTTCAAGCTAGCTCACGTTATCGCAGTCATGTGCTTCATGCTGGACTCTGTAAACTTATAGTTGAGATACTTATTGAGCTGTCCTGCCTGTGTGCAGCGAATCCTGTGGGTTGGTGCGAAAACCTGGCACAGCTGGCAAATCGTTTATTTGTCATACGGGAATATCTTGGTGGACCCCTGTTTCTGCTGCAAGGTTTTGCGCCGGTGCTGGAATGTTGTGATATGCGTCTAAGAGGTGAGTTTAAATCTTACAGCTATCTAAAAGTATAACATTGAAATTTTCTTAATCTATATATTTAAATGATGCCCAATACGTTTTAATTACAGAACTGCAGCAATCTTTATTGGAGCTCATTGTGGACTTGAACTCACCCAACGTGCTTTCCACTTTTTTTTGCATTTTAGCTAAAAAGAATCCACCCGTTGATATACTCATTAAATATATGAGCTATATTTGTGCTGCAAATGGTCAAAAGAAAGCTCAACCTACCATTGAACTAGAGTTTCCTGTTGCCATCGGTACGTCAAGAGTTATTAAGGATAAAATCGATTTAAAAATTTTAACTGTTTAAACTTGCAGATGGTAAATGCGTTTCCACCAGCCTTGAACATATCTCAGAGCAAATCGATCAGGTGCGCAACTATCACTTACATATGCAGGCTATGACACCATTCACCAGAGCACCCTGCATTATACCGCTGACCCATGCCAAACTCTGGACAAATGAGGGTTTTACAGTTTCACTATGGGTTCAAGTTAAAAGATCCATAACACATCATAAAAGCTCCAGCCAGATAATTGATGATGAAACTCGCAGCACGGCAGATGATTATTTGGTAAGCAAGCATTTACTTAATGCTCACTCAAATGTCAACAATTAATAATCGCTTAGGTCGAGTTAGGACAAAGTGAGGTTATTGCTTTCATTGCATTCTTCCGAACAAAAAACAGTAGTACGCACATTTTTATGGTTGTACCTTGAAAATTAATTGTTTGAGACCATAAAATCTTTTCTAATCTAATCTTTTAATTTTAAAATACTCTCCTGCAAACCTTAAATGATTTTAGCTGTTATTCCTTGTCGAGACAGAACTGTTGGGAAAAAAATGTTCATTGTAGTTTTACCTTAAATAAATTACTCTGAAGTTGATTGACAAAAACTACTGGTTGCTAGTTTAATTGCAGCTAGTTTTGTTAGTTATGCTAGTTAGTTACTGGCTAACTTGCAAGTTTAAGTTCAACTCAATCCAAAAAAAGCTACAGTTCACGGCTAATCATGTTTCTATTTGTAACTAGTTCAGAAGCGATACTTTTTCTTTATTGTTGTTTGTAATTTTAACTTTATTTTATCTTCCAGAAATCTCATCTCATCTCCATCGGCAGCAATCAGGCCATGTTGAGTATTTATATAAACAACAATATGAATTTAGTATTCGAAACCTGCAGACCGAACGCTCAACTTAAAACAATAACTTCACCGCAGTCTGAGGAAGCCTACGATCCACCAGCATCACCTGGTATAAATACGACTAGTCCAAAAAATCCTAAAATAAGTCCTAGCGGCAACAACTCCTCCTTTCGCAATGCACTCAAGCCAATTAAGTTACTGGTTCTTAACAGTTTCAATCACATGCATATCTTTAATGGTCACGCCGCTGACAATGCTGACTCATACTTTGAGGGTTCTAGCGTGGATTTAAAATACTTTCGCTTTGCAAAAAACAAATGGACGCACGTTTGCTTTGCCATTGATACTCAGCCGGATTGTTTGAATTTAACTATTTGCATTGATGGTCTAGAGCAGCATGTCATCACTTTGCCGTTTCGCAATTTGCGTTCGCTAACACGCAGTACTCAGTCTTTTCAGTTAATTTCTTTGGGCGAGGGTTATACAAATGCGCCCAACAAAACGTCAAATCAAGCCACTTCAAGTTCTACCACAACAACGGAGTCGCGCTCAACCATTGATGGCAATACGCTACGCTTTGCAATTTCAAATCTAATGCTATTCAATCGCAAAATTACCGTCAGGGAGATTATACTGAATCTAACCGCCATGGGACCGGATTTCAATGATTTGACTCAATGCCAAGTTGGCAATTGTAAGCCTAATTATGGTCTCTTGAATACGAGTAAGATGTACATTGCTAATTATGGCAATTATACGGAGTCAATGAAGCTATTGAAAGATGCGCGCATCTTGACGTACTCAGCACAGCAGCCAGATGTGGTGCTTGGCTGTGAAGCCCTAAACGCAGATGCTGTGGAGCCAGCATATGGTAAGACAAGAGAGTATTTATATAATGACATTTGTTTATATGTTTTACTTTTACCAGCTTGTCAGCTTGGCTTAATACTCTATGGTCAGCTGTCGCAAAATCATCTGCAATCATTTCAAACTGCCACAATTCTTTGCGGTGGCGTTTCGACTCTGCTCTATCTCTTTGCGCGCGTAAGTTTTGAATTCTTTTAAGCTAACTAAAATTTTTTATTATAATTTCTTTTCCATTTTTTTGCTTACTTAGGTTGTTGAGGTCAGCAATAATCCTGCAACGGAAGCTTTGGCCTTGGATATACTCATCAGCGTTGCACTCTCTGATTCTCAGCTCTTTACTGAATTTCAGAGACTCGATTACATCAGTCTTATTGGTTTTGTTATACGCACTGAGCGTTGCACTAAGGATGTGCTGCTGCTCAAGAGCATCATCAATAATGCCTGCTCACAGCCCATCATTGTCAAAAAGGGCGGCGAAGCTTTGCAAGTAAACGACAACTCTACCGCCTGTCTGGTTTATCCACGCCTCTTCATATCTGTGCTGCATCGTTATGCCGATTGGCATCGTAGCGGTGCTGAACATTCTGCAGTGCTGGACATGCTTTTTCGCTGCATTCTCGCGCTGACACGAGATAAACATCCACACAAAGATTTCAACATGGAACAGCTAAATAAGTCTGGGCTTTTGAAGGAGTTACTAAATCTATGCAAAGTTTATGTCATAGAGTCCCCTAATCCAGTATACATATCCAAAGATGCAGCCGAATCATTTGTACAGATACTTGCAGTGTTTGCTGGCTCGCCGCCTTCGCCCTCGCTAATGGATGAAATAATGAAGTTGTTGTTACTGCTACATAAACCCAGTGAGTGCTACGTCACGCATGACCGTTCCAAATTGTACTTTTTATTAAAACCGCAGCCACCGCCTACCAAGGACAAATCGGCATCTGCTTTGGCGTCAGCAGCTAACTTTAGTCGTGTTGCTGCGCCATTTCGCCGCAGTTTTGGACGTGTCAGTGCAGGCGCGGCTGTTGCAGTGCCAGTCAAGACTGATGAAGCTGATTTGGATACACAACGTGCGGCACGCATAAATAAATTGAAAAAACTTCATGCTCGCAATTCACCATATAAAAGTGCTCTAGTAGACTTTGAGGAAAACTTGGAAAATGTTGCCGATTGCACGCGTCTTAACAAACAGGCATTGCGCTTGGTCAGTCCAATAGAAGCCACAAAATGGCGCATGAAATTCAAGCGCCGTTCTAGTCTTAATCTGGCTGCAAGTCCCAAAAAGCAATCCATACCCTTTAAACTGCACAAATCGCCGTCTATAACTTTGCCAGCAGCACCGCAAAAAATTGCGCGTAAACGCATACGTTTGCTTTCGGCAAACTCGTTGCGCTCGCTGGCGCTGCCAGACAGTGAAAAACGACGTTGTCGACGCAGTGAGCGTGATTCGCAAGGCAGTTTGCATTCGTTGGCTGCTTCACTAGCTGCATTTGATAGCGATTTTAGGGCGTCAGCTAAAGTTGGCGATGCAGAGACATTAGATGAGGTTTTTAGCGGATCCCCGCCTTCGACTGTATCAAATCGTGCAACAAAATATTTGGCAAAAACTGATTTCTACAGCTCATTGGGCATAGTTACTCTACAGGAAGGACTCTTTAAGCTGCTGAAGGATTTTCTTTGCCTGCTGCCGGATAGTTCTGTAGAGGAGGTAAGCTATAGACATGTGCTAGTAGAATATATACTAACTTCTGACTCTTATACATACTCTTATCCTCTTCAGGTTCTACGACACTATGTCAAGGTGGAATTTCTGCTAGTCTTGGCCAATCATAGCAGCTGTGCAGTACGCACTGCTATAATAAGACTGCTGGCAGCTCTTACAAAACGATTAACATCCAATGATTTGCAGTCTTTGAACAAAAACTACTTTCCGCAACACTTGGGCAATCAACTGTCGATCTATCCAACCGATGTGCACATGTTTGAGGCATGTCTGGAATGGGTCAGTGGTTATTATGGCAGTTTGGATACATTCAAACACTACGATTGTGTGCAAATACAAAATCGTTTTGGTCTAAATGCGCTGCTGGCTATTTCGAGCAAAACGCTTATCAATCAAAGTGCCTTTACTGCCAAAGCCTTTGGTGTGCTGCAGCACATTTATCTCAAGGTTTGTTTCAGCATATTTAAAGCGCTATTATGTAATTCAATGAATTTATTTTGCCAACAGGATACAGATGAAAATCAAACTCTACTCGAAAGTGGGCTATTGCAGTGCTGCATGAAAGCCTTGTACAACCTTTACACGCGAACAAATGTTATACCTTTAAAGACTGAAGAGGCAATCGTTGAATTGCTTACCATCATCGGCGAAAGATGCTTTAAATCTGTTGGCCACATGAATGTAAGTAAAACCCGAATATTAAAAGTTTTGCATAATAACGTTCATTTCTCTTGTAGATCATTTGGGATATTCTGAATATGCTGTCCTTCTATCAGGAGCGCGAAGCGGCCAATGTTGTGAAAGGTTTTCGTTCAGTGCAGGGTCAGCTGCAGCTCAACTGGATTACTATGTTTTTTAAGAAAACCAGCGCACCCTGGAATTTCAAAAGTAATCTTAATTTAACGTTAAGTTTTGATAAACAGTGTTTAAAAGAAAATCAATTTGCTTTTAAAGTTTCTGCGCTGCCAGATGCCACCATCAGTATTGCCGAAACAAAGACACGCCTTGACCTGCTCATCGATCGTTGTTCGCAATTCTTCACAGTATTAGATGCCAATTACACACCCAGTGAAAATGAAATCAAGCTTTTTGAGCTTTTGGTATCATATGGCATTGCAACAAATCAACGCTGCAACAATTTTATTGCTTGGGGTCTGCAACCTTCACGTCCGCATGCGCTAAGATCTTTTATAATCGATGCACTCTGGATATCCTGCCAAGACGAGTTCGTGCCTTCGATTATATGCGATGGTAAAATGATAAAATCGTTGCTCTGGCTGTGTTTACTGGAGGATTTGCCGCAACCCATAGAGCATCTAGAGCCGCTGTGTCAACATTTGGGCATAAATGAAACGGATTCTACTTGGAATCTAGAAAATGAACTGGGACGCATAGAAGTGAATCGTTGTAATATTTCGGTTAAGCAAAAATCTCTGCTGGAAAAGACTGTCTATAAATTTGAGCCACTGGCAGTAAGCTGCATTGAGTCTTCAATGGTGCTAACACGACGTGTGGCGGAATTACAGGTTTGTTGGGTAAACATAGAGCTAAATGCGACTATTTTACATTTAAATATGCTTGAAATTTATAACAACTTGTCACATAGAATGCTGAGCGCAAATTGATCATGAGTCACATGAAGGAGTATGACGAGACCTACATTTATACCAAATGGTTGGATATTATCAAAGGCATGACTCACGAAGGTGCGCCTTGGTACTGCAAAGATTATGCGGACAAGTAAGTGTTTTTTTATTTCTACATAATAATTTGTTTATTGTATTATCACATTCCTACAACAGCTCTTGGGAACTTGATGATACCGAAGGTCCTTCCCGTGTACATACTCGCCTGCGTCGTTGTCACTTGGATATTGACAAACGTTTTATAATGGAAGACTATCGACGCTCTAGTAGCGCAGCGAACAGCAACGCTAGCAGCTCAACCTTAATAAACTCAATCCACAGCGATGATTACACGCGACCTCTAGAGTACTTAGTCTCCAGCTATGATCAACAGCTAAACATATCGTTTAACTCACAAATTCTGTATAATTTTCCTGCCAAATATCTGCCAGTCGATGGTGAAATCGATGGTGAAATTATTGTTACCGATCATAAGCTCTACTTTCTGGCCACTTACCATTGTAAATACTTCTATGTATGCTGTGATATAACAAACATTACTGAAATATGGCTCAAACGCTATCAGCATCAGGAGAAAGCGTTTGAAATATTTTTAGACACAAATCGTTCGCTATTCTTTTCTCTACAAAATCAAGAAGATTGGAAAATAATGCGTGATGTTTTCTGTGATAAAATTGTTACGCCGCCGGATCAAGGCAAAGTGCTGCTCATCACTCAGCAGTGGCGTGAAGGTTTACTCACCAATTGGGAGTATTTAATGACATTGAACCAGATTGCTGGTCGTACTTATAACGATTTAATGCAGTATCCAGTATTTCCTTGGATACTTTCCAACTACATTTCGGAAGTATTGGATTTGACGGATATCAAGAATTTTCGAAAGCTAGAGAAACCCATAGCAGTGCAGAATGAAGAGAATGAACAGCATTACATAAACAACTACACGGTAAGTATTTGATGCAAATTAATATTCTTAAATTAAAGATAATGTTAAAGATCAAAACATCTTTATAGTATATCAGCAATACAATGACAAACATGGGATCAATGATACTCAAACCATATCACTATAGCTCGCACTACTCGAACTCTGGCACAGTTTTGCATTTTCTGGTGCGTGTGCCACCCTTCACCAGCTATTTCCTGCGCTATCAAGGTAATCAAATCATTAAAAAACAAAGGTTTTTAAAAATTTATAATTTATATGTTTTGCAGACAACAATTTCGATTTGCCCGATCGTACATTTCATGCACTCAACACTACTTGGGGTCTAGCTAGCCGCGACAGCCCCACTGATGTTAAAGAATTAATTCCAGAATTTTTCAGTCTTCCCGAAATGTTTGAAAATTTTGAGCGTTTTAATTTTGGCTGTCGTCAGAGTGGCGAACGTGTTGAAGATGTCGCTTTACCGCCCTGGTGTAATAGAGATCCACGCTTATTTGTGCTCATACATCGTCAGGCGCTCGAGAGTGAGCATGTGCGCAATAATTTGCATCATTGGATTGATTTAATTTTTGGCCACAAGCAAACAGGCGATAATGCTGTGGAGGCAATCAACGTATTTCATCCAGCGGTAACATCTTAGTTTTTTAATATTGTTTTAAGTTGTTTTAAATTAAAATATTCCAACTTACAGACCTACTCCGTTTTCATTGAATCTGAAATAACAGATCCAATTGAAAGAAAAGCTGTTGAAACTATGATCAAGACTTATGGCCAGATGCCGCGACAGCTCTTCAAGCATGCTCATCTGCCAACGAAAATACTCAACTATTGCCTAAGCAGTGATAAAGAAATCATGATGAGTGTGCGTGGCTTACGTTGGGGCGTATATGCCGGTTCGCCACAGCTGCCCAAACCCATTCTGGGTAATATTTACAAATTACCCGGTGCCGAATATTTGGTATCTTTCAACAATACCAATGTCGTCTATGGTCTGCCTACGCGTTCATGTGTCATGCAAGGTGCCGAAGCCGATACATTCAACGTCATCTCCTGGGGTCATGAAGATCGCATTGTACGCATACAACCGCTCAATAAAATGTGTGCAAAACCCAAAAATTTGCTACACAATACCGCCTTCGATGACATTACCGCCTGTGGTACAGATCCGAACTCGAATCAGCTTTGGTGTGGTCACCGCTCTGGTCGCATCAGTGTGTACAAATGCTCAAGTAGTGATGCTATGCAACGCACTGCTAAGGGTCGTCAGAGTTATGCGCGTGTCTTGCGGCTGTCATATAATTCTGCTTTTCGTAAGATGTCCACTAAAAGTGGTTTGAAACTAGATGCAGACGCTGATACCGATGCATCAGCACCTTCATCACTTTCAGCGTCCTCCATTGCTTCGTCAGGAGCGACAGATGGTACGCAAAAAGACGGTGCCGATTTATATTGGTACGGTCCGACGGTTCTAGTGCGGCATACCGATGAAATAACATGTATTACTCTATCTGTGGAATTTAAAATAGCAATTTCCGCAGGACGTGATGGCATTGCAGTCATTTGGGATCTAAACAAGTGAGTCGATATGAGTTTATAGCTATTTTTTAACATGTAAATTAAATGAAGTTGTGAAATTTCATTTGGGTTATTTGAGAATTATAAAGTGAGCGCAATTTTTGACCACGAATAGCATAAAATCGGAAAAAATACTTGTTTGCCAAAATTTCAACGGTCTGTGAAAATCAGTCTTGTGTAATCAGATGTTGATATTAAAACGGCTATTTTTAGAATCTGTAGACCCCCTAGGCGGAACGTGAGGTGCGGACCCTCTCCCGGAAGTTATCTTTTTAAATAATCCTTCAAAATTCTCTTTTTAAAATACTTTAAAAAATAATCATTTAAAGCTTATTATTACACTAATGACAGTTTTACTCAACTGGTTGATAAAAATCTTCTAACGTTATATTACGTCATTTATTATATTTCTAAATCCCTGTACTGAAGTCTCTAACAGTTCAGTACTGAAGTCCCTGTACTGACACTAACGCCACAGAAAGAAACTGAACGAGTGTCACAGACTCAGCAGAACTTAATAGCACCAGATAAAATCCGGTGGGCTATAAATTTCTTTTCAGAGTATAAATTTTCAGGATCGAGCGGCATATTCCTAGCCATGTTAGTCACAGACAATATCCGCTGGGCTATAAATTTCATTTCAGAATATAAATTTTATGGACCGAGCGACATATTGCCATGTTACAAATCACCACTGTACAAGTCGTTCCTTGGCTCGAGATCAAACTTAACTAAGTGCACAGACTACAGGATCGCCCGCACAACTCTCGACCCCAAAATACAACACTCTTAAGAACAACCGACTGGTGCACAGGTATCAAAGAAAAACAGCGGGCGTTCAACATATTCACAGATGTCTCCAAAATGAGTTCGGAAGTGTGAGCAAACAAACTATCTAACCAATGCAGTGTATTCCAAACGGAGGTTTTTCCATTTGGAAGGCCGCAGAGATAACTCTTAGTACAAACACGTATCACTCTTTAATTAACATCTTTGTTGACAGCCAAGCGGCAATCAAATTCATGTGCTACGATACTGTCGAGTTCAGAGTAGTCGAAGCAAGCAAAGATACACTTGATGCATCGATCACTTCAAAGATAGTGTGCATCTACTGGGGTTCAAGCCACCGGAGCATTGACAGAAACGAAATGGTGGACGGACAGCAAGGGAGGGTACCAGGCTGGGATGAGAGCTCATAGAACACGTAGCTATTCTACTACAGGAATTGTACAAAAACCTCGAAACTAAAGCCAAGTAAGCAGTGAGTCTTAGATGGAAAAATATGGCAACGGGACAGATCTCGAGAATCATGTGTGGTATATCATGCGGAAAACGGAACTTCGTTTATGCTGACACACTCCCGAATGGACAACAGAACACTGGTGGATATCCTTACAGATCAGTGCATGGTGGATGAAGGATCAAAGATGACAACTTCAGAAAGTGGAAAGAACCGGATATCCAAGAAACCCAGGAGCACTTTCTGTGCACATGCCCGGCCAAACTTAGATCTAGACTTAAACCCTTAGGCTCACCAACGTTATTGTTACTAAAAGATGGAGAAATTCCTCTTATCTTTGAGAATTTCCACTAATTTTTTAAAGGCTTCCAGCAAACAAAGCCTTCATTTTCTTCTCAACTTAATGGCAAATCTATGTCGGGGAGATCCCTTAACTCCGTGAATAGTTTGCTCTATCACGCTATCCTATTTTGCAAATGCTCGACTCTTCAAAGTTCGTCGATAATGAGTTTTGACAAAGTGCTTACCACTGACTAGTTGGTTTCGCTTCTCAACATGAGGCTTACCAAGTTTTGGGGTGTCGCCATCTCGCCGAGGAGGACCGAAGCATCAGTTCTCCAATCGTTAAACCCAGGACACTCGAAGAGAACGTGCAATGTGGGTCACTTGCATGCTTGAATTGGATTAACTTAACCCAACCTAGCCCATTAACTCTTTCAGCCACAGTTTTACATATATTATTTTATTAATAAAACAACTGCATTTTTAGTTTGATTAAGGTTTATTTATCATAAAAAAAATTAAAAAAAGAAAAAAAAAAAATCAAGGGGATGCCCCGAGTTTAAATAAAGATATAAATATAACCAGTGCACCCTAGCGACAAAGTCTCGCCAACGATGTCTTTAAAAATGTAATTGTTTAATAATTTGTCAAAAGGTGGCACGAAAACAAGTTTTAAACAAGCAACAATAAGTGGTTAGATAACTAACCACCAAACCTGAAAGAGTTAACTGCAGCTTATAGAGAAAAAAAAATACAAATTGGCTATTTCAGGCCTTGAAACGATTTTGACTGATCCTTTTAAGATCAGATTGTGTTGTGTGTTTTATTAAATTTTTGTACACAACTGAACGAGAACTGGTCCTACATGTTTTACTCTCTGAAAATAATGTATTTCGTATGAAAAACTTTCTGTATCAGGTGATTCGAACCCAGGTCTACCAAGATTCTTTGGGTCGCATGCCACACTCAGCACGCTACGGCCGCCAGCCTATATGGTCTGTGCGTAAATTTGGTTCTGTATTAGAGAATACTTAATAAGATTTATTTCTGCTCTTTAACTTGTACTATAAAAAGAAACTTTTAATGGGTAGAAATAATATAATTTGGTTCTCTGGTGTATAAAACTGGTCTATAAAACTTTTCCAAACCTCTGGTAATTATTTTGATAAAAATATTTTTTGATAAAAATATGGTAGCGTATCTTAAACAATACAATCATGTTTTTTACTACATTTTAATTAAAAATTTCTCTAATAAGTAATCATAATTTATTTTTCAGTTGGAGTTACATACGCACCATTGAGCGACCCGCAGAAATTCATCACTCCCCCATCACACAGATTGCAATAAGTCCCACTTTAGGCGATATTGTTACAGTGCATACAATTCCTTTGCATAGCAGCATTAACAGCATTGATCGGCAGAGCATTATTGATGAAAGCAACGCCGAACTCAGTGCATCTAAACCACTCACAACAGCAACATCACCAGATGAGTGTTTTGAAGTTACAGAGGAGAATTTAGATGATTTTGTAAATGTTTCTGTTAATCCAAATGGAAAATCAATACTACGCTTGCACTCTGTGAATGCACGCTATATACAACATATTGTTAACGAAGAGCGAATATTAGCTGTTTGCTATTCATTCATTAAGGAGGGTGTAGGAGTTAACGTTATAGCCACGGCATTGGAAGGTGGACTTGTGCGTTTATGGTCAAGTTGGAATTTGAGCTTTGTCACCGATATAGTCACAGGCATTTCGAATATAAAAAGGTGTGCATCAAACGACATGATATATATAAAATTCTTAATTAATATATTCATTTTATTTTCAGTCTCACTTACTCAACGCATCAGCATCTAGTGGTATTAACAGCAGAATCAAGAATACAAGTTTGGGAAACTGATGGCCTCTATGGTAATCCGCCAAAATTTCCACAAATTGCTTATAAATAAAGATTCAACGCAAATCAAAGTCATGTCAATTGAAACATAATCAAAATAATTATCATTTAACTAAAAGCTTTATGAATATGAAACGATAAACGATTAACATTAATATTAACTATTAGCTAATAAGCTGCTTAGGTTAGCAATTAAAAGAATTGTATTTATAGGCAATAAAATTCTAAAAAAACTTAATAGTAGTTTAATGTATATATTATATAGAATAACTGCAATTTTTGATATGTTTAATTTTGGAGAAAAACTATTGTTATTATTTGTAAAATACAATTATGTTTATGATATTTTATTCAATATCATTCATTAATGAACAAATTTTAAATATTATGCAATCATCAATCAATCAATAAAAAAATGTACTTTCTTATCAAAAATATATGCTATAAAAATAGTTTTATTTATATATAAACAACTAGCTTAAAGTCTGCTTTAAGACTTTTACACGCAAAAGTATTAGTCTAAATTTAATAAATATATAAATATTTATATATCATTTGAAAGACTATCTTATGTTTTAGTTAGAAATACTTAGTTAGAATATACTTGATAATTTTTGATTGCAACAATGCAGGCACTTGATGCTTTAAAGAAACACTTACGAATTGCAGTTTATTGTCAGCTGTTCGAACTATGCCTTCCATGGTGGTTTTCCGTTGTGTGCGCGTTTCATTGTTTTATCCAGCTTGCCTGCAGTGGATTTAGATTTTGTGGACAATGCTAAAATTTCATCAAGCCTATCAAAATCACTTGGCGATTTACTAAGAAGCTATAAAGAAATTATTTTACATGCATTTTATGAATCAGCGGAAAGCTTGGTTTAGTTACCAGTTCGATATAAGCCTGCAGTCTATCCAACTGTGGAGAAGACTTTTGCCCTGTATTCATTTCGTGTTTGCTTGATTTTGGAGTGTCGGTACAAACATTCGTTCTGCTTTCCTTAACATCGTCCTCCGGCGAATCTGCATCACTTGGCATAACATTATTTTGTTTCAATTGGCTGGGAGAAGTAAGAATTTCCAAGGCTTTCTGCCACTGTGTTTCCATTACATCGTGTAGCTTTTCAGCAATATCCGCGCTGCAAATAAAGCACATATTGTTAGCGCTAAATAAGTTGTTTTTTTATTTTTATAATATACCGCTTTGATCTGTAAGCATTTAGTTTCAATTCCAAATCATCAATCTTCTTTGATGCATTGGCCAATTGTATGCGATACAGCTCGACTTCTTCATTTTGTTTTTCTTGCATAAGATTAAGTTCCAGTTCATTTTTCTCGTTAATCAATTCTAATTGTTTAACGGCGCGATCGGCAATGAGACGTTCACGATCACGTGCTTCTGCACGCAAGGTCTCTTCCGTTTTGTCCAATTGCTCCTGAAATTCTTTCAGTTTCTGTGCGACAACATTTTCCAGCTGCTGTTGATAGTGAGATTTCAGAGATTTCTGCTGAGACTCGAGTTTCTTTTTTAGTGTCAACTAGATGGAGTGGATATAAATATTACATGAAATATTGTTCTCACATTACCTTCTGCTACTACTGTTTACCTCATTTTGTGTGAGATTTTCTAGCGCGTCCTGTAGAGACTTCTTCTGTGTTTCTAAGGAATCAGAGCGATTCTTTTGCTTTTGATGATAGTCTTGCAGCAGTTCTTTCTGTTGACGCAGGGTTGAGTACTCCTTTTCGAGTTCATCACAACGCGGTTTAAGCTATTCAAAATAATATAACAAAAATATGAACAATCATTTCAATATTTGACTCTACCTTTTCGTATTGATATTCAGCTTTTACAAGTTTATCCCGTGTTTTATTTAGATTGTTTAATGCAGCTTCTTCTGATTTTGTACAGCTTTGAACTTTGAGCTCCAAATCTTCGATTTGCTTTTTTTGCATGTTCGAGCATTCATTTGTCTTTCTGCGCATAAAAAATAAATCATGAAATTAAATTATTTCTTACATCCCCATTTGCTATTAATACCTTTGCAAATTGGCCAGTTCGGACTCTAACTTTTCATTTTTAGCTTGAAACTTTGACGCCATATTAACAGCCTGCGAAAGTTCATGTTGTAAAGATTCCTGTTTGTTGCCATGCTGTCGTTGTTCAGTTTCCAGTTTTCCGACTGAATCACGCAACTGACGAACTTCCTGTTGCAAACTTAATAATTAATTTTAATATTGTTCTTTTAACTTTTATGGAATTCTTATGGAAAAGACAATTCTTACCTTTTATTCTCAGCTTGTGCAGTAGCCAACGCCGCGTCCTTCGATCTATCAACTTCAATAGCCACCGAGAGACGTTGCTGATATTCCAGCAGTCGACTCTGCAATGTGCGAACCGTCCGTTCCAGATGTTGACGACGCAACTGCTCTTCTTTAAGTGTCACAATAGGTGCTCCTGTCGTTGTCATACCAGCCTGACCGTCTTTTCCCCAGATTTCGTTTAGACTTATTAGATTTTCAGATTCTGCTGGTACATGCGATCGTTCCGCACAGTTAGTGAATTTATGATCTAAGCTGACACGATTGAGTGCGTTCGGCAGTGATGAAGCGTGTTGCTCCCGTTCAAGTACTGGTTCTTGTGATTGTACGTATCGCTGATAATCGTCACTACGATTTCTATCAGCATTTACGGGATTCCATTGCGTGCCATAGTTACGTTCATCTAAGAAACTATCGATTTCATTTAGAACACCATCACCTGCCTCACCATTAAAAGGTTTGCGCGTCGATGACTGCTGGTACTTCGGCGTGGAATGGGTGAGTCCCAGTTGAGTTTCGCGTCTCTGTGGCTTAAACGTGTTGCCGCCTTGTTGTGTGCGTACAGTACAATTCGATATAGTTGATATGTCGGAAGGTGCTGCAAAGTGTTCTTGTTCCATTGTGGCTAGTCGAGAGTTTATGTGGTTTAATTCAGCTTTTCTGCGGGTAGGAAGAAACTGGTATGCCGCAGTAGGTGGCGGCATTAGAATAGCTTCAGATGCTGCATCGTTGTCGTGGAGTGATTCCATTGGATTTATTATGTGCTCCAAGTCACGATCGTCGCCGTCGTAGCTAAAGTCACGCAATGCGGTCGAGATTGTCTCATTAAGGAAGTCCTGCGATGGTGAATAATATAATAATTGCGATTGATGCTGTTTTGTCTGCTGTTGCTTGTTCAATTTGCGAAGCTTTTCCTCTGCTGACGATATGAAGAAATCCGGTGGAATAAGCAGTAAGATGTCCGTATCATCCGAATCACTCATCACATAAATTCAAACACCATAATGGTTGGATAAAAAATTAATTAACTATAGAATTTCATTTGTTTATAACATAAAATATGTTTTTATAGCAATTCGCAGCAGAAGATGCATTCATGAAGCCGACTAACAGAGATGCACAGAACGTACTTTCATACTATTGAAGTACGTTTTTATTCTTAAAATAGTTCGAAGTTAAAGTTGTTTAATACCAGTTATACTGATAAAAATGTATTATTGTTCAAAACAACAAAAAAATAAATTTGGTCGAACAAAAAATCGATACCTCATCTAGTTATCGAGTAATCGGTTTTTTAAAATTGTTTCCTTGTTGCAACATCTGTTCAAAAAAACATCTATATCTTTGCCAATATCCAATGGATATTTAATATTGACACCTTATCTGAAAGATAATTATATGATCTTTAGGAAAAAAATAAAAATCAATATTATTTAAGCATTAAATAAGCGATTTCATATTATATTTACTTTTTAATATTAATAAAACCGTTATTTTCTAAAAAATGTACAGCATTAAGTTTCTAAAAATCTATTTTATTTGAAACGCCTAAAGCTTTGCCTTTCATTTGATGTAGAAAAGTTTACATTTTTTTTATATCTGCACTAAATTTGCTATATTTGTTATACACCTATAACAAATATATATTAAGCTAAATAATGTTTGAATGATGGTTTCAAAACCCAAAACTACTAGGTTGATTTAGCTAAAATTTTGGTAGTTGATTTTCTTTGAGTACGAGATGATGACAGGGACACACCCCCTTTTACTGCTCAATCAAGAGAAATGCTATATTTCTGACGGTTTTGGTCCTATTAGACTAAATTTTTTGATTTAGTTTTAAGTTACTTTCAGAAACTATGAAAATGAGTGTGGTCAAACTGTTACTTCGCCCACTTTTCAGAAATCATAATTCCTCAGTTGCATATACATATAATTTGATAGTGATACTTGGTGTATTGGTACTATGCCTTTAAGCGGAGAACACTATACACATAAAAGTTGCCACCCCTACTTTAACTGCCCATCGGTCTGTACGTCTGTCTGATGGTATTAAACTCTAAGACTACTGACCCGATAAACATGCAGTTTTGGCAGCAGATTTTGCAGAGTATGAGATAATTTAGAATAAAAAATTTTGCCACACCCCCAAAAATCACGCGCAAGTGTTTAAGGGGATGAAATTCGTGAAAATTTTGACAAATTAATACAATTTCATCCTTGTTTTTACCATTTCGTAGAGCGGCAAATCATTTCATCACCATAAAAAAACCATAAAAACTCAAAAAAAAACTTGTACATAATACATATCAAACGAAAGATATTTTTTATTTTCAAAACTCATAGTGATAATGGTAGTTTTTGAAAAAATAACGGTTTTATGTAGGTAAAAATTTTACTTTTCCATACAAACAGGTATAAAAATTAAAGCACTACATGAATTTTATGAATTTAAAATTATTCTTAAAGCTAACAATGTTATCTTCAAAATGGTACCATGATTATCGGTTGAATACTATAATAAGAAAACTATAGCCAGTGTTCTAGAACTCGATTTATCGATTTTTCTTGAGGCTTTTCTTATTTATATTTAAAGTTCTTTACGAATCCATTGTCAAATCGTAGCGCCCAGGAAATCGTAATATCCCCTATATTTCTGTGTACTCCATTATGTTTAAGAAAGGTGAAGAGGAATAATATATGATGCTGCCCTATGATACTTCATTGTTTTTTTCCAATTTAATGCATTTAAAACTAATTTAGAAAGGTTAAAATCTACCGCAAGCCATAGCTGCCAAGTTTGTGGGAAAAATCCGTTTTGAGGGAGTTTTTAGTAGGTGTGGGAAAAGGTAGTTTTGGTGTTACTTTTTAATTCAGTGTGGTATTTTTTAATTCGCATGGGAATTTTTTCCAACACACTTTTTTTAATTATATTTGCGCATATAAATTTTATTCGATAATTTACAATTACATATTGTTTTGCATTTAGTAATTGTTTGCATTTTGAGAAAACATCACGTAATAAGGTTGAGCTCATTCTCTGCACACATTTTTACATGGAATTTTTAGTGTTTTTGGGAATTGATAGTTTTTAATTGCTGTGGTATTTTTTGATGAAACAAATACCGTGGGAATTTGTGTGGTCATTTTTCAGTTTTCTTGTGGGGAAAAGGTATTTTCTGTGGGAATATGTTTTGGTAGCTATGGCGCAAGCTTAAAATAAATTGGTCTGAGTGGATATTCATATAGTACGAATTGTAGAAAAAACTGTGGGATGGACTGTATTTTTTATTCATTGTTATTGACGTTTCTCTCCATTCGTCACTCATTAAATTAATGGTCAAAAATTAACAATCAACTGTCAATGTCTTTCAATGCAATTATCTGCTGACACCAAAAAAAAACCAACGCCGACTAACAATGTTGCTGAAGTGTCAAAATTAGGTCTTGGCAGTGAGTATGTGTCTATCCCATTCTCGCATAATTACTATACATAATTCCGTAAAATGTGAGTGCGGAACGCTTGATTTTTTTGAAAAATTTCATAGTATACTTTTAGGCATTTTTGTTTTGTGATTTATTGAAACTTCAAAATCTTTTTATATATTTTTTATTTTGAAATTTTCAGTTTTAAAAAAACCAAACTTATTTCGTCATACCTACTATATTTTCCGTTTTTACTTTAAGGTATTTTATAAATATTTTAATCTAAAAACTGAGAATATGTGACCATCGTTAACTTGTAATTCAGATTAAATAAAATCAATATTTTATGTTTTTTCGTTATTAGAACCTGACCCGTCATTTTTGACGGGAAAGAACTAGTATATTAGAATTGTTTAATACATTTCCTGTCTTGCTCACGAGCCACATGTTTTCAGTAAGAAAAATTGGGAAAAATATGAAGTATCATACGGGCTTAACTGAAATAAAGGTACAAATATAATTGTATTTTATTTCATTAAGATTAAATACTTGATGGTAACTATTCATGTGTCATGTTCAGTGTTTTGGTATTGAATAGTGTCCGACCGAAACCAAAATTTTGGCCGAAACCGAAACCGTAACTGAATGTCTACATGAAAATTGTTTTAAAAAACAAATTATTTTTTTAAAGTTTTTTGTTAAAAGCTTTCAAAAACATAACAATTGAAACATTATAATAACGTATATACACGATAAATATTCCTTTGCCTTTATTCATAAAAATTTACGAGCCTCTTATAAAGCCTTTACAAAAAAAAACTCGCGTGTAGCAACGTACACGTGGCAGAAGTGAAACTTCTTTAACAGTAAGAAATAAAAGAGGTTTTAGCGTGAAATAAAGAGAGAAAGTATCTGAAAAGAAATACGAAATGGAATAATAATTTGTTGATTCAATTTTGTCGAAAGTGTCACATATTAACTTTTATCTCTTAATTTTTATTTTTTCCGACAACAATAACAGTTTTTTGAGCCTTTGGTTTTTTGTGCAAAAATAACAGTTTTTTTCTGCCGTTTATTTTTTTAGTCAAAAATATCAGGTAATTTATATTTGTTCAAGTCATTTTACCGATAAAAAAATTTTGATATTATTATTTTCATCTCATCGGTGAGACATTTTACACATGGTGTCAAGCGGCCTTTAAGAAAACACAAATTTCTCGATATTTTTGACCGAAAAAATTAAAGTCACAAAATAACTGCTATTTTTGACCGATAAAATAAAAGGCAAAAGTAACCTTTATTTTTCCTCGAAATATACTAGGCAAGAAATTAACTTTTAAAGAATCTGTTTCAAATTTAAAAGCGACTTAATGTTCGTGAGGCTGAGGACATTTGTAACATAATGGTATATTTGAAAAAGTCTTTCGACAATTTTTTTGATTTGAAAATTGTAAAATAACAGTTATTTTCGGTACTTGTTTTAGTTCAGTTGGTGTTTTAGTTGCTTTCGAATGTCTTCTCAACATTGTTATTTTTTGAATGCTGGATTGCATTTGCATAGTACACCGAAAAAAAAGTGAGATGTTAATTTAAGTTTTTTCGTGAGTTAAACGAGTTTTTGAAAAGTTAATTACGTTTTGTCGCAGTAAAGCTCAAAATGTATTGGATCAATAGTGTTTTTCTTAATTCAAAGCTTTTTCTGCTTAAAACAATTAATTTTCAAAACTTAATTTAAATCTGCAGCAGCTTCATATTAACTCTGCTTGTTCTCTGAAAATTTGTCATATTAACTCTGTTTAAACTTATACCGAAAAACATGTGCGGAGTTAATCCAAGTTTTTTCGAGATTTAAACGAGTATTTGCGAAGTAAAATTCGTTTTGTCGCATTAAAACTCAAAATGAGTTGAACCAAGAATTTTGTTTTGTTTAATAAACGGAGTTTTGTTGAGCACGAAACAGAGTTTTGCTGTTTTTTTCGTTTTACTTTGAATGTACAGAAAGTACTCAAATATTTTAACAAGAAAATCAAGTGTGCTGTAGAAATAAAATGTTTTACAATGACAGCTAATTTTTAGTATTTCAAAAATTTGCGTTTGTATTGTACTCTTCATAATAAGCAAGATCAAGAAAAAAGTGTGTACAAAAACTGTGTGTGATTCAACGAATACTTCGGATTAGTCAGAAGAAATTCGCCGGGAACGCTGAAGCCCATCAGCAGAGGAGCGTGATAGCACTCTCTATTGAACAAAGTCAAGAAATTGATGGTGCTATGTGTGTAAGGTGCATGGAAAGTTTAATTCTTTCATGAGGTTGTCTTCTGGTTTTTCCTGCTCTTCAACATTTTTACAATAAATTAAGGCAGGTAATACTTGTGCGTTTGTCAGCAAATGTTTGCAAACATAAACGAAAACTTACACAATGGCCAATTTTGAACGCTCTCTTTTTGTTCTATTTTTTAACAGAAAGAAGTATCCAATAGAAACATCACTATCCTAGTTATTAAATCATGGTACTATCAACGGAAAGTAGTATGTCATTAATATCCAAGATTGCCAAACCGTAGAGCAGCGCAAATGTTATATTGAAATACATTTTTACTATTTTTATTATTTTCCAATGTAACATGATTGTTGTTTTAACATAACATAAATGTTAAATTAAAAAACAAAAAATAAATTAACTGAATATAAGAAATTCGAATTCTTGATATGACTCTTTTTTGGATTAGCTTGTTGTTTTTTAAGTTTTAAATGAGTTGGCTCAAGTTCTTTTTTGAGTAAAATTAAAAATTTTAAAATTCTCAATACAAGTCTGGCAGCCTACCCAATACCCAAAACGGAGTTAGCACGACTTCTCAAACAAACTCTATTTTCGGAGTAATTTGAACGCACAAACGGAGTTAAATAAAGTTTTTACAGCTTTAGCTAAATACCATGCATGAAAAGAGTTAAATTGAGCCCAAATATTGCTTATTTAACTCCGTTTTTTTTTGGGTATACTCTTTGAAGGAGCCTCCGAAAGCAGAGGCAAATCTTGTTCATTATTACCTCCTGCTTCCTGATCATAATAATTGCTATGTTGATAGAGGGCCTCATAAAGAAGCGAACGTTGATTGTTGAGTGCATCAACTTGGTTGGCTTTAAAATTTTGTTGAGATGTATCAGTGTGTTTTTTGGAGATTGGTTTGTAGATTCACCAAAATACACTGATGTTTCGTAAAAATGCATTTTGAAACTCAGCCGTTGTTACAATCACCTTACCTTCATCATTAGTTGCAGACCCAGCTGCGGCTGTATTCTATATTCTCTCTATATTCACGAACGCGTTCTGCTCCTGTTTTAGCTATTTTTCTATTTTTTTCCGTGCATACACCCAAAGGCAATATTTGGGCTCAATCTAACTCTTTTCATGCATGGTATTTAGCTAAAGCTGTAAAAACTATATTTAACTCCGTTTGTGCGTTGAAATTACTCCGAAAATAGAGCTTGTTTGATAAGTCGTGCTAACTCCGTTTTGGGTTGTATTGAGAATTTTAAAGTTTTTAATTTTACTCAAAAAAGAACTTGAGTCAACTCATTTAAGACTTAAAAACAACAACAAGCCAATCGATAAAAGAGTCAAATCAAGAATTCGAATTTTTTTATATTCAGTTCATTTTATTTATTTTTTGCTTATATCGGAAAATAATGAAAATGAAAATAACTATTAGTTTACAGATATATTACAATATTACATATGAGCTGCTCCACTATTTTGCAATCTTGGTTTTCAACTTTCCATTAGCCTCACACTCATAGCACTTCAGTAGCTTGACGAAGTTCTGTCGCGACTGCTATCACGCTACTCTGATCACGAAAGACTTAAGCGATCCCGGCGAGTTTCTGGCTACGCCGAAGCTTCATAAACAAATCACACAACATTTATTTACACGATTTTTTATGTATTTAAACGCAATTATTTCTGCGTTTCTATATTTACTTCAAACATTTCATTTCTACAGCACAACGGTTCGAGCAAACTCTGTTTCGTACTCAACAAAACTCCGTTTTCGCTTTAATATACAAAATATGATTTTCGTATATGGTTATAATAAGTTTTAACAGAGTTAAGAAGACAAATGCATGGAGAAGGTGATGAGTTGATAAGAAACTGCTTCAAACTTAATTTAAGATTTGAAAACTATTCTTTTAAAGCAGAAAAAGCTTTAAATTAATAAAAAAAAATCTTGGTCCAACTCATTTTGTGTTTTACTGCGACAAAACGTATGTAACTTTCCAAAAACTCGCTGAACTCACGAAAAAACTTGGATTAACTCCGCACATTTTTTTCGGTGATAGTTGCAATAAGTTTTAACAGAGTTCAAATTACAAATTTTCAGAGAAGACGCAGAGTTAATGTGAAACTGCTGCAAATGTAATTCAAGTTTTGAAAATTAATTGTTTTAAGCAGAAAAAGCTTTAAAAAATTAACAAAAAAACTATTGATCCAATTCATTTTGAGTTTTACAGCGACAAAACGTATTTAACTTTTCAAAAACTCTTTTAACTCACGAAAATACTTGAATTGACATCGCATATTTTTTCGGTGTACTTGTAGGATGAAAATTAATGTTACGGTTATGTTAATGTTAATCTAATGTTAATGTTAATTGTGTTATTTTCAGTATGTTACGCGTTTAGTTTTAATTACATTTTGTTTGGCTATTTATCATGTGCCTACGTGGCGTAAAGATATAGATTCCGGCTCATAAGCAACGATGTTCGGGGTTCAATTCTCGGCAGCGGCAATAATTTTTTTTTAATTTTCATATGAATTGAAAACGTTAGCCTAGCGTCACGAAAAAGTACCTTGAAATTTCACTCGCCGCCAAAGAAGTTTCACTTCAAAAAAAATATGTATGTGGCAGCCACGCACGGTATAATTGAAACTTTTACCCAAAAAAGCCCCACCCAAAGCCCAAAGAAGTTTCACTTCAAAAACTTTCAAAAACAGTATTCATAAACGTCCAATAACGACAAAAATCTCTTATAAAGGCTTCTTAAATGAGTAACTTTCAATAAACCCTTGATAAAGCCTTTTTAAAATTTTTTCTCTAATGTGAGCACAAATATTGTCAAAAATACTTCAAACTGCTTCAAAAAATATGAAAACATGGCAAAACATTTTAAAATATTGAAAATAAAAATTATAAGTGACAATTTTTTCAGAAAAGAACATAGATTAAACATTTTTTTGACTGTTTGCATATCAAAATATTGATAAAATTATGACAAATAAACAAAAAATTATTGAATTTATCATATTCACAAACCATTCTTGACACTGTTCCCATTTCAAATTGAGAGTGTTCCTATTTTAACAAATAAGCTGAGACAATATTTTTATGAATAACAAAATTTTAAAAAGCATTTTATCTCTAAAAAGCTTTTAGACTATTGAGCACTTTAAATCTATTTCAAGATATTTTTATGAATAAGACCATTTGAATATTAATGTTCAACTTTAAAATAATAAATAAAGAGATAATTTGAATACCACTTTAAGAAACTTTTTAGTATTTAAAGTCAAATAATTTGATATTATAATCTAAAAAAAAAATCTACATTTATCGTTTTGTGCTGGATCCAACCCGGTCCAACACGGTCAATCAAATGACTGAATTTCACGTTTTGTTCTACTTAACACCATTAAAAATTTTGATGAAAGCGAACTCACATCTACCATTGAAATAAGTATATTTAAGAACCGAATTAGTAGTGTATGATCAAATATTCGGTTTCGGTTGCGGCCATATTGATGCCGAATAGCCGAAACTGATTGAAAGGGCCGAAACCGAAACCGATTCCGAATATTCGGTCGGACACTAGTATTGAACCATGATTTCTGATGCTCAACTTTGATTCTTTGGGGATTTTACAGACATCGTTTTGTGCTATTGCAAAATTTTATGACTTTTTCATACAAATAGATGAACAAGAAACCTGAATAAAACAAAGCATACCGCTTGTAAATAGTGATTGTGATAAACAAACATGTTAAATATTATTCAATAAAATTCTTCTTTTAAATGCAGAGTATTTTTAGATGGAAAATTTTTTTGACAGTTAATCTTTTTGCAATTCATGTTTTGGTAGATCATTTTTATAATTTACATTTTTTTTAGTTTAAATTTTGAAGTTTTAATTTTTTGACATTTAAACATTAAGATATAACAAGTAAGCCATCAAAATTTAATTAAGAAAATTGTAAAATTTCTGCATTTAAACACAGTTTATGAAGTTAAATGTGCAATGTAAGCATTAGGGGTATTCACGATGTGGTGTATTTTTGATTAACTCTTACAAAATTTACAATATTTACAACGCATTGTGAACAAACCTTCACCAAAGTCTGGTAAGTTCATCATTTAGCAGTACGAGAAAATAAAAGAATGGCACGATTACGATTTCCGGGGCGCCGCAATTTAAAGATGTTTTCTGGTATAGAACAACAAAAAAACATGATTCGCCGAACAAAAAATCGATAACTCTATTAGTTATCGAGTTATCGATTTAAAAAAAAAATTTTTGTTAAAAGATCTGTTCAAAAAAACATCTATATCTTTGCCGTTAATCAATAGATCTTTAAGATTGATATGTCATTTGAAAGGTCATTAAATGACCTTTCAAATATTTCTGTTATAAATATCATTGCTACAATATTTTTAATTTTATAAGCGAATTTATTCCAAAGTTTAATTTTTTAATAAAAAGAACCGTTATTTTCTAAAAAATTTACTTCATTAAGTTACTAAAAATATATTTTTTTTGAAAAGCTTACAGTTAGACCTTTTGTTTGACATATAAAAATATACACCTTTTATTTGATTTCACACTATATTACATAAAATTTAAATTTTCCAAGTGTTTTCTTTGTTAAAAAATCTGTTCACAAAATTTTATATATCTTCGCCAATATCCAATGGATCTTAAAGATTGACATGCTATTCGAAAGGTAATTAAATGCCTTTTCAACGATATAAAATACAAATACAATTTCAAAAATGTTTTTAAATTTATAAGCGAATATATATCAGATTTGAATTTTTTAATTAAAAGAACCGTTTTTTTTCTACAAAATTTTCGTTTTTAAGGCACTAAAAATATATATTTTTTGAAAAGCTGAAAGTTTTACATTTTTTCGATAGATAAAAATATTTATATTTTTTTATTAACTTATCGACTAAAAATTACAAATTTTTTTCACTGACTCGAAAAGCCCGTTAATTCATATTAATATTGTAGCTACAATGCTGCCTTAAAAATAATTGTTTATTGTGATGGTGATATTCGAAAATATGGAGTAAGAAAGCAAAAGGTGCCGATATCCAATGGATCTTAAAGATTGACATGCTATTCAAAAGGTAATTAAATGCCTTTTCAACGATGTATAATACAAATATAATTTCAAAAATGTTTTTAAATTCATAAGCGAATATATATTAGATTTGAATTTTTTAATTAAAGGAACCGTTTTTTTTTCTGCAAAATTTTCGTTTTTAAGGTACTAAAAATATATATTTTTGATAAGCTGAAAGTTTTACTTTTTTTTCGATAGATAAAAATATTTATTTTTTTATTAACTGATCGACCAAAAACTACAATTTTTTTTCACTGACTCGAAAATCCCGTTAATTCATATAAATATTGTATTGTAATGGCGATATTCGTAAATATGGAGTACGAAAGAAAAACATCTAAGGTAAATATGAGTGAAATAAGCAATTTTCCGTACAAGGGCAAATCATTATATCATAAAAAACACGACAAAAAGTCAAATAAATTATATATATTATATACCAAATGAAAGATAAAAGTTCAAGCTTTAATAGTTTACTCTTTATAATTCATAGTAGTAAGGGTAATTTTTGAGAAAATAACGGTTTTATGTAAGAAAATATATTTGTATTGCATAAAAATACCTATAAAATACAAAGTACTCAACAGATTTCATTAATTTAAAATTTTTCTAAAAGCCTTACATATAACCTTTTAAATTTTATCTTAATCATTAATATCGGTTATATATTAAGAATAATACAGCCGGTTTTCTTCATAGACCTTATAGCAAAAAAAAAAATTTAAAAAATCGATAACTCGGAAACAAATCGATAAAACAACATTTCCTTTGGCTATTCTTATTTTTATTAAGAGTACTCTTCGAATCTATCGTCAAATCGCGGCGCCCCGGAAATCGTAATCTCCCCCGACCACGTGTTGTTATGGGCGCCTGAATAAAAAATTATTTATTTTGCATGAAAATATTTTAAACAAAATTAAAGATTTTTCCCTTACTTTCACGTTGTCTCCATATTTTAAAGTCAGCTGTCATTTGTTTACATTTGCTTACGTCTTATGTTTCTTTTTTGTTCGGTTTTTACGTTCACTTATGCGATTGTGCGCCACCTGGCCGTGATACAAATAAACGTAATCTGAATCGTACGCAAGATTTTGTTTGTATGGAAATCGGATTTGGATGTTGGAAAAAACGCAGCTAATGTATCATAAAAAACACCACAAAAAGTCAAATAAATAAAATATATTATATACCAAATGAAAGATAAATTTTCAAGCTTTAATAATTTACTCCTTATAATTCATAGTAATAACGGTAATTTTTGAGAAAATAACAGTTTTGTGTAAGAAAATATTTTTTTAATTGCATAAAAATACCTATAAAATACAAAGCACTCAACAGATTTCATTAATTTAAAATTTTTCTAAAAGCCTAATATATAACCTTTTAAATTTTACCTTAATCATTAATATCGGTTATATATTAATAATAATATAGCCGACTTTCTTCATAGACCTAATAGCAAAAAAAAAATTTTAAATAATCGATAACTCGAATACAAATCGATAACACATTTCCTTCGGCTATCCTTATTTTTAATAAGAGTACTCTTCGAATCCATCGTCAAATCGCGGCGCCCCGGAAATCGTAATCTCCCCAAAAGAATTGATACGAAGCACTGAATTAAATTAACTTATATTAAATAAAAATACAACCCAGCCAGTACCTTCATCCACGCTGAGTGAAAAAGCTTTTGTGATCAGTTGATGAAATATACAACGAAATTTACAAAGAATACAATAGGGTTTCGTCATTGTATTTTTGCTACAGGGTTGTATTTTGAACACTGTACATTTTGTTCTTGTAATTTTTCTTCAAATATCAAATTTATCAAAAGTACACAATACAAGGGCACATACACCACATCGTGAATATCCCTATTGTATTATTATTATATAATTTTGAAGTATGGCAATCCTTTTGTTGTGGTAGAATATCTTATAATTATAATATAATGGCAACACTTCCATTCTCAACTGTCAGCTCACAGCGTACGAAACTGTGAAATTCTTGAAATTAAATAAAAGTTATTTATTATATTCTGTGATTGTATGAAATATATCAGGTAACTACAAGTTATTTATACATTTGAAACTACTGAAATGAATAAGACTCGTGGTTAAAGTAATTCAATTGGTACTGTTGTGTCTTAGTTTAGTAGAAGCCGGCAAAAACATTGCAATGGGCCTATTTTATAATTTGTGTTCTTTAATTTAAAACAATAATTATTTTTCATTCTTTTTATACGTTACGGGCCACAAGATATGATAAAATTAGTGGCATAATTCTAGTTTGGGCCCCTTTTGGAATAATTCTAGTTTGGGGCCCACGCCCCTTTTTAATTTTTTTTTTTTGATTTTATGTATTTGGCCCTCCTAAACACAATGGCTGCGTTTCTAATACAAAATTTTTCGCAACAGTTGCACAACTGTTGAGTAAAATGTCTTCTGAACGGCAATACTCAGTTTCCGCTACTCACAACATGTTGTGAATTTTGGGAGCGCTTTATTTTTCCGCTACATTTACTCAACATGTTGTAATTTTCAATTTGACATATTCACATAGTTTGACACAAATTCTTTAATGAAAATATTAATTATCTCGTCCAAATTCATATATCCAATAGTTATTAAAATTTTCGCGCTCAAATAAGTCAATTTTTGGAAGTGTTTACAGAAAATTAAAATAACCGTTCAGAAGACACACAACATGTTGTAAACATGTTGTATGTATCACTTTCCGCTACTTCTGTCTTAGAAACGCAGCCAATGGTGCAAGAAAAAAAGGCCGCTCTCTTATGGTTACGGAGATACAGTTCATCAAAGTTACGAAATTTCAGTTAAAATAAGTGTCGTTTTTGTATGGAAATATCCTATATGAATGCTTATTTGTGCAAGCAAACCTAAGTTTGAGCCAAAGCAAACTAGTACACCTATAAGGGGTAGTTTTGTGGTCGACCCGCCTCCCCCCACCCTCCCATTCACCCTACACACCCCCTTGGAGTTAAAAATATTGTAAAAGGTAAATAAAATGTTTATAAAAATTTTACAAAGTGTTATATACAATTATGATAGATAAAAAAGTTGTTTTAAAGTAATTAACGCCAATGGCGGCAACAAATTTTTGTAAAAAATCGCCAAATTTTTTACAAAAATTTTCCATAGTCTTCAATGATAATTTAAGACGAAGGAAAAGTTATGTTTAATGAGTAATACATGCGAAAAATTTTTATAAAAAATCGCGCGATTTTTTATAAAAATATTTCAGTTTTCCCATTCAGCAAGTGGTTCACATATAATAAATTCAAAAAGTTAAAAAATACCAGTAAAAATAAAAAAAGACCAAAGAATAGTTATGTTTGAGCAATAAGCGCCGCAGGCAAAAAATTGTTATAAAAAATCGCGCGATTTTTTATAAAAATTTTTCAGTTTTCCTATTTAGCAAGTTATTCATATATAATACACTCAAAAAGTCAAAAAATACAAGTAAAAATAAAAAAGACGAACGAATAGTTGTGTTTGAGCAAAACGCGCAAATTGTTATAAAAAATCGCGCGATTTTTTATAACAATTTTTTATTTTTCAGGTAAGTATTTACGATTAAATTGATTGTTTAATAGTGAATATTCGGAACAATTGAAGATCACTGGAAATGGACTTTTTTTATTTTTTTTTTTGGCAAAATGTGTATTTGGAGCTAAAAAAGATAAAGGTGAAAAAATTTCAGGCCGCTCGCAAGTAGTTTAGAAGTTATAGGGGTCAACGTTTGTGAAAATGGGCTTAAAAACTTGTGATTTTTTTTTTGTTTTCGAACAAAAGTAAACTTTATGGATATCGAAAGAAAAGTGATGCTAATACCTTTTCAACGAGCTACTAATCCTAAAAATCTATGCGTTAATTCGGAAGATATAACTGTTTTTGTACTCAAAACATTTGAGGTGTATCAATTTTGTATGTCACTTTGCAGTGTTTGTCTTTGAAACTAGATAAATAAATGTTTTCATAAAAGTCGTGCAAACATTGTTGTGATTAAGAAACAGTGGATAATATTTATAGTTTTTAATTATTATTTCGTAAAAGGGTGAACAGTCAAGAGTGTACGATAAATTAAGTGTTACCTGTCTTAACAAGTAATGTCAGTATTTTTAATTTTCAAGTTTGTTGTACACTTTTATTATATTGAGATAAAAAAAGCGCCGCAGGCGAAAAACTTTTATAAAAAATCGCGCGATTTTTTATAAAAGTTTTTATGTTCTGCCATTTATATGTAGCTGGAAGGGTAAACTGTCAAATGTGCATATTATATAAAATGCAATATCTTCAAAAGTAATCCATGGATTCTTTTGATTAATAGCTCATTGAAAAGGTTAAAGCATTACCTTTCTTTCGATATCCATAATGTTTAGATTTGTAGGAAAATTTAATTAAAATCACAAGTATTTCAGTACGATTTTTGCAACTTTGTACCCCCTATAACTTCTAAACCACTTGAGAGCGGTCCGAAATTTTTCCATAATTGGACTTAGCAGATCTAAATACATATAATAACAACAAAAAAAAAGTAAAATTTGAGTTTCCAGTGATCTTCAATTATGCCGAATATTCGTTCAAAAACTATGAAGAAATCACAGATTTTTAAGAGCGATTTTTCAAACTTTGATGAATTGTATCTCCTAAACCAGAGAAGAGCGGCTTTTTTTTCTTGCACCATTGGATTTAGGAGGGCCAAATACATATAATAAAAAAAAAAAAAAATTAAAAGGGGCGTGGGCCCCAAACTAAAATTATGCCAGGAAATGTTGTGTTATCGATTTGTTTTCGAGTTATCGATTATTTAAAATTTTTTTGCTATAAGGTCTATGAAGAAAATCGGCTTTATTATTCTTAAAATATAACCGATATTAATGTATAACCGATAATAATAACCGATAATAATATATAACCGATATTAAGGTATTATTTAAAAGGTTATGTGGCTTTTAGAAAAATTTAAAACGAATGAAATCTGTTGAGTACTTTGTATTTTATAGGTATTTTTATGCAATAAAAAAATATTTTCTTACACAAAACCGTTATTTTCTCAAAAATTACCGTTATCACTATGAATTATAAAGAGTAAATTATTAAAGCTTGAAAATTTATCTTTCATTTGGTATATAAAATATATAATTTATTTGACTTTTTGTGGTGTTTTTTATGATACATTTATTTGCCCTTGTACGGAAAATTGCTTATTTCACTCGTATTTACCTTAGATGTTTTGCTTTCTTACTCCATATATATGAATTAACGGGATTTTCGGTCAATGAAAAAAACTTTTAATTTTTAGTTGATCAGTTAGTAAAAAAATATGCATATTTTTATTTATAAAAATAAAAAAAGTATTTTTGAAATTCGAAAATATCGAAATTTTTAGTATTTTTAAAACTCAAATTTTTAAAAAAAAAACGGTTCTTTCAGTTAAAAACCGTTATAAAAATTAAATAACGTTTCTTTAAATTAAAAAATTCAAATCTGATATTTATTCGCTTATAAATTCAAAAACATTTTTGAAATTATATTTGTATTATATATCGTTGAAAAAATGCCTTTCGAATAACATGCCAATCTTTAAGATTCATTGGATATTGGCAAATATATAGAAAATTTTTTGAGCAGATTTTTTAACAAAGAAAACACTTGGAAAATTTAAATTTTATGTAATATAGTGTGAAATTAAATAAAAGATGTATAATTTTATATGTCAAACAAAAGGTGTAACTGTAAGCTTTTCAAAAAAAATATATTTTTAGTAACTTAATAACGTAAATTTTTTAGAAAATAACGGTTCTTTTTATTAAAAAATTAAACTTTGGAATTAATTCGCTTATAAAACTTAAAATATTGTAGCAATGATATTTATAACAAATATATTTGAAAGGCCATTTAATAACCTTTCAAATGACATATCAATCTTAAAGATCCATTAAGTAACGGAGAAGATTAGATGTTTTTTTGAACAGATCTTTTAACAAAAATTTTTTTTAAAAATCGATAACTCGATAACTAATAGAGTTATCGATTTTTTGTTCGGCGAATCATGTTTTTTTGTTGTTCTCTATCAGAAAACATCTTCAAATTGCGGCGCCCCGGAAATCGCAATCGTGCCGTTCAAGTAAAAAAAGCTGCTTTCTTCTGGTTAAGGACACATAATTGTAAATATTAAAAAATTCACGTCACGTCAGATGACTAAGACTAATAAACAAAATAAAAAACAGAAAAGATTTTGAATTTAATAACTTGCAATCAAGTATGTTCTGCAATTCGATTCCGATCGATATCAAAATTGAAAACGATATAAGGTGTTCTGCATTTCGATACAAATTAAATTTTTCGAGCATGTTAGTCTAACGAAATAGAGATTCTCTGCAATTCAATTTCGGTGATTTTTTTGGTGGGATCTGAATATCGAATTGGTAAAAATGTGTACCGGAAGAAGTGGCAATTGGAATATTTTTATTAAAAGTTGTAAATAACGCAAAATATTGGTAAATAATACTAAAACGTGGAGGTAAACAAAGAATTGGACAATTCTTCATTTTATGGTGAAGCAATCCAACTTGGTCAAGGACTTACGAAGAGGGAGGAGGGCAAGTAAGGTTGGCAAGATGTTGCATCTTCATGGCAAGAACTGGTGCATCTTTGAACAGCCAAGGCCCACCTTTATCCATCTGATACGTTTTATGTGGCTATGATTTCAAGCCTTGCTCCTAATAAACTGAAAAAATAATTAAAAAGAATAGCTGTAAATTTCTAAATGAACATATAAAAAACGTATCTAGTACTAGTATCTTTTTATTCTTTCAGCGCTATAATTATTTTTTTATAAAAAAATGTTGCTGCTTAATTCATTGCCTAATTTTATTATAATTTTTTTCTAACATAAACGAGCTCGAAATGCAATATTTTTTCGTAGAAGCGTAAATAACGCCAGTTTGAAAATGCCGATTATTGTGTCCCAAAAGTAATTTTTTTTCTTATTTCATAGTTTCTCAGACTTTATTTGAAAGCTTATCTAAAGGTATTTTTTAGAAAAACTTAGGTTTTTCCGAGAATTTTCAAAATTCAATCATAAGTTGGTCAATAACAGACATTTTCTAAGTCTTGTAGTAATTTTTTCGAAAAACAAATGTTCAAACTTTACCTTAATGAGCATAAGTCAGAAGTTTTGGGTGGCATATTTTTAATTTTTTCGTGAAATTACCATACATTTTTTAATAAACGCTTCATAACTTTAAAAAATTCCATAAAAATAAAAAATGTAATAATGCAGTTAGATATATGGAATAGTTCTATGCAATTTGAAAAAATAAATCTTGATTTTACTTTTGTCGTTCAAAAGTTAAAGGCCTATTGCAGCCCTTGAAAGGACTTTGATCGAGCTTCTTATGATTAATTGTGTTGTGTGTGTTATTAAATGTTTGCACACAATTGACCAAGAACTTTAATTCATAAACTTTCAAAAAAAGGTTGAGCAAAAAAATATTTTTTGTTTTCGGAACACACTTATGCCCATATGCAAAAATCGACGAACAACATTATTTTTTGTTAATTGTACCACATTGATTGGTCTCACGTGGCCAAGAGATTGGTTGTAAGTGCTTTTCTGTCATATAAAACCAACATGACAGCACATAAAAATGGTTACGTAATATTTTACACATGAATAACCGCAAAATCAGAGATCAGTCTTGAAGATTATCAGTATGAAAAATACTATTATTTTCAATATTTCTTTCATTGCCATAAAATTACGCGAAATCCGATGCTAAAATATCTATTTTTCAAATGAATTGATGCTGAAACTAAATTCATTAATTAAATGAATAATTTTGTGATTGCATTTTACTTTTGTATGCAAATGTTGGAAATTATTCTTCCATGTATTTTCTTCCAAATTATTCTGCCCCTACACGATAATTAGTGAGGAAAATTTTATAAAAATGGTTCAATTGCAATCTGCTAATTCGATAACTTGTACAAACATTTCATTAACAAATATGATTAGATGAAGATCTATCAAAGTCGTGATAAAGTTGTTATGAGTAATATTTTTTATATGACCAGTTGTGGAAAGTAAAAGTGTACAATACTAGTTAAGGCTAATTAATTTTTAACACCAATTTTTATGTTTGCGTAAATCCCTACATCATGACTGAGACATTAATTTAGTTTAATTTGAACCGTTCGTAGTATTCGAAAAAAGTATCGTTCTTTTGTATAAAAATAAATTAACTTAACTTTTGCTTCTATTAAAACTTATTTAACGCACATAGTTAAAAATTATGATAACCACAAAGCAAAAGATATAATCAAACCACCTTGCCTATCACTTATGTCAACAACTTTTATCCATTATAATTAAAATTGTTCGTCAAACTAAATTTTTCTGATATTTCGAAAAATTTAAACGAAACACATATAATGTTTATCTTTGATTTTTTTTTTTTTTAATTAACTCAACTGCTGATAACCTGCTTATAACAGACAAAATGAATCCAACTAACTTACATATACATATAAACTTTTATAAAACTTTATTTATATAAAATAATTGCACTGTAGGAAATGTATCAAATTGTGTTTAGATATATATTATATAAAATATAGAGATTTTGTTCTGTTTTTTTTTTTTTTTTTAAAATACAAAATTACGTGGTCTTAACCATTATCTTAAAATTTTAAATAAATGCAAAACTGGTTTCTTCACACAACAACACAGTGTTGATAACATTCAGTTGATTTGCCATCAATTAGATTTAATTGAATTTTTCATTCTTCATGAAATCATAGACAACAGAGAAATCTTTGTTGCCCAAACCGTGACTTTTCAAGGTACGATAGATTTGATGTGCCATAGCACCCATAGGAATTGGTGTATTTGAGGCAGTGGCCACACCGGAGGCCAATCCCAAATCCTTGGTTATCAAATCTGTAGAAAATCCTCCCTTGTATTCATTGTTTGCTGGAGCAGTTGGCACTAAGCCAGGCACTGGATTGTAGACTTCAGAAGCCCAGCAGCGACCAGTTGAAGAATTGATAATTTCAGCAAAGGTTTTTGGATTCAAACCTAATCGAATGGCCAAATTCATTGCTTCGGAGACACCGATCATTGAAATAGCCAGCATCATGTTGTTGCACAGTTTAGCTGCCTGTCCCATGCCATAGTCACCACAGTGTGTGATGCGCTTGCCCATGCACTCGAGAACGCTCTTAACGGCATTGTACTCAGCCTCAGTGCCACCGACCATAAAAGTTAAGGTTGCCTGCTCTGCTCCGGGCACACCACCAGAAACGGGTGCATCAATAAAACGCGCACCTTTCGAACTGATCATCTTTTGCAGCTGCTTGACCAGATTTGGATCAACAGTTGATGAATCAATAAAAATCGTATTTTTATTAACACCATCCTTGGTCATTTGCTCGTAGGAATTCTGCACGATGTCATTGTTGGGCAGCATAGTAATAACAAAGTCGGATTTTTTTGCCAATTCAGCAGTATCTTCGTAGACAGTGGCACCCTTAGCTTTAAGATTATCACAGGCTGGTTTTGAGATGTCAAACACATGCAATTTGTGTCCATTCTTCATAAGATTACTTGCCATATGACCGCCCATGTTGCCTAAACCGACAAAACCGATGTTCTTTGAAGCCGATTGCGAGGACATGCAACGAACAAGAGTTTGCTGCACAAGTTTCACATTTTGGGACAGACAGATGTTGCGTAGAGCCATTTTTAATGCTTTTCTATTTATTTTTTCTTCTGCGCACTGCAAATAAAATTATGTAATACAAAGCAAGTGTTCAAATCACAAATCCGCGAAATCACACCACCAACGAAGACGATCTTGCCGAGTCGATAAGAGGGCACGTTCTAATCGAGGGCTTGCGGCGAGAGTTTGCAAATGGCAAAAACTGCAAAGCAACAACAACAAACATTTCGATATCTAAAAAGTATTCTTTCGTGTATGTATCAAAGTACGAAAGTGATATTGACAAACAAAATCCATACGGCTTTTTAGTTATAATTTAGTATGTTCTAAAATAAGATCCAATATAGCAGCGTTGCCACAGCTATGTATTTTATATTTATAAAATTAAGTATGGTGATGGCCGTGGCCGTGTGGGTTTTGTATCACCATCTGATACGGAATTTAAATTATTGATAAATACATACACAAATGTTATTAAATTAATGCTCGTTATTTCAATATCTAAGAAACATTCCACTTCTCGAAAAAAAATTGTATTAAAATTTTAATAAGATTTTCCTTTTCTTTATTCTTGCAGATGGCAATGGACAGTAATTTTGTGCGTCTAAATAAACTTCCCTTCAATGACGGTTACTTTATAATCCAATCAAATTGGACTACTGACAACGTGCACATTTCTATATATCAGCCCACAACAACAAAATCTTTCAAGGGTGAACTTACGTCGGAGGAAATAGAAGAATCAGCAAAAGAATTAGAAATTCCACTCAGTGTATTTCGTAAAGAAATCATTGCGGCCCTAACGACCCATCTCGGGCTTCCAGCTTATAGTTATGAACTCGATATCGTAGAGAAAAAATTAGTCCTTAATAAAAAGGCTGCATTTACGATAAAATATTTAGATATAGAACTGAAGGAAGACCTCAAAACTGCGGGGAAAATGTTAGATGCGGCCGTTGATTTCATAAATAAACAAAAATTACACAACTTGGAGATGGAAGAACTCAAGGAAAAAGTCCAAGAAAGTTATAAAGCAACTTGCGAAGCTTTTGAAAAGTGTTTGAATGAAAAGAGTAACATGGAAGCTACACTTATGAAAAAATTTACATTACTTTTAAATAGTAAAAAGGATAAAATAGCAGAACTGCAAGAAATGTTAATGGAAAAACACGACAGTGTTGATGAAGCCAGCGAAGCTGAAAACAATGATTTAACTACAGAGCCAAGCACAAGTGCTGTTGCTCAAGCTAGAAGCCATAGTAAGAATAATAAAAAAGAAGACATGCAAGTAGACGTCGATGATGATGATGATGATGCCTTCCTTGCATCCACACAAGTGATGACTCAAGATCCAGCAGATGCTGTAATGCTGCCAAAACGAAAAAATTCAAATACAGATGATGTTGATAATAGAACAACAACTAAAATTAAACAAAAAGCGGTAAATTTTAATGATGACAGCAATTAAATTAAGGCTAAGCAAATCCAAACTATATCCTTTAATACAAGTGCTTTAAAAATAAGAAACATATTTCTAAAATATAAAAAAAAAATTAGTTAAATGAAGAATTAATTTCATATTTCAGATTTTAACAATGTAAATGTAAAAACTATGTAGGGTTTGATTTGATCTAATTGTATAAAGTAAATAAATTTATATTAATTGTTAAAGTTTTATGTGTCATAAAATCAGAGCTGTAAAATTTGCATTCATATTCAGAATTCTAAGTACAAGTGAATAAGGACAAAAGAATGCTATTCATTGAAAACAAAATTGATCCATGAATAAAATTTTCAATTCACATTCAATTTCAGAAAATTGATTTATTATTCATTTCGATTATTCATTTTTCTTTATTCAGAATAATGCATTCATTTTTTTATTCAAATGAATGCTATTCATAAAGAATGCAATTCACAAAGAATCGTTATTCATTTTGCATTCATGCATTCATTTTTTATTCATTATTCATTTTTTATTCATTATTCATTTTTTATTCATTATTCATTTTTTATTCATCATTCATTTTTTATTCAATATTCATTTTTTATTCATTATTCATTTTTTATTCATTCATTTTTTATTCATGAGAGAACACTTTTTGACTCAATTCACGCGAAGCTACCCAGTTGCAAATTTAAAACTGAAAATTTATTTCAATTAAAAATATAAAACAATTAGCCCAAGGTCCCGGTGATTGCGCTGTTGCACCAAACTAAAAATATACTACTTTGGTTGAAAAATTAACACCAATTAACAGGCATGAATTAAAAATGAACAATGAATAAAAAATGAATAATGAATAAAAAATGAATAATGAATAAAAAATGAATAATGAATAAAAAATGAATAATGAATAAAAAATGAACAATGAATAAAAAATGAATAATGAATAAAAAATGAATAATGAATAAATATGAATAATGAATAAGAAATGAATAATGAATAAAAAATGAATAATGAATAAAAAATGAATAATGAATAAAAAATGAATGCATGAATGCAAAATGAATAACGATTCTTTGTGAATTGAATTCTTTGTGAATAGCATTCTTTATGAATAGCATTCATTTGAATAACAAAATGAATGCATAATTCAGAATAACGACAAATGAATAATAGAAATGAATAATTAATCAATTTTTAAAAATTGATTGTGAATTCAAAATTTTATTCATGAATCAATTTTGCATTCATTGAATGTATTCTTATTTCGTTATTCACTGATTCAAATTTTGTAGAAGCAATCAAATTGAATGCATTCTTTTACAGCTCTGCATAAAACGTTACTCTGTCCTATATGAAATCGATTATAGGCGTCAGTTTATTTTAGCTTAACAATCCTACCGTATTCAAAGGTCAACAAATATTTAATCATTACTATCATACAAGGCTTCTGATTTACCTCTTCCTTATTCTTACCCCATTGTACACGAAAACTCGTCCCCTATGCGCTGAATTATGCGCCGATTTTAATAAAAAAATTGTTGCTCCATTCCATCAGATCCATTAGCATCAGATACAGCATTCCAAATATCTATGTTATTGAAATAGTAAATAAAAAGAAAAAATTTAGAAACAAAACAAGAAATTAGAAATCGTGTTTTGGAGAAACTGCCGGGCACAGACAGCCGTTTTAGCTTCAATATCGCTATTGTCGACAAGTCCAAAATGAGCCAACAAATAGACGACGAGTCACGGAATTACACATGAGTAGACGTGCCTTCAGCCTTTTTAACATTTTCTACGAAAAAAATGCAGGTAAACCAAGAACTTTTAGCTCTCCCGACCCAACAGATGTCAGATTGTATGGGACAAGTTGCAACCTCCACCTAGCCGCGGTGTATATGGCATCTAACAAGGACACTCTGCCTCATGGAGTAAAATTTCTAGTTGACACGGAAAATACACAAAACAACGCACTTTTACTGGACTGTGACGCCAATGCAAGACACACACTGGGGCAGCTCATGTAACAACAAAAGAGGTGAGTCTTTATTTAATAAGCTTATTAACACTCATCTCAATATATGCAAAATAGGAAATGTATCGCACTTTAACTTCCGCAGCTCAGACATGTTAGATGCTAGATATAACACTTCTCTTTGACAAGGAATTCTTAAGCGTGATTAATTGGAGAGTATCCAGTAAATGTTCCTTCATGGACAAAATCACGATTCTCTTCGATTTAAACATGCAGTTAGAGGCTTCAGTACCATTTCGTACTCAAAAAGTACTAACTACAATAGGTTCAACAGCTTTGCTCGCCCAAAAATTCTTAAAATAGCCCACACTCTGATATCAACAAAAAAAAACTAATTGGCCATTTCAGCCCTTGAAAGGACTTTGACCGAGCTTTTTATGTTCAATTGTTATTAAATGTTTGCACACAATTGACCGAGAACTAGACCTACATGTTTAACGCCGACTCCGAACGACTGAGGTTCATGTTCTCAAGAAGCTTAACATGGCATTATTTACTCTCTGAGGTTTGCCATTGACTGCAGGGGTGGTGACAGATCAGAAAAATATTTCTTATTGACAAAATCTTTTGCCGCGACTGGGGATCGAACTCGGGCCTGGGCATGCTAAGCCACACGCTTAACCTGCATGCTACGGTCACCACCAGCTATCAACAATAATTGAACTTAATTCTTCTGCAGAGGCCCCGGAGAACACTATGCAGGTCCCCTTGAAGGTAGCTTGCCCTGTCAATAAGGGTAAGAATAAATCCTTTTTCCATGGAATAGCGATCTCTCTGACCTTAAAACAACGTCAGGCGAACCTTCAATTAATGTTACATACCTGCGACATTAGATATCAAATAATTTAACACCTAACAACGAGTTCCTAAATACCTACAAAAAAGCTATTCGTGACTCAAAAAAGCGATATTGGGAAGAATATACCCAGCCAATTGGTGGTGACCGTGGCATGCAGGTTAAGTGTGTGGCTTAGCATGCGCGGAGCCCGGGTTCGATCCCCAGCCGCGGTGAAAAGTTGTTATCAATAAAAAATTTTTCTGATCGGTCATCACCTCTCTGCAGACAATGGCAAACCTCAGAGAGTAAATAATGCCATGTAAAGCTTCTTGAGAACATGAGCCGTTCGGAGTCGGCATAAAACATGTAGGTCCAGTTCTCGGTCAATTGTGTACAAACATTTAATAACACACACAACACAATTGATCATAAGAAGCTCGGTCAAAGTCCTTTCAAGGGCTGAAATGGCCAATTTGTTTTGTGTTTTGTTATACCCAGCCAATTGATAACCTTAAGAACCTTAAAGAACCGACTTAGGAAAATCCTATCAAAAGAATACTCGAGCTCTTCTCTTATAACTTTTTTGAGTATGGTACGTAAACAGAATCTTCTAAGGAGTTGTTGGAACAACTTCTTAACACACATTTTCCCGGCTGTAACAATAGCTCTGAAGACCCCAAATGGAGACTCTCATCAACCTAAATACAACGATAATGTCAGAAGTCAAGCAACAATCAGAGCGTTCGCTGCTGTAAAATCTAACTCCAAGCTAGTTAGGAGGAACTGACTTGGCTGAGTCGTCAACTTAATATAGCCATTATTTGGGTTCCCGGCCTCACAAACATTTATGGTAATGAGAAATCAGACAAACTAGCCAGGCTAGACTCTTCCCTTGATATACTTACAGCTGGTTCCTCTGAATGCGGTCAAGGAAAAAGTACTCCTGCACTTTTATTTAGCTAATACGAGATGGAAGAGTTTAATAACATGTACTACAGCCAAGAAAGTGTGGCCTTCATACAACCTAAGCAGAACTCGCGAACTGCAATCGAGATCACAGACTAATATAAGTAGAGTAACGGTAATCAGTACGGGTCGTTAGTACATTGGTGTTCACGCTGAGAGACTTGGTATTCCCTTAAAACTCCCACTGTCGTAGCTGTAACGACCCGAACACAAAGTCAACACTTTCTATATTACTAAGTACAATGGGAAAACCCTTCATCGACATACTGCTGGAATTTTCAACTATATGGATCAACGATATACTCACATTCCTTAACCGAACTGGATAGGCCAGAGGAAACATGCCTCATTCAATCGGCACTTAACGAGTGGCATCAAAACGGCACTAAAACCAATTCGATACTGCCCATTGCTGCATCACCACTCTTACCAACCAACCAACCGGACGCCCCTACGATTAAACTAGTGAGAAAAAAAACACGTGAAGACCTTCCAGTTTAAAGTGGGATGATTGCGTTAGATCGTTAATTACTCCTAAGTTATATTAATATCTTGGCAGCCATAAAAGAGAAAATTGAGCCGCTTGGATTGGTCTCAACTCACAGCAAAAAAAATTCAAGATCCAAATCCAAAAATTCAAAATCTACAAACAAAACCGATTTTTTAATTTACAAATAAAGTTTTGCCTTTGGAAATCGGGTAATTACCTTTGCGTCTCGTTATATATAACTTACAACGAAATGCTGGGCGCCTACAACGAAATGTCGATTATGGCCTCATCAAAAAATTCACTTGTGATATTATTGCTTGGACCAATGGGAAATTCCAAGTATCGTCAGGTTGTCTTTCAAACTGAAATGCGTTGATCTTCCTCATCTGAGCTAACCAGCGACGGATTTTGAATCTAAAATGTTCTTCACACCAGCTTGCTCAACATGACCTACCGAGCGAAGAGGATCAAATTTGTATGCGCTTGGCTTGTCCATGTCAGCGTACAGCTCAGAGTTCAAGTTACCATTCGATGGAATCTTGTATATAAAGCAGTACAAAACTACGGTAGTTTTTGAAGCCATGGCACTTCGAACTGCTTACTCATCCCCCATATTCTCCAGATTTGACCCTCGGCGGCTATTATCTGTTCCCAAACTTTAAAAGGTGGCTCCAAGAAGAAGATTTACGACAAATAAACAGGTCAAATTGGAAACTGAAACGTTTGTTTTTAATTTTACTGTTATTTTCATAATCCTTAAAAACTTTATGCCAAATAATTCATTTGGTAGCAGATTGACAGATGAGGGGTTCGAGAGTGATTCCGTTTTGATTTAGCTTTTTAAAGTTGTGGAATGCAGAAACACCGAGACTGTTTTTTTCTAATTATGACTACATTTTTGATTTAAGTATTCTGACTATGATCATATGATTTTTAGAATTTAATTTACATGAGCCGTGGTGCGTGATCAAGCCATTAGATTCCATATTTGATCCTCAACACTACTTTTATGGATTTATAAGCTTATGTATTGACTTTAATGTCACTTTTATATTTTAGTAAAGTAATATTTTAAATGTCAAAATTTAAGCGCATGTAAATGTTATATATTTCAGTATATATGTATGCATGTGTATGTAAATAATGTAAAAACATGTTTAAGGATTTTTTTAATGATTTATAAGTTTCTAAGTGATTTACATATATCTGTGTTGTATTTAAATACAGCAAAATAGCTTATAAACAATACGTATTTTAGTGTTTTTTATAATTATAAAATAAATTTGGTGAATGTGTGTGCATGAATATGTTATTGGCATGAAAAAGAAACAACAAAATAGAGAACAAAACATGCCTGTTACATGAACTTTGGAATATTTTTAATATATACAATTGAAAATATGTTTAGATGATTTATTTTATTAACAATTTTTTTAAATACTTAAAATAAAAACAAGCTTAAAATTATAACAAATTTGTAGTTAATAACGATAAAGTTTGATTCTATAACGTTGGCTTTTAGCTGAATAGAGGAAAATGTTAAGTGAAATGAATAGAAGTGAAAAAAGGCAAAAGTTGCTAAGAAAATAAGTCAAACTTTTATGTCCAACTTGTCAACAACGTGAGTGAATGTTACTTCAAAACTTTAGTTTTTCGTGTGTTATAAATTGATTTCAACAAATCAATAATAAAAGAGAATATGTTAATGCTATCTAAAGCTCAGAAATTAACAAAAATAAAAGCTTCTTTTTTTCAATATGTGCGACTGATGTTAGATATAATTATGTAACTGCATTATATATAATTATCGGTTTAGTATTTATGCATGCTTTTATATAAATAGGGATATTGTTATTTTTTCATGTGATGGAAAAGCTCAAAGCTTAAGTAGATCTTCTTCTTCTGGTTTGGGCATTGGCGCCTTTCGTTGATGTTGTTCAGCCGCAGCATTGTTTGTTGCTTGGGGAGCTGTTGTTACACTAGGCAGGTTTTCGGCAGCTGCAGCTCTTTCTTCTAGAAATTTATCGAATTCAGTGCTGGTTAAGGTCTCCTCAATGCCCGCTGTTTCTTTCTGAAAATGCATCAAGCACAGCATAAATAAAAATTTTCAAAACATAATTAAAATTCATATAAATAAATAAATAAAAAAATTTAAAATAATTAAAAATACAAAAAAACCAACAAAAATTCAAGCAGTTAAAATTCAATCAAATCGGCAACAGAATCTAAACGCCTTAAATTCGTTTATTTAACTAACAAAGAAGTGGCAATTAAAGAGCTACTGTATATCCAGAATTGTGTATCGGTTTTTTTTTTTTCTAATGTTAAATTTACTTATAGCTATGAGAGGAATAAAATATAAAGAAATCCCTACAAAATATTAACAATTCTTTAGTTTACTTTATCTAAATCAAAAATAATTAAATCATTATTTAACACGTAATCGACAATTTCTATTTACTTACGGAATTACTTAACCACGCTTCCATTTCATCGAAATCACTATCTTTTGATGGCAGCTTTGGTTGTTTAATTTTGAAAACCAAAGAAAAATTTTGCAGCGAAATCAATTCAATAAACAAGGAGCCAAATAAACGGAGCGTAAATGATACATAGTTCATAAAAAAGTATTAAAATAAATTAAAGAAAAAAAAAAACAAAATTAGAAAAAGGCATTTGTTTGCAGAAAAAATTTAAATATTTCAAATTTAAATTGAAAACAGAGAAATCAAATTAAAAATACATACTTCAATTAATAAATTGCTAAAACTTGGAATACTCACTTTACTTACCACCAACGGTGGTTCACCGCCGGTACGTTTGAAGGGAGAAATAACGCTGCCAGCAGCGGCATCAACAGAAGGAATGTCTTTGAGCAAATCCGACTTGCTACATATAATAATAAAATGCACAAAAATTAACAGGATAAAAATAAAAAAAAACTGCACAACTTGAACTTACGCATTGCCATCTGAACGTGACTGAGCCAGCATGTCGAATTCATCAGCATCTTTATGTGGTTGCTGTGGTGGATGCGATGGACTTATGGCTAACATAACGAATTTTTTATATTATTTAATTCATCACTATTTGTATTGTTTATGACGTACCAAATGTACTAAAAGTATTTTGTAGCTCTTCGCACTTATCCACCAAATCAATAAGTTTGGGTTGCACTGGCGGTGACGTTGAACGCGCCACAGCAGCAGCGCCTACATCAAAATCTGTAGAGGATACACCACCACTAGGTGGTACACCAATTGCTGCCCCAAGTATTGCCGATGGCGAGGTTGTAGTGCTACTAGCACGATTTTTTTCAAAGCGCTGATGACGCAAAAATAAAATATTAAGCTCATCATTGAGACGTAGTAGTTCAGCGGTGATTTCATCATCGTTGATGCGTCCAATAAGATCCACAATGCGTACTTGCATTTCTCTAAAACCAAAGAGAAATCAGAAAACCAAAGTTAATAATTCGTCAAGAATTTATATAAAAACACTTACTTGCATGTGCTTGTCAGTTCATTGAGCAAAGCATAATCCGCTGGTTCCTCTTGTCCAGGCTTCAGTTCATTGAGCATTTCGCTAAGAACGGACATGTTAAAGCCAACAACTTCCAGTTCAGATTGAATTTTTGCTGTTTGTTCGGGTGTCAATACAATAGGACCCGTAGGCTAAAATATACAACAAAAATGCTTTAATATTATAAGTTTCTAATTGATTTAAACATGACACTTACTTGAGCTACCGGAGGCATAACATGCTGCGGTGAAATTATGGGATGTGCAACCACTTGTGGCAGCATTTCAGGCACACTCTTTAAAAAAAGCATAAGTCATTTATATAAATCTACAATTCTTATATAGGCAAGTATAAAACATACCCGTTGTGGTGTATATATTGGCGCCATGGCATCCAAATCAGTTTGTGGAAATTCAATGCCTTTATTTTTTAACTCTATATAAACTTGAGTGACACCATTTAGATCGGGCTGATTCTTAAAGGCATCGGCCCAAATTTGTATTAAACTCAATACTTTCTCTTGCACCACAGGCGGTGGATCATTTTTAGGTCCAATCAATTTGACGAGTTCTTGTATAAATTCTTTATTGGCCACAAGCACATGAAAAGCTTTTCCACAATTTTTCACACAGGTCTCTAGCACTGTTAAGGTGTACATAATCACTTGATTATTCTTGCCGGCATTTTGTGTTAGACGCTTGCGCATGGCTTTCATGGCATCACGTGCTGTATCGGAAGACTCGTTGATCAAATCACAGATCTCCATGTTGAGTGCCCAGTTTTCCGAGGCCAGTGAACTGTCTGTAGCTTGTTCTGTAAACAGAAAATAAAACAAAATAATATAATTTCAAAGTTATTTATAAAAGTGCTTGTTTTTAAAAATTTCCCTTCAGAGCAAAGTATTGCAAAAAATGCTTTGTAAAAAAGGTAAGAAAGCTTTTATTTCTATAAATTGTTACTTTTGTTTTACGAAGTCAAGTAAGCAGGGTTAAAATAATAAGAGTGATGAAATAATTTAAATTAATTCAAGAAAATTTTAGATTCTCGAGATAAGTTTTAAGAAATACTAGATCTTAAAAATAATCCAGTGTTTATTTGCGATGTGTGGGAATTTTTTGGATATAGCTAGAAATCAGGCATGAATTGAGCTTTATGAATGGGATTCTTCAAATGCCGTTAAATATCCTTTCACAACATCGTCTGTCATGAAGATAAGCTTGTCGTTGGATATAAGCTCCAGAACAATTCGACGACTTTTGCAGAAGAAAAATTTACATTGACGGATTTGTAGAAATAAACCTAGGTATGTAAGTGCCTAAAAACATCAACCAAATAATTATATTTGCCAACATTAACCATACCTGCACTTAAAAAAGAAATTACAAAAATATTCTATAGTGATGAAAGATATAATTTTATTTGGATTGGTTGGAAGAACTTATATGCAAGAACCGAACACTTGAAATAATATTAAAACAGTGAAGCACAGAGGGTGAACATATATAAACTTGTGGATATTTTTCTTATGGTGGAGTCAGTGCAATTTATTTGGTTAATCATAACTTAAAAAACTAATTATGCTCAAATGCTGTTGTCGTCTGCAAATGAAAAGATGGGTTATAAGTCAACGACATAAGGTCGTTGATAAAAAGCAAAAACAAAGAAGGAAAACCCTGAGGTAAACCTGCATAAATGGAGAGTGCTCTGGATGAAATGACGTCAATCATGACACGTATGAGAAAACACGTGATCCATCGAACATAATTATCACCGACATCAAATGCAAGAACATTCACCAAATAAATGAACGCATTGGTTCCATTTTTCAGGTTTGCCATCATGTCACCAGTAGAGCGAGCCCTGCGGAAACCTTATTGGCAGTCGCTGAACAATTCCTTGTGCTCCAGATAGCGGAGAGCGTAAAGCATATCGCTATAGGTCGGTAGTTTGCTGGGTTCGTGGTATCGCTCATTTTTGGTACTGGCTGGACATTTGCGATCTTCCAACAAGATCGAAATATTCAAGTCTTGTAGGAGATGTTGAACATGTTTCTTAAAGGCCGAGCCAGGGTAGAAACACACGCTTTAAGTACAATTGGTGGTATGGCATCAGGAACGGACGGTTTTTAATAACGAGGTTTGCAAGAACCCGTTTTACGGCTCTCGTTCGAAAATAGATCTCCTGCATTGAAGAAGATTTACCTTCAATAAAGAGCAGTGGCTGTTTGCTAGTCGGGATTGTGGAGTAAAACCTGCCAACAGGTTCACCTTATCAGCCGATTCAGTGCAGATTTAGTCATCTTTTAAAGAGTTGGAATCGAGAAAGATGTCTGATTCTTTTTTGGACAGAGAGGAATCTGTTCTCTTATGCGAGTTTTGTGTAGTAACTTTTCTAGCTCTAAAACTGCATTACAGTGTATCAACATTTTTGTTAGAACGCGAATTCTGAAAGCCCTATTCTTTGAACCTGACTGCAATTCTGCAACTCTTATTAAATCATAAGAGGTATTTTGTCTTAATGCTTCTAATCTTATTGCGATTGAAAGACCGCATACGCAATAAAAAAATCTCTTGTAACGTTATAGCCGCAACATTCATATTCCAATTCGAATTGTTCATTCGTCCCAAATCTCCTTTCCTGGATCCACATTTTTTACATTTGTGAACAGATAATAGTTGCTGAATGAGGAAATAGAATCGTAAATCATGCATTGTATTGCATAGATGATTTTTTTCGATAAATTGGAGCGTTTGTTTGCAATTTCGTTCTTCATTCGGTCCAATAATTTGCAGTAATAATCGCTGTTATTGTTTTCCTTTTCTCAAATAGTAGTTGAACAAAATGCCACATGAATCCCATAAAAAAGACGCCAACAACTTTCTGACCGTTTGTTGATCTTCGCTCGCTTTGGTGCACTTCCACCCGCCTATTTTTTGCTGATTTCTTCGATTCTTGTGTATAGTGGTGGATCCAAGTTGCATTCATGTTCACTTTTTTACGAAAAAATCAGTTGGATTTTGTTTAAATACGTCCAAACATTATTCGGAAGTCCGAGCACGTTCATGTTTTTGGTTGATTGTTCAAAAACACAGTACTCATCTTGGAGTCAGCTTTCTAATACCCAAATGTTTATATAAAATTGAAACCACCGACCCACTTGATATGCCTACGGTTTTAGTTATTCCACGCATTTTTACTTTCGAATTGTCTGTCCAGTACGATTTCGTGGATTATTCTTCCAATACATTCTGGAGTGGTCACTGTTTTCGGTGCTTCCTGCAATTCAAAATTTACGGTTGAATACGACGGAGCAGATTAACGATAATATTATCGAGTTTTTCTTTTGTTTCTTTCGTACTTTTGTTATGCAAAAAGTAATGCTTAATCAAGGCACGAAATTCTTCTTTATCCTAGAAATCATCTTAGTCTCCCTATTAACATTTCTGTCTGGGTAACGATTATCTTGGTATGTTCCAACTCGTACATTATTTTGTTTGCATAAAAGAAAAAATATTACTTTTCACAGAATACAATAAATAAGGTTTATTGATCAAATAAATCCAAAAAATATATATGTATCCATATTCATATAATGAAATATGATATGCTCTATGATATTGATATGATATTGATAACACATAATAAACTGAGAAAGAATCTCAAGGTTAAGTTTAAAATATTATTTTTCTAAAATGATTTCTTTATTAACACAGTTCGACAAGAATTTTGTTCCACAATTGCTATATGTATATATTTTCGAAGGTTTTTGAAGCGCTGAATTCGAATCCAAGGTCAATTTAAGTGGCTCCGCTTTGCGATTTTAAATTATTTAGAAATAATTTAAATTTATTTTATTTAAAAAAATATAAAAAATAACGTTTTTATGAGGAAATAGAAATTCTTGTATGTTTTCGTAGACTAACCAGAAAATATTAAAAACCGAAAATTCTGAGTGCATCAAAAATCTACGGAATACTGTATACTGCGGTCAGAGGTTTGGTCAAAATTTATTAGCTTGTGTAGTCTTAAACTACTTTTTTTTTATACAAAATTGCGAAATCATTTTTCTCCTCAGCATCATCCTCGCTTGTTTTGAGTATTTGAAATATTTAAACAATTTGTGTAGAAATTAAAACAATGCAAAAAAATGCCAGCAAAGTTGAAACAACTCCAACGCAAATATGTTTATATTAATATCTGTATTTGATATGGGTTTTTATTTTTAATTTTCAAAATTTGCCCTTTGTTGTTCATTTCAACACATAACTTAATTTAAAGTGCATTAAATTTTATTGCTGCTGTTTTTCTTGTGGGTTAAATGAACACATATGTATATTTAACTGGCATGTGTGATGTGATGCATGACTTCAACTTTTTCAAATATAACTTTTCTGTTTTGACTTTTTTTCATTTTACACATACATTTTTACGTATTCACCTAAGTATTTATATTGCAATGTTTATAGTGCTCAAATTATAACTGCGACAGTTTTACAACAGCAAAAATAAAATAAAAATAAATATGCCAGTTCAGCAGTAATCTAATCTCTCTGGTTTTAATATGTATCCCTGTTCAATAATACGTAGACATACATTAAACAAAAAAATAGCAAATAAAAACAAAAACAACATATCGGCCAAGTTAGCCGCAACAGTGCGAAAAGTCATGAGAGTCATTAACAAAAAGTTAAGCTATTTCAAAATATAGCAATGACTAACTAATCTAAATATATATATATGCAAAGGTGCTACTTTAGTACTGCTTTACCAAATTTAGCAAGCTATTAGAGCGTACCAAGTTGCCTAACATAAGGAAATTTGGTGGTGGTGGTTGTTTCTTTAAAATACCGTGGTCTGAAAAATGAAATTTCAAAAGGAATTATAAAAATCAGTCGAATTGCTTAACAAAGAGTTGTAAAATATAAAAATTGCGTTCGTCATGCTTGCAATATTGTACAAATGTTTAATGTTCAAATTCGTCTATTTATTTTACGTAGTATATGTAATGAAACTACTTGGAATCTCAAATTATCAGTATAGATAAAACGTAGCTATAATGGTTATGACAAAAGCACCAATGAAACAGCCAATGTCTGCTTTAAAAGTGTGAGCCAAATATTTTAAAATGCAGGTGTTAACAAGCAAATAGATTGGCAGACAGACAGACACGTAATTTGTCCCCTATCTTTGCTATTGCCACCTTCGTCCGTCGAACAAACTCCAGCCAACTCTTTATGTATTTCAACTTATATTTCGCATTATTTGTTTGTTCACAAGCAGTTTTAAAGCCCTTTGGAAATGATGCAAAGTGCATTATGGACAAAATTATAGTTTTGTGCTCATTAATTGTATTTAATTAAATTACCAATTCGCTGTCCGACTGGGGTAGAGAAAGGGTTTCCAACAAAACCACCCACATTGAAGAATGATGCCATTTTGCAATCTGCTGCGATTTAATTTCTATTTTCTCGTGTTAATCTTTAGTCTGGTTTTAATTGTATTAAATTTTTACATTTATTGATGTTATAAATGAATTATAATTGGTAAAACACAACAATTATTTATTTTCTTTCGCTGACACACAAATTTCGTTCCAGCAACTCTTTAACAGCGAATTCAACACAAAAAATTAAGCCAATGAATGACAGTCGTCAAATGACTGTTGTTTTTGTTGTGGAAATACAATTCGCCGTGTTGTGCATTTCATTATTTATTTTTTTTTTTCGCAGTGGAACATTTTTCTCAAAGTTGGCAACAATTTAATGAGAAAACATTTTATTACTATACACTGAGAATAAAAATTTAAGTTTAATTTTTAATTCTACGCATTAAAAAAAATCACATCGGTTAATGCCGCTCTTCCAAGTGATCTTCCAGTATCTTATCCTATCCCATATCACAAAACACTTGCTATAAAGAGCGAGATGCATATATGTACATTTTGCTATAAATGTTTGACAAATGGGAAATTTGTAACTAAAGAATAAACTCATGTATTTTTCAAGTGCTAAAATGTATTGTTCAAAATAGTGGTATTCATGCAATGCCGAAAACGTGCCGAATATGCCGAAAATCGGAAAAAGCGTAAACGCCGTATATCAACTGTCAAAATTTGTATGGAATTTGATATACGCAAAGTTCCCAGTTTTCCTCACGATTTTGATGCGAAAACAGCGCCGAAAACTTTCGGCAAAGAGTTGTTGCCACCTATCAAATATTTATTACAAACTATAAACTTCTTACTTAACTTCCAACTTGAGAATCCTTTTAAACGACAAATTGTATGTTGTCAGTTGTCGAATAATAAAATAATTTATCTGGAATTTCGTTGTCTTCACCTAAATTATGAAACCATTTATTTATTTATTTATATATTTACTTTTCAGCTCATTTATTAAACCAAAGTGGCCACTTATGCAATATAACTTTAAGAACAGCTGATTGATATACGCCACTAACCGAAAATTACAAAAAGGTTCCTCATGCAAAAACAGCGTATATTTTCCGATATACGGCATCGGAAAATATTCGGCATTGCATGAATACCACTAATATCAAATAAAAATGAGGAACTCCAGTGGAAACAAAGCCGTAACTAAACAAACACAGGAAGATGTTACCAGGAGCAGCAGACCGTCAGTTCAGGAAGCTTTGAGATCAGTTCAGTTCAATTCAAACGGAAATAAATTTTTAGTTATTTTTATTGTTGTTGTCATTTGTTTTAATTATAAAAACAATAATCTCAAACTTAACGTCGTAATAAATGATTTTCATTAATTTGTCAAACGTTAACATCGCCACCATTGCTTAAGCCGCCACCAACAGGGCCACCTTTCGGAGTGTAGACCGTGGCATAGGAATCTTGATTCGAAGAGCCAAAGTGTTGCCAATGGTGTTGCTACCGAAATGGTTATGATGCCAGCGCATTGCTGCTGTTTGATTTTATTGACTGCATTCAATCCGAAAAAGCGCTCAGGTAGCGAAGTAGCATAAACTGATACTTTCTGCTGAATGGGTTTGTTGGCGAAATGTCAAATTTCCAACAAACTGATTGTTTATCTGTCAAAATGAAGTGAGCGTAAACCGCTCAACCGAGGTAGCATAAAATATTTTCGCTACCTAAGATGGCGACCGCTCAGGGAACATGTTGTGTGAGCGGTTTATACTACATACCATTCAGCCAGAAAGTTGTGAAGCAGCTACTTAAAAAATTTTCCGCTGAATGCACACATTGTTGCTGATCAAACGTTGGAGCTCAACCCAGGTTTGTTTTTTCTTTCATATAGAAAACAAAACAATTTGAATACGAATTGAATTCGAATACAACGATACAACTGTGTATTTCAAGTTGTGAAAGACCTAAATGACGAAAATCTATTGTATTCTTTGTAAATTTCGTTGTATATTTCATTAACTTATCACAAAATCTTTTTGACTCAGCGTGGATGAAGGTACTGGCTGGGTTGTGTGTTTGTTTAATAAAAGTTAATTTAATTCAGTGCTTGGTTCAATTTTTTTATTTTCTCGTACTTCTAAATGATGTACTACCCAGACTTTGAAAGTTTGTTCACAATGCGTTGTAAATATTGTAAATTTTGTAAGAATAAATCAAAAATACACATCATCGCGAATACCCCTATTATTCTAACCTTCTGGATCAAATTAATGTAAAAATTCGATAAAAACTGCCTAGCTTTAAGCACACAAAAATTAATTATAATCAAGACAACGCACCAGCACAAAAGAGTACTTTAACAATGGCACAATTCAACGAAATCATATAGGAATTGGCTAAGAACCCACCTGATTTAGTTCCTTCTAATTTTTAATTGTTTCCAAATTTTTACAAAAATTTCTTGTTGGCAAACTTTTGACTTCGAATGAGAGGCAATTACAGCTGTTAACGAATATTAACAGAGTTTCAAGAAAACTATATAAACCAAGGGATTAAATTCCAAGAAAAGTGTTAGATTTGCTTTTTTGAATTATTAGAAAATTATATTGAAAAATAAATATAATTTTTAAAATAAACCTCTTGTTTTCTATTGAAAAGTTAAGAACATTTCGAAAGACCCAATATATGATCGACCGTATTCAATATATGATTGACCAAGTTTATGTATCAGTTAAAATCACATTTTAATTCTTACCTCTTAGTCCGTCCTTGGGGTACAATTATAACCCAACTCACTTTTAACACAACTAGAAGCGGAACAGCAGCGAAAAGAGTACTCTCTCGTTCGCCATTGTCACTGACAGAAATTTAATTGCCTTCTCCTTTTTTATTTTATTTGATAATTTTTTTTCATAAAGACATTCATTTATTTAATTTGGATTTGAATTCATACTTTTTTTCATATAATTGCACTGGGATACAATTGTACCCCACTGACGGTTAACGTAATGTTTACCATGGACGGATGTAGGGTTAACACTCTACTGCACGGCATGTGGTTCATCAAAAAAGTTTTGTTGAACTTATTTTTGTAAGGTGGAATACTACGTCAGACAGCATTTTGAAAAATGTTGGAATTCATTCTGACGTTTGTTACTTTGAAGTTTTTGTTTGTCTGACCGTTGAACTGTGCAACCTAAATGAGAGCGTTGAGCGTTGTCAGCCGCTTTGCGTTGACGCTGAGCTGTCAACCATACATAGCGATGGCTTTTGTGTCAGATGTTGTCGAAAAGAGCTTCACCTGAAAAGATTTTTCAAAAAAATTACAAACTATGCTTTTCTTGAAGCCAACTTCATTTTCTAACACTGTCAAAATTGAATTTTCCATCTGCTCAGCGTTGCCTTTGCATTATTATGGCTTGCTTCATACAATTTATATTAGCATGAACATTTTTTGACAGGTAATTTTGTTTTACTGTGAGTATTCTCATTCGTTTAATAATGATTTAAGAAAATGCAATTAAAATAAGTCTGTTTCTACCACAACTATGAAATTTTAGATAGTTAATCTTGAAAAATGTATTAGTAAAATGCTTTATATATAGTATCCAGTATTTAGTTTTGGCATAATTGAAGAATAATGGAAATGCAAAATTTGTGTTTTTTTACATGTAATTATATGGATTTGGGGCTCCTAAGCTCGATTCTGAAAAAATTAAGAGTCGCTCTCAAGTGGTTTAGAAGTTATAGGGATCAAAAGTTGAAAAATTACTACACATTTGCCTGTTTTTCGATTTTTTTTTAATAAAATTTAAGCAATATGGGTAGCAAGAGGTCATACCATGACCTATTCAGTTAGGTATTAATTATAAAAAATCCATTTATTGCTAACTATCCAAAAATGAAAAATTGTTATAAAAAATCGCGCGATTTTTTATAACAATTTTTCGCCTGCGGCGCTTTTTTTCGTCTCAATATACTATATGTAAGTGTACAAAAAACTTGAAAAGTACTTGCATTAATTGTTAAAATATAAAACTTTATATATTGTGCACACTTGACTGTTCACCCTTTTACGAAATAACAATAAATAACATACTTCTATGAAAACATTTATATTTCTAGTCTCAGAGACAAACACTTCAAAAGGACAACCAAAATTAGCACACCTCAAATTCTTTGAGTACAAAAACAGTTATATCATCCAAAATAATGCATAGATTTTTATGATTGAATGCTCATTAAAAAGGTTTTAGCATAACCTTTCTTTTGATATCCATTACGTTTACTAATGTTCGAAAACAACAACAAAAAAACACAGGTTTTTAAGCCCATTTTCATAAACGTTGACCCCTATAACTTCTAAACCACTTGAGAGCGACGCTTAATTTTTTCACCATTCAATTTGTTAGCTCAAAACACGCATTTTTTAAAAAAAAAAAAAGAAAAAAGACCATTTCCACTATTCTTCACTTGTTCCTTAGTTTTAGATGTAGTGTTCAAATTAAATGCATTGATTATAAACAATCAGCTTAGAAATTAAAAATTTTAAAAAGCATTTCCAATCAACATATCATTTCTCTCATATTTATATCAGTGTAGATGGTGCTTTTTTATTTTCATGTCAATTTCCTACACAATCTATTACAATATACAAATTTGACAGTTCTGAACAATGTGTGACTTTTGAGTTTTCGCAGTTGGTGTCTATGGCAAACCTTTTTGGCAAGTGCAAGTGCGAGGATTACATTCGATCTGAAGAATTAAGTTTTCTTCACAAAACGATTAGGTTTGCAGAGTATATAAATAAAGTGAATTTACCAGAAAAATGGCAGCCAATGCTTGCAAAGCTCCTTTCCTGCGTGTTGTTGCTGTAAGTTAACTTAAATCCACAATAATGCCAAGAAATCAAACAGCAAACGTAACGCTGAGCAAATCGAAGAATTCGGTGTGGTTACGTAAATGAAAAATCAAACCAACACACTATGAACTAGTAAAACCCCAATATAATAAAATTTAAATTAATTTTCTATTCGTTTGCAGAAACGCGGTTTCGCCGCCAGTGCATGTCCACGTCCTTTGGGGCAAACTGCCGAAGTGGAAACTTGTATCTTGCCCAACAAGGTAATTGTTGCCTCAGCAGAGAGTTCGCTGCCAATTTCTAGGGTTTCTGTGGTTTTCCGGTAAGTTTTGGTTTTTTTTTTTTTTTTTTGTAAATATCAAGAGCTAGTTGTTAATTTGTGTAACTTTACAGTGCTGGTTCGCGCAATGAGAGCTATGAAAACCAAGGTGCATCGCACATGTTGCGCATTGCCACTGGTCTGGGTACCAAGAACTCTTCCGGTTTTTCTATAACACGCAACATTCAGCAAGTTGGCGGCAGCTTGACCACAACTGCCGATAGAGAAATTGTCTCCTACACTGTTGAAACAACATCCGATAAGATTGAGACAGGTCTGCGTCACTTGCAAGACGTTATTGCGCCTGCATTTAAGCCCTGGGAATTGGCAGATAGCGTTGCACGCGTGCGCATGCATGTAGCTGCTGTGCCACCACAGGTGAGCTTAGTTCATGGGAGGCGAGTGCTTTTAAAAAAATTATGTTTTTCCTAGGTGCGTGCTGTTGAACTAATGCATCGGGCTGCATTCCGTAGTGGGCTCGGCAACTCGATATTTATACCCAAGTTCCAAATTGGCAAGTTGTCAAGCGAATCTTTATTGCACTACGTCGCTAACAACTGTACCGCAAATAGATGTGCAGTTGTTGGTGTGGGTGTTGATCACAACATGTTGTCGGGCTTTGCACAGAGCTTGGAACTGGGAGACTCTAGCAGTAAGGCAGATTCGGCAAGTTACTATGGAGGCGATGCACGCAAGGATACCCCTGGCCACATTACTCATGTTGCGGTCGGTGGTTTGGGTGGCTCGTTGCTGAATCAAAAGGAAGCTTTAGCTTTTGCTGTGCTGCAGTCGGCTGTTGGTGCTCCACCTGCCGCTAAATATGGCAACATGAATGGATCTTTTGGCAAGGCTTTGGCTTCAGCCGTTAGCGGCGCACCCGCCTCTTTAGCTGCCCTCAATGCAAGTTACACCGATGCTGGTATCTTTGGCTTTGTTATTACCACCGAAGCACAGCTCATTGGCAAGGTAAGCAATTGTTTTTTAACCTTTGTGAAACGCTAATATTTATACATGATTTGAACGTGCTTTTAACTCAAGGCTGTGGAGGCAGTTGCCCGTGCTATGAAGTCCGCCAGTGTGTCTGCTGATGATGTCAATCGCGGCAAGGCTGTGCTCAAGTCTCACATTTTGGAATCATATTCCACCGACAGTGCTCTGATTGCCGAAATAGGTCAGCAAGCTTTGCTTACCAAACAGGTTATGACCGCTGATGCTATGCTCGCAGCTGTTGACGGCATCACACAAAAGGATGTGCAAGATGTAACAAAAATTTGACGAATTCGTTTGTTTTTATTTCACTAATTTTTCGTTCAACCAAATTTTAGGCTGCACGCAAAGCTGGTTCATCGAAACTGTCCGTTGGTGCTGTCGGCAACTTGGCTCATGTGCCACACTCTACGGACTTGGCTTAAAGTTCAAATAATAATGTATTGTTGTATAATCTTAACATGATGCTAATTCAAAATAATTATAAATAAATAAACGAAGCTATAAATTTGCGCGAGAATAGAAAATAAATCATTAAATTAAAAAATCTAAGGAATTTTTTATTTTCTCTTTTGGTTTTACTTAAAAAAATAGTTTCTATGAATATGCTCATAATACAAACATGAGTTGAATAATAAGTGGTTAATTTTGGTACAATTCAGATATTTTTTTACACAACAAAGGAAGCTGATAAGGATAAATTAAATATAAGTTAAAATTTCAGCTAATTATATGTTATAGAAATGAGACTACAGCAGAGCCACAATGACGATGGCCACGAAAAGCACGATTATGACTATCCAATAGCCTATGAAAATAAAATTAAGAAATAAATAAATCATTAAGTAGAATGTTTGCTTACTTACCCCAGGTCTTATCGGTGCGATTGACCAGTCCAATATTGCCTGTCTCCACATGTACGCTGGTATCAACGCGCTCCATAGTGTCTGCTAAGTTATCCAGAATATCTTCAAAAAAATATGATCAAAATTAGTTTAAATATTACTCTCCAAGGCCTATCAAAGTTGCACCATTCTGTTCCTCAACTTCCTGTCCCAGTTGCGATGCCAAATTTCTCTGTCTCGATATCGTCTTCGATAGTGTTTCTAGCCCACGATTTTGATCTTCAAGTATTTCTATTTGCCTTCGTTTAAGAGTCTCCACATCGCTGCTATTTATTATGGGCGTATCATCAAGATCACCAGCTGGCCCGCTCTGCCATGGCGAACTTGAACTTGCACTTTCATTCAGAAGTGTCGCTCTATCTGAACGTGTTGCCGTTGTATTTTTGCGCTTCAGCTGCAGCAACTGTGATTGCAACGTATCCACCTGTCGTTGGCGTCGCTCAATTTCTTCAAATGTTCTAAAATTACAAACATCTGTTTAAGCTTTCATTATCTTATGACTAATTAAACTTACATGGATCGACTTCTGGCTGATGCATCTAGTTTGTTTTTCAGTTGTTTTTGTTCTGTTTCAAACTGCTTGAGTCCTACTTGTATGCTTGCTGTTAGCCGATTGTATTCTGGTGACATCCTTGGGAGCTGCTCCCGTTGTGTTATTTGCGTTAATGTTGTATGGCTAAGACGATCGCATGCTTCGTACTCCATCAACCTGTTAGCAATTTTGAATCATTTAAAAGATGTATTCAAATACTTGTGTTTTTATTACATACCATGAATCAACATCCACCAGCGACATTTTTTTGCTCTTATCAGCTTTTCAATACTTTTCTTTAGCAAATTATGATATGATGACTGATTTAAACGAACAAAAACAATTTGCGTATAAAAATCACAAATAACTTTTCTGACATTTCTTTCCTCGACTGTTTACAAGTAAAAATATTGCAGTGGTTCTTAAACCACACAATTTGTACATGTTTAAAGGTGAGACTATATCGAAAATCATCGACTTCCATGGATGCCATATTCGTGTGATAAATCACTTTTCGTAATTTTTTATTTGCCTTGTGATCACATGAGATTCTTTAATTTAACGTATGATTTTTCACTCGTGTGTGATTTTTATACCCCCACGCGTACTGCGTAAGGGGTATATTAATTTTGGCATGACGTGTGTAAAGCCCATAAGGTATAGAAAGGCGTGGTAGGTATAGAAAAGTATATATATTCTTGCTCAGCATCGCCACCTGAGTTGATTTAGCCATGTCCGTCTGTCTGTCCGTCTGTGGACACGATTACAGCCGTAATTGTAAAGCTATCGTGCTGAAATTCGATATTTAAGCTTATTTTTATAAAACTAAGATCAAGTTCGAGAATGGACGCTAAATCGGACGAAAATCACGCCTACCTCCCATACAACCAAAATAATGAAAACTCAATAAAGAAGCAAATATTATAGCTACAAAACTTAAATTCGGTATTTGTGTAGTCTATGACAAAATTCAGGTATGTTAGAAAAATTAGCGTCATCCACTCACTAACACGCCCACCTCCCATACAACCCTAATATTGAAACCTGTATATATAGGCTTGTGTCGAAGCTACAAAAGTTAAATTAGATATTTATTATTTTTATATAAAAATTAAGACGTGAGAGAAAAATGTATGTAATCCAAACACGAACATGCCCACCTCCCATACAACCCCAAAATTAAAAACAATATAAATAGGCTTGCTTCTGTTGAAGCTTCAAAAGTAAAATTAGATATTTATTCGTTTAATATCAAAATTAAGACGTGAAAGAAAAATGGGTGTAATCCACCCATGAACACGCCCACCTCCCATACAACCCCAAAATTGAAAACTATATAAATAGGCTTCTGTCGAAGCTACAAAAGTTAAATTAGATATTTATTATTTTTATATAAAAATTAAGACGTGAGAGAAAAACGGGATATAATACCCACTAACACGCGCACCTCCCATAATTGAAAACCTTAAAATTGAAAACTATATAAATAGGCTTCCGTCGTAGCTACAAAAGTAAAATTAGATATTTATTATTTTTATATAAAAATTAAGACGTGTTAGAAAAATAGGCGTCATCCACCGACGAACACGCTCACTTCCCATACAACCCTTAATATTGAAAACTCTATAAATTGGCTAATATTTAAGCTACAGGTCTGAAATTGATTATTTGTGTATATTATATCAAAATTGAGGCGTGTTAGAAAAATTGGTATCAAGCACTCGAGAACACGCCCACCTCCCATACAATCTCTAATTGAAAACTTTATAAAGAGGCTTGTCTTAACTTTGCAGGAAAACAATTTCATATGAATGTATTTTAGACGTCATCAAAATAGTAAAATTTTTGAAGTCTCATAAAAAAGAGCTGCAATTTGTACCATTTTGTACCATTACGAATCGCCCGTGGGGGTATTTTAACTTCGGCCAGTCGAAGATATACCTTACTAATTTTCATATATTTTGTTTTAGCATGTTTTTATGCCTGTTTTTATTAAAATTAAATTTTTTACTAGGGAGGAAACTCTAAAGTTGGGCTACCAGACCATGGGATATCCTAATAGAACGTTTACATTAACTCGCTTATCTTGTTGAATTTGAAGCGATTAGCCATACAAAAGTTAACAGACGAACGGACGGACAGACGAAGGTATGGATGGACAGCCGGACGAACAGGGCTAAATCGACTCACGAGGTGACGCTGATATAGAATATATACTTTTCTATACCGGACTCGCTTATTTCTAGGACAAACGCTTGCACAAATTGAATATAACCTGACCTTTCAGGTTTAGGAAATAACAAGAAACTTTTACTGAAATGACCAAACAATAGTGAAGACCTTATTATATGTTAAATTTAAAAAAATTGTAGTTGTGATTTTTATATGGTTTTAAGTATTTGTGAGTAGTATTTTGAGTGATTTTCTGTGCTCTGGGGTATTTTTTTACTCAGTGATTTTATGCCAATTTTTGTTATAAATTGCATGCAATGTTAAATATTCCGATCAATACAAAGTTTACACGTTCAAAATTGCAAACTTCAACGCTTTTCGACGAGTTGAAGTGAGCGGCTGTTTTTAATTTTTTTATGCAACTGTCAGCGTGGAAGCCACCAAAGCTGATTTTTATCGAACGCCGACAAAACAAGTTATTGTGTCTGCTTTTTGTTAAAAAAAAATATGTGTGTGGCCGCCACGCACCGTATAAGTGAAACTTTAACCCAAAAAGTAGAGTTTGTAATTCAATTTACTAAAAAAGTCTCATTTCATATAAGCCATTAGAAGATTACGTTTATTTTAAAAGAGTGAAAGTGCTTATCCTCATTTTCATGAGTCATTAAAGAAAGCAAATAGTAGGAGTAAGAAATTCTCATTAAGGCGTTTCAAGCGTGTTTTGACCGGTTGCGTAACATGTGGCCGAGCGTTGTCATGTTGCAAAATTACCTTGTTGTGCCTTTGATCGCACTCTAGACGTTTTTGTTTCTATGCTCGGTTCAAACGAATAGGGGCTTTCGCATGATCTAACATATTGGACGACAAAGTCGGATGGAAAACTAACGGAACAATTTGATAGACCTTTCGAATGATCCAACTTGTTGGACGACATCATTAATTACAAACTCTCAAGCAGAACACTTCGGCGGAATGGCATAAGAATTTTTGGGTGCGCTTATAATTGATCAAGTTTTGAAGGGAAAGGAAGAGATGGATATGAAAAGGAAATCTTTTTCTTTTTATAAAAGGAAAATGTAGTTACTTAAAGCACACAAACGCGTGCATTAAGTGTTTGTTGGTAATTTATATGCACTGATTGAACGTTGTTTACTCGCTGAAAATTTATAAGAAATGAAAAATGCAGCGTGTTGGACCAACATTCGTTCACATGTCCAACAAGTCGGACGGACCGGCAGAAAAACCAAAAATTTTTGATATTCATCCAACATGTTGGACCGACCGTCGTTTTAGCTTACGCATGGTACTACTTGTCGTCCAATATGCCATGTCTATCCAATTTGTTGGACCATGCGAAAGCCCCTAATCAACCGAGTTTGGTAGAGTTGCCCTGTGATAGTTTCACCTAGTAGTTGCGGCCTTTAGTAGTATGCTATAAATTGAGTTCGTCTTGTAAAAAAATGTACTTAAAAATGGAATGCATTAAAGTTTCAATGACCACCTGCGAATGACGACCTGCTTGTGACTTCAGATAATCCCATTGCATCCGATTGGCTATAGAATCATCCATATATGTCCAAATGATCCATGGAATCCATGAATCACTGACCCGTCTGTGACCTCAGATAATCTTATTGCATCCGATTGGCCATTGAATCATACAGATTGAAAATTCCAGCGTAAGTTGTCACAGTTGGAAATTGAAGCATAACGTACAGTGGCTCACAGCTTATTTCGTGCAGACGATGTGTTAAACTTTGAAATGCTATAACTTGGTAACTAGTACTGGTAATGAAAAAATTTAAACGACATTTGTTTGCTAGTAATTATATATTTATATATAAACTTTCATTTCTTTATATAATGGTCTACTAAAAAAATAATAATAAAAAAACTGAAAAAGCAGCAAAATTCAACGCCACAGCTTATTTCGTGCACTCCACTGAATCTTAAGAAAATGTAATATGTTTGTCTTTTTTAATATTTTGTGTGGCCGCCATTTTGTTAAATTACATCTTTAATCCATTTACTGGCTATCCATTTACTCTACTAATTTTTTGTAATATCTGGGGGGTATTTGTTGCCATTCCTCCATCAATGCATTTTTTAATTAATTTTTATTGGAAATATTCCGCTTGCGAACGCCACTCTCCAAAATTGCCCACAAAATTTCTATTACATTTAAGTCGGGTGACTGTGCAGGCGGATTCATAAGATGCGGGCAATTCTAAATCAACCATGACTGGACGATTCTCGATTTATGTTTTGGGTCGTTGTCCTGGTAGAACCGAAATGTCTCTCGTACGCCCAAGGTGTCGATACTTTGAAGCAAATTTTCTTTTATAAAATCTAGGTACATTGTCTTGTCCATAATGCCTCCAAAAAAAAATAATTTTCCAACGCCCGATGCAGCCATACAGGCCCAAACAATTACGCTGCCGCCACCATGTTTTACTGTAGGCTTGAGATGGTTATTGTTCAGCTCGGTATAAGCCTTACGCCATACATATTGCATTCCTTCGGAGCCAAAAATATTGAACTTAAACTCGTCCGAGAAAATGACGTCATTCCAGAATGTCCTAGAATATAAAACGTGTTATTTGACGAAGTTCAGTCGACATAGCTGATTTTTTTTTTTTAATATAAGATTTGTTGCGTGTAACTCGACCATTAAACTCGTTGGCCCGCAGCAGATGACGAATTGTTTCGGCACAGCATTTCTTGCCCAACTCCTTCTCAACCTCCTTGGCCAATTTGGGACCCTAAAGCCTCAGATTTTCTACGATTTTTCGCAGAATAAGTCGCTCGTCCGCTTCTCTACATATTTTATTTGGAGCATTTCTGGCCTTATCAGCCACACGATTTTCTTGCAAAAAGCGCTGGATGATGTACTGCACTGTAGAGGGTCTCAATTTTACTATTTCAGCTATTTGCGGTTGGATTTTTTCTTTTTTAAAGTGAAATAAAACTATTTCGTGCTGTTATATTGTTGTGCGACGGCCCATTTTTAAAACAAATCAATTAGTGCACTTAAGGTTTTAAGTCCAGACTAAAAACAACTGTTAACTCCGATCAGAAGAATCAGGACATCAGTCAAGATAAAAACAGCGAACGAGAAAAAGAAAATAACGACATCACGTTCAAAAGCTTACATGTAAAAACAGTGTGCACGAAATAAGCTGTGGCGTTGAATTCTGCTGCTTTTTCAGTTTTTTGTTTATTATCTTTTTAGTAGACTTTTATATAAAGAAATAAAAGTTTATATTTAAATGTATAATTACTAGCAAACAAATGTCGTTTAAATTTTTTCATTACCAGTACTAGTTACCAAGTTATAGCATTTCAAAGTTTAACACATCGTCTGCACGAAATAAGCTGTGAGCCACTGTATCTAGTTGAAAATTCCACCTTCAAAAAGTAAGGTATCAAACCTTATTGATTAATTCGTCTGTTAGCTCGGACTCAAACCATTGTTTGATAATTTTTTTCCTTTGAATTTATAGGGTGTTTCGAATACTTAATTTCAATAAAATTCACCTGAATTCACCTAAAGTGACCTAAATTCACCTTAATTCGTCTCTGTTTCATTCGTTTCATTGGTTTAACGTTCGCCGTATGTTGTATACGCGACAAAAGAAGTTTCACTTAAAAAAAACAATTGCTTGCTGTCTTAATTATTATTAATTAATAATATACTTATTGCATGATAAACAATAATATGATACTTAATATGACGAATTTATATTAGAGCAGACAAAATGTTCGTCTTCTTGACTAGCAATGACTTACATTTATCGAACAGTTCTACTTACGACTATTGAACAGATCTTTTGATCGCAAATTTTTCACGAATCATTTTCATCGACGCAATAGATGATTAAATTCAAGCACACTTCTGAACACCAAAACAACAACAGTTGCACAGAAATTTTCATAAATTTGTGATTTCGAAAATTTCAGCAGTGAAGTGAATCCCTTAATATAAATATAACATAATAACAGTTGAGTTGAAAAGGGATTTATACAGTGAAACTAGTCGCATTAGACTGTCAAAAGTGAGTGTGCGCAGTATGAAACGAAAATTAAATGAAAAAGTCTCTCGGGCCGTGAATTCATGAAACTTTTTGACGTTATACTTTATATTTTTGTCGTTGACTAAATTTTTAGAGCATAGTCTCTGCAACTCAGTTTCATCATGTAATTTGAAGATGAAACTTGAAAAGAGAATTTCTGAAAATCTCGTGCGACTAGTTTCATTGTATAAATCCCCTCATCAAATCCATTGTATAAATCCAGTCAAATCCAACTAATATTTTTGTATAAATTCGTTTATAATATTCAACATAATACCCAATAATACCCAACCCAATACTTTTTACGAAATATACAAAATTTCATTTTGATGGGTATTTCGATGAAAATGCACAATTTAATAAGTAGGATAAGCAAGATTGGTCAAATATGTTTACTATTTATAAAAATTATTGGTTGCTTAAACGTTTAGTTTTCAAAAATTTTAGAGTATCGGTTTTATTTTCAGATCCGAGTTTTATATAATTTAAATCTGGAAAAAAAATATTTATTGTCAAAAGAATTGGAAAAACCTCCGTCGATGGAACTCTTGAGAAATCATACTGTAGTCGCTGGAACGGTAAGGTCACTAAGCAGATGAGCATGAAGAAGCTAAAGAAAGTCAATAAAAGATTTAAATCAAGTCAAATAGCAAATCAAGAAAAAAGATCAAAGGGGAAGACTTCAACCATCGGCTGCCAACACCCTGCATCGCCCATAACATCAGTATATTCAAAATCTCCGCTAAAGCTTTAAAAGATCCCGCCACGAGTTACACTCACCGTTTCCAGACAAGGCGGTCAAAAGAAATAAAATATGTGTTCGCGAGTGGTTTTTTAAGTTTTTACTTGCGTGTGTGTTAAAAAAAATACAGATAACACCTCACCTAACATTTCAGAGTGAACAGAAGGAATAAAATATTACATGAAAGTTACAGCTCTTGGTTTATTTTCCTTCAATCATAGTTCTTTTCTATTCATCATCAGGAACTCGGTTCCTGCTATAATTTGAAATTTTAATGTTTTCTCATATACATATGTTTTTTTTTTTACTTTTTTTAAATTTTAAAACAATGCTTCTAAATTTAAAAAAAAAATATTAAGCGACTTCGTGGTTGTTTTTTGACTACTCGCTTTGTAAAAAACACAACTATACTTGCCTTTGAGGGCGATACAACGATAATTCTTGCAATTTTACCATAGTTTTCATTGACTTATGGTACGGTGCATTTTCTTGATGAAACAGCACTTTTTAACAATTTTTCTGATAATTTTGCTATATCTATTGCATTGATTTATATTACGATGACGAAATTCAATGAAGAAATACTAGACTTTTCAATTTTGGGACATAAAATTACAGTTTATTTGACAGCTTCAAAGATATCGTCATTCAAAGTGGGGAAAATGTCACAATTTTATAAGTTTGTATAATATTTTTTATTTAAAATTATGTTTAATAATTTTAATTATCTTATGAGAAAAATCGTTGCAATATCATCGTGTCTAAAATGGGACTAAATAAAAGTAGTCCTTGGACGTGTTTTTCAAGCCTCGTATTTTTAAGTCGTATACAGTTGCCAACTTCGTGTTTACCCCCTAGCCACACGTGCCAGTAACAGTTCGAAAAACTCAATACACTCTCACTTTTTCACTAATACACTCACGCTTTGACATCGGCAGCCAGCACTGGCAGTCCACTGGCAACAACTTTTACAGAGACAGTGAATTTTGACAACCGCAGACAGTGGAATCAAAGTAGGGAAAACAGTGTTGTGTTTTTTCCCTAAACTCCCTAAACAACAAACTCCAACTTTAAGTTTGTATTTTTTTTTTCATTTCTTGTAGTAAAATAAACATATGAAATTATTTTAATTACCATTGTACAACATGTAAAAAATGTTATGAAAAAGTTTTTTGAAAATATTGCAATAAATATATTGTCAATATTTGAAAACATATTTTAAAACATATTTTTTCCCATTTTTCTTCCATTTAAGTTTGGTGCTGTTTTGGCATTAAAAGCATCACTGAATAAAAGTAAACAAGAGAGGAAAGTTGTTGAATTGTTGCTATAGCAATTCTATATAACCTTTAACTTTGACAACATTTTGCAAGTGAACTTTTACTTCCACGTGTGGCCGCAGCGAAATTTGTTGCTTATTTCATGCTTATTTCGAAACATTTTCGAAGTTAATACATATTTTTTACTGGCAAGACATTACTAGGTCTGTTCCCGTACTTGAACATTCGTACGAATTCGCACGAATTCGTGCTATTTTCTACGATTTCCTGTTCCCGTACCCAAAAAAATCGCAAAAGAGAGCGAAAATGTGAAATCCAGTCCTTGTCAAATGTTGCTATTTTCTGCTACACAAATTTGGAGTTGCAAAACTCGCAGCAATTAGCAAGTGCAATATTTTGACAGCTTATGTCAGCCATTAAAGCAACATGTCGAGAAAAGTAGAAATTAATTGTTCCACAGGCACGATTACGATTTCCGGGGCGCCGCGATTTGAAGATGTTTTCTGGTAGAAAACAACAAAAAAACATGATTCGCCGAATAAAAAATCGATAACTCTATTAGTTATCGAGTTATCGATTTTAAAAACAAAAAATTTTGTTAAAAGATCTGTTCAAAAAAACATCTATATCTTTGTCGTTACTCGATGGATCTTTAAGATTGATATGTCATTTTAAAGGTCATTAAATGACCTTTCAAATATATTTATTATAAATATCATTGCTATAATATTTTTAATTTTATAAGCGAATTTATTCCAAAGTTGAATTATTTAATAAAAAGAACCGTTATTTTATAAAAAATTTACGTTATTAAGTTACTAAAAATATATTTTTTTTGAAAAGCTTACAGTTAGACCTTTTATAAAAATATACATTTTTTTATTTAATTTCACACTATATTACATAAAATTTAAATTTTCCAAGTGTTTTCTTTGATAAAAAATCTGTTCACAAAATTTTCTATATCTTTGCCGATATCCAATTGATCTTAAAGATTGACATGCTATTCGAAAGGTAATTAAATGCCTTTTCAACGATATATAATACAAATATAATTTCAAAAATGTTTTTAAATTCATAAGCGAATATATATTAGATTTGAATTTTTTAATTAAAGGAACCGTTTTTTTTCTGCAAAATTTTCGTTTTTAAGGTACTAAAAATATATATTTTTGATAAGCTGAAAGTTTTATTTTTTTTTCGATAGATAAAAATATTTATTTTTGAAGTGAAACTTCTTTGGCGGCGAGTGAAATTTCAAGGTCATTTTTCGTGACGCTAGGCTAACGTTTTCAATTCATATGAAAATTAAAAAAAAATTACTGCCGCTGCCGAGAATTGAACCCCAAACATCGATGCTCATGAGCCGGAATCTATTCCTTTACGCCACGTAGGCACATGACAATTAATCTAATAAAATGTAATTAAAGCTGAATACGTAACATACTGAAAATAACATAATTAACATTAACATTATATTAACATTAACATTACATTATTAACATAACCGTAACATTAATTTTCATTCTACAAGTATGCACGGAAAAAAAATAGAAAAATAGCTAAAACAGGAGCAGAACGCGTTCGTGAATATAGAGAGCGAATTAGAGCTCTTAATGCCATGTTCACACAGAGAGTTTAGTTTGCGTTTTCAGTACAAAGTTGCGTTTTGCCCTTAAACTCAATTTAAACGCTGGCGTTTCCAGGACAATTTTGCAGGAGAAAACGCAACTAAACTCAGCTTGCTTATTACGCTTACCAAAACTCAATTTGATACATGCCTACAAGTATGCTAGTGTTTGATAAAAACATTCGTTCAGTTAGATTTTAGCTGTGTTCGATTCGATTGAACGATAAAAAATGCCAACAACAGCTGATTCTCAATTGTGCAAGTTTCTATTTGTATTTTATTATTAAAAAATAAGCCAAAAAACAAATAAAAGAACTTGGTAACGTTTAGAAGATGAGGGTTTCTCATCACTCAGTCAGTATGGGCCGTAAAAAGCTGAGTTTTGAGCGAAATTCCAAAAATTGGCGATCATTTCAATCCACCGTAAACTCAATTCTGTCGACACATCTCTGTGTGAACAGCTGCATTTAAACTCAAACGAAACGCAAACTAAACTCTCTGTGTGAACATGGCATAAGAATACAGCCGCAGCTGGGTCTGCAACTAATGATGAAGGTAAGTTGATTGTAACAACGGCTGAGTTTCAAAATGCATTTTTACGAAACATCAGTGTATTTTGGTGAATCTACAAAGAACCAATCCCCAAAAAACACACTGATGCATCTCAACAAAATTTTAAAGCCAACTAAAACAAGTACCGAAAATAACTGTTATTTTACAATTTTCAAATGAAAAAAAAAATTGTTGAAAGACTTTTTCAAATATACCATTATGTTACAAATGTCCTTAGCCTCACGAATATTAAGTCGCTTTTATATTTGAAACTGATTCTTTAAAAGTTAATTTCTTGCCTAGTATATTTCGTGGAAAAATAAAGGTTACTTTTGACTTTTATTTTATCGGTCAAAAATAGCAGTTATTTTGTGAATTTAATTTTTTCGGTCAAAAATTTGAAGCAATTTGTGTTTTCTTAAAGGCCGCTTGACAGATTGAACTGTTGACACCGTGTGTAAAATGTCTCACCGATGAGATGAAAATAATAATATCAAAATTTTTTTATCGGTAAAATGAGTTGAACAAATATAAATTACCTGATATTTTTGACCGAAAAATAAACGGCAGAAAATAACTGTTATTTTTGCCCAAAAAATATAAGGCACAAGAAACTGTTATTTTTGTAGGAAAAAATAAAAATTAAGATATAAAAGTTAATATGTGACACTTTCGACAAAAACCATATTTGGTACGGTCCCTGGATGCAAATATTGAAACAAACAAATTATTATTCCATTTCGTATTGATTGAATTTCTTTTCAGATACTTTCTCTCTCTATTTCACACTAAAATCTCTCTTATTTCTTACTGTTAAAGAAGTTTCACTTCTGCCACGTGTACGTTGCTACACGCGAGTTTTTTATTAACTGATCGACCAAAAACTACAATTTTTTTTCACTGACTCGAAAATCCCGTTAATTCATATAAGTATTGTATTGTAATGGCGATATTCGTAAATATGGAGTACGAAAGAAAAACATCTAAGGTAAATATGAGTGAAATAAGCAATTTTCCGTACAAGGGCAAATCATTATATCATAAAAAACACGACAAAAAGCCAAATAAATTATATATATTATATACCAAATGAAAGATAAATGTTCAAGCTTTAATAATTTTTTCTTTTTAATTCATAGTAATAACGGTAATTTTTGAGAAAATAACGGTTTTATGTAAGAAAATATATTTGTATTGCATAAAAATACCTATAAAATACAAAGTACTCAACAGATTTCATTAATTTAAAATTTTTCTAAAAGCCTTACATAAAATCTTTTAAATTTTATCCTAATCATTAATATCGGTTATATATTAAGAATAATACAGCCGGTTTTCTTCATAGACCTTATAGCAAAACAAAAATTTTAAAAAATCGATAACTCGGAAACAAATCGATAACACAACATTTCCTTTGGCTATTCTTATTTTTATTAAGAGTACTCTTCGAATCCATCGTCAAATCGCGGCGCCCCGGAAATCGTAATCTCCCCGTTCCACATACACATTAAGCAGAATAAAATGTGTGTATATTTTATATAATTTTTTCCAATAACAACTAGCGTATTTTCTTCCTTAGATATCAACAATAGCAATTCTGCCACCAAAAATTTGTTGAAGTTTCATCAAAAGTTGCAACTTTTTGCAAAAAACCTGTTCCCGTTCTTTTTGCAATTTTTCACGCAAAGAGAACACTTTTTTACTTACTCTCTCAAATTTTTCAACTTGCGAATTTCTGCTACAAAAGTACGGGAACAGACCTACTATCACGTGTGGCTGCAGGGTAACTTCTGTTAGTTGGACAGTGGTGCCACTGCATATGAGCAAAATAAGCAAAATTTACTCATTTTCTTTTGAATTTAAAAACATTTTGTTTTATTATTTTGAATGGTGGGGTAGTTTTAAGGATAGGACCTTAACTTCGCATAAAATTTGTTAAGAAATAGGAGTGAATATATCTCGGAAAATTAATGTTTTGCATTGAATTCCTTATATTTCAGTAACTATAATAATCCCCTCAGGTAATAAAAATTCTCATTCAAAGAGTTTTTAACGCAGTGGCAACACTAACGATAAACATCACAGCGTTGCATAATTATTGAATATAGAGGTGCTCACAGTTTCAGATATAACAAATGCTATAAATACGCTTTGTTACTATACGCTTAAGCTGTGAAAAGCCTAATTATGTTTATATCATAGGATTGCAAAACAACCAATTTTCTATGTTGAAATATCTGTCATTGGCTATGCTCAACAGCGTTGTCAGTTTTGAACGATAAATAGTGCTTTCGGTATTTTTTGAGTTCTTGCGAGATGCTGCGGGAGAAAGTAAAATCATCACTTTATGTGAGAAAAATTCTCATGCGAGAAAATTTTTACATGTGCGATTTTTCCCACGCGAGAGATAAAAAATACCGAAATTACCACAAAATACCTCACATTACCAAAAAGAGATTTTTACTTGCTGTAGAAATACGCGTGAATGAAATGTATACAGAAAAGGTTTACTGAGTGTGTGCGTTTGTTGATGCATTCTTCATGTGCATTCTTGTTGGTAGTTTGTTTGTGTTTAAGCTGTTTTCGATATTTATCAACAAAAGAACGTAAATAATTTCTGATAGCAAAGTGAAAAATAAAATAATTATGTCTGGAAGAAAAAGATGATTGTCGAATAGTTATTCAAAAACTCTGTAAGTTTAAAGTATTTTTTATATTTTAGGCGCATATTAATATTATGAATGTGTTAATAGAAAAAATTATGATGAGCAGTGCAAGAACTGCTAAGAGGCTGGAGAAATTTTTTTGAGAAATAATTTTTGAACTCATTAAAGAATTGAATTATTATGAAAATTATTTGTTTTATTAATTGTTGTTACTTAATATGTTGCAATTTGGGTTTACTTTCGTCAAATAATTTCATGCTTTGCTATAAACACCACTTGTGATATTTTAAGCAACTTTGAGGTATTTCATTGACTTGCGGTAATTTTGTGGTAATTTGCACGATTTTGAGGTATTTTTGACGTGTGGTAATTTGAGAGAATAAAATGCGAGAATAAGGTAATTTTTGAGGTATATTCATCTGACAACGCTGATGCTCAATCTGTTTGGGCTACCAATATAAGTTGAACAACGGTGGCAGCGCTCAAAATCATATACGATGTATGCGTACCCTTAGCTTCTGTGGAGAACAACAAGAAACGTCAAAAGAATCCAAGCGATTTCGCCGAATGCGCCCCCCGCAAAGCACAAAGGAAAATGCGAAAATCTACACAAACACACACAATACAAAGTCTCCACAAGCAATGGAAATCGTGAAAATTTTTCACTTGGTAGGTACTACAAGAATTTTCCACAGCCAAGAACTAAACTGAAAGCTAGTCGTTCAATCGTCAAACAGTTCCGTTGAATTCTGATTAAATTTCTAAAAATTCGTTACGCTCTCCTGCTAATTCAGGTTAATTATTGGATAAATAAAAGTCTCTGAATCGTTGAAATCGCTAAAACGCGTACAAATATTAAAAAAAAGTGAAAAAATAAACGCACAAAACGCGAGCAGAGCCAATAAGAAAAGTCGAGCTGATCTTCCGAGCCAAGAAAGTTTTCCCAATAGCAAAAGAAAATTATTTGTGGGTGCCAAACCAGCGATAAGGCAGAAAACTACCTTATATAAAAAAAAATAATTGGAAAAATCAAAAGGCGTAAATTTATTTTCACATTTTCCAGAGGCAACAAAAATCGAAGCAACACAATTTTTTTGCTTCAAAGAATTGTGAAGAATTTCAAGAAAATAGCAGAAAAATATTTATAAAAAGAATTCTTCATTCACTTCTATTTGTGGATTTTTTTTATAACAATTAAAAAAGATCGACGAGTTTAACGAGAACGATTAACGGTAAGTTTTTTCAATAATAATAAAAATTTATGTGTCAAAAAAGTAATTTTCATTCATATAATTTTTCAATTTCTGTTCTTGACGATTTCTAAACAATTTTTCGCGACGTAGTTGCTGCAGCAACAACGGAAACTGCAAATTAACAAAGTTAATGCAAAGAAAAAGAATAATAAAAATAATAGAAAAACTCACGGAAATCTCAGCTCAAGTCAAACCTAAAAGTTTTTCTTATCCAGCAGCAACAGCAAAACCTGAAGTTTTACTGCTTCCCAAATAGGGGAACGTGCAAAGGCAGCGAAAACCTGTTAAAATCGAATCCCCCGATTTGGGTCAGTGTGTCAGCTAGCCACTGCTCGCTCACACGCCGTTTGTGCTACTCGCTCCATTGGATATGTTTTAAGTACCCCGCTTTTGTTCTTTCTGATTTTACTCCTGTCCTCTTTCCTAACATTGTGGCTCCAAAGCGTCCTCCGCACTTGCATGTGCGCTCCTACTTGCAGCTCCATGCCAAATCCACTTACTTTTTGCCATATTTGCTCTTACTCTTATTCTCATCTTCCACTCAACAGCAACTCTAGTATCGGGTTGCGCTGCCTCCGGCTTCGACACGACTTTATTTGTCTCTTGCTAGAGTTTCTGTTAACTGCGATTGTAACTTGTTTTCTTAGTTGTTATTTATTTTTTTTTTAATTTTTTTCTTTTAACTATATTCTTGATCTTGGAGACAGGTGAGCACAGCATGTGACTCCGTTGTTGCTTGATTTGTTTTTTTTTTATTCCTATTGATTCTCTTTCGGTGTTGTTGTTATAATATAAATTGGTGCTGTTATTTTTTGCACTTGTCGTTGTATTCGAGCTGAACTCAATCGCGTTTTCGAATTCTGATTGCATTTATGCTACCAATAGCTAGTTATTGGTTTTTGAATCTTATAAAAAAATATTAAGCTATAAAATTGTCTAAGCTGTGAGAAGAAAAAGAATGCTTGTATATAATAAAAAAGTTTTAAGATGGCTCGTACAAATTTATAGAACTTTTGTTGTAATCCAAAAAAAGAAAAAAAAAAAATTTAAATAACTACATTTTAATAAGAAACCCATACGTAGCTATTTGTATTTTCCATTTTATTCGCTTTCTTTCATAAAAGCATCGATTTAAACTATGCACTTGTACTCTTCCCTGAATTTATAATCTTTATCCTTTCCTTCACTTAAAGTGTCTTATTTTCCTTTCCAACTTCTTTCTTATGACAAAAAAATCTATTATCATGTGAGGTTCGATCAGTGGCGTAACTAGATAATCAAGGGCCCGTGTGCAAAATCGAAAAAGGGCCCCAACCAGAAAAATTAAAAAGAAAACCTTCAGAACAAAAGAAGTACGGAAACATTGTTTTTATTTTATTTTACTATATTTTTTGTCTTGATTTATCATAAGCAAAAGTTTATATTAATTTACTTAAATCTAATTCAGACGCCTGTTTGGCTTCTGGATTGGCTTTTCTGATTTCTTAAATAATTTTTAATAATTTTCAATTTACTTAATGACCGGTCTGTACTTGCGGAGATCTATGGTATTGTGAAGAACAACAGCATAGCTGTGTGAACTTCTGTAATATCACATTCAATTGCTTAAAAATTTGTTATGATTTTTTGACACAATTGATTAACGATGTCCAATTCACCAGCTTGTAAATACTGATGAATTGTTAAGTAAAATTTTGGGCTACTATTTCACAGTATTTTGTTTGAAAGTTATGGCTTTTTTATTATATCAGATTCGTTTCCTTTTGCTATTTGAAGTTTCACCTAAGGGCCCCTATCGTTCAAGGGCCCCGGTGCTCTGCACCGTCTTGCACCTATGGAATTACACCACTGGGTTCGATACATATTAAAGTCGCGCCTTTTCTACTGGTAAAAATTTCAAAAAAACTGGTTGAAGTTTTTACTGTGATTCACTATTTTATCCTTCTACCTCGCTTTTTTCGCAATCTACCTAAATCGCTAATAAAGGTTATTTTTCCAAATTTTGACTTACGTCTTATTAGATTTTGGCCGACGATACATCAAATTAGGCAAAGTTTTTTCACAGCCTATATTTTCCTGGTGGCCGTGGCCGTGCGTACTAAGTGTGAATAAGAAAACATAGCGAGAACCGAGCGCTCTGTTTTGCTTGTAATATATATAAAAACACAGTGAAATTTTGTTCTTATAATTCTTCTTAGATGAAGTGCTTCAAAAAGTGCTCACAATACAGCGTTACATAATAAGTGCTATTTGTATGAGAAGAAATTGCTTTTAAGTTGCACACAGGCATAGCGCTTAAAAATTTTACTGTTGAATATAGATATGTCTTAGCATTGATCTGGTAGCGGATTAAGTGCCAATCTTTATTTATTCATCAATTTCCAAATGGCATATACAGGGTTCCAGATTATGAAAGCATATTCAAGTCTAGATCTAACCATAGAGTTATTTAGCACTTTAAGAGTGTGAGATTCATGAAAATCAATACATTTTCTTCGAACAAAAGCAAGAAGTGAGTGACTTTAGACAATACAAATTTTAAGTGCTCAACAAAACGAAACTTATTTAACCCACTTTAACATTGGCGAATGAATATCTATTTTCGTTAGTTTACCAATAAAAAGTTCATGACGCACTTTATCAAATTCCTTCGAGAAATCAGTGTAGACCACATCTACTTCAAGGCAGTCTGCTTTGAAGGATGATACGCAATTTGAAAAATTTACTAGAATAGTCACCATTGACCACTTACCCAATAGTGGTCATAATCCCCAAAATTGATTTGGGAATTATGTCCGCTATACTTGCGCTCCATAGCACCCCCGTTACAACCTACTGAATGATGGCCTTGTGGCGGGGTCCTCTGCAGTAACGTCGCGACACTCCTGATCGTGCCACTGATTTCGTGCCACCAGGGCGTACGCATAGTGTGGGATATGTGTGTCCACTGCGCGCATATATCGTTGAACGGAGGAGTGCTTTCTTAAATTAGGTGTGAAAGTCGAGTAGCGAAGGCTTCGGATTTTCGTTTTGATTGCAGCTTGTTGACGTCTAGCTTTTTCTGTGTAGGATTGCGAGCATTATTAGCTGCGCACAGACGTGTGCGGATCTTGGCTGTGAAGATAATGATCCGAATCTATGATGGCACCTCCGAATATGGGCATTTCCATCGTCGCGAACGTGACATTCGTACGCCTTTGAGGAGCAAAAAAATAAAGAAAACTCAAAACAAATTTTCTTTTTTTTTCAAGTTTTTCATAGCATTTTTTAGAAGCACTATTTTTAGGAAAAAAGTTAGGGTCTCTAGATTTTATGTTTCCAAAATATAAACGTGGCATCGCGAACGCGACAAAAAATGGAACTCGTTTTCGACTGCATCTAGAAAAAATGTAGATATCTGCAACATAATATTTTAAAGCGGTTAATAGTAAATTAAAAAAAGATTAATATGGCTTTCAAGAAATAGTTGCCATTTTGACATATTTCTAACCTTTTTTTTATATTGCGACATATTTTTCTATCACGTTTGTAATAAGAATAAGTTAAAGTAATTGTAGCTAAATATTGCATTATTTACCAAAAACATAGTATATGTTATTTGTGACTTTTAAATTAGTTATATTAATAAAAAAAAAATATATATATGAGGCTACACTCAGAAAAAAGTTTCTCGGAATATGCTTAAAAAAGGAATCATATTTAGAGAAAAATGGTATAGACTTTGCTCCAGAGAATGCCTTTATCTAAAAACGATAAAAAGCTTCTATGAAAAAGAGAAATATATAAAAATATATCGTTTTTAGAGAAAAAGACTTTATTTTTGAGAAAACATTTGTTTTAATTGAAGAAAATACTTCTCATAGTGAATTTTTTATCAAAATATTGGAAAAATTTTTCATTTTCAATATATTTTTCTCTATAAATGAGAATTTTTTGTATTTGTATTTATTTTGTATTTGTATTTATTTGACTTAAAAATTAGTACAGTAAGATCAATAAAGGTCTTTTAGCGTACAACAATTAAAAATTTAAAAATTAAAAAATTTAAGATTTAAGAACATAGTAATCAACAGGAGAAAAATATTTATCATTATAAGGCCCGTTAACTGATCTCCGAAGTTTAAATTCCTTAATCTCAGATTTCGTAAACAGAGTTTAAATTTTAAACTTATTTAAAATTATTTTCATAACTTATCTCATTTTTATCGGCAGTTTACTTAAACTCTGTTTAAAAATTTAAACTGAGATTAAAAAAAATATTTGAGCGGCACTGCAGTAAAAATTCTACAACTTGACGTAGGACATCAAAATATTTCAAAAATTTTTGATAAAATAATGCAAATTGTCAGTTTCATTGGAATATTTTGTTTTCAAAACTAAAAATATGTTTTTTTTGTTTATTGTTTTGAATTTTTTGAAGTATGATTTTTTTATTTTTTACTATTTGTTTATGATTGAGAATATTTGCAATGTTCTCAGAGAATTTTTGACAAAATCTAAGTTTAAATTTTTTAAACCTAGAATTTCTGTGTTTAAATTTAAGCTTGCCTCACCAAGTTAAACTTTGATTTTTTGAGATAAGTTATCGGCGTTAAAATTTAAACTGAGGTTAAGGAATTTTAAACTTTGTTTAAGCTTAACTTCGTATAAAATTAAGATCAGTTAACGGGCCTAAGACATTGAAATATTTCCATTTCCTAGAAGTGAAGAAATATTTCTTCGAAAATGTGAAAATTTATTCTAATTGAAGAAAATTTTATTTGAAAAAGAGAAAATTGCTATTATCGAAAATAGAGAAATTTTTCACAGGGAAAAATATGTGTTTTATTCTGAGTGTAGTGAGAAAATTATGATATATTATTATAACTCCACCCGTACTACATATGTGGTTACTTACTTCATCACGACGTTTTTTAAGCCCATAAGGAGGCGGAGCAGATACAGAAAAGTACATATAGTATCCATGAGTACCACCACCTTCGTTGATTTAACCCTATTCGTCCTTGTTTTTGTATATCCCTGTGTCTGTTGACATGATTACAGCCGTTATTATTATGTTATTGTCATGAAATTCGACATTTAAGCTAATATCGTAAAAATAAAGATCATGTTCGAAAATAAGCCAATTGGGATGAAAACCACTTATACCACCCATACAAATTGACGTTCTCAAAATGGAAAATTTCTTAAAAATCTATTAAAAATCAATCCAATGACTTGAGAATTATCACATGAGCTTTAATTTGAACTATTAACACTTTGTTAAAAATTCAGCAAAATCGAATGAAACCTTTACATACTTCGCATACAAAGTGTATTTAAAAAACGGCGCATGATCGCGAACGCGACAAACTTTGACAATCAATATTAAATGTTAAGTATTATTTTCACCTGCCTTAACTATTTTTTATAGTGAGGCGACCAAATTTGATTTAAGTTACAATTTTCAGACACTTGTTCAGAACGATCACGAAGTTCTGATAACAAATGACGATTTAGTTAATCGAGCTTTGTTTGGTATTTTTTTATTTTTTTATTGTTTATTTGTAGTTGATAGATGGATTTTATAAGAAAAATGCAAACATAACATTACTAAATAAACGAAAAATACTTAAGAGAAAAACCCTTAAAAGCAGCTAAAAAGCAAGAAAAACATATTTCTTAGATATGAGGATAATTTTCTAAGAATAAAAACTGAAATAAATTGTAAATGTAGTAAATTATAAAAATAAAAGCATTTTTTTTTAAATAATAACAAAAAAAAATATTTGTTTATAAATATCAAAACAATATCTTATTAATATCTTTTTGTCGGACCCGGTAGACCATTCTGTGGAAATGCCCATATGGGCATCTCCCAAAAAAGGTCTACCAAAAGTGAAGAAAAACATTAAAATAAAGCATTGTAACAGCTTTTAACTTTATTTTTTTTTTATTTTGATTAGTATTACTGCTATGTAACTTGAATTTAACTTATTATGATGTATTTTTATTAAAATTTATAATGAACATTTTCCCCGTTTTTTTTTCTACTGTTGCAAAATTTTTTCGCATCCGTATTCGTGCTATATCTATTTAAAAAAAGGGAAGAGATAATTCTAATATTTCATAAGTCTACGAAAGATTGTTATCCTTTGACCTCCATTAACATGTATATTATATATAAAAAAAGTTCTCAAAATTAGCTTAATTTTGCATATTTCTATACGAGCTTAAAAAAACTTATATTTATGGTTGACGCGTTTGACATAATTGGACCAACATTTCTGCAGATTATAAACGAATCTTTACGTTCTGGAATATTTCCTGACCGCTGGAAGGAATCAACAGTGGTACCGATTGAGAAAGTGAAAAATGCTACAACCCCAGAGAATTTTAGACCCATCAATATGTTAACGACAGAAAGCAAAATAATTGAAAAAATTGTTCATTCACAATTAGAAGATTATATGGAAACGCATTCATTGCTCTCTGACTACCAATCTGGCTTTCGGAGAAAACATAGTTGTGAAGCGCTGCTGAATCTTGTTGTTGCTCAGTGGAAGTCGGAAACACAAGACAAAAAAGTCATAGTAGCCGTTTTTCTTGATCTGCAAAGAGCGTTTGAAACAATTGACAGAGATATATTGCTGCATTAACTTTATATGTACGGCATAAGTGGAAACGAACTTAATTGGTTTAAAAGTTATCTTTCGGGAAGAAAACAAAAAACAAAAGTAGGAGAGTACGTTTCTGAACCAGCGACAGTTACTTTGGGTGTACCCCAGGGTGCAGTTTTGGGCACACTTCTTTTCATCATCTACATAAACGACATGGAGAAGGTTCTACATAAATCGAAGATATGCATGTTCGCCGATGATACCCTATTGTATGTCACAGGTTACTCTGTTGAAGAATGCATCAGTCAACTTAACTCTGATTTAGAAAACGTTGGAAAGTACCTTAAAATGAACAAACTTAAACTAAATACAAATAAAACAAAAGCCATTATTTTTAATGGTGGCTCTAGCAATAAAATTGTTGTAAACGGTGAAGAAATTGAATACGTAAAAGAAATTAAATACTTGGGTATTATGTTAGACAATCAGTTGAAATTCGATGTACATATTAATTACATATGCAAAAAAATAGCCAAAAAGATTGGATTTTTTCAAAGAATACGCAAGAAAATATCAATTAGTAGTGCAATACAAATATATAATGTCATGATTAAACCACATTTTGAATATTGTTCAACAATTTTGTTTCTAGGATCATTGCAAATGATAGAAAGACTTCAGAAATTGCAAAATAGAGGAATGAGGTGTATCCTAAGATGCAGCCTTTTAACGCATATTAGGTATATGTTAGACACCTTAAACTGGTTGACAATCAACCAAAGAACTATGATGAATGTGATATTATTTATATTTAAAATAAAACATAATTTGCTCCCAAAATATTTAAGTTGTCAGATAGTTTATGTTTCGGATGTACAACCCTATAATTTAAGAAATAATTCAGATTTTAGAGTAGGGTACTTTCCAACGAGTAGAGCACAAAACAGTTTATGGCATAAGGGTTTAAATTTATTCAACAGTTTGCCCAATAGCTTGAAAAGTGAGGGAAATAGCAATATATTTAAGAGAAATCTGATCATTTATATAAAAAATAATTATAATTAGGAAAATATAGATTTTAAGTAAAAACTGTACTGTTTCTTTAAATAGCTATAAGCTAAATAAATAAATAAATAAATAAATTTTTTGTCGCGTCCGTTCCATTGAATGATTGCTTATTACTTTGTACTAATTTGTACAAAATCTCGCCAATATTTTTTTAAAATGTAGCACTTTTTCATCGCGTTAGAACACTTAAAATACATAACAGGCCCATTTTGTTTCTTTCTTGTTTTTCGAGTAATTAAAACCGTGCAAATGTCACGTCCGTGCCACTGGGAGATGACCATATGTCAACTTTTGTTAAGGCCATCGAATGCTGCAATAAGCTTATAGGAAACATATTTCATCGATTTCCACATGTTAGTTTTGTAATAGACGTTTTAAACGTATAGACGTTTTGGTGATTTAAATATCGATTACAAAGAGCGCGAAGGACGGCGAGAAAAGTTTGAGGATGTCAAACGAAGACTCGTGCCAAACGCAAGAATACCTTGCAAAATCATTGAGAGTAACTCAACCAGTCATATCTGTTGGCTTAAAAGCCATGGGAATGATCCAAAAGGTAGTATATTGGGTGCCATATGAATTGAAGCCGAAAGACGTCAAACGCCGTTATTTCACTTGCGAACACAGCTGCTCCAACGGCAACAAAGAAATGGTGTTTTGCATCGTAGTGCGATGTGTGAGTGGTGATGAGAAATGGGCTCATACGATAGCCCCAAGCGCAAAAAATAAATAAAAAAAACAAAAAATAATAAAGCAACATTTGTAAACTGTGATAACCACCCATTAAATTCAGTAGGAGTTACTGCAGCTAAGCAAGATCCAACGTGTTTTGGAATATTTGATAACATACATCCCTTTTTCTGACGTTCAACATTACGATGGGAATTGTTAAAAAATGTTTTTAAAAAAACTTACGTGAATCTGTAACACGATGGAGCGCAAGCGTCTAGCGTTATTGTCGTTGCACTGGAAGAATACACAAAACTATTAGAAAAATTAGCAGATGAAAATGCTGCCACATGAGTTACCAGAAATGAAGCTGCAATCTTATTGCAAAATATACCGAATTTAAATATCATAACTTTAATCCATTTTTGGCATGAACTCTTTAAGAGAATTGATCGTGTACAGCTCAGATTACAAAGCCATTAAATTAATTTTAGAGATGCGTACCATGATCTCAAGTAATTGGCGACTAAACTTGCAGAAAATCGTAACGAGATTTGTGTAAAGGTTATCGAAACGGCTAAAATCTTTGTAAAAAATGGGGAACCGAAACAACAATCCATATAAAATGTTGCCAACAAATGCCTGGAGAATTGACTCGAGATGTTTGTCTTTCCGCAGAAAGCAAAAAATCTTGCTCTATGAAAAGCGTTCGTGATCGTCTGCAGCAGGAAATTAATTTACAAAATTAACGCCTTTTTGAACTTATCGATTTTTTATGAATTTTTAAATTATGATAGCGCAAAAACTACTCTTCCAAATGTAAAAATTTGTTGAACAAACATGCAGAGAATTAGAAATTTTATTAGACTTAGTTTGAAAAGCGGTATTATTAGCATCGAACATGTAGTATAGAAGATATTTTTAAATATATTTGAAAAAAGCGAGAAAAACTTTAAAAAACATAACCATAAAACCTTTTTCGCGATTTTTCCCACGGCCGGTTTGTAAAGGTAAACAATCTTAAATTGTATCGCTTTTTGTATGAGACTTTAAGACACAAGCCTCTATATATAGGTTTCAATATTAGGGTTATATGGGAGGTGGGCGTGTTCGTGGGTGGTTGATGCCAATTTAATAACACGCTTCAGTTTTAATATAGAATGGACAAATATTGAATTTTAGTTTTGTAGCTTAAATATTAGCCTATTTACAGAGTTGCTCCTTTAAACCGTATGAGTACCTTTGTTAACAACTGTAGTGTTTTTGATGTTAACTTGTCAAAAGGTCAACTCAAAAGTAGACTAAAAGAGATTATGTTATTATGTTATAATATTAGCCTATTTACAGAGTTGTCACTATTGTGGGTTGTTTGGGAAGTGGGCGTGTCCATAGGCGGATGACATCCACTTTTCTTCCACGATTTATAGTTTTGATATAAAATACAAATGTATCAAATTTTTTCCAGTAGCTTAAAGAGAAGCCTCTTTATAGAGTTTTAAATTTTGAGGTTGTATGGGAGGTGGTCGTGTTAGTGGGTGGAGATGACGCGCAATCTTTTTACACACCTCAGTTCTTACATAAAATTAACAAATACCAAATTTCAGTTATGTAGCTTAAATATTAGCCACTTTATAGAGTTTTCATTATTGGGGTTGTGTGGGAGGTAGGCATGGTTTTCATCTGATTTCGCCCATTTTCGAACTTCATCTTTGCATTTTAGAAATAAGCTCAAATATCGATTCATTACGATAGCTTCAAAATTACGGCTATAATCGTGTCGACAGACAGACGGACATGGCTAAATCAACTCAGGTGGTGATGCTGATCAAGAATATATATATTTTCTGTGTCTACCACGCCTTCTTATGGGCCTTACACATGTCGTGACAAAATTAATATGGCCCCTACGCGTGGGGGTATAAATATATTGAGCTGTCATGTACAGAAATCTTTCTGATTTTGGCGCATGTTATAGTTATTTGTACTAAATATGAAAAATGTTTCATACACATAATAACTAATAATCATGCTGATTGTGGAAAACGGCGGATTGGTTGCGGCGGGAGTTCATCAGATCCGCACTCTCCTCACTTCAACAAAAAATCCCATTGTTGAAACCGTGCGAGTGAACTGCAATACCGATCCGCACTCCGAACTCCGAAAAACAGCTGTTCAGCTGTCAAAATAAAATTAAATAACGAGTGAATTTGCATAAGTGTAAAATATTAATTACAAAAGTGAAAAATATAAATAAAAAGACAATTTAAAAGTAATTTTACCATAAAATAAGTTTTAAAAATCACAAATACATTGTTCTGGCAACATGGAGCTCTAGGCGAGTGGCCCTTTCACCGCAGCACAGCGATGCTGCCGTCAGGACGCCTCGCACTAGCTCTTTTTTGTGGGTGGTGATGTTTTTTGCATTTGATATGGTGCTTTTGTTGCTCCTGAGACATCTGAACCGACACCAAGACATTTGAGCCTTATATCTGCTGCTGGTGAAGATTCCGATGCTATTTGCTGCTTCTTTGGCCCGGCGCTTATATTTCTACCTTGGCTAGATACGCTGTTTTAATATTTTCGTTTTTTGTTAAAGAAATGGACTCGATCGCGTTGTTTTTTGATACATACAGCCTTATCAAAGTAGCAACTGGCAAAATGTCTGAAAAATTTGTTTTCCTTTGAAATCCGAAAACTACTATGATAAAAATTAATTTATTTTAAAATTTATAAAAAAATATTTTTGAGTTAAAAAAAAATGTAGTAATATTTTAACCACCAGATTTGAGTTCAGCGACCTCAAATTAGCCTGAAATCTTATAAAAAATTTCTTTTTTGAGAAATTTTCATCAAATCCGCACAGATCCGCACCAATTTTGTTGCGGATGAAAAGTGAAAAAATTTGTATGAAGTGCGGATGGACAGCGTTTTCAACAATAGCACTTTTTCACTCCGAATCCGCCAACTTCATTATCGATACGCAACGAACTTACTCGCCGGTTTCTACAATCGCTAAAACAACGAATTCGAGTTATTTTCCCGCCGCAACTGATCCGCCGTTTTCCACAATCAGCATGAATGTTTTCATTATTTCATTGAGGGCGCCAAAAATTGTTTTGCCCCGGGCGCCAGTTATGCTCGCTACGCCATAGTCTGTGTGACGTAGGTTCGCATCCTGAGTGTGAGAGTATTAATTTAATAATTGAGATTCTTATTGAAATGTTTCATTAACCAATTGGTCAGAAATAATTTCGCGCTAACAATATTAAAAACAATCTATTGTATGACATTGTTTATGAAAAATGAAACTATTTTAATATAAAGAAAAAAACTTGGTTGATTGCATTGGGGATTCTACCAGTGAACTACATGAGACCATTCGTCATTTTTTGCCACTCGAATAACAATCGTCGTCAGCCACAATCGCACAAAAAAAAATGCATGCATACCACTCGAGTTAGTAAACAACGATTGCTGCTTAGCGCAGTGTGTGACGACTGCGAATCGATACAAAGTCAGCATCCAAACAATGCTGACATTCGAATGATTCGTTGGAAGCTCGAGTGTTAGCTGCTGCTTTTCATAGTTTTTTGAACTCTAGGTAAAAAGTGGTTATTTTTGGCCTATCCCGTTTTTTGTAAATCTATATTTTTTTTAATATTTTTGGTGCAATATTTTGATATAGTGTGGCGCCCTCTAACTACGCGTCTCGATAATACCATCCCCCTTAGAAAACCGTAAAAAGTGGTTATTTTTGGCCTATCTCGTTCCATTTTCTAGATAACCCACTTTTTCTGTTTTTTAAAAAAAATTTTGGTGCAATATTTTGGTATAGTGCGACCCCTTTACCTGCGCGTCTCGATAATACCATCCCACTTAGAAAGCCGTAAAAAGTTGTTATTTTTGGCCTACTCGCTCCGTTTTCGAGATAACCCGCTTTTTCTGTTTTTTTCATATATTTTCTTTATTTTTGGCCTATCTCGTTCTCGTAGTTCAAAACACGTGTTTGAGCTGAAGCTCTAGTGGAAAGAGTCAGGTGCTGGTCAGACTGCAGTCAATCTGCAGTCAGACTGCAGTTAACTTTTTTTCCTTGCTGCGAATAAACATAAAAGCATGAATATTTGTTGCTTTTGGCGAATGTTGGGAATGTCTGGCTTCTTGGGACATTCATGTTTCGCAGGCATTCGCATTCGTCATCGCTCGTACTCTACGGAATTCGTACCACAGCGATTGGTACATGTATTTGCGCATTAATTTTAATGCAGAAGGCACATTCGTAGCTCGTATTTTGACGAGACATTCAAAACGCCATTTGAATGCACTCAAGTTGTTCTCTGGATTGTACCCTGAACAGTAGAGTATTACATTCTAAACAGAAGCTTATTTTAAAATGTTTATTGTGGTAAATCAAAGGAAAGTTTTAGAAGTTCATTTAAAAGTGTCTGTTTTTAAAATGAAAATAAACGTTAGAGGTGAAAAATCTTGGTTGAACGTTTTTGAAGTAGCACGTTTCTGCCAGTTTTGAAAATTTAGTTTTCTGAGTGTACCCCACTCGTCGTATAGCCCAAACATTGCTCCTTCAGGCTTATATTTGTTTTCGTCGATGACGCATGTCCTTGAGAATCAGCACTTTCGCTCTTTTGATGAACTCCAAAATTGCATCGATTTGTGAATCGCATCAAAAGATGCATCGTTTTTGTTCGAGATCGTATCAAAAAAATTGCCAGAAAGATGAAAGTAGTACGCCAGATTTTTCACAATAAGGCGTTAAACTTGAAAGAAAAACCTTTAAAACTTTTTTGTACACCAAATAAATAAATTTTTAGAAATTGTTATACAAATTCAAATATTAATGTTTAAACAGTTTCACTTGATTTTCCTTTCTTACTCACTTGTCTATCATCTCAGTTCGAACCAATTCATACTTCACTGAATAGATCTAATGCCTAAAATCATTGGTTCAAAGCAACAAAAAAAATTATTTAATGTTCAAATATTTTGGATTAACCATTCGTTCACTGCACAAAGGCCAAAAGAGTTTTAATTTGCCCGAGCGTAAAGAGAATAATTAAAGCGTTTAAAAACTTTTATCAAAATTTAAAGCCACAATTTCACAAAAATTATTTTCAGAAATTTGAGATCAAAAAGAAAGTATAAATAAATAATTACAACCATTACAGACCGTTAAGATAACTCTTAAACGAAGCTACCGCTGTGCTGCTCCTCTGTTTTAGTGTGTGTTGGAAATGTTTTCTACACTCACAACCAAACAAATCTCTTTTACCTCTAGTTTGTGTTCGATTACGAATGGCTTATGTTGCGTCAAAGTAGATTCGATGAAAATTTGCTCCCTGTGGGTGGCCAGTGGCGACAAGATATTTCTACATTTTTGTAAAATTTTAAAGATTTAAAACATTTAAAAAATTTTGAACACTTTTTAGAATTACGCACAAATATTTATGCTACTAACAGTCTGAATTTAAGGAACATTTAAATGTAGAAGATTTTAAATTTCTAAAAAAATGTTCATGCATTGCATAAATTGTATAAAAAATATTATTCTGCGCTCTGACTTTTGACAAATTAAACTACTTAACTGTGTGCAAAGACCAAAAAAAATAAAAAAAAAGAAGCCGACTGGCAGATAAAAAAATTGAACATCGTTAGGTACATTTTGTAGATTTTCTTGTGCATTATTTCCTTGACCAAAATCGATAGTTTTTACAAATCTTGCACAAGCAACAACAGCAACAACAACAACAATAAAGTAAACAAATGGCTTAAAATTAACATCAACACTGTGAAGGCAAGAATACATGAGGATATCTACACACACACATACATAGCCGCTGACACAAAGTCACCCACTCACACGTTAGCACACACACATACACTCATCTGCATATCCTGAAAACTTTGATAAATTAAAAATTTCACAAGGATTCATATAACTAGAACGACGCATACAAAAACAACATACACACACACACACACACACACACAAACTCATTCATACAAACATACACATATACATACATATAAACACATCCTTTCAAATACATAAGAAATACAAACATAATAACTGGAAAAGCAAACCAACCGCTTTTGAGCGCCTTGATTTCCGCGCTCTGTTCCTCTCCCTTGAATTTGAAACTGAATCTTGATAATGCGCTGCCGTTATGACCAACCCAAGCTTCCGTCAGTCACGGAGTAGTTGCTGTTGCCGCTATCGTCATTGTTGTTGTTGCTGCTGCTGTTGTTGTTGTTGTTGTTACTGCTGCCACTTTTGTTGTTGGCTGGCAGTAAAGTTAAAAGTTGCGTGAAGTCAAGTGTGGCGGCTCGTTGCGCATACCGTTGAATTCAAAAGCTGGTGAAGATGAACGTAAGAGTGGTTGCGGGTGTTGGTAGGAAGTAGTGTGGAGTGGGTGATGCCGTCGCTACTGCTACGATTAGCACGCGATTGACACTGACAGTGGTGGAGGCTTAAGAGCAATAAATTATGCAAGAGAACGAAAGCGGTTTGCAAAAAGAGATTCAACTGTATAGCTTATATAATAATATTATGTTTCTGTACATACGATATATGTGTGTGTGTGTGTGTTTGCATTTTTGGCTCTGTAGGTCTTTGTTTGGAAAATTAAATTGCTGGTAGTATTGAAGTGGGAGTTAAAGCTGCTCTCAATTATGAGAGTAAATTTATGATGATAGCCAACACGAGCTATGCCAAAAACAAAAAAAAAAAAATAAACCTAAAAAATCACAACTTAAGAGAGAGAGAGAAAGAGAGGAAGAGCTAGAGCGCGAGCTTAATGTGCTCAATATTTTGTTTGTTAATGCTTTTGTGGGAGTAGAAAACAAAAAAAAAGTTGTGGGTTGGTGCAGAAGATTGGGCGCCTGAATACATAAACTCTGTTTAACCTATTTATTTGAGTTGCCTATGGTTTTCATGCGATGCTTTTTATACGTATTCCTATTTCTACAATGCATCATCTCAGTCAGGGTTGCCAAAAAACCACACAAGCTCTATAGAAAAACACACTCGCACACACGCGCACATACTTACTTGTGTGCTTTATAATTATTGGTTAAGTATACGCATCGGTGATTTTAATTTAATTGTGTGCTTCTTTTGTTATTGTTGTCGCTGTTTTTGTTGTTTTCTTTTTTTTTATTTTGATTCTATTTCTTTGAGATAAATATTTTTTTTGTTTTCTACTCGAAACTGCTGCTGCAAAAATTAATTAAAATTTCACTGTACATTAAAATATTCATTGTTTTGTTTTTGATGCTTTTTACTTAAAAGAAAAGTACAAGAAATCAAGACAATCCTTAATTATTTTTTTTGTTTGTTTAGGAAAGAAATTTATGTGTTTGTAGTTTTGTTTTTGTTGCAGTTTTTTATTATTGATTTCTCAGCTATTTCGGCTTTAAATTGAGCTACCTAAAGCGTATTTATTTTAATATAAAATACCACTTTTTTTAATGTTCTACTTTTAGACACGGCACACCAAACATGTGGAATGATTGACCTTCCTTTAATTATAAGTGTTCAACTTTAGTTTTTGTTGATTTTTTTTAAGGCGTATTTTTACATACAAACTAGTACTGTCAAATATTCGACGGTATGTAAAAACTGGTTTCTGGAGTAAATAATAAATTTTCTAATATGTGTTAGTACAAAACCCGGTTTATTAATATTCAAAGACTTCATCTATGGTCTAGAATAAAAGTCTTTCATAACTATAATAACAATTATTTCATCACAAAAAACTCGGTAAAACCGAACTTCAAGAACTGGTTTTTGAAAAGTACCTTTTAACGCATCGTTCTGCATTTTGCTTGAGTGAAATCTCAAAAACCGACACTTTCTCCGACATATTTGACAGGAAAATGTAATATTAAACAAAATTTCATTTCATTGCCCCCTATGCGTTTTGATCTCATAACATCAAAAGGTAGTTCAATTGAGTATTCTAATCAGTGCTGTCACTTTAACACAATTGTGGTAGATCTACCACTTTTTTCGTCGTTTTTGACTTTTACCACTTTTACCACCCACTATTTAACTTTTTCCAAAATCTACCACTATTTCGTTTCCGTCATCATTTTTCTGATATACCCATTTTAATATAACAATTTCAAGTTTTTGTTTCCGTAATTTAAATATTTTTGGAACATTTTGCCGAGACAGGATAATTTTTTAAATGTGATTAAATTTAATCCATGAAAAACAAAAAATTATTAGATTTGTTTTTCAGTTCTTTTTCCAGATACCAGTCTGCTCTTGACTTGTTTGCGGTTTGGTTCGTACTTTGAAGCTCATAATTGGCAGCGGATTGCTGAAATATGCAAAGTGTATATATTTAAAAAGAATTTGAGGTTCGCAAGCCAGGGCATTTCAAAATTTATAAAAATAAAATAAAGGATTCATATTTTCACAAAACATTAATATCTCTCGTTAATTGCCAAATGAAGCTACGTAGATTCTTGCTTTCTGGATTATAATCACTGCATTTTCATACAAAACAAATATATGATGTTTGGAAATAAGAGTCATGATATCCGAATCTAAGAGTTTGTGACAGGAAGCTATGAGATGACCCACTTTTCCTGGTGGGTTGAACTAGTGAGCTAGCCCATGTTCTTGGAGAAAATGGCGTGAGACCATTCTATTACCTTACCATTCTATTACCTTTATGATCGGGTTTTCACTATTAATAATGGATGTAATGCTTTTTTCGAAAATGATTTTGGAATAATTTGTACTTTTTGCATTCACATTTCATAAACGTCAAAATAAAGCTATACTATCATTTTTATGAGATTATAGCAAAAATCCTCAAATTATTTGTAGAGGAAAAAATCTACCACTTTTATAGATTTTTTTTTTATATCTACCACTTTTCTTTATATAAAATGCATGTTTTTGTCAATATTTTCTGACACCTTTTAAGATGAACAATTTTAAATATGTTTTGCTACAGCTAACTTATCTTAATCTACCACTCTTTTAGAGCAAATTCTACCACTATTTAAAGTTTTCAAGTGACATCACTGCTCATAATAATATGAAAACAGATTTGTTGAAAATTTTTTTGTTACTTTTTTTTTTGCGCTAGAATAGAGTTTCAGTCATCGATCGCAGTAGGCACGACATGTGAAACTTATCCACTGCTGGAACAAAAACGTACTTAAGAGCCCGTAGGCCGTAGCCAACGGGAATGTTTTTGGGGTTCAAACACATAAATTCAAAATAAACGAAATATAAATTGTTCCATATTGAAACAAATTAAATTATGGTTCGTTGGTACGTACTTAAAGTGAGTATTTTTGGTAACAAATTCAACATTTGTTGCATAAATATCAATAACATGTAGCGCCATCTGTTGCTAAGTAGAATTTTTATCAAATCACAGTTTAAACACGTACATTTTAAAAACGGTTATTAATATGAATATTTTAAAAATATTCTACGCCATCCAAAAAAGAAAATGCATATTTTTAAATACAAAAGTAAATTGAAACGTTTTAAAAACAAAAACGAATATTTTACTATGATAAAGTAAGTTAAAATTAATATTTTCAAAACATTCTGCACCATAGAAATGAATACGCATATTTTCAAATACAAAAATAAAATGAAACGTTTTAGAAATTTCGCTTAAATGAATATTTTCAAAAATATTTTACGCCATACAAAAATAAAAACGCTCATTTTAAAATACAAAAATAATACGAAACGTTTTAGAAACAGCAATGAACGTTTTAACATATTAAATTGATTGAAACGGTTTTATAAGAATTTTATATAAAATGCATGTTTTTGTCAATATTTTCTGACACCTTTTAAGATGAACAATTTTAAATATGTTTTGCTACAGCTAACTTATCGTTACCAATAGCTCAGAGCAAGTGTGCTATACTAGTATGCAGAGGACGTAGGTTCGAATCCTGACTGTGCAAGTATCAAAAGCATTAATTTAATTTTTTAAATTTTAATTCTAATTGTTTCATTAACTCATTGATCAGAAAAAACCCTCGAAATGACCTTCGTAAAATGTGATCAAATGTCATTAATTAAGTGCAGGCAATCGAGGCAATTAAAACCTCTCTTTAAAATGTAGATTATAAAATATCAAACAAACGCTTTAGAATCTCCTTTAAAAATGCCCGTTTTTAAACGTAAGAGGCGCAAAATCTGGGTTAAACGTTTTCAAAAGTAGCACGTTTCTGCTAGTTTTGAAAATTTAATTTGCTCAGTTAACAAACTGCCGATAAAATTGAGACAAGTTACGAAAACAAATTCAACTGTGTTTAAAATTTAAACTTTGTTTACGAAATCTGAGGTTAAGGAATTTTAACTTTTGAGATGCGTTAACGGGCCTAACACTATATATAAATATTCGTAGGGAAAACAGTTAACAACCATTTTCTCACGTGTTTCTCAACCGATTTTGATATTTTTTTTTTAAATGAATCAGAGTGTGCAGAAGGAGTGCATCAACTATTTGTAAAAATTTTGGTTACCAAATTTTTATGAAGAAAATTTGTTTTTCACAAAATTTTTGTATCGAATCAACAGAAAATCGAATCAACAGAAAAGAACAAATTTCGGCCACTGTCTAACTCTTGTTCTTATAATTCCAAAGTAAATTTAAATTGGTTAGATTAAAGTTCCTTATATAAAAGCCTCTGAATGATAATAAAACAACAGAAAGAAGTTAAGTTTGAAAAAGATTTTCTTAAAAAAAATCTTGTGATTAAAATTTTATAATTTTACTAGCTAGTACCCGTCGCGTTGCTGCCATCCTTGTCCAATGCCTGTTCCAGATTGTCAATAGAAGGCCATCAACAAATAGTAACTCCACTCTGAGTTTCAATATTCTTTGAGCATTATTTCCAAAGTTATTAAATATATAAAATTGTATTTTATGGGTGGAGCCACATACCTTATCCAATACCCAAAAACGATTCAATTTAAAAAATGTGTCTTATATTGGTGGAGCCACAGCCTTTGTACAATGCCCATTCTAGTCTTCCAGTAGCAGGACACCACCAACTAGTAACTTCATTCTGAGTTAAAATGTTATGTGAGTCTTACTTTCGTAGCTATTTTTTATCGAAAATTCGAGTTGTATGGGCGTAGCCACGCCCCATTTTCCAATGCTCGTGTCATTTTCATAATTGAATGACCTGACCAATCAGTTATTTCGAACTGAGCTTCATTGTTATACGACATCTAGTTCCAAATCTATTCGATATCAAAAAGTTTAATTGTATGGGCGATGCCATGCCCACTTTCCAAAGATCGCTCAAACTTGAGAGTAGGGAGCGTGACAGCAGTAAGTTTGTACCGGGTTTCGTTTATGTGCGATTTATGAACGAAAGTAAAATCGAACATGTATTTTCTTGAAAAAGTGCCGCGTCTCCCGTGGGTAGGAAGTTGAAAAATACTTGACGACCTATTCTCATACCTACTAAATATATAAAAAAAAACTTTCATTAGAATCGGTCCAGCCGCTTCGGAGGAGTTAAAACACTAACACGGTGACACGAGATTTTTATATATTAGATTATTATTTTTTGGATCCATCATCTCGTAATCTGAGAGTAAATTCATAAGCAGTGACCATTAAAATGGGTTTAAAGACCAACAGTAAAACTATAAAACTTTAGTTTCCCAAAAACATCTACCAGAAAAAAGAATAAAATAAAATTGTAAAATTATTCCTTACTTTATATTCTATATTTTGTTTTAAATAAATGTTGATTTTAAAAAATCTTAAAAAACAAAGTAAACTTAACTATCAAGAACTAAACTTAATATCATGAAACTCAAAAATAACATGAATTTAATATCATGAAACTCAAAAATAACATGAACATTATTATTTTTTGGATCCATCATCTCGTAATCTGAGAGTAAATTCATAAGCAGTGACCATTAAAATGGCTTTAAAGACCAACAGTAAAACTATAAAACTTTAGTTTCCCAAAAACATCTACCAGAAAAAAGAATAAAATAAAATTGTAAAATTATTCCTTACTTTATATTCTATATTTTGTTTTAAATAAATGTTGATTTTAAAAAATCTTAAAAAACAAAGAAAATTTAACTATCAAGAACTTAACTTAATATCATGAAACTCAAAAATAACATGAACATTATTTTTAATGGAAAAAATAGTATTTCATCGTGAATAACCATAATTTTAATGTTTAAAATACACCGTAAAATTTGAAAAAAATTTAATAATAAGTATACCTTGTAAGAAAGTTGCACTTAAATTGGTGATAATAAATTCGCCTTATTTCGGGTGTGGGTCATCGAACTGCATCATTAGTTTTTTAAGTTCCTGCATCATTAGATACGCCTTCATAAAATTTTTTTCCAACATTTTGCCGCCAAAGGAATTTGGTTGAGGTCATATCGTCTATTTTATGGCTTTTTTTGTGAGATTTCTTTGGAAAAGTTGTTCAGAATGTTTCAGACTTAATCCTTTGTAAACAAAACAGATCAAAGTTCAAAATATTGCTTTTGTTGTTCCAAGTTAGCTTTGGACAATGTAAACTAGTCATTGTGTTCTTCAATACCGAAATATATAATCAAAATAAATCATAAATTATCAAAATTTGCTATTTTATATGGTATTTTCGCACAAAATCTATCATAGATATTGCTGTTAAAAAAAAAAAACAAAACAAATTGGCCATTTCAGCCCTTGAAAGGACTTTGACCGAGCTTCTTATTATCAATTGTGTTGTGTGTGTTATTAAATGTTTGCACACAATTAACCGAGAACTGGACCTACATGTTTTATGCCGACTCCGAACGGCTCATGTTCTCAAGAAGCTTTTACATGGCATTATTTACTCTCTGAGGTTTGCCATTGTCTGCAGAGAGGTGGTGACCGATCAGAAAAATTTTTTTATTGAAAAAACTTTTCGCCGCGACTGGGGATCGAACTCGGGCTCCGAACGTGCTAAGCCACACACTTAACCTGCACGCCACGGTCACCACCAGATATTGCTGTTACTCTTCCTAATTTTCGAAAATTCAATTGTAAAACAGATTAATGCAGTTTTTCAAAAAAGCAATGTTCTAAATCTGTAAAACAGATTAATGCAGTTTTTCGAAAAAAGCAATGTTCTAAAGGAGCGGGAATCAATAAATTGTTTTTTTTTTAATACATTTTGCAAAAAACTTTGAAAGAAAACCGAAAACGGTAATTTTATATGATCTTATATAAAAGGAATTCACATTTAAATGCAATTTCGAAAGTTCTATATGTGGCTTGGCAACTATTTTATAACTAGTTTTTAAGTACTTTTATATTTTTTTTTTTTTTATCAAAACTACCCCAAAGAAAAATCCTGACTATGGCCCTGATGAGAGTACCTAGTATACACTATCAATCCAAACAAAGAGTTGTTAATTCAATATTATAAGTTCTAGCATAAAAGCCCGTTCTACGACGGGTTGAAACTAAATAAATACAAATCCCATTTCTGTGCATACTTTCAGGTTGAACATTTTTCGGTTAGTAAAATTTGAAAAGTTTGAAAAACCATGTAATAGCAACAGTTTGAGTGGTATTAGGTGCCAGATATATTAAGATTGTATTGGCTATGCTACATATTTAGCAGTTGACAATTTTTTAAAATTTCATGTGAAACTTCGACGACAAACAAGTTTCTCTGGAGGAATATTTTAACTAGGCCTGTGCAAATTTTTTGAACATCATTTCAATAAAAAACATTTTTTATCAGATGTGTGGTTTGAACAGGGGCTGTCGCGTTACGTTGGCTCGCACGGCACACACAACACGCACGGCAACGACAGCCACAATTACGAATAAGTTATTTATTTATGTCGATTCGAAAAACCGGTTTTTTGTTTTTTACAGAATAAAAAAAATTTTTTTCAAGAAACACCGGTATTTTATTCGAATAATCCGAAACCGCTCATTAGCCAACTCTATGCAAAACCCAAAAGTTTATAAATAATAACAAAATTATTTTCTGCCCAATGAATGTTATCATCATCGTCATCAAAAACCACTCAAATCCTCATGGATCATTGCACAATTAATACATTAGAACATCGGCAGCAGCAGCAACACCAACAATAGCAACACCAACAATAGCAACACCAACAATAGCAACACAAGCAACAGCTACAGATAGAACATGACTATTTTAAATGCCATTTATTATTACATACATATTAATTTGTTATAAATACAAATATACGCGCATACATTCATTTGTATATAAAGTAGCTGTAAAGATTTGCAATTGATTAGCATGGCAACCCTAAAATAATTCCTAGCTTAAGCAGGCAGCACAATTCTTAATGGCTTTATTTAATTTGCTGCTCATTTAAAGCGCTCTCACTTATTTTTTTCTTTTCGTTATTTGTTATGCTCTTGCTGTTACGCTACGCTCACTCACTTCATAACGTTTATTTGCATCCAATGTGTCTCATAGACGTAGTACAATCAGCTCATTCTCTCTCCTACACAGAATAAAACATTTAATTATTGCCATGTAATCCAAGTTACTTTTTTTTTTACCCAAATCCCGCAAAAAAAGAAGAAATGCAAAAAAGAAAATAAAAATATGAAAGTACAACACAGCTGTACAAAATTCTTTTAATACCGGATGACAGATTGGCAGCTATATGAAATCCATCCATCATCAGTAATTTTGGCAAAATAAAAGCATAAACCTTAACCCAGACACACACCAGCTTAAATCCGATCAGTCATAACAGGTGATGGAAGTATCACCCTTTTACTTAATTTTTCAATTTTGTAAAGCTTGTTAAATTTATGCATGAAACAGTTATGAATTCTTGCTTAGTTCTTTAACAGTACTCGTTGCTCGAATAAAGTTATTAACATGACCAATTTTAAAATTAGTTTTACAATAAATGAGAATAGAAAATGAAGAAAAGACTTACTTAAAACATTAAGCTTTAAGCGGTTTCTTTAGATTAGCAGTCAAGCACGCTTACCGCTCGAACAAAGGCCGCAAGCGGTGTAAAAATTGATCAACTACTTTAGGCTTATGAGACACTTCCTGAGCCTGACATGGCTAGAATAAAAATTTAGCAAAGTAGAAAAAAATTTAGCATACACAATCTAGATTTTACACAATCATACCGTATATTTAATTTCCATACGATTATTTTTTTCGAGATATATAAACAAAAAAAAAAAAAAAAATTGGCCATTTCATCCATTGAAAGGACTTTGACCGAGCTTCTTATGGTCAATTATGTCGTGTGTGTTATTAAATGCTTGCACACAATTGACCGAGAACTGGACCTACATGTTTTATGCCGACTCTGAACGGCTAAAGTTCATGTTCTCCAGAAGCTTTACATGGCATTATTTACTCTCTGAGGTTTGCTATTGTCTGCAGAAAGGTGGTTACCGATCAGAAAAATTGTTTTATTAAAAAATCTTTTGCCGCGACTGGGGCAAATCTCGATCTCGGGCTCTGGGCATGCTAAGCCACACACTTAATCTGCATGCCACGGTCACCATAGTGAGTTTTCGAGATATACGACCAAAAATTATGTTTAAAACAGTTTATTTCAAATATATAGCGGGATTTTCCAAAAATTTTGGTATATCGTTCTGTGAAGTTGTTCGAGGAACTGGTGGAATGACGGAGCGTCAGAAATCCGACCTACCGAGTGTTGTCAACACACCTCAAGCCATCAAAGCGGAGAAGTCTCGAATCAAGCGAAAATCTCTACAAAAGCAGTAAATCTTGTTGCGAGAGTTAAAAACCTCGACATAATCGATCTCTCGCTTACTTAAATATGACATGAGGCTCAGAGCAACCCAAAGATCACAGAACTTTCTCATGGTAGTATTGACGGAATAACGCAAAAAAAATCGAAAGCATTACTTCTCAAGAACGCGTATAATGCCCACAGACGAATTCTATTTATTGACGAAATAATTTCAGAAATGTATCATAGAAATATAGAAATATATCAATTGTAATATTAACAGTCGGTCGTTATTATTTCAAAACATTGTTTGATTGAATGTTTTGTGTTAAAGTTAACAGTTTTCTTTGTTGAATGAACGTTTCAAGTATTTTTGTGCTGTTAAATCATCTATCTGTTGAAATATTTTTGAATGAAACAACAAAACTTCTTGCTTGTCTATCTTCTCTAAGCAATAGTTTTTAAATGTATTTTTTCATATTTATCTTATCGTTTCCAATATCTCAGTGGAAGTGTGCTAGAATGTCATGCGGTGGACGTGGGTTCGTATCCTAGTTAGTTCGTATTCATTAACTGTTTGGTCAAAAATAACCTAGACATGCAATAACAATAGAGTTCAGCTACTACAGCTTTGTACTTTCTCAGCATGAAATACAAGTCAGAGGTTTGAGAATTTTTTTTCTCAAATTTGATTTCAAATGTGATTCTCAAATCATTTTCAAATTGAGAATAAGTGTTTGATATTAAAATTTGAGTTCGATTTAAGGTTGATTTGAGAATACAAAGTAACAGCTACAGTTTGAAAATCACATTTGAAACACTTTTGAGAACAACGTTTGAGAACAAAGTTAGATATCAATTTGAGAATAAACCTATTTCTCAATTTCGGAATAAACTTCCCTTTTTGTTGAGAATACTATCATTCTCAAATCAATCGCAAATCGATATCAAACGTTTGACATTTGAGAAATAGATTTGATATCAAATCATTCTCAGACCTTGATGTTTACTGGGCTATTGGAACATCCTTTAGAATGATAGAGTAACATGCAGCAGAACTCGTTCTGACAGTTCAGAGAGGTCACCACCTTATGTGACTTCCGTGATGTTCTGGCGGGGAGTCGGCTATGATGGGGTAACCAGGCTCTATTTTCTTTGAAAAAGGAGTCAAAACTTGGGTGATGAAGCTTCTTTATACGACATTTTTTCAAAAAAAGCCATACCCTTATAACAGGATTCTGCTCTGGCCCATAAATGGACTAAATTGACTTAAGATGGGCTAAAAAAAACAATGTTCACTTCCACGGTTCACTGTCCAGCGGGTAGCCAAGACCTGAAGCCATTGGATTACAAATTGTGATCCATGTTAGAGAGCATGGCTTGAAAGAGTACTAAGTATTGTCAACGGGATTTTTAAAAAATTTCAATCATTTAGATCAAAATGGTATCACTTGTTTTCGAGATTACGACCGACCAATGGTTAAAAGAGTTTTTTTTCAAATTAAGCGAAATCGCAATTGAGGGAACTTCAAGGTTGAGAGACCACATTGAAAACTGCTCTATTAAGGGTTTCACAAATTTTCACAGGACATTTGAATATATATTATTGTAATGTCTGAAACCTACAAGTAATATTTAAAGCAATTCTTCAATGAAATGTTTCTGAAATGTATCCCATATTAGCTTATCTTGTATTTTCTTCACGACTTTTTTTTTTGTTTGTTTTTTTAAAGTCGTATATTATTGCTTTTCTTTGTATACATTACCTTTTCACCGTGTTGAATGGCACTTTAAATAAATTCGCCACTGCATAAAGAGAGCAAATAAAATCTATGAAACTGCAAAATTATGCACACAATTTTTCAAATTTTGTTCCTTGTTGCCAGTATCGTATGTTGGTGTGTAAAACTTAAATTTAACTCTACTCAAGCTTACGTTTTTAGTATTTTGCATTTTTTTTAAATAAAATTGTGTTTTTTTGTAAATTATGCACGCATGCTTTTAAAAAAGAAAAAAGTGTTTTGTAATGTGTACCAAAGAGAGGTTTAAATTTCGACCATTCGACAAGCAACCCAATCAGCCAAACAAGCTTGGAATAAGCTTTTAACAAGCTTACAAACGTAAGCCTCAAGCTTGGATAACGCTTTCATTTACTATTGTAGAACGCTTACATGTAATTGTAGGATAAACGAAAGTGAACCCTTGGAATAATATTCCTTACTTCAAGCTTAATCCAAGTGTTGTTTTTACAATTGGATATAAGTGTTTTAATAAGCTTTTTCCAAGTGTGCTACATTCAACAAATCAATTAGCACTCGCGAAAAATTTTTATTCCGTGGCTCAGTTGGTAAGCCACTTGTTTATTTGAATTGTTGTGATTTGGACATCCAAGGTTCAATCCCCAACCGGAACATTTTTATTTTTAGTTATTTTTTATTTTCGTTTGTTTAAATTGAAGCACATATTTATATGAAAAATTGCATGCCTTAAAAAATTTTTGTGTTTGCTACACCAGGAATCGAACGCGCGACCCACCGCATATGAGTCGGACACTCTAACAGCTTGCCGTTAGCCTTATGGCTGCTGAGCGAACAAAATGAAAATAAAATACATTTATGTATGTATACATGAGAGCATCACAACTTTGAACAGTTGTACAACTATTACTGTTGTCAGCGTTTTCTAAGTATGATTGCAAAACACTTACTTAATGCAAGCCTTTGCAAGTATTATTGTGCATCACTTGCTTTTTGTGTTTTACACAATAGTTATACAAAGGAACTTGGAACTTTATTACCTGGGCAAGTGTTTTTCAAGCGTGCTTGGATAAGGCTTGCTTTTTGTATTGCATGTAAGCTTTATCCAAGCACTATTTCTAAATGGCTGATTGGGAAGTTGGCAACCATGCATGTGTCGCATGTGTGTCGTATGGATTTTTTTGAACACATTGAATGTTTCAAACAAAAACAAAACGACAACAAAATAAAAAAAAAAAAAGAAAAACACTACTACTTAGGTACCAACTGCTACTATATTTTAGTGTGGGGAATACTCTAAATGCTGTTTTGTGCTCACGGCAGGTTGAGTCGATGATCTACTGGCGATTGCAACACAACACATTGAAGCACAGAATAGAACAGAACAGAACAGAAGAGCAAGCAGCCTAGCATAGTTGGGTTGGTTAGAGTCGTCGTTACGTGGTTGCGTTACATTACGTCGTCATACAAATGAACTAAACGTATAACAAATACTGTACCGCCAACAACGTGCAGTGATTAAAATAGCACAATAAATAAAATAATAATTAAAATAATAAATCTTAAACAAAAAAAATCTTTAAAAGAATGGGAAAATATAGCTAAAAAAACAAATCATAACCTAAACTGTCGCGAGTAAAGAGAAAAATGAGACATTTTGAAATTGTGTGAAATTAATTTTCGTGCTGCTTTTTTCCCCCCATCATCATCATCAACATCATCATCATCATCATCAACTTTCATCATAGTATCTGGTGTTTTTGTTTTTTTCTTTTACCTTTTCCTTTTCCTTTTTGTTTTATTTTTTTTATTTTTATTTTCATTTTTTTTTTTTTGTTTTTTGCATGACACAGAAAATTGTAACAGGATTTTGTGTATACAGCGAAGGCGCAATCATCGGCAGCATCGTCAGAATCACCAACAACGTCGACGGCCTCTTTTCAATTTCAGTCTCAATCTGCTCAGCATCCGTAGAAGAGTTTTTCTCACAGAGTTCTTGCCTTCGTTTTTCTTATACATTTTAACAAATTAAAATAAAAAAATATTAAAAAAAAAATATTGGCAAAAAGTTAATAATACTGGCTAAATAAAATAATAATAAAAAAAATATTATATAAAAATAGCAGTTTTAACTAAGTTATCGACCGACATAAATTAAGTGTATCTACAGCGTAGTTGTAGTTGTTTTCGAAAGCTAAACGAAAAAAGTGCGTTTGTTGTTGTGGGTACTTTTTTACCCAATTGGCAAACAAGTTAAAAAAAAAACCAAATTTTAATAAAATAATTGTGTGATAAAACTATTCTTAATACAGCTAAAAAAAAGGTGTTAAACATAAAGTAATCATAATAAGTGTTAAAGCGAAGAAAAAATACAAAACCATAGCTTAAAAGTAAACCTTCAAGAAAAGAGCTTTCAAGGAGAACAAATTGAAAAAAGTAACAAAATTTTGATACAAGACAGTATCACAGCAGCAGCAGCAGCAGCAGGCAGCAGCGCTATTCAACGGAACAACATTTAGGTACAGAAAATAAATAAATTGTTTTTTTTCTAACATTAAGAATTGCGAAATTTTAATTTATCTTAAATTTTAAATCAAAACTAAAAATCTTTTAGCAGAGCAAAAAACAAAAAAAAAAAAAAAAACAAAAACAAAAAAATCACAAAAAAAAACAAAAAATTTCTAAAATAAATTCTGTATTTTTGCAGTCTTGTGGCAGTTATGTCAGCATAGCACCAAAAGCAAAAGCAGCAGGCAGAAAAAAAAAAGGAAAACCAAGCAAAAATAATACAACTCGAGAAAATCGAATTTCGGTGTGACAAATTAAAATCGCACACTAAAAAGAAAATCTGCAAAAAAGTAGAAGAAAAATCAAGTTTTTCTTGGTGGATGTTTTTTTTTTTTTATATATTTTTCATATATTTTTTTTGGGTGGCCTGGCCACTGTCTCTGAGCTCGTTACTTTGTGGCGACTTAACGTTATTTTCGGTCTGTCTGTCGTTATGTCGTTTAGCGTGTTTGTCTGTTCGTCGGTTGTTGTGTCATTTGGTCCATTGGCTGTGCAGTGCTTTGGCTGGCTTACTTGCTTGCTTTTTTTTTGCCATTTTTTTTTGTTTGCTTGACTGCCTGTCTAACTCGCTGTAGATATGTTTGTCTGTTTGTTTGTCTAACTAGATACTTACATAGCTGGCTACATTCACTACACTTGCTGCTGCTGCTGCCAACAGCTTTAAAGTGTAGCTCTTTAAGTATATTTTATACCTCGACGATGTTCTTTAGATTATTTTATTACCTTTTCTTGTTGTTCAGGTGCTGTTGTTATTATTGTTGTTGTTCTCGTTTTATTAGGCTCCACATTACTTGCCTACATATCAACTATGAGCAAAAAAAAAAAAAAAATTGAATATACAGCTTGTTACAACAACAAAACATAATGCACGGATTGATATTATTTATATATGCGTCTATAAGTTACACTCGAGCTTAAAAAATTAGCATATTTTACTCAAGCTTACAGTGTTCTGTGCTGCTATAACTATATGTATATGTTGGAATCGTTCAATTCTCTGACAATTTTGTGCCGCCCTTGACCTAAAACAACTGAGCTTATCTTCTTCTTCTAACTCATCCTTAAATTTATATTTGAACCTGCTTTTGCTGTTAATGGTGTTCAAATTATTCATTTGAATGGCGTTGTTTGGGAATTTCTTATTCTGCCTTCCTTTAATTTAAGGATTTCTTTCTTTTATTTCTTAGGATTTAAACTTCAAGCATGCTTTCTCGCAGTATTGAAGTATAACAGTATTTTATGTACATAAGAGTGTATCGACTTATATGGGAAAAATCTGACCCTTAATTCCAGTACCAAAACTGAATAGTACATGAAAATCCGATTCGATTGGTATATTTTTTTTGAGCAGATTGTCGATGCACTCTAATATAAATTAACATATGGGAGATGCCCCCCAAAAAAGGTCCACTAAAAGTGAAGAAAAACATTAAAAAATAAAGCACTCTAACAGCTTTAAACATTATTATACCCCCACGCGTACTGCGTAAGGAGTATATTAATTTTGTCACGACGTGTGTAACGCCCATAAGGAGGCGTGGTAGGTATAGAAAAGTATATATATTCTTGATCAGCATCACCACCTGAGTTGATTTAGCCATGTCCGTCTGTCTGTCCGTCTGTCCGTCTGTCTGTCCGTCTGTCTGTGGACACGATTACAGCCGTAATTTTGAAGCTATTGTTATGAAATTCGATATTTAAGCTTTTTTCTAAAAAACTAAGATCAAGTTCGAGAATGGGCTAGATCGGATGAAAACCACGCCTACCTCCCATACAACCCCAATAATGAAAACATTATAAAAAGACTAATATTTAAGCTACGAAACTGAAATTTTGTATTTGTGTATTCTATATCAAAACTGAGGTGTGTTAAAAAAATGGGCGTCATCCACCCACAAACACGCCCATCTCCCATACAACCCCAAAATTGAAAAATCTATAAAGAGGCTAATATTAAAGTTACAAGACGGAAACTCGGTATTTAAGTATTCTATGTCAAAATTGAGGTGTGTTAGAAAAATGGGCGTTGTTCACCCACTAACACGCCCTCCTCCCATACAACCCAAAAATTGAAAACCCTATAAAGAGGCTAATTTTAAAGGTACAAAACGGAAACTCGATATTCGTGTATTCCATGACAAAACTGAGGTGTGTTAGAAAAATGGGCGTTATACACAAACAAACACGCCCACCTCCCATTCAACCCCAAAATTGAAAACATTATAAAATGACTTATAATTAAGCTGCAGGAAAACAATTTGATATGTATGTATTTTAGACACATAAAAATTATAAAATCTCTCAAAATCTCATAAAAAAAGCTCTCCAATTTAAGATTATTTTACCTTTAAGAATCGGCCGTGGGGGTATTTTAACTTCGGCCAAGTCGAAGATATACCTTACTAGTTTTTTTTTTATTTTGATTAGTATTACTGCTATGTAAGTTGAATTTAACTTATTATGATGTATTTTTATTAAAATTTATAATGAACATCTTTACTGTATTTTACTACTGTTGGAAAAATTTGTCGCGTCCATGATGTCGCATCCGTATTCGTGCTATATCTATTTAAAAAAAGTTCAGAGATAGTTCTAATATTTCATAAGTCTACGAAGAATAGTTATTAGGCTGGGTCGATTTTTAAACCGATGTTGCCTGGGCGATTTTCGGTTCAGGCATGAAAAGTTATTAAACAAAACACAAAAAAAGGGAACTGGGGGCACACTTTACCCCATCGCACCCTCAATTTTGTGAATTTTTTCTATAGGAATATTTATCAAAATTTTTTTTTAAAAAACGTGCATAGCTAGGAAAAAACTAACGCCAGATATGAAATCCTCACACCCGATTCAACCAAAAAACGGTCTAACATTTATACGTTGTCATACAAAAATTTACCGTAACAAATTCCTAAAGAAAACATTTCAGTAAATTCAAAGTATATTCTTATCGTTGGTGCGTATGTAATTGTGACCATCACGGCTGAACCACTGCATCGGCTGAACCATCGCGTTAGAACACTTAAAATACATATCGGCTCATTTTGTTTCTTTCTCGTTTTTCGAGTAATTAAAACCGTGCGAATGTCGCGTCCGTGCCAATTAGAGATGCCCATATATAACAAAGTGAAACAAATTAGGCGAGGAACATACATATCTTTTTTGACGCATCTAATTTGGGTGAATAGTTGTTTTCTTTGCAACTCAACGCATCAGTTTTTGGGCTCTAAGTTGTCCAGTATTGAGGGTTAATACGTTAAAAAATAATTTTCCAAACAATTCCTACCAAAAACTTTACGCATGACTTGGTCGAGTTGGAACTTGTTCTGAGAATAAACATCTGTTCTCGGTCAGACAGCGCCAGTTTTCTGCCAACTGGCTTTAAAACATTATAATTATTTGAATTTCGTAAATAATTTCGAACAACGCAAAGACTTCTTTTAATTTTTTTCCAAATTTCAGACATTGTTAGTCCAGACTCGTTGTATGACAATATTTTGCTACCCTATTCATTTGACAATATTGTACCTCTTTTCATTTGCTTATAACTTGGTTTAAACACGTGATAATTACTTCTAGTTTGAAAAGAAACTCAATATGAAACAGCAAAAAGTGCAGCAAAAGAGCAATCGACAATAGAAACATATAAAAGTACACTCAGATCAAATACCTATCTTTATTCTATAAAAAATTTCTTTTCGATAATAGCAATTTTCTCTTTTTCAAATAAAATTTTCTTCAATTAGAATAGATTTTTTCATTTTCGAAGAAATATTTCTTGTGGGAAATGGAAATATTTCAATACCTCTAATAATGATAAGTATTTTTCTTGCACACAAAAAATTCTCATTTATAGAGAAAAATTTATTGAAAATGAAAATTTTTTTCCTATATTTTGATTAAAAAAAATTCACTATGCGAAGTATTTTCTTCAATAAAAAGAAATCTTTTCTCAAAAATAAAAAAGTCTTCTTCTCTAAAAACGATATATTTTTATATATTTCTATTTTTCATGGAAGCTTTCTATCATTTTATGGACTTTTTGGTATCACATTTAGAGAAAAGTATTGTCTGGAGCAAACTCTATACACCAATACCTTACTTTGCGTCGTGGTTACGTTCCAAAAAAACAGGACGCAAATTGAAAGTATGCAAAGTGAATGATAATTTTCTATAGCAAACCATGTAAAGATCGAAGATAGGTACCAGGGTTACGAAAATACTACTTTTTGAAAAGAAAATTGAACAAAGTAAACATTTAAAAAACAAAAATACCCACACTGAAAAAAAACACATACCTTGCTCCGGTAAAAAATTTCTCTATTTTTGATAATAGCAATTTTCTCTTTTTCAAATAAAATTTTCTTCAATTAGAATAAATTTTCACATTTTCGAAGAAATATTTCTTTACTTCTAGGAAATGGAAATATTTCAATGTCTCTAATAATGATAAGTATTTTTCTTGCACAAAAAATTTCTCATTTATAGAGAAATTTTATTGAAAATGAAAAACTTTTCTTATATTTTGATAAAAAATTCACTATGAGAAGTATTTTCTTCAATAAAAACAAATATTTTCTAAAAAAAAAAAGTATTTTTCTCTAAAAATAATATATTTTTCTATTTCATGGTAGCTTGAATAAAATGATAAAATTTTTAGAGAATTTTTAGTATTGCAATTAGAGAATAGCATTCTCTGGAGCAAAGTCTATACCATTTTTCTCTAAATATGATGCCTTTTTTATCATATTCCGAGACACTTTTTTCTGAGTGCAGCAAACATTATGACTCTTAAAAGAGTCTTTCAAAACTCATATATATTAGGGTTTATCATCATAATGCGCTCAAAAGACTCTTTTATGAGTACCAAAATATGATTCATAAAAATGATTGTTTTGTAGTCTTTTTGGACTCATAGTAATGACGGTTTTAAGACTCATATTTGATACTCTCTAAAAACTCATATTACGTACTATTTTAAGACTTATATTTAGTACTCTTTTTATACACATATTTAATACTCTTTTAAGACTCATATAAGAAGTCTTTTTGCAACGAACATTTGTTGTAGTTCAATTTTAATGCATGTTTATCGCCATAAACAAACAATGCTCCGAAAAGCGACGCCTGGATAACATGTGCTCATAACGGACAGTTACGAGCAGTCTGAAAGTCTTATACAAATAAAAAAAAAATACGCTCTTTTTTACGTTCATATTTATTAGATATGGTTTTTTGCAATAATCCAATTCTATTTTCTCATGAAGCACTCGTATATAAGACTCTTTATGATTACGCATATATCAATCAATATATGATCCTTTTATGAGTTTTTTATGAACAATCGTATCACCGTCTTATTTAGGACTCTTTAATGAGTCTCTTTTATGTGTACTCATAAATCAGATACAATAATGACTCTTGTATGAGTCTTATTTTCGAGTAATCATTTAACAATCATATTAAAGACTCTTTCATGAGTCAATTTAATGAGTCATCATAAAACACGCATAGAAAACACTCTTTTTAGTCTTTTTTTGGAGAGCCTCATAAAATGTTTGTAGGGATATATAAAATTATATTACATACATAAAAAAAAACAACAAAAAAAAAATTAAATTTAAACAAAATAAAATATTCAATTAATTTATAAAAACAAAATAAAAATTAATCACGTAAGTCGACTTTCTTTCAAAAAACAATTGCTTCAATGTTTGCTGAACAGCTTTTTTTCAACGTAAAAGAAATTTCCTTGCAGCAATTGATATTCGTAGTTACCGCCTGGGACACTTTAAACCTCCTTCCGCTGTCAGGATCGTTTTTTTTTAGAAAATCTACATAGCTTCGTCAATCAAACACATCGCTTTGGAAATTTGTTTGAAGGTTAAATTTTGTTCTTCGGAGATTTTTATTGAACGGTCACTGTCATCTTCTTCATTAGCAAATTGCAATTCAAGTTGCAATAGTTCTTTATTAGACAATTCTTGAACAATTCACTTATGTCAGTTTCCTCCATACCATACTAGCAGCAGCGTCCTTTCCACTCATTTGGTTAAAAAAATTACAAGTGTATGTAACAAAAAAAATAATATAACTCTGCCAATAAATAATTTGGAAAAATATTTACCTCTTTTGTAACCAGAAACAACTCGAAAAAATTTATAAAAATTTATTATTTTCTTTTAAAAAAAAAAGCACAACACACTAATTCAAACGTTACAAAAAGCATAACTTATCAATTGAAACTGAACTCTAAAGTTAGCAAAACAAAGTGAAAATAAAACTGTATTAAAATTGCGATGATTTTCAGTTAGAAAGGGAATCCCCGAGTTTTGATGGGATGGCGCAATTGGAAACAAAAGTCATGCCATCTTTTAGAAAAAAAAATTAAAGACTCGAACCCAAAACAACGCAACTTCGAAAATCTAACGACGCACAGCGAAAATTAGTACTAATTCGGCAGCGACGCAACTACGAAAAAACGCGAAACGAAACGACGCATAGCGAGGTATTGGTGTACACCACTTTTTTTCAAAACATGATGCCGTTTTTGTCATATTCCGAGAAAATTTTTTCTGAGTGTATAAAAGTTCAAATGGTGTACAAAGAGCTAACATAGAAACATATAAATTTATAATGAAAGGTAATTCTTATAATTATGTAATGCGCTTTATTATTTTATTTTTAACTGTTATTACTTTGATTTTTTTTTACTAAACCAATGCTAAGGAGTTGCCCCCCTATAAACTCGCAAGCATTGTGTTGATATCGAAGAGAGGTGATTGTTTATTTGAAGGGTGGAAAGATAGAGTAAAAAACGGTGAATATGTCTTAAATTTTCGCTGTTCGAAACCGTCGGGAAACACAGATGCAGGGAGATTATTCCAATTTTTTTACTTCACATACGAATTTTCCCTGATATGTATGTGAAGTTCTATTGGGTACTACGGTAATAGCAAAGAGAAGGGCTTGGAGAGCTGCCCTACTGAACCTAAGAAACACGAGCTGGTGGCGTCAGGCTACGTATTTCCCTTGAACTTGGTCCCATGGTAATACCTAAATATTAAGTTCAGGCAACCAACGTTGCGTCGATGTCCAAGAAAGTTGAGAGAAGATGAAATGTTTTTATTCCTTATACAATATATTGCACGTAATTGGCTTCGGTCTAAAATCTCCACAAAAGATCTTGAAGCCTCTGTCCAAATGTGAGAATTGTACCCCTTTTTTGATTGTATGTAAATTGTGCGAAGATCGGCTGGAGTGAATATTTTTTTTTTAGCTCTAAACCAAGGATTTCAGGTTTCAAACCTATTCAGTCAAGTCTGCCTTGGTTCGTAAATGGGGAGATAGACAAGTAGGAGAGAAAGTGAAATCAAGAGAAAGAATTAAGTGTACAATGTTGAATGTGTGGCGGAGCGCTATATCAACATGCGAATTTGAATCTGAGGCAAGTGTTATGCAAGTATATACTTCAGTCAATTAGAGTTATTAAGTAATATCAATCCCCAAACATCTCTACCACCAACTACAACTTCCAAAGTCGCATATATTGATGAATTTTTAACTTTAGTTGATTAGAAATGCGGAAAGAATTAAAGAAAGGTAAAAGCGATAGCTAAACCGGGATTCGAACCCAGAACCTCTGGGTTGGCAGTCAAGCACGCTAACCACTCGACTACTGAGGCCCCAATTTTCTCTCGACACATCGAAACATTCCATCATTCCATAAAATATCAGATTGGATCGATTTGCCCATTTGTAATATCCAAACTGTTCACATTAAGGGGTACTAAGGAACAATTCACTCGCTTCTGGGTTAACCTTTACATTACCGGGATTTGAAGAGTTTGTATCGCCGTAGAAAATGGCCAAAACATGGTCGTTATATCTCCAATATAACTTAGGTAAAGTTCCGATCACAGGTCGCATCGATTTATCGACTTTCCGGTAATGCCGTTGTAAAAAAAATTAGAAATCCTGAAATTCACTGGAAATTGGTTCCTATAGGTTTTGGGGGTCGTAGAAAACGAGTTTTTGTGTAAAACCTGTTTAAAAGTGACTCCCTTTGGCAATGAATTGGGCTTTGTGTCAACGACAGAAGATCGTTTAACAAAGAACAAAGTTGGTGAAAGGACAGAACCTTGCGGTACTCCTGCATTGATGGCTTGTTAATCAGTTTTGTCACGAGTGCTTTATACCACACCCTCTGAAATATTTAGAGCGACAACTCTACTTTCACCAAAAAAGTGAAAACAATGGTTCCACTTATCTGTCAGAAACGCTATAAGGTATCCAGTAGAGCGGGCCTTATAAAAACTATACTCACGGTCACTTCGTCAATACGTTGTTCTTCGGGAGTTCATTAGGTGGAAGCTTATTACACTCTCCATGACTTGGGAGTGTATTGAGCATATCGCAGTGGGTCGGTAGAGTGCAGGGTTCGTGGTATCGCTCATTGTTGGTATTGTGGTGTTTGGTATTGTGATTTGCGAGGACCTTTTTCGGTGATCTTCGAATATAAATCCCCTACATTGCAGATGTATTCCCAACAAAAAGCAGTGGCTGATTGCTAGCCGGCATTCTGAAGTTCTGTGCAAACAATCCAGCCAAGAGGTTCGTTTTATCAGTCGGTTCAGTGAAGATTAGTCACCTTTAAAAAGAGCAGGGATGGACGAAGTCTTTCTTATCTTTGCTCCTTCAAAATATTGAATTGGGGGGGGGTGTTCGATGTCTTCTACTAAAAATAAACAACTTTTTTTAAACAAAAAAGGTTTTTTTGAATCCAAATATTGACCATTATTTTCCACTTCTTTCTGCCATTTTTTGGGCTAAAGCTATGATTTCTTTATTGTAGAATTCTGGGCTTTTATTGTTGAAAAACTGACGCAGATGGTTTTCGCAGACATCTTTTGGGATTAATTTCTTCTCAGCAAGAGAGTATTGAAGAGATCGGAACAAATGATAATCCGAGGGTGTAATATCAGGATAGGTCGGTGGATACATCGAAACTTCCCAGCCAATTCACTTAGTTTTTGCCGGGTCAATAAAAATGTGTGTGTGTGGCCTTGCGTTGTCATGATGAAACACAACGCTCATAATGGATGATAACCTTATAGTCCTACCAAACGCACATCATCACCTTCCTTGTCTTCAATCCCGGCTTTGACACCGTTCATGGAGCTTCACCTTTTTTAACCAAGACCGTTTTCGAACAATATTAAAAGTATTGTATGTGATCCACTTTTCATAACCTGTTACCTTACGTTCTAAAAATGGCAATGAAAAATGGAAAATGATTTCTTTTCGTTTCCATGGCGTGTCGCATATAGAAATTCGGTCATTACATTTTTTGCTCTAAGTTCATGAGGTGTTGACCGTGGCATGCAGGTTAAGTGTGTGGCTTAGCATGCTCGGAGCCCGGGTTCGATCCCCAGCCGCGGCGAAAAGTTTTTTTCAATAAAAATTTTTCTGATCGGTCACCACCTCTCTGCAGACAATGGCAAACCTCAGAGAGTAAATAATGCCATGTAAAGCTTCTTGAGAACATGAACTTAAGCCGTTCGGAGTCGGCATAAAACATGTAGGTCCAGTTCTCGGTCAAATTGTGTGCAAACATTTAATAACACACACAACACAATTGATCATAAGAAGCTCGATAAAAGTCCTTTCAAGGGCTGAAATGGCCAATTTGTGTTTTTGTTTTTTGTTTTTCATGAGGCACCCAAACATGATGCTTCTTTTGAAAACCAACTTTATTCAAAAGGTTTAAAACTGTTTTATGGTCGATCTTCAGTTTCTTAGCGATGTCGTGGCTGCTCACATGACAATTTTCTTGAAGCTTATCCATTATTTCATCGACTTTTTCGGTGATGGGTCGACCAGAGCGAGGAGCATCTTTAACTTCAAAATTTGTAGAAATTTGTAGATTGTACTCTAATTGTAGATTGGGTTAGAGTACCTTCTCCATAAACCTCACAAATCTCTTCACATGCCTGTGACGCATTTTTCCCTTTATCGTTGTAAAATTGTAATATATAACGTATTTTTTCTGAACTTTCATTCATGTTTGCTTTGTAATAATTTTTAACACGATGCACCAATATCAAGATAATGATCACAAATAATCAGCTGATTTGTCTTCTGTTAAGAGGAAAAAAAAGAGTTGCCAGATGCAGTTGACCGTTTGATTGTTATGAATTTTTGAATCAAGCGAACTTGAAAAAGCCGAATACTTTTTCCCCAACACAATCAGCCCAATCATGAAACATTTTCTCCCGGGAGTTGTAAATGGGAGTTTTCGCTTTTAAGGTAACAGATAAAGATATCTAATTTTTTTATTTTACACTCATGAATATTGGCGGCTGATGAACAAAATTGCATTAAAAATATCCAAAAAGTATTTTAACTTTATCTTAAAAACGGAAACTCCCATTTACAACTCCCGGGAGAAAATGTTTCATATTGCTCCCTTGGGGCATATAAGAACCAGTTCTTTACGTAAAACTGCTTTACAGCGGTTCCGAGCCTTAATGCGGTCTTTAAATATCAGCCGCTCAGAATGTGAGCGCGCTTCCAAAAGGGAGCTATTAACAGCCTTGGAAAAGGTCTGGACTTTTTGGCTTTGCAGACCAACTCTGGCAATGTATGTAGTTTGGATTTTTCACTAATTGAATCAATTGGTTGGATTTGATGAACTCAAATCAAAATCGACTCAGAAAATTGCAAAATTGACTCAGTTTCGGAAAATACTCTGGACTTAATATTACCTAAAAAGAGAAAAAGATCTTCGGATTGCCGCATAGTGGGTAATTTTTTTTACTAGCAGGTTAACGTGAACTAATGTTTGTTTAGTTATTTTCATGCTTATTTTTTTTTTACAAGCAAGGAGGAATTCATATAATATATTTGAACTAGAATAGTTTTTAGAAATATATTTCAGTAAAGATTGTATTTTTTTACTACTTGATAGTTAATTAATAGTTCCTCGGAAAATACGAGAGATAGATATCTGCCACTAACGTATTATAGATCACCGACAAACTTATCCGTTTGTGGAGGCCACAGTTTTTATCTGAAATGAAAAGGATTTGAAATTTACTTTAAGGAAATGTCTTTCTTCTATATATCATAATTTTAAATTCAAAAAGTCGTCACACCAAAGAATTTCAAAATCGATTTTTTGATTGATTGCAATAATTTTGAACAAATCACATGTTCGTTCGAAATTCAAAATCCCATACGTCCAAAAAAAGAATGGCTTTTCAATATAAGATATTGTTGGTAAGGTTATTTTGTGAGGTTTTTAGCCACTACTGAGATATAAAAGTTGTTGTTACGGCTTTTTAAGGTACTATTACAGTGTGAAGCTATTAAAAACAACACTTTTTTTTTTATTAATCCTTTTTACATAGTATTATTGAATTATTAAATTCATATTTATTTACATTATGTAGGGGAGAGTGGGGTGTTTTGAGACAGGTTTTGTTTTTGGACGATAACTTCTATAAAAGTTAATATTTTTTTTTCTGGAAACATTTTTCATTTAGCTTATTCAATTGCCTAACATCCTGCGATCACATTTTTTTAAATTTAAAAATTTTAATAATTTTTTTGAAGCCTGAAAAAAAGATGGAATTTTTGGATTTAAAAAAATTATGGGGTGTTGTAAGACACTACTATAAATATAAAAAATGGCATTTTTTGGAAAAAAGTCTGTATTGAAATGGGATAAAATAAAAATACAGACAAGAAAATTATTGGCTTTCATCTGATTGGGCTGATTCGCAGCGAGTACAGTGAAAATAACCGGTTTTCATTTTGGCACACTGCACAGTTTTGTTTTCGTCCAAACTTGTTGGCACGTTTGACCTGCAAAAGTCAATATCTTCCTCACCTGGTGACAAAACTCTTGCGGTACGTATTTCGTATGACGAATACGCTTTCCTGGTTCCTTCAGCGATTTTTTTTGTTTTCGGTTTTTTTTCTTCTTTGGTCGGATTTTTTTCTCAATAATGCCACAATCGTGGAAGTTGAAAATACGGTTGCATACATAGGCTTCCTGCCGCGTTTTGATTTTTGGAAAAAGGGATCAAACTTCAAAGGACTTACCTTCTTTAGTGCACTGTTCAGCTCAGACGCCATGAAAAACCAATTTAATTTGTAAAATATTGGAAAAACTTGTTTCCTGCTAGTTTGGCCACTTTGCTATGCAACAAAATCGACTTATTTATCATTTGAAGCCGATGTGGAAGAAATTTTGACTTCTACTTTTCCATATAATGGGTTCCATACACTCTCGATTTATCAAGATTATTTGATTTGCAGACAGCCCGAAAACAATAATTTTTTGTGACAATTTCTTTGATGGCTGCCACTAGGTGGATGGATGCCACATTTCCTTTTGGCTTTGTCGATATTTTATATGTATTTCGTGGCATGATGGCTATAAAAATAATGAAACAAAAACAAAAATTAACTGTCTCACAACATCCCATATTTACTGCCTCACAACACCCCATATTTGACATTTTCAAATGGCCATTGCGCGATCATCACATACAATACTTTTTGCACAAATCACTTGGGTGGGCTTAAAGGCAATGGAATATAGATCATTTTAATAAATATTTAACTTTACTTTAAATTGGTAATGTTTCTGGAAATTGAACAAAGGTAAACTATACAAACAAACTTTTAAGAGCGCGATCAAAACTCAAAATTGTAACAGACACTAGGAACACGTGTCAATGCAATGAGTGCACATTATATTTGAGATCCCATTGAGAAAACATGTTACAGTTGTTGTGAACATTCACAACATTACTACTATGTTATATATTGACGTGTCTCACAAAACCCCATGCCTCACAACACCCCTCTCTCCCCTACAGTTAAAATGGAAGATATAAAGAAAATGTTTTTTTTTTGTTTTTGCATTTGTTGTTTATTTTTTAACCGGAAAATGGTATTAACCGGTTAAAATTTTAGCAATTTACTAAAGGGTATTTTAGAAGATGCCCCAAGGTTTCGAAATGCTTAAACATAATGCAATTATTTATACTAGTTTAATAGTTACATTCGCTTAAACACGTGGGACGGGTGTGACGAGCACAAGTTTAAAAACTAAATTTTCTGATTTTAACATTGAAATTCAGTCCATCTGTCACAATGAGACCATTTTTGTTTTGACTTGCATATATTCAAATTTAATATATTTTCTGTTGAATACCAGTGAAAAATATTTTGAAAAAATGGCGATAACCTTTCTTTTTTAAACTTTTAAATGGGACGGGTGTGACATAAGATTGTCCCGGTTGTGACGAGTGCGAATGATGTAGGAATTATATATACGAACTTAATAATAACCATCACATATTTTTGACACTAAAATTAAAAAAATATATTTTCAATTAATGTATAATTAATTTTTTATCAAATTAATACCTATACAAATAATTTCGATTTTTTAATATATTTAAAAAAAAATATTTTTTTGCAAAAAATTTTTCGCATGAATTTTTGATCAAATTAATACCTATACAAATGATTTCGCTATACATGAATTTACAAAACTTGTTTTAATCAAAGAATTTATACATATACTTGTAAAAATTTCATTATTAGAAAAAAATTTTGAAAACCGTTCCGGGTGTGACCAAATTCTTGTAACGGAAATGAAGAATAAAAATAATTTATTAAATGAAAAAAGTTAACAAATTTATGTAAAACATCAACATCCTTACTTTAGGAAAGTTTCATTATTTTCATAAGCCCATGTTGCTTCTTAGGAAAACTATTGCATTTTTCTGGGACGGGTGTGACACTGAGAAAACACTCAGTTTAAATATTTTTTCTTTGTTAACGCAGTAACAAAGAAAAAAACGCAGTAATCAATGCATCAAGAAATGGCTGTTTTCAACGTTTTAAATCTAAACAAAATATTTTAAGTTTTTCTCAATTGTCAAAAAAACATAAAAAAGTATTAAAACTAAAAATAATTTTGCAACAAGAGTAACTTAAGACTCCATTTTAATGCGAAAACCAAAATTACTTCAATTGAAAGCATTTTAGGATTCATGTTTCCGTTTCTCATTAGTGTGGAATCAGCCAGAGGTCGTTGAAGTTGACGTGTTTAAGAAAAGGTTGTAAACCCTCTTTTTGGCAGAAATTCTTAGCCTTAAAAAACAAAATATAAAAGTTTCTCGGCTTTTTATAGGTAGAGTGCTTAACAGAGTCTATGAAGATCACAATGAATCAAGATTCATCGAAATCGATCAAGCAGAACTCGAGATATCTTAGAAACCAATTCGAAAAAACTTGTTTCGAGAGAAATGCGATTCTTCTATGAACGATAACATCTTATATATTAATACGTGAACATTAAAGTTTGTCGTACGCTTTTTTGGAATTAATTAAAACTCAAAATAAATGAAACTTATATCATTCGAAAGGTTATGTTACCCAGATGTGCAGAATGTATATATAAATGATATATCTGATAAAGGGGGTTCCCAACCTTCTAAGAGAGAAATTAAATTTTTGAGAAAAAACTCGCTCTTTAATTAATATGAAATTTGGTTGGGGTTGAGTTTTTGAGTTGGTCGAATTTGAGTTTTTTTTTAAAAGTAACAATTTCTTAAAAAAATTTAGTTTTATCCATTCGTCAATTGTAAAATTTGTAAAAAAATGTATTTTCTATTAAAAAATTTGACTTTCCATGTCAATATCTTGGTAACATTTTAACGGTTTTTCAATTTTTTTAATTTTTTCTGAAAGTTTGTTAAATTTTATTTCAAATGTGATAAAAATTACAGCAAATTTCTAACCAAAAGTATTTTTAATGAATTTTCTTAATACTGTCGTTAGTTATTTAGCTTGTGTTTGAACCAAATGCCAAGAGAGGAAAAAAACTGTCTCAAATTGAATGTTCTAAGTTCTGAAGCAAATATCTCCGCCATCTGTCAATAAATTTTATTTATTTCTTTTTTGTATTTAAGTCTTATCAGTTAACTTAAAAAAACTTTTGAAAATAATACCGTTTTTTGTTTGTTTATATTTAAATTATTCCTTTTAAAAAAATACCATAAAATTTGATTTATTCTTAAAATATGGGTAAAAATGATTTTTGTTGTAAAAAAAACATAAACTCAAAATTGCATTTTTGATTTTCTTTCAAAGTCTATATTGGATTTTAGGTGAATTTATTTTGTCTTGACATTAAATTAATAAACTGTCCGTGCCATCAAAAAATCAAGGCTACCCCTTATGATTTCTTTGACAAAATTAAATTTTTTTAAAATGTTGTTTTTCTGTTTTTGGAAGAAATTATTAAATAAATAAATAATTTTTCTGAAGAAAATAGCTTTATATCTCCAATCAATGAAAAGTTATAGCCTCGAACTTATTTTGATCATCTCGTATATATTTATAAATAGGCAATCAATAAATTGGTCGAATTTTGACCCCTGGCGATAGTATGAATACGTGCGTGACATACGAATATAATGTATGTTATATCTTTTTTTTTTTTATTTGATATTTTTTTTCTAAAATTTCCAATACGTATTCTTAAGACCTTAAGGAATCAGATTCTAAAAAAAAAACAAAAATTATTATTCATTTTTTACACACATTAAAAATTACATTTTTTAGAGGTATTTAAATAGAATAGCATTATTTTTTTACCATTTTTTTTTTATAAATAACTATGTTGACAATTGATCATAAGAAGCTCGGTCAAAGTCTTTTTTTTTTATGTTGACAATTTGCAAAAACTTTAAACAATGATATTGTTAAAAATTAAGGTTCATACAGAACGTTATTGTATGTATAACTATAAAGCTACTTCCGTTAATATTAATGATTGATTTAGCAACCAAAGTTCGATAATTAAAAAAGTTGGATACTTTTTGTGAAAAGTTTGATTAGTTCAAGGCTCTTGCAGTGCGCCCAAAAAAAAAAAATGAATTGAATTGTTCTTTTTCGATCCACTGTGACCAACAACTAGAGAAAGCTAGGCGAGTTTAGGTGTGTTTGTGTGTGTGTGTGTGTGCATAAAAACATGCATTAGGGCTTCCACGCGTTGACAAAATTTGAAAAACTTTAAATGCCGCACCACAATACAATTTAAATTTAAACACACACACATTCGGACTTACATTTATTTTAGTACAATTATTTTTGTTTGTTGTTTGCCTGTTTTTATACGTTTTTAAAATTCTCTAAGGTACTTTTTAGCCGTGTTTAAATGCCTGTATTTTTTTTAATTGCTTGCTGCCATTTTGTTGGCCCTGCCAGCCAGCCAGCCAGCCAGCCAGTCAGTCAGCTAGTCTTTTTTTTTTGTTTTTTTTTTATTTTTTTGTATATTTGTCAACGACATCACTTGTGCTCTCTCCGTCTGTCTTTGTTCTGCTTAGCTAGCAGTCCGCTTGTCTTTGGACGCTGTTATTTTGTAGTCATACATATACTAACATTTTGTTTTCAAAAATGTATGTAATGCATGTGTGTGTGCGTGTATTTCAACATACATACAAATATATATATTTTGGCACAGGAATGCGAACGTATTTTTAAATAAACCAAAAATACGTCGCACATACCACAAACAACAAATAACTAAAATAAAAAAATAAAAAAAAAAACACAAACATTAAAGCTAAAATAAAAGCATAAAAAAAGAATGACAAGAAAATCTCAACACAACCGAGATAAATGTTACGTATACGCAAGAGTAACTTGGTTTTGTTGCTGTTGTTTTTGATTTTGTTTTTTTGGTTGTTTCCTATTATTGTTGTTGTTGTTGTTGTTGTTGTTGTTGTTGCCAAGTTGTTCTTGTTGTCTTCCTTATTTTTTGATTTTATTTTTGGTTCTGCTTTGCTTGCTATACATATGCATAGAATTATTATTAACGCTCTCTCTTGGGTGTTGTAAAGTTCTAAGTGGTTGTTGTTGTTGTAGTTGTTGTTGTTGCCGCTCTATTCAGTTACATGGTTTTATTTAGCTCTTATTGTAGCAGTGTTGCCTAGTGTTACAATATATGGAAATTATTGAAATGGTCTGTTATGTGACCAAAATTCTTCCAAATGCTGCGATTCATTCGAACAAAATCCGTCATCGGATTTTGCTTTAAGTTTTTCAAGCTATAAATTTTTTAAAACTTAATTAAAAAACTTGCTTTTCTCCTCCTAAATTTAGTTCTAAATTTAGTGAAAGTTGGCGGTAATGTTAACCCAATAGTAGTAATTTAAATAATTTAAATACAACACATGTGTGGTGTAAAATACACCTCATCGTGTTGCCTAAATCCGACAAAAATTTGACGCCAAAAGTTATGAGTTTTAAATAGTTCTCATGGCAGCACTGGCTGTGTTGGCCCTTAACATGTTTTAATTTTACTCCCACTCACTCTCTCGCACACTATTCTCTCAATCCATTAACTTCTCTCGTTTCGTTAGCGTAACTTCGTCTCTTTGCATCTTTTTGAATCTCTGAGCATCGAAGATTATGGAATTTTTTTTTCTTGTCTTTTTGTTTTCACATTCCGTGTTCTTTTGTGAGCGTATTACGTATGTATTCAATTATGCATACACATACGCTCATAAGCAAGTGTATCCTTGCTTTGCCGCTGGCTGTTTCTCAAATGGATTTCTTATGGTTGTGCTTCTGGGTTGCACAGTTGTAATAAATATCCTTGTTGAGTGCTTCGCTTGTGCTCCATTTTCAAATTACACATCTCTCTCCCTCTCTCTTGCACTCGTTCTCTATATGCTGCTTTCTCAATTACTATTCCTACGCTATACGCCCACTTCGTTTGACCTTTGACTCGTGTGCTTTATGTGTGTGCTATATTATTTTCGATTTTCTCTTTTAGCACGTAGCGCCAAAAGAGTTTAGTGTGTGTGTATTAACTAGTTTTTCTTGTGGGCTAATTGCATGTTTGTGCCTGGAATGATGTACAAGCTTGGTATTATTATTGCTGTTGTTAGCAGAAGCTTCCTTGAAATCCTTTGCGTTCTGGGAATTGAATTATTTATTGGTTGCTGGATTTGCTGTTGTTTTGTTTTTTTTTTTGGTTTGTTTGGTATATTTTTTGCTGCAAGGACGAATGTTGTGTATTTCGAGGAATATTTAACTGCCATATTAAAATAATAATGTAGGTCATTGTAGTTTTATTGTGTCGGCATATATCCTGTTATGCAAAATGGTTGGCTGGCTTAAAATTTGGCAACAGCAACAATCATGTTTGTGGTTACTGTTGAAAAAACAAAAAAATATTTACCTTTGGTGAGATTGTTTGTTTCTAAAACAACACAGATACCAATTCAAAATTTAAGAGCAAAAAAAAAAAAAAAACAAAAATATCAACAGAATTTTGCTCAATGAATTTCTTAGTATTGAAACGAATGTTTGAAACATCAATTTTCTCTAAGCAAAAAAAAAAAAAAAAAAACACATTCCAACTAAAACAAACAAAACTTAAAATTTTTCTTATTTGTTTTTTGTTAAACTTCCGATTTAGATTTGCCTTAAAAAACCCGTATGACAAGCTATTATCTTCATCACTCTGTTTTTCTGATAGCAACAATCTAACCTCGACCACTGCCGTCGCCTCGCCTCTTGACCTTTAAAAGCAAACGCGACCCTTGACTTTTGGGAATAGCAAAGCAAAAAAAGTGTTGCTCTGTGGGTTGAAAACTGAAACTGAGTATTAGTTTGTTTGCTATAATTTTTTTTTTTTTTTTGGTTTGTTTTTGGCTTAAACCTTAAACGCGCATTTGAAAAAATGTATATTAAAAAATGTACTTAAGTAATAAGTTGTTATCTTGATCCCTGACACGCGACAATTTTATTTTATTTTTTTTACTAGCTGCTTTTGGCCAAGTTATCCAAAACATGAAATGTATTAATAAAGCTTTGAATAAATTAGTCTTACTTTAGTAAATAATGAACAAAAAAAAAAAAACCTAATGAATGCTTTGAAATTGAGTTATTTTAGAAACTTTATAACACGGTTGGTTTTGATTTGTGGTGACCGTGGCATGCAGGTTAAGTGTGTGGCTTAGCATGCTTGGAGCCCGGGTTCGATCCCCAGCCGCGGCGAAAAGTTTTTTTCAATAAAAAAATTTTTCTGATCGGTCACCACCTCTCTGCAGACAATGGCAAACCTCAGAGAGTAAATAATGCCATGTAAAGCTTCTTGAGAACATGAACTTTAGCCGTTCGGAGTCGGCATAAAACATGTAGGTCCAGTTCTCGGTCAATTGTGTGCAAACATTTAATAACACACACACCACAATTGATCATAAGAAGCTCGGTCAAAGTCCTTTCAAGGGCTGAAATGGCCAATTTGTTTTTTTTTTTTTTTTTGGTTTTGATTTCAGTCACTTTGTATGGCAGGTATTTGAATTTGAATTCATTGAATAAAATGTTTAAGACTAATTGTTTTAGTGATCAACTGTGTTTTGTGTGTGTGTGTTATTAAATGTGTTATTAAATGTACCAGGCTTTAAATAAAAAAAAAAAAAAAAATAAGTTCAAACATTAAGCCAAAAAAAATATGAACACAAAAATGTTGTTTTCCAAATATTGTTTAGAGTACAAAAATAAACCATTTTTCCGAAAAATCAGTTAAAGACCGAAAAATTTTTTATTAAAAAAAAAATCAAAATTAATTTATGGCTCGCTTAAGATAATAAGGTCGTAGCAGTCGCACAATGCGACCTTATTATGTATATAAATGATTTTTTTTATAATATTTTTTATATTAATTAAATGCTATCCATTTATATATACTACACATCTTTATTTGAAAAAAAATAAAGTTATTTAAAATTGAGTTAATATTTTCAAAAATTAAACTTGTTTTTTTCGGAAAAATCAGTTAAGACGATTATCTTAAAATGTATTTTGATACTGAAAGTAATTTTTTTTAGCATGTATTTTTTTTTTAAAAAAAAGATTTTCTTTACTTTAAAAAAAAAAACACCTACAAGCTCAAAAATGTTCGGTCTTTGATATACCATAACGAAAAAAAGTATTCTTGGATTTAAGCGAAACTTATTTGTATTTGTATTTGAAGTATTAACATTTGAATTCCAAAATATTATCTGCCCCTTTTCATATCCAAGAAAGTTATAAAAGTTGAAAAAATTGACTTCTTGAGAAAAATAGTCAATTTTGTATGGAAAAAATATTAAAAATTTAGCAAAGTTCAAAAAGGATTTACGAAAAAAGGATGCTTTGATTTTGATGAAACTCTTTTTTGTAATTGTATATGAAGTATTAACCTTTGCATTCCAAAATATTATCTGCTCCTTTTCATAGATAACAAAGTTATAGAAGTTGAAAAAAGTGACTTTTTGTGAAAAATAGTCAATTTTGTATGGAAAAATATTAAAAATATAGCAAAGTTCAAAAAGGAATTCCGGAAAAAAAACGATCAATCTTAGAACGATCAAATCAAATTCAAATGTAATTATTGATGAAGAACTTGAGCAGTTTGTTATATTAGTTCATGATTCTTATATTGTTTGTAGTGATTCTGATGATGAAGTCAGTGGCAATGAAAGTCAGTAGGGGAGGATTTTTTTAATTAACACAAATGATGATATTTATGAGTAAAAGATGTACCTCCCATAAAAAAATCATGTAAAAAATTATATAGGTCCAAGGGAGGTACTTCTAAGGTCATAGCAATTTTCATAGCAATGGTCAAAACCATTTTCAATGCACATCTATTTCTCTAATTGTCTAGCCTTTTGACCAAATTTTTTTAAGGTCGGCCCAATTTTATATATTCCTCCCATACAAAATGATGTACAAATGTAATATAGGTCCAAGGGAGGTACCCCTTAGGTCTTATCAATTTCTGCCATTTTCAGTGCATATCTATTTCTCTAATTGTCTAACATTTTGACCAAATTTGTTAAGATCGGCCAACCTTTGTATGTACCTCCCATACAAAATGATGTAAAAAAATAATATAGGTCCAAGGGAGGCACTCCTTCGTTTTTATACCCTAAACTTGAAAGGTCAGGGTGTATTAACTTTGTGCAAACGTTTGTAACGCATAGAACGAAGCGAGTCCGGTATAGAAAAGTATATATATTCTTGATCAGCGTCACCACGTGAGTCGAGCTATCCATGTCCGTCCGTCCGTCCGTCTGTCCGTCCGTCCGTCTGTCCGTCTGTGTGTTGTCCGTATACACAGGATAGGAAGAAGGAGTTGAGATAATTGGATGAAACTTGGTACACATGGTCACATGAACCCAAGGATCTGAACTATTGAATATTTTTGGAATCCGCCCACGGACACGCCTACCTCCCATACAACGCGATAATTGAAAACTGCATAACTCAGCTCATAGTCAACCTACAACAATAAAATTTTATGTGTATGTGTTTTATATCAACACAAAGATGTCTTTGAAAAATGGACATCATCCGCTCACGGACACGCCCACCTCCCATACAACCCAAAAATTGTAAACGCAATAAATAAGGTTATGTTTGTCATAGAGAAATTAAATTTGGTATGTATGTATTTTATACCAAAACTAAGGTGTGTTCAAAAATTGGGAGTAATCCGTCCATGAACACGCCCACCTCCCATAGCGAAAGCACAATAAAGGCATTAACTGTGAGCTACAGGAATAAAACTTGGTATGTGTAAATTTTTCATCAACATTTAAATGCATTTAAAATATAGGCTTCATCCGCCCACGGACACGCCCATTTACAAAAAAAAATTTTTTGTTTTTGAAAAATGGGTTTAGGGTATTTCATAGTCGGCCTAGACCGACTTTAGACTTTCTTTACTTGTTTGTACCAATTTTGTATGGGATCAATGCAGTGTGGGTCGCTTAGAAAACGCTTATGCGTTTAGGAATTTAACTATCCTGGCAGGCTGAAAATTAACCTCTTTTCGAGAATTTTGTTTTCGAAAACTATTCAATGGATTAAAATTAAATTTTCAGACTTTATATATAATACATGTTTTTAGGTTTAAACAAGTAAGAAAACTCTTAAATTGGTCTAGCCAGACTATAAAATTTGGTTCAATTTTGCAGAGAAGGCAAATATACGAGCATCTTGAGAGAATTAATAGAAATATTGGAAGATTTTATTCTTAAAGTTGTGTTAACTTGAGATTCTTTAGCCACCGAATTTCACATTCTAATGCCATTAACAAAAAATAACTATTTTCGTGCTCAAGATGTTTTGTACGGGGATTATGAGATTCATATATGGGCTTGTTCAGAAAATGGTCAACAAGAAAAAATGTAAAAAATGTCAGAATAAAATGCATTTAAATTTAAAGTTAATGCAATTTAATTATTAAGTATTTCTTAACGTTAGAGTAACTTCGGGTTATGTGATATAGGTATTTTTAAATTTATAATTACTAGTAACTTTCATATTTTAGCTTAAGTCGCATTACACAGGATATTTTTTGATGCATTTTGCAGTGGTTTACAACTTTGGAGCTCTATAGCTTTTTCAACACAATGAAAAAATGCATGTGACTCCCCGTAATGAAATTGGCGGGTAAAGTGATATACCACGTTGGATAATGTGATATACCTTATATACCAATATCACATTACCCGAATAGTGTTCAACAGCAGTACCCAATAAACCAAACGAATTTGCCTCGAATTCGAGGTTTCTCAATAATAATATCATTTGTGGATTTATGCTGGATCCCAAGCAGAAGAAGTCCTTAACAACCTCAAAAGAGGTGTTGCCAACAGTAACGTGGTTTCCAAGACGCTGGGACTATTTGTTTGTTGACATAAGATACTTACTCGACTTTTTGACTAGCCTGTAAAATGCTGCACTGACTTCGCGCGTATTATGGCCAATTATGTCAAATCATCAGCATATGCCAGCAGCATAACACTCTTATAGAATATTGTGCCACTGCGTCTCAGTTCACCTGCTCGGATGATCTTCTCCATGACTATATTAAAGAAGTCGCACGATAAGGAATCACCTTGTCTGAAACGTCGCTTGGTATCGAACGGAAGGGAGAGGTCCTTACCGATTTTTACTGCGCTGCTGGTGTTGCTCAGTGTCGTCCTGCATAGACATATTAACTTTGCAGGAATACCAAATTCAGACATAGTGGAATATAGATGACTCCTTATTGGACTGTCGAAGGCGGCTTTGAAATCGTCAAAAAGATGGTGTGTGATTTGTTTTTCGAGGGTATTTTCCAAGATTTGTCGTAGCGTAAAGATCTTGTCGATGGTGGACTTTCAAGGTCTGCAGCCACACTGATAAGGTCCAATCAGTTGGTTGACGATGGGCTTCAGTCTTTCACATAATACGCTCGACAGGACCTTGTATGCGTTATTAAGAAGGCTTATCCCACGGTAGTTGGCGCAAATGGTGGGATCGCCTTTTTTGTGGACTGGGCACACCATATACTGCATAGAAGCTTGTAAATGCATTTAAATAGAGCTTCGCCTCCGTTCTTAAACAGTTTATATGGTATGCCGTCGGCTCCTGCGGCTTTGTTGTATTTAAGCCGAGCTATAGCTGTTAAGACCTCTGGCAGCTCCTCGGGCGACCTCAGAACTTCAACGCTGTCATCTAGAATTGGGGTTTCCGGGATATCATCTCTATTGGCGGGATTGTTGTCAGCGTCGCCATTTAGAAGACTAGAGAAGTGTTGCCTTTATAACATCAGTGTCACTAGATTCCCGTTTTCATTCTTGAAGGAAGAGGCTCCGGTCTTGTAACCATCGTCCAGACGCCTTATCTTTTCGAAAAATTTTGGAGTCTCATTTCTGTCGCCATGCATCTCTCGTTTTTTTCGCTTGAAAAAGCGTTTCTCTTCCCTCTTCTTCACTTGGTATCGCTTCATAACAGCACGCGTTACATTTGACTGCAGAGTGGCTTTGTAGGCGGTGTTCTTCTCTGTAGTGTCGTCGCGGCACTCCTGGTCGTGCCACTGGTTTCGGCGAGGACGGTGATAGCCTATCACCTCTCTGGCAGCCGTACGCTTAGAGTGGGATATGTGCGTCCACTGTGCGCATATATCGTCGATTGGAGGAGTGTTTTCTTAAAGCAGAAGTGAGAGTCGAGTAGCGAAGGCCTTGCCTGTCCGTTTTGACTGCAACTTGTCGACGTCTAGCTTTCTTTGTGTACGATTGCGAGCATTCTTAGCTGCGCACAGACGTGTGCGACAAGATAGTGATCCGAGTCTATGTTTGCACCACGGATCGTGCATACGTCTAGTACACTGGAAGAGTGCCTTCGGTCAATCAAAACGTGATCAATTTGGTTGCGTGTTTTTGGATCAGGGGACAGCCAGATGGCCTTATGAATATTGAGATGCTTCAATCTAGTTCTACAAACGACGGGGGCAGCGCTCGTTACGTCTTCGGGGCGCTCGTAAAAACTTTCTTGAGTCTCGTCATCTTTTTCTTATGTGATAGCATCTACACATATTAGACTAATGTTAAAAAATTTAGCCTTGAAGCGGATTTTGGCAAGTCGTTCGTTCACAGGAGTGAATAACAGGATATGATGCCGTATTCTCTTGCCAACTATAAATTCGCATCCAAACTCGTGCTTCTCCGCATGGCCGCTGTAGTAGATATCACAGGATGCTTGCCGTAAGCAACCCCGTCCTTCCATAGCATTTCTTCGTTTGCAGTGATATCAGAATTATATCTTTCCAAGATATTCATCAGATGGATCACCATCCCAGAGTCCGGACATATCAGGTGCATATCCGTAATTCGTTATCAGTTTTTCGTTTGTTGTAGTCGTCATCAGATTTGGGGATAATTTTTCTCATTATTCTTATGTGTTTCGTTGAAATGTTTTTTGTGTGGTGGGCTTCAAACCCAAAAACTTTGCTTGATGGCCAAAGATGCCCGCCGCTCAAATTAGCCGTCAACTAACTGGTGTTAGGAGACACCACGTGAAGGTTTTGAGTCGAATTGAGACGATTTTGACATGGATAATGCTGGCCTCGCCAAGTTGAGGCAGTCAGACAAGTTGTCATGTGAAGATCGCCCGCCTTGTCTTCCATTGAAATTGTGGTGGAACCATAAATTGTCCTTCCAAAATGCTGGGCCCTTTCGCCGAATATTATCAGCGCTTTAAAACACTTAAATAATATTGAGCGTTGATCGCTTAACCTTGCGGAAGGAATTCCAACCTTAATTTTTTAATGACAAAAACTCAATGTTTTTTGGTTTCGGCTCATGTGAATAGTTACAGTGCAGATTGTAGAGCTGTCATACGTCCAAGTCTCGTGACTCGTCCTACATGCGCTAAATGTCCGTACCGTACCGTCCATTAAAATCATCTCCTAAGCAACAATTTTACGAATCTCTTAATCAAAGAGAGGACATGTGGGGAGTTCTGAACATCAAATTTGGGTTTATAAAGAAGAAAAACAAAGAAGAGTTTTGGCATATAATCAAGAAACTTTATGCTATATAAAGTCAATTTATTAATATTTGTAGAATTAAGTTTCTGAGTTTAAATTCGGCAAAATCGAATGAAAAATATCTACCTTTCATACAAAGTTTTTGTTAACTAGATGTAAAAATTCCTAGATAATGACTTAACTTGTTCATTTTACCATGTCTGCAGCTATGTTATTTTTTTATACTATATCTAACTTTTGAATTTTTAAAATTTTTTATATTTTTTTTATTATTTTTTGAAATTAATTTATAGCTTAATATAAGAATTTCTTTCGCATTCATTATTAAGACTCCGAGTTGTTGCCCAACAAAGTGACAGATTTTGAACTTTTTATGCACTATTCGATAGATAAGTATGTGATAGAAATCAAATTTTATTTTAGAAACTGCTGCTTAAATAAAAACACACTCTAAAATCACACCAAACACTTAGCATGCCATAATAATAAAACTGAAAACAACAACAAAAACTGACAGCTTCTTCTGCTCCTAAACTACCCCCTACTTTCAAAATAATATACTATATATTTTCAGAACTATTTTTGGACGCAACCATATGTCACATAAAGCACGGCGAGGCCTCACATATGTGAGACAAAACGACAGACAAACACACACACACACACATGCACAGAATGATCGACCGTTGAGACCCTCAGAGCTGCATATAAATTCACCTTCAGTGAATTGAAGCAAACCTGGAACAAAAGATGCTACTTTGTTGTTGCTGTTGTTGTTCAAGAACTAAGAGATGACAACACATTGTCGTCGCTCAGTTACCTAAATAATGGCTGCTTCTCTGTCTATCTGTCTGTCTGTCTGTCAGTCGGCCTGTCTGTCAGCTAGACAGTTGTTTTGTCCCATTGTAGCTTGCTGCTCGCACATGGAAAATTCTATTTATAAATAGCTTCGTATAGAAATTAAATATCAATTTTAGAAACTAACTAGAAATAAATTTTTTGAAAAGAGTTTCGTAAAATATAAAAACAACAATTTAATTTCAACATTGTTGAACTTTGTTGTAGTAGCCTTGCAATAAAGTTGCGTTGATTTGAGTTCTACGTCACTGCAAATATGGCACAAACGCATTGAACCATGAAATAGCGCCCAACCCCGAATTGTCCCAAGTTAGTTGATGCTTGGCAATTTTTTTGATTTTTTCGTATTTCGTATTTTGTATTTTTGGTTTTAATTGCGTTGAGCGAAACTAGAAGCTTTATAGAAATCAACAATATTATATCTATAAAATAGCTAAAACTGAATCGAAAAGGGTGCATAAATTGCTAAAATTCTATATAATTAAAAAAAACAACAGCAACAAATAAACAGATAAAAAGTAAAAAAACACAAGTAATCAAAATCAAATTAAAACTCATGTTCATACAGCGAATACATGTTATCTACACTCTAGTACACACTGATCAGTAATTGGCTGTATTGGTATTTTTTTGTTGATACTGTTATGTTCGCCAAAACGTATTTTCATTTTATTTAAATTTATTTAATGATTTGGTGAAGTATTATTTGAGTTTAGTTGGCTTAAAGTTGAATTGAACGCGTTAACTTTGTTGTTAGCTTGTATTTAAAAGATTTATAGTTCACTAGAAATGTGTGAAAATGTTGATAAATATATGATTTTTGCTTTCTTAAATTACGATATAAAAATATTTACTAATTACTGTTGTTATGAGAGTAGACCCACAACTATACGAACTAACAAAGAAATCACAAAAAATATGGGAAAAACATGTTTATTTTTCTACAAAGGTCTACAAAGGAGCTCGATACACCTTTTGCAGCGATGTTCAATAGTAGTAAGTTCTACTTATAGTAAGAATCGTCAACCTCCTTCCTCAAAATAGCCTTCAACCGCAAACTCCACCTCGTCATTGTTTGCAAATCTTGTACCACTGAGCCATTTTTTCAAGTTTGGAAACATAAAATAGTTCAAGGAATCTTATTCTGGAGAATTCCAACGGTTGTGTGAACTAGTGCATTGTCTTGGAAGACCATTTCAATGTTTATTATAGCAGACCCCTGCAGTGTTAGCTTAATTCTACTTGCTCCATGGCAAAGGAGCCCAAAGTTTCATGAAATAAACTCTTAAAAAACGCCTTATCAGGACTAAATGGCATGCTTATTTCTTTAATGATGTCTTGCAGACAATCGACAGTGTTCGCTCGAATTGGGTCGGTTTATACATAAGGAGCTACTTTCATGAATCCATTTTTTATACAATTCAATTCACAGACCTCTTCCGAACATTTCCCCGTTATTGTCTTGGTTGAAAGATCTTTCAACTTTTTCGCCAAACGTGGTCGTATTTTCTTGATTGCTTCACTTAAACACTATAATAAGCTCGCATTATACACGCCGTTGATTGTTTTCCCTTTCTGGAGATAATAAAAATTATCCCCCGCGTATACCAAACCATTACGCTAATTACCTTGCCTGCATATGGAACTGTCTTCGCCTACTTTGAACGGTTACACCCCTTTTAGTCCATTGTTTTGACTATTTTTCAAAGATTCGATGCAAAACTCTGCTTTCTTGCTGAGAAATTTCGCCAAATACTCGAATGAAATATTCTCAAGACACTGTTTCTCATGACCTTCCCTGCATATGGAACTATCTTTGCCTTCTTTGGGGCTGATTCACCTATTTCAATGCATTATTTTGACTCTTCCATCTTCTTATGGAAACACATTTCATTCATGCTTTGTTCCATTGTAAGAAATTGCAGCAACCATCTGTGGATAGCTTTCTCATGTACGAATTCTCATTCAATATGCAATATATAGTATTTTTTTAATTGCTTATCATGTCTGTTACGGTCATACAATATCATTTTATGGATTTTCTTCAGCATTTCTGGCATGGTCACCTCATTTGGACGACCACGGCACTGTTCGTGCAAACTTAAGCTTTATAAGGTTGGTATTTCCTACCAAAGTCATTCTTTTCAAACAGCAATCACTATCTAAAAATAAAGTTGGCCGGGTACTTCTAGGACTGCCCTCGTAATTTTATCTTTTCTGGACCAAATCTGTTTATTTTGTTGCTTGCATTGTTCATTATTTTTACGGGCTGTCCCAAACGTACCGGACATTTTAAACTCCGTGCCCTTCATTTGTGACGGCCAATCAGATAAATTAATTTCTATTGAAAAAATGTTATGCTTCAGATGGAATTTGAACCAGGGCCTGGCGCTTAAATTAAAATTAAACCGTTCACGCACGCTAACGCGCGTGTCGCCTAAATTATGGATGTCGTATCTCGTATACATCTGTCAATTTAAAACATATTCGCAATAAGTGAAAGTGTTTAAGCTCCCTGAGTTCCGGGGCATAGATACATTCCTGGAAACTGTGAAGACGATGAGTTCGCTAGGGAGGGCACGGTGAAAGCGCTCATGCCGGATATTATGAGAACTAGGTGTGCCATTTGCGACTTGCAAATTAGCTCTTAGGATCAATTCTATTAATTTAGTAAACTCAAGGTGGAAGCATATAACTTTGCTACCTGTAACATTACTAGTCAGCTGTGCCCCAGGTTTAGTTAAAAGCGCAAAAAAAAGCTTTATAGTTTTGGCGGGGTATGATCTTGCTATATTAATAGGTGACAACAGGACACTGTCTTGATGCGAATGATTTCTGCAGGAATGACGAAGGGAAGGAGTTGTTATCGCATCACCTTTGTTCCTGCCCGGCTCTCTCCCGCAGAATACTAGACATCAAGCGCCTGCTGGATATTGTAGCTAGTTGTGGGTGATATTCACGATCATGGTCTCTTGGAAGTTGTAAGGCAGATCCTTGTGGCATCACAATGAACCAATCCTTTCGTCTAAGTGATCGACCAATCGCCATCTTAACTTAATCCTAAACTAATCTCCCTGAAGCGTAAGGGACCCGTCGCGCACTGAACGCTAAGCGACTGAACGACGTCGCTTAGCAATTGTAAATGCTTAATTTCCTGAGCGAATTACTGTTCATATCGGACAAATTTAATCGGGTGCGTGGCCGACCCCGAGCAAGACAATCTGAAAAAAACTAATGACTTCAAATTTCAATAAATTTTACCACCTTTCGCATTTCTCATTCCAGTTCTGTTTATTTATTTTTGTCGCTTTATTTTTTTTTTTTAGCTGCTGCTTGCAATATTCGACTGTGGTTTGCCATCAGACAAACGGCATGATGTGAGTGAGTTAAGCTACTGTGCGATGGTCATCGGTTCGAATCATGGTGGTGGAAGATTATTGAATTTGTACTGCTTGCAATATTTTATCAAATAATTTACTTGCACAAAATGTAATAACCAAAAATATTAATAGAGCAAGGTCTGACGATAAGTTGAGTTATTTTGCCAAACGTACATTAAGGATCCTCACGAAAAGAATTTGTTCAGTACAGTTGCTCAAAATAATTCTTTTTTTATGATTTGATGAATCTCCAAATATTTCGACTCGAGCAATAGCCATCAGTGAACTGGACTTAATATTTTTGATGCAGATTGGAAGAAATTCTTTTTTATTTTAAACTACCACACGAGCCAATATTTTTACAAAAAACTCAATTTTTAGAGGTTAATTAAATATTTGGGAATCATCATAACATAAACCATGCATTATTTTGAGCAACATATATTGTATTTTTGGTCATATTGGTCCATCCTCTTGTTCTTACATTTTTTCTTTACGTATCACTTTAGGTATGCGATGTAGTAACTTTTACCCGGAAGCTGCTTGCAATCTTCTTGATGGAAAAGATGGAAAGAATGACTTTGAAATTAAGAATTTATGTGTCAAATCCCAAAGAGATCTTAGCTCGTTTATAAGAATACCCTATACGAACCCTTTTTGTGGCCACCTAGGATACAAATTTTCTGTCTATGTGTTTTTTATTCAAGTAATTGATAAGCTTGGTTTTTTTTAACCCATTTTAGTCAGCTGGTCGATTTTTCGACCACTAACGTTAAAATTAATTTATGGAAAAAATATTACCTTTTCATGTAAAATAGAAAATTTGGAAATTTATATTTATTTTCTGAATTTCCATTTAACCAAATTATGTCTTTGCAGAAAGAATTTGAAAATATTTTTAATACTTTTTTCAGAAATTAGTTTTAAAGTGAGTTGTCGGGAAATCTACCAGCGGACTAAAATGGGTTAATAAAAAACAATCAAATTGGCCATTCAGCCGTTCAGAAGTTTTGTAGTCTGTTGACTCAATGGCAGCTTCGAAAAGATGTTTACTTTTCCTCTAGAAGCACTGATTTCAAGCCATCCAAAATCAATGGAGCCACATTTCTGTGCCATATTCTTCTTTGGATCTCTTCCCATAAATGGTTGGGACTCGATTGGGTTCAGGTTCAGGCTTCAGGCGGGTCAGTTTACTGACTCAATGACAGTTTAGACGAAAGAAAGCGACGCTCCGTTGTTGCCAAGTAGACAACACAAAAAAAATTTCTTGCACAAAAACAAAGAATTGACCAAAAATTTCTTGGATACCAACATGAGATTGTAGGATATACCGTTCAGTCATGAAACCACTTTTTACAAAATTTTTTGTAAAATTATTTTCACTTCATATAAACATAAATCATAACACAATTGGGTGACGGTGACAAAATTATGCTGCGCTAATAGCTCAGTTCTTTATATTATATTTGTTTGCAGCTACAACACAACGATATTTGAAGCTTAAAAAACCAATTTGAACGTATAACAAGAACGTAGCCCAGTCAACTGAGTCTGTCAGTGATGACAAAAATACTAATAAGATTGTCTCTTCAAATGTGCCTGCAACAGCTGACATTAGTTTACAAACAGCTGAAGCTCCTGACGATAGTGGCACCAACTATCGTCGTAAGTGATTCTCGAAGTCCTTCTGGTAGGAAAAAAACTTACGCCGAAGTTTTGTTGGCCCAATTTCGGCTCCTTCGTCTTCTAGTATCGCTTCTAGTTCTACTGGTGCTATACCTAAACACTTTACAAAATTCTAACCTTAAAAACTGATGCAATTACTGAAGACATATCGGTTGGCATAAATAGTGGCAGTATTTTATTATTTTAATCTAATTCAAGATCTTAATCCATAACAGTTCAATGCCTTTCCTTATAAAGACATTTATTTATTTTTTTCTTATTTAATTAAAATTAAAAATAACCGTTTTATCATTTGCTTTGCTTCCTTTTTCTTTTTTGCAGAGCTTTCCAGCGCTAAAAATACAACCAACCTCAACGTCGTGTGTCGCCATATTTGAAAATAAATCAAGAGAAAAAAAGAAAACGAATAAGAAGGAGCACGCTTGCCTGAGCTAAAGAAACTCATATCGTAAGATAGAAATAGAAGAAAAATAAACACAGACGCACAAAGCCTCATAATAAACAAAAAAAAAACATCAACACACGCATACGCACACTTACGTACGCACGCTCTCAGCCAGTACTTAACATCGAGTGATCGAGTTTTGGGTTGTTTCGCCAGAGATTCTAAAGAAAGCAGCTAAATAAAAAACCGTCAAAATTCTATCCTTTGCAAATTTTAAAATCCAACCACAGCCAATGCACAAAATGGCAGCACCAACTGGAGCAGCGCCGCCGGCGGCATTGGAGGCCCCACTGTCAGCGCCCAAATATGGCACCCTGATACCAAATAGAATCTTCGTTGGCGGCATAAGGTGAGTTGTTGAGCGGCAGTACTTAAAAAATTGTGTTGGCAATAATCCTAACAATGATTGTGACAATTTTTAATAACTCTGATAATCACTATGATTGTGACAAATACTATAACAATGCATATAAGAATGACTGTTAAAATGACTGTGACAATAACTTTGACAAGCACATGAAAACAAAATTCATTGACATTATTAACACGTTGACTGCCGACTACAAGATAACTCTTAGATTGCGTTCCCTTCTAGGGTGCCAACTACGAGTTATCTCGTACTCACTAAACCTGTTATTTTTCGTTGTCACTCGTTGTTGGCTTCTGCGTAGCGATTTCTGTTACAGAAGCCAACTACGAGATAATTAGCAGGTCCTTTTTCTCCTTAAAAAAAAATAATTATTATCAATTTCAATATAAAAAGTATAACCAAACTAACATTAATTTTTCTTCAACAGTGGCGACACAACAGAATCTGATCTGTGTCGCGTCTTCTCGGCCTATGGCAATGTCAAGTCAACGAAGATCATTGTGGATCGTGCCGGCGTCAGCAAGGGCTATGGTTTTGTGACCTTCGAAACGGAACAAGAGGCTCAAAGGCTACAGACCGATGTAAGTAAAAGAAAATCAAGCTTTTAAATTTTTATTTTTTTTTTTTCATTTATTAACCATAACAAATGCGAATTTGTAAACAATGCTTAAAAGTAGCGATCAGCGAAAAATTCTTGGAAAAATTTCTTTTAAATTTTTAAAGATGACCAGAAACTTAAATAGCTTAAATTTAGTGACAGTTATTTTTTGTTTAAAATATACTGAGTCAGAATTGAAAATTACAAAAACAAATAAGCTAAAAAATTATGCACACATTTCGACATAAATGGACAATTCAAGTTTAATTAAACAAAAAAAAAAAAAAAATTAAAAAATAAGAAAATTCTTAACAACGACACGCCATAAACTAAATGCTAAAAAATTTTAAAACACATTTAAACTCGAAAAAGAATATTAATTTTTTTTTTTTGTTTTTCTTTTGGCATTTTAACATTAACCTTATTACATAACATCTTTGAATTTTGAAGCTGCAACTGTATAATGTTGCCATATGTTACGAATTTTCTTCTATTTATGCCAGTTTATTTTTATTTTTTTTTTATCCATTATATATTTTCATCTTATTTAGGCAATTTCTTGAAAGAATAGAGAGAAAGAATGCATGTGTTGAAAGAGACAGAAAGAAATAAACAATGAAAGTAAAAATATTGAAATAATGAGAGAAAAAGAAAGAGAATGAGAGAGAATGTATAAAAAACCATACATTTTCGAAAGCAGTGCGCGAGCAATTATCGTGATCGCCAGCAACTTTGTCGTCTACGTTGTCGTCGTCGTCGTTGTCGCCATTGCCATCGCCATATACGGACTCGTGCAGACAGACGAAAAAGTTTCAAACCGTGCGGATCATTCTCTGCTATATGCGTTCTTCGTGCGTTCGTTTTTACGCATGGTCATGCGTCGTCATGCATAACCGTTAAAGATAACTTCTACTACTACTACTACTTGTACTACTTCTCGTCTACTATTATTCCAACTACTACCATCACCACCACCATCACTACTACTACTACTACTACTACTAGTACTATAACTACTCTACTCCACTATGAACATGCTCAACATTCAGGGAAGATTTTTTGAAAAACATGATTTTGTTCGTTAAGTTTTCTAGTTTTTTCTTCATTAATTATTACTCAAACAGTTCTATTATTAATTAATAATCAGCAAGCAAAAATTAAAACAAAATTTAATAACAGACAACTTTTAAATATTGTTAATGTTCTAATTCTTATATTTTTATTATATTTTTTTCGCAATTAAAACTTTGTTGTTTAAAAACAATAACAAAAAAAAAATAAAAAAAAAAAATTTATTATAATACTTAACGAAAAAAGTAAGCAAAGTGTTGGCAAATTTTGTTGCTTTTTCGTTGTTATTAACTTGTTGATTAATTCGTTTATAATGCGTTGATTTCAAGTTTCTTGCACTTTTTATATGTTTGTGCGTTAATTCAATACTATAACAGCAACAACAACAACAACAACAAAAACAGCAGCAGCAACAACAACAGCAACATCAATAAAAACAGCAACAAGCATAGCAATACGTTGTTTCGTTTGTATTGAATTGAGTTAAGTTAATTTGAATTGAGTTGAGTTGAGTTTCGTTAAGTTTAGCAGCTAGTTTTTAGTTATGTTCTATTTAATTTTCGTTGTTTTTTGTTTTTATTTTTTTAATTGGAATTCTCTAAAACAAGTTTGTATTTTTATTGAAATTTTCTACATTGTAACAACCAACTACAACAACAATTTGTTATATTAACTACCACAACTGCACACAATTTTCTGTGCATTGATTTTTAATTAAATTTATATTAGATGAAAGTGTAAAGCATCAAATCTTTTCAGTTTAAATAAGTTAAAGCAGCACCTACACAGCAAATGCATTTTTTTGCCATTTCAAAAAATAAAAAAAAAAAACTTTGCAAGTGCCTACAATTTGGTTATGTAATCTTTTGAAGTGTTGCCTCAACCTACATGCGTTTTTTTTTTTGCTACCCTGTTGGGCAGAACACTCCCTTTTTGACAGGCACATTTTTTTTGTACTAAGTTAGTGTAGGTTTGTTTTTGTATACGATAAGAATAGAGCATACGTTTTTTTTTTAATTGTAGGCCTTAGTTTTGTTTTAACCTGCTTTTAATGCTTAATAAATTAGTTTGCTTTGATTGTAAATAAATTAGAAATTAAAATAAAAACAAATTATACAATTGCATATAATTAGCATTTGCTATTTAGTTCTCTGCTTGCGCTATTTCATAGTTGAGGAAAATGTTTTAACCCTTTACCGCATATACATTCAGATATGGATATTCAACTTGGATATAATTTTTCTCTATTGAGTTAGAAAATGTTTTTAGTCTTTTAGATTGCACTTTTTTTGACACTGTTTATTCTCTATTCAATGCAGTTTTGTTGTTGCGAATAAGGGAACTTGGCTGTGAGTTACGATGGCGTTCTGTTTGAGTGTGTTCACAAAGTTGATATATCGTGAGATATGCTATGCAGTAGAGGTTTAACAATAAAATTAATTTAGTCCAGGCTACCACATTTGTAGTATTTGTAATGTTGTAATTTGTAAAAAATTAAAACCAATACTGTATTAACTTTGAGGGTAGGGTAAAATGTACCTTTAAAATTAAGACTATAATCGCTTCCTGTAATTTCTAAAATATTTATGTTTTTATATATAAGTTAAGTTTTTATATTGGGCCTACAAAAAAGTTTTAAAAGTTTTGTAAGCCCACCACTTTTTCCCATCTTTCTGGCAATTTTTGGATCCCATCTCGAAAAAATGATGCGTCTCTTGATGCAATCCACAAATCGATCAAATTTTGGAGTTCTTCAAAAGAGCGAAAGTGCTGATCCTCAAGGGCATGCGTCATCGACGAAAATAAATAGTAGTCGGAAGGGGAAATGTGTGGGTTATATGGCTGGTGGGGTATACATAGTATACCACCCACACTCAGTAAGCAATCTGGTTAATGTAACCAAATCTCGGGTAATAATTTTCCAACATGAATCGTCAGATTAAGGTTACCACATGATTTTTGTTAATTTAACCTGTTTTTGTGGCTTAATCAAACTGAGATATGTGGTTAATATAACCAAATATTTACCTTTTTTATGGTTAAAGAAACTACTTATAAAAAATTATTAATCTTGAAAACCGTCCATTCCATGTGAGTCCAACGACTAATCATCAAGCTATGCTATTGCATGTTTGAACGTGAGCAAAATGTAGATAAAAATCAAACCAGTAAATATGGAAAATGGTCAATTTCATCAGAACACTCACTCGCTACAAACACTAAAATCTGAAATAGCTATCTATCTGTTCAGCGTTCGACGTCTCTCGGCTTCAATTCATACGGCACCCAATATACTAGCTTTTAAGTCTTGTTGAGTCACTCCCAATGCTTTTGCGAGTTCTTCTTGCGTTTGGCACGCTTCTTCATTCAATATAGCCTCCAATTCGGCATCCTCAAATTTTTCTGTATCAGTATTAAAAATCACCACTCCTTAAACGTCTATACTAAAACTCACGTGTGAAAATCGATTCTCCGTAAGCTTCTTGCATCATTCTATGGCCTTCAACTGCATTTTTCTTCAAATAAAAGCGAAAAAGTAAAAGTAAAAGCAAATTAAGCTTTATTGGCACAAAAGTGGACATATTCGGAGTACACAAAAACCATGTCGTTTACACTTTCTTGGCACATACTGAAAATGTGTCATTATAATAATAAGACTTCAAAATGAAGTTGGTTGCAATATTTAATACTTACTTACTTAGATGGTGCTTACAACCGTTGGTCGGTTTTGGCCTGGTCTAAGAATTTGCGCCAGCCTCTTTTGTCGTGCGCTTGATGGCGCCAGTTGGAAACTCCAACTGGCAACCATGCCCGAAGATTAAAAACAAGTAAAGAAAGTCCAAAGTCGGTCTAGGCCGACTATGAAATACCCTAAACCCACTTTTAAAAACAACAAATTTTTTATTGTAAATGGGCGTCTCCGTGGGCGGATGAAGCCTCTATTAAATTCACAAATACCAAGTTTTATTCCTTAGCTCACAGTTAATGCCTTTATTGTGCATTCAATATGGGAGGTGGGCGTGTTCATGGACGGATTACTCCCAGTTTTTGAACACACTTTAGTTTTGGTATAAAATACATACAAACCAAATTTAAATTCTCTATGACAAACATAACCTTATTTATTGATTTTTAAACTTTTTGGGTTGTATGGGAGGTAGGCGTGTCCGTAGGCAGATGACGTCCATTTTTCAAAACCATCTTTGGTTTGTTATAAAAAACATACGTACCAAATTTTAGCTCTATAGGTTAAACAGAGGCTTATTTATTGCGTTTTCAATTTTTGGGTTGTATGGAAGGTGGGCGTGTCCGTGTGCAGATGATGTCCATTTTTCGAAGATATCTTTTTGTTTATATAAAACACATACACACCACATTTTATTGTTGTAGGCTTATTATAAGCTAAGTTATGCAATTTTCAATTTTCGCGTTGCCTGGGAGGTAGGCGTGTCCGTGGGCGGATGATGTCAATTTTTTAAAACCATCTTTGTTTTGCTATAAAAAACATATGTGCGAAATTTTAGCTCTGTAGGTTAAACAGAGGCTTACTTATTGCGTTTTCAATTTTTTGGTTGTATGGGAGGTGGTCGTGTCCGTGAGCGGATGACGTCCATTTTACAAAAACATCATTGTGTTGATATAAAACACATACATACCAAATTTTATTGTTGTAGGCTTATTATGAGCTGAGTTATACAGTTATACATTTTTGCGTTGTACGGGAGGTGGGCGTGTCCGTGGGCGGATTCCAAAAATATTCAATAGTGCAGATCCTTGGGTGCATGTGACAACACACAGACGGATGGACGGACGAACGGACGGACATGAATAGCTCGACTAACGAGGTGACGCTGATCAAGAATACTTTTCCATACCGGACTCGCTTCGTTCTATGCGTTACAAACGTTTGCACAAAGTTAATATACCCTCACCTTTCCGGTTTAGGGTATAAAGACACCCCCTCGGAAAGCTTATCGCGAAAGTGTTTCAGAATTACAATTAATTTTTTTTTTTTTTTGGTGTCCCAAAAGGATCAGTGAAATAACGCCCAAATAAAAATTGAAATAACGCCCAAAAAATTTCCACTCAAATTTGGGCGTTATTTCAAAATGAAATAAAGCCCAAAATTTTGGGCTTTATTTCATGTAATTTGGACGTTATTTCATTTTTTATTTTGGGCATTATTTCAATATAAAATAACGATCAAAATCAAAAATGAAATAACGCCCAAATATTTTTCATACAAATTTTGTGCGTTATTTCATTATGAAATAAGTCCCAAAATATTTTAAGTGATTTTCTTTGAAAATATTTTGGGCGTTATTTCATTTTTGATTTGGGCGTTATTTCATTTATTTTGGGCTTTATTTAATTTTTTAGTTTGGGTGTTATTAAATTTTTTAAAGCCCAAAATATTTTGGGCGTTATTTTATTTTTTTATTTTGGGCGTTATTTCACTGAACCGTCCCAAAATGGTATTTTAGTTAGAATTTTTAGTATTTAAGTTATAACATTTGTATTTTCAGTCAGATGCCATGAACATGTAGATATTTTGTATTTTTTATATTTTAATTTTAAACGAACTATAATTTTAATAGATAATTTTGCAAAATATCTACTTGAAGATGAAATCTTATGCCAATGATACCAAAGAACATGATTTAGTATTCGTTCATGATCCTAAATCAGACGTAATTCTTTCAGACCGTGCATTCCATGATCCGATTAAGAATACAAATGTTATAACTAAATTACCATTTTGCCTGTTTTTCGGGACACCCAAAAAAAATTTTATAGTTCTGAAATACTTTCGATCGACATAAGCTTTCATTCTAGGGTGTGTCTTTTAATATTCATTTTTGTAGACCCGCCTTATTAAACAACCTACGTAACGATTTCTGCAGAAGTTGCAGAGACGAGGAGGAGACAGAATCTACTACACATCTTTTCTGCACATGCTGGCTAAAAACCGTCACCTTTTCTTAGGTAACTGATTTTACGGTGAGCTGGATGAACTCTTACAATCTTCTGTCTACAGACAAAGCTTGGTTGATAACTCCAACTGATTCAGATAGAGTTGGTAAAATAAACAAACCCCAAGTATCAAAACGGGTCTAATTTGCCTATGTTGATGTCTTAGTAAACACCGGCATCAATCTTACCTAACTGCACTGCGGATGTACTGCGAGGGCCGTTTCATAATTCCGTGAAAAATGAAACAAGGAATGATTATTACGGCAAAAAACGTTTTATTTCTCAATATCCGAAAAATACGTTTTTCCTACGGAAGGTTCTCAAAATAGTTTCGGTGATGAGCTCATCTCTGATGGTGAATCTTTTTCCGCCGATCCATTTCTTCAGGTTTGAAAACAGAAAATAGTCGCTGGGATTCAAATTTCGAGAAAACGTTGGACGAAGAAGCAATTCGTACTTTAATTCATGAAATTTTGCCATGGGAGCAAAAATCGCGTTAATGGTAAAGAATGAACAAACACGGCCTCAATAATCTCTCGCGTTTTAACTCTGCGATCAGCCAACACGATATCGTGAATTTTGGTGACCATTTCTGGTGTGGTGACCTCATTTGGGCGTTTAGAACGTTCGGCGTCACTTGTGCTTTTACGACCGAATCGGAATCAGTAAATCGCTTATGATTCTTTCCAGTCAATGGTACAGAGTCCCCATTGTATTTATCAAGCCTTTCCTTAGCTGATGAAGATTTGGCTGATGGATTTTTTGCGCAAAAAAAAAATAAAATAAAATAACTATTAATATCCGATTTTTGTAAAAAGCAGTTAACCGGTATGGTCCCTGAATATTAAAAATAAAAACATTAATTAAATATATTTTCAAACATTTTATTTAAAAACGTCTGTTTAAAATGTCAAATTTTGTTACGTTATTTTTTTCTAAGCCTTTAATGAAATATGTTTTATTTTTCCTTTTGACCCATTTGTCCAGAATACAAAAGGAAGCAAGCGATTGCCTCCAAGCTATTTCTCTTACGCTTGCTTGCCTGCTAGCTCGCTCTCACATTATATAAATTTTCAAGCTCTTGCCTTTGGTTTTTTTGTTTTGGTTTTTCTCTTTAATAATGCAAACTTCGCGTCGCAACTTTAACTTCCGCTTTAAGTAAAACTCATAAGTTAGTGTAGAAGTTAAAATGTTACAGTTATTATTATTTTTGCCTTTGTCGTTGTTGTTGTTGTTATACCCCGCTATAAATTACAGCCTTGGCAGTTTTATAAATTGCAGAGCTCCTTACAAACCTATGAAAATTGAAAAAAAAAAAGAATAAATTACAGTATGCAGTGAAATTCACATTAAAAAATTGAAACAAAGTTTTAATTATGAGTAATTCGTGAAGTCGTTCGTCTTTATTATTTCATACCATAATAGTTATCATAAGTTTTTATAGTTGAATTTTACACAGTACAAGAAAAAAATTATTTATCAAATTACACCAGCAATTTTTTGCTCATATAACATATTTTTATTACTTTTGGCTATTGTAGAACATATTCACACATACATTCAATTTGTTTTTAACAATTTTTTTTTTTTTGTTAAGCACTAACATAACTTTTAGCGTTTGAAGTTTAAAATTTCGTGTCCTTTTTTATTTTGTTGTAGTCTAAAGGCTAGACATATCTCTTGCGATCACAGTACTCAAGTGTAGAGCGCGATTTTTTTATTTGTTCTTTGCAGCTCAAGCTAACTTTCTTCTCACACTGAAATTCAATATTAGATGCTGCTTTTTTGTACGCCATTTGCAACACCAACCGAGCTGTCTAGGTTTGCTGCACATCTTTGTAGATCTTCTTTAATAAATTTTCTTGACAAATAAAACGCTTATATTTCAATAGATCAGTTATAACTCAATCTCTGAATCTCTTACACTATTACTCTATATTTTTCCCGCACACACTTACACCTTAAACTGTCACATAACCTCTTAAGTTAACGCTCAACAACTAAAAAAAAAAAAACAAAAAATTTACCACGTTTGTAGTAAACAACTTTTTCCATAACTAACTAACCATTAAAAACAAATACTTATGTTGCGTTAAGTTTAGTTTTAGTTAAGTTTTTTTAATTTGTTACGTTAAGTTTTCTTGTTTATAATTGGTAACGGTGGCTAATAGCGTTCTTTGTTTTTAATTTATTTCAATTTTTTATTCCGTTTTGTTGGAAAGTGTTGAAGCTCAGGCAATATTTTTAGCGTTACAATTGTTTTTTTTTTCTCTATAACTTGATTAATACTGGTTACACTTTTACATATATTTATAAATATATAAATACGTTTACGTTTCCGTTTTCGTTTTCGTTGTTTGTCGTTCACTTTTCCATGATGTACCACGAATTTTTTATTTATAACGAATAAAAAATTGTTTAAATCATTGGTTTTGGTTTTGGTTATTTTTTCTTTTCGAACAACGCTTTTTTCAGCATTACTTATTAATTAATATTATATAATTACTTGAAAGTTTTTCTGTTTTCATTTTGATGAAAATGTTACACGAGTTTGTTTGTTACAAAAGCCTATATAGCATTTTTTAAAAAGTTTTGTAATGAAGTGCATTTGACAATGTGTTTTTTTTAATAGCAACGCAAAATTTGATGTTTGATTTTTGTTTTACTTTCTCTTTCTGTTTTTCCATCCCGTTCTACTCACTTACATGGCTTATATTCTTCCGTTTACCACCAAAATTTCAACACTACAGGGTGAATGTGTTGTGCTGAGGGATAGGAAACTCAATATTGCGCCAGCAATCAAAAAACAAGTAAGTATTGATTTTATTTTTTTACAAAATATATATTTACCATTAAGTCGGATTTTGAACATTCAGGCGTGAATCATCAGGAGGAAAAGATTTATGATGCTTCTTATTTGAGTTAGTTTTTGTCAGATCCCGAAACTATATTCCTTGTTTCTTCAATGACTTCATAATCTTAAAATATAAAAAAATTTAGTTAATTACAAAATTGAATCAGCAATTTGTAGGATGTCTCTGGCGCTGATCAAGAAAGTTATGTTTTAAAGTCAAGGCCAGAATGTCACAAAAATTTGTTAAAAACCTGTATTTTATTTTTGTTGGCTTATGTCCTCAGAAAAAAGCCTTCAGACAGTCCACGAAAGTCGAACGAAGTTGAAGATGACCTGGAACGAAATATAAAAAAAATTGATAAGGAAAAAAGTCAATATTAACTAAGTTTTTGTATCGTTTTTATATCGATAACGCCAATAATTATCAGAGGGATATTTAAAAAAAAAAATTCAAATCTTTTAAAAGCTTGAATTATTATAAAATTATTTCTCATCAAACAAGCTGGATCTAGGGTTAAATTTTTGTGCGTCTTAACCCTTTTCAAATATCACGAACCTCAGAGGCGCCGAGACTTGGAAAAATTCTCGCAACCAGCTCTCCTAACCCGATCGTCTTCAAAAAAGAAGACGGAACATGGGTGACCAGCAGTGAAAAATCTCTAAATATATTAGTAGAAACTTACTTCCCAGGTTGTTCAAAGCATCTTCCTGCTGCTGACAACTCCTTAGACATTATTACAAAATGGAAGCTTATAGAAATGGCTATAGAAAACTTCAAATCGTTCAAGTCACTAGTACCAGATGACATAGCCTCAATCTAAATTAAAAAAAAGTACGACATCCTAAACCAAAGGCCTTTGATGATCTACCAAAGCTGTCTTGACCTGAATCCAATTCCAAAACGCTGGAGATACGTAGTATAGGTAGTTTTTATAACTAAGGTTGCGGTTATAGTGAACGCGATTCAGACAGGCAGGCAAGCTGAAATCTGTGTGAAAAAACGAGATGCAAATAGCTATCTATCTCGCTTGTTCACATTGCCTGTCTGCCTGCCTGTCTGACTCGGCGTTCACTATAACCGCAACCTAAGCCAGGAAAAAGCTCACATGTTAACCCCAAAGACCTTAGACGAATCATTTCTCATCTTTCCTTCTTAAAACTTTTATTTAAGTTTCTGCCTGGGTTAATTCGCAAATTTGGAAATTTTATTGAGTCCATCTGCAGTTTTACGACTTTCTCTTTATCATAGCCCCGTTATATGTTATCTCATAAACAAATATTTGAAGTTTCCTCCGCCAGAATCTAGAAAAAGATTGCATTAGAAAATTGATTAGATATTAAATAAGATAATATATCAAAAATGATCAGGATTGTTGTCAAACTTAAAGCTAGTGCCTGTTTTAAACTTTTTTCAACCTACTTTTTCTTTCAACCAGTCCATCGTTGCAACAAATGGTGCTGTCTACTATACAACAACACCACCAGCACCCATCAGCAATATGCCGATTGATCAGTTTGCCGCCGCCGTCTATCCACCAGGTACTTGAATATCATTGAATAGCAACAACAAATGAAATTTGCATTTCTTTTAACAAAAAGTTAACGATTTTACAGCAGCCGGCGTGCCAACAATTTACCCACCTTCGATGCAATATCAACCATTCTATCAATACTACAGTGTGCCAATGGTAAAGTTTATGCTGCTTATTATATTCTTAACTCGAAAATTACACATGATTTATTCTAATTTTGTTTTACAATTTTTTTTCTTTTAGAATGTACCCACCATTTGGCCCCAGAATTACCAAGGTAACTAAACAACTACTAGTAGACAACATTGTGCAACAAATCCAATGCACTCTAAATAGACACAATAAAATAAAAAAAAAACACACACATGCAGCAACTGCAATTGAATTCTTTTACTTGATTCTTCGCATGCGCTAATTAATTAATTAATTATAATTATTACGTATTAAAATTAAATGCTAATTTTAATTTTCATTTATTTATATTTGATGTGTAATAATTCTACGCTATTTCACTTGCTTTAATGTTAAAGTAAACAAAAAAAAAAAAAAAATAATTTGTGAACATGTAAGCTTAAGCTTAGTTATCGATGGCCTAGTTTATTAATATTTTTTTTTATGTTGTTTTGAAAGCTCTCAAGTTGTATAGTTTTTAATTATTTGTCGTCTTAAAATGAATTTTTTTTAATTTATTTTATTGCTAAATAAGTACATACTTAAGTATTTCGTCTAGTTATTGTTTTGTTTTTGTTTAAAACTTACATTATAATACCAACAACAACAACACTAAATGTCAACAATATGTAAACATTTACTTTATAGGAATTTATCCATGTTAATTTTGAGGATACAACGCAACAATGACGCAAAACAACAACAACTGTTACTACAAACAACAACAACAACCAGAACAACAGTGATAGAAGCGCGCTTAAGAGGCACGTTAAGAAAATATGAAATGTTAAGATAAATAATATACACACAAACACACATTTACACACACACACACGCAAATAAGTTCACACAAACACATACACATGCTGACATGTGCGAGTGGTTCTAAAGGTGACGCAGAATGACAGCAAAAATAAGAGATCAGATCAACGCAACAACGCTGCATGCACTACAAGACGACAAACAGGCACATTGCTGCAAGCTGCAAATGAGAGCGAGTGTCATGAGCGGAAGCCGCGCGGGATTGGTGTGTGCGTTTTATTTTATTTTTTTTTTTGTGGTTTAAATATTATTCAATGCGGCTAAAACCAAAGAAAAGTTAGGTAAAAATAATAAATTATTAAATCAAAGAAAATTTAGAACATTAACAGAAAAAAAAAAAAACAAAAACACGAACCCACGCACGCACACACACACACACACGCACACAAGAGCATCACACTAAATATACTAAAACAAAAACAAAAGCATTCAGCTGAAGCTCGACTAAAAAAGGCCACGCATAAGCAAAAATAAAAAAAACAAAAAAAAAAATACAAGAAACTCGTGTGTGTGAAAGTCTAAATTTTATCAAATACAGCAAATATTGATATATTTAATATAAAAAAAAAATATATACAAAAGTATATATAACCATTATATTGTCTATTCTTTTTTTTGGATTTGTACAAAAAAAAGTGCGCTGCGGTGGCGTCGAATATGAACGAATATTTAAATGATGAAAGCTTAAACTAAAAAAAAACAAAGTTTTTGTTACAAAAAACAAAAATTTAATGAACAAACTAAACAACATATTATTTATTAATAAATTATTATTATATACAAACATCTCTATATATATTTAAATGTATAATATATATACATTATTACAAAGAAGTAAATATATATATATATATATATTATTATAATAACTATTATATTATATATATAGACAAATTATATAAATAAGCATTAAAAAATATACATAAACGAATAACAAATATATATTATATACATACATAGATATCTTAAGTATAAATATATATGTATAAATATGACGCGAAAAGAAAAAAAAATATATTGAAGAAACGCAAAATACTTAAAGACATAATAAACTATATTATATATACATAAATATATTATAACGATAAAAATATAAAAGGCATATATAACACAAAAGTAAAACCTTAAATTAGCAGTAATAAAAAAAATATATAATTATTATTAATAACAAAAAAAAAAACACAACTAAATCTTAAAGATATATATAAATATATATATATATATTAAGACTCTATATTTAAATGTAAATTTCAAATTTGAAAAAAAAAATACACAGAGTACATCACTGAATGATGCAAAAAGCAAAAATATTTATTAACGAACTATAAAATATATACTTAAATTAAAACACACACAAAAAAAAAAACCATGTAGTTGGGGGTATGTAGCAACAACAATAACTGCTACAGCAGCAAAAAACATAAGCAATAACTACCAAATAACTAAAAAAATAATATCTATATGATTTATCTACAAAAATAAAGCATATGCAAACTATACTGCAGTAAATATTTAACGAATAGCACACAAACACAACCGAACAGCCAGCTAAGCTGTAGCATAAAAATATATGTTAAGCTAGTTTTCAAATGCGGCAAAATTGCTGCTCATAACATTGCTGCAAGCATCAAAAAAATCTATAATAATTCATTATATTTGGCAATAATTTTTGTTGTAATTATATTAATTTTATTTTTGTTTCGCTCGCTCGGCTATTTTTTAATTTTTGCTTTAAAGTTGAAGTAAGGGTTCATAATCATGAGCTTATCATGTTTAGAAGACATTTTTTATTTTAAAAAGAAGAAATAAAAAAAAGGCTTCAGCACTAAGTTATCTTTATGTCATAAGCATCAAGCCAAAATAGTTTAACTTCAAAACTACAAAAATCTGTATGTCTTATTTATAACTTAAAAGATAATGAGCAAGATTAAAAAAAAAAATGTATTCTCAGGGCATGCTTTTGTCAGATGATCTTTAAGTTTGCTCTGCACTAAATACAGAAATTATTTTAATATTCGGCTTTGCCTTGGATTTTGAGCCACTAGCGGGGTGGTCATATGATTGAGAACATGTGCTTCCCGTGATTATGAATATTTTAAGAAAGTTTACAAAACTTACTAACTCGAACTATATGTGAGTGTTAAACACGAAATAGTACAAGTGTAGTTAAAAAAGTACGAGTTCAAGTGTGAAAGGTTTCACGTAGTTCAGTTTTTATGACTCACGTATCTGATATATTAAACATAATGTGAAGCATGGATTTGAAGAGTCATTGCAACTATTTTGACTCCTAAGGGATAAATGCTTTGGCCAATAAGTTCGACCCTTGCAATTTTTGTCTTAGGTCTTCTTCTTCGATTGGCCATAGAATCATCCATATATTTCCCAAGTGATCCATGGAATCTTTAGAAGTTTAAATGACCTTATAGCTAGCCATAAGAACCCTAATGGTCGCGTGAAGAAGTGCTTATGCCTCAAATTGCAGCTGATCGAACCTATTGTCCAAAGCATTTATGCTATAAGAGTCAAAATAGTTAAAAAAGAGTTGCAATGACTTCAAATTCATGCTTATAATCTAAGATACCTGAAAGTCAAGAAAAAGGCAATCCATTTACACGTGTACACATGAACACGTAAACGCTTACTTTTGCAACAAGACGTGTATTTCATGTTTAGCATTTACGTATGGATCAAGCTCGTGTTTGCAAAAACGAACACGTAACGTAGTTCGAACTTCTGTGTTCATGTGGAGTTCCAAACACGTGAATGAGCAGCAGCTCCTCTACTGGCAAAATTGATGTCAGAGTGAATGCTATAAGATAAGCGATGATATAACGCTACTTAAAGTTTCAATGCTTTGCCTGTATTTTTCTATGAAAAAATTCAATAATAAATGCTAATAAATATCGTATCCTTTAAAGCAATTGTTTTTATGCGTGACATGATAGCACACAGCTGGCACTTTACAGCACAAGTGTTAAACTTATAGATCGAAAGAATCTATGGTTGGCCCATCTATATCGGGCACATAAAAAAATGTTTCTTTTTAATAACAAATCAAACATGGCAACTATAACTTCATGCACTTAAAAAAATCAACTAAGTTTTTACCTTTTTTGCCTGCTGGTTAAGTTATTTAATGACTGAGCCTTAAGCGAGCTAATAAAGCAAAAATTAAATTAATAAAATTGCAAAAACTCAATATTTTTTCTTTTAGTTTCAAATATATTTATATGAATTGAATTAAAAAACGAATAGAAAATAAAAGCAATAATGAACAAATATTCATATGTGAAACATTACATAAAAAAAAACCATGAACGAAACTTATTGGTAGTCAATGTTATAATGCAATGAACAAAAAACAAAAACAAATATATAATTTTTTTTCTCAAAAAAAAAAAAAAAAACAAAACTAAAACTAGCACACTAGCTTAAAGATGAAAATAAAATAAAAGTTGACGAAAAAGATAGAAAAAGATCTATTTGAAATTACAAAAAAAAAAAAACAAAAATAATTCGTGATATTTTTTAAAATGTAAAACAATTATTTAGGTTTAAATAAATTGCAGTGTTTGCAAAAATAAAAATAAAATAAACAAACAAATACGACAAATACAAATATAAACACACGCACACTTAAAAAAAACACACACACACAACACATAAACACACAATAAGAGAAGCTATCAAATTCGTAGTTGTCTTACTTAGCAATATTTTGTTTAAGCTTTAATTTGGCCTTCAACTGCATTGTATTAGTTGCAACAACAACAACTGCATTAATTTAACAAAAAAGTCAACAATGCTACATTTTAATTATGTTTAAGTTAAGTTTATAAAACCACATTTAAAACAAATAAAAATATGAACAAGATATTATTTAAGCCATAAGAACTTAAAGCTTGAAGCTTAAAAAAAAAATTCTCTTAAAAAAAAAAAACAAACAGTACTTTTAAAATGCATACACACACAAACATACACATAAAGAAAATTAAAAAATTAAAACTTAAATAAGTTTAAAATGCGCTCAAACATTTTTTTGTTTTGTTTTTCTAAATAACACAAAAGTAGCAAACAAACTAAAAACAAAAACTAGTGATAACTTTTAAGCTTAATATTATTTATTATTACTAACAACTAGTTGAATTATACCAGATATGAATTATAAGCAACACAACAAAAACAAACAACAACAACAACACTAATGACAAAAACAACATCAAAACTAACAGCAACGGAGCATTATTTTAAGCCATAAAAGTTGTTAGTAAAAATACTAGAGAAAAAAACCACCTAGAAGGATTAACAAAACAAAACAAAAAAAAAAAAAAAAACAAAACTAAACACCTATTTTAGAGTAAAAGAAATGTTCAATTGTAGTTTAGCTGCAATTACAAACTTTAAAGGAACAACAATAAAAACAACAACAGCCATACAATGTTTGATTTCTGTTGTTATTTATATAATATACATATATATATATATATATAAAAAAAAAACAAAACGAAATTTTATCAATTAACAATTTATTTAAAATTGTTTAATTTTGCTGCGTGCTGCGCGCTAATTTCATGAAAGACAATAATTTAACTTAACAAAAACAAATAATGAAAACAAAAAATAAAAAAAGCAAACAACGTCGATTTAAATTTTATGCGAAAATGTAGTAAAAGCAGTAACAAAATTTTAAAGAATTATTATATTTTTCAGTATTTCTATGTTGCTTTCATAACGCATTCTAGTTTCTGCTTTTAAGAATTATTTTGCTTGTTTTGCAAAAAAGTTAGCATAGTTTTAGGTGTGTTGTTAATGGCATTAAGCAACTTAAGATGCCACTTGAAAACTATGCACCTAAAATTATGCTTTCATTATATATGATGACTAATGCCATGTTCACGCAGAGAGTTTAGTTTGCGTTTCGTTTGAGTTTAAATGCAGCTGTTCACACAGATATGCGTCGGCAGAATTGAGTTTACGGTGGATTGAAATGATCGCCAATTTTTGGAATTTCGCTCAAAACTCAGCTTTTTTCGGCCCATACTGACTGACTGATGAGAAACCCTCATCTTCTAAACTTTCCCAAGTTATTTTATTTGTTTATTGGCTTATTTTTATTAATAATAAAATACAAATAGAAACATGCACAATTGAGAATCAGCTGTTGTTGGTATAGAAACATGCACAATTGAGACCACCTCTGTCCCAGCCCCAAAAATTATAGAAAAAAAAACAAAATGTATAGACCACTTGAAAGGGCTTAATTTGCACCTTCAGAATATGTAAATTTTATAATTTGCACCCTTATAGTTTTTGAAATAAATTAGATTGAAAATGGAGTATATGATGCAATTTTTAAACTGTCATATCTCGCTTAAAAATGCATATTTCAAAGTGCACCTTGGCCCGAAAATTTGCAATTTTGTTATTCTAATTTGCACCTTCGTTAAAATAGTAGAAAATTAATCGGTTCTTCGTAAATAATGTAAAAATACGTAAATTGCATGGATGTCAACCAAATGCGCGGCGCGCGCGTGTCACTGATACGACGCATGCGCAGAACGAGCTATCGAATTAAAACATTTTATTTTGCATTTTCAGAAAAATTCGATGTATTTTTCGCTTTTTTCTCATTGGTGCAAATTAGAGGAGTAAAGTTGCAAATTATTGACGCAAGGTGCACATCGAAATATCAATTAATTACCGAGATATGAACATTTGAATATTGCAAACTGTGACATTTTTTTTTGCAAAAAGTACGAGGGTGCAATACTAAAATGCTTATATTCGGAAGGTGCAAATTGAGCCCTTTTGAATGGTATATATATTTTTTTATACGAGGGTGCAAATTCTAAAATGCTTATATTCGGAAGGTGCAAATTGAGTCCTTTTGAATGGTATATATATTTTTTTTTTTTGGATCATTTTTGGGGCTAGGACAGAGGCGGTACAATTGAGAATCAGCTGTTGTTGGTATAGAAACATGCACAATTGAGAATCAGCTGTTGTTGGCATTTTTTATCGTTCAATCGAATCGAACACAGCTAAAATCTAACTGAACGAATGTTTTTATCAAAACACTAGCATACTTGTAGGCATGTATCAAATTGAGTTTTGGTAAACGTAAAAAACAAGTTGTGTTTAGTTGCGTTTTCTCCTACAAAATTATACTGGAAACGCCAGCGTTTAAATTGAGTTTAAGGGCAAAACGTAACTTTGTACTGGAAACGCAAACTATACTCTGTGTGAACATGGCATAATACATAGCGTGTCGTCTACACAGAGAGTTTAGCTTGAGTTCAACCGAAGCTGTTCATACAGAGCGTATGAGCAATATAGATGAGACGCCGCTCAGTTAAGAGTAAAAACGACGTTTTAAGCCAAAGTGAATAAACGAAACTGATTGAAATATTTTGACAAGACGCTTTTGCTTTGTAGCAATAGAGAATATAGCATCTCATCTCGCCAAAACAAACATACATATTTTGCTCTATTTCGCTCATATTTTATAAGCTTGAATATAAAATTTAAAAACACATCAATTAACAAATAAATAACTATAGAATTACAACTTAAAAGCTGTTTTAGATAAGTTGAACTAGTTTAATTTTGGGTTAAATGTCAAAGCAGACGTTCTTCAAGTCGCTATCGTCTTGTCTCGTCCATTTTGGTCAGACCTAGAAATGCGTCGGCAGAATTGAGTTTACTGTTTATTGAAATGATAACCAATTTTTGAAATTTCGCGCAAATCCTTACTCGGTTCATACTGACAAGAATAACTCAAACTTGCGCAAGTTATATTTTTTTATGCTTTTTGGCTAATTTTTCTAAATAATAAAATGCAAATACAGTAGAATTTGGATATAATGACTTTGCTTATAACGACTAACCGTTTTTCGCGACCACCAGTTTGGTGTCATAACTAAGCACCAAGAAAACATTTTCTTCCGTTTTGTGCATTGTACGGTTAGTACGACGGTCCCTTGCAGGTCATTATAGCCGGATTCTACTGTAGTTGACTTGCGCAATTGAGAAGCAGCTGTTGTTGTTTCAGCACTACAACGGTCAATATTGTGAGCGTACCTTGTCGTCTTAAAAGTTGCATCTGAACATTAGCATACTTTTAGGCTTTTGATTAACTCATACAGCAAGCAGAGTGTAGTTAAGTTTCATCTTCAGAACTCAAGGAGGCGAAAGTCAAGAGTTTACTTTGAGTTCTACTGCAAGACTCAACTTTGTGCTGGAAACTCAAACTGAACTCTCTGTGTAGACATGCTATAGCATCTTTACTTTAGTTTGATTTTTTTGTTTGCCCTTATTCAACTCTAGAAGGACAAAGCCAGCTTTGTGTATATTTTAATATAAATTAAATTCAATTCTAATTATTTCTTCATTTTTTAAATGTCAAAATGACAGCCTGGACTGATCCTTCTAGTTTAAAAAAGTAAATGATTTTTATGCAGCTAGTTTTATTTGAAAATTGATTTGTTCGTATATTTGTTTTATTGTTTATTTTTATCATTTATCAAAAATATAAAAAAAAACGCTCAATTTTCTTCCACCAGACATTTAAAACAAGAAAAAGCTGTTGCAATAATTATACAAAAATATTTAACAAATACAAAAACCAACAACAACAAAAAAAAGAACACAAACTAACGATTAAAAATAAAGCTGAACTCTGCCGTCTACGAAATCAACAGCAACAACAACAATTAAAGGCAAAATAAAAATAAACAGAATAATTGCATTGAAGAAAAAGCAAAATACAAAAAATGCAGAATGTGAAGAAGCAAATGCTGTTAAGTATGCAGTAAAAAGACAAAAATAAATAGCAGATAAAAATAATTACAATTGGCAACAACAACAACAAGACACAACAACAGCAACTAAATGCAGCTAAATGAAAATTGCTCGAAGAGAGCAAGAAGCGCAACAAAAATACAAATAATACTACAACATCAACAACAACAATAACTACATCAACAACAAACACACAGAAGATGAAGACTTGATATAATTTTTTTTTTTGTCTTTTCTTAATTTATTATTATTATTATTATTTTCTAATGCAAACTCAATTTAAACATAAGCTACTCTTACGTTAACTTAAATAATTCAATTAAATTTTAATTAAATTAATTAATTAAATTAAAAAAAAATTTAATTTAAAGAAATTGTAAAATTTTTTTTTATATTATTTTTGATTTTCGCTTTATTTCAACAATGTAACAAACTAACACATGTATTAGCATTTTGAACTTTGAATTTTAGTTTTTTTTTCACTCCCTCTCTCTTTTTTAAACTCTGCTCATTTAAACTTTCGCCATTTTGCTTTTGTACTTTAGTGTTTTTTTTTTTTTACTATCTTTTGTAAATTGTAAACATAATCAAAATCGCATAAATAAATACACAAAAATACACTAATAAACACACACACCCACACAGACACAAAGCAACATATACGCAAACCATTTAAATTTCTTCGTTAAATTTTGTGCGTTTGTGTGCAAAACTTTTGACTTTGTCAATTATTTGTGTTGTGTAAACAAAACAACTAAAACAAAAACAAAAACAAACGAAAGCATATTAAAAACAAAACTCAAAACAAAGAACAACAACAACTGAAACAGCAAATTATGTATTATTGTAATTTAGTAAATTATTGCTTAAACAATTAATTGAATTGATTTTTTTATTTTTATTATGAATGTATTTAAAAATGTCGTCATGCATACACTCAGAAAAAATAAAATTAAATAAAAATTTTAACAAAAACAAACAAGCAAACCAACAACAACAAGAAGAACAAGAACTTATAATAAAAAAATACAATATATTAAAATATAAAAATAGCATATTAAATAAACATATAAATAAAAAAAAAACAAAACAACAATCGAATGAAAACTGATACTTTTTATTTTATGTTTTTGTGTTTTATTTTATATTGGCGAGATGTTTTTTTATTTTTTTTAGAAGTAAGTTCTTAAAGAAGCCTCAGAGCGTTGCACTGTGGAATTGTTAATATGAAAAGCTTGACCAAAAGTTTCAAGTTTTAAGTTATTTTTTAATAAGAATTTTCAACATTTTTTTCATGAGTTTTTATCATTTGAAATTGAAGATAGAAATTGTTTTAATTTTAATACGATTAAAAATTGTTTAATGGTACATTAAGAAAGAGCTAAGTAAGAGTTGATTGGAACATGAATGATTTATAAATGATTTATATCAGAAAAGTTTAAACAAAACAATATTTGAAGCAGTTTGTTCCAAATTGCACAATTCTAACTTTAAGCAATGATAAATTTGTTAACACGCAGAAACTACAACAATTTGCCGAATTGTTTAAACTAGCTCAAGGCCAGCAGCGTGTATCAATGACCTTGCGCGATTTTGCAATGATAAGTTCCATTGATAAGTGAACGTGCGTTGTTTTCATTGAATTTTATTTGAATAATTATGATTAGTTCTATAATTATCTAATAAAAATTGTATAAATTTGTTGTTATTGACCTAGAAAAATAATTTTTGGCATAAAAAATAAATGAGAGCAAATTTTTTACGAATTAAAAAATTATAAGAGCCAAAGCAGCGAATTCCTTAAGGTACAACTAAACTTTACAAAATTATTTTAAAAGAAATTTTTTTTTAAGGCCCTGTTGAAATTGGGGTAAAAAAGCGGGTTTATTTGAAGGAATGTATTTCTGTTGTTTTATTAAGTATCAGAATAATGTTTTTTTTTTATATATATTTAAATAACTCTTTAATTAGCATTTTTTTTTTTTTACATCAATAGTTATTGTTACACAGCGCGTAAAAGTTGAGGTCGCAAACGTGAGATCTCTTGAGGCTTGCACGATATCATCTACTCTACAGGTAGCCTGAAACAAAAAAAAAAAATTAAAAAATTAGAACAGTTTTGCCTCCTACGTTAACCAACAAAAAGTTTAAATTTAAAAAAAAAAATGCCGCATAAATTAAAAAAACTCAAGTTTAAAACTCAACTTTCCGCACTGCGTGTTTGATTATTTAAAAAATAAAGCAAGATTTGAGTTAATCGGACAAATACTTTTTGAATAAAGGCTCAACCAAGTTATGCGTAAGCATACAAAAGCTAGAGAGCAAAAGAACGTACTTGCTCAGCAATATATTGCGTTGCCCAAGTTGTGCGTAAGCAATTTTTCGTTCAGTTTCTCAATTTTCGTTTACTTTTCAAAACTCGAGTGTGAGCGCTCGACACCGTATATTGCTAAGCAGAAAAGGGTTGCAACCTGTTTAATAAATAATTTAAATTTTGATTTTAAACACTTATGTATCGAAATTTTATTAAAAATCAGTGAAAAATGTATGTTTTAGACAGGATTTATTTATTAAGCGGGGTTTGTATTGAAATTGACCGCTATATTCAATCAGAAAGCATGGATGAATTTACCAGCTTAAAAAAAATATTTTTTTTTAATTTTAGTTGGCAATCTTTTTCGACAAAAACAAATTATTTTTTATTTGTCATTTCATTCGAATCGATTTATATTGAAATTTTTTTTCATGCTTACTTCGTTTTTTATTAAGTATGGAAAAGTGTGTTTTTGAACTTTTGTTTACTTTTCGTTGACTTCTCTCTGAAACTTTTGTATGCTTACGCATAACTTGTTTGAGCCTTAAGAGTGGAAGTCTTTTCAAAAATTTCATTTCGAAAAAAACACGTTTGAAAAAAGACGAGTTCCCAATCACAGAGCATTAACTACACATAAAAATCTTTAATATCTCTTAAACGGCTTTGGATTTTTTTTTAAATTTTCTTACACATTTTAAGATATTTTCCAAAAAAAATGAAATAAAAAAAATTCGAAAACCATTAAAAATAATTAAAACTGGGTTTTAAATTGTTTTCTCAGTTTCATTTTAACATCGTCATACATTTTTTTTTAATTTAGTTTCGAGAAAAATGTTTTTATGCCAGAAAGAGGGTGAGGTAAAGGTTCTTAGAGCATATTTTTTGTTATTCTGTGTTTTTTAGTACCTTATTAATATTTTTATAATTTTTTTAGACTACTTAGTCTGACTACTTAGGCAATGGTAACCCGTGCTCAGTTTTTAAGCATTATTCTGAGAATATTCTGATAAATTTTCATAAAAAAATTTTGAAAATTAAGCCAGTGACAGTGATGAGAACCCAGTCACCCAAAAAAGTTTCCATGCGGTAGTCAGGATAATCCATGATTGCTTCATCTGAAATTAATAAATCAAAAAATTTCTTTAGTACAAGTTTATTTTGGATTTAAACAAATTAAATAATAAAATATTGATTTTTGATAAAGGTGCAATTAAAAAACTGATTTTTGCTAAAATTGCTCTTTTTGTTTAATTAAAAAATAAGTTGTAATTGACAAAAAATTCCTGCATTCAGAACCGAGCATTTAGTATATAAAAGAAGTGAAAAGTAAATGCGAAATCGGGTTTTTGGGAGGTGATTTTTCAAGGAACGAAGTCATAGTAAGATATTATAAGTTAAGTTATCGTGATAGCCCGCTTACCCATATAGCGTGCAGAGCTATTTAGCTCGGTGTGGAGTTGTATTTTCAACTGAGATGCCATACCCCAGAGTAAGGAAGAATAGGATCTAGAATCTTGTACCAAGGGTTGCGACAAGTGATCGCAACATGAATCTTATTTGGTACCTTTTAGCTCGCAAAGGCACTATAAACCAGAGTACGGAAGAATATGATCTAGAGAGGTATCCACTCATACCAAGTGTTGCGACATGTCATCACAACATAAAGCTTATTTGCTACCATTAAACCCTCCAAGGAACATTTAACGACTCAATATTTTATTTCCACAATATGAAGCTCCGTAGAATCAAGCCTACATGGCAGGGGTTTACGTTAAACAGTCCAACATTTCTACGGCATCTTATTAGATATTAATAAAGAAAAAAATCAAAGGAACAATAAGTGGTGTAAGTGTGAGATCCTCATCTACATCCTCTTGTGAGGAGGTTTTGTAAAATACATCTGCATTTGTCTCTACGTGAAAAAATTGCACAGTCAAAAATAGGAAGAAAACTTTACAAAAAAGTAGCTAACTGAAGAAGAGGAGAGAATCAGTTATTTTTTATCTATGAACCAAGGATTTCAGTTGTCAAACCTATTCAGTCAAGTCTGTCTTGGTTCGGAAATGGGGCCTAACAAGGGTATTAATTTTGGTAGGTAGCCATACGGCCATCAAAGCGCTAGATTGCAAAACGACCAAAGCATAAACGTCAGATGAACTGGCAAAAAATGGAATCGACAAAGAAGCATCGACCTCAAATCCAGTGATAATGTCAACAGAATCTGAGCTTCCAGGAGTTACCGCATTATAACTTATAAGCCTGTAGCCAGAACAAAACGACTCTGCTGGAAATCGCTTACAACCGTAGATCGATTTTGGCCACTTCTAAGATGTTGCGCCAGTCAATTTCGTTGTGCGGTCAGTTGAAAATTCTAAGAGTCGTCAGGTTATTAAACACTTCGTCCTTCCTACGTAGATTCGAGCGTCCTCATCTGCGTTGACCGACACCAGATACTGAATCGACTATTGTGTTTTATGTTTCTACTAGTGTAAAAGCCCGTCCTACGACGGGAAGGAACCATTTAGAGTACAAAATGCGACAAAAAATTTATTGGATTTATATACAAACTAGTGTAAAAGCCCGTCCTACGACGGGAAGGAACCATTTAGAGTACAAAATGCGACAAAAAATTTATTGGATTTATATACAAAAGTTTTTATTTGAAAACATGTTTATTAAATTATTTTTATAAAACTTCCGTACATACAACATTTTTAGTAAAAAAATTCTTATGCTTGGTTTTCACTTAGGGCCAGTTTTTCAGTGCGGGTGTAAACTCTAGTTAAAATTAAACCAAGGTTAACTCACCAAAAGTGGACGTTTAAGCTCGGTTTAAGCAAAAAACAACACATCATATGATAATTTAAGTCAATTCAACTTAAACGAATGCTACAATATCTAGTTAAACAGATTTTCACATCTCTTTTTGGTGAATTAATCTCAGTTTAATTTGACTCGAGTTTAAACCCGCACTGAAAAACTGGCCCTTAGTCATTTTTGTTTGACAGGAAATTTAAAAGTTTAAAAAATCACATAAATAACATTTTTTTTTTTGCAATTTTTGCTATAAACATGTGAAGGGATCAGTTTTTCCTATTTTTCTCCATTGTCAAACAGAAAAAAATGACAACGTGTTGGCATTTTTCATATGACTGACAACAACTGACCATTGAAATTGACATAGTGAAAATCATGCTTTAGAATTTTAACCAATTAACCTTGTACCTTGCCATCTATAATGCTTAGTTTTACATCATCAGCCCGCTAAAACTGCCCATGACTAAATACCAGTTCTTTTAGAACAACTCCTACTTTTTGCAATATTTAACCTCGCAATTTATTTATGGTTATTGAAAATGTCAGTTTAACTGGAAATTGACGGCTTCGGAGAGTGAAAGGCAAATCTGTGTTTGTCGGGGCCAAATCAATTCTAGGTATGAAAACTATTTAATGTTCGCCAGTGCACCTGTCAATACTTGTGCGGTGATAATTTAAGTTTTTAGGTTTTTCAAAACTAACCACCTTCCGTTACAGATATCTCTTTTGGTATGGAAATTTCGAAGAAGTATTATAATACTTCCAATTTTGAGGTTTAACTTATGCAGTGGCATTCCTGAAGGATAAAATTTATTCAAAAACTCGGCAGGGCAATTTTGTTTATCGCTATCATCACTGTCTTCAATTTAATCCGTGCTCAAATCTCTCACTGTGTCACCAACTAAAACATTTAGAACTTGCTCGTTGACTTCGTTCACTTCGTAATTTTTTGGGTACAGGATAGCAATTTTGGAATAATGGTTGATGATATTCAGACTCAAAGTATCGCTAAAAATCTATTTAACCCTTTCAATGGACTTGTCCATTATATTGGACACTTCGGAAAATTTTTTTTGTGCCAACATGACAAAAATAATTTTAGGGAGATATATAACGTTTAACTTAGTTAGATTTTCGATTTTATGCCCAACAGTAGCCTTCAATTTTTTTATATCGCATGTTAATAAATTTTGCAAATAAAGTGAGTATTGTGATTGGTGTGCAAAGTATAATTTTTTTTTTATAATAAAAAAAAAAAAAAACAAATTGGCCATTTCAGCCCTTGAAAGGACTTTGACCGAGCTTCTTATCATCAATTGTGTTATGTGTGTTATTAAATGTTTGCACACAATTAACCGAGAACTGGACCTACACGTTTTATGCCGACTCCGAACGGCTGAAGTTCATGTTCTCAAGAAGCTTTACATGGCATTATTTATTCTCTGAGGTTTGCCATTGTCTGCATTGAGGTGGTGACCGATCTGGAAAATTTTTTATTGAAAAAACTTTTCGCCGCGACTGGGGATCGAACTCGGGCTCCGAGCGTACTAAGCCAGACACTTAACCTGCACGCCACGATCACCATAATTTTTTTTTTTATAATAACATTTGCATAAATAACGTATTTGCATTTGTCTCCGGTTGTTTTAGTTGAACTAAAATATTATAATACAACGTTATTGTGGTTTTTTCCATTATATAAGACAGCCTGCCAAAAGCAAAGCAGCTCATGTAAAAATCAGAGGGAAGTTTTTTAATCTTTTTATTGCTTAAATGATGGGAATATAAGCTCAAAAAAATTGTCCACGATTATTCTAGGCAAGCCATTGAAAGGGTTAATAAGCGAACCTTTACAAACAAAATAATCTGGAATTTCTATGATATCTTCATCTCCATTTCCTAACTTGAGTAGCCAATCGCTAAAACTTGGATCAGAAGACCGAACATTGTGATTTAATTCTAGCAATTCCAATTGACACCAACGTCACTGAATGTAATAATTGCTGTTCAGCTTATGCAGACCGAATAGGTTGCGGTTCTGTTAATTAAGAAGCACTGTAATAGCAAGACATGATGTTTGATGTATAGTAGTTGAGGAAAATGACGATAGTCTTAAAGTACAAAGATTTCCAATACATAATTTAATAACAGGTTCTGGTCCATTGTGAACAGGTCTTAAAATGTTTAGTAAGTACAAACATTTCAAATGGATAATTTTACAACAGGTTCTGGTCCAGCCTAAACATGTTTTACGATATAGAGCAAAAGGTTTAGTAAGTACAAACATTTCATATGGATAATTTTTTAACAGGTTCTGGTACAGGCTGAACAGGTTTTACGATATAGGTTCTGGTCCAGGCTTAACATGTTTTACGATATAGGGCACGGAGCAGGACGCTTGTCTTTTATATATTAAGAAGTTTTTATTTGAAAACATGTTTATTAAATTATTTTTATAAAACTTCCGTACATACAACATTTTTAGTAAAAAAATTCTTATGCTTGGTTTTCACTTAGGGCCAGTTTTTCAGTGCGGGTGTAAACTCTAGTTAAAATTAAACCAAGGTTAACTCACCAAAAGTGGACGTTTAAGCTCGGTTTAAGCAAAAAACAACACATCATATGATAATTTAAGTCAATTCAACTTAAACGAATGCTACAATATCTAGTTAAACAGATTTTCACATCTCTTTTTGGTGAATTAATCTCAGTTTAATTTGACTCGAGTTTAAACCCGCACTGAAAAACTGGCCCTTAGTCATTTTTGTTTGACAGGAAATTTAAAAGTTTAAAAAATCACATAAATAACATTTTTTTTTTTGCAATTTTTGCTATAAACATGTGAAGGGATCAGTTTTTCCTATTTTTCTCCATTGTCAAACAGAAAAAAATGACAACGTGTTGGCATTTTTCATATGACTGACAACAACTGACCATTGAAATTGACATAGTGAAAATCATGCTTTAGAATTTTAACCAATTAACCTTGTACCTTGCCATCTATAATGCTTAGTTTTACATCATCAGCCCGCTAAAACTGCCCATGACTAAATACCAGTTCTTTTAGAACAACTCCTACTTTTTGCAATATTTAACCTCGCAATTTATTTATGGTTATTGAAAATGTCAGTTTAACTGGAAATTGACGGCTTCGGAGAGTGAAAGGCAAATCTGTGTTTGTCGGGGCCAAATCAATTCTAGGTATGAAAACTATTTAATGTTCGCCAGTGCACCTGTCAATACTTGTGCGGTGATAATTTAAGTTTTTAGGTTTTTCAAAACTAACCACCTTCCGTTACAGATATCTCTTTTGGTATGGAAATTTCGAAGAAGTATTATAATACTTCCAATTTTGAGGTTTAACTTATGCAGTGGCATTCCTGAAGGATAAAATTTATTCAAAAACTCGGCAGGGCAATTTTGTTTATCGCTATCATCACTGTCTTCAATTTAATCCGTGCTCAAATCTCTCACTGTGTCACCAACTAAAACATTTAGAACTTGCTCGTTGACTTCGTTCACTTCGTAATTTTTTGGGTACAGGATAGCAATTTTGGAATAATGGTTGATGATATTCAGACTCAAAGTATCGCTAAAAATCTATTTAACCCTTTCAATGGACTTGTCCATTATATTGGACACTTCGGAAAATTTTTTTTGTGCCAACATGACAAAAATAATTTTAGGGAGATATATAACGTTTAACTTAGTTAGATTTTCGATTTTATGCCCAACAGTAGCCTTCAATTTTTTTATATCGCATGTTAATAAATTTTGCAAATAAAGTGAGTATTGTGATTGGTGTGCAAAGTATAATTTTTTTTTTATAATAAAAAAAAAAAAAAACAAATTGGCCATTTCAGCCCTTGAAAGGACTTTGACCGAGCTTCTTATCATCAATTGTGTTATGTGTGTTATTAAATGTTTGCACACAATTAACCGAGAACTGGACCTACACGTTTTATGCCGACTCCGAACGGCTGAAGTTCATGTTCTCAAGAAGCTTTACATGGCATTATTTATTCTCTGAGGTTTGCCATTGTCTGCATTGAGGTGGTGACCGATCTGGAAAATTTTTTATTGAAAAAACTTTTCGCCGCGACTGGGGATCGAACTCGGGCTCCGAGCGTACTAAGCCAGACACTTAACCTGCACGCCACGATCACCATAATTTTTTTTTTTATAATAACATTTGCATAAATAACGTATTTGCATTTGTCTCCGGTTGTTTTAGTTGAACTAAAATATTATAATACAACGTTATTGTGGTTTTTTCCATTATATAAGACAGCCTGCCAAAAGCAAAGCAGCTCATGTAAAAATCAGAGGGAAGTTTTTTAATCTTTTTATTGCTTAAATGATGGGAATATAAGCTCAAAAAAATTGTCCACGATTATTCTAGGCAAGCCATTGAAAGGGTTAATAAGCGAACCTTTACAAACAAAATAATCTGGAATTTCTATGATATCTTCATCTCCATTTCCTAACTTGAGTAGCCAATCGCTAAAACTTGGATCAGAAGACCGAACATTGTGATTTAATTCTAGCAATTCCAATTGACACCAACGTCACTGAATGTAATAATTGCTGTTCAGCTTATGCAGACCGAATAGGTTGCGGTTCTGTTAATTAAGAAGCACTGTAATAGCAAGACATGATGTTTGATGTATAGTAGTTGAGGAAAATGACGATAGTCTTAAAGTACAAAGATTTCCAATACATAATTTAATAACAGGTTCTGGTCCATTGTGAACAGGTCTTAAAATGTTTAGTAAGTACAAACATTTCAAATGGATAATTTTACAACAGGTTCTGGTCCAGCCTAAACATGTTTTACGATATAGAGCAAAAGGTTTAGTAAGTACAAACATTTCATATGGATAATTTTTTAACAGGTTCTGGTACAGGCTGAACAGGTTTTACGATATAGGTTCTGGTCCAGGCTTAACATGTTTTACGATATAGGGCACGGAGCAGGACGCTTGTCTTTTATATATTAAGATATTGGAGCGTTGTCTTTCATTCGTGAAACATGAATTAGCCAGCGAAGGCGCGCACTTATTGTACAGCTCATACAGTTTATCGTTTCATCGAATTCGGTACTCGCCATAGATGCAGATTGAACTAAAGATCTAACGAAGTTTTTTCCTCTCGAACGCTCTAAAAAGTCTTTCATCAAAGCTGCTCTATGTCTAAATTGTGCTGCATATAGTGAGACGGGCATGATTATTGACTTATAGAGCGTGAGTTTTGTTGGTCAAGAGATGGTTCTGCTTCTCAATTACCTACCGAGTCCAAACTAACACCTGTTGGCAAGAGTTATCCTTTATTTCATAACAATGCTGCTACGTTCGAGGAGTTTACGTTAAATCCCAGGTAAACGAAATCCTTAATATTAATCTCGAGAGACATGATGTCAACAGTGTCGTGGTTTCTAAGACTGTTTGTTTGTTGACACAGTACTGAAACCTCACTTGGCATCGAAAGTAGGGGATGTGTTGCTCAGAGTCATCCTGCAGAGACCAGGAAGAGTTTAAAGACCACTTATTATAAGTCGTAGCGTAATTATTTGATCGATGGTAGATTTTCCAGGGCTGAAGTCATACTGATAAGGTCCAATCAGTTGGTTGACGATGAGCTTCAGTCTTTGATATAATACGCTCGTCAGAACCTTATATGCGATATTAGGAAGGTAGTTGGCTCAAATATATCAACTTTCCTGAGAATTGGACAGTGCACACTGAGGTTCCTATAGTGTGGAATGCATTCTTCCGATCATATTCTGCATAGAACCTTGTGACTGCATTTAAATTCCATCCTCAAACAGCTCCGCAGTTTTATTTTTTAAAGCCGAGCTATAGCTTTAAGACCTCTTTATAGTCGGGCAGCGGAACTGAACGCTGACATCCATTTTTGGGTTTTCTATGATATCTCTATTGTCTGGATTATTGTTAGCGTCGCTTTTTAAAAGTCTAGAGAAGTGCTCTCTCCACAACATCAGTGCACTCTGAATATTCATACCTAGATTCCCATTTTCATCCTTGCAGGAAGAGGCCCCGGTATTAAAACATCGATCAGGTGTTTTATGTTTTCGAAACATTTTTGCGCCTCATCCCTGTCGCCATGAGTCTCAATTTGCTCACACTCATGCTTTTCAGCCTCTTGCTTTTTTCGCCTACAAAGGTATCTGTCTATCTTCTACTGGGGTAACATTGCCAAAGTTGTTTTTTACCTGCAATTATGTATCTTCTGTACGAATAGCTACAGAATTGTCGATTCCGATATACAAGGAACACATTTTTCAAAGATTTGGAGGAGCTAGTGAACACACCACTGCTAGACATTTGAAAATTCACAAAAAAAACCCAGTGATCGCGGAACAAGTGGCTTGCATGAATAAAAGGAATAAGGTTTAAAGGGTACCACAACCATTATTTAAGCAAAAATGTTTGATTCTTAGATTTCATATTTAGATAGAGGGAAGATTGAATTGATTTGGAAGTGCTCTGACCAATTATCTAGAACCTTATACAGGTAAATATAGATTGATATGTACAAATTTTTATGAAGATTTGTTAAAAAATAATTATAATTTTGGTCAAGCTTCCTCATAGTACAATACTTGAATATTATTGCTGGTTAGGCGATAATGGTGTGAGTTGCTTTAAAGTGCAAAGAAATAAATAAATATTATAACTGTTGATTTTTTTTTAATTTGTTCAAAAACCAAATTTGTTCTTTTTTAGTTGAAAACTTTACTTTAACATCTTCTGATTTCTAAGGTGTTTTAGAAAAGCTAGAATATAATTTATGAAGGCAAAAATATGTATGCCACAATATTGTCCAATGCCTGCAAGTCCAAAGTAAGTATAGACATATCTTAATATTATATTTGGTTTTAAAGGAAAAATATCAAGAACCTCAAAATATTGTGCATCAAGAATGCAATGATGAAGATTGGGAAATATTTATATCTCTTAATTTAAAAAATGTATTATTATTATTGTTATACTATTTTTTTTTATAATTATTTCAAACTTCTAATAAAAAAAAAACACTAATATTTTGAAATGATTTCTTTTATGTTTAGCTGTTTATTTAAAAGATTTTATTTTGGTAAAAAGCATAAAATTAAGGTAAATATATATTTTTTATTTGTACGTGATTTATTTAATTATCTCAGTAACATTTCGATCGTTGTTCAATCGGTGCTCAAAATATATTAAAAAAACAAAACAAAACCAACTTCAAACGAATTAAAGTTTCAGCTAGACAAAAACATATTAAATTGAAGATCTTACATAAATTAATAGAAAAATTAACGGTTGTGTCAAATTAGATGTAAACTATATAAGCTTAACAAAAAAAAAATAAAACACTAAACATGATATTAATTATTTAAAAAATAAAGAAACAAAAACAAACTATTTAACACTCTTTCCACTCTTCTCCTTCATACAATATATCTATATATCTATATAGAGTATAATAATAATTTATTTAGTAATGAAAAACAGAATTAATTAAATGTCTCGATGGCGTTGTTAAAAAATTAAAAAAAAACTTATATAACATAAGAAATAAATAAAAGTTTAAAAACAAATTAAAAATATTAAATCTAATGAAAACAAAAAAAAAAAAGATAAATAAAATAAAACTTTTTTTAAACTCTCTACATGTGAAAAAACCACTTAATTTATAGTAAATATTTAAATATATATATAAAAAAATATTATATACAATTTAAATATTTATAATTATGCATATAGATAAAATAGAATTATATACAAAAGCGAGTAACGAAATAATTTAGCGAACAAAATGTATATAAGTGAAAATTGCAAAAATGCCAAGGGTGAACAGACAAACCAATATATTTTTTCCAATTAATTTTGAATTTTTAAATTTTGCAAAATATTAACTCAAAGTTACTCCAACGCATATTCGAATAAACTTTTATTTATAGAAAATAAGGGAAAACAAGTGTTAAAGTATAAAAAATGGTACATTATAGGGCATGCGGTAGTAAGAATAAGAACGTTCCAAAAGTAAGAACGCCGAATATGAAGATTCAGTAAGTTTTTGTTTTATTTTACCTTAAAAAATTGTATCAATTCCTTATCAGAATATGAAGTTTTAGTAGCAGTTGCTCCTCAAAATTGCAACACTGTGTGCAAATTAACCAAGTTTTATGGGTCTAATAGAAGAAATTTCTGTCTCTAACACAATTAAACTTTCAGAGAACGGATTGAAATACATATAGTTGGCATCTAGAAGGTACCATTAATATTCAGATGGATTTTAATACAGAATAATTGAAAGATAAAATTGAAAATGTTGTGTTGTAAATGGAAGCTTTCTTGAGCTTGTTTATGGCTTTACGAAGCACCGCAGAAGGAATTCGCTCTCACATGCAGGGCTGCCACTCTCAATAATTTTATTCTACCAAATTTCATCCACAAATTTACCAAAATGAAAAAGAATTTACCAAACACAAAAAAAAATTATTATTAAGTGTTTACAGTGTTAAATACTTAGTTTGGATTAGTCATGTTTAATAAATTCTAGGGTACTTTTTACATAGGCCATGAAATCATCTAAGAAGGAAATGTTCCGAGGTGTTACTCTCCGATTTGATTCCTTTTCGAAAGCCTTAACCTTGAACTCAGCAGATATAAAAAAATACGTCAACCTTAGAATTTTGTCCTCTATCACATAACCAAAGCACATTCAAATCGGGGAGTGATACCAGGGGATCTTTTCTTGTAAGTTAACTTTTTGAATGCAGTTATTTTACATTGTCTAGAAATTTGTAGTTATCAGAAGACAGAACGTGTTACCTCTCATATAACTCAGAAACTAAAAAGGACAACTTTTAAATTTGTTGAATTTGAAAGGTCGAAATTTTGTTTGCGGGGACTGCCTAAATTTAATCGGGTGTTAAAATGATCTTGTCACTTGTTTTTTTTTTTCTTAACCTCAGAAATAGTCTTAGAATCATAAAATGTAATAAAAAGATTAGGAAGAACCTAACGTGATAGAATTATTTCAACTCCGATGCATTTTCGGCATGCTTGATAACATTCAGTGAAGTTTATTTAAAACATTGTTTATATTATATGTTCTAATTGTTTGTAAGTGTTTCATATTTTTTATCTAAATGTAAAATGAAAAAATTGTTTTAAATTAACCCTGAAGATGATTTCCGATGGAAGTCGAAATATTGGTTGAAATATAATATAAAATTAATTTATAATAAAAATTGATATTTTTAAAAGTCCCAAAGTCGATTAATAAAGTAACAATTTTATTTCTAAGTTAAAGAAACAATACATTTATACATATTTTTAATTAAATTATCATTTATTATACGCTTGAAGATGTTTCATCGCTTTCCACATCGGTCACCTTCTTTATAATAAAAAATCTAAACAGAAATAACATAATCGCTTAGTATCTTAATTTTAAAAAAAATAAATTTATTTAAAATAAAAACTTACTTATCCATCAATTTCTTCCCTAAATCGACGATCTAAGCAACTGAAAAATTCAAATTTTTAACATTTTGCTTTACGTTCATTCGTATTATTTTCACTCGATGCATTCGTCTTTATTTGAAAGATTATTTTCAATCATAGGGTGGTGCTCCACAATGAGCATAATTGATAATTTTTATACAATCATTTTTTGATATGTAAATTATTTTAAATTTCCATAAATTTTAAATTTACCAAACCAAAAAACAATTTACCATTTTACCAAGTCAAAATCTTTTTACCAAATTTGGTAAAATTTTACCAAAACGGCAGCCCTGCTCACATGCACAACATCGCTTCGCACAAATAATGTATAAAGTGCTTGGAAGCTTACTGGTGCTTCGTCAAAACCTTTATGAATCACGCTTAAGAGGATTCGCTCAAAAATAAACAGCCTCGCTCTCGCAAGAAATATAGTAGCTGCTTGAAAGTTTACTACTAGTGCTTCGTCAAAACATTTACGCCTCGTAAGCGTGCTAAAGATTATAGAATAGAAATAGAATTAAAAAGAAAATAAAATTTATGGAAATTTGTAATATTTCTCAATTGCATTTTTATTCATTCATAACAAAATTTTGTATGTGTACATAAAAGTAGGCCTCAAGATTTGCAAACTCTTCTTTTAACTTTTGTTGTTTTGAATATATAACCAGTTTTATGTGGACTTTAACGTTAGACATTTATTGGAAGTGAGTTTCAGGGTAGATTTGCATTTTATAAAAAATTGCAGAAATTGACTATGAAAAAAATTAAATTAAGAAATTATATCGAAGAAGACGTAGGATCAAATAAACAACTTAATTCGAAATAATTAATATACAATTTTGTCTTGCACTGCTAGGAACTAAAATGTGTGGTCTTTAACGTTACACGGTCATACCTTTTTGTTCAGATCGGAAATTTTTTCCGTGCGCGACAGAGACGAAATGAATGTATGCAGAGAACCTCGACAGAGACTGCTTTGATTTTTATGTTTTCCCATGGTATGGTATGAACGGAATACAGTCGATATAGAGCGATATTATAAAAAATTTTTCGTCTGTTACTCGTCTGTTACATTTACCTACAGAAAAAGTGTACCATACACTGAAAATAAATAAAAAATATTAATAAACTTACTTAAATTTTAATTTTATTGAACTTACTAGGATATGAACATAGACTTCGTCACACTCTGGTCAAATGTTACTATATTCGCGTTTCAAATCATTCAGCAGATGTTCACGTTAAGGTGCTCCGCAGGCACTTTTCGCCAAGTAAATAATACAAGTTCGGTTACAAAAATTTTAAACTTGCCTTCACAAGTACGAAGATCAAAACTACTCTCAATACTCATAGGTTAAAATAGGCTCCGAGGCTATTAAATATAAATAAATAACTTGGCAAGAGCTCAAATCGAGCATGCAAAATAATTCGCTCACAAAATTTTTAAACTTCCATATTCCATAGAAGTGATATCTCGAAGATGTGAGTTCATAAAACTCGTTGCAAATTGAAAACAAATTTGATGACGTTTTAGTGTAACTGAGTTTGTAAAAGGTATTGATCACTACAATTTAATTTACAGGTTTTAAAGTTCAAATTCAACCTTTTACATTTCAAATTAAATTCTTCCAAATTCAACTTTTTACAAGGCCACAAAAAAAAACTTTCTAAATTCAAGTTCTTACATTTGATTTAATTTGAACTTTAAAAAGTTGAATTTGAAGTGTAAAAAGTTGAATTTGAAGTGAAATGAGTTGTAGATGACGAACAAACTGATTTAGTCACAAAAAATAGTTACAGAAAAAGTTATATAATTATAACTCGCTGAACAAACCTGGAGTATTTAAAAAATAATAAAAAGGATGAGTTCTCATGAAATCTTGAAATTCATAGTTCGTCTATTCTTCTAAAACACATCGGCACGGCCTCCTATACCAAACACCTTTGTTAGAACATTTACACAATAACTTTTTTTAATAAAAGTTTGTTGAAATATGCGTTGGAGATGCTTTCTAAATAAAAACAATTGTTTAATGTCATTATTATTTTGACAAGACTGAAAATAAATAAATGCAGTAAAATTTCAGCTTAAGCAAAAAAAAACAAAACATTTTTGCCTAGTTCAAAATTAAATGGTTTGTCGATGTTGTAAGAATTGCTTGTATGATTTGCAGGCATTTTTGTAATTGAACAGAACTGTAAAAGAGGACATTTATTCGTGTGATCAATTGATTGATGGTTGACTGTGGCAAAATTTAGTTCTATAAAACAAAACATTTCAAAAGTATTTTGAAAGTCTACGCGAAACGCACAATGAATTTATTTGAAATGGGTCGAAAATAGACATAAGTCTTGGATATTCCAAGGAAGTGATCACCACTTTTATTAAACCATTTCAGTTTAAGCTAATATATGCCATAGAAATGTGCTTAAATCAAAATTCTAACTTAAGTAGATAAATTCTAACAAAATAATTAGATTTAAAAAGAAACTTTTAATATAGTTCACTTACTCAATGTGAACAATTTTAAGTTTCAAATTTTGTGCAATCTAACCTTTAATGAACTATATTGAACTAAGTTCAATTGAAATAGTTTACCTTTTTCGCATTAAACTATGTTTTTGAGGAGCGTAGCTGAAGTCTCGAATCGTTATTTTTGTCGCTCAATGTATCATTACGTGAACCAATTTCAGCACAAGTGTCCATAGGCGGCGAGGAATGGTTTTTATCAAAAACTGACATAATCAAACTGCAACTAAACCTTTTCCACACCAGGGGAAACTTTTGATTTCCACACCATCAGTCCGTCCTTTACTTCTGGACAGTATTATTAAGGCTTTTAATATTGCACAGTATCAAAGACCATCCTTTTAGAAACTTTTAAGTACTTGGAAGTTTGGTCGATAGTCAATTCATAAACATGAATGAATCTTTATGGCTCGTGTGCTTTCTTCTTAAAATTCTTAAAAGAGCATGTTTCACGCAAAAATAGATACATTAAAATGTAAAATTTCATAATTTAAGTCATACTGCTCAAAAAATAAAGTAAAAAAAACTCAAAGAAGTTTAAATGCCAATTAACTTCATTTAAATAAATGTACACAAATGAGTAACGGTACTTGTTGAAAATGTTTAACACTATCTAGAACAGAGTTGCCATAAATCGAATATATAGATAGTTTTTACACGAAGCACAATGAATGAACAACTTGTCGTTTCGAAAAAAAGATCAAGAGAAAAGAAAAAGAGATTTTATTTCTATTCTCATACATACTTAAATTAATATAAATGTATATTATTTGACTTATATACAAGTATACTCTGCAACATGAAGATAAATGAGGCACTTTGAATACTTCTTTTACAGTTCTGTTTCATACACACCCAAAAACACGCGCAGAGAAACGGAAAACGACTAGAAAAAGAAAGATTTAGAAATATATATTAAACTATACATATATATATATATATAAATATATATATAAAGAACAGTAAATAAATAAGAAACCTGAGATATATTTACAAAACGTATTGAATATTTAAACAAAATATACAGTGTTATTTTTATTAACATAAAACATAACAAATATAAAAACCAAAACAAAAAACTAATTTCCAAATAATTAAAAATAACAATATTTATAACAATACGGTTTAAGAAAAGATACACGATTGTGATGAAAATATCTTTTTGAAATAAGTTGTAATACACGTGTATGTGCAAGTATAAATAATACACATAGTTTCTAGGTACTACATAAAATATACATACTTATATACCTTAACTTAAAATATATAGAAACATGCATACATAATGAAAAAAAAAAAATTAGATAAACAAAACGATAAAAATGATATGGTCAGTAAGAAAATAATTATGAATATCAATTAAACTAATTTAAGCAACTGAATACAAAAATAAATGAACCTAATTAAAAATATGCATATATATAAATTAATATATATAATAAAAACTATTAGTAAATGTAATAAAATGCAGAAAGCAAAAACTTTCATACAATAATCATGCAACGAAAAATATACAAATATTAAGAAAAATATTATACTTAGAACTTAACTATTTATTTGAATAATATTCTGAAATTAATTATTTAGAAACCTTTCAAAGTGGAACTGGAACCAGGCAAAATATCGTACATTTATTAAGATATGGGATGCATAAGATATTTGTATTAGTGACTGTCGAATGGGGTGTTTACACAGCACAGAAATCGAAGAGAATACATATTTAGACAAGAGGAATTCATATTGTCAAATCCTTAGTAACCACGCGTATTGGGTTCCCACAGATAACTTATTGTCAAATTTAATTATTTTCTTATATACCTAAGAGCTTATTTATGCGATAATTTGGGCTGAAATATGTTTTATTCTTATAAAAATAGTTCCAGTAAATTTAATAATTGTTTACATTTTTGACAAACTGTCGGTTAAACATAAAAAACCAAGTATTTTGGTTTTCATCAAAGGATTTGACAAACAATTCATATATAATTCTGTTCGAAAAATTGTTTAAGGACTATTTAAGTGAGCAGTTTGACGTATATGCAGTAACAGTGCTTAAGATTTTCAAACGATGGTCATGTTGATTGTGATATCTTAAATAGTAAATCCCGGTTTCCATACGTCACGTCTTGATGGTAAATTTTTTGGCATTCTCCTCTTAGCTTGACACCGTAGTTTACACACATCAAGAGTTGACTATCAAGTTTTGAAAAAGTAACAAAAGTTACCAAAGGAACGAAGAGTAACACATTAAAAAGATTTTTGAAGAGCAAGTGAAATATAAGCTTAAAACTTACGTAAATCATTGTGTTAAAAACTTGAAGCTACATTCAAGTCAGTTCTTTCCCCTTTCTTTGCTCTTTTTTCTCTTTCTCAAACTCAAGACTTTACCGTCAAGAATTGACAAGTGGAAACCTGTAATAAGATATAGAACTAATTTTTTTCCTATATTTTAAAACAGTGTGTCAAGAATAGCCTGGCATTATCTTTCATCCTTTCGACTTTTAAAAACTATCCAAAATATTTTGAGAAGCCTGAAAATTACATTTTTAAAAAATATAAACAAATAGCATAATGCATTAAAATTATATTAGATAATATAACGTCGAATACGACGTAAAAATACTAATAAAAATAGCCACCGATTTGTTACTAAATGTTAAAAGGAGAAGAATCAAAATATTGTTTCTTTGAATATGGTTCGGAATTGAGTTTTCGGTCTTTTAAATGGCAGTTGAGATGAAAAGATTTATTTATAAAATCGATTTTAAGCTCACGAAAAGGATAAGCCTAAAGCATTTTGCAGACATACATACTATCGTCATCTTTATTTATTAGTTCAGAAAAACGCAATTAGATTTCTTAAAAATAATTTCCAATAGAATTCGGTTTTAAGAAAATTACAAATAATAAATGTCGAATGCATTTAATTTGTTAAAAACGAAAGGCAGCGATAATTGATTGTAGAGCACATATATTCAAATATTGGCATTAAAAAAAAAATTCTAAATTGATATAAATGATTAAAACATAATATATTAAATTAAAACGAAATGGTTTCAACTGCAAATTGTTGAGTATTTTTTAGTCAAATGATATTTTATATCGAAGAATCGATGAACATTAACATAAAATAAAAATTTGTTATTTTATACAAAAGCACTTAGCAATATATATATACAATAAATATATATATTTATCATAACTAAAATATGAAAGAAATCGTATCATGCATACATTTATATATATATAAATTTGATAGAAATATATATATATAGAAAAACTTAGAGATGCGCGATAATAGTAAATGTAGCACGAAGAAGAAACGCAAGATAAAGTTTAGCAAATATTTGTAGAAAATAGAAGCGAAAAGCGTATTTTTAAGACGAGATGAAAATGAAAGTAGTTTTAGTTAAAAAAAATTTTGAATTCTCAAATGCATTGTATTAGATATATGTATGTATAAGACTTCTACAAGAGAAAACTTCATCTACAAATTGAGCTGTGTGATCAATCAATGGAATTAGCTGATATGAAAAGTAATAGATGAAAAGTTCTGTGTCAAATTGAATAAAACATTTTAAATAAATTTTAATTAGCAGAAGATTGAAGTGATTTCTCCAATAACTTCATAGCTAAAATAACTTTTTACAATTTAAGGCGACAAGCTAAGCAGCATTGTTAATCGATTGATTTATCGCATATCTTGATGAGTGCGTTAAGATTTCATCTCATCTCATTCAAAGATGATAAAGTTTGGGGTTATCTGCAGTATGTGATGAAGTTGCATTTTATTTAACGGCAAACAGCGTCGAACTGGGTAGCTGATGGTTAGTAAACCGATTAATATAAGCAAAAAGACTGCCCAAATTTCAGGCTTTACAGTAAGTAATTTTTTTGAAAACTTTTTAGAAACTCACGAAAACCGTTTGTCAGCCTTTTATACCAGAGTTTTAAATGTAACTTCCTCTTATACTGCTTACGAATGCAAATTTTAAAACAATAATTATATCTCTTGAATCAACTATGATTTGTATTTGTATTTAGTTAAGTATGAAGATTTTTAAAGTTAAGAAACACAATTTTTGACATAGTAGACCTGATATATTTTCAATTTTGTATTGAACTGTTGAAGAATCAAAGTTGATGCTGAGTCTTTCCATATTAATGTATTCCGTTTTGTGCCTAAAATGTGTACCAAAAAATAAAAAAGGCAGCGAAGAAATATGAATTTTTTTATTTTTTTGTTTTGTAGAATCATAATCAACAACATGAGTTCAAATTTATTTGTACGTAACTTGTAAGTTCTACGTTTACTCGAGTGAACTGAATAGAAGTAAACTTTTTCTCACTTTTCTCACTTTTCTCACCTTTAAGATGTAAAAGTGTTAAGACTGGTCGTTTTAAAATGTGCGAGTATCAGACAAACATTTTTGCTATTTTAGATATTAAAAACATGTGACGAATTTCACATCGAAATTAACAGTTATTATTGAGTCTATTGAAAAAGAAATGGTTCATTACCAGTATTTTAAGAGCCGTATTTGAACTAGTATAAAAATCATTTAGTGTAAACAAAAGTAAACTTCGCTTAAAAAATTGTGGCATTTTAATTGTTTATATTAGTTTATAATTCTTGAAAAACATATTTTTCAAGAATTATTTTTAGAGCTTGATGCCAAATAATTTATGAAGCCAAACAGGTTGCTACAACAACAACAACAAACTTCGTTTTTCTTGTTACTTTTTGGCAAAATATTTTGTAAAAAATTTGAAAAATTTATTTGAATGCCAATTACAGTGAAAGTGGGTAGGTCATTAGAATACTCATAAGCAAATATACATTAAACAACTGTGAAATTTACATTTTAAGCTGACATTAGTCGTTCTTTGTTAAAATATGTAAAAATTGATAGTATCAAGAACATACGAATACCTCCAAAATAAAACTTGAGCACAATTTTGCGAGAGCTTGTAAATAAATCACTTCAAATTTTAATAAAAAACTTTTATTTTCGTCCAACAGATTGAAATGTCTGTCGTGTTTTGATAACATGTCTGACATAACATGTTGAACTACATCTTGGACTCTTTGAAAGCGGCTATTGTTTCAGACTTTGCGAAATCAGCGGAAATTCTCCCAAAATTTGATTTAGTTGTCAATCGCTGTCAAGTTTGCTATCAATTGTTCCAAGGGCTGTCTTCAAAAAAGTTATGGCATGAATGAAAAACTGTGAATGTATTGCAACTGTCTTAACTGCCAAGTCTAAACGCCTGGTTACTAGAGATATATTCACTTTGGCTATAGAAATTAAAATGATTACTGGTGCAATTTAATTAAAGTTTCTTAGCTTTTTGATTTGAACCTCAATAACTTGAAAATTGCGTGCGAAATAGACGAGGTATGGAAATATAAAAGGCATGTTAAAAGAAAAACTAGGCAAAAAATAAAATTTATGCTTATGTGTTTTGGTCTAAAATTTTGCATTATGTGTTATATTTTATTCTATTGTAAAGCATTTATAAAATGTCAGGACATATCGAGAAATATATGCAAAAACCAATAGCCTTTAAATCAAAAATATTAATATTAACAGATAATCGAATTCAGTTATAGAGAAAAGGTTGAAACACGAAAAACAACTAAAAACGTTGCTTATAGTCGTTTTTCTCCTTAAATGTTCGACATAATGTTCAACCTGCCATATTGGACCGACATGTTTGATCGTTTTTAAGCGTGTGTTGAGATGTATAGTCTTTAATAGAGATATTTTTCTATGACTATCGATAATTCGTCCGAGAAATTAAACAACCTTAGCTGTGTTCAGTGAAAAATTCTCAGTGCAGAGCATAACAGAGTAGAGTAGGTCAGTTGAATTGTCGAAATTAGTTTAATACTATGTTCGCACTGAGATCAAATTAGGTAATTTCGTGAGATAATTTCAAAATGGTACAAAAGTATTCACACTGGATAGATAATTTCGTTTGACGTTTGATTTATTTTTTTGTCAATTCGTTATTGGCCACATTCAGCATACTCAACAGCTGCCAACTTAAATGTTCAATTAAAAATAGAAAATTCTTACTCAAAGTAAGTTTGCAAAACTATTTCGCACATAACCGTACATCTTATCAATTGTACAATTTTAATTCATTGAAAACATTGCTCACCCAAGTTTCACTGAATGGGTTGCTACCCGAAGGTTCAAAAAAGTAAAGTATCTGAATGTGGCCAATATCATGTGTCATGTATAATTTTTATTTTGCATTTTTGCCTAATTTCGTGAGTAATTTAAACGAAATTACCTTGTTTGAGGTAATTTCCAAATCAACAAATTGTATGGGAAATTACCATAGTTCTTAGATCATTTCAGTCGAAATTACACAAAAGTTCGAAATTACCTAATTTGATCTCAGTGTGAACATGGTATAAGAGGAGTAGAGCAGATGTTTCAAAGAATCAAAAAAGAGCAAGCCTGAGAAAGCAACTGTCAAAAGTAAACAAATGATGGAATATGTTTGCATTCTAAGAGACTACCGTAAGAGAGAAAAAATAACTTTGGCGCATAAAACTCAAAATTGATAATAATGAAATTTAACCAATGCATTTACCTTTTTGATCTAGGCCTACATCATTTGAAAGTCGTGAGCGAAGTAAGTGAGGTGTAGGAAAGTGAAAAATATGTTGAGAGAAAAGGAAAATATATAAAAGCACCTTTATGTCTAAAATCGATTTATTTTATAGCATAAAAGTTGGGGCGGTTTTATGGCATTCTTGAATACCAGTAGTAAAGTTGAAATATAAAACTAAATTTTGACAGCAAATAGAATTCAGTTAAAGACAAACTGGTCAAAATGTATTGTACACAGTACAGATATTTCACAAATAATGACTCACACGTAAACGTAGAACTCAAAGCTTTGCATATTAAGAAAAAATTAAATTATTGTTTTCTGAAATAATATTTTTTTAAAAACTACCTATAAAACTGCAATAACAATGGCAACGAATGATTATAGCAATAAAATAGTGAACAATTTAAAAATTTTTCCGTGAGTGTTGAACTTAAGTTGCTTGGCTTTTTATTATTATCAACAAAAAAACAACAACAACATGAAAAAAAAATTATAAAATTATGTTCAACAGTTTAAAAGAAAAGAAAACTTTGCAAAATTAACGATATAATTGATGAAATAGCTGACAAACAGATTGTAAAAATATTTTGCATAGCTTTGTAGCAAAATCAGATACAAACATACCAAATATCAAATCATAAAAGTACACATGCAATACAAACATAAATTTTGAAAAAAAAACTTGCATAAATACATACATGCATAACTAAAGAATTAAATATGGTGCAAAAATTTAAATTTAAATAAGCAAATTATAGAAATGACTAAATATAATGAACATTTAAGTAAATAAAAAAAAAAATAAATAAAAAGAAACAAAAATAATAAAAGAATACGAAATAATAAGCAACTATCTCGAAGTACTTGAAGCACATTACAAAACAAAAGTTTTGTTAATTCAGCAGAAAATCTCTGTAACATAAAGGTTGATAAAACAAACAATTGCAATAAACGAAATAAATTTCAAATGAATTTAGTAAAATAGCAAAAAAAAAAATATACATAAAAAATTTACTTAATAAAAGAAAAAAAACACAAAAAAAAAATAAATATAATACACAGAAAGTGTAAACAATCTCACATTATATGCAGAAAAAATTTGTAACTGATTCCGAAACCTTAAATACATCATGATCAAAATTCATTGTTATTTGCGTTATTTGCAAAATATTATTACCGCTGTAGGTATGTATTTACATAAATACATGCATACTTAGATGCATTCATCCATATTTAATTAAATTTAATTGATAACCTTAGCAAAATGTAATAATTTAGCTCAATTAAAACAAAAACTTCAAACTATGAACAATTGAAATTTATTCATTATACAAAAAATAGCAATCCGTTTAAAAAATAGTAAAAAAATTAAATATTGAATACAATAAATAGCAGCATCTATAATTATTACTACTAAACTTACTCCTCCTACTTCTTCCAAGTGACTTTTATGCCTAGTATTAAATTTTATTGCATATAATTACAAAACAAATAAACAAAAACTGTGTAAAAGTAGCAGAAAAGAGCTAATTTTGCATATAATAATAATAAAATGAAATTAAAAACAACGATATATTATTTAACTCATTAAATATTTAACAAGAATAATTGGTTCATTCACAAAATACACACACTCGTGAATACTCCCATTTAAAATTTGGTTTTGTTTTTATTAAAGCTTGTCTTTATAAAATCTTAGAACTGATTTGGACTGCAAAATAATATGACAGTATAAACTGAGAAACGTGTAGTTGAATATGGGTATTACAAACACAAAACGTATATTCGAAAGTTATTTGAACAACCTTAAACTTAACGTTATTCAAAGTCTTGAAAAGTCAATTTTTTAACTCGGATGGAAGTTTAACCGACATTTACAAGTTTTAAACTGCTTCAATGCATAAAAACCACATTCAATTTGGTTAAAGCTCTGGATTCCATCTTATGAAATTTTATGAAATTTTGTTTCAAATAATTTAGAGAAACGTCAATTTACAGTATTTTTATCAAAATTTGTTTGATTTTCTAAATGTCAGAGAGAAAATCAACTTTCCTCCCAGAATATCATAATTTGATTTATTTTCGCCTTGTTCTCTCAAAAACAGGATAAACAGTCAATTCAACAAGACTTTTTATACAATTATTTACTTTTAAATATAATAATTTGACTATTAGCAGAGTTAGCTGAAATTACAAGAAATAAGTTGTTAACTTCCTAATAATTTTTTTATTCCGAGAATTCCAAAAAATACGTAAATAATAAAATATCTTTCGAAATCTTACAAATTAAAATTTTAAATTTTTCTGTATCTTAGTCAAACAAAAAAGTACACCTATATTACAATTACATTAAAAACTTATCCACGAATAAAAGATAGTTCAAATGAAGAATATTTCAACACAACTAAACATAATGTAAAAGCAAAACAAATAACACATATGTGAGATATAAAAACAAAATTAAAATGCAGATTGTTCACACAATCCAAATACAATAAATTGACTTAAAATAATATTGATCTCTATTGTGTTCTTCTGAAAAAATTACAAAAAAGAAAAACAAAACTTAACAAATACTTAAAAAAAAAAAAAATAAAAAAATACTAAATTAAAGAACATAAAAATACAATATTAAATCAAAAATTAAGTAATCCCCCTAGATGTCATAAAAACGAAAAAAATATATTGAAATATTTTATTGAACAAAAAAATTAATAAAAAAAATATATTTTCTCTTTTGAGACTTAAATTTAAAAAAACAAAATTAACAAAATAATAAGTATTGATAAAAATTAATAATATTACATAAAGAGTGGCAGAAAATATGATATAAATGGTCGATAAAAGCTGAAATTTTTCCCAAAAGACGGATACACAACTACAAAAAACACTAATATCTAACCGTTAAGATCATTGCTATAATTAAAAAAAAAAAAATACAAAACTGGATAAAAAAATACCACACAAAAAAACACAACATACATATACCACATAGAAGAAAATTTAGGCTATATATAAAAAAAAAAAAAAAACAAAATTATTGTGGAAACAAACCTTGAAATGCAAAAGTATCTAGTACAATGCAAAATTTAAAAATAACATATATATTATATCTACTATATACATAAACATAAACATAAACAAAAAGTAATTCAATGTAAAACATTAAAAACATAAAAGTAAATATATATATAAAAAAGGCTGTAATTTTAAGTGAAAAAGTACATTACATTTAATATTAATGTAAAAAAAGCTATAAAAATAACTAATACTTAAAATACAAACTCAAAACATACACAGAACATACAGAACACTCAAGAAAAAAAATCTCAATATATAGTATATACATATATGTATACAAAGTAATAATAATTGTAATCATAAATATATATATATATATATATATATATATATATATAACAATTATGTATGTTATAATAATAAAAGAAATAATTTGAGAATAAATTTGAAACAAAACACAATAAAATAAAAACAAAAAAAAAAAAGAAGTAAAAATAAATAAATATTACAGAAAATAATAAGAAAATAATAAACGCTTTTCATTTTCAGTGTGGAAAACTGTTACGGTCTTATTCATAAAAATATATCTTTGGAAATGTTTTCAAATTTTTTGAAAAAGTTTGAAGTATTTTTGCCAAGATTTGTGCTCAGATGAGAAAAGAATATTAAAATTGCTTTATCGTTTCAGCCATATTTTCTAAAATCTCTCTTTTATAATAGGTTTATATTTTGAAATTTTTCATGACCCCTAAACTTTTATAAATAATCCGTTACAATTTATAAACACAAAACTTATTTTACACCTTGTTTGTAGCTCATTTTAGTGATTTTCATGTTCTTAATTTCTTGCAAGACTGGAAACAGGGGCCGAATTACAACATTCGTGAAGAAGAAAATATCAAGACTAGTTTTTGCAACCCCCACCCCCCCATTGAAGTCCTCTATAAACAAACTTAATAATTCATGTTATTTTTCTTTATTCGTTATTTTTTATTAAATTAAAATAAACGTTTTCGTTTTTTTTTTGAGTTAATCTTAATTGGAGGAGGAATAAAACATGGTAAAGAAAAGAATATTAAAAAGGCAAAATCGGGATAGCAGTAAGTCCTTGTAATTGCCACAAAGCTTGTTTACTCCCATTAGTGATTCGCCAACATATTCCATCTCTTCAATATGAGTCGCAGCTAACTTTTTAATTTATCGCAAAGTCGGATCGCCGTTGCTTTGTTTCGCACGCTGCATGATCTTATTTTAATTCAAGGCCAGGTGGCTTGCCATAAACTCACATATTTTAAGTTTTCTCAGAGAATTGAAAAAAAACAGTACCTTATACGTACCGTAAAAAAATCGCGCTCACTCAAACATTTTCTCTCTCTATTCTGAACTTGGAATAGATGTCATACAACTTGAACTCATTTTCTGCTTTATTTTATAATTTAAATAAGCTACACTAATGAAATCAAAGACGTGAAAATATGTGAAAAATGGGAGAATGGAGCTTTATGTTGTTGTTGTTCCAAACTTTTATGAAACGAAAATGTGCGCCGTTGCCTTTAAAAAAAAAATTAGCATGCGTCAACAAATTGTTTTGCTGTTGTTTAGTAGTACTAACATTCGCTTCATTAGATATGGTTTTTGGAACACGATCGAAAAGCACAGCGAAGCATATAACGTTTTTTTTATCAAAAGTGGTAGTGACTGCGCTTGTGTTTGAGTAGAAGGGTGGAATTCAAATAAAGGTCTTCAAAAATACCGAACCGATCAAAAACGAACCGTTTGTTAAAGTTTTTTTTTTTCCATTCCCTGCTTACACCACAGAAAATAGTAGCGCAGAAAAGACAAAAAGCACAAGTTTAGAAAAAGGAAGATCAAGTGCACTTGAGAAAGAAAAAAGAACTAATTGAATACTTTTTGACGCCCAAATTTGACATATATTCTTCAAGTAAAGTTCTTGATGTATGATGTTACTGGTTCAACAGATATAACAAAAAATGTGTTCCAGTTGTAATGGAGGTGCCATGGAGGCACGTATTCTTAAAATGAGCTACTTCCTGACTGCTTAAGGCTGATGTCAGGAAGGCTGATGCTATTTTATGGTGGAGTAAAAGCGTTTTTCTCTCCTTAAAAATGCTGAATAATTCAGTTTTTTGTTTCAGATTTCATACAAATCATTTCAAACTTATATTGCACGCTTGAAGCTTTCAAAGTAGCTTCATGTAGCTTATAGCATCTCTTTTACTCTGACAACTTTTGAACTTTCTCATAGAAAAACACAGGCAAAGCTTTGTTGCTTCGAGTAGCGTTATAGCTTGTAGCGTTCACTCTGACATCAGCCTAATTTTGTTTTTTGTGGCTATACGGGTTTTCGAGATATATCAAAATTGTGTTCTAGAAGTTGCCATGTTCGCTATTTCAAAATTCTTTAAAATAATTTTTTCTTTTCTTAAAATACAAAATATTTTTGTTTCCTTTAAGGTATTATTACAGTGTGTACAAAATATTAAATAAATTTTTTTTTTTGTTAGAATATATTCTAACATAAATTATAAATTATTATTACAGTAGACCCTAATTGAATGCGTGTTGCGTTGCGCTTCTATCATAATTGGTTCATGCACATACATTTTATATGAAGCCTACCGAAATGCGCAACGCACTAGCGCAACTCGATTCGAATTTTCTATTTTGACAGTGCGTTCGGTTGTGAAGCTGCATGAAACAAAAATATTCAAATAGAGAGCAAGAAACACATAAAAGCAACTAGGAAAACCCAGTGGGAAAATCTATCCTTACATAATGAATTATTCTTTACTTATTTTTCATCCGCAGGGCATGAAAACTTCAATACCAAATGCCCATTACTTTTACACAGGCATGATCGCCACTATAAGCTTCCTTTTGTAATGTATGATATGCATCATACGTGCTTACGTGACCCTTTACTAAAATAAAGTGCAGGGAATGTACTTTCGACAATCGGAATCAATCGGGCTTATGCACTTTATTTAATAAGCAGGATGTGTGCATGACAGCGTGAGGCACCCGTACTGTATTGATATACGACGTGCATATAATCTATTTTAACCTTCTTCGCAACGGAAATTGTAAGCTGTGGCCTTACGTTCACTTTTTGTTGTAAGTGTAAACGGAAGCAGTGCTTACAATTTCCGTTGCGAAGAAGGTTTAAATGAAAGGTTAAATCGTAATTTTTATAGAGAAGATATATAATTGTACATACATATGGCTATTGAACAGTAAAATAAATAAAAAATCTTATTTTTATACATAGCCATTTTTGTATGCGCAATATAAGAAGTATGTAGTAAGATCATTCGTCGATCTTACTACACCGCCGTTCACCATAAGATTGTTCTTTATTCGTTTTTTCTTTTGGTTTTTTGCTACACTTAACATCTTCGTAACGATAGTCAAATACCGTTATGTCATCATACCACTGCATGTCTCTTGCTTTACTAAATAATGTACGTATGGAAATGATCACACGAAGACATGATCGGCTTAAACGTGCATTCCTTTTGCAGTTGCAGTCGTAAGTGAAGATGTAAGGTATGTAAGGTATGTTAGGTTCACCACCATAAGCTAAAGGAAAACATGAATTATTTATTAAGCACCTTACGATTTTTCCGACTGGGAACATATATTTTTTCGATTGTACGCAGCGCTTTTGTTTAGGCTAAGCGTATACAAAATTTGCGTGTCGCTAGGAAGCGCAACGCAACACGCATTCGATTAGGGTCTACTGTTATTATTATATTATCGTTCATGAAAGAAAATTTAATCGCCGGTTTCTCGAAATAAGTTTTTCGAATAGGCTTCTAAGATATCTCAAGTTCTATTTGATCGATTTCGATTAATCTTGATTCATTGTGATCTTAATATCACTCAACTGATAAAAAGCTAAAACCTTTAAAATTTTTTTTGTATAGCAAAAAATGTTGGGAAAAAAGGCTTTTTTGTAAATTTTTTTCGAAGCATGCCATTTTGTTGTTTTTGTTTTTTTTTTTTGTTTTGCATAGGTTGAGTTCTCAACAACAGCCTTTTACTGAAGAATGCACCTGATTTTGTTCTTTGAGACGCTTTGAAAATTCTGGAGGCGAGAAGCCAGTTATAACAACTTTTGTAAAAAGGCCAACTTCAACGCCCACTACAAAATGAACAGTAAATATATATAAAAAAAAAAATGGTTTTATATCTTTAACTATAACTTTTCAGTATGTAAAAAAGTTCAATCAAATTAATAAATAATATTATGTAAAAAACATAGATAAAGGAGTGTTTTTTTTAAATCACACATTGTACAAAAACCTTTATATGTTATAATTGCTAAGTGCCATGTGTTCTGCTGGAAATCGGTAAAAAAATAAGCTGTCCAACATGTTGGATTGCTTGACGCTCAAAAAATGCGAGATCGTTGAAAGTTGCTTTTCATTTACTTGATACTGTGTAGTGTAAACGCTCAGTGTGTAGTGATCGGAAATAAAATATATCGATAACGAGTGAACCACGAAAGCTCGCTGTGAACGTACCCATTTCCTTGTCTGTGCCGACGAATGCAACACTGGCAGTTAAAGAAAAATTGTTTTGATTTTGAAGGTTTTTATTTTTAAAGTTTCTAACGTTGTTTTTAATGTTATTTTATTAGCAAAAGTTGAGAAAAGAAACATTTCATCAAAGAGAATTGTGAATGTGAATGGTTGCAATATTGTGCTGCTTTCAAAAAAGTCAGAATAGCAACATGATGAAGCAACAGGTAAGTCAATCGAATCAACACGGATTTTTGCTGTCCGAAGAATAATTACCAAAGGAACTTGTAAGGATATTTTGGTAGATTTAAAAACATCAGTTTTTTAAGTGAACTAAAAGTTGAACTCAAGAAATCATGTGTTTTATTGTGACATCAACCTAGTTTGAGTTTTCCAATCACCTTCCTCCCATAAGTGAGCAAAAAAGGTCAAGTGAACAGTTATTTTTAACCAATAGTTAAGTTCGATTTATTTATAGGTCAGTGCGATACAACATTTGCACATTTCATATCGGTGTTTTTTTTAAAAAAAATGTGTTTTTAAAAAATAATTTTTCGCCCGGAATTGAAAAATGTTGTTTTTATTTTTCAAAGTAATACTGAAAATTTCATTATTATTAATAATGTGGCTGGTATACAATACTAGCCAATTTATCGGATTTTTCAATTCAAATTTTAATTTTGTTCTAAGCATTTAGTACAATTCAGTTTTTTTATATAATTTTTGTCAATAATTTTAACATTTTGCATTGGTAATTTATTTGATCATTCTACACAATTTATGTGTCAAATATCGCACCCGTTGGCTGTGATAATGTTCTCTAAGATTACCACACGGCATATAACTATGTTACATTAATTCTAAGTTTGGATTTTAGAATATAACTATTCAAGCAAAAAAAAAAGAAAAAAGAATCTTAATAAAAATATTTTCCCCAACATTATTCCCCAATATTGGTGCGTCCATTTCTTCTAGAAAGTGGTTGGTGGGACTTTAATGTTATCCAATTGGTTATGAAAAGCAGATTTTCTAAACATTATTAATGTAGAAAATCAGAGTATGTCATTTTATAGGAAAGGGTTTTCCTATAATAAAGATGGCGGCAGATTTTCTAAACTATTAATGTAGAAAATCAGAGTATGTTATTTTATAGGAAATGGTTTTCCTATAATGAATATAGCGGCGCCTGTCTTTGTTGGGCCTTTATCCCAAGGTTTAAAGTCGCTTAAAAAGCTTGAATTCTATTATTCTTAAGAAAATAAGTTAAGAAGATTGTTTGAAATTAAAGAACCGACTAACTGTAGATAGTAAGCGCCAGCTAGGTAAGTTAATAAGCATGTATGAATAAAAAAAGTAGATTTTTCGTTTTCAGATTTAAATTTCTTTTTCAAATAAGAAATACTTTTTTGATAAATTTTTTCACTTAAAATATAACTTAAAGTATTGAGTTATATCTAAATTTTTAATATTGTACATTTTTAGTTGATTATATATACAAATTATACGACTTACAAAAATTTGTTCGAACATGTTTGCAACACATGATCAGTGAATGATCAAAGTGCATTTTTTGCATCGCAACTTTCGTCATTGACACACAAAACTAATCTTATTTTTTGCTCATTTACTCTCATTTGTCGACACCATGTTTCTTTTTCTATTCAACAGCAAACAAATTGTTATCACATCACTTATAAATATAGGTAAACATAATAAAAACTATCATTAAAAAAAAAAAAAAAAAATAGCAAAAACGAATCAAATAAATTGATAACAATAAAGTACAGCTGCACAAGATCACAGATCGAGCGAGTGTTAACAAATTATAAACTATCTTTGTTCAATGACCATCAGGATTCAGCTAACGTTGTTTGCCATTTAACAAGCGACACTTTGATATAAACTTAGCTACTGTTCTTTGACGGCCCTAAAGCTGTGATTGTAGTTCTGGTTACGCAGTGGAGCCGGAAGTTTTTGTGTTTTATCGAACTCGCAGGTATGATTATATTTCAGCATCTTGCCATTGGGTCCAGGAGAACGGCGCCAATAGACTGTTTGCACAGCATTACGTCCTGCTATATAGCGAGTTGTGGCTCCAACCAGCGAATTGATGTTACTTGAGGTGACCATTTTGCTTATTTCTGACTGAGGATCCTCGAAGTTTGAGGATGGTTTATCACAGCTTAGTACTGATATTTAGTGCTATTTATTAGAATTAAATTTTTTTTTAAATTCAATTTGTTCCTTTGATTTTCCTATAACTTGTCGCGTTACAGTTCTGTTTGAATCTAAATTTTCTTGTGCGCTGCCAGCTTGTTTTATACAAAAAAAATTATTTGTTGTAAACGACATTTGTTGCTATCTCTTGCCTGAGGTCTGATTAAACGACTGACTGGCCGACTAGTGGTCTGGCTGACGCACAAACTTTTTGTATTAGTTTTATTTTGTTTTGTTTTGAAAAACAACAATATAACAACAAAACAACAACTGTAACAACAACAAAAACATGCAGGGTACCCTCTTATCTGATATGATTTGTTGAGTTTATTTTCTATTATTTCATAGTTAATTCGTAATAGCCTTATTTGTCCATGATAAAGGGTACTCATGGTGCAATGTTGTTGATATAATTTTCTAGGGTTTCTTTTTTTATAAAAAAAAATTTATTTTTTTTATTAAAACAAATCAAATATTACGTGTTATTTGCTATTGTTGTTGTTTTTTTTGAGAGCGTGCATCGTTGTTACTTAACAGTTTAATTAAAAAATCCTAGAACCATTAAAAAAAAATAAATTAAATGTATGAATATGAACGCAAAGAATCTTCACTCGTTATGAATTTTATTCAAAGCTAATGAGCGTTTTTTTTTTTAATTATGAAAAAAGGAGTGCTTCTTTAAAGCTCCAAGAATATTTAAAAAAGCAAAGTTATGAATTGTAATACGTTTTTGCAACATTAAACACTTTGCATTCCAAGCAAGGAACATGTCACGGAAATAAAGACAATTTTCACGTGATGAAAACGTGAACATTATTAAATTGGTAGGAAAAGGTGTGGTATACAGTAAAATTTCTTATAAGTTAGAGTGCTTTAATTTAGCGGCTTATGAAAAAAAATTTGGATGGTGATTATTTAAAAAACCCAAGCGATCAGTACTCAAACGAGCCACAGCCAAACGGATATATAGCTTAATAGCCCATCCACAATGACGACAACGGGCGACGAAAGACAGGTCTTCACTCTGTCGTTGTAGAGAAATATCGGGCGACTTGAATTTTTTAAACGCGACAACAACAAGCTTCAACAGAAAGGGCTTTTGACATTTACTAGCAATTATTTCAATTGAAGTTGTGTTTTTTGATAAAAGTTGATATTATCTTTAACAATACTCGAAATTTAGTACGAGCTCAAATACAAAAAACATAAAGCTTTATTCAATTCGAAATAAAAATTAAAAGCGAAGAAATTCTTTTTCAATAATTGGCACGATTATCAAAAGAGGAGATTTTTACAATGAAACTGGTCGCATGAGACAATAAAAAGTGAGGATGCGGAATAGAAAAAAAAGTGAATAAAAAAATTCTCTCGGGCTGTGATTTCATGAAACTTTTTTGACGTTATTCATTCATATTTTCGTTTCAGGTTGAATTTCGAAACCAAAGTATCTTGAACGCAGTTTCATAATGTAATTTGAAGATGAAACTTGAAAAGAGAATGTCAGAAAATCGCAATTCTAATTTCTAGTGTTTTTTCTTACTTATAATTTGGTATATATAGGTATGTGGAATGCTCCCTGCAAACATTTTCAATCGCCTGAGAATCTCCAGCGAATCGCTTGGAAGATGAAACATTCGCCGGCGAGCTCTTCTGAGAGTCTTCCGGGTATCGCCCAATCTAAGCAGCTGAGGCCATTAAAGCGATTCGCCGGGAAGATTCGCCGACGAATTGCCAAGAAGAGTCCAAACGATTCCCCTGGAAGATTCGCCGACGAATCGCCGCGATGAGGCTTAGGCGATTCGCTAGGAAGAGTCGCGAACGATTCGCCAAGAGGAGTCTTAAGCGATTCGCCGGGAAGATTCGCCAACGAATCGCCGAGAAGAGTATTAAGCGATTCGCCAGGAATTCGCTCACGAATCGGCAGAAGGGGTCTAAAGAGCTTCGCTGACAAGACATGTCAAGTGGTCAAGACATCAAGTGCATTAGCGATTTGTTGCAAAGTTGTTGAACATTTCAATTTGTTGCAAGTTTGAACTAGCAGTTCCATGAAGTTTCTTATAAGTTAAATTTTTTGATTAATTTGAACGATTTTTCAGAGCCTGCTTTATATACCAGTGATAGATTTTGAAAGCTTTTTAAAAAGCCATCTTCCAACAATCGCCGGAATTAGCAAAGGAAAATTTTGAAAAGTTTTTGAATCGCGCATTCATCCCTTGGGCGATCGAAAAGCGATCCATCTTCTAACAATTGCCAGAATAAGCGAAGGAAGATTTTGAAAATTTTTTGTCAATCGCGCATTCATCGCTTCGGCGATCGAAAAGCGATCCATCTTCCACCGATCGCCGGAATGAGCGAAGGAAGATTTCGAAATTTTTCGAGAATCTCGCATTCATCGCTTGGGCGATCGAAAAGCGATCCATCTTCCATAGATCCCTTAGGCAAATCGCGAGCGCGTCGCCAAATGATCTTATCTTCTCGTCGTCTTCCAAATTTAGAAGATAGATGATATAGTGAAAATTGTCTCGCCAAAACGGCGACCTTTCCTCAATAACAGATAGTATGGCAGTATCATGTTTTATGAAGACCTCGCTATATTTCCTGTATAGAACAATAACTACCCACAAGTTTGTGCAAGTTATTAGGAAGATGCTAGTTTCAGCACTTCAAGAGAAATATGTCGAATTTTTCTATTGTTTTCCGGAATGATTCTGTACCATGCCATCTTGTCAATTGGTAAGTTGTTATTCAGATCGGTCAAATTATTTGTGATGTACTAATTAGAAATAATTTCAATTTTTATTTCTTTCTCAACAGGTGCAACAAGTATATGACGAACTAAAAATTCAGCAACTTGATTGACCTGAGAATTCACTAGATTTAAACCCTATAAAACATCTATGGCACATAATGAAACGAAAAATAGCTGACAGCAAAAGTCGGGCAATTTTCGCATGGATTTCTGCAATATTCGTGAGCTTAGAAAGTATTTTCCCCGATTTCTGCATATTGTGCTCTTAAAAGCCCTCAAATAATGGCATTTGGTGAGATCCAGGTGGGCGAGGTTGCAGGTTAACTTGATTTTCAAATACCTAGATGTCACTTACTGCCATGGTACTTTTTGCCTATTTTTATTAGAAAAGATGTTGCCTATCAATGCGAGCGAAATTTGAACGTAACCGATTCTGAGTTCTACCTCATGAGGGTGAAGTTCAGAGTCCATTCGCACATGCTAGACTTCTGTTACGTTTATAGAAATCCAAATTTAAGAAGAGCCCATTTTTAATAAATAGATCTCTCTGAGCGAAAACGTTTTTGCCGGCAACACTTAAAGGTCAATTTGTTGAGCTTTTTGCTGAATCGAATCATCGAATCATCGAAATCATCTTAGGATCACGATGTCATATCCTTTGTTTTTTAATATTATAATCTACACACCTCTACTTAAGGGTAGAAGAAGAAGATAACTCGGTTTTATGAAAAAGTTTCGTTTAATCATTTTTACTGTAACTTAAGTTGGAAATTATGTTTCATCGACAGAAGTGTGAATGCCTCAGCTGTTATGGTACAAGATATAATTTTATGGGACATGTGGTCTTTCATACCACATGCTCGTATCTTTTTGTCGACATAAAAGCGACAATACCGTGATTTTTGAGGTTTTTAAGGGGTATCGCAATTGAAAAAAAATGTACAAGCTTAAAATGTATTGAACCAAAGAAGCGATTACGTAATATTCACAATTTTCGGCTTTCAGATCGTTAAATACTTCCACCCAACGATTCCGAATAGAAATATTGTCGTTTTGCCAATTTTTGATTTTATCACCAGTACAGTAAATATGGTTTTTAATAACAAATAAGGGACTTAAGGGACAAATGCGGGATTTTGAAAATTTTCAAGAGCCAGCTATTTTAACACTAAAAAAAGGAACAGGTTCGAGCATTTTTCATACGCAATAAGATGAAAAGCATTAAGCCAAAAGATAACTCTTTTAATGCCTTGAGAATGTGGAATAGACGTTAGTTAATTTTCAAATTTTTTAAAAGATTATCAAATCTTCACTGATTCGGCTGATAAAGCAAACCTGTTGGCTAGACTCTTAATAGAAAATTCCGCAAACCAATAAAGGACTTTTATTGTGAGGACTTTTTTAATAGCTTTCGTTCGTAACTATGTAACCTGCATGAAAACTTATTTTAAAAAAGTACAGTGGTTACACTCTTGGTTGCAATTGTATCTCCACAATTCATCTTGGATCCTTCAATGTTAAAAGTAATGTCAAAACTAGGTCCGGTTCCCATTGTGCCTTTCTAGCCGGGCTGGGACTGTTATTGTGAATTTTCTTGTAAAGTCGAGCTTAGAAATGGTATAGTTCGTATTGCAAGCCACTAGTTCCGATAGCAACGAACTGAGTATGTTGTTGTGTTCATATGGGTTGCTTCTCCAGTTGTGGGACTCTCTTAACCTAACTGGGTTGTGTGTTGCGGTGAGTTTTATGTGTAGATCTATGGAAAACAGGTGAGTGAGAGTGGTTAGTGCCTCCGTTAGGCATGAGCGTATTCTCCCCGTGACACTGATGTATGCGTTTAGCTGAATCTCTTAAGTTTTGTTACAGATTAAATAAGGAATGATTTTTAAGCTTTTTTCAAACTATCCATAGAGAAAAACATCACCTCAATTGCGTTCGTTGACCGCTACATTCTGATACAAATAACTGAAGGTCAAATTTCTGTTGTTCTGAATTTTAGCAAAATTCCCGTCTACTTGCTTATTCTCGAATTAAGAAACTGAATGAATAATGCTGTCATGTAATAAGTTGTTGATCCGACATATAATAAGTAAACTCTCCATTCATCTGATGATTGCCGTTATGTTCATGAAATCTTATGACGCACAAATTCAGAGTTTGTTCTCATTTACGTTCAGTGATAATTTTTTATTGGCATAAAAACTGACGCCAGTGACTACAAAAACAATTTAGCATGTTCTATATAGTCCGATTTTGATAAAATTTGTGAACTTTGTTTTTAAAAAAAACTGTTGTTGTTTGCTAAATTTATTTCTTAAAAATTAATTTTCCAGTAATTTCTGGCAGTTTTATGAGGACAAAAAAAAACAAATTATAAAAAATAGGACCAATGACGTCAATGTATTGTAACCAACTGTAATTTTTTGTTTATGTAGGTTTTTATTGCTGACTCAGCTTTTTTGTAGCTAGAAAAATATGCGTTTGAAATATTTTTATATTTAAAATATGACAGTTAAATAAATTTAAATATAAACGCCATTGTGTACTTTGAACATTAACTGTAAATATCAATAGGGAAATTAAAAAAAAAAAAATTCCTAGACTTCTATGGAATAGTTTTTTTTTGTTTGTTTTTTGTTATCATTTAAATTAATGAGCAATAGTTTGATAACTACAGCTTTTTAATTAATTACTAATAAAATATTTCATTAAAATCAATGTCAAGTTCAAGGAGTTGCTCTTTAAGTGTGCACCCACTTGGCTATCTTATCAACACCCTACTGCATGGTCAGTTCATTAATTGCAATTCTACTGCAATGAGATACTGAATGTTTATAATTTTGAAACTGCGAAATAAAAAAGTCGACCCGCTTTGCCGTCCCCTTTTCAAATATGTAGGTATGGACATGTACTTTGTACATGTTTGAAAGCCATAATGAAGTAATACTTATTTTAGTTGCTCTTTAGTCACTAACAGAAAATTATTGCAGATAAACACTTCTTATTGTTGTTGCTTATTTTTCATTACGACATATTATACAAATTTACACGGTGGTAAATTAAAATCATTTTTCTTTAAGTGTGCCTCGAAAGTTTTCCAATGTTTACCAATCCTTATCGGCAGATAATATATTAATTCTTCAAAACAAAACAATACTTCTTTGAGCTTATCAGTCAAAACAAGTAGTAAATAATAACAAACATAGTTAGTTTATAGTTGCACGCTTATTTAATTAGTGTAACATCTGTTGCTATGCCCTTATCTTATGTAGTGTAACTTAAGTTTTTGATTATTCTGCGAAAACTTAGCTTTTGATAGAAGGGCTTTCTTTAGGGTAAATGACACAAATCTGCCAGCATAAGGTACCACGTCTTAATATCCGTTTTTCATAATTTAAATTTAAATATAATTTATTTAAAAAAAAAGTGTGCCTGTCAGCTACGAAGCCCACTAGAGTTTACTCCGTACCGATTACCTCGGAATATAATATAAATATGCAATAAGCAAAAAGGGTGAACAAAGGTATATCCTATAATACTGAAAGTAATATGTACTTTAAATAGTATTTTATTTATATTCAAAAATGCATTACATATATTATATCAACATGTATTTGGTGTAAAAAAAAAAATGTTGTTCAAGTCTGACGCTTTATTGTGAAAAATTTCTTACAAATTACTTTTTCAAAGTATTGGCCATCGCTAGCTACTACTTTTTCCAATCTTTCCGACAGTTTTTGGATACCATCTCGAAAAAAAGATGCGTCTTTCGATGCAATTCACGAATCGGTCCAATTTTGGAGTTCTTCAAAAGAGCGCATCAATTGAGATCCGTAGAGTTACCCTGTGATAGTTTCACCCAGTTGTAGCATAGTACACCACGCCCAATTGGTCCCACCAAATACAGAGCATGTCATTGTGAATATTGGGCTTTCTCGTCAATTTTGGCATATGGCCGGGCCATTATCTTAATAAACCCATTTCTCATCATCATGAATATAAATTGAGTTCGTCTTTTGAAAAGTTTACTTTAAAATGGAATTCATAAAAGTTTCAATGAACCGCCTGTGGGCAACCTCAGAAAATGCCATTGTATTCGATTGGCCACAAAATCATATTTTTTTCCAAATGCTTCAAGAAATCCATTAAAGTTCCAATGACCCACCAAAGACCTTAGATAATTACATTGCATTCAATTGGCCATAGAATCATCCTTATTTGTCCCAATGCTCTATGGAGTCCATAAAAGCGCCAATGACCAACCTTTGACCACAGATAATGCTATTCAATCCGATTGACCACAGAATCATCCATTTTTGTCCAAATGTTCGATGGAATCCATTAAAATGCCAGTGACCGGCCTGTGGCCTCAGATTATCTCAGTTCAATCTCAGATAATATAGCGAAAAACATTGAGAGATGTCTTTAATCCTTTGAAATTGGATGATAAGGCATTCGTCTTGGTTGCTAAAAAATATAATTTTACAAGGTATAAATTACAGTAGAGATGAGCGGAACAGAGATTTTTTAAGATAATTGGTCTTAGGGAACGTAATTTCTTAATCACCGTTTTTTTAAACGCCAAACAAGATCACGCTTTTTGTTCTTGGCGATTTCGTGATATTCAACAGCAACTTTCAACTTAATTGTGAACATGGTGGTGCTAAGCATAGTCGGATGTTCTATTTTGATAACTTTATAAACAATTTGTTTATTAAGCTATCAAAAAAAGAAAGTGCTGCCACATTTTCGGTTGCTGTTAACGACGTTTGCAGCTTATATTGTGAATATATCGTTTTATCAATTTTGTCGTTAGTTAACCATAACGATTCGTATCGTTAACGCGTTTGAGAATTCCACTACAGGCAGCCAATAAGTTGGTAACGCAATTTTGCTTACCAACATTTTAGTTCCCCTTTATACTAAATAAAAGTTGTCATTTTCGCGCACTGTGTTATTAGAGCAAAAAAAGTACATGAAAAAAAAAAAAATTATAAATTCCAATATATCTGACAGTTTGATTGCCTGCTACTCTTCAGGTAAAAAAGACGTTCAAATGGCGTAAAAGTAATTTTTTTTTTATTTTTTGGCAAGTAGAACCAATAACTTTTTCGAAAATTTTTCGAAAAAATAAGACGCCTGGCCGATGGTTTTAAGACCGGAGCCTCTTCCTGCAAGGATGAGAATGAGAATCTAGTGACCGCCAGTGGAGATGATATCCCGGAAACCCCAATTATGGATGAAAGCATTGAAGTTCCGCTGCCCGACTATACCGAGGTCTTAACAGCTATAGTTCGGCTTAAAAACAAAAAAGCCGCAAGAGCCGATGGCCTACCGGCTGAGTTGTTTAAGACCGGTGGCGAAGCTCTGTTTAAATGCATTCACAGACTTCTATGCAGAATATGGTCGAAAGAATGCATTCCAGATGATTGAAACCTCAGTGTGCTCTGCCCAATCCACAAGAAAGGCGATCCCACCATTTGCGCCAACTACCGTGGGATTAGCCTTCTAAATATCGCATATAAGATCCTGTCGAGCGTATTGTGTGAAAGACTAAAGCCCATCGTTAACCAACTGATTGGACCTTATCAGTGTGGCTTTAGACCTGGAAAGTCCACCATTGACCAGATCTTCACGCTCTGACAAATCTTGGAAAAGACCCTAGAAACACAAATCGACACACACCATCTTTTTGTCGATTTCAAAGCCGCCTTCGACAGTCCAATAAGGAGTCACCTATACTCCATCATGTCTGAATTTGGTATTCCTGCGAAGCTAATACGTCTTTGCAGGATGACACTGAATAACACCAGCAGTACAGTAAAAATCGGGAAGGACCTCTCCCTTCCGTTCGATACCAAGCGAGGTTTCAGACAAGGAGATTCCTTATCGTGCGACTTCTTTAATATATTATTGGAGAAGATCATCCGAGCTGCTGATCTGAGACGCAGCGGCACAATTTTCTATAAGAGCGTTATTCTGCTGGCGTATGCTGATGATATTACGCGCGAAGTCAGTGCAGCATTCTCCAGGCTAGAAAAAGAGTCAAGTCGAATGGGTCTTGCAGTGAACGCAGATAAAACGAAGTATCTTGTGTCAACAAACAAACAGTCCCAGCGTCTTGGAAACCACGTCACTGTTGACAACACCTCCTTTGAGGTAGTGAAGAACTTTGTTTACCTGGGATCCAGCATTAACTCCTCCAACGATATCAGTATTGAGATTAAACGAAGGATAACTCTTGCCAACAGGTGTTACTTTGGGCTCAGTAGGCAATTGAGAAGCAGAGCTCTCTCTCGACGAACAAAACTGACGCTCTATAAGTCAATAATCTTGCCCGTCCTACTATACGCATCACAAACCTGGACGTTGAGCAGCTCTGATGAAAGGACTTTGAGAGCGTTCAAGAGAAAAATCCTTCGCAAGATCTATGGTCCAATCTGCGTCAATGGCGAGTACCGAATACGATGGAACCACGAGCTGTATGAGTTATATGCCGACATCGATATAGTCAAGCGTATTAAAATAGAGCGGCTTCGCTGGCTAGGTCATGTCGAGAGAATGAACGACGAAGCTCCAGCGAAAAAAGTATTGGAATCGGTACCCAGCGGTGGCCAACGCAGACGAGGAAGACCGCATCTCCGTTGGAAAGACCAGCCATTGGATAACCTGACAACGCTTGGAGTTTCCAACTGGCGCCAGCAAGCGCACGACAAAAGAGGCTGGCGCGAATTCTTAGACGAGGCCAAAACCGACCAACGGTTGTTAGCGCCATCTAATTAAGTAAGTAAGAACCAATAACGTTAAAACTAAGATATTTTTTCAAATCAACCAAAATATATTTAAAAAATGTTTGAAAGGACCCTGCACAGACCCTATGATACTTAGTTCTAGGTTAAATTGGTCGAAAATAGTTTCATTTTTAACCGACTTCAAAAAGGAGGAGGTTCTCAAGTTGGTTGGTTTCTCTGTTTTTTTTTTTTTTTTTTTTTTTTATAGTTAAAAGGTCGCTAAGAAAAAGTGTCCATGGGCGCATAGCATAAAATGAAACTAGCATATACCGTTTTCACCGTTTTTATAGCATATAGCTTAAAAAATAGGTCTTAAGAGCGGGGTAAGGATTTTTAACTCTTTTGATAACCATTTTTTTATATGAATGCACAATATCTCAAGAATATTGTGTCCAAATTTGAAGTCGATCCGAGTTAAACTAAAGGAGATATGAATTTTTAAGTAGGTGTACCCCGAACGTATAAACTTACAGTTGCGGTCAAAGTAATTGCAGTGTTCTAATATTCAGACATGCTTGAATAAATAATACTCCAAATTCCAAATCTGTACTCAATTTTTACTGTTGTGGTAGGATTTTCAAGATACAGGGTGTTTTACACTTTTTACCCTTGTCTAGTTTTATTAATCCAGAATCTAAACAACACACCATAAGATAAGAAATTAAATTTTTCAGTTTAGAAAAAATATGAAATGTTCCAACGGTATATCAACTAATATCGTGTTATGTATTGTAGCGGAGCTGTAATAAAGAGATCATCAAACAAAATATCGCCAAATTTTGTATCTTTTGTTTTAGCGAAGCTATAATCGTCCAAAATTAAGAAATAAACTGTTGATTTAGTGTTTTTTACATAAAAAAACAGTCACTTTAAATTTGGACGATTAAATCTCCGCTAAAACAAAAGATTGGAATCAGCGTTGAAAGCTCATATAGAAATTAATTGGGTTTTCCGGATCCTACATTTTTAGACTAGTATTATTTATTCAGCATGTCTGAATTTTAGAGCACTGCTATTATTTTGACCACAGCTGTATGTGTGGAAAACTTTAAAGCGATTTTCCCACAAGTTGTATTTTTAAAGTCTGCGTTCACTGCTATTTAAAAACTACTTGACCGATTCATTATAAACTTTTCTACAAATAAAATACATCAATGTTTAGGTAATTTTTTTTTACATTAAGGGTATTTCTCACCCACAAAATGCAGGAACTTTTCGTGAAAATTGCAATTAACACTTTTGATGGCCACCAAAAATTTTAAATGAAAAAAAAAAAAATCAAAGAACGTGGGGGGGGGGAAGATTTAATGATACTTTGACTAAATTTTAAAGGTTTTTGATTTCAGATAACTTCCGACCGAGATATAATGAACACCGCAAATTGCTAATTTTCTAAGCCGTTCTGGAAAAAGCTCTGTCACTGGCTTGGTTTTCAATATTTCCGAATGAAAAAATTACAAAATATTGTTAAAAGTACACTTCATAATGTGCATAAGGTTTTAATAAATGTGCTCAATCCAATCTTTAAAAAAAATTCCCAAAACAAACCCTTACAACCCGCCTCCCCCCCTCCCCCCTTAAATTAAATCTACCTTCGAACTGAATATTTGAAACCTTCCAACATAACACGCCTTGCGTCTATTGTGCTTTGTAATGGTTTAAAAGAACCCTGTTTCTAATTTCAGTGCTCTAGTGTCAATATTAGTCAAAATACAGTAGTTTTCTTGTAATAGTGACACGCCTCTTTGTCAAATCCCGCCCACTTTATTGATCGTGATTTATTATAATTCTCCCTATATTGCTGCAAATTTCAGCTTTTTTAATGTAGCCACTCCTTTCAACAAATTACGGTTATCAGTCAAGTGCTTTTAGGTGTATAGATGTCGATTTAACCTTTTTGAAGTCGGTTTAAAATAGGTTAATGATAAAAACGATGATAGAAATTATATGGTAGTAGATTTTGGAACAATATAAATAGTGAGAGATATAACTGATAATGGCTGCTTGGAAGCTTACTGGTGCTTCGCTTATTCCTTTACGAAGCACTCAAACCAGGATTCGTTCTCACATGAATATCCTCAGTTATACAACTGATCTTCGATAAATTATTTCCCAACAGCTTGAAGCGAAGCACAAAAACCAAGCTCACTCACAAAAATTTTAAATTCGCCTTCACAAGTATCTTCAAAGTATAATCGAGGGAAACAAATTTCGAATCTGTAATGTCGCGGTAGAAACTTCTAAGAATCTCCAAAATTGAACCTGTTGGAAGTTAAATTGTAAGTTGGGTACATAGGTAGAAAGAATTCATTTAGCCTAAAATTAAGCTGGAAATTTAATCTCGACTGATGTCGAAAAACTGACTCACCTCTACTTTCCTGGATACTTGTGTGTTTTGGAATTTGTAGAGTATTATTATATTTGCTAACATTACAATTTAGAACGAAAACTAGCGGAACTTAACATCTTTTCAGGCAGTCTACCGCCTACAATCATTAATTAATAAAAAGCAAACAAACAAGCTTAAGAAAAACTATAACAATAAAAGCTTCACTCGACTGCAATGAAGACAGAATAATAAAAAAAAAAAAATTATTTAATTAAATTTCAACCATCCTACACCGTATAACAAAAACAATATCAGCGTTTCTCGAACAATTGCTTGCTTTCTGCTAAAATTTAATTATAAAGCTGCTTTTTTGTACGAGTACGCTAGACTTTTGAACTAAATTATTTTGCCCCGCCAATCATTAGTAGTAAAGTTCATAGAATAGTTTGGCTACTTCGGTTCTTTACCAAATTACAGTAAACTATAATTGATTTTAATTGAATAATTAAAACAATAAAAATGATTTACTCTAAGTTTTTTTTTCTTTTCGTTTTTAGCATTTGAGGAAATAGTAACAAGCAGAAGAAGTGAACTAACAGACTGTTTTAACTACTTATATTTAAGAAAAGAAATAAATCACTTTCAAGTTGTTAGTATTAAATTAATTTAATTTTAATGACACGGATATGTTTGTTCAACAAATGCTACGTCTAACTACGTAACTGGCATTAAAGTTTTCTCACAACAACATATAAAGAACCAAACATTAGCAACAAAAGACCTAACCAAGCCCTTCGATTATCCGCTCCTGAACTGCAAACTTTGTGTATAGTTTCGGTGGAGAGCCCTCGTCTGGAAAGCATGTTTCGAATGCCACGTAGTTCCTGAAACAAAATAAAAAATTCATATTTTATATTATGATAAAATATTGTACTCAAAAACACTGACCTTCGAACTCAGTCCCTCTGGCTGACGACTCAGAACAATGCTGTATATAGAGCTTCTTTCATCGTTGCCACAGAAGGTCAATACCAAATGATCGTGTACTGCCTTAACCACTTGTACACTGCCACGAAATTGAGTGTATTTATTGAGTACCACTAAAGAACCGCGTTGATCATCCACATTGTTCCACAAACCGGGCATGGCAGCGGTATAATTGAAGGTGTACTCCAAGTTATCATCTTTTTCGCTCCATATCAAGCGCAAGTATCTTGTGTCTGTTTGTAGCTGATTTTGTTGTTGTTGAACTTGTTGTTGGTGTTGATGTTGCTGCTGCTGTTGATATGTGCCCGTTGATGTGCGCCTGTAGTTGTTGTAATTGTAATCGCGCATACTTGCCTGCATCTGAGAATGATTGCATGCAAATAAAATTAAAAATTAAATTCAATTAAATAATAAAAGAGTCAACAAATTGGTGAATCGGAAGTTTGAAAGAAGAGTGAAAGTAAAAATGAAAGAGAGCATAAATAACTGTTGCATGTTGAAAAGAAGTGTGTGATATCAGTGGACTTTATCACAAGTAGATCTGGGAGAATTGTCACTTCAACTATTTTTGAGGTACTTAAATCAATTGTGCAATTATGATGACCAAAAATTTGAAAAAGTTTATTATAAAAGTATATCGCTTCCTTTTAGGTAATTGCCAAGTTTCATTAAGGTCAGTTTATACTTATTCAAATTGTTATTTTATTTTAAATAATTTGTTGATTTCTTTAATTTAGTTAACTTACCTGTTGTGTAACATCAGACAAATCGATTACAACGCAGCTATTTATGTGAAAGATGCCTGGCACTTCCTGGGTATGTTTTATTATTTCATTACCATACCACATTCCCATTATCTGCAAATGAAGTTTTTACAAATTAGTTAATAATAAAATAGAATAGAAAAATCTCTCTCACTTCCATCTAAAATTAAGATTTTATTAGAATGCAGCCTGAAACTATGCAACAAATGCATGTGTTGCACTAAAATGCTGCAAATACACTTCATCCTATTATTCGCGTTAAGTAACGAATACGAAGTCAATAAAACTATTGCCATGTTTTTCAAATAAATGTAAAAAACAATAACAACAATTAAATCAACGTTTTTTTTAAATCTTATATATCCGTTATCTGTAAATAAATATAATGAATGCAACAAGATTAAATGAAAATTTGCATTCAATATTGTTTTATTGCTGTAGAATTTTATACAGTGCACTCGCAATAATGTGAAAATTGTATTTTGCCAATACCTTCTTCTAAAGATAGAAAACCCTTTAATGGGATGTCTTGAAAATAAACACTTTTTGTAGTTCTATAGTTCCCCTTTATTGAAAGAAATAGTGAAGTTTGGAATACAACCTTCATATATGTGTGTGTGCGAGTTTTTATCGTGAAAGTTCATTGCTCACACTGAACCATTGTTTAATTTTTAAAAATCTTTTTTTAAGTAAAAATGAGTTTAAAAAAAGCAACATTTCTTAACTTAAAAAAAAACATCAGCGTTCTTGGTGGTTGATTGGCAAGAGGGCTTGACTGTCAACTAACTTTAAGGTCCCGAGCTTCAATTCCATCTTTCTTATAAATATCAAGATAAATATAAAAAAATATCTCCATTTCAAAGTTAAAAAATAAGTTTTAAATAAGAAATTAATAAGAAAGCATATCAAACTTGGCTCTCTTGCCAATTTTTCTCTACAGCCGCGATGAAATAAATACGAAATTATTTAGTTTCTTTTGTTTTGAAGACGTCACTTTGTATTGGGATGAATTTTTCAAATTTGAAAACTTGGATTGCATTTAAAATCTCAAGGCTATTGTGTAAAACATCAATACATTAATTCTTGAGGAATTTCTGAAGGTTTTGATATTTTGATAAAGTCACCCTATTGGGAGATAGGTTCATTAGAGTAATGTTTGTGGAATTTTATCATTTTGAGGTTGTTACTTTGTATAGCGGTGTAGTCATGACAACTGGAGAGAAAGAAAAAGGGATGTGGCTTAATCGACTCAGATGCTGATAGTAATCAAGAATACATATAATTTTCTATTCCTGGGCACCTCCTTATGGGCGTTACACAGTGCACACGTCGCACAGTGGACTTTCTTGGCACTTGTTTTGTTATATTTTTTTCTATAACTCAATCTATAACTCAATCTATTATAATAATTCTATACACATGATTTTTTTTAATCAGCCCAATCATGAAACATTTTCTCTCGGGAGTTGTAAATGGGAGTTTCCGTTTTTAAGATAAAGTTATAATACTTTTTGGAAATTTTTAATGCAATTTTGTTCATCAATCACCATTATTCATGAGTGTAAAATAAAAAGTGAGATATCTTTATCTGCTATCCTAAGACCGGAAATTCCCATTTACAACTCCCGGGAGAAAATGTTTCATGATTGGGCTGAATATGATCATATATGCAGTTTTTTGCTAATAATTTTATTTAATAAGACTTCATTAAGACATCTTGTATAATTTATTGAGTTTTGATAAAAAAAAATGAAAGTTTTTAATTTTTGGTCAATAAATCAAAGGTTTTGACTTTAGACATGCAAATATAAAAACTCTTTTTATTTAAGAATTTTTGACATTTGAAGACAATTTTGTCAGTTTTTTTTTTATTTTTTAATGTAGAGATCTCTGATATCGTCAACGTTATTTTCAGTATCACTTTTGTTTTACATTTTTTTGTTGCAGTGATGTATTAAGGGTTTCGGTGAGGTGCATATCATTGTCATTTAAACAGTGCTTCCTACTTAATTTTCCTATGTGACAAAGTCTGTAATTTATTGATAAACAATTTTTACCGTAGAGTAAGTTTTTAATAAACAAAATGGCAAAGTCTATGCAAGAACATCTCAGGAAGCAAGACATACTGTACTTAGGGTTCAGAGAGGTAATCATCCTGCGTACGTCATGCTTATGTGGGGAGTAGCGTTCAAAGGACTCGTCACATCCCTGCATTTTTGTGAAAAAGGTGCAAAACTGAAGCGAAAGTCCAACAAGATGTCTTGGAAGGCCTTGTTAAAAATGTATCAACTAAACTCTTCAATGGCGAACACTGGGTCTTTTAAGGTGGAACATAAAATTTGCGGCAGAGAAAACAGACCTTTTTTAAAAAATTCTTAACTCAGCCAAAAACAAATATTTTTCCAAAAATTTGTTTTATTTTTGTAGAGAATTGAACAGATTACAGGAAAAAAAATTCAAAAATATATATTTTTTACTCCAACATGGTTTTATAGAGCTCCAAGCTGGCGGCAGAGAAAAAACGGGGCATCGTGGTTGCAGCGCTGGGAGTCGAAAAAAATTGTCCGATCTGGAAAAAAATGAATTTTATAAATCTTAACAAAATTGTTTATCGTATGACAGCAGCTATTTTAAAAATTTTTTTTCAATTTTTGGTGATGTTCCAAATTTGAAAGTGTTTTTTTTTCGAAAAAAATATTGACTTTAAAAATTCACAAAAAATCGAAAAATTTGTTTGAAAAATGCTCGTGTCATACGACAGCGAATCAAGTTTAAAAAAATACAAAAAAAAAATATTCGTCAAAAAATGAACCCGCTAATGCCGCAACCAGTACGAAATACATGGTTTCGAGATAAACGCGTTCAAAGTTTGTGAACAAAAAAAAAAAGGTTAAAAATTAAAAATGCGCAATCACTAATCCGGCTGTTACTTTTGAATCCGTAGGAAATTTTCCATGAAAATTTTTTTGTTAGAATTTCGATTTAAAAAACGGTCAATGTCATGTCCCCCCCTTAACAAGACTTTGCACCAGCTAATAAAGCTAAAACAATTCAAGATTGGTTGCGCCAGAATATTCCAAAGACTTAAATACTCCTGATTACAAATTATGGTCGGAGCTAGAGAGTATGGTTTTCAAAGTTTGCCACCAAAATTTGAAAAGTCTCAAGCAAGCCCCAATTGTTTCCAAAGGTTTCAGATTGTTCAATAAAAACTACTAAACTGTAGATTAATCTTGAATGATGAAATTCTAATCGATCAATGCGTAGGAAGACTCGCACCTCTAGAAAGGAAAGTAGTACAAGAATAAGTCGATGAATGGTTAAATGAGGATATCATAAAACAAAGTAATTCGGAATTCTCAAGTCCAGTTGTAATCACTCGTAAGATAGATGGGCGTTATAGGCTTAGTGCGAAAATATCGTTTCTCGATGCAAAGAATTGATGACCAACTAAACAAATTAGTAAAAGCAAAGCTTTTTTCAACAATCGATCTGAAGAACAGAGTCTTCCATGTGCCTATGTATGAACACAGTAATAAACGATTTTATTACTTCTGAAGTCATTTCAGGTTCAAGAAAACACCATTTGGGTTTTGTAGTTTGCCATCAAGTTTTAATCGGTATGTGACATTTTTTTTTGCTGACATGATTGGAAAAGATATTATAACACAATACGCCCATTCCGTCAGAGACTTTCGAGGAAGGTATTTCACGTATTCGTATTGTTATGAAAGTTGCAGCCAAGAACAACTTGGATATTAGTTGAAGAAAATGCCAGTTCCTGAAAACTAAAAGAATACCTAGGAGACTCAATTTATGACTCGAAGATTTATCAGTCAGAATCAAAAATAAAAGCATTACAGAAATTTAATGAATCAAAGTCGAATAAGGATTTGCAGAGCTTTCAAGAACTAGCAGTCTAATTCATACATTTTATTTGTGGATATGCAAGTCTCTCTTTTACACTTCTTCTTGGAGGAGTAAAAAATTCAATTTGAAGCTGTTCATAAAGCCATTTTCAGTGAAATTAAATAAAATCACTTAAAGAATCCTGTGCTTTAAGTATATGATCCAGATTCTGCAACAGAATTACATACAGATGGCATTAAGTTAGAGGATTTGGCGAGATATTGATGCAAAAGAGCACTCACTGTTCTTTCTGAATTTCTTCCCGTATTATATTAGAGAAAATCTACCACTGAAGCAGAAAAAATAGCACGAGTTTAAAGTCTTAGCAATCGTTGAATCCATCAAAAATTGCGGTGTAACTTATTGGGAATATGATTCAAAATTATAAACAATTGCGCAGCATTTCAAAACACAATCAACAAATCGGACATAACACCTAGTGTTAAACGTTGCACACAATACTTGAACGAGTTCAATTACGTCATGGAACATCACTCAGGCGAACGAATGAAACACGTCGATGCATTAAACACGTAAACTGTAATGCTTGCTGTAGATTCGCTGACAGCGGTAATGAGAATAATCAAATTTAAGACGATCACATTTGAACGATTATGAAGTTAGTTGGCCAGCTAAAGTAGTGAAATTTTGCCTAGCAAAAAAGTAGAAAAACACTGGTTTGATTTAGTTATTCCGTATTGGTTTTGCTGCAGTTGCGCTTATTAGCTTTTCAAAGTTAGTGGACTGCACAGAGATTACTGATTAATTTTTTAGCATAAAGCTCTTAATATAATTATTAAAAAACTAGTTCTTTCCCGTCAAAAATGACGGGCCAGGTTCTAATAAAGAAAAAACAAAATATTGATTTTATTTAATCTGAATTCGAGTTTAACGGTGGTCACATATTCAATTCTTTGATCCAAATATTTATAAAATACCTTAAAGTAAAACCGGAAAATAAAGTAGGTATGACGAAATAAGTTTGATTTTTTTTTTAAACTGAAAATTTCAAAATAAAAAATATATAAAAAGATTTTGAAGTTTCAATAAATCACAAAACAAAAAATGCCTAAAAATATACTATGAAATTTTTCAAAAAAATCAAGCGTTCCGCACTCACATTTTATGGAATTATGTATAGTAATGTTTTTTAAGAATTTATAGAATAAAAAAAAAAATAAGATAGCTTCTTCACAAAAAATGGAATATAAATGAAATTTGACGAAAAAAAGGAACTGCTCGCCATACCAAGCTCTTAAAAGAAAACAAGTAAAGAAAGTCTAAAGTCGGTCTAGGCCGACTATGAAATTCCCTAAACCTACTTTTCAAAAACAAAAAATTTTTATTGTAAATGATCGTCTCCGTGGGCGGATGAAGCCTATACTTTAAATGCATTTAAATGTTGATGAAAAATTTACACATACCAAGTTTTATTCCTGTAGCTCACAGTTAATGCCTTTATTGTGCTTTCGCTATGGGAGGTGGGCGTGTTCATGGACGGATTACTCCCAATTTTGGAACACACCTTAGTTTTGGTATAAAATACATACATACCAAATATAATTTCTCTACGACAAACATAACCTTATTTGTTCAGTTTTAAACTTTTTGGGTTGTATGGGAGGTAGGCGTGTTCGTTGGCGGATGACGTCCATTTTTCAAAACCATCTTTGTCTTGTCATAAAAAACATACGTGCTAAATTTAAGCTCTGTAGGTTAAACAGACGCTTATTTATTGCGTTATCAATTTTTGGGTTGTATGGGAGGTGGGCGTGTCCGTAAGCGGATGACGTCCATTTTTCAAAGACATCTTTGTGTTGATATAAAACACATACATACCAAATTTTATTGTTGTAGGCTAATTATGAGCTGAGTTATGCAGTTTTAAATTTTTGCGTTGTATGGGAGGTAGGCGTGTCCGTGGGCGGATTCCAAAAATATTCAATAGTGCAGATCCTTGGGTTTATTTGACCATGTGTATCAAGTTTCATCCAATTATCTCAACTCCTTCTTCTTATCCTGTGTATACGGACAACACACAGACGGACATGAATAGCTCGACTCACGTGGTGACGCTGATCAAGAATATATATACTTTTCTATACCGGACTCGCTTTGTTCTATGCGTTACAAACGTTTGCACAAAGTTAATATACCCTCACCTTTCAGGTTTAGGGTATAAACATAGTAAAGTCAGCCCACGAAAAAGTACATTTTGGCATTGAGAAAATTGAAAAGATAAGTGGATTATAACATCAAAGAGCTACATAAAAAAGTTAGTAAATGCATTCAGAGCTGTTTTCAGTGCATCATTATGAATCGTAAAACAGGAAAGCAAGAAAGAAAATTCAATCTTCAGTTACACTGCACATATACCATATTGGACAAAAAAGGATACATATATTTGTTAGTCATTGTGGATGCATATTCTAGGTTCTTATAAATTTATTAACCTAACAAAAACGGGTAACGGGTAGAGATTCACCCAATCAATGGTGATTGTAACAAAATTGTCCATTACCAGACCACAACCGGAGTTCTTAGAGGAAATGGACAAGTTGAAAGTGTCAATGGAGTATTTATCTCAGTATTGTCTAAACTCACATTCCTACACGTGGAATTGATCCAAATATATTGCGAAGATCGTGAGAACCAAAGAAAACAAGGGCGTGAAAGAATATTAGAGGCACAGACTATGAATTTAATTTGATTTTTTCTTAATATGAATTTATATTTATACCCTAAACCTGAAAGGTCAGGGTATATTAACTTTGTGCAAACGTTTGTAACGCATAGAAAGTATATATATTCTTGATCAGCGTCACGACGTGAGTCGAGCTATCTATGTCCGTCAGTTCGTCCGTCCGTCCGTCATCCGCCTACGGACACGCCTACCTCCCATACAACGCGAAAGTTGAAAACTGCATAATTCAGCTCATAATTAGCCTACAACAATAAAATTTAATACGTATGTGTTTTATACAAACACAAAGATGTCTTCGAAAAATGGACGTCATCCGCTCACGGACACGCCTACCTCCCATACAACCCAAAAATTGAAAACGCAATAAATAAGCGTCTGTTTAACCTACAGAGCTAAAATTTGAAACGTATGTTTTTTATGACAAGACAAATATAAGACAAGACGAACACGCCTACTTCCCATACAAACCAAAAAGTTTAAAACTCAATAAATAAGGTTGTGTTTGTCAAAGAGAAATTAAATTTGGTATGGTATAATTTTTTTTTGTTTTTGAAAAGTAGGTTTAGGGTATTTCATAGTCGGCCTAGACCGAATTTAGACTTTCTTTACTTGTTTTTAATTTCAACTGGTATTTCCGGACTTCCTAATGATTTTTTTTTTTAATTTCAAATCGAATATCTTAATTTCCATTGATGTTTTCTAAATTTGAGTAAAAATTTCTGAATTTTATTTAACGCTTTCGAATTTTTAAATGCAGAAATTGATCTTTTTTTAATTTCAAATAATTTGTTTCTGAATTTCAGTTGATCTTTTATGAATGGAATTGATGTTTACCGAATACGAAAGCAATCTGAAAAATTAGTGAATTTTTGAATTTCCCGCGTAGGTAAATTCAATAAAACTGAACCTGTCATCTAGCATCTGTTAATAGACTACTGTCAAAATTTCAGCTCGCTGCGACGCTTAATTTGTGTTTGGCAGCCATTAACAGCAAACGATCTTGTGAATTTTAGCGATAATGAAAAAAGGTGAATTAAGAGGTGTGCTCATCAAGCATTATTTTTTTTGCGCAAAAAAAACCATCAGCCAAACCAAAGAAAGGCTTGATAAATACTATGGGGACTCTGCGACATCGATTAGAATGATTCACATGTGGTTTACTGAATTCCGATTCGGTCGTACAAGGATAAGTGACGCTGAACGTTCTGGACGCCCAAATGAGATCACACATGAAATGGTCCAAAAATCGTTAAAAATCGTGTTGGCTGATCGCAGAGTTAAAGTGCGCGAGATTGTTGAGGACGGTGACATCTCACACGAGTGTAGAACATTTTGCGAACACAAACACATATGCAGTCTTCATGGCAAAATTCCACGAATGGAAGTACGAATTGCTTTATCCTTCAGCCTATTCTTCAGATTTGTTGGCCACCAGCGACTATTTTCTGTTTCCAAACCTTAAGAAATGGCTCGACGGAACGAGATTCACCACTAGAAAGGAACTTATCACCGAAACAGAGGCCTATTTTGAGAACCTTCCGAAAACGTATTTTCGGATGAGATAAAAAATTGTAGCAACGTTGGACGAAGTGTATCGAGCTAAAAGGAGACTAACAATATTGAGAAAAAAAACGTTCTTGCCGTCACAATCATTCCTTGCTTAATTTTTCACGGAATTTTCAAACGGCCCTCTATGAATTGATATTTTGTGAACTTCAATTAAAATTTCGGAATTCCAAATGATGCTTTTTGAATTTGAAATACCATTTCTGAATTTCAATTGATAACTTCTCAGTTCCAAATGATATTTCCAAATTTCAAATAGAATTTCTGAATTTCAATTCATGATTTCTGAATTTGGTATAGAATTTCTAAATTTCAATTCATCAGTTATGCATTGCATTTAATTTTATTTGATTTTAAATTGATGTTTTTTTGAATTTCAATTGATCTCAGAATTTCTGATCTTTTTGAATATAGAATGAATTTTTTTTTTGTTTCAATTGATTTTTATGAATTTCAAAGAGAACTTTCAGTTTTCAATTGGAATCTCTGAATTTATACTCAACTGTTATGAATTTCATTTGAATTTGTTTTTAATTTCAAATGATTTTTTTTGAAATTTCTAAATTTCATATGATCTTTTTTAAACTTTAACTAAAATTTCTGAAGTTCATTTGATTTTTTTTCAATTTCAATTGATCTTTTCTGAATTTCAACTAAAATTTTTGTGTTTCAATTGGTGTTTTAATTGCAAGTTTAGCATTTTCAAATGATTTTTTCTAAATTTCTAAAAAAATTTCTGAGTTTCAATGGATTTTTTCTAAATTTTTGCCGAAATTTTGGAATATTATATGATTTCTTCTGAATTTCAATTGATGTTTCTTAAAAGTCAATTGATCTTTGCTGAATTCCAAATTATTTTATCGGAATTTCAAATGAAATTTTTTAATTTAAATTCATGTTTTTCTTAATTTCAAATGAAATTTTTGAATTCGCCCTATTTTTGCTAAACGAGATCAAAAAATATCTGCTGTCGTCAGATTTGTAACGGCGCTGAAAGGGTTAATCTCTCAAACTCATGCATATAACTTAATTTCTTCTGTAACTTCATTGTTTTTTTTTTAAGTTTCTTTCTTTGAAAACTATTAATTGTTTTAATTATTTTAAAACATGAAGTTTATAAAATCCATAACATGCTTTCAATAATACCAAAGCTTTTAATTTCTTCCACTGAAGTAGAGTGCATTTATATGTAAACAACGCTTTTACAGAATCGACACTTTCTATTTCAATGCTGACATTTTAAGGACATTTGCAATAATAATAATCATCGTTGAACTTATTTGAAACACATTTTTATTTTATCAAAACACAAACGCACTTGTTCGATATCCAGCGAATGTTGTGGTTTGACATCCATACAAAAAACAGATAAATTATTTTCCTTTTCGCCATTATGGTGGTCCTCATTGTTGTTGCTGCTTTTGTAGATGGTATCACTTTTACATTCCGGTACACAAAACAACACGAAAAATATTGCAAAAATACACAACGAAAAATGCATATTTTTAGTTACTGATAAAAATAAGGAAAAAATAAAATAACAAAATGTTTGATTTGCGCGCGTCGGGTTTAATAGAGATAATTTTTCGTAAATAAAACAAAAAATAAAATCACTAAAATGTCGTTAAGTCGTGTGCGACTGAGCGATGCGAAATCCCTCAACTAAATAAAATGGTCAGACACATAACATTTCTAGAGACTTGATGATCAGACGGACATCTGATGACTGGGATGCAATTGAAATGGAGGGTAAAAAACAAACAACTATACAACAAACACACACAAGTTACTGTTATTCTGTAGTCCGGAATCACGTATTTGGCTTCGGTATTAAGTGAAATTGTTCTAAAATTAATTGAATAGATTTTTATGCTGTGGAGGAGCTAGCACAGCAATTCTCCAAAATGAGAATAAAAAAAAAAAAAAAACAACAAAAATCATTATTACCGCATTACGCCACCAGTAAACAGTTTACCAATTAAAAAAGGCGAGGAGTTCATGTTTTTAAGTCGCTACAAGTCGTTCTGTCTCACGCAGTCTCACAATCCAACAACCTACAGAGTGGACACTTAATTGAATGATTCATACATGCACCGTGAAATAACTAATATGCAACATGAGCTGAAGAGCTGTCATAAAATTGGGGTTTATTGAATTGAATACCAAACGCACATTTAACGCTGCATGTCGTTATTCTTTAAAAAAAAATCAACCGCTTTGTATAAAATTGAATTTTCTGCTTTTTATTAAATTAAATTCTGTATTGCTTTTCAGTAGACTTCTTAATTGTTTTTTGGATTCTGATGTGTTAGATTCTGTTCCACTGTGCATTGTCGTTATCAATTAAAGAACGCACATTTTCTTGAACTCAGTTCAATTGAAATGTGGGAGTTATACTTAAGGCAACTCTAACACATTGTTGAGTCTTAGTTAAACGATAATAATTGACAAATATTTGCTCAGTTATGATGCTCGGTGTTATGCTGCAGCGCTCAAAGCAGTGAATGAAAAAACAAAAATAAATGAACTAGAAGAGTTTTAATATTTTTTTTAGCTTCATCGTTTTAATTAGCTTTTCTTTTGCTTGCTTGTTAAGTACACTACAACCAGATTTAGTTTAAGAAGCTTGGGCAAGGCTAAAGATCGAGACGAATTTAAGAACCCAGGCTTCGTTAATAAAATGTGGGTATTTTGTGTTTGGGAATTTTGTATTTGGGAATTTTGAGTTTGGGATTTTGAAATTTTGAAATTTTGTGATTTCTAATTAACATTTTGATGGTTGAGATTTTGATGGTTGACTTGTCGTTTATGTAAAAATGTCAAATATGTTTAAACGTTAAAAATGAAATGTCAAAAATTAAACGTCAAAATTTAAACGTCAAAAAATTGAATTTTTCTGTTAAAAAAAAATATTGCATTTAAAATATGAATTTTATTCAATTATATTTCACAAGTTTGTATATCTGTTATTCTTTTAGCTGGCATCTTTGTTTTATTCAGGGTTTTTTGATAAACTTTGCTGGTTTTCGCTTCAGTCTTTCGTCGATTTCGTCTACCTCTTCCGTGGACAGACCTATTGGATAATCTGCTTTTATAATTGATTGAATTTTATATTGGATAAATTTTCTTATAAAAATAACACGCGTCCTTAATATTTAAAATCAAGATCTTCATCCTTATCAAAATATCTTAAGAAAATATCTGCACGGAAAAGTGTCGACATTGCGTCATAGAGTGACGCCGGTAGAATCCCAAATAAATTCGTTAAACATCACTATTTAATATTTCATAAAAATGAGTTGAAATATTATCATTATATTCCTTATTTTTGATGATTATTCACTTCTTATTGCAAACACCAGCAGGAAAAATTATTTCTGAATTGTATGCATCTGAATTGAAGTTTAAATTTTTTCAACTAACAATTGAATTGTTGAACTCAACAATAAAAACAAAATAACAATAAATTTAACAATTACACAATAAATATTGTCAATCTTTGAAAAAAAAAATGTTTAACTCAAAATCAAAGGAAATTTTAACAAGTGAATAGGTAAATTTATTAACAATTTTAATTCTTGAATTTTAACAATAATTATTGGAGAGTGTAGCATTGAACAATTGGTTTCTTCCTATTGCCAACAACTTTTACAATTTACGATATTTAAGGGACTTCTTTTATCCACTTTTTCATTAATTTTTTTATGTAGGAACTGGTCATAGATTTCTATAACCGATATTCTTTTAAACAATGTTCAATGCAATTTCAAAAACATTTGATTACTTTTTTTTCTTGATGTGTTTCAACAAATTCCTTAGTTTTTAAGTTAAAATTTGCAGCAAATCAAAAATTAAAATAATCCTGCATTTGCTAGTTTTTTTTTTGTGGGGACAAAAGGGGATTCCCAATAATAAAGGACTGCTTGTGAGTACGTTCAGAAAGGTAACAAAGCTGCAAATAACAAAATATTTGGAAATCTATAAATAATTATATTGCAGAATTTACCACTTTTAGTCAAAAATTACCTTTTTTGCCTCTGCCCAAAAAATGAGACAAAAATTACCTCATTTAGGGAAATTTACCTCAATCTGGCAACAGTGTTTGTAACACCTAGAAATAAGCGAGTCCGGTATAGAAAAATGTATATATTCTTGATTAGCGTCACCTCGTGAGTCGATTTATTCATGTCCGTCCGTATGTCCGTCCGTCTTACCGCCGGTGTGTTGTCTGAAATGTTGTGCGAAACTTCGTACTCATGTTCACTTGGAGGATCTGCACTATTGAATATTTTTGAAATCCGCCCAACGACACGTCTACCTCAAAATTTGTATGAAGTGCCACGCGGGTCAATCGGGCTTCTACGTGGGCATTAGAGCGTATCACCAAAACTAACCTATTTTTGACCCCGCCTCAATCGTTAGATATTTGAAAGACATTTTCGAAAAAAATATATTTTTTGTTTTTAAAGTGGTCCCTATGGTGCTATTTTGGTTTTTTCGTTATATCTTCGGTGTTTCTTGTTCGATCCGGAAGATTTTATATCTGTGTGTTTGTTGGTGTTATCCAAATATTATCTGATGTTTTTTTTCCTCAAATGTTTTTTTTTTTGGACTGATTACACAATTGATCTTCGTTCCTACCATATCATCCTGCTCCAAAAAGTCCAACAAATTAAAGCTTTGAAAAAATCATTAAAACCATGGGAAGAAGTGAAATCGAAAAAATGGATTTTGGAAGCACTGACCTATTTTGCAAAGAATAACACTTTGGATCATAATAAAATTTTTTTTTTAATTTTCGAAATCTTTTCGGGATTCAAGGTGGCTGTAACGCTCGCAACTGTCAAGTTTCATGAAAATGTGCCCCAATCGATTTTCGTCAGTGACTGCTGTGGACGACTTATGTACTATTTGAACGAAACGCTCCGTGTTTTGCAATTGGCAACGATAATCTGTCGAAAATAAAACGTAATACAAACGGATTAAATTATGACGTCAACATTACATCATTCAATTATTTAACTTATGTTTTCTGTGGTGCTCACCTGGAATTTTAATGATTTCGTCTGAATACTGTAGATCAGACAGTTAGTCTTGCTTGTAAAACTGGAGACATGTCGGCTCAGTGATCTGAACTCTTGACCAGTCGATCATTTCAGTGTAAGTTGTGCTGCTATATTTGATGTGGGGTTGGTGGTTGGGACCACGAAATTGCCGAATTTGGCTTCGATTGTAAGTTCTCGACACTATTGGTATTTTTGCGCCATGCCACAATCTTGAAACTTCGTCGTATATATTTTCTGTGAATGCACTGCGTTTGACTTTTTAATTATGCTGAAGAAACAACGCGTATTCCACCACATTTCGTTGTGTTGGTAATTTTGTTCTGTCCAAGTCGCGCTTACCGAAATGCATTTTGTTTAAATTAAGTATTTTTTCTCGTTTCATGCGAGCTAAAGCTCGATTTTATTGATCACTGAAAAAGATTGATTTACTTTTTGATATGAAGTGACCACTACAGCCACCTTAAATCCGAAATCTTAAATCTTAAATCCGAATTTCCGATTTCGAATATTAAAAAAAAAATTATTATGATCCAAAGTGTTATTCTTTGCAAAATAGGTCGGAAGTGCTCCTAAAATCCATTTTTTCGATTTCACTTCTTCCCATGGTTATAATGATTTTTTCAAAGCTTTAATTTGTTGGACTTTTTGGAGCAGGATGATATGGTAGGAACGAAGATTGATTGTGTAATTAGTTGAAAAAAAAAACATTTGAGGTAAAAAAAACATCAGAAAATATTTGGATAACACCAACAAACACACATATATAAAATCTTCCGGATCGAACAAGAAACACCGAAGATATAACGAAAAAACCAAAATAGCACCATAGGGACCACTTTAAAAAAAAAAAAAATATTTTTTTCGAAAATGTCTTTCAAATATCTAACGATTGAGGTGGGGTCAAAATAGGTATATTTTTCTGCCATACAAGGTGATACGGTCTAGTGGGCATGTTTGTTATAGAGTGTTGGGTTTAAGCTACAGAATTAAAATTTTATTTTTATGTGTATTATATCAAATTTAAGACACACACAAAATAAGCGTGATCCGCCCATAAAAACGGATCACCTCCCATACAACCCACAATATTGAAAACACTATAAAAAGGTTTATATTTGACCTACAGTGATAAAAATTGGTATAGAAGCTTTTTATACAGAAACTAAAATGTGCATAAAAAATGGGTGTCATTCGCCTATCAACTCGCCCACCTCCCATACAACCCATATTGCTAAAACCTGTATTGTTCTTTAAAGAATACATGGCTTTTCAATAAAATAAGGAAGTTATTTCTATTTGTTTTATTATTTTAATATATATTTAAATATTATAGGAGGTTTAGGGTATTCCATAGTTGGGCAAGACCTACTTTAGACTTTCTTTACTTGTTTTCTCTTAAAGCAGTGTGTCAAATTTGAAGAGGATCAGTTCATAACAATTTTTTGAGAAATCATGACAACCGATTTTAAAACTGTAGCTCGTTTCTACAACTTTTGTGAGAAATAGTCACTTTTTCTGACGTCACACTATTTCGTTCCAAAATACTCACTTTTACGAAAGCTAGTGTTTCTGCATTAATAGGTGATTAAATATTGCTCTGTGATGAGAAAGATACACAAGCCATAGAGAATATGGGTATGTTCGAGTCACTCATCAATAAATGCGGCAACACTGCGGCCTTTCTACACGCTTCCAACACTGTTGCAGATGATCAGCTGATACGTTGCTGATATTTTGCGCGTATTTTTCACAATTTCCATAAATAAAAGCAAGGATAGATTTTTGTTCAAGTTTAATTTTGTATAGAATAGAAAATGATAAAAGTTTGTTATTGAAATTGGAAGAAGCAAGAATTAAGAGACTTAAGAAGAGAAGAAGAATTTTTTTAAAACCATTCAATTATATCCTGGTGATATATTTTTCACGCATTTCCGATTGAATTATTTGTAAATTTATATACGTGGCCAATTTAACTGAGCACAAAGCAATCGGCAATCTGATGTTGTCAGTTCAGGTTATAGTCGGCTTGATCACTATCTGTTCAGATGTGTGGTCAGACCTAAAAATGAAAATCGCCTAATAATAATAAAAAATAAAATAAATAAACATTTGTCTTACTTTTCTTCATCCAGTATTATTCTGCAGACAAAAATTTTGTGTTGCCGCTTTTTCGAATTTCCTGCGCATCAAATGTCAAATTTTTGTTCGCTAGAACGTTTTGCTTTGGCCAATGTTGCCAGAAATTATTGACAATAATTGACATTTTTTTTTGTTGTTATTTTTTCAAATTTAAAACAATTTTTTCATGTTTTGACACTTAGGGCCAAATTGTTCACCACTTTAACCAGTGAATATTTCCAACTATTCCAGTAGTTTCGTATTGTTCACCTCTGGATAGCAAACTTATCCAAAGTTTCTCTAAATATTTAACCAGCAGATAAATTTATCCAGAGAATAACTTAACCAGTGAAATTTCATTGGATATCAAAGATAAGATTGGATTTATCATATGATTTGACAATTTTCATATTGTTAATTTTTTTAGCAGAAAATAATATTGAAATTTTTGTGTCAGATATATTTTGAATTTACGCAATACCTGTTTTTACTTGCGCTGTTCAGAAATTTCTAGTCTAATAGCGTGAAAAGCGTGTGCTTTACGTCAAAACTGTTGAGGGTATTTTTATCTAAGACTTTGTTATCTAATCTTCTAGGACGAAATTGGTATCATGGTTATATAGGATTCTTCCTCTAGTCATGCACTTTTGGTTTTTAACATGAACCTTTGCAACAGTTTCTTTAATTTTTTCATGTTATTCTGTTTGCAGTTCAGTTCGTTGCTATTATTTTCTAAAGCAAGTTTTTTTTTATTTTTTTATAAAATTTTTCAAAAATTTAAGCACATTGCGATTAATGTCAAAGCTCTGGATAAATTTGTCATTTATTTGACAATTGGCTGGAAATAAACTAGAGAAATAACAAACCAGCCGTTAAGATATCCAGACCGGTTAAAATGCTATCCAGAGAATAAAATACTGAACAATACGAAATTTTATCCAGGCAATTTAACCGCTGGTTAAAGTTAACGGCTTGAATAAGCTAACGGCTGGATAGCCAGAGATATCCAGAGGTCAGAGCTGTAAAAGAATGCATTCAATTTGATTGCTTCTACAAAATTTTGAATCAGTGAATAACGAAATAAGAATACATTCAATGAATGCAAAATTGATTCATGAATAAAATTTTGAATTCACAATCAATTTTTAAAAATTGATTAATTATTCATTTCTATTATTCATTTGTCGTTATTCTGAATAATGCATTCATTTTGTTATTCAAATGAATGCTATTCATAAAGAATGCTATTCACAAAGAATGCAATTCACAAAGAATCGTTATTCATTTTGCATTCATGCATTCATTTTTTATTCATTATTCATTTTTTATTCATTATTCATTTTTTATTCATTATTCATTTTTTACTCATTATTCATTTTTTATTCATTATTCATTTTTTATTCATTATTCATTTTTTATTCATTATTAAATTTTTATTTATGCCTGTGGTGTTAATTTTGCAACCAAAGTAGTATATTTTTAGTTTGGTGCAACAGCGCAATTACCGGGGCCTTGGGCTAATTGATTTATATTTTTAATTGAAGTAAAATTTCAGTTTTAAATTCGCAACTGGGTAGCTTCGCGTGAATTGAGTGAAAACAGTGTTCTCTCATGAATAAAAAATGAAGAAATGAATAAAAAATGAATAATGAATAAAAAATGAATAATGAATAAAAAATGAATAATGAATAAAAAATGAATAATGAATAAAAAATGAATAATGAATAAAAAATGAATGCATGAATGCAAAATGAATAACGATTCTTTGTGAATTGCATTCTTTATGAATAGCATTCATTTGAATAAAAAAATGAATGCATTATTCTGAATAAAGAAAATTGAATAATCGAAATGAATAATAAATCAATTTTCTGAAATCGAATGTGAATTGAAAATTTTATTCATGGATCAATTTTGTTTTCATTGAATAGCATTCTTTTGTCCTTATTCACTTGTACTTAGAATTCTGAATATGAATGCAAATTTTACAGCTCTGCCATAGGTGAACAATTTGGCCCTTAGTAATGTTGATATTTATAAAACAAAACCTATCCATGCGTTGAGATCCGAATATTTTTTTTCATGCGATCGCTTAATGCACACAGTAAAAAGTTTGAGGGTCAATTTTATCTTTTTTATAACATTTTTGTAGTATAAGCTCGTTTTATTCTAAATTTATTACAAGTTTTATCCCACTCTATAGTATAAAACTTGTTTTTCCATTCAAACATTTATTTTACTCCAAAAAAGTATAGTTTTTATGCTATAAATTTATAAATATGATATATATATTCGAGTTATTCGAAAACCTCACGGAGCCACTCGGCTTTCACGTAAAAGTCGAGTTTTCGAAGCTACCGAAATTCAGCGATGCTAGCAGATAATCAGTTTACGTTTGTTCTTCAGTCAGTAATCATGTTATGCGCAAATAATCAGCCCAATCATGAAACATTTCCTCCCGGGAGTTGTAAATGGGAGTTTCCGGTCTTAGGATAGCAGATAAAGATATCTCATTTTTTTATTTAACACTCATGAATATTGGTGGTTGATGAACAAAATTGCATTAAAAATTTTCAAAAAGTATTTTAACTTCATCTTAAAAACGGAAACGCCCATTTACAACTCCCGGGAGAAAATGTTTCATGATTGGGCTGAATATGTTCCATATTTTTTTGTAAGCACATAATAAGACAAAAATATTGCGTTTGAATTGGAAGCTCTGCCAACATGATCGAACATGCAAATTTTCTGATTTATATGACCTTCGAAAACATTCACTCAGATTTGGCTGCGTTCAAAAAAGTAAAAATATTTTGTAAAATTTTGTAACAAGCTGAAGCTTCTGTTGTATAATCACTATCATTTTCAAAAATGTAATCATTATGGTCAACAGACACCTGTTCATCCCAATCTAGTTTGTCTGGTAAATGCAATACATCAAGAAAATTGCATTTTTCATAAAAGCAAAATTGTTTTTTACTTAAGGGGACGTGACACCTTCAAAAAAGTTTCAAATGCCTGTAAGTTGAGTAAAAAATAAGATATCATTTTACAAAATTAAATATATATTTTTTAGTAAAAAAATTACACAAAAAATATTTTTTTTAATTTTTTTATTTACATATATGGCAACTGAAATTATTTTAAAAAAACATAAAAAAACCATGGCGGGCGTGATTACAACTCACTGGGACATCGGAAAAAAAAACAAAAAACTGGGTTTTTATCAGCATCAAAACCGTCATGGAATGAACTAGAAGAAACAATTTTGGTTGAAAAATAACAAAATGGCGGCGTTTTTTCTAAAATTTCACAATGCAGAAGATATCGTCGAACAAAGTCGGCGCAAGGTTAATGCTTATAAAATTCTTAGGTACATCCTTGTACCAAATTGGACTTAAATTGGTGATTAAAAATTAAGTTTTACCTTATTTGCGGTATGAGGCATCGAACTTCATCATAATTTTTTAAAGTTTTAGGTACGCCTTCATACAAAATTTATTGATGAAGATTTTGCCGCCAAAGGAAGATTGATCAGGTTATATCTCCTATTGTACAGCTTGTCATTTGTATCTGGTTGGCTTTTTCGACAAGATTTCTTTGGAAGAACTTTGGCCAAAACTTTCCAAACCTACACAAAAATATCAAAATAAATACGCAAAAAATTGTCTTAGACCCCATTTAATCCAAATAATGAAGATATTTTAATGTTTATTTCTGCGTTTATTCAAAGTTTTTTCACAACTAAACGTCTTAACTTGCTGTTTTATCCTGCCTACATCCTTGTATAATTTCTTTTATTTTCTAAATAACAGCAAAGTTTCTTGACACCTTATCAAAAATTGCTAGGAATAACCCTTTTAATCTCCACATCTTTTAATCTCCTAGAAATCGTTCGTTTCAGTTTCACTCAATTTGTTTTGTTAATCGAGTCACGGAATCATCACTTTGTTACATTCCCTTCTTTATTTTTTTTTTTGCATTATTTACATAACATTGTAGCTTAATCTAGATGGCACCTGGTTGAACTTTTCAAAGCTTGTAGATTAAAAAAATTTCTACTGTATACTTTAAAAATTCTAAGTTTCTCTTATTAAATATTCGATTTTTATTTTTCAATTGTCCAGTCAAAGCTGCTCACTCTCAATTGGCAGTTTGTTGCATGGAAAAATTAATTTTCTCATAAATCCAATCGATGTATTTTTCAATGCGCACATAAACGCCCGGCTTGTTGGCAAAACCGCATTGTTGACCCCACGATATAATGCCATAAAGAGTCTCGCCATCTAAGAGTATATAATTGAAAAATGTTTTACCATTTTAAGGGCCGTTTTATTCACTTTTATAACTCTTTAAGTTTTCCATACAAAAATTGTAAAGTTATTGATAACTCTCGAGTTATAATAGTGAATGAAACGTTCTTAAATCTTCCCACCTTCATCCGAACAAACTAATGGGCCACCGGAATCACCATCACAGGCATCAACACTCTCATCCATGGAGCCAGCACAGAACATACCCTCGGTCATAGAGGTGCCATAGACATGTGCCTGTTTGCAGGTTTCATCAGAAAGTATGGGTAGCTGCGCCGCACGCAAAATATTTGATGGAGCTATTGAAAATGAATTTGCTAAGTCATAAAAAATCAAACGTACACAATTAAACATCAAACAACTTACTTGATACGCCCGATTTGATAGATCCCCAACCTGAGATTGTGCACATGCGATTCACGCGCAAAGGCGCATCCTTATCCGGCAAGCAGATGGGCTGTATATAATCATTAAAACGCACCGGATTCTTGAGTACAATCAATGCTATATCGTTGTTCATGTGCGTCTTGTCACGGAACTTTTCGTGTATGTACCAGTTTTCAATGTACGAATCGATTTCCGAAGCTTCGGCTATGTTGGCATAATGATCACCCATGCGTATAAAGTAGGCACCTTTCGGATAGCCCACCAAACAGTGCGCCGCTGTTAGAAGATGTTTCTTAGAGATGAGCACCGCGCCACACCAATGACTTGAAATGCCACCACGACCTTTGGTGCGTATTGTTGCCTGCCAAGGATGTTGCCCGCGTTTTGCCATGGTACCATTGACAACGCGTTCCTCGGGATGCTCGTACTCATCGATCAAATTCTGCTTGAACTGGCCACAACGTTTTTGGTTGTTCACATTCAGGAATTTACTGGAACGTTGCACCTGGCCTAAGCCATACAAGCCTATATCTTCGAGCGTTGAACTGCTATCCTCAATACTTCGTTGCGTTTCAGCACTGCCTATAATTCCCGATTTTGATGTCGTTCTTCTGGGTGCTGGACCAGCTGTACATTGAAGCCCCACATCTTCGGTGTGATTGCAATTGTGTTCACCCCAAGTCCAGTGATTGCATTTATCGATGGAAGTTTCATTGCCAAAGCAAGACACCTGATCCAGCCAAATTGGACCACTGCCAGGACCAAAGATATTCTTTTCGATTTTCTAAATAAAAGGAATAAGAAGCAAATCGGTTTAAAATTAAATATTCAGTGCCAGAACTTTTACCGGTATGCCGAAAAATCCTAGAGAATTGCACAAGACTTGCGCCTCGTTGAGTCCAAAATCATCATCACAGACAGTTCCCCACTCTCCGCGGTACATTACTTCCACTCGTCCCACATTAGTGCTGCGTCCACCCTCCAAACGATATTCTATGGGTGACTGTTGACCAAAGATTAACACATTATTTAGGCCATAGACAAGCGCTCAACTTACATTGCAAACTCGTTCGCTTTCATCAGATAGATCCTTACAGTCGGGCGTATTGTCACAGACAAAAGCTGGTGGTATACACTCCTTGGAGGTGCTGCATAGCCAATAATTGTTGGGACACTTCAGTTGTGGCACTTTACAAACAACGCCCACTACCTCATCGGGCCCACAGTTATTAACGCCCCAACCCTTGAAGACACACTGTTGCAAAGAGGTTTCGTTACCGCTGCACTCGACCTCATCCATGACAAATGTGAAGTTGGACTCGGTCGGCGGATAAAAGGAGTTTCCGCGCACTTCACTAGCGCCCAGTTTAAAGCCAAGTTCCTTACAAACGACATCGGCATCGAGAAGACCAAATTTATCGTCACACACATAGCCCCACTTGCCGAGAACTTAAGAAGACAATTTTTATTAATTCGTTGAAATACAATTTTGCAAATCAGTGCTACGTTTTGCTTTATTTGAGCTACTTACCCTTGACTTCAATTCGGCCCATATTTGTGCTCTCTCCACCACGCAGACGTACTTCATAACCAAGATGTTTGCATTGAGCTTCATCTCTTCGATTTCCACAATTGTTAACACCATCGCAAACCTGCAAGTAAGTTCACATTTTTTCTATTTATGGGAAATAACTCAAACAAACCTCAAAGTCGTTAATACACTTTCCATTACCACAATCAAAAGGACAGCCCACATCTGAATTATCCATGCGTATGTCTATGTCTGGGTAAGCACTACGTGCAGTTGTTGCCTCAGTATTACGACCAATTGTTTTGGTGTCTTGTTCTCTTGTCTTCAACGTTGTCGTTTCAAAAGGATTAGGTATATTGGGATTGTTCTGATGGAAGTTTTTATTATGCGAATGATGATTATGATGATGATGCCTATGATGTGGACGTTGGTTATTCTGTGACGGAGCTGAGCTTGAACTTTCTTCGGGTAGAAAAGGATTGGGTAGTTGAGGATGTCTCTGATGAAAATCATGACTATGATGACGATGCCAATTCGCGCTACGCTCTGATTCTGTAGTATGTGCCTGCTTACCATGGTGCATAGGATATCGTGGTATAGTCGTTGCAGTAGTATTCTTTGTGGGCTCTGCTAGTAAGCTATGTTGTTCATCTGTAAAAATAAGTTCAACATCGTCTTCATGCTCGCCTATATGACTACGTGGTTGTATAATTGTGCTAGTGGGTGTGGTGATGTTGTTTTTGGTGCTAGGTTTGGTGGCGGAAGCCGCTGCGGCAAGATTCATTATATGCGATTCAGCCTGAGCGGCTTCATTATCAGCAACAGTGCCGCTGCGATTAAAATATGGACGCAGAAGCATGCGTAGCGCATCGCTGATGGGCAATTGTTGCATTGAGTCATTGGGATTGGCTTCGTCATTATGCTGCTCTGTAAGCTGGGAAGGATTATAGTACTGTCGATTGTAGTTTCTTGGTGTTAAAACATCACTCGAATCTCTGTTGGACTCTGGATTTGTTTGTGGATTAGCTGAGTAATTATGTTCATGAACGGAAGGCTGAGAGTTTTTAATGCCTACGTTGGGCCAGGAGGCATTTCGAGAATGTGCTACACCGGAATATGAGCGACTGTAATGTGGATCACGCGAAAAACTTTGCACTGTTGCATTTCGAATCGGAGGATAGATTTGATAAACATGTGCCTGTGTTTCTGGCTCATTAGGCTGTAAATTTGTGCGAGCAGGAGGTGTGGGATATGTCGGTGGACTTAAATATGTGGTTGGAGTGGCTGAGGCTTGAGTGGGTGTTAAACCCGGTGGTTGAAGACCACCATATAAATTTGACTCATCAGCTATATCCGGTGCACGCCCAGCAGAAGATGGGAGAAAAGAATTTTTTCTATCATTAGAAGTGTGCAAAGGCAATTTAATGCCTGGTAAATTATCCAGCATAATAACGGTATCATTAAAAGTTCTTGGTTCTGTTACGGGAAACTGACGCGAATCAGTGGAATGTGGTGGGGGGTACAAACGAGTAACTGGCACGTTTATAGTTTGTGGTAAGCGATGCCTAGAATCGGAGTGAGTTGGAATTGGCTGTTGTTGTGAATTGTAGTGGGGCGTACTTGATTGGGGTGGCGTAAGGTTTTGATTTGTAATAGGTAGGGAGTCGTAGGTAGGTTGACTTGAAGTTGGTGAGTGTGCAGTTGGAGTCCAGGTTGAAGGTCTGCCAGAATTTATATATGTAGGGGTAGGTGGCTTGTTTGGACCAAGATCTCCTCCTGATATGTTATCAAATACTTCTCGCGAATCCTCCTGAGATCCAATAGGTTGAGCGTAGTAAATATTGGTAGATGGTATGGGTGTGGTAGATGTAGTTAGTGCAAATGGGGCTAGTGGTGTAGAATATTTGCGAACATTAGGTGCATAGTTACGGTTTGGATATGGTTGAAGTGAAGTAGAATCAGTGCCAGGCCACGTTGATGGTATATTGCTATAGGGCGGCCTTCTATTTGGAACGTCTTCATTTTCCCAATTGGTGTTCACCGGTTGCTGGCCATTATCGTTAGTTCCGGGATAGTAATTAGGTTGTGTGGAATCTGCACCGGTTGCACCAGGTCGTGGTCTTTGCATGCTTGTCCAGCGGTTGTTATAACTGGGCTGTGGATTAATCAAACTTGTTCTAGGCGCCGTTGTATCAATACCATCATAACCATTAAAGTGTTGTGGTTGCTGTTGTGAAGTTGATGGTGTTGGTCGATAGGTGTGTGGATTGCGGTTGATATCGTCGTAACCAGGTGGTGATTGTGCAGTTGAAGGTCTCGGCTGATAGCTGTTGTCTCGACCAGGTATTGTCTGCGCAGTCGGTGGTCGCGGTTGATATGTCCGGCTATTAGGTTCGTTCGCCGGTGCATTCCAATGATTTGGCTGGTATTGTTTTGAGCCCCTATTGATATCAGCTGTTGAAAAAATACATTATTAGAGTTTATTTGGATTATAAGAGAATTTGCGTTTTCATCTTCCTAACTCACTGATGCCTGTATTTGGTAGTGTCCCTGGGACAGAATCCCTGCCTATCGGACACTCAACGTTTGATTTATAATCACAAGCTTCTATGGCTTTGTTCCAGGCAGTACCAGGACTGCAATTTTGTATATATGTGTTACCGTTAGCACAGTTCAAGAATTTTGTGCAATCATAAGGATGAGGTTGCACGCCGGAACTGCCCTCGGGACATTGCACGCGAGTGCTAGGTACGTGATCTAAATGATTGGATGCATTTTGTGGTGTGGAAAATAAAGGCTTTGTTTTAGTTACCACTTTTGACAGATGTTTGGTCACTCGCACAATCTACTTTGTCAGCAAAATCACAAATTTCCAAGTCCCTAGACCAGGCTGTGCCAGGGGCACATTCTTGTATATGTGTGAGACCGTTGGCACAGTTCAAAAATTTAGTGCAATCAGAAGGATGCGGTAACATGCCAGTTGAGTCGAGAGGACACTGAATACTAGGTTCCTGATTTGGACTCATCTGATTTGCTATAAAATATAGAAGAATATTTTACAATGACTTTGGGCTGGGAGGTAAGTAACCTAGGAATAGTTAAACAATCTTTAATAGGGTCTCTGATTAAGGAACGGTATGCAAGCGGGAGTCGAAAGAAAGAGCTGGAATAAGGATATGGAGTTGGAACTATAGGTAGCGAGCCGAAATTCCCCTTTTCTAAATTTACCGTTTCGAAATTCACCTTCGAAAAAATACATTTATACAAAATTCACACTTTTTTAAAACTCATCTATGTAAAAAGGTCACCTTTACGAAACTTCCCTTTAGCGAAATTCCCCTTTAAAAAATTCTTCTTCACAATATTCCTCTTTACAAAATTCCACTTTACAGAATTCCTCTTTTACGAAATTCTCTTTTACGGAAGTTCAATTTTGTAAGCGAGAATTTTGTAAATTTTTATAAATTTAAAAAAAAGTGAATTTTTAAAAAAAGAAAAAAAAAACACCTTCACAAAATTGACACTTAAAAATACGCCTTTTTAAAAATCACTTACGAAATTCCCCTCTGGCAAAATTTTATAAAGGTCAATTTTGTAAACGAGTATTTTGCAAAGGTTGATTTTCTAAAGGAGAGTTTTGAAAACGATGATTTTTGTTAAAGAGGATAAAGGTCAATTTAATAAAGGTAATTGTGATAAAGAGGATTTGGTGAAAAAAAAAAATATTGGAAGGGTGTTCTAATAGTAGATGTGGTACTTTGTTAGCGATTAAAATCTGCATTATCGACGCCTGTCCGCCATATTTCGTGTTATTGTCATTGTGCCAGTAGAGGACTTTTGTTATGAATCGCTACACGAATGAACAACGCATTGACATTGTCGAATTTTGAATCTTAAATTCCAAGTCGATGGTGCAAAAGCTACGGTCGATTCACCAAAAACTGGGTCGCAATGACTACATAAGTGAAACAAGTGGGCAACATTGTGAATAAATTTGATGAAACTGGGTTCGTACTTGATGTTCCGAAGACAGCAAGAGTGCGGACATGACGCTGTGCTGAGAATATTACTGTCGTAAGTGCAAGTGTCTTCGAGCCCCCCGAAATGTCTATTTGCAATCGTTCGCTGCAATTGGACGTTTCCGAGACCTCCATGCATCAAAGTTTGCGCTTGAACTTCAAGTTGAACCCATATTAAGCCCAATTGACGTAGCAGCTGTGGTTCAAAAATCATCTTTTCGGATGAGGCTCATTTCCACCTCGGCGGCTATGTTCACAAGCAAAACTGCCCATATCTGGGTCTGGGAAAATCCACAAGTGATCGTGAAGAATCCAATGCATCCAACGCGAGTCACTGTTTGGTGCGGTTTAGGGGTCGGAGGCATCATCGGGCCGATTTTTTCCAAGATGAGGACGGAAACATCGAAAATGTCAACCCTGAGCGGTACCACACTATGTTGGAGGACTTTTTTGTGCCGGAGGTTGAAGCTCACTGTCTGGACGATATGTGCTTTCAACAAAACGGCTCTACACCACACATTACTCGCCTCAATTTGGACTACAATTTACAATTTCCCGAAACGAGTAATTTCTCGTCGCGGTGATATGATTTGCCCGTACCGATCATGGGATTTGACGCCATTTGACTTTTTTCTGTGGGTGTCATGAAGGATAAAGTCTATGTGAATGAAAAGTCTCTGGTATCTCAGTGGTGAAGCTGTAGCTCTTGCCCTATTTGATTTAGTGATCCCTTGCGAAATCAAGCGAAAAATGGCGAATGCGATTCAAAGAAGAAGAGAGGAATACGGGGATGGGTTATCTGACGATGAAATGGACGAATCGTCTGACGAAGAACGGAACGACTTGAAAGAAGTTGTAGAGGAAGCTGATGTCGTAGATGATATCGAGGAAGAAGACGAGGAAGACGATAGCGAAGATAGCGGTGGCAACGGAAAACAAGTACGTGCTCGTACAGTTAACGTTGTTGGATTAAAAGGTGTAAAAAGGATTTGATTGGCATCAAAGAAAGTAAATCAGGAATTGAAAAAGATTGAAGCCATTACGTCCCACCTGAGACAGCAACATTTTTCGCAAGCTTCGGATTCTCAACTTGTTTCATTTCTACCAATCCAGAAACCTGGAATGTGCGCGAAAATTACCAACGAAAATCGAAAGAAATGTCCATCCCATGACAAATAAATGGATTTGATTCAAATTCTCTTGCAATTAAATTACAAAATTTCTTAGTTCTTATTTGCGGTGGAGTCCAAAAAATTTGGAGAAAACAAGTTAATGTAGGTCGGTCTCTCATTTCCTTTTGGAAGGCATCCTGGTCCCGATATAAGTCGATTTTTTTATAAAAAATTTCAAGGATTGCGCCCTTAAGGATTGGTAATAGACGGTAATTATGTTCGGATAAAATGTTGGAACGAAAAAAATCAATGAAGGTCAGTCACAAAATTTTACCCTACTATGCGCACCCTGGAGCGGTAGAGTCAACTTTCCTAAAAAGATAAATTTTGAATTAGAGGTCTCTAAGGGAATAGTGATGTTCCCGAAAAATTTTGGGGAAGAAAATTTAATGGAAGTCGGTCGATCATTGTACCCTTCAAGGGTAACACTTGGATAGTTATGGAGGTATTTGTCTAATGTTTCCACTTAACACCAACCTTTAACTCCGATGTGGCACAACTTAATCCCACGCCACACCAAATTTTTTTTCAAAAACATTTTCTTGTCAAACCTAACAAAATTTAGGGTTCCTGGGTATTAAAATTAAAAGTTCGTGCACTTTTCACCCCTAATGATCATTCGAAAAGATAAATCCACATATGGAAAGCAATATTACATCGGTGATTCAGGCCATTCTGGAGGCCATACTGCAAAATGTCATCGAAAATATGTCCGAAAGAGTGAGATATCTGCGGAATAGTCGCGGTGAACATATTCACGAAATAATTTTTAATACATATTCCAATTGACCTTTCGAAAAAAATAAAATATTTGAGAAATTTCAAACCGTTTGCGTTTTATTCAAAATCCAAACAAGTACCACAAGCTTAAATGGAACACCCTTTTTAAACAAATTTTGAACCCAGTCTAGTTGCAGAACATTCGAATATTTAAAAAAAAAAAAAAACAATAAATTGAATTTTGTAAACCCTCTTTCCAGATCACATGCAAATCATGGACTTTCAGATCTCAAAAAAATCACGTTTTCAAGGGAATATTTTTTGAAAATCCTCTTCAAAGATCCTTCCTTTTTCTACTCCAAAGGAAGCGATTATTTACTAAAACACTGCTGATTTTCTCTTGATTTGCAATTTGTTAAGGTTTTTAGAACTCACGGCTATTGAAATCTCTCCTTCCCGGATTGTTCTCAAAGTTGGGTGCGAAGCCGACATCTACTTGTTTCTGTTCGACGCATTGCTTGCTTACTAGTTCAAATACCATGCCAGGTGGACAGGCATAGATAACGGTACGCTCACCGTCACATTTCAAATATTTATTGGAATTGAAAGGATGTAGATGCATGCCAGTGGCGCCCGCTGGACATGCAATATGATTACCATTGAGCACCGTTTGTTCTTTAAAAAAAATTAGAAAAAATTTGTTAAAAAAATAGTATGTCGAATATTGTCATAAGATCATAACAACTTACGAAAGTCGCCAGCTTCCGTTTCGTCCATAAGTTCGTGTCCGTATTCATGTACAAATGGAACTCGATCATCTGGCTGTACCAGTTCTTTGAGTTCACAATACTTCTTGGCTATGCTAAATACGCTTCCGGCAATACAGTTTTGAATAATTGTGCGCCCATTGCGACAGTTCAAGTACTTTGTACAATCAAAAGGATGTGCAAACAGACCCGTTAGACCTGGCATACATTCAATAGTTTCTCCGTAAAAGGGCGGCTGTAGTGCGTTTGGTATGGAAAAATCTGTGGGTAAACCAAATCTACCATGGGATGATCGTGCGCCGCAGTCAACTTGATCCTCTGGAACACAAAGTTCCATAGCAATATCCCATGCTTTTCCTGGTGCACAATTTCCTATATTTGTAACACCCGCAAGGCAATTTAAGAATTTTTTGCAGTCCAAGGGATGTGGCAACATCCCGCTAGCACGCGGTGGACAAACCACATTGTCAAGTTCCTTAAAAGCAAGATCTTTACCTCTTGCATAATCATTGCGCTCATTTGTAGTACTTTGCCGCCATTGTGCTAAAGTTTTCAAGAGTGAGCAGAAAAAATACAAGAGTTTATAAAGAATTTTGACTCAGCGTAGATATAAACTCACAATTGCCCAATTCATGTGGCGTAGGGTTGTAGACTTCCTCAAAATAATCGACTCGATCGAAAGTTTTCACTTGTTCTCTTGCTATACATTGTTGCCTAGAAATGCTGAATATAGTTCCCGCTTGGCAGTATTCTATGGATCTTCTGCCATGCGAGCATCTCAAATAAGCGGAACAGTCAAAAGGATGCAAAAATAGACCATCCATGCCCGGTGGACATACAAGGTTTTCTATAGCTGTTTAAAAACATTTAATTGTTTATAACATTTGTATCAAAAAAATTACGAAAAACTTTATCACTCACAATTTTCTGTATTTTTAGGTACCTCCAGATCTGGATAACCAACATTCTGGCCGAAAGCTACACGTTCGCTAGCATCAACGCGTTCCTTGATATCACACCGTTTTGTCGACAAACTAAAGACGCTGCCAGGTGGACATAATTCGACAATAATTTTGCCATTTTGACAACGCAAATATTTCCCACAATCAAAGGGGTAAGGATATACTCCTATGCCACTCGCCGGACAGTTGACAACAATTGAATTGCCATCAAAGGGAGCTGAAGTGTGAAAAGCAAGCTGTTTAGAATGAAATACGTTCATGGCACAAACTTACTGGCTCCATGTGTGACTCCAGCCGTTGCAGGTTTATTCAAATCACGTCTCAGTTCAGTGGCATAGTCAACCCTATCTTGAGCCTGTACTTGTAACGCTGGAAGACACTTGTTCCTTGAGTGACTGTAGACCATACCAGTTGCACAACTCATGATTGCTATCTCTTGATCTTGCATGCAGCTCACATATTTCGTGCAATCATATGGATATAAATGGTCGCCATGCATGCCCGGTGGACAAGTCACCACGGTACGAGCTGTAGATGTGAGCGTGTTTTTTTAAAGAAATTTTAACCTTATTAACTTTAATCTTACAGTATGCAAAGTTCTTATCCCGTATTGTATTCCTTACATGATCCTCTGGATCTATTTCGTTGCGCACATCACAAAAACGTTTTGAAATACTAAACATCGTGCCAGGCCCACAATTTTGTATAGCCGTATTACCATTATTGCAATTCATAAACTTGCCATAGTCGAATGGATAAGGAAAGATGCCACTAACACCGTTCGGGCAAAAAATACCATCAATTTCTTTGGTATCATCAGAAACGTATGTATCTAGAGTTAAAATTTGAAAATTAACGCGATCAGATCATAATAATACATATTTTAAGAATGTTTTAAAACATAGCATGTGCATGAACCAAGCATTAATGTACATAAGAGCTATGTTCAAATGAGAAAAAGCAGTAATGTAGGGGAGATGAACAAAATTATACACTCACTAGTGCTCAATTCACCACCTAACATATCCATTACTTCTGAGCCATATTCAGTGTGACTTGTATCTTTGTTGCCGGAACTCAGCTGGTTGTTTACTGCTCAGTAGGAGGGTATGTGAAAGGAAAAGAAGAGGAATAGGAATTTAGAGATTGGATTATAATTAAAGGATGTTTGCCAACAGTTTGTTTTTATTTTTTATTTTTATTTTTTGATTTATTGTTTCGTTACATACAATAGGACAATGGCTTCTCGGTCCTAGTTCGGGTTTTCACAACAAATAATAATTTGTAGGCCGCAATCGACTTCTAATTTTATTATTTAATAAAATAAGTTTATTATGTTTGTCATAACTATTTCAAATATTCTATACTGGGCTATCCTAGTTCGTTCCTGGTAATGAACAGTGCGAAATTTTAATCTTTGTGGATAAAAAAAAAAAAACAAAAAGTTCTCAGAAATGATTTATTCTCACATATATTATTTAAATCTGACCCATTTCTATTAAAACGGTCTAAAAACACAACTAAAACCGAAGTAAACGCCGTTATAAGAGTACCTTTAAGTCAACATTTTTTAACCTTAAAGTGTTGATGATTGCCATGTTGCACAGTGTGTTCATCCCATATAAAATTGGAACAAAAAAATAGAAGAAGTACTTCTATGATTATTAAATTTTGTATGCTTGATAAGTTTAAGTTAACTAAGAAAAGTTTCAAAAATGGTCAGTCGTTGAAATCGGTCAGTCCTTAGTAGTACCTCCCTCGGGTCTATGTTAATTTTGTAAGTGAGATACATACAAAAGTAAGCCGATCTTAGCAAAAGTCGATCAAAAAGCTTAATCGATTAAACCCAAGAGGGTCCTTCCTTGTACATATATTATTTGAATACCCTAAACCTGTAAGATCAGGGTATCTTAACTTTGTGCAAACCTTTGTAACAACTTGAACGAAGCGAGTCCGCTATAGAAAAATATATTTATTCTTGATCAGCGTCACATTATGAGTCGATTTACATTTGTCCGTCCGTCAGTCCGTCTGTGTGTTGTCCGTAAACACAGAATAAGAAGAAGGAGTTGATATAATTAAATGAAACTTGGTGCAAATGTTCATATGAACCCAAAGATCTGCACTTTTGAATATTTATTGAATATTTTTGGAAACCGCCCACTGACACGTCTACTATACTGACACTAACAACTATAAAATTGAAATGCCTTTATAGAAGGTTGTATTTAAACTACAGTAATAAACTTAATATGTAAGTATTTCATATCAAATCTAAAAAGTACACAAAAATTGGGTGTGATCCGCCTACGAACACGCCCACCTCCCATACAACCCAAATATTTGGAACTCTTTAAAACGGCTTCTGTTTAAGCTACATGAATAAAATCTGTCACTTATATATTTTATATCAAAACTTAGACGCCCACCTCCCATGCAACCCAAAAAATTTGAAACTATAAAAAGGCTTCTATTTAAGCTACATGAATAAAATTTGTCACTTATATAACAAAACTTAGATGTGTAGAAAAAATGGGCGTCATCCACGCATGTACACGCCCACCTCCCCACAATCCCAAAATTTAAATTTCAAAGAGTCTGATATTTAAGCTACAAAAATGAAATTTTTCATGTATGTATTTTATTTTAAAACTAAGATGTTCACAGAAAATGGGCATCATACGCCTACAAGCACGTGCACCTCCCTTACAACCCACTATATTGAAAATAATTTAAAATGGTTAACATATAACGTACACAGATAAAACTTGGTATGTAATTATGTTATATCAAAATTGTGATGAGTACAAAAAGTTGGCGTCAACAACATACAAACACACTCCCACCTCCCTTACCACCGATTGCAGTAAAAACTCTATAAAGAGGTTTATATTGAGCTACTGAGATAAAGTTTGGCACGTGAGTTATTTTATCAAAACTAAGATGTGAACAAAAAATTAATATCATCGCCCCATGAACATGCCCACCTCCCATACAACCCACAATAGTGATAATCTATAAAAAGGTATAGATGTGTTCTAAAAATGTTCGAAATCGGTTAGACCCTAGGGATACTACTCTTAGAGCTATATCATTTTTGTTTTTGGATTGTTTTTGTATGGGAGGTACAATGTACAAAATTAAGTCGATTTTAAAAAAAATTGTCTGAGGGCTTCACTAAAAGATCTCTTTATGCGACTATATGAAAATATTATATTATTACAAAGCTTTTAATTTTTTAATATGATTTAACCTCAACCTGATGGATCTGGCAGGCGTCCAATGATTTCAGCTGTTAGTATAAAAATTTCTCGTAGTGATAAAAAATGGTTATGCCTAAGAAGCAAATGTGAAGAAATTAAAGGTTCATATCTGAATCAGGCTTACAACTATAGGGTACCGATGTGTCCATACTAGAAATTTTTTTTTACAGTAAAATCTGCCTTGTTTCGGAAATGGGAAATATATAAGTAGAAGAGAAAGGGAAATCAAGAGAAACAAGTGTATATTGTCGTATGTGTGGCGGAGCACTATATCAACATGCGAATTCGAATATGAGGTAAGTGTTATGTCTTTATCTCTGTCATTCAAGTTATTATGCAATCTCATTCCACAAACATCTCTACCACTAACTACAACTATCAAAGTCGTATATATTAAAGAATTAAAGAAAGATAAAAACGTTGGATTATGGCCTGACCGAAATTCAAAACCGGAACCTTTTGCTTGAAAGTCAAGTACCTACGCTTACTTGAGCTACAATGAGTTTTACTTCAACCATATTCCAAGTGGAAATATGTACTATTGAAGAATATGTCAGGGAATGTCACCGTAGGAAAATAATGAGCTCTCATAGCTATATACTCCCAGACAGTTAAGCAGTATTAAAGACCCTTCAAGCATACGAGCTTGATTCAAAACTGGTCTTTGATTGTGCCAAATCAATGAATGCATTACGACGAAATATTAATATTGAATTATAGTGAAATTTATTACTCTATTTATTACTATTTATTACTCTCAGTAGAGCTTAATCAAAGATCCTGCTCAAGCGCACTAGATCCAACCTGAAACTTCTAACAGGTTTTGAAACAAGTCACTGTGCTTTAAGATACCATTTCAAAAATATAGATCTATCTGAATCAGATATCTGCAGACGATAAAAAGGAAGAGATTCCAGAATACATCCTTTGTGAATCCCCGGCAGTCTGCCAACTTAATCTTCTCTACTTTGGTGTGGCATTTGTGCTATCATCAACGGTTTGGTATGCCAACTCAGAAATAGCATCTAAAAAATTAATAAAAAAAGACCTTGCACAATAGATCTATAGGGGTATTCTCGCAGTATAGCAACGATGCAAAATTTGTAAAAATGCAACCTTGCAATATTGAAATATGCAACACTGCGGGAGCGCACAAAAGCGCAAATATTGTGATTATTAAAAGAAATGCCGAGAACAGGCGAAAACAAAAAATTTAAATACTTACTCTAACTCACACGAACTAAAATGAACAAATTTGTCTCAATCAGAGTGCAAGGTTGCACATTCACTCAAAACATGGATATCACTGTTGCACAAATTGCACGAATTGCAAAACTTTTATAGCTTGTATTTTGTTGTTGTGTCGTTGCACGGGTTGCAAGATTCTGCAACTTTTCTTACACCTTGCAAAGGTCTTGCAAGACAGCGAGAATACCCCTTATGTATTTTGTCGCAGTGCACATTAGGGTGTACCAAATAAAATATTTTTTCTTCAATTTCATAGTTGCTCAATCTTTGTTTGAAAGCTTGTAGTTTAAGGTATATTTGAAATTTTTTTCAAATTTGTTGGAAAATTTTAAAATTGCGAAGTTAGTCAATGAAAAAAAGGATTCCTAATCCTTAGTAATTACACCGCACGCCAAAAACAATTAAACCACGAGTGCGAAGATGTAGACATGGTTAGAGCTAGGGTTGCCAACTCTGGAAAGTACAAAATCGGGACGGAGCCATCGAAAATGCGGGACTTGGCTCAAAAATGCGGGACAACATTAGATGCAATTTTTTGTTTTATTAAATATTTCCTTTTATTCTTTGAGAAATTAAGGGTATCAACGATGCCTTTACACCATCGCATTGGTTCCTTGATATTGTTTAGATCTCTTTCCAACTCTTGCCCAATTCATGAAAAAATCAAAAAATAAATACAAAACGTTTTGATAAATAAAATGTATGAAAAATAAATCATAAATTCAATTTGATAATAATATTAAACAGTTTTAGTAAACTATGTTTCATGTCAAATTGGAAATTTAGATACAAACAATCTTAAGTTCTCAAATGCGGGACAAAAGGCGTCCCGCAAGGGGTCGTCGCGGGACACTAAAAAATTAGCTGAAATGCGGGACGTCCCGCGAAATCCGGGACAGTTGGGAACCCTAGTTAGAGCTATTCATGTTTAAGCTGATTATCGAAAAATCTATATCTATCTCTTTTAATTTATAGAGGATCGCAGTATTTTCAACGCTTAATGTTAGCTTAATGTTGAACTCTGCGAGCATTTTACTTTTTCAGACACTACGCATAGTGGACCGACTGGCAGGAAAGGACGAAACTAGGAAAAAAAATCAAACTTAGAAACGCGAAGTAAAATACGACTTTTTACCTGCTGGAAACCAAGTTTTTTTTTCAAACAAAAACAGTAAAAATATATATAACGCACAAACATTTAAAAAAAAAAAATAATAAAGGGATTTTATAAATGAAAGTTTTTATATTTCTGGTTGTTGTATTTGACTTAAATTTGTAATATAATAAAAAAAAAATTAGTTTATATAGCTTTAAATAAAAAAAAAACACAAAATTTGACTTTTGAACAGTCAACAGAATTGCTACTTTACTTCCTAGGGCCACATTTCGATCCACTGTGCGTACACGGAGAGAAAAAAATTAGCTAAAATCAAGCTCAAAGTGTTCATAACTGAAATCAGCTCAATAGAGCTCAAAACATGCTATTCATGTTCGCAGTTTATGCCAGAAGTTGGGCTTGAAAATTTTATTGATAAACACGTAAATTTTTGCTTAATAAGTGCAATATTGGGCTTGTTTGTAAAAAACTTAATTTTGTTGTTGTTGGATTTGTGCATCAAAAACATGAGCAACCGAACGACGTAATTCTCAGTTGGTTTCTAGTTCTTTTTAGTGATAAATGTACAGAAAATAAATAAAAACAATATTTTCCTGTCCGAATTGAATGAAATTTGGACAATGAAAATAGTATTCATATTTTTTGAAAATATTGTTGTCATTTGACATATTTTTAATGAACAATTCAAAAAATTTTTCGATCAATCGAACAATTCAAACAATCCCTAAATGAGCACAAGTGAGCACAACAATCCAAAGATTTGTTATATTGGACGCATGTGTAATTTTTTGGGAAAAATCACATACATACATTATGCACAAATAAGGGCTTGATATCAAGAATATCAAGCTGAGAATCACTCCCAAAATGAATTGGTTTGGGATTGTTTGAGATACTGATTTAAAACAAGCCAAAAGAAAGTGTTGCAACTGGAAGCTGGAAAAAGTGTATCAAGTTGTATTTATTTTGTTCATAAATACAGTTTTTCCTGTCAATATTGTTACTGTTACAATAACAATGAAAATGAGGAGCACTCATAAGCAGCTCAACTACACAGTATTTATTCAGTATTCTCTTGACGTTCTCGGACAAATAAACCTACTTTCTTTATGTATGAACAGCTGATAAAAAAATAATATTCAAAATTTCAACCTTTCATTCGATAATGGTGATGATGATGATTATGATGTAACAACATTTTTAAGTCAGTTTATTTTTCATGTTAAATGTGGTTCTGCATTTGTTTGTTTGCTCTATTCCTGGAGGCAATACAGTTGTGGTTTAGTTTTTTTTTTTTTTTGTTTTTCTTTTTTAATTTATTACAGAACATGCTTTTCTATAAAAGCTATGCATTTCAATGAAAAGCCATCTAAAAGGTTTTTCAACTCCAAGCGTGAACTTTAAAAGACTTCGGTGATGGCTTTACAAAAAGCTATACTACTTTGGATTGTACTGAGTTTCTCGGAATCACTTATTGGCTATTCTATCAAAACGCGAAATTATAGCCTTGACTTAACTGATGTTGACTTAATGGGAAGATCATTTTTTAACCGTTCGAGAATACGACTAACAACAAAGTTGTGTCGCTTTGGTCACACTAAATTCTGTACAACAACAACTATAGCACCTGCTGTAATAACACCATCTGCACCGGGAGTGGTTGTAAATCCAACAGCACCCATAACACCAGTTGGTCCCATAACACCAACAGCACCAGTTATTATTTCATCACCAACAAATATAAATACACCAACATCACCAATAATTACATTATCACCGACAATAGTCACACCAACAGGACCAGTCGCACCAACAACACCAGTAGTGCCAACAGTAATTACACCAACGGGACCTGTAGTACCAACACCAATAGGACCAGTCGCACCAACGGTACCAGTTACACCAACTGGACCAGTAGCACCAATAGGACCAGTAGTACCGACGCCAGTAGGACCAACGCCAGTAGGACCAACGCCAGTAGGACCGACGCCAGTAAATCCTGGTCCATCATTACCAGTATCACCAACTCCAATAGGACCAGGAACACCAGTAGGTGGTGGAACACCAGTAGGACCAGGGGGTGGAACACCAGTAGGACCAGGGGGTGGAACACCAGTGGGGCCAGTGGTGCCAGCAGTGCCAGGTGGAACACCAATTGGACCAAATACACCACAAGGACCAGGAGGTCGTGCAGACAGTTCATCCATTGATAATGATATCACAGATGATAAAGGTTTTGTCAAAATCAGGTTGGTGCCCAGAAGTAGAGTTAATAAAAGTTTCCAGAGACGCTTGAGTATCCAACAAGCTCAGATCAATGCTAACAGATATCGTAGCAACAGCAGAAGGTTAAAATCACAACGTAGTAAAAAAAAATGACAACACATCATTTAGGCTAATGCTATAGATATTGAAAAAAAATATATACATAAATAAGAGTTTTAGGCTTGCTTAACATTTAATCAAACATTAGTTTCAAATGTTATTAATAGAGCAGATTCTCTACATCTTTTAAGACGCTAAAGTTTAAAAATGCCAATCCAGAATATAAGAGTGTTAACTGTTTATTATATTGACTGATTTGTTGTTGCATACAGATTTAATTGTTGTGTTTTTGTGTTGTCCAAAAAATGTTAGTCTCATTTGTAGCAGCGTTTATAAGTTATGCTCGAATTTATCTCTTCTAATTTGTATATTATATAAATGATCGTATTATCGTATTATATTATATAAATTATCGAGTTATGCTCGAATTTATCTCTTCTAATTTGTATATTATATAAATTATCGTTATTTAATTATTAAACATTTTCTCTAAGAATTTAAAAATATTAAAAATTTATTTTTCAATACACAGAGCATTAGTATTATAATTGATGGGAGGTCTGAATCCACCAATTTAATGAGATAATTTTTAAACTTTTCTTATTTTTTCAAAATTAACATTTACGATCTTTGATTGTTCTGAACTAGAGTACAGTGTTGAACTATAATATATTATATACCTTTTCTAATATCTTCTAGAAGAAAATTATGTTTAAATATCAATGTGCTTTGATCGCTTCGCTAGACGAGTCCACAAAAAATAGCTGAGATTTTTGTTCGGAATGACTGGACAAAAAAAAAATTTGGCCCATCCCGTTGTTCAAAATGTAAACTTCACAAATTGTAACTCGTCTATTTCTTTTCAAGTAATTGTTTTGGAAATAAAAACTGCTTTTATGAATGGTCAAACAAAAACCAAGGATTTCCAAATAACAGACCCTCTCAACGAAAACAAATTTTTCCTAATCACAAAATTACTTAAAATAGCAACAATTTCGTTTTCAATTTCAATTGAAATTTATTGAGACTTAAAAAATTAGATTACAAATTTGCTGATCAAAGAAAACTATAGATGGAAAGCTTAAAATTAGGACTTATACTAAAAAAATATATTTATATAAAACAAAAAACAACAACAAAACATTTATCCCCTATTGGAACGTGGAATGGAATGAGAATAAAACTCTGGTAGATGATATTCATTTGTGTTAAGTAGAGAATTTATAACCTCTTGTAAAATTTCAACTGGAGAAATGTATATATTGTTATTCCAATCAAATCCAACTTGAGAATGAAGAACTCTTTTCATTAAACTGTTCTCGTGGTTTTCAAGACGTTTAATAAAACTATTAAGCAGGACTAAAGCATACGAAGAAAGAGGTTGTACTTCAGCTTTTTTATATATAACTGTGTTCATTTTCATAATTCGCGTTAACACAAAGTCTCAAGCATCCTCGTTCCAAGGACTCTAATTACAGTTGGAAAACCATATTTGGCTTAAGTGTCTGTTTATTAGTAACTTGAAAAACATGCCCTTTATGCGCAATTCCTTATTTTTGACTATGCCATGCTCGTTAAACTTAAATAGTTTATTTAAAGTTATTCCCAGGTACTTCATTCGATCTTTAAAGGGAATACTCGAATCACCCAAAGACAGATTCAAACCTTTACTTTTTCTTACAACATTACGGGGATCTTTTACCGAAGCATTCCTAAAACATATAGCTTCTGATTTTCGAGTATTGATTTTAATACGCCAATTTTCAATTACCAAAAGATGATACCATATAAAGCAACATAAAGCCAGAAGTTCTGCGTTCGAATCCCGGTCAAATCATGGTTCTACGTCAACCAACTAATTATAATTTCTACTCAATCGAAAGTAATAATTCGTTAATACATACAACTTTGGAAGTTGCAGTTGGTGGTAGGTATTTTTGTGAATCAGATTGCTTAATAACTTGAATTGACTGGGGTAAAGTGCATAAGGCACTTGCCTCAGATTCAAATTCGCATGTTGATATATCGCTTTGCCACATAAACAACATTCTACATGTGTTTCTCTTAATTTATCTTTCTCTCCTACTTCTTTAGGATCTATCACCACATTTCCGAACCAAGGCAGAATTGACTGAATAGGTTTGACACCTGAAACCCTTAATTCAAAGTAAAAAAAAAACAAGTAAAGAAACTCTAAAGTTGGTCTAGCCCGACTATGGAATACCTTAAACCTCATAATATTTAACCCTTTCGACCCCGGTTTTAAATTTGCTATCTGAAAATATTGTTTTCATAATTCCTGTGTTTATTAGATCTAAATTAAGCATTTTTGAAGATTTCAGACTTCTAGAGTTATCGTGTTACTAGATATTGAATGTTGCACATATGTATGTAAGTTTGCAATAATGCATGTTTTTTAAATATTTTATTTTTGTATTTTTATTTAGCATTTTATAACTAAAACTGTGCACTTGTTTTTAAAAATTTATGATTTCAAAATATATTTTTTTAAATTAATATTTTCTGCGCTAATTGCACTTTTGGCTCAATTTGTTAAAACTTTACTCTGAATAATGCGTCGTAGTTATGTTGATCGCAAAAAAATTCTTATTTTTTTGTTATTTTTTTATTATTAATACTGCAATTATTCAATTCGATGTTTTCTTTGATGAGTAAGTTCCGTTTGTTTCAAATTAAACGGTGCTAAGAAATCAAAGTTGCTTTTTAGCAACGTTAGGGTCGAAAGGGTTAAACTATGAAATACCCTAAATCTCCTTTTATATTTAAATATAACAACAAATAGAAATAACTTCTTATTTTATGCTACGTGAAACTCACATATCAACCTCTTTATAGATTTTCACTATTGTGGGTTGTATGGTAGGTGGACATGTTCGTTGTCGGATGACGACAATTTGTTGTTCATATCTTAGTTTTTGATATAATACACTCACATGCCAAAGTTTATCTCTGTAGCTCAAATATAAACATCTTTATAGAGTTTTTACAGTAGTAGGTGGTATGGGAGATGAACGTGTTCGTGGCTAGATGATGCCTATATTCGCACCCAGCTAAGTTTTGTTATAAAATACTCCCATACCAACATTTACCTGTGTATGTTGTAGATGACCTATTTTATAGTATTTTCAACATTGTGGTTTGTATGGGAGGTGGATGTGTTTGTGTGCGGATGACGCCCATTTTCCGTAAACGTCTTATTTTTAGTATTAAATATATACATGACGAATTTCATCACTGTAACTTAAATATAAGGCTTTTTATATAGTTTTAAATTTTGGAGTTGTATGGAAGGTGAGCGTGTTTGTAGGCGGATCAAGCCCATATTTTATGTGCATCTTCGATTTTATATCAAATACATACATATCAATTTTTATTTCTGTAGCTAAAACACAACTGTATATATCTATATATTGTGATGGGTAGGTCGGTGTGTTTATGGGCGGACCACGTCCATTTTTGTGATTCCAATTTTGTGGTCTTGTGGAAGGTAGGCGTGTCCGTGGGCGGATTTAAAAAATATTCAATAGTGCAGATCCTTGGTTCAATCTGACCATGTGTACATAGCTTCATGCAATTATCTAAACTCCTTCATCTTATCCTGTGTTTACGGACAACACACAGACAGGTGTCTGTACCCGACCTAGGGTACTCTGTGCCTGGCCTGAAGGTCAGGTTTAGGGTATGCAGATGAAAACATTTTTCTAAGAAATAACGCGATGTCTTTAAGCGGTTTAGTTGTGTTACCAACCATATATCTTTGTGCTATGTTACACGCTATATTCATCGGTGAAGTCTGGTTTTCACTGTCATTTACAATTGTCAGTTGTTGTCAGTCGAATAAAAAATACCAACACGTTGAGAAAAGCTCATCTATTGACATGTTTTTAAGAAAAAACTGTTATTTATGAGATATTTTGTGCTTTGAAAATTCATGTCAAATCTAAAATGACGTACGTAGTGAAAACCAAGCTGTAGACTGTTATTCTAAATATTGACCTATTTGGAAATTTTTTTATTATTGTAAATAAGCTGATTTTTCTTGGGAGTTGAACTTGAATTTTTTAAAAAACTGTTCAAATATTATTTCTTCCTATAAATTTTGAACATTTAACTCAATATCATATCTCAAACAGCTTGTCTAGCACCGAAATTTTACATACCATAAGTTGTACGTCTCTCTTCGGCAACGGCAATATCACCATTCCCACGTCCGCTGCAATCCACTTTGTGTATAAAATCACACACCATCATCGGAATGCTATACGCTGTACCCGGCCCACAGTCTTGTACATGTACATTGCCATTGGCGCAATTCAAAAACTTTCTACAATCCGTTGGATGTGGTTGAAGACCCGTCACACCAGCTGGGCACAGTTGTGGAACATGTTCGACCTTGGCATTGAGCAAACGACCAGCACGATAGTTAGCGTTATTTTGAGGAGCTCTAACGCTGCCCACAGCGCCACACACTACCTTATCGGGTCGATCACATTCCAGTGTATCCGGATTGAAAACAGTACCCGGTGAGCAAGATTGTATGTGACCACGTCCGTTCCAGCAGTTAAGAAAACGTCTGCAATCATAGGCATATGGTAGCTGGCCCGTAAACTGCTCCGGACACCCTGTATAGACATCGGTAATGGCATTCTCAGCATCATCCCAGTTGCTGCTGCTCAGTTGTGTTGGTGCAATAGCAGCGTGGCGTTCATGAAAATTGTGCTCATAAATAGGCTGCTGTCGATGGTGGTGTTGGTGATTTGGCTGTTGTTGTTGTTGTGCGTTGTTATAATTATCATTTGCTGCTGATAACCTTTGGGTATCTTCGCCATTGATTGTTTTTGTTGGACGCTGATAATTGGCTGCATGTTGGTAGTTATTGGCCGTGAAATGTTGTTGTTGTTGCTGTTGTTGATGGTGTAAAGCTTGCTCAATTTGTGGATCACGTCGATATGTTTTTGTTTTGATGCCCGTGTACGATGGATCAAGTATCTGGGAAGAGTAGAGCCGGAAATACGTTGTAGTTTATAGAAGGAATAAATGTTGTCTACAAGTGAATGCAATAAAAAAAGGTATTTAAGTAAGTGGGCCACGATAGCGATATTTCCTGAAGATTCTTGTAATCTGTAGTGTAGTTATTGAAAACGGAAATTGAATTCCAATAAAATCATTTTACCGTCACACTTGGAACTTTTGAATGTTGTAAAATTCTTTTATATTCTCTCTATTCGATCGTTATCGTTTAACTCACCTTTTTGAAGAACTGATCTAGCCTCTACGGGATCTTTAATTAAGCTTGGAAGTGAAATAGAAGCTGAGATCTTTAATTAAGAACACTCTGGTAAATTAGGGTGATCATTAATAGTACACCCGGATATGAACAAATTAATAACTTGTTGAAAACTTGCGCAACGTCCGTATTAGTGCGATTATCTTATATGTATTAAAATGAATGCATGTTTGTTACATAAATATTACTAAACCGCTCAAACAATTGTTATGAAATTTTCAGGGAAAGTCTCATTTCAATCAGACGGATTTCAATATTAAAGAGTTTTGGAATTACATGTTGCACAACCTCAAAATTCGGTATTCGAGCTCAATTTACACGTACTGTTTCACTGGGTACTGGAAAAAAGAACCCAATACTTTTCCAATGCATGTGAATACCATGAAAAATACATATTTTATAGGTGTTAAGAACATCTTTTCGAAAATGACGAAAAAAAGATAAACAAATTTCAAAATTTTGGTTCAGTAGAACCAAAACCGCTCCATGAGTATTTCTCCGATCAAAAAAAAAAACTAGTTTTAAAGAGGTAAGGGATGGTAAGGGAAGTGAGTAGGGGAATCCTCCCAAGGAGGAGTCCTCTCACCATTACTATGGAATCTAGTTGTTTACGAACACCTCAAAAACTTTGAAGGCAAAGCCCGAAGATAACAGCTTATGCGGATGACATTAGCTTAATTATAGTGGGAAAATGCATTTCGACATTAATAAGTACAAGATGCCACCATGAACTCCACGAAGAATAAACAACACTCGGCTCACCCCGAAAACTCACACGAAATATCTGGGAGTTCTAATCGACAACAAACTGACGTGAAGACTCATCAATGTAGATGAGTGTATTACAGAGAGCTCGATATAAGGCAAGCATACAATTTACCGGACCACTGCAGTGTCTTCCAGGCATAGGTTTTTGCCATCAGGAAGGCCGCAGAGATAGCTCTTAGTACAAACACTCATCACTCTTTATTTAACATCTTTGTTGACAGCCAAGTGGCAATCAAATCCATGAGTTCCGATACCGTCAAGTCCAGAAATGTCCTAGCAAGCAAAGACGCACTAGATGCATTGAATACATCAAAGAGAGTTTTCATCTTTTGGGTTCCAAGCCACAGGGGCATGGACGGAAACGCGATGGCAGACGGCCTAGCAAAGGAAGGTGCCGGGCTGGGATCAGAGTTCACGTAGGTCACGTAGCTATTCCACTACAGGAATTGTACAAAAACCTCGAAACTGGAGCCAAACAAGCAGTGAGTCGTAGATGGAAAGATAAGACAACATGCAAGATCTCAAAAACCATGTGCGATGTAGCATGTGGAAAAAAAGTCGTTTATCCTGGCACGCACCCGAAGGGACAGCAGGACAATGGTGGGAATCCTCACAGGTCACTGCATGGTGGCGGCCCATGCTAAAAAGCTAGGTATAACCATGGGCGACAACTACAGGAAGTGCAAGGAACCAGGTGTCCAAGAATCCCTGGAGCACCTTCTTTGCACATGCCCCGCCTTACTTAGATTGAGACTTAAATACTTAGGCTCATCGACGTTATCGTCACTAAAAGATGCAGCCAAAAATTCCTCTAGAATCCCTCCTAAGATTTGCAATTTGAAGATTATCACTAATTCCCTCAAGGCTTTCATCAACCGATACCACTAAGAACCATATGGTCTATGTAAGACTCCAACGTGGGACAGTTGGATCAACCTAATCTAACCTAACAAGGGCTTTCATGAACAGTTCATGATAAAAATGACAAAAATGTATGAATCTTATGTACAAATACAAGAAAAACTGTACTAAATTATGAATTTAGTGACTAAAATTCATACATACTATGTTCATACATACATTAGGCTTTCCACGTCAGAGCGGATATAATTTTGTTTTAGAATTTCAGTCTTTTTTTAAATTTTTTTCAGATTTTCTTAAACAGATTTGGAGGAAATTGATCAGAGCCTTAAACTTAAGATAGTTAAAAAACTGCTCAACAAACTTTCAGCTGCACATCCGTACTTGAGCCAACAATCTCTAGTGTTCAAGATGCACCAAAATATATGATGCAAAAAACCTATCATTCTCAAAACTGCTATAATCAAATTTTCATGCTAATGAAATAAACAGTTTTGCAGATTTTGCCGATTTGCACTTCGGTGACCTATAGTGTTCAAGATAGATCAAAAACACTCATTGTATCCAAAAACACTTGAATGCAAATTTCAATGTTAATCGTATCAGAAGTTTAAGAGTTTTTGAAAGTTTTGCAAAAGATTTCTACTTCGGCTCCTCCTAGTGTTCAAGACGGTTGAAAATAGATACCGCCAAAACACTGACTGACCGCACTCAGAAATGCTTTGCACAAATTTCTATGATAATCGAATGATCAGTTGATCTTTTAAAAGATTTGTACTACAGTGCCCTCTGGTCGTCAAGATAATTTTTGTTTTAGCTTTGAGCTAAGGATTTCAGGTGTTAATTGACCTATTATGTCAATTCTGCCTTGTTTCGGAAATGGGGAGATAGATAAGTAGAAGAGAAAGTGAAATCAAGAGAAACAAAGTAGAATATTGTATGTGTGCCAGAGCGCTATATCAACATGCTAATTTGAATCTGAGACAAGTCTTATGCCTTCACCTCAGTCAATTTGCACAAATATCTTATGGCACAAAAATCTCCATTACCAACTACAACTTCCAAAGTCGATTATTTTGATGAATTTTTAATTTCAGTTGATTAGAAATTAGAAAAGAATTAAAGAAAGGTCAAAGTGTTGGACCATGGCTAGACCGGGACTCGAACTCGGAACCTCTGGGTTCCCAGACAATAACGCTTGCCACTACGACTACCGATAGTGGTATTTCTCCGCCCTTATTTCTTAAAATCAGATAAGATTTGGCAATTAAGAGAAATGTTTATGAAACAGATTCGGGAAAATTCGAAGGAACATTTTGATTTGTGAATTTTTTTCTTCAGTTTCAGGTACTCAACCGATTTCGATACAGGGAAACAGATTGCTTGTTTTGGCTCACTTTTTCCCAAATATTAATTTTTAATTTGGGAATTAATTTTTCCCCAAATATTTCAATCCGCATTAGTGGGTTCCATGCCAGATGTTGAAAAGACAAATTTGTCTTTTTAGACTAAACCAACGCTCAGGGGGGTGACCTCTTTAACTGCGCAAGCATTGTGTTGATTTCGAAGAGAGAGTTGATAGTTAAGTAGGTGGGTGGAAAAGTGAAGTAATGACGGTGAATATTTGTTTTAAATTTGCACTGATCGAAACCGTAGGGAAACACAGACGCATGGAGATTATTCCACAATCTTAAAGTGCGATTAAAGAACGAATTATTCCTGAATTGCGAAGTTGTATTGGACATAACGTCAATGGTATGGGAATGGGCTTGGAGACTTTTGCACTAGTGTATCAAGGAAACACACGAGCTCATGGCGTCAGGCCGCGTATTTCCCTTGAACTCTTCACGTGGTAATATCTATACAGAAGGCTCAAGCAACCAAAGTTGCGTGGATATCCAAAAGAGTTGAGAGAAGATGAAATGTTTTCATCCCCTATCAAATATATCGCACATCATGAACCGAATTCAACGGTACTCAATTTTAACCCTTATATATGAGGTATAGATAGTGCGTAGATCAGCTGGAGTGAAGTATTTCTTGCACCGTTTTTAAAACCTAGGCCGCTTCTTTCGACACATTGAATATATATATGCCTAGAACGTTAAGAACTGCTGACTCCGTAATATTCGCACTATCATATTTAGGGGTGATAAGGGACATTTGACTCGCTCGTGGGTTAACAAACAGCATTGGGTCTTGCTTGCATTAAACTCGACTCTATTAGCAAGCCCCACCTCAAGATTTTTTTCAAGTCATTAATAAGTGTGTCATCCATATTTTGCCTCTTTCTCTCAACCTCCACAGAGCTCGGGCGTTTTTCGAAGGAATAAAAATGACTGAAATGAAATGTTGCTGTCGTAAGCAAACGAATGGATTAGGTTATGTGTCAATGACGGAAGGTCGTTGATAAAAACCAAGAACAAAGTTGGCAAAAGGACCGAACCCGGTACTCCTGCATCGATGGCCTGTTTATTGGACGAAATATTGTCATCATGACATGAATTGATCTGTCCCTAAAGAAACACGGAATCAGAGGCTTTTTAAATATTGAGATTTGCGAGAACCCTTTTAACTGACCCTAACTAGCCCTTTTAAATGATCTCAACAAAAGGCAGTGGCTGATTGCTAGCCGGGATTGTGGAGTTCTGTGTAAACAATCTAGCCAACAGGTTCGCTTTATCAGCCGGCTCAGTGTAGATTTGGTCATCTTTTAAAAGAGTTGGGATAGATGAAGACGTCTGATTCTTAACTCCTTTAACAAATGACCAAACATTTTTGCTCTCTTTGAGACGAAGAAAAACCTCTGACGCGTGTCTCATGCAGAAACTTTTCGCGCTTTAAAACTGCATTACAGCGATTCATAGCTTTAAGCATAGTTTTTTTCATATCAGCATTCTTATTAGTGTGCCAATTCTGAAAGGCTTCCTCATTGAACCTGACTGCAATCCTGCAAAAAAAAACAAACAAACAAATTGGCCATTTCAGCCCTTGAAAGGACTTTGACCGAGCTTCTTATGATCAATTGTGTTGTGTGTGTTATTAAATGTTTGGACACAATTGAACGAGAACTGGACCTACATGTTTTATGCCCACTCCGAACGGCTAAAGTTCATGTTCTCAAGAAGCTTTACATGGCATTATTTACTCTCTGAAGTTTGTCATTGTCTGCAGAGAGGTGGTAACCGATCAGAAAAATTTTTAATTGAAAAAAACTTTTCGCCGCGGCTGAGGATCGAACTCGGGCTCCGAGAATACTCTGCCACACACTTAACCTGCATGTAGAGGAGTGTAGGTTAGAATATGAAAAAGCAGCAGATATGGTACAGTGGTGCGAATAACAAAGAGGTGCGTTGACACTCACATCATATTTTTCATGTTGAAAAGTCAGAAAAAGGTCGAGAACATTTTTGGCTAAGCAGACCAATTCTGGAAACGTAGGTTGGTTCTTTCACTAATTGAATCAATTGGGTCAATTCAGCAAAAAGCTCATCATATTGTCCTTCTAGTGTTATTTGGCCTGAGTGACATAACCAACAGCAACGATTTCACTGTCAGGGAACAACTCCAAAATATCAGAATATATCAGAAGAAGAAAAATTAAACATGTCGTCCACTATGTGCCCAATTATTGTAAGCGTCGATAGGGAAACTTTACAGGAAATGGTTTTTTGTTGCGTAAAAGTTGAGGTGTGTGCGCTGATTAGATAGCATGGTGAAGAAACCATGATGTATTTTTCCATAATTCTGGTCTCTTGCAAAGAACATTTTCCCTCAAACGCTTTAATTCTCTCACATAATATTTTTTATTTACTGCCTGGTATAGCGGAAGAATTTCGGAGTTGATCACACCACGATAATTTAGGAAAACGATCAACAAAGCCTTGATTTTGAATAGACTCTGTTATGGGTTACGTCACCGATTATTATGCCGTCCATAAAACTTTGGCGCATAAAAAGTATTTCTTTAGCGACATCAATCGATACTGCAACAAATTTAACACAAGCCACGCTTTAACTCGTCTCATGCCCAAAATATCGTGTATAACGCAATGCATCGATCCTCACACGACAATCTGTGAGGCCAACTTTTTGTAACTTTTTCGATGTTTTCGTTGGTAACACAGATAAACGTCAGACCGGAACAAGTCATCAATCACAGAACGGCCCGGTTTAAACACAACTCGCGCGATTGTGTTTTCGAAATTGTCGAGACCCCGTAAGCTACCGTTAACATTTTTTTGTTCCACAATAACTAAAGTGCGGTTTGTTTGAATCGCAATACCGGGTTTTTTGGATCAGAAGGCAAAATGGATTGTTTTCCTATCAAATGTCAAGTAAAACAAAGTCTTAAAGATCACAAAGGCGGGGTATCCTGGTTCGTAACTAGAAGGTAAACTATTTACAGTGTTTAAAATCTAACAGTAGATGTAAGTTCCGTTTGGAGGATAAAGCTAGAGACAGCAAAAATATATTGCTTTTTATAGTACATATATATTTTATAGCCTTAGACTTGGCTTCTTTCAAAATAGTCAAAACATTCTGCCGTCTTCAAGTATAAAAGGCAAATGTTCATGATTGCCCAAAATGTGACGAATATTTTTCCAACTCTATTTTATTGCATTCACCGCAGATATACGTGTATCTAAAGTCATTTTTATTTTTTCTTAAAAATCTTTTTAAAGTTTTCGCATTTTTCTAGATTTCAGGCGAATATCTGTGAAACCAAAAGATCAACAAACACATCTGTTAACATGCCATCTTGTCACCGAAAGTTCAAGAGGTGCGTAAATGTGTTCCATCTCACTGTCAGTTTTTCAAAGAAAACTGTAACACTTTTCAATCAACGCCATGCGACGCAGTTCTTAATGTAATGAAGACATGATTAAGTTAGTTGTCGAGTTATTGTGCTCGCTGTCTGTCTGGGTTTTTTTATTTTATTTTTTTTATTTTCAGACAATTAAAGAGGCATATTTATTGACACATTAAGGCAGACTAAATGTGCGTGTGAATGAATCATTTAATTGCACTTAAAAAATTTCCCGCGCCCGCTTTTTTAGCGATAAAAAGATACAAATTTATAAAAAAAAAAAAAACATACAATCGTCTCCTTTTTGTTGTGTTGGTTATTGTTGTTGTTAATACTAACAGAATGCACGGCACCAACGACAAATGCCAACAAAACAATATTTATCTTCAGAAATATTTTCGCCATTTTCAATCCTTAAATTTGCTGCATTGGTTGACGTTGCACGTTGTACTTAACGCATGCACTGGCAGTTGCGGTAAATACCGTTAATTGCAATAAAAATGTCACCGACACACACGTTGTGTTTTAAATATTATATATTTATACTTTCGTATTTTTTTTTTTTTTTTCAAAATGCCGTCAATTATAAAATAATTAATTGTTCGCACAACACTGTCGCATAATCTTGAAATGTTTTTCAGTTTTATACAATTAAACAAAATAAATAAGTATGTTGAAAACAATTTTGAATTTTATACACAGCCCGCCGAGAATAATGTATACGTTGTTGCTTTCACGCCGAACATCGTTTGCGTTTTAAATCGAGATACTCTGAATTAATTTTAATTAAGCGCCTCTAAGTAATCAACATTGTTCTAAGAATTGCACGCATACACTGAAACCACTCTCACACACATACTGCTTTAAATGTAATCATAACATACTGAACTGGCAGCCAAACTCTCGTAAACCGCCACAAGGGGTGCGAAAAAAAGGGCTGCTTTGATGGAGCGCGCCTCTGTTGCTCTATCGGTGTTATCATTGCAGCCAATCTCTTCGCAGCATTTCGGTTGAACTTTTATCAATTTCTTTATTTTGTTTAAATTTGTTGCTCTGGTTTAAGCTTTTTTTATAAAGAATTGGGGAATTTATATACATCTCATGTTTATTTTTATGCATATCATATTTGCTGTGGTTCCATTTTGCACAGTGACTAAATTTGATACTTAAAAAAAAAAATTCAAATTCTTGGTATTCTTTGTAACAACTTTTAATAATAGCTGAGTTAGATGATTTATAATATTCTGACATTTTTTTAATCTTACTTACTTAGTTACTTAGGTGGACAATCCGTGGTCGGGTTACGGCCGACTTCATCCAATTTGTTTCACCAAGCGCGGCTAGAGCTTCCTTGGCCGTGTCATTCCATCGAAGGCATGGTCTTCCCCTTCGTCGTCGACCGTCGGCTTTCGACTGAAACACCTTTTTCACTGGATCTTCTTTATCCATACGAAAGACATGACCCAACTAGGGTAGTCGCAGAATTGTTATACGCTGAACTAAGTCAATGTCGTCGTAGAGCTCGTACAGTCGTGGTTCATTCGAATGCGATAGTCATCGCCAACTCGAACAGAACTAAAGATTTTGCGAGGAACTTTCCTCTGGAACACACCAAGAGCGGCTGCATCTGTTTGCGATAGCACTCATGCCTCATCGCCATAAAGAACCACAGATATGATGAGAATCTTATAGTGTGCCGGTTTTGTAGATCGAGACTGGAATCTAATTGTTATTCTTCGCTTCATGTTCAGGCTGCCATTGTTATTGCTGTTTACGATGGTGCCAAGGTATATAACTCCTTGACAACTTCAAAGTTATATTTGATTGACGCCGCGCTTCCCTTTTCCAGACAGCATATACTTTATTTTGCCCTCGTTCACCGTCAAACACACTTTGGCTGATTCCTTTTCGATAGCGTCGAATGCAGCAGTTACATCTCTTTTGGTTCGGCCGATAATATTGATACCATCGGCATACGCAAGGAGCTCTACACCTTTGTAGAATATGGTTCCATTGCGATGTAATCCTGCCTTTCGTAGGATTCCCTCCATGATGAAATTTAAGAGATCGCATGATAGCGGGTTGCCTTGTCTGAAACCTCGATCGGTATTAAAGGTTTCGGTGAGGTCATTTTCTACCTTGACGGAGCTGCATGTACTGCTCAACGTCATCCTGCAGAGCCTTATCAACTTTGCATGTGTACCGAACTCAGACATTGTTGCGTACAGGCAATCCCGAATCGGGCTATCGAACGCAGCTTTGTAAGCAACAAAGAGATGATGGGTGTTAATTTGATTTTCGTGGGTTTGCTCCAGGATTTGGCGTAGTATAAAAATCGGGTCTATGGTGGACTTGCCAGGTCGAAAGTCACACTGATAAGGTCCAACCAGTGTTTTGGTATGCGGCTTCAATCTTTCACACAATACGCTTGAAAGAACCTTGTACGCGATGGAAATAAGACTGATACTTCGGTAGTTGCTGCAGGTTGTCGGGTCTCTTTTCTTAAGTATAGGACAACGCACACTGAGATTCCAACCGCATGTTTTCCGCTAGCCATATTTTGCTGATGAGTTGATGCATGCTCTTTAACAAATCACCGCCGCCGGTGTTAAACAATTCAGCAGCCAGGTCGTCGGCACCTGCTGCTTTGTTGTTTTTGAGTCGCTTGGTAGCAACTTTAACCTCATGGCTAGATGGTGGAATTTCCACTCCATCATCGTCGATTGGTGGCGTCGGATCGCATTCTCCAAGGGCAGAATTGTTGGGATCGTCGCTCGCAAGCAGATTGGAAAATGCTGGCTCCATAATCTCAAAGGAGATTATGGATAAGCACTGCACATCTGTAACCAGATCAAGATTTTCATCTCTACAAGTGGATGCTCCGGGCTTGAAACCTTAGATTAAACGCTTTACCTGTTAGTAGAATTTTCGAGCATCTTTCTTGTCCTGGTACACCTAATTTTTTCACGCACACGCTTTTCCTGCTTTTTTTTACGTCTGGCATCTCAAAAGGCATCTCTCTTCCTTCCTCTTATCACGATAGTTTTTGCGAATGGCTCGCGTTGCAGCTCACTACAGCGTCTTTTTATATCCGGCGTATTTTTCTGCTGTCGCGTCGCGATACTCCTAGTCATACCATTGGTAACGAGGTTGCGGGCGCCGAAAACCAAAGACTTCCTCAGCAGCAGTGCGAATGGAGTGGGATATATTCGCCCAAAGTCCGCCAGCGTCATCGAGGCAAGAGTAAGGTTGGTTGAGCTAAATACTGACATCCCGAAATGAGCGCACATCCAGTACACTTGAAGCATGCTTTCCGTCGATCACAACATGATCAATTTGGTTTCGAGTTTTTTTGATCCGGGGACAAACAGGTTGCCTTTTGGCTATCAAGGTGTTCGAATCTGGTGCTACTAAATACCATGATTTGCGCCGTGGCGAATTCTATCAGTCTTAGACCGTTGTTCGAAGTGGTCTTGTGGAGACTAAACTGACCGAAAGTGGAGCGTTAAAATCGCCGAGAACTAATTTCACTTCATGGGCAGGGCAGCGGTGCTGGTGTTCTTGACAGCATCGTCCTTTTCCTCCGTCGGGGCATGTGCGCAAATTAGGCTTATGTGGAAGAATTTCTCCTTGATGCGGATTTTTGCCAGCCTTTCGTTCACAGGTGTGGACCGGGAAACAAGATGACGTAGTTCCCGGCTTACGACGAATCTGCATCCAAATTCGCGCTTCTCCGCATGGCAGCGGTAGTAGATATCGGAGTCTCTCTTAGAACGGCCTTGTCCTTTCCATCGCTACTCCTGGATGAAGGTGATGTCAGCCTTTATTTTTTCGAAGGCTTCCGCCAGTTGGACACTATAAAAGGTCCGGATATTTCAATTCATTCAGTCAAATCATTGTCAGTTTTTCGTTTGCGGTGTTTGACAACGTAGTAGGGGTTCATATCCGAGGCAGTTTTACTTTTCATTGGGAATTAATAATGCGGTTGGGACCCAAACCCTACGCGCATTTCATTTTTAAGGTCTTGTAGAGATCCCTCAAGTTTAGAGTCTAGAGGAGACATTGCCGCTGAAATAAGCCGTTGCTTTAAACGGGTGTAAGTTTACCGTTTCCAGGAGACACCGACGATTTCGACATGGATAGTGCTGGCCTCGCTAATTTGAGGCAATCAGACTAAATAATAATAATAAAAATAATAATAATAATACTAATAATAATAATAATAATAATAATAATAATAATAATAAAAGAGTAAAAAAATAAATCCAAGACCTCACATAATACTGAGATATAATTAAGAAATTAATTAAAAATACTTACAAAAGATAAAAAAAAAAAACAAAAAAAAATGTATTTTTGAAATCCGTTAGAATTAGGCAGAGTTGTTTGCTCGGAAAAAAAAAAATTTAATTTGGAACTGCATTTTTCACACAATTGACATTTGAGGAATGCATAAAAGATATTTTTGGTTAAAAATTGTTAGTTTTGAGAAAAATTCAAATTTGATCAATTCATAAATAAGCTCTCCTCACACCAAATTTCAAACCGATTAAATTGGGGATTTTTGTATAAAAATGTTATTTCTGTTTTAAAAGGTTGGGAATCCCCTGAAGCGAAAATACAATTTTTAAAAGTGGTTTGAACATCTACAGCCTAAACCTGATTAAAACCGTTAAAATCGGCAATTATAAAGATTTTCAAAAATTTTAAATAGTGATTTTAAAGGTGATTGGCCGTTTTGTTTAATCGACTTTTTTTATAATTTTGTTATTTAGTAAATATTCTTAAGATTCTAAAAAGAATTCCTATGGGTTCAAAAATTACAGCCGGATTAGTGAGAGCGCATTTTTATTTTTCCTTGCATTTTTCTTTGTTCACAAACTTTGAACGCGTCTATCTCGAAACCATGTTTTTCGTACTGGTTGCGACACTAGCGGGTTCATTTTTTGACGAATTTTTTTTTTTGTATTTTTTTAAATTTGATTCGCTATCGTATGTATGACACGAGCTTTTTTTAATTTTTTTGCGATTTTTTATGAATTTTTAAAGTCAATATTTTTTTCGAAAAAAACACACTTTCAAATTTGGAACATCACCAAAAATTGAAAAAAATTTTAAAAAAGCTCCTTTAGTAGAGTAAATCGGAAACATAGTCATAACATTAAAACCCTTTTAAACTTTTTCATTTTATCAACTCACAAAATGAGATTGACCCTGATGCGGTTTAATAGCTTTTTTTAAAAAAAAAAATCCGAAATTGTTATAAGAAAGAAGCTCGCTGTTTATTTTTCTGTACCACAACTCTTAAAACTTCAGTTTATTTACCCAGATATGTAGATGTATTTATTTAGTGCAACTTCCCTAAAAGTTTTCCACTGTTCAATGTTAACGCTTTGTTTCTTTTTTTAATGTAAATAATTGTTACTCATGTCACTGACTGGATAATTTATTAAGAAGTTTGTTTATTTAAATAAGTTGAACTTTTCGAGTTTTTATCTAGATGAGTGTTTGTGTGTGTGTCGCTGGCGGTTATAGAACTTTAATTATTATTTTACAAGAGCTTATCCACTGCTTCCAAAATATACTACTTTGCACAACAATGTTCACAAAATGTTCACAAACAAATTTTTTCTAAGTCATTACTCTCATTTTGGTTAATATTGCATTCAAGCAAATTAAGTTAAATCATTTGAGAATTTAATTTTGTCATCAGTTTCAATAACTTTTAAAATATAAAATCCTGTGTCTGAGGAAAAATTCTCAGAGCCCATGTTATAAAGCAAAGGCCAAAAATTGAGCTTATGCAAAAGGGAAATTCTCGCAAAGGCACTTCATTCATAAAATATACTTGATGAACGATAAGAACGTTCTTTTTAAATTAATGTTATACATGAAATACATGAAAAAATGTAAAATGCTTGAAATTTCTTAGGAATTGATTAAACATGATATGAAAACAAACTCAAGCAATTCCGTTTTCTTCAAACAGTTTCTAGTTTTGTAAGCAAAGGGAATTCTAATAATATTTTTCTTATGTTTTTAAAACATTGCTTTTGGCAGTTAAGAAATTGCTTAGGATATTTCAAAATGATCTACCATTAGCTTTGATTTTTCAAAGTTTGTTTAAACTTGTCATTCGGTGTATTCTTATCAATTTAAAGACAAATGTATAGAAGAGTTCTGTATCACAATTCTATATAAAGGGCTGTTCATAAATCAAGGTTTAAAAATATTTTTCCCCTCAAGTGAAGAAGATTTGATAATAAAGTGACCTGATAAAAAGGATATCAAGTTTTTGAAACAAAAATGAATTTTTATTTTTTATCATAAATTTTGCCCAAGGCTAATGCGAAAAAACCATGCACAAAAAGAACACAAACCGCACTCAATTTCCACTAAAAAAGACGCGCTTTACAAAAACATACACAACAACAAAACACAATCTTCATTCGACGATGATAATACGAATGCCAAAGAAGTATTTTTTGATTGTGCATTTTGTTCTTGAAATAGAAATTCCAAAAAAATATATCTTTAATTTAAGCGTCCTAATAATATCAATAGCAATAGCTTAAAACTGTATTCATATAAGAATAAACAGTTTAAACTTTTTTTGTCTAAGCGATTGCTTACTCAGCAATTCCTTAAGCTTATAAAGAATTGCTTAAGTTCTATTCATAAGGCTCTTTGACACATCAAGAAGAGCTCAAATATGCACATAAAATGTATCCTTGAAATTTAATAAAAAAAAGAGTAAAATTTGTACCTCAAAACAAATTTTCACTTCTGCGTTAGCCTCCCAAAAATCATAGTATAAAAAGATATAAAACAAAAAAAAACAAATTGGCCATTTCAGCCCTTGAAAGGACTTTGACCGAGCTTCTTATGATCGTGTGTGTTGTAAAATCTTTGTACAAAATTGATCGAGAACTGGACGGCTAATGTTCATGTCATGAAATTTTCCATTCTCTATAGAGAATGCCCGAGCTGAGGATTGAACCCGGGCTCCGAGCATGCTAAGCCACACACTTAACCTGCATGCCACGGTCACCACAAAGATGTAGAAAATTTTTTTCTTGTCTTTTCAAATATAACGCCTTGCTTTACGCTTAATTTTTTGTTAAAATCTTTATATTCGGATGTGATTCCTTAATTTGTCTCATCCAAAGAACCTTACATTATTAAAATCAATTTGTATGCTAAGACATGGCAACTCAAATATGGACTCAACTCAACTCAACTCAACTCAATTCAACTCAACTCAACTCAAATCCACTCAACGCAATTCAAATCAACACCACTCTATTCAAAAACTTGAAATTTTTACTCTAAAGCAAACGGTCGGTATTAAAAAATCCTGCAAATACGCGTATTTTTCCGGTACTTTGAAACAAGCACGTATATTATTAATTTCTGAAAATAAGCATAAGTGTCCCTTCGGTAGATTTTCCTACCTCCGAACTAAACTCTGTCTGAGAGTGGTCGTTTCCTTCTCAAAATTGTTTATTATTACTATATTTCATTACCTGTCCTTCGTTCTAACAAAAAATTTTCTGCCACAGTAGTTTTTTTAAAATTTTCTATCTAAAGTTTAACCAAATAATGAGTTACACAAAACATAGGTCCATTATTTTAGAATTTGATAAAAAGCCCTTCAAGAGCTAATTCTAGATCCAGCACTTATCATTAAAGTTTGTGTATTTTAGTAATGAGATATATGGGTATTTGTTTTGAGTCTTAATTTATTTCGCTCTTAGATTTTGCTTCATCTACTTTATTTGTAGATGAAGCTATCGATTTAACTTGATTTGTGTCATTTGGTACCACATCGATTTTAGTACGCTCCATTTGACCCGTTCTTATTTTTATAGTCGTCCACAGGTGCTCATAAGGATGCGTTAACTCTGTATTTGTTTTTGGTATACCGACAGCACGGCGCACTGCTGGAGATAGCAACAATAGATTCTGAGCAAAGCCATATGTGCTGGAAGTAACCCAGTAAACACAAAGAGCCTAAAAATTTAGAAATTTTTTTTTCAAATAGTGATTTATCTTTTTGCATGAAAATATAATTACCGAAGGCACAGTGCAAGAAATGGGTACCATTACAAGACTTACTACTCGAAAGGCATTTGTCGCAATATTCTGTAGGCGCGTTGGAGGTCGTGTGCGTAACATGGATTGCATCTGCAATGTATAAGAATGATTAGACAAATATTAATTATAATGGTAGACGTTTTATCATACCTCAATAATTCCCAAGTTAATTACACCTAAAGCCACTGGCAATATATAGGAACTATCGACTTCTGTCAAATTAGGAATCCAACCCAATCCGCCAACAGTCATTTCAGTGAATATCAGCTTTGCTTGAAGTGCATTCGGATCAGGTAGCATTTGAATAAGATTTCGCAGCGCTACTGACTGACAAATCCACAAAGGTATCTGACCCCAGAGCAGAATTAATGTCTTGGCAGGATGACAGTTGTCGCGCACAATTAGTTTGTTCCACTGTTTCTTCAGCTGCGATGGTTTGGAATAATTATTATATCGTACATCACAAGCCAGCACTACTCACTGAACGATTATACACCATACGCGTATGTTTCTCTGTCCATTTAAACTGCTTCATGGCTATAGCCGCCTCACGTTTAAGTTCCGTCACTAATGCTGGCATTTCCAATGTTATATTCTCAATGCGCGCTGTTATCATATTCTGATAGATGGCCAGTGGCAGCGTGATAAGCGAACGGAATACAACTGTTGATATCACAATCGTTGCCCACCAGGGTAAGCCAGTTGTATCATGTATTTCAATGAGTCCTTGTTGCATATAAGCCACTGGCGTACTATTTGACAAGGCTTGCCAGAAGTTAACAAGCGCTGCTGATGATGTTGCAGCAGCACCCTCTACAGTAGAGGCAAATCGTTCCGAACGAAGCACCGGCCTTACGAACTGTGGATGTCTTAATAGTTTGTGTTGTTGCTGCTGGTTATCATTATGACATGTTGGTAAAGATTTTGTATCTGACCAGAGACAGGAATATGCACGACTTCTTAAAGCAGGACAGTCGCTGGCTATCGGCACAATCCTTGCAGTACATTTCACTAACCTAATTGTCTGCATAGCTGAGCTTATTTTAGTTGATTGTTTAAGGATTTTAAAAGCTAGTATCCGGACATTCTAAAATAACTTTTTGTTAAATGGTTTTATAACATAAACAAAAATCAGCTGTTTTTGACGTCTAAAAATAAATTTACTCCGAAACAATTTCGAATTTCGAACTTAGAATTATTACAGACATGGTTGCATTTATCTTACTTGCTATTGATTGCACTAGTAGCTGTTACGTTTTCATACAAAGTACGAAATAAATCACACATACAGTGCTAACTCTGATAACTCAACTCAGTAGTGGGATTCTGTATCTTATTCTCAACTTGCGATCGGAATCGCAATCTAATCAATTTGCGAATTTTTTCGATTGTCAAACAGAAAACGGTATTTACTAACTTGTACTTTGCGAAAAAATTCGGTAGCCTACAAATTTCTTCGGTTGACTTTTCGTCAACAAAATATTGGAAGCAAGTTTCCTACAAACTTTCGATAGTTTCACCGAAAAAACCGGAAAAAATGTTTAGTCAATACCACTTTCCAAAAATTATCGCAAAGAAAACTTTGCGACACCGAATATCGGCCGAAATGTGCTACAGAATTCCACTACAGATGTACCCAGTTGTACTCGTACTGTACGTATATGAGTATACAGCTTTGAAAGTACATAGCGGAACAATTGAAGATCAGTGAAAAAGGACTTTTTTCCTTTTTAAATGTGTATTTGGAGTAATATCTTCAAAAGTAATGCATGGATTATTTCACTACTAGGTATAAGTAATAGGTATTAATATTAATAGTAATAGGTTACTCAATAAAGAGGTAAAAAAAAGTATTACCTTTCTTTCGATATCCTTAATGTTTAGATATGTAGGAAAATTTAATTAAAATCACAAGTATTTCAGTACGATTTTTGCAACTTTCTACTCACTATAACTTCTCAACCAAAGTAAAATTTGAGTGCAACTTTGTTCTTTCTTTCTTTTGCATTTTAATTTTAACAATTACAATTTTTCAAAAGATCATTCAGATCAAAATTAGGATAATTAACCCAAAAATCTGTGATCAAAAATCAACTCTCACAAAGTTAGGCAAAGCAATGTCATAAGCATTTGACATAAACACCACAGATTTAATTCTATTAAATTAAAGCCACAAAAATTCTTTCAAAAGAAATATGCAAACGAATATTGGGACTATGCATTAAAAACCGCGCATTCAGTACAGACAGAGACAGCTATTGCATCTTTAAAGTGTGCCTAAATATAATTTTAATACGATCTGCCATACTTAATATTTGGTCATACATACAAGTTTTTTTAAAATGTCGAATTACGTGTCAAAAAACATTGTTGGCGCGAAGTTTTACTTTATTAATTTAATTTAAAGAAAAATGCAGCCGAAGCACACCGTTTGCTTCTTGAAGTATACCTTGAATATGTTCCGTCAATTACAACGTGTCAGAAGTGTTTAAGCTTCCAAAATTTCGATTTGGGCATCAATCGATTGAAGAACGCCAGGCCAGCCGAAAAACGTCGAAGAAAAGGATTTGGAGCCATTACTCGATTTAAACAGTGCCAAACGGAACGAGAAATTGCAATTTCGTTAGAAGATTGATCGATGGATCTATTATACTCAAAAGACGTGTCCTTTTTCGAACCGTTATCCCTTAATTAGCAGAATGATAGGGAAAATAGTGGGTCGCGATGGACGATACTTTGAATAAAATACGTTGTATCAATTTTTCACAATAAAGATCACATTTTAGCAAAACATATGCGGTTTTCATATATATTTCTTTTTATTACTGTAATGCATGTAGTGCCAACTTTCTTTTTAAGAGCAATTTCTTTTTTGCATTTATTACTGAGATGATTTATGTGACTTCGTTAAATATCGTTAATCTTAAATCGCATAATACGTATTTAAAATTGAAATCAACGAAGTTTTTGAACGTTAGTATCATTTTTTGGTCATCCAAATAATTTTCCCTTTAAAATAAATCTGCATTATGAGTACAAATTAGAATAACTCTGCATAGAGTAACCGCCATTTTCAAAATACCAGTTATGTTGCAGCTTCCATGAAGATAATGACTTGGCATCATAACTCCCGTATCATGCTTCAGCAATTTTGGATGATAAGACTGCGAATGGTAAATTAACCGTTATTTCGTAAAAAAACCAGGCGTAACAGGAGTTCAGATAACCACGGAGTGTCATATCGAAAACAATGTGTGCCAGAAAAATTGCGCTTCAAAGAACTGCTACTACTCCGAGACAGGTATTAGCCTAAGAGACTAGTTGTTCGTTTTTGGAAAAGAGTAGAAAGAAAACAAACTGTAAGGCATCTTACATGACGATGATCTTTTTAATGAAAACTGTTGAGAAAGCTTCCATGAAACTGATAACTTGTTTGACTTCTTCACTCTCTCTCACAAAACAAGTGAGAATCAATTTATATGATTCGTCATCTGGCATAAACTGTTTCCTATCGAAAGCCTAGAGAAGTGCCTCGCATATAAAAATTTACTGTTACTTCCAAAGCTATTTAATATAAAAAATTTGGCTTGTATAGGCCATACCCTTTTGTCTAATGACCGTCTATTCATAGTTGAAATTGTCTATTCATAGCCCGTTTTTCAAACAAACAAACTTACATTCATTATTATATATATATATATAGATTCCCAAAAACTTCCAACCCGTGGTCGGGTAACGGCCAACTTTATCAACTCCCACCAGGCGCCTCTGGTTCGAGCGTGCCGTCTTTAATCTCTTTCATCAAGTGCGGTTAGTCATCGCCAACTCAAGCAGGACCAAAGATTTTGCGAAGAATTTTTCTCTCGAATACCCCAAGAGCGGCTGCATCTGTTTGCGATACCACCCATGCCTCAGCACCACAGAGAAGCACAGGTATGATGAGCGTCTTGTAGAGTGTTAATTTTGTCGATCGGGAGAGGGCTCTGGAATCTTATTGCGTACTTATCCTGTAGTAGCACATATTAGCAATTGTTATTCTTCACTTAATCTCCAGGCTGGTATTGTCGATCCTGTTTACGGCAGTGCCAAGTTATGTAAACTCCTTGACAACTTCAAAGTTATATTCGCCTGTTGTAACATGGGAGCCTAGGCGCTTCCCTATTTGCAGACAACACTTACAGTCATACCTAAATTGGACCGTTAGGTGTTGAGTTATTTAACGCTTCTCAAAAAAGGTAAGCGTCATACCGCAATTGAAGCATTACGTTTAAATGTAAAAAAATTATTTATGTTTCTTAGATTCCTATTTTGTTGATACGTTACCTTTGGAACCTATTGGCCGTGGATTTATTGGTAATTTCTAAAGGTCTCTACAAAACCCATAAAAGTAAAGGATGCCTCTTATCTGTTTTACTTTAATGTTAAGGCTTCATTCCAAGTGCGTCTCACGAATAGCCTCATGGATATCAAAAGTCTCATTTGCGTTCTCGTCCAAGTTTGCGTACGTTTTGATAAGTACATGGAATGAAGCTCGCTTGAAAATTTCACTATAAAGGCACAGAAGCAGATGATTTCATCCTCTGAACTGGACTTAAATTGTAAATGTTAAGAATGTTATCTCCATATTTGCAAATGAAAATTTTATAAAATGTGAACAGAAACAATTTCGATTTATTTTTTATTGTCACCTATTGACAATTTGTTTTTAACGCTCTGTCAAAAGTGACAATTCAAATAGGTTGGCGTTAGCGCGTTGTTAATTTCGGTATGCTTCATACAAAACATTTGAACATGAGAAAATTATGACAGTTAAACAACGCTAACGCTCCAGTTTAGGTATGACAGTTAGGTTATTTATTAAAAAGTGTTACATCTATAGCAACATATTTGGTACCTAAATAAAGTAAAAATATTGCAGATTAAAAAAAAATACTCATAGGTAAAACAAAAGAGCTACTGAAAAGATGTCGTCTCAACAAGAAGAGAAGCGGAAAGCAATTATTTGCAAATACCTGGAAAATCCAAACACCACGTACAAAAAAACGCTAGAGAAGTTGGTGTGTGCGTTAAAACTGTCGGACCCTAAAACGATACAAACAGCTTACCCCTTTATCAAAAACGCCAGACTCAGGGAGAAAAAGTGGTCCAGAGAACCAAGCGGTGGCCCATTCTGTGGTCCAGAGAACGTTAAGCGGCCGTTTACTCAGAATCCAGGCACTTCGGTTCGTGATATGGCAGCAAAAGCGGGAATATCGATGTCAAGTGTTCAACGGATTAAAAAATTATACAACCTAAGGAGCTATAAAGTACAAAAAGTACCTAATAGGTCAGAAAAAAAGGACGCCGAAGCCAAGAGGAGGGCTCCAAAACTGCATCGCGATTATCTGCCCAAATTTGATTGCGTGATCATGGATAATGAAACTTACTACAAATCGGATTTCAAGCAGTTACCTGGACACAAATTTCCAAAGAAATACATGGTGTGGCAGGCCATTTGCAAATGTGGCCTTCGAAGTAAGGAATTTGTGACAGATCGCACAATCAACACCGAAATTTACATCAGAGAGTGTCTGGAGCGGCGTTTGCTGCCTTTTATACGTCAGCACCAAGGTTCAGTACTATTTTGGCCTGACCTAGCAACATGTCACTACGCCCAGAGAACGATGGATTGTTACCAAGCCAATAAGGTCACTGTGGTACCAAGAGTAGCCAATCCTCCGAATTGCCCCGAACTTCGTCCAATCGAAAGATATTGGGCTTTAATGAAAAGAAATCTTAAGAAGACCAAATAGACTGCGTAAAACATCGACTTACATTGACTAAGGTCAACGAAAGGTCGGTTATAATCCTAATGAAGGACCTTAATCAAAAAGTGCATAATTTTTTTAAGTGTATTTTTTTCAGTGTAAATAAAATTTACATTTATTTTGTAATGTTCACTTAATAATGAACTGAAAGAATTTTTAAAAAAAATATCATTGGTTTTCTTACACTAAAAACAAAATAAAAGGACAGTTATTTCTGGGTCAGTCTTTATTATCCGAGATAAGCAAAAAAGGTGAAGATTTTGATAGTTTCTAAAAATCGGTTACAAAATTTTGAAATTTGTTGTCTTTGCAAACTCTTTTGAGAACCAAAAATCGATATTTCGATCCGGCTTAGTGTACAGGTACAAGCTGGCCACATTTGTAGCCCTGAAAGACTACATTAGAGCTGCCATTGGTGAGATCCGGCTGAAATGCTGGAAAAATTATATCAAAATTGGAACTTACGTAAGGACCATCTCAGGCAGGGGCAACATTTGCATGCAATAATCTTTAAAAAGTAAATGACAGGCATTGATGTTCACTCCTAATAAATATTTCATTCACTATTACCAATTTTCCGGTTTTTTTTTAACTTTCAAAAACCAAATGTTAAAAAACAATGTTTTAGTTTTGACGTTTTCTTACGAAATACAAGCTTACGAAGCACTTACGAAGTGACATGAATCACCCTCATATTAACTAATAACGTACTATGTATAGTTTACTAAAATGCTCTACAGTGGCCGTAGCGGTAATAGATTAAGAACTACCTACGGCACAAAACCAGTACCACATATAACAGCTCACAGCTTGGTGCTCATAGAGCTCGGGACCTGGCCAGCCAACAACTTGTTTGTCATCTTCTACTCAGTTACAAACAATACGTTGCGGGCGATACAACGACTAAATTCAAAGCTTGGTAAACAAAAAACTACACCGATGCACAGTAGCTCGAACTGATTTCTTTTACTCCGCTCATAACTTTTTTGTTTTGTGTTTCGTTTTTTTTTATTTATTTTTGAATGAGTGCAGCTAATATATTGAGATAAATTTAGAAGTGAATAAAAAAACAAAAACAAAAACTACGCGAACTCATCGCATACAATACGGAAAACAGACAGACTACTGCGGACAACAAACAAGATATTAAAACTTGGCGCGCAAGCGTTTTACACTTTGTGTGTTTGCTGCGGCTAAAGTTGTGCTCATGTATCTTGTATCTCCAGCCATTGCTAGTATCTGTGTAACTGCTTGGTGTTGTGCATGTGGCAAAGTAGTCTTGTATGTACGTGGGTAAAGAAAAATACTAAAAAAAAAAAACAAATAAAGATCATTCATTTTGTTCTGCTCTGTTGTTCTGCTGTGCCATTCTGTGCTGGTGCTGTTTTAAATAAAACAAATAGTAATAAAAGTAAAAGAAAAATATACATAAAAAAAAAAGAAAAAGTTTCACAATTCCGAGATACACGACATGAAATTGGCTCATCCAAAGTTGTTGCTGCATTCTTTGGTTAAATAGTTTTTCGTTCGGAATCTTTCGGCATGAAATTATTGTGAAATTTTGATTTAAATAGTTCACATTAAGTTCAAAAACTAAAATAGTTTTTTAATAAAGTGTTGTATTGAATTCCGTTTAACAATTTCTAATACTTTAAATTATCTTAAATGTAGCAAATGTTAACGAAAAAAAGCAATTAAAAATTATGTATTGTAAAAATGTTTAAATGACTAAAGCAAAACGTTCTCACAAATAAAAGTATTAGAGAAGGGCGACCGACGTAAAAGTGAAACTTCATGCAAACTCATGGCTTCGATCAAAAGTTTCTATTGCTATAACAACCGGGCTGCCTAACATTCAGGCAAAATAGCCAACTAAACAAAACGAGGTATTCTAAGCTACGAAAATTTAGCGAAATCAATAGAACAAGCAGTTAAGTCTACTACCTACAACAGTTTCGCTACTAATTTGGATTTGCGGATTTGGATTTTAAGAATTCTAAACTTGACTAAATAATCACAGCAGCAACAAGAAATTCTACTTAAGACGTATGTGGTAAGTACGAAGTTAGTCGTAAATGTTTGTTAGTCATTACTTGGTAAGCCTGAAGATTTTTGAGTCCAAAGCCGTTATCTGCTGCCCAAACGACAGGGCATGAAACCACTTTTGCCAATAATCAAGTCATGCAAAAAAAAAAAAAAAAAAAACAAATTGGTCATCCATGGTTAGCATGCAGTGAAAACTTAAAAATGTAAAATAAAAAAACTCATAGATACCATTTATGTGCAGGTTTGTTGTACCTAGTGATGAGGTTCATTCACTTTTCAAGCTATTTTAAACCGTTTTGTTGTTTTTTTTTTTTCAACACCTTGGTACTCGTAGCTGTGTGGTTATTGTTCATCGCACTGATTGTTTTATTAATTGACAACAAATTAAAACCATACATATTTACAGCTATATTCTCGCATATTCACATACATATACACGTTTATATGATGATATGTTGTATACCTACTAGGTAGATAACGCTCAATAACAAAACTGCCAAGACTGGTTTTAAGCCCAGACTAACTAAGCGCCTTCCCATATCAACAATTTACTTGAAAATGCAAACAATTATAAATGCCATAAAATTGAAAAATATTGTTAATGAAATTTCGTTTATATAGGTATGTGTGTATAATTATTTACATAGAATAAACAAATGGCACGTATTTATCTCTCGTTCGTTTATCTGCCCAGTGAACGTAAAGTATCTTTTTGAATTTAATTTATGAATTTTTTCGAGTAGAAAAGTACTTTTCTGGCACTTTTTTATAAAAAATTTTGTTATCATTCGCCAGCTTCTCAAAAAATAACTTTTTATTGTTCGTTAAGGTTCTACTACACTTTAAAAAAAAAAGTTATTTTTAGAGATAAGTGATAATTATGAGCTTTAAAATATCAGGAATACGAATCGATAAATGTACCCACTGTACCCAGTGTTGCCAGTATCGTCTGTTGAGCTTAAAGGGAAAAAAAGGGAAACATTTTGCTTCGTAGAACAAAAATAATGGAATTTTTAAATTGAAAAATTTGGAAAAATAGTACGTATAAAAGTTCAAATTACATAATCATTGAAAAAAATCAATAAAAAATATATGCACTAAAATGTGTACAAACCATGGTTTAAATATTACAATTGTGAAAAGTCATTAAAATTGAAAAAATTACTTGTATAACTTGCGTACTTAAAATTTTATATAATAATAAAGTTATATTAGAAAGAAATTTTAGAGATTATTCAATTTTTTAAAAGGGGAAAAAACAGACATGCACAACGAAATCAAGAAAATTTTTTCGTTTCGTTGAGGCCGAAAAATTAACTATCAAAATTATTTCGTTTTTTAAATAACGTTAAAAATTTATCAAATCAAATTTCGTTTCGTTGAAAAACGAAAAATTTTCTATAAATTTCTCCTATGCTAAAAAAAATTTCTTCTGATACAAAAAAAAAACGAAAAAAACTTTATATCGTTTTCTCCGAAACGAAATAAATATTTTTCGTTTTTTGAATTAACGTTATTTTTTTATTTCGTTTCAACGAAACAAAAAAATATTTCGGTTACCGTTAAAATTAACGTTAACGTGCATGTCTTGAAAAAAGGGATTTTTTTGTTGTTTTTGCGAAAGACCTTTAAACAATACTGGCAATACTGACTACCGTAAATTTTTTTCGAACTCGAATTATTACTCTCAATGATTGACAAATGTCAAATGGCTCATGAGCCAAAAATTATTTTAAACTTTTAAACCGAGTTTATCAAACAAAATTTGTTTTCAAACCAGCCTATAGTAACTCCTTTTGCTACACTGAGAAAAAAACATACTTTAAAAATAAACAAAAAAATTGTGTGTTTAATTTTCAACTATAAATTTCTTTCTGTTTTAATTTTCTCTTATTAATTGTTTCTTTGAAATAACAAACAAAATAGCTTTTAAAAATTTTTTGAAATGCAAACTTAATCGAATGGAGTTAACATTTGGCATTCATAGGGTCCCAAGGAGTCATTAATTATGTATGAATCTGATGCCGAAAACTCGGAAAAACTTGAAAAATGACATCGAAAAATTATGTTTTAAAATGTTTGATTTAACCTTTCGCCGTCTTCGACCTTTTTACACTGCCGTCTTCATTGGACGAAATCGTGCTTGGTTATTTTTTACCCCTTTAAAAGTAACCGACCGCTCTAAAAATTTTTTGGGGATTTAGTGAAAATATTCAACAAAATATTCCTGAAGGTTTTGTTCCAAAATATTTAAACAGCTACTCGCTACACAGTTGCGCTACCCAGGATTTTTTTTTTGGGGGGAAGTTTTATAAAATTTCGGACTTATACATAAAATCAATTTAACAGAGGCTTCAGCTATAAGTTTCAACAATAAGTTTCAGCAATATTACTTGAGAGTGATATATTTTTAATAGAAGTTTAGCTAAGTTAATGGGCTAGGTGGGTTTCGAACGCTCAAACAAAGCATATGATAGATAACTATTTTTTGTTAATATACGAACTAAATATTTCAAGCCCTAGATAATGAATCTTGAAGAAGGGTTCCAAATTTTAACATGATTAGTTATAACTTTTTGGAAAATCATGACAACTAATTTGCAAAAATAAGTTTTGACTCAAGCTTTAAGAAGAATATTCTAAACATATTGTGCAATGTCATAAGGCAAAAACAAAATTCATTTTCAAACTGACCCCACTCCTTAAAAATCATTCATATTTAAAATTTAAGTTAAGTTTTTATAAATAGTATTTTAAAAAACAAAACAAAACAAATTGGCCATTTCAGCCCTTGAAAGGACTTTCTTATGATCAATTGTGTTGTGTGTGTTATTAAATTTTTGCACACAATTGACCGAGAACTGAACCTACATGTTTTATGCCGACTCCGAACGGCTAAAGTTCATGTTCTCAAGAAGCTTTACATGGCATTATTTACTCTCTGAGGTTTGCCATTGTCTGCAAAGAGGTGGTGACCGATCAGAAAAAATTTGTTATTGAAAAAAACTTTTCGCCGCGGCTGGGGATCGAACCCGGGCTCCGAGCATGCTAAGCCACACACTTAACCTGTATGCCACGGTCAAATAGTATTTTATTAGTATTAAAAAATATTTCAAAAATTGCTATCAATTGCATACTTTTTCCACCAAGGCATGCAAGTTTTGCAATCAAGATTGAATATCAAAATCTATTTGTCCAAAAATACGTTTATTATTTGGATGAAATTTTCTCTAAATCGACTTTTTATATGGTCATATTTAACACTGACATACTTACCCAAATTCTTTGCGGGAATCAACTATCGAGTGCAGCCACGTGATTCAGTAAAAAAAAAATCTTATTAAGGTTAAGGAAACTTTTTGCTTAACGAATTATTTTAAAAAATTATTTCTCTAATTCCGTGATAACATTTTTTGATTGAACTTAATTCCGTAAATTTAAGTCTCAAATTCCGTCAAAAATCTAAACCATAAGTTTAAGCGTTTCTATTTTTATTTTTAAAGCAATGTAATGACATTTCAAGCTTTTTTATTTTTTTTAAAATTCATTTCAGTAACGAAACATAAAATAAGGTATGAATGGTAATGTCTAAAATCAAAAATAAATGGTAAAAATTTTATGGATTACATGGGAATAAAAAAAAATGTTTAAAAGAATAAAAACAAAAACTTTTATTGAAGGTAACTTATGCAGAAAACGCCACGCTTGTTGATTTGTTCTGATGGGCTTTTTAAAGCAGATCTTTCTTTGTGTCAATGCCATGGGTTTGACCTCATAACGCCGAGGAGTAACGAAAATATTAGCGACTTGTCCTATAAACTTCTCTTCTTCATATTTACTAAAACATTATCTCCTTTCAAAACAGATAATTCATTGATTAAACCATTAAAAATAACTTCTTTGGCATGTGTGTTTTTTTTTATTGGTTTTTGATAATATCGGTAAATACTTTATTAAATCAACAAACACTTTTAAAACACTTTAAAAATTATTGCTTACATTCCGTTCAAAATAAATGTTATAAAATTTCTGTAAATTTTCAAATTATAAGCTTAAGAAAACATACTCTAAGGCTTAAACGTTTTGATTACAGAAACAGAACAAAGTGCGTATGCGGTGATGTATATCTACTAACTCGGAAACTATGAATTATCTATCGATATCTCGAAAATGAAAGTCCGCCCCGGGTACCGCCATTTTAGGGGTGACACTATTTCGATACTTTTTTTATTTGTCAGTCAATTAGAAAAAGTGAAAAAATGTGTGTCTCATTTTTTTAATAACTGCTTTAACATTTCAAATTCTGCTTGCAAGTCGAAACAATGAGGAGAAAAGATTGTGGAAACGTTTTCAAAGCTAAAATTAATTAAAACTTATTCAAGGTCTTCCAAGGGAGAGGCAAGAGTTTCCGATCTTGCTATTTTATCCATTGAAACCGAGCTTGCAAGTAATATTGATTTCGATGAGGTTATTTCGAAGATTATTTATTTGTTAAGCGCACAAAATGTTGTTGTTTTGTTTTTAAACTATAACAAAAATAAAAAGAAGATTATTGGATTTTAGCAAAACTTTTCTGTTTAAAAGTATTTAAAGTATTTATTTTTTATTTTCAAAATATTATTTGCATTTTTTTATAAACAAGGAAGATATGCAAATTTAAAAAGTGATTTTTTACAAAAAAATGTAAATTTTGCACAGAAAACTATTAAAAATTTATCAAATTTCAAAATTGAATTACAAAAAAAAATTGTTCGATTTTAGCGAAACTTTTTAATAATTTGATTTTAAGTCTTAACTTTTTATTTCCAAAATATTATCTGCATCTTTTTATAAGCAAGGAAGTTATCCAGGTTTAATAAAGTGACTTTTTGTGAAAACTAATAATTTTTGCATAGAAAAATAATTTAGCAAAATTCAAAAGGGAATTAAAAAAAAAAAAGGATTCTTTAATTTTGTAGTGAATCCCACGAATAAGTTATAGTGATGAAATTCAGTAGTGATATGCGTGATCAAAAAAGTTATCATATTTATTATACCCCCACGCGTACTGCTTAAGGGGTATATTAATTTTGTCACGACGTGTTTGAAAAATTTAAACGTCATTTGAGAGTTATTTGAATGTACAATATGTGGAGAAATTTTAAAAACGATCGGTTCAGTAGTTTTCTCCGAATCGTGGTCACCGACTATAAAAATTTCATGTTTGGGAAAATCGATTTAAAGTTTCGTTCACTGGTATAGCTGAGTTGAAGCCGATTGTACTCAAAATATTCTTGAGATGTTCAAAACTTTACCCCGCCCTTAATAAGTTGTCTTTATTTACCCTTTTTTTTGAAAAATATAAAGATAATAATAAAAACACTAAATCACATCGAATTGGTTTCTTACTGCATTTAAAAATTTCTTATCTATAGGGGTGACACCATGAGTACCCGCCCCGGGTGACACCAAGCCCAAGAACGCCTCTGAGTCTACGTAATTGATACGAAGACGATTCAGATAAGATACCTACGGAATAGTCGCGGTGATCATATTCGTGAAATAATTTTTCACACATAATCCTATTGTGTGAACTTCCGGTCTAAGAATGTTCCTATAAGAGCTTCCTACTTTGTTTTCTAAATAAAATACTTAAAAAGCAATGTATTGATGCAAATCTTTATTTGGAATGATAGCTCGGTTCCTACAACTCAATGTTGTAGACAACGCAATGTCCACGATTAGCTCTTAAGTGGTCCATTATGCGAATCCAATATTCGACAACGTTCAAGTATATCGGCCGTTGATATGCCAGTTAAAAAGGGGCCTTTAACAAAAACACGAGTTTTCAGGAGAGCAAAAAAACTATTTTATTTGCTAATTAGCAACAATTTTGCTGAACTCACCTTCTACAGTATTGACAAAAAATTGTCCAATATCCATCACAACTAAAATGTTTATTATATTTCGCATTTTTTTTAGCTCCTATGGTAGATAAACAGTATTGCATTGAAAATTAAATTTTTATATACGATATAATTTGTAAATATACACTTTTGCACTATTTTAATAACAAGCATTTTTATGAAGTTTATGGTTCATTTTTGGGGATCATTTTTGGACATTTTTTATTAACGACATTATTTTTATAACATTTTTGCATTTTACAAGAAAATTTAATACAAATGTAAAAAGCAAGAGATAAAAAAAATTAAATTATTTCGTCCAGCTAAAATTGGATGTATTGGACGTTGAGCGGTTTGCAAGAGCTTTGGTTCCATGTGACCTGAATATAACTTAATTCTAGTAGGTAGGTCAGTGTAATCATGGTCAAAATCCACTTTAAACTTAATGCCACCTCCTGCTAAGTATAAAAGAGATATAATTTGTGATACTTACTATCGGATCAATTTTTGTTCAACCAGGTGTTCCATAAGGTCCTCATGCTTAAAAACAAAAACACAACCAAAATATAATGCATGGAATGGCTTTTTTATAATTTTTTGTCCATTTTTACCTGACGTCTTTAGTAACCCCGACATAGACGTATGGCTAATATATGGTTTTTTTCTTCGACATTTCTTCTTTCGTTTCGTTTTCTTTGTTTGTATGAGCACTGCCACACTACATCTGCATGTATCCTTTCTTTAAGGTACTATACAGTGTGTAAAAAATGAAAAATAATTTTTTGTTTTTTTTAGAATCTGGTTTCTTAAGGTCTTCACAATGTGTATATGAGATTTTAGAAAAAAATATCGCATAAAACAAAATATATAACATACATTATATTCGTATGTCGCCCATTTTTTCATATATAATTGTTCATAGAAGAAAATTTAATCGCGTTTTTCTCGAAACAAGTTTTTTCGAATTGGTTTCTAAGATATCTCGAGTTCTGCTTGATCGATTTCAATGAATCTTGGTTCATTGTAATCTTCATAGACTCTGTTAAGCACCTATAAAAAGCCGAGAAACTTTTATATTTTCTTTTTTACGGCTAAGAATTTCTGCCAAAAAGAGGGGTTTTTTGTAAATTTGTTTTTCAACGCATGCCATTTTTTTTGTTGTTTTTGTTTTTTTATTTGCGTATAAAAAGCCGAGAAACTTTTATATTTTCTTTTTTACGGCTAAGAATTTCTGCCAAAAAGAGGGGTTTTTTGTAAATTTGTTTTTCAACGCATGCCATTTTTTTTTTGTTGTTTTTGTTTTTTTATTTGCGTAGGTAGAGTGCTCAACTACAACCTTTTAATGAAGAATGCACTTTGATTTTTTACTTTCCGACGCCTTGGAAATACTGGAGACGAGAAACCAACTTACAACCTTTTTTTAAACACGCCAACTTCAACGTCCTCTAGAAAATAAACAACAAATACAAAAACAAAAAAAAAATTTTTTTTATATTTTCAACTTTAACTGTACATAATGTGAATAAATTTGAATTCAATAATTGTATAATACTATGTAAAAAAAATTAATAAAAAATGTGTTGTTTTTAATAGCTTCACACCTTAAGTATTTTTTTTCTATGATTTTGGTAGAGTATCTGCTATACAGTGTTTTGTCAAATAGTATTATACACGAAATAAACGTCGAAGCAGAAGACATATCTCCATCAGTTTCGTTTCACCAAATCTCAGGACAATATTGCGTTAAATTTTAATATAAAGGGAAGAAGAAAATTTTTAATAAGTGCTCTCAGAAAAAAACCTATTTTCTCCAATGAAAATTGTCTCTATTTTCGATAATACCAATTTTCTCTTTTCTCCTTTTTCAAATAAAATTTTCTTCAATTAGAATAAATTTTCACATTTTGGAAGATATATTTCTTCACTTGTGGGAAATGGAAATATTTCATTGGTCTTATAATGATTTTTAAGTATAATGATTTTTAAGTATTTTTCTTGCACAAAAAATTCTCATTTATTGAGAAAAATATATTGAAAATGAAAAAATGTTCCTATATTTTGATAAAAAATTTACTATGCGAAGTATTTTCTTCAATAAAAACAAATCTTTTCTCAAAAATAAATACGTCTTCTTCTCTAAAAACGATATATTTTTATATATTTCTCTTTTTCATTAAAGCTTTTTAACATTTTTAGGTAATTTTTTGGATCACATTTAAAGAAAACGCATTCTCTGGAGCAAAGTCTATAAGATTTTTCTCTAAATATGATGCCTTTGTTATCATATTCCGAGAAACTTTTTTCTGAGTGTAATTAAAATTTAATTTTTGCCGAATAAAAAAAAAAGCAATCTTAATATATAAAAGACAAGCGTCCTGATCCGTGCTCTATATCGTAAAACATGTTCAGCCTGGACTAGAACCTGTTGTAAAATTATCCATTTGAAATCTTTGTACGTACTATACTTTTTAAAACCTGTTCAGCCTGAACCAGAACCTGTTGTAAAATTATCCATTTGAAATGCTTGTACTTACTAAACCTTTTTCTCTATATCGTAAAACCTGTTCAGCCTAGACCAGAACCTGTTGCTAAATTATCTATTTGAAATCTTTGTACGTACTATACTTTTTCAAACCTGTTCACTCTGCACCAGAACCTGTTGTAAAATTATCCATTTGAAATGTTTGTACTTACTAAACCTTTTAAAACCTGTTCAGCCTGGACCAGAACCTGTTCTTAAATTATGTATTGGAAATTTTTGTACTTGAAGACTATCGTCATTTTCCTCAACTACTATACATCAAACATCATGTCTTGCTATTACAGTGCTTCTTAATTAACAGAACCAGAACCTATTCGGTCTGCATAAACTGAACAGCAATTATTACATTCAGTCACGTTGGTGTCAGTTGGAATTGCTAGAATTAAATCACAATGTTCGGTCTTCTGATCCAAGTTTTAGCGATTGGCTACTCAAGTTAGGAAATGGAGATGAAGATATCATAGAAATTCCCGATCATTTTGTTTGTAAAGGTTCGCTTATTAACCCTTTCAATGGCTTGCCTAGAATAAACGTGGACAATTTTTTGAGCATATATTCCCATCATATAAGCACTAAAAAGATTAAAAAACATCCCTCTGATTTTTACATGAGCTGTTTTGCTTTTGGCAGGCTGTCTAATACAATGGACAAAACCATGATAACGTTGTATTATAATATTTTAGTTCAACTAAAACAAATCTAAAAACCGGAGACAAATGCAAATGCGTTATTTATGCAAATGTTATTATAAAAAAAAATTATACTTTGCACACCAATCACAATAATCACTTCTTTTTTGCAAAATTTATTAACACGCGATATAAAAAAATTGAAGGCTTCTGTTGGGCATCAAATCGAAAATCTAACTAAGTTAAACGTTATATATTTCCCTAAAATTATTTTTGTCATGTTGGCACAACTTCATTTCATAGTACCAACCTATTTGATTTTAGAAAAGACGTTGGAAAATAAAAAAAAAATGTTTTCCGAAGTGTCCAATATAATGGACAAATCCATTGAAAGGGTTAAATAGATTTTTGGCGATACTTTGAGTCCAAATAACATCAACCGTTATTTGGAATCGGCCGAAGGCCGAAGCCGAAGCCGAATAAGAAACAAATGTTTTCATGTAAACAAATTATAAAATTTATTCTTTACATTTGTTAAGGGCCGATGTTGAATGTGAACCACACCTTAACGTCCAGTTTTTTCTGCATTTCATTTGGCATTTCTCAACTTCAGACTAACTAAATTTGCACCATGGAAATATACATAATTGAGCCACGCGTTAAAGTTATTCTAGAAATGGCAACAGTGGATCAATTGATCAGTGAATCAAGTGATCAATTTTCGAAGAAAATCATCTTCAGTGATGAGGCACATTTTCACCTCAGTGGACTCGTCAATAAGCAGAATTGCGGCATTTGGGCGAATGATAATCCAAGACTGATTGTCGAAAAGCCAATGCACCCACAAAGAGTGACTGTTTTGTTCGGTTTATGGGCTGGCGGCATCATCGGGCCGTATTTATTCCAAAATGAGGCCGAGCAGGCAGTTACTGTGAATGATGTTCGCTATCGTGAGATGAAAAGGCCCGAATTATTAGATATAAATGTCGATAATATGTGGTTTCAACAGGATGGTACCACTTGCCACACATCTAACGAAACAATGACTCTTTTGCGCGACAAATTCAATGGCCGTGTTATCTCACGTGGTGGCGATGTCAATTGGCCGCCAAGATCATGTGATTTGAAATCGTTATACTCCTTTCTTTGGGTTTATTTGAAAGAAAAGGTTTACGTCGATAAGCCAGCAACAATTCAAGAGCTAAAGAATGAGATAATTCGGCACATTAGCGGCATAGAACTTCAATTATCCCTCAGCGTCATCGAAAATTTGATCCATTTGGATGGAGGTGTGCCGTCGAGGTCGCGGCAGCCATTTGGCCGATATTTTGTTTAATACATAATTGAACTATACCAATATTATCATAATAAAAAGAAATGACAGTAATTTTCTGAATAATTTGTGTTTTATTCAAAATCAACATCGGCCCTTAAAATTTAACCACCTTTAATATTCAGTTCAGTACAAAAAACTTACTGAAATCATTAAATTCGAGTTAAACGCAAGAGTTTTTCTGCAAAATTCGGATTTTTCTGTAATCGAATTATTGACGTCAGGATAAAGTAGAAAAAACTTAAATATATTTTCGATCCAGTCGAGAAAAGCTACAGAAATGTAATACTAACTGAAGTCTGGCAGAAAATTTCTAGCGTTAACTCGGCTTTTATATTTCAGTCCATAACAAAAGCAAAAACGTAACAGTTGGACTCGCTGCTTATATCATTTGAATAAAATTTTCAAAGAATGAACACCAACTCATGAAAGAACAGAAAAGGAGAGAAACACAAAACGAACAATGAAAATGATTCAAATGTTTACTGAATAATTCAAAAAAATTCAAAAAACTTATAAAAAAATTGTTTAGCAAAGCAAAGCATTCGGCAAAAATAATCGGCTATTTCAACCGAAGCAGAAGCCGAAGCCGAAGATCAAAATATTGGCCGATTAAACCGATTACCGAAGCCGAAGCCGAATAATCGGTCGGACACTAATACCTACAATTGATTTGGCCCCGACAAACACAGATTTGCCTTTCACTCTCCGGTGGCGACAATTTCCAGTTAAACTGACATTTTCAATGACCATAAATAAATTGCAAGGTTAAATATTGCAAAAAGTACGAGTTTTCTAAAATAACTGGTACTTAGTCATGGGCAGTTTTAGCGGGCTGATGATGTAAAACTAAGCATTATAGATGGCAAGGGACAAGGTTAATTGGTTAAAAATTAACCAAGAATAACCTAAGATTTTTTTTACTAGAAATATTGTATATAAGGAAGTTTTATCAAAATAATTTAATAAACATGTTTTCAAATAAAAACCTTTGTATATAAATCCAATAAATTTTTTGTCGCATTATGTACTCTAAATGGTTCCTTTCCGTCGTAGGACGTGCTTTTACACTAGTAATAAAATAATTTGAAAAAAAATAAACAATAATTAACACATGATCGCCTGAAGTTACATTTTTACAAATCGTTAAAACATTGCATCAATGGTTAGACCATATCTAGTCGCCCACAGTATTCTTCCAAAACTAAATCTAAATTTAATTCGTCTTTCAAAAATTTGACTTGGAGTTCATGAAAGTTCCAATGACCAGCCTGTGACTTCAGATAATTCCATTGGCCATAAAATCATTAACTTTTGTTCAAATACTCCATGAAATCCATAAAATGTCAAGAATAACTTATCAATTACAACATTTTTGTGTTCTTATTGTGCATCATCTATGCTATTGTGTTAATGCAATATACTTAAAACCCTGTTATATATACATATATATATTTGCTAACTGTTATATTTATCTGTATTAACTTTAAAGCTGTAAAATGTTGAGTAGCATTTACAATCATAAAGCATACTTAAAACCATGATAACTACATACTTTATCCAAGAACGTCCCCTTTTTTAAAGAACCCATCAAAAAAAATGTCCATTAGTCGATAATTGTAAAGTGTAACCAATTCTCTTATCAATACTTCTCTACCACTCAAAATGAGTGAAAAATGATGTTACTCAACTTTCATTACAAACTAAATGTCGCTTTATCAAGTTCAAATATTTTATTGCCATCACACTTCAAATCAGATGTTAGTATTGTTCACATACATATGTTTATAATAGTACAAATGTAAAGAAAGTATAAACCACAGTTTTAAATCACCATTATTTATGATAATAAGATTTATGGGGTCAACTCATCATTCAACCGAACTTTTCTCTCATTAAAATATCAATACATGTACATATGAATGCGCACATAAACACCGATGAGTAAATAGTATGTGAAGCTAACATTAATAATATATGATTTGCATGTGAAAATACACATTGTTTGCAATCAATGAGTCAATAATAAACATCTGTCAATCTTGATTGTCCCAAATAAATTTGAGTCGTTTAAATAAATAAAAATCTCATCATACAAAAAAAAAAAAAAAAAAAAAAAGAAAATGTTAACATGAAATATAATATTAATATTAAAAAAAAATTAACATAATAGCAATTTTTTTTCGTTTTTTCATTGACTCACTCACTCCAGTTGCAGAGTTATAGCTGGCACAGCAAATAGTTAACAATAAGTTTTTTCACATTGAATTTTTTTTTTTTTTTTTTTTGAGTAAGGTCAGGTTTGCCAAAAGCTAACCGCTTACCTAGCATTTTACCATAATGAACTCGAATATCTTGCACAGCATTGTTAAATACATACATACTGATATAGTTGTTTATGTTGAAACATATAAATATATTTTATTTTATTTATACAGATGGAGTTTCTTTGATAAGTGAGAAATATTTCAAACAAGTCTTAAAAAGTGGCTTTAATAGGCTTATGTTCGGTTATATTAACTGAAAGACTTGTGCTTTGAAGAACCCTATCTGTGTAGAACTTTTTAGAACTGTGTAGAATAGAATTTTCGCCCTCGAGAAGTGTCGTGAGAATGAATGAATGCATGTGAATACCATGAAAAATACATATTTTATAGATGTTTAAGCAAAAAAACATCTTTTCGAAAATTACGAAAAATCGATTTTTGGGGTTTTAGAAGAGTTTGTAAAGAAAACAAATTAAAAAATTTTTTAAACAATATTTGTGTAGGTACTATCGAAATCTTAACGTTGCTGCATATCTTGGGTATGTATTTTGAAAAAAATATGTGTGTGAAAAAAGTTGCATTTTAAACAATTTAAACAATTTCAAAGAGTTTAAAGATATTAAATTATCAACTTATAATACTTGTTCATCAAACATACCATTAACTTTTATTTATTCGAAAAATCTTTATCCAAAAATTGTAAATATGTTCATCTCCCAAAAAGGTCCACCAAAAGTGAAGAAAAACATTAAAATAAAGCACTCTAACAGCTTTTAACTTTATTTTTTTTTTATTTTGATTATTATTACTGCTATGTCACTTGAATTTAACTTATTATGATGTATTTTTATTAAAATTTATAAAGAATATCTTTACTGTATTTTACTACTGTTGGAAAAATTTGTCGCGTCCGTATTCGTGCTATATCTATTTAAAAAAGGGAAGAGATAATTCTAATATTTCATAAGTCTACGAAGAATAGTTATCCTTTGACCTCCATTAACATGTATATTATATACATAAAAAAAGTTCTCAAAATTAGCTAAATTTTGCATATTTCTATACGAGCTTAAAAAAACTTCTAATTTTTGTCACGTCCGTGCCATTGAATGATTGCTTATTACTTTGTACTGATATGTACTACATCTCGCCAATATGTTTTAAAATTTAGCACTCTTTCATCGCGTTAGAACACTTACAATACATATCGGCTCATTTTGTTTCTTTCTTGTTTTTGAGTAATTAAAACCGTGCGAATGTCGCGTCCGTGCCACTGTGAGATGCCCATATGCAACTGCCAATTTGCGGCGAATTGGTTGTAACTAAAGGGAAAGGAAATTGAAGCAAGATATGTATTTTTGCCGCCGCATTATTTGTTAAGAAAACTTAAATGACAGTTTGCTGTTTTAGAAGAGTTTGGCAGAATAAGCTTTTTCCCTGGGACTTAGCCTGGCTTAGCTTTGTCATGTTGCAAAATTACCTTGTCGTGTCTTTAATCGTATTCTGGCAGTTTTTGCTTCATTGCTCAAGGCTCAAACGCATCAATTGAGTAGAGTAGAATTGCCCTGTGATATTTTCACCCAGTTGTAGCAGCTTAAAGTACATCACGTCCAATTGATGCCACCAAATACAATATCGGGTTTTGGCATATGATTGGGCGAGCCTTATGATTTTTTGCTCTAAGTTATAACTGGTTAATTAAGTTGTAATGAAACCATTTCTCATCATCATCAATATAAATTGAGTTCACCTTTTTAAAAATTTACTTTAAAATGGAATTCATAACAATTTCAATGACCTGCCTGTGCATGACCTCAGAAAATGCTTCATAGAATCTATAAAAATGCCTATGACCTCAGAAAATCCCATTGCATCTGAAAATTGAAGCATAACGTGACATAGTTGAAGATTCAACCATAATTTGATTTTTCCCCTACTATAAATATATAATATATCTATATTATATATATAATATATCTATAATATATCTTAAACCTTATAGTTTTTAACTTTTATTCTCCGTTTTAATTTCCTATTGCTCTAAACGTGTCTAAAGCAATTTCACTTTAAACCATTGTTTGATAAGTTTTTTGTCCTTCCTATTTTTTTAAATTCCTATTCATAAGGTGTTCCGAACTAATAAATTATAAATTTCCACAAAAGGGGTTGAGAATGGGTAGCCCTATGGAGCATAGGGCTCCATTTCTCCGAGTACCTCTAAATTTGAGTTGGAGTCCGGCGAAATCTAAATATCGATCGGGCCGCCTAAAAGGACATATACCTTTTATAACGAACCTCACGAACGCGAGTCAAATTTCCAAAGCAATATTACTTACTCGTGTGCCAGAATTATATAAAATTTTGATGCTTACGCGTCCGTAAGCGAGTACCCAAATGAGGCATGCATATCAATGAATGGCCCGTATGAAAAGACGGCACTTTTTAGGTTTTGAGAACTCTTTGGACATACATAGATTACACTGTGTGACAAAAGTGAACGTAGTTGAAATCCCTGCAGATAATGCTATTTTTCTGATAGTTCTTATCGAGTTAGAGAATGTTCTATACTTGAAATTTGTACAACAAATTTCCGGACACCCCCAAAATCTGGACTCATGGTCAAAAAACTGATTCTGACTACTTTTGTCTACTTTTTATCCTATAACTGAGCTAAATGTCAACTGATTTAAAGTTGAATTACTTTGTCAATTGCAGACCGATTTTCAAAAATAAAATTGCGTTGAAATTGTTATTAAATATATATTACGAATCCATACAGGACTAGTGTGGTCTCTATAGGGGTATTCACGCTGTCTTGTAAAACCCTTGCAAAGTGTAAGAATTGCAAAAGTTGCAGAATCTTGCATCCTGTGCCACGACACAACAACAAAATACAAGCGATAAAAGTTTTGCAATTCGTGCAATTTGTGCAACAATAATACCCATGTTTTGGGTGGAAGTGCAATATTACAATACTCTTTACAATATTTACAATATTCGTATTTTTGTGCCCGCAGTGTTGCATATTTCAGTATTGCAAGGTTGCATTTTCACAAATTTTGCATTGCTGCTGTACTGCGAGAATACTCCTTATATAATTTAGTGTATTGAAAAATCGTCATAGTTGAAAAATGTCCAAAAAAAATTGAAAAAAGTTGTATTTGCAGAGTAAATACACACAATTTTCTCAAGTTGTCCAAAACAATACATTTATATATCGTTGGACAAGTAAAACTTTCGTCTTGCAACAGAAAAATACCAACAACGAAATTCCTACAAAAACACAATAAAAAAATTTCAGCTGATATTGCCTGCAGTGCGATTACGAAAAAATATACGCAAAAAACAAATTCCTTCAAAATAGAGACGTTTGCAGAGAAAGAGCAGTACTCAGGATACACTCAAAGTACACTCGGTTCGAGCTTCCCACTCTCATTGAAAACAAATCGAAGTGGTTCGGATCACGCCGCTCTCGGATATAAGTATGAACTCATACCCGAAAATATGCTAATGAACGAATGAGTCTAAGTATTTTACATATTTTATTGAGTATGGATAGGGCAGAGAACAGCAAGAAGCTCGGGTATTTCGGGCAGTGATGATATTTGTAGTGGATGATTTTTTACCTACTATCGATTTTTCAAAGTCCCCAACTCTGCTTATAGCCCAAAAAAAATTCTTTCGGATACACTTACCATCAAAAAAAGTTAACGTTACGCATGATTAAGATTTTATTCTCAATATTGAAACCGAAAAAATTGTTCTCTTGAAATACATTCACAAAGATAAGTTTAACAGTTTTTATTTGGGTTATCCGATCAAAAAATTTTCAGATGGACGAATCGTGTGATGATGAACAGAACGAGATGATATAAGTTATAGAGGCAGATAATGTCGTTGATGTCAACGAAGAAGACGAGAAAGATGATAGCTAGGATATCGGCAGCAACGGAAATCAAGTACGTGCTTGTCCAGTAAACATTGTTGGCTTAAAAGAAGTGTAAAAAAAAAATCAATTGGCATCGGAGAAAGTGAATTAGGAATTACAAAAAGATTTGAGTCATTACGTCATTCCTGAAATAGCACGCTTCGTATTTTCAACTGATTTGATTGCTACCGATCCAGAAACCTAGACTGAGCGTGAAGATTACCAACAAGCACAATAAATATTGCGTTATCTACACGTTGTCAGCGACGTTACCAAAAGAGGCGTAATATTTATTAGGAAAGAATATTTTTGCTTCAAGTCGTCGTAAAAATCGAAAGAAATACATATCCATCCCATGACAAAAAGAAATTAATTTGATTAAAATTGTCTTACAATTATAATTACAAAATTTCTTATATCTTATTTACGACGGATGACCTTAATGTGACCAACTACTTTTGGTGAAATTTCGGAATGGATTCCAGAAACTGGTTCGAAATTTCGGAATGATGTGCAATACGTCAATTTGACAACTTTTGTGATTTTAATATAGTTTAAAAGATACATATATCGATGGATGAAAGACAGTTTGAAAAATAGTGCAAGTACATAACTATCAATCATAAAAATCCACAATTTCCTGCGTTTGACAAACCCATATTTGAAGAAGAAGTACTAGTACTAGGATTGGCATCGGCACAATATATTTTTCAGCGTATTGATTTGCAGTTGTGTCTTCTCGATGGTCCCATTTTTTTTTAATGATAGCGAACACTCTTTCAACGGTCGTGGAAGTGCCTGGCAAACACAAGACAAAGCTGTCAGTTTAAAATATTAAAAGTGGTAATTCACTTCAAAGCTTTTAAGTATTGTTGGATCGCATGAAACCGGGGAAGTTTTTGTCTTCAATTTGACATAGGCAGGACATAAGACTATCCCTTTTCTACCGAAGTTTCCTAAATTTTTCGTAAATATGCGCTAGAGAAGAGAAATATATAATAATCTGTGTTCATAAATCAATTGACTCATCCAAAAGTATGCGGTTGCCACCAGAGAACTGCATGAGACCATTCGTCATTTTTTGCCACTCGAATAACAATCGTCGTCAGCCACAATCGCACAAAAAAAAAAAAAAACTCGCGTGTAGCAACGTACACGTGGCAGAAGTGAAACTTCTTTAACAGTAAGAAATAAGAGAGATTTTAGTGTGAAATAGAGAGAGAAAGTATCTGAAAAGAAATTCAATCAATACGAAATGGAATAATAATCCGTTGATTCAATATTTGCATCCAGGGGCCGTATCGGCTATGGTTTTTATCGAAAGTGTCACATATTAACTTTTATCTCTTTGTTTTTTTTTCCGACAAAAATAAAAGTTATTTTGAGCCTTATAGTTTTTTGGGCAAAAATAACAGTACTTTTGACATTTATTTTATCGGTCGAAAATAACAGTTATTTTCTGCCATTTATTTTTTCGATCAAAAATATCAGGTAGTTTATATATGTTCAAGTCATTTTAACGACTAAAAAAATGTTGATACCATTATTTTCATCTCATCGCTGAGACATTTTACACATGGTGTCAACAGTTCAATCTGTCAAGCCTTGAAAAAAACACAAATTGCTTGATAATTTTGACCGAAAAAATTAAAGATAAAATAAAAGTCAAAAGAACCTTTATTTTTCCTCGAAAAATACAAGACAAAAACTAACACTTAAATTTTAACTTTTAAAGAATCAGTCTTAAATTTAAAAGGAACTTAATATTCATGAGGCTGAGGACATTTGTAACATAATAATATATTTGAAAAAGTCTTTCAACAATTTTTTTCATTTGAAAATTGTAAAATAACAGTTATTTTCGTTCCTTGTTTTAGTTCAGTTGGTGTTTTAGTTGCTTTCGAATGTCTTCTCAACATTGTCACTTTTTTAATGTTAGATTGCATTTGCATAGTACTCGTTGAAGGAGCCTCCGAAAGCAGAGACAAATCTTGTTGATTATTGTGTTTTGCTTCCTGGTCATAATAATTGCTATGTTGAGTGAGGGCCTCGTAAAGCAGCGAACGTTGATTGTTGAGTGTATCAACTTGGTTGGCTATAAAATTTTGTTGAGCTGATGGCTGAGTTCCAAAATACATTTTAACAAAGCGTCAGTGTGTTTTTTGGGTATTGGTTCTTTGTAGATTCACCAAAATACACTGATGTTTCGTAAAAATGCATTTTGGAACTCATCCGATGTTGCAATCACCTTACCTTCATCATTAGTTGCAGACCCAGCTGCGGCTGCATTCTTAAGAGCTCTAATTCGCTCTCAATATTCACGAACGCGTTCTGCTCCTGTTTAAGCTATTTTTCTATTTTTTCCGTGCATACTTGTAGGATGAAAATTAATGTTACGGATATGTTAATAATGTAATGTTAATGTTAATGTAATGTTAATGTTAGTTATGTTATTTTCAGAATGTTACGCATTCAGTCTTATGCCATTTTCACACAGAGAGTTTAGTTTGCGTTTCGTTTGAGTTTAAATGCAGCTGTTCACACAGAGATGCGTCGGCAGAATTGAGTTTACGGTGGATTGAAATGATCGCCAATTTTTGGAATTTCGCTCAAAACTCAGCTTTTTTCGGCCCATACTGACTAACTGATGACAAACCCTCATCTTCTAAACTTTTCCAAGTTATTTTATTTGTTTTTTGGCTTATTTACAAATAGAAACATGCACAATTGAGAATCAGCTGTTGTTGGCATTTTTTATCGTTCAATCGAATCGAACACAGCTAAAATCTAACTGAACGAATGTTTTTATCAAAACACTAGCATACTTGTAGGCATGTATCAAATTGAGTTTTGATAAACGTAGAAAACAAGTTGTGTTTAGTTGCGTTTTCTCCTGCAAAATTGTACTGGAAACGCCTGCGTTTAAATTGAGTTTAAGGGCAAAACGCAACATTGTACTGGAAACGCAAACTAAACTCTCTGTGTGAACATGGTATTAATTACATTTTGTTTGATCATTTTCATGTGCCTACATGGCATAATAGTATAGATGCCGACTTTTAAGCAACGATGTCCGGGGTTCAATTCTCGGCAGCGACAATAATTTTTTTAAAATTTTCATATGAATTGAAAACGTTAGCCTAGCGTCACGAATAAGAGACCTTGAAATTTCACTCGCCGCCAAAGAAGTTTCACTTCAAAATGCATGCATACCATTCGAGTTCGTAAACAACGATTGGCGCTTAGCGCAGTGTGTGACGACTGCGAATCGATACAAAGGCAGCATCCAGACAATGCCGACATTCGAATGATTCGCTGGAAGCTCGAGTGTTTGCTGCTACTTTTCATAGTTTTTTGAACTCTAGGTAAAATGGGGTTATTTTTGGCCTGTCCCGTTTTTAATATTTTTTTTTTAAATATTTTTGGTGCAATATTTTGATAAAGTGTGACGCCCTCTATCTACGCGGCTCGATAATACCATTCCCCTTAGAAACACGTAAGAAGTTGTTATTTTTGACGAGACATTCAAAACGCCATTTGAATGCACTCAAGTTGTTCTCTGGTTGCTGCCTTTCAAGATGGTGCCATTTATAGCCAGCTGGACGGCATTTTCTTTGTTTGACTTAATTATAATATTTTGTTTTTTGTTGATCTGAGGGAAATTTTGGTATATTTCGGAATATACCGAACAAATTTCGGTATTCCGAAGCTAAGCTTGGTCGTGATTGGCTTATTAAAACGCCCACGTACTATGCAACCCCAGTATTGAAAACTATAAAGAGGCTTTTATACACAAAATGGGCGTCATCCACCCACAAACAAGCCAAAAAATTGGTGTGGGTCAATATGACCCAATGGTCGTACAGGGTTAAGAATATCAAAAATCGAAAATCGTACGTGATTTGAAACTGTTTATCCAATAACATAATTTTGGCCGCCTAACTCGATTGAACAATACCAGCAGCGCAGTGAAAATCGGAAAGGACGTGCGACTTTTTTAATATAGTCATGGAGAAGATCGTCCGAGCTGCTGACCTGAACGCAGCGGCACAAGTATGCAAATGATATTGACATCATTGGCCATAATACGCGCGAAGTCAGTGCAGCATTCTCAAGGCTAGAAAAAGAGTCGAGTCGAATGGGTCTTGTAGTGAACGCAGATAAAACGAAGTATCCTGTGTCAACAAACAAATAGTCCTAGCGTCTTGGAAACCACGTCACTGTTGACAACAACTCCTGTGAGGTAGTGAAGGACTTTGTTTACCTTGGATCCAGCATTAACTCCTCCAACGATATTAGTATTGAGATTAAACGAAGGATAATTCTTGCAAACAGGTTCTTACTTAGGGCTGATTTGGCAATTGAGAAGCAGAGCTCTCTCTCGCCGAACAAAATTAACGCTCTATAAGTCAATAATCTTGCCCGTCCTATTATAAGCATCACAAACCTGGACGTTGAGCAGCACTGATGAAAGGACTTTGGAAGCGTTCAAGACAAAAATCCTTTGCAAGATCTTTGGTCCAATCTGCGTCAATGGCGAGTACCGAATACGATGGAACCACGAGTGGTATGAGCTATATGCCGACATCGATATAGTCAAGCGCATTAACATAGAGCGGCTTCGCTGGCTAGATCACATGTCGAGAGAATGAACGACGATGCTCCAGTGAAAAAATTATTTCGAAAATAACTGTTATTTTCGGTACCTGTTTTTGGATTGTCTGTATCAGTTGGGATTTGAAACTGGTATATTCCGATTTGTGTAATTGATATAGATGGGTTCAAGCATATCAGTGCGTTCAAAAATGCCGGTCGCACCATGTTAAAAGCAACACTTCCACAAAAAATTGCAAAGAAATTTGAATTAATTTTGATTCTAGAAAATTTTCAAACGACCAAATTAAATAATAGGGGTATTCTCGCTGTCTTGCAAAACCCTTGCAAGGTGTAAGAATTGCAAAAGTTGCAGAATCTTGCAACCCGTGCAACGACACAACAACAAAATACAAGCGATAAAAGTTTTGCAATTCGTGCAATCTGTGCAACAGTGATGCCCATGTTTTGAGTGGACGTGCAACCGTGCACTCTGATTGAGACAAATTTGTTAATTTTAGTTCGTGTGCGTTAAAGTAAGTATTTAAATTTTGTTGTTTTCGCCTGTTCACGGAATTTCTTTTAATATTCACAATATTTGTGATTTTGTGCGCTCCCGCAGTGTTGCATATTTCAGAATTGCAAGATTGCATTTTCACAAATTTTGCATCTTTGCTATACTGCGAGAATACCCCTAATGTTTTATTCATAGCATTGCAAAAAAATGCTCATTTAATTTATGATTCATATTTATTCATAAAAAGATCCAAAGTTAGCTAAATAAACGCTAATATTATAGAATTATTAAGACTCATTTGAAGTTATTTTGTTATATTTGCATCATTGTTTTCATGTGTTTTTTTTTTTTATTTATTCCTAAAAAGGTTTCCATTGCAACGGAAAATTCGCTCATTAGAGTCAAGTTAGCGATGTCTTACCTAATAAACCCAAGCAAAGTAGTTTTTCCCAATAACAGGTTTCTTAAAAATCACCGCAAACGTCGAAACTACCATCACTTCAATGTTTTTGTTTTTGTTTCTGAGTTATACACCTCAATGTTAATTATGTTAACCTTTATAAATATTGAAAAACATGTGTGTGTGTTTGTGTGAATGTGTGAGTAGCTGCTGTGTTTCTATTTTATAGCGCAGCGAATGTGTCAAGCGGCCAGCTCTTAATTTTATAGCATCTTTTTCAAGTTTAGAAATACATACTTTAATTTGCCAACACCTGGAACTAATTAGTATACAGTTGTTTTAATGATGCCGCTTCTGCTCAACAATCCTTGAAATCTCTACAAATTCTTATATTTTAGTGTTTTTTTTTTTTTGTTTTTGCTTTTTACGGAAGCAGAAATTAAAAACCTTAGACAAAGCAGACAAATAGATTTGTTGATGATGGCTTAAACAAAAAGTTGCAATTAACACTTGTGAAATTTGTAGTGCTGAAAAAAATAATTACTTTGTTTCATGACCTAGAATAATTAAGTTAATTCAGCGCAAACATAGAAAATGATATTTGATAAATAGCTAAACTGGGTTTCCTCGAGAGTATTGTTTCAGCTGTATCAAATTATAGAAGAATTTAATATTTTGAATGAAAATGTAAATCTAGAGTTCAATAAACTATAATACTGAATAAGAGTCCATGCATTGCTAAGAAAATCTAACGAAATCGCTTTTGTTGGATTGACTATTTAAGTATATTATTACACGATCGAAAATTTGGGTTTAAATTAAAAATTTTTTTTTGGGTTAATGATTCGTTTTTAAACCTAAAAGTTTATTTTTAAAGCTTGACCAGGTATACGTTCGAAAAATTAACGAATTTAAAACTTTAAGTTTCAAAAAGTAAACCCAAAAAGTTTAAAAATGTATGATTTGTGAAAATTAAACACAGAAAGTTTATTATTTAAACCCAAAGTTTATTTCTTAAAACTATCAAGTTTTAGTTTAGAACGCTCGAATCTAATGCGATAGTTGCCGCGGTTAGATCCTTGAATTCGGCAAAAAATAAAAATGTTGCACAATGCAAGTTTTAATTAAATATTTAATGATATAAGAATATAATAATGTAAAAATAACAAAAAACAAACGGTGTGTGAGGATCGAACCGGGGTCACTCGGAGTCATCCAAATAAATCGACAACCGATTTGTTAAACCAACAGAGCCATGGAATAAAATTTTTTGAGCGTGCTAATTGTTAATTACTTTAATGTTGTTTACGAAATGGGGATTTCTAAAAAAACATCTGATGGATTTCTTTCATCCTTCAAAACTCTTGATGGATTTACGGACGATCCTTCTATAATTTGTGACCTTCTTGCCAATCTCTTCAAGGAATCATTTTGTTCAGATTCATTTTACCCTGATGAAGGTTGCTTTGACTACATGAACTCTTCACACAGGGTCTCTTTGGAATCTATATCCTTTACCTCTCAGGATATTTTAAAGTATATTGGGAAAATCGATGAGGATTTTGGTGCTGGACCTGATGGAATTCCTGCCGCAATGTTAACTCAATGCGGATCCGTTTTGTGTCAACCACTTTATTTATTATTTAATAAATCAATTACAGAAAGTTATTTTCCAGTTTTTTTGAAAAAATCATTTATAAGTCCTTTATATATAAAAGGTTGCACGAATGATGTTTATAATCAAAGGCCCATCGCTAAGCTTTCGTGTATTCCCAAACTTTTTGAGCGAATTGTGTACGATTGTGTTAAAATTCATTGTGGAGAAGTCATAACAACTCGGCAGCATGGTTTTGTTAATGGAAGATCCACTGTGTCTAATCTTCTCGATTTTACAACATTCTGCTTAAATTCAATGGAATCTGGTAACCAAGTCGACTGTATTTACACTGACTTTAGTAAAGATTTTCTATTTGATAAATTACCTCATGATTTAATCTAATTCAAACTAAAGTTAATGGGATTTCCACATTATTTTGTATGCTGGATAAAATCGTATTTGACTGAGCGATCTTATCAAATACGATTCCGAGGGGTGTTGTCTTCAGAATTTATTGCTGAATCAGTTGTTCTTCAAGGTAGCCGCCACCTTGGTCCACTTCTGTTTATTTAAGCAATTAATGACGTTACACACGTTATTGAACACTCTCGTCTGCTGATTTATGCAGACGATATGAAAATATACAGAAAAATAAATACTTATATTTATTTGTTTAATAATTAATTTATTATTTGGTTACAATATAAAAGGTACTGCTTTAAGTCGTGTAGAGACGGTCAAATACCTTGGTGTATGCATGGATCCTAAGTTATCGTTGTTCAACATACATATTGATAATATATGTAAAAAAGCGTCTTCAATGCTTGGATTTATAAAACGCTGGGCCAAAGAATTCCAAAGCATGATTACAACTACAACGTTATATTATGCAATTGTGCGTCCTCACTTGGAGTCAAGTCTGGTCCCCAAGTTATAATGTGCATGTTGAACGAATAGAGAGGATCCAAAAACGTTTTGTTCGGTTTGCTCTAAGGGACTTAAGTGGAACTGATATTTTAAACCTTCCTCCTTATGAGAATTACTTCAAACTATTAAGAATGCAGTCACTAAGTGAGCGAAGTAGGTCCGCAGATATCGTATATTTACACCATCTCATGACCGATTCTCCGGAAATTCTTTCTCTCATTAAGTTTCACTCTAACCGTAGAAGCAGTAGAAACGCTAAGACTGTAATTTATTTACCTTTTAGTAGAACGAACTATATGTTAACTGCTCCTTTAAACCGCATGAGTACCTTTGTTAACAACTGTAGCGTTTTTGATGTTAACTTGTCAAAAGGTCAACTCAAAAGTACATGAAAAGCTATTCTGTAATTACATAGATCTAAGCGAGCATGGTTAGTAGTTACGTCCTGTGTTGTCCCTGAGCCCAACCCAAACTTTGGTGGGTAAATTTTTTCCACATTAACTTTGTTTTGAGCCACTGGAATCTTTATCATTAAAAATTTTTCGAGTTAATGCTGAGTTAATGCTGAGAAAGCGCGAAAAAGCTGTAGTAGCTGAACTCCTGTTATTGCATGTTAAATAAACCGAAATTTTTGAACGTGTAAGTGGTGGGTAAGATTGTTAAAAATTTATTTAAACATTTAAATTGTAACAATATGAAATATTTTATAAATTTTTTGTAACTATTTTTTACACCACGACAGGTTGTATTCTTCTAATTCTAAATACAACCTGTTCTAAATTATAACAGAACCTTAAATGCTTTTATGATCTCAGTGGACGTTTAGCCCATTTTTGAGTTTCAGTTTGTTATCAGTGGTGTAATATTATGCCCAATCGTAAAGGTTTTCATGTAACAACACAATAATATTAACAAATATAACGATTATAAACTGAAAATGATAGTATAAATCAATTTTTCAACATACACCCAAGAAGCATGATACACATGGAAGACTCTGTTGAAATGAAATTATCTCGGTACAGTCTGAAAAACGTCTAACGATAGTTTCATTTTCGATTTACAAAAATAGTTAAACACGAAGGCGAAAACATTAAACACGGAGGTGGAAGCATTGAGGTATGGGAATGTTTTTCTTGGCATGAGGTTGGTCGGATATATCATACAACAAATAAAATGACTGCAGTCGAGTACTAGGACATACTTGAAAGATTAATACTATCTTATGATGAGGAAAATATGCGCTTGTTTTCGGTCTTTCAGCAAGATAATGACCCTACGCATACTTCCATAGTTATTTATTTAAATTTTTCTCGTGCGTGAGCGTGCGTGACTTAAATTTATTCGTGTCACGACTTGTGTACCAAAATTTTTCAAACCTGTGCAAAATTTCGTTATGATCTTTTCTTACGCTTTTTCTACCAATTGCATACAAAATGCAACACTGACCACTTCTAAAGAAGGGAGAACAACTATGTAACTTCGCTCTCTTTACTTATTTTGCGAAACGTCACCGACAACTTGAAACAATTTTGGTAATTTTAAATAAAAATAATAAGTTGAGAAATTTTATTAATTTTTTTTTTATAGTTTATAGTATCTACCTCTCTGTTGCTTCTGCTCCTTCCTGTATGCTGGTTTTACCAGAGATACTCTAAATACACTAAATACACTTTCAATAAAAACTTATGTGCATTCTTCTTGCTATAAAACGTATTCGTGAGAACTCGTGAGTAAAATATGCCATCGTAATCATGCGTGATCGTGATCAAAAAACTTATTTTTAAGCGTGAGCGTGCGTGATTAGAAGAAATCACATCGTGGTCATGAGTGATCGTGATCCAAAAAATTATTTTCGATCGTGAGCGTGCGTGATTATTAAAAATCACTCGTATAAATTGCATAGAACGATCCACGCACGCTTGGTCATGGTCGCCACTAATTAATTAAATAAGAATTTTTAATTTCTTGCTTAACCCATTTCTTTTGTATCGATCCTCGATCCATCCACGTTGTCGCAAGAATATTTAAGGCAGAAAAAAATCTCGTTATCAGAGTAAAAAGGACTAGTTATACCTCATTTTAAAGGGTCTGACTGTCCTTGTCGAAAAAGCTGTCCCTTGAAAATTTTCAAAAGCCCTTTTTTATCCCTTAAAACTGTTTTTTATTCCTATTAGCCCTTATAATCGTATCGATTATTATAAAAAAAAAAAAACAAATTGGCCATTTCAGCCCTTGAAGGACTTTGACCGAGCTTCTTATGATCAATTGTGTTGTGTGTGTTATTGAATGTTTGCACACAATTGAAAATGATTACATTTTTGTAATTGCGATGCTCTTAAAAACCTCAAAATTTATAGTACTGTCCCTTTTTTGTAAAAAAAAAGATTCGAGCATTAATATACCTCCTAACATTTCTGGCATTATTTTTATCTTACAGAAGTTATGTATAAAATATGTAACCCCTTTTTAACGCTTTTACCATTGTACACGAGAATACTTAAGACTGCATTCATAAAAGCTTTAACGACGTTTTTCAGCCTCGTTAGATAGGAAAATTATCGTTTACGATAACGATTTTATCATTTCTATCTCAGAAATAGCTACAGAACATGAAAGTTTGAAAAGCAACTCAAAGTTATAGACGGATAATAAGAAAAAAAATCTGTTCTATATAAACATCATTCATGTGGCTGAGAAACAAAAGAGCAAAAGCCTGTTATAATCGGTTATCATTGGAGTAAGCTTTTTAATACTATTTTCTTGTAGTTTGAACCTTATTGATTAAAAAATATGTTGCTTGCTCTTGAATTTAATTTTTAATTATTTTTATTTTAGTCTTGTCGCATTGGTGAGCGTTAATTCGCCTTGAAAAAAATAAAGATTTATAGACAATTGACAGTTTTATCATCAAGTCTGATTTAAGTGAAATCAAACAACTTAAATCGAAATGATTGAAACCGATTATAGTAAGATTGATCGTGTGGATTAATAACTGAGAACAAAAAATATATACTTATTGCTATTTTATGGTGTTGATTGCGTAATGTTGACATTGTTTTTGGTCAAATAATTGCGTACAATGCGTGATGTTGCACGGTGGTGCATTATCGTGTTGCAAAAAAACATGAATTTTCCTTCCATAGTTCTGGTCTCCTTCGCCGAATAATCTCGCGCAAACGCTCAAAAAACACTCGAGTGTTGTACGGTTGACCTTATATAAGAAATTCCGAGTGCTGACATCTTGAGAATCGAAAAAAACAGTCACTGTATTAAGGGCGAGGCAACTTGTTCTTTAAACAATTTGTATCACTCAAATGCCTGCGTACGTGATAGAGCAAACTACCCATAGGTTTTCTGAAACATTTTCGATGCATCCGGATAAGAAATTGCGTTAGTAAAACATAACTTCAAACATACGCTTTGCTGAACTCGCAAGTCAGACTCGAGGTCTGAAGCAATAAGCAATAAAAAACTACATGACAGATCGCGCTAAAACTTGACGTCTACGCCTAAAACAGTGCTACCAGGTTCCAAAAAAAAATTATTAGCTTTATGACAACTGTTGTTGATTCATTCGCACTGTCCGGTTCAATTTTGAACAGCTTTTTTTCATCAAACTTAAAGTTTTAAATTAAAATTGAATTGACAGACACGACTTCCATGTTGTTGTTCCAGTCAACGTTTACTTTAGGCAAATTTTAGCTCTCCTATTTTGCCAGTACCACACCATGATTTTGCCAGCTTCACATTTTCTTTAAGACATATAATGATCTACTTGATGAAGATCATGTCAAAAATATATAATGAAATCAGCACCATACCGACACAGTGGTTCCAAACGTAATTTTCGGGTTCAAAAACGGCTAAAGAGTACAATCCTCAAAAATATCGAAGATTTTTTAAATATGAATAAATTTGTAATAAATCTTGACGCCTAAATTTAAAATATTATGATTTTCAATTATTTGAATAATTAAAATATTTTTGTCACATTTTTGACGGAGCTCTGAACTTCCATATCATTTTCTGGTAGAATTTGCACCACGTACCTTGCAAAATAAGTTATAATGGAGATAATGTTATCTTGAAAATAAACTTGAACAATATGGCGTTCTCACAACTTTTTGAGAACGCCATATTGTCTAGCACCCTCGTATTATGTTTATAATATCGTCTATTAAATCTCGTCAGCTTTTTGCTGACATTATAACTGACATTATAACGCTTTTCTTAAAATTTCTCATCGTTTATTTTTTTTAATCTCTTTTAGGATTATCAATGTTAGTACGTTATGATTTTTGAAGAACGTAATATTGATGACGACTCAACGGAGGTTGCAAAATTGGAAAACAATGGCAAAACTCTTTTTTCACAAATAACACGTGGCAGCAACAGCTATTCCAGCCTGCCAAATCATGGCAATACCACAAAAGGTGAACGCACAATTTTAACTGCTTCAGAACTACCTGCCCGAACTTCAAACAGTATTGCGAACTACTGTACAACGAACAGAAGACAGTCAACTGGCAGCAAAAAGAAACAATGGCTTAAGAGCACACCACTTACAACAAAAACATCACACACCCATGAGACTGAGGCAGCTCAACAGAAACTACCACCGTACATGAATCTAAACAATGAATCCTGCGACGATGATCACTCCTTTGGTCTGTCAAATGATCTATCCACAGAGTCGATTAAAAAAGCCTGCGATCGATTCGACGACGACGACGACGATGATGATGTTAATGATGTTCATAATGTTGCTGCTACTGATGACGTTAGTGATGATGATCTAATCGAAGTACAACATACGCCGCATTGCTTTCAGAAGACAAATTCTATGCGACGTTCATTAAAACAACAGACCGCTTTGACAATCGATCGTCATAGAAAACGTCGTAAGCTTGATGAGCATCCGCTGTGCACCTTGCCGCGCAGCAATAGTTCAACAAAGCAATTGGATGGCATTCATGCAAAGAAGTCACCAACAAATGTGGCACAAGATGAAGTCATCGATGTGCTTAACGAATTGGATGCTATACTCGATGATCACACCGCTTCAAGTTCCATGTTAGACATTTCCCTACAGAGCACTCTGAGCAATGAAGGCGAAACTAAAATCGAAGATTGTCTCTTGGACTTGGATAATTATTTGGATGGCATTGACGATGGCAGTGTAATAAATGATGATGATAATTATGATGCAAGAAAGGAGATTTCAAAATCTACACTCGGTCATGGCACACGTCGCAATAGAACACTGCCAAGAAATTTATATGCGTTTCCAGCAACGCCAAATGAACAGCAGCAACAGAATGATGAAAACAGTGTACAGCGTGGCCATAAATTGCGCAGAACAATCAGTTCGGACCTAATGACTACTCGGAATAATCATGAAGATGGTAAGCATTTTTTTTTAATTTATTCCTTCTTTTTGTTGAAGTTAAAAAATAACACTTCATTTTTTTATTATACCCTAAACCTGAAAGGTGAGGGTATATTAACTTTGTGCAAACGTTTGTAACGCATAGAACGCAGCGAGTCCGGTATAGAAAAGTATATATATTCTTGATCAGCGTCACCACGTGAGTCGAGCTATCTATGTCCGTCCGTCCGTCCGTCCGTCCGTCCGTCTGTCCGTCTGTGTGTTGTCCGTATACACAGGATAAGAAGAAGGAGTTGAGATAATTGGATGAAACTTGGTACACATGGTCACATGTACCCAAGGATCTGCACTATTGAATATTTTTGGAATCCGCCCACGGACACGCCTACCTCCCATACAACGCAAAAATTTGAAACTGCATAACTCAGCTCATAATAAGTCTACAACAACAAAATTTGGTATGTGTGTGTTTTATACCAACACAAATATGTCTTCGGAAAATGGACGTCATCCGATCACGGACACGCCTACCTCCCATACAACCCAAAAATTGAAAACGCAATAAATAAGCATGTGTTTAACCTACAGAGCTAAAATTTGGCACGTATGTTTTTCATAACAAAAAAAAGATGGTTTAGAAAAATGGACATCGTCCGCCCACGGACATGCCTACTTCCCATACAACGCGAAAATTGAAAACTGCATAGCTCAGCTCATAATTAGCCTACAACAATAAAATTTGATATGTATGTGTTTCATACCAACACAAATATGTCTTCGGAAAATGGACGTCATCCGATCACGGACACGCCTACCTCCCATACAACCCAAAAATTGAAAACGCAATAAATAAGCATGTGTTTAACCTACAGAGCTAAAATTTGGCACGTATGTTTTTTATGACAAGACAAAGATGGTTTGGAAAAATGGACTTCATCCGCCCACGAACACGCTCATTTACAATTAATTTTTTTTTTTTTTTTGAAAAGTGGGTTTAGGGTATTTCATAGTCGGCCTAGACCGACTTTAGACTTTCTTTACTTGTTTTTTTATAGAACAAGTATTTTTTTATAGAACTTGATTCATTCGAAAGTAGAGAAAAACACAAAAAAGTACGGGAACGCTTTTCGGACTAAAATTGTAAAAACTGTCAAATAAGAATGTTTGTCCAGCTTTGGCTTAATATGGAACATAGGCAGTGCAATCGAAATTCTTGAGATTTTTAATAATATTGAAAGTAATTCTGATGTTTAGCATTTATATTCGTTTTTGCACATTTTCCCATGTTTCTGGTTTCCATTTTAATAGTTTCAAAGAAGTTTTGATGTATCGCAATTTCTTTGCTAACTTGTAAACAGCTGATTTTAAGCTGTTTGACACTTTTACCATTTTTACCCGAAGAAATTTCTCGGACTAAAACTTGCAACTTTTGACAAAGAGGGGAAATGTTTTACTCTCTCGATTGCACTCTCTTTTACCATTTTTTCGAGTACGGGAACGCTTCTCGGACTAAAACTGGTAAAAACTGGTAAATTGGACTAAAACTTTAGAGTACGGGAACAGACCCAATCAGTTTTTTCCGATATTAGACGTACTCTTATTTTATTGAATCATGATACAAACTCTTCGATAGACTTTTTTTCTGTTGCTTTCGCGATAGATGCTTTTTAAATGAATTAATGCCTCTATCACAGTACGCAATGCAAAATTTCTACTCACGAGTTTATTCGTGTTAATTCCAAGTAATTTTTCGTATAAATTGTGGATACACGAATCCGAATTAAGTACCGAACCTAATTTTGAAATCAACATTTTAGTTTTGCCCTAAAAGCCAATTCACAATTTTGAGAAATTATAGAATGTTAGTGATTTTTATAATGCTCTCTCACGAAAAAGTATAAAAACTAGCACAGGAATAAATTTTTTCGATATTAAGAATCAGCCCAACTGTTTTTCTGAAGTTTCATAGCATAAAAAAAATAATTTATAAGAATACCCTAATACTCAAACAGTTTTTCATTCGCCTGTTGTTGCATAGATTTCGCGATTTCGACTAGATTTTTATTCGACTTGGGAACTATTATAGAGACATAAAATGAGATTTCAAAATTTCTAATGCATGTTTTTAGGTACCTAGGTATATAAAAAATTGTTTATTAAAACTAACGTTACTAATAGCGCCTCCCAACAAACAATTGAACTCCCAACAAGCTATTGAGAGGAATATTTCCCCTCCATCTTCTGCGAAACCTCATCGAAGCTCACTTGAAGCTTATTATAAGTTCGCTCTCGAATATCGGCATCGCTTCTCTCACAATTTGCTGCTTGGAAGCTTACGGTTGCTTCGTTTATGCCTTTACGAAGCAACTTAACGAAGATTTCGTCTCACATCCTTTCACGTCTCACATCTAAAACAAATTCGTTCTCACAAGCTATATAGAAACTGTTTGAAAGTTAACTAAATTTCGTCAAAAACTTTACGAAGCACTTAAAAAAGAATACGCACACAAATGAAAAGTCGCTCTCTCAAGTTTTATAGAAGCTGCTTAGAAGCTTGCCTGCAAATATTTTAATCGTCTGAGAATCTCCAGCGAATCGCTTGGAAGATAAAACAATCCTCGGCGAGCTCTTCTGAGAGTCTTCCGGGTATCGCCGAATGTAAGCAGCTGAGGCCAGTAAAGTGATTCGCCGACGAATGGCCAAAAAGAGACCTAACCGATTCCTCTGGAAAATTCGACGAATCGCCGAGATGAGGCTTAGGCGATTCGTTAGGAAGAGTCGCGAACAATTCGCCAAGAGGAGTCTTAAGCGATTCGCCGGGAAGATTCGCCAACAAATTGTCAAGAAGAGTATTAAGCGATTCGCCAGGAATTCGCTCACAAATCAGCAGAAAGGGTCTAAGTGATTCGCTGACAAGACATGTCAAGTGGCCAAGACATCGCTTTTAAAGGTCGTCAGCGATTTGTTGCAAAGTTGTTGAACGTTCCAATTTGTTGCAAGTTTGAACTAGCAGTTCCCTGAAGTTGCTTACAATTTAAATTTTTTGATTAATTTAAACGATTTTTCAGAGCCTGCTTTACATTCCAATAATAGATTTTGAAAGTTTGTAAAAAAAGCCATCTTCCAACGATCGCCGGAATGAGCGAAGGAGGATTTTGAAAATTTTTGAATCGCGCATTCATCCCTTGGGCGATCGAAAAGCGATCCATCTTCCAAAGATCCCTTGGACGAATCGCTAGCACGTCGCCAAATGAACTAATTTTCAAATCGTGTTCCAAATATTGGCAGGGACTGTTCTAGATATATCCACGTCTTGCCAAGAAGACAATACAAGTTTGCACACCATAATTTGAAACTTGCATTCAAGTGTACATTCAAAGTATGATAACAATACTCTCGCTCACAAGTTCTTACAAGGCTAATATGATGTTATACTCCCAAGACGTCAATAAATTACTTCTCAAGAGTTAAATCGAAGTGCGCAAAACAAGCTCGCTCAAAAATTTCTAAACTTGCCTTCACAAGTTAATTCGAAGTATCATAGAAAGAGAATAATACCATCGCTCACAAGTTCAGGCAAGCTCCTCATATGAACTTCAAATAACAAGTACTTACGAGGCTTATACGAGACAGTTCTGTCAGAAACTCGATAAATTACTTTGCAAGCGCTTAAATCGAAGCACCCAAAACAAGCTCGCTCACAAAATTTTTAAGCTTCAGAAGTATCTTGGAAGTATAATCCAGGAAGAAAATATCGAAGATAGAAACGTAAAAATCTTGAAACCTTTTGAAAGTGCAATTGTTAGTTGGTCTTCACAGCCGGTAACTTTAACATGTGCTTTTTCGAGGAGCAAATCGGGATTTTATTTAAGCACCAATTCTAAATAAACTCGAATTTAATACCTAAGGTATCATTACAGTTTTGGATAGGAAAAAAGTAAGCAATATTCTAAAATTAATAACTCGTGCCCTTTATTAGATATTAACATATATTTTTATTTAATAATTTGTACATCTTTGACGATTGAAAAAAGAATAAAGAAACATTTTTCATAATTTTTATGAGTTACAGATGGGCGCCAAAGTGAAGTGCTCGAAAATCCGGTGTTCATATGGCGAACAGTTATTCTCTGAAATGGGACGTCTGAAACAAAAAACAAAAAGATTCTTAAAGAGAGATGCCTTCCGCCCAGGAATCTACCATAATATTTGAAAAATTGAAGAAAGTAAAAAAATTAGGAAATATTTGAAAAAAAATCGACCACATTTTTGGACCTTTGCTTATTAACTTTTTCGAATAAAAACAAAAATTTAAAGTTTTTTTATTCACCTTAAACACATTTTTAGTTTTCACTTATTTCAGGCTTTATAGTTGAATTTTGATCCGTGGTGTATTCTATGATTTATGGTAAAATTGGATGATGAATATTTTTGTGGAACATTTTAACCCTGCTTTTTGTGTATTTTTTGTACTTTTTCAAAAAATAACAAAAGAAAGACCCCATACATTGAAAAGTAAGGGCGTTTAAATTTTGTACAAAAATATTCCTCTCAATTTTTTACATAAATTTGCCAAACACATCCTATACCTAAAATGTAAGGGTCACATGGTATTCTATCCAATTCACCACAAAAATGGCCAAAAGGGGAGTAACTTTTATACCCTAAAACAAACTCAGACGTTAACTTTTAAAACGCCGATACACGATTTGTTTTTGGTCCCCGCACCAGAATCGGTTGTCGGAACCTTATTTTGGGGAAAAAAATTTAAACACTGAATTATTCATTTCTCGGTTTGAGAGACCTATATAGGGAGCAGTATAGGAAGGTCAATCAAATTTGTTCCTACTTTGTCCTACAAATATTTTAAAAAGCATGCAAAAGAACATTTTCTAAAGAGTTAGTTCAAATCGACTGATACAAAAAAAACCGAAAGTTGGTTGCTGGACCAATTTTGAAAGAATTTAAATTTTTATTAAAACTTTAATCGTCATCCCCACAACTGCTTACAAAAATTTGTTTTCGTTATACATTCAAAATTTCGGGTCGTATGTGTCTTCCTAGCTATACTGATTTATGCGTCTGTGAAAACTTTTACAGCTCAGTTCCTGCTAGATAATTAGGTTAAAAACCATAAAAGATTTTAACCCGATATAAAATAAATTCTAAAAAAAAATTATTAAAATTTTTCTGTTAAAACCCTGATTTTTTGTAACTTCAATTCTCTAGTTGCCAAATTTAAAAAAAAAAAAAAAAAATTGAAAAAAAAAAATTTGCAAGCCCATAATATTGTCTATTGCATGTGTGCAAACATATTTTGGACAGTGTTGTTATTAAAAGTTATGGGACTTAGCTGAAGTCATCCTTCTTCAGTCATACTTTACGTTAATGAACAAACCGAAATGATAATGCATATTAAGCTCTTTTGTTGACAGTATTTTAAGTCAAAATCTCAATCTAATAAGTGCTGTTATTAGATATGCATTTCTTATTGAAAATGCTGCTTAAACACTTCCATCATCTCGCTTTCATATCTTTTTAGTTTCTCTCTCATCGGCTTGAGAAATTCCTAACAATCAGCTTTCAATTGAAGTACGTTTGTACTTGTTAGTTCTCGATCAGATTTTATCGCTCGCATCAATTTCTTTAAACTTGTTATTCTATTTAATTAAGAGGTCAATTAATCATTGCTTGACTTTATTATATCTCTTTGCTCTTGTGTTGGTCTCAACTCACCGCTCTAATGTTTCTATTTCCAGCAGCTTTGCCTTCATCGAGCACATCTATTAATTGGTTGATTCCAGCACGCGGCACTGAATGGTGCCGAAATTCCATGCGCAAAACTGCGGCGTTGATTTTACCATCTTCAGCTCAAGCTGACAGCAATGCAGATGCGCCAGCAGTGTGCACTAATGAAGAAAACATTGAAGCGGTGCAGCAATCAGCCCAGCCTAATGGAGACAACCACGATGACTTGTTGCAGCTGGAAACTGCGCATCGCTTTTGTGCTTCGGGCGAACTAAGACGCTGCTATTCTCAGAGCCATGTTGTTGTCAGCAGCGATGCATCGCTACCAAATCCCAATGAAATGCTGACCACCGCAAATATTCTACAAAACATTCTCGTCCAGAGTGAAGCGGCAGCGTCTAATGACACAACATCACAAGAAAGACCGCGTCAGTTTGGTCGACGTGCACTCGAAGGACCTGCCGGACGCGTGCTTACCATGCATGCTGATGCGCATGATGCCAACAATTGCCTGATTCAAGCCAGTGGCAATCAACGCCCCATGAGTGCGCCGGCCGCAACCGCTGTCAGGCATTCTCTGGGTTCGGAGCTTAGCTCATTTGGCTCCTCACGCAATGCAAGTCCAGTCTCGCTTATCTCTACTAGCACCAGCACTGATGACTCTAGTTCTACAACCACTTTACACATCACACATGCGCACGAACAGCTTTCCAGCGCTGAGACAACTGTGGATACTAATCCTAGCACTGTAGCTTCTGATACACCCCTAGATCCGGATAATATACAGCTGCTGGCACGTCCTGGCAACAATGCACTCTGGCCACACTCCTTCAGCCGCATCATGGCTTTGATATGCTGCAGTTTGGGCTTATTCAATATATGCCGCTTTGCCATACTTACTATACAATATGGCGGCAATTTCCTGCTGCAGTTTCTTTTGCTATCCTTTCTGTTCGGCATACCATTGCTTTGGCTACAAATGTGCCTGGGTGCGAAAATAAAATCGGGTCCCGTTACCATGTGGAAGATCAGCCCGATTTGCAAAGGTGTCGGCATTGCGCTCACGCTGTTGCAATGCATTATGACCATCTATTCAAGCATTGGTGTTGCTTGGGTGCTTATCTATTTGCGAGATTCCTTTCTCGACAAGACGCAAACGCTGTATCGTTGGCAGGAGCCTTTTTTTAACTATCGACATAACTCGAATTACACCGCGAACCTTACGGAAACGGTAGCCGACTACTTCAATGGCTTTGTGTTGCAACGCGTGCAAATGGTTTGGCGCTCGGACACGGCTGCTGTGCGGCTTCAAGTCAATGATCGGGTAAATATGTTAAACTTACGCTTAAAAGAGTTAAAATAAAACCTTTCATTTATTATCAGCAGCTAGCCTTCAACTTGGCTCTTATATGGGCTTTTGTCTTTTTGGTGCTATGCAAAGGTTTGAAATCATATGGCAAGGCTGTGCTGGGACTTGCCATCATACCGCTTCTAACACTGATTGTAATAACGTGCAAGCTATTAACTGTGATTGATCTGACAACACTGCAGGTAAGAGATGAATTCAATCTGATGGTGATTTGCATATTTGAGCATATTTAAAGCAATTTTTAATCGATTTTCATCATCCTGTTTTTACAATTAAGAGTGAAATGAAATTTCTTATTTTTTCTTATTTCTCATTTCTATTTCCTGAGTATCTCTTTAAGAGAATTATATGAAAAAACGCTAACAATTTTTTTTGCGGATTTGCAGATATTATACTTTGAAAGTTAGAGTTTATGAGATATACCACAACTTTAGCACCCTGTAAAATAGGAGAACATTATAAAATTCTACATCTACATGTTTTTAGTTTCATTCATTTGCAATACACTGATCAAATGTGTAGAGAGTGATTTGCACTAGTTTTGAAAATTAAATTTGTATATCAAAGAAAATGTTATTAATATCATGATTTTATTCATAACAAATAAAATGTATAATGTATATATAAATAATGTATTTAATCACAACAAATACTTAAGAAATCAAACACTCACGAAAACATTTCCACTTTGCTTTCTCATGAGAGACGAAATGCAATGATTGCTTTCTCTCACGCTCTAACTCTTTTTTTAATGGTTTTGGGATTTATAACGAAAATTTTCATTTTACATTTGAGTTCAAAGTTAAAACAAAGGTCGATTAAAACAAAATTCGAACTAATATAAACAAACGCCGCGATACGGGTCTTCTAATTTAGCCTCTATTTTCACCCCTCACTATCAGAATCGATCTAACTTTTGCTGTATCATGGAAAAAAGAATGTATCATGGAAACACAAGCGTTCATATTGTGATTGCAAACTTTCGTCTGCTTTTTAATTTTTCGTTTGAAATTCACTCAAAATCAAAAATTAACGAGAAAAATACGCTCACGATCGATTAAAGATTCAATCTTCACAACATGAGTTTCTTCTTGAATTTTAAATCAAGCGCTCACAACCAACGAACAATCACGATTAAGCGAATACACGACGATAGTGTCCGACCGAATGCGAAAATGAAATTAATCGGCCGAATAATAAATAGATGTTTTCAAGTACAAAAAAAATGATAAAATTTATTCTTTGCTTTTGTTATATATTAATTTCAGTACAACAAAAAGCGTACTGAAATCATTAAATTCGAGTTAAACGCAAGAGTTTTTCTGCAAAATTCTGATATTTCTGTAATTGATTTCTTGACGTCAGGATTACGTAGAAAAAAAATTTAATCAATTTTGGATCCAGTTGAGAAAAGTTACAGAAATATAATACTAACTGAAATCTGGCAGAAAATTTCTAGCGTTAACTCAGCTTTTATATTTCAATCGACAACAAAAGCAAAAACGTAATAATTCAATTCATAAGAAAAACAAAAAAGCATAACAATTCATTTTATACACATGTAACCAATGAAAAGAAAAGGAGATAAAAACAAAACGAACAATGGAATATGTTTCAAATGTAGAATTTTGAACAGAGTTCACTAATCGGTCGGACACAAGTTGTGTTGCCACAAAGTTTTGAGAAAAGAAGCTAGATGGCCTATAAAAAATGGCTAGAAAAGGCTAGATGGCTTTAAAAAAATAGCTAAAAAAAGGCTAGATTTGTTAACGTTATTATACCCTAAACCTGTAAGGTCAGCGTATATTGACTTTGTGCAAACGTTTGTAACGTATAGAAATAAGCGAGTCCGATATAGAAAAGTATATAAATTCCTGATCAGTGTCACCTCGTTCGTCCATCTGTCTTTGTGTTGTCTGTAAACATAGGTTAAGAAGGAGTTGAGATTGGTACACATATTCACATGAACCCAAGCATCTGCACTATTGAATATTTTTGGAATCCGCCCACGGACACGCTTACTTCCCATACAACTAAAAAATAAAAATCGCTGTATAGCTACCGAAATAAAATTTAAATGTATTTCTTTTATATCAAAACGCAGACGTACACAAAAATGGGCGTGATCCACCCATGAACATGCCCACCTCCCATACAACTCCAACATTGAAAACACTATTATAAAGACGCTTTTATTTTAACTACAGGGATAAAACTTATCAGATATGTATTTTATATTAAAAGTAAGATGTGTGCTAAGATGTAAAAAAGTCATCATTCGCCCTTAAACACGCCCACCTTCCATGCAACCCACTATAGTAAAAACGCTATAAAGAGGTTTATATGAGCCAAAAATATAAAACTTGGTATTGAGATTGTTGCATCAAAACTAAGATGTGTTCACAAAATGAGCGACGTCCGCCCATGAACACGCTCATCTCCCACAATACGGAAAACACTATAAAAACGTTTATATTTGGGCTACAGAGATAAACTTGGTATGAGATCATAGTATATAAAACTAAGGTGTGATTTTAAACAAAAATAGGAAGTTACTTCTATTTGTTTTAGTATTTTAATATATAGTTTATTAAAATATCATAGGAGGTTTAGGGTATTTCATAGTCGGACTAGACTTTCTTTACTCGTTTTCTTTTAAGAACATATCTTATCGTTAAGCCTGGTTTTCACTATGTCAATTTCAATGGTCAGTTGTTGTCAGTCACATGAAAAATGCCAACACGTTGTCATTTTTTTTCTGTTTGACAATGGCAAAAAAAAGGAAAAACTTATCTCTTCACATGTTTATAGCAAAAATTGGAAAAATAATATTATTTATGTGATTTTTTAAACTTTTAAATTTCATGTCAAACAAAAAATGACTAAGTGAAAACCAAGCATTAGAAGAAAATTTAGCATGCCAGTTTGAATACGGTTTCTTTACTTGTTTTTTTTTTAAAATTGCGTTGTACTAAGAATTCTTTCTACATCAGCGTTGCTTAATGCCAAAATAATAAAACTAAAAAATCAAATCAGATAGCTCTTGGAACGGATCTTCATTCAATGAATCTCTAGCTTCTGCCCAGAATTCTGTTATGGAACTTAAGTTATTCCACTTGTGATTAACAATTTTTTGCCATTTTATTTCAATTATCGTTATTTCTTCTGTAGAGTTACTATATTTTTCTTTCTCTATAACAGAAAATATTTGGGTTTAACCACTTTTAAAGTATAAAAAGAGCAATAGAAGATTCACACTTTCAAAATTGCAATGTCAGAAAAATTGGATGTAGTAATGCATCTTTAAGCAAAATATTAAAAAAGGCTAGAAAAGGCTAGAAAAAAACAAAAAAAGGCTAAAAAAAGGCTAGAGGCTAGATGGTAATTTTCGAGGCTAGGCAACAAAAAAAAAGGCTAGATCTAGCCTCAAAAAGGCTAGACTGGCAACACTGGACACAACACTGTTGTCAACTGTTGAACAACTGTTTTGTTCGTGATATTTACGCTTTTGTTTGTGAGAAATCGTAACTGGTTTTGTTTGCGTCGTAATTTTTTCACTCATGAAAAATTTAAAGCAGAAAATTATAAGTGATGATTAGTAATGAGAACAACCGTATTTTGATCGTTCTCCACACCCTGATTTTAAGGGCTTTCTATCTGTAAGAACGTCTTCAAAAGTTCCAAAATTTATTTTGGAAATGTAGATATACTCGATGTTAACATATTTATTTATTTTCAAGACGCCTCTTAAAACTTTTTTGAAAATAAAAAATTTTTTAAAGCGTGCTTCTGATGTAACTTACGAAAATTTCAACAAATGCTGACCCTATTATCAAAAAAGTACCTTCAAAACTTTCGAAACTCTAGATAAATGAGATGTGTCTGTTTATAATGAGCTCTATGAATTTGAAGGGTGTGTTGTTATTATATTTTGAAATATTAGATAGGGGAGAGTGGGGTGTTGTGAAACATGGGGTGTTGTGAGACACGTCAATATCTGACATAGTGGTAATGTTATGAATGCTCACATCAACTGCAAAATATTTTCTCAATGGTGTCTCACTTATTATGTGCACGCATCGCATTGACACGTGTTCCTAGTGTCTGTAACAATTTTGAGTTTCGATCGCGCTCTTAAAAGTTTTTGAAGTGAAACTTCTTTGGCGGCGAGTGAAATTTCAAGGTCATTTTTCGTGACGCTAGGCTAACGTTTTCAATTAATATGAAAATTAAAAAAAAATTATTGCCGCTGCCAAGGATTGAACCACGAACATCGTTGCTTATAAGACGGAATCTATTCCCTTATGCCACGTAGGCACATGAAACAAGCCTAACAAAATGTTATTAAAAGTGAACACGTAACATAATGAAAATAACATTTACTGTAGATTAACATTAACATTACATTATTAACATAACCGTAACATTAATTTTCATCCTACAAGTATGCACGGAAAAAAAAATAGAAAAATAGCTAAAACAGGAGCAGAACGCGTTCGTGAATATAGAGAGCGAATTAGAGCTCTTAAGAATACAGCCGCAGCTGGGTCTGCAACTAATGATGAAGGTAAGGTGATTGCAACAACGGCTGAGTTTCAAAATGCATTTTTACGAAACATCAGTGTATTTTGGTGAATCTACAAAGAACCAATCCCCAAAAAACATACTGATGCATCTCAACAAAATTTTAAAGCCAACCAAGTTGATGTACTCAACAATCAACGTTCGCTGCTTTATGAGGCCCTCTATCAACATAGCAATTATTATGATCAGGAAGCAGGAGGTAATAATGAACAAGATTTGCCTCTGCTTTCGGAGGCTCCTTCAAAGAGTACTATGCAAATGCAATCCAGCATTCAAAAAGTAACAGTGTTGAGAAGACATTCGAAAGCAACTAAAACACCAACTGAACTAAAACAAGGAACGAAAATAACTGTTATTTTACAATTTTCAAATGAAAAAAATGGTCGAAAGACTTTTTCAAATATACCATTATGTTACAAATGTCCTCAGCCTCACGAATATTAAGTCGCTTTTAAATTTGAAACTGATTCTTTAAAAGTTAATTTCTTGCCTAGTATATTTCGAGGAAAAATAAAGGTTACTTTTGACTTTTATTTTATCGGTCAAAAATAGCAGTTATTTTGTGACTTTAATTTTTTCGGTCAAAAATATCAAGCAATTTGTGTTTTCTTAAAGGCCGCTTGACAGATTGAACTGTTGACACCATGTGAAAATGTCTCACCGATGAGATGAAAATAATAATATCAAAATTTTTTTATCGGTAAAATGACTTGAACAAATATAAATTACCTGATATTTTTGACCGAAAAATAAACGGCAGAAAATAAGTTTTATTTTTGCCCAAAAAAACTATAAGGCACAAAAAACTGTTACTTTTGTCGGAAAAAATAAAAATTAAGAGATAAAAGTTAATATGTGACACTTTCGACAAAAATCATATTCGGTACGGTCCCTGGATGCAAATATTGAATCAACAAATTATTATTCCATTTCGTATTGATTGAATTTCTTTTGAGATACTTTCGCTCTCTATTTCACACTAAAATCTCTCTTATTTCTTACTGTTAAAGAAGTTTCACTTCTGCCACGTGTACGTTGCTACACGCGAGTTTTTTATTTGTATAGTTTGCTTTTGTGCAATTTCCAGAAACATTGCCAATTAAACGTGAAGGTAAATATTTATTAATTTGATCTATATTCCATTGCCTTTAAATCCAAAGTTATTTTGCAAAAAATATTGTATGTGATGATGGCGCAGTGGCCATTTGAAAATGTCGAATATGAGGTGTCGTGAGACAGTAAATATGGGGTGTTGTGAGACAGTTAATTTATGTTGTTATTTCATTATTTTTATAGCCATCATGCCACGTAATGCTTATAAAATATCTACAAAGCCAAAAGGAAATGTGGCATCTATCCACCTAGTGGCAGCCATCAAAGAAATTGCCATAAAAAATAATAGTTTTCGGGCTGTCTGCAAATCATACAATCTTGATAAATCGAGAGTATTTGGAACCTGTTTTATGGAAAAGTTGAAGACAAAATTTCTTCCGCATCGGCGTCAAATGATAAATTAGTCGATTTTGTTGCACAGCAAAGTTGCAAAACTGGCAGGAAACCAGTTTTTCCAATATTTTACAAATTAAATTGGTTTTTCATGGCGTCTGAGCTGAGCAGTGCATTAAAGAAGGTAAGTCCTGTATAGTTTGATCCTCCATTCCAAAAATCAAAACGCGGCCGGAAGCCTTTGTATACAACCGTATTAGCAACTTCCATGAATGTGGCATTATGACTAAAAAATCAGACAAAAAGAAGAAAAAAAAACGAATACAAAATAAATCGCTGAAGGAACCAGCAAAGCGTAGTCGTCATACGAAATACGTACCGGCAAGAGTTTTGTCATCAGATGAAGAAGATGTTGACTTTTTCATAATTTGTAGGGCAAACGTGCCAAAAAGTTTGGATGAAAACAAAAATTTTCATCAGCAGTGTGCCAAAATGAAAACTGTACTCGCTGCGAATTAGGCGAATCAGATTAAAGCGAATAGTTTTCTTGTCTGCATTTTTATTTTTTCCTATTTCAATAAAGACTTAAAAACAAAAAATGCCATTTTTTTATGTTTATAGTAGTGTCTCACAACACCCCATAATTTTTTAAAATCCAAAAATCCCATCTTTTTTTCAGGCTTAAAAAAATTCTTTAAATTTTTGAATTTTAAAAAAATGTCAAAGCAGGTTGTAAGGCAATTGAATACGCTAAACAAAAAATGTTTTCAGAAAAAAAAATATTAACTTTTAAAGAAGTTATTGTCCAAAAACTAAACCTGTCTCACAACACCCCACTCTCCCCTACTTTTTCAAAACAATGTCATTAGACAAAATTGTTAGAAAATACATACATTTTGGTTCATATACATGGGGCCAGGGCCTGTCCGAACATGGGTGCAAGGCTTCCATACACCGAGCTTCTTGGGGGCGCTCGAGCGCGATTTTATTTGAATAAAGTTTTTATTATTCTTGCCACAAGAGCACGTAAGGATAGAAAATTATATCAATATTTCATTATGTACTCCACTTTCATCAATTTCAATACTTTTTGCAATAATCTTCATATAAATTTACTGCATTTTTATAGTAGAATAACAAGGTAGGCGAATATTGGAGAGGAAGTGAGCTAGATGTCAAAGTCAGCTATTCGAATTTAAATTTTTCTGATTGTTGTTGTTGCCTTTGTCGTTTGACGTCTGTATCACTCACAGTTTTGTTAGTGTAAAATTAGACATTTGAGCAGCCATATCAATATGAGCTTACCTTATTATTAGGGGTATTCTCGCTGTCTTGTAAAACCCTTGCAAGGTGTAAGAATTGCAAAAGTTGCAGAATCTTGCAACCCGTTAAACGACACAACAACAAAATACAAGCGATAAAAGTTTTGCAATTCGTGCAATCTGTGCAACAGTGATGCCCATGTTTTGAGTGAACGTGCAACCTTGCACTCTGATTCAGACAAATTTGTTAATTCTAGTTCGTGTGCGTCAGAGTAAGTATTTAAATTTTTTGTTTTCGCCTGTTCGCGGCATTTCTTTTAATATTCACAATATTTGTGATTTTGTGCGCTCCCGCAGTGTTGCATATTTCAGTATAGCAAGGTTGCATTTTCACAAATTTTGCATCTTTGCTATACTGCGAGAATACCCCTATTGTATCATGGTATCAATGCCGTATCAATGCCGGAAAATAACATTTACGAGCGCAAAAACTCAAAAACACCTGTTACTTTTCTTCATGTAATGCAAGAATCGTCAAACTTCGTCACTATTACTGAAATACAATGATGCAAAATTTATAAAATAAATTATTGAAAAATAACGGTTCGTTCATACCGAAAACGTCAAGTTCAATAGTGCCCCAAAGGCAATGGTACCCCAGTTTACCCTATTTGTTTTCAAAATGAATCCGGAAAATAAACAACCTTCTGGAGCTGCCTACAAGAGAATTCGATTGGCAAAAGAAGCAGCAGTAGTTCAAAATACTCAAAATATCAATAAGTTTTTCGTGAAGGGTATAATTGTTGTATGAAACGGAAATTATTATGATTTTTTCTGATATAACACATGTTGCAATGCCACATGGAGAATGTATTTCCTTATTTTATGATCGCTTACGAATTTTGCTGACAACACCTGTATCGGTTAAATCATCAAAAGTTACCTTCGCAATTCAATGAAAAACGAACGACTTAACAACTTGGCTACCATTTCCATCGAGCATGAAATTGCTGAATGGATCAACTACGATGATGTAATATATGATTTTGTAAGCCGAAAAGTTAGAAAAGATAATTTCGATGGTTAAGCGCACTAAATTGATAAGTGACCTTTTGACGAAAATAGGTTTACTGCATTTTTCAATTCATCTATATTATATCTACCTTGTGTAAATTTATTGAAAATGCATAGCCAGTGAATACGTGTCAGTACACAGTTAAAGTGAGTGTTTTGTACTGAGATGTATTGAAATTTAAAAACAAAATCGACGTTTCTGAACATTTAAAATTTTTCTCTTATCACTTTTGTGAGCTTAACCACCGATTTCATTTATAAATATTTTATGGGATTTTCACCAATTTTACTGTTGAAAATTAAAACTTCTTAAATTAAAAAATATCTTGCTTTTCATTGTTGGAATTAAAGAGTGCAGAATAAAAAGTTGCACCCGGGCGCTGGAGGCGCTCGGACAGGCACAGCATGGGGCCCATATATATCAAAATAACGCACATTTACTTTTAAGTTCGTTTTCATAACTTTTTTATGTAACGAAGATACTTAAAAATTAAAAACAAACATAATGAAAGCACCCCTTAAAATAAATTTATTTAAATGAATAAATAAATTTCATGACAAATTTATCCAACCATTTTTTTTATATTTTTTTTTTTTACGATAATGACAACTATGTGGTTTATATGGACCAAAATACATGTTTATTTATATAAGGTTGCGTACATTTTTGACGCTTTCTCATTTCGACACACTTATTTTAAAATGAGAGCAAAAGAGCGTGCTAATTTGAGCAAAGAACCTACACGGTTCGAACAGTACAAAACACTACTTTGCAAACGTCAAACTATTTTTGTTTACATAAAATAAAAATGCGTCAAAAAATCTACGCAACCTTATATAAATGACCCTTGGTATTTCTAACAATTTTGTCAAATGGCACTATTTTTGTCATATACAAGTTTAACAATTTGAATTTTCCCCATAATTTGGTATAGACTTTTCAATAAAATTCATTTATAAAAGGTTTGGCATTTATTTAGTCATGATATTCAACAAAAATTGGGTTCAGCCACTTGCATCATATCAGTTTTAACTCTAGAGTACTGATATTAGTCGATTCGACTAACATGGTTTGCACAGCAAATTCTTTATGTGCTTTTTAAAATAAAAATACATAAAAATTGTTGACGATTGATGTCTAAAAACATAAAAAAATCAGTATAAAATACTTGCTAGTCGCTACGACTCACAGTTAGTATTATGTATAGAAAAAAATCATTAACACTCTAGGGTTAAAAACACATACGATGCTTTGGCATCAGAAAAAAATAGATTTAAATTAAATTCTTTCAATTCAGCTACTCGCTCATATTACCTTAAATGTGTCTAAAATTAGGGTTACTTGTTTTATTATATTTTTCTTTTGGACATTTGTAGGTCTAAAGCATTCGTATATATACGAGGGTTCCATTGTTAGGCTTAGAACATTTCGAACAACTCTCGTAGCGCGATATTCTAAAACAAAAAAACAGTTTTTTGAGCAAAGACTAATAAAGTTTATTTATTAACATTACAATAACAAATTTTAATAAAAGGTAAAAATCTTAGGAAGCATAAGGAAATATTATAATTTATCCGTTATCCGTTATCCGTCTCCTCATCAATATCTGGTTCCGGCAGGGCCTGTTGCTATTTTTCGTGTTTTAAATGGTTGAATTATAAACTGATCCATTAATTTTTTATTCATTTCGTTTTTTTCCGTTCTTTACTAGCCTTGTTTTTCTTTTTCAAACAGTCGTTATATTTTTGCAGAATCTAATTTTAGCTATATTGATACATAATCTAATTTTTCTATATTGCTACATATCTATAAGTTCATAAATTATGCAAAATTTTCTTTTTCACATATTTAAGTTAACTCTAACCGTTTCTATTAATTCTAGAATATATTTTCCGCTAATGACTTTGAAGATTTTCTGGTTAACTCGAAGACATGGGCAGCTGCTGCTCAGGAAGCCTTCCTCACCTGGGGCTTGTGGGGTCCATCGGTGATTGCCATGTCCAGCCGATTACATGCGAACGCACAGAGTAAAGAAGTTTTGCGTCGAGATGCTATCCTCGTTGTCGTTACTACTTTATTTGGTCTCTCAGTAGCTGCTTTATTTGGTCTAGCATGTGTGCAGATCTTGAATGAAAACTATTATATCTATATCCCTGGTTCATATGGTAAGTTAACAGTATACAAGAGAGAATTTACTGAAAGGCCTTAATTACAACTCTTATCAATTATAGAACACATGGAGTCCTATACATCGGTCTATTCGCTGAAAGCACCTATTAACACCGCCTTGATATCGTTTCCTACCAAATGGCTGCCGCACTATTCGAGCCTTTTGGGCGAAACTTATAGACGTCCGTCGTCGGCACTTCATCGTGAAAGTGGCTATCAGGCTTTGCGTCTAATAAGTGAACTCTTTCCAGCAGCTATGGCGCTCTGCACTGACACAATGTCTTGGATCTGGGTCGCAGTGACATTTGGAATGTTTTTGCTTTTCGGCTTGGCTCAGATGTGCGCCATGTGGAAACCTATATCGAACGCACTGGGTAACTCAACCAGCTCTGTGCTGCTTAGCTGCGTTACTGCACTGCTACTCAGCATACCATTTTCCACCGAAATGGGCATAGGTATAGTTCATTATATGGATCTAGTGGTGGGCGGTGCTTGGATATTGCCAATACTATGGACAGCTTTGATTTTTGGTGTTTTTCTCATACGCGGCAGACCATACAATGGGGATGATCTTGTCAACGATCTACGCATGTCCGGATCAATGTCGGCCTTTTTGGCCTTGTCTTGGAATGTCTTACTACCCATTGGCTTGGTAGCGCTAGCTATTGTTGACTATAAAACCTCCAATTCTAGTCAGCTCTATCACTGGCGTGGCAAGTCTTACTTTAGTTTATGGGCGAGAAAGCTGGCCGGACTCATACAGATTGCTTTTTTGATGCTTGTACCCATTACGGCTCTGGTGCAAATATATCGTTATCTAACTAGTGGTCCGCCAGATATTTTAGACGTAAGTTAATGTTATGGGTAATAGTGATAGTTAACTTATTTAAATTTTTATTAATTTCACAGCGAATTCAGCTACTTTATCGTCCTTCGCAGGCGTTACTCGATGCAAGAGCAACACGCAGCAACTCAAACGATAGAAATAACTTGAATATAAATACGAGAAATGCATCGGGCTCTGGTCAGGCAGGCAATGCCGTAACGCAGACACAGGATGATGCACCGCCAAAATATACGCCTCCACCTTCATATACAACGGCAACGGGCGCACGTTTGGCAAAAATATTACGTCAAAGTATACGACGTAGTGTAAGACGGTAAATATAATACTTTGCTCGATATTTTCATATTTTGAATTAAGATATGTCTACGGGCAAGCTAAGACAGCTCTGACAGGGTGGCTTCTGGTGGTGCCTGTCATATCTATTTGTTTAAAGCAGATTAAAAGCTTAACATTTTTTTCAGAAAACATCGAATATTTTCTAGGTTAAGATTAGCAAGATGTTTTAATGTGACTAATTCGGTACCACGATTTATCTTCCTTACTTAGAAAAGAGCTGGACATTTAGTTATAATATGTCTGGAGGTTTCTTCATTCTCAAGGCAAAGTCTATATAGTGAATCAATTGATGGCTTCATTTCTTGGAGATGTTTCTTTAGTTTACAATCTTAATTTATATTTCCGGTCATCACCCTCAAGTCTTTTTTCCTATGTTAATAATTAACTTTAATTTCTTAGGTGATAGTTCTGGGAATATTAGTTTAATACAAATCTGTCCTAAAGTGCTCTTCTAAGAAATTTGAGGTACGTGGAATGAGATTGTTTTGACGTGCTGCTTGAAGAGATTATTACCAAAACCACAGAATGGCCCCGGTGCTGTGAAGGGTGATTCTTCTCCCTGTTTGGCTAGAGCATTCCCTTTCTCATTCCCGGCTGAAATCCACTGTAGGGTTATTTTGTTATTCGTTGAGGACGGGGCAGTCTCTAATACCAGATTGGATTTAAAAATAAGTGATTTCAGAGTTTTAAGAACCGATTGACTTTTAAAAAAGACTAGAATCGTTTTGCCTCTAACATTATTTGAGAATTTTCACTTTTGGTATATTGACAGACACTAAAAGTGGCTCTCATTGGAGTTCCCGCCATATATTCCCGCTTCAAAACCTTGCTCCATTTTAGAACCGTCCGTATACCACACAAGGTAGTTTTTTGATGTAGTTAGTTTCTGGTGTTCCCAATTAGATCAAGGTGAAGTTTTTGTTAAAGCAGCTTTTGGGAAGCATGTCATCTAAAGCAATGCAGATTTACCTTTCTCGCTTTAGGGCTATGTTTAAGAAGAAATGTCCTTTTCAGGAATGTTGGGGACAATTTAACCCAGGCATTCCTCTAACTTATATGTCAATAATTTTGCCCATACTTTATAGTAGAAGGACATAAGGCTGATAGGTCTAAAAGATTTTGGACTACTTTCCGACCTTAGGAAGGTATTTTCCTATCACTTTTATCTAAGCTCTAGGTAATATATCCAAACTGCAGCTGGATTTTTTTGCAGAAAAGCTTCAAAAAATTCCATCTCACCAGCAGATTTGAAGGGTTTGAAGGAGTTAATTATAGCCCAATTAACTGAGATAAATTGCATATCAGCTAAGGCTTATCCAATCTTTTCTACTTGGCAGATTTGTCTGCTCGAAGTGGTAAGAATGGTTTGAATAGGGGTCGTTCAGAATGAGTTCTAGGGTCTCTTTCTTGGTTTTTTATCTGGTCGCCATTCTCATGTTTTAGATTATCTACGGATTGTGGGCTGATGGCTGCCAGTCTTCTGAAGGCGAAAATAGTATCAGAGCTCCTGAACTAAATTAAAGCCGCAGTCAGGTCTTGATTGATGAACTCTGCCTAGAGAAAAAGAGAAATGTTATTGTTGTAAACAATACAGGTTCTAGCTCTAATGGTTGAATTTGAGCATGAAATCTTACCTTCATGGTTCCGATCCAGGATATTGTCCAGTGTTTCTACACAAATGCGTAGTCAGCTCCGTCTCGTTACATTGTCTGGTAAAGTTAGATTTGAACAGCCTTCACCATTAATGTTGCTTCTGTGGATGCTTACTGAAGGTACACGGCTAACTTCCGGCGGTCGTGTTTTTATCATACCCCTCACAATGGAGCAGTTGACCCGATCAATTCTCAGGTTTTTCGATGAAGAATCTCCGTCAGGTATATTTTTTGCATGTTGATTGTTGATAGGAGGCTTCTAGATATCTCAAACGTTCAAATATACCCTACTTATAATTTCGCCGTACGCTCATAAAACCCTTGCACCTTAATTTAGGATTGTTTACTTCTTTTAACTATCTTTAAAATAACTCCTTATTATGATTGCTAAATAGTTACCATTTGTTCTTTTCCAAGATTATTTAATGTTTTATACATATATTTTTTTAGCTTAATCAACAGTCGAGCACGTCCAGAGATTTCACTAGACACTACGGACCAGCCCAGCCTGCCACCAGACTATACTGCTCTACACATGAGCGAAAATATTGAAATTGGTCAAAGACCATTGGTAAGCAGTAACAACGAACAGCGTGCGCTTTCGCTGGGACGCAACATACATTTACAGAAGCTCAACTTATTAGAAACAGCAGCCATACAACAGCGACCATCTTCAGCAACTCCTAGCACTGAGCACCATTTGAGTAGAGATCGTCCAGCAGGCAGACCCTATACAGCACAAGATGTCGCTACCATATTGCGATCATCAACGAGACGTGTTGCTCAAAGACGCATTGTTGAACCCAACAGAGACGATGCTGATTACGCTAGTGAAGCGAATTGTTCATCCTACTCAGCCGAAAATCTAATATTAAACGCTGAGCCGCTGGGTGAGAGTGCAGCAATTGCAGCATCCACAGTGCAGCAAACAACGGATAATGCATGTCGATCGAGCATTACCGACGACAACGATGCAACTGTGATTTAAATGAAATAATTTATGTTTTCTTATTGCAGTTTTTTTTTTGTTTGTTTTGTTTTTTTTTTGAAAGATTACGATTATCGCGAGCTGCTGAAACGACACATAACATTGTGCCTTGATCGAGGTAGTTAGGATGCTTTAGCTGGATGTTTTGTAAATCGTTATATTATCTAGTTTCCTAGCTAAGGAGCATGTGAGAGAAAAATAGTCTGTATTTATTTATTTTTTCTTTTTGTTTAGCTAAAACTCTGCATCACACTTCATAGAACATAGTCATTAAAATATAAGTTATGTAATAATAGTTATATATAGGGATTTTTATTTTATTTTATTATTTTTTAATAAAAATAAACTCTATTTTAATAACAATATCTTTTTATTATTGTTCGATCTAAGGCAGAATTTTGTATGTCAAATTGAAATTGGAATGACAATACATTATGTGCATAAAGTTAGCCAACGTAATTTTTTATTGAAAGGTACAATTATGTGCTCGATTTGTGCTTTTAATTGACACATTACGAAAAAGAAAAAACAAAAAACATTAAAGGTTGTGCTGTTTATGAGCTGATGCATTTTTAAAAGAATGACGTGCTAAGATTGCAAGCAGTTAGTTTGACATCAGTTCATATTACAGCGAAAGTTAAATGCAGCAAACATTATTTTTTTTTTAGTTGTAAATCAAAAAGTGTGCAACTAACTTTATACACATCAATACATTATACAATAGAAATGAAAAATATGTAAAGCTGATAAGTTAGACTCTTACAAAATCGTATTAAAGTGCAACAAGTTATATACTAGGTACAAATATTTAACAATGAGAATATTATAAATTTTTTTTAAAACTACTTGGGAGTAAAAGAAGACATTAATTTCTGCTCAATATTTGCAGCGCATGCTTAGCTGCTGATTTCTTTGCATTGGTTTTATTCGAACCGAAGCCATTCACTTCACGACGCTCATTCAGACAGGTGAACGAACACTTCACCATTACGATCTCATTGTCGAGAATGGGATCAGTAAACTTGGGATCGGCACCTTTGCATTCGTACAATTGACGTACTGGATCGATCGGAACATTGCACATAAATTGATTGATTTCCTGTTGCAGGAGATGGTAGATAACATTCCAGGTAGTTATAATATCACGACAATCCAAATACACAGCGGCTATCAACGCTTCGACAATATCACCGAGCGCTTTAGGCACATCAATGTTAACGGCTAGGTTCAATGAATCCGCATCGCAGTCGCTCTCCTCCATAAGAATGCGCACCTGATCGGTTACACAATAGTTTTGTGTTTTCTGAAACTCTGCAAAGTTTTTAATAGCCTCAGCCAACACTGCATTCTCCGATAGCAAAAATAAATGAAACCTATGACGTACACAAACACAACCCAGCGTTATGTTGTTGACCAGTGCAGAACGCAAGTCGGTTAGCTCGCCAGGATTTTTAGACTCACAGCGTTCGAATATATAGCACGATATCAAAAAATCAAGTATGGCGTCGCCTATAAACTCCAGCTCTTGATAGCAACCTGTCAGACGATTGGTTGGATAGGAAGGATGTGTCAGCGCTTGCAACAGATACGCGCGATCTCGAAAATGATAACCCAGATTCTCTTCCAATTGTTGATAATTTATCAAAAAGCCATCGACTTCACGCATTGTTATGTTTGTACGCAACAGCGGTGAGCCCAAATTGAGATCCAACAAATGCGCCAACGACTTGCCGGTGATTTCCTGGCAAATGCCAAAAAATTTCAACATGCGAAAACTTTGTTGTATGCCATAATTCTGCACACAAACACCTAAAATAGATTCGAGTGTATCGGCTACTACTTTATCGGAAATAGACTGTTTATAAATAAATGTAAGCACGTCGTTTTCGATGGTCATCAGATCTGCAGTTCTCTGGTGCTGACTGCAACTGTTGATGAAATAGCTTAAATGTTCTTTTGAACATTTTCCGCTGAGCACTTCTTCATCGCTGAGATCGAGGCTATAGAGATCAGCTGGAGCGATATGCGCAATTGTGGGTGGCTTTTGTTTGAGCAGTTCTAATATGTTGCAAGGCACGCTTACGAGTGGTGGCAACCACTCACTATTAGGCTTAAAAGCAGTAGCGCAAATGCGTTTCGGTATATCAGATTCAAGCATGCAATAGAGAAGATTACGATTGGAGACAAGCTTTGACTTAACCTCTGTCAAGAAACCCTCGTGCCAATTGGGAAATTTGTGCATTAAATATAGTGACATGGACAGCTTGAGAAAAGAATCGCCCAACACTTCAAACCGTTCCATATCGAAGACATCGTTTGCTCCGGCAGTGGTTAGAGATGCAACAAACTCACTCTGTTCGGCACTGCTAAAAATCGCACTGTTTGATACGGCTAAGCTACGTTCTAGTATTTTAATGCGACGTCTTTCAGCCAAAGGCACATCGGCAATACCAACTGCTGGCCCCATATTAATGGCTGGTGTTGATTTTGGCAAACTTTTCGGTTTAGGCATGGTAAGTTGGGAGTTTGTATACTCCTCCGCATCTTCTAGTACGAGCGCTTCTAGTTCAACTGCCAAACCAGATATGAATTTGTAGTAATAGTCAATCTCTACAGGGAATAAGGCATTGACATCAGTTTGAACATTTTTATTTGGTTCCATGTAGTCCTTCCAGCCGGCTTCATGTGACAAGGTATGTACTTGGAAGTAGTCGTTGTGTTTTTGCACAGTCGGTAAAGCGGGAAGCAACTTCTGCGGTTCCTAAAAAAGCAAATGAAATATTGTGTTTTTTAGCTGACAATATAATAAAGAATGTAAAACTTTTAAATTTAGGTACATTTTTGAGAAAGTCTGACAGAGTAATTCTTAGTATTAATAGAAATTAATAGAAAATAGAAAAAATAGATGTGGAATGTAGATGTAGAATGAATAGAATAGTTCCATGGCTAACCAAAGGAACTTTATATTTATTCCCTCGATATAAAGTACCTTATAATGTAATCAATGGTTAACGGATTGTACAAATCATTCTTACGCCATGCAACGGCATGTACGCATAGACACTGAGAATACCACTATTGCCATTATTGTGTGAAGTGAATTGCAAATATTTATTGAATAAATAGGTGGGAAAAAAATGGAAACAAAACGGAATGATGTTTCTGGAAACATGTATTTTAGCTATCTAAACAAGGTAAGGATCAAGTTGACTTCAAGGCTCTCTACTTTAAAAACAAGTTTATTTTGGGGAAAAATCAATTCAAGAAATAGCGGTACTGATTAGAATTTCAAAGAAGTAGATATTTAATGCAACTCATTCAAGTCGCTTAACCACAAACAATGAGTCAGACAAGGCAAACCATTATTTTAGCAAGCTGTTGGTGTTGAAAACAGACCCCATCTACACCTCAAAACTATGGACTATGGCAAATTACTTGAAACAGTGATGCTACCATGGGCCACGCCATGGAAGGAAGTGTTATAGGAAGACCCTCGCTGATCGGCAACCAATAGTGAAGAACATATGAGGAGTTCTAAAGAGTCAAATTGGGGTATGTTTATAAAAAGACAGAGTTGTAGAATTGAATAATGAACATAGAACAAAGGAATCGTGGTATTTCGTTATAGCTGCGGTGACTGGTGCTAATATTTTGAATTCTATACAGCGGAGTTGCCATAAAGTCATCAAAATATAAGGAAAAATAGCGTTATAAATACTCAGCGAAATCCTGAATAGAATCTCACTAGTGAGTTTTTTACTTCTCCCTTTCCTCCTATTCTGAACAAAAACTCAATGCGGAATTTTTCGCTTTCCACTTTCCTCCTATTCTAATCAATCTTCGAAAACGTGAGAAATTTCTCCAGTGAAAAAGTGATAATGAGTTAACATTTGATGTGATTTTTTCTGAAAACAATTTGTTGGTGAGTTTGAAAGAACAGTAAGTATTTTACTTTTATTGAAGTAAATCAATGAATAATTTTTAATATAAGGTCGAAAACAACAAACAAGCAGAAACTTTCAACACAATTTTAGCTGTAAAGCTGATTTCGAAATTCTTTTTCACTTTTTTCCTTTTCACCGATCGTTCAGAATAAGAGGATTTTTCAAGAAACAAAAAGGCATGAATGCAAAATGAATAACGATTTTTTGTGAATTGCATTCTTTATGAATAGCATTCATTTGAAAAAAAAAATAATGCATTATTCTGAATAACGAAAAATGAATAATCGAAATGAATAATAAATATATTTTTTGGAATTGAATGTGAATTCAAAATTTTATTCATGGATCAATAGTGGGTCTCTAATACAAAAGTTGATAAAAAATGCACTTAAATGCAATTCGGGGGACGCCAAAATTGGTTCAATTAAAAACAAAAGTGTACCAATCGAAAGGATTTTACATGTAATATTGAATTTTGGTACCGGAATTGGGTGTCAGATTTTTGCCATATTTATATTCAGCCCAATCATGAAATATTTTCTCCCGGGAGTTGTAAATGGGAGTTTCCGTTTTTAAGATAAAGTTATAATACTTTTTGGTAATTTTTAATGCAATTTTGTTCATCAATCACCATTATTCATGAGTGTAAAATAAAAAAATGAGATATCTTTATCTGCTATCCTAAAACCGGAAATTCCCATTTACAACTCCCGGGAGAAAATGTTTCATGATTGGGCTGATTATATATTTTAGAACATTAGTATATTTCTCTCGGATTTTTTACACAAAATTTGTCGAATCGAATATCTACGTCACATTGGATCCATCATCTTGCATTACTTAAATCTCAGTGATTCGTAAGCAGTGACCAATAAAATTGCTTTAAAAGCAAATAGTTACATAATTTTATAGTTACCCAAAAACTTCCGCCAGGAAAAAGAATAAAGCAAAATTATAAAATTGTTTTTTCCTTACTTTAGATTCTGTTTTGTTTTAAATAAATGTTGATTTTAAAATATCTTAATTAACTTAGTTAAGTTAAATATAAAACTCACATTTAATTCTTTCTTTTTCATGTTTTTTTTAATGGTAAAAATAATATTTTATCAGGAATAACAATTTGTTTGTTTGGTCTGTATACGTACTTTACTTGTTATATTTTATCTTTTCTCTGACTGGCTCATGGTTTTAAGGCTACAAGTCGCTAAAATTTGCCAAACCTGCACAAAAATATCAAAATAAATACGTAAAAACTTGTCTTTGGCCCCATTAGGTTCAAATAACGAACAAATTCATAGTCTTTTTACCACTAATCGTATTAACTTTATATACTATGTCTAATTTTAACAAAAAATATTGCTTTCGTTGTTCTTAATTGATTTTGTAAATATAACGGACAATATAAACTAGGGACTGTGTTTTTTTCAGTACCGAAATATAGCAACAATTTCGAAATTTCCAATCTGTCGTGGCAACTATTTTATCAACTTGTTTTTAAGTACTTTAATATTTTTTTTTATCAAAACCTCTTTCTAGGCAAAATCCTGTCTACGGCCCTGAATAGAGATATAGGATTTGTATTTAGGACAAGGATGTAAGCAAGATCACGATTAAATCAAAAATTAGCAATGGATTTCTTAGTCCAGAATTAATGCGGACTTAACTGTGGTATCCACTTGGGCGGAAGATTATATGAGCATGTTGCAGCACCATATTATTTAAAATATATTTGAAACATTACACAATAATTATAACCAAAGCAAAAATCTGATATTTTAAGATATTGCATTAAATTCTAATATGTCTGTCAAAGATTTAGTCCTAGTTCTGTTGTTCGTTCTACCATACACCCAGTATTGACCTAATACCTATCTACGTAAACGATGACGTCAATATAATAAAGGAAGTTCTTGTAAATAAACGAAAAACTTCAAATTCTATTCTATTGAATTCTATTGTTTTCTCGATTATAATAAAAACGCAATATTACTGTTTTTTGTAAATATAATATATGTACTGTAATTGTTGAATTAACATTAAAAACACGATTCATGAACAACTTTTTGTTTTTAGTAATGCAGCTCGACTACTTTAACATTGAGATTTTTCTCTCGTAACGACCGTCGCACATTAATATATTGAATAAACATCTTTCTGAAACGTGTTTCTAATTTTTTTTAATGCAGGGTTAAACGTCAAACATTATTTAATTGCCAGTTATTCGTTTTTGTTGTTATTAATTATATTTTGGCTGAATTTCACAAACATTCAGAGTGAAGTTTGATTTTTCAAAACACCCGTCACAAGTACTTAAATACAAATTATACAAACATTGATCATGATTTTAAAAGTTTTTGTCACATATGGATAAACAACCATTACAAAAAAGTCATTTATGATGACGGCAAAAACTTTGAATTATTTTATGTTTGCTTATGTATGGATGTTAAAATAAAAAATATAACACCCGTCACAATGTAATGTTTCATTTATCTCTAGAATTTATAGAAAAAAATACAAAATTCTGACATTAAAATAAATATGCCAGCGCAGAGGTTAAATCAGTTTTATTGCTCTTCTGAAAAGTTTGTGTATTTCGTATAAGCATTCGCGTATAGTTCGAGTTAGTAAATATTGTAAAATTTCTTAAAAATACTTGATAACAGGTAACACGTGTACACATCGAATCGGAAGCTTTAATAACCAGAAATCTAAAGTTTTTTAAAAAAAATGATTAATTTAAATATAGAAACCACAAAATTATGAAAAAAACAAATTCTGACGGTTGGTTCAGAAGCAGAGTCGAAGAGGTTAAAAGGTCTTATGTAAGAAATAAGCTATATTTATCCTATTACTACTTACTATTTATTTACTAAAGTAAAACTAATTTTATGACTTACCTCTATTGCATCGATCACGTTGCCATCGACATCTACAACGCGCTTTAAACTTGAGTCTATTATAAGCGACTTCGGCTGATAAACAGTCGGAGTTGTCTTCAAACCAAGAAAGTTATTAATGCGTGTACGCAGATTTTCGGCATGTAGCATAAAATTCAAACGATGTAGTATGCTGGGCAGAAATAATGCCTTAAGCCACATATCACCGGGATACATAAAATTATGACATAGCTCTGGAATCAGTACGATTGTTGCCTGTTTTCTGTTAGCCATATTCTTAGACATTTTATTCTTGGCATTTACAAAGAAATTACGACGTGAAGTTAGACACTTCACTTCAATCAAGAATTGTTGCTTGTTAATAATTTGCTCTCCATACTTTTGTTCAACGAATTCTGCATAGCTGTCGAAGTGACCACTTGGAAAAGGACTGGCAGGATTTTTATCTAAAAGTACTTTGGTAACCACATAACGTTCACTTTCGTTTAAAGAATACCACGTATTAACAATGCGGCCAATATAATCTTCTGGTTTATATTGCTTCTTCTGACGCTCCGATGCGCTATATTTCCGAATGGGCGACAAACGCTGAAAGTTGTTAACGAGGTTCCAGTCGATGTTACCATTTTTAAGTGGTGTCAATAAAAATGAATTTTGCTCATTGCGTCGATCAATGACAAAGAATTTCTTCTCTTTCCAACATTCAAGCAGATCCCGGAATAACATTGTATGATACATGCGCAACTGTTCCAACTGCTGTTGATTGGCAATCACAAATTGTTTTGGTTCTCTAGCTATTTTTACTGCTATTTTACCTTGTGTCATAAACAACGGCATTTCGGCGAGTGCTGGCAAACGTTTACTCAATAGTAGTGCATAATTTGTGCTAGACTTCATCAGATCTATGAGATGGGCATTCGAATCATCTAGTTCAAATTCTGGCTTGATTACTATTTCATAAGCATAACATGGCTGGCCTACGATCGGCATAGCTTGATAAAGTTCGTCAGGACATAGACGTTCATAAGAACGACGATTTTGCTTGCTACCAGCCGTTTTTTTGTCTGTAAAAAGCATAAATATTTAGCGTGTAAAAAGAAATTAGATTTGAATGAATTTCATTATTTTACAGTTATGCATATAATTAGACTTTTGCCTTGAATTTTATAAGGTTTTATGTTTGTTTTTTTATATGTCGTGTATAGAATTTTTTTCAAGTTTCCAACGATAGCCAAATGGTGAAAGGAAATGCGTGATAAGGAAAAGCAAATATGAAATTTAAGCATAGGCATGCAAACAAACAAACAAATTGGCCATTTCAGCCCTTGAAAGGACTTTGACCGAGCTTCTTATGATCAAATGTGTTGTGTGTGTTATTAAATGTTTGCACACAATTAACCGAGAACTGGACCTACATGTTTTTATGCCGACTCCGAACGGCTCATGTTCTCAAGAAGCTTTACATGGCATTATTTACTCTCTGAGGTTTGCCATTGTCTGCAGAGAGGTGGTGACCGATCAGAAAAATTTTTTATTGAAAAAAACCTTTTCGCCGCGACTGGGGATCGAACCCGGGCTCCGAGCATACTAAGCCACACAATTAACCTGCATGCCACGGTCACCACGGTCACCACCACAAGCATAGGCATGCATGTACCAATAATAATTATAGTTTTTAAATATTTTTAAATAATTAAATAATGCACTTACTATCTTCATTGTATTTTGCCCAATTCTGGAAAAATATATCTGTAACTTTTGCGATGCATTCGCGTTTAGTGATGGGTAAGAGTTGATCGTTCAACTCGCCATTTTCATACAACTTTACACACGTCTTGAAAGCTGCTGATATTTTAGCTAATTTAATAGTTTCCATGGCATCACTCTATATTTTTGTGTTTACGTTGTAGAAAAATTATATAATATACATTTTAAACATTTTATGCTAATGAACACTTACAGCTATGGTGTCCTTAACAGTAGATTGCAATGGAAGCTTAAGTGTTACTGCAATCTTATCTTGCACTTTTTGTTTAGACCACCAGGGCGTGCATGCACCGAATACATCTGATGGCAGTTGCTGACAGTAACGTGATAAAACTTGCAACGCGGACTCAGCTGTTAAACGGGCGCCACTTGCGATTACGAAAGGTTTAATACATTCAATATATTGTTCGGCAACATCCTCTTCCTTAGGCTCATCCTGATCTAATGTGCGACCGATAAGGAATTTTTTTATGATTTCGTGTATCTCTTGATAGTTCCTTATTTGACCTACAACTTTATGCATTTCTTGCTTAGATGAAAAAACTGCATAAGTTGAGCCGGTTTTACGAGCACGACCTTTTGTTTGAATGTATGAGCTAAATGTTTTGAGTGGATCTAAAACGAACACATAGTTGCAGGCTTGTACGTCGATGCCCTCCTCTAACACATTAGAACAGACTATAAGATTGCATTCCTTATCCCGAAAGCGATCGATTGCCTATGTGGAGGAAAAAATGATAGTATTAAGAGAAGTTCTTCAAAACTTTCAGATATTATAAAACTTCCTTTAAGTTTAAACTGCCTTCAGTAATGTTTGATTTGTCATAGTTTAATATATCTCAATAAATATAGTAAAGAGTATGTTTCACCTATTAATTTGAAACTTTTTCTGAAGTGTTAATGAAAATACCTGCATAAAATTAAGTTGATCCTAATATCTGTTATTAATAAATAGCCTATATTTAGCATTACAATTTGATATGGTGCTGTTGAAAGTCGTATTTAACTTTCGCTTTATGACTAGATCCAACCGGCACAACCTGACTACGATAACAAAACTATCGAAATCGATTGAACTTATGATTAGAAACAACCACGTTAGACGAACTTGAGACTAACTTTAAAAGCGAGGATTATTTCATGTATTAATACATGATCGTTAACGATTCTCAAAAATTGTCGGAAAAATAAACGAAGATTTTTTTCTTAACAAAAATTGGCCTTATAAATAACAACATTTCGAAAACGATAAGTAACCATTGCTGAAACCATTAATAATTAATTTTCATTGCTCAGGTTAGCATCGTTTGCACTGAATTTAAATTTTCAATTTTAACGCCGTTTTAAATAAAAATAATATCCCTTTAAGTACCTATATTTTTTACTTTTCCCAGAAAACATTCATGAAAAATGTATTTTTTTTTTTGTCTGTCTAACCAAACTGTCTGTCTAATCCTTAACACATTGCTTGCAACCGCTGCAATCGGGAAGACAGTTCCAAAGGCCAAACCACATTTTTGGAATATTTGTATGTATTAACTATAATAAAGGTTTTTCTGTATAGTATTCTAGTATTGTATTGTCTCACGTGGCTTTCTGGTAATTTGTGGTCTTCTTGTGATAAGAAAGCTGCTGGCATATCTCTCGGATATGATCGACGCTCTCTTTTGTTGTAGGTTTGAGAAATTAAAACTGAACGGAAAAAATGTTTAAACGTCGTCGATACTTGACGCAGGTTGAATAGATGGAAGCTGCAAATCAAACTGATATGGATAATGAGAGTGATGATGACTCTGACTGCGATGGCTCCATGAATGAGAATTTTGGCATTGACCCCTCAGATTCAATGCATTAATTTGAGTCATCTGATGAAGAGTATGACGAAGAAGCACCTGACATTTCAGACCTTCTTCAAGATTTGGCCGTGGAAGAGAATCCGACTGAAACAAATATAATCAAGATGAAGCAAATTATGGTATGCCATCTTGTACTGTTTGAAGCGAATATGTTGGACGGCACAATAACTTCCAGTTCACGGGTCCTAGTTGTTTGCAACAAAATGTTTACCCTGAAATTACCCTGAAATCAGTTACTGTTATTTTTTCATTTATAAAAATGCGAATATTCAGAGAGCAGACCGTTAAGCAAAAATTAAACCTCTTATTGATGTCCTACAAAATAAATTTCAGCCTTTATTTTATTCAGACTGGCAAAGAAATCGTAAAGAGGAAACTAAAATACCATGAAGGGGGCGCCTAATTTTTAGAGAATATCTACCAAACAAGGCCCACTTATTAAACTATGCCTCTATGCCTCAAACTTAGCCTCTTATTCGCGGACTACTTATTAACTATTAACTATTAACTGAAACTATTAATTCTGTCCAAGATTGTTCTCTTCTACAAGAGGATCTTAATTCCATTTTCACTAGGTGCGAATCTAATCACTTGTTTCCAAATGTCACTATTTAATCTTTGCTAGAATAGCGTTTCCTATTGTGGGTAAATACCACATTGATTCTCTACCACTTGAGAGAATCTTTTCTAAAAAAGGCCTAGGAATAGTTCTTGACCCTCAACTCAACTTTGGATATCATATTGAGTTCATTGTTAATAATGCAAATGCTATGCTCGGTTTTCTAATGCGCAATAGTAAAGAGTTTAGCGACCCGTACACCCTAGTCTCTTTATACCGCGCAAGTTAGGCCCTACCTTGATTACTGTTCCATTATTTGGAACCCTTCTACTCACCTGCATTTCGAACGAATCGAAAAAATTCAGTGAAAATTCACAAGATTTATGTTTTATCAATTAAACTGGAACCTACCCGAGCCGACTCCATATATAACCAGGTGTATCCTTATAGGATTAAGTTCTCTTAATTGCAGAAGAAGAGATTATCAATAATTTTTATTAGGGAAATCCTCCCTCACAGCATTGATTGCCCAAATCTGTTGGGTATGTTCTCCTTTCATATACCCTCGAGACGGCTTCGGGGTTAGTTTCATTTCCATGAAACTCCCAATAGAACTGTATATGGGCAGAACGAACATCTTTCCCGTTGCATTACAGCTGCTAAACAAATTTTTTCCTTAATTAATATATATTTATGGCGGGGTCTCTTGAGTGCTTCAAGAGTACACTTTACAATGTCTTCATGAGCCTGGATGCGTAATAATTTCTCTTCCTCCCTATTTCTTATTGAAATTATTTGCGAAACTGTTATCATAAGTAACAAATTATATTTTATCCTATATATTTTCATATTTCATTTGATCTTAATGTAAATATATTCACAGTATTTTATTATTTTTAATTTTTTAATATTTTTTCCTAAGTATAAGAAATGTTAAGTAGTCTGTAAGAGTCGAAGTCTGTGCCAGCCTTTAATTTTCAAATTTTTTAATACCTTTAATTAACATTCGCTTATTTCATGCATTATAAAATACTTTAAGCCAATAAGTTCACTTTTTGTAAAAGTAATGCACTATATTGCATAATAAGTATGCACTGAGAAAAGCGCAACAATAAAAGGAAATTTTAATTAAAAGCATATTTTTGGGAATATCTAAGAAAGCGTCACAGTAGTTTTTAATAAGCATTCTGTACCAATTATAAAATTACTTTCTCATAAGCTATTATTTAGCCACCTCCGGTATGGATTTAAATAAGTGACACCAATGACATGCTTATGTTAAAGTAATGTTAAGTTCATAAGCCAGAAGGTATGTAATTATAGACGTCCCTGAGTAGTTTAGACATTATATGTAATCGAAGTTTTTGCTAGGATATGTTCAGGAATTCAAAATACATAAGTAATTTTGCACACTTCTTTAGTTTTTATATAAATACATATCACTTACGTCCTTATTCCATTTTCTGTCCAATATATTCTGGATGCCTGGCGAGATCGTATTGCGTCCTACCATAAATTGTGGTCGTAAAACTTTTGTCAGCGACGGCATTGAATCGACAAACTTTTGTATAACATAATAGACGCATTTCGCTGTGTAACGTCGTTCAACAAATATTAAACAGCATATGTCTTTGGGATCCATATTTTCAAATTTTGACTTTAAGGACATCAGCAATGAACGCATCTTCGCTGATGAAAAATTGAGTATAACATCTGCTGTATCAATATCGCCGTCTATTTCATCAACCATATCGTGCAATTTTTTAACGAGCAGATGTCGTATGCGTTCACAATAAGTGATGACACAGCGATATAAATTGCGAAGCGCTAATGTTTCCGCCTGACGTTTTTTTATTTCCAACTCAACGATTACCGACATTATAGCTATAGATCCTCCATAAAGCCCAAATTCATTCATTTGATGTAAGAAATCTTTTAACAGATTTTTAACAAAGTTTTTCTTATTGGGTTCACGTATCTGACAGAGTCCTTTTGTCAGCTTGACTGGAATATTACCCAAGCTCCAAGCGTCAACAACAGTGCAAGCTTCATTGATATATTTCACAATAATACCTTCTAGTTCGAATTTGGCGATCATGTCACAGTAAGTAATTATTTCCTCTTTTGGTTTAGTTGAGTAACTGTTGAGTTCAGAAAACAACAGGCGAGGTTTAACACTTTAAATAAGCTAAGGTTTAACACTTACATCATAACATTGTGGTATTGTTCCATATTTGAGACCGTTATAATATTTCCGCGAAATGTTGCTTCCAGCGCTTTCAAATCCTTCTCAATGTTGGTCAACTTGTTTCCTTTAATTAAAACACCAGTTAGTCCAATAACGCGTGGCAGACGTGCCTGATCGACGTACTGAAAGCTCGACAAAAACTGATGCATGGGATGACCACCAGTCGCATGATGACATTCATCGATCACAACGATGCTAAGATCACTCACTTTTATATAATTTTGATTGATTATATCGACAAATATTTGGCAGGTTCCAACCATAATCTATCGGGAAAAGAAAATAATTGCTTGCCAAGAATATGCTGTAGTTACTCAGGCACATCACCTGATTTTTTTCTATTTCCTCCTCCCATGTTTTACGCGACCAATCATCGACACCACGTTCGCCTACATACAGGCCAACACTCAGATTGATGGACTTTTTTAGCTGCAGTGCCTGCTGGCGGGCCAACTCAACGGTGTTGCAAATGAACAGCCCACGTTTGCCACCTTGCTTAACAGAACTACGATGAAGCAAGCAAGATATTTAATGCATAGAATTAAATTTTAACAAAGTCAATGTCCAAAACTTACCGCTCCATTTCATGCGAGAAACGTTTTAAGGCCAGCAACGCCACAAAAGTTTTACCACTTCCGGTGGGCAAGAATATAATAGCATTGCGTTGTACCACGTATTCCAGCAGCTCCAGCTGATAACTTCGTGGCTTCAACACTTGCTGCATGTTATGCAGTAGCACAAAAACTTTATAGCAATTGAAGCCAATATTATCCAAAATATACTACTTACGATTTCTTTCCTCGAATTCATTCTAGTTTTGTTTAGTTTTAAGTAGATAAATAATTTAAATGCTGATTATAGAATAAAATTTAATAATTATTTTCCGTCTTGAAACGTTTGCTTGCAAAAGTTCAATTTCTAATTTATTATCAGCAGATCGATCTCCGTGTTTATGTTTGTATTTGTCGGTGACTAAAATTTCTTCTATTTCAACATCTTGGGTGTGGACGAATTCCTGGGTTGTTTATACTGACGTGGCTTGTATTTATTGGTTCCTGCTGTCCCCCACTAGTTTCAGGAATGCTATAAAGTGCAGTTTGTGGTGCAATTGCAGCTCAACAATCTGTGATTTCCCTAAATTTGGATATCATCTAGAGATGGGTAAGTCGGCTAGTCGGCTTATCCAAGGCATATTAATCCAGGTACTATAATAAGAAAAAACTGAATGGGAGTATAATGTCAAAATCAGAAATGACAATGAGCAATGTTGCTTCTGCACCAAAAACAAAACAAAAGGGTATTTTTTTAATTATAATTAATTTACACCTAATATCAAAAGTTTCAAATTGTTCTTCAATATATCTCCAAAATACAAATAAAACATCAAGCACAAAATTCATTAATTAAAACTTTAAAAGACTGCAAACTTAAACAAAAGAAAATAAGAACAAGGCTAGCATAAAATTTTTCTCTGAAAATAAAAAAAATCCCCAACTCGTTTATAAAAGTGGGCAATATTTGATTTTGACATTAGACTCCCAAAAGTCGGCAGCGCAGTTGCGTTTTATATTACCTGGATAAATATGCCTTGGGCTTATCAACAAAAACTTTCGATTTTTATTCGTCGAGTATTTTTCAAAAATCGGCATACACTCGAATATTTTTTTTCGTATTTTAAGTTGATATACTTTTTAAGGGAATAATTTTACTTTAGCGACCATGCCCGAATTTTTTTTTTCTTATTTTTATTAGACGTATATGGACCTCCTAAACCCAATGGTGAAAGAAAAAATTGTCGGTCTCGATTGGTTTAGGAGATAAAATTCGCGAAAGTTTGAAAATTCAGTGCAAATTTGTGTGTGTTTGGAAGCTAATATAAGCTTATTTTACTATACTTACCCAAAAAGGGGGTTTTTTACGGCGTATTAAACAAAAAAAAAAACACAAAATTCATTAATTTTAAGAAAAAAAATATATATATTTATTAAAAAATACATCAGTCTGAGTCGGTATCAGAAGCATCAAGTTCATTCGCAGACTGTGCCTCCATATGAGCTCTAATTTTTCGACATTTCTTACAGGTTTCACAAAACTCAATATTTGATAAAAGAAAAAAGCGCCGCAGGCGAAAAATTGTTATTAAAAATCGCGGCGATTTTTAATAACAATTTTTCTATTCTCCTTCAATTATACCAATTTTCTTTTAACTCAATTTCGTATTATGAAGGTTCAAGTTTTTGTGCTTTTCACGATATCGCATTGTTTCCTTTAATTAGCCCTAAAAATCCACATTTAGGTTAAGAAATCATAATGTAAAAGCTTACATTAGCTTCCACACACGTAAACATTTGCACTGAATTTTCAAACTTTCGCGAATTTTATCTCCTAAACCAATCGAGACCGACAATTTTTTCTTTCACCATTGGGCTTAGGAGGTCCATATACGTCTAATAAAAATAAGAAAACAAAAATTCGGGCATGGTCGCTAAAGTAAAATTATGCCTTTTTAAGAAAGTGAGAGAATACAGAAAAAATGGAATATTTTTTTTTGTATTTTAAGTTGATATACTTTTTAAGAAATTGAGAGAACACAGAAAAAATGGTTTTTTCTATTGCTATTCTAAAATTTCACAATAAAAAAAAAAAATCATGATAGAATTCAAAAGGTTGTAGTTAGAAATGTTCGATGTTGAAAAACATCGATGATGACATTTACTGAGTTTCCATGGCGAGTTAACTCTGGGTTTGGGTTTTCGTTGAGTTGACAAATGACTTTGTCCATAAAACTTCGTTTCTTTGACCATAAAACTATTGCGTTCGACATTTAAATATTTTTGTTAAAATAAAAATTTTCATTATTTTTTCAATATTAACGACAGCAATCACTTTGACAGATAGAACCTAGTTAAATCTTACAAGTTTCGTGGAGTTTCGTAGATTTAACGAAACTCAACTCAACTCGCGTTTCAATAGCGAGTTGATCCCGAATAAACACCGAGTTAACTCGCCATGGAAACTCAGTAATTGATGTTGCCATCGAGAGTTCAACATCGATTCTCGATGCATATCGAACAAAAAACATCGATGTTGTTCAACATCGTCATTAATACAGAAAATAATGTAGAATCACGGCATTTAGGAAGCTGTATTCAAGAAGGTCCTACATCCGAAAAGATTTCAGTTTTGATTTGACAAAAATAGTTTTTCGTCAAAAATCATCCCTCTACATCTACAATTTTTGACAACAAGATTTATTTTGTCAAATCTATACCACTAGAAGACATCAAACTCATTTTAAAAGACAGTTAGATTTAATACATTCTCGAATGCAGTTTCCACAATGAGTGTCGAAAAAATTTTCTTCCGCCTGAACAAAAGCAGCTACCTTAATGTTAATGATATAAAGAAATATTTTGTAAAATAACATAATCACAATATTCCAAACTTTCATAGGACCTTCCTTTGGCTTAACCAACGGATTTTTTAGAAAATTTTTTAATTTAGTTATTATATAAGTACTTTGTGAAAGCGTTCATAAAAAATTACATATAAAAACATTGATTATGTGTTCGGGACATCGATGTCAAGATCAGTGTGGCCATGACCTGAAAAAAAGAAGCTAAATTGGCCAAAAAAAAAAGTAAAAAAAGCTAAAAGTTTTGAAAAAAGAACCTAAAAATCCATATTTTTCATACAACTTCAAGTTTTATTTTCGTTTTAACATAACATTAATTTCAGTATCATATGTACAAATTTGTAATAAGTAAAAAAATCATATATATATATATGAAAAAAATAAATATATGTAAAAAAAGTCATTAAGTAAATAAAATTTTTAATTCATAACAAAACATAAACAAAATTAAGCATATAAGTAAATCAGCCCTTTTTAATTCAGAATGACTAACTCAAAAAAATTTATTTTTCACTCCAACTTGGCTTTATAGTGCTCCAAACTGGCGGCAGAGAAAAAAATGGGGCCTCATGGTTGCAGCGGTGGGAGTCGCAAAAATTGTGCGATATAGAAAAAAATTACTTTTTTAAATCTTAACAAAATTGGTTATCGTATGTCAGGAGTTTTTTTTAATTTTTTTCAATTTTTGGTGATGTTCCAAATTTGAAAGTGTTTTTTTTTCGAAAAAAATATTGACTTTACAAATTCATAAAAAAATCGAAAAAAAATTTAACAAGCTCGTGTCATACGATAGCGAATCAAGTTTAAAAAAATACAAAAAAAAAAAATTTCGTCCAAAAATTAGCCCGCTAGTGCCGCAACCAGTACGAAAAACATGGTTTCGAGATAAACGCGTTCAAAGTTTGTGAACAAAGAAAAATGCAAAGAAAATAAAAATGCGTTCTCACTAATCCGGCTGTAACTGTTTGTACAAGTAGGAATTTTTCCATGAAATTAGAATCTTAAGAATATTTACTAAAATACAAAATTATAAAAAAAATTTTAAAAAACGGGCAATGTCCCCCCTTAACTAACTCTTCATTGCATAAACTTTCATTTGATCATTTAAATATAAATAAAAATAATATGTAAATTGAATTGATGTATATTGATGTATATGCATATTGAGTCCTATTTAGAATAATTTGCTTATGGGAATTATAAAAGGGAGTTCTCATTTTTAAGGCAGCAGGATACAGACATCACATGTTATGTTAAAACACTCAGGAATATTCACGGTTGATGAACAAATTTGTATATAAAATTTTCCAAAATTTCTTGAGCATTAAAAATGGAAAAATCCCTTTTCCAATTCCCGAGAGAAAAATTTTAAATGAAATTAAAGGTTTGAAAAATGTATCACTGTCGTGCTAGGAACTTATATTATTTCAAGATGGTTTATATCTCAGATATAGTTATTTCCTCTTCATCAGATGAATCGAAGGAACTGCAGCTTGCATAAGCACTACGTGAATCTAACAGATGTATGAGATCATCAGTAACCTCAACGTCATGACAACATTTTTGTAATCTTTTCAGTGAACATCGAATATTAAGCAACGAGTTAAGCATTTTAAATCTTTTTCTTTGCTTAGTTTTTACAATTTTCATTGCACTAAAAATTCTTTCAACCTCAGCGTTGCTAAGTGGTAAAACTAAGAAACTGAAAACCAGATTGACGAGCTCAGAAAAAGGATTTTCATGCAACGAGTTTTTAAAGTGCTTTACTTCTACCCAAAACTCAATTGTAGAAGACAGGCTTGACCATTTACGTGTCAATAGTTTTCGCCATTAAAGCTCAATCATGGTTACTTCGTCTGCGGAATATTTGGACTTTTCATTTGCAAAATGAGAAAATATATTTGGCTTAGCAACATTAAGAGAATTTTCAATAGAAAAAATCTATATTTTTGCAGCGCATCAATATTGCTCGGCAAACGTTGCCGTAGCTGTTGAATTAGCTTAACAAGGAAACTTTTACATTTTTCGTGGATCGCCTTCACTTATTTTTTCATAATTTTAACTTGCTTTAATGTGTTCTTCAAAAATGTAAGAAACATTTGGAACGTTTATTAAGAAAGATTCGATTGGAGACGATAAAGGATCAAAGATCTCGCAACGTAACACAATCTGATAACATAAATTATTGAGCAATGATTTTAAGTCAGAAAAAAGTTTTGTCGGGTTGCCGGCTTGCTGTGTTAATTGGAATTAACATTTGACCGATAGTCGTCATAATTTGAAATGAAAGTGAGACAAAACATTTACGTATCATCTAAAACAATACTGCTTCACCACTGATTACTTGTCAAATGAGCGCGATAACATTAATTTAGATGTGAAACGAGAGAGCTCTTAAGAGCCCAGATGCAAATTTTCATTACTACATATTTTTGCCTTACAGTGTTGCATTTAGTCGGCAAATTTTTCAATTGTTAATAAAGCTAAAAAAGGATGTTTTCAATGTAAAAAAAGGCTAAAAAAGCACGAAGCTAAATCGTAAATTTTGAGGCTAAGCCGCAAAAAAAGGCTTAATCTAGCCCCGAAAAGGCTAAGATGGACACTGGTAACGGTGCTTGAGATATTGCATTATCAATGTTAAAAATCGGATTTTCGTTTAAAAATCTTTGCAGCTACCAATATTTTGTGTACCCTGGCTGTCACCACTACCATGATACAATTATCATGTAGGCTCGTTTTAATATGACTTCTCAAATGTCAAATTAAATACCAAGAAAGCTGTGAGTGCGTTAAATAATTTAACGTTTTTAATAATAATTTTTAAATAATAAATAATTATTAAATAATTTAATTTTAATAATTACGCAACGATGTGACGATTATCGTTAGTGATGCCACTACGTTAAAAACTCTTTGAAGGAGAAATTTTATTTCCTGTGGGGGTTATTACAGTATCTGATATATAAGGAGTTCAATGCAAAACATTGAGTTAAGGAGATATATTCACTCCTATTTCTTAATAAATTTTATGCGAAGTTGAGGTCCTATCCTTAAAACCACTCCACCATTCAAAATAATAAAAAAATAGTTTTATATAATAAACAAAATATGTGAAGCTTGCATATTTTGCAGTGGCACCACTGTTTTATTTTCTAACTGACAGAACACTTAACGCGAAGTTGGCAGCTGTAGTCGGCTTAAAAATACGAGGCTCAAAAAACACGTCCAAGGGCTACTTTTATTTACGCGTGTCTGCGTATTTGCGTTTGTATGTAAAACAACAATAAAGCAAAATACGCTTGCGTAAGTTGGCGTGCAAATAACAAATCGTAAATATAACAGACCTGCGTATTCAAACTGTGAATAGGCTAATTGTAGTTTAATAATAATATATATACTATGTTCTCACTAAAAAATTAGAGCCGACACAGATTTGATGGTAATTTATGATAAATTACTCAATTTCAACGTAATTTATATGACAGATTTTCCACGGCGAAATAACTTAATTTAGACAAAATTTATGCAAAAATTAAGAATGAGCCATATATTAAGTCTAAATTAAGTTATTTCGCCGTGGAAAATCTGTCATTTAAATTACGTTGAAATTGAGTAATTTATCATAAATTACCATCAAATCTGTGTCGGCTCTAATTTTTTCGATTAATAATCGACACATCCCAAGGTGTCAATAAGAATAATAGCCCATCCACAATGACGACAACAAGCGACGAACGACAGGTCTCCACTCTGTCGTTGTAGAGAAATTTCGAGCGACTTGAATTATTTATGCAGCCCAGGCAGAACGGTAACTGTTAGATAACTGGTTATTTATCACGAGCGCTAATAAAAAGTACGTTACCCCCATATAAAATTTTCCATACAAAGGTTGTTACCTTTGTTCAGGCATCGGGCAAAAGGTAACGTGCTTTTTTGTATACGTGTGATGTTGTATATCTTTCTGATACCTACGTTTTTTCATACAAAAAGACTATTAGCTGCACTTTGCACACCAATAGAAAATTACAAAAGGAAAAGTAAACATATTCAGCCGTTTATATAAGTTTAAAATTTGCAGGTGCGAGGCGCTTCTGCTGCGTGGCGTAGTGGTTAGAGCTCTGACTTCTAATAAATAGATGCTCGGGTAAAAGCGTCGAAGAAAACAAACAAATTTTTTAATTTTATTTTGCATTTTATATTTTTTTGACTTTATTTTTTTTTTTTTAATATTTTTAATTAATCTAAATTATTTGTAATTGCATTAAATCGTATATTAATAATATAGATAGATAAAGAATAAAAATAATTTTATTTAAAATATGTATATATTACTGACATATAAGAATCTATTAAACAACACAAACATAAAAGCACATAAAACAAAAATGGAATTTACAAAAAAAGGTGTGGAAACAAAATTTCAATATGCATATTCACTATATTTCAATATTTTATCACTTCTTTTTTATAATTTTTCTTTTATTTAATTTAATTTAATTTTATTTCTTTAACAAATTTTCCTTAGCTGGCGTTGTTTTAGGTGTTTTAATTTATTTTTTATTTTTGCTCGTTAAAAAGAATAAGAAATATATACATATATAATCTTCTTTGTTTAACATCAAACAACAATGTAAGAGTGTATTAGTAATCACCAAATTTATTTTCATTGTGTTTGTAAACTTGTTAGCGCTGTCTAGCTGGGAGGCTTCAAATCAGCGTTTTAGTATGGCAAACGGCAGCCATATACACACAAGTTCGATAGTTAAGAAGCTAGTTCGCCAGCATGGCACACAAGTTGGCTTGTTGACAAAAATTTTTGATTTTCTCTGTCCAACAAAGCAACAAAAAAACATTTCTATAGTCATTGCGAAACCAGGGTTGTATTGAAACATAAGTGTAGTACTATGTGGAGTACATTTTAATGATTTAAGTACGATATGAGAAATGTTTGGTACTTTTTGTTTTCTATTTGGTAGTACTCTATGTAAATTGCATACATTATACGTGATAACTTTGTTTGGATTCAGTAAAAAATTTGTTTCGAAAAAAGTAAGTAGGTGTGGAAGACTTGGAAAGCATTTTTGCTTTATTTTCCCCACACAAAAATAATTTTATTTCGAAGCAATAAATACTTTTTTAATAGTACATTTCTACTCTTCTCAAATGTAACCCTGTGTGTGCCAAACAAATTCCGTAATTTGATCGCTTGCTTTCTCGAACACATACAAGCCGCCATATTGTTTGCAAACACGAGTTCCAGATGTGAAAGCCACATTAAAAGCGACAGCAACAAACATCAGCAGAAAGTGCTTTTGACATTTACAAACAATTATTTTAATTGAAGTTGTTCTTTTGTGCTAAAAGTATACTACTCGAAATTAAGTACAAGCGCAAATACAAAAAACAAGAAGCAATTCCTCAATACGAAATACAAATTAAAAGTGAACAAATTATATTTCAATAATTGGCAAGATTTTTAATCAGCAATATTGTTTCAGGTTACTAAGGAAAAGAATGAGGTTTTTTAATTCAAAGTCAGAAATTGAAGAAAGTATTTTTTTTTTTTGTTTGTGCTTTCGCACCTCTTCTATGAGCACTTCGTCTGAATCCATGACTAAAATAACAGAAACACATTGTTTTCTATCACTGTTAAAAACTCAAAAAATTTGTATAAAAAATCACGCGAAATTTACAAAAAATTTTCGCCTTCGCCACTCAATTCTTAACAGTTCTGATGAATGTTAAAATTTGTATGTTAAAATTTGATAAAAATTGCGCAATTATTTATAAAAAAAATTTTATAATCGCCGCGATTTTTAATAACAATTTTTCAACATTTCTTATAGGTTTCACAAAACTTAATATTTTGTTAAAGAAAAGAGCGCGGCGATTTTTAATAACAATTTTTCTATTCTCCTTAAAATATACAAATTTTCTTAAAATTCAATTTCGAATTATGAGGATTGAAGTTTTTTGCTTTTCACAATATTCTGTAGTTTTCTTTAATAAGCCTTAATAAGTAATAAGTAAAATTATGCCATAATTATGGTGGGGAGATTACGATTTCCGGGGCGCCGCGATTTGACGATGGATTCGAAGAGTACTCTTAATAAAAATAAGAATAGCCAAAGGAAATGTTTTGTTATCGATTTGTTTTCGAGTTATCGATTTTTTAAATTTTATTTTTTGCTATAAAGTTTATGAAGTAAATCGGCTATATTATTCTTAATATATAACCGATATTAATGAATAAGGTGTTATATAAAAGGTTATATATAAGGCTTTTAGAAAAATTTTAAATTAATGAAATCTGTTGAGTATTTTGTATTTTATAGGCATTTTTGTTCAATAAAAAAATATTTTCTTAAACAAAACCGTTATTTTCTCAAAAATTACCGTTATTACTATGAATTATAAAAAGTAAATTATTAAAGCTTGAAAATTTATCTTTCATTTGATATATAATATATATAATTTATTTGACTTTTTGTGGTGTTTTTTAATGATACAATGATTTGCCCTTGTACGGGAAATTGCTGATTTCACTCATTTGTACCTTAGATGTTTTGCTTTCTTACTCCATATTGACGAATATTGCCATTACAATAAATAATTGTTTTTAAGGCAACATTGTAGCTACAATATTTATATGAATTAACGGGATTTTCAAGTCAGTGAAAAAAATTTGGGGAGATTACGATTTCCGGGGCGCTGCGTTTTGACGATGGATTCGAAGACTACTCTTAATAAAAATAAGAATAGCCAAAGGAAATGTATTGTTATCGATTTGTTTCCGAGTTATCTATTTTTAAAAAATTTTTTTTTCTATAATGTCTATGAAGAAATTCTTAATATATAACCAATATTAATGATTAAGGTAAAATTTAAAAGGTTATATATAAGGCTTTTAGAAAAGTTTTAAATTAATGAAATCTGTTGAGTACTTTGTATTTTATAGGTATTTTTATGCAATAAAAGAATATTTTCTTACATAAAACCGTTATTTTTTCAAAAATTACCGTTATTACTATGAATTGTAAAGAGTAAATTATTAAAGCTTAAAAATTTATCTTTCATTTGGTATATAATATATATAATTTATTTGACTTTTTGTCGTGTTTTTTATGATACCATGATTTGCCCTTGTACGGAAAATTGCTTATTTCACTCATATTTACCTTAGATGTTTTGCTTTCTTACTCCATATTTACGAATATCGCCAATTCAATACAATATTTATATGAATTAACGGGATTTTCGAGTCAGTTAAAAAAATTTGTATTTTTTGGTCGACCAGTTAATAAAAAAATATAAATTTTTTTATCTATCGAAAAAAAGGTAAAACTTTCAGCTTATCAAATAGTATATATTTTTAGTACCTTAAAAACGAAAATACTGCAGAAAAAAACGGTTCTTTTAATAAAAAAATTCAAATCTGATACATATTCGCTTATAAATTAAAAAACATTTTTGAAATTTTATTTGTATTATATATTGTTGAAAAGGCATTTAATTACCTTTCGAATAGCATATCAATCTTTAAGATCCATTGGATATTGGCAAAGATATAGAAAATTATGTGAACAGATTTTTTAACAAAGAAAACACTTGGAAAATTTTAATTTTATGTAATATAGTGTGAAATTAAATAAAAAAATGTATATTTTTATATGTCAAACAAAAGGTTGAACTGTTAGCTTTTCAAAAAAAATATATTTTTAGTAACTTAATAACGTAAATTTTTTAGAAAATAACGGTTCTTTTTATTAAAAAATTCAACTTTGGAATAAATTCGCTTATAAAATTAAAAATATTGTAGCAATGATATTTATAAGAAATATATTTGCAAGGTCATTTAATGACCTTTAAAATGACATATCAATCTTAAGGATCCATTGAGTAACGGCAAAGATATAGATGTTTTTTTGAACAGATCTTTTAACAAAAATTTTTTTTAAGAAATCGATAACTCGATAACTAATAGAGTTATCGATTTTTTGTTCGGCGAATCATGTTTTTTTGTTGTTCTCTACCAGAAAACATCTTCAAATCGCGGCGCCCCGGAAATCGTAATCGTGCCATTATGGTCTGCGACGCTCATGTCTGAACAATTTTCATTAATACTCAGTTTTTCACTGCATTCACAATTAAACTATAGATATTAAGAATAAAATATTGACTATAACATTCCGACTGTTTAATTCCGATAATTTTATAAACTCACATCAAAATTTGCAATTAAATATACATAAATTGAACAGAAAAACGAGCACTCGAGCAGCCGGCATGAAAAAAAAACGAATGTAAACAATGGCTGACATTTACTTTTGCCGTCTGTTTTTGTCGCCAAATAAGAATTAAATTGAAGCTGGCTACACCGACATTCGACGTCGGGCAACAATGTCGTCGCGATTGTCTCCAAAAGTTCGTCCCATAAGCAATACATGTGAAATAAAAGTGACGTTTGACGCTCGTTGTTATCATTGTGGATGGGCTATAAAGAATACATTCAAAATAAAATCATGCAAACAAAATAAAATAAGGCAAACAAAAATTTCAAAACAAATCATGAACAGCTAGTATGAACGCAGTTGATTTAGGAAAGTAATATATGAAAAATCAAGTAATTTATGCCGTTATGTGAACGTAGTAATACTAATTTTTTCAAGATCGATAAATCATTCGAAATCACATCTGGGAAAATTGTTGACAACCTAGTTTTGCTCTTGCTGAATAAGAGCCTGTTCTCACTCGCCTCAAAAAAGGCAGATTAATGGCGTTATTTTGACAAGAGGCATCTGTCAGGTGTTCTTACTACCGACTTATTTGAGGCTGCCTTATTTTGACGTCAGAGCGCAATCAATCGATTATGTTGTCGAATTTCGTGAAATTCTTCAGTTTTTATGTTAGAAAACAAACTATAATAAAAAAAAACACTACCAATACAAAAAAAATTTATTTGCGCCATAAAATATGAGAAATATACAAAAATATGACAAACAATCAAACTTCAAAGCAGTGAACGTCAAAATGAATCCAAAAATTTTTAAAATTTTTAAAAATTCTGCCTCACGTAACATGTCACCTTCCCACAACCCTCTTTGCCTGTAGACGTCAAAATGAATCCGATGCGCCGACTCACGTAAGGCGAGTGAGAACAGGCTCTAAGTATTTCGCTGTATCCCTGAATAAGAACTTGCCAGCTGTTTCGAACTAACCCTGCAGCCACACGTGAAAGTAATGTCTTGCCAGTGGAAAATATGTATTAATTTCGAAAATGTTTCGAAATAAGCAACAAATTACGCTACGGCCACACGTGGTAGTGAAAGTTCATTTGCAAAAGTCAAAGGTTCCAGCAACAATGCGATCTTTTTCCTCTTTTGTTTACTTTTATTCAGTGATGCCTTTAATTCCAAAATAGCACAAAACTTAAATGGGGAAAAAGCTATGTTGATTTCAAATATTAACAATATATTTATTAAAATATTTTCAAAAAAATAAATTTTTCATATCATATTTAATGTGTTAAACAATGGTAATTAAAAAAATTATATGTTTATTTCACTACAAGGCATGAAAAAAAAATACATACTTCAAGTTGGAATAGTATAGGGAGAAAACGCAACACTGTTTTTCCTATTTTGATTCCACTGTCTGCGGTTGTCAAAATTCACTGTCTCTGTAAAAGTTGTTGCCAGTGGACTGCCAGTGCTGGCTGTCGATGTCAAAGTGTGAGTGTATTAGTGAAAAAGTGAGAATGTATTGAGTTTTTCGAACTGTTACTGGCACGTGTGGCTAGGGGGTAACTGCTGATTCGATATGTTCGAAAATTCATGAAAGAAAATGAGTGCCACTAGAAATGGTCGACACCTATGTTGCCAGAAAAGCACTATAAATAGTGTTTATGGTATTTTTCAACGATTGTGGGATGTGGTAATGGTATTTTGTGGTAAAAATCTCTCGCGTGGGAAAAAAATACCTCAAAATACCACAATTTCTCTAATTACCACAAATTCCCTCAAATTCCCACAAAATCCCTCAAATTACCACAAAATACATCAACGAAATTGTTACCACGTGGGCAGAGTACAAATTAAGTGAACGATGCGTTAATAAAATTGTTGAAATGATTGAATGCACTTGATTGGGTGTTTAATATGTATCTATTTTGTATATTTGCTTGTTCTACAATTTTCATTAAAAATCACACTGATCATCCTGCTGAATGCACGTGATTGCATGCACTTTAGTGCAAAAACAATTGTTTCAAGTAGTATGTGTGTATGTATGTTTTCTCTTTGTTTTGTACAATTCGTCAATAAACAGACCAAAATCATATAAGAGAAGTTTGAGGGATTTTGTGGTAATTTGACGTATTGTGGTATTTTGTGGGAACTTGAGGGATTTTGTGGTAATTGGAGGTGTTTTGGTATTTTGTGGTAATTTCGTGGTAATTTGTGGTATTGTGAGGTATTTTTCGAGAGTGGTAATTTGTGGTTATTAAGTGAGAGAAAAAGAGAAATTTGGTGGTACTTTCATATGACGACTCTGCAATGGTGCAAGAAAAAAAAGCCGCTCTCTTCTGGTTTAGGAGATACAATTCATCAAAGTTTGAAAAATCGCTCATAAAAATCTGTGATTTCTCCAGTTTTTAAACTTTTCACTATTCACTATTAAACAATCAATTTAATCGTAAAAACTTACCTAAAAAATAAAAAATTCGAAAACTGAAAACTTTTTTCGCCTGCGGCGCTTTTTGCTCAAACACATCTATTCGTTCGTCTTTTTTTATTTTTACTGGTATTTTTTTAATTTTTTGAATTTATTATATGTGAACCACTTGTTGAATAGGAAAACTGAAAAATTTTTATAAAAAATCGCGCGAGGGGGTCGACCACAAAACCACCCCTTATAGGTGTACTAGTTTGCTTTTCTTCAAACTTAGGTTTGCTTGCACAAATAAGCATTCATATAGCATATTTCCATACAAAAACGACACTTATTTTAACTGAAATTTCGTAACTTTGATGAACTGTATCTCCTTAACCATAAGAGAGCGGCCGGCACGATTACGATTTCCGGGGCGCCGCGATTTGAAGATGTTTTTTGGTAGAGAACAACAAAAAAACATGATTCGCCGAACAAAAAATCGATAACTCTATTAGTTATCGAGTTATCGATTTCTTAAAAAAAAATTTTGTTAAAAGATCTGTTCAAAAAAACATCTATATCTTTGCCGTTACTCAATGGATCCTTAAGATTGATATGTCATTTTAAAGGTCATTAAATGACCTTGCAAATATATATCTTATAAATATCATTGCTACAATGTTTTTAATTTTATAAGCGAATTTATTCCAAAGTTGAATTTTTTAATAAAAAGAACCGTTATTTTCTAAAAAATTTACGTTATTAAGTTACTAAAAATATATTTTTTTTGAAAAGCTAATAGTTCAACCTTTTGTTTGACATATAAAAATATACATTTTTTATTTAATTTCACACTATATTACATAAAATTAAAATTTTCCAAGTGTTTTCTTTGTTAAAAAATCTGTTCACATAATTTTCTATATCTTTGCCAATATCCAATGGATCTTAAAGATTGACATGCTATTCGAAAGGTAATTAAATGCCTTTTCAACAATATATAATACAAATAAAATTTTTTCTGCAGTATTTTCGTTTTTAAGATACTAAAAATATATACTTTTTGATAAGCTGAAAGTTTTACCTTTTTTTCGATAGATAAAAAAATTTATATTTTTTTATTAACTGGTCGACCAAAAAATACAAATTTTTTTAACTGACTCGAAAATCCCGTTAATTCATATAAATATTGTACTGAATTGGCGATATTCGTAAATATGGAGTAAGAAAGCAAAACATCTAAGGTAAATATGAGTGAAATAAGCAATTTTCCGTACAAGGGCAAATCATTGTATCATAAAAAACACGACAAAAAGTCAAATAAATTATATATATTATATACCAAATGAAAGATAAATTTTCAAGCTTTAATAATTTACTCTTTATAATTCATAGTAATAACGGTAATTTTTGAGAAAATAACGGTTTTATGTAAGAAAATATTCTTTTATTGCATAAAAATACCTATAAAATACAAAGTACTCAACAGATTTCATTAATTTAAAATTTTTCTAAAAGCCTTATATATAACCTTTTAAATTTTACCTTAATCATTAATATCGGTTATATATTAAGAATAATACAGCCGATTTTCTTCATAGACCTTATAGAAAAAAAATTTTTTTTAAAAATCGATAACTCGGAAACAAATCGATAACAATACATTTCCTTTGGCTATTCTTATTTTTATTAAGAGTAGTCTTCGAATCCATCGTCAAAACGCGGCGCCCCGGAAATCGTAATCTCCCCAAATTTTTTTCACTGACTTGAAAATCCCGTTAATTCATATAAATATTGTAGCTACAATGTTGCCTTAAAAACAATTATTTATTGAAATGGCAATATTCGTCAATATGGAGTAAGAAAGCAAAACATCTAAGGTACAAATGAGTGAAATAAGCAATTTCCCGTACAAGGGCAAATCATTGTATCATTAAAAAACACCACAAAAAGTCAAATAAATTATATATATTATATATCAAATGAAAGATAAACTTTCAAGCTTTAATAATTTACTTTTTATAATTCATAGTAATAACGGTAATTTTTGAGAAAATAACGGTTTTGTGTAAGAAAATATTTTTTTATTGAACAAAAATGCCTATAAAATACAAAATACTCAACAGATTTCATTAATTTAAAATTTTTCTAAAAGCCTTGTATATAACCTTTTATATAACACCTTATTCATTAATATCGGTTATATATTAAGAATAATATAGCCGATTTACTTCATAGACTTTATAGCAAAAAATAAAATTTAAAAAATCGATAACTCGAAAACAAATCGATAACAAAACATTTCCTTTGGCTATTCTTATTTTTATTAAGAGTACTCTTCGAATCCATCGTCAAATCGCGGCGCCCCGGAAATCGTAATCTCCCCGAGCGGCCTTTTTTTCTTGGAGGGCCAAATACATAAAAAAAAAAATTAAAAAGGGGCGTGGGCCCCAAACTAGAATTATTCCGAAAATTCAAAATTTTTTGTATTGAAATAATTGTTTCAACAACAATTTTATTTTAGTTTGAACATCTCTTTCGCAGAATTAAGATAGAAAAAGGAGTTGAAAAATTGTTTGCAAATATATTTGTCGTTGCCCTTGTGGATTGCGTGCGGCGCTACTGTCGTTGGAGAAGAATTGGACAAAAAACAAAAACTACAGCAAAAATATACGACGGCAAAAGGACGCAGCACTTGATTGTGTGTTTGTGTGTCCTGTCCGTGTGAGTGGGTGTGCGTGGTGTGTGTGTATGCGTGCGGGGGGCTGACGGACAGATAGCTAGTGAGACATGAATTTGAGTCCACAATGGGGACAGATTCCTGCTCTGGCTTTGGGCCACATCTACGAACATTTGGAGTCTCGGGACCGTCTGATGGCATCCCAGGCCTGCAGACACTGGCGCAGTGTTCTCTTCCAAAAGCGGTGAGTGTTGGAATGAATCCAAAGTATTTTGCGTAGGCACCTGCCGTGTAGGCTTAAATCTACGGTGGTCCATAGCATGGAACCGAAACAATGCATCGGCCAATGCCCCTTTGAGGGTTCAAAGGTACCAAATTAGCTAAATGTTGTGATGATATGTCGCAACCTTTGGTTTGAATGGAAGCCTATCTAACACCTCTTGCGTACTGCGGAGTACGGCGCCCGAGTTGAGAATGCAACTCACACACCGAGCTAGATATCTCTTCCCGCGAAATGGGTAGTAAGCCACAACCACCACGAAGCTCCCCGAAGGGCCAACCCAGTAAGTCAGCCTGGCGAAGTCAGGGGCCGCTGACTACCCATGGTACCAGTTTTAAAGTCCTTGGTCAGACCTCGTAGCAAAGCTACTACCAGTTTTAGCCCATCACAGCTCTGGACTGGTGACCAATGGGTGAGTGTTTTAATAGAATATATAAAGATTTTTTAGAATATGCTGCTCTATTTTTGGATTTAGAATTTGCTGTGCTACACTGTGTTGCGTAGAGGAGCAGCCAAAGGCAAGCTATTCAGTTTTCTAAGAAATTGAACACCTATATTAACGCCCTCATTGTAAACTGTTTACATCCTGGCTATATCCTTTATATCATAGAGTAGTCTTGCGCATAGTAAAAAAAGCTATGGAGTCAAAAGTAAAACTATGTTTAGGCTGGTTTTGGAACCATCTATTTTATGGTGTTAAAACCCAAATCAGTGTTGTAGCTCGAAACAAAGCGAATAGCTAAGCTGCATTGCTTTCTTTATAAAAGCAGTTTAGGATTTTTTGTCCAACGTTTGTGTGTGCGCGCGCATTTTATATTTGAAAATATGTAAACATAAAGGGTGTCCCAACAAGAACGCAATTTTTAAATGTGGCAGTACTGGAAGTGTCATTATTTGACATTTGAACAATTGTTACTGTTTGCTAGTAGAAGGTACGAGATTAGTAAAAATGGAGTGCTACACGAATGAACAACGCATTCTCATTGTGAAATTGTTTTTCCAAAATGGTGAAAGTTTTGCGGCTACAGTTCGCAAATTGCGATCAATTTGGGGTCACAATAATGCTCCAAAAGAGTCAACTGTAAAGAGATTAATGGATAAATTTGCCGAAACTGGGTCTGTTAGTGATGTAAAGACAACAACGCGCCTTCGACCAGGTCGATCGACCGAAAATGTCGCAGCTGTACGTGATGATGACGCTCAAACTCCATCCACCTCAATTTATGCAAAACGGTCATTGAAAATTTCATTAAAAGATCGCGTGCATGCCAGCAAAGCCGCGGCCATCTGCACGATATATTGTTCCATACATAACCTCATTCTGTCTACTTTACGATATAATAAAGTTTCACGATTTTATTTTTAAATATCTGTGTTTTATATAAAATTTAAAAATTGCGTTCTTGTTGGGACACCCCTGACGATGCTCCTTTGTTCATTTATTTATTTGTTATTATCTGAGTTCTTGCTTTTTTATCTCTAGCAGCAGCAAAACATTTTTATTTGCAGAAATAACTCATATGCATTTTCATATGTATTTATTTTATATATAAAATATGATTGTTATAATAAAAAATTGAAATAAAGAAATGATTAATAAAAATTCATTCTGCATAAATTTTACATTTTTTAATAATTTCAAATTTAAACTCCATACCGAAAATTATCGACAGTGCGCATTTTTCGACACACGCTCTACAATCTGACCAGTGAATTAACAATAATTTCCGACTTTTTGAATGTCTTTCATATTGAAAAAATACGTCGTATTTTATAAAAGTTGAACTCATTCCACCTGGCGATATAAGCGAGGAAAGTCTTTTCGACATTGAGCAGAAAGTTAGAGAAAGTACCAACCATTCCGAATTAATCTTACACATTTGATCATATTTACTAGATTTTTTGTGGAACCCTTAAAACTTATATTATGTCGCAAGAAATCATATTTAAGTTAACTCTAACCGTTTCTATTACCTCACCTTTTCTCACCTGGGGCTTGTGGGGTCCATCGGTGATTGCCATGTCCAGCCGTTTGCATGCGAACGCACAGAGTAAAGAAGTTTTGCGTCGAGATGCTATCCTCATTGTCGTTACTACTTTATTTGGTCTCTCAGTAGCTGCTTTATTTGGTCTAGCATGTGTGCAGATCTTGAATGAAAACTATTATATCTATATCCCTGGTTCATATGGTAAGTTAACAGTATACAAGAGAGAATTTACTGAAAGGCCTTAATTACAACTCTTATCAATTATAGAACACATGGAGTCCTATACATCGGTCTGTTCGCTGAAAGCACCTATTAACACCGCCTTGATATCGTTTCGTACCAAATGGCTGCCACACTATTCGAGCCTTTTGGGTGAAACTTATAGACGTCCGTCGTCGGCACTTCATCGTGAAAGTGGCTATCAGGCTATATGTGTCTAATAAGTGAACTCTTTCCAGCAGCTATGGCGCTCTGCACTGACACAATGTCTTGGATCTGGGTCGCAGTGATATTTGGAATGTTTTTGCTTTTCGGCTTGGCTCAGATGTGCGCCATGTGGAAACCTATATCGAGCGCACTGGGTAACTCAACCAGCTCTGTGCTGCTTAGCTGCGTTACTGCACTGCTACTCAGCATACCATTTTCCACCGATATGGGCATAGGTATAGTTCATTATATGGATCTAGTGGTGGGCGGTGCTTGGATATTGCCAATACTATGGACAGCTTTGATTTTTGGTGTTTTTCTCATACGCGGCAGACCATACAATGGGGATGATCTTGTCAACGATCTACGCATGTCCGGATCAATGTCGGCCTTTTTGGCCTTGTCTTGGAATGTATTACTACCCATTGGCTTGATAGCGCTAGCTATTGTTGACTATAAAATCTCCAATTCTAGTCAGCTCTATCACTGGCGTGGCAAGTCTTACTTAAGTTTATGGGAGAGAAAGCTGGCCGGACTCATACAGATTGCTTTTTTCATGCTTATAATACCAATAACGGCTCTGGTGCAAATATATCGTTATCAAACTAGTGGGCCGCCAGATATGTTGGACGTAAGTTAATGTTATGGATAACAGTGATAGTTAACTTATTTAATTTTGATTAATTTCACAGCGAATTCAGCTACTTTATCGTCCTTCGCAGGCGTTACTCGATGCAAGAGCAACCAACACGCAGCTCAAACGATAGAAATAACTTAAATATAAATACGAGAAATGCATCGGGTTCTGGACAGGCAAGGAATGCCGTAACGCAGACACTGGATGATGCACCGCCAAAATATACGCCTCCACTTTCATATACAACGGCAACGGGCGCACGTTTGGCAAAAATATTACGTCAAAGTATACGACGTAGTGTAAGACGGTAAATATAATACTTTCTTCGATAATTTAATGTTTTGAATTAAGGGCAAGCTAAGACAGCTGACACGGTGGCTTCTTGCGATGCCTGTCATATCTTCTTGTCTAAACTGCATTAAGATTAAAAGATTCTTTCGATTTTTTCAGAAAAAATCGAATATTTTAGAGGTTAAGATTAGCAAGATGTTTTAATGTGACTAATTCGATACCAAGATTTAACTTCCTTACTGAGAGAAGAGCTGTACTTTCAGTGAGAATATGTCTGGAGGTTTCTTCATTCTCAAGCCATAGTCTACATAGTGGAACAGTTGATAGATTAATTTTTTGGAAACGTTTCTTTAGTATACAATATTGAGTTATATTTCCGGTCGTCGTCCTCAGGATTTTTCCCTATGTTAATGAGAAACTTCTGTCCTAAATCTGTCCTAAAATTTTCTTTTAAAATCTTGAGAAACGCGGAATGAGCCCGTTGCTGTGAAGGCTGAGTCTGCTCCCTGTTGGGCTAGAGAGTCTACTTTCTTATTCCCGTCAGAGATGTTATTCGCTGAGGACAGTCTCTAACACCAGCTTGGATTTAATAATAGGTGATTTCAGAGTTTTAAGGACAGCTTGACTATCAGAAAAGACGGAAATCGTTTTGCATCTAACATTATTCAGACTTTTGATACACCTGATACATCTGTAAATGGCAAGATATTCCGCTTGTGGTATACTGACAGACGCTATAGAAGTGACTCTCATTGGAGTTTTCGCCATAGATTCCAGCTTCAAAACCTTATACCACACAACCCGTATACCACACAAGCTTGTTTTTAGATGTAGTTAGTTTCTCGTCTTCCCAATTAGACCTAGGTGAAGTTTTTGTTAAAGCAGCTTTTGGAAAGCATGTCAACTAAAGCAATGCAGAATTACCCCTTTCGCTTTAGGGCTATTTTTTTGGAGAGTTGTCCTTTTCAGGGAATATAGAGAACAGTGTAACAACCCAGCTGAAAAAGTCTGTGCAGGCTCAGCTTCGTCTTCATCTGGATCCGTTTGTGAATTGGTGTTAGTCCTAAGATGACATTGAGACCCGCTGTTGGGTAGGACCTGATATAGCCTGTTATACATGTCCCTGCAGATCTTTGGGCTCGTTATTACCGCTTGATCGTTGATCTTTGTAGGGTTTTCGACCACCACACTATAGACGCATGATTGTGCAGTTCTTACGTTGAAGAAGTCGAGATTGTACATCATCTAAGGGCTTATTTTCCAGTTCTTACCGCAAATTTTTGCACAGGTCCACAAAGAGGCTGTTGATCTGCTGATATGAAGGTTGTTAAGAGACCTTCTACTTAGTAGACTAATATGACGTATTATTGAAAACTTCATCGACATCAAGAAGAGCGACAATACATATTTCCTTGCAGTCGATAGATTTTTAAATTGCACTGACAAGATCCTTAAGCGCTGACTATAGATTTACCCGTCTGGTAGGCATGTTGTGCTTTGCAGAGTGGATCCATTGACAAGATATTCCCTTATTTAATTGTCAATGATTTTCTTCATACTTTCCAGTAGGAAGGACATAAGGCTGATAGGTCTGAAAGATGTTGGATTACTTGCCGAGATTCTTTCGGCCTAAGGAAGGTATTTTTCTATCACTTTTCTCTAAGATCTAGGTAATAGGCCAAACTGCAGCTGAACTGTTTTGACATTACGGGTATTAGATGCTCTGCACCATGTTGCAAAAATGCTTGAAAAATACCATCTCCACCAGCAGATTTTAAGAGTTTGAATGGGTTTGTAACCCTATTAACCGAGATAAATTGCATATTAGTTAAGGGTTATCCAATCTTATCTACTTGGCAGATTTCTTTGTTTGTAGTGGAATGGTTTGGACAGGGGTCGTTCTGAATAACGGAGCCCGGGAAGTAAATGTTAAGAAAGACTTCTAAGTTATATTTCTTGGTTTTTGGCAGGTCATTCTCTTATTTACGGCTTTTTAATTATTGTTGTCTGACGGTTACTAAGATCTTCTGAAGGCGAATACACGAAGGAACATACTTGATGAAACCACTGTCATCACTGATTTATAAATGTGGCAATGCCATACAATCATCTCTACATATCATCTCTATTTTTCCTTTGCTTTCTGAATTACATTTTGTCTTTCTTTGTTTGCCAATTTATCATCAATTCTGTTTTACCTATGAATCATTTGAAAAACGTTTAATTGTTAACGGAGAGTCAGTTCTGTTGTTTCACCAAATGAAGTCGAGTCAATAATTAATTGTTCTTAAACCTTTTTTTACTTTAATAAAATAATTTCAAAAATTAAACATTAATAAAACGTTTGTTTCCACTCTGCCTTCTGACAAAAATCAGAAGTGGGATAAAACCGCGAATATACGTTGTCGGTAAAAGCTTTCGAAACTTAAACCAAAGTCAAATGAATTTTAATGACCTTCCGTTGGTCAAATTAAAAGAGTTGCTCCGGGCGAAAAATATGAACACTTCGGGCAAGAAAGTAGAACTGATTGCACGTCTGATGGAACAGCAAGAAGGTGTTCCTGGCGAATTAAGGGACACTGCTGTTGCTTCCCAAGAGGCGACGACGAACTTGGTTTTCAATGAAGAGCGTCTGCAGGATGAGGTTGGTAGTCTCCAGCGTACCGTGGAGTCACCACCACAGCGGCTCCAAGATGTTACCAGTTCACCACCTCCGTTGGGTGAGCAGAGGTATGTAGTACAGCACGTTGCAACATGTAGCGCCTCGAATGTTCGCGAAGGATTTCTGTCACCGAAGCATAGCCAACAGCCGTTAGTAACAGCGCCGTCTCCGATAAATTTCGTGGAAGTTCAAGCGTCTGTTTGCGCTGCCAACACAATGACGCCACACATCGCTGCTGCGCAACCACGTTCAGTTGTGCTGCCGACGCCAGCGCAATCGACCAGTGTGTACATGCAGCCGAGTATGTATCAGCATCCGTTTTCAACCACCTGTAGCTTGTCGCCGCAAATACGTTCAATTGTGCCAACGCATGCGCAATCGACGAGCGTATACACACAGCCGTTAATGTTTCAAGAACAACTTTCAAATATGCAGCGCGCCGCTGCTGCGCCAGCATCTTCATTTTTTTTATCAACGCCGGGACATACGTCGACTGTATATATGCAGCCGAGTTTGTGTCGTGCTCCGTTGACAAATATTTGCAGCACATCGCATTCAAACGCATGCTTTGTACCATTTGCAAATACAAATGCGACGATGATGCCGAACTCTTGTGCAACAAATAATACTAATTCAAATTCTTTTTATAATGCTCGTGATTTAATATCGGTTATGCCAGACTTTGATCCGCGCAGTGGTGATATCACTTCAGTGCAATTCGTGGAGCGAGTGAATCAATTGCAGAATGCTTATGGGTGGGACGAAAAATTAGTGATTTTTGCAGTCCAAAGCAAACTTAAAGGTTCTGCTAAGCTCTGGATAGATGCGCAACCTATCTTTAGAAGCTGGGAACAGTTTGTAAGTGCGTTTTTGACAGACTTTCCGTGCATCATAAATTCAGCAGACATCCATATGCAGATGATGAACGCTCGCATGTCGAAAAGTGAAACAGTTGTTGATTTTTATTATAGATTGTTATCTATCGGGCGACGTGGAAATGTGGACGATATGTCAATAAATCGGTACGTTATAAACGGGTTGTATGATGATGGTCTTCGGAAGACCCTGTCAGCAATGAATTTTGCCAAGTGCTCAGATTTGTTACAATCGTTAATAAGTGTCGATGCAAACCAAAGAAAACCGGTTAACAATAGTGTTCAGCCACAACCACAAGGGGTTGCTAAAAATATAAATATATCTTGTAATAAAAATAATAATAATTTTAAAAACGAAAACAAAGAAAATCAGCGGTCCGGTCCAATTTGTTATAATTGTAGAGAACGTGGTCATTTATCACGCAATTGCCCAATGCCACAAAGAAACCAAAAGTGCCAAAAGTGTTTTTCGACAAATCATGCTACTCAAAACTGCACAGCTCGAGTCGCGTCGCGTACAACAGCGCCGGTCAACATAATTGCAAAACCTGAGCAAAATAAAAACATTGAAATAGTGAAAAATGTTCAAATAAATAATGTTGGATGTCGTGCGTTAATTGATTCAGGGAGCTGCAAATCCCTTGTTCGTCGGTCCATCGCGATTGAGTGTGAAGGACAGCTTATTAGCTGTGACGAAGTTTTGGAAGGTTTTGGTGGAGGCAAATGGAAATGTCGTGAAGTGATGAAAGGCATTGTAAACATTGATGGTCGTGACTATGAAAATGATTTTAGTGTTATCAATGACGATATGTTAAAATACGATGCAATTATCGGAACTGATGTGTTGTGTCAAGGCCGCGTTATTATTGAAAATGGTAATTGTCAAGTTGTCGCGCTCGGTACAACAAAAATCGATGTTGATGATGGTTTAAATTTAAAAGAAAAAGAAAATTTAATAGAACTTTTGAATTTTTATAGTGGTTGTTTTGGTGAAAAGCTAAGTGAACTAGGAAAGTGCGGTGTTTTAAAAATGGACATTAAATTAACATCGACAAAACCAATTGTCAAACGTCCATATCCGGTTCCTATCCCAAAACAACAAACTGTCGAGAATATAATTGCAGACTTATTGAAAAATAAAATAATTCGACCGTCAAACTCGTTATATGCATCTCCAATCGTACTGGTCCGCAAGCAGAATGGTGAGGATCGCTTATGCATAGACTACCGCGAACTTAATGCTATAACTGAGAAGCAGCCATGGTCTATGCCAACGGTGGATGGTGTTCTCTCTACTTTGACTGGTAAGAAATTCTTTACAACACTAGATCTTATGTCAGGGTACTACCAAGTGGAGATCAGCGAAGAGTCCAAACAATTTACAGCTTTTGTAACACACAACGGTCATTTCGAGTTTAACCGAATGCCGTTCGGTCTGCGGAATGCACCCAGCGTATTCCAGCGCATGATGTCGCAAGTGATCAAGCCAATGGGCAACAAGATTGTCAGCTACGTAGACGAGGTTATCGTTGCATCCGATTCTTTTGATAGCGGAATACAGGACTTAGAAGAGTTTTTGAATATTGTTAAGCAACAAGGTCTGACATTAAGATTATCTAAATGTTCGTTCTTAAAGAAAAGTGTCACGTTTCTTGGACATGAGCTGAGCGAAAATGGTTTGGCGCCTGGTAAAATCAAGACAATCGCAATTCAAAAATACCAAGCTCCGAAGACTGCATTAGAAGTGAGAAGGTTTTTGGGCCTTACCGGATTTTTTAGAAAATTTATAGCAAACTACGCTCAAATTGCTTCACCATTGACGCGCTTGACACGGAAAAACATTGATTTTCAATGGACAGCCGAATGCAACAATGCATTTCAAAGGCTGATACAGCTTTTGACCACATCGCCAGTTCTTGGAGTTTATGATGTACGTAAAGAGCATCAACTACACACAGACGCATGCAGTGTTGGTATCGCAGCTATTCTAATGCAGCGTGAGGACGACGGTACGCTCAAACCCATCGCATACTATAGCAGACTTTGCAACGAAGCTGAACGAAATTACCATGGGTACGAGATTGAGGTCTTAGCGGTGGTCGAAGGATGCCAACGGTTCCGGATGTATATCCTTGGGAAAGGTTTCACCATAGTTACGGATTGCCAAGCAATTTCAAGCGTAAAATCATCGAAACCATTGATTCCCAGAGTGGCGCGTTGGTTCTTAAAACTTCTCGAATATGATTTTGAAGTCGTTCATCGTCCTGGAACTTCGATGACACATGTCGATGCGATGAGTCGAGCACCCGTTGAAGCATCTATTGAACCTGAAGATGTCAGCACAAAAGTCATGAAAATTGATATCTCGGTAGATGACTGGATATTTACGATGCAAAAGCAAGATCCGAAGTTGCTGGAAATAATTAACATTCTTTTGGATACAGCATCAAAACATCGAGATAGATTCAAAAACGAATTTATTGTTAAAAGTTGTCGTCTTTGGAGAAGAAAAGAAGAAAAACTGCTGCTTGTCATTCCTCGAGGTATTCGATGGCGAATAGTGAGACTTTGCCATGATGAATCTGGACACCCTGCGGTTGATGGTACGTTGAAGCGACTCCTAACACATTTTTGGTTTCCAAGAAGCAGAAATTTCGTAAAGAGCTACATCAAAGCATGTGTAGAATGTTGCTACAGCCGTGAACCTCGTCGTAAAGAGTGCGAATTATTTGGGATGGATACACCTCGACTTCCGTTTGAGATTTTACACTTGGACCACCTTGGGCCATTCGCACGAAGTCGCCGTGGCAATGAGTATATTCTTGTCATTGTTGATGCACTTACCAGATATTCGCTGATTGTCGCAGTTAAGTCTACGAAAACGAAGCCGGTGATCGATGCTCTGCAGAGTTTAACAACAACATTTGGACTGCCGAAAATTTTGGTTACTGACCGCGGAACTTCGTTCACGTCAGCAGTATTTGAAGAATACTGTCGTGTTAATGATATACAGCATATTAAAGTTGCCGTTCGTACGCCACGAGCCAATGGACTTGCAGAACGAGTGAATCAAAGTGTCTTGTCGTACCTCAGAACGTCAGCAAAAGAAGCTAAGGACTGGGATCTCCAACTCAGAGGTCTCCAATGGACTCAAAATACTACAGTTAATTCTACTACAAAGTTCGCACCGATGAATTTAATTTATGATTTTCCATTGCGAGACATAAGTGGAAATCGACTCCTTGCTGCGTTACAAGATACAACAGTCGCAATGGAAAATTTAAACATGCTTGACAGACGCACTGAAGCTATCAACAATATTGAGATTGCACGAGCTGCCTGGAAGTCAAGATTTGATGCTAAACACGTGAAGCCGAAAACTTACAAGGAAGGAGATTTAGTTCTGCTTGAGAGTGCCTTACCAAGCACTGGTGAATCACGAAAACTTGACGCCAAGTTCCGAGGGCCGTATACTATTTCTAAAGTTTTACGTTTCAACCGTTACCTGGTGGAAGATATAGAAGGAGCGCAACGAAATCAGCGAAAATTCAGCACTGTGGCGAGCAGTGATAAAATGAAGCCATGGTGTGCGCTTTACCCCGATATAGACGACGACTATGATAGTGGTGCATCTGATGGCTATGACGACGTTCCACCGAATGGGCAGTAACTCGGGACGAGTTACTATCAGGAAGGGCCGAACTGTCATCACTGATTTATAAATGTGGCAATGCCATACAAAATATCATCTCTATTTTTCCTTTGCTTTCCTTTGCATCAATTCTGTTTTACCTATGTATCATTTGAAAAACGTTTAATTGTTAACGGAGAGTCAGTTCTGTTGTTTCACCAAATGAAGTCGAGTCAATAATTAATTGTTCTTAAACCTTTTTTTACTTTAATAAAATAATTTCAAAAATTAAACATTAATAAAACGTTTGTTTCCACTCTGCCTTCTGACACCACAGAAGTTTCTGAATGAGTCATTCTTAGTCTTCTTAATCTCTTTATTGTAGTTGGTGAGAGCTTGGGAGTAGGAAAGCCTGTAATTTTTGCGGTTGGCTCTATTTAATAGCCTCCTTACGCTTTTTCTAAGGTCAATAATGTGGTTATTCCAGAAAGGAATCCACATTTATTCGCAACTAAGTTTAAGACGACGGTTGTTTTCAACGACAGTTGGTTATGGGTGATTGGACATTAGGGCGTATCGAATTACATTTTTATACCCCCACGCGTTCTGCGTAAGAGGTATATTAATTTGGCACGACCTGTGTAACGCTCATAAGGAGGCGTGGTAGGTATAGAAAAGTATATATATTCTTGCTCAGCGTCACCACCTGAGCTGATTTAGCCATGTCCGTCTGTCTGTCTGTCTGTCTGTGGACACGATTACAGCCGTAATTTTGAAGCTATCATGCTGAAATACGATATTAAAGCTTTTTTTTTAAAAACTAAGATCAAGTTCGAGAATGGGCTAAATCGGATGAAAACCACGCCTACCTCCCATACAATGCCATTGATGAAAACTCAATAAAGAAACGAATATTTTAGCTACAAAACTTAAATTCAGTACTTATGTAGTCTATGACAAAACTCAGGTGTGTTAGAAAACTGGGCGTCATCCACCCACTAATACGCCCATCTCCCATACAACCCTAATATTGAAACCTATATATAGAGGCTTGTGTCGAAGCTATAAAAATAAAATAAAATATTTATTATTTTTATATTAAAATTAAGACGTGAAAGAAAAATGGGCGTAATCCACCCACGAACGCGCCCACCTCCCATACAACCCCAAAATTGAAAACTATATAAATAGGCTTCTGTTGAAGCTACAAAAGTTAAATTAGATATTTATTCTTTTTATAGTAAAATTAAGATGTGTTAGAAAAATGGGCGTCATCCACCGATGAACCATCTCCCATCTCCCATGCAACCAATAATATTGAAAGCTCTATAAACAGGCTTATATTTAAGCTACAGACCTGATATTAGTTATTTGTGTAAATTGGCATCAACCACTCAAGAACACGCCCACCTCCCATACAACCCCTAATTGAAAACTTTATAAAAAGAGTCATCAAAATAGTAAAATTTTTTGAAATCTCATATAAAAAGAGCTAAAATTTAAGATTTTGTACCATTGTGAATCGCCCGTGGGGGTATTTTAACTTCGGCCAAGTCGAAGATTAAACCTTACTAGTTTTTTCGAATTTCAGATTCAAAGAGGTCTTAAAAGTTTCATGTGGTTGTCAAGATCTGCCAAAACAAAATTTAAGGAAAATAAAAGGACATCTTCCTGCCCCACAAGGACAAAGTTGTTTTTTGAGAAAAACAGTAAAAAATAACGATCTTAAAATGCTTTGATTTTTGTAAAAAAAAATACATTTGTCTGAAGGAAAAAATTTTAATGCAGTTAAACTACCAATATCTTACCGAACACGATGATACTCACGATTTTTACCCACAGTATCCTGTTTGAAGGATATTCGAAGCGAAAGTTATACTCGAGATGGCACATAACTTTTGATTGTAACCATTGAGTCTAAATTTTTATGGCATTGATTATAGTGTTGGCGTATTTCTTAAATATGATGAATTAATAATTTGCATAGTTTTTGTATATCAGTTCTCTTGTTTTAGAGAAATGTATACTAGAACGCAATTTTTTAACTTTTTCAAAAAAATTTATATTAGATTTTATATCACGGGCATAAGAAGTGGTGTCGAAGATAATTTTCTCAATTTGGATTTTTCAAATATTTCTGTACATGACCCTACCTTAAAATATGTATTTAATATAAAGACCACGATTTTTTTTTATATTTTAATACTTAAAAAAATTTTACTTCGTACCATCAAATTTCTCAATTTGAGTTATATCTTCTTTATGGTTATAATATCGTTAAAATACATTTTATGCCATTCAGTCGGTCTCAAAAAACTAAACAATTGTTTTTAAAATGTGTTTTAATAAAATTATAACCATAAAGGGGACATAACTCAAATTCTGAAATTTGATGCTAGGAAATAAATTTTTTAAAATATGGAAAAAGAAAAAAAAAATCGTGGCCTTAAGCTGATATATTAAATAAATATTTTTAGGCAGTATCATGTTCAGAAATTTAAAAAAACCCAAATTGAGAAGATTATCTTCGACACCACTTCTGATTCACGTGAAATAAAATCTTATATTCATTTTTTTGAGAAAGTTAAAAAATTGCGTTTTAGTATATATTTCTCTAAAACATGAGAATACAAATGCAAAAACTATGCAAATTATTAATTCATGTTATTTATGGAATACATCAACACTATAAACAGTACCACCAAAATTTATAACCAATGCTTACAATCAAAAGTCTTGTGCTATCCCAAGTACAACTTTCGCTTCGAATATCCTTCATACAGGATACTGTTGGTAAAAATCATGAAGAGCACCGCGTGTGGCAAGAAATTGTTAGTTAAACTGCATTATAACTTTTGCTTTTAGACATGTGTGGTTTTTCTTAAAAAAATTCAAAGCATTTTAAGATCGTTATTTTTTATTGTTTTTCTCAAAAAACAACTTAGTCCTTGCGGGGCAGGAAGATGTCCTTTATTTTTTATAAATTTTTTTTGGATGATCTTGACAAGCCTATGCAACTTTTGAGACCTCTAAGAATACGATATAAATTTTTCGATACGGCCTATTGGACATAGTCTACTGAGTACAATAATTTACCTATAGTGTAAATGCTAAGGGGAAGTTTATCGAAAATGATCAGACTAATGGCGTTTTCGTTTCTACCAAAAAATGTTGCCCTGTCGCAGTGCAAAATGTTTTCAATGTTGCCCGCATCCCTGTAAAAGTGCATGTTTTTGCCTACTCGAAAAATGTCAACTTAAATAAACGAATATAACCATCCTTGTCTAACGCACGCATGTCATAATATTGTCGTTTTAAAAACAGCTGATATGCAGGGCAATCATCTAAACTGAGAAAGTTTGCAGGGTAGAAAATGCGCCTTTTTTGCCCTCTGTGAGTGTGACCATAGTACAACAAGGAAGGTAGTATTATTACTGACTGCGCTGCCGAGCTGTGGGCATAAAGTGTCAAAAACAAGTGATGTTCACTGAAATAAAAACATAAAGGGAATTTTTTCTTTAAACAAATCAAAATTTGTATAGTTTTGTCTTCCCATCATTGCGCTAAATTATATTATTCTGTTGTCAATTTTTCATAAGTTCCGCGTGCCTTTATCAAGCCCTAACCACTTTTGAGAGATTGAACGCATTCCTGTTCCAAATTAACAATACAAGTGTTTGCAAATCAAACTCTTCTTTTTTAAAATCTTCCACTTCAATTTGTGTTTTTTTAAAACAATGCAAAATTAACTTATATTAATTAACAAAATTTAAAAATTTTGCCATTTTTAAAAATTTTGTTTTCCCTTCTCACAAAAATCCTCTTTTTTGTAAATAAAAACAACACCGTCAATTGTCATTACAGCATTTTGACACTATATGCCTACGCTAAACAGCTGTTTCAGTCTGATTAATACTACCTTCCTTGTTGTACTATGAGTGTGACATTTTAAGAAACGAACACAAAATTTACTCACCCGTTTGCACTTATTTTAGAATCGAACACGAAAAAAGGCAAGGGCAATGAAAAGGCAACATTTTTTGGTAGAAACGAAAACGCCATTAGTATCTCTTTGTAAAATTTCAAGTCAGTGCCTGCACTACAAACATTTAGAAAACGATTGGAAGATGTGTTGCTTTAGCGATTCCCTAGCGATTCGATTAAAGGTTTCTTAGAAGATAGATCACTTTTCGACCGCCGAAGCGATGCATGCGTGATTCTCAAAAAATTTCAAAATCTTCCTTCGCTCATTCCGGCGGCGATCGTTGGAAGATGGCTTTTTAAAAAGTTTTCATAATTCATCACTGGAATATGAAGCGGGCTCTGAAAAATCGTTAAAATTATGTAATAAAAAGTTGAACTTGCAAAAAAAGTTAGTTGACTTGCCCCATGTAGGTCTTTCGAACCCGCTAGTTTAAACTTACACCAAATTGTAACGTTCAACAACGATGCTTCACAACACATATCTGAGAACCCTTAAAAGCGACCAATCTTGTCTTCAAATCGCTTTAAAGACCCTTCAGCCGATTCGTGTGCGACCCTTCCTATTGAATCGCTTAAGACTACTCTCTGCGAATTTTCTCGGCGAATCGCTTAAGACTCCTCGGCGATTCTTCCTAGCGAATCGCTTAACCTCCTCTGGACGATGCATTGGCGAAATCTTCCCGGAGAATTGGTTAAGATTCCTTGGCGATTCGTCGGCGAATCTTCCGGGCGAATCGCTCCGAGCAGCTGCTTACATTTGGCGATACCCGGATGACTCTCAAAAGAGCTCGCCGGCGGTTCTCTCATCTTCACAGTGATTCGCTGGAGATTCTCAGGCGATTTAAAATGTTTGTAGTTTTTTTTTCTCTGCGATAGGAGATATTTTGTAAAAGTTCATTTCACGTTGCATACATAAAGATCGTTACTAATAAGAAATTCTAATACTCACCTCTCTGATTTATATTAGTGCTACCCCATATTTCGTGGTGAGCGTTGGCATCGAAGCTCAAGACAACCTCTATCTTGTGTTTGGCAGCGTATTTCATCAGTTCAGCTATGCATCCCAGAGGACAATTAGTCTCTTCTGCCGCAAAGAGGGCTGAGGCTGCAATTATTTATCTGGAATCATTAATATCAGAGCTCTTGAGCATAATCAGAGCCACAGTCAGGTCTTGATTGATGAACTCTGTCAAGGGAAAAAGATAAATGTAATTGTTGTAAACAATACGGGTTCTAGGTCTAATGGTTGAATTTGTGCATGAAATCTTACCTTCATGGTTCATATCCAGGATATTGCCATTTGTGCTGTTCCAGTGTTTCTACACAAATGCTAAGTCAGCTCCGTCTCGTCACATTATCGTAAAGTTAGATTTGAACAGCCTTCACCATTAATGTTGCTTCTGTGGATGCTTACAAAAGGAATCTCCTTTTTTACTATGCCGTCCCCAGCGCTATGTTACACGGCTGACTTCTGTTGGTTTGCTTGGCTTTCGTGTTTTTATCACACCCCTCACAATGGAGCAGTTGACCCGATCGATTCTGTTTTTTCGATGAAGAATCTCCGTCAGGTATATTTTTTGCATGTTGGTTGTTGATAGGAGGCTTCTAGATATCTCAAACGTTCAAATATACCCTACTTATAATTTCGCCGTATGCTCATAAAACCCTTCGCACCTTAATTTAGGATTTTTTACTTCTTTTAACTATCTTTAAACTAACTCCTTATTATGATTGCTAAATAGTGACCATTTGTTCTTTTCTAAGATTATTTAATGTTTTATACATATACTAGCTGGCACCCGGCGCGTTGCTGCCGTCCTTGTCCAATGCCTGTTCCAGGTTGTCAATAGACAAACTCCACTCTGAGTTTCAATATTCTTTGACCAATATTTTCAAAGCTATTAAATAAAAAAAAATTCTTTTATGGGTGGAGCCATCCGTTTTAGTTTGCAAGTATATTCGAGTAGTAGGATATCACCAAATGGTTACTCCAAATCGAGTTTATTTGATCTGTGACTGTTATTTCCAAAGCGTTTCAATTTAAAAAATGTGTCTTATATCGGTGGAGCCACACCCCCTGTACAATGCCCATTCTAGTCTTCCAGTAGTAGGACACCACCAAATAGTAACTTCATTCTAAGCTAAAATGTTATGTGAATTTTACTTCCATAGCTATTCTGTATCGAAAATTTTTTTATAATTGAAAGACCTGACCAATCAGTTATTTCAAACTGTGCTTTACTGTTATACGACAGGAAGTTCCAAATCTATTCGATATCAAAAAGTTTAATTGTGTAGGCGGTGCCATGCCGCCCTTTTCAAAGATCGCTCAAATTTGACAGTCGAAGGGCGTGTGTCAACAGTAAGTTCGTACCGATTTTCATTAATGTGCGATTTTTGAACGAAAGTAAAACCGAAAATTTGTTTTCTTGAAAAACTGCCACGCCCCTCGTGGGTAGAAAGATTAAAAATACTTTATAACCTATTCTCATACCTACTTAATATACAAAAAAAATTTCATTAAAATCGGTCCAGCCGTTTCGGAGGAGTTCATACACTAACACCGTGACACGAGATTTTTATATATTAGATTTTTTTAGCTTAATCAACAGTCGAGCACGTCCAGAGATTTCACTAGACACTACGGACCAGCCCAGCCTGCCACCAGACTATACTGCTCTACACATGAGCGAAAATATTGAAATTGGTCAAAGACCATTGGTAAGCAGTAACAACGAACAGCGTGCGCTTTCGCTGGGACGCAACATACATTTACAGAAGCTCAACTTATTAGAAACAGCAGCCATACAACAGCGACCATCTTCAGCAACTCCTAGCACTGAGCACCATTTGAGTAGAGATCGTCCAGCAGGCAGACCCTATACAGCACAAGATGTCGCTACCATATTGCGATCATCAACGAGACGTGTTGCTCAAAGACGCATTGTTGAACCCAACAGAGACGATGCTGATTACGCTAGTGAAGCGAATTGTTCATCCTACTCAGCCGAAAATCTAATATTAAACGCTGAGCCGCTGGGTGAGAGTGCAGCAATTGCAGCATCCACAGTGCAGCAAACAACAGATAATGCATCTCGATCGAGCATTACCGACGACAACGATGCAACTGTGATTTAAATGAAATAATTTATGTTTTCTTATTGCAGTTTTTTTTTTGTTTGTTTTGTTTTTTTGGAAAGATTACGATTATCGCGAGCTGCTGAAACGACACATAACATTGTGCCTTAATAGAGGTAGTTAGGATGCTTTAGCTGGATTTTTTGTAAATCGTTATATTATCTAGTTCCCTAGCTAAGGAGCATGTGAGAGAAAAATAGTCTGTATTTATTTATTTTTTCTTTTTGTTTAGCTAAAACTCTGCATCACACTTCATAGAACATAGTCATTAAAATATAAGTTATGTAATAATAGTTATATATAGGGATTTTTATTTTATTTTATTATTTTTTAATAAAAATAAACTCTATTTTAATAACAATATCTTTTTATAATTGTTTGATCTAAGGCAGAATTTTGTATGCCAAATTGAAATTGGAATGACAATACATTATGTGCATAAAGTTAGCCAACGTAATTTTTTATTGAAAGGTACAATTATGTGCTCGATTTGTGCTTTTAATTGACACATTACGAAAAAGAAAAAACAAAAAACATTAAAAGGTTGTGCTGCTTATGAGCTGATGCATTTTAAAAGAATGACGTGCTTCGAGTGCAAGCAGTTAGTTGACATCAGTTCATATTACAGCGAAAGTAAAATGCAGCAAACATTATTTTTTTTTTAGTTGTAAATCAAAATGTGTGCAACTAACTTTATACACATCAATACATTATACAATAGAAATGAAAAATATGTAAAGCTGATAAGTTAGACTCTTACAAAATCGTATTAAAGTGCAACAAGTTATATACTAGGTACAAATATTTAACAATGAGAATATTATAAATTTTTTTTAAAACTACTTGGGAGTAAAAGAAGACATTAATTTCTGCTCAATATTTGCAGCGCATGCTTAGCTGCTGATTTCTTTGCATTGGTTTTATTCGAACCGAAGCCATTCACTTCACGACGCTCATTCAGACAGGTGAACGAACACTTCACCATTACGATCTCATTGTCGAGAATGGGATCAGTAAACTTGGGATCGGCACCTTTGCATTCGTACAATTGACGTACTGGATCGATCGGAACATTGCACATAAATTGATTGATTTCCTGTTGCAGGAGATGGTAGATAACATTCCAGGTAGTTATAATATCACGACAATCCAAATACACAGCGGCTATCAACGCTTCGACAATATCACCGAGCGCTTTAGGCACATCAATGTTAACGGCTAGGTTCAATGAATCCGCATCGCAGTCGCTCTCCTCCATAAGAATGCGCACCTGATCGGTTACACAATAGTTTTGTGTTTTCTGAAACTCTGCAAAGTTTTTAATAGCCTCAGCCAACACTGCATTCTCCGATAGCAAAAATAAATGAAACCTATGACGTACACAAACACAACCCAGCGTTATGTTGTTGACCAGTGCAGAACGCAAGTCGGTTAGCTCGCCAGGATTTTTAGACTCACAGCGTTCGAATATATAGCACGATATCAAAAAATCAAGTATGGCGTCGCCTATAAACTCCAGCTCTTGATAGCAACCTGTCAGACGATTGGTTGGATAGGAAGGATGTGTCAGCGCTTGCAACAGATACGCGCGATCTCGAAAATGATAACCCAGATTCTCTTCCAATTGTTGATAATTTATCAAAAAGCCATCGACTTCACGCATTGTTATGTTTGTACGCAACAGCGGTGAGCCCAAATTGAGATCCAACAAATGCGCCAACGACTTGCCGGTGATTTCCTGGCAAATGCCAAAAAATTTCAACATGCGAAAACTTTGTTGTATGCCATAATTCTGCACACAAACACCTAAAATAGATTCGAGTGTATCGGCTACTACTTTATCGGAAATAGACTGTTTATAAATAAATGTAAGCACGTCGTTTTCGATGGTCATCAGATCAGCAGTTCTCTGGTGCTGACTGCAACTGTTGATGAAATAGCTTAAATGTTCTTTTGAACATTTTCCGCTGAGCACTTCTTCATCGCTGAGATCGAGGCTATAGAGATCAGCTGGAGCGATATGCGCAATTGTGGGTGGCTTTTGTTTGAGCAGTTCTAATATGTTGCAAGGCACGCTTACGAGTGGTGGCAACCACTCACTATTAGGCTTAAAAGCAGTAGCGCAAATGCGTTTCGGTATATCAGATTCAAGCATGCAATAGAGAAGATTTCGATTGGAGACAAGCTTTGACTTAACCTCTGTCAAGAAACCCTCGTGCCAATTGGGAAATTTGTGCATTAAATATAGTGACATGGACAGCTTGAGAAAAGAATCGCCCAACACTTCAAACCGTTCCATATCGAAGACATCGTTTGCTCCGGCAGTGGTTAGAGATGCAACAAACTCACTCTGTTCGGCACTGCTAAAAATCGCACTGTTTGATACGGCTAAGCTACGTTCTAGTATTTTAATGTGACGTCTTTCAGCCAAAGGCACATCGGCAATACCAACTGCTGGCCCCATATTAATGGCTGGTGTTGATTTTGGCAAACTTTTCGGTTTAGGCATGGTAAGTTGGGAGTTTGTATACTCCTCCGCATCTTCTAGTACGAGCGCTTCTAGTTCAACTGCCAAATCGGATATGAATTTGTAGTAATAGTCAATTTCTACGGGGAATAAGGCATTGACATCAGTTTGAACATTTTTATTTGGGTCCATATACTCCTTCCAGCCGGCTTCATGTGACAAGTTATGTACTTGGAAATAGTCCTTGTGTTTCTGCACAGTCGGTAAAGCGGGAAGCAACTTTTGCGGTTCCTAAAAAAGCAAATAAAATATTGGTTTTTTTTTTAACTAAGAATATAACAAAGAATGTAAAACTGCTATAATAAGGTTAATTTTTAGGTTGACTTAATTTTTAACAAAAAAATTCTTAGAATACCCCAAGGAAGTACCCTAAGGAAGTCATCTTGGGCCACTTTTGTTTTTACTTTATATAAATGATTTGCCATCGGTCATAAAGCATTCTAACATCTTGATGTATGCTGACGACGTCAAACTATTCCTGTCTTTTAAGAATGAATATGATGGTTTATTCTTGCAAATTGATATCAAAAATCTTCATAGCTGGGGCAGAATAAATCTAATGAATCTTAATATAAAAAAATGTAAGCACATGACCTCGCGAAAACCATTCTAAAAGTGTTATTTCTAAATTTGTGACTACACATTAGAATCCTTAGATAGTCTCCATGATCTTGGAGTTACCATGGATCCTAAACTACGATTTCACATTCATATAAATAAAATAATAAATAGAGCAATTAGTACCCTAGGATTTATTAAACGTTGGGCAGAAGAGTTTAATGATCCTTTTATAACGAAAACTTTATTCACTTCTCTAGTTCGGCCTATCTTAGAATATGCTTCAATTGTATGGTGTCCACGATACGGTTGTTACATCGATGACATTGAATCTGTTCAGAAAAAATTTCTTTTGTTCTGCCTGAACTATCTTTATTGCAATATTAACTTTAAAACTTATGAATATCGCCTACAGCTATTAAATCTTCTTACTTTAAAAAATAGGAGAGTTATGCTTAATGTTAGTTGGATTGTTAAACTTTTACATGGATATGAAGACAGTGCATATTTATTGAGTAAAATTTACTTTAATATTCCACTTCATCCTAGAAGATCTTTTGAGTTACTTTTTATGAACTTTTGTAGAACAAATTACTTGCAAAATGAACCATTAAGAAGCGCTTGCGGAGACTTTAATTCTGTTTCAAATGTTATATATTTAAATGAATCCATGTACTCAAATAAAAATAAAATAATAAACTATCTGCAGTACTGACAGTGATTCTGATCATGCTATTACAATGACACATCATTTTTGAAATTGGTGTGGGAAATATGACCTTGTTAGTCAAAATATCACCTTGCTGTGAACAATATGTATTATATATATGGTTATACTTATCAGTGTGGCGTTCGGACCTTGTTTGTCTTGATACCTCCCACCGTTCTAGGCCGACACCATAATGCTTTACATACACAACCATGTTTGCCTTGGTTCCACAATGTTAATCTGTATAATTTTGAAAGATCGAATTTTAAATAACGTCAATGTTAAAATATCATTATATATCTGTTATTATGCTACATTTTAAATTGTTGTATATCTTAATATATAAAAGACAAGCGTCCTGCTCCGTGCCCTATATCGTAAAACATGTTTAGCCTGGACCAGAACCTATATCGTAAAACCTGTTCAGCCTGTACCAGAACCTGTTAGAAAATTATCCATATGAAATGTTTGTACTTACTAAACCTTTTGCTCTATATCGTAAAACATGTTTAGCCTGGACCAGAACCTGTTGTAAAATTATCCATTTGAAATGTTTGTACTTACTAAACCTTTTAAGACCTGTTCACAATGGACCAGAACCTGTTATTAAATTATGTATTGGAAATCTTTGTACTTGAAGACTATCGTCATTTTCCTCAACTACTATACATCAAACATCATGTCTTGCTATTACAGTACTTCTTAATTAACAGAACCAGAACCTATTCGGTCTGCATAAACTGATTAGCAATTATTACATTCAGTGACGTTGGTGTCAATTGGAATTGCTAGAATTAAATCACAATGTTCGGTCTTCTGATCCAAGTTTTAGCGATTGGCTACTCAAGTTAGGAAATGGAGATGAAGATATCATAGAAATTCCAGATTACTTTGTTTGTAAAGGTTCGCTTATTTACCCTTTCAATGACTTGCCTAGAATAATCGTGGACAATTTTTTTGAGCTTATATTCCCATCATTTAAGCAATAAAAAGATTAAAAAACTTCCCTCTGATTTTTACATGAGCTGCTTTGCTTTTGGCAGGCTGTCTAATATAATGGACAAAACCACGATAACGTTGTATTAAATATTTTAGTTCAACTAAAACAATGGGAGACAAATGCAAATGCATTATTTGTGCAAATGTTATTATAAAAAAATATAATACTTTGCACACCAATCACAATCATCACTTCTTTTTTGAAAAATTTATTAACACGCGATATAAAAAAATTGAAGTCTTCTGTTGGGCATAAAATCGAAAATCTAACTAAGTTACACGTCATATATCTCCCTAAAATTATTTTTGTCATGTTGGCACAACTTCATTTCATAGTACTATTTTATTTTAGAAAAGACATTGGAAAATAAAAAAAAAATTGAAAGGGTTAAATAGATTTTTGGCGATACTTTGAGTCCGAATAATGTCAACCGTTATTCCAAAATTGCTATCCTGTGCCCAAAAAATTCCGATGTGAACGAAGTCAACGAGCAAGTTCTAAATATTTTAGTTGGTGACACAGTGAGAGATCTGAGCACGGATTAAATTGAAGACAGTGATGATAACGATAAACAAAATTACCCTGCCGAGTTTTTGAATGAATTTTATTCTTCAGGAATGCCACTGCATAAGTTAAACCTCAAAATTGGAAGTATTAGAATACTTCTTCGAAATTTCAATACCAAAAAAAATATCTGTAATGGAAGGTGGTTAGTTTTGAAAAACCTAAAAACTTAATTAATCATCGCACAGGTATTGACAGGTGCACTGGCGAACATTAAATAGTTTTCATACCTACAATTGATTTGGCCCCGACAAACACAGATTTGCCTTTCACTCTCCAGAGGCGACAATTTTCAGTTAAACTGACATTTTCAATGACCATAAATACATTGCAAGGTTAAATATTGCAAAAAGTAGGAGTTGTTCTAAAAGAACTGGTATTTAGTCATGGGCAGTTTTAGCGGGCTGATGATGTAAAACTAAGCATTATAGATGGCAAGGTACAAGGTTAATTGGTTAAAATTCTAAAGCATGGTTTTCACTATGTCAATTTCAATGGTCAGTTGTTGCCAGTCACATGAAAAATGCCAACACGTTGTCATTTTTTTCTGTTTAACAATGGCGAAAAATAGGAAAAACTGATCCCTTCACATGTTTATAGCAAAAAGTGCAAAAAAAAAAATGTTATTTATGTGATTTTTTAAACTTTAAAATTTCCTGTCAAACAAAAATGACTAAGTGAAAACCAAGCATAAGAATTTTTTTACTAGAAATGTTGTATATACGGAAGTTTTATAAAAATAATTTAATAAACATGTTTTCAAATAAAAACCTTTGTATATAAATCCAATAAATTTTTTGTCGCATTTTGTACTCTAAATGGTTCCTTCCCGTCGTAGGACGGGCTTTTACACTAGTAATTATAATAAATTGTTTTGTAATGGCTACATTTTAAAAGCTATAAAGCCTCAAAGGCTTAGCTTATAATAAATAAATTAATAAATCAATATATTAATAGAAAAATTACGATTACTTGTGCCAATATTTTTAATTCTATACAGCAGAGTTGTCATGAAGTTATCAAAATTAAAGGAAAAACAACGTAATAAATACTCAGCGCAATCCAGAATAGAATCTCACTATTTAGTTTTCTCACTTCTCCCTTTCCTCCTATTCTGAACAAAAACTCGATGCGGAATTTTTCGCTTTCTACTTTTCATCTATTCCAATCAATCTTCGAAAACGTTATAAATTTCTCCAGAGAAAAAAGTATGCATCACGAACGATAAAAAAGTGAGAATGAGTTGACAAGTGATGCGAGTTTTTCCGAAAACAATTTGTTGGTGAGTTTCAGTGATACCTAAATTGAAGCGTTATAGCCCATCCACAATGACGACAACGGGCGACGGACGACAGGTCTCCACTCTGTCGTTGTAGAGAAATTTCGGGCGACTTGAATTTTTTAAACGCGACAACAACAAGCTACAGCAGAAAGTGCTTAGTGAAATCAGCAATATTTTTTCAGGTTATTGAATCGAATTTAAATTAAATTATATTTAATAAACTCACATCAAAGTTTGCAATTATATAAATTGAACACAAAAAACGAGCACTCGAACAGCCGGCATGAAAAAAACACGAATGTAAACAATGGCTGACATTTACTTTTGTCGTCTGTTTTTGTCGCCAAATTAGAATTAAATTGAAGCTGGCTACAGCTACATTTGATGTCGGGCAACAATGTCGTCGCGATTGTCTCAAAAAGTTCATCCCATAAGAAATACATGTGAAAAAAAAGTGACGTTTGACGCTAGTCGCTCGTTGTCGTCATTGTGGATGGGCTATTAGCGTTGTTTAACTGTCAAAATTTTCTCATGTTCAAATGTTTTGTATAATGCATACTGAAATAAACAACGCGCTAACGCCAACCCATCTGAATTTCCAATTTTGACAGAGCGTTAGGTACAAATTGTCAATAAGGGCCATTTTTTCAGTACGGGTTTAAACTCGAGTCAAATTAAACCAAGGTTAACTCACCAAAATTGGACGTTTAAGCTCGGTTTAAGAAAAAAAACCACATCATGTGATAATTAAAGTCAATTCAACATAAACAAATGCTACAATATCTAGTTAAACAGAGTTTTAAAGTCCCTTTTTGTAGAGTAAACCTCGGTTTAATTTGACTCGAGTTTAAACCCGCACTGAAAAACTGGCCCTAAGTGATAATAAAAAATAATAAGAAATTATTTCTTTTCACATTTTATAAAATTTTTATAGTCATCTGGGAATCATGAACTTTTCTGGTATTCATTGTCATGATTGATTTATGAACAATCTCACGATATGTTTTGAAAAGGTACACGAGCGTCCACCAACCGAATGAAAGCAGGTTTTTGTTAATTTTTTTGTAGACACTAAATATATATAGAGTAACTTCGGGTATTATGATATGGTCGAGTAATGTGATATACCTGTATCTTATATCTTATAATTTATATCTTTTAAGTATCTTATAATTTTCGACAAGAATAAACATGTGAACATAACGGCAACAGAAAAAGCCATGTGCGCATTGTTGTGAAATTGTTTTATCGGTGTAGTCGATATTTTTATACCCCCACGCGTACTGCGTAAGGGGTATATTAATTTTGTCACGACGTGTGTAACACCCAAAAGGAGGCGTGGTAGGTATGGAAAAGTATATATATTCTTGCTAAGCATCACCACCTGAGTTGATTTAGCCATGTCCGTCTGTCTGTCCGTCTGTCTGTCAACACGATTACAGCCGTAATTTTGAAGCTATCGTAATGAAATTAAATATTTAAGCTTTTTTTAAAAAATCTAAGGTCAAGTTCGGGAATGGGTTAAATCGGATGAAAACCACGCCTACCTCCCATACCACCCCAAAATTGAAAACTCTACAAAGAAGCTAATATTAAAGCTACAATACTGAAATTTGGTACATGTGTATTCTATGTAAAAATTGAGATGTCTTAGAAAAATGGGCGTCATCCACCCACTAACACGCCCACCTCCCATACAACCCTAAAATTGAAAAATCTATAAAGAAACTAATATTAAAGTTACAAGACGGAAACTCGGCCACCTCCCATACAACCCCAATATTGAAAAATCTATAAAAAGGCTAATATTAAAGTTACAAGACAGAAACTCGGTATTTGTGTATTCTATGTCGAAACTGAGGTATGTTAGAAAAATGGGCGTCATACACAATCTAAAACGCCCACCTCCCATGCAACCCCAAAATTTAAAACTTTATAAAAAGGCTTATATTTAAGCTGCAGGAAAACAATTTGATATGCATGTATTTTAGACACATAAAAATAATAAAATCTCTCAAAATCTTATACAAAAAGCTCTCCAATTTAAGATTCTTCCACCCTTAAGAATCGGCCGTGGGGGTATTTTAACTTCGGCCAAGTCGAAGATATACCTTACTAGTTTTTTAATGCGCTTTGCGAGAGAATTACAATAAATAAAGCAGAATTGTAAGTTGAAATAGATAAATTTGTTAGAGGTTGAATTAAGTTAGCCACAAATGAGGTGAGATTTTGATTTCTACAGTATATTTTTACAAAAATAACCTTATTATTTTGAAACCAGAATTCGACTATTATGATATAGTTAAAGTTGTTTAATGCGATATACCATCTATTCATACCATATCTATTCATTTCATACTTTGCGTTATTTTTTTGTTAAGTTTTTGCATGCGTATTTGTATTCAGTTGATTTTGTTTATTTTATTTTCTTTTATGTGAATTCCACGGAATTTATCATAAATACCAATTCAATCAATCAATACCAATTCATAACATTTTACAAGAAATTATGAACAAATATCGAAAACGGTGCTTTTTAATATATATATAAAAAAAAGTCATATATAAAACCAATTAAAATGAAAACCTTAAAAAACAATTTCGAAATTTCCAATCTGTCGTGGCAACTATTTTATAAACTTGTTTTTAAGTACTTTTATATTTTTTTTTTATCAAAACCTCCTAGGCAAAATCCTGTCTACGGCCCTGGATAGAGATATAGGATTTGTATTTAGGACAAGGATGTAAGCAAGATCACGATTAAATCAAAAATTAGCAATGGATTTCTTAGTCCAGAATTAATGCGGACTTAACTGTGGTATCCACTTGGGCGGAAGATTATATGAGCATGTTGAAGCACCTGCATCATATTTAGATATTGTGCCAATATCATCTCTATCATGTTGTGATCACAATTCTTGCATAAAAAAATATCTTGCGATTTTTGAGATCGTTGAAACAAGAAAAAAGCCTGTAATAACTTACTCTGAAGTTGTGTATTTAAAATTTCTTAAAAACACTTGGTAACAGGTAACACGTGTTCACATCGAATCGGAAGCTTTAATAGCCAGAAGTGCGAAGTCTTAAAAAAAAAATAACCACCAAATTATAAAAAAAAAACAAATTCGGACAGTTGGTTCAGAAGCAGAGTCGAAGGGGTTAAAAGGTCTTATGTGAGAAATAAGCTATATATATCTTATTACTACTTATTTACTGAAGTCAAACTAATTTTATGACTTACCTCTATTGCATCGATCACATTGCCATCGACATCAACAACGCGTTTTAAACTCGAGTCTATTATAAGCGACTTCGGCTGATAAACAGTCAGAGTTGTCTTCAACCCAAGAAAGTTATTAATACGTGTACGCAGATTTTCGGCATGTAGCATAAAATTCAAACGATGTAGTATGCTGGGCAAAAATAATGCCTTAAGCCACATATCACCGGGATACATAAAATTATGACATAGCTCTGGAATCAGTACGATTGTTGCCTGTTTTCTGTTAGCCATATTCTTAGACATTTTATTCTTGGCATTTACAAAGAAATTACGACGTGAAGTTAGACACTTCACTTCAATCAAGAATTGTTGCTTGTTAATAATTTGCTCTCCATACTTTTGTTCAACGAATTCTGCATAGCTGTCGAAGTGACCACTTGGAAAAGGACTGGCAGGATTTTTATCTAAAAGAACTTTTGTAACCACATAACGTTCACTTTCGTTTAAAGAATACCACGTATTAACAATGCGGCCAATATAATCTTCTGGTTTGTATTGTTTCTTTTGACGCTCCGATGCGCTATATTTACGAATGGGCGACAAACGCTGAAAGTTATTAACGAGGTTCCAGTCGATGTTGCCATTTTTAAGTGGTGTCAATAAAAATGAATTTTGCTCATTGCGTCGATCGATGACAAAAAATTTCTTCTCTTTCCAACATTCAAGCAGATCCCGGAATAACATTGTATGATACATGCGCAACTGTTCCAACTGCTGTTCGTTGGCAATTACATATTGTTTTGGTTCTCCAGCTATTTTCACCGCTATTTTACCTTGTTTCATAAACAACGGCATTTTGGCGAGTGCTGGCAAACGTTTACTCAATAGTAATGCATAATTTGTGCTAGACTTCATCAGATCTATGAGATGCGCATTCGAATCGTCTAGTTCAAATTCTGGGTTGATTACTATTTCATAAGCATAACATGGCTGGCCTACGATCGGCATAGCTTGATAAAGTTCCTCAGGACATAGGCGCTCATAAGAACGACGATTTTGCTTGCTACCACCCGTCTTTTTGTCTGTAACAAGCATAAATAGTTAGCGTGTAAAAAGAAATTATATTTTACTTTTGCCTTTCAGTGTACTTGAATTTTATAAGGTGTTTGTTTTTTTTTTTTATGTCGTGTAATAAATTTTTTTTTTCAAGTTTCCAACGATAGCCAAATGGTGAAAGGAAATGCGTGATAAGGAAAAGCAAATATGACATTTGAGCATATCACTTACTATCTTCAGTGTATTTTGCCCAATTCTGGAAAAATATATCTGTAACTTTTGCGATGCATTCGCGTTTAGTGATGGGTAAGAGTTGATCGTTCAACTCGCCATTTTCATACAACTTTACACATGTCTTGAAGGCTGCTGATATTTTAGCTAATTTAATAGTCTCCATGGCATCACTCTATATTTTTTTTGTGTTTACGTTGTAGAAAAATTATATAATATACATTTTAAATATTTTATGCTAATGAATACTTACAGTTATGGTGTCCTTAACAGTAGATTGCAATGGAAGCTTAAGTGTTACTGTAATCTTATCTTGCACTTTTTGTTTAGACCACCAAGGCGTGCATGCACCGAACACATCTGTTGGCAATTGCTGACAGTAACGCGATAAGACCTGTAACGCTGACTCAGCTGTTAAACGGGCGCCACTTGCGATTACGAAAGGTTTAATACATTCAATATATTGTTCGGCAACATCCTCTTCCTTAAGCTCATCCTGATCTAATGTACGATCGATAAGGAATTTTTTTATGATTTCGTGTATCTCTTGATAGTTCTCTATTTGACCTATAACTTCATGTATTTTTTGCTTAGATGAAAAAATTGCATAAGTTGAGCCGGTTTTACGAGCACGACCTTTTGTTTGAATATATGAGCTAAATGTTTTGAGTGGATCTAAAACGAACACATAGTTGCAGGCTTGTACGTCAATACCCTCCTCTAGGACGTTAGAACAGACTGTAAGATTGCATTCCTTATTCCGAAAGCGATCGATTGCCTATGGGGAGGAAAAAAATTATATTATTAAACGAAGTTCTTCAAAACTCTTCAGATATTATAAAATTTCCTTAAAGTTTAAAAACTGCCTTGAGTAATATTTGATTTTTCATAGTTTAATATATCTTTATAAATAAAGTAAAGAGGAAAAGTAAGTATGTTTCACTGATTAGTTTGAAACTTTTTCTGAAGTGTTAAATGAAAATGTCTGTTATTAATAAATAGCCTTTATTGAGCATTTCAATTTGAAAGTTGCTGTTGAAAGTACATTTTTTACTCTCGCTTCATGACAAGATCCAACCGGCACAACCTGACTTCGATAACAAAACTATCGAAATCGATTGAACTTATTATTAGAAACAATCACGTTAGACGAACGTTAGAGTAACTTCGAAAGTGAGGATAATACATCAATACATAATCGTTAACGATTCGGAAAAATGTTCAGAAAAAATAAAACCAAACATTTTTTCCTTTACAAAAATTGGCCTTATAAACAACAACATTTCGAAAACGATAACCAACCATTACTGAAACCATTAACAATTGAATCGTTTATTTCAGAAACAACATTAGTCAATTTTTTTTTTCGAGCATAGCTTTTTTTGTTGCCAACGCTTCTTTAAAGGTAGACTCACAATCTGAGTACAATGCACACATATCAGTGCACTCCTTCCTCTTAAAGGAATGCCTCGTAGTCTTCGTTTTTTACTAAAACAAATTTTTTTTTTGTGAATTACAAATTAAAAACCAAAAAATTAAAAAATATTTTTCAAACTTTTTGTTGTGTTAAATCTATCTTTCCGATTTGGCTCAACTTATACCCATATTGCTTTCCCCAGAGCTCATGCTCATATTTCCCCATAAGAAATACACGGTAGAGGGTATTATATTTGATATACATGACATGTCTCTCAAAAATGAACGACATGCCCTTCTGCAAAATTTAGGTGTCTCTCATATATGAGCGACGCGCCACGTCGTAATGTGTTAAAAAAATAATAAAGCTCTCTTTACACGCCATCAGTGTTTTGCTACTGCTGAATTATTTTTAAGTCTCCGCTTTGTAAGGTAGTTAAAAATTTACTTGAATGATTAGGTTTATTTACGTCGATGATATTTTAAGTAACTTGATACAAGATAATTACACTGCGTGACACGATTTCGGTACCTGAAAAACTGATTGGTAATATAGGTTTATATTAGTTACAGTATGTAGGCAGTGGATGTATTTTGTTTCCATCACGTCTTGTTTTTGAGGTACACACCGATAATCTTTGTTAACCCTTTCGGAGTAAAATCTTCCTTATGCAAAGTAAAATGTTGCCCTACATATAAAACTCGGTTCAATGAAGCATTTTGTAAAAGCAATGGATAAAGGCAGCGAAGGATTTTTATATTTAAAGTCTATTTTTTCAAAATAAAGCGACGCAAAATTATAAGAAGGAATTTTTATTGGTCCAGAAATACGCCTTCTAATGAAAAACCAAAACTTCGGTCAAAAACTCAATGACAAAGAATTATCCGCATGGACAGCGTTAAAAACTGTGATTAAAGGTTATTTAGGTAATCACAGAGCCGAAAACGCGATGAACAATTTGTTAATTGCATATAAAAATATGGGCTGCAGGATGTTTTTAAAAATTAATTTTCTCCATTCACATTTGTCTTCTCTCACTTCAAATCTTGGAGCAGTGAGTGATGAACAGGGGGAACGGTTTCACCAGGATATAAAAAGGCTTGAAGAACGGTTTCAAAGTCGTTGTGATGCCGCTAAGTTAGAACATTACTGCTGGCGATTAAAGCGGGAAGATACTTCCCATCATTAAACAAAAAGTTAAAAATTTTTAATTTTTTGTGTGTAATATATACTTTTTACCATTTAGATGTGTGCAAATATATAAATGATCACTTTTGTTGTCAGCATTGCTTGAATTATGTATAATAATATAAACTAACGCGTAAACTAGACGCTTACATTTTAATTCTTTTACTAATAATTGTTAGTTACTATACCTAAAAAACAGTACGTGATAGAAGAAAAGTAAGTATGTAAGTATGTATGTAAGTATGACGAATGTTAAGTAAAGTAAGAATGACCTTTACTTAACATTCGCTGATTTCATGCATTATAAAATGCTTAAAGCCAACAAGTTCACGTTTTGTAAAAGTAATGCACTATAATGCATGATAAGTATGCACTGAGAAAAGCGCAAAAATAAAAGCAAATTTTAAATAAAGGCATATTTTTGGGAATATCTAAGAAAGCCTCACAGTAGTTTTTAATAAGTATTCTGTACCAATTATAAAATTACTTTCTCATAAGCTATTATTTAGCCACCTCCAGTATGCATTTAAATAAGTGACACCAATGACATGCTTATGTTGAAGTAATGTTAGGTCCATAAGCCAGAAGGTACGTAATTATAGACGACGTCCCTGAGTAGTTCAGACATTATATGTAATCGAAGTTTTTGCTAGGATATGTTCAAGAAATTAAACATACATAAATAATTTTGCACACTTCTTTAGTTTTTATATAAATACATATCACTTACGTCCTTATTCCATTTTCTGTCCAATATATTCTGAATGCCTGGCGAGATCGTATTGCGTCCCACTATAAATTGTGGTCGTAAAACTTTTGTCAGCGACGGCAATGAATCGACAAACTTTTGTATAACATAATAGACGCATTTCACTGTGTAACGTCGTTCAACAAATATTAAACAGCATATGTCTTTGGGATCCATATTTTCAAATGTTGACCTTAAAGACATCAGCAATGATCGCATCTTCGCTGATGAAAAATTGAGTATAACATCTGCTGTATCAATACCGCCGTCTTTTTCATCAACCATATCGTGCAATTTTTTAACGAGCAGATGTCGTACGCGTTCACAATAAGTGATGGCACAGCGATATAAATTGCGAAGCGCTAATGTTTCCGCCTGACGTTTTTTAATTTTCAACTCAACGATTACCGACATTATAGCTATAGATCCTCCATAAAGCCCAAAATCATTCATTTGATGTAAGAAATCTTTTAGCAGATTTTTCACAAAGTATTTTTTACTGGGTTCACGTATCTGACAGAGTCCTTTTGTCAGCTTAACTGGAATATTACCCAAAAACCAAGCGTCAACAAGAGTGCAAGCTTCACGGATATATCTCACAATAATACGCTCCAGTTCGAATTTGACGTAGAAGTCACGGTAAGTAATTACTACCTCTTTTGGTTTAGTTGAATAACTGTTGAGTTCAGAAAACAACAGGTGAGATTTAACACTTTAAATAAGCTAAGGTTTAACACTTACATCATAACATTGGGGTATTGTTCCATATTTGAGACCGTTATAATATTTCCGCGAAATGTTGCTTCCAGCGCTTTCAAATCCTTCTCAATGTTGGTCAACTTGTTTCCTTTAATTAAAACACCAGTAAGTCCAATAACGCGTGGCAGACGTGCCTGATCGACGTACTGAAAGCTCAACAAAAACTGATGCATGGGATGACCACCAGTCGCATGATGACATTCATCGATCACAACGATGCTAAGATCACTCACTTTTATATAATTTTGACTGATTATATCGACAAATATTTGGCATGTTCCAACCATAATCTATCGGGAAAAGAAAATAATTGCTTGCCAAGAATATGCTGTAGTTACTCAGGCACATCACCTGATTTTTTTCTATTTCCTCCTCCCATGTTTTACGCGACCAATCATCGACACCACGTTCGCCTACATACAGGCCAACACTCAGATTGATGGACTTTTTTAGCTGCAGTGCCTGCTGGCGGGCCAACTCAATGGTGTTGCAAATAAACAATCCACGTTTGCCACCTTGCTTAACAGAACTACGATGAAGCAATCAAGATATTTAATGCAAAGAAATAAATTTGAACAAAGTCAATGTCCAAAACTTACCGCTCCATTTCATGCGAGAAACGTTTTAAGGCCAGCAACGCCACGAAAGTTTTACCACTTCCGGTGGGCAAGAATATAATAGCATTGCGATGTACCACGTATTCCAGCAGCTCCAGCTGATAACTTCGTGGCTGCAACACTTGCTGCATGTTATGCAGTAGCTCAAATACTTAATAGCAATTGAAGCCAATATTATCCAAAATATACTACTTACGATTTCCTTCCTCGAATTCATTTTAGTTTTAAGTAGATAAATAATTTAAATGCTGATTATAGAATAAAATTTAATTAATTGTTTTCAGATCGATCTCTGTGTTTATGTTTGTATTTGTCGGCGAACCAAATTTCTTCTATTTCGACATCTTTGGTGTGGACGAATTCCTGGGCTGTTCTATTTATTGGTTCCTGCTGTCCCCACTAGTTCCAGGAATGTAATAAGTGCAGTTTGTGGTGCAATTGAAGCTCAACAACCTGTGATTTCCCTACATTTGGATATCATCTAGAGATGGGTAAGTCGGCTAGTCGGCTTATCAACAAAAACTTTCGATTTTTATTAAGCCCTAATGTGGCTTTCACATCTGGAACTCTTGTTCGCAAACAATATGGCGGCTTGTATGTGTTCGAGAAAGCGAGTGTTCAAATTACGGAATTTGTTTGGCACACACAGGGTTACATTTGAGAAGAGTAGAAATGTACTCTTAAAAAAGTATTTATTGCTTCGAAATAAAATTATTTTTGTGTGGGGAAAATAAAGCAAAAATGCTCTCCAAGTCTTCCACACCTGCTTACTTTTTTCGAAAAAAATTTTTTACTGAATCCAAACAAAGTTATCACGTATACTGTATGCAATTTACATAGAGTACTACCAAATAGAAAACAAAAAGTACCAAACATTTCTCATATCGTACTTAAATCATTAAAGTGTACTCCACATAGTACTACACATGTTTCAATACAACCCTGGTTTCGCAATGACTATAGAAATGTTTTTTTTTTGCTTTGTTGGACAGAGAAAATCAAAAATTTTTGTCAACAATCCAACTTGTGTGCCAAGCTGGCGAACTAGCTTCTTAACTATCGAACTTGTGTGTATATGGCTGCCGTATGCCACACAAAAACGCTTATTTGAAGCCTGCATAACCAAAAAAGACGATTTGCTCCGTAACGAGCGAAGACAAAAATGTTCGCTTGAATGCAATTCAATGTTGTTGCCCAAAATAAGCAAACGTAAACACATCGAAACTGAACGAAACGGGTTGGCGAGACGTTTTGTTCCGTAAGAACCGAACTTTTAGCGTCTCAACTCGTCAGCAACAACAGTGCAGAGATTTTTTACATCAAGTTTTGTTGCATTTTTATCAATTAGTGCAAGAAACAATATTTTAATGAATTAATAGCCATTCTTAGGGATGAACAAGGCATTTATATGCATTTGAAACAGTTGGCAGCTGACCAGCCTAGACGAGTTCAAGAACGTTTCATTTTGGGTTAAATGTCAAAACAGACGTAACGAGTGTACACGCTCGTCGAGTTGGTATCGTCTCGTTTCGTCTATTTTGGTTAGGGCTTTAGTCGAGTATTGTTCGAAAATCGACTCATACACTCGAATATTTTTTTTCGTATTTTAAGTTGATATATTTTTTCATAGTACAACAAATTGTACTAGTGGTATTCATGCAATGCCGAAAACGTGCCGAATATGCCGAAAATCGGAAAAAGCGTAAACGCCGTATATCAACTGTCAAAATTTGTATGGAATTTGATATACGGCAAAGTTCCCAGTTTTCTTCGCGATTTTGATGCGAAAACAACGCCGAAAACTTTCGGCAAAGGGTTGTTGCCACCTTTCAAATATTTTACAATATTTATTACAAACTAAAAACTTCTTACTCAACTTTCAACTTGAGAATCCTTTAAAACAACAAATTGCATGTTGTCAGTTGTCGAAAAATAAAAGAATTTATCTGGAATTTCTTTGTATTCATCTTAATCATGAAACTATTTATGTATTTGTTTAATTATTTAGTTTTCAGCTCATTTATTAAACCATAGTGGCCACTTTTGCAATGTATCTTAAAGAACAGCTGATTGATATACGCCACTAACCGAAAAATACAAACAAGGTACCTCATGCAAAAACAGCGTATATTTTCCGATATACGGCATCGGAAAATATTCGGCATTGCATGAATACCACTACTATGTATTTTTTAAGAAAGTGAGAGAACACAGAAAAAAATGGTTTTTCTATTGCTATTCTAAAAATTTCACAATAAAAAAAAATCATGATAGAATTCACAAGGTTGTAGTTAGGAATGTTCGATGTTCGATGTTTAAAACATCTTCTTCTTCTTCTTCTTCTTAAAATACTATTCTTTGCCGAGGAGTACGTATACTTAGGAAAAGGCCATCATGAACACGAAGTTCTTATTATAGCCTTTGTTAAAATTTATTATCAAATGTGTGTGATTGCTTATCGAAAACTCGAACGCTCTAACTATAGGTCTGTTTCCGTACGCACTTCAAGTAAAGTTCGAGTAAAGTTCAAGTAATAGAGAGTAATGTGATTATTTGTCAAAATGAGAAAATTTGTCAAAAAGTACGGAAACAAGCAAGTTTCAAGCAAGTTTCAAGCACAACAGCTGTTTTTTGAAAACAATAAAATTTAATTGCGTTGTTTTGTATTTCAAACACTTTCGTTATTGTTTGTTTTGGTTATTTTAATTATTTATACTAATATGCTATCCAATTCGATACATTTTTTTCACAACACAACGCAACAATTGAATTTTATCACTTTGGCAATCAGCTGTTCGAAGCTTGAGATTTGTGCTCGGAGAAATTTTTCAAGTAAAGTTCAAGTAATAGAGAGCCACAAAAAGTGACATTTTGCTTGTTTTTCTTCTCTCTCGAGCTGGAAAAATGTGTACGGAAACGCTTTCGAGTAGCTTCAAGTTACTTGAAGTGAGTACGGAAACAGACCTTATATTTTATCATATAATGATAACATCTCAAAAGATCGAAATGGGACTTCCGTGCCACTGACTGTATTTTTACTTAAAATTAAAATTAATTTCTTTTTTTTAATTGGAGATTTACACCCTCCATGGTTAAGAGATTAAACGGAAGTCTTAAAAAACATCGATGATGGCATCGACGTCCCAGCTAGACAGCGCTAACAAATTTATAAACACAACGAAAATAAATTCACGGTTGATGAACAAATTTGTATTTAAAATTTTCCAAAATTTCTTAAGCATTAAAAATGGAAAACTCCCTTTTCCAATTCCCGGGAATAGATGTATGAGATCATCAGTAACCTCAACGTCATGACAACATTTTTGTAATCTTTTTAGTGAACATCGAATATTAAGCAACGAGTTAAGCATTTTAAATCTATTTTTTTGCTTAAGGTGGTATGAAACTTGTTTTTTTACATTTTTAAGATCTTAAAGCAAACAGAGCAACACACCAAACTAAGCTATATAATTTTTAGTTGGTGTGAGGAGTACGCTAGAAGCTAAAAAAAATGCAGAAAATTAATTTTCAATGGCTGAAAAATGTAAAAATTCTTACTTTTTCAGCCGCTAGCAGCTTAAAATTTAACAGAGGCACATTAAATTGTGACATTTCACAATATTCTTTTGTTTTATTGGTTATTTAAAATTTAAAAATTAATATAAAAACAAAAATTGTGTGTATTGCAAATTTCCATTTTTTATCTGCTGCATATTTATTGGAATCAGAGGAAGAACCCCAATCCAAAAAGAAGATGTATTCCTCCAAGTGGCTTTTGAGGAGAGAAGAGGAAGGTAAGTTAACTTCAAAGTTCAGAGACAAGAAGAAGCGTTATCATCCAAATCGGCTCATCCATTGCAGAAGTGCGAGTTTTATCAGCACTGACCTCAGCAGCTCTTCATTTGGAGACTGTCTATGTTTTTCTGATAAGAGCAGCTATAGCACTTGTGGGCGATAGTGGCGGTAGCTTCTTCAAAGTCTCTATTTTTGCAAGAGTACTTCTATTGAATTCAACCGTTTTTTAAAGAACGGTTTTAAACCAAAAGTTGAAATTAACGATTGATTAATTGTTAATTGCAAAAGTTTGTTAATAACAAAAGTTGCAATTAACAATTGATTAATTGCTAATTGTTGGGCACACAATTAACAATTAATTAATTGTAATCATTTAATTGTAAAAACAATTTAATTTTGCCCAACACTGAATGAAACTATATTCACACATCGGATTAACACCTAGACAAACTCGATTGAATCAAATGCTATCCAGGAGTCGCATTTGGCATATTGGCCAATAGATTTCAAGCTCTATTTACTCCCATTAATCGTGAACCCGAACGAGCAGTTGAAATTGTATTAGCAGCCGTTTGCTTGGATAATTTTTTGCGTACTGAAAATATTCAAAATAATACTACTATTGACAGCCTTCTAATTGAGCATATAGATCAAATAAATCAAAATAATTTTACTGATATTGCTTCTGATAAAAGAAAATCTAAAAAGAGCGCGGAATGTGTTAGGAGCAATTTTCAATACTATTTTACATTGTTTGCTGATAGCAATAAAAACACATTTATATAAAATTCAAATGTTTTCTTTTATATTTACTTATTTAAATATCAGAAAAAGTATACTATCTAAAAGAGGGTACAATTTTGAAAAAGAAATGTATATATGAAAATTTAAATGTTTTAAAAGCTGAAAAAGTTTATATCAGAAATCGTACCAAATGCATTTTATAATAAAAAGTTGGTTTATATTAAAATTAAAAGAAAAAAGTAATTTTCCATAATACAAAAAAATATTAAATGCTTCGCTAAAATCTCTTTCAGATTCTGTGCATTAAGTTAGTCAGATAGTCATGTTTAGCAATTCTACTTTAACTTTACTTTTCAACAATTTTCAAACTTTTCAAAGAGTAACTGACTTAATAAATTCACAGCATCTGTAATTGATTTTAAGAAACTTTACTTGGTATTGCGCTTTAGTTGCTCAGATTGATGGTCCACTATAATATTAAAAATTTGCTTTTTAGCATTAATTTTTAAATCGGCATCCATTTTCGAAATTTCTGCAGAAATGCAAGTGCCAAAAGCCGAGTCCTCTGTAATTTTTCTTGGCCAATATTTCCCGTCACAGCTTTCGTTAACTCTTTGGATGCTTCCATTAATGTAGACGCAACTAAAGTGTTAGAAACTGGTTTAGCTGATTTGGCTCTCTTTCTCGGGTGTAACAGCGCACTAGATGAGGGTTGCGATGAAAGTTGCGTCTGTGTTGCTTCTGTCTTTCGATCAGATAAACCGTAGCTATTATCAAAATCGTCATAACAAACTTCAAATAAATCGTCGAATGATGATGTATTATTGTCAACAAGTCAAATCGGCGTGGAACAGATTGGATTTTTTTCAGTAACCATTTCGTTGCAGGAAAACTGTAAACTCCTGGCGCCAGACTTCTTTAATTTTCCAGGTTTATAATAAGTGTAAACTTTTTGTGGACCAGAAGTTCTGTGTCATGAGTCATTAATTTGGATACCTGTAAGCTTCGTTTATTGAAGTTATTCACGGAAGGAGTAGTCACAGTCGTACTGGTTAAAAAATCCAATCTAGATTTGTATTTCCAGTTATATTGGAGCTCCTCCAAAGCTTCCGAACTGGCACTAATTTTCTCTGCGCGAAGAAGTTTTTGAGATTCATGCGGAGAAGTAGGACTTCAGGTTGTTCCACTTTTTTACAACCTCCGCTGAAATTATAGGGTTTTTTTCACACTTGGGCAAAACTCCTTATTTAAATTTTCCACAACTTGTAGCCAGAACTGCCTTTTTCCTGCTTTTTTAATTTATTTTAATATGCTATATTCGTGAAGTCCCATATAAAAGTGGCTTCCTGCACGCGATCAATAAGATGATTTATTATTTTATCGTCCCAACAAATCTTTCCCATTTTCTTATGAAGATTTTTTTTTTTTGACAAAATTCAAACTTACATTTAAATGTCACTTTAAACCGCCTGCTATAATTGTCTTTTTTCAAAAAGTATACATATCCTTCCCTTTTTCCCGCTACTTCTTATAAGATCTTAAAAATGTGATCATACCAGCTTTTCATGTAGGTTGTTTGTCAAGAAGTAAATTAAATAAGGAAATGTCAGATAACAGAAATGCATTCAGTGCATTCAGCAGTAAATTTGCTTCGTAGCTTCTCCACAACTTTCCGACTGAATGGTATGCAGCATAAACCGCTCACACAACATGTCCTCTGAGCGGCCGCCATCTTAGGTGGCGAAAATATTTTATGCTACTTCGGTTGAGCGGTTTACGCTCACTTCATTTTGACAGATAAACAATCAGTTTGTTGGAAATTTGACATTTCGCAAAAAAACCCATTCAGCAGAAAGTATCACTTTATGCTACTTCGGTACCTGGGCGCTTTTTCGGATTGAATGCACTCATTTTTTTCACAAAAGCTGAAATATTGCAGGATGAAAAAGGTAATTTTTAATGAAATTATTGTAGTTTAATATTAATATTAATATTAATATATACCATGTTCTCACAATCTTTATTTATGGCTCATTCTTAATTTATGCATAAATTATGTCTAAATTAAGTTATTTCGCCGTGCAAAAACTCTGTTATTGAAATAACGTTGAAATTAAGTAATTTATCATAATAACCATCCAAATTAACATCCAATCTGTTTCGGCTCTAATTTTTTCGATTAATAATCGACACATCACAAGGTGTCAATAAGAATAAAGAATACATTAAAAATAAAATCATGCAAGCAAAATAGAGTAAGGAAATTTCAAAACAAATTACAAACAGCTAGTATGAATACAGTTGATTTAGGAAAGTAACTTGACAAATTAAGTAATTTATGCCGTAATGTGAACGTATTAATACATTATTTTCAAGATCGCTAAATCATTCGAGATCGCATCTTGGAAAATTGTTGACAACCAAGTTTGCGGCACGATTACGATTTCCGGGGCGCCGCGATTTGAAGATGTTTTCTGGTAGAGAACAACAAAAAATATAATTTGCCCAACAAAAAATCGATAACTCTATTAGTTATAGAGTTATCGATTTTTTAAAAAAATTTTGTTAAAAGATCTGTTCAAAAAAACATCTATATTTTTGCCATTACTCAATGGATCCTTAAGATTTATATGTCTTTTGAAAGTTCAGTAAATGACCTTTCAAATATATTTGTTATAAATATCATTACTACAATAGTTTTAGTTTTATAAGCGAATTTATTCCAAAGTTGTATTTTTTAATAAAAAGAATCGTTTTTTTCTAAAAAATTTACGTTATTAAGTTACCAAAAATATATTTTCTTTGAAAAGCTTACAGTGAGATTTTTTATTTGACATATAAAAATATACATATTTTATTTAATTTCACACTATATTACATAAAATTTAAATTTTCCAAGTGGTTTCTTTGTTAAAAAATCTGTCCACATAATTTTCTATATCTTTGCCAATATCCAATGAATCTTAAAGATTGACATGCTATTCGAAAAGTAATTAAATGCCTTTTCAACGATATATAATACAAATATAATTTCAAAAATATTTTTAAATTAATAAGCGAATAAATATCAGATTTGAATTTTTAATTAAAAGAACCGTTTTTTCTACAAAATTTACGTTGTTAAGACACTTAACATATATATTTTTTGAAAAGCTGAAAGTCTTAGCTATGCTTTTGATAGATAAAAATATGTATATTTTTTTATTAACTGATCGAATAAAAATTACAAATTTTTTTCACTGACTCGAAAATCCCGTTAATTCATATTCATATTCAATAGTTTATTGTAATGGCGATATTCGTCAACATGGAGTAAGAAAGCAAAACATCTATGGTAAATATGAGTGAAATAAGCAATTTTCCCTACAAGGGCAAATCATTGTATCATAAAAAACAGCACAAAAAGTCAAGTGAATTATATTTATAATATACGAAATGAAAGATAAATTTTCAAGCTGATTTACTCTTTATAATTCATAGTAATCACGGTAATTTTTGAGAAAATAACGGTTTTATGTAAGAAAATATGTTTTTATTGCACAAAAATGCCTATTAAATACAAAGTACTCAACAGATTTCATTATTTAAAAATTTTACTAAAAGCCTTATACATAACATTTTAAATAATACCTTAAATAATAATATGGGTTATATATTAAGAATAATATAGCCGATTTACTTCATAGAGCTTATAGCAAAAAAAATATTTTTGTAATCGATAACTCGAAAACAAATCGATAACACAACATTTCCTTTGGCTTTGGGTACTTAAGAGTACTCTTCGAATCCAACGTCAAATCGCGGCGCCCCGGAAATCGTAATCTACACAAGTTTGCTCTTGCTGTATCCCTGCAAGTATACTTGCCAGCTGTTTCGAGCTAACAGCTGATTTGAAATGTTCGAAAATTCATGAAACGAAATGAGTGCCATTAGAAAAGGACGACACGTTTAAAAAACAAGAAGAGCGAGTAGCATACACGGTACACACTCAGCCATCTCACTTGCACTCGTGGGATATATAAGGTGCATTTTGAGAAGCAAAGTTTTTGCTGCTTAGTTCTTCATTTCCTCGGATAGATTGCAGTGTAAAAGTTGTTGCTGTAAAAAGAAAATAACTAATATTCGGGAGTTTTAGAAAATTATCAAAATATATAAAATAAGCAGTAAAAATCATTAAATCTTTATATATTTATAGAAACAAAAAACAAGACGTCGTTTCAAATAAAACGAATGAAATAACCTGACCTTGGGTGAGTGTAAAAAATTTTGAAGAAAAATATTGAAATTTCTTTGAAAGAAATTGAGAACTTGAAATTTTTTGTGCACCCAGAAAGAAAATTCAAAATTTTATGTATTGAAATAATTGTTTCAACAACAATTTTATTTTAGTTTGAACGTCTCTTTCGCAGAATTAAGCTAGAAAAAGGAGTTGAAAAATTGTTTGCAAATATATTTGTCGTTGCCCTTGTTGATTGCGTGCGGCGCTACTGTCGTTGGAGAAGAATTGGACAAAAAACAAAAACTACAGCAAAAATATACGACGGCAAAAGGACGCAACACTTGATTGTGTGTTTGTGTGTCTTGTACGTGTGAGTGGGTGTGCGTGGAGTGTGTGTATGCGTGCGGGCGGCTGACGGACAGATAGGTAGTGAGACATGAATTTGAGTCCACAATGGGGACAGATTCCTGCCCTGGCTTTAGGCCACATCTACGAACATTTGGAGTCTCGGGACCGTCTGATGGCATCCCAGGCCTGCAGACACTGGCGCAGTGTTCTCTTCCAAAAGCGGTGAGTGTTGGAATAGAATATAAAAATATTTTTTGGTTGCTGCTGCTGGTCTATTTTTGGGTTTAGAATTTCCTGTGCTGCACTGTGTTGCGTAGAGGAGCAGCCAAATGCAAGCTATTCTATTCAACACCAATATTAACGTCCTCATTAAGTATCCTTTTAAAGATCTAATCTTAGTAAACTCTTTACATCCTGGCGATATCCTTTATATCATAGAGTATTCTTGCGCATAGTAAAAAAAGCTATGGAGTAAAAAGTAAAACTGTTGAAGCTGGTTTTGGAACCATCTATTTTATGGTGTTAAAACCCAAACCAGTGTTGTGCCTCGAAACATAGCTAAGCTGCACTGCTTTCTTTATAAAAGCAGTTTTTGGCTTTTTTGTCCAACGTTTGGGCCATCATAACTGCAACATTATTAGTGCTTGCTAACAAACTTAAACAATTGCTTGTAATTCAAACATTTTTTTGTTGGTTGCATTATTTAATGCGACGCAATAACTAAACTTGATGAAATATATGTGCGCGCGCATTTTATATCTGAAAATATGTAAACATATAACAGCTGACGATGCCCCTTTGTTAATTTATTTATTTGTAATTCTCTGAGTTCTTGCTTTTTTGCTTTTCTAGCAGCAGCAGCAGCAGCAAAACATTTTTATTTGCAGAAATTACTCATATGTATATCCATATGTATTTATTTTTTATATAAAATATGATTGTTATAATAAAAAATTGAAATAAATAAATGACTAATAAAAATTCATTCTGCATAAATTTTACAGATTCTTTAATAATTTCAAGTTTAAACTCCATACCGAAAATGATCGACAGTGCGCATTTTTTCGACACACGCTCTGCAATCTGACCAGTGAATTAACTATAATTTTCGACTTTTTGAATGTCTTTCATATTGAAAAAATACGTCGTATTTTATACAAGTAAGTAGCGCATTAAAAAAAATAAAACAAAAATAATTTTTTTTTTTTTTTTTGTTTTTCGTTAGAGTTGCACGTTGTGATAATGTTCAAGGTCTACGTTTTCAGACCAATAATGTTGGACTCATTCCACCTGGCGATATTAGCGAGGAAAGTCTTGTGGACATTGAGCAGTAAGTTCGAGTAAAGTACGAACCATTCCGAATTAATCTTACACATTTTATCATATTTACTAGATTTTTTGTGGAACCCTTAAAACTTATATTATGTCGCAAGAAATCAGCATTAAAAATTTTGGACTTGGGCTCTATTGAATCGTTGACTTACTATGGTTTGGATTTTCTAAAAGCTCTAACCAAAGCTCACGAATTACAACAGCTCACATTGGCATCTATTAAATTCGATCCTAGTCACTATCCAATCTTTGCCATGGAAAACAGTCTATTACAAAAATGTACAGCTTTGCAGGTATTACGATTTTCTTTCCACTTTTTTGTAATTTATAATTATGTGTTCTTTGGTAATGTTTATCAGGTTTTGTCACTTGATTATGATACCCTTAATGAGGAACTCTTACATGCCATAGAAATTCTTCCGTTAAAGAAATTTTTAATCTGCATTCATGGATTGGATCGACAACATCCGGGTATATCTGAAACAGCTTGGTCTGCATTTGCCGATACCTTTGCCAATATTGAGTTGATAGTCTCGCTGGTTTATGCCTATGAAGCAGTTGAGGTACTGCAAGTCCGTATACTGCGTCAGCATATGCCAATAACTCACTTGAGAGTTCTATTCTGTGACTACGTAAGTAACTGCATACTCAATAAGTTGTCATAATTATATAACATTTTGATTTTTTCCTTGTGAAATCTGGAAAACATATTCTGAACTTTTTAACTATTCGGGTGTCTAGTTGAGAGAGAGAGAGAAGATAAAAGAGTGGTTTTGATACATACGAAAATTAATCTTAAGCACTGTTTTGCCAGTTAAATCCACCACTATTTTTTGTTAAGAATGTAAAAAAGTTGATTTTTTTTCGGCAACTCTAGTCTATATAAGTAAGAGAATTTCGCAAAGGTTGGAACGGGTTTCGTTTTTGGTGCGTGGTTTTAAAACAGACTGGAAAAACGATATCTTATATAAACCAATAAAAATGTACTGTCATTGGCTACAACTGTAATGTACGAAGCTAACTTATCATCGTTTCAAAGTTATAGCCATTTTAATGAAGAAAACTTTTTGGTCGAAAAAAAAAAATTTCGTATAAGTTGGGACTTACTAATTTTCATATAAGGGCATTAAAAAATCTTTAAAGCTACAGTACGAAAGATATAATGTTCAGGTTCGTTCGGTTAATCGAAAATTTCATTAAATCGGCAACACTAATTCCGAGTTTTTTATCATTTTACAAAGATAATTAATTTGTCAACAATTATCCATATATCCTTACATTTTTTCTCTTAATTATGCACTCTAATAAATTTGAATTTTTCGCCAAAATTCAGACGCTTACTTGTTTTAGATATAATTAATTATTATTATTAAGGTGGGACATAACATTCGCGGCAGAGAAAACAGACCTTTTTTTAAAAATTCATAATTCAGTCAAAAACAAACATTTTTTTATTATTGTAGAGAATTGAACAAATTACAAGAAAAAAAAATTCCAAAAATATATTTTTCACTCCAACATGGTTTTATAGAGCTCCAAACTGGCGGCAGAGAAAACAACGGGGCCTCGTGGTTGCAGAGCTGGGAGTCGCAAAAATTGTCCGATCTGGAAAAAAATGACTTTTTTAAAATCTTAACAAAATTGGTTATCGTATGACAAGAGCTTTTTTTAATTTTTTTTCAATTTTTGGTGATGTTCCAAATTTGAAAGTGTGTTTTTTTCGAAAAAAATATTGACTTTAAAAATTCATAAAAAATCGAAAAATTTTAAAAAAGTACGTGTCATACGATAGCGAATCAAGTTTAAAAAAATACAAAAAAATTCTTCAAAAAATGAACCCGCTAGCCGCAACCAGTACGAAAAACGTGGTTTCGAGATAACGCGTTCAAAGTTTGTGAACAAAGAAAAAAAAGGCGAAAATTAAAAATGCGCTCTCACTAATCCGGCTGTAACTTTTGAACCCGTAGGAATTTTTCCATGAAATTTTTTTTTTAATTTCAAAAAATGACCAATGTCATGTCCCTCCTTAATATTTAAACTTATATATAGTAAATATTGAAGAATATTTTTGAAATAACCAAAAATTAAATACATTACACACGTTTTTAATAAAAACACATAATCAAGGAATTTTTATTTTTAATTTGAAATGCGCAAAAATTATGCGGTCAAATTATTTTCGTGTTACCAACTATTAAAACCGTTTACTTGCACTTCATATGAAAACTTAAAATGTGTCATGTTTTCGGTGGGCCTTTTCTTTGCTTTAGAGTTTCATTAAAATTTTCCGTTAAATTCTTGGCATACTGTTATGATTCTTGTAATTGAAAGGCAAAGCGAATGATGGACTGATATCGCTGTCCTAAATTATCATATGTACAATACCCATCACAATTGTACTAATTGTACTAATTCAGTTTTATTTTTGTATTTGTATTGTTGAAAAAAGTTGAATATCGAATCCAAGTTTGTTTTTTTTTATGATCAATAAAGAACTGGCCGAAGGAAAATTTGTAGCGCTGCATGTGCGACTTAAAAAATCGCGAACGAAAAACGAACAATGATTTACGGATATGCACATGGAATACCTGGAATAGCCTTTATAGAGAAGGTATCTCTATCCAATTGGTGGAAGCTCTCGTGAAAATTAAACCGCCATCCAGGAGAAGCGATGGAAAAGGCAATGCTGATCTAAGACAGCAGACTGCAATATCTTTACAGCTGCCATGGGGTGAAGATCGAATTTGGGTGCAGATTCGTCGCAAGCCAAAAAACTTATTCCCGGTATCCCCAGTATACCTACCTTATTTCCAAGTTGACACCTATGAACGCAATTCTGGCCACAATTTTCATTAAGGCGACATTCTTCCACATATCCTAATTTGCGAGCACGCCCAATGGAGGAAAAGGAGGATGCTGTCAGGGACGCCTTCTACGCGAGCCTAGAGGAAGTGTACGATCACTGCGCCTGGCCCACGATGTGAAAATATTTACTTACTTACTTACTTAGGTGGCCATGACAACCCGTTGTCGGGTTACGGCCGACTTCATCAGCTCTCGCCAGGCGTCTCTGCTTCGCGCGCGCCGTTTCCAATCTCTTTCACCAAGCGCGGTAAGGGCTTCCTCGGCCTGGTCAATCCATCGGAGGCATGGTCTTCCTCTTCGTCGTCGACCCTCAGCTTTCGCCTCAAACACATTTTTCGCTGGAGCTTCTTCATCCATACGAAAGACATGACCCAGCCTTTTACCAAACATTGGAAAAGTATTTGAAATAGTTATAAACAAATCAATTTTATACATATGCGACCAAAACAACATAATACTACAAAACCAATTCGGGTTTAAGAGACAACACTCCACAGTTGATGCTATAAACAAACTCACATCAGATGTCTTTTGGCATTTAAATGATAAAAGCAGCGTTGTCAGATGAATATACCTCCAAAATTACCTTATTCTCGCATTTAATTCTCTCAAATTACCACACGTCAAAAATACCTCAAATTACCTCAAAATTGTGCAAATTACCACAAAATTACCGCAAGTCAATAAAATACCTCAAATTACCTCAAAATAGTGCAAATTACCACAAAATTACCGCAAGTCAACGAAATTCCTCAAAGTTGCTTAAAATATCACTTTAAGCGGTGTTTATAGCAAAGTATGAAATTATGTAACGAAAGTAAACTTAAATTGCAACATATTAATTATCAACAGTTAATAAAACTATAATTTTTAATAATTCAATTCTTTATTGAGTTCAAAAATTATTTTTCGGAAAAATTTCTCCAGCCTTATAGAAGTCCTCGCACTGCTCATCATAATGTTTCTTTTAACACATTCATAATATTTAAATGCGCCTAAAATGTAAAAATACTTTAATCTTACAGAGTTTTTGAATAACTATGCGACAATGATCTTTTTCTTCCAGACATAATTATTTTATTTTTCACTTTGCTATTAAAAATTATTTACGTTCCTTTGTTGTTAAATATTGAAAACACTTTAAACACAAACAAACTACCAACAAGAAGAATGAAGAAGAATGAAGAATGCATCAACAAGCGCATTCACTCAGTTAACCTTTTCTGTACACATTTCATTCACGCGTACTTCTACCACAGTAGGTAGAAATCTCTTTTTGGTAATGTGAGGTATTTGTGGTAATTTCGGTATTTTTATTCTCTCGCGTGGGAAAAATCGCACATGTGGTAAAAATTTTCTCGCATGAGAATTTTTCTCACATAAAGCGATGATTTTTACTTTCTCCCGCAGCATCTCGCAAGAGCTCAAAAAATACCGAAAGCACTATTTATAGTGCAAAACTGGTAACGCTGGATAAAAGTAATACAGCAGCTTGTTTAGTAGATATTGAAAAAGCATTCGATACGATTTGGATTGACGCTCTTATATATAAAATTATAATATATGACTTTCCTAAGCATCTCATAAAAATTATAATATCAATGATAAAAGATAAACAATTCATAGTAACAGATGGACTCAACACAACAAACAGAATATTTGATATACAGAATGGACTGCCGCAAGGAACAGTTACCGCACCCATCCTATTCAATATATACACTTCCCAAATATTAAAAGAAATAGATATGTCCATTGCTTTTGCTGATGATGTTGTTTTATATGTACATGGCACAAAAATTGAAGACATTCAAAGTAAATTACAAGCTAAATTTAACCATTTTCAAAATTTCTGTGACAATTGGAAATTAAAGATAAGCTACGCAAAATGTGAAGTTATACTATTTCGTTCCCCTCTTAGACGTGGAAATAACAACCTCCGAAAAAATTGGAAAAATCTTAAAATCACTGCCGCAAATAGTCTTCAGATTCCAACAAAATTGAATGTTAGATACTTAGGAGTTTATTTAGATAAATTTTTGTATTTCAATGAACACATTAAAACTGTTTTAGAAAAAGCAAGATCAGCTTTTATGTCACTAAAAAAACTCTTCTACTCTCGATATTTAAATAGTGATGTTAAAATCATTTGTTATAAAGCATTTATCAGGCCAATTGTAACATATGCGTGCCCAATTTGGTGGAACATAAGTCAATCGTATATGGAAAAACTCCGCTTGTTTGAAAGGAAATGCCTAAGAGCATGTATGCATATGTACCGAAGTCAACATTCAAACTATTTGCACAATATATCCAATAAGAAACTCTTAGATGCTTCTAAACTGTCAAGAATAGACAACGTAATACTTCAATTAATAAGAAATCATTTCGCACAAGCAAAACAAGTAGAAAATAACATTATTTCATCAGCATTCTATCCAAATCCTTCGTATCGATAATTTATCATGTCAATAGAAGAGCTACGGACAAAAGAATACAGCACACTTCACTGGTAACACCTAACCGTCTTGAAAACTGGAGATATTGTAGTAATATACCCGAACATGACAAATTAAATAATGATCGATTGAATATGAACAAATATTGGTGGCTAGAATGGGGTGAAAGTATCGACGAGCCATAACATAGTTCTTTTTGCATTTTTGTTTAATTTTTATATATAAACAAAACCGATACATAATTAACAGTTTTAATCTCGTTTTTCTGTTTAATTTATATCTAATATTACAAAAAATTAACTAAACCACAAAATAAGCTATTGATAGTTAGTTAAATTATATCTTATTATTGTATGTATTGAGCACCTATTTAGGACATTTACATATTAACTTTTATTGTTAGTAGTTATCATTACTCTGCACTAAGTCAATGTCGTCGTAGAACTCGTACAGTTCGTAGTTCATTCGAATGCGATAGTCGTCGCCAACTCGAACAGGATCAAAGATTTTGCGAAGAATGTCCTCTCGAACACCCCAAGAGTGGTTGCATCTGCTTGCGATACCACCCATGCCTCAGCGCCATAGAGAAGCACGAGTATGATAAGCGTCTTGTAGAGTGTTAGTTTTGTCGATCGAGAGATGGCTCTGGAACCTTATTGCTTACTTAGCCCATAGTAGCACCTATTAGCAATTGTTATTCTTGGCTTTATCTCCAGGCTGACATTGTTGTTGCTGTTTACGGCGGTGCCGTTGCAGGCAAGTAAACTCCTTGACAACTCCAAATTTATATTTGCCTGCTGTAACATGGGAGCCTTGACGCCGCGCTTCCCTAATTGCAGACAGCATATACTTTGTTTTGCCTCGTTCATCGTCAAACCCACTTTGGCTGATTCCTTTTCTATAGCGGCGAAAGCAGCAGTTACATCTCTCTTGGTTCTGCCGATAATATCGATATCATCAGCATACGCAAGGAGCTGAACACCTTTGTAGAAAATGGTACCATTTCGATGTACACCTGATCGCATGATAGCGGGTCGCCTTGTCTGAAACCTCGTTCGGTATAAAAGGTTTCGGAGAGGTCATTTTCTACCTTGACGGAGCTGCATGTTTTGCTCAACGTCATCTTGCAGAGCCCTATCAACTTTGCAGGTATACCGTAATCAGACATTGTTGCGTACAGGCAATCCCGAATCGGGCTATCGAACGCAGCTTTGCGGCAATCCTGAATCACACAATACGCTCGAAAGAACCTTGTATGCGATGGAAATAAGACAGATACCTCGGTAGTTGGCGCAGATTGTCGGGTCTCCTTTCTTAAGTATAGGACAAAGCACACTGAGCACTCAAAGCACTCGTCATGGCTAGGTGGTGGAATTTCCACTCCATCATCGTCGATTGGTGGTGTTAGACTGCATTCTCCAAGGGCCGAATTGTACCCTTCACCATTCTCATTTCTACAAGTGTCCTCCAATACACTACTTTCTAATTCGAATTCGTCTTCACTGTCCGGTGTCTGTGCATACTCAGTTGCACTACATGCAGCTGTAGCATCCGTATCTGTAGTAAAAGTACTCGCGGCGCATCATCATTGCCTATATCTTGTAATTTACATAAACGAGCACCACATTGATCAAGAAAAAAAGCTTTCACATTTTCTGGTATTTTATAATCGTCGCAACACACGCACGGAAAATAATTTTCAATGCAGCACTTACATCGAGAAATACAAAAAAGGACATCCCTATCGTTCGCATGGAACAGCCAAGGGTTCTTCGCTAGAAAAAAAAACTTCTTGAGCAAGTCCTTAACCCTCGAGGAATATCGTCTGGGTGGAATCCACCCATAAGGCTGAATTTCTTGGAAAAGTATATTATTTTTCATAAAAATCATCACTAAATTATAATGTATTTACATAAAGCCAGTTTATTAAGAGGCTTGGGTGGTTTACACCCACGATAGTAATGGCGTTTCAAAATTGTGGGTGTTTTTCACCCACGATAGTAATCGGTTGAAATATTGTATGTGATTGCTAATATAAAATTAAAAGAAATCACTAATATTTGCAAAAGTTTTACCTACCCTCTCTGTAGGTGCTGCTATGAATAAACTTTGCCAAATACGAACTAATCTATGATGATATGTTTAGTAGATGTAATGAGTAACTAAAATTTGTAAGTATTTAGCTCACTTTTGAAAAAAAATTTTACTTTGCGGAAAAAAATTATTAAATAACTTTTTCTTATATACATTTTCAGCTTTCCAAATCTGTTAACCAAAGACCCATGACGTGAAAACTAAAAAAGTAACAACTGATTTTCCAGAATGCATTTTTTATTTTTTTCTCTAATTGCTATGTTCTTAATTAAACGATTATATAAAAAATAAAAATAAAAAATAACTTTTTCTTATATACATTTTCAGCTTTCCAAATCTGTTAACCAAAGACCCATGACGTGAAAACTAAAAAAGTTACAACTGATTTTCCAGAATGCATTTTTTATTTTTTTCTCTAATTGCTATGTTCCTAAGTAAACGATTATATAAAAAAAAATAAATTGATTACATATAAATTATTGTTGTTTTTCAGCAGTTGAGTATTCATTCTTAAAAATAAATTGATTATTTTTATAGTTTCATTTGACAGATCAGAAACGCAAATACTAACTGAGTATGGGTGGATTACACCCAACGATAGTACTGACGTTAGTGAAATAGACGATAGTCCTCGAGGGTTAATCATTCTGATGTTATGTGTTCTTGACACTTTGGGAATTTTTACGTATCGCTACAATTTAGACACTTTATAGAACACATTTTCTTTGAATGCATTGTGCTTGATTTTTTTTTATTCTTGCTGTAGAAACAACGCATATTGCATATTTTTGTTGGGGATTTCGTTTTGTCGTTCGTTTGTTTAAATTTTGGCTTTTTACGCGAACGAAAAATCGATATAAATTTGTATTATAAAAGAACAGCTGTGATTGTAAATGCCCCCGAGTCAGCTCAAATGGCAATTCAAAATTATAACATTTTATTTTGTTGTATCAAAAAATTCCTTATTATTTGCTAAAAGTTTTTTCAAGACGACCATTTCTTTCTCTTAAAACTTTGAATGCGAAATTTTAACGTTATGAAAATGTTTATGCTTATGTTTCAGATGAACGTTGAAGCCTTGGAATGGATGTCGCTTAACAATAATGCCACACTTAAAAGTATTCAGTGGATTGATTCCGTAAGTTTGAGGTTTGCTTAAATCTATTTCAACTTTACGTTAAAAACTCTTTTTAAGGCTTTTAAACATTCCGACAAAAATGTAATGGATCTATTTCTACGCTCTGGCCAAGATCCTTTCGTAATGATGTCATGGCGCTGCAAAAATCTTGAAGAGATTGTCATACACGGCTATGTTTTGGATCCACACAATATAGTTGGAATATCACGTTTACGCGGTAGAACATTGAAACGTTTGGAAATATCAATGATCGATAGTACACCAACCGAGGCCAGCATGGACTCCTTCATAGAGGTATGCAAGCTGTTTGAATGATAATAAAAACAAAAACAACTTTTTAATATTAATACGTTGTGTACCTTCTATAAAGGAAATAACTACATTAATTGGTCAAAAATGGGAACCACTTAATCCGCACAACCTTCATCCCGCTCTCGGTTATATGCCGGTATCCGACGATGTGCGCGATGAATATGTTTTTGATCTCCTACGTTCCGATATTTCCAAATAATTTATAATTCGATAGCAGTTGCGCGCAGACAGAATCAAAACGCAACACCGCATCAGCAACAGCAGCAGCACACACACACACACACACATAACTCACAAGCAAGTCATGTAAGTTCGTAATCGAGACCAACAACATTCAAGCAAAATGTATTGAACATTAAGTAAACATCAAAAGCATGACAGTGATAATTATTTTAGTTAATGAATTGAAGCAAACAGAAATCTAAATATTTCCACAAATAGCAAGACAAATATTGTTGAAATGAAAAAACAAAAAAAAAACAAAAAACAAAAAATGCAAAAAAACCCCAAACTACAATTTCCCCCATGCAACACACATCCATAGAAACAAAAACACATGCAATTATATATTTTTAGGCTCGTCAATAGTATAAGAAAAAAAAATTAACAAGTGTATCCAAATAATTAGCTAGCAGTGCAGTAGATGAGTTCTAAGCTCCAACTTATATATGTATATATATATTTATATATGTATATAAAGACGCGTGTATGTGGATTGTTATATATTTTTTTGGTTAAATACCAATCACACACACCAACACTCTTTTGTAACTATATATACATAAATATTTATGTGCATATATATATATTTGTTCTATGCACATAAATATTTATGTATAAGTATGTATGTATGTATATTTCAGTTAAATAATTTTTAATTTTTGTACCGAAAAATAACTCACAATCAAGCAATTATTTTGTCTTTTCGCAACTTTTTTAAATATATAACTTTATATTCCATATTTTTTTATTTATATAAAATATTAAAAAGCTATTTAACATTAACTTTATGATTTGTATTTTTCATATTATAAATGAAACAAAAATGTATTCTTAATTTAAAGAAAGGATCTTCTGCTCTATTGTAAACTAATAATGATAACAACGAACAAATTTTCGCTCTGTTAAAAAAAAAACAAAAAAAAAATTACTTTTATGGAAAACTTAAACTCAAATATAGTTAAAAAAAATATTTTCAAACAAGAAAAGCTACAGCAACAACATAAATCACACAAATGTATTCCTATTTAGTTTAGCATAAAGTAGAATGAAAATATTACGCTTTGTTGAGAACAACAGCCAGCGCAGTTTTTAATTTTTAATTTAACTAACATTCTGTTAAAAATGTGCAAGAAACTTTTTTCACAAAAAGTAAAAGCATTCAATGACCAGCGGCAAAGAAAAAATCTGCTAAAACAACTACGAACTGTGATCAAAATCAAGCATTCAACAAGCTAACAAAAACCACTTAAAAAGAACTACAAAGTGAAGCTTATGCATAAATACGGTGATTTAATTATAAACAAAAAACAAATCTTAACGATAAAAAACAAAATATTGTATTTTGTAAAACTTTAGTTTTTAGTTTAAGTAAGAAAAAATTAAATGTTAAGTTTGCATTTGTTGACGTGGGAAATCAGCTAATGCCACAGAATTAATATATTTTTGTTGCTCTCATATCGAATTTGAAATCTTATAAAAATTTAATAGAACCATAAGTTTTATCTATTGCAGCATTGCCAATACAATTATTATGATTTCCCCAGGTTAAATTAAATTTATAAATTAATTTGCATACGCTAAAATTTCAATTAAACATTATCAAAAAATATAAATAATATATTTGTATGAAAGAGAAAAATATTAGCTCAAAATTCTCACTAAATAGCTCAAAACAAAACGTATTTGTATTAATTGTTATCTACAAACATGTAAAAACAACAACCACAACATGAACATGTGATGATGAAAATAAACCATTTTTGAATTAAATTAAATTTATTTAAGAAAACTTACACCAACACACATACACTATTATAATTATTATAATTATATATATATATATATCGTAAAACAATCGTTAATGCGATTCAATAGCATGTAAGAAAAATCAAAACGAAACCCAATTAATTGTTACGGTGTCATGCTTGCCACCAAACAACTTTAAACATTCTAAGGCAAGCTGGGTCGAAAATACAAAAAAATTCAAGGGTGAAAAGAATAACAAGCAATTAACAGCTGATTGTAAAAGAAAAGCGTTAACTGATTAAAATTGTGATAATAAAACCAACATCAAAACCAATAAGTCGAAATGTTGTACATCTCCAAATACAAAAACAAATTAACACACAAACAAACAACAAAACACTGAAGAACATAAACGTGATATTAATGAAACATCAAATATATTTAAAAAATATAAAAACAAAGTGCATATTAAATATAATAATTATAAATATATACAACAAATCAGATGAGATGCCATGATAAGCGATCGCAGAGCATAGAATAAAAAAGAAAACAAAACAAACAACAACAACAACAACCTAACAACTTAACAACCAATTTATCTATCTATAAATATTAAATACGTTAGACTAATATAAGCGTAACGCGAAAGTTGATAATGGAATAAATGAATGATGATGATGATGATGATTTATATACAAAACAAGCATAACAACAAGACGTAAAATGTTGAACACTTCGTGTTGTACCTCAAAACAAAAAAAAAAATTTACTAATATAAACAATTTACAGTTTATTTATTAACTTGAATTTCTAACTTGCATTTCAAATTTAATTTTTTATTTTGTAAATCAAAACAAATATTAGTACATTTCAAATTAAAAGAGAGTTTATGTATTACTTTTTACTTTGTCTGGTTATGTTAATTAAAATCTAAATTAAATAAATTTTTTATACATTCTTTTATTAGTAAAGGTTGAATTTGAAATATAAAAAACTTATTTTGATTTGTTTAAGTTTGTTTTTAACTATAAGTTTTTGAACTGTTTGAAAATTTAATAAGAAGTGTTAAAAAAATTTGAAATGATAAAAGTTTAATTTGAAATGTAACGTGTTGAATTTGAAGTTGAAACCCTGTATCAGTATATAATGTAGTGTGAGCGTCAAAATAAAGTTGACACCGAATATTATTACACAAGAAGATTTATAATAAATAGATATATAATACTAAAAGTATTATGACAAAATTAATTAACAATTTGAGATTTTAAAATTAAATGCATTAAAAACAATACACATTTGAAAATAAGTTAACTTTTTAATAAAATAAAACAAATTTTACACGTCAAACTAAAGTAAGCACTGGCATCACTTCTATGTGAAAAATCGTTGAAACCCAAAAATAGTGTCAACACCTAATTATTTTTTTCTTTTTAATGCATTTCTTACTCATTTTATTTCTTCCCTCTTAAGTCATCAGTATAGAATTAGTTATTTTCTTAAAAAATAAATTAAAAAATGGAAGAATTAGAATATTAGAAGATAAATTCGTTATTTTCTTAATAAATAAAATAAAAAAATAGAAGATTTAAAAAGGGAAAACAAACTTCAATGAAGACTCACAATAAATTAAAATAAAAAAAGGTAAATCCTTTGAGAAATAGGTGAAATTGTTGGAAGAAATCACTGTAAAATAAAACAGATAATAGACAAATTTGAAAAGCATTATAACTGAAAAATTTTACTGGAGTACGGCGATCAAAGCGTCTTTCTGATACAGAAATAAGAGATGTAGTTCGAAAAGTAAAGACAAATCCAGTTTCTAGTGCAGTAAAAATAGCAGAAAACATTTCGAAAACTTCACGTAAGCCAGCAGTACTAGCACCATCAGAAGAGCACTAAACAAAAATGGTTTTGCAACCGGAAACTCCCATTTACAACTCCCGGGAGAAAATGTTTCATGATTGGGCTGAATGGCTAATCTCTGAGAGTAAATTATGCCATGTAAAGCTCCTTTAGAACATGAATTTTAGCCGTTCGGAGTCGGCTAAAACATGCTGGTCCAGTTCTCGGTCAATTGTGTGCAAACATTTAACAACACACAACATAAATCGTCAAAAGAAGCTCGATAAAATTTCTTTCAAGGGCTAATTTTTTTAATTTTTGTTTTTTTTTTTTAATTTAATTTTAAATAATTTTACAATAAATTTTGCAATATAAGTAACTTTTAATTGAGTATAATTTATCTATTTATAATAAATCTTGAGCAAGAATATTCGGTGTTTACTATGTTTTGACGATAACAGTGCACATTGAGCCAACAAATTTATATTTAACCGAATTATTTGGCGCTTTTTTTTTTTTTTTTGACTTAACAACAAACATTCCATAATATTGAACCATTGAAATGTCCCAGAAATTTGTTTATTTTCTTGAACGCTTAAAAGACGAAAAAAGTCTATAACAAAAAGCAATAATTTGAAATACGTTCTTAGGGGTCTGTGTAGCAATTGAAAGAGACATACAGTTCATACTCACTCCCTCTTGTTTGCTTAATCTTTCTAGATTAGTGAGCCATCAATTTTGTTTGCTTTCGCGAATCCTAGACACAACACAGTCAAGTCAATCTCAGAAATTCGTAGGTTTAAAGTCTATACTTTTCTTTACAACATGTTAGGCAAGTTTTTTATCGCAGGCACCACTCTCTCTGGCCAATATTTCTGCAATTTTCGTTTTCCTCTTCATGCAATTTTTAAACAGCATCTTAATTATGCGATATACAGCGAATTAACAACGTTTTGCCTAAAAATTATTAATACTGCGTCTGTTTCTCTTTTTTATGTTTTGATTAACAGAGAAAAAGCTTTTCGAACAGCATCTACTATTAGATTTTTGAAAAAGGATTACAATTTTAAAAGACATAAAGGTTGTGTACCAAGGTTTTTAAACATACAAATTTCTTTCTTTAAAAAACGGTTACAGTTATACAACAAGAAAATATAAATAATAGAATGAGCTGAATACTTTATTCTGAAAAAAACTTCAGAGCTTTAGTTTTACGATTAAAAATTCAATCTTCTCATTTTAACTCATTTTGCGTTTGCATTTTTCTAAGATAAATACGTCAGAAATTGAACGTTCACGAAAACATTGCCATCGTGTTCTGTCATGAGAAACTAAATGCAAGGTCCGATTGCTAACTCTCTTAAGTATTTATCACGATAAAATACTATCACAAAATAAGTTATCATTGGAAGATTGAATCTTTAATCGTTCGTGAGCGTATTTTTCAAAGTTCATGAGTAGAGTGCAGAAGAAATCATCCAAACAGTTATGCGGTTGATTACCGAAATTGTTTGGTTGCGCGTTCGCTTGATTAATTTGAAAAATGGGCAGCATATCAAATATTGCCAAGAAAATAATTGTTGCCTATAATTAAGAAAGAAATTTTTCGAAGTGCCTTTGCGTGAACAGCTGATGACAACCTTTGTCTATATTTTTTCATGTTAGAAACAGCTCAAAGATGTATCTACTTAAAAAAATACTTGGGTGACTCAAGTCAAAATTCATAGATACATCTAGTTCTTTAACGAATTTAACCAAAACTACGAATATGTGTTTTTACTAAATATCTGTGAAAATATAAAATGAAAAACCTTTCACATTCTCATTCGAGCAATATTAGTAGAACTTAAAAATTCTGGAACTAGTCTTAAGCTTCTCCTAAATTTACAACCACGCCAAAAATTACATTAACCAAACCTTTGAATTTTTTTTTTTAAATTAGTAAAATATAAAAAGAAACCTTTTCAGACATTCGCGTTCGAGTTATATTAAAACGTATAAGTTCTGGGACGAATCTTAAACTTCTCATAAATTCACAACCACACGTGTGGCATAAAGCAATAAATAATTTGATTGTTATTTGCATACTTCTAGGAAAATTAACAACAACAACAAAGAACATGTACCTGAATAACAAACAATTAACACACATACATACACAAGCGCAGACAATTTAAAAACGTTTTTAAAATGTTTTCTAAGAAAAGTTTTGAAACGCTCTGCAGCGTTTGACGAATGCTTTTCCTGGCGGGCACGTAAAAAAAAGACTGAGTTAACAACTAGTAGAGCATAAGATGCAAATAACAAGAACGATAAAAAATAACAACAACAACAACAACATACCGGATTGCATATGCACTCTTGTGATTTTTTTTCTCACAACTGAGCCAATTAATTGTTTTAATTTAAATTTATTTAAAGAAAAATAACAAAAACACGCTTAAGAAAAAAGCTAAAACAAAGCAACATCATCTAAACGTCTTACAATTACCTCTTGTATAGTTTTAAATGTAAAACAAGAACCAACAACAAACAAACAAACAACAAAGTATTGTGATAAAAGTGTTGCCTACACGAATATTAAGAAAAAAAATCTATGTATTCTATATTAAGTAAGAACAATTAATTTTTAGAAAAATTGCAACTTAAAAAAAAAAATTTATTTCTTAAACGGCGTAAGTTTATATATGCAAACGCAAATATTATGTGTGTTTTTTTATTTTATATAAAAACGTCTGTATGTTTTGTTAACAAAGTGCTAGGCAACACTTTGCCGGAGGTACTGACTGACGTAGGTACAACCAATAACAAATAATTAGCATTAATAACTCAAGCCAAGCCAATCCAAGCCATTGAGACAAGCTTGAGACGAAATTCAGCAATATTGTGATCAGAACTTGCTAATTTTGTAAAATTACAAGTTTTCTTTATATATTTTTTGTTTTAAAATGTATGTAAAAAAAAAAGAAAAATTATTTATATCATATGTATGTATGTCAAAAGAAAACACCTCATTAGGTGGTGAATATCACAAAGATATATAATGCTGTTTAGACAACATGAAATAGTATTTGAATAACATTCTGCAACTCTACAGCTAGTTGGTGGAATTTTATATGTAAAACTTTTAAAATATGAGAACGAACCATAAAGCTGCTCCAGAGTATATCGAAAATAAATAAAGACATATATTAAAATATTTCATGATATAAGTTGAAAACAACATCTGTCATTTATAAAAGTCATTCCACTTAATAACAATGTAAAAACAATGTACGTACTAAATATTAACAACAATTAAAAAAAAAGAACAATTTATAACAACAACAACAACAAAGATGTATGTATAAGTTCGCTAACGTTTATTAGTTTTGTGTTGAACACAAAAGAACAAAATAACAAAGAATGGCAAATGTTAAATGTATGTAGAAAATAATATCTAAACTTTTTAAATGAAATTCGAAATTCGTTATAATATGCAAAAATCTATTTTAAAAAAAAAAAAACTACAATTGAATTGTGCAAAACGAATGTGTTAAAAATTAGCACCGCACTTTTTGATTTATTAGTTAATAAAAGCAGCTTATTTTAACCAACATCATGCAAAAACTTAAAGCATCTTTACCAATTAAATTAAAAAATTTATAAAAACTATATCGAAATGCAGGTTGTTAGTCTAATGTTTAAACGTATAAAATATAAATTAATTTATTATTTATGTTTTATAACCATAAAAAGCATTGTTTTTATGTTTTATAAAAACAATGTTACAGTGCATTGCAACCAGGTTAAAAAATTTTATTTTTTATTAATTTTAATAGGCAAGCAAAAATATTTTAATATTGAAATTTTCCAAAACCAAGTCTTGCTCTTTTTTGTGCACATTAAATTCCTGTTGTAGGTCTGAAAGAAGATTTGAAGACAAGAAGAACGTCATACTCACTTTTTTTCCAGCAGCTTAGCTCCTTTTTAAAAATTGTTAAAAGTTAAACATTTTAGCCAAAATGAAATTTTGCGAAAAATCATTTATTTTTTTATATTTCTATTTATGATCATCTCAAACTTATTACAATAAGCTAGCTTACAAAATTTTTATAACGGAAAACCAGCGGAAAGAACTCCAACAGAATATATTATTGAGGAGAAAGGAAACGAATTGGAAGCATTTGGAGCGATTTCAATGTGTTGCAGATTTGTTCCAACTCAAACTGAAGTGAGCTGTGATATACCGAACTTTATTACACAGGTCGACTTAAACAATATTGTGCGGGAAACGAATATATCGCAAAGAAGTGCAGACATTTTGGGACCACGTTTAAAGCAGTGGAATAGGGTGGCAGAAATTTTAGAGTTACATCACCTCGAAAACGTTTACATACTAAAACCGTAGACTCGTGTTTTGAACTCTCGAAGGAAGCAACATTACCTATTTATAATATTGTTTTACTCCACATTGGTAATAAATATCCTTGCGGGACTTGAAAGTAGTTTCCATATCGAATGGGCTAAAAAAGTGATATTTTTTCGTAAACGAGAGTTGCATTAAACGGATCACCAATGGCTACCTCGAGTAGCATTCCAATTGGGCCATAGTATCGACCATACACCATTATGGTCGATACTGGTTCCAGGCTAAAAAATTATTCTTCCACCTCTGCATATTATGCTTCAAATACCTTCTTCCTACCTTCAAATACCTACCTTCAAATACTTTTTCCTAAATTAAATGCTTCAAAAATCGATAAAGGTGAGCATGCGCTCTATTTTCATTATTATTGTGATGAAGAAATTACATCCCAACGTCTTATAGGTGTATTTATTGGCCTACAAATTAAAAAACTGTTAAAGAACGTGGAGTAAAGTAATTGATAAGTATTGACCAATAATTGTAAAGTATTGACCAAACAAGAGCGTGGAAAGGTGTCAGTACTGTAGTTGAAAATTTGTTGGGTAAAAAAAAGAGTAGAAAATTATAAAAAATTGTGGCTGAAATGATTGATGCTTTGATGCTTATCATGAAATGAGAATCAACATGCCACAAAAATTTCCTTTTTGAGGAATTATTTAGAAGAGTGGTTTCATCAAGACACTGCCAACATGCAGCAACGCTATATGAGAAAAGACGACCGTCACATGCTTGCCGAGTACGCTTATGTTTTCCCAATTTAAATAATAGAATTTTAAAAAAAAACAAATTGATTTCTTACGTGAAGTTTCTAACTTCATCACAAAAAAAAAATCATGAATAAAAAAATTATACAAATACTAGCAGATACCCGGCGCGTTACTGCCGTCCTTGCACAATGCTTGTTCCAGTTTGCCAATAGAAGCCCATCAACAAATATTAACTTCACTCAGAGTTTCAATATTCTGTGACCACTATTTCTAAAGCTTTTAAATATAAAAATTTTCTTCAAACGGAGCCACAACCCGTTTTCCAATGCCCATGGGTGTTTTATAATTGAAAAACCTGGCCAATTAGTTACTTCATACTGAGATTTATTGTTATATGACATTTAGTTCCAAATCTATTCGATATAAAAAAATTGAATTGTATTGGCTGTGCCATGCCCCCTTTTTAAAGAAAGCTTTATTTTGGTAGTCTAGGGGCACGTCTCAATGGAAAGCTTGTACCGAGTTTCATTGATGTGCGATTTATAGACGAAAGTAAATCCGAAAATGTGTGTCCTTGAAAAAGTGCCAGCCCCTCACGGATAGGAAGGTGTAAAATACTTTACAACCTATTCTCATACCTACCAAATATTTATACAAAATTTCATTAAAATCGGTCCAGTCGTTTCGGAGGAGTTCAAACACTAACACCGTGACACGAGATTTTTACTATATATTAGAATATAATTTGCAAAGAATTGAATTTTAGTCAAAAAGTAAAAATGGCAACGATAGCAACGCTTATACTCCTCTTTCAGGTCTATTATAAGATTTTTATATGTACATTTGTGTGTTGCACTGTGTAATCATTGAATGGGGCTCTCTCGAACATTTCGCGTTGTTATAGTTCGTCTAAAAAATTGTGGCATGGAGAGAGGCGATATCTTACGAACCTTGCGACCATTCGAAATTACTCGTAATTTTATGTATCGTACTACGAAGTTGTTCGAGAATACTGGTGGAATCATCGATCGTCCAAAATCCGACCGTCCGCGGGTTTTAAGAACACCACAAGCTATCAAGGTGTTGAAGTCTCGAATCAAGTGAAAACCGCTGCGAAAGCCGAAAATCTTGTCGTGGGATATGAATATCGCAATCGATTTCTCGCATTTTTAAATATGACCTGGGCAACTGAGCATAAAAAAATACACCGGGCACCTTCTTACGGTAGCACTAAAGTAACAACGTAAGTGAAAATGAAAGACTTCTCAAGCACGCGGATAGCACCCAATTTTTTTCAAAAGCGTTTTTTTCGAACTTAACCAAATTAAGGGTTCCTGGATATCAAAATTCAGTCTCCCAAACTCCCTACTAAGGACCTTCATACATCACTTTCCCACCCCTAACGATTGTGTATGAGAGGTACACATAAAGGTTAGCCAATTTTAACGGAACTCGACCAAAATGCTAAATAAATAGTGCAATGGATGCATACTTAAAATGGTAAAAATCGGTTAAACCCAAGGGATACCTCCCGTGGACCTATATTAATTTGTAACATGAATTTATATGGGAGGTACATACAGAAGTTAACCGATCTTAACGAAACTCGGTCATAATCCTTAAAAAATAGTGTTATGGATGTGTACTAAAAATAGTAGAAATCGGTTGAACTCTATCATTTTTTTTTTAAACATGATTTTCTATTGTAATACGGTGAAACAATAGGGTACCTCCCTTGAACCTATATTTATTTATAACATGAGTTCGTATGGGCGATGCTTGCAGACGTTAAACGATCTTAACGAAGCTGGATGGATGTGTTCTAAAAATTGTCGAAATCGGTTGAATCTTAGAGTTACCTCTTTTGCACCTATTTTTAACATGAGTTGAGTTCTTAACATGATTTTGTTTTCGAGGTTCAAACAAAGGTTAACCGATCTTAACGAAACTCTGTCAGTATGCAAACACTCAGGGGACAAATGCTGTTATATCAAACAAATCATGGGTTGAAATAAAAGATTTCTCCGTTAAATACCATCCAACAAGTTAAGCTTTCAAATCAACAGTCGGTTGACAGTTTGTCTACAGAAGACGGTACACGTATAAGTTCGTACTAAATGATATTTGATCACTGTTTTGCAAGTTCAAGATTAGCCGAGTGTGCTGGCGTTCTCGTCTAGTACTCGACTTACCTAGGTTCAATCATCGGCAAGACAACAAATCTTTTTATTTTTATAAAAAATATTTTTTTTTTAAATAAATGATGAAATTTACATTTCTTCAAGATTGTAAGTAAACTTATTTTGAAATTTCAAACATTTAATGAAACAGAATTAGAACTTCAATTATTAAATTAAAATTTTTGATACTTACACAGTCAGGATACGAACCCACGTCCTTCGCATGACAGTTTGAGCACACATTCACTGAGATATTGATAAGGTAATGTTAAGATAAATATTGCAAAACATATTTAAAAAATATTACTTTGAAAGACAGACAAACAGGTAGTCTTGTTTTGACTTAATTTTGCTTTGACTCTTACAAAAAACATTTCAATAGATTATTTTAACAACGCAAAAATACTTCGAAATGTTCATTCAACAGTGTTTTGAAATAACCACGGTCGACTGTTAATTTTACAGTTGATATTTTTTGAGTGTAAAAAATAGTGTTATGGATGTGTACTAAAAATGATCGAAATGGGTTAAACTCTTGCATTTATATAATTTTGATATCCATCCATGTGGCGGCCGTGGCCGTGCTTGCTTAGTGTGTGGCATGCGAGCCAACAAATCTCGTTAGATCTGGATCTACCATCTAACGCCATCTGACATATAATGCTTTTTCAGTATAAAGCAGTGTACAAAAACACAGGTAGCATTGACAAGTGTTGATTTTCTCATCTACAAGTAAATGACTTCCTGGCAAAAAACATCTTTTCGTTGTTATATACGTTGGCCACACTCAGCTGTGTCAACTGTTGTGACAACGACACATCGGAGAGTGTTGTTATCGGTATTGAAGTTTCAGAAAAGTTTTCAAGTTGATGAAATGTCAAGCTTTGTATCAAATACCAATGAAAATTTTACCAACAATTAAAAAATTTTCTATTTTTAAATACATTTTAATGCGCAACTTCAAATTTATGTGCATCAAGTTTTGACTTAACAGTTGCCAACTGTTGAGTACGCTGAATGTGACCAGTGAAAATTAATTGTATGCAATGGCGGATTGTGAGCGCTCTCTTCTTTGTTATATTTTTTGACAGATGGTTTTCGACATCGGCTGTCGCCTCTCTGCAGAATAAACAATGTCATGTAAAACTTCTTAAAGAAGCTCGGCCATAGTTCTTTCAAGGGCTGAAATAGCCAATAGTTTTTGTTTTTTTTTATATCCATGTTAGTAAAGTCGTTATAGCTGCTTAAATATTTTTAAAGTGTTGGTCGAAATAAGCTGTGAGTCGCTGTAAGTGCTGCAATGTGCCCGATGTATGTTATCAAGTGCCGGATTGGAGAAAAAGTATTCATCATGCATCATTTTTATGATCAAAACGCGTGTTGTGTCGTGAGCAGAGATGTGCCGCGTAGACTACATGGTGTCGGCAACAATATTGTTGACGCGTGTCGTCTTCAGTGTCGTCCATTCAAAATTGTCGATGTTTAATTGACGATGCTTCGACAACTTTAGACCAATCAATGTATTTTGTACAAATATATAATTTGAAGGAATCATCAAGACAAAAACAGCTGATTATGGGAGTAGTGATACAGAATTATTAACTAATGTATACGTGGTCACAATTAATGTCATTGACGACACAACAAACGACATTAACGACTTTGTCGACTCGATAGACGGCAGCAGAGTGTCAATAATTAAAAACGATGCAACCTCGCCAAGCAACAAGACAAACATTACAGCACAATTTTGAAATTATATCTTCACTTTGAATTCACTACAATTTTAATAGCCTAGATATACATTATTTTTTAAAACGTCACATGATAGCACACATCGAGCACATTCCAGCACAATTTTTTTTAAAGTTATACATTCAAAAAGTGCGAAGTTAAAAACAAATTTCGATTTTCAGTTAAAATCTTATCATGGTAGGAGAAAAACAAAAACTAAACAAACAAAAAAAAACGTGTTGAAGATGATGTTGATGATGATGATGATGAGCACAGTTACTGGCGCACATACGCATACAGACACACATTCACAGACACAAACAAATCAATAACTATGTAAATGTGTATATTTTAACAACCAACAACAATAAGTAAATGTATGAATTCAATCAAGCTGTGATATTTAAGTATGAAACACCGTTAAACATACTACAAAGAAACAATTAAAGCTCGAACATCAAAGAAAATTAAAATGAAAAAAAACAACAACAAAAAATTGCAAAATGCAATTGCAATAAAAAGCAAACAACCAATTTGCTTACAAAACAAAATAAAACAAAACAAAAATAAATATTAAAGACAGCATCTATATTAATAGAAAACGAAAGTAAAAGCTTAGCAAAGCGCTAAAACAGCCAAGAAAGGGTTAAACTAAATTATGACAAAATGTGACTCTGTCATTGTGTGCAATTTCAAAGGAAATATAAAAGAAAAGCCATTTCCATTATATATTCATAGTTATAAGAAAACTATATACATAATATATATGTATATATATATATATATTTAGACATATTATATAATAACTGCAAACATGCAGCAGAATACTAAGCATTCAAGCTTAAAGTTAAAATATTTTATTAAAATATGCAAATGAAGTTAAGGTTATACTTTGAAATTGCAAACTATTGTTATATAGCAAGCAGACAATGTTTTTTTTTTTGAATCCAATATATTTTGATAGTAGTTTTCACACAAATTTTGCCTAAGTAGCTAACTTAAAATGAAACATTTTCAAAATAAAGTCAAATTTAGCATACAAATTTTATCTCATTTATGAAAAAATCAAATAAAAATTATTAAACTTAAGTTTATGTTTAAGTTTTGCAATTTAAACAAAAAAAAAAAAAAACACCAAAATAAGTGATTTGTTGAAAATAAACATATACGGTGTTAAGTATTACTTTCTTTTTTTTAATTACTTTTTTCATAATTTAACTTTTTTAAGTTATATATAAACTCGAAATTAATATCTTTTTAAAACCTAGCTCAGCATAGATCAGCTGTCAGCTTTTGTCATTCTTAAAAAATAGTTTTCTTTTAAAAAATTTCATTTAATATAAAGCTTTAAATAGTTAACAAACATTTAAGTATCAAAAAAAGTCCGAGACGAAACAGTTAAAACAATCTAAATAACAGTATCCAAATTATAATGTTATATTGTATGATAGCAAGTTACAATAGTAACAGAAAAATAAAAAAAACAATGTTATAAATTTCATGAAAGTTATAATCAGTATCGCTTTATCTTCAAATAACTCTCATTAATAAATTCGAAATATATGAAATTATATTCAAAAAGTAGTTGAATAAAATTCAATTTGCTGACTTTAATTATGCACAAATGTTATTTTATTTTGATTACAAATAGATGTCTGGCAATATCAGGTGGTGAGTATTATAATTAATGTTATTTTAATTAAATATTTAAAATACTCTCATCTATTTGGTTGGAATAGTTTACATAAAAAAATGAACTCTAGTCAACATTGAGATCAAATAAACAATGATAAAAATTTAGTCGAACATTTTTCGAAGGGATAAGACGCCTGGCGGATGGTTTTTAGACCGAAGCCTCTTTCTGCAAGGATGAAAATAAGAATCCAGTGACAGATATCCAGAGTACACTGATTTTATGGAGGGAACACTTCTCTTGTCTACTAAATAGTGACGCTGCCAACAATCCTCCAAATTGAGATAATCTCCTGGAAACCCCAATTATGCGTTAAAAATAAGTTCCGTTGCCCGACTATAACGAAGTCTTATTAGCTATAGCACGGCTTAAAAACAACAAAGCCGCAGCAGCCTGTACCATTCTTCTGAGCTGTTTAAGAACCGGGGTGAAGCTTTGTTTAAATGCATTCACAAGTTTCTGTGCAGAATATGGTCGGAAGAATACATTCCAGATGATTGCAACCTCTGTGTGCTCTGTCCAATCCACAAGAAAAGCGATCCCTTCATTTGCGTCAACCGTGGGATAAGCCATCTTAATATCGCATATAAGGTCATGTCGAGCATTTTATGTGAAAGACTGGAGCCCATCGCCAACTAACTGCTTGGGCATTATCAGAGTGGCTTCAGACCTTGAATGGAAAAAAGAAAAGTACAAGAAAAAATTATAAAAACAAATCTACACACACCATCTTTTTGTCGATTTCAAAGCCGCCCTCGACAGCCCAATAAGGAATCACCCCTATTCCACCATGTCTGAATTTGGTATTCCTGTGAAGCTAATAAGTCTTAACAGAATGACACTAACCTACACCAGCAGTACAGTGAAAATCGGGAAGGACCTCCTCCTCTTCTTCTTTTTGGGCCAAAGGTTGTAAGCATCAGCTAAGTTTTTTTTTTATTTAATTCGAGAAGGGGAAACTTTCAAAAGGCAGCGCCGTGCAGGCACGAGTGTGCGATTCTTACACACTAAACCTAATCTCCGCACTGAATCTCTGAGTCAGTATTAATCCCGTGGAGCCGCCGTAAGGCACTAACTCACGGGATAAGGGAATAGCACTAAGCTGAAAACTGCAGGGCGTATTTTGTCTGTCGGGGTAGTGTCAACTTAAGAGCCTAAATTTTTCTCCTCAACCTGATGACAACTCTGTGTCAGGGAGAACCCTAAACTTCGTGTATTCTTCGTGCTTTCTCACGCTGACCTATTCTGCAAACGCTCGACTTTTCGAAGTTCGTCAATTACGCGTTGGGACAAAGAGCTTACCACTGACCAGTTCATCAAGTTTTATGGTGTCACCACTTCGCCAAAGTGGACCGAAGCATCACTTTCGCGTCACAGCACTAGAAGAGGAAGTGTACAGTATATTCTACTGTGCTACCAGAGTAATGAGTGCAATAAGGGTCACTTGCATTCTTGAATTAATGCAGGTATCCCGTCCCGTAGCAGGTTGGGTCCCTCCCACCAAGAGGTCGATGGGGATCGAGCTAGCTGGCATCCTCAGACACTTTTCTGAAAGCTCAGTACACTCTAAGAGCGCCTAACATATATACCGACTCGATGGGTAGGTCTTAACCTTCATCGCTGAGGCCCAGACCGTTGCACAGTGTGGCTTTTATCAATTATGGACAAAAATAATTGGTCTCTTTAAAACAAAAGCATCGATATGTCATTTAATATAATCAGACTTTTAATATCGAAGATATGATGAAAATTAAAAAAGGAAGCCCTACGTTCGGCAAAAAATTTTCAAAAATTTTTTAAAAATAGTTTTACTGGAAATATCGATATATTTTCTGATTAAAAGATTAATGATATTTTAAGAGCTTTATTTTTTTGATATTGGGTTGGTACATTAGGATGGTAGGAACTGACATCTGAGGGGTAAGTACTAGAACGTTGCACCTGAGCTCAATGACCTCTATAGTGGTTATATTGGTCTACTTGAGACAAAAACATTGATATATCAAACTTTAAAATCCGACTAAAACACCAGAGATATGAAGAACTATGTCAATGCGAGACCCCTACGTTCGGTCCAAAAAATTTTTTTTTTTCGTAATTGTCTTGCACAAATGCGTCACATTCGCTGGTATACGGCGCACTTTTTTTTTGCATAAGAGGTGGTACGGTTAATTAAAATTAAAAAAGGAAGGAAGGAATTTTTTGGTTCGGCAAAAAATTTTCAAAAATTTTTTAAAAATAGTTTTGCTGGAAATATCGATATACTTTCTGATCAAAAGATTAATGATATTTTAAGAGCTTTATTTTTTTGATATTGGGTTGGTACATTAGGATGGTAGAAACTGAGATCTGAAGGGTAAGTACTAGAACGTTGCACCTGAGCTCAATGACCTCTATAAAGGTTATATTGGTCTACTTGAGACAAAAACATTGATATACCAAACTTTAAAATCCGACTAAAACACCAGAGATATGAAGAACTATGTCAATGCGAGACCCCTACGTTCGGTCCAAAAAATTTTTTTTTTCGTAATTGTCTTGCACAAATGCGTCATATTCGCTGGTATACGGCGCACTTTTTTTTTGCATAAGAGGTGGTACGGTCTAGCATACATACATATATTGACTAAAAAAAATGCATGTGAATACCATGAAAAATACTTATTTTTAGGTGTCTTAAAAAAAATATTTCGTCCGAAAATGACGAAATATCGATTTTTGGGGCCTTAAAAGAGTTTGTAAAGACCAAAAATTCAAAAATTTTTTTACAAATATAAGTGCACCATCAACATCTTTACTTGTTTCCTTATCTTGGGAAGAAAAAAAAAGTTTTATGCAAAAACCTTGATTTTTTGGCAAAAAAAAAGAAGTTCAGGAGAACCAAAACCGCTCCATGGGGATTTCTCCGATCCAAAAAGAAATGATACAGAAATAGTTTTAAAGAGTCCCCCTTACTTTTATGTTGGTGTCCGGCGAAATCTAATTTTCGACCCGGCTTAACAAACATAGGTAGAAAAATGCCAGGAATAAGTTCAGAAAAGCTTAAAGCTTGCATGTGGTTGGTTCGCAGATAAGGCAGTCAATGAAAGACTCTCATTTTAAAGTCTCGTTGACTGACCTGGAGTGAAAGGCAGGGGTGTCATTTGATTTACTTGTCAAAAACTTTTTAGGCAATTGCAAAGTAAGTAATATTGAGGAACTAGTGACCAACATGCTTGATAGTTTTAGAAATCTTGAATGTAATTTGCGTCAAAGGTCACTATCTGTACAGCCATTAATCCCATTTCTCTGAGAATTTCGGAAACACGAGTGATGAACAAGGTGAGATTTTCCATCAGTATATAAAAATAACGGAATACCGTTACCAAGGAAGATGGGACAAGCAAATGATGGCTGGCTATTATTGAAGTCTTTTCATCTTTGTTTTTTATCACTCTTTTCTGAAGGCGTTAAATTTGGGCGAGGCGAAGTTCACCGGTATGTTATATAAATACTAAGAATGGTTTATAAATATTGCTTCTAGTTTTCTTTATTTTTTTTGTAGTTTTAAATTTCCGAAATAATTTGACATGATGCTTCAAAAGACGCTTCATCACCAATTCGTGATCAAGAATCCAAAAGTACTAAAAAATTTATTGGTCTCATATGTAAGTATAAAAAAAAAATGGCGTTGCACTCTGCTACGCATTTATTTTATGAATTTGAAAAAGTCGTTATTTTCAATTAATTTCTAGCTCAATTGCGTTTCAACACACACTTTAACAAATGAACAGCACACAAGTGATATAAACTTGTCGCCAGCAAGTCTCTATCCTGCACCTCCATCCATTGAGCACATTTGCCATGCTTGAGTGGCATGATACAAACGTTTTGTCAACCAACACAATAAAGTGGAGACTTATTAAATAACTTCCATGGCCGGAACAACAACAACAAAAGTGAACAAAACTTTTGTTACGTAATATGACTACGTAACTCAGCTCAGCTGTCCTTTCAATGTGTTATCTGTACAACAACAGAAACAAGTGTGCTTCAGAGAATGAGAGAACCAAACCATGGCGTTAAAGTGTGTAAGTGTGTCATAATATGAGTGTGTGTGTGTGTGTGGGTGGCATAAGAAGTCTTTTGGAGTCTTATATAAGCTTTGACTAATGAATGAAGAAGTCCTTGAACCTTTGACCTTGTACCAAACTGCTATGAATGCAACAATATGCGCTTCTCGAAACAATAAATATAAGGAAATACACACATATATTCAAGAGGCGTTATGTATACAAAATGATTTTGTAATTACTTATGTTAAAATTTTGATTTTTTTAAAATCGTTATATCTCGAAATATTGATAATAAATTTTGTAAGTAATATTTCCAAAAAGTTTCAACAAATCAATAACTGTAGAAATACGCCTATAAGCTGCAATGACGAAAATGCTACCATATCTTCAACTTGTGTAAATAGAGAAGCAACTAAATCTCTTCTCAACATGGCGTATGAGTAACATTTAATTCTTACTAACTGCAATTAAAGATTACTCATACGCTAAGTAAACCCATTTTGGTATTAAAATAGCTTAACTCACTATTAAAATAATGATAATTAAATTGCAGATTTAATTTTATGTCTCAGTTTTTGTTCAGTATTTACTACCTCACAATCTAATGTGCAAATAAAACTGCGAAAAGAAATCTTATCACTGTTGACATGCATATAAAAAATAAAAAATACAATGCAAATAATAACAACAAAACATTATCACTAGACATGCTTTAGATAAGCGTCAACGTTAATGTAGAAAGATAATTAAACGCAAGTTCAAGAAAATCTTATTTTAAAGCGCTTTCTTTGATAAAATGATTTATGGCATTTTAAAAAATTAAGCACAGCATACGAAATAGCTAAAAATGCTTAAGAAGAGAAAACTTTTCTGTCTCTTGTGCGAGTGTGTTTTGCTAATGTCTGGTGCTGCTTTAAAAAATTCATTAAATATATTGCTTTACTAGCTGACTGAATGACTAATCAATGAGCATTCTTGCATTAGATCAAAATTATTTTTCTTAGATATGACTGCATCACAGTAGCGGAGAGAATGTGAAAAAGAGAAAGAGAGACTGTCAACTAAAGATGAAAGCTTATTGTGAGCGTAGCATGCACAGCAGTGCGCAAAGACAGTTTTTAGTGCTGTTCAAATACTTCTTGAGTCCGTCAGTTCGAGCTGCTTTTGGAGGCTTCATGTTTTCGTCATTACGGGTAGGCCAGAAGTGGGCAAACTTTTTTTTTTTTTTTTTTATAATCAGTTGAGAATATGAAAAAATTTAAGAATATACATTTGACCATTTTGCGTTACAAAAGTGTTAAGATGCCGCGCTGAGCATTCTTTGTCAAAAATTTCGGGCACAAATGGGAAGAAAAATTACTTACACTGAGGGAAATATGTGTTAAAAGTAAATGAAATTGTGTTAATATCAAACGAATTTGTGTTTGAAATAGAGCTTGAAACAATTTCATTAAAGTTAAACACAAATGTTTTTAAAGTTTAATTTAAAACAAAAGTTTTTGTTTTTAAAACATTGTATTTAAATGTAAAAGCAAATTTAAAACAAAAATTTTAATATTTAAAACAAATGTTTTAAGCTTGATGTCTTCGATGCCAGTTTTTAATTTTTTCTGCGTTTTCGATACGAGATTCGTATTCAGCGACCCCTGGGATCCTCCGAATACCGAATTTCAACTTCACTCGATGAAGTTTGATTTCTAAATATTGAAAAAAATTAATTAGTGATTATTTTATCGTTTATTTTCGTTAATTGCAATTCAAAATTTCAAAAACTGTCATATTTTTCAGATAGTTATTTTTTTTGTTTTTTCAAAGACATAAGAAAAATTATAAAAAAGGAAGGAGTTGATAGTTGAAATTTAAACACGTTTGTTTTAAATTTTGTTTTGTAGAAACGCAAATGCTTTTAATTTCTATTTTAAAATTTTTTGTTTAATTTTAAAGTATGTTTTTTTTCTCAGTGTAAGAGCCAAAAAATGTTATTTCTTCACTTTCTTAAAAACATGTCTTCTTAGAACGAAAATATAGTAAAATATAAGGCAAAATTAAAAGAAATTCCATAAAATAATAACTCTGCAACACTGACATCGTACAAGCAAATTTAGAACAGAGTGATCCATTTAAACTTCCTCAGATTGATGTATTGAAAATAAAGGAAGACTGTGTAAAATGTGTCAAATGAAGTTGTTGACCTTGAAAAAATAATCCTTTTTAATTTCAGATGCGTATTCTATGGCAAAAAGTAGTTAGAATTAATTTAGATTTTACTCGATAAAGCTTCATTTTCGCTCAAACATAAAAAAAAAAAACAATTTAAGAAAGTCTAAAGTCGGTGCAGCACTTTAAAAAAACTTCACTTTTCACTTTTTTCTTCACAATTTACTTTTAATCAAAAATTTTATATATTAGTTCATTATAATAAATTATATTTTATAAAGAGGTTGTACAAAGATTTGTTTAAAAAAAAAAATAGAATTTAAATAAAAACTTTACACTGAGAAAAAAACACATACCTTGCTCCGGTAAAAAATTTCTCTATTTTCGATATAGAAATTTTCTCTTTTTCAAATAAAATTTTCTTAAATTAGAATAAATTTTCACATTTTCGAAGAAATATTTCTTTATTTCTAGGAAATGGAAATATTTCAATGTCTCTAATAATGATAAGTATTTTTCTCGCACAAAAATTTCTCATTTATAGAAAAAATTTATTGAAAATGAAAAACTTTTGTTATATTTTGATAAAAAATTCACTAAGAAAAGTATTTTCTTCAATAAAAACAAATCTTTTCTTAAAAATAAAAAGCTTTTTCTCAAAAAACGAGATATTTTTCTTTTTCATGGAAGCTTTTTACCATTTTTAGAGAATTTTTAGTATCGAAATTAGAGAATAGCATTCTCTGGAGCAAAGTCTATACCATTTTTCTCTAAATATGATGCCTTTTTTATCATATTCCGATAAGCTTTTTTCTGAGTGTATTGTTAAAATATAAATAAAATAAAATCAAATAAAAATTTATTATATAAAACTATATTGTTAAAATATAAATAAAACAAAATCAAATAAAATTGAACCACCACACCCCAAGCCGGCTTTTTCAAAATACAATAATAGTATTGAAAATGGGCGTGTCTTTGGGTGGTTGAAGTCCATATTTTATATACATTTAAATTTTGATGAACAATTTACACATGCTAAGTTTTATTCCTGTAGCTCACATGTTAATGCTGTTATATTGTTTTCGCTATTGTAGATTGTATGGGAGGTGGCGTGTTCGTGGCGAATTACACCCAATTTTTGAACACATCTCAGTTGTAGTATAAAATGAATACATAAAAAATTTTATCCCTTTATGTTTAACATAAGCTTATTTATTGAGTTTTCAATTTAGGGTTGTATTGGAGGTAAGCGTATCCGTGTGCGGATGACACCCAGTTTTCAAAGACATCTTTGTTTTGATATTATATACATACGTACCAAATTTTATTTTTGTAGGTTAGTTATGAGCTTATTTATGCAGTTTTCAATTTTTACGTTGTATGGGAGGTAGGCGTGTCCGTGGACGGATTTAAAAAATACTCAATATTGCAAATTCTGAAGTCCATGTGACCATGTGTACCGAGTTTCATCTAAGTATCTCAACTAATTCTTCTTAATACAAAGTTAATATACCCTGACCTTTCATGTTTAGACTCTAGACTGTCTCAAATTATAGACTTGAAAAAGTTCTTTCAATCTGCATCAAAAATTTGTAAAAAAATTTGCAATTGGATTAAAGATAATGATGTTTTTCATGATTTTTTTCTCAGTTTTTTAGATGATTTTCAAAAATTCTACATTGAAACAAACGCTTGAAATAAAAAATACAGTATTTTGGTTTTTCAAAATTGTATCTTCAGGTAAATTGCACACAAATGGGGAAATAAAATGAGAGCCATACTATATTAAACAAAGAGCCGCACATGCCCATCGATGCTTTACTCTCCAATATAATTTTTTTTTTAAATTAGTCCTTTTTTGTTATTCGGTTTAATAAATTCTCTCTAAAAATAAATGATAGCCGTCTATGCCTTTCCAACGATATCTTCATAACGACGATCGCATAAATAATAATAATGTTATTTGAATTTTTGTGAAAATAATCTAAAAAAAAAATGCATGAAAACATCATTATCCTTAATCCAATTGCAAATATTTTCAAATTTTTGATGCAGATTGAACGAACTTTTCCAGGCCTATAATTTGAGACATTTTATTTGTTAACAAATATTACACTAGTTAATATATATACGGAAAACATGATTTTTGGAGGTTTTTGCAAAATGGTTTAGCTCATTGACGGATTTCGGTATAGCCACAACATTGTAGGAATCATCATAAAATATATCAGGGTTCATTTTAGGATGGGTACAAATGGAACTTTTTTTTTTCAAGGCACCTTAATGTACATACATAAGGGAAACATTAACTACTTTATAAGTTTAGAGTCCGGGAATGACGGGGCAAAAGGGAACTTCCTCCCCCTCCCCCCAAGATCTGTAAAATTCCGTAAGAAAATATACATATCGCACTCTATATATAACACAGTTACAACTCAAAAAACATAACTTTTTATGAAAAGCGAAAAATAAAACTCATTTAATCACACAAACTTCGTTCTTTCAGCTAATGAAGAAAATAATGAAATAGATAGTGAGATATGTGTTTGTGAATTGATTTATATCAAAAAGTTAATATAAAAAAATTTTGAGTTGTGACTGTTTTATATCAAGTGTGCGATATGTACATTTCTAGACACACAAAAAACAAACAATGCGTTGCACGTTTAATTTAGCCATGCGCAATTACCTTAATGATTTACCTTAATGATTTTTATTGGTGGTGCTGTTGATATTTTGAATAGTCATTGTCTTCTCTACTCTTTCCTTTTCGTACATGAAAATAATATTGCTGTTTCTTCCAACTGAACGAAAAATTTTCTAACACTTTCCTGCAAGACAAGTCCTTTTATTAATTAACTCGTTATTTAACTCGTAGTGCTGCCGGAAATGTTGGTTAGTATTCAGAAAAAGTTTCTATTAGTTTTTAAGGGCAATGTGAAAAATCTGACTAAAACTCTCGTGTACGTGTGATATTCTGTCACCTTCTTACACAAGCATTTTGAAGACCCACCGACCATATAGCTTATTCGCTTACTCATGTTAGCTTTTACGAAAATATCAGTTACCCCTATTGGAAAACGTATGATTTCCTGTCACCTTCTTCCTGTTGTGTTGAACCAATCTCAGATAAAAACAAATAGAAAAATTATTATTCCCATAGCAAAAACAATAATTTGTTTTGTTAGCCAAAATATCCCACACCGTGGCCATCGTGACGATGGACCAATAACAAATACCCTTGTAACAAAAATTGAAGGGAACTTTTGAGCAATGATCAGATATAGAGTGGATGCTGGTGGCAAGAATTCGAAAACATCGTCATCTTCAAGGGCAACATACATACGTGAGCAAGACTATTCCAGATAAGCTAATTGACTGCAGGATCGAGATTTTGAATAAAATTTTACAAAAAGTTTCTGATTCTGGCTATTATTCAGTAATTTTTGATGAAACCCCAGATATGTCAGGCAAAGCTCAAGTGAGTTTTGTTCTTCGATATGTTGAATATTTACCTGACCAGCCATTAATAAAAGAAAATTTTGTATGCCAGCAAAGAAATTTCATTAAGACGATTCGGATTCAGATTTTAAGACTAAAAGAAGAGCTTTGTCATTGGCAACAAAAATGTAAGGATCAAATCTTATTTGGGATAAAAAAGGTTCCTGGTTCTGCTTTTGAAGCCCTCTAACGATGTGATAGGCACCAACCCAACAGAAGCTACTCCAAATTTTCTGCACATTGTCCGTGAGCAATTCAAGCGCTTAACTTTTTATACCCTAAACCTGAAAGGTCAGGGTATATTAACTTTGTGCAAACGTTTGTAACGCATAGAACGAAGCGAGTGCGGTATAGAAAAGTATATATATTCTTGATCAGCGTCACCACGTGAGTTGAGCTATCCATGTCCGTCCGTCCGTCCGTCCGTCTGTGTGTTGTCCGTATACACAGGATAAGAAGAAGGAGTTGAGATAATTGAATGAAACTTGGTACACATAGTCACATGTATCCAAGGATCTGCACTATTGAATATTTTTGGAATCCGCTTACGGACACGCCTACCTCCAGTACAACGCGAAAATTGAAAACTGCATAACTCAGCTAATAATTAGCCTACAACAATAAAATTTGGTGTGTATGTGTTTTATACAAACACAAAGATGTCTTAGAAAAATGGACGTCATCCGCTCACGGACACGCCCACCTCCCATACAACCCAAAAATTGAAAACGCAATAAATAAGCCTCTGTTTAACCTACAGAGCTAAAATTTAGCACGTATGTTTTTTATGACAAGACAAAGTTTTTTTTGAAAAATGGACGTTATCCACCTACGGACACGCCTACCTCCCATGCAACCCAAAAAGTTTTAAACTCAATAAATAAGGTTATGTTTGTCATAGAGAAATTGAATTTGGTAAGCATGTATTTTATACCAAAACTAAGGTGTGTTCAAAAATTGGAAGTAATCCGTCCATGAATCCGCCCATCTCCCATAGCGAAAGCACAATAAAGGCATTAACTGTGAGCTACAGGAATAAAACTTGGTATGTGTAAATTTTTCATCAACATTTAAATGCATATAAAATATTGGCTTCATCCGCCCTTGGAGACGCCCATTTAAAATACAAATTTTTTGTTTTTGAAAAGTGGGTTTAGGGTATTTCATAGTCGGCCTAGACCGACTTTAGACTTTCTTTACTTGTTTTTTTTTGTCATCATTACGTTGCATTAAAACCTGGCTCCAAACTACAATGCTTGGTTTGGCCTTGCTTCATATTCTCTACGACATAGCTTTGAATTTAGAAGATGTGGTTGAACGATTTTAAAAAATAGAAAATCATAGAATTTTACTATGAGTGAATAACAACCCATGAAATCTTTAATATAATAAAAAGAACAAATTTTAATGTTGTTTAATCTTAAGTAACAAGTTATAACATGTGTAAGTTTATGTAAAAAATATAAGTATAATTTATTTCAAACAAAAAGTAAAACAAGTTTATGAAAAAAATTCAAGTTCCCCCCAAAATTTCTCTCTGGATTCGCCACTGTATAATGCATGCAAAAATACAAGGTCAGCAAGAAAAGTTGATAAGATAAGAGCCAAAAAAGGAGGCTTGAACTATTTTATGCATAAATTGACCATAATTTATGCATCCTATGTAGATAAGGACGGGTCGGGCTTCATACCAAAAAAGAACTAATAAACTGGAGGCCTCGGTAGTCGAATGGTAAGCATGCTTGACTGCCAACCAAGAGGTTCTGGGTTCGAATCCCGTCAAGATCATGGTATGACGCTTTGACAGTTTACACGATTACCATATCGTAAAAAAACAAATCGGTTTGAAAAAATGTTTTACCCATTTTATGTATTTTTATTATTCTTATTTTAGTCAGTAAATAAAAATTAATTTTAAAAATGATAGCCAGTTTTCATTTGATCTCTAGTGGGTAAAAGAAAAAAGTTAGTTTTTAACCGACTTCAAAAAGGAGGAGGTTCTCAAGTTGGTTGGTTTCTCTGTTTTTTTTTTTTTTTTTTTTTTTTTGTGAATGTATGTACAATGTACATCGATTACTCCTGAAGTACTTGTCCGATTGCCTTAATTTTTTGTCAGCATATAGAGACCATCAACGCGAAGGTGCTCGTCTATAAAAGTGGGCGGTATACGACAAAGGGGCGTGTCGCTATAAGAAAAGCACTGTATCTCAGTACATATTGCCACTAGAGAAATAAAATTCACTGTAAAATTAGAAGAGCAGGCCCAAATATTAAAAACGACAATCAATTGAGTGGGCGTTGTTCTAAAAAAGGGTGTGGCATTATTGGAAAAACTCTGTTTCTCGTATAAAATTGACACTAGAGTACTGAAGTTAAGTACAGAGGTAGGCACAATTATTGAAAATTACTTACAAGAAAGTGAGCGTTATTCAACAAAGGGATGTGGCAATATAAGACAATTACTGTATCTCGAATAATATTGAAAGAAGGGTACAGAAATTTACTACAGCGGTAGGCAATATAAGTACAAATTTTTGAAAAAAAAAAATGGGCGTTATTCCATAAGGGGTGTGGCAATATTAAAAAAACACTGTATCTCAAATACTATTGGCACTAAAATGCTAAAATTTAGTACAGAGGTAGGCACAAATATTACAAATTACTACCAATAATGTGGGCGGTATTCGATAAAGGGGCGTGTCACTATAAGAAAATAACTGTATCTCAGTAAATATTGACGCTACGGTACTGATATGAAAAAATGCAAGGGTAGGTACAATTATAAAAAATTACAGTCAATTAAGTGGGCGTTATTCGACAAAGAGGTGTGGTAATATTATAAAAACTCTGTATCTCGAATAATATTGACACTAGAGTACTAAAGTTTACTACAGAGGTGAGCACAAGTATAAAAAATTAATTTCAATAAAGTGGGCGTTGTTTGATAAAAGGGTGTGGCAATATTTGAAACACATTTTATCTCGAATAATATTGAAACTAGAATACTGATATTTAGTACAGAGCTAGGCACAATTATTACACATTAGTACCAAGAAAGTGGGCGTTATTCGACTAAGGGTGTGGCAGTGTTTGAAAAAAAAAAGGTATAATTTTGACACAAGGGTGATACAATCCATTGTAAGAATGGGTAGAATTATTGAAAACACTATGACAAAGTTGGCGAAATTCGAGAGTATAGTTATAACAAAACACAATCAAGAAAGTAGATTCAACAAAGAGGCGTATCACAATTAGAATAACACTGCATTTCAGTAAATATTGAAACTAAGGTTCTAATATTTGGTAGGTGGGGAGGTAGAATAATTTAAAAGGTGGGAGAGATTATAAATAGCGTGAAGCACTTTAAGGAATACTGTACATCGGTTAATACTGATGATAGGTAACTGAAATTTGGTGCAGGGCAAGGTTGAATTATTATAAAGTATGATCTATAAAGTACATCGGCGGGATTCAAAATAGGGCGTGACACTTTAATAAAAATTGTAAAGAGGCAGAAATTGAAAATAACCAACAAACCATGAAATAGTGAAATATTTGAAATTTTCCTTAATAATTCTTGCAAATGTATTAAAAAATTCAAAAGAGTAAAGAATAAGAAACGAGCTTAAATAATTGTGTTTACAAACTTTTCCTAAAATTTATCTTTTCTCTAAAAAGGAAGAAATGAAAACTTTTTAACAAAAAAAAAAAACCTACTTCAAAATCACTACATAGTAAAAAATAATTTTAAATTACTATTAACTATTACTATTACTATTACTATTAAATAATTTAATCGTGGTAAAATCTGATAGTTTATTTATACACATTATTGTATTTGAAATCTTAGTATTTTAACTTTTCCTAATTTGTGTTATTTTTATCATAAATATATAATTTTTTATGATAATAAAAGCTTCGAAGTCGGCGCTCAAAAATCGGCGCGTTCAAAAATCTATATTTTGAAGCTCCAACACCAATCTTCATCTTTTAATTATTCCTTAAGTTTATCTGGTCATAGTAATCAGTAGTGCTAGTAAAAATACCGAAAGTTAGTCAAAACTAAACATGTTTTAACCAATTAATTTCTTTATTTCATATGCCACTTTGTGAAGGGAGCGTTTTTAGAATGTACACTGAAAAGTCAAAGAGGAAGAAGCAGGAGAGGGTGGACAAAATCTGAAAAGCTGTGAAAACTACATTTTATTACCAAAGAATTCAGCAAACTGTTTATAAAAGTTAACTTAAATAAAAATAGCTGTTAAGACATAAATAAATATTGTCACTTCTTTCTGACTATTTCTGAGAGAAATAATATAAAAAAAACAAACCCACAAACCCAAGAATTTGATAAAAGTTTACAATGAAAGATAATAAAAATACATATTTTTAAGGTGAAATTAATTAACCGCAATGATTTTACTAATGTTTTTTTAAAAAAAAATTACAGTAGATATATAGCGATTAAAAAAATACAAAAGATTTTTTTTACTTTAAAAAATATGTGTAACTTTTCAAAATGATATCTTATTTTTTTATTCAACTTATACGCATTTTAAAACATTAAAAAACATTTTCTTGAAGGCGTCATGTCCCCTTAAATAAATTTTAAGAAAAATTTAATTCTCCTAAACGTTTAACGAGTAAAGATTTGACTTTTGTTTTTACCACAAAACCTAATGAAATGCACTAGCATGTTTGCAAACAACTTAACAATCAATATCATTCTTCACAGTTTCGCTCATGCTGCACAAACAATTGGCCACACCTGACATCCATGCAATGTACACTTGAGAGGAAAATTTAATGTGAAAACACGTTGAACTCAAACACATGAACTGACTCTGCTCCGAATGCTTGTGACTCTACTGCGCTCACACAACAATAACAATAACGACCAAAAAAGCCTGACGGCAAAATTTCTCGAAAAACTAGCAACGACGAATGCCCATTCATTCAGTTGAGCAAAGAGAACGTTTATTATTGGAAGCCAAGTAAATTTGCAATTTTTGCTGTTTAAAATAAAGAAGCAAACAAAAAAAAAAAAAAATCAAATTCTGGTAATTGAACAATACTAAAAAATACAACAACTATAAACAGCTTAAGTCTAAATAAGTGCATTTAAAAATAAACATAGTTTCTAAAATAAAAATCGAACTATTTGTAAGAGAACAGTATAAGTTATAATAAATTGTAAGCAACTCTTAATAACGAAAAAAAAAAAAGAAATATAGACCACTAGACGATCAATAAATTAGTCAAGCAATACAACAGGACAGGTTCGACACAGAGGAAATACAGGAAGGAAGCCTACAAGTCAAATTAAAACTAGAATATTGTGCGTGAATAAAGTTTGTTGTTAATAATTAAGTAAAGGTGAGTAAGTTAGGGAATTTTGCAACGAAACTCATGACGTAACAGCATAAAACCTTTGGAGGCGCCATCTAGACACTTTGCAGGGCTAAGATATGTATGTCGTTCGGTGGTTATGGCATTGGTAGCGATTTTTTTTTTCAGTTTTCACACCCAATTGTTGTTGCTGTTTGTGTGAAATGACCTCATGGAAAAATTAAAAATGACTGCATTCATTCTTAAATGTTTTTCAATACTAAGTGCCGCAAGATTTGTTAGCCAATGTGCTCGAATATATGACTCAATGGTGGGCAGTTCATATGAATGTACATAAATATGGTACATATATAAACAGCTCCTCTAATTGCCGCTAGCTTTCTTCAAATTTTTTTTGGTTTTTAAAATTAAAATCACAAAATAACTTATTATCCTGAACAGCAAGTATTTTTTAAAACATTTTTGAGCTAAAACTAGTGTGTGTTATTTACTAGAAGCCGGAAATAAAAGTATCAAAAGATGCTAATTTTTTTTTTCGCCTCATGTGCTTGTATCGAAGAAAGTTCTGGTTTCTAATGTAGTGTAAATATGTACTTGTGATGAGAGCGAGTCACTTCTGGATGCTGTAATTATGTGGTTATGACTTTTTGATGCATTGAAAAAAAAAAACGCTTTTAAATATAAGCCATTTAATTTAAAAATTTCTGAATAAAGAAGAAAAATCTATTCTAAGTTTTCATTGTTATACTCTTAAATAACCTATATTATGCTCAGAACCTATTAGAAGTGTAGAAAGGGTAGCGGGTTAAAATATTTCCTCGGCCATACATCATAATGTGCCTCAGATTGACATGCGTTAGAAGCAGGCGCGGATCCACGCTGGGGCGATCAGGGCGATCGCCCCCCCCCCCCAAAGCTTCATGAAAATTACTACTTCAACACTTCTTCTAACCTATTTTTAAAATAAATTCGGATAAAAGCATTTGTAAATGAGTGGAGACATTCAATTACGTGATCGTTTAGAGGATTCGTCCGTACGTTCAACATATATAAGTAAAACAACACAAAATGAACTCATTGTTTGTTACGGACAAGAAATTCTGTCAACTATATATAATTACCCGAATTCAAAAAGCAATATATTATGGAATTATATTCGACGACACTTAAGAAATATCTCACAAATCCCAGTTATCTCTAGCTATCAGATACATATATGATAACACTATTAGAGAAATTTTATTCAATTCATCAATCTTCATTATGAAATTATGAAAGAAACTAAAGATAAGAACCAAAATCACTGGTATTTAATAAGGTAAAACTTTAGTGAATGCTTTGGAATCGCTGAATTTGGATCTTCAAAATTGAGTTGCTGTGACAACAGATGGTTGTTTAATGATGGTTTCAGAATCTTGTGGAGCCGTTGAAGAAGTGCTTAAAGTTGCTATAAATGCAGTATACTGCCCTTGTTTATCATTAATCATTTTTTGAACAAATCTTTGTCTGCATCTTCAGATGTTCAAATAATCCGAAATGCTGTTGGTACTATGAAAGAGACGATATCGTTCTTCAATGCCTCAGCGAAGCGTTCCAATACGTTAAAAAAATTATGGGTAGTCAGTTATCTAGCTTGTGTGAAACAAGATGGGTCGAAAGACATAATGGAGTTTTGCTTCCGAAAAAAATTGAAACCCTTCATTACATATCTCAGTGGCAAGATAAAAACGTAGTCAAAAGCAAACGATTTGAGAATTGTACTTTGTGAATTTGAATTTTTTAGTCGCAGTCATTTGTCTCTCTGATGTGTTGAGTTACATTCAAGCCCTAAGCTATTTCCTTCAGAAAAAACAAATTGACGTTAAATCAGCACAGGATATGGTTCATGATACTTTTAAGTTATTACACGAGAAACGAGAATCCTGTGAGATAAAATTTATAACAATTTTTGAAGAAATTGAAAATATTTCAAACAGTATTGGAGTGGAAATTAAAATGCCATGTGTAGCAGGTATTCAAAAAATTGTGAATAGATACACTGAGAAAAAACACATACTTTAAAATTAAACAAAAATTTTTAAAATATAAATTTAACGCCTTTGCGTTTCTACAAAACAAAATTTAAAACAATTGTGTTTAAATTTCAACTATACACTCCTTTCAATTTTTTTCATTCATTATTTCTTTGAAACTTTCTTTGACATTTTTTGAATTTTGAATTTTCATTGGTTTGAAAAATATCGAACATAAAATAAAATAAAAACTAATTCAGTTTTTCAATATTGAAATATTTAAAATGCAAACTTCATTGAAAGGAGTTGAGATTCGGTATTTGGAGGGTCCCAAGGGTCGCTGATTACGAATCTGTCATTATTATTATTATTTGGCCTATCGTAACTTTGAGGTGATCAAAGTTATAAGCTTTGTTTGGTTTTTGAAATAATTACATATATTGGATTCAGTAAGTTTATTATTGACTCTAGTGTCCGACCGAATGTGAATTTTTGCCTAAGCCGAAGCCGATTCTTCGGCAAAATGTAAATAATCGGCCGAAGGCCGAAGCCGAATAACAAACAAATGTTTTAAAGTCAAAAATTTATAAAAATTTATTCTTTGCTTTTGTTTTATATTAATTAACAATTTCAGTACAAAAAAACGTAATGAAATCATTAAATTCGAATTAAATGTAAGAGTTTTTCTACAAAATTCGGATGTTTCTGCAATTGATTTAATGACGTCAGGATAACGTAGAAAAAAATGTTATTAATTTTCGACCCAGTCGAGAAAAGCTACTAACTGATACTAACTAGCTTCCGCAGAGATTGATCACAAAATAGCAAATCAACAAAATAGCAAATAGCAGTCGGTCAACCATTTTAAAAATTTTTTTTTAACTATTAATTTCGTAATGTTTCGGCACCTTAGAACTGCTTTAAAAAAATTTTTTTTCGTTGTATTTACAAAATGGCGACCATATTTTTCATGCATCCACGAGCGATTTTCGTTTTTTATAGAGTTTGCGGTAATGATCATATCTCAGCTCCTATTAAACATACAGTAATAAATGAATAAACATAATTTTATTTATTTCTTAGGCTTTTATCTTGCATATCAGAAAAATTAATTGGGATGTAACTTAATTTAAAAAAAAACGTTAAAATTTCCGAAAATAATCGTAATTTTTGGTAATTTTGAAAAAAAATTTTAATAGAAAGATGTTAGTGGCAGACCTATTTTTTTAATATAAGGTACGTTTTAGTAAGAACTTAAAATATAAATTTTTTAAAGTGACTAGATCATAAACTTTTTGGATTACATCGCTTTGAAAAAAAAAGAAATTTCAAATTTGCCTCAACTTTGGGATCAAGTATCTCCAATGGGCAGGGGTGAAAAAATTTTGAAATTAATGTTAAATAGACTTCGTAATAAGAGGATTCTGATGATATACAAATTAAAGTGATTTTTATGGTTCATTAAAAAGATATAGCATTTTAAAATTCGTGCATTTTATTACATGAGGTATGAGTATTAAGGTGGGTCACGCCATATGGGGGAAAAAGTTTGCATTTACCGCCCCTAATATGAAAGCTTATGTTGAGATGATTTCAGAACAATACAAATTTTTTTTTGTGAACCCAAAATCTGATCCAAATGGTATTTTTTGTATAACTTCACCAGTTTCACTGATCGTGAAAAGAAGTATATCTTTGGATAGGTCTCAATTAGTACATAAGCACCTCCAAAACTTTAAATTATTTTTTAATATAACAAAAGTTCTAACAAAATCATTAAACTTTTGTGTGGAAACTATTAAATTTCATTCGTAGGAAAAAAAGTTACAGCGAATCAAAATTTTAGTGAAGTTCGTTTTCGCTTTTGGACTTTAGCCTTCGGTTCATCTTCGTTTGGGTTCGTTTTTCATACCAAATTTCTTTACATTCGGTCAAGTCCTTCAGACGTTATTGAGCCATATATATTTTATTACTTTAAGCGCTCTTTATCGAAAGTTGTTATAACTTCTAAAAGTCTATCTTTTATTAATAGGTCCGAAGAAACTTCGTACAATTTTATCAAAATCGCTCCAGTCGTTTAGCCAGTCGACCGTTTAGCCATATTATTACATAAAAAAAACAATCTAACAAGCAAAGCAGCAACTAAAGGAAAAGAGACACAACCTCACACACAAGCGAAAAAAATATTTTCAATACTTAAACCAAACTATCTGCTATTCATAAAAAATGCGCTTCGTGAAAATTAACACAAACTTAACAAAACTACCGTCTAATCGCGATGTTATTGAGTATCTCCTGTTTCTTCAGCATGAAGGTACCGAAAGTATACGGGAAGTATAAAGGATACCGCCAAGTATAGAAAACTTTCATATTAAAAACTTTCGATAGAGGGCGCTTAAAGTAATAAAATATATATGGCTCAATAACGCCGGAACGACTGGACCGAAAGTAAAGAAATTTGGTATGAAAAAGGAACCAGTTTATAAGAAATGCTACATTTATCATCATTTGAATAAAATTTTTAACGAGTGAACACCAACTCATGAAAGAACAGAAAAGGAGAGAAAAACAAAACAAACAATGGAAAATGTTCCAAATGTGGAATTTTGAACGGAAATCACTGAATAATTAAAAAAATTCTAAAAACATTCGGCAAAAATAATCGGCTATCTCGGCCGAAGCCGATCCCGAAGGTCCAAATATCGGCCGATTATGCCGATTACCGTAGCCGAAGCCGAATAATCGGTCGGACACTAATTGACTCATAATACAAAAAAAAAAAAAAACAGGTAGCATTGACAGCAGCTTATTTTCTCATAAGAGCAAACTTGCTGCTGTCAAACATATGCAATATATAATGGGTACACCAAGAGCTAGCTCTTTTAAAATACAGCATTAACATTAGCACGTTATAACAACTTTTTAATAACAATAAAATAACAAAATAAATTACCTTAAAGCTAAGACAATATTAGCTTAATATATTGCTTTAAAAATCAGCTTTCAGCTTAAAATATTAAAAATTGAAAAACAATGGTATAGTAAAGAAGAAGTAAGAGATGAAAGAAAATAAACTATACAGTAGAGTAATAAGATAGAATGGATTGCCTGAATGGACCTCTCCAAGTAATTTCCCTAAGCCTTCGTGGCAGGGCATTCCACAGCCTAATGGCGTTGATGAAAAACAGGTGAGAAGTTATTAATGAACTGTGCCTTGGGACTATTAGAACATGGCTTCTTCTGGACACGCAAAACTATAGTTTCTCATAAATATAACCAGGTGTTTTCTCATATATTAACTTATACAGGTACATAGAGTTTCTGGCATTAAGATATGATAGCAAGTCACACCCAAGTACAGCATTTCGGAAACTGGACAGGTGATCGAACTTACGAAGACCAAACACATATCGCGTAGCGTAATTAAATGCAATTTGAAGCTTTAACTGGGAGGAAGAGTCAAGTTTACTGTACACTACCTCAGAATAGGTTATGACAGGTATGATAAGTTGAATAACCAGCTTACGCCTAATTTTAACTGGGGTCACACTTGCGAACATTCTTAAATTACGCAAAACATAATAGACTTTTTTCACAATACTATTGACATGATCAACACAGGAAAGCGAAAAATAATATGGAAACCAAGATTTACACTTTAAGATACAACAGTTAATTTATTAGGACCAATTTAGAGATCAGAAATAACATCAACACAAGTTTTAGCTCTATAAATGAGAAGAACATATGATTTAGAGGAATTTAGTAGGAGACCGTTGCTATTTGCCCACTCATTGATGCTGCAGAGGTGCTCATTCATTCTAAAACAGAGGTCGTCAAGAAGTCCAGTTCTTCTGGATAAATACAACTGGACACCATCAGCGTAAGCATGAATCGATGAATTATGGCAAACAGAAAATATGTCGTTTATGAACAAAGAGAATAGGAGTGGGCCAAGTATAGATCCTTGTGGAACGCCACTTGAGACCGATTTATACCCTGACGACACTTGACTTACTTTTACTTTCTGAGAACTATTATACAAATAACTGGACATGAGATTTACAGCACTAGCACAGAAACCAAATAAACAACTAAGCTTACTGCACAAGCGTTGATGGTTAACCTTATCGAAAGCTTTCGAAAATTCAAGCAAACAAAGTAACGTTATAGAGCCAGCGTCATATTCCGGACGAATATCGTCGATAACCTTAATCACTGCAGAAGAACACGCATGTCCCGGCCTAAAACCAGATTGTAATGGGGATAGCAGATTTTTATCAATTAAGTGATTTGTAATTTGCTGAGCCATAAGCTTCTCACAAACTTTAGCCAACGGAGATAAGATACTAATGGGCCTAAAATCATTCACGCTAGAAGGGTTTTGTTTTTTTGCTACTGGCAGAACGATGGCAACTTTCTAGAAGTCAGGGAATGTAGATGACATGCAGGGGCGGATCTGGAAAAAATCTTGGGGGGGTAAATTATCAAAGACACACATTTTCGATTTGAGAAAATTTTGTCTTTTTACATATAGACAAATTGTACTTTTTTGAATTGAAATTATTGAATTGTTTAAAAGGCATTTTTTCCAGACACATACACGCACATTTCCGTATTTATTTATTTCACCCTTTTTCTGGAATAATATCTTAGCGAAAAGTAAATAAAAACTCTAACTTTAACTTATTTTAGATTTAAGGTTGATTTATTCCAATTTTTCACATTCATTCCATTATAAAAAAATTGCACAATTATATTTTCAAGTATGTGCAATGAAAAAACATAGTTCTTTTCAATTAAAAAAAAAATTAAAGGAATTTGAAACTCATTGTTTCAATACAAAATGATCTTGAATTTGAAATGAATTTTTTTAAATCTATTATATTGATCTACCGAATTGTATTACTATGACTGATTTCAACGAAGATATACTAGACCTTTCAACTTTTGCACATTCAATAACAATATATTCGACAGTTTCGAAGGTATCGACGTTCAAAGTCGAAAACATTTCACAATTTTGAGTAGTCTGCTCTTTTGAAACCCTTGTATCTTTGATATTTTTCAACGAATTTACAAAAACTTTTTTTATTTGGTAGAAAATCTCTGAATTTTAATAAGCATTTTAGTTTTTTTTATTATCTTGCATATTTTCAAAGAAATTGAAAAAACAAACAGTTTTGTACGTTAAATTTTATTCAAATGCACACTACTTTTGTATAAAATTATTTTCTACTTACGTAGGAACTTTTTGAAGTGAATTTTAATAAAATTGAATGTACAAAAATTTTTGTTTTTTCAATTTGTTTGAAAATATGCAAGATAATAAAAAAAAAAATAAAATGTTTATTAAAATTCAGAGATTTTCTACAAATTAAAAAAAGTTTTTGTAAATTCGTTGAAAAATATCAAAGATGAAGGGTTTCAAAAGAGCAGCCTACGTAAAATTGTGAAAGTTTTTCGACTTTGAACGTTTTTCGTCGATATCTTCGAAACTGTCGAATATATTGTTATTGAATTTGTAAAAATTAAAGTCTAGTATGTCTTCATTGAAATCAGTCATAGTTATACACATCGGTAGATCAATATAATAGATATAAGAAAATTATCAGAAAAAGAACTGATTTTCATGTTTTTGCCTATAACTCAAAAACTCAAGCTGATGGAGAAAAACGAAGTCCATTTTTGACTTCATTGGGCAGCCAAAATTTATTCGGAATTGTTTATCGAGATCTCTGCACTTTTTATAAAGCTTAATTTTGTTACTCTGTGTTATTAGATAGTCATTAGATAGAGACAAATTATATGACAAAATTATCGCAAAATTATCAATAACTTCGTTAATATTTATGTTAATGTCTCTAAGTATATGCAATAATGCGAGTCCATTCAATCGTTCTTCTTGCATAGTTGAACGTAACCATGTTTTTAATCGTCGCAGTGTAGAAAAACTTCGCTAAGCTGTTGCTACACTGATAGGAAGCGTGGCAAAGATAACAAACGTTTTAGAAATTAGTGGAAAAATGTCATTATTACAAAGAGTAAAACGGCGTTCATATCAATAACCTTAGTTTCGCTCACCTTTTTACACTGCCAAATTTAAAGTTCATGAAATAATTGAATAATTGAATTAGTTCCTTACTAAAAGTGGACCAAACGTGGCAGTTCCATTTCATTAAAGTCGGTTGTGGTAATTGGGTTGGTTTGTTGCAATTATAATTACTAGTACCGCCTGGGGTCGAAAATCGACCAATTTTTGTTTGCTTATTTATAGTTGCATAAAATAGTCGGTGCAGTCATAGAGTTCTCCGCACTCTAATTCATTTAAAAAAACAATTATCAAAATCGGTTGAAAAACACGGGAGAAAATGGTTCTTAGTTGTTTTCACTACGCCTATTTATATTATGATGAAGTTAAGGTAGGCTTGAAAAATTTCAGAATTACAAAAAATTAAGAATTAACTCAAACAAAAATAAATGTATGCAACAAATTTTTTGCGCAGTTGATACAATTTCAGCAACTATAACCTAACATTAATTCACTTCAAAAAAACACTGTTATATAAATATCAAATATGATAAAAAGTATTACAGATGTTTATAATATTTTCATAAAGACTATAGCTGAAATATTTCTGAAAAATATTTTAACTGTTGATGAAATAATTGAAGTAAAAACAGACTACTGGATTTTACATTGTTTGAACTTTTTTTTTTTGAAAATTTATAAAGTGAAATCTGAAAATAACAATGCACGTATTGTTTTTTTATGATAAAATTTGTTGGCCCACAGGTTGCAAAAAAGTTTGGCAGGTTTTCACTAAAAATTTAGAAGAATAAAATATTTTAAGTGGCAACTATGGTCTTCATTGCCAAAATCTTAATTGCGCTCATTACAAATCAAAATCAATGTAACTTGCTCAATGATTTCATATAAAGGGCATTTTTAAACTAATCGTTAATGTTTTGTAAAAATATAATTATTATAAAGCAAACACTTACGCTGAGGTAGTGACTTCAGGTTTTTTGTTTTATTTTTATTTGTAAGAAAACAACGCGTCTTAAAAGTTGATTGTTTAAAACATGGCTGTAAATTTTAGTACTTAAGGAAATGTAACTTTATTTTCAGGATCATTTTTAAAAAAGGCAAAGTTACTACCTCGACTTAAGTGTTTGCTTTACATATAATTATATTTTGTTTTTTGAAGATGACTACAGATCGTGTTAATCTACTAGCAAAATGGTCCTACTCGTCTCGCATCGCTTCATAAAAACGTCACCTACACGCAAATGACGTCACAAAACAAAAAAAAACAAAATTTTTTTTTTAATACTTTAATAATCGTTGAAATCAATAAAAAAACTAAAGTTTAACAATGTCTCTGACCATTTTTTTGTAGTATTCTTTCAAAACACGTCTTCAGAATCGCTTATGTATGCATAAAAGTACCCTTAAGCTGTGAGCACAATTATTTTCTCCAAATAAAGTATTAAAAAGTTAAGTATTTAAAAGTTCTTGGGGGGGGGGGTAATTACCCCTTTTACCCCCCCCCCTTGTATCCGCGCCTGATGACATGAAGCAAAAATTAATGATATGCGTTAGGAGGGTTATTATGTGCGGTAATAACAGTTTAATGAACTTGATGGGAATACCATCTTCAGAAATAGCATTTGATTTTATTTGTGAGACACTAGATTTGCCCACATCTAGTTCAGATACAGGAGAGAAACTAAAAGATTGTTGGATGGACCGATTAAAAAGGGGTGAGATATCATTATTTGACGTCGCAGCATTGTTAACAAAAAATTTTATAAAGATCAACAGGATCTAATGTGCATTCAATGTTATGTTTGTTACACACTCCAAGTTTTTTGATGTTGTTCCAGAGCTTTTTTGCTGGAAGGCAAAGATCAAGTTTAGAAGAGAAATACCGTATTTTAGCCTGTTTCGTTAATAGTACGGCCTCATTTCTAGCCAGCCTATAAACTTCCCAGTTAAGTGATGACGGATTTTTACGCCATTTATTACGAAGCTTGTTTCTTTTTTTTCAATGCATTTAGGACATGTTGCGTAAACCATGGACAGGACATATTGTTAACTCTACAATTACGTAAAGGGACAAGTTTATTAAACAGATAACTAATTGGCTCCATAAGTGAATTAAGCTTATCATTAATGTTAGTGTGAAGCCAACAAAAATTAAATGATACCAGGGAAACATCACGGAAAAGAGACGGATAATTAATGTTCTTGAAGTCACGATATGAAAAAGCATTAGGGATAGCAAGGCGAGAAAGATTGACATTTAAAGTACAAAAAATTAAATCATGATCAGATATAAAATATAATTGATCAAAAAACGAAATTACAGACCGATCAGAAACAATAAAGTAGTCAAGAAGACTAGGGTTGGTGTTTTTGGAAAACCTCGTCGGCATGGTATCATTGACGACTGATAAACCTAAGGACGATATTCTATTATACAATAGTTGTTTTGGCAAATCATCAGAGAGAAGGTTTATATTAAAATCACCACACAGCAACACTAAATCATATTCAACCACAATGCTATGATTGAATGGTTAATGCTTCAAATTTCTTTTAGGTAATATTTAAGATATTTAAGAATTTTTTTAGTGGATGTTGATAATTCATCAAGAGTTGCAAAGTTTCAATGACACCAACTAATATTTCTAAATAGTAGATACTGATTTGATAGCTGTTTTCTTCATTTATCGAATTCGTAACACATTTGCAAAGTATATTTTCAAATTTTGAGAATAGTGCTAAGGACTGGAGTCGATTTGTTTGCCAAGACTTTTAGAGAAAAATAACTAGAAAAAACAGCAACAAAGAACCCAAAACAATCAATTTGTGCTGATAGATTCAAAATCGAAACTTTTTGCTATAGTTGATAAGCTAGCAATAGAATTGAGAAAAATGAATTGAAACATATGAACACATAATAAAACTATTTGGACTCTTGTGCAAATTAATGGATATTAAAAACTGGTACTCGTGGTGTCATCCCTATAAAAAATTTCTAAATGCAGTGAGAAACGAATTCGATGCGATTTAGTGTTTTTATTATTATCTTTATATTTTCCGAAAAAAGGTTCAACAAAGTAAACACCTCAAGAATATTGTATTGAATTTTGAGGTGAATCAAAGCAGAACTGACGGATTTATTACAGTTTGAATGACCCTTGCACCAACTCAGCTCTAACAGTGAACAAAAATTTAAATCGGTTTTCCCAAACTTGTTTTTTTTTAAAGTCGGTGACCACGATCCAGAAAAAACTTCTGAACCAATCGTTTTAAAAATTTCTACACATATTTTACATTCAAATAACTTTCAAATGACGTTGAGTTTTTTAAATTTTTCAATTAGTAACTATCTTACCATAAGAAATAGGTCGATTTTATTGTAAAAACATTCATCAACATTTCATCACGTTCACTGCAAAAACCAATTTGTTCGAGGCAACAGCGGAGAAATGCAATAAAACTGCAATAAAGAAATTGGTTAGACCTTAAGGGTACCACTCTGTCACCTATATTATTGGTTTTTTAAAAATTAAATTTTAGACACATTTTATGTTACTTACAATAGAAACAATGATAACTTTTTTTATCAGTCATATCACTATTGACTTTCATCGCTACTAACTTCTTCGTGAGATTCACAACAAAACTAAAGAATCCTTTTTTGTAATTTCCTTTTGAACTTTGCTAAATTTTGATTATTTTTCTACACAAAAATTATAATTTTTCACAAAAAGTCACTTTTTTAAACCTGGATAACTTTCTTGTTTATAAAAAATGAATACTTTAAATCAAATTACGAAAAAGTCTCGCTAAAATCAAAGAATCTTTTTTTGTAATTTACTTTTGAATTCACTTTTGAAAATTTAAATTTTTTCGTAAAAAATCACTTTTTTATATTTGCAAATTTTTTTTGTTTATAAAAATGTTCAAATAATATTTTGAAAATTAAAAGTATATATTATATATGGCCAACGAATATAACAACGAACAGCTGTTTTTGACAAGGGTTCGTTTACTTGTAGCTGAGAGAATCAACATTTGTCAACACTACCTGGTCAAATTATTCTATCATGTATTTATGTATAAAAAAACTCATACTTCAAAAAATTTAAAACAATAAAAAAAAAAAATTAAGTTCTGAAAAAGAAATATTCCAATTGAAACTGACAATTTGCATTATTTTATCAAAAATTTTTGAAATATTTAGATGTTCACGTCAAGAATACGTATAGAATTTTTACTACAGTGCCGCTCAAATATGTTTTTTAATTTCAGTTTAAATTTTTAAACAGAGTAAACTGCCGATAAAAATGAGATAAGTTACGAAAATAATTTTTACTGTGTTTAAAATTTAATCTCTAATTACGAAATTTAAAGGTTAAGGAATTTAAACTTCGGAGATCAGTTAACGGGCCTTAAGCTAAAATATGGAAAAATATTCTCAGAGAACATTCAAATAAAAATTCAAAACTTCAAATGCTATCAAAATAACCCAATAGAAAACCGACTGCTTCATTAGCGCATTCAAAGCGCTCACAAACAGAAAGCAGTAGAGCGCCCCATTCTCCTTGTGGATAGCGCATTACTTAACATTGTCATGTCATCAGATGTAAGCGCTACAGTCTTGCTGTAGTAAATAAAAAAACATAGCGAGAACCGAGCGATCTGTTTTCCTTGTATTTTAGTTCAAAACATAGTCATAGTAGCGAAAGTCAACCGAAAGCATTCTCAATAGTTTATTAAAAAGACAAATGGCGAATCTTCCCGACGAATCGCTTTTATGGCGTCAGCTGCTTACATTTGGCGATATCCGGATGACTCTCAAAAGAGCTTCACGGCGATTGTTCACTCAGAAAAAAATGCTGTTATATCAAACAAAGCATGAGTTGATATAACAGATTTCTTTGTTAAATACCAGCCAACAAATGAAACTTTCAAATCAACAGTCGATTGACTGTTAGTCTATTGAACACGGTACACATATAAGTACTTCCTTATTGAAATTTTATCACTGTTTAAAAATTCAAGTTTAGCCTCTAATAGTTGACTGACCTGAGTTCAATCACCGACTAGACCAAGAATGCATTTTTAATTTAAAGTATTTTTTTTTTTTATAAAAAATTAAATGCACAATTTTTTCTAGGTTGTAAGCAAAAATTGTCGAAGGCTTTGATTTTTATATCATTCTAAAATGCATTACATAAGTTCTAAATCAAGCATTTTAATTAATTCGTAAACAAATTCAAGGCAATGTCTTCATCCTCAACATGAATTGTTCTGGCTTCAGCTATAGGCAACCAGTAGTATCGCTTAAATGTTTCAATTCACAGGAAATTGTAAGCGAGAAGGTAATCGTTGAATGAAATTTTCTGCATTAATTTTTCAATTTTATTTAAGCGAATACTTTGCAAGGATGTTATTTTGGTTTGAAAATGAAAAAATAATGATTACACTGTGCAACAATTTAAGGGTAAATTGGAATAACCTCAAATATCTCAATGGTTTCTAGTAGTGCATGGTCTATATATTATGCACTCATACTCAGTTTTATCGGATTAGGTCAAATAAGAGAGAAATTCAAGGCCAAATTTCACCTTTGAGTCACTTATTTTTTCTTATAACTCTTAAACTAAATTAAAATCCGATGTAGTAACTGCATCTAAATATTTGCAATGTATGGTTTTTACATTTTGAGACTAGTTTTTGCTCAAAAGGTTACGTAAGGGGGTTAATTTTTTCAGTTATTTTGTATTTGTCTTCAAAAACAAACAGATTTTGCTGAATTTTTGAACACACCTTCATTAAAATAAAATAACCCACCTCTGAAAAGATTACAACAATTACATGTGCGCATCCAAAGATATTCGGATTCAAAGATTACCAATGATGGTTACTTCGTTATTGTAATCTTTAAAGTAAAATCATTCAGATGAAAATTATAGATCCAACAATTTTCTTCAAAACTGTTCTTAACATTTTTACTGAAAGAGTTACCGTTTTAAAGATATGCGCGTTAATATGTAATTACAACATATATGAACAATTCGAAGAATACCCCCACGGGTGATTCGTAATGGAACAAAATCCATTAAATTGCAGCTCTTTTTTATGAGACTTCAAAAATTATACTATTTTGATGACGTCTAAAACACATTCATATCAAATTGTTTTCCTGTAAAGAGTTTTCAATATTATGGGTTGTATGGGAAGTGAGCGTGTTCGTTGGTGGATGACGCCTATTTTTCTAACATGTCTTAATTTTTATATCAAAATAATAAATATCTAATTTTACTTTTGTAGCTTCGACAGAAGCCTATTTATATAGTTTTCAAATTTGAGGTTGTATGGGAGGTGGGTGTGTTAGTGGGTGGATTACGCCCATTTTTCTCTCAAGTCTTAATTTTTATTTAAAAATAATAAATATATAATTTTATTTTTGTAGCTTCAACAGAAGCCAATTTATATTATTTTCAATTTTGAGGTTGTATGGGAGGTGGGCGTGTTCGTGGGTGGATGGTGGATTACATCCATTTTTCTCTCACGTCTTAATTTGTATATAAAAATAATAAATATTTAATTTGACTTTTGTAGCTTCGACACAAGCCTCTATATATAAGTTTCAATATTAGGGTTGTATGGGAGGTGGGCGTGTTCGTGGGTGGATTACGCCAATTAGCTTAAGTTTTGTAGATTGAATATTTACTTCTTTATGGAGTTTTCATTATTTGGGTTGTATTGGAGGTAGGCGTGGTTTTCGTCCGATTTAGCCCATTCTTGAACTTGATCTGAATTTTATAGATAAAAGCTTAAATATCGAATGTCAGCACGATGGCTTTACAATTACGGCTGTAATCGTGTCCACAGACGGACAGACGGACATGGCTAAACCAACTCAGGTGGTGATGCTGAGCAAGAATATATATACTTTTATAAAGCTACCACGCCCCCTGATGAGCGTTAGTAACGTCATGACCAAATTAATATACCCCTTACGCAGTATGCGTGGGGGCATATAAATATATCGTTTTTAGAGAAGAAGACCTTTTTATTTTTGAGAAAGAATTTGCTTTTATTGCAGAAAATATTTCGCTTAGTTAATTGTTTATCTACAAAAGAGAACATTTTTAATTGTCTATAAATGTTTCTCTAAAAATTAGCATTTTTTAATGCGAGAAAAATACTTATCATTATAAGAGACATGAAAAATGCAGGAACCGTACCGGTTACGGTTTTTATCAAAAAAGTAAAAAATTAACTGTTATTTTTTAACTTTAATTATTTCCGACAAAAATAAAAGTTATTTTATGCTTTATATTTTTTCGGGCAAACATAACAGTTACTTTTTACTTTTATTTTATCGGTCAAAAATAACAGTTATTTTCTGCCTTTTATTTTTTCTGTCAAAAATATCAGGCAATTTGTGTTTTTTCAAAGGCCATTTTACTGACTAAAAAACTATCGATACGATTATTTTGATCTCATCGGTGATCACGTTTTACATGTGGTATCAAAAGTTTTTTAATCGGACAAGCGGCCTTTAAAAAAACACAGATTGCCTGATATTTTTGACCGAAAAAAAAGTCACAAAATAACTGTTATTTTTGACCGATAAAATAAAAGTCAAAGGTAACCGTTACTTTTGTCTGAATAAATAAAAGGCAAAAAATAACAGTCAATTTTTAACTTTTATAGAATCAGTTGAAAATTTAAAAGGCTCTAAATATTCGTCAAGCTGAGGCCATTTGTATCATAATGGTATATTTGAAAATGTCCTTTGACAATTTTTTCATTGTGTCTTTTTCATTCGAAAATTGTAAAATAACAGTTATTTTCAGTCCCTGGAAAAATGTCATTTCCCAAAAGTGAAAAAATATTTCTTCAAATATGTGAAAATTTATTCTAATTGAAGACTCTTTTTTTTCATTAGAGAAAATTGCTATTATTGAAAATAGAGAAATTATTTATCACGTACAGAGAGGTGTCAGTTTTTTTCTGAGTGTAGCAAGCCATATCTGAGCAAGTATAGTATACAATTTTTTAAGAAGACATTAAAGATCTCATAGCTTCATTCAATTTAATAAATATTCGATTTTTACACCCTCCCATTTACAATGTAACGCGTTAAGAATACACAAGACTATTTTCCTACAATTTCTAGACAGATGATTTTAGTACGATAAAATGTTTTATTTCCCAAATTAATTGAAAAAAAAAGTTTTCTTATGAACGTGCAAAATTATTTTATGCTATCTAATGAACTCGTGACGAAGCTATAAATAAACCTTGAAAATGCCGGCACAAATAATTCAGCCACAGTCGTATTTCAGGCCTTTAAAGCAATGAGCACATTTGCTAGTTGCAGCAAAATAAAAAAAAAAAAAAATAAAAATAAAATGTGTAGCGCATAGCTGCAGCTGGAACTGTTTTCAAATACAATTAAATTACTTTTGCCGCTAAGTACGTAAATTATATTAGCTAACATGACCAAACAAGGTGACGCAGTGGAGATGAGTTTTACTTTTATAGTCTCTGATGCTATTTCGATTTAAGTAGAAGTGTAGATATAAAATATTTTATTCTTTATACAATCTTGTTATCACTCAAACTGAACTGTAGCAATATTTACCTTGTTTATCAGAGCATTTATTAGTACATTTATATCTTTACTTAAAAAAAAAAAAAAATTAAAAAAAATTCATATATATAGGTAAATATAGACTATTTTATATTTTTTAAAGAGCAGCGAAACTATTTTTTTATTAGTACATTTATATCTTTACTTAAAAAAAAAAAAAAAATTAAAAAAAATTCATATATATAGGTAAATATAGACTATTTTATATTTTTTAAAGAGCAGCTAAAATTATAAAAAATTTTTAAATTTGATAAATTCTCAAATTTCGCCAAAATAAAATAAGAACGAAACTATTTTGCATCCATTGACGCTTTGACACATTCAATACGTTTCAATTTAAATAAATTTGTTCATACATTACCGTCAAATGTTTGATATAAAAGTTAACGATAGGAAGGGCAGGAGGAAGAATAGAAACAATTATTGGTTGTGTCATCCACATAAGTTTGCAAAAGTCAGCAAAAGAATGGTTTTAAGAAATTAATTGTATACCAACCACGTATTTCGACAATTCTGCAAAAAAGCAAACAACTGAGTTATACAGTGGTGGAAAAAATAATAAGAACTGTTTCTATTGTAGTACTTTTTGTCGAAATATTAATAGAAAAACAAACTTTAGAAGAATTATCTTTAAACTTTATTGAACAAAGTAAGAATCAAGTTGATAACTGCAAGAATTAATACTTTTTAAAAAAAAATTTTACTCTACATTTGATACAAAAGTTAGTTATTATGGGACGTAGAGTTAATTAAACCGCTTCTGAAGGGAAAATCATCAAAAACCTGAGAAGAACGGAATACATCAAAGCGAGAATTATCGAAACTGATTAAATTTCAACAAAGTACGTATTAAATGCGATAATTTCAGTTTTCAAACCAGCAACAATGATCAGAAAACGCAAATCAACAACTTCTTTCGACCAATTGTTGACGCAGAAATCAAAACAGAACCCATTTTAGACCCCAGAACAACTCTAAAATGATTTAAAGGAAATTGCAATGAACCGTATAATGAGGAATTGGTTGAATATTAATTGATTGAATAGTATTAATGGTTAGAAGTCCGAGAAAAATTCTCAATTTGAGCTCCATAAACATCAAACTGAGACTTCTTTTTCCGTTCTGATAGGACATGTGTGTGAGACGATAAAAAATATAATATACGACCCTAAAAGCACACCACAAAAACTGATAATATGTGGGGCGGGAACAGGCGCAGATATAAGGGGGGGGATAAAGGGAGTAATTACACCCCCCCAAGAACTTTTAAATGCTTTACTTTTGAATGCTTTATTTGGAGAAAATAATTGTGCCCACAGTTTAAGGGTACTTTTATGTATACATAAGCGATTCTGAAGGCGTTTTTTGTCGAGGTAGTAACTTCGCCTTTTTTTAAAAATAAGTCTGCAAATAAAGTTACATTTCGTTCTAGTACTCAAATTAACAGCCATTTTTTGAACAATTGACTTTAAAGACGCGTTGTTTCCTTACAAGCAAAAATTAAAAAAAATTATATTTTTGCAAAATATTAACGATTAGTTTAAAAATGCCATTTATATGAAATCATTGAGCAAGTAATATTGATTTTGATTTGTAGTGAGCGCAATGAAGATTTTGGTAATGCAGACAAGAGTTGCCAATTAAAATATTTTATTCTTCTTAATTTTTACTAAAAAACCTGCCAAACTTTTTTGCAACCTATGTGCCAACAAATTTTACCATAAAAAAACAATACGTGCATTGTTACTTTCAGTTTTCACTTTATAAATTTTCAAAAAAAAAAATTTCAAACAATGTAAACTCCAATAGTTTGTTTTTACTTCAATTATTTCATCATCAGTTAAATTATTTTTAAGAAATATTTCAGCAAAAAATCTCTAAAATTTTAATAAAAATTTAAGTTTTAATACATTTAATTAACAACTAAAATGGTAATTAAAATTCCAAAGATTTTCTACCAAGTGAAAAAAGGTTTTTATAAATTCGTTGAAAACTATCAATGATACAAGGGTTTCAAAAAGGGCAGCCTAAGTAAAATTGTGAAATTTTTTTGACTTTGAACGTCGATATCTTCGAAACTGCCAAAGATATTGTTATTGAATGTGCAAAAATTAAAAGGTCTAGTATTTCTCCGTTGAAATCAGTCATAGTAATACAAATAGCTATATCAATATAATCGATTTAGCAAAATTATCAGAAAAAGAACTGATTTTCATGTTTTTGCCTATAGCCCAAAAACTCGAGCTGATGGAGAAAAACGGAGTCCATATTTGAAATCAGGAAACCCAATATCATAGTCGTATCGTCAGAACAATAAGTTTAAAATTCCTTTATTTTTTTTTATTGAAAAGAACTATGTTTTTTCATTGCACATACTTGAAAATATAATTGTGCAATTTTTTTATAATGGAATAAATGTGAAAAATTTGGATAAATCAACTTTAATTCTAAAATAAGTTAAATTTAGAGTTTTTATTTACTTTTCGCTTAGATATTATTCCAGAAAAGGGGAAAAATAAATAAATACGGAAATGTGCGTGTTTGTGTCTGGGAAAAATGCTTCTTAAGCAATTCAATAATTTCAATTCAAAAAAGTACAATTTGTCTATTTGTAATAAGACAAAATATTCTCAAATCGAAAATGTGTATCTTTGATAATTTACCCTCCCCCCCCAAGATTTTTTCCAGATCCGCCCCTGGGCGGGAATGCCATGATGGAGCTGCTTCTCTTCATTTGTTGTAGGTCCTATTTTCTTAACTTAAGATACCATATCGCACACTAAATACAAAAAAATCACAACTCAATAAAGCATCAATTTTCAGGAGAAGCAAAATAAAAATAAAACTTTTTAGTTAGAAAACAGACGTAACGTAATTTTTCCAAAAGTAAGTGATGAAAATGTTTTGCTGTAGATAGAAATGTGTATTTTGAATTAATTTATAACAGGGGCCGTAACTATTTCCAGTTTTATTAAAAAAGTCCGTTTTTAACATTTATTTTTCGAATTTTTTTTTTTACTCAGAAAATAATACTTATTTTCGAGTTTTATTACTTACAAAATAACACTTATTTTTGAGTTTTATTTTTTCGCTCTGAAATAAAACTTATTTTTTGAGTTTTATTTTTGTACTCAGAAAAAAACACTTATTTTTGAGTTTTATTTTTTTTTTGCTCTGAAATAAAATTAATTTTTTAAGTTTAATATTTTTATTCAGAAAATAAAAATAATTTTTGACTTTTATTTTTTCGCTCCGAAATAAAACTTATTTTTTTAAAAATATAAAAGTTTTATTTTTATTCAGAAAATAACAATAATTTTTGAGTTTTATTTTTTCGCTCCGAAATAAAACTTTTTTTTTTAGTTTCATTTCTTTATTAATTTTTTAACAAATAAGTTTTATTTTGTGAGTAAAAAAATATAACTCAAAAATAAGTTTTTCTCAATAAAAAATTAAAACTCAAAAATAAGTGTTATTTACTAAGTAAAAAACTAAAACTGCAAATTTAAGTTTTATTTCAGAGTGAAAAAATTAAACTCAGAAATAAGTTTAAGTTTTAAACAAGTAAAAAATAAAACTCTAGAATTAAGTTTTATTTCAGAGTGAAACAATATAGATCAAAAATAAGTTTTATTTTCTGATTAATAAAATAAAACACAAAAATAAGTGTTATTTTTGAGGGAAAAAATAAAACTTAACAATAACAGTTATTTTATGATTTTTAATATAAAACTTCAAAAAATAAAAATCTTAATATTTTTGAAAAGCAAATGAAAAAAAATCTATTTGGTTTACGTGACATTCTTGGACATTGGAGAACAAGTGCCTTTAACAAAATAATTTTTTCCTCCAGTGCCTTTAACAAAATAATTTTTTCCTTCAAAATTTTCAAAATAACAGTTATTTTCCGTGCCAGATTTATTACAAAAAGTTGATTTTTAAAAATTTTGAGTTGTGACTGTTCTGTATTAAGTGTGCGATATGTGTTAATGTAGAATTATGATTCAAATCTTTCGTCGAAATTTAAAAAAAAAAATTGCTTTCGCATAGGTAAAATGAGTGTTACAGAATTACATTCGCAGTTTACGGATTTTAATCAAAGAGAGGACATGTACAAAAATTCTATAGCATCATATTGGGCTTTAAAAAAAAGAAATCAAAGAAGAGTTTTGACAAAAAAACCAAGGAATCATGATATTGCTTTATACCGGCGGTTACTTGTGCCAATTTGGTTAATTCTATGGAGTGGAGATGTCATGAAGTAATTAAATCTAAAGGAAAAATAACGAAATACTTACTCCATTATTTTCCTACCTAGGAAAATAATACATTTTAAGAAAATATACAGAAGTATTGCCAAAGCAAAGCTTTCTTTCTATTATTATATCTAGGATGAATGTATAAAATGATTAAAATTGCATTTTTACTCGAAGTTTTGCTCATAAATCTTATTAAATTTATAAAATACTTTTGTAAAACCTATTTTAAAATTTATAAAAAACTTAAGAAAATGACTTAAATACATATTTTCGGCTGTATTCATAAAAATGTATGAGCCTCTTATAAAGCCTTTACAAGAAAATTTGTTTAAATCAATTTCCAATACCATCGAAATGTAGCCTTCTCGCTTTCTCCAGGTAACCAGTTCTCATCAGATAGATCTAACCAAAAACTAAGTTATAGTTAGCCGTTAGATAAAACATAAATATCAGTTTTATCTAACGTTCTTCTTTTAAAATAAAAATGCACACAATTCTTTGGTAAATTAAAACAAATGTCTTAAATTTATTAAATAAATTTTCTTTTTTTTCAGTACACTGGTGCTAGTGTTATAACTAGTGCTGATGTTAGCGCTGGTGCTGTTGCAACTGAGTGCTAGTGCAATTCTGACACCCTTTTAGTTTTAATTAAATTGTGTTCTTGTTAATTAATTAACGCACAAAATTAAAAAAAAAGTAAATTTGAAAAATAATGAAAAAAAAAATTATTAAAAACAATTTTAATGTGAAAATTTGACATTCGTTTTAATAATAATACCTTCTCTTTTTTCATATGCATTTGCCACAATGTTAAATATTTTCCCTTGTTTCACAAATTTTGACACTGAAATGAATATGGGAATGTGGTCGTTAACATAAAAATGTATGTGACTGTGTTAGAGTTTCGATTATCAATTTCTTGTAGGGTTCTTAATTGAGAAACCTTTAATAAACACTTGATAAAGCATTTTTAAAATTTTTACTCTCATCTGAGCACAAATATTGCCAAAAATACTTCAAACTATTTCAAAAAATATGAAAACATGGCGAAAAATTTCAAAATATTGAAAATAAAAATTATAAGTGACAAGTTTTTCAGAGTAGAACATAGATTAAAAAATATTTTTGACTGTTTGCATGTCAAAATATTGATAAAATTGTGACAAATAAACAAAAAATTATTGAATTTATCAAATTTCACAAGCTATTCTTGACACTGTTCCCACTTCAAATTGAGAATGTTCCTATTTTAAAAAGTAAGCTGATTTTAAGATATTTTTTTAATAAGACCACTTATTTATAATAACTTATGAAAACGAGATTTTTGTTGAACAAATTGTTCAAAAAAATTAACGTTTCTATTATTTTTTACATCACTTTATGTCGAAAAAATCGATTTAACTCTTTTGGATATTATATATTGAAAAACTTTTACACACGAAAATTTTGTTTATGACAGACAGTATTTTGTAAAACTATATAATGAGAAAATTTCGTTTGACCTGAATGATAGCAAAATTTATAAAAATCTTTAACATAGGCAGTCCTCATCGATATAACACCTATTGGGGAGACATTCGTAACGAACCGCGTTATTTTCTAATAGAAACTTTGGAGTTGGCACTTTTATGATTAAGGGAGAATTTTATTTTTGATAAAACATGTACTCAGCTGAATATTCCCAGCATTTATCACTGAATTTGCTAAAGGGTGATTTTTTAAGAGCTTGATAACTTTTTTTTTAAAAAAAACGCATAAAATTTGCAAAATCTCATCGGTTCTTTATTTGAAACGTTAGATTGGTCCATGACATTTACTTTTTGAAGATAATTTTATTTAAATGTTGACCGCGGCTGCGTCTTAGGTGGTCCATTCGGAAAGTCCAATTTTGGGCAACTTTTTAAATCGACAAATTTTGTTCAGCGATGAGGCTCATTTCTGGTTGAATGGCTACGTAAATAAGCAAAATTGCCGCATTTGGAGTGAAGAGCAACCAGAAGCCGTTCAAGAACTGGCCATGCATCCCGAAAAATGCACTGTTTGGTGTGGTTTGTACGCTGGTGGAATCATTGGACCGTATTTTTTCAAAGATGCTGTTGGACGCAACGCTATCGTTCGATGCTAACAAACTTTTTGTTGCCAAAAATGGAAGAACTGAACTTGGTTGACATGTGGTTTCAACAAGATGGCGCTACATGCCACACAGCTCGCGATTCTATGGCCATTTTGAGGGAAAACTTCGGAGAACAATTAATCTCAAGAAATGGACCGGTAAGTTGGCCACCAAGATCATGCGATTTGACGCCTTTAGACTATTTTTTGTGGGGCTACGTCAAGTCTAAAGTCTACAGAAATAAGCCAGCAACTATTCCAGCTTTGGAAGACAACATTTCCGAAGAAATTCGGGCTATTCCGGCCGAAATGCTCGAAAAAGTTGCCCAAAATTGGACTTTCCGAATGGACCACCTAAGACGCAGCCGCGGTCAACATTTAAATGAAATTATCTTCAAAAAGTAAATGTCATGGACCAATCTAACGTTTTAAATAAAGAACCGATAAGATTTTGCAAATTTTATGCGTTTTTTTTAAAAAAAAAGTTATCAAGCTCTTAAAAAATCACCCTTTACCATTTTTGCGCAGAACCAATGGTAAAAAGTTTGCGTTTAACAGGAAAGCGTTTCGGTGCACAAAAAGAGAGGTGCGGTCATGCGTTAAGGGAAAAAATTGCAACTTAAGATTGGACTTTCTGCTCCCCGTATGTGATTTAAATATACCAAGAATGTTTGGGAAGTGCTTCTACAATCTTAAAAACAATCTCAAATCGTTTTTAAAATAAAATAAACGTATGTCAGAGGAGCAAAATCTGGGTTGAACGTTTTCAAAAGCAACACGTTTCTGCTAGTTTTGAAAATGTTGTTTTCTCAGTGTACTTTATTCGCACACCTCCATAGCGCAAAAATATGTATTTAAATTTTAATTGTAAATATATTTCAAGATTTTATATATCAAAATTTTTGTATTTTATTTTCAGAAACATGTTTGCACTGTGGTATTTGTCGCTGGCGATCGATGAGATACGGTAAGTTTTGAATGTCTACTTCAAGTTTATGGAATTTCATTAATGTGTGTTTCTGTTTCACCCTGTTGAAAAGTTCAACGTAAAAAGCTTTGGCTGAACGCTGTTGTTGTCGTCACAATGTGTTGCTTTATTGCTGCAAAATATCACAGTATACTTGTAGGCAGTAGAATAATATAATTTGCTTAAAGCTCTTGCTAACCTAAAAAGCTTTCCGGACAAGAAATTAAACTACCAGTAGAAATTTGATTAGAACAATAATTGAACAATAATTGAAATTTTTTATAAAAGCATTATTTTCTATTTGGTTGCTAATTGATTTGAATATCTCGAAATTTTATTGATTTTTTGTACAATAAATTGTATGAATTGTGGAGTTGTTGTGGATGGCAATAAACAAAGCGTTCATTAAAATTGTAAATCATGTTTTGATATAAATAATTTCAAATAATTTTAATAAAAAAAAACTCAATTTATGTTTCATTATAAGTTCAATATGCGTGAGTTGTTGTTGTTAGAATTATATTAAATCTTTTATATACGATATAATAGTTTCTACAAATCGATCATATTTTAAATTGTCGTGAGTTAAGGACTCAATTCTTTTCATTTACTTAGTATTATAAAGAAAAATCTATGAAGATACTAATTCTAACACTAGTCAACACAGAAGAATTTAACTCTGCATAAATAATACTAAAAGGCAACTCATTTTAGCAGATGGCTCTCTTTCCATTTTATAAAACTATCGATTATTTATAACTTTTGCCTTAATGTTCGCCCATGCTCACTTTTGGATTCTTATCAATAACTTTTTTTTATAATTAACTCAAATAAGAAATGCAGAAATATTAATTCGATTCATCACGCGATATCAGCTCATTCCCCTCATTACCCTTATGGTGGTGATGAATGGCTTTATTGATTTTTGTATTTTATTTTCGTTAAAATTTATGGAACCTAGTAGTTATTTATACAATTTTTGAGTGATTTGATTATTAATTAAGCTTAATAAAATTTTGGTCGTTGCTGATATTAATATGCTTGTTTTTAGTTAACCTTTTAATTTCTACATTCAAAATATTTTACTATGACAAAAAAAAAAATATATAAACGTTCGATTATTTTTTTCAAAAAATGCCTGTCTATTATTGAATATGCTCTTTCGTTGTTCGTGTTTTGGATTAATATGAATATTTTGTAATGAATATTTAAAGACGCAGCTTTTCATCAAACTTGTACAATGTTTCGCTGCGGAAAATCTAGTACTATGTTCCGCAACATGCATCTAGCAACATTTTGTTCACGGCAATTTTATCGAACCGATTATTTATTCGCAGTGAAAAGTGACAGTCGTCATTTCATTTAAGAAAAAAGTGCAAGCAAAAAAACAATAGGGGTATTCACACTGCCGTGGGTAGTTGGGTAGATTGGTAAATGCAGTACATTTTGTTTTTGTAAAAGTGCCATTGTACCCAAGTACCCATCTACCAATCTACTCTAGCTGACCCCCTGATTTGTTTGGGTAGATAAATTTCTTGTTAAATTGAGTACGTTTTTCATGGGTTAACACCACATTTACCAAAAGTAGGCAATAATTTAATTGACAAAATATTAAAACTAATAAAAATAAAAATAAAAAAAAGTAAATTAAAATTAAGTAAAAAGTAAGAGATAAAAAAAACATGCTGCACGCAGCCCAAAATTATTCTACAAAGTACTCAATTACAATTAAGGGTGCTCGCAGTTGTCAAAAGTACTCAATCTACACACATCCAACTACCCAAGTCAGTGTGAATACCCCGAATGTTTCTTATTGATATTATATTTTTGCACTATTTCTAAAGTTTTGCAATTAATAATTGCAGTTGTTGGAAATTGTAAATACGGATGCACCTTTCCGCGGTGCTGGCGGTCGCAAAACTTCGCAGCTTGCAGACTGCCATAAACTAATGACTTGTCCCAATAGGCAATTAAATCAGCACTCTTCATACAAAGGCCTGCATTGACTGCTACTTTTGAAGACCAAACACCTCCTTTCCTCGCTGCTCTTATGAGCACTTCTTGAAGGCCTACTTTTTCTGCACAAAAGGCAACACAACAAACCTTTTTCCCTACAAAGACTGACTTTTCATATTCACTTCACGGCAACTTTTTCGTTTAAAGTCAGAATATATATCAGTTTAAAAATATGACATAATAATGGCCCTTCAAACTGCTATATCAAAGATTATAGACTGACTTAAAAAAAACATAGGAGAAAAGATAAAATCATAGAATATATCATAAACAGAAAAGCATTTAAAAGAAAAAAATATTTTTTTTTATACTTTTTGTTTAACCCTTCTTTTAGCCATTCTTAAGAAGTGCTTCAATCAGGCCTCTTTTGAGCAATGAGAGCGGATGGCCTGCAAAATTTTCCCATTTCAAATAAAACAGAAAGTACAATTGGTTATGAGTGTGGAAACACTTCGAAATCCATATGAAGGTCTACTAGTAGCGCTTCGAAGTGCTGCCATTGTTGACTGGGGTCCTGCTCCACAACAAAGCACACCATCGAAATGCATACACGTATAAATATTTATTTTGTACTAGAGTTCTACAGTGTTCGACCTTTTCACATACATTCTGTATTGATTTGATACAAAATTATAGTGAAAAACAAATTTTCTTTATAAAAGAAGAAGGCAAAAAAATTTTTAAAAATAGTTGGTGCACTCTTTCTTCGCACCCTAATTCATTTAAAAAAACTTATGAAAAACGGTTGAGAAACACGAGAGAAAATGGTTGTTAAATGTTTTCCCTACGCCTATTTATATACAGATTTATAGAATCACAAATAATAAAAATTAAAGAACTTAAATGATTTTCGCTCTGCTTTCTCTCTAATAAATTCTGACTGTTTATTTATTTCTTGTCGAAATTTGTAAGCTGATCATCAGCTGTTTGTTCGCACCAAAGTATCTGTCAAAATTTTCACGCAACAAATAAATGGATGTTGTCAGCGAAATTTCACGCATACAAAGTACTAGGCTTTTCTTATCTTATCTTATCTTATCTTATCTTATTTTATCTTATCTTATCTTATCTTATCTTATCTTATTTTATCTTATCTTATCTTATCTTATCTTATCTTATCTTATCTTATCTTATCTTATCTTATCTTATCTTATCTTATCTTATCTTATCTTATCTTATCTTATCTTATCTTATCTTATCTTATCTTATCTTATCTTATCTTATCTTATCTTATCTTATCTTATCTTATCTTATCTTATCTTATCTTATCTTATCTTATCTTATCTTATCTTATCTTATCTTATCTTATCTTATCTTATCTTATCTTATCTTATCTTATCTTATCTTATCTTATCTTATCTTATCTTATCTTATCTTATCTTATCTTATCTTATCTTATCTTATCTTATCTTATCTTATCTTATCTTATCTTATCTTATCTTATCTTATCTTATCTTATCTTATCTTATCTTATCTTATCTTATCTTATCTTATCTTATCTTATCTTATCTTATCTTATCTTATCTTATCTTATCTTATCTTATCTTATCTTATCTTATCTTATCTTATCTTATCTTATCTTATCTTATCTTATCTTATCTTATCTTATCTTGTCTTATCTTATCTTATCTTATCTTATCTTATCTTATCTTATCTTATCTTATTTTATCTTATCTTCTATTTTCTTAGTTTTAATATAAAATTCTCTCATACATAGCTTAATCCCTGTAAGTTATATACAAACCTTTTTATGGTATTTTCAATATCGTAAGTTGTATGGCAGGTGGGAGTGTTCATGGGCGGGTGACGCCTATTTTGTGGATACCCCTTAGTTTAGATATAAGATCCTCCCATACCAAGTTGTGTGTAGGTGTGTGTAGGCCATGTATAAACCTTTTTATGGTATTTTCAATATTTTGGTTGTATGGGAGGTAGGAGTGTCCTTGGGTGAATTCCAAAATTATTCAAAAGTGCAGATTCTTGGGTCCATGTGAATATGTGTATTGTATTGTATCATGCAACTATCTATACTTCTCCTTCTTCTTATCCTGTGTTTACAGACAACACACAGATGGACGGATGGACGGACGGACGAACATAGCTTAACCAACTCACGAGGTGACTCTGATCAATAATTTATGTACTTCTATACCGGGCTCGCTTATTTCTAGGTGTTACAAACGTTTGCACAAAGTTTATATATCCTGACCTTTCAGGTTTAGGGAATAAGCAGTTGACTGCTTGAAGAAATTTAATTTTGTTTTTGTACTCACATCACATTTTGGCAAAATCTATGACAGTTTACTCTATCCCGTACACAAACCAACTAAAAAATAAGAACTTGGCAACGCAACTTTACTCAACTCAATAGGTAGTTGACTTTCTCTATGCTCAACTAGCTGCAGACTTTGTTGTTGTTTTCTCATACAAATTTTGAAATAAGCTACTTCAATTGAGTATAGGCTGGTGAATCGAACGCAGCTATAAATGAAATATCTGATGGAGGTGGTTCCCAACCTTTTAAGAAGGAAATACAATTTTTGTGAAAAAAAACCCGCTCTTTGATCAATATGAAATGATATGATCAATATGTTTGGGAGAGAGCTTTTAAGTTGGTCGAATTTGAGTTTTTCTAAAAGCAAAAATTTTTGACAAAAAATTAAGTTTCATCAAATTTGTTATGAATTCAAAATTTGCACTTGAATATCTAACAATAAGTCGAATTTTTTCAAGTCGGTTTTCTAATTATTTCTCTGTTAAATTTCCTTTCAAATGTGATAACAATCACTGTGAAGCTCTAACTAAAAGTATTTTTTAATGTATTTTTTTTAACATGGTCACTAGTTATTCAGCGTGTATTTCAACCAAGTCCCAAGAGAGAAAAAAACATCAAATTGAATGTTCTGAATTGGGAAGTCAATATCTCTGCCATGTGTGAATAAATTTATATTTTAATTTAAGTCTTAAGCATAGTACTCTGTTCGGCTTCACGTGAAATTCCACTCAAATCTCCATACAAAAAATGACAGCTGTGAAACAAGCGTGAATATTTCACAACTTTTTCATCAAAGCTGTACTATGCTTCGCTGCGGAAAATCTATTACAATGTTCAGCAACATGCATCTAGCAATATTTTTTTCACGGCAATTTAATTGAACCGACCATTTATTTTGCCGTGAAAAGTGGCAGTTGTCATTTAATTTAAGAAAAAGTGCAAGCAGAGAAAAGTTTGTAATTGAAATTATATTTTTTGTACTATTTCTAAAGATTTGCAATTAATAATTGCAGTTGTTGGAAATTGTAAAAACGAATACACCTTCCCGCGGTGTTGGCGGTCGCAAAACTTCGCAGCTTGCAGACTGCCACAAACTAATGACTTGTTCTGCTCCACAACAAAGAACAGGCATACTTGTATAAATATTTATTTTGCATTTATATAATCACAAATATGAAAATTAAAGAACTTAAATGATTTTCTGCTTTTCCTCTAATAAATTGTGGCTGTTTATTTACATCTTGTCGAAATTTGTAAGCTGATCATCAGCTGTTCGTTCGCAACAAAATCTCTGTCAAAATTTTCACGCAACAAATAAATGGCTGTTGCCAGTGAAATTTCACGCAATCGAGCATAGTACTAGGCTTTATCAGTTAACTTACAAGAGAAAATAAATGTACCTTTCCTGTTTTTGACGTAGAATTACGTCTTACAGCTCAGTTTGTATGGAGTCGTTTTAGCAGATTTTTTGAAGGTCATGCAACTTTTTTGGCTAATTTGACGTTAACGTAAGGTCTAATAAGTTAGAGGAGGTGGGACCCACATATGTGGGTTCCTTACCTCGTTGATGTCAGGGCTTCCCCACACTGAGTGATGTGCGTTGGCATCTGTGCCGATGACAATCGCTCGTTTGTTGCTGTTGTTTGCATTAACCAGCCTTCGGAGTTCGTTTGGCGGTGCATCGGTGTCGTGCGCCATATAGCAGGATGCGACCAGAACCGTCTCATCTGCCTTGCTCTCTAGCGCCACAACTGTGAGATCGTCAGTGCTGTAATGAGACATTAGATAAGTATAGATGCCTTTCCTTGTGAGGATGGCTGTTCTTGTTCTACTTACTGTTGGTGCGTAAAAAGTATTGTGGTAGGGTGCTTTTAAGCCGGAGACCACATTACCCGAGGCTACCCACGGCTCCTGCACTACTGCCACATCGTAGTCTCCTTCCTCTAAAACGAGAAGGAGTTCTGCGCTTGCTGCTTTGCTTTTGTGCAGATTGATCTGGAGGACCTTCAGCTGCATTATGCTGAAGGATCCTCCACGGGGTCCGCTTGCTTGCTCGGACCGCCAGCGTCATCTGCATCGTCGAGACTGAGCTCCTGGGTGGCATCAGTTACCGCTGCGATGCCGAGGTCTTTTTCAACCTCCCGGGTCTCAAGAGTGTTCTTGTTGCTGTCTTTGGAGTGACGTTTTTTGAGACAGGTACACGCTCCCTACGCCCCACGCCATCTTCCCGTAACGAGGGTACAGAATGTCCTCTGCCTCCTTGTTGATCTGTAGGATGCAGTGTTGCCCGCCGCTACTACCAGGTAGCTGCTCAGCAACTTTCAACACCCTCCAGTCAGCTGTCGGCACGTCAGGGTTCTGTTTTTGCAAAAGTTTTAGTGCTACTTCTTGTGGCACCACTCTGGGGAACAGCACTTTCGCTTTCGGTAGAGACGGGATGTCCATCCTGTCTACTACTTCCAGCTGAGCGCTATCCCATAGGCCTTGGAGCGTCGGTGCAACTCCCTTTACCCACTCCAGAGTCGGATCATCGTTGCACTTAAGAATTTTGACGTGGTTTAACGATCCTGCACCATCGAAGGTGGGTATGGGAGCGTCAGGATGGGTCTCCATTCTTGCGAACATCGCCTCGAGCAGCTTCATCTCTACCGATTTCCACCGCTCGAGAGACATTTGCCCTTAATAATCCATAATTGAGTGTTATTAATTTCTTTGTTAATTTTCGGAAGATCAATAAAAAATACGTACAAAATGGATAAAACAATCGGACCAAAGAGACAAAGTAGAAGAGGTTACAACATAAACGGAATACTACGTTTACACTTACGATACTATCGAAACTGTTTCTTTTTTTATTTAAATTATTTTTTATTTAAATTATTTCTATTTAAAAGAGACCACAAAATTTGATCTTTTCTCAAAATATGGGGTAGAAATGATTTTTGTTGTAAAAAAAAGAAAACCTCAAATTTGCAGTTTTGATTTTTTTTCAAAATCTATAACGCATTTAAAGTGAATTTATTTTGTCTTGACCCTAAATTAAAAAAATTGTTGCCAATTCATGCCATCCAAAAATCAAGGCTACCCCCTATGATTTTTTTTTTTGACAAAATTTAATTTATTTAAAAATGTTGCTTATTTGTTTTTTAAAAAAATTAATAAAATTCAAAAACAATTTATTTGAAGGAAATTTGATCCCGAATCAATTAAAAGTTATAGCCTCGAACTTATTTTAACCATCTCGAATGTTCTGCATAATTATAAATAGGCAAACAGAAAATTTCCACCCCAGGCAATACTATAGTATTCATAAAAGTTCGAATTAGGTTTTGTGCTGAAACTGAAAGTACTTTTTCATATGGGATGTGTGTATAAACTTAAGATCATAACTAACGATTCGAACAATGGATATGCGTCACTAAGTGTTCATTTTGTTCGTTATGAATCTAGAATAAAATAATTTTTCTTTAAAACTAAAGTAACAGAATAAATTATTTGAACTCGATTAATAAAATGAGATAAACGTTTATTTTTGGAACGCAGTTAATATATCAGATCAAATACATCGCAATAATCTCGACTACTTCACGACAATCACATTATTGCAGTTTTGTCGAATCTCTTGAATTTTTAATTTGTTTCTTTTCAATATATTTTCTTGTCATTGATAAGGTTAGAATTGAAATTTGCTAACAGAGATAACAACGTCCATGTGCAACAGTTTGGTTAAATATAAAAAACTTTTCCACACCACTAACGTCACGTATGTAGTTAATGAACAGCTCACGCAGCACTAATACTTCAATAATTAATGAGCTAATTTTCAAGTTCAATTAACACTCTCATGAGACCGGCCAACGAGTGCAACCTAACAAGGTTTAAATTAGTACCAATTTGCCAGAATTCTTGCTGATTGTATGCATGTGTTTGTGTTAGTGTTTGTACTTCTGTATTAACGTTTGCATCACGTTAGCCAAGTTGTGACTCAGCTTTTACTGCTTTTCAATGCTTTTATTTTTTTTGTCTTTTTTTGAACACTTTTTAGTTGCGTTTGACGTCTGCAGTTTTGATTGTAGTTGTTGAGCGGTACATTTTCTGCTGCTTACTTATCAACCATTTATCAGATCATGTGATTAGCAAAAAGTGCAAATTGGTCAGGTACTATTATGAAATATGTACCAAGTTAAGATAACAATAGATTAGGCTGTATTTTGAGCAAAATTTAACAAGCTTCTAAATCATTGCAAAACTTATTGCACACTTTCACATGCTGTTTTACTCATAAGCATGTGAGTGCTTATTTGTGTTTGTGTGTTTTTTTTTTCAACAATTACCTTTGCTAATACCCCGAGTTTAATTTTTATGAAATTTTGATTTATCACTTATTTTGCAGCCAAGGTTTTTTTTTATTCGCTTGGCTTTTAGCCGTTTTTTTTTTTGTTTTTGTGCCGGCCGGCTTGTTGCTATCGCTGATTATCTTTCGCAATACACAAAAATATAACAAAATGCAGTTAGAATTAATTTTGTTTTTTTTTTTTTCAATTTAAGTTTTTAAAATTTGCTATTCTTTTGCCAAGCAACACATACCTTTTTGCTGGCAATGCATCAAAAATATAACAAATTCGGCTAATTTTGAAAATTCATTAAATATTTTTTTTTTAAATTCTGCGCAAGTTTCAACTATTTAATAAAGATTTTATAGAAAAGATATCGAATATCTTATATGAAAATTTCAATGCATGCACTGTTCAACTATAGATTGTATGTATATTTTGGCGAAATTTGAATTAACAGTTGGTCTGAAGACATTTCCTCAGACTTGTTGGTGCTTATTGTGCAAATGTGGCATATGTGCTTGTTTATTTTGAAATTACATAAAGAATTTGTGGTTTACGAAATCTATTCTTGTGTGTCTGTTAAAATTAAGGCATAATTTCAATTACTAGAAATAGATTTAAATATATGATGGTAGTAAACATACGCTTATCTGGGAGACGGTTGTCTTTTCATGAGTGAAAGTTTGCTTACATAACGGTTTTGGCATTGCACCAACATGCAGATAACTCAGACGTTTTTTACAACTGAGAAACTAAAGGTTACTGAATGAAAATGTGGCAACGAAGGCGTTTTTGAGTTAAAGATACTCATAGATATCAAAGAGTAGACAAACACATCAATTCAACTCAAACGAAACAGCAAATATTGATATTTTTCATTACAAGAAAATTTGTATAAAGATGAAATATTTGAATGTTTTTAGCATAGCTGTTAAATAATGATTAGTAATCGTATTCATTATTAATTCGATTATTTTTATAAAACATTTGAAATAATTGATTAAGTATGATTCTTTTCTGTTTGGCTCTGTAATCAAACGATTACGATTACAAATAATCAAATTATAATCACGATTACTTTAAAATTCGAAAATAGTCGAAAAGTAATCCACAAACATAATCCGATTATTTTGTTAAGATTGCTTTTGATTATTTTTGATTATTTTAAGAATTTTTGCTTCTTAGGCTCAAAAACTTAAAATAATCAAAAGTAATCTTTTAAAATAATCGGATTATTTTTGTTGCTTACTTTTGATTCTTTTTGATTATTTCCGTAATTTCAAGGAATCGTGATTATTATTTGATTATTTGTAATCCTTATCAATTACTATTCAGAAACTTATCTCCCAAGGATTATATAATGATTATAATTCCTTTTGAAAAATAATCTAATTGATTACTAATCGTAATCAAAATTGAACAGCTATGGTTTTTAGAGAAAAATTGTAAATTCTAAAAATTCTAAAGAAAGTTTCAATTGGTAAGAAAATTCCGAATAAGGAAGGTTCTAATGGAATTATAGTCATAAAGCAATAGTAAGAAGTCAAGAAAATTGCTATTTCCTATCTTTTTTTAAGTTACATTTTTTACAAATTTAATATCTTTTCAAAAAAAATATTCGAGAGGCATACGCTGTTTTGACTTTACCATTTTGACCAATTCTTAAGTTAAGCTGTTTGTGATGGTAACTATTTAAGTACCAGCTATAGTTTTACTATAGGTAAGGGTGCATCCATAAATTACGTGAGGTGATTTTGGCGATTTTTTGACACCCCTTTTCCCCCCTAGTGAGATATCGTGAGATTTGGCTCGAGCCCCTCCTCTAATCTCACGTCAGATTGTGCAAAATACGTGCTTTAGTGCAAATATCCCTGTAGGAAGAAACTGACTTGTTGTTTAACCCCCTATAATAGCACGGGGTCACAGTGAACCCACGATATTTTTTAATCGAATTTTTATGCTTTCAACTTTTAAATACCTGGCTACTGGTGCCATCTCTACCACCAAAGCCTCTATAGAAGAGGCTTTAAATACTAGACTTGCCTGGTAGGGATATTATTTAAAGTGTTCGTATAGTTTCGGTAGCCATCGGAAGTGGAAGGTTAAATTTTGTGGGGCATTTCTTAAAATGATGTCAAAACCAACATGTAGACTAACAAACTGCATCTTTAAGGATTCATACCCAGTTGAAACTTTTCAAAAATCTGTAAAAATAAAAAAAAATAGACCATTTTTTGCAAAAACACATAGTTTTTTTGAAAATTTTTATTCGATTTAAAATAACAATTTCTTACTACAGTAAGAAATTTAGATATCGCTGGATACCAACTCAAAAGTTAGCGGGACTCTCGAAAACTATTTCTCTATCCTTTTTTTTGGATCGGAAAAATCCCCATGGATCCCCATGGTTTGGAAGACTAAAAAAGAGGTCTAGGGTACTATTAATTTTGTCTAATTTTTACAGAAAGATATTGCTTTCGTTTTTCAAAAGAGATATGGATTGTGGACAAACCGTACAATATAAACTAGGCATTGGGTTCTTTTTTCTTGTTTTTAAACCAGAAATGCTGGTTATAAAAAATGGTCATATTATAGAAGGAATTCACATTAAAAAATAATTTTAATAAAAGCTGGTTATTTTTGGACTATCTCACTCCGTTTGCGAGATTACACTTTTTTTTATAATGTTTTGAATTTTTTTAGGTTATATTTTCATGTATAAGGTTATATTTATTTGAATATTTTAAGGTTATATTTTCAAGATATGCTTTTTTTAAAATTTTTTTTTAGAAAAAACGCTACTTTTGCTACGTATGATTTTGTTTTAACTGTGCGATCGCAATCTGGTGCCGCACTGGTAGAATTGTGCCTCAAAACTATGAAAATACGTTTATTGAGATACATCATTACTTTCAAACTAGAAAAATTCTTCAGAAAAAATTATTTATATGAGTTCTAAAATACTCTTAATTATATGTCTTTAAAAGAGTCCTTTATATGAGTCTTTAAAGAGTATTATGTGTAAGTCTTAAAATAGTATTAAATATGAGTATCAAAATAGTATTTAATGTGAGTCTTAAAATAGTATTTAATGTGGATTTCAAAAGGGTATTAAATATAAGTCCTTAAAGAGTATCAAAATAGTATTAATTATGAGTCTTAAAATTCTAAAAACCGTTTTTGTTATGAGTAAAAATAGAGACATAAAGCAGTCATTATTTATTATGAATCATATTTTGGAGCCCACAACCGACGGAAATATACTCGTAAGAGTCTTTTTTTAACGCGCATTATGGCGCGTGTTAAGTAGCTGCAGGACGGAGAGCGCAACTGTCGGAATTGTCAAAGTGAAACTGCGCCAGCTTAAGATAAAAAATATAGTTGTTTGTATCTGTTGTTGTTTCTTTCGGTAACCAGTTGGTTTTGACAGTTACGGCTATGAGAAAGAGAGCACTGTCAGTTTTGCAGACACCTTATTTTCATGGATGAAAGAATACAAGGTTACGACATCGACGTTATTGGAGCTAATTGAATGTTGCCATCTCTATGTAGCTAACTTATTGTCATCCTTTTTAAGCTTATAGGAAGAGTTTGCTCCGATAACGTCATCTAACGGTAAAACTTCAGGACTGCGTAATCATGTATTTTTTCATTCATGTGTTATTTTTTGTACCATAGATGATACCATGACTTTTCAGCTGTAGCAGAGAGCGATTAATAAAATTACACTCTGTTATCACTTAAAATCGGTCTGTCCGCACTCGTTTCAAGTAAAGCTCGAGTAAAGTTCGATTAATAGAGAGTTATTCGATTTTCTGTCAAAATGAGAAATTTTGTCAAAAAGTACGGAAACGGTTTCAAGTAAACCAATATTCAGGCACAATTGCTATTTTTTGAAAACAATAAAATTTAGTTTCTATATTTTTGTATATAAAACACTTTCGTAAGCGTTTATTTTGGTTATTTTAACTATTTTTATTAATTTGCTAACCTATTGCATACATGTTTTCATAACACAATGCAGCAATTTAATTTTATCACTTTGACAAACAGCTGTTTGAAGTTCGAGTATCGTACTTGAAGAAAACTTTCAAGTAAAGTTCGAGTAATAGAGAGCAACAAAAAGTGACACTCTGCTTGTTCTTTTTCTCGCTCATGTTGGGAAAAATGTGTAAAGAAACCCTTACACAGTAATTTCAATTTACTTGAAGTGAGTGCGGGACAGACCTACTCTCTTCACACAAAGCTAATGGTCTGATTATACATACTTATCATTCATGAATATGGATTCTTTGGTTTTTACAAACAAAAGTATAAAGTTTTATTGCTTATTAGTAATAAAGATTAATTTTGTTTGCTGAAAAGGTTGATATTTTTGATAATAAAATTAACTATGAATGAACAAAGTTAATTTCTTCCAATTCGCCGTTCGTATTTCTTCAACTAATTCTATTTCAGTTAACCCTTTGGCGAGTGATGAACACTATACTGTACATCGAATTGTTAAGCCTATCGCTAACTCGTATGCATATTTTTTATTGTTTTGTTGTGATCAGTTTCATGCATTCTTTAGAGCCAGAATATATCTTTTCAACAACGTGACCGAAATTGTAGCAAATCACGTTTTTATAAAATTAAAAAATTCATTGTAGGGTTTGATTTTTGTGAAAAAAGTGAGTTTTTTTATCGTTATGCATATTAAAATAAATAGTCCATTAAATTTAAATTGTTTTTGAAAAATTTTTATCAAAACAAGTGTTTAAATGAATTAGACAAGTGTCTAAAATCCATCACCCAGGACATTTTTTTCTACTAAAAACTTTAAAAATGGGTAAATATAGGCTTTTTTAACAAAAGAAAATCATTCCCATAATTTGATTTCCGCTAGATTTCATTCGAGTGTCAAAGGGTTAAGTTTTTTAATTACTCGTTGTTCTCGTGCAAGTTGGTGTTAGGGTTGTCATTTCATTTTTAGGTACCGGTTAGGTTTGCTTAGAAAACCATTCCCATATGAATGTACAGACGAGTAAACTCGAGTCATGAATTACTTGTTGCCGCTCTCTGATCTCTATCATCTTCTGTCACATGTCTTGAAAAGGAATTTTAAAAAAAGTATTTATTGTTTTTTTATTTTTTTTTTTTTAAATTTAAAATTTATCTTCTTTAATTAAAAGGAAAAAAATTCCTTTGAAGAGGGAAAAAATATCCGTTTTCGCACAATCTAATTTTTTTCTGATATACATTTCACTTTATCGCTCATAACTTTCATACTGTTTGAGATATTTATACAAAATATTTTACAAACATTTTTGTCTTATTAGGGCTAATATTTCCTTCTCATATATAATATATACAAATCTCGTGTCACGGTGTTAGTGTTTGAACTCCTCCGAAACAGCTGGGCCGATTTTTATGAAATTGTATTTGTTTTATTTAGTAGGTATGAGAATAGGTGACGTGGTAACCGTGGCATGCAGGTTAAATATGTGGCTTAGCATGCTCGGAGCCTGAGTTCGATCCCCAGTCGTGGCAAAAGTTTTTTTTCAATACAAATTTTTCTGATCGGTCACCACCTCTCTGCAGACAATGGCAAACTTCAGAGAGTAAATAATGCCATGTAAAGCTTCTTGAGAACATGAACTTTAGCCGTGCGGAGTCGGCATAAAACATGTAGGTCCAGTTCTCGGTCAATTGTGTGTAAACAGTTAATAACACACACAACACAATTGATCATTAGAAACTCGGTCAAAGTCCTTTCAAGAGCTGAAATGCCCAATTTGCTTTTTGTGTTGAATAAAATTTTGTTTTGAGAAGAGGTCGTAAAGTATTTTTTACCCTCCTTCCCACGAAGTTTACAAGAACACATACTTTCGGCTTTAATTTCGTCTAAAAATGGCACATCATTGAATCTCGGTACGAATTTACTGTTGAGTCTTGGTCTTCGACTGTCAAATTTAAGCGATTTTTGAAAAGGGCGTCATGGTACCGGCCATCAAATTCAATTTTTTGATATCGCATAGATTTGGAACTAAATGGCATGTAACAATGAAACTCAGAATGAAGTAATTGATTGGCCAGGTCTTTCAATTATAAAGAAGACATATGCATTGGAAAACGGGGCGTGGCTCCACGCATACAATTCAAATTTTCGATATAGATTAGCTATAGAAGTAAAAGTCATTCATTAAAGTCTTTTAAAATTTTTACTCACAATGGAGTTACTAATTAATGATGTCCTGCCATTGGAACGGGCATTATAATGGACATTATAATGGGTGTGGATCCGTCCGTATAAGACACATTTAATTGAATCGCTTTGGAAATAACACTCACATATTAAAGAAACTTGGTTTGCAGTAACTATTTGGTGATATCCTACTACTAGGAAGAACTCGCACACTAACACGGGCATTTAACAAGGGGTGTGTCTTCGTCCGTAAAACAATTTTTTATATTTAATAGCTTTGGAAATGGTTACAGAATATTGAAACTCAGAGTCGAGTTACTATTTGTTGATGGTCTTCTGTTGCCAAACTGTGCAGATATTGGACAAGGACGGCAGCAACGCGCTGGTCACCAGCTAGTAATAAGATAAAAATAACAAAAAAACAAAATAAAAAAAAAGATATATTAATACAAATAAATAAATCGCGGTTCTTTTACACATCAAAACTTGATTTTTTGGCCAAAAAAAAAGTGGTTCAAGAGAACCAAAACTGCTCTATGGGGAATTCTTCGATCCAAAAAAAAATTATGCAGAAATAGTTTTTAAGAGTCCCTCTTACATTTGAGTCGGTGTTTGGCGAAATCTAAATTTCGATCCGGCTTATTGCTTATAAATGTTTGTTCACATTTTTTTTATCTCATTTTTTCAACATGGATTTCAAATTATACAATTTTTTGTGAGGTGAAAATTAATATTTAAATTATTTTTCCTCTGCTTTATTACATGGACAATTGAATCAAAATAATATAAATTTTTTGTGCTGAAGGGCTCCTTTGTTGATTATAAAAATTAAAAATAGAAACTGAAAATGACCTGCAACTTTTTTGTTTTTTTTTATTTTTATTTTTATTTTTTTTATTTAGACGAAGCTTTGATGACTATCAAATTTCATAAAAATCAGCGAATTCGAATTGCATGACTCTAAAAAGAAATAAGTTTTACAAATGTTACAGTTGTTCTTTGTCTTTTTTTGTACTGAAATGCCTTCTGGTGCTGATAACATTTCAAAAAAAAGCCCTACATTTTCTTTTCTTGGTACCAAAAATGACAAATTTTATAATTTTCATGCTCTTTCAAATTTTAATTTTCCTAAAAAGCTCTCCGACGATAATTTTTAAATTGAAAATAAACACTGAATTTGGAATTGTTACTACCATGATAGATGATAAGGTAGGCGCATATTGGAGAGAAAGTGAGCTAGATGTCAAAATCAGCTGTTCGAATTCAAGTTGTTCTAATTGTTGTTGTTGCCTTTTTGTTTGACGTTTATAGCACTCACAGCATTGTTTGTGTAAAAATTGGCATTTGAGCAACCATATTAATATGAGCCTACCTTATCATTCTATCATGGTTACTCCAAAAAAAAACTCACAGAAGATTGATTGAGAAAACTCACTATTAAAATTTTGTGGTGTTTGGGTTTTTTTTTTTGAAAATGAGTATAACTCATAGCTGTTATTTTCGTACGGAAACGGTATTTTCCATTTATGAATATGGAGATATACAGTGAAAATTCCCAAAACTGCAACTTCTCTAAACTCGTAATTCTCCATAACTCAAAGTAGTATTCGTTTGAATAATGCATTTTTCTTAGTTTTTGATTTCTATAACTCGAGTTTTCCGTAACTCAAAGCGATATTCCGTCTCCTGGACACTTCGAGTCAGCAAAGTTGCACTGTAATTCATTTTTTTGATGTCATTGACATAAGAGTTTTTCTTATTGTCATCTTTACACACTTGTATTGAAAAAAAATTTCTAAATCTCTACCCTTTGTTTAAGATACCTTGTTAAAAAAATTAATTTTTTATTAAATTCAATTTTATTAATTTAATAATTTATTGAATACAGTGAAATCGCACACCACCAGTATACCAAAAAAATAAAGCCACCTATAACTGGCTTAATAACAGAATCTGCCAAACAAAATCATTAAAATATTTTATATTTTACAAATAAAAATAAATAAACAAATAAAGAATGAAATACACTTAAGGAATTTTAATAGAGTGATGACTGTATTTTTCGAACAAATTGCGAAACAAGCAAATTAACAGTTAAATTTTAATATGACAACTTCGGTATTGTTGATTGATAGACGGCATCAGTGTAAGAAAACTGGCGGCAGAGCGCGGAAGACTGTAAGGAACAGGTAATATTATTTAAAAGTCGATCAAAAAGATTTTTTAAACGATCAAAAAGAGATTAAAAAATTGATGGATTTAAAAAAAATTGTAGTCATTTTCAAATAAATTTCAGACATAAATTTGCTTCAAGTGAAATATTTAACGATTCATTCTTTATTTTCAAAAATATACAAGCTTTTTTATGCGTTCATAAAAATCACATTAAATGTTAATAAAAAAAAAGAAATGTATTCATCTATTCCTTACTTGCTTCTGCTTCAAAAGTTGCACGAGCCACCCGCTGAAAAACAATCTTTTTTTTTGTTTTAAAAAAATCATCAAAGCAGACAGAAAAGCTAAAAATAATTACAAGAAGCTGTTTTAAAATATGTACAAACTGCACATTTTACACACATACAAAAAGAAAATATACATAAATATGTATTTTATATTTGTGCGCTTTAAAAACGCTGCATGGCAACGAGCGCTGCACCCTGTTTAAAGTAGCTGTAATAAATGCATCATTAGTTGACAAATTCAAAGGTTTTTTAGTTTGTTTTAAGAATTTTTTGTATTCAAGTATTTGTCATTTTTAGTGCTTTTAAAATATTTATTAATTTTTGGCTTATTTATTCGTTTTAAAATTTTTTATAATTTTTGCAATCATTTTTCTGATGATAAACGGCAAAAAGATGAGAGAGAGTCTTTGTATGATAGATAAAAGGATGAAAATAGGCGTAGATAATAGCAGATTAGAAAAAACTAATACCTCAAAATGTTTGTACAAAACTAGCTCAAAAAAAAAAATGTTAGACTATAGTCAAATTTAACTAGTTCAGACACATGTGCAATAGGGTGTCCCAAATTTCTGGATGCTTAACCTTTGTTTGGAAGCTTATGGTTTAAGGTATTTTTGATATATTTTGCAAATTTTTTGGAAAAGTTTAGAGGTCGCACTAGTCGAATTTTTACTAAAAAATCAGGTTTTTTGAAAAATGTTGAAATTTTAAGCAAAAGTTGATCAAAAACATACATTTTCTTCGGCTTTGAGCAATTTTTTCTAAAAATAAATGCCCAAACTTTAATTAAATGTACATAAGTTATAAGTTTTGGCAACTTTTTTGATCATTTGGGTAACATATTTTAATTTTTTTCATGAAATTTCCATAAACTTTTTTAAAAATGCTTCATAACTTTTAGGCATTACATAAAAATGAAAATAATGTTATGATGCAGCTTGAAAAATGGAAAAGTTCTATGCAATTTGAAATAAAATAAATATTGATTTTACTCTTGTTGTTCCAAAGTTAAAGTCTTTAAAGCTTTGTAGCCATTGAATCGTTAAATGGTTGGTGTATCCACTACAAAATTGCTACAACTATGGACATTTTTTAGGTATCGGAAAGTTAAAAGTGTTAGGATTAGATCAAAACAATATTTATTTCTTCATTTAACAGCAGATTTATTTAAATTTAAAAATTTTTTTATATAAAAAAATCTCTTGTTAAATGTTTTGAAATATTAAAGCATGTACTTATTAAGGCGCCTCACGCTTCATACACATAAAAAAAGTTGTTCGGCACAGTTGGTCAAAATAATCCATAACATAAACCATGAATTATTTTGACAAACTGTGCCGAACAACTTTTTTTCGTAAGTCGTCTTAATACTTATACAACACGTTTTTATTTTGGAATTCCTCAACCACCTTATTATTAGAGCAGGTTTAAACATTGCATGCTCTCTCCAATCTGTTTGAAATGCTAGTAGTTTTGTTATCGATACACCAACCAACGATTCATGGAACGGTTACAAAGCTTTAAGCCCCTTTAACTTTGGAACGATTAAAATTAAATAAAAATTTCTTTTTTCAAATTGCATAGAATTTTGCCATATTTCTAAGTGCATCATTACATTTTTTAATTTTATGGAATATTTTAAAGTTATGAAGCTTTTTTTAAAATTTCATGTAAATTTAATGAAAAATTCAAAATTTGTCACCCGAATGACCTTGCAAAAACTTCAGACTCATTCATGTGCATCAAAGTAAAGTTTGAACCTTTTTTTCGAAAAAATTACCCAAAGACTAAGACGAATTACTAAAATGTCTGTTTATGACCAAACAACACTTAAGATTTGAAAATTCTCCGAAAAACCTGATTTTTAGAAAAATTCGAGTAGCGCGGATCTTCTAAGCCTTTTCTAAAAAATTTCCAAAAAATTTAAAAAAAAAATCTACTCCATAAACTTCAAAAAATAGCTTGGGTAAAAACTCAAGTAAAATCAAAACTTCTTCTTTTCAAATTGCATAAAATTTTGCCATATTTCTAACTGCATCATTACATTTTTTTCATTTTGATGGAATTTTTTAAAGTTATGAAGCGTTTTTCAAAAAATTTACGAAAATTTCACGAGAAAATTTAATATACATATGTCGCCCAAATGTCCAAAAAATATTGCCAAAACTTCTGATTTATATACATTAAAGTAAAGTTTGCACATTTTGTTTCAAAATGAGAACCCAAAGACAAAGAAAATGTATGTCATTGACCAATTTATTCTTGAAATTCGAAAAATTTCCCAAGGAACCCGATTTTTAGGGAAAATACAACTAGCGCGACCTATAAATCTCTTCCAAAACTTTGGAGAAAAATTCAAATCTACCTCATTTGCTTCCAAAAATAGCTTGAGCAAAAACAATTATTTTTTTGGGACACCCTAATATACATAGAAAGGCGAGAGTTTCATTAGACTTTAACGTGAATAGGGCGACAGAAAGAATAATATTAAAGGGCATTGAAGTGGAATTAGTACCTTTTTGGAACTGCACCTGCGATATTGGCATTACACTCAAGTACACATTTCCCCACATAAGAGTAGGTACACATCTTAATATATAAAAGACAAGCGTCCTGCTCCGTGCCCAATATCGTAAAAAATGTTTAGCCTGGACCAGAACCTATATCGTAAAACCTGTTCAGCCTTTACCAGAACCTGTTAGAAAATTATCCATATGAAATGTTTGTACTTACTAAACCTTTTGCTCTATATCGTAAAACATGTTTAGCCTGGACCATAACCTGTTGTAAAATTATCCATTTGAAATGTTTGTACTTACTAAACCTTTTAAGACCTGTTCACAATGGACCAGAACCTGTTATTAAATTATGTATTGGAAATCTTTGTACTTTAAGACTATCGTCATTTTCCTCAACTACTATACATCAAACATCATGTCTTGCTATTACAGTGCTTCTTAATTAACAGAACCGCAACCTATTCGGTCTGCATAAACTGAACAGCAATTATTACATTCAGTGACGTTGGTGTCAATTGGAATTGCTAGAATTAAATCACAATGTTTGGTCTTCTGATCCAAGTTTTAGCGATTGGCTACTCAAGTTAGGAAATGGAGATGAAGATATCATAGAAATTCCAGATTATTTTGTTTGTAAAGGTTCGCTTATTAACCCTTTCAATGGCTTGCCTAGAATAATCGTGGACAATTTTTTTGAGCTTATATTCCCATCATTTAAGCAATAAAAAGATTAAAAAACTTCCCTCTGATTTTTACATGAGCTGCTTTGCTTTTGGCAGGCTGTCTAATATAATGGAAAAAACCACGATAACGTTATATTATAATATTTTAGTTCAACTAAAACAACCGGAGACAAATGAAAATGCGTTATTTATGCAAATGTTATTTCCGAAGTTTTTTTTTTTTTATTTCCGAAAATTTTCCGAAGTGTCCAATATAATGGACAAGTGCATTGAAAGGGTTAAATAGATTTTTGGCGATGCTTTGAGTCCGAATATCATCAACCATTATTCCAAAATTGCTATCCTGTACCCAAAAAATTCCGAAGTGAACGAAGTCAACGAGCAAGTTCTAAATATTTTAGTTGGTGACACAGTGAGAGATTTGAGCACGGATTAAATTGAAGACAGTGATGATAGCGATAAACAAAATTGCCCTGCCGAGTTTTTGAATAAATTTTATCCTTCAGGAATGCCACTGCATAAGTTAAACCTCAAAATTGGAAGTATTATAATACTTCTTCGAAATTTCCATACCAAAAGAGATATCTGTAATGGAAGGTGGTTAGTTTTGAAAAACCTAAAAACTTAATTTATCATCGCACAAGTATTGACAGGTGCACTGGCGAACATTAAATAGTTTTCATACCTAGAATTGATTTGGCCCGACAAACACAGATTTGCCTTTCACTCTCCGAAGCCGTCAATTTCCAGTTAAACTGACATTTTCAATGACCATAAATACATTGCAAGGTTAAATATTGCAAAAAGTAGGAGTTGTTCTAAAAGAACTGGTATTTAGTCATGGGCAGTTTAAGCGGGCTGATGATGTAAAACTAAGCATTATAGATGGCAAGGTACAAGGTTAATTGGTTAAAATTCTAAAGCATGGTTTTCACTATGTCAATTTCAATGGTCAGTTGTTGTCAGTCACATGAAAAATGCCAACACGTTGTCATTTTTTTCTGTTTGACAATGGCGAAAAATAGGAAAAACTGATCCCTTCACATGTTTATAGCAAAAAGTGCAAAAAAAAATGTTATTTATGTGATTTTTTAAACTTTTAAATTTCCTGTCAAACAAAAATGACTAAGGGCCAGTTTTTAGTGCGGGTTTAAACTCGAGTCAAATTAAACTGAGATTAATTCACCAAAAAGAGATGTGAAACTCTGTTTAACTAGATATTGTAGCATTCGTTTAAGTTGAATTGACTTAAATTATCATATGATGTGTTGTTTTTTGCTTAAACCGAGCTTAAACGTCCAATTTTGGTGAGTTAACCTTGGTTTAATTTGACTAGAGTTTACACCCGCACTGAAAAACTGGCACTAAGTGAAAACCAAGCATAAGAATTTTTTTACTAGAAATGTTGTATATACGGAAGTTTTATAAAAATAATTAAATAAACATGTTTTCAAATAAAAACCTTTGTATGTAAATTCAATAAATTTTTTGTCGCATTTTGTTCTCTAAATGGTTCCTTCCCGTCGTAGGACGGGCTTTTACACTAGTAAATTATAATATGAGCGAGAAAAAATAATAACGAATGAATGTACCGGAAACTACCCACTAGGAAAATTGATCATTCCTTCTTCGATAATACAAGCTTCTTGGCACATTCTTCTAGTTTTGGAGATCATGATCCTTCGTTTCTAAACGTCATATACTTTTTGAAAGAAATTTCTACTATTGAGCAGAGTAGTAGTACAGTTCCCTTGGCAGAGAACAAGCTTTTCGACGAATTATTTGCCTTTGTTTATTTTCTACACATCACTTTCCTATACATTTAGCTGGATTGAAGTTTGGATTTCTCCGGCCAATGACTCAAAAGTAAGAGGGAGTCTTTAAAACTATTTCTGCATAATTTTTGTTATCGAAGAAATAATATCCTAGAGCAATTTTGTTGCTCTTGAACCCCTTTTTAGGCTTCATAAAAAGAAATTTTAACTTTTTTCCTTCGAAATACACAAGATAAGCAAAAAAGTGAGATTTTGATAGCACACAAATTTTGGCGAATAAAAATTTTGAAATTTGTTTGGCTTTACAAACTTTTTTGAGACCCCCAAAAATCGATATTTTGTCATTTTCAAAAATATGTTTTTAAACGCCTATAAATTATGTATTTTTTATGGTATTCACATGCATTTAAGCTTATTGGAATAGTTTTGACCTCTTCCTTCTATTGATATATTTTATAGTGCGGTTTTACCAAAACAAAGTATCAATAATATAATGTGAGAAATTTATATTCCAGAGGCTTTTTTCAGCTTAAGTATTATTTAATTGTCATAATTACTGAACGATTTATTTTATTGTAAAGTTTTCGGAATCTATTGAAATTTTTTTCGGTAATATATTTCGATGACAAAGTCTTAAAAATAAAGAACTTAAAAGAATTTTTCAATTTCTTTTGTTGTTGAGGTTAGTTCTACAAAGGTACAATTATGCCTGGTCATATCAGCTTAAGAGATCTGTAAAAAAATTATAGGAAAACTGACCTTATTTTGTATGGTATTACATACTTTTTAATAATTTGCTTGTATGTCCACGTTTTTTATGGTTTCTTGGCATCTACTTGCCAACTTTTGGCATCTACTCTGCAGAATTGAGTATCAGGCTTCGTGGATACTAGTTGGCTTAGATCAGGACTTTAACACTTTAATGTCAAAACGGATGCTTTTTCATACTACCGTATTTGAACTGTTGGTACAACTTCATGTTTTGAATTATTTTTATAAAAACTATTGTACTTTAAATTTTCTAAGTCCCGTTTTCCACACGGTTAGTTTTATTGCCAGCAAATTTTCAATTCTCTTTCGGACTTGCCACTTGCGTTTCCACTCAGTAAGATTTCTTGAGCAATTTTGAATAAAACTAAAGTGAAAATTCAAATAAAGAACAGCACAAAAGAAAACTTGCCGGTACGAGGAAGTCTGTACTCGTCTCCTCTCGACACGTTCCGATGCCAACAAACTCAACTTGCAAGCAATAAAAATAGAGAAAAATAATTAATTCAAATTGAAAATGCAGTTTAAAGTTAAAAAAGAGCAAAAATGAACTAAAAGGAAACAATTTTTAATGTAAATAACCATAGAAATTAATCAAAATAAAAATAAACTATGTTTAAAAATAACTATACATTTTATTACAGTTAAAAAAGCGTAATAAATTTCAAATTTTAAGTATTTTTACAAAATTTTTAAATCAAAACATCAAAACACCGGCTCGAAATACTACAGGGAAAACGATTTCGAGTATTTAAAGAAAAATTGCCTTACTAATAAATCAAAACTTTATGAGAAAAAGTCCACATTTTCAAAAAAAAACTGACTTTTTATTAATGTGCAACCAATGAGCAAAAAAATTAGGCTTTTTTTACAAAAACGGATGCTTTAAATAATTTCAGCTGAAGCTGAATTTTAAAGTTGAAATATTTTTTTAGTACTAACTTCATTAAAAACATAAAAAACTATTACGTTTTTGACAGATTTCACACAGAAAATAACGAGTTCCTAAGAAAAAGTCGTCTTCTCTTAGTATTAAATATTATTTGTTTATTGTTATGAATTTGGAGAAGAGTCGACTCTTATGTTAGAGTCGATATATGAAAAAGTCGATTTTTAAAATTTTTCTATTGGTAAGGCTGCATAAGTTTTCATGTCGACTATGTCGAAAAAGTAGCTTTGAGAAAAACGGACATAAAAAATAAAAACAATATATTAAGTGAAATGAAATTTTGTAAAAAGTTTAAACATCAAAAATAATGAGAAATATTGCTATTCCTGCTAAAAAAATTTCCTTAAAGCGCATTTTTGGTGCAGCTAAACCTATGTAAGGCCTTAATAGTTTGCAAGTTTTTTAAATTTTTTGAAATTTTTTTAAGGTTGTAATTTCATAAAGTGCAAGTGTCCTTTTTATTTGTGTGTCTCAATTTTTTGGTTCCCCTTTGATGCTCATAAAATTGTTTATTTTTGACCTACCTCGCTGCTTTTTCGCTGAATGAATGAATTTATTATTTATTATAAGATTCGGATTCTGTTACCCATTTTTATCTAGTGTTTAAACCAGCTGCATATTGTGGCAGCCCTATTCGCCATCTTGAATTGTAAAGTTCTGACATCAAATATGATATTAACGGCTGCCTTAAACTGTTAAATAATGTTTAAAACTGTTAAATAACGTATGATAAGATGGCAGCTCTATCTTAAAAAATTATACAATTTTGAAATTCTCACAACAAATTCATATTCAGCGATCCATTTCTAGCTAGTTTTCGAACCAGTATCGAATTCGTAAAATAAAAACAAAATTTAGGTAGCAGTCCTATAAGCCATCTAGAATTTCAAAACTCTGACAACAGTTTTGAAATGTCTTTCATTGTTAATGTCTAATTTAAGTTTCGTTAGGTCTGAATTTCTACTGGGTATATATTGTTGAGAGAGAGTTGAAGGAGAAGTTGAGTAGATGTTAGAAAAAAAAATAAAAACAAGTTACGCGATAATACTCAAGTCACTTATAATTTTAATTTATCCGAAAACCGAATAACTGGAATCGAAAATCGAAATTAGTAGGGTAGAGTAGACTATAGTGGGAGAGTAGACTATAGTGGGTTACATGTGCTTACATACTTTACATGAGTTTTGATGTCTATCTAGTGCCCTAAAAAATTTTTCATAACTTATCACTATCGTGATCTTAGGCCACACCTGCAGGTTTTCGCTTTTTCTTTGGTCTACTTTCTATTTTTACGTAACTGCTTATAATCTGCACTTTAGCCATTTTTGTGTTTTGTTTTTTCTTTTTTTAATTAATATTTTTTTTTTAATCATTTCTTAAATATTTTGATTTTTTATTGTTAAAATTCTGACACATTAATTCATTTTTTATTTAAACATTTGGTTCTTATATTTTTTTATTTTATATATTTAACGTGTTTAGCAAACGTTTTCGTTGGACATTTTTTGATATTTTCAAGAGTAGCAAATCGGCAACTGCAGCTATCGACGACAAACCCTCAACATCGGCAGAAGCAGCAGCGACTGATCAAACAAAAACAACTGAACGCACAGCAAAAGTTTCCGAACCCGCTTCGAAGCCAACAGTAATAACTGCACCAAAAGTTCCCGAGCCCGTTGCGAAGGCTTCAATTACACCACCTAAAGTACCAGAACCAGCAAAAGTAGCGAAGAAAGCTGAAAAAATGCCTGTGCCTGAACCAAAAGAAGCACCACAACCGGTGGCACCTGTGCCAGAGTCAAGGCCACAAATGCCACAGGCTCCAGTTAAGCCAATAGAGCTGCCAGTTGAAAAACCAGTACTTACACCAACACCGGCGCCAATGCCTGCACCAGCACCAGCCCCAGCGTCGCCAGTGGATAAACCAAAAGCTCCACCCGTGGCACCCAAACCTGTGCATAAAACCAATGGTGCCGCAGCTGATAGCTTGGATAAAAAGCTGTTTGAGGCTACAAAGCCTGTGGAAAATGGCGATGCCAGCCTTAAAGCACGTTTGAAGGATGCCACAAATGATTTTCTCAGCAGCGAAACTAAGTTGGCGCCTTTTACAGTGCAACCCCTGCAGGCGGGAAGGTAGGACATTTTATATTATGTATATCTTCTTTTATTTTATTTTATTTTATATTATTGAAACTATTTCTTTTGTTTTTTACACATGACATTTTAAAATTCTATCGTAAATCAGCGCAAAGCTCTCCCACTAGGAAAAAAACCATGCTAGCACATCGAAACACTCGCGCCTAATAAATTTTATTACGTGCGGGTCATTAACGCATACAAAGGCATTAGCTGGTTCGTATTTTATATGTTAAGAGAAACAATTTTTTATGTTCAACTGCGTCACGTTGGTATCAGATCCAAAATCATCAGATTACCCCCTTTGTGCATGCATAGCCCACTATGCACTACCTCGTGCTGTCTCATAAGTTCAAGCACCTCCGTGCTAAAATTGTCGCTGCTCTAAAATGTGGGGACTGACGTGTTACTTATATAGCTAAATTTACAACATGTCCGACAGACAACAGGCAGTTAGACAGCCACACAACGGCTCGACACAAAATCAACTTCGACGCCAACACCAACAGCAACATTACGCATCATTATAATCTGCCGTCGTTCAAATGTAACTTCATGTTGCACCACGCACAGCATTTTTGTTTAAAGAATTTGAATGCATTTAGCGAGAAATACATTTAAAAAAGAAAACGCATCTTCACGTTTCTTTATTTAAAGTTCTCGCTCTTTTTTGTTTGTTTTTGCTAATTTTGCACTGTGTGCAATAATTGCAAACATTGCTCAGAACAAGCATTTATGAACTCCTACAGCTGAAACAGTCAGCTATCTATCTATCTGAATTTATTTTTACCCCAACTTATATTTTTAAATTGAAAAATATTCCATTAAAATCTGTCACCACAAACATGTGTTCCGTGAAATTTGCCAAGATAAAAATTTGTATGCATCCGGCGAGGACAGTTTTAATGAATAATTACGGCGTTTAATAAGTGTTTAATTGTATAAATAGTTCTCTCTAATTTTTGTATGACATGTCATCAAAGTTAAAAAAAACAAACGAGAAAAGCTACTAACAGCAGAACAAATAAGTTATCTGAAAGGCTGAGAGCCGAAGGTCAAAATTATCAAAAAAATACTGAACGAAATAGAGCGACAAAAAGACATAAAAAAATTTGTATTGATTTTGATATTTCTGACACTTAGAGAGAGAGAATATTGATAGCCCTGCAGCTACCTTGTTAATTTTACCATGACTACCATCATATTAAAGTACACATAGATTAAAATACACATTGTGCAGTCACGAAATTAAATTTTTTCCAAAACTTTTTGAATTCAATTTTGTTCAAATTATTTAACTCCTACCTACCTTCTAATCCGTTGAAGGCTTTTACACGAATCATATTCATATCGACCGTATTCAAGTCCATGTTTACACAAGAACCATCGGGAGCTTATATTCATATAAAGTCCAAAAAAAGTGTAAAAGTGTAAAAAGTGTAAAAGTAAAAGTCACAAAACAATACTAATAAAATATTTAAAATTCAGTTTTTATTCAAAATTGATACATGTTCCTGGAAATAACTTTTGAGTTCAAAAATTGTTACACTACTTTTTATTTACGATTTAAAAAAAAAATTGGTTTTTGTATCAGAAATTATTGGAATCTTAACCGTTTTTGAATTCTCGGAGAAAAAATTGAAATTTTAAAATTTTCTTTCGGGTTTTTTTAGATTTAAGGTGACGATAAGCGTCATCACAAACACCACAGTCTTAAATTAAGCTTTTTTTCTTGGAGTTGTTTCTGTAGAACCCAACTTTGCGCACTAAAATCAATTTTTCAATTTTAATAAGACTCAAAAAAAGTCAAAAACAATGTTTCTTCACAATGTATCACCATTTCGAATTGAAATTCAGAAATAATCAATTAAAATTCAGAAATTACAGAATTTGAAATTCAGAAAAGATCAAATACACTTCAAAAGTTAAAAACAAAGCATCATACCATTCCAATTGTTATACGAGTATCATAAAGACGGATGTGACGTTTTGACTTCTTCATCGAGTTGAAAATGTTATTAAACGGTTGAAATCTAAGCAATTAACTAAAGAATCCATTAGTAGATGTTTCAAGGTTTCAAAATGATTAAACATATTTATACTAGTTTAATAGTTACTTTTACTTAAACACCTTGAAAACCTTGTGTGACGGATACAAGTTTAAAAAGAAACGAACTTGAGAACCTCCTCCTTTTTGAAGTCGGTTACAAACTTAAACTTCTGAGTTTAACATTGCAATTCAGTCTATCGGCCATACTGAGACCATTCTTGACTTACATATAATCACACTTGAAAAATATTTTGAAAAAAATGTCCAGTGTGACCTAAAATTGTTCTGTGGTGACAAGTAAGAATTTGATTGGAATTTTATAAAAACATTAATGGATAAATAATCAACATATATTTTTGACAGCAAAAACACCCCAAATATTTATTATTTATTATTGAAAAAATATTAGAGCTAAATGAAAATTTCGTTTCAGCAAATTTTTATTAATTTCAAAGAATAAAGGCCAGGATTTTAAACTTTATTCGTTGATCGCCATTTACAGATGGCGTCAAATGTTAATTCGTTTTGACATTTGTGAAGTAAACAAACGCAGAATATAAATTGAGAAGCCATGAATTGCCTTACAAAATTAATTGCCATAAAACGAGTCAATATAGTTATCAACTCTGGCGTCAGCCACTTGGCCGATACCATTCTCTAAATTCTAGTGGATTAAATAAACTAATTTCACAATCAAAAGTTTTTCATTAAAAAAAAATACAGCAAAAGAACATTGGGTGATTTCCTTTGCCGCACCCTGTATATATTTAAGTGATTTATGAATCCAAAATAGTGGCTCCTTTATATTTTGGAATTTTTGGAATATAGTTTCCATCTAAATATCAAAATATCATTCAACGGCACCTTTTTTCTAAAACCAAAATAAGAATTTCGAATAGATTTATGGGATTTTTCCAAGCACTTAAATAAGTCTTGACCTATTCCTACAGTCACATGGCCAGATTTTGCAGAATTGCAAAGCTGACCCTTGACAACAGCTCTAAGACCGACCACGGTACCTTCACCATGACTAGTGACAAAGAAAATCTACTCCGTAACTAACTGAACTTGAATGAAAACTAGTTTTTTCCAACATTAAAACAATGTTTTGCTTTGTCGCATCCGTCCCAAAAATGTAAAGTTTTCCAAGGGGCCGGCCACGCACTGAGCATAAGCGACTCAGCGAGCGTTTTTCAATTCTTTTCATATGAACCATGGTAAATACAAAAATACAGGTAGCATTGACAAGTGTCGATTTTCTCATTTACAAGTAAACGAGTTCCTGTCAAAAACAGATGTTCATTGTTATATGCGTTGGCCACATTCAGCTGTGTCAACTGTTGTGATAGCCAAACATCGGGGAGCGCTGTTATCGGTATAGAAGTGTCAGAAAAGTTGTCAAGTTGATGAAATGTCAAGCTTTTGTATCAAATACAAATGGAAATTTTATCGACTAATAAAAAATTTTCTATATTTAAATGTATTTTAATGCGCAGCTTCATATTAATGTGCATAAAGTTTTGACTTAACAGTTGCCAACTGTTGAGTACGCTGAATGTGACCAATATAAATTAATTGTATGGCAATGGCGGATTGTGAGCGCACTCTTTTTTGTTATATTTTTTGACAGATGGTTGTTTCCAACAGAAACGTCAACACTACCTTGTAGCAAGGCATATATATTCAGGTCATATAAAACGCAACTGCGCTGCCGACTTTTGGGAGTCTAAAGTCAAAATCAAATCATGCCCACTCTTATAAAAGAGTTGGGGAATTTTTTTTATTTTCAGAAAAAAACTTTATGCTAGCCTTTTTCAAATTTTCTTTTGTGTTAATTTGCAGTTTTTTAATGTTTTGATAATTGAATTTTCTGGTTGATGTTTTAATTGTATTTTGGAGATATTTTGTAGAACAATTTTAAACTTTTGATATTAGATGTAAATTTATTGTAATTAAAAAAAATCCACTTTTGTTTTGTTTTTGGTGCAGAAGCAATATTGCTCATTGTCATTTCTGATTTTGACATTAAACTTCCATTCAGTTTTTTCTTATTATAGTACCTGGATTAATATGCCTTGCCTTGTTATAACTACAAGTGCCCGTTTCAAAAGAGAAGAACATTTTTTAGTTTCATTTTTCGATGCGCAGTGAGAAATTATTTCTAAAGCTAGAAAATTTTTTTGAGCGTAATTTCTTGCTCTTTTTTTGTGTGTTTTTTACTGTTTTTCGACAAAGTACTTCAAAAACCACCGACAAATTTTATTATTCTATTTCGAAAACCGTTTTGCGAAAACCTCCAGCTTGGGAGAGAAAAAATAAATTATTTTCTTAAACAAAAATTGTGAAGTGAAATTCCGGCTAACAAATTATTTTCTGACATAAATTTTTTATTCAATTTTGATTGGTTGATTTTGAAAAAGAAGATTCAGTAATTCCGCAGCGCAGTTGCGATGAACAACAAAATTCAGGAATATACAATAATTTTGACGTAGAATTACGTCTTACAGCGCGGTTTGTATGGGGTCGTTTTAACAGATTTTTTTCAAGGTCATTAGGCAACGTTTTTGGCGAATACTTTAGGGTATACCTACAACCTTTAATACTCTTCGTTCAAAGATAATATATATACTAAAATATCAGATATATCCTGCGCTGAATAAATATCTAACTTTTTATTATATTAAAGTCACAAAATAGTAAAATATAAGAAGAAAAATGCATGTTTTTATATAAGAAAATCAATCATCAGCTGCTTATGTGCCTGCTGCTTTCTTTTGTTTTTTATTCGTTGTTTATGCTTGTATGCTTTGGTTTTGCACGAACTGATTGGTTCGCTTTGGCAGCATGGTAAGCATTAGTTCGCATTGGGTTTATGTATGCACTACTGTTCTAGTATACTATTTTGAAACCAGAGGTCATGAACCTCTTTTCAACTCAGTCAATGAACTCAATCTGTCAAATTTAACGAAATGGGTCTGTGATCCGGTTAGATTTAACTCTTATGAAAAAAACGAGTTGGATCATATTTCTTTTTATGCTTTTACCCAATAGATGGCGTAAAATTAAAATTTTTGTTTTTAATGCAAATTAATTTGGATTCCACATCCCACTAGCACTAGCGAGTGTCGTTTGCAAACTATACATCGAACAGAAAGTGTAGCTAGCAAACTAAATATCAGACAGAGACGAGAGAAAAGGACATGTGCTAAGCGTGAAATATAGTAACAATACGATTTTTTAAAAATTGGGGTCTTAATTTTAATTTGAAATTAGTTGTTAAACTGACTGTAGCTCGCAAACTATATATCGGGCAGAGATGAAAGTGGCACCAATGGAAAGTGCATTTGCATCGCCTTCTTTGCAACTAAGTCAATGAACTCAACCTGTCAAACTTAACAAAATGATCGAAAAAATTTGAAATTTTGCTTGTTTCTGTTTGCTTGCTCATTTAATCATACTTACTATTTAACTTTTTCTTTGTTTTGGCATCGATAAGTAGTCCATAATTGAGTGTTATTCATTTATTTGTTAATTTTTGGTCAATAAAAGATCAAATAAAGATCAATAAAAATACGTGCAAAATGAACAAAACAATCGGACCAAAGAGACAAAGTAGAAGAGGTTACAACTTAAACGGAATTCTACGTCTACACTTACGATACTATCGAAACTGTTTCTTTTTTTTTTCAATTATTTTCCTACTCAGAGAATATTAAATTTTATTTTTAATGTCGACCAATCAGAATGAAGAACACTCTCAAAATTATTTTCGTATTCTCAAACATGAGCGAAAATGTTCTTCCCTTTTGAAACAGGCTATATTATATCATGATATGAACAGATATTGGATAACATGGAAAAATCATCACTCAGTGCGTGGCCGACACCTTACGAAAATTTTAAATTTTTGGACGGATGTGACACAGAAAAGGTTTCAAGGTTTATTTTTATAACAAGGACAACAGATTCTGTCCTCTCGACAACCATAAAAATACACTTGTATCGGAGTTTAAAAAGTCTACGTCTGAGTTTTCTTTTAGGGTGATTTTTATTTTCACCCTTTTTGCAGAGTCTTATGGTGAATCGTATGAGAAAGCCACGACACCCTTGAAGTTATATGATGTGTTTGCAATATTTGTGTAAAAAACTACGGGGAACATTTTTGTAGAAAGTTTTAACCCTCTAGCTCTTTAGTGTATGGGTATTTTTTGTACCTTTTTCACAAAGAGGCAAAAAAGACCCATAAAACAGTCGCACAGAGGTTTAAAATGTCCCACAGAACTATTTGTCATATAATTCTACTATAAGTCTCTCAATACACCAAAGCTCAAAATTCAACTTGAACAATCTGTTCAAGCGTTGATTTCGAACTTTTTAAGGATTGATGCTAAAATTTTCTACAAAAACGCATTTAAGAGGACTATGCATAATGTCCAAAAATAAAGTGAAAATAGACACAAAATGGATTTTGTAAGGTATAAATTGTTTGGATAAGGACCATCACTCGTACGACCTTAATACGATCGAAAACTTGTGAAACATTAAATAAATAAATATTGAGTCAGAGCCCATTCCTGAATTAAACTGCATATTCTAGGTGAATTGAATTTCGTGAATTTCATTCCCTGAACATTTGATTTCAAGAGTGTCACTGTCACATCAAAAGCTATTCGCTTACCAAGAAAATTTTTCTTTATAAAATTTATTTATATCTATAAATAATGAAACGTTGTTTCTGATCACTTTGAAATGTTAAGTTTGTTCGGTAAAAAAGTTGCTTTGATCTTTGAAAATATTGTACAAGAATTCATAGAATTTTGCAATTAAAAATTTGATTATTTTCACATAATTTATTTCAAATAAGTTATTTTTTTTTTGTTGTTCTGTAAAACTAAAAGCATGAATGGCACAAGATGTTCATCTTGAAAATTTTTTCTGAACTGTTTATTAGGTACCATGTGAACTTCTTTACTCAGTGTTATAGTGGGTGCAAATATACAGAATTTATACATGTCAATTTTAATTGTTGACTTTAACAATTTTGTAGCAAATGTCAACTTAGATCGAATGGAGCATGGTTGAAATACTATATATATTTAAAACCCTTTCATCTCTTTTATAAACATATTTACTCTAAAGTTATGGCACCGTATAATTGTCTATGTCGATACCTTGAAAACAAAAGCAGAGGAAAAACACACAAAAAAAAAACCATCACTTGTTCTTCAACGCCACGAACAATTTAACAATTTGGCAATTTGGCATGTTTTCAAAATCGGTGTTTGCCAAAATATTTGTATTAAAAGATAAATATACATAAAATTAAATTTGAAGCTTTATATACTATATTTGTTGTAGCCAATGGTGTATAAAAAATACTCTTTGAAACTTACATACAAACATTGCAAATTAAAAACACGACTTTTTTCTTAAAGAGACTAACAGCATATTTAAAACAATTTGAAAATTTCAAAATTGTAGCGCAATGATTGACAATGTTGTCTATTATTTTTTGCGTAAATGTAAAGACAAAATTAATTATTAATTTAAAGCGCAAAAATATATCTATAGTACAAGTAAACTCCGATGTGTAGCGATTCCTGCGTAAAGCAATTCTTAGGCAAACAACATTTTTGAGAATACATAAAATTCTGAACAGACAAATTTAAGCATGTATTAAGTTCTGGCAGTAGTTGTGAATAAAATAAAAATAAAAATAAACAAATATTTTGACGCAGGCAGTTGGAGCGACGAAATTAAACGAACAATGTTTCTGGCCATACGTTGCGGGAGACCGTGTTATTATATCTGAAAGAAAGCCAGAAATAAAAAAGTTGCTAAAGCAAATCAGAATCTCTAGATTGAACTATAAAAATTCTTTCATCGAAATAGAGCTGATTATGTGACATTTTGTTGTTGATGATATAATATGCTATGTAGACTTTTTAGAGTTGGGTTTCCAGAAATCGATATATTGCGTCGATATTGCCATATTTCGAATTCACTTATTTTGTAAAAAAAATTTATTAAAAACAATCATACCAAATCAAAGTGAACAAGGTTATTTCTAATGAAAATATTAAAAAATCCTTATTTTTAAGAAATTTAAAACCCAAACTTGGAATTTCTGTTTTATTAAGAAGAACTAATTAGTCTATCAGCCTTACCAATAACGAGCTGCACACTTTCTCTTAAAATCGGTTTTACTTAATACTGACTACTTTTTTAAAGCTCCACACTTTTTGTTTGCTAACAATAAAAAACGAATCAAGCATTATTTTGATAAATTGGGATGTTTCAACTGTTAATTTTGATAGAAAAACAAATGATTTTTATCGCTTTTCGCAAAAAAAAAAACATTTCAGACAAGTAGGAAATTGAGAAAAAAGTTTAGTTTTAGGCTAAACCAACTCTCAGAGAATGACTCGTATAAATGGATTAAGCATTGCGTTAGTTCGAGAGAAGAGTAATAGATTAGTGGGAGGTTGGAAAAGTAGAGTAGTTTCGGTGCACGCAAAAAAATATTTCGTTTACCGCAACTGAAAAATTCATTAACTATACTTCATTTGCGAACTGTATTTGCCGCAAACGAATATTCAGTTGTCATCAACTTAAAAATATTCTTGCTTGAACCGAAAAAACATCGAACTTAATGAAATTTTATCATTGTTTTGGCCGAGTGTGCTGGCTTTCGAGTCTAGGAACTCGATTGACCTGGGTTCAATCCCCAACAAGAACACCCCCAAATATTTTTTGTTTTTTTATTAATGTTTTATTTAAAAACTTACTTTGACGGTTATTTTTGACGAATCAGTTAATGAAACAATACTTCAATTTCAATAATTAAATTCAAATTTTTGGTACTTAGGGTGCCAAACTTCAAACCCACGCCTGCCACGTGACAGTCTAGCACGCTTCCATTGAGCTATTGTGCGATATTATGTAGAATGAATTTTTTTAGATAACAAATGTGTATGTCATAAGAAATGGATATTTTTTTTACAAACCAAGTTTTCAGTGGAACAAAACAAGTGTTTCGGTTGCCGCAATTTTAAAACAACTTAAGCTAATGGCAAACGAAATTCATTTCTTGCAACTAAATAACGCGTTTTCCGCAACTGACTATTAGTATGACAACTGTTCAAACGTTTCAAAAAATGATTTTAAGCAACGTTGTTTACTTTGCGTGTGAAGGTGTGTTTTAAATACTTATGTGCAGCTCGAAACTTCCGGGGAGGCACTCGTAGGGAGATTATTCCACAATTTATTAGCAATTGAATAACGAATTGTGCTGGTAATGGGATGTACTATTGGAAGTCAAGGCAATAATAGTATAGAGATGAGCCTTGAGAGCTGCCAGAGTGGGTGTAGAATACAAACGAGCATCAGACCATAAATTTCAGTTGAACACTTCCCATTTTAGTACCTGTACAGAAGGTTAAGGTAACCAACATTGGGTCGATGCCCAAGAGAGTAGAAAGAGAGTGAAATAGTTTATCCCTTATCATATCAATCGCACGACATTGATTTCGGCCCAGAAGCACCAAATAAGAACCTAAAAGCCCTGAACAAATATGCGAAATTTACTCCATTTTGAGGCTAGGCTCATCAAGCGAAGATCAGCTGTAGTGAAATATTTCGTGAAACCGTTCTAAAAAAACCTAGGCACTTAGCCGCTTATTTCGACACATCAAATATATGATTATTCCAACGAAGATCAGCTTAGATCGATATGCTTAGAACGTCTAAGCCGTTCATATTGTTAAAGGCTAAGATTCAGAGCTATCCACCCCGGTTCAATGAAATAACGCCCAATGAATAACGCCCAAAATAAAAAATTAAATAACGCCCAAAATATTTTTAAAAAATGCTTTAAAAAATGAAGTAACGCCCAAAATAAAAAATGAAATAAAGCCCAAAATAAATTAAATAACGCCCAAATCAAAAATTATATAACGCCCTAAATATTTTCAAAGCAAATCATATAAAATATTTTGGGCCTGTTTCATAATGAAATAACGCCCAAAGTTTGAATGAAAAATATTTGGGCGTTATTTCATTTTTTGATTTTGGGCGTTATTTCATAATGAATTTCATTTTTTATTTTGAGCGTTATTTCATGGGGCGTTATTTCACTGAACCGAACTCACTTTCATCAACAGCTCGTCGTCGAACAGAATTTCGACGATAGTTTTCACTTCCGACAGTAGAGTTTCAATCTATTTTCGAAAACGCGCGACCAAACTGCTATACTCTCAATATTTTGAGACTTGTCAAAAAAATAAACAAATTTTTATTTTAATTTTCAAAAGAATTGTAAAGAAAAACATTTTGCATGACATTTGCTGCTTCAAGAAACGGGAAAAGAAGTGAAAAGTCCTGTTTGTGGCTTAAAAAATAGAACGAAATTTTCTTTAATGATCTCTTTGTTCATGTGAGGGATATTGAGATTATTCTAACATTTTTACCATGCTGAGCTGGTAAGGAGTTGGAACACCAATTTTCGAGCTCTACCCATCGTGTTTTTATTTCGCAGCAATCTTAACTTGTATTGAATTTTCAGTTGAAATTTTGACCGATTCTCAATCAGTTATGGTACCTATTTTCGTAAGATGCTGAAAAAAAGAAAATACCCAGCACACAAATATAAATGCACCTTCTCAAAGGTTTCAAATGTTGAGTGCCCGTGAGCAATCCACCACCATTACTGTTTCCGTTCACTTGTATTGCTAGGTCTATTTGCATGTATTTAAAAAGATTCAGTCCTCACTTAAAAAAAAAAAAGGCTAGATTGACGAGCATTGTTTGAATTGATGAACACGATTCTTTCAAAAGCGTTAGGTTTTTAACTGTCCTTTGGTAATATCATCATCTACCTAAATAGGTTAAGCCTAATACCAATGATAATTAAAGGGAAATTTATATAGCCTGTTTCAAAAGAGAAGAACATTTTCGCGCATGTTTGAGAATAAGAAAATAATTTTGAGAGCGTTCTTCATTCTGATTGATTGGTCTACATTAAGGTACTATTACAGTGTGAAGCTATTAAAAACAACACATTTTTTATTAATTTTTTTTACATAGTATTTTAAAATTATTCAATTCAAATTTATTTACATTACGTACAGTTAAAGTGGAAGATATAAAAAAAATGTTTTTTTTTGTTTTTGTATTTGTTGTTTATTTTCTAGAGGTCGTTGAAGTTGGCCTGTTTAAAAAAAGGTTGTCAGTTGGTTTCTCGTCTCCAGCATTTCCAAGGCGTCGGAAAGTAAAAAATCAAAGTGTATTCTTCAGTAAAGGGTTGTAGTTGAGCACTCTACCTACGCAAATAAAAAAATAAGGCAAACAAAAAAAATGGCATGCGTTGAAAAACAAATTTACAAAAAACCCCTCTTTTTGGCAGATATTCTTAGCCGTAAAAAACAAACTATAAAAGTTTCTCTGCTTTTTATAGGTAGAGTGCTTAACAGAGTCTATGAAGATTACAATAAATTAAGTTTCATCGAAATCGATCAAGCAGAACTCGAGATATCTTAGAAACCAATTCGAAAAAACTTGTTTCGAGAAAAACGCGATTAGATTTTCTTCTATGAACGATAATATATGAATAAATGCGTGACATACGAATATAATGTATACTATATCTTTTTTTTTATTTGATATTTTTTTCAAAAATTTCGTACACGTATTCTTAAGACTTTAAGGAACCAGATTCTAAAAAAAAAAAAAAAATTTTTTTATTTTTTACACACTGTAATAGTACCTTAAAAAAAAAATTGAATATTCTCTGAGCAGAAAAATAAATGAAAAAAAATTAATGTATATTCCTGAATTTTGTTGTTCATCGCAACTGCGCTGGGGAAGTAGTGCCTGTTTCAAAAGAGAAGAACATTTTTTAGTTTCATTTTTCGATCAGCGTTGCCAGAATGTGGAAAATTTACCATAACTGGTAAATTTTTTTTTCGATGTGAAAATGTGAAATTAAGTTTCATTTTGGTAAAATTTCTAGTGAAAACGAAAAACATTTTTATGAAAACTTCCCAAAAGCTTAAGGGCGAAGTAAGTGTTTCAGCGTAAAAAACGCTTTTTTTGTGAATTTTTTTAAGAGTATGGATTGAGCAAATTTATTTAAATCTTTTGTACGTTATTGAGTGTACTTTTAACAATACTCTTTTTCTTCCGGAAATATTGAAAAACAAGCTGGTGACAGAGCTTTTCCCAGAGCGTCTTGGAAAAATAGCAATTTGCGGTATTCACTATGTCTCGGTCGGAAATTATCTGAAATCAAAAACCATTAAAATTTAGTCAACGCTGGAGGAAAGTATTTTATATGTAAAAAGTTTGAAATGAATCGGTCAAGTAGTTTCTAAAAGACTGGCAGTGAACACGGACTTTGAAAACACAACTTGTGGGAAAACTGCTTTAAAGTTTTGTACACGTACGTTTGTACGTTCGAGGTACACTTACTTAAAAATGTGTACCTCCGTAAGTTTTACTCGGATTGACTTCAAATTTAGACACAATATTCTAGAGATGTTGGGCATTCATATAAAAAATGGTTGAAAACCTTACCGCCCTTAAATGATCGTCTCTTTTTTTTATCTTTATATAAATAGGCGTAGGGAAAATAGTAAAAAACCATTTCCTCACGTGTTTCTAGCCGATTTTGATTAATTTCTTTTAAATGCATCAAAGTGCGGAGAACGAGAGCACCGATTTTTTTTGAAAAATTTTTTGCCAAATTTTTATGAAGAAAATTTGTTTTTCACATTACTTTTGTATCGAGAGAATGAAAGTGAAAAGGCCGAAATTCGGCCACAATCGAACTCCAATTAGTTTTAAAAACGTATTAAAATTATTGGCCTTCATCATATTGAAAAGAACATTTTTAAATTTGTACCATCGTACTACTTAAGAATTTAATTACATTTTAGGGTTAAAGGATTAGAGTCGCGGTTACGTGTCATGCACAAAAACAAGATTCAGATTCTTCAGACAGTGACACTGAAAACACAGGTATTTAAAATATAAAAATGGGGTAGTACCAAAGACCGTAAAACTCACACTCAATATTACTCGTTTTCTTCAATATCATCGCATCAAAAATAAAGCGCTTTTCAGAAGTTGAATTTTAAGTTCCAAACACTGTTTAGAAAAATCATTGGAAATTTCTCGGTTAACCATGATATCTGCTACATGTTTTTAAATATGTGAAACCTGAATTCATGAATACTGGTATACTGGTAATACTGGAATACTGGTATACTGGTAATATTAGTTGTGTTCGATGACAAATTCTCAGTGCCAAAAGCAAACAAATTAAGAAATAAGCCAGAAAAATTACTAGTTTTCATTAAACTGTTGAAATAGTTAAGCAAAGAACCTATTTAATGCTCTTTCAATTTTTCGAATTTTTCAACAAGAACCAAAAATATTTCGTTTTTTTGATTGATCACACATATTTGATATTTTTGTTTGTGGATGTGAAATTTTTTTCTTATATGTGAAATATTTTTGGGAATTTTGGTAAAAGAAAATTTAAGGCTGTGGCAACCCTGTTTTCGATTCGCAGTTGCAGAAATTATTTTTAAGGCTAGAAAATTTTTTAGAGCGTAATTTCTTGCTCTTTTTGTACTGTTCGCTGAAATTTATGCTTTTTTTGAGTGTTTTTTACTATTTTTCTATATATTTAAATGATTCATTAACAGATGGATCTTATGAAGACCAATCCTGCAATGACGGCGACTTGGAGGCAGGTTTTTTATACCATGTTGTTTTTCTTACAGCACTTTAGTCTGTCAGGATTTCTCTGCCCATAAATAAACTTTCTTCGAACATGTTACGTTAAATTTTTCAATTCTAAAATCACGTGTACTAGTCCTTTTTCATTGTCTTATCTTGACTATAAACTAAGTTGTACGATACATGCAATAAGTACTAGTTTTGTCTTCAGTTATATTGTTCACATCATTTCACAATCAAGATTAAAAATAGTTAAACTAATTTTGTTAGTTAAATGAAGGATATTCCACAATGTATTTCTATTAATTGCTTCAATTTCAAACACGCAACTTTTCCTTGAATACCTATACTTTTGAAACTTTTTTCCATACAAGTCACTTTATTATTTATAGAATAATCAATAATAGATTAATTGCTTAGTTTAAGTCGAAGTGATAGTAGAAAGGACATATTTAGGACACACAACTTGTTTTCATCAATGTTTTCAAATACAATAAATTGTAATATTTGTGGGGGTTTCGGGGCTTAAGCAAAATATTATTAAATCAAAGTGATTCATATGAAAAGCAATCACACATCTTATCAAATGAGTTAAAACCCCCAAATGTATATTTCAAATCGATTATGTTTGCTGCATTTTCATGATTTTTTTTCCTTCAGACTGATTCTGACTTCTTGTTGACAATATCTCGATTTGAGTTGTCAACAAACGAAACGACTTGAAATATATGTATGAAAATTAATTCAAAAGTATTACAAAACAATAAGAAAGCCTGAATTTGAGGAAGGGTGGTCGAGTCCCTCGCCACCGAAATGATCAAATGAATTTCCTCTATACTTGTTATTTTTCGTTCTTTTTTTATAATTATTTTTTTTAAACACAAACTAAGCCAAACACTTCAGAAATTAAGTTTATAGTGAAGTCATGTGATTCACTAAAATAATAATTCCGAAACTGAAGCAAGAATTTACAATTCATAATTTTCCATTATATTTTCCCAAATTTGTTTCATAAAAATTTCTCTAAATTGTCAAATATTATCCGATTTTAAGAAATAAGGGTTTGATTTTGCTTTTGTTCACCCGTTTATCAGTGATATAATAAAGTTATACCAATGAGCATGAATTAGCAAATGCTGAGTTAAATTGAAATTATATCTTTCCGATACGAAAGAAAGTTTTTCCGATACTCTTCCAAAAAGCTCTCATTCATTAAAATCGGATAATATTTGTGCAATTTTGAGGGATTTTCTTGAAACTGATTTTAAAAAACCAATGGAAGATTATGAATAATAAAATATTTTTCACTATTTTCGGAAGCCAATAAGTTTTTTTTTTACTGAATCACGTGGCTTCACTCGATACTTGATTCCCGCAAAAAATTTGGGTTAGTATGTTTGTGTTAAATATGACCATATAAAAAGTCGATTTTAGAAGAAATTTCATCGGTTATTTTGGTGGCGAGAGCCTCAAACGATTTTTTCATATTTAGACTCTTAGTTTTTCATCGCAAGGTGTCAGAAATTTTGTGTATTATACTTTCGGAAATGAGCTCCAGTAGTATGCACCAAAGGACGAATTGTAAGGCATGCTCCAATTGGTTATTTTTAGAATGAAGTTAAGTTTTGGTGAAAAATTTTCATTGTGGGGAGAAAAAATGGAATTTTTGCTGCCCCTATTGGGACCCGAGTAAATTAAAAATATAATAGCTCGTCTTAAAACCTTCGAATAACTGCCTAAAACGTTCGTATAACCTTCTTAGAACAAGAAAAAAATCTGTAAACGGCTGTACAACTGGCAATTTCAAAACATTTTGGCCGATTCTAATGATCTTAAACAACGCTGAAGCAAGTTCTTTTTAAAACGACCGCTACCACTGCTGTACAGCTTCTGTATTTTTACTCGGGGAGAGATCAAATTTTGAGAAGCAATCTCGATTTTAATATACATTTGTTATTTTTTATTTCCTTGCAAGGCTTTGGAAACAATTAAAAAGTGTGGATTATTTCGATAAATATTCGTATCCAAATAATGAACGCATTTTTGGACAAACAGATTCCGATATTCAATCTTGATTGCAAGACTTGCATGTCTGGGTGGAAAAAGTATACAATTGATAGCAATTTTTGAAATATTTTTTAAAACTAATAAAATACTATTTATAAAAACTTAACTTAAATTTTAAATATGAATGTTTTTCAAGAGATTGGGTCGGTTTGAAAATTAATTTTGATTGCGAATTGGTTGTCATGATTTCCCAAAAAGTAGGAAGCAATAGAGTTAAAATTTGGAACCCTTCTTCAATATACATTATCTAGTGTTGAAATATTTAGTTTGTATATTAACAAAAAATCGTTGTAATATGCTTTGTTTGAGCCTTCGAAACCCTTCGAAAGCCCTTTAACTTAAGTAAACTTAAGTTAAGTTAACTCTAAGTAGACTTCCGAAGCGTTCACTATATTTTATGCATACGGGCCATTGTCTGAAACCCTTTAATGACGTATTGAACTGTAAATGCCGAAGATATGACGAAAAATTTAAATGGGTGGCACCTACATTCGTCGAAAAAAAAAATGTTTACGAAACTGCCTTCTAAAAATGATTCGGATTAGATAGTGCAATTTTTTGGTACGGTCTAATGTTACCGTAATGTAGTTTTATTATATAAAATATATTAAATTAATTTAATTTTAATTCATAAATTGATTTTATGAAATTTCATACTTTTGCCAGTAGTCTTTTTTTTAAAGCTTTGATATAAGGAATAAATTCCGAAATCGAAATAAATTGTCGAATTCCTCTGATAAGTTTAACTTTCGAGTAAAAATTAAACATTTGATTTTTTTTTTTTAACTTTTTGACACCCCTTAGCGGTTTTGATGTGGCAAAGAGCTATATCGTCATAGATGAACGTCGGTGTGCACAAAGCCCGAAAAGACTTTTAGTATGTTAGCTTAAGTGAAATTTTAGTTTATTTTGAACTTGGAAGATTCTCTCTCCGTCAATTTAACTAATCGGAAAGAAAAAACTCAGTATCTATTTTTCAAGTTAATTAAATCTTTTGAAGTTTTAAATTTTTCGGATTAATGCTTCCAAAAAGAAAGCTCCTTAAAATTGTCGTTTGTTCTATACATACACTATATGACAAAATAATAAGAATACAATTAATGCCTAGAAGATGTCAAGCGGCAAAAGAGAAATTACTGATTTTTTAGTTATCGGCAAATCCAGAAAAAGTAAACCTAAACCTTAAAAAACAAAAATGCTTTAAGTTCAATAAAAACACATGCAATGCTAAGGATATTGTTTGTGTTTTCCTACGGTAAAAGCATTTTGAAAAAAACATATTGTATGCCCAACTTTTAACTGATTTTATTGAATGTATTTTTAATCTGTAGAAAGTTAAAAAAATTGTAGCTTTTTATTTTTTGTAATTTGTTTTTTCGAGATTTAAATATCAAAGCACAGTTATATAATATTCACAACTGAAACATTTTCTGTTGAAAAGAAAATATTAAAATTTTTAAAAAAAATCATTTTCTATCGAAAAATATAATTTAAAAAAGTGATTCAAGAGTTGGATTATCTTGGAAAATAATTGGCTGGCACAATTTATGTCTTAGATTTACTTTTTATGTAAGATTAGTGAATTTTGTAATTTTTCCGCTTGATTTTTTTTAAATCAAGCGGACGCAATTATTTTTCCTTAAAAAAGCATTTGAAGAAGTGAAACGTGAGTGACATTTAATTTTTTTTTTTGTTTATTTTTGTATTAGAAATAAAAGAAGATGGCGAAAACATCAAGAAAAAGTGAAAGCCGACAGTTAAACTACGTATGAAAAAAAAGATAGAGAAAAATTGTAGTTACATGCGGATTCATATAAGAAAACAAACTTAGCAAAGATTAAAAAGGTCTATTTAAATCATTATTTTAAGCCTTTGGCCTTTACGGAATTGCTAATAGGTCAGCCATATGGTCAAATTTGGCGCGGTATTTGGTTTTTAATGAGCGTAAGGATCAACGACTTAGGGTTACGTACAGTTCAGGGTTTACATACAGATTCGGATGCAGGACCGGAATAAATTTTGATATATATCTGAAAAAGGTTTTATGTTGTTTTTATATTATGAATTATTTGTTTAACTATATTATGCTTTACATAATCCTTTCCATAAAAATTTTTTTCTTTTTTGTATAAAAATTTCCTTAATATTAAGAAAAATTTTTTTTAACAAAATATGCTTAATAAAGTTCACCCGATTAACCACGATGCAAAAAAAAAGACAATTAAAATTGTTTTGAAACGTGAGTGACACCGACGTGAAACGTGAGTGACAAAATCTGTGAATGAAAAAATCTTAAAATTCTTAGAAAAAGCAAATTTTTTTTCTGCAGTTAAAATTTCTACTCAATTTCGTTTCGGAAAATTACTTTTTTCTTTATATTTACTCAAACAATTCGCAGATTTAAAGGAATTTGTAAGAATAAGTCGAAAAATGCAAATCGTCCGAAAACGTGAGTGACACACCATTTAATGATATTTTTTTCGAAATGTGTACATATATATAAAACTTTTTGCATGAACTTATAATAGTAAGCTTATTTATGTCTTATTATACCCATATAATTTTTTGTAAAAAGCGGTTTATGTTTAATGGATAAAAATGCATGTTTAGTGCTATGACTGAAACGTGAGTGACACTGGATTTGCCGTTATGTTTTATTCAATGAAACAATGAAACAAATGGCTCATTCCATACAGACGATTGTGACGTTTTGACTACTTTATCGTGCTGAAAATGGTATTAACCGGTTAAAATTTTAGCAATTTACTAAAGGGTATTTATTTTAGAAGATGCCACAAGGTTTCAAAATGCCAAAACATAATGCAATTATTTATACGAGTTTAATAGTTACTAGTAAACCTGTTGCCCGAATTCGAGCAATTCAATGAAAATTAAGTGTTAGAAACATTATAGACGTTTAATATAATATTCTATTCAAGAAGTTATAACGAATAACGATATATTGAGTCTCAATAATGATATAAAAGATCATTATCTGAATGGTTTGACTTGAAAAGTATGATCTGACACTAAATTTTTTAATGTAACTGTCAAAATACGAAGAAGGACTTAAACTAATATAACTACTGAGACAAACATTATTTCTATTCGAAAACATCGCAGCTTAACTCTTCCAGCTATAAAACATAACTAATGTTAAAAACAAACGCATTAAAAAATAGATTTAAGATATAATACTAAGATATATTTCAGAATTTAATAAAAGGTACTTACAGAACACCCACAATATCGATATATAATACATTTAGATAAAAAAACACCAAAAAACCCAAAAAAAAATGTTTTTTTGAAAACCGTTAAAATTTTACTGACTTGTTTGCTCGGAAAGTGTAACTTTTGATTTTGGAACTGCATTTTTCGGACAATTGACATTTGAGGAATACATAAAAGATAATTTTGGTTAAAAATTTTTAGTTTTGAAAAAAATTAAAATTGGATAAATTCATAAACTCTTCTCAAACTAAATTTCATATCGATAAAATAACTGATTTTTGTACAAAAAATTTTATTTCTGTCTTAAAAGGTTGGAAACCCCGTGAAGCGAAATTACAATTTTTAAAAGTGGTTTGCACATCTACAGCCTAAACCTGATTTAATGACATCTGAATCGATAAAATCGGTCCATTGGTCTGGGAGAAGTTGAAGTCACAAAAAAAACCTTAGCCTATTAATTATATAGATATTCGCTTAAACACCTGGGACGGGTGTGACGAGAACAAGTTTAAAAACTAACAAGTAAAGAAAGTCTAAAGTCGGTCTAGGCCGACTATGAAATACCCTAAACCCACTTTTCAAAAATAAAAAAATTTTTATTGCAAATGGGCGTCTCCGTGGGCGGATGAAGCCTATAGTTTAATTGCATTTAAATGGTGATGAAAAATTTACACATACCAAGTTTTATTCCTGTAGCTCACAGTTAATGCCTTTATTGTGCTTTCGCTATGGGAGGTGGGCGTGTTCATGGACGGATTACTCCCAATTTTTGAACAACATTAGTTTTGGTATAAAATACATACATACCAAATTTAATTTCTCTATGACAAACATAACCTTATTTATTGAGTTTTAAACTTTTTGGGTTGTATGGGAGGTAGGCGTGTCCGTATGCGGATGACGTCCATTTTTCAAAAATATCTTTTTCTTGTCATAAAAAACATATGTGCCAAATTTTAGCTCTGTATGTTAAACACAGGCTTATTTATTGCGTTTTCAATTTTTGGGTTGTATCGGAGGTGGGCGTGTCCGTGAGTGGATGACACCCATTTTTCAAAAACATCTTTGTGTTGATACAAAACACATACATACCAAATTTTATTGTTGTAGATTAATTATGAGCTGAGTTATGCAGTTTTCAATTTTTGCGTTGTATGGGAGGTAGGCGTGTCCGTGGGCGGATTCCAAAAATATTCAATAGTGCAGATCCTTGGGTCCATGTGACTATGTGTACCAAGTTTCATTCAATTATCTCAACTCCTTCTTCTTATCCTGTGTATACGGACAACACACAGACGGACAGACGGACTGACGGACGGACGGACGGACGGACATGGATAGCTCGACTCACGTGGTGACGCTGATCAAAAATATATATACTTTTCTATACCGGACTCGCTTCGTTCTATGCGTTACAAACGTTTGCACAAAGTTAATATACCCTGACCTTTCAGGTTTAGGGTATAAAAATTCTGAGTTTCACATTGAAATTCAGTCCATCTGCCACAATGAGACCATTTTTGTCTTGAATATATTCAAATTTAATATATTTTCTGTTGAATACCAGTGAAAAATATTTTGAAAAAATGGCGATAACCATTCTTTTTTAAACTTTTAAATGGGACGGGTGTGACATAAGATTGTCCCGGGTGTGACGAGTGCGAATGATGTGGGAATTATATATAAGAACTTAATGGGTATAATAACTTTCACATATTTTTGACACTTAAATCAAAAAAATATGTTTTTAATTAATGTATTAATTAAAAAAAAAATATTTTCTTGCAAAAAATTTTTTTGCATGAATTTTTTATCAAATAACCTGTACAAATAATTTCAAGTTTTTAATATATATAAAAAAAATATTTTTTTGCAAAAAAATTTTCGCATGAATTTTTGATCAAATTAATACCTATACAATTGATTTCGCTATACATGAATTTACAAAACTTGTTTTAATCAAAGAATTTATTCATATACTTGCAAAAATTTCATTATTAGAAAAAAATTTTGAAAACCGTTCCGGGTGTGACCAACTTCTTGTAACGGAAATGAAGAATAAAAATAATTTATTGAATGAAAAAAGTTAACAAATTTATGTAAAACATCAACATCCTTACTTTAGGAAAGTTTCATTCTTATCATTAGCCCATGTTGCTTCTTAGGAAAACTATAGCCTTTTTTGGGACGGGTGTGACACAGAAAAAACACTCAGTTTGAATATTTTGTAGTTTGAAAACGCAGAAACCAATCACTATTAGAAACTATTCTAACACAACATTAATATCTTTTTTAATATTACTGACCTTATTTTTGTTAAAGTTGTATCAAAAGATGACTGATTTCAAGGTTTAAATTAAATCAAAATATTTAAAAAATTTTTTCAACTCGAAGTTTGTTTAGTTAAATTGTCAAAATAATATAAAAAAGCATTTAATTTAAAAATATTTTTACAGCAGGACTAACTTAAGATTCCACTTCAATTCGAAAACCAAAAATTACTTCAAATACATGCATTTTAGAATTCATGTTTGCGTTCCTCATTTCTGTGGAATCAGCCAAATATAATTTTTAGAATTTTAAGTAAACCTATTAAAGCCAGGACGATCATATTGGATCAAACGATTTAAATGATACTTTGAAATGTGGGCCCGGGACTAGAGAAGTTGATAGAAAAAAAAAATCGTTATTTTTTTTCCAATAAATGTTTATAGTTTTTTAAAAATTTTATATTTTTAATATTTTACTCCGAACGAGAAATTTTTCCATACAGCATAAAAGGGTATTTTTGATATATCCATTTTCATTAGACCGTTTAGTGGTGTGTTGTGATATCGCTGTATGTTTTTCTCAATTGCGGAGGGGACAGCTTTGAGAACACCTGAAACTAACTAGAAAAGGTGTTTTTCCCTATTATCGAATTTCTCTATTTTTGACAGCAGTTTTGCTGTACATTTTCCGACAAAAAAAAACTGTTTTAACCTGAAAAACCTTAAGATAAACCCCAAAAAGTAAGACTGTTCCATTTTGTTTGTTTAGTCCCATCCTTTCTCTTTACTACACAAAATAAATGACCGCAATATCTTTCGTCTAGCCCGCCGCGTAAATTTTTGTACGTATCAAGACGTTCTTGGCTATTTAAATACTTATTAGGAAGAAATGAGTTAAACATTGTTTAAACATTTTGTTAAATAGTGTATGTCTAGCAACACAACAAATAATGTGCAAAAATATTATAATACACATAACCTTGGCGTGTTCTAATCATCAAAAAATTCAAAATAAATAAAAATGTTTAAAAAATTATACTCGCTCACATAAATACTTTGTTGAAAAGAATTTTCTTACAAATTTATGGAAGATTAATGATAAAAATAAAAAAAATATATCAAACTGTTAATTTGAAAATTAGGAATTTTCTTGCTTTTAAATTCAATCCAAATCCCTGTGAAGATGAAATTCAACGCACCTCTTCAACTCGTTTAAGGATTTACGTCTTGGACTGGGACGTAAAAATTTATAAAAATTTAAAAATATAGCTTATAGCAATATTTTTACTTGATATGAAGAAATTTAAAAAAAAAAATCTAATGACAATCACTGTTGTAAAATTTGAGTGTCATATTCCTATACAAAACTTCTTAAAATTTTTATATTGTATGCATACTTAATTATTTATTGAGCGGTTTTTTGAATATTTGACAAGCGGATTTATAAAATGTCATAATTTTTAAAGTATTCCCAGAATCGTTTTATTTGTCGAATTTTTACACAAAAAAGAAAAACAATCTTTTTGGAGCCTATCAAGTAATGAAGCCCATTTCTCAAACCACACTTACACCAAATATTAAATTATGATTTCATTCAACTACATATTCAAATTTAATCGTCTCGTATAGATGCTTACCAAGCATAATAGACGTTTTATAGCTAATTTATTTACAATCTGCGATTCACCTGTGTGTTATTTACATGTACATACATACATTTGTATGAGTGTTTGTTTTTAAGGGTTTCAAGGTTAATTGCTTGTTGACATGTTTTTGCTTCCGATACAACAACTAAACAGTACATGCATACATACACCCACCACCCACTCGGCATAATCCTGAAAACAGCTGAGTTGCTTGTCAAGCTTTTAAGCTATTTTTTATATTAATCGTCTTTTTTTTTGTTTTGTTTTTTTTTGTGCATACAAACAAAATAGAAGTCTTGAATTTACGTAATCAGAAAATGGAGAAATAAGTAGAATTGTGCGGATTATATAATACGATTCGATTGTCTTTTCTTTTTTCTTTATTATCTTTGCTGACGTTCGCCCGGGTTGAAAAATGATTATTTGCTTTCAAACTGAAAGTGAGTACGTGTGCCACACGAACCATTGACAGTGTATATAGACAGTTTATGTACATATAGATAAATATACTATAATCTGCTGTTGGTTTTTGAGATATTGGCAGATATTCAAAATATTTTTTTATTTTTGTTTTTTTTTAAGTATTTTTTGTTTATTTTGACAAAAATAAGCGACATAGTGCCAAGTTCAAGATTATTGCCCAAGATAAACAATAGCTATTTTAATATAAAAAAAACTAAATTTTTAAAAAACAAAATATACAAAAACGATATATTTTATATATCGCTCAAGTTCAAGAAAAAAAATTGTACTATACAATCGAGTTTTTGAAAATTGTTTTGAAACAGTTTCACTTTTTTTTTGCAAATTAAAAAAAATGTTAAATTTTGTAATTGTTATTTACAATTGCATTGTATTTTCACAATTGCATCATAAGTTGTAAATGTATTGTTGTAAATGTTAACCCTTCGATGCGTGAAAATTTTTTTACCCTTCAATGCGTGAACAGGTCCCCAGGGACCTTTTTTTATTTTTAAGTATTTTACTATGAAAAAAAATTGCAAAAATTTTTTAATTTTTTTTTTATATTTATTATTGTCTAAAGAACAAAACTGTATATTTAGATTTTTTTTTTTTTTTTACATGGGTCATATGAAAGTGAATAAAATTTACATATGGATTCCACAGAAATGAGGAACGGAAACATGAATTCTAAAATGCATGTATTTGAAGTAATTTTTGGTTTTCGAATTGAAGTGGAATCTTAAGTTAGTCCTGCTGCAAAAATATTTTTAAATTAAATGCTTTTTTATATTATTTTGACAATTTAACTAAACAAACTTCGAGTTGAAAAAAATTTTAAATATTTTGATTTAATTAAAACCTTGAAATCAGTCATCTTTTGATACAACTTTAAAAAAAATAAGGTTAGAAATATTAAAAAAGATATTAATGTTGTGTTAGAATAGTTTATAATAATGATTGGCTTCTGCGTTTTCAAAGTACAAAATATTTAAACTGAGTGTTTTTTCTGTGTCACACCCGTCCCAAAAAAGGCTATAATTTTCCTAAGAAGCAACATGGGTTTATGGTAAGAATGAAACTTTCCTAAAGTAAGGATATTGATGTTTTACATAAATTTGTTAACTTTTTTCATTCAATAAATTATTTTTATTCTTCATTTCCGTTACAAGAAGTTGGTCACACCCGGAACGGTTTTCAAAATTGTTTTCTAATGAAATTTTTGCAAGTATATGAATAAATTCTTTGATTAAAACAAGTTTTGTTAATTCATGTAAAGCAAAATCATTTGTATAGGTATTAATTTGATAAAAATCATGTAAAAAAAATGTTTGCAAAAAAATATTTTTTTGTTCAAATTAATACATTAATTAAAAACATATGTTTTTGATTTAAGTGTCAAAAGTATGTGAAAGTTATTATACCCATTAAGTTCTTATATATAATTCTCACATCATTCGCACTCGTCACACCCGGGACAATCTTATGTCACACCCGTCCCATTTAAAAGTTTAAAAAATAATGGCTATCGCCATTTTTCCCAAAATATTTTTCACTGGTATTTAATAGAAAATATATTAAATTTGAATATATGTAAGTCAAACATAGTCTCATTGTGGCAGATGGACTGAATTTCAATGTTAAACTCAGAATTTTTAGTTTTTAAACTTGTGCTCGTCACACCCGTCCCAGGTGTTTAAGCTGGTATAAATAATTGCATTATGTTTTAGCATTTTGAAACCTTGGGGCATCTTCTAAAATACTCTATAGTAACGTGCTAAAATTTTAACCGGTTAATACCATTTTCAGCACGATATAGTAGTCAAAACGTCACACTCGTCTGTATGGAATTAGCCATATAAAACATCTTATTTTCAATTGTTGTTGTTGCTGCTGTTGGTCCATCGTGGCCTGTTCGCAAGTATGACAGCGGTGGATAACTGTAGAATGCTCTCCGCAAACAGCATTGTCGCAATTGAAGCAGTAGGCCCTCGTTTTCCGCTGCCGTCCGTACTCAGAACGGCATAGGCGGCATGACGGCCTGTTCGTCCTTGGCGCAAATGCTGGTGAATTGACTTCTACCGGTCTTGGTCTTATCTGAAAAGATAAAAAAATAAAAAAAAACAAAATTAGTAGTCTGGTTGTGAAATTGGAGCAGTTTTTTCTTACCCTGACATCAAATGTCTCCATCGCATTGCGTATCCTTGGATGTTTCGTGATTTGGTTGTTTAGGGCCCGATTCTCAATGTTTGGCATTGCCAACTGCCTGGTGAGGAGCTGGAGAAACGCCCGTCGTCGATCACTTCGTTGGTCAGGCTGCATTTCGTTGTATATGGTGAATGCAGCAAGTGCAGCAACGTCTACCATATTGTAAAACATTGCTAATGGCCAGCGTTGTGTAGAGCGTTTGCACGAGTAATTGCCCAGCATTTGGTCCATCACATCTACGCCAGATTTATTAGCATTGTAGTCCAGAATGCTGTAGGGTTTCCGCTTTGCACTGGCCTCGTCGACAGCGCAAGTATAATGTTGAGTAGACATAAGAAGAACAGCTTTGTTTAGTTTTGGCACATATGAAGATAGTGCTATATCGCCATCGTTGAAGCCGAACAATGTGGTGAGGACAGGACGCTGGCGATTTTTCTGGATCTCTTGCGATACGAACCTCTTATTTGTTTTCCTCCTCATCTAAACACGCGATACGAACCTCTACCGTTTTCCTCCTCATCAAAACACGTGCCAAATCCAACGTTGTGAAGAAGTTGTCTGCATAAACTGTGCGGCGTATCCATATATCTCTCCATAAGCGTAAGTACAACATTTTGGCCCTGATTTACTTCACGATCCTGGTTTGTCAATTTACCAGAATAGATCATACCTTATCATCATACCATATCATAGCAATTACCAAAATAAACTACCACTTTATTATGTTTTCAAGGAAGGACGTAATATAAATAGTACAAAAATAAACTACCACATTATTATGCTTTCAAGGACACAATAACAATTATCCAAAAATTACCAAAAATTCACAGAACACATCTGTGATATGTTGAAACAATAAAAAAATTATAATAAAGCGAAGAACAAATGCATTTATAAGTGTTTTATTGCATTTTCAGTACAAGCTCCCTAGGGACCTGTTCACGCATCCGCGCATGTATTTGATTTAAATGGGTGTAGCACCTAAACCATTGGTCGAATTGCCTTGATTTTTTTTTTAAACGATTCTCCACAAAATTCTTTTGGAATACATGGCAACTTTGGGGGGGTATTGTCCTGGCCGAAATAGGAGTAAATTGCGTTTGAAAACGCAATAGGTCCCTAGGGACCTGTTCACGCATCGAAGGGTTAATGAGCATCTCCCAAAAAAGGTCCACCAAAAGTGAAGAAAAACATTAAAATAAAGCACTCTAACAGCTTTCAACTTTATTTTTTTTTTTATTTTGTTTAGTATTAGGGTAGAGCGAGGATGATTTGACGAAAGGAGGTTTTGTCATTTTCAAATTTTTACGAAAAACCATAACGTTTTTTCGCGTAACTCTAAGAAAATAAACAAAGTGTATCATGTTTCGATAGATACACACAAATGTAACAGTTCTGTTGCGCTCTTGCTTCCCGTTGCACGTAATTTTTTGTTTTTGTAAGTATTTTTCTTATATTTATGATTTTTGAGAAGTGCATAAAAGTGTTATTAAGCCAGGAATAAAAAAAAAGTGCTTTAAAATAAATATCTTCTATGTTTTAATCTCAATATGAAGTCAAAGGTTCTGTGAAAAGTTGTGTTCTTTTTTTGTGAAATTTAATAACATTTTTTTGGCACTGAAAGGATGATTTGACATTGCAACAATAGGAAGGTTTGACAATTTGTCAAATCCTCCTATTATTTTCTTAACGCTGTTTTTTGAGTTTTTTGTTTTTACCATGCTTTTAATTATAATCATTTGTAGTATAATATGCCTAATATATACAAAAGAAAGCACCCTGAAAGGGTTGTTGATGAAGATGGTATTCAAAAAGCACTACTCGACATTAAAAACAAGATTGAAACATCTACAAGTGCTGCACTAAAATATAACTTAAACAGAACAACAATTATTTATCGGTTAAAGCTGCTTTAGCAAGTCCTATCCACTTGACAAGAAGACCACGGTCTAACTTTTGATATGGCAAAATGGTTTGTCAACGACTACGCAACAAATAACACAATTAAAAGGCCTTCTTCTTGAGATAACGAGAGAGCTGCGTCAGCATACGTCCAGTGATGAAAGCGACAATTGGTCTGTTCGAGTACTTATCCAGTGAAAAATATCCAACATCAACTTGCAAGAGAGTAACGCACAATTTTCTGTCAAATAGAAAAATATCGAAAAAAGTACGCGAACGCAAAATTTGCAAAAACTTGCAAGCAGCGATAACAGCTGATTAATAACTGGCTTTCATTTCAAGTGGAATGGAAAGCAAACGGAAACTGGACGTGAAGTGTTCTCCTGGAACATTTTGCAAGGTTGAAAACGGTAGGATGTAACAAGTTTATCATTTAATTATGGTGACTTGTACTTAATTTTAGTAAATTTTTACTAAATTTGTTGGACTTGTTTGAAAGTTCAAATTGCAACTGTCTTAAATCAGCTGTTTTCAAGCTTGCAAATTCTCGACAGAAAAAATTTATCTAGTAGGAATTTGCAACTTCCCCTCCAAGTCAACTGTCACTTTGCGCTCTCAATTTCTCTCATTTTGCAAGTTTTTTGCGTACGCGAACGCCAAAAGCTGATAATTTGTGAAAATTATCACAAATTATCATTACTCGAACAGACCAAATTACACCGTCAGAGACTCGGAAACTTCATTAATATTCTACGAAAGTGACGATTTGGAAATCGAAGATTTAGAAAAAAAATATTAAACGATAACATTGTTGCCGTTTGCGGGAAGTATGTCCTTATTAAGTTTGGAAATCAAAAAATTTTTTACGTTGAATTGGTAAAAGCTGTTGCAAAAGATCATATACAATCAAATACTTTAAAAGGCAAAATGATACATGCAGTTTCTACTAGCCTGTAATCGAGAAGATTTAACCGGTCCTGCCAACCGATTTGGTAGCCAAAATTCAAGATCCATTACAATTGCCAGGAACATCTACGCGCAAAGGAAAGATCCAATTTAAAATCAATTTTGCAGGTCTTGACTTTCGCTGAATCCTTAGTTGATGCTTTTTCTTTCTATTTTTAATATAACCTACAATCAGTTATGTGTAGAAAAATATTTCAACCCCACTTAAAATAAAGTTTTTCAATAAGAATTAAAAATATATTTGTAGTGTCTTCGAAATAATATCTATGTCAAATCCTCCTTCATGCTGTCAAATCCTCCTAAGGCTTTGTCAAATCCTCCTCATAAGTAGGAGGATTTAACGAACATTTATACTCTGACTTATTACAATATTGAATTCAGATTTATTGTCAAATAATGAAGCAATAATGCCACTCACTACGGTTTAGATGTACTTTTAAGTTTGCCTAAAAACTGAGAAAATATATTTTTTTGTCAAATCATCCTCGCTCTACCCTACTGCTATGTAACTTGAATTTAACTTATTTTGATGTATTTTTATTAAAATTTATAATGAACATCTTAACTGTATTTTACTACTGTTGGCAAAATTTGTCGCGTCCATGATGTCGCGTCCATATTCATGCTATATCTATTTAAAAAAGAGAATAGATAATACTCATATTTCATTAGTCTACGAAGAATAGTTATCCTTTGACCTCCATTACTAAAAACTTCTATTTTTTGTCGCGTCCGTTCCATTGAATGATTGCTTATTACTTTGTACTAATTTGTACTAAATCTCGCCAATATTTTTATAAAATGTAGCACTCTTTCATCGCGTTAGAATACATAAAATATATATCGGCTCATTTTGTTTCTTTCTTGTTTTTCGAGTAATTAAAACCGTGCGAATGTCGCGTCCGTGCCACTGGGAGATGCCCAAATGTATTGTACAATAAATAAATATGTATTCAAATTTAAATGATTTTAAGCAATAAGTCAATAAGAAATGATCAATAAAGATAGTGAAAATTTATTTTTAATACATTTTAGAGGGAAATACAATTCTTCCATAATTGATGTTTATAAGATCAGTATCTCAAATGTTTAAAAATCCTTAACCTCAGATTTCGCAAACAGAGTTTACATTTTAAACAGAGTAAAAATTATTTTCGTAACTTATTTCGGTATGAGAACAATTCTAAATATCAAGAGATGGCGCTGCTTGTTGAATTTGAGTTGAGCGGCATTGAAACTATTTAGTAAAATTTTTATGTAAAATGTAAAAAAATTCAAAAAGATTTCAATATAAAGCTCTTGATCTTCTAAAACTGCTTGTTCTACTGATTTTAGACATTAAATTAGGCATTAAAGCAGTGAAAAGTCAGTTTGATATTATTTATAGTTTTGTTTTAATGATGTTAATTTTTTTTTTAAAAATTCTTTCCTTTTTCTCGGCGCAGTCCTTCACTGCAGTTTCACTAACCATGAATGAATAAACGAGAACGCATACCATTTCTTGAAATAATGTTGTTTTTTATGAGTACTCACGTAAAAGATATCTTTTTTTTTAGATTCCAATTTCAAAATTCCAATTTTGCAAGAATATCCAATTCGCAGAAGAGCAGCAATTCCTTCTTATCATCCAATTCGACGTTAGTGCCATTGTATTCTGGTTACAAAACGCTATCATCTTTCACATTTTTGTTTTGCGATACCACCCTTGGTGTGGTCATAACCGCAGCACATTGTATTAGAATGCGGTCAAAATCTTTATTATTTTTTTATACAGTGAATCAAAAAAGTTTAGGCACAAGCAATGTTTCTGAAACAAAGTGTTTCTTAAGTAACTAATAATAACGAATTTGACCAACTTTTTAATGAAGTAAGTACCATTAGAAATAGTTTTTCCTTAATAAGCAAAAAATGTCCCGTTACTTCAAACACAAACACAAAAATTTTAGCGGAAGAAGAAAAAATCCTTATCACAAAAGTTTAGGCATACTTTGTGTGTGTTTCATGTTGTTTCTTATTTAACAATATCTCTTGGTTTTTTTGTCTTTAGTTGATCTTGGTTTCAGTAAAGATTGAGCAAAATAAGCAGTGGAACAAAAATTACGGTTGACATTCTTAAAATAATAAAAAATGTTTTCGTACAGAAAAACCGTATCGCGAAACCGGTAAGATAGTAAAGAGATCATATTCAAGTGTAAGTAACATCATAAATTATTGTATAAATACCAATAAAGTAAAGCGTAAGAGCCGATCTGGTCGTGCCAAAACATTAGCGCTACACCAGGAGTGGGTTGTAGTGCTTGCAGTTACCCAAAACCCTAAAATATAGCTGTCAAATTGTGTCACGAAATACAGCAACGGTTTGGAAAAACTTTGATGCTCGACCACTTCGCAATACACTTAATAAAGCTGGATAAACGATACGAGTTACTCGACTCAAGCTATAAATTTAAGCTTCAAATAAACAAAATAGGTTGGAGTTCCCAAAACTCTACGTAAATGACTCGGATTCATTTTGGAATTGTATTATATTTAGTGATGGATCTAAATACAATTTGTTTGCATCATATGGAGCTCGAAAGCGTTTAAGAAAACTGAACAAAGAGCTGTAGGAAAAAAGCATACTAAAAACCAGTGAAATACAGTGGCGGAAATCGTATGATTAAGGGCTGTGTAGCGGTGTCTGGAATTGAGAATCTCATTTTTATTGATGAGAAAATGGATAAACACCTTTGCTTAAATATTTTAAATGAGCATTAGTACAATAAGAACAAGTTCTTTTGCTATACAAAGGCAATAACTTATAGTATTGAATCTCTGTAACTTATTGAAATATTAAATAACATATTGATAAAATTTTAAATAGCAATGCATTACATCGATAAAAAAATTAATACTTTAGTTTAATACTAGTTTTAGTTTCATAAGTAGTTAAATACTTGAAAATTAACATAGATTTACATAATTTTGTAGTTTTAAAAAAAAAGGAGTAAAAACAGAGATAGAGAGGAAGTGAAAAAGATACAGCCAGTGTTGAAAAGTTGGGGCTAATTGAGATACAATATTAATTTCAACAAGATAACGATAAAAAAAAATTGGTCTTATCTTTTGCAGGAATGGCTTATCTAGCTCTGAAATCAGTTAAAAATACCTTTGCAAACACCCGATATGAATCCCATTCAGCATATTTGGTACTTACTAGAAAAAAAAAACGAAATTTTATATAACATATTTCTAAAAATACGTACAAGGAGGCCATTAGTGTCCGACCGAAACCAAAATTTCGGCCGAAACCGAAACCGAATTTCGGCCATTTTTGTAATATTCGGACGAAACCGAAACCGAAACTGAATGTCTACATGAAAATTGTTTTAAAAAACAATTTATTTTTTAATTTTTTTGTTAAAAGCTTTCAAAAGCATAAAAATTGAAACAGATTATAATAACGTATATATACGATAAATATTCTTTTGCCTTTATTCATAAAAATTTACGAGCCTCTTAAAGTCTTAGCAAAAAAAATATCAGAAACAGTATTCATAAACGACCAATTACGACAAAAATCTCTTATAAAGGCTCCTTAAATGAGTAGCTTTCAATGAACCCTTGATAAAGCCTTTTTACAATTTTTACTCTTATGTGAGCACAAATATTGCCAAAAAATAAAAATTATAAGTGATAACTTTTGCAGAGAAGAACATAGATTAAACATTTTTTTGACTGTTTGCATGTCATATTGATAAAATTGACATATTGAAAAAAACATATTGATAAAATTGTGACAAATAAAAAAAAAAATTATTGAATTTATCAAATTCACAAACCATTATTGACACTGTTCCCATTTCAAATTGAGAGTGTTCCTTTTTTAACAAATAAGCTGAGACAATATTTTTATGAATAACAAAATTTTAAAAAGGATTTTATCTCTAAAAAGCTTTTTGACTATTGAGCACCCTTTCACTATGGATCCTACGTGTTGAAAAAAGATAAATGCGGAACTTGAGAAAACCAATCTTTGTCACACAATAAAGCATGGTATGGGTTCAGTGGTGCTATGGGGTGCCATTTCAGTTGCAGATCCTGAAAAGCTCAACATTATCAATTGTTTTATGAACCAATACGTAAACCTAAATATATTGAGAGTAATTTGAAGGAAAGTGTGAAAAAGTTGGGCATTGAAAGTTAATTTACATTCGACCGGGATAACGATCTGAGACACAAGGCGTATAATGTGAAAAGCTGACTTCTTAATAATTGCGCGCATGTCTAAGAAACTGCACCCCAATTTGCAGGCCTCAATTCTGTTGACCACACATGGAGTAACCTGAAGGAAAGTTGAAAAATCACACAATTTCTAGCCTTTAGAGGCGGGAAAATAGGGAGCCGTCCTACTGCCGAAAACTGGTGAATCAATGCCAAATCATTTGGAATCGGTTATAAAACAGAAGGACATACAAACTAAATATTTACCCTATTTATTTTTTATTAATTTTGCTTATGTTTTTATAAAAAAAACGTCGTGTTCCATTATTTTTTCAAGTTGGTTTTTGTTATTAATTTTATTTTTTATTTTTTAAAATCAATGATCTCTTAATTCATTATTCTTATAATTATTTTATATTAACCACATCAAACTCTTAAAAAATATACAAAAACTTGCCAGTCGAACCATAAAAATCACTTAAATTTGAATATGAATGAAATTTTTAAGTTTGTTCCCAGTATAACTTTTATCCACTGTGCATACTTTTTTGACTAAATAACAAAAGTTTGTCTTTCTTTGAGCAAATTTTATTCATTATTAAGAATGAGAGGTAAATTGTTTACAACAACAATTGTGCAAAAAATTAAGTTTTTCTGTTGCTTTAACTAAAAAAAAAAATATAAATAACAACAGCAGCATGACAACAAATTTGAATAAGAAAAATATCTAGTATAAAATATCTATTTATTTATTTAAACAAGCAAATTGTTAAACAAATACGATAGACAGACAATTCATACAAACGTACAGATTTTATAACACAAATATGCATTAATTTAAACGCTCAAAGCTCGCACGCACACATATGCAGCACTACCTTCTAGGCCGGCTGAGATTCAAATTCAAAAATCACTGTTTCCGTTATTATAGCTGTTTTCCGCACACTTTCGCTCTTAACGGCGTTTGTTTGTAGAGTGGAGAGAAAATTGTCGTAGAGTGTGTGTGTGTGTGAGTGGCAGAGTTTGCATGTGCGTTGGAGAGCTTGAGTGTGCTCAGGACTTTTATAAAAGCTTTTAATTGGCTGCACGAAAGCTCACTACGCGTGCTCATGTCCTACGTCAGTGGAGAAAACAAGCTGCCATAATCACGTAACCCACACACGCACGCATACACAAGAGCGTGCGGTAAAAGGAGAAAACAACAACAACAACACAACGCAAATAAAGCCAAAACTCTTGTAGCACTCGTGCTTTGTGCTAAAAATGAAAAAAATATAAACAAGAACGCACGAGTGTGGCAGAGGCAGAGAAACGAACAAGCGTTCGACCGGCTTCCCACAATGCACACAAATCGTCATACAAACATATCTGAAGAATTCCTGCAAACTGTACGAAATTATTTATAGTTTTTGTTGTTGTAGTTTTAAGTTTTTATTAGAAGGGGTACCTTCGTCTGTCTGTCTGTCGCTACAACAGTGTCGTTCATGATGGATAAACTTTTCAATATAGCTTTTGATGTTGCTATTGTAGTTGTAATTGTTGTTGTTGTTGTATACGTTAAAGAACCATGCAAATGTATGAGTGCAGCGGGAAAAACAATTTGAAAAAGTCCAAGTTGAGCAGCTGAGGCTAGAAACGTTCGAGATCATTGTAGCGTTGAACGTTGAATTCTACGGTTGCAAAAGGTGAGCGTTCAAAAGAATTTCAAAGAAAAATAAAAAGAAAGAATAACCATTTATTCTACAGTGGTGTCCATAAAAATTAGCTGTCAGTTTGTAATTAAAAATTCGATTTTGATAAAATATAAATTAAACTAAATAAAAAGCATTTTTAAACAGCTTAAATAAAGTTGTGTGCACAAAAGTTTTGAAAAACTAGAATTTTTCTTACTTTTGCCTTTTTCAAAACCAAATAAGTGTGTCTCAGTGTTAACAAATAGCTTCAATAATATTCCAATTTTTGTGACTGCAGAGAAAACGATTACCGGGCTTTACTTATCAACTTTCAAAAGCTTCAGTTTAAACTCTGACAAACTTTTTGGAGAATTTGTGGTGATTTGTTTATGGCGGATTGAAAATTCATCAATATTTATTGACGTTAATATTCAGGGTATTGATATGAAAGTGAACGTAAAACTATGCATGAAATGTTAAAGAATTATTTATATAAGAAAAATTCAAAGAAACTCTTCATTTTTCAATTAATATTGATATCGATAAGTTGAATGAAGAAATATTGCTACCGATATATTGGATGAAAAATATTGATATCGCTGTGTAAACTTGAATATCCACATCAAGTGCAAATATTTTTAAATTCGGTATTTAAAATTTGCTTCTGTGTTACAAATAAATATTGATAATGCTTAATCCACCATACAATTATTAAAGAAAATCAATACCAAACTGTTATTTAAATATTTCTTTGATAAATTTATTTAAACCTGGACCACTAACTAATTGCGTCACAACTTTCACGGTATTTTCCACCCAAATAAAAAATTTGCAGTGTTGGTTTTTAATAAATTGCTGATTATTTTTATCATCAAAAATGTTTAAAAATGTTTTTTAATTGTTAATTTGGGTGTAATCGGGTTTCTGAGCTTCATAATTTATGTCAAAAAACAAATTCTGAAGATATTATTAACAATCAATTGTTGGATTGTAGAAACATTTTGTTTTTTATATATGAACTAATTTTAACCTCAAAATTTTGTGTGGATTTGACCTCTGTATATTTAAACATCATCCATCTATCGTCGTTATTGGTAAAACTTACCATAACTGCCATAAGTTGTAATGACAGAATAATGACATAATGGGTGTGTTCCCGAAACTACATTTCTCGCAACAGTTGCGCAACTGTTGGGTTAAAAAAGTCTTCTGAACGGCAAGTATCAGATTCCGCTACTCACAACACATTGTCTTTTTATGAAAAAAAAGAATAAAAAATAACAAAATTTAATATTTTCTTGGGCCACCATCAGCATCGATGACCGCTTGGAAGAAACGGCTGGGCATTGAAGCTACTGAATTTTCGAGCTCTTCCGGCATTATTTTCTGCCATGCCTCTTGTAGCTTCTCTTTTAGAGTTGGAGAACTACTAATAGCGTGCTTTGGGATCTTTTAGTCCAAAATTTCTTACACGTGTTCAAGTCTGGGCTTTGTGGGGGTGAATACAGCAGCCAGTCCTTCACTACCTGCAAGGTATGCTTAGTATCATTGTTCTGTTGAAAGATACAGCTTGTTCTTAGGCATAACTTTTCCACGGATTGCTTCAAATTGTGTTCCAATATGGACTTATATTGTAAGCGATTCATAATGCCTCCAACGAATACCATATTTCCAACGCCTGAAGCTGGAACTGCTCTCCAGACCATAAAACTTGCACCACCATGCTTCACAGTCGGCATGAGGTGCTTGGCATTCATAGCTGTGCTCAGTTATCTCCAAACTTTGGCTTCACTTTTCCAAACCTTTTTTTTTTTTTCCATGGTGGGCTGGTAGGCTGACTTTAATTATTGTGTGATTTGGACTTTGAATGGATGAAAATCCAAATCCAAAGGCAGAATATGCCATAACGAGAACACAGCCCCAGTTTATGCGACCTCAATAGTCGGGTGGTAAGCGTGCTTGACTGCCAACTCTGAGGTGCCGGGTTCGAATCCTGACCAGGCCATGGTACGTCAATTATGACGACCATAATACGTGATACGTGACTACGGCAGAATCACTTTTTTTTTAGAATAATACAACTGTACTTTAATTACTTCTTTTCCTTTTATGTCTTTTATGTCTTACAAAATAAATTAAAATATATTTACCACAAACACTATTAACTCTCTAATCTCTCCGCTTTTTCGAGTACTTTTTTTACAACTGGCAAAATATGCTTTCGTGTCGCCTTTATGTTTCCTTGCCGATAGAATTTGCCATTCGAAAATGCTTGATGCTGTAGCTGCTGAAAACAGAGTGTAGGTTCCGACGCAATTAGCAATTGTCTTACGACTTAATCAAATAATTGCTTTTATATATTAAAATGTCAAACTACACAAAACCTACCTTTAACTAGACCATAACCAGTTTCGATAACATATAAATTTGACAGATGCCAAATGCCAGGATTGCACTTTCCAAAACACACTATGATTCATCCTATATAATTATATATCCCTGAAGTTTAAATAACTAGTAAAAAACAGGTTTCATACTAGTAAAAAACTGACTACATGTACTCAATATCACGACGATGTCCTAGAAATATTAATTCAAGTACACAATTAGAGTGCGGGAAAAATTTTTTAAAAATTTTAATTTAATTGGAGTAACTCAGGTTCCATCTTTAGCCAGACCATGCTATATTTTTATTGATGGTTATTAAAATTTATACAGGCAAATAATTTAAAGAAAAATTGCATACATTAAAAATTAAATGTTTTGCCACTACCATAATTCAAACCGCGGACCATCGCACAGAAGTCAAGCGCACTAACCATCATGTCATTGAAGAAAACAAATGTTGGTAAAATGAATTCAAATTTAAACTCTTCGATTTTTGATATGATAAATACATGTAGGGTTCCCAACTGTCCCGGATTTCGCGGGACGTCCCGCATTTCAGCTAATTTTTTAGCGTCCCGCGACGAACCCTTGCGGGACGCCTTTTGTCCCGCATTTGAGAACTTAAGATTGTTTGTATCTAAATTTCCAATTTGACATGAAACACAGTTTACTAAAACTGTGTAATTTTATTATCAAATTTAATTTATCATTTCTTTTTCATACATTTTATTTATCAAAACGTTTTGGATTTATTTTTTGGTTTTTTCATGAATTCGGCAAGAGTTGGAAAGAGATCTTTACAATATCAAGTAACCAATGCGATGGTGTAAAGGCATCGTTGATACCCTTTATTCCTCAAAGAAAAAAAGGAAATATTTAATAAAATAAAAAATTGCATCTAATGTTGTCCCGCATTTTTGATGGCTCCGTCCCGATTTTGCACTTTCCAGAGTTGGTAACCCTAAATACATGTCATATTATCCCTGCTGGTTATTTTTTCCCCGCAGGGAATAGTTCACATTTTTATAAGTTAATTTCAGAATTCTGAATATTTGAAAACTTAAAAAAAATCGTCTTAGAGTTTAGGTTATTTTTGAAAATGATATAAAAATCGGTTTTAAAATAACTTTTATGACTTAAAACAAATTAATTAGACACTTAAAACTAAACACATTTTGCAAATAAACATTTTTTATTACATCTGTTAACAAAAGATTATTTATTTATACGATTGTTACAGTCGTACTGAAGAAATTTAACGTTATCTGCTGACTTTGACATGCGCATATTGACAGCTATTGATTTTTATTGTTATTAACAACTGTTTATAAGCTAAAAATAAAATTGTTAACGTGACTCCTACTAATAACACACTTGTTGGGAAAAACTCATTGTTAAGCAAACTCTTTTTTTTAACCCTGAAGTGAATGCTGGAATTTTATATCTCAAACTTACTAGATAACGTGAACTTAGAATAGAATTGCATATTTTTTACTAAACTTTCAACTCATACTTCCAAAAATTTATTGATATTTTATGAACGAAATATGGAAGGCAATAATGGCTTAAAAATCGAAAATATCTACCTTTTTATAAAAATGTTGTCTTCTCCTGTCAAAATATAAAAAGTGTTGGTTGCAACGTTTCGAAATTCAAGTGATGATAAAACGCATCAATGATCACGGACTCTTTCTACATAAGACCATTTTCAGTTGAAGTTTTGGGCTCTTTAAGCACTTCGGCTTTTTTTTAATAGAAAATATTTAATACTGCAGCTAGAGCACCTCGGAATTTTTCGCAGGCATTTCAGGTTTTTTGTTTCCTTTGGATGTCCTTATAAGATAATTTTTTCTTTCAAGTAGCTAAAGTTTAGTAATTTGACCAACAGCGCCAAACTTTTGACTTTGAAAACTTAGCAAACCAGTTACCGGCTTTTTCTGCTTACCAAATTGCAATCTTCTAAAACCTACACAAGCTTGCTTTTTACACCGACTGACTGCAACTTGCAATGAATCACGTTAATTTTAGCCAACTTAACTTGGTCTGCATTGTAGTTTAAGGCAAGTTTTTTTTGCACTATAAGCAACTGTACCTGTTCTAACCGCTGCAAAAACAACAACAACACAGACGCTTGCACTAAAGCCGGTTTTGCGTTTTCCCAGCCACAATCCAAACAGATTTAGTTACTCACATGATCACTTACCCAGATCAATTCTATGAAAACTAAATATGTATATAGCATTGTACAGTGGCTCACAGCTTATTTCAATCGGCACTCAACAAAAACTTTAAGTAGCTATAATGACTAAACTAAGAAAAGATATCAAAATTATATTAATGCAGAATATTAGTCAGATATTTTAAATTATCAAATATGATTTCATATTTTTAATTTTTTTTTGTTTTTATTATTTTATAACAATTAAAAATATAAAGGTAACTAAGCACAATGTAACAGCGTACATAAACAAAATATTTCTTCGCAGCTAAGCAACATGATTCGTTATCTTGCAATGTTGGCTGTTGGTTTTTCTATAATTTAGTCATAACATTTGTAGTACGTTCAAGTAATTTTTTTGTGAGCAGATCTTGCAAAAAAGATTTTTTTTACTTTTATTTTGCAAAATAAGACCAAACACAACAAATGAGCAGCGAGAACATATCGTCATATGAAATCGAAAAAGTCCTAAGTTACCATTTTGATTATGATTATAATGCACCGTATCAAAATACATGTTCATGCAAAATTTGACACTCCTACTACAACAAATAACGATTTTATTTACAAAATTAACCTGAAAAAATTTGGTTTTCTTTTTCAATTAAGAAAGTTTTTTGCTTCTCCTGTAAAATTTTTCAAATGTAACTTAGGGCTTTTTTGATTTCATATAAAGTGCATTCCGAGTTGGATTTAAGATGATGTTTTGCATTTCAATCGGAAATAAAATCAAATCCGATTCGAAATAGCTGTCAAACTCAGCTGTTTAGTTATTATGTGAATATATTTTTACATTTTAATGAGAAAAGTGTAACAAATGTTTAAAATAATTTCATGTAATACCTACTTGAATTCAATTTTTAATTAATCCGATTTTATTTACTTTATTTCTATTTTTATATATGTATAAAATATACGTATGACACAAAATGAAAAGCAAAAGATTTAAAGGAACATAAAATGAAACAAAATAACTCTTGTTTTCACAATTGTACAACTTTCGACTACAACATGAGAGAAAAATTCATTCCAATAGTTTTATCATAACTCTTTATAATTGAGGAGTTTACATTCAAATCCAGATAAGTCACAGGAAAAAACAGTTTTAGTTAAAAATGTCATTGTAAAGCTAATATTACAATATATCGATTCATTAAATACTCCTTGATAAAAATTATAAATATCCTAGAGAAAAATGCTTTAAAAAAATCTCCTTTTTAATCAAAAGCAGACATGTCCACTGTAAATTTTCAATCAAAACCAGATAAGTCCAAGCAAGTTTTGATTTGTGTAGTTTTCATTCAAATTTTAAAAATTTTTTTTTGTGAAAACGTTGGCAAGTAAAAGTAATAAATTTAACATTAGCGGATTGGAATACGCGTTTTGAAAAAAATAAAAAATTAAAAACAAAAAACATCTTTTAGTACTTAAAAGGACCTTCAGGAGAATCAAAATTGCTTCGGCGGTTTTCCTCCGATTTGAAAAAAAAGTATGCAGAAATCATTTAAATGACTTCCTCTAACTTTTGTCAACCCGAACGGGGTAATCTGCATTTTGATTCATTTCTAACTTTCAAAACCAGGCAAGTCCAAATTTGCAATTGAAAATACGATTTTTTGTTTTGCATTATGAGACTATTTTTTTATCGCATAATATTCCTGTGGATCAATATTGGTTTGTTTATAAAAAAATGTCTGACAAAATTAAGACTTTTCGATTTCCCAACAATTCGATCTGTGTGGTTTTGAATGTAAACTCCTCAATTTAAGACCTTTTTCATACGTTTTAGAATGCTTTCAAACAAATTTTGCAGTATTTCGGTTGGAATATTTTGCCGTGCCCACACGCTGTCACAGCTCTTCCAGGTTCAATGGAACTGTTTGGTACTAAACCAACAGTCTTTTCACTATTGCCTCCAAATTTTCAATCACATTGAGGTCGGCACTTTATCCTGGCCACGTCATCAATTTAAAATTTGCTTACTCAGCCATTCCCTTACAATTTTCGAGGTGTGTTTTTAGTTGCCATCCTGTTGAAATATGACTTCTTCTTCAGGATAGGCAATCATCTTTAGAAAATTGGAAAGAAGAGTCTCTGTATTCATTATTCCATAGACTTTTTGAACAGTCAAACATTCCATCAAGTAAAGCAATCCCACATGACGGTACCTTCCAGATGTCGGTAACGGGAGGTGTTAAGGTACGGTTAATATTTGCCAAGGAACACAAAACTTTAACTGCATATGGACTTTTAACGAGGAAACGAGGTCCGTAGAACCGAAATTATCGCTTTCAATGAGATGGAAAGTAATTTTTTTGGCACCAACCTGAAGATGCCATATAAAGACACCATGTTGGGGTAACATCATGTTGTGGGGATTTTTCACGTATTCACATGTTGGACCAGTAATATTACTATAAGCTTTTAGTAATATTTATATAAGCTACATGTAAAAATACTTGGGCTCCCCTCAACGAAATTCTAGGTAGGCCCATGATTCATTCATTGTAATAATCAATGAGATCCAAACCTATGTTCAGTGATCAGAATTCCCACAACGCTTCAATTGTCCACCAAAAGTATATTTTAAGCCGAAGGATATCAATAATTATTGATTATAATCGGTGGGATCAAATGCAATTTTAGCCTAGGGTAAGGGTACCAAGTAATAACCACTTTGTTAATCAGCTGATGAGACCAAATAAAATCATAAAAAAAACTAAGCAAAAGAAAACCATGACTGCTTACATGACATCTCATGGAATGCGGTCTCCTTTGCGATGTCCGCACGCTTTTCCATGAATTCCTTTATGGTATAGTTTTCTAAATTATTTTTGTGGTGACCCCTATATTAAATTATGTTTTTAATTCTTAATAAATAAATAAAAAACAATTTATTACCTCTCATAACATTGATGAGATGTGTTGACCACAAAATTTTTAATTCAAAGAACGTTGGCGGCTATAGTTTGCGAAAAATATAGAAAAATCCATAACTATTGGTCAAATCTTTTCAGCCGGAAACTATTCGCCATGTGCTTCAGTAACATGACTTTAAAAGTAAAATAACGAGCAAGAAACCTTTAATAATCAGCATAAATTAAAAATGGCTTTTGAAATTTGTCAAGTAGCACTTTGATAAGGATTCTACCTTTTAGAATACCGTCAAAATTGCTGATGAGTCCAAATTTTATATAGTTGGCTCAGATGGAGTCTCATATGTGTGGTGTAGGCCACATACAAAGCTGCAAGCAAAGAATTTGACGGTTACAATTAAAATCGGCGGTGCCAGCGTCGTCATATGGCCTTGTATATCGGTATTCGGCCTTGGACACTTTTAGTTCTTTAAGTGAACTATGAAGGAGTCATATTATCTTTAAATTACGAAAGCAAATTTGTTTGAAAATGTGAATAATTTGTACATTCGTGTGATGTTTTTCAAAATTTGAAACCCTTTTGAGCTTAATTAGCTGTTTTAGTTTTTTATTGGATGCTGTTTGAAATCAGCTGTGAGCCACTGTATACAGATATATAAAAACGTTAAAAGATACTCAGATCTGGGACCTTTTTTAGTTAATTCAGCTTTTTTCCTTTATTTGTTTTATTTTAATATTTGCTGTTTCAAGTGTTTTCTGTCCATTATTAAATTTTTCGTTGCCAACTGAGTACAACGACCGACCAACCAACCGATCGATTGAATCAAGCAGAGTCGCCGCTACAGATCGATTCCTCTTGACTCATACATTTATTTTATATTGTTGTTTTGTTGGCTTTTGTCTCCACAGCATTTTCGTGATTGCATAACGCAAACTTTGTTGCTGCTGCTTTCGTCGTCCACCTACCTCGACAGTCATGCCTAAATAATTGATATAAATTTTGTCTGATTTTATTTGCTAAATGCTTTTGCAATTCACGTAGCATGTTTATCTGACTGGGTCTAAATATAGCTGACGAGGTGGCGAAGAAAATGCCGGTACTGATGTTGTTGTTGTTATTTGCTTATAATGTGCAACGATAGCAATTCTTTGTAGCCGCTATGAAGGCAAGGCAGTCGCTGTCTTCAGTGATTTTTGTTTTGGTTTTCTCTTAACTTTATAATGTAACTAGAATGTACCATAGACTAGATGGGAGTGTATTTTGGGCTAAAAAAACAGAAAATGATTCTTGCTAATTAAAGTTGATTAGGTCAGCTTGTTGCAGGCGGTGTCTTAAAGTGTAATTTATAAAGTTTTTTGTCAATAAATTCAACTAAAACTAGACACTTACGAAAGTTTTTGGGTTAAACATTCGATAAATTCCTGAAATGATGCAGTTTAGTGCCTCAACATCTGAAGATTTCAACTTGAATTGGAAATTCTCAAATTCAACCCACAAGCAATGTTTAATAAATCAAATGAGATTTTTATCTGAACACATAGAAATCTCATGGTCGCACCTAAGAAATTTTTCAGAAAACCTTTGTTATACTGTGCAAAATAGACTGAACGAAATATGCTTAAAAAGTTGAGCATACCTTTCAAGCAAATGTAGGTTTTCGTTTTGAAAAGCTGTAAAAAAACTTCTGGTATAATTTTTCAAAAAAATGATCTTTCAACAACAATCAAATGCTCCTTCGCTTTTCTTGCATGTGAAAACTTACGCAAGGAAAGCGATCGAAACTTTGAGCTGATCAGAGCATTGGGAAAGGTTAGTGTACAAAGAGCAAGTAAGAAATTGAAGGTCATTAGGATGAATACATTTTCATTTTCAATTTTATTTCAAAAGAGAAAATTAACCTTTTCCAAAACTATCCTTAAAGTCAATTCAACCTGAAAAAGACATAAAGAATGCCTGAGCTGAAGGTTAATTCAGAATAAACTCTGTTCAAAATATTCCTTGGGGCATTGTTGTACCCTTCACGACTTGAGATCTTAATAATTCTCAGAATTGTTAAGAAAGCTTGTAAAGAAAATTTGAAAAAGAAAGCTCAAAAACTATTATTACCATAATTTTGAGAAAAATTTTTAGAACAACTTTGAGAAAAAATTTCGATGAATCTATTTGTTCGGGATTCTTTATCCATAAAAGCCACTTTTTTGAGCCTAAGCATCAATACATCGTGAAATTGTTTGGTCATGAGCTACCTGTTCAAAATTTGGCTTAAGAAAACAACGAATGACAAAAATTAGCACATTTTTTCTAGGGAATATGAAAAAGAAGGACATATACATATATAAATAATTATGTGTCATCCTTTGTATCATGTGCGTCATATTTCAATAATAAAAAGTGTTTTCAACAGGAAATAATATTTTCTTGTCCAAGTTTGTAAATTTGAAGCACAATATCGTGAATAATGGAATTTTTGGGAATGGTAAAAACAAATAGGAAGAAGTCTGGTCGTTGGTCTCCAGGCCTGGAATATACAGTACGATCACTTAACAAGTACAAGAAATTTAAAGACCTTCAAAGTTTTTTATCATTTGTTCCACCAATTCACCATGACCTCTACAATTCTCTGAAGAATGCAATATCTGCAGATCTTTAAAGGAAAGTTGCTGCAGACGGCTAGATCTTAATGAGGAGGATTATTAATTTAATACAGATTCCAAAGAAAAAGTTCACTTACAGCCAGCTAAAAGAAAACAGTATATTTTCTTAGCTCATATCTTCTTATTTTTGCCTTAAATGCCCTCGTTTTCAAATTATGAATTCAATTCGAAGTTTCCGTTTTTTAAGATAAAAATCAATAACTGCTTTAAAAAATTTTTATTGCAAATTTATTCATCAATCTTTGATTTTTATGAGTGCAATAAGAGAAACATGATCTCTTTATATGATATCTTACAAATAAAAACTTCCTTTACGAATTCTGGGGGTAAAAATTATTCATAATAAGGCTGAATATATAAATTTATACAATAATTTATGTCATTTGAAGTGATATGATATAAAATGCAAAACAAATCGAAATGTGTAAATAAATTCAAGAAACAAGATCAGAAAAACCAATTACTATTTTCTTTATATTCTAAAGAAAAAAAAAATTCGAAATTTTTTATCGAAAACTTAAGTCTAGTTGGTATTTGAAGAAAAATTTCATTTATTCTCTTTCATAGTTAAACTAACAGTAAAAATAAATTCAACAAAAGTAAATTTCTTTTAGGCTTAAATGGTTGAAACCATCGGTGTTTATTTGCTTTTTTATTAACTATTTTAACGAAACATGTTTTCTTAGCTGTTGTCATGTAAGAAAAAGTTGCATGCCTTACAAATGCAAAAATCCATTTTAAAGTGAAAATCTCACGTAATTGAGAACTAGATCTTAACGATAATACTGAAAATTTAAAACTCTTGAGCATTGGCGCCATGATAATGGTATTCTGTGAAAGCTTAACGAATTTGGAATTTAAATTTTAGATGAATATGTACCTAGACCTTCCCTAACACACACTTTCAGAAAACTATTTTGTATGTCTTAACAAATTCAACATTTCGTTTTGTGTTTCAGAAATTGTACAGAAACGAATTGAATTTAAAACAAGAAGAGAATTATATAAACATTTAAGAAAAAATAAAATAAAGCAAATTGGCACAAAATTTGCTTTCATTCAAATTTGAAAAGCTTTTGCAAATTGACCGAGCCTACTGCTCCACCACTACTAGTCCGTCCAGACCAGTAGTCGAGCAGATAGCAATTATTAATTAATCAATTGAAACCGCTTTAAATGTGCTCAGCGCTATAAAGATAGCGGCGAGCTGACAGTCAGGGAAAATGTGCAAAAGCGACAATTGACTTGGCATTTACAACAACAATGCTAAATTACTTCCAGCATATATAATAAAAAACACAAAAAAAACGATAAAATACAGTTTAGCAGTTAAAAGTCTAGAACAATTTATTAGACAACTCATACAAATACAACTCAACACAAGGAAAACAATAAATAAATGTCGCTATTTAAATTTTTATTTGTGGGCTTGTTTATAAAGAGGTCTCATTCACATAAACAAATTAACAATTTCACAACCCTAACGACTGCTTTGTATTTTCGTACATTTATTTGTTTGAATTTTATTTAAAATTTAGCTACGCTTGAAAGCATCTAACGAATGCAAAAAGTTCTAGTATTTCAAATGCAATGTTCAACGAACTACCGTTGAAATAAATAAAGTGCATTTGCCACTGATTTTATTTTTTTTTCGATCTTTTTATCTCTTCTTTTTATATTTGTTTTGAATTTTCGTGGGAATTAGTTAGTGTAATTAAAACACATTCAGTTATAAAAGCTATTGCATAACATTTTGCAGAATTTGATGGGGGTTGGGGGGAAGGTGCTATGCACAAATATTGCATAACCAGAAAATTGTAGAGAACAGCTCAATATTGGGTTGAAGTACGCTAAAAAAAGCCGCCCACTCACACAAATTTATAGCTCATTCGAAACGAATAAAAGCTTCTAATAGTTGCATAACAAAAATCCATTTTTTAGAGCAAATTTTTTATAACAAAACACAAAATTTCTCTTTTATTTGCATTACGTGACATACATAGTAGTTGTGCTCACAGAATTTTTCAGTAGACAGTGTTAATTTTTATTTTACTCTTAAAGAACTTTAATACAGTAGACATTAAACTTATTAAAAAATGTCTATTGAAATAAATTCAAAATTTCATTAACATTTCATAAGTTGGCATTTCAATGTATTTTGGTGATAAATAAAATAAACCATCAACACGTATTCTATTACTATTTTATAACTGTCGTTATTATTTAAACCTATATTAATTTACGTCTCAATTTGCTTGACCGCTACTGTTTTTCGCTGCAAAAGAGCGAGCTTTTTAGCGCTTTTTTAAAATAGACTCGAAGTTTTCTCTTTGCGCTCATGAAAACTATCGTGACTATTCGCCGCAGGACGAAAAAATAAAGTAAAGCTTTTGTCATAAAAAGCTTTTTATTATAGCAGCATTTGCCATAACACAGTGTTGTGCAAAAGCTTACACACATGTTATCAATTCTGTTTATTTCTTCTAGTTAGTGTTTGTGTGTTTAGCTATTCATTTTGTTGTTGCTATTTTATGCGAACTTATAATTTAAGTTTATTGTCTTAACAGACAAGCTAAACAGCTACATCCGCTGCTCAGCTAACGTTTGTTTTACTTGCACTTAAAACTTTTTGCTGTTTTTTTTTATGACAGCTGAATTACTGTGATTTACTGCTAATGCGTTAGAACGGTAGATAAAAAGCTAGATAAGTGACTAGATAAGTGACGAGATAAATAACGAGACAATATAGAGTACCAAGAATTCAAAAAAAGTAATAATGAAAGATTAATAATAAAATAATCTGATTATTTTGCTCTTCTTTTCTACATTAGAATCAGGGCTGCCAACTAATTTTTTAGTTTTCCCCGCAGTAGTTCACAAAATTCCTCGAATTTCACATTCCCCGTAAAAACAATTGGAATTAATATTCATATCGTAATTATTTATTGAATTTTTTCATTTAATATATACGTACACTGAGAAAAATACTTAAGTAAAACTAACAAAAACGTTTTGTTAGTTTACACAAGGGCTTTGACAATTTGGTGTCTGCTAAGTACTTGGGTAGCCCAACAAAGTTTTATTAGTTGATCGCTCTCATTTTATGTAAGAGATAAATTATCGATATAAAAACAAATTTATACAAATAACTTGTATCAATCTTTTGATGAAAATTTAAATGTAAGTTATATTTTAGACATAAGCTCTTCAGTGAATACATTTATTTATTAATTTAAAGAAAAAAAAATTTAAAATTCCATTGGGACAATATTACGATGAGTCGGTTCTAAAGTATGCTAAGTCGAATAAGCATATTTATGATATTGAAATGAAAATTATTCTATAATTTTTTTTTTAATTGTACAATAAATGCCAAGATCATAAACGAAAGTTTGTTAAAAATGTAAAAGAAATGTTTTATTTAAAATTAAAAGTAGAAAAATTTTAGAGATTTTCCTAAAAAACTTAGTTTTTCTTTAGTTTTACAGTTTCTAGGTTAGAAAAACAAGTTTGTTTATTCCTATAGAGTATCGAAAGACTTTTTTTATTATTTTTATTGTATCAGAAGATTTAAGAAAAACGAAATTCCCCGCAAATATAAGATAAAATATTAAATTCTCCACAAATAATGTTAGAAATAAGATGAATTATTAAATTCCCCGAAAATATGAGCCCATTCCCCGATCAACTTGAAATTCCTCGCAAATCGGGGAACTCCCCAACAGTTGACATCCCTACTAGGAAGAAAAATAATTCATTTTATTTATTCATTCAGAATTATATTAACTTAAACCAAAAACAGTCGCATATTTTTCTCCAATACAAAATTGACAATACAAAACTGTGAAAATACTCAAGTGCGCGTCCATTTTTCTAAAGTTTGGCCCCTTAATACTATACTTAATATTGTGTTGGATAGCCTTTATTTGAATAAAAGCTTTAAGACGGTTTGGCATCGTTTCCACAAAGTTTTTTGTATATCTTAAATCGATGTTCAACCATTCTCTTCTTGAAAAATCTATATATGATGAGTTCTTGAGCTAATGTGATGGGTTCTCTGATCCTTTTTTTTTTAAATATATGAGATAAAATCAACAACTTTGCGGCATGCTTTGAAGCAAATGTGAGGTATTGAACACCATGTATATCCTATTTTAATGGGCCAACGGCGCTTATGACCCATATTATTCTAAGGGTCATTATTTTGCTGAAATTTTTATTTCTCTGACAAGCCCAATTTTTCACCACTTCGCTTAAAATTTCTTTTTAGAATTTTTAATATATGTGCGATGGTCCATAGTTCCTTAAAATATTTCCAAGTTTACATAGCCTTTATCAGCTATACAGTGCCATACCATTAAGCCGTCTTCGTGTATCCATGTTTCATTCAGTTTTATCGATGGATCAATGTTTTGGACAATTGATTATAAAAAGTTTCCAAACTTAAAAGCAAATGCCTTCCTTTGTATCTGGCCTTAATCGCAGCAGTGTCCTGAGGAAATCCTTCATGTTCTTAACTAAGTTCTTCGAGATTTTCTGAAAAAAAAATCGAGATCGGCGGGGCAATTTATTTTTTTAGGGATCATTTTTCGTCGTTTTTAAGACATTGAAATTCAATTGAATTTGAATTGAAAAAGTACATCGGTTGAAATGATTGCAATGAGAACTAAATAAACAGAATTAATACTATTCGGACAAACGTAAATCATTCAATCAGATTATCGGACGGTTCGAGCAGGTGAATATCGAGGGTGTTATAATAACCACTGAATCACTAAACATTGACCTAGTCGTCTGGCTCCCCCGTCCGAAAATTAAACATTATCCAAAACGAAGAGAAACAAATCAACAACAGCTTCTCTGCGCTGGACAGAAATCGCCACCTTTTGTAGAGTTACTATTAGCCTAAGTGTGTCTCATGAGAGCTAGACCCTCTTCAACCTATATCTACTGAAATTTACCAACATCAAATTAAGTTACACTTTTCCAAACTGGGACTGATAGGAACTTTTCATTGTTTGCTATAAGATTGAATAATTTATTTTATGACTGAAAATTTTTTAATTTATTTTCTTTACAAAGTCTGTAAAAAACACGTTCTGTGTAATGACTTTCACTTACATTTTTTTATTTAGATATGATAATGTGATTTAACTTAGCCTATGTCCTTCCGGAAGGATAAAAATTTCTATAAAAGAAATTCGCATCGAAAAATATACAGTGGCATATGAGTTTACCCTCCACATGTGTTTACCCATAATTGCATAGATGATAACATTATTTAAGATAGCTTATGTCCATCAAAGTAGGTTACGGAATCTGGTGGTGAAATTTTTATCGAATGCTATTCAGTGGTTTATGAATTTACCCTCCACATATCAAAAATCTTGTACTCCTTTAAAGCCTATATCCATCAAGGACGCTTAAGGTTGCTGTAAGTGATATTTTCATCGAAATTTATTCAGTGGCTTATAAGTTTACCCTAAACATGTCAAAAATCGTTTACTCTTCTAATGTCCATCCAGGAAGATTAAAATTCCTGTTGTGAAATTTTCATCGAAATCTATATAGTGGTTTATGAGTTTACCCTCCACATGTCAAAAATCTATTTATTCCTTTATGTAATTGCATAAATGATAACGCGTATGAGTTAACCCTGTACATGTCAAAAATATTTTACTCCATTATAGTCCATGGCCATCAAGGAAGGTTAAGGTTACTGTTAGTGAAATTTTCACCGAAATCTATTTAGTGGTTTTTGAGTTTACCCTCCACATGTGAAAAATCTTTTAAACCCTTATAGCCTATGTCCAGCGGGGACGGTTAAAGTTCCTGTTTATGAAATGTTCATAAAAATCTATTCAGTGGCTTATAAGTTTACCCTCCACATGTCAAAAATCTTTTTCTCTCTTAACGAATAGTTTAGATATTTGAGTAAATTTTGAAGAAATAGTTTATAAAATATTTAAAACGTTCATCAATTTATTTTTTTGGGCTAAGTAAAATCGAAAAATTATTATGTTTTTCTAATGATGACTTAAAACTGAGGTCCTTATCATAGACCGCTTGTCATCTGAATAACTAGATAGTAAATTGATTAGCATGAAGTCGGCTAAAACCAAAAACAAATTTTACAAATAAAAAAAAAATCGTCAAGGAGCCAAAACCGCGATATCTACGATTACAGTCAAGCAAGCACCTTATCGAGTTTGAGGCTTTCCTTTATTAATTCATTGATGTATGTCATTGCTAACACGATGAAGCGTTTATATATAGTATGTATATCTAAATAGCCTTATGAATATGTGTTTGTTTTATGCCTGCATAACTTACCTACCGGCCAGTCATAAAGCCCTCCTCAAGCGTTCCATTGCCTCGCTTTAATGCATGCTAATAAAAAACATATTTCAAAATTCGCACATCCATTATTAAGGATTGAATGTTGGCGACTGCAAACTACGCAAGAAATTTACTTGTACACTAAAAGAAAATACAAAAACAAAAAATTAATGACAGCCACATACAACTTGCTTCGACAACTTTGTCTTGACAACACGTTAATTTCGGCTTGCAGAAAACGAAGTAGAAAAAAAAAAGGAAAAACAATAAATCAAAATATGGCAACACAGTTCATTACAAACTTCCGGCTGAGGAACAACTTTCAATTTTTTTTTTATTTTGCTTGACGCTTGCCAACGAACCAAGCAAAGCGCCATCTGTATGCAATGAACGTGCGAAGCATTGACGATTATATAATTGCAGAAATTATTGGCAACAATAATGAAAAAACAAAAAAAAAACGATTGCAAAATGAATGCAGTTTTATAATTTTGCAAATTTCACTTGAAAAAAAACAAAATTCGATTCGGTTATAACGAATGAATGCAGAAATACATATTTACAAAATTCCATATGGCACATTATTTTTTTTAATATATAAGTTAGTCTTGCAGGCTAAACCGCACCCCTGGCAAAAAAAAATAATTTCATTAAAAAAACCAGTGGCGCAGTGAATAAACCGCTTAGAAGGTACAAAGCTCAAAACATTCTTTAGGAAAGTCTTTTGACAAAATTAAGAAATTCGCTATCTTGCCTTTATTTTATTGTACTAATAAATACATATATATATATATATTTGCTGATGTATGTATATATGTTCATGTATGTAGGTAGGCAGATCGATCTTATCGCCTGCCAGCAGCTGATATCAATTTTATTACAACTTTTATTTTCATGCCAAGTCAAGACATTGGCAACAAAGCATGACAACTAAAACTGAAGTAGGAAAAGTTTACTCACTTAACTCTGTGTGCATGTGTGCACTCCACTTAAGTGTGTGTGTGCGTGTGGATCTGTGCAATTTACAGATGGCTGCAGTTTGTTAATAATAAATAATGCTTAATATAAATTTATAAGAATACTTAAATGTTTGTTTTTTTTTTTGTTTTCGTTGTTGTTGTTGTTGTTGGTTTTGTATACTTAATAAAATTACTGACTTGCATACAGCTGCACATTCGCACTCCAGCATACATACATGTGCTCCCTTGCTCTGACGCAGAAATATCGCAATCGCGAAATTTCACTTGTCTGGACGACTTTCGCACTCTTGTGCGTTTCTAGATGTATTTCTTTATTCCGTTAAGTTTTGACTGTTTTTTTTTTTTTGCACGTTTTTCTTTTACTACTTCTGCTGTTTGTTGCTGCGCGCTTATCAACTGAAAATGCACAACAAGCGCGATATGGCAACGCTGGCTGGCTAACGTAGTAGTATCTGTATAACTGGCTACTTGGACGGTCGCCTGTCTCGACTTGTTGTTTTTAATTGTTAAGCGAAAAATCAAATCAAGTTACGGTTTACCACAGTTAGTCGTGTTTTAGCCAAGTTAGTGCAACACGCAAAGTAGTTGTTTTTTGCAAGTAAATAAAAAAAAAACTAAAAACGCGATAAAAATAATAACAAAAATATTTAACAAAAACGTTTATAAAGGAGCAAATTAGATCGCGTGTGCAATCAACCAAGCGTCACTTATTACAACAAAGTTTACAATAAAAAATCAAAAAATTATAAAAATACATAAAATATAAAAATTAATTAACCTCAAATCAACGAATAATTTGGTCAATAATTGCTAGCCGAAAATAAAATTTATTGCAACAATAAATTGCATGCGTTAAAATTGCACATTTTTTAAGGCAACAAAGTGCTCATTAAAAATAATGTCTGGATATTGCTACGTTAAGCTGGTTAAAAAAAAATTCTTCACTGTTTGCAGTAGTAGGCTAAGAAAATAAATTTTATGTCATGCATTAAAAATAAGCAGTTTAAAATATAAATCAAGAAAATTTAACAGGCTAAAAAGATAATTTTATGTCATGCATTAAAAATAAGCTGCTTAAAATTTAACGAGAAAAAACTATTGAACGACATATTAATTTTCTTATATAAAAATATCGCATGCGAGACCAAATTTCGAATAGTTTCAACTCTTATTGAGTGAATGAAAATTTCCAAATTGAACGACATATTAATGTGATAAAATAAAAATATCACATGAGACAACATATTTCGAATAGTTTCAACTCTTATTGAGTGAATGGAAATTTCCAATTTGAACGACATATTAATCTACATATATAAAAATATCGCATGCGCGACAATATTACGAATAGCTTCAACTCACATTGAGTGAATGGAAATTTCCAAACTGAACGACATATTAATGTGCTTATATAAAATTATCGCACGCTAGAATATATTTCTAATAGCTACAATATATTCTATATAAAAATATCGCATGCGAGACAATATTTGGAATAGCTTCAACTCTCGTTGAATGAAAATATCTAAATTGAACGACGTATTACTGTTCTCATATAAAAATATCGCATGCGAGACTATATTTCTTTTCGCTTCACTCTCATTGTGTAAATGAGCATTTCCAAATTGAACGACATTTATGTGCTTATATAAAATTATCGCATGCGAAACATATTTCGAATAACTTCAACTCTTATTGAGTGAATGGAAAAGTTCAATATGGATGACATATTAATGTGCTTATATTGAAATATCGCATGCAAAATGATATTTTGAATAACTATAAATATTATATAGAAATACAAAAATAATAAAAATTTCCTAGCTAGCAGTAATTTAAGTGCAACTGCTTATTGTGCAACCTAAGAGTTCAGGTCTCATTGTCTCATTAAAAGGTCATAAAATCTTACAAGCAACATAAAATGTACGGACAATAAATTATATGAATTTGCTTTTTCAACATGTTACAAACATACAAAATTAGACTTCGATAAAGTTTATTAACTGAAGAAATACAGTTTCTTACATAAAAGTATGTTAGGAACATTTCCTTGCATGACAAAAATATTTTACTTCTTTATATAATTGCATACAAGATAACCCCTGATTTAATATAGCTTATGTCCTTTCAATAAGGTTCAGGTTGCTGTTGTGAAATTTTCATTTAAATCTATTCAGTGGCTTATAAGTTTACCCACCACATGTCAAAAATCTTTACGCTTTTATATAATTACATAGATAACGTGATTTAATATAGCTTATGTCGTTCCAGGTAGGATAAGGTTCCTGTTGTGAAATTTTCATATAAATCTATTCAGTTGTTTATAAGTTTACCCACCACATGTCAAAAATCTTTTACTTCTTTAAAGCCTATGTCCATCAAAAAAGGCTAAGGTTACTTTTGGTGAAATTTTCATCGCAATCTATTCAGTGGTTTATAAGCTTACCCTCCACATGTCAAAAATCTTTTACTCTTTTATATAAATACATAGATGATAACGTTATTTTATATAGCCTATGTCCATCCAGGAAGGTAAAGGTTCCTGATGTGAAATTTTCATCTATATCTATTACGTGGCTTATAAGTTTACCCACCACATGTCCAAAATGTTTAACTTCTTTATATAATTGCATAGATGATAACGTTATTTAAGATAGCTTATATTCATTTAGGAAGTTTAAAGTTCCTATTATTGAAATTTTCTTTGAAATTTATTCAGTTGTCTATGAGTTTACCTTCCACATGTCAAAAATCTTTTAATCTTTTAAAGCCTATGTCCATCAGGGAAAGTTTAGGTTAATGTTAATGAGATTTTCATCGAAATCTATTGAGTGGCTTATAAATTTAATCTCCGCATGTCGAAAATCTTACTCATTTATATAATTACATAGATGATAACATAATTTAATATAGCTTATGTAAATCCAGGAATGTTAAGGTTACTGTTAATGAGATTTTCAGTGACTTATGAGTTTACCCTCCACAAGTCAAAAATCTTTTACTTTTGTATATAATTTCATATATGAAAACGTTATATAAGATACCTTATGTCCATCCAGGAAGGTTAAGGTTACTGTTAATAAAATTTTAATCGAAATCTATTCAGTGACTTATAAGTTTACCCTCCACATGTCAAAAATCTTCGTCTCTTTTATAGAATAGTAGAGATAGATAAGTTAATTTTAAAGAAATAGTTTAAAAAATAATAAAAACATTCATTCATTTATTTTTTTGAGCTAAGTAACATCGAAAAATTATTGTTTCTCTAATAATGCCAGCTGCATTATAAATATAATATTTATAGAGATTATGAACTCCCTAAAGTGTGTAATTTATTAACTAATAATTTTTCGCTATAGAAGTTATAGGTTAAACAAATCTTATTCAAAGTTAGACCTGAAATGAAATTTTTAAAGAATATTTTAACTCTCTTCGACAATTTTTTAGAGTATTTTTCTACATTTTTTTTTAAAAAACTGCCAAGAAAAACACTTTAGAAACGGCGGTGACAGGTTTAAAAAAAAGGTTTTTCAAAACAAAGTGTTTCACTCAGAAAAAAACATCTATCTTTCTCCGATAAAAAATTTCTCTATTTTCGATAATAGCAATTTTCCTTTTTAAAATTGCTTAAAAGTTTGAAAAGCACTGTAATGGCAAAAAATAATTACAGATTGAGCGATATTGAGTACAAATAATACACCGCACCGTATGTATTTATATGCCGGGTCGCAAAAAAACATTTGATAAGCTTGATCTAAAATAGTCCTTGGCTCATTGTAGTACCCTCTATTAAACGATTTCGCGATGTGTTAACCCTTATGCTGCCCAAAGTCGTTTCAAAAATATATATTGTGGGCATACTTTTTGTATGGTTTTTTAAGTTTTTTGTTTCTCAGAATTGTAAAAAACATAAATTTCAAAAATATAGCTTCAAAATTAATGACTATCAGAACAACAAATTTAAGAAATTTTTTCGTTCGTGCTTCTTTGTTCAAAAAAGGAAGGCACTTTTTACAAAAAATTCCAGGAAGCCTTAGGGTTAATAAATCACAAAATCCTTTCGTGAAGGCTTTCTTTCTTTAAAGCTTGCGTTAATTTCATTGTTTAAATGTCAAACATTTTAACTCGCGCTACATTCAACGAAGCGCTAAATCGCAAGCGTTTTAACTCTCATGCAATATTTAGTTTAAAAAAAGCTCTATAACTCAAGCGTTTTAATTCGCATGCAATATTTAGTTGCAAACAAAGCAACTAATTTAGCAACTCTTAATCTCAAGCAATTAATTTTTTTTTATCGTGATATAAAATAATTTAATTTCTTATAAATTTTTATTCAACAAATTACTTTGTGAAGTGGTTCCGTTAATCTTTATTTTGTAGATGCATATGACACTCAAACTCCAGTTGTGAAATAGCTTGTTTTTTCTCGCATGCGATTATTGTGACAAGCTGCTTCCGTTTTATTAACTTAAGACTCAATAATAAATCAATTAATGGCGTGCTCTTAAATTGACGTTTGTTTGTGTGTGTGTGTGTGTGTGTGTGTGTGCTTAACTGTATTAGAGTGCTTTGAACCCCATTATTCAGTTCATGTTGTTCTTATTATCCCTTTTGTTGACAACAGCTAGAACAACAATAACAACAACAACAACATTAACAGCAGCAGCAGAAGTAAAGGAACAGGAGCAGCACAATCTGTGCACGACACGTAATCCGATATTTTTATTATGCTGTCTGTCGTCTCCTTTAGCTTTATCCTTTTTATTTTTCGCCCAACAATAATGTTTGTTGGTTGAAGGCGCGCAAGCAAGCAGCGTGTCCTTTGCAATTTTCTTGTTGGTGTTTGTTAGTTAGTTGTTGGTATAGTGCTGGCTTTGCATTTGGTTAGCAAGTCATGGAATAGTTTGTATTTAATGGAGTGTATAATTTAAATATTTATCATTCAGCCAACATACACTGATGCTTTTGAGCTTCACCCTTTTTGTAGAGGCCACCCAGCACATGTCAACCGGTGTTGTACTCTACAGCGGGTACTATAGAGGCAGGTGGTAAGAAAAGGTTTAAAAGAATACCATTAAAAATTGCATGCGACATATTTTGTAGTTGACTAAAAATTTGCCCATAAGGCTTGTTAATATTTCATTCTGCAATTTTTGTTTCCTTAAACTTGAACTTATTTTGAAATTAGCTTTGTCAGTCATTGCTGCCGAACATAAGTACATTTTTCTTATACAAATTAACGAAGTGTAAAGTAGCGCAATTATTTCCACAGCTGTCAATTCTATCAAAAATTTGCGCAACCGAATGATTTTTCTTTTATCGTTGTTCTGGCTTTATAATAATTATTAAAACTTGGTCTATGAGAACAGTGGCGTAGCTTATTTTTATTATGTCCTTAATTGTATCTTAACTTCAAGTAACTAAGACAAAAATTAATACGGAAAGCCTTCTGCCAAAAGCGCCACTGTAAAGCTTTTTATTTAAACATTTAAAACATTTAAAATAATTGACTGGACTATAAAAAAATTATTTATATATATAGAATTATCATGCAAGTCCATTAACGACATAAAAAAAAAGTTAAGGAAACCAAGAAAGAGCACGTAAATCAAAATCATTTCACTCTGAGATAAGATAAGCAAGAAAGTCGTTTGCATTTAATTTTTCCTGCTATTTTTTTTTCTTTTTTTGTCTACTCTTATCTATAATAATATAATAATTTAATTACCATTCAAACACAATAACATATTATACAGAACAGCTTTTACAGAGTACCCAGTACTCAGTTGAGGAATCATAGAAAAGAAAAATTATAGAAAAGAAAAATATGACAAAAAAAAAAAGTGCGAATGCGTTTTGCGTGAAAATATTTTAAATAAATAAGAAATTCTTTTAACAACTTCGAGCAACAACCAACAGTACAGCTCATGTGAGAAATCATTAGTGCATAAAATATTTCGTTATTAATATTTTATTTTTTTTTACTAAACATTTTTGAAGATTACCGTAACACAAATGAATGTCACAGTAAATTGAACAACACATATATTAGCCCAAGTATTACTCATAATCTAGTTAAATTTAGTCATGGTTCTGTAATGTGAGGATGGAGTAGCAAGTGCAAAATAAGAAATAAAAAAAAAAATATAAAACACCCCAACTAATAAGTCGCTAGTAATTTAAGCTAAAATTGTTTGGAAACATGCTAACTGCGAAGGGGGCGCAGATTTTGTTTTTAGTTGATATGTTAATGAAAAATGCTATTCGCGGGTATTAGTTAAATATAAAGGCTAACCAACCCCAGGCTAACCATAGGATAGAAGGTAAGAGTACAGATAATACAGGGCGTTGTACTTTGTTAAATTCAAAACTTTTTATGAATATGAGTCGGGGTTTTTGTCATAATAACAGATAAACTTTCTGGATTCTTGAATTTCTTCGAACAGGAATACTCCCGGCTAAAGTTTATGTTCTCAAGAAACTTTACATGACATTATTTACTCTCTGAGGTTTGCTATTGTCTGCAGAGAGGTGAGGGCCGAAAATAAAAATTTTTTCTATTGATAAACATTTCCCCGAGTTAAGGTTTGAACTTCCATTTGAAGAACTTCAATTTTAAATTTCGAAAAATCACTTTATATTCAGAATATATCGTTTGAACTTTAGAAAAGATCAATTGACATTCAGAAAAAAACCCAATGATGTATCAAAAACCCAACTGTAATGTTAAAAAACATCAATTGTTAATCAGACAATATCAATTGATATTCAGACATTGCATTTAAAATTCTTAAAGCATCAATTGATATTCAGAAAACATAAATTGTTATTTATAAAGCATCAATCGATATTCAAAAATTCCATTTAAATGTAGAAAATATCAATTGATATTTTTAAAAAATCAATTGATATTTTTAAAAAATCAATTGATATTAAAAAACATCAATTAACATTCAGAAATCTTCAATTTAAATTCAAAAATATCATTTGAAATTTTAAAAAAATTCAATTCATTCATTTGATATTCAAAAATCATCAATTGATATTTAGAAAACAGAATTTATATTTAGAAATTCTTTTTACATTTAGAAAATATCAATTGATATTTATAAAAAATCAATTGATATTCAAAAAACATCTATTGATATTCAAAAAACATCTATTGTTATTCATACATTAATTGGTATCCAAAGAATCCACTTAAATTAAGAAAATATCAATTGATTTTTAATATCAATTCATATTTTTTAAAAATCAATTGATATTCAAAATTCATCAATTGATATTAAAAAAAATATCAATTAAAATTCGGAAATTTAATTTTATATTTAGAAAATATCGATTGATATTTATAAAAAAATCAATTGATATTCGAAAACACAGTTTAATATTAAAAAACCTCAATTGATATTCAGAAAAATCAATTCAAATTCAGAAATCATCAAATAATGTTTTCTACATATTAATTGATCTTTTCTAAATTTAAAATTAAATGAATTGATATTCTTTAAACATCAATTGATCTTTTTTAAAATTTATAAATGAATATCAATTAATATTTTCTGAATATCGATTGATGTTTTCTGAAATGAAAATATCAATTGAAATTCAGAAAACATAACTTGAAATCCAGAAAACATCATATAGAATTGAAAATAGATTGAATAATAATTTTTGAATTTCTAATGGAATTTCCGAATTTTAATTAAAGTTTTCTGAATATCAATTGATGCGTTTGATGTTAATGTTTTTTAAATATCAATTAATATCTTCTTAATTAAAAAGGAGTTTCTGACTATCAATTGGTATTTTCTGAACATCAATTGATATATTCTGAATACCAATAAATGTTTTCTGATATGGAAATATCAATTCATATTCAGTAAATAAAATTCAGTAAATAAAAATTAGAAAATATCAATTGATACTTAAAAAAATTGATTGATATTAAAGAACATCAATTGATATTCAGAAGATATCGACTGAAATTTAGTAATTTTATTTGAAATTAATAAAATATTAATTGATGTTTAGGAACAACCAATTTATATTCAAAACGCATCAACTGAAAAAAAGCATCTGAATACCAATAAATTGATAGAAAATATCAATAAATATTCAGAAAAGATCAATTGATATTTGGGAAACATCAATTGAAATTCTGAAAACATCAAAACATCATTTAAAATTCAAACTAGAACAATTGAGACTCAAAAATTTCATTAAAAATTCAGAAATTACAATTGAAATTACGAACATCTTAAACAAAATTCTGAAAAAATCATGTGATCATCATCATCATTTCTGGCTTAAGTACGGTTTTGGTACCTGCAATTATTCTTTTCACGGTTTTAAGTAATTCATCAGAAATTTTTTATTATGCCAGAAAACTAAAGCTCTTCATTGATTCTTACAAATCTTGTAATTCCTGCAATATTATGGGACTTTAACCTTCAGTCGATGTTACTGAATATTTCAATTTTTTTAATTGAAACTGCTTTAGTCGCGTATAGAAAATATGGCGAACTAAACGGGGAGTAAAACCGATGTTACACTTTAATGAAACGAAGCGAATTCATAAGTTATTAAATAACTCACCATAAACCATGGTAAAATGGTTTGAGTCCAAACTGACGAAACTAACCAAACAGACCTAACGAACTTATCAACAAGGTTTGAGTCCGTAATTTTTTTAAGTGAAACTGCTTTAGCCGCATATAGAGAAATATGACGAATTGAAACAGGGAGTAAAACCCAACTAAAGGATTTTAAACCTCGACTTTTTTGTTCCTATTCTATAACCACATATAAAGCATGTTCGAATGGTAAATGCATTGCATTACAGCTGAATTCATTTAATCTACTGTAAATCATGATATGGTTTTGAACTAGGCTTGGGCATTTTAGTTCAACACAACGATCGCTCTTTTTAGTTCAGTTATGTTTAATGAACTAGTACGTTCATAAAGTACTTTTAGTTCGTTTAGTTAATTTGTTCTTTTAGTTCGTTTCCTGCAGTCTTTCATTACTACGTTAGTTAGTTTTGTCTTGTAGTTCATTAAGTCTTTTAGTTCGTTTTTTCCCCACCATTTCAATCACGCTACTGTGTAGTGTTTTCGCGGACTCAAACCATTGTATATTATTGCGTTCAGTCATTTATTTCGTTAGGTCCTCTAGTTCGTTAAGCATGTTTGTTCGGTATATAATGTAGGTTTTAAGGACTTTAGTTAATTTTTGACCGGCTTCTGTTTTCCCCAGACCCAAACCATAGCTTTATTCATTCAAAAAGAAAGGAGCAGACAAGTTCAAAAATTATAAGAGCCACTTATGCAACAAATATCGAAAGCATATGCAACGGCAAAAGAGAAAAATAAAGAACTGTCAGATTTACCTCAACCACTTCGTTCAGATTTTGAGGTTTATGCAATAGTGAACTCAGTTCTAAGAAATGGTTCAACTCAGAACTTCGGTAGAAACTGAATTTAAGCTGCAATGGTACCACATTCCTTGTTTATCCCTACTATAACTCTTCAAAAGCATTATTTCTACAAGTCAGTCGAATCTATTTGTAACTGCTTTGATGAGAAAAACGAATGGCCTGATCTAAACAGCCGCTTATAACTTCAATGCGATCTAGTCGCTGCCTGCGTTACTCTCGATAGCAAGTATGCGGAAATATTCAATTTAAAATGACAGCATTTGCAATTTAGCGCTGTGGCAAAGTTTTTATAATTTTTCCTCTCTCCTTTCCTTACGCGCATTATTCACTTAATTTCGCAAATTTCAAATTGACGCTATGAGTACTTTTGTCCGTGGCAGCAGCACCACTTGAGGAAACAGCAACGACAACTCTCAAAAATAGCTCTTCAAAGAGCAGGCTTTTATTATTACATCTATATATATATGTATATAGCTTAAATATGGTACATATTTTTAGGCGTTCATAATTGATATATTATGGCGGTTGCCGGTCTGTTGTGGTGCTCCATGGCACACATTAATTGAATTTGTAAGCAAAAGATGAGGGTCCTTTGCGGCTTGCTTGCTCTTGCAATCGCTGCAATACACGTTGTTGTTGTTGTTGTGTACATCCGAATTAAGCACAAAACTCATAAATGCGCCCTTATCGAATTAAATTTTATGAATTGATAGCCACTCGCAAAATGACAGTAAACGAACGTATAGGCGAGGAACGAGCTACGAACGTATACGAACAGACTTGATGCTGACGTACTCAAAATCGTGGGAAAGTTTTCAGCAATCGATGCTTTGTTATTCGATAAGTTTTTTACTACTACATATAAACGAGTGAATTCCTTTAGTTATTTATTTATTTATTAAACAAAACTTATTCACTGACACTCATTTATTTATTTATTTATTTATTTTCAAAATATGTGTATTGCTATTTCTTGGCTGCGCGCTCTTAACTAGGTTGCTACTCAGCGCTACAAACGTACAGTTAAGCTTGGCATAGTCGTCTTGCTATACTGGTGGACTCCCTTTTTGCATTTTTACTAGATAATATAACCTAAAAAATTCGTTTTTCTTTTCCCACTGGACCACAGTTTGTGTATCTCGTAGACTACGCGCACATGCTAAACTCGAGTAGCAAAGCATAACCCATAGAACGTATCAATGCCTGCGCTGAATATAAATTTTAAACCTGAATCCTGCGCACCACTCAGTGTATTGAGAGTCTGGAGCATTGAACAACATATCGATACATTGTTAAATTGGGTTGGGTTCCTCCTGCATCCCAGTTGATGGTGGAGAGCCATGAGTATTACTACTCACTCGACACCGCACCTGAGGAATTGTGTGCTCCTTGTTAGTTTTGCTTATTGTTTGTTGCTTGCTCTTATATTTTTGTTATCCTGTTTACGTTTACGTTCGCTCGCTCGCATATGCTTGTATACACAATGACAAAAGCGCGTAATCCTATCGCAAGTGAGCCTCAAGCCTACTTTCCATATGTGTTAGAATGAAATGCAAGAGCTGCTAGTTGAAGTGGTTCCTACATAAATATTGTTGTGGCTGGATGGATGGATGGATGGATGGATGATGGTGTGGCCCATAATGCATATGTTGTTTATTTAGTTTAAGGTTGGGCAAACAAAGAAACAAAATAATCTTAAATAAAACCAAAAGAGGAAGATTTATTAGATTGAGGTAGTTGATGATTATTAAGGATTTGAGAAGGAAGATGATGATTATTCATGTATAATGCTGACGAGAGCAAAAAATAACTATAATCTTTAATAAAATCGGAATATTAAGGAAGTGATTTTTGTTTTGACTTTAGCTTTACAATCCTAAACTAAAAAGTATCCCTCCCTTAACAGTGTCTATTTCGACTTAATTTGAGATAAAAACTTGGAGAAAGCTTTGACGTTTGTACAACAAGAAAGCACTACGGAAAAGTGTCTCTAAAAGTCATGTCCAAAAAAACATCGATTTTGGAATAAAACTTCTCTGTTGTTAAATAAACTATGGAATTACCTACTTTTTTTTAATAACTCTATAAAAAGAGCCATAAAAGTATGCAAATTTTCATATGAAAAGAATACGCTCAGTAATCAATTTTATATTTATAAACGTTGTGTCAACCATCAAATGCCAAATTTAAAATAATTCACCCTTAGGGACATGGTAGCACCTTTTTGCTTCCACCTCTTTCTTTGTTTTAACTTGCGAGCATTAAATGGAACTGTTCTACTTTTCCAAAGTTTGACAATCTAGAGACAACTCCAAAAACAATATGTTTGAACCCTCGGAAAAGTGCCAAAATAGTCCTTTTTCCACAACTTATGCATTTTATGTGCAATCTTATCGATAATGTACCGTTCAAAAGGTCTCAACCAATACTATATTTTTCTCTCAGCACTTTTAAACTTCCAAAGTCATATTTCAATGGTAAAAACTCTCTTACCTCGAATTCATAATCAGCCCAATCATGAAACATTTTCTCCGGGGAGTTGTAAATGGGAGTTTCCGTTTTTAAGATAAAGTTAAAATACTTTTTGGAAATTTTTAATGCAATTTTGTTCATTAACCGCCAATATTCATGAGTGTAAAATTAAAAACGAGATATCTTTATCTGATGTCTTAAAACCGGAAACTCCCATTTACAACTCCCGGGAGAAACTGTTTCATGATTGGGCTGAATATTAAAATTCTTAAAAATTACTTCACTTCTTGCTCAAAAACTGCTTTAATTCGCCTTTGAACTAAAAAATTATACCAATTTTATAAATTGAAGAACTTAAATAATAAAAATACTGCTAGTTTGAAGAAAGTTTCTGTTTCTTCCGAATCTTTACAGCTTCGACAAAAGCGCGGTGATGTAATGTCAATTCTATTGACCATCATACCAATAGGAAAGTGTCCTGTTAAGACTCCCACCAGTATCAGGATTTCCCGTTAAGACAAGAGCAGAAGGCTCTTAGTATGTTCTCTTTTTGTTCTGGCCAGAGCTTTCTAGAGCAGCATATGTTAGAAGAATGCCTTCTGAGTATGAACGTAAAGGGGATGAAAATCGTGACTTAACCTTCATTTTAAAGCACTTTTTTGCTGGGTTTTTACGGGTAGATCTCGTAGGAGTTCTTGTTTCATTATGAATAGTTCTTGAAACTAGTCCGTTTTGATAAAGTGGTTACTTTTAAGCTCTATTATGAGCCTATTTTGGAACACGGTTTCGTACAATACAACTAATAAAATTATTGTTATTTACCTGTTGATATTCTTATCGAAACTTTTGCAAAAGTTTAATAAAGTGCGGCATCTAAATGAAAAAAGAGGCACAAGACATTTTGGGTTCGTACGTTTTATCAAATCAAATATTGCCAAGAGAAACTAAGTTGCTTCAATATAGAAACAAATTTGTTTAGAGCCTTTGTGTGAAAAACACAATGCATTTTTTTTGATATTTTGTAATACTTGAAGTGTTTTTTTATAAATTATGTTCTTCTTCCTGCATTAGTTTTTGATTTTAAAATATAGCACTTATTTTTCGCTGTCTCTGAGAGTATCACTTCAAAATATGCTCACATTCAATTAAAGAATCAATTTTTACAAAACGAGTTATTCATTGAGTTTTAATATGAACGTTCACAACCAACGAGCAATCTTAAGTGATTCAATCAACGATTGCTGCAAAGTGTTTTCGTTCGTGATATTAACGAACAATGCTTTTGTTTGTCAGAGATCGTTAACGCTTCTGTTTGCGGCGGAATTTTTTTACTTATGATAAGTTGAAAGCAGGAAATTTGAAGTGGTGATTAGTTGGGAGAAAGATCATATTTTGATCATGATCCGCATGCTGTTTAAAAGTATTTGCGAGGTTATCTTCTCAAATCCTCGATAAACTACTTCGCAAGTGCTTGAGGCGAAGCACGCAAAATAAGTTCGTACACAAATATTTGAAACTTGTCTTTAAGTGCCTTTGAAGTATAAGCGGTGGAAAAAACATTGAACCTGTACTTACAAGTTTCTTAGAAATGATATCGAAGTTGAAACTGTTGTTTCTTAGACTCTCAAAAATTGAACCGTAGGCTAGACTTTAATATGTTTTAAAAAATTATAGAATCCTCTTACAATCTCGAAAATGTGTAAGAGTTTGGAACGTGTTGAAAATTCAATTGTTAACTGGGTTGGGCTTAAGTTTCCTTAGAAATTTGAATGAATAAGTTTCTTAAAGGAATATCGGAGTGGAAACCTAAATCTCAAAAATGTAATCTGTAGGATAGACTTTAACTTGTTTAAAAAAATTGTAGTCACCATATTTATGTTAAATATGGCATTTTTTAGCTTCATATTATCATAGCTCCTTATTATATATAACTTCAGTGTATCTAATTTTTATTGTAAGAAACTGCTATCCTTCAGATCTCATATCTATCAGAAGTAATATTTATATCAAAGAAGCAACACACTGTGCTAAGACGAGCACATTTTTTTTTTTAATCCATTTACACTTAATCGTTAAGCTTTGTAATTAACCCTTGTGCACGTTTAAGCCCAATAGTGCGCGCTTTAATATCCTTTGATTGCTCCTTTTAAAGCACTCCAACAAATTGAAGCTGTTAGTTGTTTCTTTAATATAAAGGAAATAAAATAATTTTATGCCTTACAATAGCAATGCGATCGTACAAATTTACGAATAAATTCGCTGCTATAAAGTCCCACAAACACGGTTTTCCACCATAGACACCCTTTATGCGAAAACAAAAAACAACCATCCCTTCTCTATCATATCAGCGCGCAGCAGCATGTAGGAAAAGCAAAAAGCAGGAATACTCGATTAATGCACGCACATAAAATAAATATTTCCGAGGTTGTTGTACTCGCCCTTACCTCTCGCCGAGCGCCTTAAAAATTTCCCACCCGCCGCCGTCGTCGCTCAACAGTTTGTGCGACTCCGCCAACATCATCCTTTGCTATCATCATCCTGCAATAAAGACGCAGCAATGCGTCTGTGCGATGCTTTTTGAAACTACAACGAACCACTCCTTGCTCAGTGAATAATAATATTTTTTTTTAAATATTCAAGCAAAGTGAAGTGTGTTTTGCGCTCTCTCTGTGCTAGATTCAAAAATTTTTGCAAAAACAGGGGGATGATCGTTAGGAAGAAAGCTTAAGGTAGAGGCTATAGAAGTTGGAAATTCTGGGAAGCTTATATTTTTTGTTAAGAAGTTTTTTGGGGGCTTTAAGAGGTCACAATGAATATGGGTTCAATAGCCGCCAGTTATTTAAGAGGTTCAATACCAGCCTTTGTTGGATTTTAGAGTTCACATGGGTAATGGGTTCAATGCCCAGCTTATAAAAAGGTTCAATACCCAACCATTTTGGAACTTTAACAGTTCCCATCGGTAGTAGATTCAATATCCAGCCATTTATATTCAGCCCTTTCATAAATAATTTTTCTCCCAAAACTTGAAAAGAGTTTTCAGTTTAAGATAGATAAAGAATTCATCTTAAAAACGGAAATTGACTTTTCCAATTCCGGGGCAGACATTTTTCATAAGTTTTATGAGTTGAGTTTTTCAAAATACTCAAAGTTTTTGGCTGAAGATTGCTCAATTTATGAAAAAAAGCATAAAAATTCGCGGAAATTTTTTTAAATCTTGCCTAATTTTGCTTTATATCAAAAAGTACTGCCTTTGCAATGTATTAAACAATATTCGCCGGGAACTCAAACATGTGTTCAAATACGTAGTGCTGGTTGGGTGGTGGTGGTGGTAGTTGTTGTTGGCTTTTGCCTGCTTTTGCAACAAACATTAAGGAGTGGTACTCGTACTCGCAGACCGGCTTGATTGCACACACCCTTACGTGCAGCAACAACATACAATATATAAAATTATAATTACTCATTTATATTACGGCGAAAATAAGACGAAGAAGAGGAAGAAAAAAGATTTCAAGCGTTTCTCTTATTTCTTACTCCCCATACGGTGTGTAGTTGTTGGTGTTCGCAGTCACAAAGGCTTTTTCGATGACCAACAGCAACATGTCGTTAATTGTAGTAGTCGTTTGTTGTGTTGGGGTGGTGGTGCGGGTTAGTGAAACACAAACTATGTAAAAAAAAACTGTACTTGCCGAAGCTATATTAACACGCTGGCTCACGTGAATCATAACGAAAATTATTGCTTACTATAGAGCAAATTAAATTTCCATTTGTTGTAAAGAAAGAAAATGAGCTACTCATATGCCCGGCAAGTGACTCTGACCAGGGCGCACCCTACAGGTTCGGTTCGGTTCACACTTTGCTGTGCTGTGCTGTGCTCTTCGCCGTTATACACTGCCCCTATGTCTCAGCTATTGTGTAGAATTTTCCGGCAAAATGCATGGGTGGCAGCAACCCTCAACAGACAAAAGCGTTCAAACTAACGAAATCAAACGATAAACAAAGAATTTGCGCTCAATGTGCCCGGCATAAAGTTGCCGAACCCAAGCAATCAACCAACACCCCAATCAAGGCCGATGTGCGCCTGCGCTCTCGTTAGACGCAAACTCTTGCTTGCTTTTGCTGGTTCTGTCTATCTCTCTTTGCCAAACACACAAAAGCGCTTGTCTCTCTGACAGCTCAGCTCAGCACAGCACAGCACAGCTCACAAGGGGCCGCCGCTTCACACATATAACCACTGAGCAGTACTGTAACGCTGAGTGAGCGCGCGCCCACATTTGATTTTCAAAAACGGTACCTCGACACATTTGACTGCAGGACATTTGAGTTTAGTTCCTTTCATTTTCCCGATTGTGTTCGTTTGTTGTCGTCAGCGCGCTCGCTTGCAAAAACGTTAAAAAGATTCAAGAATTTTTAAGTATTTCAAAAGCTTAACACAGGAGCAAAGCATAGCATAATTTTGGGCGCGGCGACCTTCAGGAAAATCTACAGTTTTCTACAGTTTTTCGAAGAAAAAAGCCAAACGCGAACGCAAACAATTTGTAAAAAATTTCAAAATTCCAGTTTTAGCAAATAATTTGTAGCTAAACAAAAAAAAATATACAAAAATATTCATATAAAACTGCAAAATTATCAAAAAAGTCGTTTAGAAAACGCCCAAAATTCATTACTAAAAGAAAAAAAACAAAAATCGAATTGTAACCAACGCACAAAACCAGTAAAAGTTGTAGTTAAAAAAAAAAAAGAATCAGCAAACAATTGTGACCAAATTTTTCAAGCAAATTTTTTCTTAACATAAAAATAAAATAGCGTAAAACAAACTAACAAAAATAAATAAAAAAAAAAAACTAAAAATAAAATAGAACTAAAAACGTCCTTTTTACCAACGAATTAAAAAAAAGGCAGTTTTTGTGAAATTCAAAACGCGTTAAAAAAAATCCTTTTACATATACAGAAAAAGTATTTGAATTAAACGACTTAAAAAAACACACACACACAAAACCCACCACCAACAATATAATACTATAAAACGTGTGTTTAACACACAACAACACAATATCACGCCCACTGTACGCGAATTTTGGAAATTGCCAGATATTCCAAATAAAACAAGCAATAGTAGAGCAGAATCATTAACGAGATCAAACGAAAGAATTAACTAACAAATCTATAAATAGCGCTAGCATATATAAATAATATACATATATAAATTAAGCAGACATAAAAAAAAGAACAAAAAAATCAAAAGATTTTCAAAAAAACACTAGCATATAGGGTAAAACTGCCATTTAATCTACGCCGCTTTCTGTGTGATTTTTAAACAATTTATTATAAAATAATTCAAAACTCTTAAAAAAAAAACAAAACTTTAAATATATATGTAGCAGGCATTAGCTAAAGCATATATATATATATATATATAAAACAAAATATATATATACAAAACTACATACATACATACATATATAAATATAATACAAATTTTTGTACCAAACTTTCAAAGAAAAACATAAAATAAAATTATAAAAAATATTAAATTATAAAAAAATACGCGTACCAACAAGAAAGAACGAAAGAAAGTATTTGAAAAAAATCCTTGTGATTTAATTTTTACCTGTAACGTGAGATAACTTTTACATATTTAATACAACAACTTTATATACTCATTACAACAATAAAAAAAAAAAAATTAAAAATTAAAATTAAAAACAAAAAACCAACAACTTTACATACTATATATATTTAATCTAATATTTTATACGCAACTTTGTGACCAAAACGCCATAAAAACACAAAAAAAAAATCTATAAAACAACTACTTTAATTTTACTGAACAACTTCAAAAAACTCACACACACACACACAAATACACACATTAAAAAAAAACATGGGCGGTTGTGCATCCAAGGATAAGAAGGACAAGGTGGTCGAAGGTGATGCTGCTGCCACAGCCACCACTGCTGACGGTGATGCGGCGGCAGCAGCGGCGGTGACCACAGACGCCAACGGCGCTGCCACCACTGAAGGGTGTGTATAGCTTGTACATGCTGAGCATGATTTTGCAAAATTCTGTCTGTATCTGTATAGTACTGAGCTCTAAACTGAGCTGAGTTCAGCCCATATATTACTCAGATACATTAAAATTGTTCAATTATCTCGTGCAATTTTGAGCACGCGTAGGCATTATTTAAATCCATAATTTTGTTATTTTAAATATGCTTTATAAGCGATTTAAAATAGTTAACAGTCGTCTTTAAACTGCAGTTTCTAAAACAGCCACTCTGTCAATATTTACAACCCCCACCTCCCCACTACCTGTACTCTTCGCCATACAGTTAAACAACACCCCATTTTTAAGTCGCCTCTTTAACATGACATGACGTCATGTTAGCGTGATTTGTTCACATAAAAACTCAAGCTGTTTAAATAAAAAACCCTTCTTTAAAATACGTTTTTAACCGTAAATGTGTCTGGGTCTGGTTCTGGGTCTGGGTTTGGTTCATTGAGCTTTCCACATAAAAAAGCAACAGTCATCGCTGCCTTTCGTATCTATTTTTTAACACGCGCACGCTATATAATTAGAGTACAAAAAGTAGTAAAAAACAAAAAAAAAAAAAAACTAAGCAAGTACCGTCGCCATATTGCCGCTTGAAACATGCCAATTAGGCGGGGCAGCAGCCAGGAGCTCTTCTCATATTCAGGCAAAGTTTTGTCTCAATTAAAATGGGTGTGGAAGCTGAGCCCATTCAGCACTTTATTCAGCCGCTTTAGAACCCTCGAAATACAGCAAGAAGGTTGCGCTCTCACCTTTTGCTCTTGCCACTCTCACACTAAGCGCTCTTACTTTTTAATAATATAAGTTACCATACAAACAGGCGACAGGACATGTTTGTGCGCTTTGTTTGTTTTTTTTTTTTTTGCACACACAAGTTCCTCGTGTCAGTTAATTTTTTTTTTTCAACTTACATATATCCTTCTAATCTAATGCTTGACGTGGTTTATTTTGCCTTAAATATGCAGCCGGCACATTTTGCCCCGTTTACCCTTGACTTGCCGCAAATAAAGTGCTTGTGCATTTTTGCCACGGTTCCCTCTCTTTCGCTCCGTTTGGTTGTTCGTGCTATTGTGTCGCTTCGTATTCGTGTTTGGCCAGCCCGCAGGCGTCTCCCTATGTCTGCATGCAAAATAATGCCGGGTGCGTTTTCAGGCTGGCAATTTTTTTTTTATTTTACTATATTTCGTCCTTTCAGGCGATTGTATCTGCTTAATAACTTAGCCAGCGCCGCAAATTATTATAACTATGCCTGAAATGATATTTTTATCATAAGAGACAATATGGCAGTTTCTAAATATTGAGGGTTGCGAAAATCCTTCCAGAGTGTGTTCATGAACAGCAACAACTTCTTTACCATTTATGAAAAAACTTTACAAATTTTTTTAACCCTATCCATCAACCCATATTTTTCTATCAAATTCGTTTCTAAACAATTTTAAAACTTCAAATTTTTGTTATTTGTTTTAAATATAAAAATATTAAGAAGTCGTAGCAGCATTTTTGGTCATTCGGTATGTTACGCATACTACTTAAAATTGTGCCCATGCCGTTAACGCATCTGCTATTCGTTCGTTATAACAATGGCTGCAAGTAAATTTCATTCTTCTGACAACATAACCTATCAATAATTTGCCTCCTATATTTCGACTCTTTACTTATCAAACTCCTTTTTTTCTTATTCTCTTTACAGAACTACTACAGACACCATGGTTGATGCCGCTGTTCTCACTAAATTGGAAGAAGGTTTTGCCAAGTTGGCTGCCTCCGACTCCAAGTCGTTGTTGAAGAAGTACTTGACCAAGGAGGTCTTCGACAATCTTAAGAACAAGAAGACCCCAACTTTCGGTTCCACTCTGTTGGATTGCATTCAATCTGGTTTGGAGAATCACGATTCTGGTGTTGGCATCTATGCTCCCGATGCTGAGGCTTATACCGTCTTCTCAGACTTGTTTGATCCCATCATTGAGGATTACCATGGTGGCTTCAAGAAGACCGACAAGCATCCACCCAAGAATTTCGGAGACATTAACTGCTTCTCGAATGTTGATCCTAACAATGAGTATGTTATCTCAACACGTGTGCGTTGCGGTCGCTCACTGCAGGGTTATCCATTCAACCCCTGCTTAACCGAGGCTCAATACAAGGAGATGGAACAGAAGGTCTCCACCACCTTGTCCGGCATGGAGGGTGAGCTTAAGGGTAAATTCTATCCATTGACTGGCATGGAGAAAGCCGTTCAACAACAATTGATCGATGATCATTTCCTGTTCAAGGAGGGCGATCGCTTCTTGCAAGCTGCTAACGCCTGCCGTTATTGGCCATCTGGTCGTGGTATCTACCACAATGACGACAAGACCTTCTTGGTCTGGTGCAATGAGGAGGATCATTTGCGCATCATCTCCATGCAGATGGGTGGTGATTTGGGCAAGGTCTACCAACGCCTGACCAGCGCCGTCAATGATATTGAGAAGCGTTTGCCATTCAGCCACGATGATCGTTTAGGTTTCTTGACCTTCTGCCCCACCAACTTGGGCACCACCATCCGTGCTTCTGTGCACATTAAGGTACCCAAATTGGCTGCCAACAAGGCCAAGTTGGAGGAAGTTGCCAGCAAGTACAACTTGCAAGTGCGTGGCACCCGTGGTGAGCACACTGAAGCCGAAGGTGGTGTCTATGATATCTCCAACAAGCGTCGCATGGGTCTGACCGAATTCGATGCCGTCAAGGAGATGTACGATGGCATTAATGAGCTCATCAAATTGGAGAAGAGCATGTAAATTGCTCAAATCCATATAACGGTTACTTGTCGCACACCGTTCCGCCTGCAAGTTAAACCATCTGCACATGTCTGCTGTTCATTCGGCTAGCGCAGTAACCGTTAGTAGCGTTCGTTTGTAGTTTAGTTAGAGTGTGTCCATCAGCAACACGTTATCTGGTTGCCGGCATTTTGAAACCAACTGTTGAGGGGGTACCATGATATAAAATCATTTGTGTGTGTGTGTGGACACGCCTTCCTGGAGAAGATCATCAACATAAGCTACAATAAAAACAACAACACCATCATCATCATCACCACCAATAACATCATCATCAAAAACAACAACCGTAACAACAAGAAAACAACAAGTAGAAGAAAACACTATTTCAAAATTCGTAATATTGAAACTAAAGTAAATATTTAAAAATTTAAAAAATTGAAACCAAAAACTTTGTGAAAACATCTTTTTGAAGGTTAAAAAAAAAATAACAACAAGAACAACAAGAACACAAATATTTTTAATTTTAAGTCTTAAGTTTATAAAAAGAATTAATTATTAAAAATAAAACAAAAAAATTATAAAAAATCTAATAGTAAAGCAGATGTCTCATTATTATTTGTTGTTGCATAGAATTCGTTTTTAAAAATAGTGGGTTAAGAAAAGAAAAAAGCAGTAAAACATTTTTTTAAAAGTTGTACACTAAAGATAATGTTCAAATGAAGAATATTAAAAGGTCATAATATATATAATGTTTTTTCTCAAAATCCATCAGATTCAATATCAGAACTGCTGGACTGTGTCTATATAGGATTTTGCAGCGCCCTTGAGGTTAAAGAACACAAATGGCATGATTTGAAACTCTACGAAGCAAGATTATACTCAGTTCTATAATAACAAGCCCAGCAGTTATTTTGAAAATAATTGGAAAATCCAAATAGTTTATTTCTGATGTTATTTAAGTTAGCTTCGATATTAAATATGGATGCAGATATTTAGACCATTTATTTAAAAATAGTAGAAATTAAATTTTAGAATATAAAGAAAAGTTAGCGTGTAGAAAAGATATGGGAAGAGAATAGAAACAAAAGAATTATGAGGATAAAAATTTTAGTCATATAAGCAAAGAATTCCACAATCTAATGGAACTAACGAAAAACAGCCTTAAAGAGTTTATATAATTAAACATAGGAATCGCAAGATTTAAGTTTCGTGTAAATACGCTGAACTAAAGCTTTAAGTATAAATAATTTGCTGACAACAGAAGTATCAGCCTATGCAAAAGCACACAGTTTCTAGCTGTCAGATAATTAGAAACATTACATTCAAAAATGCTGTTGCTCAGACCAATGTTATTTCTAAATCTTTGTAGTACATATACGTAACGGGCTGCATAGTTAAAGGATACTTGCAGTTTATGTAATGAGTGCGAGTCCCAAAACGCAACTGCGTTGCCGACTTTTGGGAGTCTTATGTCCCAAAATGAATCTTCATTCTAAGATTTCTTAAGGTGGAATCAAATTTAACAGTTATCTTGTCAACTAGTTTTGATGAAGTTCCACCGATATACAAATAAGGGATAAATTGGACGGAAAAAATAAATCTGGCCGTAAACCGCATTGGTACGTTTTTAGGAGTGGAGGATTTCTCACTGCGAAAATGCTAATGGGTTCAGATGCCCTCGGCTTTTTATAGCTAATTCACAGCTTTAATTACAGCTTGTTACCTCCTTGGCGTACATTTTTCCAAATTTGTGGTTTTTTGGATGAAATTTTTCGCCATTCTGTTTCAAATCTGTTTCCTTTGTACTGATGTTATTTGTTTCTGAACATGATGAGTTCGAGTTATTTCAATTCCACAATTGCTGATTGGAGTTGTAAATCAATATCTTGTTGAAAGATGTAAGTTCTATAAAAGAACAATTTCTTAACACTGGGTGACAAAAATTCTTCTAAAATGTTTACGGCCTTCTTTTTATACATAGTTGACCCTATACATTTCTACTATTTTATACTCCACCCGCTGATATACATAGCCACACCATCACCTACACCTACACCAGGCTTTGCTGTGGATATGACATTTTGTTCCGAAAATGCTTCTCCAAATTATTTCTTACCAAACTTATCAAATTTGCTCTCTTCGTTGAAAATTATATTGTTCCAAATTCTTTTTGATTTATTCGTGATATATTCGATCGAAGTCGAGGCGTTACGTTTGATTTTTTTCAATAGAATGTCCTTTTTCTTGGAGCTATGTACGCCTATGTGATGAAGGCGACAAAAGGAGTAGGAAAATTGAGACCACTTTGAATAACACAAACTCCTTTAAAATAAAATTTTTGTAGAAAATATGTAAGCCAGCCATGATAAGTGGTTGATTCGAACTTAGGTTTTTTAACAGAATATTTTCTCATGATTTTCAAATGACCCAATAAATATTTAAATGAGCACTCATATTTTTGACTCTTAAAAGATATTATTTTTATATTATTGTGAGTGCTCATAATTTTAAGTCCGATTTTAAGAGCGCACATTGTTATGACTGAAAGACTCTTATATATCGTCACCTTAGTATAGAAAGAACGTAACTCATAACTTTTCGAAATCGTGTTTTTTATTTTCTGTTATAATACTCAGAGGCGTTCCTAGGCTTGGTGTCACCCGGGACGGATACCCATAGTGTCACCCCTATAAGAAATTTCTAAATGCAATAAGAAACCAATTCGATGAGATTTTGTGTTTTTATTATTTCCTTTATGTTTTCAGAAAAAAACAACAGATGACAAACAATAACAAATTGTTAAAAAACAGAAAAAATATTACATTTTGAAAAATTTTTGTTTTTATTGTAGTAAAATGCGATTTGTTTTTGTGTTAGAGAATTTAATAACTGTTATTTGAACTTTTTGGTTGGAAAATATAGTAAGAGCCGCAGGCAAAAATTTGGTAATAAAATCGCGCGATTTTAAATCATTTAATTTATAAAAAATCGCCCGCACCGAAAAATTTTACCACTCAATTTGTAAAAAAAAATATTTTATTTTTTATAAATTAAATGATTAAAAAGAGGGTTAAAAGTTATTATTGCAGGCGAAACATTTTTATTAAAAATGTCGTGATTGTTAATTTTAACAAAAATTGCAAAAATGGTTGAAATTGGTCAGTTCCTAGGGTACTTTCCTTGGGTATTTTTCCTATATTAATTTTTTACATTATTTTGTATGGGAGATGCATGCCAAAGTTGGCCGATCTTAAAAAAATTTGGTCAAACGGCTAAGCAATTACAGAAATAGATGTGCACTGAAAATGGTAGAAATTGATAAGACCTTAGGGGTAACTCCCCCTAGGATGTATATTTAAATTTTACATAATTTTGTATGGAAGGTACGTACAAAAGTAACCCGATCCTAACGAAATTCAGTGAGAATGCTAGACATGTAGATAATAGATGTTTTTTGAAAATTACAGATATTAGTTAGACTTTATTTTTTATCCTGCATAATTTTCTTGTTTATGAAAAGGTGCACATAATATTTTAAAAGTCAAAAGTTAATACTTCAAATAAAATTTCAAAAAAGTTTCGCTTAAATCCAAGAATCCGTTTTTTTTTTTTTTTGTTAAAGATTTTAAAGATATGTTAAAAAATCTCTTAAATTTTATAGAACTTAATAATTTGGTTCAATATTCTAAAATTAAGAAAAACAAAAAAAAACAAATTTTGTTACTATTTTCGTACCATTTCGATGCATTAAAAGTGAGCTATCTTAAATATTGACATTTCTTACTTTAAGAGTTGCAATATTTGCTGTTTAATTGTTGGCGCTTTCGAAATCGATTTGTGTTTTTAAACACTTAACATGGACTCATTTGCGTTGTGTTACAAAAAGTTTTCGGTTTTTACAGCTCGAAACGTTTTCGCAATGTTTCCTCCTCATTGCTTAGACTTGCAAGCAGAATTTTATATTTTGAAACAGCAATTACATTTTTTACCGTAAAGAATTTTATCACTTTTTCTGTTTGTGAGAGAAATAAAAAAAAAAATCGAAATGGTGTCACCACTAAAATGGTGGTACCCGGGGCGGACATTGGCAAACATTCTGTATTTCACTACACTTAGAAAAAAATACATATCTTCTTTCGATAAAAAATTTCTCTATTTTCGATAATAGCAATTTTCTCTTTTTCAAATAAAATTTTCTTCAATTAGAATAAATTTATACATTTTCGAAGAAATATTTCTTCACTTGTGGGAAATGAAAATATTTCAATGTCTCTAATAATGATAAGTATTTTTCTCGTTCAAAAAAATTCTCATTTAGAGAGAAAAATTTACTAAAGATAAGAAATTTTTCTTAGTATTTTCTTCAATAAAACAAATATTTTCTCAAAAATAAAATTATCTTCTTCTCTAAAAACGATATAATTGCATAAATTTTTCTATTTCATAGAAGCTTTTTATCATTTTAAGAGAATTTTAAGGATCACATTTAGAGAAAAGCATTCTTTTGAGCAAAGTCTATACCATTTTTCTCTTAATATGATGCCATTTTCATCATATTCCGAGAAACTTTTTTCTGAGTGTACAACGCTGTAGGGGCAACGCTTAGGACTTTCATTTAAACTATGTCAACAGATCGAAATTTAGGAGGAGAGAAATTTTCTATGTTATGGTTTAAGAATTTGAATAATCACATAAAATTATGTCTCAGAAAAGGGTCCCATTCTATATATTTTCTTAAGATTCAAGACTCTAAAATATGGCTATAATAAGACTCCGAAAACACTTACACACACTCTTGTAAGAATCATATCTTGGACTTGGCCTTTCCAGGAAGGGAAACACGCTCATAAAGGGTGGCTTTTTAAGAAAAGTGTGCAATAGAAAATGAAATATTTACTTGGAGCGATACATCAATGCCTGTCATTTACTTTGTAAAGATTGTTTCAAATGTTGCCCGCGGCTACGCCTGAGGTGGTCCATCCTTAAGCTGCAATTTTTGCATACTTTTTCCAGCATTTCAGCATTTCAGTAGGATTAATGTCTGATTTCAATATTACAGCTTCCTGCGTTAAAATCATCGCAACAACTGCTGTTGTCATAATTTAACACTTGCCTCTGCGTGCGGTGCTTGTACTTGCTAAGTACGCATTTTGTACACACACCAATAACTTACGATATGGGCGATGATGCCTTTTGCCTTGTACAGTACATAAACGAATAGAAGTTGGTTCGAAACTGGGATTTGATGGTATTTAAATGTGCTAAAATCAACAAATATATATGTCTAAGGAGATTGCAGGAAAGAAACGAGTTCTTAGCAAATGTTTTTGGATGATTCAACTTAGAAATGTTTATTATTGGTATGTCACATCATCGGATGAAGACGAAGACGAAGACGTTTCAATTAACTCTTTTATAAACACACCAAAAAAAACGGAGTAAAAAAGCAATATTCGGGCTCAATTTAACTCTTTTCATGCGTCGTGCTAACTCCGTTTGAAGTTGTATTAAGGTTAACAGACTTGCATTGAGAATTATGAAATTTTTCATTTTACTCAAGAAAAAACTTGAGCTAACTCATTTGAATGTAGCATTAAGCTTACAAAAATAAAAAAGTCAACCCACAAAAGAGTCAAATCAAGACTCTTTTTTTAAGTCAATTTATTTTATCTATTTTTTGCTTACATTAGACAACAATGAAAACAAAAATTAATGTTAACAGAACTATTTCAATGAGATTTTTTGTTTTATTTCATGCAATTAAAGGTTTTTGATGAAACCTAATTTGATTAATAAATGCCAAATTTTCCATTTTATACCAAACACGCACAAATTTTTTGAATTTTTTAAAACAAACAAACGGAAAATTTTTTCAAACCGAACTCTGTTTCGTGCTCAACAAAACTCCGTTTTAGCTTTAAAATACAAAATACGATATTCGTAGATGGTTGAAATAAGCTTTAACAGAGTTAAAATGACAAATGTATGGAGAAGATGAAGAGTTGATTTGAAACTGCTTCAAATTTAATTCCAGTTTTGAGAATGAATTTGTTCTAAGCAGAAAAAGATTTATATTAACAAATCAAAATATTGGTATAACGCCTTTTAATTTTTAAAGCGACAAAACTAATTTTACCCCGCAAGAACTTAATTAAATCTCGAAAAAATCTTGAATTAACTCCGCAAATTTTTTTCGGTGATAGTTGCAATAAGTTTAAACAGAGTTAATATGACAAATTTTCAGAGAAGACGCAGAGTTAATATGAAGCTGCTGCAGATTTAATTCAAGTTTTGAAAATTAATTGTTTTAAGCATAAAAAGCTTTGCGTTAAGAAAAAAACTATTGATACAATCCATTTTAAATTTTACTGCGACAAAACGTATTTAACTATTTAAAAACTATTCCAACTCACGAAAAAACTTGAATTAACTCCGCACATTTTTTTTCGGTGCATTAATTGCAGAGACAACTGTAGCGTTTATATTTGCTATATCACAATTTTATAATATTTATTTTGTCATTAGTGAAAAAGCTTAATCTTTAATGAAATGTCAGGGATAACGTTTATATACGTGTAATATATCCTAATATGTCACTTTTTTGTTCATTTAGTTGGTAGCATTTGGGGGCAGAATTTGAAACCATCGATCTTGAGAGTTCAAAATTCTGCATTTTTTCTACTTTAGAGGTCAACATTTTCGAGAAAAGAACACGATTTAGTTTCTAAGTCAGAATTTTTTTCGAGAAAGGTCAGAAAAAACGCAGATTTTTTTTTAGAAAAGAAAGCGCTATTAGATATTATTTAAGTTCTTAAAAATAAAAAATATGCACTTACAAATGAGGAGTTTACATTCAAAACCAGATAAGTCACACAGATCGAATTGTTGGGAAATCGAAAAAAGTCTTAATTTTGACAGATATTTTTTAGAAACAAACAAAATATGCAAAATTATGCTACACAGGAAAAGATAGATATATTATGCGAAAAAAAAATAGTCTCATCGTGCAAAAAAAATCGTATTTTCAATTTCAAATTTGGACTTGTCTAGTTTGGAAAGTTAGAAATGAATCAAAATTTAGATTTCGCCATTCAGGGTCTCAAAAGTTAGAGAAACTCATTAAAATGATTTCTGCATACTTGATTTCCAACTCGGAGGAAATCCGCCAAAGCAATTTCGATTCTCCTGAAGGTCCTTTTTAGTAAAAACAAATGTTTTTTGCTTAAAACTTTTTATTTTTTACAGAACGCATACCCAAATCCGCAAAAATGTTAAATTAATTACTCATACCAACTTATTGACACAAAAAAGTTTTTAAAATTTGAATGAAAACTACACAAATGAAAACTTGCTTGGACTTATCTGGTTTTGATTGAAAACTTACAGTGGAGATGTCTGCTTTTGATTGAAAAGGAGATTTTTTTAATGCCTTTTTCTCTAGGATTTTTATCATTTTTTTAAAATCAAAGAGGATTTTATGGAGCAATGTATTGTAACAATGCATTGAAAAAGCTTTATAATGGCATTTCTAACTAAAAAATTTATTCTAACTCCTCAAATAGTGTTATAGTATATGCGGAAGTCTTGTAATATTAGAATACTTGCAAAATGTGTGGAACTTTTGCTTCAGCCCATTATTTTACGTTGTCGAAAATTTAGATGACCTCAGCTGCTGATGTCGGCTTTTTGTGTGAAGGTAGGGCTCATCGTCATCATTGTCAGATATGATAATCTCTTCACAGTCATTCGTAACAAAAATTAACGATAATTTAATAAATCTTTTTATTTATGCCACAAATTGTTATTGTTATGCCATATTGCTCTGCCAAGCTGGAAACGCCTGCGCCTTTTCCGAATTTTTATAACTTCTTTGTTTTTAAACTTAAAAAATAACTTTTTGAACACAAATAAACTAATTTTTAATGAGAAAATTAATCATATGAAAAAAAAAAAATTTAAAGGGAGGGTAAAACGGGCTAACTACTTGAATATAACCTCAAAAGACAAAATAGTCTAATAAGACAATGTTGTGCTCATTAAGCCCTTTTCCACGGCATATTACTTTTTAAGATCTGGCATGTAAGCTCAAGTTATACAACGAAGACCATTTTGGCTGTTTTCCGGTGGTTCAAAATATTGTTTTTTTTTTCTGGAATCCTCTCGAGGTCATCTTTACAATAGGGGATGGTTTTTAAATCTTTTTTCGACCCACTCTAGTGTTCACGCTATAGAGTACTCAATACAAAAAAGTGAAGCTATTAATTTCACTCAGATTTTGAGCTGCTCACTTTTTGAAAAAGTGAGCGCTCTAAAAAAGTGAGCTTTTACTAGCCGTGCTCTTAGACTTCCTGCAATTTTCGGAAAAAAGTGACTGTTTTGACCATAGAACCACAAATAAAACTCCCAAACGTGCAGATTTTACAAAAGTTTTTAATCTGACAGTTACTTTTTTTGAAAATTGTAATTTTTTTATTATGACTATTATTAATTATTTTCTGGACAATGAAATTCTTCAAAAATTCCCCAATAAAAAATTCACAACAATTCCTCAAAGGCACCTGAAAACACTTCTTTTTTGAGAAATTACCATAAAATTAACAACGCTGGTTTTCATTAAACACCTTAAAAATTAGTTTTTGGTACTAACCCCTCTCAAGGAAACTTTCTAAAAGCTGCTAGCTCTGAAAATTTGTTCTTCAAACATAAGTATTTTGTAAAAGTCACAGGTTAAAATTGCAACGAATATAAGCTTTTAAACGTTTCTCAAAGACATCAACCTTGCTTCTATATAATATAAATCGTCATCCTAGAAAAAAGTCATGGAAAAAAGTTAAATATATAGCCTTATTATGGTTCACAACAGAACAGTCATTTCTGTCTTAAATGTGTAAATTGCTATTATGCTAGACAACAATACAACTGAATACATTTCACTGTTGTCTGTCAATGATAATGTGTCTTCAATATACTTATTATGATACAACAGTTGTGTTGGATTGTCTTGGTATCTGTCAAAACTTTAAGATAGCTAATTTGGTGTTGTGTTGAAGTAGCAACATGGATCCATCGAAATCTTAACGAAATCTAGCGCTTCTCTTAATATACCTGAAACTTTGGACTTTGGCCTATCCAACTCAAAAATCAAAAAATCATTGTCGTGCACTTTTGATAGCTAATAGCCAGCGGCAAAGAAGCATAGCGCAGCAATAAGGGTCAGTATTGGTGGGATTACAGTTTATTTTGTTTTTTTCTTGAGCTTGCCTTGAATCACATCCTACAGAAAATTTAAGTATTCTGTACTTGGAAGAACAGATGGACTAACAAAAGCCAATTCAATAGTATTTCCAAGTAACGTTCTTCAATGGATTAGAGTGGTCTCGAAGCCGTCTCTTATCGATTGTCCCATCGTGTTCGCTGTCACCTCATAATAAATATGAGAAAAATGTCAAACGCGTTCAAATTTTTTTTTTATATTCAACTTCTTTCAAATTAAAACGAAAATTGTTTGTTTATTTTAATTTTTTTTGACAGTGAACAGTTAAAGTAACAAATTCTACATACGCTCCACAATCAAGAAGAACAACAATGTATTGTTGTGAATCATAATAGCTCGAAACTGTTGTGTCTTCTTGACTGTTGTGTCTACTATATAGAAGACACATCAGCTTATTGCTGTGAACCGTAATAGGCCTTATAATGTAATGCCAAGCTTCTACGTGCAAAATTTTGATTCAGATTAAGTATCGAAAATTTTGCGATATTTTGCAAAAAAAATTCATAAAAATAACTAGAATATTTATTTGAGAAAAAAGAAAAGTAAAAAAAAAATTTTAAATTTGATCAAAAATAAAATTCTTAAATTTAGACAATTTTCGAGCTACTCAAGCCACTCAAGTGTGTCTAAATTGCATGATTTCTCTTTTTTTTCTGTTTTGGTGGGAGTTATTGTGGGTTTTTGGTGGAATCAAAAAAATATCGTGGAATGAAAAGAACGCGTTCAGAATGTTTCGAAATAATAAAGAAATAGAAAATGAATATTCTGGAACGTATGGAATCAATAATTTATCAAAATAAAATCATTCCAAACGTATGAACGTATCAAGAAATACAGTCATTGTAAAAAATAATTTGTTAATTTTCTCTCAACCATGTTGGCAACATTACACTGTTTCATATTTTTGACAGCTTGCAAAGCATCAACATTGGTTTAAAATTTCCAATGAAAAGAAAAGTCAATTCCTAAATTTTAGTTCAATTCGCACACAGCCTAAAAGCAGAATTAATATACTTCTGTAAATCTACTACTACTTCTACTACTGTTAAGTATACAACACTGGCACACATTTGCTGGAATCTTGTTTTTGCTACTTGAACTTAGTTGGACGTTGATAGTTTCCACTCGACGTTACTACGTAATTTTTGTTTTTGTTTTTATTTTTGTTGGTTCAGTTTTTCTACTTTTTGAGAAGTAAAAATGGTGCAAGCGTGGTTTATGGACAACGAAACCAATGACCAACGCTTAGAGCATCACTTAAATCCACCACATTTTATATCGCTGCAAGATCTGTTCGAGAAAACTGGAGTGGAATACTTCCAGGTGAGTGTCAATCAGACGACCTTGTCTTATCAGTTCAAGATTTATCGCAAATTTCTTTGCTGAATTTTCGTTTCACTCTTTCGGAAGATAAGGTGAAGTTAACATTCTTTTATGTATTTTACGTAGGCACCAACTTCGCATGATTACTTCTGATAAAATATACGGTATAAAATAAAAGTAATTTAATGCATTAATAACTTGTTTGCAGATCCAGGCAATTTTCTTATTTTTTTAACCGATAGCAAAACAAAGTAAAACAGCTGATTGTGTGAAGATGTCAAATGAAAATGAATGTGAAAGCTTGCCAGATCTTTTCGTTTTTTTTTTATTCTTTTTTGACGATGTTTTCCCTATGAAAGTTAACAATAATTTATTTTAAATGAAATAAAAAAATGTTCTTCAAAGCATTAAATTTTTTTTTACAGATTAATGCGGAAAACTACAAAGAAGACGTATTGCTTGATAATATTCGTCAGAAGCGAAATTACTCCTATGAGGATGAGGTAAATAAATATATAAATTTTTACTTGTCAAAATTTTTTATACATATGCTATGTTTCCATTCGTTGGAAATATTTCTAAAATAACATCAAATTAAAACGACCAACATTTAATATTTACATCAAAAACTAAAAGATCAAATATAATAAGACTGCATACAAATATCAAACACTTGGAATTTTAAAGAAATTATTGAAATGCATAAAATAATGGTTTCAACGGAAATTATTTTCTTAAATTTTAATGTTTTATTTTTCATATTCAGAAAATTCTAAAATTTATTTTAAAAGAAAAGATATTTTGAGGACTTAAATATTTGTTCTCAAAACATTAATTCAAAGTTTCTGACAGGAAAAAGTTTTATTTGTCAATATTTTGTTTGGCTTCGGAGAGAACAAATTTTAAAAATTGACTTATTTGTTATTGAATTTATTTTCTGGATAAATCTATGGTTTTTAAGCTGAAATTTAAAAACCTTAAACGAATTACTATAATCCTTAAAATAAAGTTTTTTTAAAAATTTCGTGAGAAATCTAAAAAGATATCAAGAAGTAACCTCTCAAAGTACATTTTTTTCTATCTCTATTTCATCAGATAAATTAAGACTTTGATTTGATACACCATTTTATAATAGGTTTGTTCACTAACAAAAAATTGCTACAAATTGTTACAAATTTTTACTTGAAAACCGTTCACGTACTCGAAAAACTTGCAACGAGAGAGGATAAAGGAAGAATAAAAAAATTGAGAGCGAAAGTATAGCTCCAAGTTTCTGCTAGTAAAATTTTTACTTGCAAGAATTTTTAGCTACCGAAAAAAAATTATTTGTCAAAAAACAAAGAAAATTTGTACAAAATTTTTTTCTGATTTCAAATAAGCTGCCAAGTCGTTCGATCAGCTGCTTACTTGCAAGTTTCTACAAGTTTTCTGTTCACGTACTTTTTCTGCTAGTTTTCTCTTTTTGAAATTTTTCTCTCAATTCTTCTTTTTCTCTCTCCCTGCAAGTTTTAACAAGTTAACTACGTGAACAGACCTAATTTTTCGATAATTCCTTGTTTATGAGAAACATCTGAATCATTTAAGTGCATACAAATTGTTAGTCCTTTTAAAAATTCCAGACAATCTAGAGAAAGAAAGTATGAGGCCTTACTTGACCTTTTGTTTTGTTTTGTACAGTACAAACATTTTTTAATCCAATTTAAAATTTTAGTGTGCAGTTTTATTTTCATGCAAAATCTTTAAAATATTTTTAATTTTTTTAAGTGTATAGTAAAAACTGTGCATTTTGCTATCGTTATTAAGTGTTGATATGCTTCGTTTTACCAAAAATTTCGTATTTATATTTTACTGTTTGAAAACAATTTTTCAGATTACCTGTTCCGAAAAGTGCTTGCCAGACTATGAAAACAAATTAAAATCTTTTTTCACTGAACACTTGCATACCGATGAGGAAATTCGTTTAGTTCTCGATGGGTCAGGCTACTTTGATGTTCGCGAGTAAGTTTTGTTCTATAGTTTTTTTTCTAAACCAGCATATTTGTGTGTTATGCTTTTAAAATGTACTTCTTTTTAAGTGCTGACGAAAAATGGATACGCATCAAGGTCACTGCTGGCGACATGATAATCATACCGGCTGGCATTTATCATCGTTTTACATTGGATTCAAATGTAAGCAAGTTTTTCATTGACTATTTTTGGTTCTAGTCGTTTATAATTTATCTAATTTTAGAATTATATCAGAGCTAAACGTTATTTTATTGGAGAACCAGTTTGGTTGCCACACAATCGTCCAGCTGACGACATGGATTGCCGCAAGGAATATTTGAAGCAACAAACTACGGGCTTTGCTCAGCTGAATAAGGCATGATATTCTTGAAAATGATTAAATTATACTGAAAAATGTATGATTAAGAAAAGACAATTTTTTAACACTCGTTTCTATTATTAAAGTTTATATTTTTGAAGAAGATATTGCTTTTTCTATATTTTTGACTGAGTTATATTTCCCAAAAAGTAAGATAAAAGTTAATTTCATACGATTTCTCTAATACGGAATGTTTTGAGCAATATTTTAAGGATAGAGTACAAGGTATATAATTTTGAGATATTCCATTTTTAATTAATTCCAATAAAATGGTGAAAATATTGTCAACCAAAGTATCTGGCTGCCTTAACTTGGCGAGGCCATCATTATCCATGTCGAAATGGTCTCAAGTTGACTCAAACCTCGCCGTGGTGTCTCCTGGAAACGGCAACGAGCAACCACTAGACTGACGGAGCAGCAGGACCCTCTGTCCTTCAGGCATAGATTGTGCGTTGAGTTTGAAGCTCATCACAAAAAAATATTTCAATGAAACTAATTAGAATAACCTACGTTCACACATTGGGCCAAATGACTCATTTCAGCTCATTCAGCCAAATAAGAACCAAATTCAACTAATTTCACATACAAATTCTCATTTGAAATTACACTCATATGAAACAAATGAATGTAATTTACTGCGTTCTTTAAACTAATTACAAGATATTGCTAAGGCGCTCTATAGAGAATGGTTAAAAAAACAGCACTCCCAAAAGAAAGGAAAACGTCAGAAAAACCAACAAAAAACAAGCAAGCCTGCTACCACTGGACACAGTTGAGAAACGAAATGAGATTCGTTCATAATAAAAACCAATGTAAACACTTTGAATGAATAATTTCAAATGAGCCATTTGGCTCAATGTTAAAAAAAAAAAAAACAAATTGGCCATTTCAGTCCTTGAAAGGACTTTGACCGAGCTTCTTATGATCAATTGTGTTGTGTGTGTTATTAAATGTTTGCACACAATGGACCGAGAACTGGACCTACATGTTTAATGCCGACTCCGAACGGCTAAAGTTCATGTTCTGAAGAAGCTTTACATGGCATTGTTTACTCTCTGAGGTTTGCCATTGTCTGCAGAGAGGTGGTGACCGATCAGAAAAAATTTTTATTGAAAAAAACTTTTCGCCGCGGCTGGGGATCGAACCCGGGCTCCGAGCATGCCAGGCCACACACTTAACCTGCATGCCACGGTCACCACAATGCTCAATGTTAACTCAATGTAGGCTCAATGTTAACATAGTATAAATAAGAATGGTGCCTCAAACCAACTGATTGATATCGTGGAAAGATGTAAAGCTGATATTGCTACAATGCAAGAAATGCAATGGAAGGCACCGGGTTTCTTACGGTGGGTTTCTATGCGGAGAAGCACGAGTTTGGATATGGATTTGTAGTTGGCAAGAGAATACGGCATCATGTCCTGCTATTGACACCTGTTGTCGAACTACTTTCAATAATCCACTTCAAGGCTACATTTTTTAACATCAGCCTAATATGTATGCACGCTCCTACAGTAGACAAAGACGATGTGACCAAAGAAATTTTCTATGAGAAGCTAAAAATCGTGCTTGGTGACGTCAACACCAAGTTAAGCAAGGAGAACAAATTTGGTCAAACAGTCAGAAAGTTTAACCTCGATAGCAACACTTCCGATAACAGAATGAGGTGGATTGACTTCGGTGCGTCTGGAAACATGGTCATTGGTAGCACCAGATTTCAACAACGAGATATTGTTAAGGTCACTCAACTATCCCCTGATCAAAGGCGCGCAATCAAAGGCACTAAATTGATCAGGTTTTGATTTACGGAAGGCATTCTTCCAGTGAACCGACACAAAGAAAGCTAGACGTTGACAAGCTGTAATCAAAATAGACAGCAGAAGCCTTCGCTACTCGACTCTTACTCCTGCTTCAAGAAAGCACTCCTACGATCAATGATATATGTGTGCAGTGGACTTACATATCCCAATTCATGCGTAGAAATGCCGAGTGATAGGCTATTCCCAAGCAACAATTCTTAAGAGTTGAGCACTGGGTGAAAAATTTTATTTTTGAATTAGGTCCTATAGCTATCTTCAGCAAAAGTAATACGCTTACAGATTAATTACAGCAAAGCTAGTTGTCTATAATTGTTCTGTTCTATTTCAAATTATCTCACAGTAGTTTAAGAGAGATGTGTTATAAGAGCATTCCTGCGAAGATTCAGTATCTTACAAGTCATTTCTTACAGGCTTCTACAAAACTTCAGCTTTCAGAGCCAAACTCTGAAGAGTTAAAGCTTTATTGATTAAGTCTTATAGACATTTCCAAGGCTTATATTGAGGGAGTTATGATCTGATCTGGTATACTGTAAAATCAAGGGCCCTGTAAGTGTGAATAAAGAGTATATTATATCCTAAAATGACATTTGTCCGAGTAGAAGACTTTGTATAAGAACAACGGTCTGACTAGAAGAGTACTACTCTGATTTTAAGAGTAGCGGTCTGGATAGAAGAGTATAACTCTGATGATAAGAGCAACGGTCTGACTAGAAGAGTATCACTCTGATTATGAGAGCAACGGTCTGACTAGAAGAGTATCACTCTGATTATAAGAGCAACGGTCTGACTATTAGAGTATCACTCTAATTATAAAAGCAACGGTCTGACTAGTGAATGTTTTACAAAATGGTGGTCCTACAAATTTCGCCTTTAGCCCATCTCGTAGAGTATACAACTCTTATATGTGACTTACTTAAGTATATTATTTTTGAAGTAAGAGCTGAACTCTTGTATGGAGCATCAACTCTTAAAACTGCCTTACAGTGCATTTATTGAGAGTATGGTATAATTTGTTAATTAAATAAAACTTTTAATGTTGATTTTTTCGAAAGGGGACAGCTTCTAACCAAGGTGTAATATAAGATTCATACGGTAAAGCTTCAATCGCAATGAAATTTTTGCGTTTATGTGATAAAATATTACACCACGCATATACAATATTATAAATATAATAATTTGGGGAGTATTGTATGTATACATAATCCTAATAAAAAATATTTGATTGTATTTATGTTTACGTATTTGTGTTTGAATTCTCTTAAGAGTATTTATCTGCAATAGATCTGTAAGTCTTATCTTAAACTCTCCCAAAATTATTGTTAAAATTCAACAATTACAATTGTTAATAAATTTAACAAATTCCATGATCAAATTTTCCCTTGCTTTTGAGTTTTAATTTTTTATTTTCAAAGATTGACAATTTTTATTGTAGTATTGTTAAATTTATTGTTGTTTTTTTTATTGTTGAATTCAACAATTCAATTGTTTGTTGGAAAAAAAAATTGAAACTTCAATTCAAACAAAAAAAAAACCAAAAAGCTTTAAATTTTTTTTGTTTTATTTTAAAACTTCAATTAATATATAAATGCAGAATATAATTCAGATATAAATTTTGTATCGTGCTTGCAAAAGGAACAAATTATCTTAATATATAAAAGACAAGCGTCCTGCTCCGTGCCCAATATCGTAAAACATGTTTAGCCTGGACCAGAACCATTGGAAATGTTTGTACTTACTAAACCTTTTGCTCTATATCGTAAAACCTGTTCAGCCTGGACCAGAATCTGTTGTAAAATTATCTATTTGAAATCTTTGTACGTACTTGCTTTTTAGAACCTGTTCAGAATGGACCAGAACCTGTTATTAAATTATGTATTGGAAATCTTTGTACTTTAAGACTATCGTCAGTTTCCTCAACTACTATATATCAAACATCATGTCTTGCTATTACAGTGCTTCTTAATTAACAGAACCGCAACCTATTCGGTCTGCATAAACTGAACAGCAATGATTACATTCAGTGACGTTGGTGTCAATTGGAATTGCTAGAATTAAATCACTATGTTCGGTCTTCTGATCCAAGTTTTAGCGATTGTAACTTGAGTAGCAGTTAGGAAATGGAGATGAAGATATCATAGAAATTCCAGATTATTTTGTTTGTAATGGTTCGCTTATTAACCCTTTTAATGGCTTGCCTAGAATAATCGTGGACAATTTTTTTGAGCTTATATTCCCATCATGTAAGCAATAAAAAGATTAAAAAACATCCCTCTGATTTTTACATGAGCTGCTTTGCTTTTGGCAGGCTGTCTAATATAATGGACAAAACCACTATAACGTTGTATTAAAATATTTTAGTTCAACTAAAACAACCGGAGAGAAATGCAAATGTGGTATTTATGCAAATGTTATGAAATAAAAAAAAAAATTATGGTGATCGTGGCGTGCAGGTTAAGTGTGTGGCTTAGTATGCTCGGAGCCCGAGTTCGATCCCCAGTCGCGGCGAAATGTTTTTTCAATAAAAAATTTTTTTCAGATCGGTCACCACCTCTCTGCAGACAATGGCAAACCTCAGAGAGTAAATAATGCCATGTTAAGCTTCTTGAGAACAAGAACTTTAGCCGTTCGGAGTCGGCATAAAACGTGTAGGTCCAGTTCTCGGTTAATTATTATAAAAAAAATTAAACTTTGCATACCAATCACAATACTCACTTTATTTGCAAAATTTATTAATACGCGATATAAAAAAATTGAAGGCTACTGTTGGGCATAAAATCGAAAATCTAACTAAGTTAAACGTTATATATCACACTAAAATTATTTTTGTCATGTTGGCACAACTTCACTTCATAGCACCAACCTATTTGATTTAAGAAAAAAACTTTGGAAAATTAAAAAAAAATTGTTTCCGAAGTGTCCAATATAATGGACAAGTCCATTGAAAGGGTTAAATAGATTTTTGGCGATACTTTGAGTCCGAATAACATCAACCGTTATTCCAAAATTGCTATCCTGTGCACAAAAAATTCCGATGTGAACGAAGTCAACGAGCAAGTTCTAAATATTTTAGTTAGTGACACAGTGAGAGATCTGAGCACGGATTAAATTGAAGGCAGTGATGATAACGATAAACGAAATTACCCTGCCGAGTTTTTGAATGAATTTTATCCTTCAGGAAAGCCACTGCATTAGTAAAAATTCAAAATTGGAAGTATTATAATACTTCTTCTAAATTTCAATACCAAAAAAGATATCTGTAATGGAAGGTGGTTAGTTTTGAAAAACCTAAAAACTTAATTAATCATCGCACAAGTATTGACAGGCGCACTGGCGAACATGAAATAGTTTTCATACCTACATTTGATTTGGCCCCGACAAACACAGATTTGCCTTTCACTCTCCGGAGGCGACAATTTCCAGTTAAACTGACATTTTCAATGAACATAAATAAATTGCAAGGTTAAATATTGCAAAAAGTAGGAGTTTTTCTAAAAGAACTGGTATTTAGTCATGGGCAGTTTTAGCGGGCTGATGATGTAAAACTAAGCATTATAGATGGCAATGTACAAGGTTAATTGGTTAAAATTCTAAAGCATGGTTTTCACTATGTCAATTTCAATGGTCAGTTGTTGTCAGTCACATGAAAAATACCAACATGTTGTCATTTTTTTCTGTTTGGCAATGGCGAAAAATAGGAAAAACTGATCTCTTCACATGTTTATAGCAGAAATTGCAAAAAAAAATGTTATTTATGTGATTTTTTAAACTTTTAAATTTCATGTCAAACAAAAAATGACTAAGTGAAAACCAAGCATAAGAATTTTTTTACTAGAAATGTTGTATGTACGGAAGTTTTATAAAAATAATTTAATAAACATGTTTTCAAATAAAAACCTTTGTATATAAATCCAATAAATTTTTTGTCGCATTTTGTACTCTAAATGGTTCCTTCCCGTCGTAGGACGGGCTTTTACACTAGTTAACGATATAAAGGTAAATATTGTAATTATATATTATTTCATTAAGCTGAAATATTTTATGGTGTCCATTCATGTTTCATGTTCGGTGATTTGGTGTTTAACCATGACTTTGAATCCAAACGATTCTTTGGGGATTCTACAGACGTCGTCCTGGCCTTTTGCACATTTTAAAGACTTTTCCATGCAAATATATTGGCTTCAAAGCAGAGAAGACAGAAAACGTGAATATAACAAAGCTATAGGCTTGTAAATTGTATTTGTTAAAAGCTTGTTAAATATTGTTTAATAAAATTTTTATTTTAAATGCAGGCGTTGTAAAGATGTTAAATTTTTTGAGAGTTTATTTTTTGACAGATAATTTTTCAATTTTTTGACGTTTAAATTTTAACATTTAGTTTTAGACTTTTAAATTTTGACATTCAATTTTTGACGTTTAAATTTTGACATTTTAACTTTCATAAATAACAAGACAACCATCAAAATTTCATTTCGAAAATATACAATTTTGATTGTTATTTCTAACAAGAAATCAACAATTGCTATTGTCAATGCTATTTTAACCAAGATAATTGTTATTTTATTGTTAGAATTAACAATTTTTTTGAGAGTGTTGATCTTGTTTCAGGGGTCTAAGAGGTCAATTTAACTTTAAAAATTAAAGACTTTTAAAATATCAACTCGCACTTATATAGTGCCAAAATGAGCTTAGAAGAGTTTTATAAGTATCTTACAGATATCGTTTAGAGATAATCGTAAGTGTGTCATTCTTAATAATTTCTCTTCAGGAAGTCTTTAGGATAAAATAAAGATAGTAATTGTTGCTTGGGTTACCGCCCTCGCTGAAACCAGTGCTACAGCCAGGAATGTTGCGATGCCACTGCAAAGAAAGACACCGCCTACAAAGCCACCCTGCAGTCGGCTATTACGCGTGCTGCAGGGGAGATAACGAGAGAGGAGGATAGAAGACGGACATCGTTTCAGGCGAAAAAACCAGAGGTAGAAAAAATATTATGTCTGATAGATGGTTTCAAGACCGGAGCTTTTTCCTGCAAAGATGGAAACGGGAATCTAGTGACAGATATCCAGAGTACATTGATGTTTTGGTGGAAACACTTCTCTAGCCTTCTAAATGGTGACACTGACAACAATTAAACTATGTTTGCACTGAGACAAATTACTTAATTTTGAGCTTTTGTATAATTTCGACTGAAATAATAAAAAAAAAATGGTTGTTTTCCATAAAATTGGTTAATTCGTAAATTATCTCAAACAAGCGAATTTCGTTGAATTGCTAATACTATGTTCACACTGAGATCAAATTAGGTAATTTCGAGCTTTTATGTAATTTCGACTGAAATTATCTAAAAACTATGGTAATTTCCCATACAATTTGTTGATCTGGAAATTGCCTCAAACAAAGGTAATTTCGTTTAAATTACTCACGAAATTAGGCAAAAATGCACTGCAACCCTGAAATCTGAATATAGTGTGAATTAAACACACCCTTTTTTTGGCGTATTAACAATCTTGCTATCCATTCCAGCTGAGCCGTCAAAATTATACATGATACATGATAATGGCCACATTCAGATACTTAGCTGTTTTGACCCTTCGGTTAGCAACCCATTCAGTGAAACTTAGGTGAGCGATGTTTTCAATGAATAAAAGTTGCACAATTGATAACATGTACGGCTTTATGCGAAATAATTTTGCAAACTTACTTTGAGTAAGAATTTTCTATTTTTAATTGAACATTTAAGTTGGCAACTGTCGAGAGTGCTGAATGTGGCCAATAGTGAATTGAAAAAAAAATAAATCAAACTTCAAACGAAATTATCCAAGCCCAGTGTGAACACTTTTGTACAATTTCGAAACTATCTCACGAAAATACCTAATTTGATCTCAGTGTGAACATAGTATAAGAAAATTAGGTTAAAATTTACTTGCAACCCTGAAATCTGAAAATTGTGCGGATTAAACATACCCTTATTTGACGTAATAACAACCTTGCTATCATTCCAGCTGAGCCGACAAAATTATACATGACAGATGATAATGGTCACATTCCGATACTTAACCATTTTGAAACTTCCCGTAGTTGTGTGCCGTTGAGAGTGCTGAATGTGGCCAATATTGATTTGACAAAAAAATAAATCAAAAGTAAAACGAAATTATCCAAGCCCAGTGTGAACACTTTTGTACAATTTCGAAATTATCTCCCGAAATTACCTAATTTGATCTCAGAGTGAACATAGTTAGGGTATTCACTTCAACGCTGAAATTTCCGAAATCGCAAATTTCCGACGAGTTGAAGTGAGCGACCATTTTTAATTTTTTTTATGCTTCTGTCAGCATGAAAGTCACCATAGCTGGCTTTTATCGAACGCCAACAAAACAATTGATCGTGTCTACCGTTTGTTCAAAAAAATATTGTTTGCCGTCTTAATTATTCTTAATTAATAATTTAGTTATTGCATAATAAGCTAAATATGATGCTTAATTTGACGAATTTATATAAGAACAGACAAAATGTTCTTCTTCTTATCATAATTTGCATGTTCACAATGACTCACATCAATCGAACAGGTCTACTAACGACTACTGAACATATCTTTTCTTCGCAAATTTACGACGATTAATTTTCATCAACTAAATATAAGTAGATGATTAAATTTAAGCAAACTTCGGAAAACCAAAACAACAACAATTGCATTGAAATTTTCGTAAATTTCAGATTTCGGAAATTTCAGCGCTGAAGTGAATACCCTAAGTATAAGCCCAGTGTGAACACTTTTGTACAATTTCGAAATTTTCTCAAGCAATTACCTAATTTGATCTCAGTGTGAACATAGTATAAGTTCCCTTTTCCACACGGCAATTTTTCTTGCTGGCAAGTCGAGTTTGTTGGCATCGGAACGTGACGAGAGGGGACAAGTACAGACTTGTTCGTACCGGCAAGTTTTCTTTTGAGCTGATCTTTCTTTGAAATTTCGCTTTAATTTTATTCAAAATTGCTCAAGAAATCTTGCTGAGTGGAAATGCAAGTGGCAAGTCCAAAAGAGAATTAAAAACTTGCTGGCAATAAAACTTGCCGTATGGAAAACTGGACTTGCCACTGGAAACTGGAAATTTCGTTGTGCATTTGATCAACTGATCACAAGAGTATTTCTTCTCAACATTTCAGCAACGGCTGCACTGAAGATGCTTTAATAGAGTTTAATTGAATTAAGTGTTTCGTTTCAACTTTTTTATTATCACCTACAATTACTGAGTTTCCATGGCGAGTTAACTCAGTGTTTACTCGGGGTTAACTCGCTATGGAAACGCGAGTTGAATTGAGTTCCGTTAAATCTACGAAACTCCACGAAACTTGTAAGATTTAACTAGGTTCTATCTGTCAAAGTGATTGCTGTCATTAATTTTGAAAAAATAATGAAAATTTTTATTTTAACAAAAATATTAAAATGTCGAATGCAAGACTTTTTTGGAGTGCCGCAGAAATTAGTCAAAAAATGACAAAAATTACAAAAAAGAATTGACAAGTTCAACTCGACTCGGTGTTGTGCATGGAAACACTATCGAGTCAGCAAAGTCATTTTGTCAACTCAACGAAAACCCAAACCCAGAGTTAACTCGCCATGGAAACTCAGTAAATGTTGTGATAAGCTGTAGCAATAAAAGTACCCAACACTAATTACCTGATATTAAAAATACTACATTTTATTAAAGGTTCGTTCACAATACTTTGCAAATATTGTAAATTTTGTTAACATTTATCACGAATACACCACATCGTGATACCCCTATTATTAGACACTCTTCGCTTGTTTGTCATACAGTAGCTTTGTTCGATGACTGCTCTAGATTGAGATTTTTCACTCTAGATCAGAAAAAAGCGTGCTGAGCACCTTTTTCTCTTTTAATTAGCTTTTTATCTTTGTTTTCCGAAGCTGCTCTGAGTTACGCTCTCTGCTATTTTCTACGCAAATAAATAAATCAAATGTTTTAGTTCTTGTTGAAAAATGTGAAAGTTTAAGAAATGGGAAAGGGTTTTAAATAGTTTTTTCTAATAAATTTGAACAGATTTTAATGAACAACAGTAATTTTTTTCAAACTTATTTCATCGTCTGTTTATTTTTGGTAGTGATTTCTCTAGCTTGCTCTTTTTTCATTGTTTGAAATAGCTGCTCTTCGCTGCTCTGAAACTAGTTTTGACGACTCAGCTGATCTGCTCTACTCTGCTCTGCTTTGCACTGAGAATTTTTAATCGAACACATCTAGTATTAACATTCACATCAATGGAAAATTCAATTCTTTGGTGGGCGTTCATGTTGATTAGCGTTGTTTTATTAAAGAAAACTCAGTTTTTTCTTTTGTATAAGCACATTAATGGTTAACAAGAGAAAATGTACCGACAAGCTCTATTTTCCTGCTGATCCCTCAAAATAATCATCAAAACTGTGCCACATTTTGTAAAACTACGTTAACGTTAGATTTTGCTCAGTGGCAACGCTTTTAGACTAGCAACCGTGGCGCCATCTATGAATGGTAGCATTTTCATTGGTCTTTGCCGCCATGACACTTTTGCAAAATATTCACCAAAATATCGATACACAATTTTATAGCAAAAAACTATCGTCGGCGCAGAAAAATTCCCACACACTTGAAACAAATGCAACAAACAGTGACAGATGCATAGCGCACAGAACAAGACAACCATAGTAAATAAAGTGCGCTTCATGCAACAACAACAACACGATGGTAAAAGCAAGTTGAAATAAGTTGAAAAGAAAACTGAAGAAGTTTTGCCATAATCGGTGAAACGTCGTCTTGTTTGGTTGACCACGTACTTCGTCGGTAACATTTTTCACGTCGTTTATTAAGTGAGCAAAGTAAAAAGAAAAATATACATATAGGCAAAGAATAATTAAATATTTTTGTGTGTGCAAGCAAGCAAATAAAACATAATTCGACATAAAAAAGAAAATTTTGAAAAACAATCTTGAGGAATAATAAAAGTGTAAGAAAATTGAAAGTGTTTGCAGCGAAAGCAAAAGAAATAGTAGAAGGAAAAAAAAAGTGAAAAAGCATAAAAAAAATATTGAAAAATTTTCACATTTTCAAAAAGTAGCAGAAGCAGCGAAAAAAAAGCAGAGAAGCACAAGTGAAGCAAAGTATAGAAAGCATTGAAAGCAGGAAAAAAGAGGAGCAGCAGCAGCGGCGGCGGCGGCAGTAGTAGCAGCAGCGAACATCGAGTGTCTTCGCGTGTGCAATTGTGTGTGAGTGTGTGTGCGTGCGTATGTGTTGAACGTGTCGCTTGAGGTTTAATTAGAAAAAAAAAATAAAATTGAAAAAGAATTCTATAAAAAATTTCAAGTAAAATTAGCAGATAATTGCAGCAATAATTAAAACGGACGCAGATAAATAAAACGCCACAACAGCGCAACAAAGCCAACAAGCAGCTCACTATTTTGGAATTTCTTTGCTCAAAGTAAGTTTTTCTACACTGCCATCATAAATTGCTAGAAACAAAAAATAAAATAAAAATTAACTTTTGCAACATTGTTGCTGTCAACATAATTTAATTTTAAAAATATGTCTCCCTTTAAGTTCATTGTTATACATTTTAATCTGATTGCATATCTTAACTATTCTAGTTCAACTCGCATTAAAATTTTTAATTAGCCGCAGTTTTTTTTTCACATTCTGCCAATGCGCTGCTGCTGCTGCTGTCTCAAAGGCTGCTCGACCGGTCGGTCAGTCTATTGCTTGTGGGCAGCGCAGTTGACGTTGCAACGTTGGCGCTTTCTTGCCTTCTGTTGTTGTTGTTTTATTTTATTTAGTATGTTTTCTTTGCTGCTCACTTTGTTGTTTTATTCAGTGTTTTTTGTCTCCATCGCAGTCGCTGCTGCTGCTGCAGCGAGTGATGTGCCAAGTAGCGCATTAGTGTGGGTTCAGTTGACGTGACTTAAGCTGCGCTGCGCAGCTCAACGCTGTTGTCTCTTGCTGCTTCTTGTTTAAAGTTGCGTTGCTGCGATAACATTTTGCGTTTACATTTTCTGGTTTTTTTTTTTTTTTTTATATGATAAATGAAACTTAAATTTGCTGTGAATTCGGTTTTTGGCCAAATAAGATTTTTTGGGGTTGTGCTGTGGCTTCGTTTAGTATTGCTGTTGTTAGTGTTGTTGTTGTTGTTGTTGTTGTTGCCGTTTTGACTCCATGTGTTTTATTTTTTAGTCTGGCTGTCTGTTTCTCTGCGGTTGGGTTGAATTTTTTGCTCCTCTTTTTTTATTGCCATACGTTTACACAATTCAAGTTTGTAGCTAGTCAAGTTTTTATTAGCTTGCTATGCTGCCACCTAAATGCAAATAATTAATTTATGCTATTTCATGTTGAGAATGTTTGTTATTCATAGTGAAAGTGCAGTATATAAACAGTCTTATACTAAATAGAGTACAAGTAGTTGTTTTTATCATTTAACTAGTTGAAGCAACTTTTTATGGTTGGCACTGCATTTTGAGGTTAGTTATCAAGTGGAAATCGATAAGTTTATGTGCACTTAATCTATAAAAATTATATCAAGATTCATTCAAATGTATACTAAAAGAGGTGAATTTTGAAAAACTATCATTATAAAAAGTAGTTTTCGTTTAATCAGATCATTGATGGAATGTGTATAAAATGTTGAAGTTGTCAAAAAGGCACTCTAAAGTTTGGCATTTGGCGTTTGGAAAAATAAATAGTAAGCTATTCAATAAGAATTATAGCAATAAAATTAAAAAAAATCTTGACTGGACTTCAGTTTTGATATTTCTACATCAGACCATGATTTAATAAACAAGGTTGACGTGACAGTTCTTATGGCAAACATAAGTTATCAGAAAAGGTACAAATTGAAGAGTACTCAAAAACAGCTGATGCAAAATGTAACAACAACAACACAATGGTTATTCCAACTTATCACGTCACGTCTAGATCATGATGATACGATAAATATAGGGTAGGAGTGACAGTTCTCTTGCTGAAAATATCATATAGAATCTTTTACTTTTGAGAAAATTAAGTAGATTCGTGAATAATTATCTTTATTGACAAAATCACCTCTTTAGTTTGACGTTCAAGTGCAAATGTCTTGGTCCAAAATTTGATTGCAACTAATCAGCAAATTAGTTGTATATTTGACGTTTTAACTTTCACTTTGTCTTTCACATATCCGCATATTAATTAATGCTAAATTTCATAAATTGTACTATCATATGATTTAGCACACTTTTGAATTTAAAAAATTTCGACAACATTTCCGATAACTTTTCCGATAATGATAAATGACTTCCGTAAGATTCTCACGTTTTATACATGCAAATTTTGCTTTTTCGTTTAAAATAAAACTAATGTCGGTTACCATTTGTGCCGTTTTAAAGAACCTCATAAAATGATGCTAAAAACGTAATGTGTATTACAAAGTAAGGTCGCCGTAAGGTAGTAAGTAATGTTAACGATTATTAGTTTTTACTAAAGCATAGGTTGTGGTGATGTGTTTTTATTTATGTCGCTTGCTTCCTTGTTTTTTTTTTTTAACATAATAAGTGGATTCACAAGGTGTGCTATCACGTCTTATTGTCCTAAGATTTACGCCTAGTGGTAGTGATGGTAAGCCACTAGCCTGTCCCAAGCCAGTGAAAAGGAGGAGGGTTTTGGCATACGTATTTGGACTACGGTTTAATTATGAATGTCAATTAAAAACATAGGTTGCCATAAGCCCTCGCTTTGAGCTGCAAAATCATGGAAGTGGGACATAAAATCTGCTTATTGTACCTGCGTATCTGTATCAAACGATATAAAACATACTGTTAGCACGGGGATAGTCAAGAAACCTGGTTTAGCCACGATAATTACTGGTATGAATTTAAATATGATATATTCTAAGGGTGAAGAGTATAAGTGAGGATAAAGAAATAAAATTTCAACGATAAGATCATATTTATGCTGGAATAATTGGTCACATGATGCTGAATATCAACCTGTGTTCGGGCATGCTTTCATTCTAGTAATGTTGTATGCCGGCTGACCAAGTTTTCTAATCTAATTTAAATAAAGCAGTCAGTTTTGGAATACTGGAGAGTCCCAAGATTGGATCTTGTGTGTTTAAAAATTACCCATTAAGTATCTTGCAGTATTTATTACTGGGATACTATGATAAGCTTGCCTATCAAGTCATGTGTGTCGAAACCATTAAATTCATTTCCAGTTTTTGTTAAGTGCTCATTCGAAGGTGGAAACCCTTTTGGCGGGGGACTTTCGTGGGCTGGCCCTTCAGGGAACTTCGTGCTGGCTGTGGTAAGCTTAATGTCGCAAGCTAGACAACGAGTCGGCGTGAAGTTGCGTCTCAGTACAACCAGGCTGGCATATCCTATATGAATGAGATTTTAGATAGGTCTCGCTTCTTACCAATGAAGGTGAATTGAATTTATCCTCAAAATAAATGTTCACATATTGGAACTACTGAAGCAGGTTAGTAAAGATGAATGCTTGAAATACTGGGAATATTCGCGCCCAAGTTAAGTATAAGTATTTCGTTTTGAAAGTCTGTTTCAAAATAAGTAGGGCACCGGTCATGTCTGAAAAAAAAATAATTAATTATATATGGCGATAATTGCAATTTTGAATTCCGCATGAAACAAAATAAAAAGAAAGGCATTCATAAGGAATCTTTGGCTGGTGAATGCTCTGAAATAGGTCTGTGTATTAATTTAACAAAAGCACAGCAATATCTACAAAGGAACTATACAAAACAACAGAACAACTCGACATCAACCAACTCATATACACAGAAAAATGCAAATACATCTACAAAATAAAAAACAACTTACTCAAAACAAACATGGTATTAACTACAAGAAACACTATTCACCAACACAATACACGACAGAAAAACAACTTCAACATCCCTAAAGCGAGGACCACAAAACAACTGAAAAGCCTAAAACACAGCGCAATAAAACAATATAACAACTTGCCAGAAGAACTCAAAAACGCAAATAACTTTAATATTTTAAAAAAAAAAATTAAAGATTATATAATGAATTTAAGATAAATTATCAAATAATTAGATCTCATTATTATGTACTGCAATATTTTTAGAAAATACCTAAGTAGAAAATTATATATATTGTTTATTTACTAGTTTTAAGTTATTTTAGCAAATTTTTTCTATCCTCTTATACACGGACTTATCCGTCTGAGGATTCTAGTAAGTCACAAACGTAAATTGTAAACTAGATAACCTAAATTGTAATTTTGAAACCTCAATTTGAATTCAAATACAACAGCTTACTAATCATAATAAAATCTTATAAAAGTGGGCCTGACAATATTCCTTCATGTATATTGAAATATTGCTGTGAAGAACTTGTAATTCCAATTACTATGCTTTTTAAAGCATCGTTGCAATCTTGCTATTTTCCAGTGGCTTGGAAATCTTCTTTTATTATTCCGCTTCATAAATCTGGCAATAGGTCTTTGATAGACAACTATCGGGGAATTGCAAAGCTCAGTGCTCTTCCTAAGCTTTTTGAGGCTATTGTAACCTCACAATTATCACATAGCGTTAAATCTTTAATATCTCCATTCCAACATGGATTCTTATCTGGAAAATCTACTGTTACTAATCTTCTTGAATTTACATCTAAAACTGTAGAAAATTTTGGAAAAGGTCTACAAACAGATGTTATTTATACAGACTTTAGTAAAGCCTTCGATGTTGTAAATCATAAGCTGTTAGTTATAAAACTGTCTCTTCTTGGTTTTCCAACGCATTTAGTGCGGTGGATTGAATCATATTTATTAAATAGAACGCAAAGCGTTATATTTAACCTCGTAAATTCAGATGAGTTTCTTGTTACTTCTGGTGTACCTCAAGGAAGCCATCTTGGTCCCTTATTGTTTTTACTTTATGTAAATGATTTACCATCTGTGGTAAAGCATAGTAATATCTTGCTATACGCTGATGATGTTAAACTTTTTCTTTCTTATAAAAATGAGCACGACTCTTTTTTCCTTCAAACCGATCTTGACCATCTTTGTAACTGGTGCGAAATTAACTGCATGAAGCTTAACTTGAAGAAGTGTAAACACATGACTTTTTCTCGGAGGCAACCTTCTCGAAGTTATTACAAAATAGGTGACTATACACTTGAGATCTTAGAGGTTTTTGATGATCTCGGAGTAACTATGGACACCAAACTTCGCTTTAACATTCACATTAATAAAGCTATTAGCCGAGCTAATAGTACTCTAGGATTTATTAAACGATGGTCTAAAGAGTTTAATGATCCTTTTATAACTAAAACCTTATTCACATCGTTAGTAAGGCCCATTCTAGAATACGCTTCAATTGTTTGGTGCCCTCGTTATGGGTGTTACATTGACGATATAGAATCTGTTCAAAAGCAATTTCTTCTATTCTGCTTACGCGATCTATATTGTGATTCAAACTTTAATTTACCTTCTTATGAATATCGATTGCAGCTTATTAATCTTCCTTCTTTAAAAAATAGGAGAATTATGCTAAATGTTAGCTGGATTATAAAACTTTTACATGGATATGTTAACAGTCCATATTTACTTAGTAAAATTTACTTTAATGTTCCTCTTCGTCCTAGAAGGTCTTTTGAGCTACTTTTTATGAACTTTTGTAGAACTAATTACTTACAAAATGAACCACTAAGAAGCGCTTGCGGAGACTTTAATTTCGTTTCAGATGTTATTTCTTTAAATGAATCCATGTACTCAATTAAACATAAAATTTTAGATTACCTTCAGTACCGCCGCTGAGTCTGATTACGCCTTTTCCAAGGATGCATAATTTTCACTTAGTGATGGATATAAAACAACAATAACTACACTATTATGAATGGACCTGAACCTGTTGACCTCAATTATTCTTATCGAACATGCTTGGTGAATGTTAATTCATTTTTCAGCCGTGCCGCACTGGTTGTACATTTTGGATTTTTTCCTACAACCATGCAAGAACGATTTGTATTGTATATATATTGATATAACTGGCCAATGATACCTAGATGTCTTAGTGCCTACGTTCTCTACCATTTCGTTGTATATAGTGAAATTGGTGTGGTACATATGACCAAGTTTGTCGAAATACCACCTTGCTTAGCCAGGATTTCATTGGCTTTAGCAATGACTGAACGATTTATATTATATATATATGCAAATGCTTATCAGTGTGGCGTACAGACCTTGTTTGTCTCGATACCTCCCACCGTTCTATGCCGACACCATGCTATCAGTGGGGGCGAACATAACCATGTTTGCCTTGTACCACAATGTTATTTGCTGTTCAATATTTTTAAATATCTTAAAATTTATTTGTACATATTATAATGTTAATTTTAAAATATTATATTCTATTATTAATTTGTTTTGTATTCTTTTGATAATTCACTAATTCTCATTTTATTTTGCTTTGTACCATTATATTGAAATTTTGTATTTTTAATTTATTATAGTGCTAGAAAGCCCAAGGCTTAGCAAATAAATAAATAAAAATAAAAAAAAAAAAAAAAAAAATTGTTTTTCGAAAAAAATTACTGAAGATAACTCAAATAAAAAATCGAACCATTAGAACGAACACTGTCGATTGTTTGAAGAACATTGGATAAAAGAAAATAGTATAAATTATCATGATAATTTTATTAAAATCATGATACTAATCCTGTAAACGCTTTATTGAAGTTTATTTTCTAGAAATTTGACTACAAGCAATGTTGCAAGTTGAATTAAGCCCACACGGCAGTTGTCAACTTTAAACACTTATAGAGGATTTCTGTCGTAAGATTTTACAATGGTTTAAATATGCTTACGTGTACTTCTATACAAAAACGTGCTAAAATGTTACAGCACTGAAACCTATGTTTATTGCGGTTTTGTAACCAAACAGCTGTGTTTTTGCTTGCATTTATTCCTTGCATCAGCTGATTGAAAGTAACTCACTGAACTTAAAAGTGGTTGTTCACAGCAATTATATTTTTTCATGCTATCAACTTAATAGGATCATCAGACGGTAAGACTTTTCATACAATCGAGTAATACGACTAAGTCGTAAGCTCGCATACTTTCTTTCCGACTTCAAATATGCGTACAGTTTATAGACAGTTAAGAACAAAACCCACAATCTTTATTTTTAAAAGCTTTGCATTTCGAACCCAAAGCAGAGGAAGGTTTTAATATGTCTCGAGAGTATCATGGAATTTATTTTTTTCAGTCATTTCATTGAAATGGATAAAATTTAATCATATAAAATGCAAACTAACAGTAAAAACGAGTATGAAGTCGTACGACTTGCCATCCCACTGCCAGACTTTTACTTCAACTTGCGAAAAAATTAAACAGTTTTTATTTTCATACGACCTGTGCGTACGACTTCCGTTTTCTTAAACGACTTGCCCTCAGACACTACGACTTCTTATACGACTTGTCAAAGATGCACCGAATGATTGGTTCATTACGAGCATAAGCACATCTATGGAAGGAAACTCAAAAATTATATTGAGTACGAATGTGCCACTGTGGACGATACCGTCCAAAAAAGACGGCGCAATGTTTATAAAGTAAAATTTTTGGTTTAGATAAGCATAAATGAGCTGTACAATTCTGTATGAGAATATCATAATACAAACTACATAATTTACCGCTATAAGTTTTATGTATAAATGAATATTGAAATTTATGTAAATATAACTGTCACACTTCATAGCTTTTACAACAACTTAAATGCTAAGAAATGACATAAATCATTTTGGAATGTGAAATCTATTTGAGTTTTTATTGTTTGAGTATGTCATTAAAAATTTAAATTTAAAGCAAGTCCACAACAAATTAAGTCTACCTCTATGACATTTGACCTTAAATGTCAATTTTTATACCATAAGCCTGAAAGGTCAGGGTATATTAACTTTGTGCAAACGTTTGAAACGCATAGAATGAAGCGAGTCCGGTATAGAAAAGTATATATATTCTTGATCAGCGTCACCTCGTGAGTCGAGCTATTCATGTCCGTCCGTCTGTCCGTTTGTGTGTTGTCCGTAAACACAGGATAAGAAGAAGGAGTTGAGATAATTGAATGAAACACATGGTACACATGATCACATGGACCTAATGATCTACACTATTGAATATTTTTGAAATCCGCCCATGGACACGTCTACCTCCCATACAACGCAAAAATTGAAAAATGCATAAATAAGCTCATAATTAACATACAACAATAAAATTTGGTGTGTATGTGTTTTGTATCATCACAAAGATGTCTTACAAAAATGGGTGCCATCCATCCGCTCACGCATTCGCCCCCCTCCCATAATAAACAAAAATTGAAAACGCAATAAATAATAATATGTTTGTCATAGAGAGATAAAATTTGGTATGTATGTATTTTATATCGTAACTAAAGTGTGTTCAAAAATTGGGAGTAATCCGTCGTCGATGAAAACGCCCACCTCCCATAGCGAAAGCACAATAACGGCATTAACTGTGAGCTACAGGAATAAAACTTGGTATGTGTAAATTTTTCATCAACATTTAAATACTTATAAGGTGTAGGTTTCATCCGCCCACGGACACGCCCATTTTCAATAACATAATTTTTTTTTTGGAAATTAGGTTTAGGGTATTTCATAGTCGGCATAGACCGACTTTTTAGATTTTCTTTACTTGTTTAGTATCGATTCAATGCACAGCAAAGTTTGAACTTACTTTTAAACTATCAATGAAGTTTTTCAATAAATTCTAACTGAGGGTTAAAGTTAGCATAGCATATGGCTAAAATTAGAAGTTTGAACTTTGTTTTTTTGTCAAAAAATTTGATAAATGATTTTTTGGCAGCAAAAATAAATACAAATGTTAATAGAAATCATTACTTCCGCTTAAGAGATATCAATTTAGCATCGGACGAGAGAAGAAGAGAGAAAAGAAGAAGCATACATAGTATTTTTAGAAGACAAAAGGTAATTGTGTCACTGGCCGTTTTCGACTTTTTACATAATTAAAAAAAACGCTCTTACACTTTTTATGGAAAAAAAAACTAAAATTAATAATAAGTCCGGCTTATTTTTGCTTTTTTCTTGAGGTTAGCTTAATTCAATTTTATTTTTTAAAAATTCCCAGCTGTTGCCACAATTAACACCTTTAATGTTTAAGTTTTATTTATAACAACTCCGATAAATTGATTATTTAATTTTACCTTTGAGTGTTGAGGTGGTGGTAAATTTATTTATTTGTTTATTAAAGTCTAAGGATAACAATTCTTACAGATTAAGCAATAATAATGTAAAAAAATAACAAAAATATTACAATTTAATTAGTTTTAACAAAGTAGTTTATGTATAAAAATATTGTAATAGTGGTTGTAAAAGCATGCTATATATTTATTTATTTATTTATTTATTGTCATATTAGGCGTAGAAAAATCAAGCAAGCGGAGGCGGATATGGGTACAAAAAATACCCAATATTCCCAGGAGACCTTATTGGGAATAGAAAAATACCCATAAAAATAATTTTTTCCAAAAAATCACTAAACAGTTTGGATAAGAGACATCTTAATACTTTTGATGGGAATAGTTAGGTAAAAAATAAAAATTTCTTAGTCTTCTGGATGTCACTTTTAACATTCTGCCATTTGACTAGAGTTACCAGACTACGAAAATAATGAATTTTCCGTTAGTGAATAAAGTGGAAGTGGAAAACAGGTATAGAAAATGGATCAAAGCACAAAAGAAATATTAAGTTTCTTATCATACCTTTTCACCGACACCAAGTTTGGTGCAGGTGCACCAACCAGGCAGGAATGGGTTGACGCTATTAAAACTTAATTTATTGTCGCATTAGGTGTGGCATAAATAGTTCTATGACAAATAATGTAAAAATAGTTAAGAGTTTCTTAGTGTCCTTTGCGGAATATTACATTTTTACAAAAAATATTACCTTTAATCAAATCATAAATAATCATAATACTATGTAGATGAAGGAAACCTAGTTTTTGTGGTATTCCGATCATAGTAGAATAAATATAGTAGTGTCTTCATTGAACATCGTTTCTAAGTCAAAGCTATCAAATTCAATGCGTCAAAATCAATACCCAGCGAGGTTAACAATTTCAGAATGAGTTTAATGTTGAAAGAGGTGGCACGTGCCGTTGACCTCACTATTATACATTTTTTATTTTTGTTTTAAAATATGTTCGGAACACACAGACGTTTTGCTTTTATCGAAAAAAGCTATAAACCAAATGGTGAAAAAAATAAAATGTTGTGGTTAGAAGCTACAATGGTGCAAAATACAAAAAATTAACTGAAAAAATTTCAGATAATCTTTAAAATCTAAGCAAAAGAGTCGTTAAATCTAAAGTAGTGCTATGAGCTATTCAATTGCTATCCATAGAACACCATGCATAAATTTAAAAGATAAATAGGTTGAGTCGGATAGAGAGGTCAATATAGAAGCTGGTGATTCCTTGCATCAATACTAGAAAAATATGTATGGAAAGTGGTGGTAGTAAAAGTCCCCCTAGGAAGCTTGGAGGGCAAAAAGTGTCATTACGTTTTAATCTATAACTAACATATCTCTACAACAATTACCAAAAACTATAGCTTTTTGAAAACAAAATAAATTTCTTTCAAGTTATCCTGACAAACAAAGTTTTTCCATAAAGTCGCAACTTAAAACGTAGCTACTTATGAGCAGCTAAAGTAAAAAATCGTTTTTTTTTAAATAAAATTAAACTTTCAATGCCATTTTCTCAACAGAAAATTATGGCTCTGTTTGAAATTTTCATAAGAGAATTTTGTTAAGCGATGAACCTCACTTTTGGCTGAATGGCTATGCCAATAAACAAAACTGGCGTATTTGGAGTGAAGATAATCCTCAAGTGTATGTTGAGACACCGTTACATATAGAAAAACTGACTGGTGTGATTTATGGTCTGTCATTGGTCCGTTCGTGCTTCTTTAAGAACGATGCTAGACAGAACGTTACAGTCAATGGTGACCGCTATAGAGCCATGATTTCTGACTTTTTCGATCCTCAATTGAACAACCATGCTGTGCAGGAGTTGTGGTTTCAACAAGACGGCGCAACATGTCACACAGCTCGAGCCACAATTGTTTTACTGAAAGAAACCTTTGGTAACCGCATAATTTCATGTTCCGGACTCGTGAATGCAAGATCGTGCGATTCAACGCCGCTAGACTATTTTCTTTGGGTATATGTGAAATCGCTAGCCTACGCCGATAAGTCCGAAATAATGGACCACTTGGAGTACAATATTCGCCGCGTAATTGTCGATATATGGCTACAAATGTTGGAAAAAGTGATTGAAAATTGGACTTCATATTTAAATATTGTATATTGGACCTCACAATCATATTTAAGTTATAATGCCAAAAGATTATCTAAAAAAAGCATTTAGATTATAACTAAAAAAAGCATTTAAAACTAAAAATAATTTTGCAACAGGAGCAACTCTAGATTCCATTTTAATATGAGAGCCAAAAATTAGTTCAATTGAATGCATTATAGGATTCATGTTTCCGTTCCTCATTTGTGTGCAAACTGCCAATTACTTTTTCACAAAAGATGACCATTATATAACTTATCCCTTATTGCCATTATTTCGGCTTGGAAAATGCTACATTGGTCAATTCTTGCAGCCTACAGCTTTGGAATTCCCCTAGCTCCTTTGAATAGACTCTTAGTCGAACTGTTAATTTAGCTTTGATCCTTGGGCATAGACGTGTAAATACTCTCGCTTCTATGGTGCACCGTCTCTCCAGTATGATCTGGGTGAAATCAGCGTACCATAGCTTCAAGCAAAAGATACGAGTACAGTAGTCAGTTCTTATTAGAATGAAGTTATATCTCTTCAGCATGAATGCATGACATGTTTCCTGGCATTTCTATACCCCGTTTCCACTTAGCACAACCGCTGAATAAGCCGCCATTTGCTTATCAGTCTTGTTGAGTGGTAGCAGGTGAAATATAATCTCCAGAGCGGCAGTTGGTGTCGTTCTCAGAGCACCGCAGATGCATATAGGCAGCGTTGCCAGATGGACGATGGCATCGTCATTTTCACGATTTAAGACCAAAATGACGATTGGACGATTTGAGATCACAAATGACGATTTAAGAGCTCAAATGACTATTCACAAATGGATTTTCTTTTTTTTTTTGTGTTAACAAAACTTAAAAAACTCTAACAACATTGTAGATAGTTTTTTAAAACCATTGTACATAAATTCTAACGACATTGATGGTATCGATTAAAAAAATTATGATCATTTTTTAAAAAAGATGAAATTTATTTAGGAATTTATTTTGTAGCAGAAATAAACAAATGTGATATACCTTCTGATAAATTAGATGAGTTGACAAAGAATTGTATTTTGTTTAACATTGAGTTGTGTGACCAAATTAAATAGTTTCAATTTCAATTATATTTTGTAAAACTTAAATACTATAAATTCGCAATTAATAATGAAAACTAATAAAATTCAGTCTTATATTATATGCAATCGCTAATGAATTTCCAAATTTGTTAACAAGCGGTGATCTTCAAGATATTGATATAGAACTTAGAAAACTAAAACGTTTGGATGTTGATAACATTTAACACCCAATAAAGAACAAAGAACAGCAAAAATTGTGTAGGAAAACGATTTCAAACATCAAACGGGGCTATTCTTCTACACTTTGTCCAAAATTGTCAAAGTTTTTAAGCGAACTTATGTACCTTCATAATTCTTCGGCAAACGTAGAAAGAATTTTTTTTAAAAATGAATTACATCGTTAATTAATTAATTACGATTAATATCAATAAATTTAGAAATCGTTTAGAAACCGATACTCTGAAAGGTATTAAGCCGGGATACCAATTTTCATACAAATCAGAATATCTTTTGTCGCCATATTGGATCTGTCATTTTGAATTTTTAAAATTTGACACCAGATTTTGACACCAGATGAGACAAACGTTAGAAAAAAAATGTAGGCTAAAAAAAACTTGTTTTAGGCAGTTAATCCATACAAGTCTCTCACGAAACGTTTTTATAATTATTATTTTATTAATAACTGCCACTAAAATTTTAAAAATAAGTAACATCTATATTTTCTTCAATTCTTCTTGCAGACGGTAAAAATATGCGTAGCTGAAATATAACTCAATGCCTATTGAAAGTTAAAAAACATACAGTGGCTCACAGCTTATTTCGTGCAGACGATGTGTTAAACTTTGAAATGCTATAACTTGGTAACTAGTACTGGTAATGAAAAAATTTAAACGACATTTGTTTGCTAGTAATTATACATTTAAATATAAACTTTCATTTCTTTATATAAAAGTCTACTAAAAAGATAATAAACAAAAAACTGAAAAAGCAGCAGAATTCAACGCCACAGCTTATTTCGTGCACACTGTTTTTACATGTAAGCTTTTGAACGTGATGCCGTTATTTTCTTTTTCTCGTTCGCTGTATTTATCTTGACTGATGTCCTGAGACTTCTGATCGGAGTTAACAGTTGTTTTTAGTCTGGACTTAAAACCTTAAGTGCACTAATTGATTTGTTTTAAAAATGGGCCGTCGCACAACAATATAAGAGCACGAAATAGTTTTATTTCACTTTAAAAAAGAAAAAATCCAACCGCAAATAGCTGAAATAGTAAAATTGAGACCCTCTACAGTGCAGTACATCATCCAGCGCTTTTTGCAAGAAAATCGTGTGGCTGATAAGGCCAGAAATGCTCCAAATAAAATATGTACAGAAGCGGACGAGCGACTTATTCTGCGAAAAATCGTAGAAAATCTGAGGCTTTAGGGTACCAAATTGGCCAAGGAGGTTGAGAAGGAGTTGGGCAAGAAATGCTGTGCCGAAACAATTCGTCATCTGCTGCGGGCCAACGAGTTTAATGGTCGAGTTACACGCAACAAATCTTATATAAAAAAAAAAAATCAGCTATGTCGACTGAACTTCGTCAAATAACACGTTTTATATTCTAGGACATTCTGGAATGACGTCATTTTCTCGGACGAGTTTAAGTTCAATATTTTTGGCTCCGAAGGAATGCAATATGTATGGCGTAAGGCTTATACCGAGCTGAACAATAACCATCTCAAGCCTACAGTAAAACATGGTGGCGGCAGCGTAATTGTTTGGGCCTGTATGGCTGCCTCGGGCGTTGGAAAATTATTTTTTATTGGAGGCATTATGGACAAGACAATGTACCTAGATTTTATAAAAGAAAATTTGCTTCAAAGTATCGACACCTTGGGCGTACGAGAGACATTTCGGTTCTACCAGGACAACGACCCAAAACATAAATCGAGAATCGTCCAGTCATGGTTGATTTGGAATTGCCCGCATCTTATGAATCCGCCTGCACAGTCACCCGACTTAAATGTAATAGAAATTTTGTGGGCAATTTTGGAGAGTGGCGTTCACAAGCGGAATATTTCCAATAAAAATTAATTAAAAAATGCATTGATGGAGGAATGGCAACAAATACCCCCAGATATTACAAAAAATTAGTAGAGTAAATGGATAGCCAGTAAATGGATTAAAGATGTAATTTAACAAAATGGCGGCCACACAAAATATTAAAAAAGACAAACATATTACATTTTCTTAAGATTCAGTGGAGTGCACGAAATAAGCTGTGGCGTTGAATTTTGCTGCTTTTTCAGTTTTTTGATTATTATTTTTTTAGAAGACGATTATATAAAGAAATGAAAGTTTATATATAAATATATAATTACTAGCAAACAAATGTCGTTTAAATTTTTTCATTACCAGTACTAGTTACCAAGTTATAGCATTTCAAAGTTTAACACATCGTCTGCACGAAATAAGCTGTGAGCCACTGTAAATCGATAGCTATCATTAAACTCCTAACATCTTCCCAAAAACAAATTTACATAATTGTTTAAATAAACATTTCTTTAATATATTATAGACATATTTTCTTAATTTTAATCAAAGGTATACTAGAAGCACATTTTTAAACTTAAAAATATCTTATAAATGACCCACACATAACGATGGAATTCCCCATCAGTAAATAGTTCTCAATATATCTTCAATATATCTGTACAAAAAATATATCTTATACTAGCGGATGTAACCCGGTGTTACTCGGGGTTGATCCTCGAGCACAGAAAGAGGACGATTTTGAAAACTGCTCTCATTTTTACGTTTTTAAAATTATCAATTCAATTTTAAAATTTTTTAAATTATCGTTTTTTGGGGTTTTGCCCCCTCTTTCCGTCGAAAGTGTTAAGTCAAATTTCCGTAAAACTGTACTTGCCAGACATGATTAAAACAAAAAATGACATCTTCAACATCTCGATCTGACGTCTGGTTTCTAAGGAAAATGGACACCCACACTCAGAAAAAAAACACATATCTTCTTCCGGTGAAAAATTTCTCTATTTTCGATAATAGCAATTTACCTTTTTTCAAATAAAATTTTCTTCAATTAGAATAAATTTTCGAAGAAATATATCTTCACTTCTAGGAAATGGAAATATTTCAATGTCTCTTATAATGACAAATATTTTTCTCGCACAAAAAAATTCTCATTTATACAGGAAAATTTTTTGGAAATGAAAATTTTTTTCCTATATTTTGATAAAAAATTCACTATGAGAAGTATTTTCTTCAATAAAAACAAATGTTTTCTCAAAAATAAAGAGTCTTTTTTTCTAAAATCGAATTATTTTTATATATTTCTCTTTTTCATAGAAGGTTTTTATCATTTTTAGAGAATTTTTAGGATCGCATTTAGAGAAAAGTATTCTCTGAAGCAAGGTCAATACCATTTTTCAGTAAATATGATGCCATTTTTATCATATTATCATATTCCGAGAAAATTTTTTCTATGTGCAATTTTATCTCAAATAAATTTCAATTTTAAAAAATTCTGTAAGCATCGATTCGATTTTTGGATTGTCTTCGTTCAACTTCGGAACGATTTTCCTTGATTGTTGTCGAAAGAACTTTTAAAAGCATAGGGTCTATTTCAGTCACAAATACAAATGCTTGTCAACTTTCATCAAAATCGGTTCATCCGTTTTGACGTGAATGAGCCGAACAAAGTTGATTGAAGAAAGCGCCCTCTCACTGAAGTTTTATGAAATTTAAATAGTCTCAATTCTGTTCTACGAGTCAAGTTATTTCACGTACCAAATTTTAATAAAATCGGTCAAGTCATTTAGGAGTTATTGAGTCTTAACAATGCACTACTTAAAGCGCCCTCTTTTAGAAGTCTTTGGAATTTTTTTTATATTTGATGTTTTATCTTGGGTGCAGTTGAACGTTCATACCAAATTTCATTGAAATCGGTTCAGGCGTTTAGGAGTTATTGAGTCTTTAAAACGCACTACTTAAAGCGCCCCCTTACGGAAGTCTTTGGAATTTTTAAAGCATATGTTATCTTGGGAGCAGTTGAACCTTCATACCAAATTTCATGGAAATCGGTTCAGGAGTTTAGAAGTTATTACAGAGTGCCACGCCCACATAATTCCGCCCACTTTTTTACCTATCTTTATCTTGGGTGCAGTTGAACCTTCATACCAAATTTCATTGAAATCGGTCCAGGAGTTTAGGAGTTATTGAGTCTTAAAAATGCACTACTTAAAGCGCCCTCTTGCGGAAGTCTTTGGAACTTTTTATAGCCTATGTTTTATTTTGGGAGCAGTTGAACCTTCATGCCAAATTTCATTGAAATCGGTCCAGGCGTTTAGAAGTTATTATATAGTGCCACGCCCATATACTTCCGCCCATTTAAACTATCCTATCTCTCAAATTGGATCGAACTGCACATGGTGTGCGAATTTTATTATAATCGGTTAAGTGGTTTAGGAGTCCATTGAGGAGTCCATTGTGACACGAGATTTATATATATTAAGATAAATCATACGTGAATACATGAAAATGAATTTGATCTCATAATTTCAATAAACTGATTTTTTATAAATAAAGATTTTTATAAGTTTTCTCACTTCAAGTCAAAAATTGAATCTTCTATACTATCTATAAAATCGTCATATTTTAGAACTTAAAATACGATTTTGGGAAGCTCAAATGACGATTTCTACAGTCAAATGACGATTTTTGAAAAGTTTATTGACGATTTTAAGTGAAGAGTCTCTGGCAACCCTGCATATAGGTGGCAACCTTTGAACCTTTTGTAGTTGCCATATTGATATTACAGTAGTGCACAGTAAGCTTTGAAAAAAACTTGAAACTGAAAAAACTGCGAAGTTGGTGTTCGCAGTACTTTTTTAACCTTATAGTACTTCTCAACCAGTTGCGAGTAGATCTTGGAAGTAAAATCTCTCCAGTCGTTATCATCGAGTTAACGTCAAACATATCAACAATCTATATATTAATATATAATACTATTATATAAAAGCCTGCTATCTCTTTTATATGAAAGTAAAAATTAAGATGAATTCCCAAAACCTGTATTCGTCTTTCACTCCCTCTCTTACTATATTTTATTGGAATTGATATTGTACGAAATAAATATAAGAACGCTTAAGTCACATAATCAAGCAGTTATTTAAACTCTGTTATGATGTCAAAAGATTTTTGAGATTATTTTAAACTGACAACTGGAACAATAAATGTGTGGGACGAATGTAAAAAATTTAAAAACGTCTAAAAAGAGTGAGAGAAAAAGCAACAAAAAAGCGAACAATTATAGCTGTTTGAGCTAATTGCTGATTGACGTTTGTCAAAAAGTGAATGTTGAAAATAAAGAATTTAGCATGACTTATTTGCTATTTATTAAAAGTAAATAATAATACGTTTCTATCAACCTGTCTTTTCTGCATGGCATTGACTCTTTTAATAATAGGTACATATTTAAAATATGTACGAATGTCAAAAAAAAAATCTCAATTCAAATTTTAAAACGCAATATCTAAACAAAGAATTTTAAATGACGTGTGAATTCATTGAATTAAAAAAAAAATAATTATGTGGCAAACTTAATACACGAAAGAAAAAAATTTCTTATATATCGATACAAACATGCACAAGAGCAAATCAACTAGAAACAAAAATAACAAGAGAGTAAAAAAAAAACAAAATAAAAAAAAAATTTAAAAAATTAATTATAATCAGCATCGCGTTAAGTGGCGTTGTCGACGAAGACGTCGGCAAACAATTGGATTACATTTTATTGCATATGTGTGTGTGTGTGTATTTGTATGCAAGTGTGCATTTTTATGTAAACAGGCTTATGTATGAATGCCTTATGTACTAAACACTGACGTGGTGTATGTATTTATGTGATGTACATATAAAGTATATAATTTCAGGCAGTGCTGCGCTAGCTAGAGACACCTTCACCCATTCCGCAATACTGTCGCCAGCCCCAAACTCCGCTTCACTCCACTCTACTCCACTTCACTCTGCGGCGCTGTTGTGTTTACTTTAATATTGGGACTACTAGCAGAACGATATCTAGCAGAACGAGCTAATAACGCAGCAACAACAACGACAACAACAATAGTAACAGCAACATGAACAACAACAACAGTAAACGTACAACAAGAATAGCAACTTTACAACAAACAGGCTACGTTTTAATGTTGACGTTGCTGACTATGATGTTGCTGTGGTTGTTGTTGTTGTTGTTTTTAACGTATGGCATTGGAAAATCACTGGAAGAAAGCTGCTTCGCTGTCAGCAGCGTTGCTCAGTCAGTGTTGTGTATCGACAATTCACGATCTCACCATAACAAATCATTGACGCAATAAAACAAAACAACAAAATTTGATAAATAGTTAAATCAACAAATACATAATTAATTATTGTTTAACCCTCATCGGTCCCTAAGACCCATAACCCTAAAAGGTTCTTTATGTATGCGCGCGCATACATACTAAAAACATTTAAAAGAAATAAAAACACCACAAATTTTATGAATAAAATTTAAAGATTATTTATTCCTTTAATGAATAAAGTTGTGGAAAAATGCTTTTTGCCAAAAACTCATGTCAATTGGTTAAGGTTTAATATCTTCTTTACTAAATTTAATTTTGAATTTGTATGCGCGCGCATACAAAGGACCGATGAGGGTTAAGAAATAAATAATAAATGTAAAATATTTAAAATCTTTAAAATGTTGTTGTTGTTGAGTAAATTTTTTGAAATTATTGACCCCATAACAGTTATACTCACTCACTCACTCATTTATTTGCTCATTCACTAGCCATGCATGGATCTCGATTTATATGTAAGCATTTAAATATAAAAGTATGAGTTATATTTTCTATATACATGCCAACATATGTATATAGTACATAATTTTTTTTTTCAGTTGCTGTTGTTGGTTGTTTATTCATTCACGGTTTTTGCAATTTGGTTTTTTTTTTTCTTTATTTTCGCCATTAATTTTCTAATATTCTTCCATTGTTCCACTTCCACTTGTACGTTGTTCGATGTCTCTCAACATCATCAACATCATCATCATCATCATCATCATCATCATCGCCGTAGTCGTTTTGAGCGTTTGTCTTGTTTTTTTTGGGATAAGATTTCACTTGGTTGCAGTTTACTGTACTGTACAGTCTGACTGCCATTCTTTAAATCCGCAACACACACACACACACACAAACGAACCAACCAACCAATACACCCTCCACCAACTAAACAACCATCTAACCAACAAACTATAGCGCTCGTTGTGTCTCTACACTTGATTGTTCACTGCTGCTCGCTCGTGTGAGGAATTAATTGAATCATTGCATGAGTGCCGTCAGCCCCAATCGAGGAGAGTCAAGTGAACTATTTTGATATGTTTTGATTTTCAACAACATCATAACATTTATTAGCTGTGTGTGGGAGCCTTAATCGCGAACCATTCGTACCATTTAGTTCATAAATGTTCATCTTAAAATTTAATATTTTTCAATAAATATTAAATGGACATACTTTGCCGACTATCTTCGAACAAAAACTATGTGTAAAATATTTCAAAGTCTGGCTATGCTGCCGTAAGACAACTATAGTGCGGAATATGATAGACAAGCTGTCAATGCTGCAAATCTTTAAAAACATTTATAAAATAGAAAGTTTTATGAAAGCATGAGTACGAGGTAACAAATTTTTTTCTAATTAAGTTTAAACATTTATGGCAAATTCAAGCAAGCCAGTTTTAAGAATTGAAGCGTTTCATCAACGTGAATGTATTTTTGTCGAACATTTAAAACAATCTGTTTAACCATATTTCTATGACCCATGGTGAGTAAGTCAATTTCAAAAAAGCAAATCAAAAGGTTTTCTAGAACAAACTTATATACTCATGTCTCTAAATTTAACAGTGACCTACACTGACTCCAATAAGTCTCCGTACACAGAAGCAATTTTGAAATTTCTTCTTAAAAAAACAAAGTACAAGTATTAAGGTTAATAATTTTTTTTTTTTATTTCAAAGATTATTTGTTTAGAAATAAAATTAATAACAAAAATTAAATTTTTAATTCTAAGGAAACAAAAACGAAATAGATTCATTCGATAATTTAAATAAAAGCAACCAAAAAGTCTCCGTACAGTGCGGTGAAAATTATGTTAAATTCAAAATGCGCTTTAATGTGTACGTACTTATTTGCTTTTAGTATGTAGTTGGTCCTCCATTATTTTTGATAACTGAGCTTAGACGGTTTTTCATAGAATGAACTAATGAACCGAAATATCGCAATTAAGAAAACTCATTGCAATTATGTTATAGCCAGGGATTATTTGTGTACTACACTGCCAGAAATTGATATTTCTGGTAATACATCAGATATCACACAGAATTTTGTAAATTGTTTAAGTGATGCCATGAACAGTTCGACAATTAGCACCCAATGTAGAATACAACTACGTTTCCAGCTTACACCCTGGATTAACAAAAATCTGCAAAACTTAATTTTACTAAAGCGACGACTGTTAATGAGAAGGAGAAAGTCAAGGGACACTAGATACGAATATCAATTGAAACGGTTGAGTAAAGTAATAAAAGTTGCCTGTAAAATCTCGAGAGATAGCTATTACCATGATAATTTAAAAAAGTTTGGAAGTGATCCAAAAAAATGCTGGAACTTTATTAATTCCACTCTTGGAAGGGTACCAAAAAAAGATTTTGATATTGTAACTTCAACTGGTATAAAAATCTCTGATGATAAGATTAAAGTTGAGATGCTTAATGATTATTTCACTCAATCTGTCAGTGATCTCAGACTTCAAATCGCGATTAATCCTGGTGATACCTGTGATACTTTAAGAACACTTTTTCAAACCACATATCGGTTCTCTCTTCAAGATGTTACTCCGAATGAAATAGAAAAATTTTAAGTGACTTAGATGTAAGAAAAGCAGCGGGTCCAGATAATATTTCACCAAAATTGCTTGTTTCTTGCAAAGATATTGTTGGACCAATTTTAGTTAGCATATTTAATCAAATTATTGCCACATCATTATACCCTGACTGTTTAAAAATCAGCAAAGTGATCCCTATTCCTAAAAGTGTGAAAGCTAATGCATTGAACAACTTTCGTCCAGTTGCTCTTCTTTCCATTGTCGACAAAGTTTTTGAGAAGTTAGTCTTTCAAAAACTTTCGTCATATATCAATGATAATAATTTTATTTATAAGTACCAATTTGGTTTTAAAAAAGGGTGTGGCACTGAGAAGACAGTAGTTAATGTTGTGAATTACATTTGTAATGGTTTGGATCAGGGTTTCAATGGAGTTGCAGGCCTGTTTCTCGACTTTTCAAGAGCATTTGATTTGGTCGATCACGACATAATGCTGCTCAAATTAAGGTACTATGGAATCGTGGGAAAAGAACTAAAGATGTTTGAAAGCTATCTCAATAATCGAAAACAGTTTGTTGAAATAAACGGCATAAAAAGCAATATTTTGGATGTTAAGTGTGGAGTACCTCAAGATAGCTGTTTGGGGCCATTATTATTTTCCATTTATTTAAATGATTTATGCAACTTAAACCTTACTGGTCGTTTGTATATTTTCGCTGATGATGTGTGTCTATTTTATCCATATAACAATGATCTGACATTAAAAATAGGTATGGAATGAGATACTGCTCTTATTATAGAATTTGCTCGGATAAACAAACTAGTTTTAAATGCGAATAAAACAAAATTAGTACGGTTTAGACCACGTTCGTACGTTATGAATAATAATTTTACCATATTGGTTGATGGTGTCAGTGTGCATGAATCTCATGTAGTAAAGTACTTGGGAATATCGTTGCAAAGTAATCTTGCCTGGGACTTGCATATAACAGAGGTTAAGAGTAAAATTGCTTCTGCTATTGGCATTTTATATAAACTGAAGTATAAATTTACCAACAAAACAAAATTGTTACTTTATCATGCATTGATACAGAGTCATATAAATTATATGGTCATAATATATGGATACAAGAACACAACTGTCTTGGGAATGTTGCAAACTATGCAGAATAAGGCGATTAAAACAGTTTATAATTTACCAAATACATACTCAACACTCTCATTATACAATAACATTTGTTGGCCGATAATGCCAATTCATATGTTATACTTGTATCGAGTTTTAGTGTACATATATAAGAACTTGAATGGCATAGGTTATCATACAATCAACTTATCACGCAATCAGGTATTATTTAATACAAGGAATTAGCATAATTTAAGGACCGCGAGGTGTAGATTAGAGACCACTAAGCAGCGTATTGAGTTTATGGGCATCGTTGAATACAAAAAATTACCGAAATCATTGAAAAACCAAACAAGTACATCAATCTATAAAGTACGCGTTAAAGAATACTTACTTGGAATTCTTGAAGAGCTTCTTTTGTGAATGATAATCTCCTTTCCTTTTAATTAATAATTATTTTTTTTTTTTTTTTCTATGAATAATATCAATGAAATAAAATCGTGATGTGAATATTCATAAGTTATTACGTACACGTTATATTTGCCGGCTTGCCTCATCAATGTCTCTCTTGGCGCTGAGGCCACATATATTTGCTCTTATTTTATGAATAAGTTTTTTTTGTAATGAAATGGATAAATAAAAAAAAAAAAAAAAAAAAAAAAAAACTAGCTTTGTTGTTGTTTCTGGCTGAATCTTTCCCCATTCCTCCAAAAGCACCGATTTCAGTTGATTTTTGCTTGTTATATCGTGCTGGCGAATTTTTTTTTCCAAGTGGTGGTCCCACAAGTGCTCTATTGGGTTTAGATCCGGTGACTGAGCTGGATGTTTTAATTGCTTTGGGACATTGAAGAGCAACCATTCCTTTACCACTGCAGAGGTATGTTTGGGGTAAAATGAGGTTCCCTACTCCAGATGATGCCATACATCCCCATACCATTAGATTACCTCCTCCGTGTTTGACGGTTGGGGTCAAATTCTTCGGTAACATTTCAGTGTTGGGCTTTTGCCACACAAAACGGCGTCTATCTGAACCAAAAACATTATATTTGCTTTCATCGCTGCATAAAACTTGAATCCCAAAACGAATTGTCTTTGTCGATGTGCTCAATTGCGTACTCCAATCTCGCTATCTGGTTTGCTTTACGGATATAAGGTTGCGGTTATAGTAAGCGCCGAGTCAGACAGGCAGGCAGGCAGGCAATGTGAACAAGCTAGATAGATAGCTATCTGCATCTCGTTTTTTCACACAGATTTCAGCCTGCCTGCCTGCCTGCCTGTCTGAATCGCGTTCACTATAATCGCAGCCTAAGGCTTCTTACGGCTTATGCGACCATTGAATCCATTTCTTTTAAGAAGATTTTGCACTGTTTGTGGACAAACATTTAATCCATCAGTGGTTTTAAGGTTTCCAGCTATGATACAAGCACTACTTTTGGGATTTTCATTCACACCTCGAACGATCCTTCTCTCTAAATGATTGCTGATTTTTCTAGGACGACCAGATCTCTGCTTATTTGCAATAGTTTTGGTTTTATAAAACTGCTGAATTACATATTGCACCGAAGAACGAGGTCTCTTAACAATTTTACCTATTTCAGATACTGATTTCCCTTCATTTTTCAAGTTAAAAATAATTTTTTTTTTGTTTCCATTGAAATTTGACTATTTTTTTTGTTCCATCGCTGCTTTTATATATTTTAAATATACCAAAAACACAAATTGAAAGTTGAACCAATTAACTTTTAAAACAAAATAAGCACGTGCTCCAGCTAAAAAGTGCCGTTACTTAATGAAGTTTGCCACTGTACGGAGATTTTTTTGATAGTCAAAAGTGGAGTTGCCAGTTGTATGCATGCATTTCTCGTAAGTTTAATCGTCGATGTAATACAACAATGTTAAATAATAAAGGTCTTACATCACACCTTTCTTATAAATCTTAGTTTTTATCAAAATGTTGTTTGTGTTTTTTAATTTTCCTATTGTGTTTTAAATAATCAGCTGTACGGAGACTTATTTGAGTCAGTGTATAACGACGGACACTGAAGAAGACAACACTAACCTACTTTTCAGTCGCAGCGTCCTAGAACTCTTTAAATTCGTGTATGTCGGTTTTGTATGAAATTTATTTTTTACAGACTTTTTATAAAATTTTTCATATAATTGTAAATTTAGTTGAGAATGGGTTGAGGATAAGAAATATCACGAAAATATTTAGTTTAACACTACCTTATATTAATGGAATAATTCTGTGCTGCAGCTAAATATCTTAGAATTATCCTTGATAAAAAAACTCAATTGGAAACCCAACACAGAGAAAAGAAGAACAAAAGCAGTATTTCCCCTTTACACATGTCAGAACACCCTCGGTAAGAAATGAGGTCTGCGTTCGCACATCATCCACAATATGTATACAGCGATCGTTAGACCCGTCCGTAACTACGATTCTCTGGTGCACCGTTGCCAGATTGAGGTAAATTTCCCTAAATGAGGTAATTTTTGACTCATTTTTTGGGCAGAGGTAAAAAAGGTAATTTTTGACTAAAAGTGGTAATGTTTTGCAATGTTATTATTTTTTAGATTTCCAAATATTTTAAGTTTTTTGCACTTTTGTTACCTCTCTGAACGTACTCACAATCAGTCTTTTATTATTGAGAGCCGCCTTTTGTACCAAAAAATAACAAATGTAGGATTGTTTTAATTTTTGATTTGCTGCAAATTTTAACTTAAAAACTGAGGAAATTGTTGAAACACACCAAGACATCAGAAGTAATCAAATGTTTTGAATATTGCTTAAAAGAATATCGGTTATAGAAAGCCATGACCAGTTCCTACAAAAAAAGTTAATGGAAACGTGGATAAGAGAAGTCCACATCGTGAATTGAAAAAGATGTTGGCAATAGGAAGAAATGAATTGTTCAAGGCTAGCAAAGAAATGTTTTATTGTGGAAGTATTGAAATGAGTTAAAACGCCTGTTAATAATTTAAAATTTTGTAATTTTTTTTTAGAAAAAGGTAAATTTTCTCAGAAAGTGGTAATTTTTTTCCCAAATAGTGGTAAATTTCAGTTCGGCTCTCTGGCAACACTGCTCTGGTGTGCTGGAGAATTGTACAAAAAAAAGCTACCTTGATTTTCTCTAACAGGTGTGGAGAGGAACCATGAAATCTTCGCCACAGGCAAGCTTAGAAATGATTCAACATCTTCTTACCTAGTGAAGTTCCTTAAATAATCGGCACCCAAAAGCGTAATTCGTCTTAATTGTTCGCAATTCTGGAGAAATGTCACTTTCCGACATGCATGAAATTCTGAATCTCCAGTACTTAAAAAAAATAATGCCGACTGTATCATACCTAGTGCGAAATGGCCTGATAATGAAGAATGTAACAGGGTCAAAAAGGTACTGCGAAACTCAACGGATCAAAGAGTCTTCAAATTTCTGTGCTGCTTCAAAAAATCCAAAAAAAATTGTGCGCACTGTGCAATCCCATACAAAATTGGAACAGAAATAGATGTAGTGCTCTTATTATAATGATAGTTTATATGCTTGAAAAGTTAAAGCTACCAAAGAAAACTTAAGAAATGGTTGAAATCGGTCAGTCCATAGGGTACCTTTCATTGGACCTTTATGCATTTTTTACATGTTTCGTATCGGAAATACATTCCAACTTTGCTCCATCTTAACGATACTCGGTCTAAAGGCTAGGCAAGTTAAAAATGTCTATTAAAAATGGTTGAAATCGGTTGGACCCTAGGGGTACTTCCCTCGGACATCTATTAAATTTCAACATAATTTTGTATAGAAGGTACATACAATAGTTCATATTAACGAAACTCGGTAAGAAGGCAAGGAAAATTAGAGTATTAGATGTATAGGTACTGAAAATGTTCGAAATTCAAAAGACCCTATGAAGCTATATTAATTCTTTTAAATGATTTTGAATGGGAGGTTTGGGAGGTCGATAGTTGGCAGATCTTAATGAAACTCGGTCAGAAGAGAAGGCTATACAAATATGGTAATCAAAATGTACTAAAAAAAAAACAAATTCCTTTTCGAACTTTGCTAATTTTTTTAGATAGATTTCTCCATAAAAACTGGACAACACTTTTAAACCTTCATAACTTTCTAATTTTCTTAATAAAAGGCCTCGAATTTATTTATTATTTAAGATATTTTAAAAATCTTTTTAATTAATATAACTGAATTTGAACTATAGCTGTTTCACGTGTTACGAACTACACGTAAACACAGAAGTTCGAATCCGTGAAGTTCGTTTTTGAAAACACAAACTCGAACTACATGTGAATGCTAAACACGAAAGATACTTGTAGTTTCTAAAGTACGTGTACACGGATTAATGTTTTCTTGACTTTCACTTATTTTAGAAACTTATAACCACAGATTCGAAGAGTCATTGGTACTATTTTGACTCATATTAGATGAATGGCAACGTTCGTGGTTATGCTTGCTAAATGTGTGCCGTGCGAACCAACGAATTCCGAGTTCAATGGCAAACTTGAAGGGGTAAATAATGACATGTAAAGTTTCTTGAGAACATGAAATTAAGACGTTTAGGGTCAGTATACAACTTGTAGCTTCAGTTCTCGGTCAATTGTGTTTAAACATTTAATAACACACAACACAATTGATCATAAGATGGGTCAAAGACCTTTCGAAGGCTAAAAAGGCCAATTTGTTTTTTGTTTTTTTTTTGTTTTTAGATGAAGACTCTAGTTAAACAGAAGAACAGCTCGCAAAATTATTAAAGTTTATCGTTCAACTGATAACAAACTTGTAAAAACCCTGGCAGAGATCTAAGGAGTAGGAAAATGGTCTCCATATTAATTACCTAAAAGAAGAGATCTCGAAAGATCAAAAAATCATATTAGAAACGTTGCTTGTTCGGGAAAAAAGAAAAGGTTATTTTTCGTTCATTTGTCACTCTCGATGGAAAGTGGTTCTTTTCGACAATCCCAAGCGTAATAAATCAAAGGCAGACTCCGGTCAACCATCAATCTCGCAGTAGTAGTACGTAATATCCACTTAAAGAAGGTTATATAGGTATGCATTATTGTCTGGTGTGCATTATTTTCTGGTGGTGTCATTGGTCCGAATATTTTTGAAAATGATCAAGGAGTAACCGTAATCGTCAATTCTTAACACTAATTCCGTATTTTAATCGACTTTTTTACCTGAAATTGAAGATATGTACAACATAAGGTCAAAGGACATATAATATAATGTAAGTAGATATAAAGACAATATTTTGTTTAAAAAAGATGGGACTACTAGTCACTTTGTTAAAACAGTAATTTCCAGGTCGACTTATTTCGAAAATTGGCGATGTTAGTTCCATATAAAGCTCACACTCTTCAGCAATTTGAATGATATTGTATTCCACGCATAATTGCAAAGTCCGAATATTATAACGAGATAAAAATTTAATCGTAATCTGAATTTTTAGTGTGTTTTAAAGCTTTAATTTCCCAAGGAGAAAATGGATATTCCCGTATTTGGCGGCACCAAAAGTGAATGAATGTGATAACATCTTAACCGTCAATACTTGGTAAAATTGAATCGAGCCTGGAAGTAAAACGACCGCAATGAGTCTAAAGATACGAAACCGTTATTTTCCATTAAATCATGGCAATGTTCGGCCAAATGTTGAAAATCAAGTAAAAAATATTTTGGAATATATAAATCGACTAGTACTGCCCACACTACATCCTTCGTATTCACCTGAATTGACTCATTTTAATTAGAACCTGTTTTGATCAATGCACCATTAAAATTTGGGAACAGCAACTTCATTCTTACAAAGAAGTCAAAAATTGGATTGCTGAACAGTCCCATTAATTGTATAATAGATGGGAAAAAGTCAAAGTCAAAGAGATACTTGAATTATTAAATTCATTCGTCAATATGAAAACCATGATTTGTTTTCTAGACTGAGTTGAAAAATTGTTTGTCTGCATCAACTTCATAACCACTTTCCATCGAGCATAAAATATTCGAGATAAATTATGTGACGTTAGTGGGTGTCGATCTACCTTTGAGGAAGTTGATGTTGACTAGGAGAAAAGATAGACTTGCAACGGAAGAAGAGAATGTCGTAGATAATACTTTTAAAAAATTTTAGAAGTACCTACATGACAATTTTTCAATAGATCTGTAATAAGAAATATCATTTCTAGATCTTTCTTCCAAATTCTTCCAAAACTGTGGAAAAACTGACTTAGAAATAGAAAGTTGAAAGGGGATGAGCGAACAAGTTCGCGAAATTTTTTTATGATTATAGGGGCTTATGACATCAGGTCCAGGGGAATAATCATCTTTTCGATCATATAACTTTCCTAAGACATCAGCTTATGAAATATAAACAGAAGTCAGTGACGTTTGAGCACTGTTTTTTCACGAAGAAAACTATTCATAGTCTAGTTCATCGTTATGACTTGTGATGACTGACTGAAAAAATTTACGAAAAGGATTGCAATTATTTCCGGATTGTCTAAAGAGATATTTGGAAAAATAAGGGTGGATGTGAAGTTGTCAGATTTTTTTTTTATATTAATAAACTTGTAGAAGCTTTTGGGATCCGACAACAGTTTTGTTTGAATATAAGCAGGATAAGACTCATATAGATGTTCACAGAGTGCAGGTATCAACAAGGTCATAGGCGTGGAGATTATTTGTGAGGTCAAGAGAAGAATGAGAAATTAAAAAAGTGTGCCAAGTAATAGAGTTGAGATAATTGAATGAAACTTGGTACAAATGGTCACATATACCCAAGGATCTGCACTATTGAATATTTTTGGAATCCGCCCACTGACACGCCTACCTCCCATACAACGCAACAATTGAAAACTGCATAACTCAGCTCATAGTAAACCTATATCTATAAAATTTGGTACGTATGTGTTTTGTAGCAACACAAAGATGTCTTCGAAAAATGAGTGTCATCCTCCCACGGACACGCCCACCTCCCATACAACCCAAAAATTGAAAACACAATAAATAAGCCTCTGTTAACTTACAGAGATAAAATTTGACACATATGTTTTTTATAACAAAAAAAGATAGTTTTGAAAAATGTACATCATCCGCCCACGGACACGCCCACCTCACATACAACCCAAAAATTGAAAACGCAATAAATAAGCCTCTGTTAACTTACAGAGATAAAATTTGACACATATGTTTTTTATAACAAAAAAAGATGGTTTTGAAAAATGGACGTCATCCGCCCTCGGACACGTCTACCTCCCATACAACGCAAATTTTTCATCAACACTTAAATGCATATAAAATATATGCTTCATCCGCCCACGGACACGCCCATTTTGAATAATTTTTTTTTTTTTTTGGAGAAGTAGGTTTAGGGTATTTCATAGACGGCCTAGACCGACTATAGACATTCTTTACTTCTTTTTAATATACATTAAATAATTTCGCATTTTTAATAAACAAACAAAGGTACAGACAAGAAAGGGCTACCTTTCAAGTTTCAAATCTCTAGTTCATTAGGAGGTTTCTACCTTACAGACAGCCGGGACATAAAGCTAATAAAAACGTTTTAAAATAGTTAAGTTTATATATTTTAAAGAAAAAATAGCATTAAATAAAAGCTAATTAAGTACCAGCCAGTTTCACATAGCCACATCTCCCATATAACATTCCACTCGTATCTTGTACAACGGCTACAAAATTCGCAATGTTCGCAATGTTAATAATTAAGATAATGTTTTGAACACACACACACACACACACATAACCATCCGAACTCATCAATTATTTGCATTGTTAACTGAACAAAATCTAAGGCAGTGATTAAAATTTGTGCGCACGCACACTATAATTCTTACGACTATAGATGCGGGAGCGTGCGGCAAACTTATTGATTACGACCATAGGCAGTTGCAGAACTGTGGGGGTCAGAGAAGACCCGCCACTACAACCCACTATAATTAAGGAACGTTAATGGCAAATGTGTAACCTCACACCAGAACTCATACTTGGTTGTTGAGTGTTATCCGCTCAAGCTTTAGTTGTTGCTTGTAGTTAGTTGTTTGTATATATTTTGCTAAAGGTGCGCCGCCTGTCGTATTGCTGCATGATCTGCATGTTGCTGTGTCCTTTGTGTATAAATTCCAACTCTGGACCTCTGGTATAGTACCAAGCAGCCTACCAAGTATTTACTTTGAAATAGGATTTGCACCTAGGCAATGTGGTGTGGTATGATGGTGGTTAGATTGGTGTTCGGTTCGGTTGTACCGTTATATGCTATATGGTTGACTGCGGTTTTCGGCTGCTGCAATTCAATTCAATTAATTTAGCTGTACACTAATTTTGAAATTAATGTTTTGCGCTGTGAAGGTGTGTGTGATTATATGTATGTATTTGGTTTTTCCTTTGTGTGTTAAAGCTTTTCGGTAAAGTTTCTCACTGGCGGGCGCTGGTAGATCCCAAGAAAATTTCAAAATAAACAACCACATTTGAAGTTTTTAACATTTATTTCGTTTTGTTAAATTTTATAGCATTATAAAATTGTTTCAGCACGCACTTACGTGTGTGTGTGTGTGTGTGTATATGTATTTCATGCAAGCACCTTTGTGCCTTACCACTCACCCTCTTTGTTTCTTTACACCAAAAAAACAAACAATCCTTTTATTTTGGCTTTCGTTTGCATAGCCTAAATCTATGCAACGAAATTTTATATTTAAGTAGTTATTTTGTAAAACTTGAAGACCAAGCATTCGTTTTTAGTATAGCGTTTGTTGTTGTTGTGTTCGTTTTTGTTGTTGTATATTATATAGTAAATAGCTAGTAACTATATTTGAATTCATATCTATACGCAGAGCCACACGCACCCACGTTTTCGTTGGCAAGCAACTAGCAGAAAAATACAAACCAACTCAACACCCAACCACCCAATCAACCACCCAACCATCCACCCATTCAACCTAGCCCATGTGGCATTGGAGCCCAACGTCCTAGTATCTGCGGTTCATCCACCAAAAATATTTTCAAGTAGCTGTTGTTGCCTTTGGAAAAGTACGGAAGCAAAAATAACAACAACAACAACAAATTTTTAACCGATTGCATTCGTTTTTGGTAGGTGGTGGTGGTGGGTGAATTGTGTTGGCATTTTTAGTTCATACTGCTGCTCTTCTAGGTTGCTGCTGCTGCTGCTGCTGCTGCTGCTAGTGCACAGCAGCGTTGTTGTGCTGTTTTGTGCTGTGCTGTTCTGTTCTGTTCTGGTTTGGTCGTTGTGGGTGAATATGAGGGCACGTTTTTGGGTGTTTTACTACATCCTCATTGCTCGTTGTTGTTGTTGCTGTTGTTGTTGTAGTTGCCAAAGTTTGCACAATAACAGGATGCGAATGTGTTACCAACACTGGCCTGTTATAGAAAATGCGATTCAAAGCCTTGTTGTCAACATCGCTCCAGTGGCTGTCCGTGAACACTCTGCATATAAAAAAAATTGTGTTGCTTACTTGTTTTGTGCCCAGTTGTGATTTTGCCCATTTTTTCGTGTTTTTTTTTTTTTTGTGTTTTCTGTTTCTCTTCTAAATTTTGTTAGACAAACCGGAAATAAGCAGGCATCGCTGAAATCTGCGACACCAACTTCTCATACTAGTTAAGCTCCCTCCAAGCAACCCATTCAACTCAATGATTTTCTTTTATTTTACAATTGTTTTTCTCTTTGTAAATGCATTTTTTTCACGTTTTGTTTTGTATTTTTTTCATATCAACTCAATTTATTTTTCATCCTTATTTCCTTTGGGGTTGAATTTTTAACGTGATGCTGGCTTGGTTTCTTTTTTTTTTTGTAATTTTATTATTGCTAGCTCTTTAAGCGTTAGGCAGCTGGGTGTTGCCAGCTGGGGGCTGAGTAATGGGAGTGGGAGGGGGTTGTATGGTGGTCTTTTCTCGGTGGTCCTTCACGCTGTATGAAAGGACATTTTAACTCTTCTCTACTTGTTTTTTGTTTTTTTTTTTTTCAAGGACTTTTTGAGTTATATACATGACGCGTAGGTCGAAAGCATGTTTTTTAAATTTTTTTTTTTTTTTTTTTTGCTACCGATACCCTCATTAAAAGCACACGCCATGTCCGCTACTGACTTAAAGTGCTTAACAGAATTTAACTGTTTTTCCTTATTCTTCTTCATTTTATGTTTGAAATGCGTAGAGTTTTATAGAAATAAATAAATACTTCAATATGTTTAACGGTACCACATCCCATTCACATGCATGTACTATACACACATACATATGTATGTACATGTTGGTTGTGTATTTTTGGTGCTGCCATGCATGAATACGTTGTAGATACGTTGTCCCTCAAACTACGTTTCTGCTCCAATTCTTCGTTAATTTTGTGTGTTTAGGCAATTTGTTTTAATTCGCGTGCCCATGTTGGACTCTGGTGAAATGCATTTCATAATGACAACAACAATAACAACAACAAAAACAACGGCATACTATATCCAATAAAAATCTTTGCTTGTATGTGGCTCCATTGGTTACAACTATTATTTGTAGGTATCAACAACAACAACACCAACAACAACTCACTAAAACTGTAGCTTAGCAACCTAACCTAACCTTCATCATTGCTCAAACAATCAACCCAAACCCAACCCGAAACCCACTATAAACCACCCAACTCAACTTTATGCCAAAAAAGCTTAGCCGACTGCTACCCACTTTGGCCCAGGGTCATATGCTCGAACATGCTATTTTGTAGATCTGTGCGAATAGATTTTGCAACTATTGCTGACTGGGTTGTTGTTGTTGTTGTTATTATTGTATAAGTTGCCTCTTTACCTTATCTAGGCACCAATGCTTTTGTGGCGGTGTGTCGTCGTCGTCATCGTCGACAACTTCACTGTTGCTGGCAACATAGGTCGGTGGCTGGTTGCTGGTGGCTGCCATCAGCAGCTGACATTCAGCCGACAAATGCTTATGTTTCGCCACACAAGCATTAACAACGCATCGCAGGATATAATATGAATACTTGAATACACTTAGCTGGCAACATCAGACTCCTTTTGTGCCGCACCTTGCATACACCAAAACACCAACAAAAACAACAACGTCAGCACAGCATAACAACCTCCTGCAATCGCTCCCGCCCTACACCCATTTCGCCCACTGACACGAGCCTGCCATTTGAACTATACAAACCAAACCAACACGCTGTAAAGCATCTACACACACACACACACACACACACAGACACACACGCAGACACACAGTAGAAATCTATTTGTATATCGTCTCGCGACAGTGGCACAAAACAGGTGTCTGCACGTTGGCCTCAAAAACACTTCACATAATATGTGAATAATTGCTGTGACAACATTAAGCCTTTTAAAAGAAATGGCTTCCTACATATGACTCGCCATAAGCGAAAAGTTTGTTTTCACGTTACCATGGCTGGAACGAATCAATCCTCTTGAAAATCCATCAAGTAGCATGAAATAAACCAAGTGAAGAAAGACAACGGCTGAGGCTAGATTCTAAAATGCATTTCTTTTTTAAACTTCCATTGCATTCCACAAGAAAAATTACAACTTTTAAATGAAAAAACTCTTGATAATAACATTTTTTTTTATGTCATTTTGGGAATTTGCATGTTATAATAGATTTTTGAAAAGGTACACTCAGAAAAAAGTTTCTCGGAATATTATGATAAAAAAGGCATAATATTTAGAGAAAAATGGCATCGACTTTGCTGCAGAGAATGCTTTTCTCTAAATGTGGTCCTAAAAATTCCCTAAAATAATAAAAATGATGAAAAAGAGAAATAAATAAAAATATATCGTTTGTAAAGAAAAATAATTTTTATTTTTGAGAAACTATTTGTTTTTATTGAAGAAAATACTTCTTATAGTGACTTTTTATCAAAATATAGGAAAATTTTTTCATTTTCAATAAATTTTTCTCTATAAATGAGAATTTTTTTGTGCGAGAAAAATACTTAATCATTATCAGAGACATTGAAATATTTCCATTTCCCACAAGTGAAGAAATATTTGTTTGAATATGTGAAAATTTATTGTAATTGAAGTAAATTTTTTTTGAAAAAGAAAAAATTGCTATTATCGAAAATAGAGAAATTTTTTATCAGAGAAAGATATGTTTTTTTTCTGAGTGTAGTAAGTACAGTACGCTACAGAAGGTAGTTGAACTACAGAGCCCAACCAAGTTAAGCTTAAGCACACACCCAAGCATCTTAGAGAACTAAACGAATGTATGCTAACATTCCAACAAAAGCAGAAAATCACTTTTTCATGTTGGTACTACTTAGCAAGAAAAAAAAGGTGCAAAACGTATCGAATAAATATTTACAAATAAAAATATTTTTTTATTTTAGAAACACTGAGAAACTCTACCAACAGTTTCTAAAAACAATTATTTTGTTAGAACCACATTCCACAATTTCTGGTTGTAGCAAATTGTTATATGAATCCGATAAATTTTAGAGCCCATGAAATGATAACTGTGTAGTAACCTTTATAATATAGATTTATGTTTCAACTGCATTTATCGCTCAATAAAACAACTTCAATTAACGTAATAGCTTTTAATAATGCGTTAAAACTATAACATCTAAGAACATAACATACGAAATATTAACTTTTATGTTACAGAATTGTGGATGATTTTGGAATTATGTTCTTCAAGTTTTTTTTTCTCATAGTATCACTCACTTAATCTCTCGAGTTAAGCTTTTATTCTAGTTACCTTCTTTTTACCGATGACTTAAAACTATCTCTGCCATTTGAATCTGATAATGATTTCAATGATTTCTTCTTCAATTGAATCTAAACTTCGTCGCTAGTTGGTGCTGACCTAATTATCTTCACCTTAATATTTTAAAATGCCAGTGTTCAACTTTTACTAGGTCAGCTTATCCTATTCTTCAGAACTATTTTATCAATTCTACTTCTTTGGAAAGAGTGTTTTGTAAAAAGGACTTAGGACTTCTTCTGGATACTAAACTTAATTTTAGAAATAATATTGAACTAATAATTGTAAAAGCTAACTCAATGTTGGGATTTTTGAAAAGAAATTCAACGGATTTCTCTGATCTCTATACTTTTAAGACACTCTATTCCTCTCTAGTGTGACCGCACCTGGAATATTGTTCAATAATCTGGAACCCGTACTATTAATTTCACTCCAATAGACTAGAATCGCTTCAACGTAACTTCACTGGGTACATGTGGTTCGAACTAAACTGGAACCTACCCTCAACGCTTCAATATGCTAATCGCTGTGTCTTAGTTAATCTTACTCCACTTTCTATACACCGCAAACTTTTCTCTATCATGCTTATTTGGGATCTTATTGATCACAATATTCAGTGCCCTGAAGTTCTTTCTCAATTAGATTTCTTTACGCCAACTTGTTATCTCCGTTGCCAATTCCAGTTTCGTGAGTCGTTTCATATATCGCACTATACTCAAAATATGCCTAACATAAAATCTTTTGGTCTTAACATAAGTCTAGTATTCTAGGGACATAACATTCGCGGCAGAGAAAACAGACCTTTTTTTAAAAATTCATAACATTTTTCCAAAATGTTTTTATTATTTTTTATTATTATAGAAAATTGAATAAATTACAAGAAAAAAAAAATCAAAAAAAAATATATTGTTCACTCCAACATGGTTTTATAGCGCTCCAGCGCTGGGAGTCGGAAAAATTGTCTGATCTGGAAAAAAAAATGACTTTTTAAAATCTTAACAAAATTGGTTATCGTATGACAGGAGCTTTTTTTAAAAAATTTTTTTTTATCAATTTTTGGCGATGTTCCAAATTTGAAAGTGTGTTTTTTTCGAAAAAAATATTGACTTTAAAAATTCATAAAAAGCTTTTAAAAAAAAACTCGTGTCATACGATAGCGAATTAAGTTCAAAAAATGCCCGCTAGTGCCGCAACCAGTACGAAAAAATATGGTTTTAAGATAAAAATGCGCTCTCACTGGCTGTAATCTGACTGTAACTTTTGAACCCGTAGGAATTTTTCCATGAAATTTTTTTTTTAGAATCTTAAGAATATTTATTTATACAAAATTTACTAAAATAAAAAAAGGCAATTTAAAAAAACGGCCCCCCGTTAAAAACAGTTCGAGAAAAACTTTTAAAAATAATCTCTTATTATGCATTATGGCTCGTGAGTCTTGGTCTAATTATTCATCTTAAAAGCTTGAATTTGTAATGAATTTCTTCTAAATAATAACTTATTTTAGTTTTTAATTATACATGAGTAGTCTGTAAAAGTAATACTCTGCTTGATGAAATGAGAACATAAATAATACACTGAGAAAAAAACACATACCTTGCTCCGGTAAAAAATTTCTCTATTTTTGATAATAGCAATTTTCTCTTTTTCAAATAAAATTTTCTTCAATTAGAATAAATTTTCACATTTTCGAAGAAATATTTCTTTACTTCTAATGGCGTTTTCGTTTCTAACAAAAAATGTTGCCCTGTCGCAGTGCAAAATGTTTTCAATGTTGCCCGCAACCCTGTAAAAGTGCATGTTTTTGCCTACTCGAAAAATGTCAACTTAAATAAACGAGTATAACCATCCTTGTCTAACGCACGCATGTCATAATATTGTCGTTTTAAAAACAGCTGATATGCAGGGCAATCATCTACCCTGAGAAAGTTTGCAGGGTAGAAAATGCGCCTTTTTTGCCCTCTCTGAGTGTGACATTTTAAGAAACGAACACAAAATTTACTCACCCGTTTGCACTTATTTTAGAATCGAACACGAAAAAAGGCAAGGGCAATGAAAAGGCAACATTTTTTGGTAGAAACGAAAACGCCATAAGAAATGGAAATATTTCAATGTCTCTAATAATGATAAGTATTTTTCTCGCACAAAAAATTTCTCATTTATAGAGAAAAATTTATTGAAAATGAAAAACTTTTCTTATATTTTGATAAAAAATTCACTATGAGAAGTATTTTCTTCAATAAAAACAAATATTTTCTCAAAAAAAAAAAAAGTATTTTTCTCTAAAAATGATATATTTTTCTATTTCATGGAAGCTTTTTATCATTTTTAGAGAATTTTTAGTATCGCAATTAGAGAATAGCATTCTCTGGAGCAAAGTCTATATCATTTTTCTCTAAATATGATGCCTTTTTTAACATATTCCGAGACACTTTTTTCTGAGTGTAGGTGGTAAGAACTAAACATTTTTTTTAAATTAAACCCACTTTACAACATAACCACCTGAGTTGATTTTGCCATGTCCGTCTTATCTGACTGTCGACGCAGTTACAGCCGTAATATTTAAGCTATCGTAATGAAATTCGATATTGAGATTTGTGAAGATTAAGTTCGAAATGGGCTTAATCAGATGATTACCACCACCCATACAACCCCAAAACTGAAAACTCTTATCAAAACTAAATTAAAACTCTATTAAAAGGCCGAAATTTAATAAAATTTAATCATTCTTTACGAAGTTCAAGTTAAGCCGAGCTTGCTGGCGTTCGAGTTTAATACTCTACCGGAGATCAATCTCTGACGAAAATAACAGTTATTTTTTTTTTATTTCAAAATACATTTATTTTTGATGTTCATAGAAAAATATTGTTTTAAATATTGGAAAAGCAAACTTATTTCGCATTTATTTCCAACCAACTAGTTAATGAAAAATTTGAATTAGAATCTCAATTATTAAATTAATTATTTTCATACTTACACACTCAGAATGCGAACCTACGTCATCTGCTTGCCAGTCTTATACACTTCCACTAAGCTATTGGTAACGATAAGTTAATTATAGCAAAACATATTTAAAAACTGCTCTTCCTAAATAGTGTCAGAAAATCTTGACAGAAACATGCTTTTTATATTTAGGCAGTTGAGTTGTTAGATTTAAATTACACAAGTTGAAATTCAACAATAATTTTGTAAGAGTGTTGTAAAAATTATTATTTAGTTAAATTTATAAACTTTCCTCTCATGACGAAAATGAAATTCATATACATACAGCCCAATCCTGAATAGAATCTCACTACCGAGTTTTCTCACTTTTCCCTTTCTTCCTATTCTGAACAAAAACTCGATGCGATATTTTTCGTTTTCCTCGTATTCTAATCGATCTTTGAAGACACGAGAAGTTTCTCCAGTGAAAAAAGTAGGCATCACGAACGATAAAAAAGTGAGAATGAGTTGACATTTGATGCCAACAATTTTTTAGTGAGTTTGAAATAAAGGTAATATAAATTTATAATTATATTTATATTGAAATTAAATTTTAATATAAGGTCGAAAACAACAAATAAGCAGCAACTTTCAACTTTACATTTTAGCTGCAAAACAGCTGATTTCGAAATTCGAAATTCCTTCTTACTTTTTTTCTTCTCATCGATCGTTCAGAATAAGAGAATTTTCTGCCGCGTGAAAAAAATCTGCTTGCGGATTGATTCGTGCGAATATTTCTGTGTCGACAAGGAATAACCGCTAAAGTCGAGTTGGGACAAAATGAGATTATTACTTTCATTGCGTTTTTTCGCACCGAAATACACTGGGTAAGCAAATTTTTATGGTTGTACCTTGAAAATTAAATGTTTGAGGCCATCAAATCTAAACAGCAAAATTCAGGGTACCCTGATACAAGGGAGAAATCATCTGAAAAATGCTCTTCTGAAATTTTGAAAATGAGTTTAGCTGTTATTCCCTGTCGGCACAGATTTAGGATTGGTAATCTGCTGCACCACTTGTCAAGACTGTTTTACTGATCTTCTTTTGCACCACTTGTCAACACTGTTTTACTGATCTACTTTTGTGCTTTAAAATATGCGTTTTCATTGTTGCATGGCGTACACGGAGAAAAAAAATGGACTAAAATCAAGCTCAAAGCGGTCGTAAATGAAATTAGCTCAATAGAGCTCAAAACCATCTCAAAACAAGCTTTTCACATACGCCGCACATTGGGAAAAACATAGCAAAAACGCTCGCATCGCCTCTTTTCAACGCTAGCATCTATATTATTAATGCTAGGAACTTAAATTCTTGGTATTTCATAAAGAATCTTTCAAGAAATAGACTGATGTAATCTATTTTGGTTTTTCTTCACCAGCGGCTCATACCCTACAGCCAGAAGTTATGACTTTTAAGGAACTGCGCTGTGTGAAGTCAAGATATATTAAAATTCCGGCAATGAATTTAGATAGCTGGTTTAAAATAAAAACACCCATGTTCCAGCGTTTTTTAAGTTGAGGCATTAAAACCATTTTAAATGCACCATTTGTGGAACATATTTTGAGATATTATTGCATACGGAAAAGTTTTTTCATATTGAAAATAGGTTTGATTCCTATTTCTGTTATTGCTTGCAATGGTTATAAGAAGACTATATTTAGGTAGTTAAGTGGTCTTCGAGGCCACAAAAAAAAATTTTTTTTTAACCGAACGTAGGGGTCGCGCATCGACATATTTCTTTATAACTTCGTTATATATCGTCCGATCTTAAAGAATGATGTGTTTTTGTTTTTGTCTCGGGGAGACTTATTTTTGTCTCTAAAATTTAAAAATTTGAAAAAAAATTACAAAAAAATTATTTATTAAATATTCCTAGTGAACAAAGCGAAAAAACTAAAAGTTTAATGATTTTGTACGGGCTTTACATTTCTGAAATCAAAATGGTACGTTGAGATGATAGAAACTGTGGTTCTGTGGGTCAGTACCAAAAAGGGTCAACTGAGGTCAATGAGTCTGAGAAACAAAAAATAGGCCTCCCTGAGACAAAAACAAAAACACATCATTCTTTAAGATCGGACGATAAATAACGAAGTTATAAAGAAATATGTCGATGCGCGACCCATACGTTCGGTCCAAAAAAACAAAAAATGTCGAAACTTTTTTCAGTATTATATTATTATTGAAGTATTATACTTCAGATTAGCTGGTGTGCGGTGAAATTTATTTTTTCGATACGGTCTAATGTACAGCTTTGCGTTGAAAATTCTCTAACTCTCGCAGCTCTCTCGCTTTGCGTTGAAAATTCTCTAAATCTCTCAGCACTCCGCAAATAAATTTAGTGTCATCTTCAAGGTGAAAGTTTGAAGTTATCAGATCCGAAGTATATCGAGGAATCAGGAGGAATCACAAAAGTTATAGCTTAATAAAAATAAAAAACAGAAAAAAAAAAACTTGAAAAAAGCGTAAATTAAGGAATCCGTATATTGCCAAAAGATAGCAATTGGAAAAAAATTTTTTTTTAAAAGCATTTCTAAAGTGCCTTTATTCTAAAAACTAAGTTTGAGCTAATTTCATTAATAATTAAAAATTCTACAATCATTCGTACACAGTAGTGCAAACAACATTGTAGGAAAAAAAAAAAACGTTTTTAGAAGCTCAACTTTGGATGACCATAGATACCAATAATTGGGAACATATTACTTGCAAAGTGTGTTTTTCACATGATGGATATGTCCAGATTACAAAAAGTAGAAAAAAAAAATTAAACCCCGTTACTTTGGAATAATCCTGAATGCGAGGGTTTTGCCTATATTTTTCCCAATTTGTGCTTAATAAGTGTCATCTTGGGCTTGATCATAAAAATTAATTTTTGTTGTAGTTGTTTTTTTGGCTCATCAAAACAATAAGCCGAGCGACATAATTCTCAGTTGGTTTTTGTTGCTGTTAGTGTAAAAGTGCGGTGACCGTGGCATGCAGGTTAAGTGTGTGGCTTAGCATGTTCGGAGCCCGGGTTCGATCCCCAGCCGCGGCGAAAAGTTTTTTTCAATAAAAAATTTTTCTGATCGGTCACCACCTCTCTGCAGACAAGGGCAAACTTCAGAGAGTAAATAATGCCATGTAAAGCTTCTTGAGAACATGAACTTTAGCCGTTCGGAGTCGGCATAAAACATATAGGTCCAGTTCTCGGTCAATTGTGTGCAAACATTTAATAACACACACAACACAATTGATCATAAGAAGCTCGGTCAAAGTCCTTTCAAGAGCTGAAATGGCCAATTTTTTTTTTTTTTTTTTAGTATAAAAGTGCAGAACATCATTTAAAAAATTGTATTTCCTGTCCGAATTGGATCAAATATTTAATTTCGACCATGAGAATATAATTTGGTATCTGCGTCTGGGCGTCGTTTTTTTTTTTCCTTTGATGCCTGCGCCTCTTAGATTTTGTCATCTTATTAAAATTATTAATAAAATGTCACATCACAAAATTTCTTAGACATATGAGAGCATGTAAACTTATTTTATTCACAATCCATAAATTGTATTGCACACAAATGAGCATATTTTTGTTTTAATAATCAATACCAAAACATCCAAAATTGGGTCCAAGTGAGCATATTAGCATTTTGACAAACAATCCAAAAATCACATAAATTATGCACAAATGAGTGTGTTCATTTTTTGGATAAACGATCACATTATGGCTAAGCTCAGAATCGCTTCCAAAATAAATTGATTTTGGATTGTTTTCAGCTCAAATGTCTCTCCGTGTAGAATATTTTAAAAATTTTAATTTTACAAACAGTTTTTAAAATGTGCGTTTTACTTATTTTTGTTTTCTCAGTGTATGCTTAGCATTTGTGCATTAAAATATTCAAACATATGAAATTTAAATTTTATTCTGGTGATTGACAATTGTAATTTTTTTGACAGGTCATGCTTATGATATGCTTATTTTTTGGTACAAGCAGTTGAAAATTCAAAAATATTTAATATATATAGTTATTTTTGCTATCAATAATAATCTGATAAATAATATGATGATAACAATAATTTGTCAATTTTTGTCAAATAAAGAGCTTTTGATTTCATTTCGGAATGAGAAATTTTTACGCTTGTCAAGATATTTACAATTGTACTTGTAAATCACCAGAATAAGGTTCCTAAAAAAAAAATCAATTCATAACTATTTGCCATAATTGGCATTGTTTATGATAAAGACACTTCATGCCTTTTTTTTTTGTTTCGACAGAGAGAAAAAAATAATTGAACTGTTGCATAGAAAAAAATTTATTCAGTCAAACGCAAACAAAACAATAAAAAACTGTGGTGTAATATTTGTTATCATAACGCTGAGTTGTCATGTTTTTGCTACAGCAAAGTTATACCTACGTACCAAATTCCACTTCATTCGAAAATGCCAGCCATAAATGTTTGTCCTAATGGGTGACGTGGAGTCAACAACAACAACAACTCGAGTTTAATTTCAATTTTAACAATTTGTTTCACTGTGTGTGAGCTGTTTATAGCTGAAACCAGTTTAAGCAGTGACGACACGATCCGACGCACAACATAACAACGTGTTGTGGAGACGGTGGCGGTGGCAGCTTCATCGTCAAGCTACCCTTCCACTTTAAAAAGCAACTCAAGTGCGCACCGATGCCTGGCTGCTTGAACCTTTACTTCACCCACCACCACCACCGCCAGCACCACCATCATCATCACCATCACCACCACTACCACCAAAACCACCAGCACGAAAACGAGCGCTGTCTAATAACTAGAGTGCCGCGTCTCCTTCTCTGCCCCACACCGCGCCGCACAAGCAAACCAACATTCGCCGCCCGCACTGCTTCATGTTATAATTAAGCTATTGATTTGCTAATGTTCTGTCACTATAGCAACTTGTTATAATTTAAAGCTTTATTTTTAATTTAAACAGACAAGCTTTCATTAGCACTTGCCGAACTCTCAGAGAATAGGTGTGTGTGTGTGTGTGTGTGTGTGTTGAATTTTCTTTAAAGTTAATATCCGGTCAAAGAGCTTTGCTGATTAGCTTTAAGTTTGTTTAACTAGTGCTTGTATGAATTGATTTAGTTGTGTTTTTTTTGTTTGCGTGTTTTTTTTTGTTTTTCAATGAAGGTGACCCATATAGCAGTTTTCTTGTTGTTTTGCTGCTACTTCTTGATAAGCATTTGCAACAGTTGCAAACGCTTTTCCCCTCCAAAAAATCTTTTCAAATGATTTCTTGCACACCTTTTGCTGCCGCTCTAGTGCTGTTGTTTTTGTTGTTGTTGTTGTAATTTTTGCTAATAGTGCTAAGAATTTAGCTATTCTTCACATAGGTAGGCGGCTGGCTACTCATTATTATTCAGTGCGTCAGTATTGCTGATTTGGTTGCTATTGTAGTTGTTGTTGTTGTAGTTGTTGTCCGCTCTCTTTCATCACAATATTATGTTTTGTGTGTGTTTCGTTAACTGTACTATAATCGCAGCAGCAGAAGCAGCAGCTGACGCACAGACAAACGCACGCTCCCAAACAAACAAACAAACAAACATACACATACTCACTTAGCCACACTTGCCGTGTACACGACATAATGGCAAAAAGAAGAAAACAACAACAAGAAAAAAAAAACGGCAAACCCCACACCACATCATACCGCCGCATCACGGAACAGAACGCAACGCAACACACCACACAGCATGCTCAACATTTGAATGCGAAATCCATGAGACCCCCATTCTTTGCCGTTTTAAGTTCACCCTACCTCCAACTCGGCTGATCATCCTTGCACCCCCATCACCACCACCACCAACACCACCAGCAGCACCATCTTTTTCACTGTACAGTACAGTATTACGACCTCTCACATTCGCATGCACTCTCTTTTCTCTGCAGTCTCGGTCTCAAAGTCGGCCCCCGCTGCGCCTTTACATCCCTTCCCGTCTTTGCGCTGTCTCTCTCGCCATGTGTATATATCTCGCTCTCTTTGAAAATCACTGAGTGCACCACATTCACTTCCTATACCTTGCTTTATGAGTCTTCCTGCCGATTTTCAACCATACCATATTCACAACGTAACGTCATCATCATCAACAACATCATCATCATCACCACCAACATCATCATCATCATCATCATCGTTCAAACAAACATATATAGTATAATGCCAACGTCCGTCACCCGAATGCCTTCCTGCCTGGCCTAGCGTGGCATGTCTTTCCCTCTACACTTTCAAACATGCGGCCATCCATTGAACCAGTCAGCCTGCCAGCCAGCCAACCAACCAACCAACCAACCCAGCCAGTCAACCAACCAACAAACCATCCATCCGTCCACATTCCACCACATAGCGCACTACACTTTAGTTAGTACTCTTCTTACTCTTATTATTGTTTTTGTTGCTGTTATTATTGTTGTTGTTGTATTATTCTGTTTCGGTTGTGCAATTGCGATGCAACCGAAAATACTAAATATGTATCTACAGTCAAACAGCGTAGGTTCCACGCGTCCCACCTCAACTTATCAGCAACAGCAAAAGCAACAGCAGCAGCAGCAGCAGCAGCACTATAACACACTCTAGGCCCCAAAAAACAGAAACAATAACAACAACATATTATCATCATCATCATCATCATCGTCTACTACCATCACCTTTGGCTAAATATACCTACCTACCTATATAACTATATAGTTAACGTTATACATGCCTGTCTTAAAATAATTTTTTTTTTTTTCCGTTGACAATTCGATACACATTTTACAATTATCCAAATAAATTCTATTTGTTTGATAAAGTCTTCTTCTTCTTCCTTAGCTAATATATCCTGCACATTATCTGCTATTCCTTGTTGTATTTGCTTTATGATATTTAATCCTTTTGCCGCTCATAAAGCTCTTTATTATCTCAGAGACTTAGTCAACTTTTCTTGAAGTTCCAAAAAGTGGTCTTTATTTCAGTTATTAAAAAAGATTGATTGAACTGTATTAGTAGCCATAACAACGCTTTTAGTGACACTGTCACTCTTCTATGTCAGAGTGAGCATCTTTTTTTGTTTTACTTGTCATGTGTTTCCATCTCACATGGAGTTGCCTTGTATTGTTAATAATTCTGTTCAAGACTTTATTCAAGACTCAAATTCTGCTGCGTGGCTTTGGAAATATGGTCTTAACAACAGCCAAATTTGTTTACTCAACTCTCACATGTTGTTTAAGTAATAATTATTTTTCTAGTCTAGAATACATGAATAAAAAAAATCGTGTTCAACAAATTTTGAGAACACATTTTTGCTTTCGTAGCATTGACTGACAGATGTTTTTCATAATTGAATATTATTTTGTGTATATTTTATAACTTAATTGGTTTTAAGAAGTTAACTCTTACAACTTACTTTTAAGTTATATTTTTCCCCATTAATCATATCTTTCTTCCCACTAAATTCGAGTTTCTAAAATCGAGAAGTTTCTACTGCTTTAAAGCTGTTCTTATGACTTGTCTTTGTATGACAATAAAGAGGATATCAATCTCAAAAAAGTCTTGATATCTTTTCAATGTAATCAGAAACAGACCCACTAACAGTCAAAAAATAGGAATATTCAATGGTCTTTGATAGTCTTCAAATCCTGCCTGAAGCAGGGAATGGAAGGTCCGCTCGTGTATGCACGTAAGCCCGTACATAGGTCAGTTTGGTACAAATTTTCAAGCCAATATTATGCGTCCACGAGCAAAAAATAGACAATAGAATTCATGTAACCGTTCATAACTCTTTTCCCGCCTCCTCTCCATGACTTTTCGTACGGAGTGCTTTTCAAAACCGCCCTATTGGATAACGTGGCATATGAAATAAAAAAATTAATTGATTAAAACATGTTCTTTTGACTTACTTGCTGTATTTATTAAAACTTTAAAAGCATTTTTCTTGAAACGTTATCTTACACAATAATGGATCTGGCAGGTAGAAGAATTGTTTATTTGAATAATTGTTTCCAATTTTTTACCCCTATTTCAAAAAAAAAAACAACTTGATTTTCTAACAAAATTTGTATTCCGTCAATATTTTTTTTCAACAGAAATATTTAAATATTCTTCCTGACGGAATTTCAAGCCTACAGTACAAAAATCTATCTAAATATTTTTTCAAAGAACTTTAATTACCTAAATCTAACACAGGCCCAACATATACCTTTTTCTATACGTATCCACTTTGAACGTAAAACACACTAAAATAATATCGTAAAATAAATTCAAATTTGTTTTTTTACACTTAAAATTCTTAATAATAACATATATAAAATTAAAACTATCTTTTATTTTGCTGTTATAAAGTATTCCCGAAGTAACTTTTAAAATTAGGCTGGAACAACCGGCAACAATATCATCAATAAAAGTTATTCTATCTTTTATCCAAGAGTCAATGTTTTCAATCTCTGAAACTGAAGAAGCTGGAAGCTTTGTTGAGGATTTTTCAACGGATTCTATGTCAAAACATTCAGCTAAAACCTTATTTCTAATGCAAAGAAATTAACTTGTTCTTTGAGAAAATACTCGTAAGGCTGCGTCCTTGCTACACCAAGTTTAGTGTTTTTGTATATTTTTTAACGGACTCACTTATGATAATTCCTTTATGTTTATAAAGCGACATTCTAGACGCAGATAGGAAATGATCTTTAATTGGTTTTATCTCTTTGAGGAGGATATTACAAGTCGTATTGAATCTTCTTAGTTCGAGCATGTTCATTCCTTAACGTGAAATTCAGTCGCAATAACAACGACCCATACTTTTCAGACGCATCACTAGATAGGAATGGTGCGAATTAATGGAATGGAATGGTAGGAATTAATTTCTTGGCATTTAACGTTTCAATATATTTTTGAGAATATGGCCACCACGACTATTTTGCACTAAGGTCATTCTGGAGGTCCAATTTTCGAACACCTTTTTAAGCATTTGAGGGCGTATTTCAGCAATGACACGTTGAATATTGGTTTCCAAAGCGTCAATCGTTGCTGGTTTATCCACATAAACCAATGACTTCATGGATCCCCACAAAAAATAATCAAGTGGCGTCAAATCGCACGAACGCGGAGGCCAATTCACCGGTCCATTTCTCGAAATAATGGGAGGAATTAATAAAAACTGAGTGAACGAGTGGAGTGGAGTGCTTGAGTGTATGTTTTGAGGTTGCGATGTTAGTTGAGTAGAGTGTGAAATCCGTATTAAATAAACTCCACTTCACTCGGAGGGCAAAAAAACATCGCTTGAGGGTTCACACATGACAGTAACCTTGTTTAACGTGTGAAACAGTATAAGGCGTTTTCGTTTATTTGATGAGAGCAGAACAAAGACTGTCAAACAATTTGTTAGCGATCTCAATACGACTCTTCGTGCTCTTTATTAAACGTTAGAGAACGTAAAGCACATACCAGAGTTCTATCTGCCGGGCTTTTGAAAGGAATGGAAATAAATAATCGTCAACAAAAATAAAGGAAAAGAATATAAATAACATGCAAAATATAAAATTGTGCAAAAAATATTTTATTGTAAATAATAATATTACACAAAATATTCCTAAATAACAATTGAGATCTTTGATGCACGGTTAATTTTTTTTTTTTTTGATAATTCAGAGTGCTCTGAAAGAACACAGAGTACAGATTTCTTTGGAATGTATTTAGTGTGGTGTCATCTGCTCTCATCTAATGTTGTGACCGACGATTCCCCTTTCAATTGTCAAGCATTTCATATTAATATGTTTTTTTATAAATCAGAAAAATTTTTCAAGTTTACAAATATGGCAAGATTTCATTGTAACTGCTTGACAGGCACTTAGGTATGTGTCAAGCTACACTTCAATGACAATAAAATGGAAAGCTCAAGTGATAGTGATAATTAATTAAAAATTAATTTAAGATGTCGAAGAACTTTTGACCAACGGATAAATAAGGTTTTAATCCGGAAAAATTCCGAGTTGCAAAAGCTTCAGCGGAACATATATTACTTACAATTAGGGATGACCAAAGGTATAAAACAAAGTTTTATAAAAGTCAAAATTTTATAAAACAATGAATAATCAGTCAACTGCAACGAGTTTGAAGAATTGTCACCTGCAAATTTTTATAAAATTTTGTGCATTCCATCTTCGTCTTTTTCATCGGAATCAAATAAAAAATACAGCAAAGAGGCTATTTATTTGAAATTAAACCAAAAAACAAGTATTTAAAAATTTTTTAATGCAAAATAAATGGCAAATATGAAATTTGTATAAATTGAACAAATATGAGGCAGCTAAATAGCACACTCAACTTTTGTTGAGTGCTCTCAGTTATTATTATTATGAAATAAACAAAAACTGAGTGTACTGGAGTGTGCGATGTTTATTCTGAGGGAATACTCAACGTCAAAAAAAAACTTGAGTGGAGTGGAGTTGAGTTATTTTTATTAATATGCTTTATTCATACCGATCAGAGTAAAGTCGAGTGAAGCTGAGTTCACTCCACTCCACTCTTTTTATTAATATGTCCCAATGTTGTCGTTGAAATGTTCTTTTAATAAGTCGATTGCTTCGCCCGCAGTATGACAAGTGGTACCATCCTGTTGAAACCACATTTCGTCCACATCCATATCTTGAAGATTTGGCAACAAAAATTCATTGATCATGGTTCTGTATCGATTTCCATTCACGGTAACGCGTCGTTATGACGACGAATCGATAAATTTTCGTTTTCTTAAACACTGGCCTCAACGACAGCAATTTTAGTAGTTAATTCGTTAATAAGTGTATTTTTTTTTAAATAATGGATATCCTTATATTGTAAAATTGTCATTGTAATTGTAATAAATAATTAATAATAAAAAAAATAAAAAATAATTTTCTTCTGTACGCACTCTTCTCATTCTTCTCGGTGGCTTGGCATTCAAAAGAGTGAATGTAGACCAAAATTTGGTAATTACTTTCTTTATGGTGGTCTGAGACGGACGATTATGTGCACCATAAAATTCACGAAGTGCTCTATAAACATTTTTAGTTGAACACTGCTTTTGAAAATAAATTTCCACGATTTGGAAGCTTTGTTCTGGAGTTAACTTATTCATGATGATTTGCCAAACAATAATGAGTAGAGACGTCACTTTAAACTTTCAAAACTACTGTCAGACAATAGAGTAATCCATATTGAAAAAAAAACCTCATAAAAGAACACTCTTTATATGCATCCGACTTTGATAAAATTATGCACAAATTTTTTTCATTAATTTGAACAGTTTGACCCCCCGTCATGTTCCATCAAGCGCTTAAAATTTCCCATTTAAATAAAGTCATGCATGACAAGGGAATTTGTATAGGTTTTATGCTATCTTGGAACCAAAAAGGTAGCTCATAAACTTAAAAATAAATTTAAAGCAAAAACGCCCCTTTGGTCAAAAATTTAAAAAAATTCCCGTTAACGAGATATTTTGACAAAAAACCTCATTTCAAAGTCTCATGTAATATTTGCCACTAATCCTTTACTTAAATTCCTCTAGAGCTTTACTGTGGTACATAAGATTTTGCTTGCATCTCATATTTCCATGCAACGCTGTTGCATTAAAGTAACGTGAAGTAATTTCCTCAGCCTATTGTCAACAAGAGATAATTCCATGCAACGCTTTTTTTTACATAGTCACATGGGTCCAAGGATCTGCACTATTGAATATTTTAGGAATCCGCCCACGTAGACGCCTACCTCCCATGCAACCTTAAAATTAAAACTATATTTAGATAACTCCGATTGAGATAACATCAAAAGATGCGTTTCAAATGCAAAAACCGTTTCATCGGTGTCGTAAATGGTTGACCACGTAATTTTTTAGATTTTTTCGTTGATTTGTGGTAAAAAAAAATGGTCGTGTACCACTCAGAATTGACCGTCCCACGTTGACCTTACGTAATTAGCGCCACATCAGCGGTAATGCCAAAGAAACAGGCCAGCATTTGCTTCGATATGCTTCTTGCGCGACTAGCTTTTGTTGAATTAACCTCGTTTTGGAAGATAAGTACACTCCAATTGCCTTTTTTGGGGCTTATTTGCATAAATCCACGATTCGTCCATAAATTCAAGGGGCCTTTGACGCACTTTGATCGCATTTGTTCTTAAAAGTTCTTAAAAGAGATCCAACGCGAACAAATCTTCAAATCTTTTTTTAACGGTCAAATGATCATGCAATATCTTATTGATACCTAGCATACTAAAACTCAAGGAAGCCGCAAACTTACGATATGACACATTAATTTCTTGCTTTATCAGTTCACACTAGAAATTTGAAATGAGTACTACTGCATGACTTGGTGCAAATGTGTATTCATATCAACTCAACAAAACACTTTGACTCATTTTTTCACTCATAACTCGTACACGCGCTTGTGATGGCGAATTATCACACCATTTGTTGTGGATTAATAATCTGATGTGACTCAGTTGTTCATGTGAGATGAAAATAAACATAAGTGAGTTGATTATTATTTGTTGTTATGCCTTTGCTGATGCTTTTCTGCTGTTTTATTCACTTTTTCATGTTGAGTTATGCTTTTGTATTATACTTTTTGCTTTTTTGCATAACAGTTATCGCTTGTTTTGGCACGTGTTGCTGTGAAGTTCAAATGAGAAGAATGCTGAATATGATTCTAAGGACTTCAGTCATTCCACTGTACTCTTGGTGTTTATTGGTGTGGTGATTCATTTCGTTATAGTACAATAAATCCACTGACTCAATGAGACAACTGACCGGTTCATATGGAAATCATTTGTATTCCTACTTGCTTGTGTGCCGTGCCTGGATATGAGAAAAAGTTCTGTCTTTATTTAAATCAACTAATAAACAAAAAAACAAAAACAAATTGGCCATTTCAGCCCTAGAAAGGACTTTGACCGAGCTTCTTATGATCAATTGTATTGTGTGTGTTATTAGTGCAGTGTGGTATTGTATGTTTGCACACAATTGACCGAGAACTGCACCTACATGTCTTATGCCGACTCCGAACGGCTAAAGTTCATGTTCTTTAAAAGCTTTGCATGGCATTTTTTACTCTCTGAGGTTTGTCATTGTCTGCAGAGAGGTGACGGCCGAACAGAAAAATTCATTACTATTCAAAAAAACTTTTGTCCGAGGTAGGGTTTGAACTCGGAATCCGTTGACCGCGGCCGCAACATTATTTTATTAACCATATTTTTCTTTTACATAAAGAAATTTTATGAAATATTAATAAACATGCTTTTATAAAATAGAATTTATTTAATGTTTCTTTTGAATGTCGTTTAAAGTTATGTGTTCGTTATAAGTTGCTATAAACGCAAACTACAAATTTAAAAAAAAAACTGTCGCAGTTGTTACACAAATAAGTACCAATCAGCACATTTTTATATACTTACTGCAGGCAGGTTTCACACACTCAGATGAGTAACTGCACATGTGTGTTTTTTATGAGTACCGATTCTTTCTAATTCTCAAGTTTTTAACCTTTATATAGCCATAATTTTTTATGCTTTCAGCAAAAATGAAAGCTATTATTGTTAATCTATAAAAATCAACAGAACATCATCATAATCATCATCGTTATCGTCATCAAAATCACAATCGAATATGGCAAACATGCTACCAATTCTTATCGGTTTGTTTTAATAAATTCCTAAAGTTGTACTGATGAAAGTTTAACAACAAGAAGATTTGAACTATGTGGCAACTTTTGAGGCATTCACAGAGTTAACTGCTATAAAAATGTACGAATCTAAACCGGTCAGTGTTCCCTCGGTTAATTATTTTTTGTGTTGTTTAGGTGGGACAAGCTGTTACCAGAGGTGTATAAATATATTTTATATATTATTTTATATATGATGTATCTACATATATATATATGTTTGTATGTATATATGTATGTATGTGTGTATGTATATATGCATACGCAAGCAGATACACAACAAACATAATTGTGTATAAAAATGTGTTTTGTACTGTATTATTCAAGGTAGCAGCCTTAAAAAAATTCATTCTAAATTATTACATTTGATGGTCAGATGATGGCCGGGCCGAGGTAAGAGCAACTACTAGTCGATACAATAACAGCTACAATAACAACAACAACAACAACAAATAAAGAGGTACACATATATTAATTCGAATGAAAAACAAAAAATACTGTGCAACGCTAAAAACTCTAAACAGATGACAATAAGAGGAAGAAAAACAAATAAAAAAAAAAAAAAACAAAAAAAAAACTATAAAAAAAATTATAAAAACACAAATATATAAAATACAAGAGTGAAAAAAAGAAACAAAATAACAGAGAGTCAAAACTTGCTACGACAAAAACTGTGACAAAAAGCTATAAAAATGAGCAAACAAACTGAAAGCGTACGTCAGTCCGTCCACAGGAGAGGAACAACGCCAGCAAGCAACAAAACAGACAGAAAAGCCAAACCAAACAACCCGCCAGAAGGCAGACAAGCAGCCAGCCAGCCAACCAGCCAGGGCAGTCAGACAAAAACGTAGTAAAAACTGGAGTGAAGCGCACGTTTTTCGTAAGCATCAACGTGGTGCTGCGTTGCTTGAACCGAATGAAAAGAGCAAGTGAGAATAAGAACAACAAAATCATGCAATAATAAAATGCTAAAGAATAGCAAAAGTAGATATAAACATATTCATGTTTATTGTTAAACAGTAACATACAACAAAAAACTAACAGTCAAACGCTAAACGAAGTAAAAATGTTAATAGTTGGCACTAATCACAGTTAATTACAATTATTTCTGACTCAGGCGAACGACACCAGCATACGACGAGTCAAATCAAGAAGAGAGCAGAGACGACGACAAGACAAGACAAAAGCGACAAGTGTGTTTGCAACCATGTGTATGCGCGCGGGTTGCCTGACAAGTGCAAGTGCAGCACATCATAGTATGCATGAAGGCAAAAAGTAGTACAATTGTCGTCGGTCATATCAAGAGTTTTGTTTTTTTTTTCTTAAATACGTCACTCACAAATTATGCAGAGTATTAATATAAAGCAAAGAAGAAGAAGAAGGAAGAAAAAGAAGAAGAAAACAAAAAAATGCTATAAAGTGAAACTACAATATATATATTGAAGGTCAATATCACGTGGATATGTTTGACAGCGACATAAAAGAAAGAAAATACATAGTACGGTAAGAACAGAAAATAAGGGAACTATTGATTTTCTTTAACTAAATATTTGTGAATTTGCTAACGTGGCACGCTAATTTAAAGAGACTTGTTTTGTCTACCTGCCCGACAGCAACTTAAAAGAGTTCACTGCTCGCTATGTTCTAATGAAGTGGACTAGAAATGTGTATCCGGCTTTAAGTAGCCAACAGTTAACGCCATTAACGCCAAAATTATACGCATATTCTTCCCAACGAATACCACACAATTTAAATGTCATGATGAACGTGTCAGTAAGACAAAAAAATGTATTCTTGTCGGTAATCATTAAGTAACCATGATCATACCTAACATTAATTAACTGCTGACGAGTTCAAAGACCCGTTTGATTGGATTTGATTGGCTTCGAAAAAGGAAGTGTTGTATACCGCAGTAACCGATCGGTAAAATAAAAATACACCAAGTGTTGATAGCATCACATCATACATAGCACAGCACAAGGCATGACTTGCAGGAATTTGGGCTTGACTTGAAGTGCTCTTTATCGCCTTTGGAATTCTTGCGAGAAGTGAGGTTATTTACTTTAGAAACTAGTTTGCCAGTGCACTTAAGTTCATCCCTGGTAACAATAACAATATGTATAAAATCGATTAATAGCCAGCTAGAAACAGATAAAATTTGAAAAGGGTATGAATATTTACGAGGTATGAAAGAAACAACCCTTACGTGAAGTGAAACATACTCTTTAAAAGCAAACACATGCAATTGCTGGAGCAATCAATACATGGCATAAGTTAGACACACTCGCATTCATTCAGAGATTTAGAAAATAGCATTGAAAAGTGTTTAAACAGTGACATCACTACTAAGTAATTTTGCACATATACTATGTTTATACATGTTTATATGATAAACATGTTTCAATTGTTTGCATTTCATGTGACAAATGACTTAAATACAATTATTTATTTTACAATCATTTAATTCTTAACGACTTGCATAAAGTTGAATGCAAGCAGTTTAATTTACTCATTGTCTAACAATGGATTAAAATGATTGACCTGATGAATTTTAATCACTCTTAATTTGTTAACTTTGTGTGTAACAGGGTGACTGAATGCCCTATTTTAACTTCACATACATACTTCTACACATGCTTATATAATACAAGTCTTTCTTTAATTATTTAGGGAATCCTACAGAAATTATTTCCAGTGCCTTGTGTCATATACATTAGCTTTTATTTGTATTGTGCAAAAATATAATATTTTTGGGGCTGTTTATGTACATTATTTCTGTCAGAACTTAATGAGAATTCAATGTTCGTGGAGTGAAATTGACAATTATGTGAACTTTATGTAAGTATATATCATACAGTTGCACTGAACTTTTATGTTGAACTAAGTGCTTTGGTGTAGATAATTTGTACGTTATGATTCTTGATATTCTGAAATAAAGTATTTGCAGAGCAGTATAAAGAGCTGGGTCAAAACATTCACCAAAAACCATAGGAAGATTTTGTTGATTACTAAGAAACAAATTTATTCGAAGTTCGATTTATCATGATTTATCAAGGCTAAACAATGTGTTCTTGGTGAGTTGACTCCATTTTGGCATTACCTAGCGACAGTACTATCGCAGCACTTGATTTCTTGCAATAAAATTGAAATCTGCCGTATCAGGTACTGGAGCCTTCAAAATACAACCGGTCTAACAAAAAAAAAAACACGACTTTTGTCAAAATAAGTGTTTATTCTTCCACATAGTCCACCCTTTTCAGATCGATACACTTATTCCAACGATTTTCTAACTTTACGAAGTAAATAGTAACAGTTTGAATAGTAACAGTTCTCAAGATCTTAGTTCCAGCTTTTTAAGTTTGAAAACATATAATAGTCACCTGGGGACAAATCTATATAATATAGGGATAAGGAAGCATTAAAAAAAAAAAAGAAATTTTAGTCAAAATGCAGTCAAACGCATAAGGTTTCAATTATTATTTTTAATACTCATGAAGGACTTTTTAAACACATGCATCTTAATTGAACAACTGTTTTCGAAATTTGTGAAATATATGAAGAAATGTGTCCGAATGTAACGTTCGAACGCTAGGATTTACCCATATGTTTGAAAAAATAATTCTATCTTTCGTTCAAGTTTAAATTTGAGTGAGTCAGCAGCTATTATGTTGAGCAGGTGTGTTTCAGCGGCCTGCAGTGAATCGCATTTTCGCTATTCAGAGTACATTCATCAAAAATAAGTATTAATTTTCATTAAACTCTCAACGCACGCCACTCTGATTCAATCCACTCACGCCAAAGAGAGATTGTGGGCAATCAATTCTCATGACTCTAAGTGAAAGAGAGTTACATAAGTTGGCTTCGGCTATGAGTATTATGAATACTCCTCCTCTATTAAGGCAATAACTCGTTGATACTCATAAAATATTAAAAAATTCTTTGGAAAGTTAAGCCACTTGGGTACTGGTAGCGCGACATAATATCAAGGAAGCGTATGAGCGTTTGGCATGTTCACTCATTTTGTTATTGTTTATTGTGTGCTGTTTTATTGTTGTGCAGTAATGTAAAAAAATTACTGGCGCCTCAATAAACTTAGTCTAACTAAATCTGGTAACCAGTGCTACTACTAATTAAACATGATTCAACCTAAAAATACTAAAAATAAAGATGCTTGAAGAAAGTTGCATATAACGAGATAATTTTGTAAGAACTAAAACATAAAAAAGCTACTAAAGTATTCATCAAAATAAGACTCCACCATTTGTTCTAAAAAAGTCGACATTTTGAACGCCAATCGGGCAATTAGAGATGAGCGATTCGGTGATTTTTCAAGAACGCCGTTCTTAGTGAAAGTGATTTTAAAATCACCGTTTTTTAAAATGGTGATCGTGATCACGGTATTTTATAATAAATTAAATATCTAAGTATGTAGGATATGAGAGATGTTGTGATTTTATGTATCTTGTTTTTCGAATTGATACTTACAACAGTTCTCAATAGCAAAAAATCACTGGTAAAATCGCGTATCGCTGCAAACGGCGAAACAAATGAAAAAAAACAAAACTAAAAACGTTATCACTGATCACGGTTTTAATACTATTGAATCACCACAGTTAAAAGTGATTTTTTAATCACCGTGAATAAATCACCGGTATCAAAATATCGCTCATCCCTACTGGCAATCTTGCTAACACTATGGCTTGTCAACTGAAACAGAGAGAGATATTTACAATAACACTCAGTTATCACTTACATTCTCTCCACATGAATCTAACTTAGTTGAGTAGGGTAACACAAATGAGTACGAGTGTAACCCATGTCTAATTATATAAAAAGAGTTGAATGCGTATGAATATGGGGGGTATTTTGAAAAGTATGAGTCAGCGTAGGTACAAGAAATTCATGAAGATACTGGCGACTATACTCGAATCATGAATCACTCATTACAGGTCTTTGGTGTGTATGTTAACTTTTGGCTTAGGTTCGTTCTCGTGGGCAAACTGCAGACCTTTGCGTCTATTGCGCTCCTTGGTTAATGGCTTGTTTCGAGCAATTCTTCTATGAAAAAAAAAAATGATTCGAAGCACTTGTTATCGTTAAAACACTGACGTCCTTTTGCAATTCAATTTTAAGCTCGTTTTTTATTTTTTGGATCAATATCATTCCTCAAAGGAACACATATTATTAGGAAAAAAATATATAGGAGGAATATTCCTCAACTCAGTCCAGGAATATGATCTGCAATTTAAAATTCATGTGGGTATCCTACTTTTTATTTGACCGATTTTGATTTTATTCAAAATGCTTTTTTGCACGGGTTTCACAAAAATTTAAGTCAAATCATCACTTATACGATTTTAAGTGACATTACAATTTCGTTATTTACAACGTGCTGCCTGATTTTAAAAAGAAAAGTATTTCCCACTGTTTTTTGGAACAAATTATTAAATTATTTTGCATTATCATTTCTTTTTTGTATAAAAAGCTTTTCTTTTCCCAACATAGCCCTTTTTAGCTCCACACATATAGTCAGCCCTACCATATGAGACGTTGACCAAGTCGTCGTTGACTCGTTTCCGTTGTCACTTGTTATCGACGTCGTCTTCACCTCAATGCTAAATCGGTACTCGCAACGTCGTCTTGCCGAGTGACAAAGTAAGACGACTTTTTATTGATAATTTTATGCCAGCTTCAAATTTTTCTTCTTTTTTCTAAATCTGAACTATCAAATTATATGAAAAATTGAATTATATGAATTTAGTTCTTAAAATATTTGTCATTTATTTATAAACATGCATTTCATTTCGCCTATTTGTAGAATTTGATGGCTCACATATATTTTCTGTTATGTGTATTTTCTCCTCAAGCTCTTGTACCACTAATCCAAGCTCTGGCACTCCACACTTTAAACCTTCAGGTCTCAATTGCTTTTCAAACTGCATTAAATTAAAATCAACTGCTTCTTCTAATGGGGAAGTTGTAACTGCTTATATCTCCTTCCGCCAGTTGCTGTGCATTCTGCCTTGGTTAAAGAAATTTTATTCTTTACATTAAATTTGAAATCTCTCCAGACTAAAAATAAAACAGAGTAAAATTGATTGCTTGGTATCTCCAGCACTACAAGTAGTATTGCTCCTAACTTCCTGTCAACCATCATGTCCCTAAGCGGTGGACGAAAAGTATTTAGCTAATTGTTTATTTCCTCCCATTTCTTTTTTAAATTGGCTGGGACTGTTCCTTTTGTTTCGTATGGATTCTTCTCCAGCTTTCAAACTAAATGTGCAAATTGACCAACGTTTGTTATTTTAAATTTTTTTCTTTGTTTTCAATTAAAATAATGCCGAAATAAAAAAAATTCGCTCCAAGTCGTCGCAACTCGTGCAGGAAAAAGTGAACGACTAAAAATAAGGCTTGTCGACGCGACATATTTTTCAAAACGACTAAAGGAGTACCGTATACTCGTCGACAGCCTTCAACATTTATCGAAACGACTTGAGTGGTACCATTTTTAAAATGACGACATAAGACGACGACGATAACTGCCGACGACGACTCATATGGTAGGGCTAAGTATAGTTTTGTCCTCTATACCTGACCTATAACGACCTTTTCATTTGAGCCAAATCCCTAACGGCCGAACCATTTCTTCAAATTAGGAAACAGGAGAATAGTCGCTAGGAGCTTAATCTATAGAAAATGCTGGATACGGTGACTGCATTGCAGTGGTCGTAGGCCAATTTATAGATTTTTGACATGGCAACCATTTTTTGTTTATTTTCATGGCGTGGATAGATTTTTCATGTCCAAATATTCATGCAAAATGTAATGCACTCTCTTAGTTGAGATGTCTACGACATTGGTTTACTCACGATCTGTCATTTTCCGATTTGCCAATATCATTTTATAGATTTTTTATGGCGATTTCTAGCACGACGACGGACCTTTTTTTTGTTTTTTGAGACGTTATGACATTTTTTTACATTCACCTGGAATGTTGTTATGTTGCAGTCATCGTCAATGTGTCGTTGCTAATAAATATTAAGCAATTTTGTGGGCATACTTTCAGGCTGATCAGTTTTTCATATAATAAAAGCACTGTAATAGCAAGAACGAACAGTTTGAGCGACATAAGGTGTGAAGCGTAGCACTTTTAAGATGGTAGCGATAGTAGTTGGCAGAAACAGTGTTGCATTAAAAGTTGCTAAATGGGAAATTCCGAAAGTCACTGACGTGCGCTTTCAGCTAAGTAAGTGCGTGTTGGTTTAAACGTCAAAATTAAAGTTTCAACAGAATGAATCAAAACAAACAAAATATTCTTCAACATCAGTAAAGTTACGTTGTGCTCAGATGTTTGAGGGCGTTCTCAATAACTCTGACAGTCAGCGCACAACTTGTTTTAAAGTCATTTTTATGACAGTTGTTAGTCATCAACTCTTGACACAAATGAAATTTTTCTAGCAGACTTACATGATTGAAACTCAAGTTCTCTCAGTGTAACAACCAACATTCAAATGTAAAATCGATTTTATATCTTGTTCGAAGAAGCAGTGACGACAATTTCTTAAATGCCAAAAAAAAGTAGTTATTCCACTAGTTTTTTTTTTTTGCTTTTTTTTTGTTGTTTTTTCTCTTTTATAAAACGATTTTTCTACCTCTTGTTTAGTTATACTTTGGTTTGGCTGTGTGTGAGGAAGGAAGATGCTTTACTTTAATTAGTAGTTGCGAGTTATTGTTGTTGTTGTTGTTGTGGTTGTTGTTCGGCTCTTGAACGTGTTACCGTTGTATTTTAAGTGGAGTAGTATCTGCAATATACAGAAAAAATGCGTACATACAAACATACATAGAAAGAGAGGCATAAAAAAATTAATGAGTGAACAGTTGAACGCTTTCTAGCAAATAACTGCGTTATTTATTGGTAACTGACTGTATTGCTTTAGCGTTTTTTTTTTTCCAAACCTTGTTTTATTAGCTGAAAAACACTGAATTTCATTAGCCACAAATTATTATTCATATTATTTATATGAGATACTTAGATATGCACTCTACAGATATGTTTAACTGCTGTTGAACAATTTAAATAAGCTGCTTATCAAAGCGTCCAAAACACTTGAAAATTTTTGGCTCGTGTTTAATTTTGTTGTTGTAATGGTTTTTTTTTTTCTTATTCCTGCGAAAGACAACAACTTTTTATTTTGTAAAATCATTATTATAAATATAAATAAAAAAAAACCAAGCCATATTATTAGCTTTTTTTTTGTTCTTCTTTAATTAGAATCTTACTCTCTCTCGCACGCTGCTCATATGGGTATGTGCATGCGTGTGTGTGTGTATGTGTGTGATATTTTTATTGCATTAACAAAATCGCACACACTCACACACACCTGTCCATATATTTTAGCCTTGAACTCGGAATGTATTTTTTAATAAGTTGTTTTTATTTCTTAACTATGTGTGCTTGCTTCATTTTTTCTTTTTGTTTTTTTTTTTTTTTATATATACATACTTATATGTAGGTAAGTTTTTTTTTTTTTTTGTTTTATTTACTTCACACACGAAATATTTTTATAACTTCAGTTATTTACTCTAACCTCGATTTATTCTATTGCTATTCTCACTAATTCTGATAACACGGTTTATGATGTACTCATTTTTCTTATCTGCAAACACTGACTTACAAACTTAACGTAAAATCTTATTAGTTCTTCAAGTTTACGTTATTATTTGCTATAATGTACTGGTGTTTGTAGTGTGCAATACTAAAATTATGACATACAGTGGTTCAAACGACTAACCGAACAGCGCAGCGATCTACTTTAAAAGACATTTTTTTAGTAAAAAGACGTTATTTGTAATACAGAAATTTATACAGAATGTTTTATTGTTGTTTTAACTATTTTTTGGCACAAGAATTTACCAAAAATGTACTCCAAGTTCATTCAGCTAGCAATAATATAAAAAATCCCTTTTTTATAGGTCAAACGTCTAACCGGACACTAACAAATTATTGTTAAATTCATTATTTCAATACTTTGTTCAGGAACTTTTTGCATCAATTATGGCTTACAAACGATTTTTTATGGAGGGGAATAAGTGTCTGCAAACATCTGGTTGAATGCTGTTCCATTCCTTGATAAGTTCCTCCTTGAACTGAGCTATGTTTCCAATGCTTGTGTTGTAGAGCCTTTTACCCACTTCATTCCAGGCGATGGGGGACGGGCTTGCAATAATTTTGGGCAGTTATATACCATAGCCATACTTTTGCCACAGCAGAAGTGTTTTTCGGGTCATTCTCTTGATAAAAATCAAAGGTCTGTAATATACGAACTTTTCGGCACTCTGCTTAGCATTTGCCTTAATATGTTAAGGTAGTAGTATACATAAATCCGCTTTACCATCGATAAACACTAGATTCCAGACACTTGCACTAGATATGCACTCCCAAACCATCACAGAACCACCTCCATGTTTCACTGTAGTACAAGTATTTTTGCTTTTAAACTCAGTGTTTGATTGTCGCCATACTTAAACCTTACATCTAAATCGTGCAAGTTAAATTTACGTTGGTCAGTATATAGTACCTTAAATAAGATATCCCACTTGCATTTAACCTAATTTTTTACATATTACCTTACTTACCGTATCCCAAAGAGCATTATTATTAAGCAAGTATTCTGTAGCAAACTGAAGTCATAGTTTTTTGGTTTTTTTGGGTTAATGGACGGCTTCTTTCGCACAATTTTCCATGAAAATAGTTTCCACACATAAGTCCTTTCCTTAACTTCTTTTGCATAATTTTTTAGCTCGATTGCAGTTTGGAATCAATTGTTTTTTATTTGCAGGATAATTTTTTAGAAATTCTTTGTACCAAACAAAAGTTAAAACAATAATAAAACATTCTGTACAACTCTCTGTATTTTAAAGTGTGTTTTTTGTTAAAAAAAATGGCTTTTGAAGTCGCGCGCTCTGTTGTCCGGTTAGTCGTTTGAACCACTGTATAAATCGAGTGCACTAGCGATGCGTAAAATTCTCTAAAATATAGCATAATAATGAATAAAAAAATATTGAAAATAGATAAAATATAAATTTCTTTGAGAAATGCATAACTTCTTATTTTTTTTTATTAAATTTTATAATTTGTAGTTAATATATATGAAAAATACTTCCACCATAAAGCTATAATACATATGTGTCGGTTAAAACCATTTTGCTGAGGAGCTTTTCTGCTTTTTAAGATCATTTTTTCATAATAAATGGAATTTTATGCCGTAAATGCTTAAGACAAATGTTGGCATGTAAGTCAATGAGAGTATTTGTTTTTCCCGGAAATGTTACAAAAACGTCAATAAAACAAATATTGTTTTAGCGTCCATAAAACTTGAGGAAAGGGTTTCAGTGAATTTGAGAATAATTTTTTCATATCTACACCATTTCCAATTCAGAACTTCCATTTAAAATTCAAAAACATATCGTTTTTTAGATAATTGGAAACATTATCATATCATTATCTTATTATCTATTTAGGTTTTTAAGATAAAGCTCAATAACTTTTTGAAAATTTTTAATGCAAATGTGTCATCAACCGTTGATATTTATGAGTGTTACTAAAAAATATGTGATAACCTTATGTGCTATCTTAAAAATGAAAATACCCTTTTTCAAATCCGGGCGAAAAATTATTCATAATGAGGCTGATTGTAAATGCTGACAGGAAAAGAGGAATGTGTCAGATAAAATAATACACATAAGCAATGGGAAGCTCAAGTGAAAGTGAGAGTGATTTTGGCATAAATATAACTTTTAATTTGCGACGTCATAAGATGTTTAAGAAATGCATAAATAAGGATTTCAATCCTTATCAATTATCATGATCATTCTTTTCAATTATCATCAATTATCAATTTAAAGAAAAATTCCGCGTTGGAAAAGATACCGCGAAATATAAAGTACTTAAAAATTGGGATTGCTTTAGTACCCAACAAGAAGAAACAATGTTTCAAAGTCGATTAAAATAAAATTTTGCTCAAAACAGGGTTGCAATACCATTGACATATTTGTAATTAAACTATGACAATTATGTCGGTTCGGCTCTACGACAATTTTTTTATTGTAAAAAGTTGACAAATATGTCATAGTTATGTCAAAGTTTTATAAAACAAACAATTGTTAGACAATTGCGACAAATTTTATAGAATTTTCACCTGTCAATTTTTATGAAATAAGCCCCTGGTGCTCCCTAAGGAATTTATTAACTTATTATTATTAATTTATTATTTATTTATTATCGATCTGTCCACAGTCGTACGTCATTCCCAGTGCTTTCTTTTTGCGGATGATCTTAAACTTTTCCAATCTATTAAATGGTACACTGATGTAAATTTACTTCAATCAGACTCCGAATTACCTCCGAATCCTTACCTTGTGCGAATTAAATAAATTGCATATCAACGTTTCCAAATGTCAGTGCTTCACTTTATGCAAGTCATCATCTCCTTTAATTAGCACTTATTTTATAAATTCATGTCAACTCGAGAGGGTGACTTCAAAGAAAGATCTTGGAATTCTATTTGACGCCTGTTTAACCCTCCGTATGGCTAGTGTAATAATATCGTCACACTACTTTTTACGACATAGCTGTATCTGAGACATGTTCAATGGGCCAAAATTGGTATCCCCTAAAAAACTTTGAACCTCTGCATGAAAACCTGTCAAGCCGCGCCAGTTTAAGTTTAAGCAGCGTTCATAGTGAAGGCCGATTCAAACAGGCAGGCAGACAGGCAGGTTGAAACCTATCTGAACAAACGAGACACAAATATCTACCTATCTATCTATCTATATCTCGCTTGTTTACACACTCCGTCTACCTGTCTGAGGACGAGATTATTAAACCCCCACGGGTACTGCGTGAGGGGTATATTAATTTTGTCACGACGTGTGTAACGCCCATAAGGAGGCGTGGAAGGTATAGAAAAGTCAGTATAACCACCTGAGTTGATGTAGCCATGTCTGTCTGTATGTCCGTCTGTCTGTGGACACTATAGCAGCCGTAATTTTGAAGTTATCGTACTGAAATTCGATATTTGACCTTTTTTCTAAAAATCTAACATCAAGTTCGAGAACTGATGTTAGATTGATGTCGCATACAATCCCAATAATGAATACTCCATAAAATAGTAAATATTTAATCTCCATAAAATAGTAAATATAAAACTTAAATTTGGTATTTGTGTAATCTATGTCAAAACTGAGGTGTGTTAGAAAAATGAGCGTCATCCGCCCACTAGCACGCCCATCTCCCATATAACCCTAAAATTGAAAACTCTATAAAGAGGCTTCTGTCGAAGCTACAAATATAAAATGAGGCATTTATTCATTTTATATCAAAAAAACGGCATGTTCGAAATATCGTCCACCCACGAGTACACCCACCTCCCATACAACTCCAAAATTGAAAACTCTTTAAAGAGACTTCTCTATAAGCCACAGGAAAAAATTTAGTACGCTTGTATTTTATGTCAAATTTAAATCGTGGAAATAAAGAGAGAGTGATCTACCTACGAACACACCCACCTCCCATACAACCCACCCACCTCCCAAACAACCCACAATAGCTTACGAACACATCCAACTCCCATACAACCCACAATAGTGAAAACTTTAAAAAGAGGCTAATATTATATAATATGTATATATATCAGGGACCGTACCGGTTATGGTTTTTATCGAAAAAGTCAGTTATCTTGTAACTTTTATTTTTTCCGACAAAAATAAAAGTTATTTTGTGCCTTATATTTTTTCGTGCAAATATAACAGTTACTTTTGACTTTTCTTTTATCGTTCAAAAATAACAGTTATTTTTTGCCACTTATTTTTTCGGTCAAAAATATCAGGCAATTTGTATTTTCTCAAAAGCCGTTTTACCGACTTAAACACTATTGATATCATTATTTTCGTCTCATCGGTGCGCACATTTTACACATGTTTTCCATAATTTTTTAACCGGTCAAGCGGTCTTTTAACAAACACAAATTGCCTGATATTTTTGACCGAAAAAATAAAACTCACAAAATAACTGCTATTTTTGACCGATTAAATAAGTCAAAAGTAACCGTTATTTTTGTCCGAAAAAATAAAAGGCAAAAAATAACAGTTTAATTTTAACTTTTATGGAATCAGTCGAAAATTTACAAGGCACTTAATATTCGTGAAACTGAGGCCATTTTTATCATAATGGTTTATTTGAAAAAGTCCTTCGACAGTTTTTTCATGTCTTTTTCATTTGAAAATTGTAAAATAACAGTTATTTTTGGTCCCTGATATATATATATATGTTAATGTTATATATATTTAATTATATATACAGCTGCGGTCAAAATAATAGTAGTGCCCACAACGTTTCTACAAAAATTCAAAATAAAACTCGCACGTTCTTGGATTTAATAATTTTTGTTAAGAATAAGTATTCTCCACATCTTAAAATTTATTTAATAAAAACTTTGAATTAAAACAAGCTAGTAGCTCAAAATAACTTTAAATATTTGCCACTTGCGTCGTATTACAGCGGTCAAAAAAATAGTAGTGACTATAAAAAGTTCAACAAAAATAGAAAAATAACAAAAAATTTGGTAATTAACTTCACAGTTCAGATAAATTGTAATTTTTTCTTGTAATTAATACTTAGTTGTGTGACCTTTGCATTGAGTTCACAAGCTCCTGACATTTCTTGATAGGTATGTAGTACTAATTCGCTCAACCTCTTCCCAAAGCTAATGTTTGTTTGAAGGTTTAGAGTCAGCAATGGCCTTTTTAACATCACACCACAAATTTTCAATCGGACTCAAATCCGGCGACATCAAGAGCTCGATCCGATTGTCCGAGAACTACTTCTTCGCAAGTTTTCTCGTTTGTTTCATGTCGTTATCTTATTTATATGCCCATATTAGCGGTTACTACTCTTGGGCGTATGAGAGCACAGTTTCCTGTAACGTTTTGACGTAAAGATGTTGATCTACTAATACTTTTATACAATAAATTGGACCAACACCATAAAAAGAAATGCATGCCGAATCCATAATTTTGAAACCAGTTAATGCTTAATGGTTTTTGCGGTATACTTCGGGTTGAACTGACTTTTTTTGGGACGTTGAATATATTGACGAGACTCTTTAACACCGTGCCTTACAATTTTGGACTCGTCCGACCATTAAATGTTTCTTAATTTTTCATTTACCTGCGAAGAATGATCTCAGGCGAACTGAATCCTTTTTAGAACATGCTTCTTGGCACAAAATTGGCACTTTAAGAGGACCATGCATACTCAAATCTTGTTGCTTAAGAAGTCTACGTTAAGTACGAATACTTGCGCTACATTAAGCTCTTCTTATATTTGTACTGCAGAAGCAAATGGATTAGCCTTATATGCGTACACGTGTCTCTAGTTTTTTATTATAGTTTGTGGCATTGCAAATCGTGATTTTCGCAGATTTTCAACCTCTTTGTATGTTTTGCTCTCATAAATTAATTTTCTTATCAATTTCCGCTTTTCAACAGAACAATGTTTTTCTCGTCCTATTTCTGGAAAAAAAAAAAAAAAAAAAAAAACAGAGAAACCAACCAACTTGAGAACCTCCTCCTTTTTGAAGTCGGTTAAAAATACGGCAAAACTAAATTTTGCTTTTATATAAACTGAGGGAAAATAGCTCAATACTGACTTTTTTGTGTATTTATAATATAATTTAGCGAAATTTTTCAATGCTTTGTATGTATTATAAAACACTACTATTTTTTTGACCGCACAGATTTGCATCAATTCTCAATAAAAGTAAATTTACAAAAACAACAAAAAGTTGTTGTTTACAAGATCAGGCCACCAGATTGTATACTCATCATATAACGGTATAAAATAGCCCTGGCGAGTAAAAAAGGCTTGAGTACAAAATAATGTACTTGATCACTTTTCATTTTGGCACTACTATTATTTTGACCGCAACTGTATATATAATTTGTTCCGAAATTTTTGGCGCAATAGTGAACGGACATTTTGGCAAAAATACTTTTTTTTCTTTAATTTCAATGTTTATCAAAAACCTTAAAAAAAAGTTTGGCCAACAATTATTTTTGAGGGGGTTAAAAAATGGCTTTGAAGATATTGTTACACTAGCCACAGCGCGTAGGCAAATACTAACTAGCCACACAAAGGGTTTAGTCAATTGAATAAATATTGATGTATTAATTAACACACGCGTCCGAAGAGAACTCAAGAAATGTACTAAATTCTTAAACTTTAAACGCGTTTTTCTCAAAAAGTGTTGTTTGAAACCGGTAGAAGACAGCATTACTCGAAAACTATTTCAAGGATCGCTACCAATTTTTTTTTTTTTTTCAATTGTAAAGCAAAAACCATTGCTCCTTTTAATCGTTAAAGAATGAGCTTTCAATTTCTTTTCAGAATAAGAACATTTTTCGCTTGTCAATAAATTGACAATTGTCAATCGCCAGAATAAGGCTGTTAATATGTTTTTAATTGTAATTTTCAAACGAACATATGTTCCATCTTTTTTGTATAATAAATAGAAAAAAAAATTTTGTTATTTAATTTCACTCTATATCTACTATATTCCGTTCATTTATGTGCCACACCACAGGAAAACATAAGTAAGAAAGCAGTCTGTTTTTGGCACGCTTCACTCCATATGCACATTTCACCTTTGTCGCGCAGGAAAAAATTCAAATTGAAACAAAATACTATAAACGCGTAACGTTACTGACTGCACATTTTGGCTTCTAGAAGTGCAGGATAACATGTTATTTTCATTATTTTGATTTTAGTCCTTTATTTTATCTCTCTTCTTCGATATAGTTATTTAATTTAGGTTTTTTATTTACAATTTCGGTACATTTTTTAAAAAGTAGACCTTCCTTGAAACTCCCTTTAAAAAATGTAACATTAAAGATCACATAAAAATGTAACGTTAAAGACCAATTGTTTACATCATCAAAACAAAATAAGTTTGCATAAAGAGTTCCTTTACATAAAATCCGAGTCCTGCTTTCATGCAAACATACACAATGAGTTGGTTTCGTGGTATATTTTCAATAAATTTGCAGAAATATGCGTTCAAATTTAACGATAAAGAGAAAAAAATTTACCTTATGTATAAAATAATCGAAACTTTAAAGAAAAAAACTTAATTATTTGTATGAAAACCTAATTTATTTCTAAGAATAGACATTAAAAAGATAAGAAGGCGAAGTATATTTTGAAACAATTAACGCTTTTAGGTGTTTCCGCACAATAAGAAATAAATCATACAGACAAAGTTGCTGAACTAAATATATTGAACAGTCCCTTATAACCAGGCGCGGATTTAGGTGGGGCTAGAGGGGGCTGCAGCCCCCGGCCCCGAGCAGGCAGGGGCCCCGAAGGCGCTTGTATATTAGTGCTTATTGTAAAAACATGACACGCAATATAAAAAATTTTTCGAAGTAATCGACCTTAAAGTTTTAAAACAATGTATATTTGCATGAAATCGTGCTTGTGCTTTAAATTTCTTTTAGGTATAGGGCCAGAATTGATCTGGTAATGGTGGCAATATTTTAAGGTGATGTTGATAATGCGTCAAGAAACGTAATAAAAATAAAATATAAACTTTTGAAGCAATGTGGCTTATCATGTTCTTACAATATCCATCTTACATAGATCTTATGAAATATAATGTGAAGATCAAAACCAAAAATCCGAAACGCGGCATAAAGCTTCTGCACTATTGAATAAATGAATAAACCTTCAAAACGCTTTCTTGATAGTTTTCTAGAACTGAATTTTGAATCGCTTCAATACAACCAGCCAATATTTGCAAAAAGTAGTTATTGATTTGATACCTGCAACGATATGTTGTCTTCTCTTATCGCATTTGTAACACATTTGCGAAGTGAATTTTTAGGGTTTAAGAATAGTGCTTAGAACCAAAGTCGGTTTGTTTGCCAAGACTATGACAGAAGAATAACTAGAAAAAACAGCTGAAGCTGAAAGGTCATTTTTAGTATTAAAAAGGATAAAAAATGTACACCGATCAAACTGACATGAACGTTTGTCGCCAATAACGCAACTTTGTATTGAAAATGATTTGTTGTAAATGATTAATTTTGACAAATTGATAGGGAGTATTGCCACAGTTAAATCGAGAAAAAAATGTTTTAATAAAAATTCAAGAGTTATTTTTTTCACTTTAAGACATATGTAAAAATGCGTAAAAATTAATTAGGGAATTCACAGTTTGCTTCTAAAGTTAACACCTGGCAACGTTAGAAAGGTATTTCAATCAAACTGTGAGCACCTCTTTTTGTGTTTTGGAGCTAAAGTGCAAAAATAGTTTTCAAAAATTTGAAATTTGTTCAAAAGTGCCTCGAATGAGCGGAAACGAAGAATTATGGAAAAATGTAAGTCCATTCTTCTTCCATTTTTTGCAACAAAATTAAATCAGCTGATTAGTGATACCACATTAACACGAAAGAAGGACATGAGTAGAAAGAAGTGAGATAACTTTAGCAACAAGTGGTATCTCAAGTTTGTACGTAAAACAAAAACAATCAAAGTTAACACGTGCTAAAATGTTCTGAAGTTAATAGACGGCAAAGTTAACAGAGCAGATGATACAGAACTGTGAGCACCCTAAATGTTTTTATTATTAAAAGATCCGAGCTAAATGCTCTGTCCTTAAGTAGGCCCCGTGTCGATTTTAGCCCCAGGCCCCGCTATGTGTTAATGCGGCACTGCTTATAACCTCAATATTTTCTTCATGAACGACGAACGTAACAATATAAAAACAGGCATCTAAATGCAAAGATGTTGCAAAAAGTAACATATCTAGCACAATCCATCCAATTCAATTACATGATTACCTGATAGTCAAGGATTTGGCAATTTTGTTGTTAATCTTATTTAGTTTCAATCAAATTTTATTATTGCTTGTATTAGATTAAAAGATACATACTTTCCAATACTTACGCATTCAGAGGCACATAATATATACACATGCTAGTTATTTATGCTTACATAAATGTATGTATATTTGTATGTTTGTATTAAAAAAAACGACAGCAAAATTAATGACTTTAAAACTGGTTTATTTTTCGGATGCCAAGAGCTAAAGCGTTTAATTGAATGAATGTTGTTAACAAACAGTAGATGTTGTTGTTGTTGTAAGCACCAAAAGTAGCCATATTATTTTAATATTATTATTATTGTAGATAATTAACGACTTTTTCTCTTCTAGATTAACTACTTTACTATAAATGTACATATGTATGAAGGAATGTAGAGATAAGAAATCAGCAACATTTCTTTTTTATTTTTTTTTTTTTTGCATTTATAAAGCAAGATTTTGAAAATATGTTCGTAACATGTGTGCGTATGTGTGTTTGTTTTAATTTATTTATACTGTTTTTTTTTTAATTTTTTTTTTATTAAAATAATTTATAATTGTTGATAATATACATCATGCTTTATGCCAAAAATAGCTGCTTTACACTTGTTTGTTTGTTTGTTTCGGAATTTTTGTTTTTTTTTTAAATTTAAATTTTTTGTTTTGCTCACTCTGCAGGGATGACAAACAAGCAAGCAAAGAAACATTTGTACAAACCTGCGAGTGAGTATGCAATATGCAAGTGTGCGTTTATTTCTATATATATATATATATATATATATATATATGTATTTATTGCTACATATATACATTTCTGTATATATCACTTGATATTGAAGTGCAAGCTTCTAGCAAGTGACAGACAAACTCGCTTGCGAGTAGTTGATGTATTTATTTTTTACTCTTACACACATATTTATATATATATATATATATATACATATATACCATTTGAGTACATAACTGATAGCAATTCTTAAACATTGCCAATTCATTTAAAAAACAAAAAATAACCTCAAACTTTATTCAAGTTTGTGACCTAGTTTACCTCGCCTTAAAATTCATTGCATTGCCTCGCGAAAATAACTAGCTAGAAATAATATTGAAAGTTCATCTAGTATTTGCTTTGATGTGTGTGCGGCCAATATTTATCAAGTTTGAGAACACCCTTTGATGATGGGCATGTTTGAGTAGGTTCAGTTCCTTTCCGTATTTTTTTTAGTTATAACCTCTATGCTTGCTTTATATACATATTTTGTCAGCAAAATCTATCTGTTTGGTTTGCTCTTGTAAGACCTCAACGCCACATATCTTTCAATAGCCTACCCAAACCAATTCAAACCAACCCCCTCCCACACGCTATTTGCCTCAGTCCACCAATCATACTCTTCACTAGTATTGTGCTTTCTCGCTTTGCTTTTGTTCTTCGTCTAAAGCCAGTTTTTCTTCTACCGTTCAATATTAACGTTTTTTTTTTTTTTGTTTTGTTTTCACATTAAACTGCATTCCAGTGTTGCATTTATGTCATTTTAATATGCATAAAATTCTTTATTTTTTTTTTTTTAAACTTAATTTATTTTCGTTTTTAAGAAAATTTCTTTCACAGATAAGATCAGTTTATTTGTTGTAACCCATTTAATACCTTTTAATTGCTTACCTAAACCACATGTTGTACTGATGGCAGCTTAAACTGCACACATACACACACTCTAAATAAGTACATAGTTTCGCATATACTAGATGTAGTATTTGTGTGCTTATATATTTAACTTAATATCTGATAAAACATTTGCTGCCCGTCTGTCTATCTCATCTCATAGCCGTTTGTATATCTTTTGACTATGAATAACAACATGTACAGTGCCGGACAAAAAAATTAGCATAATACTTAGTAGAAGTTTCATTACTATTTGTTTTTTTTTTACTGATTTCAATTATGAGAAATTCAATACTCTTGCCAGAAATATTTAAGTATTTGCACTTTAAAGTTTTTAAAAGGATGTGTGCTGGAATAATTTGTTCAAATATCTCTGTTTTAAAGGGACATGTCATGTTTATATGCATGCTTTTTTAAAAATTATACAATTTTTATTTCAATATCTTTGCATTTATATAACCTAAAATGAATCTGAAAGTCAATATTTAACTTCAAACCAAGTATAAAAAAATGCAAATTGTTCTGCAAGCATTTGTTGCAGTGGCGTAGTGAGGGGGGGGGGCAGGGGGTGTCATCATGCCCCGGGCGCCACTCGCAGAGGGGCGCCAAACCATTCTCAAGACAAACAAAATTTTGCAACAAAATTTGTTTTAATTAATTAATTCAATAATTAAGTTAGCCAACTGAAGAGTACAATGCTATGATAATGCTGCCCTTATGTCAAATCACATATCTGGCGTTCAACATAAAATAATAAAAAAAAAATAAGGCAACATTTGTAAATTGTGATAACCGCACATTAAATTGAGTAGAAGTTACTACAGCTAACCAAGATTCAATCGTTGTAACATGTTTTGAAAAAATTGATAACATACGTCTCTTTTTCTCACGTTCAACTTTACGTTGGAAATGGTTAAAAAATGCTTTAAAAAATCTGTAACACGATGGAGCGCCAGAGCGCAAGCAGTTAGCGTTATTGTCGAGGGACTGGAAGAATACGTAGAACTATAAGAAAAATTACCAGATGAAAATACTGCCACAAGTGGTACCAGAAATGCTGCAATCTTTATCTTAAACCGAATTTAAATATCATAACTTTAGTCCATTTCTGGCATGAACTCTAAGAGAATTGATTGTGTGCAGCTCAGATTACAAGGTTCTAAAATTAAGTTTACAGAAACGTTTCATGATCTCAAATTATTGGCGACTGAACTTGCAGAAATTCGTAACGAGATTTGTGAAAAAGTAATCGAAAAGGCTAAAAATTTTTGTAAAAAATGTGGAATCGATACAACGATCCGTATTTTTGCACGCATTTCTTTCGGCGATAGCTTATATTCTCCACTAAAAATGAAAATTTCGATTTTGGTTTCGATTTTTTATGAATGATGATAGCGCAAAAACTACTCATCCAAATGTAAAAATTTGTTGAACAAACATGAAGATAATTAGAAATTTTGTTCGGTTATTTTCGGTTATTTTTTAGCGTTATGAGTAATATTGAACAAGAAGTGTACAAGATATATTTAAAGATATGCGACTTTATTTGAAAAAAGCGAGAAAAATCTAATAAATCTTTAAAAAGCACGTGAATTCTAGTACTTTGTCCGTTTGCGTGAAATTTTACTCGCAACATTCATTTTTTTGTTGCTTGAAAATTCTGACAAATATTGTGTTGTGAAGAAATTGAAAAATTTGAGAAAGTCATGCTTTACTTCTCAAAATAGAAAAAAATAAATATATGAAAATAAAAAATAAAAAAAACAACTGCCACTTTTCACTTCAAAATAAATAGGCAGTTCAATTAAATTGTCGTGAAAAAATGTTGCGAGTATTTTTCACAGCGAAACAGAGTAATATTTTGACGAACATCTGAAAAATTTCATCATACAAAAAATTCAATATATCTTTAGTTCTTGTTTGTAAGAGTAGAATAGAGTTAAATTATCGAATGTAACATGATCAGTTCGATACAATTGATGTCCAAATTAAATATAGTTAAATTCACTCAATTGATATAAAAAAATATAAACTTTATTATTTCAGTTAGCGAGTAGTTAAGCAAGCAACAGTTATCTTTATCGAACTGTTAAAGTTAGGAATAAACATTGCTAGCAAAGATGTTATGGATACGAGTTAACAGGTTAGGTAGTTAAGGGCCAGTTAACGATAACCACAAGTTTCTTTAACGCGTTTGGGAATTCTACTGATGTTGATGCTCTACGAAAAAAATAATTTAAAAGTGAAGTGGCTGAATACTTGGAAAAAAATAAGACCAGCATCACTGAACAACCCAAAAGAATCAATGCTGTAATTGTTACCAGAGTTGCTATTATCTTTAGACTTTTATTTCTTTGGCTAATGATAGTCCTATTTCTGATATTTGAACCACATCTTTTTTATTAAAACCAATTTTGAAATATATTAAAAAAATTTTAAATGAATTGGTAACATCTCGATGTTACTCAATCTTTGTACTCGTACAACTAACATTTGTCAAAAGTACCCCAATCAAAAATGTTAAATGTACCCAAATGCTCTCGGCTTCTTTGTTTTAAATTTTTTTCAGTTTATATTTAGTTTTATTGAAATTCACTTATATTTTCAAAAATATAAATAGTTTTTAACCTTTTGTAAAAGGTAGTTTGATTAACTTTTATAACTCGGTCAAGAAGTCCTTACGTATCAGTGCCGGAAAATAACAGTTTCGCGCGCAAAAACACAAGAAATTTTCTGTTCTGTTCTGTTTTCTGTTCTGTTACTTTTCTTCATGTAATGCAAGAATCGTCAAACTTCGTGACGATTACTGAAATACAATGATGCAAAGTTTATAAAACAAATTGTTGTAAAATAACGGTTCGGTCATACCGAAAACGTCATAGTCAAATGTGCACCAAAGTGAAGGGTACCCCAGTTTACCCTACTAGGCTTAACTATATAAACTTTTTTTGCGATTTTCGTGTTAAGAGACCCTAAATCTATAACAAAATATAATGAACTGTCGTGTACAGAACCTTTTTCTGATTTTGACGCATAGTGTTATTTGTATTAATGTAATTTAATAAGTGTATTATAATTATTTGTACTAAATATTAAAAATATATATAATATATCATAATTTTTTTCATTATTTCATTGGGGGCGCTAAAAAATTGTTTTGCCCCGGGCGCCAGTTATGCTCGCTACGCCACTGCTTGTACGTCACATTATTCAGAATAATTTAAGTCCAATATAGCTCCAAAATGACCTTAAGACAATTTTTGCAATATCTAGAGGATAAATATTTGTGGGTCTTAAGATATTTTTATTCTCATGGGTCGAACTTTGAGAACATGGACGCGTACTGAAGAAAAAACGACCCAATTATTTTTGAACCTCTCTAAAAACCACGTACCAAGTTTTATCCCTGTAGCTCAAATATAAACCTTTTAATTGAGTTTTCACTATAGTGGGCTGTAAAGGAGGATATTGGTTTTATTGCGTTGGATGATGAAAATCTTCATGGATAATGTTGAACTCCAGGTCCACAGTTTGCCGGATTTTCACCGACTAAAATCACATCCTAGTGCTCTGAGACTTCTTATGCTCTGCTTTTCCTACGTTACCATTTTTCAGCATATCAGGAGGCTTTAAGCATACTTTTATGTTGTCAGAAGCATCAGTTTAGTTTACTAGCAGTAGCTAAGCAAGCAGAGTATGTGTTGCTTGCTGTATGAGCAGTTTGGGTCATCTGCGTGCTTATATTTATATAGATACTAACTGCATCAAGCTTGGCCGGACAGTCATTACATCAGGTTGTAGTTCACTTCTCTTTTCTGTTGATTGACCCACGCTTTAATATCGTGTCTTACCATACAGGTCTAGCGACCTTTTTTTGACGTTTCCCATTGATTTTGCCATTCTGGCTTTCCTCTCATTCGAATTTCTTCTCACTATTGGGAATTTTCTCCCTAACGCGGAAGCTATCGGAGACTGTCTGGAACGCACAGCAGACCTTCAGTAGTGATTCCATTCAGTAAGTAGATTGTGGACGCAAACATTGTAATGGATGTGCTTACGCTGGCTAACACCTGCCTAATCAGTTATCTTGGACCGCCGCCAACATTTGGCATTAGACGTCCAAGCGAAATTACCGCTTTTTTCCCTTATTTACCGACATGACTGAGATGTTCTTTAAAATTGAGCCAATAATAAAGGAGCTCTTCTAGGTACTTGATGTTGATGTAGGTTGTATGGGAGGTAAACGTGTCTGTATGCGGATGGTAACACATCTTGGTTTTGATGTAACATACACTCAAAAAAAATTTTCTCGAAATATGATAAAAAAAAGACATCATATTAAGAGAAAAATGATATAGACTTTGCTCAAGAGAATGATTTTCCCTAAAAATGGTTAAAAAAAGAGTAAAAGAAAAATATATCGTTTTTAGAGAAAAAGACTTTTTTAGGAAAATTTTTAATTTCAATAAATTTTTCTCTATAAATGAAAAATTTTTATGCGAGAAAAATACTTATCATTATTATAGACATAAATATTTCCATTTCCCACAAGCTAACAAATATATCTTCGAAAATGGGAATATTTATTTTAATTGAAGGAAATTTTATTAGAAAAAATGAAAATGGCTATTATCGAAAATAGAAAAATTTTTTATCGCAGAAAGATTGGTGTATTTTTAAAGAGTTTTTATTTTTGGAGTCATATGAGATGTAAGTGTGTCCGTCAGCGGTCTCCAAAAATATTTAAATAAATAATATCTCATTTCATTTAAAAGGTTCCAAAAAAATTTCTTAGGTCTTGAAAATAAGGGGGATTGGGGTGTGTTGGATAAATGGTACATGGTGGAGGTTGCAGCAGTTGGACAAAGAATTAAATTTTTTATAAGAAGGAATTGTATAATGTAATTCCGTCGACCACGAAGCACAGAATAGAATTCAAATATGTACTTCATAAAAACCATCAATCATGGCGATGCCATTCCATCATCATGGAATGCTTTTTGTGGTTTAAGGCTGAACCAGTGTATCGGATAAACCAGAATTTGAATAAGAATTATGTTCTGAAATATTTAAATAAAATCCATAAGTGGATTGGAAAATGTCTCTCAAACAACATTATGATCCAACAAGTAAAGAAAGTCTAAATTCGGTCTAGCCCGACTATGAAATACCCTAAACCTTCTTTTTAAAAATACAATAATAGTTTTGAAAATGGGCGTGTTCGTAGGCGAATGAAGCCCATATCTCATATGCATTTAAATTTTGATGAATTGGCACATACCAAGTTTTCTTCCTGTAGCTCAGATGTTAATGCCTTTATGGTGTTATCGGTATTAAGGGTTGTATGAGAGGTAGGCGTGTTCGTAAACGGATGAAGCCATTTTTTGGATCACATTGTAGTTTTGGTATAAAATACATGCATACCAAATTGTATCTCCCGAATAGGCAATTAAGCCAGCGCTCTTCAAACGAAGGCCTGCATTGACTGCTACTTTTGAAGACCAAACACATCCTTTCCTCGCTGTTCTTATGAGCCCTTCTTTCAGACCTTCTTTTTCTGCACAAAAGGCAGCACAACAAATTTTTTTCCCTTCAAAGACTAACTTTTCATATACTTCAGGGCAACTTTTTTCGTTTAAAGTCAAAATATATATCAGTTTAAAAATATGACATAATAATGGCCCTTCTTACTGCTGTATCAAAGTTTATAGATTGAAATTAATTGGACATAAAAAAACATAGGAGAGAAGATAAAATCATAGAATTTATAAAAAAAGATAAAGGTTTAAAAGAAAAAATATTTTTTCAAAACTTTTTGTTCACCCTTTCTTTTAGCCATTCTTAAGAAGTGCTTCAATCTTTATAGGCCTCTTTTGAGCGGATGGCCTGCGAAATTTTCCCATTTCATATTAAAAAGAAAGTATACTTGGATATGAGTGTGGAAGCACTTCGAAATCTATATGAAGGCCTGCTAGTAGAGCTTCGAAGTGCTGCCATTGCACACTTTTCGTAGACGTCTTTGTTTTGATATAAAATACACACGTACCAAATTTTATCTCAGTAGGTTAAACATGAGGTTACTTTTTGAGTTTTAAACAGTTGGGTTGTATGTGGGGTGGGCGTGTCCGTGGGTAGATGACAAACATTTTTCGAAGACATTTTTGTTTTGATATAAAATACACACTTACCTAATTTTATTATTGTAGGTTTATTACGAGCGCTTATTTATGCACTTTTTAATTTTTGTGCTGTATGGGAGGTAGGCGTGTCCGTGGGCGAATTCCAAAAATATTCTATAGTGCAGATCCTTGGACACACGTGACAATGTGCGCCGAGTTTCATCCAATTATCTCGACTCCTTCTTCTTATCCTGTGTTTACGGACAACACACAAACGGACGGACGGACGGACGGACGGACGGACGTGGATAGCTCGGCTCACGAGGAGACTCCGATCAAGAATATATATATACTTTTCTATACCGGACTCGCTTCGTTCTATGCGTTACAAACGTTTCCACAAAGGTTGTATGTCCTGACCTCTCAGGTTTAGGGTTATAAAAAGGATACTGCATATGTAAAGGCATGACAATTAAAGTCTTCCCGAATCTGATTTCAACAGAAAATCTTAAGAAAATTGTGTAAATTAGTTTTAGAGCATCTTAATATATAAAAGACAAGCGTCCTGCTCCGTGCCCTATATCGTAAAACATGTTAAGCCTGGACCAGAACCTATATCGTAAAACATGTTTAGGCTGGACCAGAACCTGTTGTAAAATTATCCATTTGAAATGTTTGTACTTACTAAACCTTTTAAGACCTGTTCACAATGGACCAGAACCTGTTATTAAATTATGTATTGGAAATCTTTGTACTTTAAGACTATCGTCATTTTCCTCAACCGCAACCTATTCGGTCTGCATAAACTGAACAGCAATTATTATATTCAGTGACGTTGGTGTCAATTGGAATTGCTAGAATTAAATCACAATGTTCGGTCTTCTGATCCAAGTTTTAGCGATTGGCTACTCAAGTTAGGAAATGGAGATGAAGATATCATAAAAATTCCAGATTATTTTGTTTGTAAAGGTTCGCTTATTAACCCTTTCAATGGCTTGCCTAGAATAATCGTGGACAATTTTTTTGAGCTTATATTCCCATCATTTAAGCAATAAAAAGATTAAAAAACTTCCCTCTGATTTTTACATGAGCTGCTTTGCTTTTGGCAGGCTGTCTAATATAATGGAAAAAACCACGATAACGTTGTATTACAATATTTTAGTTCAACTAAAACAACCGGAGACAAATGCAGTTATTTATGCAAATGTTATTATAAAAAAAAAAATTATGGTGATCGTGGCGTGCAGGTTAAGTGTATGGCTTAGTACACAAAAAACAGTCGCGGCGAAAAGTTTTTTCAATAAAAAATTTTCCAGATCGGTCACCACCTCAATGCAGACAATGACAAACCTCAGAGAATAAATAATGCCATGTAAAGCTTCTTGAGAACATGAACTTTAGCCGTTCGGAGTCGGCATAAAACGTGTAGGTCCAGTTATCGGTTAATTGTGTGCAAACATTTAATAACACACATAACACAATTGATGATAAGAAGCTCGGTCAAAGTCCTTTCAAGGGCTGAAATGGCCAATTTGTTTTTTTTTTTATTATAATAAAAAAATTATACTTTGCACACCAATCACAATACTCACTTTATTTGCAAAATTTATTAACATGCGATATAAAAAAATTGAAGGCTACTGTTGGGCATAAAATCTAAAATCTAACTAAGTTAAACGTTATATATCTCCCTAAAATTATTTTTGTCATGTTGGCACAACTTCACTTCATAGCACCAACCTATTTGATTTTAGAAAAAAACTTTGGAAAATAAAAAAAAAAAATTTTCCGAAGTGTCCAATATAATGGACAAGTCCATTGAAAGGGTTAAATAGATTTTTGGCGATACTTTGAGTCCGAATATCATCAACCATTATTCCAAAATTGCTATCCTGTACCCAAAAAATTCCGAAGTGAACGAAGTCAACGAGCAAGTTCTAAATATTGAGTGATGATAGCGATAAACAAAATTGCCCTGCCGAGTTTTTGAATAAATTTTATCCTTCAGGAATGCCACTGCATAAGTTAAACCTCAAAATTGGAAGTATTATAATACTTCTTCGAAATTTCCATACCAAAAGAGATATCTGTAATGGAAGGTGGTTAGTTTTGAAAAACCTAAAAACTTAATTTATCACCGCACAAGTATTGACAGGTGCACTGGCGAACATTAAATAGTTTTCATACCTAGAATTGATTTGGCCCCGACAAACACAGATTTGCCTTTCACTCTCCGAAGCCGTCAATTTCCAGTTAAACTGACATTTTCAATGACCATAAATAAATTGCAAGGTTAAATATTGCAAAAAGTAGGAGTTGTTCTAAAAGAACTGGTATTTAGTCATGGGCAGTTTTAGCGGGCTGATGATGTAAAACTAAGCATTATAGATGGCAAGGTACAAGGTTAATTGGTTAAAATTCTAAAGCATGGTTTTCACTATGTCAATTTCAATGGTCAGTTGTTGTCAGTCACATGAAAAATGCCAACACGTTGTCATTTTTTTCTGTTTGACAATGGCGAAAAATAGGAAAAACTGATCCCTTCACATGTTTATAGCAAAAATTGCAAAAAAAAAAAATGTTATTTATGTGATTTTTTAAACTTTTAAATTTCCTGTCAAACAAAAATGACTAAGGGCCAGTTTTTCAGTGCGGGTTTAAACTCGAGTCAAATTAAACTGAGATTAATTCACCAAAAAGAGATGTGAAAATCTGTTTAACTAGATATTGTAGCATTCGTTTAAGTTGAATTGACCTTAATTATCATATGATGTGTTGTTTTTTGCTTAAACCGAGCTTAAACGTCCAATTTTGGTGAGTTAACCTTGGTTTAATTTGACTAGAGTTTAAACCCGCACTGAAAAACTGGCCCTAAGTGAAAACCAAGCATAATAATTTTTTTACTAGAAATGTTGTATGTACGGAAGTTTTATAAAAATAATTTAATAAACATGTTTTCAAATAAAAACTTTTGTATATAAATCCAATAAATTTTTTGTCGCATTTTGTACTCTAAATGGTTCCTTCCCGTCGTAGGACGGGCTTTTACACTAGTTCAAATGATAAATTTGAAAGAGCTTTTGAAAATGATTTCGTTGAGCAAGCTTGATATGGAATCCAGCTACCAGGAAGAGTACTTGTCATTCTCAAAGTAAATTTGAGAAATTCCTGCATGTTTTAGCTGAGCTGTGTTCTTTACGTTCTACGTCATCGGTGACATTAGTAGATTACAACAGAATTTTTGAATTTCCGAAAACACATAAAAAAACAGCAACCCATAAAAATTAAATACATTTGAAAATTTTTGCCGCCAATGCTGGCAGTTGAAGGCACACATTGGGCACATTGCAGCACATCTTTTTTATTTTTTGTTTTTAATAATACATCAAAAATGGCGTAGCTAACTTCATGCCTACAAGAGATACTATGTCTATGCATCGAAAATTTTATGCTGTTTCGTTGGTTTTTAATTTTCATGTAAGCGTACTTAACTGATTTAATTTTATTGTCCAGCACTGTGTGTATTTGTTTGCTTGTCTGCTGGCATCATGCACACATCAGCATCATCATCATCATCGTCATCATCATCATCATGTATCTGTGTATGAGACAGGGAAACACAAATTAATTTTTGCAATTTATTTTTTGTTGCTTTTTAATGTTGCTGATTTTGTTAAATTTTTTTTTGTTTTATTTTTTCTCTCTCACTTTTTTGAAATTTAGTCGCTACTGTGCTTGAAGTGTTTCCTTTAAAGTTGCTTGTTTTTCTTTTCTAATAATTTCTGTCATTATGTTGTTGGTTGGTAGCAGAGCACGTACGTCGCGACTCGACACAGCTCAGCTCATCTCATGGCGTGGCATCTCCAACACCAACAGCATCCCCTAAACTTTAGTAACAACAACCCTTCACCCTGTCCCATCGCCACATTAACAGACTGGCAGGCAGTCAGAGCAGACAAACACAGCGTCAATTCGACTCTGTTTATATTTGTTGCTGAGCTGTTGCCAGCAGCAGCAGCAGCAACAACATCAGCCTCAATAGTAGCCGCAGCAGCAGTCGTCGAAATGGAGACAGACGCAGCCTAGAGATGCCAGTCAGCCAGCCTGCTTCACCCTTCCTTGCACGCTGCTGCTGCTGCCATGCTAGCCTTCACGAGTGTGACGCTCTTTTTCACGAATTCCTCGTTTTAATTTTTTTTTTTTTCGAGTTTGTGTTGTTTTTTCTGAGTCGGATTCACTCTTTGAATATGTAGGTACATGGTTTGTTGGGGTCCGTTGTTGCTGCTGTTGTTGTTGTTGTTGTTGTTGCTGCTGTTGTTGTTGTTTTAACGTATGACAAAAGATAAGATTTATACCTTTTCATTTCCCGATGTGGTTGTAGACAAGCTTTTATATTCACCCCTGCTCTGCCTCCAACCCTCTCCCCCACCCCATCTATGCGTCCGACTGTCAAAGTGCCAGTGCGACAAGCAGAGAGCGTTGAAATTGATCATCTTTGCCTGAAGTTCTGGTTTGCGATTCTTGTTGTTGTTTTTTTTTATTTTATTCTGTTTGCTGCTTTGGTTTTTCCCTCTTCCATTCTTGTGTGTTTTTTTTTTTTTTTTTTTTTTTTGTTATCATTTCTTTGCATGAATTAACGAAATTACATTTTATCGATTAAATCTTGCTAGTTCTTTTTTTCTGTTATTATTTTATTTCGGCTTTTATTGTTTATTTGAACTTTAATGAATTCTTATTAAAGTTGCGTTGTTTAGTTGCTTGTTTGTTTGTTTGTTTTTTTTTTGTTTGTTTGTACTTGACTTTAATAGATATTTTAACGCCCAGCGTAGTAGTTTCACTTTTTGTTTTCCGCCTCTTTTTTCTTTCTGTTTCTTGTTATTCATTTACTTTATTATATTTATTATTCTGTGCTTCTTATATTTTTCTGCATTTGTTTTGCATTTAATCTATTTCATCATCATCTACTTTAATATATTTTATCAATAGTTCGTTCGTAGTCCCCATGCTGCTGCCTCTGCTTCTGCCTGCTGCTGCTGCTGCCGTTTGTCTTTGTGCACAACTGTACTTTGAAAGCTTTATTTTTAACTTAACGAGTTGTTTTTTCGCAGTTTGGTTTTTTTTTTGTTGTTGTTGTTGCTGAGTGTGTTGCTTTATATTTTTTTTTCTTGTATTTTTTTTGTACTTAGCCTCTTCTTGGCTCTGTTGCATTTGTCTTAAATAAGTTTATCTTGCTTTAACATACCGTGTACTGGGTTCCCAAACCATTTTGTTTATGAACCTGCTGGCCTAAACCGAATGGCGACTTTGATTATTTAACTTAATTGATTTCGTTGCATAGATTAAAGAAGTTTCATAAAAAGAAGGCCTGGTTATGTCAATGACACAAAAGTAACTAACACGTGTGTTAGGCCGTGAGTTAGATAAGCCGTTAACATCATTTCTAAATTAGGATACAAATGCAAAGGTATCAGTTCTGTTGATGAAATACAACTACAAATACCTTCAGGCATATTTCACCAGGAACAGCTTAACTATTGAGTTAGCCTAGAAAGCCATATCCTTGAGTAAAAATGTTAACCAAAACAATGTATAAAATACGGTTACATCTATTCATTAACGGAAAAAGAGTTTAATATAATTTTTTTTTAAATTTTTAAGGGCCCTTTTCCTTAAGAAATTATATTTCCTGTAACAAAAAATTTAAAAAAAATGTATGTTGGTTCAGTTGAATACCAACCATTAGTAACTGTTGTAAAAAGTGGGAGCGTCAAAAAAAAACTATTGTTTTCGGAACAAATATCAAAATTGTCTTCATCTGATATATTTGCATATGACTAGATATAATCGCACAAGCTTCCATATAATTTATGCTAATCTTGAATAGCATCCGGGTCGGTCGGTCAGTGCTTTATCACAGATATTATTGGTGGAGATGTATTCAATATTTTGTACTGCTCCTAATGACTTGGCCAGCAGTTATGTTTCTAAGAAACGCTCTCATAGCTCTTATAACTCTGTCTGATTTTACCTTAGGATAACCAATACCCTAATTATTGAGGAACATATAGAAAAGAAACGAATCACAAAGACCGCTCATACTACATGTTAATAATAGCAAGCAACTTTTAACTATTCATGAAATATTATACATAACCGTGAAATCGGCATATAGCTCATACAACAGCTCGTGGTTCCATCGTATTTGGTACTCGTCATTGACGTAGACTGAATCAAAGATCTTGCGTAGGATTTTTCTTAAGAACGCTCTCAAAGTCCTTTCATCAGTTCTGCTCAACGTTCAGGTTTATGATCAGTGCTTTCACTTTACCACAATTGTGGTAGATCTACCATTTTTTTCGACTTTTTTGACATCTACCACTTTTACCACCCACTATTTACCTTTCCCCAAAATTTACCACTATTTTATTTCTGTCACAATTTCTATCATCAATCTATTTTTAAGGAATAATATTTGTTTCTTTATTTAATTTTAATAATCTTTAATCTTTAATCTTTTATTTAATTTTAATAATATTTTACCGAGACAGGAAATGGAATTTTTTAAATGTGTGATTAGATTTGAATAGTATTGCATTGAAATAAATCATAAAATCTATGCAAAAAAAAAAAAAAAAATAAAAAAATCTGATTTTCAGTTCTTTTTCAATTATCCCGAAATTCTTTTTTTTAATTTCGCAGGACACGAAAACGTTACCTAAGTTACAACTCTTATAAAGTTTTCAAATTCCATAAAACACCTAATCTTACAATCTTTTGGTGCGCATGAAAACTTTCCTTGAAAGTTGCTTATTTTCTGGTTCGCGAGTAGCTCTTAACTTGGCTCTTGGCTTGCTCGCGGTCCAGTTTGTACTTTGCATCTCATTAATTGCAAAGTAGTGCAAATTTAAAAAACGGTTTGGGCCACGAGCGCCTTAAAATTAGCAAGATCCAATAACGAGATTTTTACGTTTATCAGTCTTTATGATCCGGTATTCACAATTGAAAATTGATGTAATGCTATTTTTGGAAAATAATTTGAGAACAATTGTTTATCTTTTTTTTCCAATAAAATTTAATGAATGTTAAAATAAAGCTATACAATAGTTTTTATGAGATTACTGCAAGTAAGCCCCATTTTTTGAAGATAGGAAAAAATCTACCATTAATTTTCTTAATCTACCACTCTTTTCAGACACAATCTACCACTATTTATAATTTTCAAGTGACAGCACTGTTTGTGATGCGCATAGTATGACGGACATGATTATTAACTTATAGAGCGTCAGTTTTGTTCGTCGAGAGAGAGCTCGACGATTATATCTCCGCTAAAACAAAAGATACAAAATTTGGCGATATTTCGTTTGATGATCTCTTAATTATAGCTCCGCTACAACACAACACTATAGTAGTTGATATATCGTTGGAACATTTCATATTTTCTGAAAAATACAAAATTTAATTTTTTATCTTATGGTGTGTTGTTTAGATTCTGGATTAATAAAACTAGACAAGTGTAAAAAGTGTAAAACACCCTGCATCTTGAAAATCCTAACACAACGGTAAAAATTGGGTACAGATTTGGAATCAGCGTTGAAAGCTTTGGCTTGGCTCCATCCACTCTTCATGAACCAAATACGGAAAGATCTGACACCGATGAAATAGTGGAACAATTAATTGAAACATTTGCCGAAACTTCTGATAAAGAGGAGAGATGGAAAATTATGTCGGTCCACAAATTGCAACTTGCACAATTGAGAATTAGCTGTTGTTGGCATTTCTAATCGTTCAATATACTGAACACAGCTAAAATCTAACTGAACGAATATTTTTATAAAAACACAAGTATGCTTTTAGGCATGTATCAAATTGAGTTTTGGTAAACGTAGACAGCAAGTTGAGTTTAGTTGCGTTTTCTCCTGCATAATTGTACTGGAAACGCCAGCGTTTATATTGAGTTTAAGGGCAAAATGCAACTTTGTACTGGAAACGCAAACTAAACTCTCTCTGTAGACATGGCATTAAGTAGACTCGAGGTAGAGCTCATACTTGTCAACCCATACAAATCATTGTAACTTTTTTATTGCAAGAACGTCAGAGTAACCATCATAACTTTTTTGTTTTAAGTCCGATTTTAAAAATGTTCGAATCAAAACAAATAATAATTTAATAATCTTTAATATGGCAGTCAAAAGTTTGTTTAATCTTATACAAAGAAAAGTTACAAAAAATAGTTTGTTTTTTTTTTATTTTTTTTTCGGTTCTTACCAGTTTTCTATACCAAGGTCAAGTGTAAGGTCATCAAAAATTATGAATAAAATATTCGTTTTATTTATTTAATTTTTTAAATCTTAGCCGTTATAAAATTTATAGGCGATAAAGTGCCTCAAAATGATGAGGTATGTGCACAAAAATTGAAATTGCGAAAAAACATATAAAAGCTCCATCATTAAATTGCTTTTGAATTAAAGGCAACATTCTTCTTCAAATTTAAAAAATAAAAAATCCAAAAAAAATTATGCTTTTTTTTAAATATTGGCAAATACATTTTTTTTTTAAAATTGGTTGGCAACCCTAACATCCAAAATTTTAAAATTATATATTTTTTCCAGAAAGTTATTTCCAATACCTTTCCAACGGTACCTTATTTATAAAAATTGGATAAAAACTGACGTAGATACAATTAATTGAAAATTTCACGATTCTGGCGTTTTCGGACTATCTATTATAAGCTCAGTGGTATAAGCTTGAGGTTGGCAGACGTCTATTAGTCGAAGTTTGAGTTTGGCCGGAGCCGAAAGTAAAAGAGTTGCTGAGGTTTTGGTAGTTTGGTCACAGATGCCACTTTTTGCAACATTCGTTTATATGAACTACATGAGAATCATACCAGCAATATCAGCGATCCAATGCAAATCGTATATTTGTTTACATTTCTGCTACATGAGTTTTGTGTGTACGTGCGGGTACTATCCAGTCGGCAATGACAGCACTTCGAAGTGCCTTCATTGAGCAGGCCTTCATATAGATTTCGAAGTGCTTCCACACTCTTATCCAAGTATACTTTCTTTTGTATACTTGGATGAAATGGAAAAATTTTACAGGCCTTCCGCTCTGATAACTCAAAAGAGGCCTGATAGAAAAACATCTTAAGAATGGCTTAAAGAAGGGGTAAACAAAAAGTATTGAAAAAAAAATATTTTTTCTTTTAAACCTTTTTCTTTTTCTTATAAATTCTATGATTTTATCTTCTCTCCTATGTTTTTTTTATGTCAGATTAATTTAAGTCTATAAACTTTGATACAGCAGTAAGAAGGGCCATTATTATGTCATATTTTTAAACTGATATATATTGTGCTGCCTTTTGTGCAGAAAAAGAAGGCCTTCAAGAAGGGCTCATAAGAGCAGCGAGGAAAGGCTGTGTTTGGTCTTCAAAAGTAGCAGTCAATGCAGGCCTTTTGGGTATTTAGATGTCTTTTTCTAATTAGACATGCAGCAAACACCTTTTTGTTAAAAATCAACACAATATTGACCCACATGTTTAAAATTCATGTTTTATGCATATTTCGCCAGTTATCCACCGCATAGGGAACCTTTAAAGGTTTGTTAGTTACACTTTCATATTAATTCAAGATCATGATATTAAATATACATATCTATAACGCTTAAAACATTAAATCAAATATAGAACAAAGCAATAAAGTCAGGCAATCGTATTCCTACTGCCCATAATAAGAAAAAAAAAAAAAAAACGAACAAGTATTTTAATTAACTTGCCTTTCCCCAGTTTCATAGTTTTCTTAGCCATTCGAAATGAAGATAAACTATATCAAGTTTAAATTCGATCTTCAACCAGTTTCTAAAAGTCTAAATTCTTTAACAAAAAGGATTACAAAAAGAAAAACACGCTCAAACGATGATTTTCTTGTCACGTTGTAGCAGCTACAGAGCACCAACAAGATTTCTACGACGTTGTAGTTTTAGTTGTCTTCATCGTCCGTCTATCCGGAAAAAGAAAGTAAAGCGCGCCAACATGGTGCACGTTTATTGCGAATATATTCTTGTTACGTTAGCTTAGATTTATATCCCATCCGTCCGTAAGCATTACCAAGACGGTGGTTGAATAAAATATATACATACATATATATATAAATATGTACACAACTAGATACTTGCTGCAGACGTAAAACTAAAGAAATCAACTTGATAGAAAAAAAAACTAATACTGTGCTTCGACGGAGCCTCAAGCAAGCGCAGTGTATCCTAGTTCGAGTACAAGTACTTGTTTCTGTACTGATTCACGTACGATGCATACACACAGAGAAGCACACACACACACACACACACACACACACACACACACACACCAAATTTCGCCGTTAACAGCTATGAAAAAAAAATAAATAATGGTCTATGGAAACACATTTTTATAAATTCTTGATTTTTTATAAGCTTTTGTTTTTGTTTTAGAAATGCTTTAAATGGCCAAAATCAAAGCATATAAAAGGCAAACAAAGCCATTATGTTTCTATAGATACTATTTAAGCATTCAAATTGATTGGATTTTTGAACGTGGAAGATCATGTGCGTCAGAATTAATCAGCAAAGTGCTTGCAAGCTTAACTAACTATTCTGAGTTATAGATCAACTCACGTGTGGGCTTCAAATATTTGAAATACTTGCAATTAGTTGTTTGTACATTAAAATCTTAATCTTTAAAAGACCTATTTTCATTAGAAAATATAATATAAATAAAAAAATCTTATGTTTCCACTCTTAAAATTAGCAAATGTGTACAATTTTTCAAACTCTCTATGGCACATTATAGCACAACGCGAGCACATCACAGCACATTTTTCAAATTTTTGAAAAAAGTGGCGTAAAAAATCAAGCCATGACAAAATTTTTTTAAAATGGCACTTGATAGCACACATTGAGCACAATGCAGCACATTTATTATTTTTTATTTGCAGTTAAAAATCATAAATTATGGAATTAACTTAAGGCACATTAACTGTTTTTTTATTAAATTGTTTCCTAATATGTGAACGGTATGAAAAGTTACATCTATATAACAAGGTCGTTCGTGATTAAAACAACTACAAGTCAAAACAAACTAGTAATCAACAAAAATGTAAGCCAGTTACACATTGGCTATCATGAGTGACACTCTTGCTCAAATTCACTCTTTTTACGCAAGTTCGCGTGTGTAGCCATTATTTTTCGTCAGTCAACAGTTAATCATAAACAATTTTATCACTCAAATGTGTTAAATTTTTGAGTGTCACTCATGATTGCTAATATGTACACCGCTTTAAGTTTTATTTGTTCCTCTCTCTCTCTCTCAACGAAAATAAAAGTTAACAATTTTAACTGTTAATTGCAACTGTAAACAGTTCAAAATGTTATCATTTCTAACTGTGTAAATATAAACATGCATTCATTCATACTAATATAGAACACCAGAGCTGTAGTTAAAATGTTCCTTAAGAGGGTTTTGATAAAAAATATACATAAGTACTTAAAAACAAGTTATAAAACATGTGCTACTCCAGATGTAGAATAGTTCATGTCCCAAATGAAATTTTTTTTTTTGAATTTCATAGTTGCTCAATATTTGTTTGATAGCTTATGGATAACGGTATTTTTGAGATTTTTTGTAAATTGTTTAAGGTACCTTAAAAATTAAGGTATTTTTTTAAATTTTCTTGCAAATTTTTTGGAAAAGGTTAAGAAGTCGCGCTAGTCGAATGTTTACTAAAAATTAGGTTTTTCGGAAAATTTTCAAATTTCAAGCATAAGTCAGTAACAGACATTTTCTTGGTCTTTGAGTAATTTTTTCGAAAAACAAATGTCCAAACTTTACTTTAATGTACACAAGTCAATAGTGCTGGCAATTTTTTCGGTCATTTGGACATATTTGTAATTTTTTCGTGAAATTTCCATCGTTAAAGCGTTGGTTAGTGTTCCCACTACAAAATTGTTAAAACTATGGAAATTTTAGTTAAGGCGGTCTTCTCATTCAAAACCCGTTTTTTGGACCCTTTTTAAAAAAATTCTTATTTGAAAACGCAAAGAATAATTGAAAACTTTTTTTATTTATTGTATTACAAAAGTTTCAAAGTAAATAAAAAAATTTTTTTTGCCTCGATACGTGGGCTGTTCAAAAAGTAATGAGACTTCAAAGTTGGTGGTGAAAAAAAAAGGTGTCGTCACGGCGGCCACGATTCCGGGTCTCCGGAGCGTCTGAAATGAAAAAAAAACGGGGTTATAATACCTCAAGCTTAATTTTGTGATTTTTTTTTGACAAAATGGCGGCCATTAAAAAAAAAAAAAATTCAATTTCGGGCTTTTTTTTTGTAGTTTAGTGTAAAAAAAAAATAGTAAAAAATTTTTTAAAATTATGGTCGAGGTTCACCCGAGAATGGTGACAATTCTGCGTCGATTCCACTTTGTTTCATGAAAATCGGTTTAGTTGAACTGGAGATATCATGGCCGCCAGTTCGAAAAACGTGGTTTCGAGATAAACGCGTTTAAAGTTTGAAGTAATTCATTTTGACGAAGACCTTGCTTCACAAAAAAGGCTGTATCTTCTAAAGTATTTCGAATTTCTAAAAATCCTTTCAGGGGCATATAAATAAATGCAAAAAAAAAAGAAGTCGAAAAAAAAAGTTGCTCAATGAGAAGACCCCCTTAAAAGTATTATGGATTAGTTCAAAAGATTATTTGTTCCTTGATTAAACAACAGTTTTATGCCTTGTTTAGATGCGAAAAATTCAATTTTTGCTATACTTCGGGCTTGAAGAACCCAATACCACGTCTATATTGTCCGGTTTGTTCAAAAAAAAAAACAAAGAATAAGAAAAGTAATATTTTTTGTCAAATTTAGACATAAATTCAAACGTCTAGTGGTGAAAAGACTTTGAAAATACGAGGAAAAATGAAATATCTTTGTTATTTAGACCTAATGGGGCCCAAGAAAAAAATATATACATACATATATATATATATATATAAATATGTACACAACTAGATACTTGCTGCAGACGTAAAACTAAAGAAATCAACTTGATAGAAAAAAAACTAATACTGTGCTTCGACGGAGCCTCAAGCAAGCGCAGTTTATCCTAGTTCGAGTACAAGTTCCGTATGTATTTTAATATTTTTGTGGAGGTTTGGCAAGTTTTGGGCGGATTTGGGTTCAAAAACTGTGAAAAAGTTACAGAAATAATACAATATTTTGAAATTTGAACATAAAGGTGTCTAAGACCTATTTTTTGGTATTTGGTATGTTAACAAAACATAAATCCTGAGACATTCTGAATGACGTTTTCGAAGAAATCTTGCGGAAAAAGTCAACCAGATATAAATTACATTACATACCTTTAGCGACAAAATGTCAACAAAAAATTTTGTATGAAGACATGCCGAAAACTTGAAGAACTAAAGATGCAGTTTGTTACCCTATACGTTACGGTTCGTCTTCGAAATTTTTTTTAAAAAAAGCTATCACAATGATATTTTTTCACCAATTTTTTGATACATGGTAAATTTTAGAGGGAGAGATTACTTAGAATTTATAAAAATATTTTAAAAAATTTTTAAAATATTCAATGCTTGAAAAGCTTTTAAGAGTTAAAATGCTTTTGAAATTTTAATATTCATAAAAATGTTCTCTCAGCTTTTTTACTAAAATGGAAAAATTTTCAATTTGAAGTGGGAATAGCGTAAATAATGGTTTGTGAGTTTGATAAATTCCAAATTATGAATTTGGAATTTAAGTTTCATGATTTATTAAATTAACGTTTTTCAATTTAATTGTTTTAAGTTTAGTTTTACAATTTTGTTTCCTTATTTTTTCTGGCGGAAGTTTTTATAAAGTTAAACTTTAACTTAAGTTCGCCTTTAAAGCAAGTTTATTTGGTCATTGCTTGCGAATCTACACTCAGTTTAAAAAAATGCAAGATAATGAAACCAACATACTTCGATTCGATAAATTTTTTACATAAAATTAGAAAATTTTTAACAAAAAGTTTTGAAGGAGTTTTTCTTAATATATATACTGTGAGCTCCAAAAGAAAGTAAGCACCAATTTTTCATCTTCAAATTGTCTTATTTCAAAGTTATTATTGATTTGTGATAAAAAGTAATATTACAGAGTTAACTACTAAAACACTTTGAAATTTACTCATATAAAATATGAAATCAAAGCAAGTGGCAACAATGCTAAAATCTCTCGAATATCAAAATACTTTCTTAGATTTTTTATGTTTCGAAGAAGAACCCAAAATTTTGTGTGAAAAATTTGTGCTGATAACACGTTTTACTTCACTAAAAATAATTTAAAATTTTTGTGTACTAATTAATAATAACTAAAACGGTATAAAGGAAAATAATCTCACTTTTGGAAAGCAAACTTCTGCTGATACTCGAAAAATTATATTAGATTTAAAAGAAAAAGGTAAATCCTTTCTTTAAATTGGCGAAATAGTGGGTAGGAACCACTGCACAATAAAAAAAAAATAGTTGATAAATACGCCACACTTCATAAGGTTGAAGATTTACCAAGATCTGGACGCCCAAAGCGTCTTAGTGCTACTGAAGTTAGAACTATAGTAAGAGAGATAAAAGCATAGCTCAAGTGCAGTTAAATTATCAGAAAACATAACGTAGACATCAGGCAAATCAGTTAGCGAGAGTAGAGTCAGGAGAGCGCACCACAAAAATGGCTTACATCGAAGGATACCACGCAAGAAGCCATTCATTTCCAAGGTGAATCAGAGCAAGCTTTTGGATTTCGTTAGAAAGCACAAAAATGAGGCTATATATTTTAAAGACAGCATATTATATACAGTTGAGAGCAAATGCGAAATTTTCGGCTCAAAAACCCCAAAAATATGTAGTGCTAAGAATGAAGCCTTCAAAGATAACTGTGTTACCAACACTGTAAAACACTGTGAAGGTTCAGTTATGGTTATGGGCTGTATGGCGGCAACAGGTGTTGGTTGTCTGGTTTTTTTGACTCCACTATGAAAAAGAGGGTTTACTTGGTTATTTTGAAGAGCAATGTTTCACCTAGCGTCGAGAAATTAAGCTTGGCTTGAAACTGGATCTTCCAACCGGACAACGATCAGAAGCATGCGGCGAAAATTGTGAAAGAGTAGCTTCAGTACCGGACACTGGATCATTCGCCGGATCATCCCTAGATCTCACCTTGAATCCTGGCCCTTGACAGAAAAATCAGACAAAGCGCCATATCAAGCAAGGCACACTTCAATAAGGCTCTAAAAGAAGAATAAATCAAATCTGCCCAGATGTAACAAAAAAACTAAAAAGTGTTAGGATTTGAGCAAGAAATCGCGACAATTATGATTGAATGAACCTTTATTACTCAAAATGTGTATAATAAGCTCTCAAATAAAAAAATTTGAGAGCTTATTATTTAAAAAAAACTCGAAAAACGTGGTTTCGTTGCCATTTTAATTGAACAAAAAAATATATATATAAATTTTAATTCATATATTTATTTTTTTAATTTAGTATTTTTTCTCTAAACATATTTACATGTTCATCTTTATATAAATTTTATGTTTTGTTACTGAAAATATGAACGGTTGCTTTTATTTATTTGAGTTAAATTGATATTTTTTTTAAGCTGCGGTACCTATGAGGGGGTGGGGGGTTTGAATCCCGAAAGCCCCCATTTGGCTACGGTACTGTATAACATTATTATGCATACTAACAGTTTGGTATGAACGATTGATGATGATGGCGGTGAGTAGAGAGAGTATTGTTGCAAAACTTATTTAAAAAAAAACGAGCAACATGTGTGTATGTGTGTTGCAGCAACTATTTAGTTCAGCTGCACGACCGGATCGCAAAATAGGCAGGCAAACAGCCAGTCAAACTGATTCTATAATTCAACAGTGAAGCGACCAGTTAGTCAGTCATCCAAACAATAGAAGTAGTCGCAGTCGCAGTAGCAGCAACTCATGATGATGGCAACACTGCAAGCAAGCAAGCATTTAAAATACAATTTAGTGAGTCTTCTCTAGACAACAACAACAGCAAAATGAAAGCATAGAAGACTAGAGACTATGACGACGATGCCTAGTCTAGGCGAGATAAGTGCAGTCTTTAAATCGACAGAGAGCGTGCGGGCAGAGAGCGGTGACGATGGCTTATATTGCCTGACTACTAGCTTGAATGCTGTTTGTTGTGCTCGTTAAAGTGTCGCACAAAACGATCTAGAGAAATTTACACGCAAGGTCTTTTTTCCACAAAAACTACAAGTATGCATCCAGCTAGTAATGAATGCGATGTATTAGTGGTGAGAATAACGATGACGGTTGAACATAGCAATGATTTTGGGCAGCACTAGTGGTTGACTGCATTTTCGTTTTTTTTTTCTAATTTCCATGCTTGTGTGTGTGTGCGTGCTTGTGTTCACATTTAATTAAAATTTTTGTATTTTATAATTTCAATAAATATGTTTAAAGTTTGCTGCATAACAAATCAGTTGTAAAAACCATATATTTGCGTAACTTTTACGGTTAGTCAACAATCAATCAATCTGCTGTTGGTGAGTTTCTTACTCGATTTCATAACTTTGGAAATATTTAATCAATTTTTCAATAAAACTAAACGAGCTTTGCTGCAGCGAATTTGACCTACCCCTCCGCCCTCTCCTCCACTATTTTACTGTGCCCGTCCGTAGTCATATTTTATAAATTATAAATGCTTTTGTTGTGTTATTCGTAAATGTTGAAAAGCGTTATTTGTTTTAATTACATCAATTAATGACAACTTATTTATTGTTATAAATATTAACAGATAATATTAAATGTTGATATTGTTGTTTTTGTTTGAGTCTAGATTTCCGACTTCCATCATTTCTTTTATTCAAATTTTAGCATGACTTTTATTTTTTTGTTTTGTTTTTTTTATTATTTATTTTTATTATTATTTTTTCTTTTATTTTTTTCTTTTTATTATATTTATTTAAGTTTATATTTTTTTTTTTTTTTTGTTGACATTGGCCCTTTGAAGCTTGGTAAAAACATGATTTCACATTTTTCTTAAAATGTAACTTTTTGTTTTGACTGCTTAGTTAGTTCGTACTTTGTTAGTTAACTACAAAATGTTGAATAATTTAAACTATTATTTATTCCTGTACATTTTCTTTCGATTATGTTTTTATTTTCGACAAGAATCAACGCAACCACAGTTGATGAAGGTGACCATTCCGGGACACAGTGTTTTGCTAATTTTCTGAATTAATTCGTGGTCGCAGTTTGCTCTGGAGCAAACTTTATGTAGGTCAAACATCAATGTTGTGTCTTAACTTATATTGCAAGATCGTCATTTGACTTATTGTTAAATTGAGGCTCATTTGCACATAACTTTCATGTATGGGCATTAGCTTGGTCATAAAAAAAGATTTGTTCGCGTTAAAAACTAAATTATTATGCATTATTCTCCTACCGATGGGTAAACAAAATCTTAAAAAGATCTCGTTTCTTTTAAGGACGTCTATAATGCCGTGTTAGGTGACGAAGCATGTATCTATCCATATAAGACCGAAACTACTCATAAGTCCAAGTGTAAAGGTCCTTCAAGTCGTGTCAGATTAAGCAAAAGTTCCCAGCTGAAATCCACTCAAGACATGCCTCTCTTGCTCAGCCTGTAACTCCGGCATACAATTCTAAAAAAAATCAGGCCTCCATTCTTCGGTGGTGATTTCAGAACCAAAATTGCAAAATAGTTGAAGTGTGCATTATATAGACTTAAATTCCAACCCAAAATTACCCAAAAAAAAACATGAGACCTCTATTTTTTACACCATGAATTCAGACCAGAAACATCCATCCGAACCCTACCTGTTGTGTTTCAAAATGTTCTTTTATAAGTAACGATAGGGGAAAAGAGGTTTCAGATATTGTAACGTGACGAAAAATAAATAAACTCCAAAAAATTAAAATTAATAACAACAAATCATTTCAAAACATTTTTATCCTTACATCTTCATGTTTGACCGTCTAAATTTACGGTTAACTATTTAAAAGTGTAATAATGGCATTATTTTTGATTGCTTGTTTTTCGGCAGTTGTTTCTATTTTTTGCTCGTTCATATTATTTTCGGTGATTTCTTTCTGATTTGATTATTAGTGGGCCTGATGAGAATCCTCGGTATAAAAAAATTATTTTTCATGCCATTGACTTTAAAAAAAAATTATTAGTATGTCACTTTTTAATCATAAATGCACCTGGTCGGTCTACTTTCAAAAAGGTAGAGAGAAGAAATAGCCACAAACATGGCTTTAAGTTTTAAAACTGTTTGTATACACATAGGACCTTCATCATGCATAAGACACCAAAAATCCGAAAATGCGACATATCATTTTCATTTATTCATGTCTTCAATTATCAAAAGTCTTCTATTTTATAACTTGGTGAACTTATAACACTTAACTTGGTGCAGCCTTTACTTTTACTTTAATTTACTGGTATTCTCTCAAAGACCAGGCGAATAAGAATCAGGGGTATCCTGAATAGGTCAAAATGGAATCCATTGAATAATTCTATTTCGAAGAATCCCCAAAGTTTCCAGCTTCTTCAATTCCAGTGATTGGAAGCGTCGACTCTTGGATTGAAGATGGAATTGAAGATGGATTGAAGATGGAATTAAAATTCTTAAATTTATCTAGTCATGATAGCACATTTCGTCACCTTAATGTAGAAAGGACGTAACTCATAATTTTTATAATAAGATAAAAAAAACCTTAATAACTTCTTTAAATGTTATGTAAGAAAAAACTATTTAATGCAGATTGTAATAAAATCGTCAACAAATTCAGTATTTAAAACCATATTTCAGTTTTTTGGTTTCATGCAGGCTATTCTAACAGAAATTTCAAAAAACACAATTTCGAAAAGACGATATACTAAGAGCTAGCCAAGATAATATTTTTTTTTAAATATTTTTTAATAAATTAATTTTTTTTTATTCATATACTACGTTACTGTATAAGGGGAAGGTAGAGGTTTTGAATTGCACTACTAAGAGTAACGGCGGGGGAGGGTGAGCTCCAAAAAGGTTGAAAATCGGTCACGTAGTTTATGAACGATGCCTAACGTTCGAGCATTAATAGTTTTACTATACTTTCTTTCCCTCTATGAACTAATTTTAATTCTACAGTTTTTGCATTCAATTTAAATATTTTTGTTTTAAAAAAATTTGTGATAGTTATACAATACTCGTTTATAGTACTTACTTACTTACTTACTTAGATGGCTCTTACAACCGTTGGTCGGTTTTGGCCTCGTCTAAGAATTTTCGCCAGCCTCTTTTGTCGTGTGCTTGCTGGCGCCAGTTGGAAATTCCAAGCGTTGTCAGGTTATCCAATGCCTGGTCTTTCCAACGGAGATGCGGTCGTCCTCGTCTGCGTTGGCCACCGCTGGGTACCGAATCCAATATTTTTTTCGCTGGAGCTTCGTCGTTCATTCTCTCGACATGACCTAGCCAGCGAAGCCGCTCTATTTTAATACGCTTGACTATATCGATGTCTGCATATAGCTCATACAGCTCGTGGTTCCATCGTATTCGGTACTCGCCATTGACGCAGATTGGACCATAGATCTTGCGAAGGATTTTTCTCTCGAACGCTCCCAAAGTCCTTTCATCAGAGCTGCTCATCGTCCAGGTTTGTGATGCATATAGTAGGACGGGTATGATTATTGACTTATAGAGCGTCAGTTTTGTTCGTCGAGAAAGAGCTCTGCTTCTCAATTGCCTACTGAGCCCAAAGTAACACCTGTTGGCAAGAGTTCGTTTAATCTCAATACTGATATCGTTGGAGGAGTTAATGCTGGATCCCAGGTAAACAAAGTCCTTCACTACCTCAAAGGAGGTGTTGTCAACAGTGACGTGGTTTCCAAGACGCTGGGACTGTTTGTTTGTTGACACAAGATACTTCGTTTTATCTGCGTTCACTGCAAGACCCATTCGACTCGACTCTTTTTCTAGCCTGGAGAATGCTGCACTGACTTCGCGCGTATTGTGGCCAATGATGTCAATATCATCTGCATACGCCAGCAGCATAACACTCTTATAGAAAATTGTGCCGCTGCGTCTCAGGTCAGCAGCTTGGATGATCTTCTCCATTACTATATTAAAGAAGTCGCACGATAAGGAATCACCTTATCTGAAACCTCGCTTGGTATCGAACGGAAGGGAGAGGTCCTTCCCGATTTTCACTGCACTGCTGGTGTTGTTCAGTGTCATCCTGCAAAGACGTATTAGCTTCGCAGGAATACCAAATTCAGACATGATGGCATATAGGTGACTCCTTATTGGACTGTCGAAGGCGGCTTTGAAATCGACAAAAAGATGGTGTGTGTCGATTTGTTTTTCGAGGGTCTTTTCCATGATTTGTCGGAGCGTGAAGATCTGGTCAATGGTGGACTTTCCAGGTCTAAAGCCACACTGATAAGGTCCAATCAGTTGGTTGACGATGGGCTTTAGTCTTTCACACAATACGCTCGACAGGACCTTATATGCGATATTAAGAAGGCTAATCCCACGGTAGTTGGCGCAAATGGTGGGATCGCCTTTCTTGTGGATTGGGCAGAGCACACTGAGGTTCCAATCATCTGGAATGCATTCTTCCGACCATATTCTGCATAGAAGTCTGTGAATGCATTTAAACAGAGCTTCGCCACCGGTCTTAAACAGCTCAGCCGGTAGGCCATCGGCTCCTGCGGCTTTGTTGTTTTTAAGCCGAGCTATAGCTGTTAAGACCTCGTTATAATCGGGCAGCGGAACTTCAACGCTGTCGTCCATAATTGGGGTTTCCGGGATATCATCTCCACTGGCGGGATTGTTGTCAGCGTCGCCATTTAAAAGTCTAGAGAAGTGCTCCCTCCATAACATCAGTGTACTCTGGATATCTGTCACTAGATTCCCATTCTCGTCCTTGCAGGAAGAGGCTCCGGTCTTAAAACCATCGGCCATGCGTCTTATTTTTTCGAAAAATTTTCGAGTCTCATTCCTGTCGCCATGCATCTCAATTTTCTCGCATTCACGCATTTCCGCCTCTCGTTTTTTTCGCCTGAAAATGCGTCTCTCTTCCCTCCTCTTCTCTCGGTATCGCTCCATAACAGCACGCGTTACAACCGACTGCAGGGTGGCTTTGTAGGCGGTGTCCTTCTCTGCAGTGGCGTCGCGACACTCCTGGTCGTGCCACTGGTTTCGGCGAGGGCGATGGTAGCCTATCACCTCTTCGGCAGCCGTACGCATAGAGTGGGATATGTGCGTCCACTGTCCACATATATCGTCGATCGGAGGAGTGCTTTCTTGAAGCAGGAGTGAGAGTCGAGTAGCGAAGGCTTCGGCCGTCCGTTTTGACTGCAGCTTGTCGACGTCTAGCTTTCTAAGTGTAGGATTGCGAGCATTCTTAGCTGCGCACAGACGTGTGCGGATCTTGGCTGCGACAAGATAATGATCCGAGTCTATGTTAGCACCACGAATCGTGCGTACGTCTAGTACACTGGAAGAGTGCCTTCCGTCAATCAAAACGTGATCAATTTGGTTGCATGTTTTTTGATCAGGGGACAGCCAGGTGGCCTTATGAATATTGAGATGCTTGAATCTAGTGCTACTTACGACCATGTTTCTTGCTGCGGCGAAGTCAATCAACCTCATTCCGTTATCGGATGTGTTGTCGTGGAGGCTGAACTTTCCGACTGTTGGACCAAATATGTTTTCCTTACCCACCTTGGCGTTGAAGTCACCAAGCACGATTTTTATGTCATGACGGGGGCAGCGCTCGTATGCATCTTCAAGGCACTCGTAGAAACTTTCTTTGGTCTCGTCATCTTTTTTCTTCTGTCGGAGCGTGCGCACATATTAGGCTTATGTTAAAAAATTTAGCCTTGAAGCGGATTATGGCAAGCCGTTCGTTCACAGGAGTGAATCGCAGGACATGATGCCGTATTCTCTTGCCAACTACAAATCCGCATCCAAACTCGTGCTTCTCCACATGGCCGCTGTAGTAGATATCACAGGATGCTTGCCGTAAGCAACCCTGTCCCTTCCATCGCATTTCTTGGATTGCAGTGATATCAGAATTATATCTTTCCAAGATATCAATCAGTTGGATAGAGGCACCATCCCAATTTAGGGTCCGGACATTCCAGGTGCATATCCGTAAATCATTACCAGTTTTTCGTTTGCGGTAGTCGTCATCAGATATGGGGATCATTCTTTCATTTATTCTTTTTCGTTTCATTGAAATCTTTTTTTATGTGATGGGCTTCAAACCCAACGCACAACCTTTGCTTGATGGCCAAAGGGGAAGCCCGCCGCTCAAATTAGCCGCCAAAGTTTATCGGGCGATAGTTTTTGACGTTTCCAGGAGACACCACGCGGAGGTTTTGAGTCGACTTGAGACGATTTCGACATGGATAATGCTGGCCTCGCCAAGTTGAGGCAGTCAGACACGTTGCCATGTGAATATCGCCCCCTTGTCTCGTTTATAGTATAAATTCTTATTTAGGAAAGTAAAAGTGTAGATTAATTAGTTGTTTTACATTCTATTAAGTGCTCGCATACACATATACACTACAAGTGTTTGGGTGATATCTCATCAATATCAATATCAAACTAAAAATATAAAAACAATTTTTTAAATCAGTTCAAACAATTAAATTCAAATATCATTCAAACAATTTGCATCTTATTATATAAGTAAAGATTACCATGGCAAAAATAACAATTAAATATGAGGAGAAAATATCAACTTGACATTAAAAAAAATTCCTAATTCAATAACTACAAATAAAAAATGCAATATATCACTATTTCAATAGTTTTAAGAAGCTCAAACCGATATGATTTCGAAATAAAAAAATTAATTGTAAAAAAAAAATCTTGAACCAATCGATAGATTTTCTATTGGAATTCAATTCAACTGTTGTGTTCTCTGATTTAAACTGTTTGTTTTCGAGGCTACTGCATTCAATTTTATAGATCGTAGTGCACCAATTTGTTCATACTTTAATTTGGTCAAAAAATTGAATGATTTAAAAAAAGATATGCTTAATATTAAAAACCAGTACAGCTTAAATCAGTTTTTCCAAATATCTCGTTAACAGGGTTTAAGGCTTAAAGCACTTTTATTCATTTTATTCATTTTCGAGATATACGACAAAAAGTTGACGGTTAAATCCAAATATGTTTTATAAAATATACATTATGCATTACTTATTATCCCGGGCAGAGGCTGTTCTGCCACATATTTAAATTTGTTGTTGTTTGGCTTTTTGAATGAGAAATCTGAAAAAATATAAAAAATTTCGCCAAAAATATTAAAATAAACGAAATTTATGTCTCGACAACAGCGACTCCTATCGGGTCCAAAACTATCCGATCTTGCAAGCTGAATCCTTCGAGACATAAAACCACAAATTGTCTGTTAATATAGTTTTTTTTCCCAAATACCTCGTAAACAAAAATGTTGCGGTAATTGGTGGTAAATGGGATTTTGTTGATTGAATAATTTTACATAAAACTTGCATGTATCTATAAAATTTTCCTAAGATTATTTGTTTTCGAAAAATGCGACCAAAAAGAGTGGTTAAAACGAGTTTCTCCAAATATCTCGTAAAAGAGATTTTACTAAAATTTGGACCAAAACATGCTTTGTCTAAGTTAGAACCATCTATTAAATGGAATAGATAGTGTTCTTATTTAGTTCTTCATTATTTGCCTAGCTTTTTGAAAAAACGGGATGTGAAAAATGTTACGGGACAAATGAAAAAATTGAAAATTATTAAAAAAAAAAATCATATCATATCAACATAAAATAAGAAATTATCAAAGATATGGAGCATTTCTATAGTTGACTAGCCTACAAAACTTTTTGTAGTTTCAGCACTTGAGTATGGTGGCAATCGCTATTTCACTACAATACACTTTTGCTTTTGAGCATAAATTCGGAATGAAAACTTGCATATATATCACTACCACTTTTGCCGTTGATTCCGAAAAGAAACTTCAAAATTACTATTGAATCTTTGGTGCAATTCACCATAGGAAGCACGATTTATACGTTCAAACAATTATTAAAAATTTTTCTAACGCTATGAAAGTGTCAAATGTCAATTTTATTTAATCATTTTCAGGATATTTTACGGTATGAAGGCCAAAATGCCAACAAAATGTTTTTCAAAATTAAAAAACTTTCATATGTTTTAATTGCTGCGGATTGAAATCTCATGTATGATTTGCGGTGAATTCAGCAAAAAGTTATGTTAACATTTTGGGACTATCTTCACAGAATTGTATATGCTATATTACTATTAAAAATGCATGCTTGTTTTTGTTAAAATTTTAAAAGATTATTTACAAAGTTTTTGAAAATTATGAAGTTGTACAAAATTTTTAAAATTTTTTTAATAAACCGTTAGTAGAAAATTCATAATTTTTCGTAATTTTACTTAAATAGGACTAAAGAGATATGAATTCTCTTACACTTTTCTGAAAGTACGAGTTCATATTTGCATATGCACGTATTAAATATCATAAATATTTATAAAAATAACGAAAATACGGAACAAATCGTGTCCCGACGGAACATTTCAAATATAGTGTAAAATACGGGACGTCCTGTGAAATACGGCACATATGGCAACGTTACCCTAGCGTCTTACCGACTCCGATCATTTTTAGTGCACATCTATGACTCTATTTGTCTTGCCTTCTGAGACATCATCTAAGAACTGAATAGAGGACCAAAAGAGGTACCCCCGAAGGACTTACCGATTGCAAACATTTTTGAAATTGCTCTTAGGTAGCTTAAACTTACCAAGCAATTTCATTATCATAGAAGGAGCACTCTTTCTAGCTTTGTTCCAATTTTGTATGTCCGTATGATTTATTTTTATTTTGTATGAATAAGATTAATTTTAATGCTTAATACCGACTCTTTAAAAAAAAAGAAAATGTGAAAACCATGACGAGTAGGATGTAGTACATCTTATGCATAGAAATGCATTTAAAAAGAAATTTATTTTTTTAAAATAGTTATTCGCATTTTATATATTAAATTTTGTCAGATATCTAACGCCCCCTATATTTTGAGTTTTAGTTTTCTAGCTACTTAAACGGACTTTGACGTAGCTTCTTATGATAATTTGTATAATTTATTGTTTTAATCTTTTTTATACCCCCACGCGTACTGCGTGGTAGGTATAGAAAAGTATATATATTCTTGCTCAGAATCACCACCTGAGTTGATTTAGCCATGTCCGTCTGTCTGTCTGTCCGTCTGTCTGTCTGTGGACACGAATACAGCCGTAATTTTGAAGATATCGTGCTGAAATTCAATATTTAAGGTTTTTTTTGTTAAAACTAAGATCAAGTTCGAGAATGGGCTAAATCGGATGAAAACCACGCCTACCTCCCATACGACCCCAATGATGAAAACTCTATAAAGAAGCGAATATTTACAAAACTACAAAACTTAAATTCGGTATTTGTATAGTCTATGAGAAAGTTCAAGTGTGTTAGAAAAATGGGCGTCATCCATCCACTAACACGCCCACCTCCCATATAACCCCAATATTGAAACCTATATATATAGGCTCGACACAAGCCTAAAAATAAAATTAAATATTTATTATTTTCATATAAAAATTAAGACGTGAGAGAAAAATGGACGTAATCCACCCACTTACACGCCCACCTCTCATACAACCCCAAAATTTAAAACTATATAAATAGGCTTCTGTCGAAGCTACAAAATTAAAATTAGATATTTATTCTTTTTATAATAAAATTAAGATGTGTTAGAAAAATGGGCGTCATCCATTGATGAACACGCCCACCTTCCATTCAACCCATTATATTGAAAACTCTATAAATAGACTAATATTTAAGCTACAGACCTGAAATTGGGTACTTCTGTATATTATATCAAAATTGAGGCGTGTTAGAAAAATTGGCATCAACCACTCTAGAACACGCCCACCTCCCATACAGCCCCTAATTAAAAACTATATAAAAACGCTTGTCTTTACTTTGCAGGAAAACAGTTTGATATGAATTAGACTTAGATTAGATTTAGATAAATTAGACGTCATCAAAATAGTAAAATTTTTTAAATCTCATATCAAAAGAGTTGCAATTTCAGATTTTGTACCATTGCGAATCGCCCGTGGGGGTATTTTAACTTCGGCCAAGTCGAAGATATACCTTACAAGTTGTTTATGAGTTTAAGTTGATTTCAATTTTCAACTCTGGACTCATTAAAGTTTCACTGGAAAACAGCTGAGCAAATTAACTGTCCCGACAAAATTTAATCAAAATTAATGTGATCGATTAAGCAATTTTTGAGTCATAATAAAAATTTAGCAAATATGTACACCGACTAACAAAAGTTAAGCTAAACGTCTTATTTGAATTAAGTTACATTAACTTAAAGTTGAAATGCTAAAATATCTATAACTAAACAAAAAAAAATAATGAAAATATTAATCGCAGGCAAAACAAAAATCATGTTAAGACGACGGACATGGCATGATTTTTGCATCTTAAGCAACTTAAGAGATAATTTATGCCATGTTGAGGTCGCTTGTAGTTGTTTATATGTTTATTTCTTTGTTTGTTTGTTTGCTTGCTTGTGTGTTACGTTGTTTATTTGCTCACTACACTGAGAAAAAAAACATACTTTAAAATTAAACAAAAATTTTTAAAATATAAATTTAACGCCTTTGCGTTTCTACAAAACAAAATTTAAAACAATTGTGTTTAAATTTCAACTATACACTCCTTTCAATTTTTTTTCATTCATTATTTCTTTGAAACTTTCTTTGACATTTTTTTAATTTTGAATTTTCATTGGTTTGAAAAATATCGAACATAAAATAAAATAAAAACTAATTCAGTTTTTCTATATTGAAATATTTAAAATGCAAACTTCATTGAAAGGAGTTGAGATTCGGTATTCGGAGGGTCCCAAGGGTCGCTGATTACGAATCTGTCATCAAAAACTCGGAAAAAATTAAAAAATGGCATCGAAAAATTATGCTTTAAAACATTTGTTTTAAATTTAAAGATTTTTGTTTTAAATTTGTTTTCTTATTTAAAAACATTGTTTTAAAAACAAAAACCCTTGTTTTAAATTTAACTTTAAGAACAGTTGTGTTTAATTTAAATGAATTTGTTTCAAGCTCTATTTCAAAAACAAATTCGTTTAAAATGAACACAATTTCATTTAATTTTAACACATATTTCCCTCAGTGTAGTATTAACTGAAATAAAAAAAAAGAAGAAAACAAAACAACGTTCGATCGACATCAGCAGCAGCAGTTGAACTCGATCGTACACGTAGCTAGTTGTTAGTCCTCCTGGCAATTTTGTTGATCGTTCAACCTAAAACACAGCTCAAGGAAGCGTTTCACATTTTTGTTGCAGTACACAAGTGTTTTATTCTGCGTTCAAGTAGAAAAATGTTTTTCGCGCCTCTCATTCTTTCATATTTAATCTGTGCTCCTCCAGAGTACCATCTCTGCGGCAACAGTCACCGCACAATACTTGCCGCCAAAACAACGTTGGAACATTTTAACAGGAGCCTACAATACTGTTTGCAACTCAATATTTTTAATTTTGAAACTTCGCCTAGATTTATATATTTAACAAAAATACATATTTATCTTAGAACAAACACTTGATGTGCATTTGTTTCATAAACTTCATAATATCTAAAAAAATATGCATACTTGGCATTATTTTTTTTCGATCATGTGAAAACCTCAAAATAACCAGTTACATTAAGAAACTTATTTTGCAATTAACTTTTTTCTTTGTTTTTTTTTTTGCTTTTGCTCATCAATGAATAACTTACGTTAACATTCAGCCTTACGACTTTGCAGCACAAAGTTTGTTGACCTCGTTACAAGTATAGAAATAATAAAAAAAAAAAACACCATCTACAGCGTATAGAAAGAAACTAGCTAAGGTTGGCAATATTAATTTTTGCTACTATTTTCTCTACTGCTGCTTCTTCTGCAGTATGGTTGGTAAACAAAATCTTACTTTGAGCGCAAAGCATAATTTTTATTGTTAACAGAACGATTTAACGTAAGACACCAAGAAATGTACATTTATTGCAAACTGCAAATACTAAAAAAAAAACTTAATAAAAAAGAAGCGAAATTACCAAAAGGTATAAAAAAAATATATTGAAATTTTGTTTTTTTTTTTTCTTTTGCATATCTAATCGACTGATGTATGGTGAACGTTCGATGTGGAGTGTTTAAGTGAAAGAATCATCCAATGTTCGGTCGAACGGTGGTCAGTGGATGGTCGGTCGGTCGGTCGGTCGGTCGGTCGACATGAAGATATGCGGCATCTGACCGACCAACCAACCGTTTGTAGCGTTGTATAATCACCATCATCATCAGCAGCAGCATCGAATTCGATTTCGAAATGCTGTGTGATGTTTGAAATTTGCAATTTCGAAAACGTGACTTGCATAATTATAGTCAAACGAAACACAAGCGGCGCAACCAACATAATATATAACAATGTGTGTGTGGCTTATAATCATTGTATTGTTCGCATTAGAATGGCGGAAAATATCTACAATGCTGGTGAGCAGGGAAAAGAGGATTGACTTCTCATATTAATACATCATTGTTTTACTGTTGGATTTAAAAAGAAATAAAGATATTTCATGCTCACAGAATCTCTTCTTTACTTTTGTCATGCTTATTTTGAATAAACTTAAGAACAGTTCTGTCGTAAGAAAATAAACAACTATCATTTTATTGGTATGGTTATAAAATTAACTGCTATCATTAAGAAAATCAGTAACAAGCGTGTATGTCGATGGTTAATATCACAAATGTAATAAGCACACTTTTTGGTGAAAATGGATTTAATGTATTTTTGATAACATCATATTTCTATGTACTATAATTTGCAGTGTGTTGAATTCTTATTGAAAACACATTTATATTAAGGGCTCTCCAAATTCAAAACAAGTGTTTTTTATTCAAATGTACTGAAATTTTAAAAAAAGTTATTGCTCCCATTAACAAAAAGTTTCACTTATCATATAAGTGAACTTAGTCAGCGATAAAGTGTGATAAAGATGAGTTTAAGTGTATAGGGCAAGACGAGTAAGTAAAGTATGCTTCCTCAGAGCCTTCCAGTGAGGTAAAGGAATACTAGTAGATCGTTGATCTTTGTAGTTGATAGTTACTCTAGGTTGTCAAAGAAGAGAACATTAATGCACAAATGACACATGCTGATCTCCTTTACTTGAGTCTTGATAGTAGTTCGCAAGTTCTCCCTAAGTTGTATGAGAATAATATTTTTCTACTTACCGCGCAGATCAGTAAACTTATCCGTTTGCGATTAGCAAAAAAGAGCGAGAATGTTCCTGAAACAAAGAAATGGTTCCGCTTTTAAAACATCATGGAATTTCCTCAAAAACTTATAACATACTCAGCAAGCCACTAACCTCTGTAAGTCCCCTTTTACACTAGTCAAGAAATGGAAGCAATTTTTCGAGTTCGAAAAACTTGCCAGTACACTTGACTGTGTACCGTCAACTTTTTCCTCTTTCGTCGCTTCCTATTTGCGGCGAATTGGCCTACAAGCTCAGAAAATTGACTTCAATTCTTGACTAATGTAAAAGGGGTATAAGATAATTGTGGGACTCTTGTGTTATTTGCGACAAGAAACTTAACTTTAGGTCTCGTACTGATAAAATCATTAGTGAAGCCAACTCTGCACTTGGTTTCGTGAAACGCTGGTACAGAGCGCGTTCCAATCCTTACGTCACAAAATCTCTCTATCTTACCTTTGTTTGACCCATCCTTGAATATACTCGCCAGGTTTGGTCTCCCATCTACAACACTCATTTAATGTGAATCGAAGCCGTTCAACGAAAATTCATTCGTTTCACTTTTCGCGGTCGTCCCGGTTCTGACAGTTTTAACTTACCTTCTTTTGCAAACGGACTAAAGTTGATTAAGATGCAAACTCTTGCAAAACTAAGAGAAATTGCCAATGTACTCTTCATTCACCAACTAGTATGCAAAACTATTAGTTGCCCACCACTACTCCAATCAATATCTTTTAATACCAATCCAACCCAAATTTTAATACATACCAACCTAAGATGTAAACTCTTCTCCACCTTAAATTTCACCGCACCACCTATGAATCCAGTAAACCTATAATTAGAGGATGCTTTGTGTTTTAACCAATGATTTGAATTTTTGATTAAATTTTATCTGAGCCGATCTCGACTCAGAAATACTCTTCTTAACTCTAATGCCAATTCTGATTCCTTTCTAATGTCTTCTTACAATTTCCTTCATTTGTATTGTTAGATTAGTACTTATATTTAATACATACAGTGGTGGAAAAAATAATAGAAACAGTTTATATTAGGGGTATTCACGATGTGGTGTATTTGCCCTTGTCTTGTGTATTTTTGATAAATTTGACATTTGAAGTACAATAACAAAAACAAAGTGTACAATGTTCAAAATACAACCCTGTAACAAAAATACAGTTGCGACACCCTTTTGTATTCTTTGTAAATATCGTTGTATTTTGATCAACTGATCACAAAAACTTTTTCGTAGGAATTATTGAAAAACAAGCCGGTGACAGAGCTTTTCCCAGAACGTCTTAAACAAAAATAGCAATTTGCTGTGTTCACTATATCGCGGTTGGAAATTATCTGAAATCAAAAACCATTAAAATTTAGTCAAAGTATCATCAAATCCTCCCGCCAACGTTCTTTGATTATTTTTTTTTTTCATTTAAAAATTTTTGGTGGCCATCAAAACTGTAAATTGCTATTTACCCACGAAAAAATCCTATATTTTTTGGGTGGGAAACCCTCTTAATGTAAAAAAAATGTACCTAAACGATAGGGAGATTTCTTTTATATGTAGAAAATGTATACAAAGTTTGAAATGAATTGGTAGAATCAAGTAGTTTTTAAATGTCAGTGAACACGGACTTCGAAAACACAACTTGTGGGAAAATCGCTTTAAAGTTTTGTACTCCTAGGTTGTTACTTTCGAGGTACACTTACTTAAAAATTCATATCTCCGTTAGTTCTACTCGGATCGACTTCAAATTTGGACACAATATTCTTGAAATGTTGTGCATTCATATAAAAAATGGTTGAAAAAAAAAAATTAAAAAACCTTACGCCGCCCTTAATAGAAAAACTAACCTTAAAAAAACTATCACTGCTGTATGCTATGGCTAACTAACGGAACGTAATATTTATTATCTTATTTGCATAATTTTAAATTAACAAATATTATTATGTTTATTGTCCGTGGCAATTTGATTTGATGAATCGAGTGACCCTGGTTCGATCCTCATTATTAATTATTTAATGTTAAAACTGCATTGTATAACATTTTAATTTTTTTCCATATCCTAGGATCGAATCGCGGACTGCGACAACCATCGCTTTAGAGTCGCGAGTTCTAACCTCGGGCTAATCTGTTGCTTGCTAGAGTATGAACAAAATGTAAAGAAAATACAGCTTCTATAACCTTTTAGTTATTTTGTATTAAATTTTAAACCTGAGGTGCTTAAACTCAAATTGTATTCCCAATTTATTAAATTTAAGTAGAGCTTTGACAAAAAAAAAATTTCTAGTATTTTGAAAAGTATCAGATTTTCAACCGTGCACAAAAGTTTGTTATTATGGGACTTAGAATTCATTAAACCGCTTCTTAGAGGTAAATCTTCCAAAACCTAAGAAAAAAGGAAAAAAAATAAAGCGAGAAATAACGGAACTAATTGAAATAGGTTTATCAAAGTAGGTATTTTGTGCAATAATTTCAGTTTTCTACTCACCACAATGGTCAGAAAAAGTAAAACTACAACTTCATTCGACTACTTTTTTGTTGGTGTGGAAATCGAAATAGAACCCATTTTACACCCCAGAACAAAATGAACGGTTTAATTAGGTCTCGATTGAGTCAAATAGCATTAATGGGTATAAGTCCGAGAAAACTTCTCTAATTAAGTTTCAAAACTGAGACTTATTTTTATTTTTAGACATCTATTTTTTTAGACAAAGGTAAATATCTTCGCATCTAACAGGGTCAGTCATGTGTGAGAGACGATCAAAAAAATATAATATATGGCCCTTAAACACACCACAAAAACCTATAATGTGGGGCGGAAATGACATGGTGGAGCTGCTTCTCTTCATTTGTTGTAGATCCTATTTTCGTGACTCCAGTTTGCCAATAAAAGGCCATCAACAAATAGTAACTCCACTCTGAGTTTCCATATTCTTTCTTTGACCATTATTTCCAAATCTATTAAATATAAAAAATTGTCTTTTACAGTCTGAGCCACACCCCTTTTCCAATACCCATTTTAGTTTGCGAGTAGAAATATATCAGTTTCTTAGATCTATGACTTTTATTTCCAAAGTGATTCAATTTAAAAAAATGTGTCTTGTATGGTCGGAGCCACACCCCTTGCATAATGTCCGTTCTAGTTTTCCTGTAGCAAAACACCATCAAATTTAAACTTAATTCTGAGTTAACATCTTCTGTGACTTTTACATCCATAGTTATTCTGTATCGAAAACCCGAAAATTTGTGTTCTTGAAAAAGTACGAACAAAATGTCATTAGAATCGGTCCAGCCATTTCAAAGGAGTTCAAACAGTAACACCGTGACACGAGATTTTTATATATTAGATTATCCAAAACCTTAAAAAAAATGTTCAAAGAGGTAAAATGAGTGTTTCAGAATGACATTCACAGTCTCCAGATCTTAATAAAAGAGATAACATTTGGGGAGTTCTAAAAGCATCAATCAAGGAATCGTGGTATCTTTTATAAAGGCGGTTACTTGTGCCAATGTGGTTATTTCTATGTAGTTGAGATGTCATGAAGTTATTAAATCTATAGGAGAAACAGTGAAATACTTATTCCATAACTTTCCAACTCAGAAAAAAGTAAACTTATAAATTTTAGCTTTGTTACTATTGTGTTTTTTTTTCAGAATCAATTTACAAAATGATTGAAATTTAATTTTTACTTTAATTTTTGCACATAAGTCTAATTAAATTAAAATTGAGAATATAACTTATTTTCATACTTTATGTATAATAATTTATGAAAACAAAATTTTTGTTGAACAAATTGTTGAAGAAAATTAACGTTTCTATGATTTTTTCCACCATTGTGTATTCAATCTAATCTATTAAGCTTAACCAACTAAACCAAGGAAATGTCTCCACCTTTTTTTAAAAGGTGAAAAAGAATTCTGGAATGTCATATTTACAGATTCTCATGTTTAAAATGTCATGTCAAACTTTGTAATTTTCCTGCAAAATTTGTTGAATTCTCCAACTGGTATAGTTCATATCCAAATGCTCTGCAATTTCAAGACAACTCATCCCTCTCTTAACCAAAAGTGTTGAAAAAATATTTTTTCTTTTAATCGTTTTCCTTTTTCTAATATTTTCTTTGACTATATTCTCTTTTATATGTTTATTTTTTTACCAGATTATTTTTAATTTATAATCTTTGATATAAAAATGTTATTTTATAAAGTGAAAAAGGTTATTTTAAACTAATGTATATATTTACTTTAAACAAAAAAGTTATCCTGAAGTATAGAAGAATCACACTTTATAGGGAAAAAAAAAATTATATTGTTTTGCTTAGTGCAGCGTGGAAGTAACGTATGTGATGCCAAAAGTTTGCCTCTTAACAGGCCTACAAGCACGCATACTGGGTTGGAGCGTCAGCTGCTCGTTTAGCTTTAAAAGCTACTTAAGTCGGATATGACGACAACAAGTCGGAGAAGTGTCGGTCAACATTCATAATTTACTTAGATCAAAAATTTCTCAATATTAAGGAACAAGTTGGATGTGCTCTGTTCTATTGGACCTGGGATAAAGTCGAGCTAATGGTTGGTCTCGTGTTATGTATTTCTCTCAAACACTTTCCGAAATATTCACAGCTTCAAATTCCAAATATTTCATTCATTCGTTCGGAAATAGATTCCTGTGCAGTTCCCAGCTTAGACTGCATTAAGGTTTTATTATTATAAAAAACAGTTTTTTGATGGTGAAATTGTAGCATTTTTGATTCTATTTTTTTCCAGCACTCAAATTCTAAATATTTCATTCATTTAAAATCGATTGATAAAAACTACTTAATTGGTTCATTGACATTAATATGTTTGTTTCATAATTGGTTTAACGCCAACCTTGTTACGTCTTTAACATGATTAATAGTGTACCTCATAAGCTTTAAGAGCCCAAGGTCAAGCTCAACTCTTAGCAACTCCCTAGAAAATAAAACTTCCGGAAATGCCAACCAACTGAATAAATATCCATGTTGTCTGTGCTTGGTTTCAGCACAAAAAGTGAATAAAGAACAAAAAAGCATGCAGAGAATGAAAGAAACTAAAGCTACAGCAACAACACAACCTAATTAGGGGTTAGTGGACGAACGGACGTATGGACGTATGGTCCGTCTGTTCATTGTGCTGCTGCTCCTCTTTGGCGAAATACCAAAACTCGAGTAAATTCACCCTTAAATGCAGGAATAATAATTTTACTCGCTCTCTCATATAAAAACACACCTTTCTCTCTCTCTCTCTCTCTCTCTCTCTCTCTCTCTCTCTCTCTGAAGTGCTACTTTTTCTTTCTTAAATAGCCCTATGTCCCATACCGGTTTTATTTTGTTATTTATTTATTTGCTGGACATCAGTTAATGGGAAACTTTTTCTTTTGCTTTCTTCATTCAGAAGAAGCCCATAATTCTTAAATACTTCTACAACAAAAACCGAGTCTTTGCTTTTTTTTTTTTGTTTGAAGCACATGGAAATCAGTGTTCTCTCTACTAGTGCTCCTTGCAAAAAAATATTTATGTTCGTGAAATGGTTATATTAATTAAATGTTCGTCGGTTCAACAACCTCAAAAAATAGCCTTAAAACTTTTACTACTTTTCTACAAACATCCAACCAAGTTGGCCAAAATATATAAACGTTGTTAACCAACATTGCATGGCCCTCTTGGCAAAATTACTAAAAAACACTAAAGAATCAGCAGGCACAAAATAAACACACACCCAAAAACAAACAAAAAAAAACACTTTGCAACAAAAAACTATAACGCGTTCGAGCGAAGCAATCGTTGAAGCTATTTTTTTTCTCATATATATCACAGCAGATGTGTTTGCAGTGAAAATTTTGTTGAATTTTTAGTACCTTAAAATTTAGTACCTTCGCGCTATTTAAACGCTACTAATTGAAATTTTTTCCATTTCATCTACCTTGCAGGGTGACTAAAATAAATCAACAACGACGCGACGCGCGAAAATGGCTAAAATGGAAGTCGACGATGTCGTCGACTTAAGTCTCGGCTCTGGTCGGGATCCAGCGCTTACCATAACGCCTGCAACGGTGCGTGATTTGCGTGCTCTAACGCAGAACTCTGGCTTGACAATAACACCTGCTCCACCGCCAACGCCGCCAGCACTTGTAAATAATAACAACAGCAATAGTGTCAGCGGTGTTGTGGCCGCCACTTCCTCCAACTCCTCCTTAATAGCATCAGCGGCGGCGGGGACAACGTCCAATGTTTGCGCGCTATCTACCACACCGATAGAGAATCCAAGCGGCGCATCCGAGTCAGCAACAGCTCCTCAAGATGAAGCCAAAGTGCAGCGCCGCGTGCTACGACCGCGCACTGAGCCCAAATCATATGCGGAGGCACCAGATATTGTGCTGTTGCCAGCGCGCATGAATGGACGCCAGCAAAATGGTAACATTGACTCTGAGACTGATGATGAAGAAATGCCGCCCTACGTACCCATTAAGGAGCTCACGCCCTCCGAACTGAAAGAGCGTGAGAAGGGTCTGCGCAAGCTGCGCGAAGATTTACGCAATGAGGAGACAAAGTTGGTGTTGCTTAAGAAGCTAAAACAGTCGCAGCACGTGATGAAAGAAAATCTGGTAGTGACGCCAACTAGTGTTTCGCCCACCAATCCACTTGCTGCTATACCAGCGGCGCTGACATCCAAGGGTTCGCTGAGCGTGACGCCAACCAATGCAGTGCCGCTGCCGGCGCACAGTTCGAAAGGACGAGCGGCGACAATAAGCGTAAGGTTAGTACAGCGTTCCAATAATGGTTTACTCTAAATTTAACAATTGTTTCTTTTTGTTATTTAAAATACTTTAGCAGTGCCAGTCAGCGTCAGGCACATCTGCCGCAATCATCATTGTCATCATCCTGCTCTGCAACGTCACTATCGCTAACGACGTCGTCATCTTTGTCGGGCCGTTCGAATACAACAATTCTGCCGCCACCACGCTCATCACTACCCGGTGGCGCCACACTCACCGCCGGCAGTTCGCCATCCTCGTCGTCTGCATCGTCACATCGCACAAGTTCAATTCCACCACGTACCAATCTTCCGAATCTCACCATCACCCCCTCGGTGACCATAACACCCACATCAGCCCCACCATCTGGAATCAAACCACGCAATGTGAGTTATTGTAATGTATTCGTTGCTGCAGTAAGCGCGCTAAGTACCAACAACCAACTAAAATTTTATAATTCTATACTAAACTATTCCACTAAATATGCTCATCTCTCATACACATGCATTGCATACTGGTTCAAAACACTTACATCTCGCTTACGCACAACAACATCTACAAACACTAAACATGGCACAGGTTTATTTATTTTCAAGAACTTTTAAGGCAGGCAAGATAGTGACAAAATTAATCCAATTTTAATTGAACGATAAGAAAATGGTTTTCTCAGATGTTTTCCATTCATATTTTTGATTCTATACGAACCAAAGATTGCAACATGAAACTTCACTCGAAGTTTAATAATTTAAATTCTTAGTAGGCATTTTGAGCTCCGCCCTAGGCGTTGGAAGTTCGCAATACTTCTATTGTTTCGATTATTTTCACTAAAGGCCTTAGTGTGGTTCTCTAGTAAAGCAAATTTTTTCATAAAAAAAACGCATCTAAGAGTTTGGATTGAAAAATTCATTTCGACACTAGGATGTATTGGTACGGTTTCTTAATGTCCTTATTTTTGTAATAGTTATGGGAAGCTTTTATTGTTACGCAGGGCTCCTTTGAGGAATGGAAATATACAGTCACTAATTTTTAAAAATAGCTATGTATTTAAAAATATTTTATTCACTTGAAACTTTTTGCATTTGTACTGGCTTCAATGAAATTTTCATATTCTATATGACAAAATAGGCTGTGACGAAGTTGTTGTAAGATTTTCGACGATGTTGAAAATATATTAAAAGTTTCGAAAATTTCCTCTGAAAAACAACAGTTAAAGCAACTCTCAGCGATGACTCGTTTTCAAAATGCACAACAAAAGCCCAAAATTGTTTAACTAAGGTGGCCTAAAATTACCAGTTTTCCAATGGCTTACATGAATGGCCATACTTATGTACAGATTTTCGAATAAAATGATTTTTGATATAGCATAGGTTTTTCATAACCTTTCGCCTTTATAAAATATTTCAGTATTTCTGGAATTAGTGACATTATATTTTAAAAATGTGGTTGGATTTAATTCCTGGATGGAAGTCACTTATTAAGCGGTTCTTTAGCTGAATTTCAAACTTAACCGAAGCCAAAGTTTCAAATCACAAAACCTCCGCTCTTTTTATACAGTTTAAAATTCATTTGACACATTAAACATTGATATTTATTAATTGGATCGCCGAATATAAAAAAACATTCAATATATTAGAGTGTCTTTACTTGGCAATTGAGATGCATTTGTTTTGGTCAAAGGTTTTTCGAAATTTTTGTGGGTAAGACAAAATAAATGACCAAAATGCAAAACCAAAAAAGTAAATAAATACGTACGTTTCTTAGGGACACTTAACGTAAGTATCTGAGGTTTTACCAAGGTTTTACCAGGAGCTATTAATAAATGTGTAAAATTAGTTGCATATGTTTGGAACAATATTGTATTTTCTGATGAGACGTAACTCAATTTGGGTGATCTTGACTGCATGAGTTCTTCCTGGCATGACCTACGCCACGAATATGTTCATATGCCCAAAAGAAACTTAAGAGACTGAAGTGTCATTGTCTCGACAGCGTTCTCTGCAGAAGGAAGAGTTAAAATATGTTTCCTTAAGTTCCCATAAAAGTGAAGTCATACATGCACTCTGAAATGTTGAAAGATGTACTGGTGAATGAAAGAAACAAATAAATTATGACTACCTCTCAGCTAAATAATGCATCAAATCCATGTATCTAAGGTAGCTTTAGGGTGGATAAGACATTAAAATATGCTAATCCCTTAATGATCAGCCTGAAATCCAGACCTTAACCCTATAGAGAACCTATGGAGTAGCATGGTTGCCAAGATTTGTGATCAACTAAATTGAAATTTGCCCACCATCACGGAACTAGAACTCAAAATAAATGAGGTTAGATCTGAAATTGAGTCACAAACACTTGAAAACTAAGTTAATTAAATGCTTAATAGATTTATGGAGTAATTTAAAATATCCACAAATTATAAATTTGAATTTTCACAATTTTTTGATTCGGGGCTTAAACGAATACACCACATAAAACTAAGGCCGGCCACACACGTACAGTTTCAACTGCCAATTTGGACTGAACAGTTCAACTGTATAGATTAACCAGTTTAACCTCTACGTTTGTGGGTATTTCAGTCTCCACTCAACTGTACAGCTGAACTGAGACAAATGAAATTTACATTTTTTGACTAAAAGGTTTCAATGATCGCTGCGTGTGTGGTACTTTATATGATCGGGTCTCAGTCTAATTTTGTTCAGAAGAGAGTTGTATGGGTATTTTAGTTATTTTTTTAACAATAACGCGTTCGCGATTCAACAAAATTTAATCCTACAAGTTAAGTGCGTATGCGTACCAGTGCATTAGACATTTTATCTAATCCTTTTGTATGCAATACCCTAGGCTTTCCAAGCTTTTCAAGAACATGAACAGCACCGTTCGCTAAAACTTTTAAAACTACTTTTGCTAAAAATGTCATCAAAGTGTTTAAGAAGAATTGTCAAAATGTTACCTTTTGGTTTTTCCAATACTCTAAAAATACCTTAAATTTATAAACTTCGTTTCTCAAAATTTCCATCGAGTTTATTTATGATTCATCTATGGCTAATTTCATCTGTGGGTAGAAATTAGTTAAAAACTTGTGTTTTTCTCTAAATTTTTTCATAAAAATTGTGTTATCGCATTTCTTCATGCACACTGTCACTACTTGCAAATTCTTAACATTTTATATTATTTAAAACACCAACGCAAACACAAACACAAATACAAAATTATTGAAAATAAATAATAATGTTTATGCCTTGACGACTACTGTCCGCCTCATCATTATTCATTAAAACTAATCCATAACATCTTAACATCTTGTATTAAATCAACAAGCAGCTTAATGTTTCGGATAATTCAAAGGTACCTGGAACCATCAACAATTCTGTCTCCATAACACCAGCGCCGCCGCTGTCACAGCAAAATCAGGCGCAGCACAATGATATGAAGGTTAGTTACTACATTAAACATTACACAAAAATTAATATATTTTTTATAAATATTTTAATCGTTATTTTCGTTTAAGAATGAACGTTCAACACCCCGCGAAGAAGTGCAAACACCGGCTCAAAGGCAAGCAGCCGCTAAGTTAGCGCTACGAAAACAGCTGGAGAAAACATTACTACAGGTATGATGACCTCCTCGCTTTTGTTGTTACAGCAAAAATAATAATTCTAAAAATGATTAAATTATTGCAGATTCCACCACCAAAACCTCCACCACCAGAAATGCATTTCATTCCCAATCCCAGCAATACGGAATTCGTTTATTTGTTGGGTCTGGAAACTGTGGTCGACTACTTAATGACAAAAGACAAGAAGTCGTCAAATGTGGCGCCACCGTTTCGTTGTGCTCAATGTAAGATTGATTTCACGCCTGTATGGAAGTGGGAGAAACAAGGTAAACTTGACTAAAATACATACAAAATCATTTGCTGATCCATTAAAATTTGTTTATTTCAGGTAATAAAGATCCTAAAGTTATTTGCGAACAGTGCGTAACATCAAATGTTAAGAAAGCTCTTAAAGCGGAACACACAAATCGACTGAAACAAGCATTTGTTAAGGCGCTGCAACAGGTATGTTTTTTAATTTGCCTCGGCATAATTCAGTCACCAAACAACCTGAACTGACGCTTAATAACCTTAACTTATGCTAACATTATCTTTGAAAATATTGCAGGAACAAGAAATCGAGCAGCGACTTGCCACCCAGAGCAGCCCATCGCCTGTAGACTCACATGCGTCGTCATCCTCGCATTCATCGACACCACAACCGTCGTCTATGTCTATGTCGTCCGCGAACCATGCAGCTGCCGCTTTGGTCAATTTGCCACCATCCGTCACTGTTATACCAACAAAATGTCACACACCGACACCGAGCATTACACCACGTCCTACACCGCCGCCAAGTCAACCAACACCGCCGCCACCTCCCACAACACCACGTTCCTCACGCGGTGGTCACTCACAGCCGAGTCCAAACACTCCAACTCCCAGTCAAATGCATCAGCATCTTCAACAACAACATCAGCAGCAGCAGCAACATCAACGTGAACGTGAGCGAGAAAGAGAACGTGAGCGTGAGCGTGAAAGAGAACGCGATCAGCATCAACATCACCAACGTGAACAGCATCAACGGGAGCAGCAGCAGCAACAACAGCAACAGCATCAACAACAGCAGCAGCAGCATCAACAACAACAACAACAACAACAACAACAGCAGCAGCAGCAGCAGCAGCAACACCAACAACAACAGCAACAACACCAGCAGCAACAGCAACAACAGCAGCAGCAGCAACAACAACAATTTGACAAATACTCAACAGCTGCTTTGGCTGCAGCTGCACAACTGGGCGCACTTGGCGGTCTGCCCGGCCTAAATAATCTTGCTGGCCTAGGTGGTCTGGGTAACTTGGGCAACCTAGGTCAGCTGGGCAACCTTGCCGCACTAGGTGGTCTGGCTAATTTGGGTGCAGCAGCTGCTGCAACACCCAGCACAGCTGCAGCAGCGAATATGGGCGCACTAGGCAACGCTTCACCGGCAGCCACAGCGGCTGCTATGCAGGCCTTCCAGCAGCAAATCTTTAGAGGTAAGTTTCACAAAATTAATTTAATGATACCTACGTAATTCATTTGCGCCAAGATTAAACTTGCTGTTAGAAATTTTCAGACTTTCTATGAACCAAAATTTACAACTTTTTGGGATGCGGTTTGTTTAAAATTTGTTAGGAATTTTTTCTAACTCGCATTTTAACGTTTAAAACAAATAATAAATTTAATTTTTTTTTGCTGAATAAATGAAAATTGTAATAATATTGATTTTTTTGTGGTGTGTTTCTTGCAGCTTTAGGACAAGGTCTTGCCAGCAATCCACAACATATGATGCAGTTTACGCCGCTGCTTTATTCCTATCAGATGGCCATGGCACAAGCGGCTCAAGTTGCAGGTAAACAGTCGGCATTAATATTTTAAAATAGACAGTTGTTAACAAATTTTCTTGAATTTTCATGCATAGCTTTTACCAACAACAAGAAAAGTTCATCTTCATCCAATTCATCGAAAAACCAACCGCCGAGTTTAGCCGATATACAACGTGCCGCTGAGCTGCAGCGTCAATATTTGTTAGAAATGATACCACCGCAGGCACCGGGTCCAAGCAACAGTCGTCAAAACAATTGGAAGACATAAGCGCCAAAGTTGTGAGCACAGCCTTCATTAACTCCCACACACACACACACACTTACACACATATTGACAGACACGTACGCATATTCACACACTCAGCAAACGCAACGAAAGTGTCAAATTGACATTTGCAGCGAAATGAATGAACCTAATTCAAAATTTTCATTGAAAACAGCAACAACATAACGTGTTCTTACAACCAGTTTTGAAATTGAAAACCTGCTACAACGTGAACAGCAGGCAACTGTTTGAGCAAGATATAACAACAACACAACCACAACATTCACAAAGCATGCTAAAGAAGTTAGTTAAACTTATTTTAATTTATAAAATTTACTTAAAAACAAAAACAAGATAAAGAAAAATAGATCAATTACAGCAAAACAATAAAACTTGTTGCTAGCTGGTGTTAATTTTAAAGAAAAACTCTCCCATTATTTAAAATAATTGACGATTTATTAAAGCTCTGTAACTGCACGTTTTTAAATGTATACATTTTTAATTCATTAAATGTGTTTTTTTGTTTTTTAATTTTTTTTATCTACATATTAAATTTTAATGCAGCATGTTGTGCGCCGCGCCTGTATGCGGCTTAAATTGTAAGTTAAGTTAATGTACAGATAATTTGAGCATTAATTCTAATAGTTCATGTTCAGTTTAGTTTAGTATTTATTTCAATAAATGAAATTTGAAACACATAAAAGAAAAACTTAAAAATAAAAACTTGAACATTTAAGATATCAAAACTAATATTGCTTAGTTTACAACATTTTAATATAGTTGATGATGATGATATATGAACAGAGAAAAGTAAAAGCAACTCTTCTTTTTATAAATAGCATAAAAAAACCAACAATTAATTAATAAAGAAATAAATAAAACTCTAAACTATAGACATTAAATAATTGCAAACAAATAACAATAATAAAAAAATTTTTGCATTAGTTAATTTTTTTCGAAACATGCTCTAAACAAGCATGCCTATTGTATGATGTATGTTACACCGTGTTGTCGTATCATTAATTTTGTTTGTTTCTTTAATACGCGCCGAAAAATTTATAATTATAATAATAATAATGATAATAATAAAAAAATTACTACAATTTAATTGTTAAACTTTTATCATGAATTGTTTTCAGTTTTTCTTTTTAGTGTTGTATTAATTCTTAAATTAATTCTTTATTTTTAATTATATAAATGCAAGCAAAACAATAGATTTAATAATAATTATAATAAACAAAAAATATATGAAATTTTATTGAAATACAATTTCTTTCTCGTACAAATTATTTTTTAAAAATAACTTTTTAACAAAAACAAACAAAAAAACAATAAAATGAAAAACATAACAAAAACAAACCAACCAGTAGCTATAAAATAAAAAAATACTACTTATTAAATCTTTTATTAACATACACATATTAAACAATAGCAAACCGTTGATAGTACCTATTTTTCAAGAATGAATGTTTTATTTTCAAGAAAATACCCAAACAAAAACTTCTAAAGTTTTCTTATGTTCATCAGTTATTTCAAATGCAACTGAAATTGTTCAAATTGATATCCAAACCAACATTTTAAATTATCACGTTCTTGGATTTACATTGAAAAAGACCAACTCAAACATAGCTGCCAGGCGAAGACGACAGCAAACAATCGAAAGAAAGAACTTTCCGTGAACCTTGTGAAGAACTAAAGTATTGTTAACTAGTTGGCGAGAACATAAAAGATGACTAAAATCATGAAGTCGATGTTGTTTCTATTGTAAAAACACTTAAATTATCAGTTGTACAAAAAAGTTCCCAAGGAATTTTTTGAAATGGCAATACTTATATTAAAACAATCGGACAATGTTGCAACCAACTACATTTTGAAGCCTAATTTTTAGGTTTTCGTTTCCAGTTTGTGTCGTTTCGCTCAAGTGTAAACAACATAGCTTTCGTTTGCTCCGAATGCGCGAAAGTTTACCTTTTTGCTTTCATGTGAAGAAAAATGCAGTTGAAGGCCATCAAATGCTGCATGAAGCTTACGGGGAACATGCTTCATCTAATTTCCACATGTGAGTTTTGGTTTGAACGTTTTAGAAGTGGTTATTTAAATACCTATGACGAAGAGCGCGAAGATCGGCCAGAACAGTTTGAGGACACCTACATAATTGAAGGCTTTATTGGATGAAGACTCGTGCCAAACGCAAGAAGAACTCGCATAAGCATTGAGAGTGACTCAAGCAGCCATACCTACGGATCGCATCAAAAGACGCATCGGTTTTTCGAGATGTTATCCGAAAATTGCCAGAAAGATGAACAAAATGAGTGGCTAGCGATGGCCAATACTTTGAAAAATGAATCCTTCAAAATTTTTTTGCACACCAAAGAGATCCAAAATAAATGCAATGTATAGTGCATGTGTTGCAATTAAAAAAATCATTTTTACAATAAATTCTGTTGTACTAGGGTTTTCAAGGTGCTGCCGGTCTTCAAGTGACAAAACCATGTTGACCAGTTGACATGTTGACCAGTTGACATGAATACACCAAAAATATCAGATCGATCTAGCAATGAATTGTGACGTTACAGTGTTCTAAATTCAATAACTTTTGATATTGTTATAAATATGGATAAAGAAGAATTTCGTGACCTGATTAACATTAGTTTTTGCACATCACAAGTGCGAAAGAAACCAAAGAAAAGCTCTATAAAAATTAACGTGACTCTGCTCCGTCCTATTCATTCAGTTCACAAGAGTTTGAATCAGAACAAAAGATTAACACTCCATAGAAGCACCTAAAACAATGACCACTCCATAACTTATTGGAAAAATCAACGATTTCGTATTGGACAATCCGAAAGTAAAAGTGCTTAAGAAAGCACAACCCTTGGGTATGAGAAAGCGGACTGCAAGCTGGTTGCCGCATTTGTTAACAATCAATAAAAAATATGAACGTATTCACACTTCCCAACAATCTTTGGACATGTTTAAACAAAATCCGATTGATTTTTGCATAAAATAGTGACCACGAATAAAACATAGATCCACCAATATACACCAGAATCGAAAAAAGAAATCGCAAACAAACAGCCCCATTTATCGAAGAAAAAATCATATTTTTACACGACAATGCTTCAGCTCACAAATTGATCGAAACCATCGCCAAATTCCATTAGTTACGCTTTGAACTTTGTTACGAATTAACATGTCGAGTTGGACCTCATTGTCCGGAAGGACCTCTCCCTTCCGTTCGATACCAAGCCAGGTTTCAGACAAGGTGATTCCTTATCGTGCGACTACTATAATATAGCCATGGAGAAGATCGTCCGAGCTGCTGACCTAAACGCAGCGGTACAAGTATGCTGATGATGTTGACATCATTGGCCATAATACGCCCGAAGTCAGCGCAGTATTCTGTGAACGCAGATAAAACGAAATATCTTGTGTCATTAAAAAACCAGTCCCAGCGTCTTCGAAACCACGTCACTTGACAACGCTTCCTTTGAGGTTGTGAAGGACTTTGTGTACCTGGGATCCAGCATTAACTCCTCCAAAGATATTAGTTTTGAGATTAAACGAAGGATTACTCTTGCCAACAGGTGTTAATTTGGGCTCAGTAAGCAATTGAGAAGCAGAGCTCTCTCACGACGAACAAAACTAACGTTCTATAAGTCAATAATCATGCCCGTACTACTGTACGCATCGCAAACCTGGACGTTAAGCTACACTGATGAAAGGACTTTGAGAGCGTTCTAGAGAAAAATCTTTTGCAAGATCTATGGTCCAGCCTGAGGAATACGATGGAACCACGAGTTGTATGAGCTTATATGCCGACATCGACATCGACAAGCGTAATAAAATAGAGCGACTTCGAATGAACGACGAAGCTCCAGCGAAAAAATTATTTGATTCGGTACCCAGTGGCGGTCAACGCAGACGAGGAACACCACATCTCCGTTGGAAAGACCAGGCATTGGATAACCTGACAACGCTTGGAGTTTCCAACTGGCGCCAGCAAGTGCACGACAAAAAAGGCTGGCGCAAGAGGCTAAGACGAGGTCAAAACCGATCAACGGTTGTAACGCCATCTAAGTAAGTAAGTAGCAGAACATGTCGAATTGGAAACTGAAGCGTATTTCGGAGATCTTGAGAAATCTTTTTATTCTAAAGACATCGGAACTTAAAGAAAATCGTTGGAATAAATTTATCGAGCTGAAAAGGAGGGGGGCCATTTGAAAGAATAAACAATACTTTTGGCAAAAATGGTATGTGTGTGTTCTTTGCAAGGCCGGCAGCATCTTGAACGTCCTAGTATGTGTTTAAAATATTGAACAATTCAATGCAGCTGAAACTTGGACGTTGATCAGTTGTGATATAGGATTTTTAAAGAACCTTGACGAGGAAGATATTTTGCAAGATCTGCGGTAATTGCACAACGCATCGTATTGAATACGATGGAGCCACAAGCTATATGCGATTTATACCAACATCGACATTTGCAGAAAATATGCCATCTTGAATATTCGTTGGTATTCAAGATGGAGTAGAAGAAGGATATTCAAAAGCATTTTATAATTATATCAGCATCATTGGTCTTATAAAATTAAATGCAATTTATTTAGAAGAAAGATATCCAAATGAGTTAATGATTGATTTATTTTATAATTGATTTGGATTCCATTTTATGCAATATAATTTCTTAATGAAACAAAAAACGTTACACTTAGAGAAACCAAAATTTAAATAATACATTTTTCTTGCTGTCGTCGTGCTGTCTTTGGTATCCTTTAAAGCGGCATGACATCCAAAATCTTTTCAAATAAATTGTTAAATTGTTCAATTAATATTTCTGGAGTTGCATGTAAAAATGATTCTATCATGGTAGAATAAACAAAGTAACTGTAGGACTATCAAACCTGTCTCTTTTAGAGTCAGAATTGTTAAAATCAATACAAATTATTTTATGTCCTGTTTTGTCGCTCTATTTCGTTCAGTATTTTTTTTTTGTTTTTTTTTTTTTTGAAAATTTTTACTGGGCTCTCAGCTCTGCAGTTACCTTATTTGTTGTACTATGGTTTCTATAAAAACTATTGACCTTAGCAATTCGTTCATCACTCTTATTATACTTTCCGTAAACCACCACACGGTTATCATATCATTATGAAATGTATCTTCGCACCTACAATTGGCATTTTTCCACATCGCAAAGCAGCTAGAGGAAATTTCAAGTTTGGGAAAAGTTTTTATAAATTTTATTTTCAATAAAATCCAATGCCTTAATTTGTCGTTAAGTCTTAATATACTATAATCAATTTTTACATTATTTGATTGATTTTTAATTTAATTCTTAGTGTACATTTGTTGGTGACTTTTAACACCAGGTTCAATATGAGATTAAATGGCAGCATAATGGGCCTTTATTGACCTGACCCTATGTGCGTGAGCCGGTTTCCCGCTCGCTCTACCATATTAACCTTTATTTGCTAAGTATGTATGTTTGGTTTTCTGTGCATGAATATATTAACATATAAACATTATTTAGCTTAATTTTTATAACAGTTCTATAATTTAAGTAGCGCAGATAATTGCAGTAAAACAAAAAAAAAAAAAAAACAAAAATCTATTATACACAATTCATTAACTCAATACAATATAATTAAAAATAGTACTAATAGTGTAGTATTTTTTATGTGTAAATAAATAAAAATAAAACAAACAATTTATAATATAAAACTATGAAATAAATAATAATCAACTTAAAGAAAAACTAAAAACAAATAACTTGTAATAAAAAATTTAAAATTTGAATATATTGATTTTTATATTTTTTTTATATTGTAAAACAGTTCTTCCAACATTTTTACACTAAGCATATTTTTTAACTCGAATTTAAAATTTTTTCTTGTTCTAACATAATACATTCATTATTTTTGAGACTATTGTTCTTTGACTGTTTCGAAATCAAGGGCTTACCTAGATATGCCATTTTTGAACTCATTTAGGGCACTAATTCGTACGCTGGTATCGTTGTGGTGTTTATAGTAAGCAAACTTAAAGTAGTTGAAGTTGGTGATGGCTAGCTTTTGAAAAATGATGGATGGTCCATGTAATTTTCGTAAACGACCTACTGTGTTAGATAACAAACTAAAAATAAAGATTTTCCGTAACTTCTAATGGTCTGTAGGGATTTACAAAAATAGTGTAAAAATGTGAATTGTGGAATGATTAATGAATGAATTAATGACTACAAGCGTTTGTCTTATAAAATTTGTTAAAAATCTCAAAACGAAAAATTTTTATCGTCATCTAAAATGCAAAAAGACGTAACAACAATTTGTATATCAAAGGAGAAATCTAAATCGTCATACAAAGGCACGTATTTAAGATTTAAAAACCAATATTTCTTTTGAATTTCGTTAAAAAATAACTATTTTTGGAAGTATGAGTAAATTTAGATTTAATTTAGCAAGTATATGAAATTAAGCTAAACGCTTAAGTTTATCAAATTAATTATAATAAATCAAAAATTAAAATTTAATTTTTTTTTTTTGTTAAGTCTTTTTGCACTTTAGGTGACGATACACTCTTCTGTTTAACCAACATTCTAACTCTAAGTGTTGACTAAAGTTCTGTCTTGGGTATAGTTTTGCATTCCCATTTTTATTTTATTTTTCTTTTTCAGAATTGTCCTCGCTTATGTTAAGTTTCATTATATTTTTATATTTATATGAAAATTATATTATATATGTTTATATTTTATATTCCAAAATTAGTTTATAATTATCTCATAGATTTTGGTTCCTTAATAAATTGGCAACAGCTTGTTTCTTCAGGTAAGTTCTTAATTCCGTCAGCTTGTCTTTTGGTTTGTATTAATCCACAGTTTATTGATTATTTTAAAACACTTTGTTTGATTAATCAATCTATTGAAGCGCCATAATAAATAATAATAATAAAATATGACCTTGCCTTCCCATATACACACTGACTCCAATAAGTCTCCGTACCGCTAGTTATTAAAAAAAAGGTTTATTAAAAAAAACAAACAACATTATAGGTTTGTTCCCGTACTCTAAAGTTTTAGTCCAATTTACCAGGTTTTACCAGTTTTAGTCCGAAAAGCGTTCCCGTACAAGAAAAATGGTAAAAGAGAGTGCAATCGAGAGAGTAAAACATTTCCCCTCCTTGTAAAAAGTTGCAAGTTTTAGTCCGAGAAATTTCTTCGGGTAAAAATGGTAAAAGTGTCAAACAGCTTAAAATCAGCTGTTTACAACTAAGCAAAGAAATTGCGATCAGAACTTCTTTGAAACTATTAAAATGGAACCCAGAAACATGGGAAAATGTGTAAAAACTAATATAAATTTTTAACTTGAGAATTAATTTCAAAACTATTAAAAATCTTAGGTATTTCCTCTGCAATGCCGATGCTTCACATCAAGGCAATGCTGGACAAACTATCTTTTTTGACAGTTTTTACAATTTTAGTCCGAGAAGCGTTCCCGAACTTTTTTGTGTTTTTATCTATTTTCGAAAAATTTTTTCTCATTCTCAGACTTTTGACAGTTTTACCACTTTTAGTCCAGAAAGTACGGGAACAGACCTTATGTTTAACTAGTTATGGGTAAAATTAAATTTTATATTATGGGTTAATCCTAGCCTTCGGACGTTACATTCGAACATATTCATATATTTCACACATTTCGTAAACAGTTGTTCAATTAAGATAAATGTGTTTAAATAGCCCTCCATGAGTAGTCAAAATGATAATTGAAACATTATGCGTTTTACCACATTTTAACTAAAATTTCGGACGTTACAAAAAAAGGAAGTACTTTTGAGACTACGCTCGAACTTAGAATAATTCTGCAAAATGGTCGGACGCATGTTGAAAGTATCTAGAGCAAATAATTACAAATAAAAAAAGTTTTAAGGAAGTGGCAAAAATATTTTAAAAAATTGTAATATTAAAGTCACAGCTAAGCATTCTGTGTTCGGACGTTACGTGTCGGAATTTATATATTTTCCCCTCCATATTGAAAATTCTCATGAATGTTTATAATAATTTATTAATACATCTTCGCTTAAATTTTTAATTATCTTCATACACTGACTTTCATATATTTCGAATTGCAGTTGTAGCTGCTCTCAGAGATATTTTATTTGAACATTTTTTGAATTTCTGGTTGACCATTTTCTGGACATGCCCATATCTGAAAAACTAAAAAAATAAATAAATACAAAAAACGCAAATTAGTTTATTTTTACTACTATCCACCTGCCAAATATCAAATTTTTTAAATAGCCATTTCAGAAAAGTGTCCGGCTGGATATTTCTCATATTTTATTAAAACAATGAGAATCTTTCAGTAAATATTTCAACGAATTTAAATTCCGATAAATCGGAATACAGAACACATACAATCCGCCAAAAGACAAATATCGGTTTCGAAGATAGGAATCGGATTGCAGAACACCTTTCAATCAAATGTCATCGGAAGTAAATTCGATTCCGACGTAAATCGGATTTCAGAACATGCCTGGTAATTTGGTTTTATCGTTTTTAGGGCTTTATTGAATTTTATTTCGAGTGTTTTAACCCTCTAGTTTTACCCTAATCTCTAAAAAGGTTAAGAAATTCCCTTAAAAAATATATTATTATGAAAATTTTCCTTCCAAAAATTCGCTTTTAGTTACCTTGTGCAAGGCTTGTGTACCAGTGTTTACTTACATCGAACTATTAAGGAATTATCTTCGACTTGACTGAATTTAAAATATCTCCAACGCCATGCCATGTAGAGGTATATTCGAAGATATTCAGGCTAACATCACTTCGTATGGAGGACAGACGTGATTTTCATACAGTTTTTCCAAATATAAAAATCAGAGTACGTTTTAAATATTAACTCTAATGTGCGAAATATCGCGACAATACATTAATTAATATTTGTGAATTTTCTGTAGGTTTTGATTTTGTGATGATGTCATTTTATATGGGAAGTAGATGGAGTTTACATTCGATTTTTCCAAATTTTATTCTCAAAATGCGTATTAAAAATTTAGATCTTTTGTAAAAATTTGAAGTTATCTTATTAAATTCGTAGGTTTGGATTTACCGTTTTGGTGGCCTTAGTGTGTATTGAAGCTTGGCGTGGTTTTCATTCGAGATTTCAAATTTCAAGCAGTGCTTATTAGAGATCATTACTTATGTATGCAATTGAAGTCATTGAATTCATTTTTATGGTATTTTTAAGAGATTTTACCGTTTTGAAACTAGTTTGTTTTGGAGGTAGGGGTGGATCATTTTCAAATTTGATTCTCCTCAAATCCAGTGTCACTCACGTTTCAGTGATAGCAGTAAACATTAGTTTTTCTCCATCAAATATAAAAGCTTTTAACATAAAATTATATAGATATAATAAGTCTTATGCTCACTATTATAAGTTCATGTAAAAAGTTTTATATATATTTACACATCTCGAAAAAACTCTCTTTAAATGTTGTGTCACTCACGTTTTCGTACGATTTTCATTTTTCGAGTTCTATCAAATTGCTTAAAATCTGCGAATTGTTTGAGTAACTATAAGGAATAAAGTAGTTTTCCGTAACGAAATTGAATAGACATTTTAACTGCAGGAAAAAATTTAGTTTTCTCTTAGAATTTCAAGATTTTTTCATATACTGATTTTGTCACGTTTCACGTCGATGTCACTTACGTTTCAAATCAATTTTAATTGTCCTTTTTTTGCATCGTGGTTAATCTGGTGAACTTTATTAAGCATATTTTTAAAAAAAAAATGTTTCTTAATATTAAGGACATTTTTATACAAAAAAAAAAAAAAAAATTTAATGGAAAGAATTATGCAAAGCATAATATAGTTAAATAAATAATATATCATTTTAACAAAATTTATTCCGGTTCTGCATCCGAATCTGTATGTATATCACTAAGCCTAATTCGTTGATCCTTACGCTCATTAAAAGCCAAAGACCGCGCGAAATTTGACTATATGACTGGCCTATTAGCAATTCCGTCGGGGTCAACGACTTAAAATAATGATTTAATTAGATGATTTTAATCTTTGGTAAATTTGTTTTCTTATATGAATCCGGATTTAACTATAATTTTTCTCTATCTTTTTTTCATACTTTCTTTTAGGGTCGGCTTTAATTTTTTCTTGGTGTTTTCGTCATCTTCTTTCATTTCTAATACAAGAAAAAAATAAATTAAATGTCATTCACGTTTCACTACTTCAAATGCTTTTTTAATGAAAAATAATTGCGTCTGCTTGATTTAAAAACATGCAAAATTCACTAATCTTATATTTAAAGTAAATCCGAGACATAAATTATGCCAGCTAATTATTTTCCAAGATAATCCAACTTATCAATAAAAATTGTCACTCACGTTTCATTCTTGTATCACTTTTTTAAATTTTATTTTTTGATATATAAGTTTTTTTTTAAATTTTAATATTCACTTTTCAATAGAAAATGTTTCAATTGTGAATATTATATAACGGTGCTTTGATATTTAAATCGCGAAATACCAAATTACAAAAACTAAAAACCCTACAATTTTTTTAACTTGGTACAGATTAAAAATACATACAATAAAATCAGTTCAAATTTAAGAATACAATATGTTTTTTTCAAAATGTTTTTACCGTAGGAAAACACAAACAATATCCTTAACGTTCTATGTATTTTTATTGAGTTTAAAGCTGTTTTATTTTTTAAGGTTTAGGTTTACTTTTTCTGGATTTGCCGTTCGTTGTTTAAAAAAAAATTGCTCCATACTGCTAAGATGATTATGAATTCATTTTATTGCGTGACATTTGTTCTGAAAGTGTACCAATTTTGATTAATAAATTTTTAAGTTTTCAAACAAAATGTGAAATTTTTCAAAAATTAAAAGGTATTGCATTGCAGTGATCCCCTGCCGAGTTACAATTTCATATTTATGTCAATAAAGTACAATGCCCAGTCGGGAGCGAAACTAGCGGGGGTTAAGGAGGTTAAGCTAGCCCCCCTAACTTTTTAAGAGTCGGCCAAATTGTTAATTTTTACTGAAATTTGTTTAAAATGTTGATATTAATTTACAATAACTATGAACGGATCAAAATTAGTCGCACAATTTGTTTCCATATTCGGCATCAAAAATAACAAAAACCAACTAGACGGCTATTTCATTTCAAGACATATCCAGAACAATCTTCTGTCAGCCAATTCACTTTCAGTCATACCTAAAATTATCTACAGTCGGCCAAATTTGCATTTAGCCGTGCGCAAAAACCAACTGCATTTAATCCAAAAATCCAAATACCATTATCTTTTCGTTTTCAGTCGGTTATTCCTTTAGCAATACTAAATTAATTTAGTAGTTCTATTCTCTACTAATGAGAATATGATCTATGATCTATCTAATCTAGATATCTTATCTATACAAATTGCTAATAACCATAAACATAGCCGATACATAATTTCAATTTGAAATAGACGATTCCTTTATTGGATATTTGTGAACGAATCCAGACAATTTTATTGTTTCTAAGAAGCAATAAAGCCTTTGCATGAACTCTGTAATCCAATTTTATCTTCAAGTTACTTGACCCAAAAGCGAATTCTAGAATCAATAAAATTGTTACTAAAAAATTGTTTGGTAGACTCACTTCAATTGAAAGCGGATTTAGAAGTATTCTATCATCAATTCGAAGGCGTAGAATCTCTGACGGGTGCAGGTAATGTTTCAGAAAGCAATAAAAAAAAATCCCTTAATCCAGATTACTTAAAAAGTTACAGTTGAAGGAAATGAGAAATTTGCAGTACTATTAATTTAAATATTTAAGAGATAAAGAGTTACAGAATTAGTAAAGATCTTTGTATTTTTCGAACATATGCAGAATAAGTGCGATGGCTATAACTATTAATTGATTTAAGATATAAAGTTATATCCTTCAAATAAATTATTTAAGAATAATTTAAAAAATAAATAAATTCGTCAAAAAAAGCATGCCTTGATTTTTTTATGGCACGAACAGTTTATTACATTCACCATTAATGCTCTCAGAATTTAAAAAAAAAAATCAAAAATGCAAATTTGAGTTTTTCTCCTTTTACAACAAAATCATTTTACCTTATGTTTAAAGAAAAAATTAAATATTGTGGTCTCTTTTAAAAAGATATTATTTAAATATAAACAAAAAAGGAACAGTAAAACTTTTAAAAGTTTTTTAAGTTAACTAAACAGCCTTAAGTATAAAAAAACAATAAATAAATAAAATCTTTTCAAAGATGGCAGAGATATTTCGATGGTTAAGCGCACTAAAGTGATAAGTGACCTTTTGACGAAAATTGGTTTACTGCATTTTTCAATCGATCAACATAATATCTACCTTGTGTAAATTTATTGAAAATGCATAGCCAGTGGATGCGTGTCAGTACACAGTTAAAGTTACTGTTTTGTATTGAGATGTATTGAAATTTAAAAACAAAATCGACGTTTCTGAACATTTGAAATTTTTCACTTATCACTTTAGTGCGCTTAACCATCGATTTGCTTTCCAATTTAGAACATTCAATTTGAGAGAGAGTTTTTATCTTTCGTAGCATTTGTTTAAAATAAACTCTAAATTACTTACGACAATATTAAGAAAATTCATTAAAAATACTTTTGGTTAGAGTTTCACAGTGATTTGTATCATTTTTAAAGGCAAATTTAGCAAACTTTTAGAAATATTTAGATAAATTGAAAAATCGTTAAAATTCGACCAAGATATAGACATGGATATAACTAAATTTTTTAAAGAAAATAAACTTTTGAAAAAATCACAAATTCAACAAACGAATAAGCTCTATCCTAGAGAGTTTTTTCTTAAAAAGTTAAATGCTCCTTTAGAAGGTTGGAAGAAGAAGGTTGAGTTCTTATTAATACTAAAAAGCATACGACAAAGTACAATGTTCACATTTGTGTAACATGCAATAAAATAGAGTTCAGCTACTACAGCTATTTCGCACATTCTCAGCATTAATATATATGAAGCCACAATCCAGATCTCATTGAAATATTTCAATGTCATGAATTCCAGTGGCTCCAAACAAATTAATGTGGGAAAAATTTACCCACCATAGAATGGATTGGGCTCAGGGACAACACAGGACATAACAACTAACCATGCATACACAAACACAGATCTAATTACACAATAGCTTTCAAACTACTTTTGAGTTGACCTTTTGACAAACTAACATCAAAAAATGTACAGTTGTTAACAGAGGCACTCATGCGGTTCAAGGGAGCAGTAGCCATGTAATTTGTTCTACTAAATGGTAGATAAATTAAGTTGTTAGCATTTCTACTACTACTACGGTTAGAGTTGAAGTTTATAAGAGAAAGTAATTCCGGACAATCGAATTCACCGGTTATGAGTTGGTGTAAATAGACGATATCCGCAGACTTCCTTCGTTCACTTAAAGATTGCATTTTTAAAAGTTTTAAACGATCCTCGTAAGGAGGAAGGTTCAAAAAATCAATCCCACCTAAGCCCCTAAGAGCATATACTACATATACTACTATATAAAATTGATCAAACGACTGAATTATTTTGGTTAATTTAACTTTGCTGTATTAAAAAATCGGGACTTAAGGGTATTCAGTCGGCCAAAATATCATAATATCCCCCCAACCAACATGGTCTCGGTACGTCACTGTGTCCGTAACGGTAAATTTTCGACGTCTGCTCAAAAAAGTGCTAGTTCTAGAACTACTTAGTACACTAACTACCTATTTTCAGTAAAATATATGTATTTTTTGAGTCTCGTTCGATAAAGCGCATTTGCATTCGGTCTTATATCAATGTGCGATTATTTTTTTTTTTTCCATTCACTTCGATGTTTTTCGTTTAAAAAATTAAATTGAGTCTGATATTTGGGACTTTCGTGGATAAGTACTTTGGTGCGGACATAAATTGTTTTTCGAGTAAAGAAATGTGAATTTTTTGAAAAAAAATTAACGAAAAAATTAAGCATTTACTAGACAAATTCTGGTCCTGTCATCTGAAACAGGAGCTTCGTTAGGGCTACGAAATTATGGTTTAAAATTTTCTATTACCTTTTCAACCAAAGTTAGGAGAAGAAAGTTTTCAAAGTTTGTTAAGCATTCAGGCATTAATAGGTTAATATCATCCATAAGCAGTAAGTGAAAGGATCCTAAAAATATGCAATGAACATTTCAATTAAATTCGAAATTTCATTCAGCAATGACAAGATTGCTGGTGGTGCACAATGAACATATCGATTTTTAACCCTTTACGAAAAAAAGGTTTTATAGCCTGTTTCAAAAGAGAAGAACATTTGCGCGCATATTTGAGAATAAGAAAATAATTTTGAGAGTGTTCTTCATTCTGATTGGTCGACATTAAAAAAAGAAATTGAGTATTCTGAGCAGAAAAATAAATGAAAAAAAATTAATGTATATTCCTGAATTTTGCAGTTCATCGCGACTGCGCTGCGGAAGTACTGAATTTTAATTTTCACAATCAACCAATCAAAATTGAAAAAAAGGGGGGCGTCAAGAAATAATTTGTTAGCCAAAATTTCACTTCACATTTTTATCTTGAGAAAATAATTTTTTCTTGAGAAAATAATTTATTTTTTTTGTAATTTGTATTTAATTTCTCTTTCAAGATGCAGGTTGCTGCAGGCCGTCGGTGCAACACCGTACTTGTGCGATTATTTGTTCTGAATGTTTGCGCATTTAAATATATACAAAAATAGTAAAAAACACTCAAAAAAGTATAAAGTTCAGCGAACAGTACAAAAAGAGCAAGAAATTACGCTTTAAAAAATTTTCTAGCTTTAAAAATAATTTCTCACTGCGCATCGAAAAATGAAACTAAATAATGTTCTTCTCTTTTGAAACGGGCTATAACCCAACTTTAACTGGACTTAACTACTGAAACCAGAATCCGTCAACCGATTTAGTAAATATTTAAAGGATAGCCTATTTAAAGCTTCAATATGAGAATTCTGAAAAAAAAATCCGACCTTTCCGTTAACTGCTCCAAAATTTTTCTTTAAACAAATCATGTGGCGGTCGTGGCCGTAAGTCTTTGGTGTGTGACATGCGAGCCAATGGAACACGATAGCTCGGGTTCAATCCTCAGATCTGACAGAAATTTTTTGAAATTAAATAAAGGAGGCCGTCACCTCTCTGTAGACAATGGCAACACTCAGAGAGTAATATCTGCAATGTAAAGCGTCTTGAGAACATAAATATTAGCCGTTCAGAGTACACATTAAACATGCAGATCCAGCTCTCGATTAATTGTGTACAAATATTTAATAACACACACACACAAAACAATCATCATAAGAAGCGCGGTCAAATTTCTTTTCATTCTTTCATTAATTTCAAATAGGCCTTTCAAGGGCCTATTCTTGGGTTTTTTGGTTTTTCTTGGAAAACAGATTTATTATATTATGAGAATATAAAATTAAAGTGAAATTTACCTTACTCGAACTTCCTTAAGTCGAAATTCTCCTACCTAACTCGAAGTAGATTTAGTGCTTTCCCGATGCATTTTCTTAGTTTTTGATCTCTTTAACTTGAATTTTCCGTAACTCGAAGCGAAACTTCGGTTCTTTGGCACTTCCGAAGTTTCTCTTTATTGGGTAGGGGAAAAAGGATTCGGCGTTTTTTTAGTAAAAAGAAAATAAAAATTTATTTTTAAGCAAAAAAGATTTTATTAATCCAAATATTGATCATTCTTTTCAACTACTTTTTGCCATTTTTGGATTAAAACCATGATTCCGTTATTATAGAATTCCGGGCTTTTATCGTTGTCTATCGTTACGTTGGCTATCGTTTTCGCAGTCATCTTTTTAGCTTAAATTGTTCCCAGCAATAGAGTGTTGAAGAGATCGGAACAAATGATAATCTAACCATCATTTTGATCCATCAATACTTTCCAGCCGAATTGTCTTAGTTTTTGCCGGGTCAATAAAGATGTGTGTATTGCCTTGCGTTGTCATGATGAAAAACAACACTTTTCCTGTTGATCACTTCCGCCCTCTTTTTTCAAATTCTTACTTCAATCACATTAATTGCTGGCACTAGAGATAAGAATCAATCGTTTGGCCAGGCCGTAGAATCTCAAATTTTTTTCGTATTTTTTTCAACTTTTTTTAAAAGGTCTTGGAGAGGCGTACCTGTTGTCAAGGCGAGTGTTTCCGTGAAGTAGATCAAACTGTGCGATATTTAAAAAGGCTGTTGAAGGCAAAGGATATATGATTTATTTGATATACTTTATTTCTTAGGTAAATATATTTTACCGTTTTTTTTTAAATTTTTTTTTTTTAGTTAATGTTTCTTTGAATGGGGTTTAAAGGGGGTTAAAAAACTTTACAAAAATATTTTACATATAATTTGACTATAGATCTGTGAACGCAATGAATACGTCAAATGCATATATTTAGAAGTTTTCTCACACGTTATTTTAGTTAATTTCAAAACTTAGTGAAAAACACATAAAACATAACCCAGGCATTTACTTTCATTTACCGAAACACTTTTAATTAATTACTTAAAGTAATAATTTTTATTTATTTCCTAATTTTAAAAAAATAATATTTTATTTATCTCTTTTGCCAGAATTTGTTGATAGAAGTCTGTAATTTTGAAAAAAATTTTAAAGTTATTTTAGTGTTTTTCAATACATTTTCATATTTGTAGCATGATTGTTTGTATGAAATTTAATAAAATTTTAATTTGTATTAAATTTAGACTTTTTTATTTTTTTTTTTTTTTTTAGATTGCATAAATTATATGATAGTATTGAAAATGTTATGAATATGATAATTTTTAAGAAAAAAAAAACATCGAAATTATATGTGTATATAATATATATTTATTTTTGTTTTTCTTGGAATTATGACTGAAATATATGTAAATGTATGATAATGATACGTAATTAAGTATTAAATCATAATAAGAGAAAAATTTTCAAAAGTTCGGCCTAAAAACAAAACATAAAAAATAAATTAAACAAAAAAAAAAAACAAAAACGAAAAACAGAAACGGAAGGAATTTTTGGGAAATATTTTTGGAACATTTGGCGCGCGAAATCTAGAAAAGTAGTGAGAAAACATGAAAATGAAAAAAATTGTGATCAAAAATTAAATATTTTAGGCAAACAGAAAAAAAAAACAAACAAAAATTAAAGAAGAAAAAATTAAACAAAACAAAAAAAAAAACAAACAAACAAAAAAGCATAAAAAATTACTTAAGCAAATTTAAGAAATAATTTAAAGCTTTTATAAAGACATTAAATTCCATAGCAAAATTTCAGTTACAATTTCTATGAAAATTTCAAAACGATTTTTGCCAAGTTGTAAAACATATTTTAAATTATTTTAATTTTTCATTTAATATATTTCACATAAAATTCCACATAAATACAATATTTATTAAGCATAAAGAATTAAAAAATAAAACAAAACAAACATAAAATTACAACATTATTATTATTGACAAGAAAATCTCTGTGTGCTACTTTTTGAAATTAAAACTAATAATTATAATTACATAATTATTATTCAATACATATAAATGTGGTTTTCATAAATGCTAAAAACAAAAAAAAAAAAATAAGAACAAAAAACAACTTGAAACGATTCAAAGTATTCATGTTTCCTAGGCTACCATTTAAGTTACTTGTGGATGCATGGATGCTAATATATAAAATGAATAAAATAAAAAAAAAAACTAAAAAAAATATTTCTTAATGTGGAAAAAATTACAAGGTTGCTGTTTTAATCATTGAAGTTTCAGCAAAAAAATGTATACTTTTCCAAAGTTTTCGATATTTTTCCAAAGTAATAAAAAATATGAAACTCTCTATAAACATCTGCCTGGATACCTCCTTAAACGAAACATTAATATTAATTTAAATTCACAAGGATTTTATTTAAGGACTTTGATAGAAGCTAAATTTTGCAAAAACTCATTTTTTCAATAATATATTTTGGCTGAGTTTATCCAAAGCTTCCTCCATAATCCCGCTGTGTATGAAGAGCGACATCCCTGATATCATAACGACCACGTCCACCGCATTTGCAACTGTCTTGATACCACTATTTTTAAGTAGAATCAGCATCCCGCTCATTGCTATGAGCCAAGAAGGGGAAGAAATTAATACTGCTTGAAGTGTTCCCTCTATTTACGTATCCTCTATTACGTCTCGAAACAGTTCAGTTCTTCACATGTGGTTCCACACCCACCTCGGTAAGTGAGTCACGAATGACACCTATATGAATATGGTTGAAAACTCCTTCAGTGTTAAAAAAGGCAGCAAGAGTGAATTGCTTGAAACGTAGAGATCTCTCAATGGTAATTATAATAACCTCATGCAAAGCCATCTCCGATCAAAGAACACGCAACCTAATTGATCACCTAATTGATCTAGTGTACTAGACGTACGCACGATCCGTGGGGCTAACATAGACTCGGATCATTATCGCAGCCAAGATCCTTACACGTCTGTGCGCAGCTAAGAATGCTCGCAATCCTACACAAAGATAGCTAGACGTCGACAAGCTGCAGTCAAAACGGATAGCCGAAGCCTTCGCTACTCGACACTTACTCCTGCTTCAAGAAAGCACTCTTCCGATCGACGATATATGCGCACAGTGGATATCCCACTCTATGCGTACGGCTGCCGAAGAGATGATAGGCTACCAACGCCCTCGCCGAAACCTGTGGCACGACCAGGAGTGTGGCGATACCCTGAAAGCCACCCTGCAGTTGGTTGTATCGCATACTGTTGTGCGGAGTGATGCCGAGAAAAGAGGAGGGAAGAGAGACGCATTTTTAGGCGAAAAAAGCGACAGGTGGATATGCGTGAGTGCGAGAAAATTGAGATGCATGGCGACAGGAATGAGTCTCGAAAATTTTTCCAAAAAATAAGACGCATGGGCGAAGGTTTGAAGACCGGAGCCTCTTCCTGCAAGGATGAAAACGGGAATCTAGTGACAGATATCTAGAGTACACTGATGTTATGGAGGGAACACTTCTCTAGTCTTCCTAATGTCGACGCTGACAACAATCCTGCCAATGGAGATGATATCTCGGAAACCCCAATTATGGATGACAGCGTTGAAGTTCCGCTGCCTGACTATAACGAGGTCTTAACAGCTATAGCTCGGCTTAAAAACAACAAAGCCGCAGGTGCCGATGGCCTACCGGCTGAACTGAGACCGGTGGCGAACCTCTGTTTAAATGCATTCACAGGCTTCTATGCAGAATATTGTCAGAAGAATGCATTTCAGATGATTGGAACATCAGTGTACTTAGCTCAGCCTATAAGAAAGGCAATCCCACCATTTGCGTCAACTACCATGGGATTAGCCTTCTTAATGTCGCATACAAGGTCCTGTCGAGCGTATTATGTGAAAGACAGAAGCCCATCGTCAACCAACTGATTAGACCTTATCAATGTGTCTTCCGACCTGGAAAGTCTACCATCGACAAGATGGTAGACTACCTCTTACGCTCCGACAAATCTTGGAAAAGACCCTAGAAAAACAAATCGACACACACCATCTTTTCGTCGATTTCAAAGCCGCCTTCGACAGTCCAATAAAGAGTTACCTATATTCCACCATGCCTAAATTTGGTATTCCTGCAAAGCTAATACGTCTTTGCAGGATGACACTGAGCAACACCAGCAGCGCAGTGAAAATCACTGCACCTCTTCCCTCCGTTGGATACCAAGTGAGGTTTCAGAGAAGGTTATTCCTTTTCGTGCGACGTTTTTAATATAGTTATGTAGATAATTCGAACTGCTGATCTGAGACGCCATGTCACAATATTTTATAAGAGTGTTATGCTGCTGACGTATGCTGATGATATTGGCATCATTGGCCATAATACGCTTGAAGTCAGTGCAGCATTCTCCAGGCTAGAAAAATAGAAGAGTCGAATGGGTCTTGCAGTGAACGCAGATAAAACGAAGTATCTCGTGTCAGCAAACAAACAGTCCCCAAGAGTCCCAGCTTGGAAACCACGTAACTGTTGGCAACATCTTCTCTGAAGATTGTGTAGAACTTGGTTTGCCTGGGATCCAGCATAAATTTCTCCAATGACATCAGTATTGAGATTAAACGTAGAATAACTCTTGCCAACAGGTGTTAATTTGGGCTCAGTAAACAATTGAGAAGCAGAGCTCTCTGGAGCGTCCTACTAAACGCATCACAAACCTGTACGCTGAGCAGCACTGATGACAGGACTTTGGGAGCGATCGATAGAAAAATCCATCGTAAAATCTATGTTCCAATCTGCGTCAATGGCGAGTACCGAATACCTTGGAACCACGAGCTGAATGAGCTATATGCCGACATCAATACAGTCAAGCGCATTAAAATTGAGCGGCTTCGCTGGCTAGGTCATGTCGAGAGAATGAACGATGAAGCTCCAACTAAAAAATTATTTGATTCGGTACCCAGCGGCAGCCAACGCAGACCGTCAATTATAAATCTAGTTGGAGACACTAGATCTGTTTTATATAGCCTTAAAAGTAGCTACACCTCAGGTCTAAATGGAATACCTAAAATTGCGTCCTATCCCTGATAAACCCCTAATCTTGATATTTACGAAATCCTTATCTAGTGATGGCTTTACATAGTCCCCATCCATAAATCTGGTCCTAACCAGGCTCTTAAAAACTTATACTTCATAAGCATTTCATTTTTAAACTCGCCTCTCTTGGAATTCATTCTAATCTATTGAGCTGCCTTCAATCATTCCTATCAAATCGCTTCAATCCTTAAAGATATATAATAGCTCATCGAACTGTTTTGAAGTTATTTCTGGAGGTCCTTATGGAAATCTCTTGGAGCTTCTTCTGTTTCTAATTTCCCAGAGCCATACGGCTTTCTCAATGCCTACTCTTCGTGGATGATCCTAAACTATTCCGGCCTATTACATCTAATGTGGATGTTATTCTTCTTCAAACTAACTCAATTTTTACCTGTTGAAACAAAGTTTACTTAATAAATGGTATCCAAACTAACTGGAACCTTCAACAAACAGTACCCTACTCTACTAGATGTGCCTTAAATGATATATATACTCCCTCGATTTCAGACGTAGACGTAGGACGTAATCACCATATCCGATGTCCTTCTCTGATTGTTAAGTTAGATATTGTTACCCCGCCTCGCTTTCATCGTAGCCAATTTGTCTTCAGTGTTTATTTCCATAGATCCGTTATCTGTATTAGTTTCAACTTTTGTATAAAACATTTTATCTTATTTTTAGTTGTCGTTCGTTGTATGTAGAAAAAGTAGTTTACATAAGTAATCTATAAAAGCCATTGTCTCTGTTTGATGAAACTAAATAAACAAATTGCAAAATAAGATTGAGCAATAATTTCTGGCAAGGTTCGGTTTTATTTTGGTTTTTTTCTTTATTTTACATTATTTTTTATTCATAGAAGCTTAAGCTACTGATTGACTGCTATAAGCTCGAGCAAAGGTTCAAAAGTTTATCAACTAAACAGCAATTAAGACTTGAGGGCATTTCCAGTAGAAATTCGAAATTCATTCCCACAACAAAGCCAGCAGCGAAGCATCAAATTTTTTATTCAACTAAATACCACACGTAGTCCCAGGCGCCAATCATTAGGATCTGTTTGCATTCACAAGAAGGTTCCAACGAAAGCACATAAAAAAATATACAAATATACATAAAAGAAACAAAACACAGTTATTGTTCTATTTCCGCTTGTAGTCGTGATGCACATGCAAGGTCGCCGAATAGCGTGTATTACCCGATTGTAATGAGTTCGAACGATGTACGACCTTTGCAGAACCCTCAATTTGTGTGTTGCCATCGGAGCTGCGCCAAAGATTAGCTATAGCTTCCAAGGCCAATTCCGTTTCATCCTCCTGGTCATCATGATCGGCGGAAATACGCATATCAAACTGGCGGCGTGTGCGTAAGAGTTCAGATATATTATCTATAGGAATACTGTTGAATGGCGCTGCATAGACAATGCTAGCAAATGCACAGAGCAACAAAATTACAAGTTGAAATGAACACCTCATAATATTGTTAAAAAATGTCGTTTGTACTAATCTCAAAATGAACGCAGTTGTTCGCTGAAAATACTTTATTAAACTGAGTGTTGGAACAAACGCTCTGTTAATAAAGAGACGCGAAACTGATAAGCATATTTGTGCCATGAATGAAAGATGTGCTTGTATTCTTTCATCCATGATTTGTGCGATTGAGTGTTTGATCGTTTCAAGGAAAATATAAAAATCCCAAGATATTTTTAATATATTAATTCCAGCGAATTAACAAACGGTTATTCAATTCACTTCAATTGATAAACGCACATAAATTTCATTAAATTTTAATAATATTAAATTATATTGACTTGGTTTTTTTTACATTTTTGGTTCACTTATTTGTGCTGGTGGCCAATCCCATTGCTTGACTGGAGATGGTTGCACAAGCGTTTCCCAAGGTTTCCATCCCAACATTTTACGTGCCAAAATTAGTTCGTTCTCTGCCTGTACTATAATCTCCTCAACTTGGCCGCAGTTAATAGCTTTCTCAAGTTGAGCTACGTCCTTGTTCTGCATGCAAGTAAAGTGCATTTAGGTAATTTCGATTTTCACTAAATACAATATCATCTTACCGCTTCCACAGCCTTGGCACGTTGCTGCACAATCTCTTCGGTGTATTTGCGATAGCTTGCATCTGATGGCATCTTGGTCAAGGCACGCAAAATTTTTCCATAGAGCGATCTGAGCGTATGATGTGGATTTGTGGAAACGGCCAAGCCGGTAAGACCGGTGGACTGAAATGGGAGGATTCAATATGATTAAAATTTGTTAAACCTTCTTCCAAATAATCATCCAGTTTGTGGTTATCCAGTATGACATAACATCAACCGCGATACTTTCGTTGTTGCAGTTTGTCTCAACCACCGCATGTAAAACAAATGTCAATTGTTAATGTAGGGCTTCTTCAACTCACCGCTTTAAAAACTTTAGCCATTTATAATAGCAAATTAATTATTTCTTCAAATTATTTGCAATTTGGTGCAAAACACCCACAAAAAGTTGACACTTGAAAAATTACAAAATTTGTTGACGTTTAGAAATGTATCGCAACAAGTGCTGCCAAGTTATTAGATTAAATAGTGCAAGAAAATCAAAAAGGGCATTAAAATATAAAACCGAATACAAAAGGGTCCGGTTCCGCCTGGATAGACACTGTCTAATTTTGGCACGTAAAATGTTGGGATGGAAACCTTGGGAAACGCTTGTGCAACCATCTCCAGTCAAGCAATGGGATTGGCCACCAGCACAAATAAGTGAACCAAAAATGTAAATTATTGCAAATGCAGATCTATTAGACAGGCTCTAATCCAAACTTTTGGAGCATATATATGGTACTTTGAAGGAGATTCTATAAAATTTTACATTATTTTATAACTATCCTGAAGCTGTACACGAGGTAACGTAGGTCAGTGAGCAAACATGAACAGAGCTGGCGATTTTTTTACAGGTCGCAAAAAACGTCTAAGGAGCCAGCCACGCTCTGTGCTATAAGCGACTAATTTTAAATTTTCTCCATATCAACATTTATTCGCTTAGGAAATTAAAACATGTTCTAGTGCTAAGCGACGTCGCACAGTGTTTATGGATATATTGTTCTTTTTATATTGCCACGAAAATTCAACAAAATTTAAATTTTTATAGTTTTGTACTAAATATTTTCCATAATCTCAAAAATTTTAATATAATTCACATACGAAACTTTTCATATTCCACAAAAAAAATTCTAGAAATGAAAACAATAACCTTAAGATCTATATAAAATTAAAGAAAAAGGACATTTTGTTATATTTTATTTTTGAGTATGTTTCAAAACAGCTCTTTTTGAGCACATTCTCGAAGGTTCTACTAAGAAAAATAAAAATAAAGGATTTGATAACATTTTTACTAGAGCATATTTGGTGAAAATGAGCAAATTTATATGGAGAAATAACAAGTTTTTTATAAAGTTTTAATTGCTATTAAACAAAGAGGACATTTTTGTTTGCCTTAATTTTTGAGTATGTTTTAAAACATCTTTTTCTAAAACATTCACATTGTGAGTATGACAATGCTGTGAATTAATACAAATTAAGTTCATTTTATACCTCGCACTTTCTACAAAGGAGATATTAATATAAATTGATTGATTGCTCTTTTAATCATCATTTTGTATGGGAGGTGGGCGAAAGGCGTGGCCTATCTCGATAAAATATTGTGTGTAACCTACAAACGGTTCTTTCTATTTTTGTCCCTCATCCTATAGAACTCGTTATACAGTGCTTCGTTTATCGCATAAAAGACAAAATATAAAAGATTTTCTTTTTAAGTTATGAAAATGATTATGGAATGGACTAATTTAAATAAAATTAATTTATATATAACAAAATGGCAATATATGAAAATTTATTTGTTATTCTTACTGAAGATATGCATTATTTTTTTGTTAACATAAAAGATTATTGTCCATTCCATGGATAATTTATAAACGCATATAAAAAAACATTAAAATTCGTTTAAAATTGATTGAACAAAGTCGCTTAAGCCAAATTTGACGAAATTATCTTGGAGGCTCATAACTTTTGAACCATTATGAATTCGGTATAACCTTTTAAAGTAATGCATTATTCTTAGTTCGAGCAATTGAAAAATGTTCGATTTTTTCGACCCAACTTAATAGACTAGACTCCAAAATAAACAAAATGAAGGGGTTGAAAATTCTACATTTAGGTTATTTATAAGTAGGTATTGATCAATAACATTATATCAATCGATCTTCCTAAGCACTTTGATGTTTGAGGTTTCTTCTTCTTATCCTTTTCTTTTTTAACATGACGAAAAATATAAAATCAAATACCACAACTTTTGTCATGAAAAAATATACTATACTGTGTTATTAAAAAAAATTTAATAAATACTGCATATTAAAAAGTTTAAGAATTTTTTATGAGGAAGTATTGATTTCTTTCATGCATTTCGAAAATTATTTTGACCTTTGAAAGTATGTCGTTTTTCTTACTTGATTATTTTAAAAAGCCACTTCGAGAGTTAAGTAGATGATATCAATCACTATCAATAGCAATAAATTAATTTTAAAGTTTGGAAAAAATAAACTCAATAAGTTACATTTCGCTTAAGTAAGAAAAAGCTAAAAAGTCAAATTCCATATTATAAACCTGTTAACTATAAAGATAAAACTGCTATTGAAGGTAAAAATCAGATAGGTCAAAGAGAAAGACAGCATCTTAGCTATCAAATGAGTATTTCTATGAAACTAATTTTGAGTTTATTAGATATGGCAGCAAGTATTAAAAGTTTATATAGAGCTTTAAAATAAAGATATATAATTCAATCTGAGGAAAAAACATTTACACACTTTATTTTACTGGGGCCTTAGCATTAACTTTAGAAAACAGCTTCATTAAGCAGCTCTATTAACCCCCTAGCCACACGTGCCAGTAACAGTTCGAAAAACTCAATACATTCTCACTTTTTCACTAATACACTCACACTTTGACATCGACAGCCAGCACTGGCAGTCCACTGGCAACAACTTTTACAGAGACAGTGAATTTTGACAACCGCAGACAGTGGAATCAAAATAGGAAAAACAGTGTTGCGTTTTCTCCCTATACTATTCCAACTTGAAGTATGTATTTTTTTTTCATGCCTTGTATTGAAATGAACATGTAATTATTTTAATTACCATTGTTTAACACATAAAATATGATATGAAAAAGTTTTTTTTTTAAAATATTTTAATAAATATATTGTAAATATTTGAAATCAACATAGCTTTTTCCCCATTTAAGTTTTGTGCTGTTTTGTAATTAAAGGCATCACTGAATAAAAGTAAACAAAAGAGGAAAATGATCGCATTGTTGCTGGAACCTTTGACTTTTGCAAATGAACTTTCACTACCACGTGTGGCCGTAGCATAATTTGTTGCTTATTTCGAAACATTTTCGAAATTAATACATATTTTCCACTGGCAAGACATTACTTACACGTGTGGCTGCAGGGTAAAACATACGCCTTGAAAGTAGAACCAGAAACTGTGATAAATATCCATCTTATAATAAAGTTTTCAGTTTCAAAGAGCAGTGCAGTCTCATGAGGTTGAGATCCAGAAGAAGTTTTATACCAAAATATAAAATTTTTATTATCAGATTTTTAATCGTCGATACCGATTTCCGTGTTAATCAGAAGATATTTCAAAAGTTATGTTATCATAGGTTCCGCCATTTCGAAAATTTAAAATTGACTTCCGAATTTTGTACGTACGATGATGAATTATAGTTTTGGCCAAAAAATTTTATTTATTCGTTTTATCAGTCAGAGTACAACTTTGGGGCACGATTACGATTTCCGGGGCGCCGCGATTTGAAGATGTTTTCTGGTAGAGAACAAGAAAAAAACATGATTCGCCGAACGAAAAATTGATAGCTCTATTAGTTATCGATTTTTTTAAAAAATTTTTTGTTAAAAGATCTGTTCAAAAAACATCTATATCTTTACCGTTACTCAATGGATCTTTAAGATTGATATTTCATTTGAAAGGCCATTAAATGAAATTTCAAATATATTTTTTATAAATATCATTGCTACAATGTTTTTAGTTTTATAAGCGAATTTATTCCAGAGTTGAATTTTTGAACGAAAAGAACCGTTATTTTCTAAAAAATTTACGTTATTAAGTTACTAAAAATATATTTTTTTTGAAAAGCTTTCAGTTAGACCTTTTGTTTGACATATAAAAATATACATATTTTATTTAATTTCACACTATATTACATAAAATTTAAATTTTCCAAGTGTTTTCTTTGTTAAAAAATCTGTTCACAAAATTTTCTATATCTTTGCCAATATCCAATGAATCTTAAAGATTGACATGCTATTCGAAAGGTAATTAAATGCCTTTTCAACGATATATAATACAAATATAATTTCGAAAAAGTTTTTAAATTTATAACTGAATAAATATCAGATTTGAATTTTTTAATTAAAAGAACCGTTTTTTTCTACAAAATTTACGTTTTTAAGATACTAAAAATATATATTTTTTTTTTGAAAAGCTGAAAGTTTTACCTTTTTTCGATAGATAAAAATATGTATATTTTTTTATTAACTGATCGAATAAAAAATACAAATTTTTTTCACTGACTCGAAAATCCCGTTAATTCATATAAATATTGTAGCTGCAATGTTGCCTTAAAAACAATTATTTATTGTAATGGCAATATTCGTCAATATGGAGTAAGAAAGCCAAACATCTAAGGTACAAATGAGTGAAATAAGCAATTTCCCGTACAAGGTCAAATCATTGTATCATAAAAACACCACAAAAAGTTAAATTTTTTATATATATTATATACCAAATGAAAGATAAATTTTCAAGCTTTAATAATTTACTTTTTATAATTCATAGTAATAATGGTATTCCCTTAACAATCAAAATTTCCCACTTCGTAAACTCGCAAAATTACGAGCCTCTGTTAAAGGAACGCACCTTTAGACATCTGATAAATTTGTCATGCATGTCAAAAACAGCTGATCAATAAAAAAAATGAAAAATAATAGTGGTATTCATGCAATGCCGAATATATTCCGATGCCGTATATCGGAAAATATTCGCTGTTTTTGCATGAGCTTCCTTTTTTGTATTTTTTGGTAAGTGCCGTATATCAATCAGCTGTTCCTTAAGTCATATTGCAAAAGTAGCCACTTTGGTTCAATAAATGAGCTGAAAAATAAATAATTAAACAAATACATAAATAGTTTCATAATTTAGATGATTACAAAGAAATTCAAGATAAATTCTTTTATTATTCGACAACTGACAACATGCAAATTGTTGTTTTTCTCAAAGATACTCAAGTTGAAAGTTGAGTAAGATGTTTTAAGTTTGTAATAAATATTGTAAAAAATTTGAAAGGTGGCAACAACTCTTTGCCGAAAGTTTTCGGCGCTGTTTTCGCATCAAAATCGTGAGGAAAACTAGGAACTTTGCCGTATATCAAATTCCATACAAATTTTGACAGTTGATATACGACGTTTTCGCTTTTTTGATTTTCGGCATATTCGGCACGTTTTCGGCATTGCATCAATACCACTAATATAACTTCATTATTCATCATGCCGAAACAAATCGACCGGAAATTTTTTCGTAGAATCTGTTTGCTGTATGTTTCTGAAATGGTAATAATTGAGTGAGCTGCCAAACTTAAGTGCTCAGTATTTATCTACCTCAAACTTTTCGGGGCAATCTTTAACCTGATCCAATACCATTTGCAGCAGTTCTATTGTCTGACAAAGCACCCAACGATGTGTCGAAGTGTTTCTCTTCCGTTTTGAAGCACTAATGGTATTCCCTTAACGCCTCGGAAACAGCTTAAGCCTCGTAAACTGCTTAATTTTAAGCAAATGGGGAATGATGGAAATATTTTGTATGGCGATTTTTTTACGATGTTTAAGCTACAATTTCAGCGCTTAAACAATGTAAACAAGTTTGGTTAAACTTTCAGCTGTCAAACTGTCAAAACGTGTGTGGTGGTTTTTGATTTCTTTTGGCGCTAATTTGATCCTAATTGGCAAGCATGGAAGTGGATAGTGGCAGTGCTTCAAAACGGAAGAGAAACACTTTGACACATCGTTGGGTGCTTTGTCAGACAGAAGAACTGCTGCAAATGGTATTGGATGAGGTTAAATATTGCCCCAAAAAACTTGAGGTATATAAATACTGAGCACTTAAGTTTGGCAGCTCACTCAATTATTACCATTTCAGAAACATACAGCAAACAGATTCTACAAAAAAATTTCCGGTCGATTTGTTACGGCTAGTGTCCGACCGAAACCAAAATTTTGGCCGAAACCGAAACCGAAACCGAATTTCGGCCATTTTTGTAATATTCGGCCGAAACCGAAACCGAAACCGAAACTGAAAGTCTACATACAAATTTGTTTTTAAAAAAATTTTATTTTTTTTTATATTTTATTAAAAGCTTTCAAAAACAAAACAATTCAAACAGATAATAATAACGTATACATACGATAAATATTCTTTGAATATTAAAGTTCAACTTTAAAATAATAAATAAAGAGATCATTTTTAATACCACTTTAAGGAACTTTTTAGTGTTTAGAGTTATTCGGTTTCGGTTTCGGTTTCGGCCATATTGATGCCGAATAGCCGAAACTGACTAAAAGGGCCGAAACTGGCCGAAACCGAAACCGAAACCGAATATTCGGTCGGACACTAGTTACGGCATGATGAATATTGAAGTTGTTATTTTGAATTTTTTTATTGATCAGCTGTTTTGACATGCATGACAAATTTATCAGATGTCTAAAGGTGCGTTCCTTTAACAGAGGCTCGGAATTTTACGAGTTTACGAAATGGGAAATTTTGATCGTTAAGGGAATACCATTACTGCCACTATCCACTTCCATGCTTGCCAATTAGGATCAAATTAGCGCCAAAAGAAATTAAAAAACCACCACACACGTTTTGACAGCTGAAAGTTTAACCAAACCTGTTTACATTGTTTAAGCACTGAAATTGTAGCTTAATCATCGTAAAAAAAATCGCCATACAAAATATTTCCATCATTCCCCATTTGCTTAAAATAAAGCAGTTTACGAAGTTTAAGCTGTTTCCGAGGCGTTAAGGGAATACCATTAATAACGGTAATTTTTGAGAAAATAACGGTTTTCTGTAAGAAAATATTTTTTTTATTGAACAAAAATGACTATAAAATACAAAGTCCTCAACAGATTTCATTAATTTAAAATTTTTCTAAAGGCCTTATATATAACCTTTTATATAATACCTTAATCATTAATATCGGTTATATATTAAGAATAATATAGCCGATTTTCTTCATAGACTTTATAGCAAAAAAAAAAATTTTAAAAATCGATAACTCGAAAACAAATCGATAACACAACATTTCCTTTGGCTATTCTTATTTTTATTTAGAGTACTCTTCGAATCCATCGTCAAATCGTGGCGCCCCGGAAATCGTAATATCCCCAACATTGGTTAAAAATTTGGTTATTGAGACCATAATGCGAGGGCGTAAAGAAATTGTAATACAAAGTCTCTCAATGATAAAAAACAGTTATTAAAAATTTACTTGAAGTTATTAAATGAATAAAAAATATTACATATGTACATGTAATAAAATTGTCCGTATATTGGATATCTTTTTAGTACGTGCCCTTTGTAAAAATTCTAGAACAAGAATTTTATCACAAAGGTGGCAGCCTTATGTGCGTTAGTATGACAACGTAAGCAGAGCAGCGCATCTTCACTTGAAGCAGAACTATAAAATAAATTTTTTTTAATCGATTGCAAAATTATTTATTTAACGCTGGAAAAGTGGAAACTTTATTAATTCTACGATAGTTAATTGTAAATTTGTGTAAAAAAGTGCCTTATATTTCATATCAAGTAGTTGGAAATGTACTTGGAATAAATGTTAACGATTGATAAGAAATAACACAACAGAAGCAAAACAACGACAGCACCGGCAGAGGGCAAAAAGGTATTCCAAGCAGCGGTTGGGTGACGTGCGAGCACATTGAATGCTGAGTTTGTTGCTTATCATATACAAAACAACTGGCTCCAACGAAACCCAACTAAAAGAAGAGCTAACAACTTAAGTTAAAACAAGCGGCATTGGATGAGAAGAGTGCATTGGTAGCGCAGAAAGCGGACAAGCAACATAGAACGGAAAACAGTGTCGAGAAAAAAACTATTAAAAAAGAGAAAAACAATTTTAAGAAACTTGCAGCAGTTTTTACTAAAAGCTTTGAATATTTTATTTAAAAAAAATAATTCACTTTGTCAGACAGAGTGAAGGTGAAACAACTCAAAAACGTAAACAACTCAATTCAAGGGTAGTTCTTTGGCTTGCGACTGGTTTTGAAGGTGCTGTCAACGTGTTTCTCTGAATCAGTAATTAGCTGGGTCAGCGTTCATCATCACCAAGCATTCCAAACTAGAAATAAAAAGAAAGAAGCTCCAGAACGGTTAGGTTTTCGCACAAGAATTCAATCAGTAATCAAACAAACACAAACCAGTTGAGTAATGCGAAAATTTGATGACGTCAAATTGCCATTAAAAATTCAAATTTTCTTCCAATTAGAATATGGCACCACCTACTGTACTGGTCACCGGCGGCGCTGGCTACATAGGTTCTCACACAGTGTTGGAAATGCTGAATGCAGGTTACAATGTCATCTGTGTGGATAACTTATGCAATGCCTATAGTTCCGGTTCTTCCAAATTGCCAGAAGCCTTGCATCGCGTACAAGAAATTACAGGCAAGAAAGTATCTTTCTATCGTGTCGATATTACGGATAGAGAACAAGTGCGCGCCGTTTTTCAAGAGGTGAGTTGAATGACAAATTAATAGTTTTTATTTAATTTCTTTTCGAATAAGAAATTTTTGAAAAACCTCGTTTATTTGTAAATGTATGTTTCTATTTTTTTTCGTGAAATTCAAGTTTAGAAACTGCTTAAAAGATGTTCTGCTGTTATGCATACGCCGTTGGCGTTTTATTTAACGCGTTGGCAATAGCAAGAAATTCACTGCTGCTGAGTAAACATTGTTGCTTTTGCTTTTGCTTTTTTGCTGATAACAGACTTCCGCAGCGAAATTTTATCTGAGTTTCAAAAATATTTAGATATACGTGCACAACAAAAAAAAAAAAAAAACTTAAAGTGTGGCACTTTAATCAGCTAGCAATTTAGTTGCCATCCATTAGGAGATCAATTGTTCTATTTTCTTGATAATGTATTTTCTGCTGTGTTATCAATTGAAGCCTCTCTATCAATTCAATTCTAGTTGACTCTGTTTCTATGTAAACAGTTTTAGAAGATCGACGTATATCGTTGTCTTGTTGTCTGTCCAACTATCAGACGCTGTTTGTCGCAGTCTTTGTTTTGCTTGAATATATTTATAATTTTTGTATTAAGGCCACATATGTATGCTCACTCAGTAGTATTGTTTTTGTAGGCTACAACTTAAGTGTGATGAGGTGTAGTAAATTTATTGAACATACGTGATCACGCTGGTGTTGCAGGTTTATGAATCAAATGTTAAAAAAAACTTTTACTCTCTGCTTAACTTCCACACACGTTCTTCTCATGTTTCTCATTTTATTGTTTTGACCATTTCTTTAAACTGTTCTAGCTAAGATTGCTTGATTAACTGCTTGGCCGTTGACCTAATAATGCTGTGAATAATTATGACTGGAACTTTTATAAGTTTCTTGTTTGTATTGATCGCGCTTATCAAAATTTATTGTTCAATATGATTTATAGCTTATTTTTCATATTAACTCTTAATAAATGTTTATCAGTATTTATAAAAATATATAACGATAAGATAGACCCGGCATTGGTTCGACTGACACTTCATGCAATCTATGCATTCTTGTTGTATACCTCTTATCGGCGATCACGTCTTATTAATGTGAAAAGTAGATAACTTTGTTTTTTAACTAATAAACAAAATATTTTACTTTAGAAAATAATTATCTCTCTACAATCAATGAGCAACATCCGATGGCATGTCAAGCATCCTGAAAACATTTCCAACAAATACGTTAAACCCTCCATCGGTCAGATGTTCCAATAACCTTTGCACGGTCGGATGTTGTCTGGCCAGAACGTTATACATTTACGTGTATTTATATGGGAAAAAAAGCTTTATTGGTGTTGATACATTTACGTGTATTTGTATGGGAAAATATCGCTATTGGTGTCGAAGTTAAATGTGATTACAAATCAAGGTCAAAGTCGAGAAATTTCAAGGCGATAGCTTAATTAGAAATTTAAATTAATTATAATATATTAAAATCGATACTATTAAAATCGGAAAAGGTTTGGCCAGAACCATACAACCGACGAAGGGTTAAATGTCCCAATTCAATGAACTTTTTTCTTGTTCAACTTTTGAATAATTTGACCGAATTTTCAGAGTCTGCTTCATATTCCGATGATAGATTTTGTAAACTTTTCAAAGAGGAAGATTTTGGAATTTTTTTTTAAACACGCATTCATCGTTTGTGAAATTAAAAAATGATCCATCTTCCAACGATCGCTGGAATGTGCGAAAAAAAGATTTAAAAAATGTTTCTTGAATTGTGCATTTATCGCTAGGGCGATCGAGAAGCGATCCCTCTTCCAACTATCACCGGAATAAGCGAAGGAAGATCTTTTTATCTATTTGTCAACATAACGTAAAGAGATAGTGTCTAAAAGCAAAGGCGACCATTGAACTGTTCCAAAACGTGAGATTAATTCCTCACCAAACTCGCCTTTAAATAGGTCAATGGTATCGCGTGCCGTAATACTGGGAAATACTCGAGCTGGTTCAGTTAGGTTGTGTACCTCCCTTGAATACTTCCCATGGTAGCACATATACAGAATTCTTAGCCAACCGACATTGCGTCGATGCCCAAGAGAGCTAAGAGCAGGAGAAATGGGTTCATCCCATATCTTTTTAACTCCCAACAGCTTTTTTGCAAATCATTAAAAATTTCTATCTTCCGGAGATTTTAAAAATAACAAAATAATTTGACATATCAACCAACCTAGCTTAAGGGTCAAAAATAATGTTGTGAAAAAATTATGGTTATCAAATTCTTTGAAAGCATTACTGCAGAAAACGATTCTGACTCTTTGCTCACAAGCTAAATTTTTATTTTCTGCAGCTGTCGCTCGTAAGCTTGAGTCCGTCGAGTTTAAATTTTCAAAAACGTAATTCCGATAGAAACATTTTTTTATTTTCTTCAGTTCGAGTTAATTTTTATTTTTATTCTTAATTTCAAATACCCTTTTTTTTATATTTTAGCACAAAATCGACATGGTCGCTCACTTTGCTGCCCTCAAGGCTGTCGGCGAGTCTTGCCGCATTCCTTTGCAATACTATCATAACAACATGACCGGCACCAATGTTCTGCTCGAAGCCATGGCTGACGCAAATGTTTTTAAATTCGTTTATAGCTCTAGTGCTACGGTCTATGGTGAGCCACAATTTCTACCCGTCACCGAGGAACATCCAACAGGGAACTGCACAAGTCCGTATGGCAAGACAAAATATTTTACTGAGGAAATTCTCAAGGATATGTGCAAATCTGATAAGGTAAGTTTTGAGAAATATTTACACAAAAATTGACAAAATATTAATGGTTTTTCTATATGTTACCGCAGCGTTGGGCAGTCGTCTCATTGCGCTACTTCAATCCGGTAGGCGCACATCCAAGTGGTCGCATTGGTGAAGATCCCAATGGTGAGCCCAACAATTTGATGCCCTATATTGCGCAGGTCGCTGTGGGACGTCGCAATTTGCTACGCGTCTATGGTACAGATTTTCCCACCAAGGATGGCACTGGCGTACGCGATTACATACATATTGTAGACTTGGCTGAGGGCCATTTGAAGGCACTGGATAAACTGCGTAACATTGCAGAGACTGGATTTTTTGCTTACAATCTTGGCACAGGTGTTGGTTACTCTGTGCTCGAGATGGTGCATGCGTTTGAGGCAGCCTCTGGCAGAAAAGTCAAGCATGAGCTAACTGAGCGACGTGCTGGCGATGTTGCGACATGTTTTGCAGATGCTTCGCTTGCCCTCAAGGCGTTAGGTTGGCAGGCTAAGCGTGGCATTCACGAAATGTGCGCAGATACATGGCGCTGGCAGAGCAATAATCCTAATGGTTATGCAGCGAAATAATAATTGTGCACATCAAAATTATTTAGAATTATTAAAATATATATTTTTTTTATTTTTTAATGTCTTGCCTTTGTGTAAGTGCAATTAATATCAATATAAACGTTATTGTGTAAACATTTGTTTAATGTTAACTATTTCCATTTTCTTCCTCTGTGTTATAGTGTGTCTATTTTTGCTCCTGTTATTCCATATTTGCTAAATATGTATGTTCCTTTTATTGCTTATACATTTTATTCATATATATTATATGTTTAATTAAATATTTTCCATTATCGATGTAATTTTTTGTTTTAATTTTCTTTAGTCAATTATTGTTGGCACAATTTTTAGCATATATATCTGTATTAATCTAAATGAAAAAAAAAATGCATGCAAATTGTATAGAAAAATATTCGTAAAACAATAAAAAAACATTTAAATAAAATAAAAATATGTAAAAAAGCCTAATAGCGCATTTCTCTAACTTCTCGTAATATGTTTAAAAAAAAAAGGTTGTGCAAGTATATAAAGTTTAGATTAATATAACAAACGTTAACAGATCAATACAGAGTTTGTTTGTCGGACTGTTACGTCTGTAGATTAAATGTTATCTGAGGCACTTAACTACATCAACTCAAGCAAAAACATTTCCGTAAAATTTATAGCTAGCTTATTAAATAATTCCAAATTTTTCGTACCGGCTAAGTATTTCTTAACGCTGTAAGGTGCAGCGTAGATTACAGAATTGTAGTGATTCAGTTATTATCACTTTGGTTTGCTTGTCTGTGAGCAGATAACTTTAGTGCAGTGGTTGTCAGGGTTGGATGCGATGTAGACTTTGTTCTAAAAAATAATTCTTTACTTATATACAGGCAGATATTTTTTTAAATGAAACTCAGTTTGATTTAACAAATAAAAATGCGTTAAATTTATTTTTCATATGCTTGACATTCAACAAAATTAAAAACAAACATTTTTGTTCGTTAAACTGTATCACAATAAAAAATTACTTGAATATATTATATGTATATTTGGAATGATACTCTACAATCTGCTTTTTTAACTTCACATAAAATACTATCGGGTGTTTCTATAAATGCAAGTAGTTTGTAGTATAGATTTTGAGGTTTCAATAAAAATTAGTTTATTGTTTTTTTATATTGATCAAATAATGATAAACTTATGTTTAGAGATATTCGTTGATTATCGCTTGCAAAAAAATTGTTTGTAAAAATTGTATAATTTTTATTTTTACTATAAGTATATACCGTTAAATGCTTATGGTTATTTTTCACTAGTTCTAAGCTTTAGTTTGTTTTGGCAATGAGAGATATTCAATTATTGTGCTTGTTTTACTTTTTAGTTTAAACTTGCTGAAACAATATGTTATGCGTTAAAGTGCGTCTGTGCGTTTGTCGCAGTTTGACAAATTTTAACAAAGTAAGCCAATTAAAAGCTAACACTTATTGAAAGAAATTTAAGATTAACATTTAAATTATAATTTTAATCAATAGACTTGCAAATTAAATTTTGGCAGATAAACGTACAACTTTATCAAACAGTTTGAATGCATAGACGTATAACGTGATTGAAAGCAAGTACTTTAAAAGCGTCACAACTCGTTATCTTCTATAATTAAACTTATACCTGCATTATATGAAAAGAAATATAACTTTAATTTACTTATTAAGAAAGAAATTCAAAGATAAAAATATAGATATATTTAAGACAACTCATATACGATATGCTTTATGATAGAGATCGATCTGTTTAAGTAGGCGTTAGTTTAGGAAATATTTAGAGAGCAATCCTTGCAATGTACATCTTTTACTTAAGCTAATCTCATGCTTGCTCATTGTCTATGTTGAGGTAACACCTTTACGTGCCACTAACATATTTAAAACAGGATTTTTGCGAATATAGCTCACAGCCTTTTTGTGCGTAACCATTGTAAAATCATAGCCATTACATTGTAGTATTTTGTCGTGTGTGCGCAAACCAGCGCGTGCTGCAGGACTACCTTCGTGTACCTCGGTCACATAGATACCCTGCGTGGACAAGTTTTAAAATTCGCTATTTCAACTGCAATTTGTTTCAAATGCTTACGTAATCTGTGTAGCCCTGTGGACTTTTCTTGTAATCCTGATCAATACCGCCTCCAATTTTAAAGCCACACTTCAGTATTTCACGACCTTCTGGATCGTAGTCCACTTCTTTGTGTAGCGTTATGGGAATCTAAAGTAAGCAAAGCATTATTTTACGCTCATTTAAGGGTGGGTGTAGCAAGCTGATGAGCTCAAATGTTTTTCGCATTGAGTTTAGCTACTTCCATTTCTTGCCCCACTTACGCTCAGACACTCCATTGCCGTTCCGGCCTGGTGCTGAAATGCCATTTTCGCCATATTGGTTGCTTATTTATTTATCACACTTATCAAGAAATATACTTTAATTAATGTTTTGCAATTTTTTACTATATTTATGTTGGTTTATTAAGAATTGTAGAAAGTTTTTTGCAGGGAAAAGTAAAAGTCGTAATTTTCTTTCGTTGCTCCAATAAAATTGATGTCAATCATAAAACAAAAACAAAAACTATTGACACACAATAAATGGGCAGCACTGTTTATGTGCAGGGATGAAGCCTAGCAAAAACAATCTTAAAGAAAATTCAGTTAACATAGACAAAAAGGGTATTCATTCAATGTCGAAAACGCTTCGAATATCGCGCAAATATCGTAAACGTCAAATAAAATAATATAAAAATTTACAATTTTCCACACGATTTTGATGCAAAATTAGCGCTTATACTTTCAGCAAAGAACTATTGTTACATTCAAAATATTTTATAATGGATCAAGTCAATACAAATTTAATTTTAGCTTTAACTAGTAAAATTCAAGTATTAGCTGGTGCTTGAGCCCGTATATACTCAATACTTCATTGTTTTTACCAATTTAATGTTTTGAAAATGAATTTAAAAGAGTTGAAATATAACGCAAGCGTAAATTCAATTGGTGTGAGTGGATACGCATAAAGTACAAATTGGAGAAAAGAATGTGGGACGGACTGTATTTTTAATACATTGTTATTGATGTTTTATCTCAATTCGTCACTCTATCTTATTCTCGCATTATTTATTAGAATTGCTTACTATATATTTTGTCTTGCCCACGCGCCAATTATTTTTAGTAAGAAAAATTGGAAAAAATTAACTATCATACGGACTTTATTGCAGTCTAGCACAAACTAGTTATTCCAGTGTTTGCTGAAAATCAGTGTGAATAATGTCTGGTATGTACTTAATATAACTACTTTTAACTTGAACTTTTCTTATACTATGTTCATGCTCATGTAAGAAGCTGATTTTTACTTTTTCGAGCTGCGTTCCAGCAGTTCACGATAGTCGCATTTCCTTTGCCATTTTCTGAAATAAAAATGTGTTATAATTATTATATTATCTGCGTTTTTTCGAACATCCTCTGGATTTTTTTCATTGTCATAAATTATTTACAAATCAAGGAAAATTTCAGCAAATTACTACCATCAGTGAATGAACTTTCAAGTGCAATGCATGATGAAAAATACAACTTGTGCTGAACCTGCGACAGTGGGCTGGTGTAAATTATACGAGTGCCTGAAACAATATTCGCTGGTAAAGGGCCCAAAGAGATTTCAGACATTTCGTGAAAAAATTGTTCTTTATTGATTTCAATATGGCGTTGAAATCGTAAGTTGAACACATTCGGAAACAATTTGTTATAATTTTTGACGTTTGAAATTGACACTGGATCAATTTTAAAGTACTTTCACAATATCCTAGTTGAGTTTTTGTGTTTATTATTTATTTTAGCATGACAAGTCGTAAAAAAAAGAACAAACAAACTTGGAGTAAATGATTTTGAGGCGTTGCCCATTGTGATAAGAGCAATCCAAATTGATGGAAAAACCATTATTAAAACAATAAAATATAATGTAAAAATAAATAAAAAAAAAAAAAAACTGTGACAATCGGTCATTTTTACTTGGAGTTTTATGTTTGTTTTTTATTTTGACGGAGTGATCAACTTAAAGACTAAAAATGTTTTTCCCAATTTAAGACTTTCTAGAAAAATGGTAAGTTTTGTTTTTTGAAAGCAATCCAATGAGTTTTTTCAACAAAGTTGTAGCACGAGAAAAATATTTATTTGGAGATAAGTTATGAACAAAAAGCAAGGGGTGTTCAACTTACGAATCTCTCCCCTACAACTCACTTTCTGTTTGTTTCATTCAGTAAAAGTTTTTCAGTTATTTTAATTCAAAACCATACTTTTATTTTTTTTTCAATTTAAATATATACAACGTTGCATTAAAAATTACAAAACACATTTTGAATTCGTTGCAATCGATGAATTCGAACCATTGACTTCCCTAGGTAAAAGTCATGAGAAAGGACCAGTATTTAAAAGAAAAATTAAAAATATTGGAACCCAACAAAAATTTAAGTTGGCACAGAAATTGGAGAGAAGAAGAGTTAATTTTTTCATTAAAAACAATTTTGTTTTATGGACATGGAAATAAATAGTAAAAAGTTAAAGTTAAATATTGATGTTGAGAGTAAAATTTTGTATTAATATGTTGAGAATAAAAGCCAAGATGAGGATAAAATTAAGGTTTGAGTTATTATAAATCAAATAAATAGATGATTTGTGTTTTTGTAAAAGGTTTTTTTAAAGATCCACTTTATCTCTTTCAATTTTCATCCTTTCATTATGTGTACAACTGAATTTTTTCTTTTGTTTTCTCTGCCAATTATATTTTTTTCAGAGTATGTTTCTAATATTTATTATGTTATGTTTTAAATACTGTTATTTTCTCATGACTCTTTTATAATTTTTACCTTGGGAAGTCGATCCGAATTCATCAATATTCATTTATTAAAAATTTTATTTTTCCATTTCCAAAGCATCGATGTTTGGAATGGAGTTTTCGCCGGAATTGAATGGCGATAGAATGAAGAAATAATCTGCTTGCCACCAAAATTTCATCCCTGCTCCACACTTAACCCTCGAGAACTATCGTCTATTTCACTAACGTCAGTACTATCGCTGGGTGTAATCCACCCATACTCAGTTAGTATCTGCGTTTCTCATCTGTCAAATAAAGCTATAAAAATAATCAATTTATTTTTAAGAATGAATACCCAACTACTGAAAAACAACAATATTTTATATGTAATTCATTTTGTTTTTTTTATATAATCGTTAACTTAGGAACAAAGCAATTAGAGAAAAAAATAAAATAATAAAAAATGCATTCTGGAAAATCAGTTGTAACTTTTTTAGTTTTTACGCCATGGGCTTTTAGTTAACTGATTTGGAAAGCTGAAAATGTATATAAGAAAAAGTTATTTAATAATTTTTTTCGGCAGAAAGTAAAATTTTTTTTCAAAAATGAGCTAAATACTTACAAATTTTAGTTACTCATTACATCTACAAAACATATCATCATAGATTAGTTCGTATCTGGCAAAGTTGATTCATAGCAGTACCTACAGAGAGGGTAGGTAAAACTTTTGCAAATATTAGTGATTTCTTTTGATTTTATATTAGCAATCACATACAATATTTCATTACTGATTACTATCGTAGGTGAAAAACACCCACAATTTTGGAACGCCATTACTATCGTGGGTGTAAACCACCCAAGCCTCTTAATAAACTGGCTTTATGTAAATATCACCTTAGTTTAAACGAGTAAGTTGTGCTTCTTAACATCAATAAACATTCAAATGAGGATTACATTATAATTTAGTGATGATTTTAATGAAAAATTATATACTTCTCCAAGAAATTCAGACAAACATTACATGTTTATTTTAATAATACATACCAAAACATTTTGGCTCAGCAAATCCTCCAGAACGTGAGCCATTGCAACCTTCTTCTTCTTGGCATGCTGAAATTCATCTGCCCATGATGCTTAGGAATCAAAAATTTCTATTGTTTCAGCATTCTGCCAGATTCGTTTCCTAGTAAATAAATTTGTTTTATTTATTTTATATATTTAAATAATTTAAAAAAATGTTCACTTTCCATATTTGTTCAGTTGTCTCCATATTTTTTAGTCAGAATGAACATTTTATCGCGACGAATTCTTCGCGATAAGTTCTTCGTTGGTTCGAGCAGTGGAAACGCCCGATAAGCTGCCTTTCTATTCACTCGGCCCAATATTTATTACAAACTATAAAAGTTCTTACTTGAAAATTTCAGCGAAAAATTTAGAAAAATTTCAACATTAACCCTCTATAATAGCACGGGGTCACAGTGACCCCACAACATTTTATAATCTAATTTTCATGCTTTAAACTTTTAAGAACTTGGGTACTGGCGCCATATCTAGCTAGAATTGGCTTTATTTAAAGCTTTGGTATATTTTTGGTAGCCGTCGGAAGTGGAAGATAATATCCTAGACACACATATGGTTTCCGTACTACAATCTGTACTACAATGAAAGCACAAGAAACCATGATTTAGCATAGTGACAGACATGTGGTATTGTACTACGTTGTTCACATGTCAACTGATGCAAAGATTTGTAAATATAAACAAGAAAATGGATGCAATCAAAGTTATAATTGCTTCACGCAACTTGCCGCGTTTCCAATATATTTGTTTTAACTTTTTCCATTATTTGTTCTGTTTATACTGATAAATTGGATATTCTGCTAACTGATCAATTTTTTATGCTGTCGGATTGCAGCGAAAACATATGATGCTGACAGAAGAGCTTGAAGCTTTGACTGTGTTCAATGCTATTCATCTTAGTACATTTCAGAACACCACTGAATTTCAATGGTTTCTTGGATGCTATTGTAGTACGCAACTCTAATTGCTTTGGAACAAAACTTTGGAATACCGATGACACACTTTGCGAGAAATTATCGTATGTGCCAAAAACCAAATTTTAAAGAAGAGAGTTTTTCTACTTTTCTGTGCTTTAGCTTGCACTATCAAAACCAAATTTGGCATGTGCTTTTGAAGAACCTATAGGGATTTTAGCTGCAATATTTTACAGGGTGATGCGTTGAAGGATGTAGAACAAATTTGCATCAAAAAGTCAATTTCGAAAAAATGGCACATATACGATAATTTCGCGCAAAGGGCTCAATATGGTTTTCATATCATAGTACATTTTGTACTACATGTCTGTTACCACGTTTATCCGACGCTTCAATCCGATTTGATCGAAGTCGCTACGACTCAATCCATTGCATAAACAAAACCTCAAACCGTCTTTAAAGTTTCAAAGCGATTCAATAAGACCTCATTTTAAATCGGTTCTTAAAATTTCAAGTCGCTTTGAAAGTACGCATAAACAAGTTTTTATTTTGCAACCGGTCTGAAAATCGTTCGCAGTGCTCTAGCTGTCAAACATTGTTGAGCACAGGGACAGAATGTACATTGTCAAATTGCGAAAACACTTATACACTCACTTTTACTGAAACCGACTCAGTGTTTGTGTATAAACACTCTACTTTAAACCGTACTGTGATAAAACGAAATTAATGAATGCGCTTTAGCGTGTCGGACAAACGTGGTATGTCTAGGATATAAAATTTGGTGAAATATTTTTTAAAATAATGTTTCAACCATGTGTAACAACTAGTGTCCGACCGAAACCAAAATTTTGGCCGAAACCGAAACCGAAACCGAATTTCGGCCATTTTTGTAATATTCGGCCGAAACCGAAACCGAAACTGAATGGTTACATGAAAATTGTTTTAAAAAACAATTAATTTTTTTAATTTTTTGTTAAAAGCTTTCAAAAACATAACAATTGAAACAAATTATAATAACGTAAATAAACAATAAATATTCTTTTGCCTTTATTCATAAAAATTTACGAGCCTCTTATAAAGCCTTTACAAAAAAAAAATTTCAAAAACAGTATTCATAAACGTTCATCAACGACAACAATCTATAATAAAGGCTTCTTAAATGAGTAACCTTTTTAAAATTTTTACTCTAATCTGAGTACAAATATTGTCGAAAATACTTCAAACTGTTTCAAAAAGTATGAAAACATGGCAAAACATTTCAAAATATTGAAAATAAAAATAATAAGTGACAATTTTTTCGGAGAAGAACATAGATTAAACATTTTTTTGACTGTTTTGCATGTCAAAATATTGATAAAATTGTGACAAATAAACAAAAAATTATTGAATTTATCAAATTCACAAACCATTCTTGACACTGTTCCCATTTCAAATTGAGAGGGTTCCTATTTTAACAAATAAGCTGAGACAATATTTGTATGAATAACAAAATTTTAAAAAGCATTTTATCTCTAAAAAGCTTTTTGACTATTGAGCACTTTAAATCTGTTTTCAGATATTTTTATGAATAAGACCGTTTGAATATTAATGTTCAACTTTAAAATAATAAATAAAGAGATCATTTTAATACCAATTTAAGGAACTTTTTAGTATTTAAAGTTAAATAACTTAATATTATAATCTAAAAAAATCTACATTTATCGTTTTGTGCTGGACCCAACCCACACGGTCAATCAAATGACTGAATTTCACGTTTTTGTTCTACTTAACACCATTAAAAATTTTGATGAAAGGGAACTCACATCTACCATTGAAGTATATGTACGAACCGAATTAGTAGTGTCCGATCAAATATTCGGTTTCGGTTTCAGTTTCGGTTTCGGCCATATTGATGCCGAATAGCCGAAACTGATTAAAAGGGCTGAAACTGGCCGAAACTGGCCGAAACCGAAACCGAATATTCGGTCGGACACTAGTAACAACAAACTGCATATTTTAGCATAAATACCCCGTTGGAAAATCTTTAAAAATATAGAAATTACACCATTTGTAAAATAAATAATTTTTTTCGAATTTTTTCGCGATTTTTTTATCCTATTTAAAATAAAAATTTCTTACTTATACCTATCACAACATCAAATATAATTAAAAAGCTCGATAACTATTAAAATCAATTTATTTTTCTTTTTTAAATATCTGATAACGGAAACGTACCAAATATTGCTACACTTTGAAAATTTAAAATTGACAAAATTTTATTATTTTGTAAATTTGTACAATAATTTTTCGTTAAGCAAACAATCGAAATCTCTAAGCTTATCGAATCGAAACACTGTCCCGATTAACAGCTGATAACAACAGGAATTGCAAGCGACGAAAACGTCAGTACAAAACGTAAATAAAGCTAATAAAAACAAAAGTACGAGTAAATAAAAGTGAAAAACGCAATTGGAATAAAATTTCACTCAATTATCAGCAAAAGAATAGGAAAAATATTACAAAAGCCTACGTCTGAGTCACGGAATTCGAATATTTGTAGCTAGAACTAAATATATTATCAAGTAGTAACTGATAAGATTAAATGTCCATAAGTGCCAAAGATATGGCCACAGCAGCGCCACCTTCATACGAGGAAGCAATGCATTCGTCCACAAGTCCACCGCCGCAAGTTGGTTAGCTTTAATCGTAAATACTTAGAAAAACATGAACTTAACTAATCCGCCCGCTTTGCAGGTGTCATCTATCCCAATGCAAATGTTAGCGTTAACATAGCGACTGCACCGCCAGCACCATCGCAACAGATAGGCTTTGTGCCCTCGTACGGGGCATTTGAAACAACACCAGTCAGCGTTGTTGTCCAACAGCCACCACTTGCTATTCCAACTGAAATCATTGTCATCGGAGCCTGTCCAGCTTGTCGCATTGGCTATTTGGAAGATACCTATACGTGCCTGGGTATGTTTTGTGCCATTGCGTTCTTTCCACTCGGTGTACTCTGTTGTCTGGCGATGAAGGCCAAGCGTTGCACTAACTGCGGCACTGAGTTCTAGATGAATGATACTTTACTGATAATGTTAATGGTCTCGGTTTTGTTAAAGTGATACAATTTTTGGTTAATTTTTTCACATTTTTCTTTATATTGTTTTGAGAAATTTTTGCAGTATATACTATATGTAAACTAGTAATATAGTCACAAAATTTATTGCTTTCTTTAAATGAATAGCAAACAGAATTCCACAAAATATTTGTTAAACTTTATGTATATTTAATAGCTTTAAAACATTGATTTTTTTATCGAATATTAAGTAGTAATTATTAATTATTTGATATGCATACATATGTAGTGAGAATGTTCCTTAATACATATATAGAAAGAAAATAATAAAAGTGAAACTTTTAAATATGCAGAAATTTGTATTCTTGTTAGTTTATTAGAATAGATAATGTCGAACTGACCATTTCAGCCCTTGAAAGGACTTTGGCCGAGCTTCTTATGATCAACTCTGTTGTGTGTGTTGCTAAATGTTTGTACACAATTGATTGAGAACTGAACCTACATGTGCTATGCCAACTCCGAACGGTGCATATTCTTTAAAGCTTTACAAGGCATTGTTAACTCTCCGAGGTTTGCCATTGTATGCAAAGACGTGATGACCTATTGAAATAAACTTTCACTCGAAGTGAGGATTGAACTAAGGATTCGTTGGCTTGCACGCTACACACTAAGCACGCATGGTCATGGCCGTCAAACTCTACTCTGCAGTGATGCGCAAATTGTAAGAGTACAATAGTTTCGTACCTTGATCTACTTACCTGATTCTTTCGTGATCTTTGCTTGCATTAAAACTCATAAGCAATGTTTATTTTTTTACTTTATTATTCTTTAAATGCATAGTATATGTATGTATATGTGTTACAATAATTGCAATGTTAATAAGTTCCTTTATTTAGGGCATTTTTTTTTTCAAAAATCTTCAATATTTCTAAATAAATACTTGTTTTACTGCGATACACTAAATTGTATAGAATATTTATTTAATATAGCTTTAGGTATGTGTGCTTGTATTCTATAGGTAGGAATACTACATTAATGATAACTCTTAAAAAACAAAAACACCATGTTGCACGTTAGTTATTTAGACACATCAGATTTGTTTGATGAATTCAAATATTTTAAACTTATTCGTTTTGAATAAAATTCAGTTCATTTTAATAAGAGATCGTTACCAGCATATCAATTAACAACAACAAAATACATTTCAGTAGTTTGCACAATTTTTTTCACTTTTTATATTTGGATTTATTTCTTTTTATATATTCTTTAAATTTAATGGAACGCAAATACAACATTAAAAATTGTTCATTATAGCTTAACGCAAGGTTTTTTAAACTTTGCGTTTTTCAAAAATTATCTCCTAGTTATTGTCTTAAATTTTTGGTTTTACAGAACATTTAAAATTTTTAATTTAATACCTGTACGCATAAATACATACATACGCACATTAAGTAAAAGAGTATAAATGTGTGTTTAATTGACAATTCTTGTCCTTGTGTGCATATATTTTTTTTTTTTAATATTTTTATTAAGAAGTTTTCAGCTTAATACATAAACATGTAAACTTAAATATTTTCAATATTCAGCATAACATACAACTTGAAAACGTTTAATACTTTAAGCAGCATATTATATGTAAATAACACTAAAAGCGTTTGAAATACAATTTTAACTTTTCTCATCTTGACAAATAAATATTAAATGTTGAAAGTAAAACTTAATTAGTACAAAAACAAAATACGTGTGTTACTTAAAAGTGATGATCAGAAATAACAGGAATTTGAATGTGCTAATTTATTAATTATTCGCGCCAAGTCTTTTTTAATTTTATTTCATAAAAATAAATCAAATGCAAAACTATTATAAATCCTTAGAGACAAAATTATTTTGTATATAAATCACAAAACTATAGTTTAAAATTATTATAATAGAAAGAAGAAAACAATACGCGAACAACATTTAAATGTGTGCTTAAGCCTTGCGCGTGGGATCAATGACGCCACCCGGTCCGGGTAAGCCACTGGGACGGCCAATAAGATAGGCATCAACTTGACGAGCTGCCTGTCGTCCTTCGGTAATGGCCCAAACAACAAGCGACTGACCGCGTCGACAATCTGCAAATAAGAAAACATTTAAGAAATCTCATTTAATGAGGTAGAACACAAATTGTCGAAAATTTATTATTATCGATTATTGGGCGTTCCAAAAATTTTATATAGAATAATACAAATATCTCCTGCAGTCGAAATACACTAAATTTTTTGTTTGCCTATTTATGTTTTTATGCAGAATAAGCGAGTTGGTAAAAATAAGTTCGAGGCTAAACTTTTAATTGATTGGAGATATAAAGCTATTTTCTTTAAAGAAATTATTTTAGAATTTTTTTAAATTTTTTAAAAACTCACATACAAAAAAGAAATAAATGAAATCTATTCAAAGATGGCGGAGATATTGGCTTTCCAATTCAGAAAATTCAATTTCAGACAGTTTTTTCTATCTCTTGGTATTTGATTGAAATACAAGCTAAATAACTAACGACAATATTAAGAAAATTCATTAAACATACTTTTAGTTAGAACTTACAGTGATTTTTATCACACTTGAAATAAAATTTAAAAAACTTTTAGAAATAATTAGAAAAATTGATAAAACCGTTAAAATTTGATGTAGATATTGACATGGAAAGTATAATTTTTGAATTAAAAACACCTTTTTTTACAAATTTGTAGGTTAATGAATGCATAAAACTAAATAAAAGTATGAGAGCTACAAAAAGTGGGATTTTGCTGGCATTTTGTAAAGAAACGCTTTCGAGTAACTTCAAGCTACTTGAAGTGAGTACTGAAACAGACCTATTGTAATGGAAAGTCGAACTTCTGAATTCAAAACACATTTATTTACAAATTTGACAATGGATGAATGCATAAAACTAAATTTTTAGTCAAATTGAAATAACTCAAATTCGACCAACTTAAAAGCTCTCTCCCAACCAAATTTCATATCGATCAAAGAGTGGGTTTTTCTCAAAATTTTTATTTTTGTCTTTGAAGGTTGGGAACCTAGTCATCACATATATCATTTATATATATATGTTCTGCACATCTGAGTAACAATAACTATCAAATGATAAAAGTTTAATTTGTCTTGAGTTCTAGTTAATATCAAAAAAGCGTATGAAAAAATTAATTCTTAATTAATTGTTAAACAGAAAAACATTCATTGTTGCGATTATTTTTTGTGTGTTTTGGGTTTTTTGGTCAAAATGGTGAGATATATTTTTTTTTGTATTGTATTGTATGTACGAATTAAAATTATCTGAAGTATCTGACGTTAATGATTTTAAAACACAAATTAGTCACATTAAAATATGCTTTTGCCAGTAAGTAGTGCTTTAAAGAAAATGTAATATTAGAGCTGAATATTTGTTCAACTTACCACCAGCAGCGAAGACTTTGGAATTTGAAGTGCCATACTGTCCACTGCATGCTTTGATATTTCCCCTGCCATCTAACTCTAGACCCAATTCAGTGGGTACCGTCTTTTCGGGACCCAAGAAACCCATAGCCAAGAGTATCAAATCAGCGGGGAAGTATTTCTCACTGCCAGCCACTTCTTTCATGCTCCACTGACCGGTTGGTGTCTTAGTCCACTCAACCTCAACGGTATTGACGCCCGTTATGCGTCCATCTTTTCCAATGAATTCTTTGGTAGTTGTGCAGTATTGACGTGGATCCCGGCCGAATTTCACACGCACCTCCTCGTGCCCATAGTCAACCCTACGAATATAATTATTGTAGTTGAAATGTTTTCTACTCTGCACTGTAAAATTCTACCGGAATACTTTAGGCCATTGTGGCCATGGATTGTCTTCGGCACGTGTATTCGGTGGTGTTGGTAGAATTTCAAAAGTTGTAATGCTTTTGGCGCCTTGACGCAGCGATGTTGCAATACAATCGCAGCCAGTGTCGCCACCACCAATGATAATCACATCCTTACCCTCCGCTGAGATGATTTCCTTCTTACTGCCCAGCTGACGTTTTTGTTGTTTCTCCAAGAACTCCATGGCAAAATGAATGCCTTGCAGATCACGATTAGCCAAAGGCAAATCGCGAGGCCATGTCGAGCCAGTTGTGATAAGCAGAGCATCATATCTGTAGGTTGAAAATAGCTCTTAAAAACACAAATTTGCAACTAAAAAAAAGTTTTGCCACTTACTCGCTTAGCAGAAACTCCGCCTTGATGTCTTTGCCTACATGCGCATTTGTGCGGAATTCAATGCCCTCATCGGCCAATAAGTCCACACGTCGCTTTACCACCTCCTTGGACAATTTCATGGTTGGAATACCGTATTGTAGCAAGCCACCAACACGGTCGTTGCGCTCAAAGACGGTCACAAAATGACCAGCACGATTCAGCTGCTGAGCAGCAGCCAAGCCTGCAGGGCCCGAACCTACAATAGCAACACGTTTGCCTGTGCGTTTCTCTGGTATTTCTGGTTTTATCCAGCCCTGCTCAAAAGCATGATCAATGATAGCGCACTCGATATTCTTAATGGTAACAGCTGGCTCGGATATGCCCAACACGCAAGCACCCTCACAAGGAGCTGGACAGACACGACCCGTAAATTCGGGAAAGTTGTTGGTCTGCAGCAGCTGATAGAGTGCCTCTTTCCATTCGTCATGGAAAATCAAATCATTCCACTTGGGTATAATATTGCCCAGCGGACATCCGTGTGAGTTGGACTGACAGAAGGGCACACCACATTCCATGCAGCGTGCAGCCTGCATTTTGAGTGTCTTGCGCACGTGCGGGAAGTTATAGACCTCGTTCCAATCTTGCTGACGTGTCTTGGCATCACGATAGATGGCCGTCTCCCGCTTGTACTTAACAAAGCCACGCGTCTTATCCAGCAATCGATCGGCACGTTTCTGCTCTAAAGCTATATCCTGTATAGCTTCTTCAATATCCTTAATGGAGGGTTCATTTTTGCCATTTTCTACAGCCTTTACATCATCTTTAACAACTTCCGAAACCTGTTCGGTTTCCAAATCCTTCAAGGCTTTCTGGTATTCATAGGGGAATACCTTGACGAATTTGGACTGAGATTCTGCCCATTGATTGAGAATTTCCTGCGCCACCTTAGAGCCTGTCTTTGCAATAAAATCGCTGAGCAATTCCTTTACAAGCACCACATCTTGTTGTTGTTCTAGTGGCAATAATTCTACTGATTCCGCATTTACTTTGGGCTTAAATGAGCCATCGATGTCGTAGACGTAAGCAATGCCACCGGACATACCAGCAGCAAAGTTGCGACCGGTAAGACCAAGAATGACGACAAGACCGCCAGTCATGTACTCGCAGCCATGATCACCAACGCCCTAGGAATGGCAATGTTAATGGAACTCTTTCAGGGGAATTTATAGAGACAAATTTCAATACCGAGGAATTGAGTTGCTTAAACTAGAGCAAGTTACATACAAAATTTGGCTCCATTAAATAATGATATCATGAAAGTAAACTTTTTTAATAGAGCCATTTATTTTTGCACCCTACCAGATATCTTTCTGCTGCCTAAACTTACCTCAACCACGGCGGTAACGCCAGAGTTGCGCACACAGAAGCGTTCCGCAGCAATGCCTCGGAAATAGGCACGCCCCTCGGTAGCACCGTATAAGCAAACGTTGCCGACAATGACATTCAAATGTGACTCGTACGTCACGGTATCGGGTGGCATGATGACCACATTGCCACCGCAAAGTCCCTTGCCCACATAGTCGTTGGCATCACCCTTCAGTGTAACATTCACACCCGTTGCCAAGAAAGCGCAGAAACTCTGTCCTGCAGAACCTTCAAGAAAGATGTCCATGCTTTTGCCGTGAGGTAAGCCAGCTTCGCCATATTTACTGTAATTAAAAACAAGATCATTGAGAGTGTGAGAAGAAAAGAGATTATTTTAAGGTAAACAAAAATATTACCAAGCAATATGGTAGCTCAGAGTGGAGCCAAAAGCACGCTCCTCATTGTTAATGCGCATTTTTAGAGTGACATTGTCCTCGCTGCCATTGAAAATACTCTGCACCTTGGCTATGAGCTGGTTGTCGGAACGTTTTTCCAGTTGGAAGTCTTGACCCTTGGAGCCACCGATGATATTTGTGCCCGGACGTAGGTCGAGAGCATTCTGCAACAACAACGACAAGTCGAGTGTGTGAGCCTTGATAGCACGCTGTTCGGCCACCTTAAGTAGATCAGTGCGTCCGATTAGGTCTTGGAATTTACGTATACCTAGGCCAGCCATGATTTTACGTATCTTTTTTAGGTAAAGAAAATAATACATAAAAGTTTGAATAAATTTGTTATAAAGAATACTAATAAACTCTGGAAGAGTATTCGTTCTTTTTGTTATTAAATGTTAATGAATCATGTGATTGATGGAAGTGAATCAACAATAATGGTGCAAGTGAACTATGAGGATTTAAGTGAATCATTATGATTAAAGTTAATCATCAGTAATACCAAATGAATCATCAAGTATTTTAATCACGAATTATGCCAGTAAATTAAACTTAGTGATTCAAGTGCATCGTTTTTCATCACAAAGAATACTAATGAGCTCTGGAAGATTATTCGTCCCATTAGTTCTTTATAAATTGTTTATGAATCATGTGATTGATGGAAGTGAATCATCATAAGTGATGCAAGTGAACAAACAAGATTGAGGTGAATCATTATGATTCAAGTTTATCATCAAGTAATACCAAATGAATCATCTGGACGAGTATTCGTTCCTTTTATTCTTTATTAAGTCTTTATGAATCATGTGATTGATTGAAGTGAATGTGAATCATCATTAATAATGTATGTAAACTATCTGGATTTAAACGAATCATACATGATTAAAGTTAATCATCAGTAATTCCAAGTATTCCAATCATGAATGATTTCAGTAAACCATACTAAGTGATTCAAGTAAATCATATTTATTTGGAAATTTTGAATCGTGTTAAGCTCATGAACGGTTTTATACATACAGTTTGCTTAGAATACTTACATCCTCTGCCAACATAAAGAAGAAGTTAATAACATGCTCCGGTTTACCAGTAAACTTTTGACGTAATACTGGATCTTGAGTGGCAATGCCCACTGGACAGGTGTTTAAATGACACTTACGCATCATGGTGCAGCCTGAAATAATTTTTGTAAAATATGTTTTTAGATTTTTTAACAAAATTTTCCAAACTTGATACTTTCAAGTGTTCCTTTGAGTGAGCCACTTGATTAAAGACCACGATTCGAAGAAATTTTGTTTTTTTTTTTTGCGATTTCTCACTTACCCATGACTATCAATGGCGCTGTACTAAAGCCAAATTCATCGGCACCCAGCAGAGCAGCAACAACAACATCAAAACCGGTACGCAATTGACCATCAGCTTGCACAATCACTCTGGTAGATTTAGGTGTTTTTGGTAAAGTTACGTCGACAAAGACATGAAAGAAAGAAATCAATAAGTGCGAATTCCATGGGAGTTAAATATAAAATGATCAAAAAATTACTAATGAAACATCTCGGCAGCGAGCGATTGACTGACTGACTGATTGATTGATCGAATGATTGAGTTTTAACAAGATCGAGTTCGAGATCGTTTGAGGAACAACAACAACAGAACAATGACGAGGATCGCTTAAGAACTATAAAATAAAAACATTTACATAACACTGAACGCACGCATACACATGAACATGAATTAAGTACGAGTTTGAGTTTGAGTCCAACTCCTCTGGCGTATTTTTATGGCCATGTTGGTGCAGCATGTCAGCCGTGTGTGGGTGTGTGCATAAGTGTGTGTAGCACAAAGGAAATAGCATCATCTCTCGACAGCGACCAAGACGACGACAAAGGCGAAGACGAAGACGAATGGTAACCAACAATGAAAACAACACATACATATATAAAAAATCTCATCACCATCACATCTCACCGAAAAAAAGATTGTGACAGAGTCAGATGGGGCTCATTTTATACGAGTACGAGTATGAATATCGAAGTATCTAAAACGAATGCCACGCGTAGCTATTTAGAGTCAAAAATTTAAATCACATTTTCGCACATTTTAGGCTCAACTAATTTATTATTTAGTCTCATCCTTTTTCATTCAGCGAGCGACAAGCACGTGATCTGGATAACCAGGTGATTCTTCGAAAATGGTTTTTTATGGTTACAGTTAGGAAGAGTACGTTAGATTTGAGCTTACCTTGAGCGCAAGTTATTTAAAACAAGTACTTGATGTGTTTCGGCAATGCCCAATTCCCAAGGAAGACCGGCACTTTTGATGCCGGTCCAAGAACTGGCACCGGTGCCACCATCATGACCCGATATGACAATGTGCTCCGCTTTGCCCTGTATAAAACGAATATTGAGTAATCGGGCAGTTTTTTATAGCAGCATCTTTTTTACCTTGGCAACACCGGAAGCAACAACGCCAACGCCAACCTCCGATACCAGCTTAACCGAAATTCTAGCATTCGGATTTGAGCACTTAAGATCGTAGATCAATTCAGCCAAATCTTCAATGGAGTAGATATCGTGATGTGGTGGTGGTGAAATCAGACCAACTCCGGGTACCGAGTGACGTGTCTTGGCAATGTCTTTGGTTACTTTATAGCCAGGTAGTTCACCACCTTCGCCGGGCTTGGCACCTTGCGCCATTTTGATTTGCAAATCATCAGCATTGGCTAGATAGGAAGCAGTAACACCAAAACGTCCAGAGGCCACCTGTTTAATGGCGGATCGTCGGCTGTTTGTGGCGTCTTGATCTGTTCGTTTGGTGAAGCAATTAATTTTGTTAAGTCTTCGATAAATTTCGGTTTAATTTAAGAGCTCTTACTCAAGTAGCGATCCGCATCTTCACCACCCTCGCCGGTGTTACTCTTGCCGCCAATGCGATTCATGGTAATAGCCAGAGTCTGATGGGCCTCCAAAGAAATACTGCCGAAGCTCATGGCACCGGTAGCGAACCTATTTCATAATAAGAAATTCAAGACAAATATTCAGTTTTTGATTCATACCATTTTGGATTTTTGTAGTCTTACCTCTTAACAATCTCACCAGCAGGCTCTACCTCTGAGATATCGATCTTCTGACGATCAGTAACAAAATCCAGCTGACCACGAAGTGCACATTTACGCACGCTATCCATGGTAGTGACCTTAAATGCTTCGAAAGCATTGAGATTCTTATTGACAGCAGCATCTTGCAGATTGGCAATTGCAGCGGGTTCATTGATATGAGCTTCACCACCATGGCGCCAATGATATTGGCCGGGATTACGTAGAATTTTCATGTCTGGCGAAACATTGCAGTAAGTCAGCTGATAGCGTTCCAAGCCTTCTTTTGCCAACATTTCCAGGGTGACACCACCAATGCGACTCTGAGTGCCGCGGAAGCACTTACTGATCAAATCGTTGCCCAAACCCACAGCTTCAAAGATCTGTGCACTCTTGTATGACTGCAGAGTGCTGATGCCCATTTTGGCCATGACTTTGGCAATGCCAGTATCAATGGCTTGAGCATAGGCGCCATAAATTTGCTTATCGCTGACATCGGGACTGATGATGCCGTCATCACGTAGTGCCAGAGCCAGCTCGAATGCCAAATAAGGACAGATAGCATCGGCGCCGTAACCGAGAAGCACACAAATGTGATGCACCTCACGAGCTTCGGCTGTCTCGACAATGATGCCCACCTTCATGCGCTGTAAAGTCTCGATAAGATGATGATGCAGCGCACCTAAAGCCAGTAGCGCCGAAACGGGCACGCGTCCAGGTCCGGCATTGCGATCGGTGAGCACCAGCAATTGATAGCCGATACCGGCTGCAGCAGCACCATCACGACAGATTTTCTCAATGCAATCCATGTAGCCCTGAACGCCGTCATTGTATTGGAATGTGATGTCCAAAACTTTGGTCTTCCAACCGCGATGCGTGTTGCGCTTCAACAGGTTGGTATCTGGAATGCTAAGAATTGGATTGGCTAGCCAAATGCGATGAACTTGCTGTGCCGAGGGCTGCAGCAGATTAGCTTCGGGTCCAATGGGACACTGCATGGACATGACGACCTTTTCACGGAATGGATCGATGGGTGGGTTGGTGACCTGTGCGAACAACTGCTTGAAGTACTCGTACGGTAGTGGTTGAAAAGCTGAGAGGCAAGCCAGTGGCGCATCATTGCCCATGGAGCCTAATGCTTCCTTACTGTAAATGCAAAAGAGGTTAATAAAGTTGGGAGCTAGAACTTATATAGCATTAAAATATTACTGGTTCTTGAACATGGGTATAAGCAGCATGTTCACGGTCTCTGAAGTATAGCCGAAGAGTGCCAGTCTGGGATCGAAGATGCCATGTTTGGAAGGATCGAAGCTGTTGCCATTGGTGGGCGTCTCGTTTGCAGCTGTGTTGGAGTTCAAAATATTTGCATTGCGTATTTCCTCGATGGTGATCTGTAGAGAATTAAAGGTTATGTTCAAAAACTTATAGATAAATGCTAGGATTTGGTTCACAACCAAAATAAATGGCATTCTTAAAGCAAGTTTAGGGAGAAAAAAAATTTTAAAGGAAAGCTATTTTGAAAAATACGAATAGGTCAGACAAACAAATAGATTTGACGAAAACAATCCTAGGTAAAGCCTTTAAGGTCTTCAAAAGTTCAGCGTTAAAACATATTTTGCAATCTTCAGTTTTACTTACCATCTGAAGTTCCGTTAATTTAAGTAAGCATTAAGGAAAAAATTAAAGAATATTTAGTAGATTTATTAAAAATGAACACCGTGCTTCAATTAGTTTTACTCAATCTTTCTGATAAATTAATGAGATAAGCTACGCTTGCCAAACTGTTGTATTGAACCTAACAAATTATATCAAAATCAAAACCCTCACAGCTTCATCTTACCTTTTGCTGCAACCATTCGGAATGTGGACGTGACTTGGATATGTGCGCTTTTAACTCAATATCCTGTATAAATTTCTTCTCCTGTGTATCGACCAACAACATGCGTCCCGGCTTGAGACGACTCTTCAAGGTGACCTGTGATGGATCAATATCGTAGACACCCACCTCAGAAGCCATCACAAGCACGTTTTCTTTGGTTACATAGAAACGTGATGGACGTAAGCCATTACGATCGAGCACAGCACCAATATAACGTCCATCGGTAAATGAAATCAGTGCAGGACCATCCCATGGCTCCATTACACAAGCGGCCCATTGATAGAAATCACGCTTCTCCTGCGGCATTGTTTTGTCATTCTGCCATGCCTCTGGCACCATAGTCATCACCGCTTCGGGCAATGTACGCTCACTGGCCATTGCCAAAAACTCCAAGACACAATCAAAAGAACCCGAATCGGAAAGATTTGGCTCAACAACGGGATATAATTTCTTTAATTGCTCGCCAAATAGTTCACTCTGCATGACACCCTCACGCGCCTTCATCAGATTGACGTTGCCACGCAAAGTGTTGATCTCACCGTTGTGTGCCAACACGCGTAGCGGATGGGCACGTTCCCACGAGGGGAATGTATTGGTTGAGAAACGTGTGTGCACTAAAGCCAGATATGTTTCAAATTCGGGATCTCTAAGATCGGTATAATACTCCCACAGTTGATCGGATGTGAAGAGACCCTTGTACACAATGGTCTTCGATGAAAGCGAACAAATGTAACAGCGGCGACCCTCTTTGATCAGCTCATGACTGGCACGTTTACGCAAGACAAACACCTGTCGATCGAATGTCTTGACATCCATGCCATTGGGACGACCAACAAAAACCTGTCGTGACAATGGCTCTGATTTACGTGCAACCACACCAATAGCACTCTGATTCGATGGTACTGTTCGCCAGGCGATCACTTCAACACCAAGACTTTTAGCCAGCTCGGTGAATTCGGTTTCAGTTTCAGCATGTGACTTTTCATCCAAGTACAATATGCCGGTAGCATAATCGCCAAGATCGGGCAATGTAACGCTATGCGAAGACCTAAAAAAATGAAACAAAATAATGATCAGCGTGGATTGTAGTAAGGATTATTAAAGTAAAATAATTTCTTAAAATCGAAGACAAAAAATAAATTTTATATGAGAGAAACTTATGTTATACGAGTATAAGAAGTACTCAATCGGAAGATGAACGAGCATCTCTCCTTAGCTATTAATCATACTGTCTAACGAATCAAAATAGGCACTAATACCTTAGGTGATGCACAGGAAAATTGAAAAATAATCATTAATTTCGGTGCTTGGTAAAAATTCGTGTCTTATACTAGAACAAAACTTGACTGTAACGTCAGTTACCGAAGACTTTTCACTTCAAAATAAATAGGCAGTTCAATTAGATTGTCGTGAAAAAATGTTACAAGAGAGTTGATGCGAGTATTTTTGACAGCGGAATAGAGTACTATTATGACGAACATGTTGTGAAAAATTTCACGCATATTCCACAACTATCGTTTTTTGTATGTAGATTCGAGTGAAATTTCACATGAAACTGAACAGAGTACTAGGTGTTACTATTTTTGAATCTCGAACCTTCAAGTAGTGAATTTCGAAAATAAAGCAGTAATTTTTGTTTAACTTTAAACTTTTCTCAGAGAGGTACAATGAAAAATGAATGCTTTGTGTATAAAAACTTGTGTATAAATTCCATAGATAGTTTTCATTATAAAAAGATGGTTTTATAAAAAGATGGTTTTCCCCTCAATATTTATATAGCATGAAACTAATTTATGTTATCAATAGCTACATATTATTTTTAGATCGTTAACTTAAAGCCATTCAATCCATCTTATATTGTTTATTGATCTATTGTTAGATTGGTTAAGTGACCTGAAAGAAAATTACACGTTCACATGCTCACTTCCAAATGGTTGGTTGTTTCCTGCCCTAGCCATTAAGTGCTGTTGAAACCATAATAAATGCTAGTGCAAGATAATTAAATTATCACACCGCAACACATTACATGAATACCTTGCTTTGTTGGCTGGCAGCAACGAACACTTGTTGCCACATAAGTGGAAGAATAAAATGAATGAAAAACTGTGAAGAAGGTGTTGCCGCTATTATCTACATTGACCACTTGGCGGCATTGTAAATGTGGTTGACGGCACAGTTAGTTAGTTAATTAATGAGTGAAACCGTCACTGGTCGGTCATATGTAGTATGATTGCTTGCTTGTTTGTAGCTTATTTTGACTGTTTCACTTAAGAATCATTGATATGCGTTTCTTGAACTTGAACTGACTACTGATGCTGGCTGAATGACAAGTTGAGGCAGCAGGTTTTTTCATCATTATTATAATTATTTATTATTTTACGAAACTGAGTCAATGAACGCAAGCAGTAGCGTGACGTCAGGATGCAATAAAATCTCAAGCTATGAAGAAAAGAGAATCAAGCAAACAATAAGAAGATTTATGAAATCAATTTTGACGCAGAAATTGATGAAATTGGGCTCGTTAAATATGTTATGAAATATGTTGATGAAATTATTACATTTCAAAATCAATGCTGAGGAGATTTGAAACAATCTATTTCATACAAACTAATCCTCTTAAAAGCGTTTTTGTTTTAAAATTAACCTTTAAGTTAAATTTGGGGATTTTGTATATTCAGAGACTTATAGTGGAATTTTATGACAAATATTTTTGTGGGACATTATAACCTTCTCAGTCCCCGTTTTATGTGTCTGTTTTGTTCAATTTTTACAATGGCACCAAAAAGACCTCTACATTGAAGAGTTAGAGGGTAAAAATGTGGTAAAAAAATGTTTCTCGCGCTTTTTTACATACATCTCCCAAACACATTCTATAGTTAAAACGTAAAGGTCACATGGTACACGTACACGTGTATTTTTTTGGGCTCTCTATACCAGAATCCGTTGTCGGAACCTTGTTATTTTTTTTTTGTTAAACAGTGTAATTTGTCCATTTTGTAGGATTTTTATTGTAATTGTTCAAAGAAGAACTTGAATAAAACAAACAAAAAATTATTGGAATAATTTGAGTCAGAGTACGTGTACGGCTTAATGTATGCAACGCATACGACGACCCTGTTTGTACAATTTAAGTACCGCTAATTGATTACATTCGTTGTAAATTGGAGCTACATGTTAATTTTATTTGTTTGCGAGTAAAAGAGAAAAGAGAAAAAATAAATACCAATTTTATAAGAATTCAATAAATTCTATCCGTCTAGGTATCATCATACATCACGTGCAAACAATATGACTTACATACACACAAATACTGTATAGAAGGTTAATTTCGACTAGAATTTTTTCTGTACACAATATCAAGTAACGTATGTATCTATTTTCAAAGTAGACGATTTTAATGACTGTTTATTTTGGCATTTATAATTAACAATATAACAGCGTTGAGAGCTATTATAATGCCGATACAAACATAAATATGTATCTAAGTATGCCGTCGAAAAATTGAAATGTTCTATAGAAAAAGTTTGAAATTATAACGAACATTTTTGAAAAATGCAACTTTTAATGATACATTTTAATGACAAGGTTGCTTGACAAAACAGCTGTTTAAATTACAAAAACAAATAACTCAAATTAATTTAATTTATTGTTTAATATTGAAACGAAAGGAATCATGAATTTGTATAAAAAAATTACGTCAGACAAAAATGTCTACTTTTTTAAAGAAATACGTACATTTTAATACAATTTCTGAAGCCGTTATTTAGTTATTCTCTCATAAAAAAATCTATGTCTATAAATATACATGGACATTTCCGCTGAAAGGCCCACCGTGTCAAAAAAATTGTGAATGCATTTCAACAGAGCTTCGCCACCAATCTTAAACAGCTCAGCCAATAGGCCATCAGCTCCTGCGGCTTTGTTATTTTTAAGCCGAGCTATAAGACCTCGTAAGCTTCAATAACATAAAAACTTCAACGCAGTCATCCATATAGCCTGAACACATTGTACACGACAAGCGACGACGAGAGTCAAACGTCTCTTTGAATTTACATGTATATCTTATGGGACAAAATTTTGGAGACTTTGCGACGATATTGTTACGAATATCGTTGTCGTCAGCTTCAATTTAATTCTAATTTGACATGCAACAAAAGAAAATTTCTTCCATTGCTTACATTTGTTATTGTTTTTTGTTTCGCGCTGACTGCTCTAGTGATTGTTTTTGTGTTTTTCAAATATGTTTACAACTTCAATAAATATATTTTATCAATTAATTATTATTAAATTCCAAAAACTCCGCAGAAGTTTGCTGCTGTCGTGTTTATTTTAATCAAGTCGCGCAACATTTCTCTAAATTCTAATTTGACATGCGACAGAAGAAATTTTCTTACTTACATTTATTCTTGGTTTTTGATTGTTTCTGGCTGGTCAAGTGTTTTTTTTTTGCTCGTTTGTTTATTTTAAATATACTTAAAACATCAATGAATATATTTTTATCAACACATATATCTAATAAATCAAGTCGGTCGACATTTCTCTACAACGACAAAGTGAAAACTTGCCGCTCGTCGCATGTCGTGCGCAAAGTGTTCAGAATAATAATTTTAGTTTCCGGAGGGATTCAAATCATCTCTATTGACGGGGTTGTTTTCAGCGTCACCATTAAGGAGACTAGAGAAAGTATTTTCTCCATAACAGCAGTGTACTCTGGATATCTGTCACTAGATTCCCATTTTCAACCTTGCAAGAAGAGGCTCCGGTTTTAAAACCATCGGACAGGAGTCATATCAAAGGAGGAGACTTTGATATTTGACTTGCTTCGAATCTTATTCCTATTGCCATGCATTTCAATTTTCTTGCACTCACGCATTTCTGCTTATAGTTTTTTTTGCGCCTGAAAAGGCATATCTATTCCCTCCTCCTCTCTCGGTATCGCTCCATATCAGCGCGCTCTGCAACCGACTGCAGGGTGACTTTGTCTATACTATATCTATATTTTTATAAGTTTATCTATATCTATATCTATATCTATATCTATATCTATATCTATATCTATATCTATATCTATATCTATATCTATATCTATATCTATATCTATATCTATATCTATATCTATATCTATATCTATATCTATATCTATATCTATATCTATATCTATATCTATATCTATATCTATATCTATATCTATATCTATATCTATATCTATATCTATATCTATATCTATATCTATATCTATATCTATATCTATATCTATATCTATATCTATATCTATATCTATATCTATATCTATATCTATATCTATATCTATATCTATATCTATATCTATATCTATATCTATATCTATATCTATATCTATATCTATATCTATATCTATATCTATATCTATATCTATATCTATATCTATATCTATATCTATATCTATATCTATATCTATATCTATATCTATATCTATATCTATATCTATATCTATATCTATATCTATATCTATATCTATATCTATATCTATATCTATATCTATATCTATATCTATATCTATATCTATATCTATATCTATATCTATATCTATATCTATATCTATATCTATATCTATATCTATATCTATATCTATATCTATATCTATATCTGTATCTATATCTATATCTATATCTATGTCTATATCTAGGGAGCATGCATTAAAAACCGCGTTTTTTTATAAAATGGGGCTTTTGTATGAAAAATTGGTAAAAATTATTTTATTTAAAGTATTGTCCATCGCTCTTCATCAGTTTTCCCCATCTCTCTGGTAATGTACAGATTAAAAACAAAAAAAAAAAAAAAAAAACAAATTGGTCATTTCAACCCATGAAAGGACTTTGACCGATCTTCTTATGATCAATTGTGTTGTGTGTGTTATTAAATGTTTGCACACAATTGACCGAGAACTGGACCTACATGTTTTATGCCGACTCCGAACGGCTAAAGTTCATGTTCTCAAGAAGCTTTACATGGCGTTATTTACTCTCTGAGGTTTGCCATTGTCTGCAGAGAGGTGGTGACCGATCAGAAAAAATTTTTTTATTGAAAAAACTTTTTCGCCGCGGCTGGGGATCGAACCCGGGCTCCGAGCATGCCAAGCCACACACTTAACCTGCATGCCACGGTCACCACATAAGAGTACAGATTCCGTTGCGAAAAAAGATACGAATTTTGAGGTTATCCTAAGAACGGAAGTGTTGCTCAGCCAAGTGATCAATCGAAACATGTAATAGTCGGAATGGGCAATGTCTGATAAATACGGCGGGTGTGTTAGGGCATTCCATTTCACCATTTCCAAGTATGCTTCTTCAATGCTCCTGTGATCCTGCGTTTTTCCTTGAATACTTCTGTGATCTCCTGGGATTATTTCCTTAGTTTTGAGCAGCTCATAGAAAATAACAACTTGCTGGTCCCATCAATTACAGAGCATTAGCTTGGAGCCATGAATATTCGGCATTGACGTCGATTTTGAGGCATGGCCGGGGTAACCATATGACTTTTTAGCGTTTGAATTGTCGTAATGGACCACATTTCATTGCCAGTGACCTAGATTTGTGAAAAAAACCTAGATTTTGCTGTTAGAGCAGCTGTGCACGAATGCCTTTCGACGTCTCTTGGCTTCATAGTGTACGGCACTTAATTTCCTTGCTTTTGGATTATTCCAAATGCTTTCAGAGACCTACAAATGGTTGTTTGATCAGCTCCCTACGAATTTGTAAGTTTTTGTTGCGTTTGACACAGGCGTCATCAAGTAATGCCTCCAAATCCACATTTTCTAAACCACTATTTACATACCTGTGGGCAAAAAATAACGGGAATTTGTTTATTTATCATAAATCTTTATTTATTCTTGTAAATTCATTTCATCACCATCAAAGTAGTCGCTCCTCCGGATGCAGAGCACTTGTGCCAACATTTTTTTTTACAATTTTCACATGCTACAAAGTCTTCTTCCGGTATTGCTTTCAATTCCTTCTTCGTTTCGGTTTCTATAACTTCTATCGATTTAAAACGGTGTCCAAGGAAGTCACAAGGAGCTAAGTCAGGCAAATACGATGGTTGCGGAAAGATAAGGGTCGACTTTTTGACGAAATGGTCACATTATCACTATGTTAAAACCAAGAATTTTCTCTTCATAAATTCGGTGGTATTATGGACAAACGACGCATTACGCTCCTCAATACACCACTCAAAGAAAACTGTCAACATGACTTTGATATTTGACTTGCTTCGACATGGTTTTTTCTTTGGCTGAAATTTACCGTTTTTAGCATAAATTTAGATTTCACTTTTCTGAGGCTTAAATGGTCACTCAAAATGGTTTTCACTGATCCTTCCGTTATACCAACAAGGTTTGTGGAATGATTGTGGAATGAGATTGCTAATAACACTAATTGACTGAGGTAAAGGCATAACACTTGCCTCAGATTCAAATTCGCTTGTTGATATAGCGCTCCGCCACACATACAACATACATCTACACTTGTTTCTCTTGATTTCACTTTTTCTCCTACTTATCTATCTTCCCATTTCCGGACCAAGGCAGACTTGACTGAATAGGTTCGAGAGATGAAATCCTTGGTTCAAAGCTAAAAAAAATGCTTTTTCAACCCTCCTTGAACATTTTGTAAAATTCATTCACTGTTATTTTCAATAGAGCTTGCTCACCGAAGGCCATCTCCAGCATTTTCAACGTTTCGGCAGCAGAAATTCCATTCCGTGTACAAAATTTAATGAAACTGCGTTGTTGAATAGTTTCAGACATACGGGGTATTCACGATGTCGTGTATGTGCCCTTGTATTGTGTTTTTTTGATAAATTTGATATTTGAAGTAAAATTACAAAAACAAAATGTACATTGTAAAGTGTTCAAAATACAACCCTGTAGCAAAAATACAATGACGAAACCCTATTTTATTCTTTGAAAATTTCGTTGTATATTTCATCAGCTGATCACAAAAGCTTTTTCACTCAGCGTGGATGAAGGTACTGGCTGGGTTGTGTGTTTATTTAATAAAAGTTAATATAGTTCAGTGCTTCGTTTCAATTCATTTATTTTCTCCTACTGCTAAATGATGAACTATCCAGACTTTAGTGAAGGTTTGTTCACAATGCGTTGTAAATATTGTTAATTTTGTAAGAATCAATCAAAAATATACCACATCGTGAATACCCCTATTATAAAAAAAGAAAAATTCACTTTTAGCTATTAACAAAACGACGCATATTTCAAAAGCTAATAAATAGAGTCACCAAAAAATTATATTAAAACTTCCCAGTATTTTTTACCCACAGGTACATCAAATTAATTTTCTGTGCACACTTTCAGGCTAAAAGTTTTTTGGGAATACTCTAAGCTTTTGTTGTAAAAAGTTTGAAAGTTTGAAAAGCACTGCAATACCAAGAAATAATTACAGTCTGAGCAATATAAAGTGCGAAGCATGACGCTAATCTTTTATGTATTAAGCTTTAAAACGCATCATACTATTGATGGAAAATTTTTGTAAGATGCTCACGCACCAAAAACCAACTCTGTTTAAAAGAAATTTTGTTATAATATTATGAAAATATATTTTAGACTATCAGACCTTTAATGAATAATTTTCTCCCAGAATTGAAAAGTGGAAACTCCCGTTTTAAGAAAAGCTTAAGAACTTTTTGAAAAATTGTTAATGAAAATTTATTCATCAACTGTCAATATTCACGAGTGTAATAAAAAAACATCTTAATCTGGTATCTTAAAAATTAAAACTCTCTTTTCAATGCCGGGCGTAAAATTATTCACAATAGAAAAATTTATAAAGCTAGATTAAGAACCAGAAAAAGCAACAAAATGCACAAAGCGATTTTATGTTTTTTTGTGTCATTCACCTTAAATAAATGCATTTTAATTTCATTCTATGAACAGCTAGCGTATCTTTGATAGCCGTAGCAGATGCATAGCTAGCTTTGTGTAACGGCTTTAATTCTAATTTCAAGCGAAGCAAAATATTCCATGCAGTGAAAGGCTTCCTTAAAAAAGATTGTTTTTGCTTTGGCCCACAAAGTTCTCAAAGTATACTTTAGTACTTTTTGTGTGAACATGTTATTTTTGTTTTTTGAACAATTTTGTTGAAGCCTTTCAATATTGTACGTCCTGCTAAATTATCTAAGAGTTGTGGCAGAATGATGTCACGCCGATCTTTAATGATTAATTGGCGTGTCAAATTTAATAGCTTGCTAACGCAATTTTGTTTTTTTGCTTCGATATTTTAGTTTTTGGTTTGTTTGAATATTCTATGACAATCAAGATTATAAAAATAAAAATTTTTTGATTTTGTGTCGGCGAGCTTGCAATACATTTTAACTGCTTTTATGATTATTCTAAATAGTTCGTGCTGAAAATTGCTTAGAAAACAATAAAATTAAAGTTGTTAATTTTTTTGCACTCTTTTTATATTGTTGTTTTTAAAGAGTGTGTCTATTGCCAAAATTCAACTATTGAATACTTTGAGCACTCACTCAGCTGCGACGTATTAATAACAATGTTCATGCATTTAAAATTTTTGTGAAATAATTGTTTTTTTTTGAGATGAATATGTTTTTTTGACTTTGTGCCAAACGGTTTAAAAAAAACAAGTTTTAGCTACGCCTTACTTGTTCTAATTGGATTTTTGAAATATTGTTTGAAACAACGTACAAATCTATAGAATATATATATATATATATATATGTATAGAGCATGATTTATTTTTTTCGAGTACTTACATTGCTTTGGCATACAATCCATGTGGTATAGAAGCCATAACACCAGCGCCATCGCCAGTGTCATTGTCACAGGCACATGCACCGCGATGATTCATCCGTTCTGACAAGGTCTGGGCATCACGAAGAATCTGTTGAATGTTAAATATTTTTGCATAAGAAAATTGAAATTTTTATGAAGAAACAAATATAAGAAATCGAGCAAATCAATATCGACAATATTTTTATTAAGTTTTGAATAAAATAATAATGAAAGCATCTTATGGAGTACGATTTTTATTTCGTAGAAATGAGTTACATTTTGAGATATGGTTCATGTTTCAAAAAAAGGTAGAGAAATGTAGAAAAATTATTTTTTTTAAGGATACTTTGCACTACCTTTCATCTAGTTGTATAACTTTTCATTAAAATTTAATTTGAGTTACTATTTCTTGTGAAGAAATCGTTCTTGCGTCTGAACTAATGGTTATAGCATAGTTTTGTATAATTCTCAGTTTGTTTTTAAAGTTTCATCTGGTGTTTAGGCAGTTACATGAGCTCAATAACTGAATGCTATTCTTTACAAATATTTGTGTGTTTTGAAGATAAGTTTTATGTGGTCTTTAACGTTACATATTTTGGAAGTGAGTTGACCTTTGCTTTCTAAATCCGAGAAAAATTGATATTATTTTAATATGTTCCATAACATTATAAAAATGTTCTCCTAAAACCGCTTTGTATAATTTGGTCTTGAAAAAAAAATTTTGTTTTTCTCGAAACTCATCTATTTTCGAGAAAAACTTTGGAACTCATCCATTAAAAATCTCTAGATCTACACATTGGATTTAAAAAAATCAAAGTGCATATTATTCTGTACAAAAATTGACACCTCCTACATGCACTTTTATTATTTTTTTACAGAAATGCAATTTTGCAAAAAAAAAAGGGAAAAAACCGAAAATTTTCAAAAATATTAAAAAAATATGTATGTGGCCCAAACTTTAGTAAAACTTTAACCCAAAAAAGTAGAAAGTTTTTAATTTAGTCTTACTAAAAATGTTTCATTTCATATAAAGCCATGATAAGATTAAGTTTATTTCAAAAGAGCGAAAGTGCTGATCCTCAAAGTCACGTCATCAAAGAAAGCAAATAGTATGGGTAAGACTTCCCATTTCAGCGTTTCAAGGCATGTTTTGACCGGCTGCGTAACATGTGGCCGAGCGTTGTCATGTTACAAAATTACCTTGTTGTGCCTTCGATCGCACTCTGGACTTTTTTGCTTCAATGATCGGTTAAAACGCATTAATTGAGTTCGGTAGAGTTGCCCTGTGATAGTTTCACCTAGTTGTAGCAGCCTATAGTGTACCACGGCCGCACCAAATACAGAGACCAAACAGAGACATTCACAGAGAAAGACCTTGGCACTATGAATATTGGGCGTCGATTTTTGCGTATGGCCGGGCAGCCCAGCCCGTATGGTTTTTAACGCTAAGGGTTATCGTAATGAAACCATTTCTCTCCATGCAATCCATGAAATTGCCAATGACCCGTCTGTGACCTCAGATAATCCCATTGCATTCGATTGGCCATAGAATCATCCATATTTGTTAAAGTGCTCCATGGAATTCATACAAGTGCAAATGACCCTCTTGTGACCTCAGATTATCTTATTGCAACCGATTGGCCATTGAATCATACTGGTTTAAAATTTCAGCATAACGTGTCACGGTTGGAAATTGAAGCATAACGTATTAAGTTGAAATTTCCACCTTCAAAAAGTACGGTCTAAAAATTTGTTGATTAATTCATCTGTCAGTTCGGACTCAAACCATTGTTTGATAATTTTTTCCTTGGAATTTATAAGGTGTTTCGAACACTTAATTTCACCTAAATGCACCTTAATTGAACTCACTTTAATTCGCCGCCGTTTCATTCGTTTCATCGGTTTTACTACCCGTTTCGTTCGCCGTATGTTGTATACGCGGCTTAAGAAGTTTCAATGCAAAAAATTAAAATAATCAAAAAAGTTATAATTTTGTAGGTTTGGTCCGTTCTCAGGCTTTTAATGAAGTCATCTTATTTCGAAATTTTTCTTTATTATTTTCAGTTTTTCCGGAAAAACATGGATGACCTAAAAATCAACTTTTAGAAGACGACCTGTTGTGACGCCTGCAGGAACCAAAAGTAACCAAACTTTATTTTTTTGTTAATACTTCCTACTCAAAAATGTGCAGAAAAGCTTTTTTGAATAAATATAATACTTTTTTCGCATATTAAATTTAAAAACCTTAATTTATTACGATTTAGAAAGTAAAGGTCAACTTTCAAAAAATTACAAAAATTGGCAATCAGAAAACGTAAATTTAAGAACTATTAGAACTAACTAGAACGAAGAAGAGGGATCAAATAAACGGCTTAAATCGAAATAATGACAAAAAATTTATGTCTGGCATTTTTAAGGATCCAAAAGGTGTGGTCTTTAACGTTACACGCTCATGCCATTTTATTCAGATTTGAATTTGTTCCTGTGCGCAACACAAGCGAAGTAAACGTATTCAGTGAAACGCGACAAAAACAGACTGATCTGATACTAAATTAACGCAATATAGTAGATATAGAGCGAAATTAAAAATACTCCTACAGAAAAAATTTACCATATATATATAAAAGGACGGGCTGAAAATAAAGTGTTTGATAAACTTAGTCTAAAATATTTCTTCACTCACTGTAGAAACCTCAACAAAACGATTTCGTGATGTGTTAACCTTAGGCTTCTTGAAGTTTTTGAAAAATGTAACCTTTTTTGGGCAAAAAAAATTCCGAAGGAGCAGATTTATTAATACTAGTATCGCCTGGGGTCGACATTCGACCAATTTTCTGTTTGTCTATTTATAATTATAAAAAAATAGTCGATGCACTCCTTGGAGAAAATGGTTCTTGACTGTTTTCTCTACGCCTATTTTTATTTCTAATATATAAAAATCTCGTGTCACGGTGTTAGGCTTGACACGAGATTTAAATTAAATTAAAATTAATTTATTAATTTCAATTTTAAATTGGCTTGACCAATTTTAATGAAACTTTTATTGTTCATTTTGCAGGTATGAGAATAGGTCGTAAAGTATTTTTCGTCCTCCTGCCCGTGAGGCGCGTGGCAATTTTTAAAGAACACATGTTTTCGGTTTAACTTTCAATGTAAAGTCACACATAAATGAAACTTGGTACGAACTGAATAGGTCTGTTCCCGTACTTTTTGGACTAAAAATGGTAAAACTGTCAAAAGTCTGAGAGTACGAAAAAATCTCTCGAAAATAGAGAAAAGCACAAAAAGGTACGGGAACGCTTTTCGGACTAAAATTGTAAAAACTTTCAAATAATAACGTTTGTCCAGCGTTGGCTTGATATGGAACATTGGCACTGCAAACGAAATGCTGGAGATTTTTAATAATATTGAAATTAATTCAGATGCTTAGCATTTATATTAGTTTTTACACATTTCCACATGTTTCTGGATTAAATTTTTATAGTTTCAAAGAAGTTTTGATGTATCGCAATTTCTTTGCTAACTTGTAAACAGCTGATTTTAAGTACTTTTACCATTTTTACTCGAAGAAATTTCTTGGACTAAACTTTTAAAAGGAAATTTTTAAAAGGAGGGGAAATGTTTTACTCTCTCGATTGCACTCTCTTTTACCGTTTTTTCGAGTACGGGAACGCTTCTCGGACTAAAACTGGTAAATTGGACTAAAACTTTAGAGTACGGGAACATACCTTATATTTAGTAATGCGCTTTGACGGAAAATTTGAGCAACCTCTGTAAAAAGAACATGGTACTACCCATACAATTGAAGTTTTTGATATCGAATAGATTTCAGATTTGTAAAACTGACGCGGCTTTTGGAAAACGGGGCGTGGATTCGCCCATACAGTGCAAATATTCGATACAGAACAGCATTGGAAGTAAAAGGCACAGAACATTTTAATTTAGAATGATTTTACTATTTGGTGGTGTCCTACTACTGGAAAACTATAACGGGCATTGTAAAGCTTCTTGAGAACATGAAATTTAGCCGTTCGGAGTAATAATAAAAAGTTATTATTATGTTTGTGAGTGAGAATGTTGAATTATTTGACCATAATAAAAAAACTCCAGCCCATTGCGTCTATAACCCTCATAGAAGCAACAGTCCTGAACACTTTTTCTCATATCTTAATACTAAACTCATTGATTATGATTTCATTTTGGCGATTTTAATATAAATTTACTTCGGAAAGACTCTGCTGCTGACAACTTCCATTACTTGTCTTCAATCAGTGGCTTACATATAACCAATTCTGATATCCCCCCTCCTTATATGAACGGTAGTGAACCTAGCCTTCTTGATGTTTGTTGAGTCTCTGATTGTTCTTATGTTTTAAAAACCGACCTAATGAATTTCTTGTCTGACCATGACTTAATTTTTTACTGTCTTAATATAAATCTTGTTAGCACTCCTCAGGTTGATTTTTTTTACCGTGATTATAAGTCAATAGATTTTTCTGCCCTTTTTAATGACATATCTGCTATTAATTGGACTGACTGTTGGTACTTTAGCTGGGTGGATGAAAGCTTTGTAGCTTCATAAATAGTCTAAATGTCTTGTTTAACCGTCATGTTCCACTGCGTAGAGTTCGAGTTAATAAAGCTTCTTGTCCGTGATTTACCAGTCGTTCTACTTCTGCTATAAAAACAAGAAATAAGCTATACTCGAAAAGGAAAAAACAATCGTACAAATTGGAATTGGGACAATTTCAGAAAAGCTCGCAATGCAGCTACCTTTATTGTTCGGTAAGAAAAGACTAAATTTTTTAGTTTTAAACTGAACCCTAAAATTAGTCTAAAAAGATATCGTGTATTCAGCAAAGAACCAAGTCAGTGTGATCTTGGCCCTAATGTACTTAACAGTACTTTTTTAGCGCATGAATGTCCAAGTGCTATCAATAATGATAGCTATAATGAATTGCCTGCACAAACAAATAATTTAAGCTTTCCCTTAATTGAGTTTTCTGCAGTAAGTGAAGACTATGTTGCCAAATGTGTCATGAAGTTTAGTACGAATGCAGTAGGGATTGATGGAATGCCCAATTAATTCAATAAATTAGTATTACACTTCATTTTAGCGCTCCTCACTCATATTATTAATCACTGCATAACTTGTTCTCGTTTCCCTGAACTGTGGAAAATAGCCACGGTTTTGCCAGTTCCAAAATCTACCTCTGCTTCGGATCCCAAGGATTTCAGACCCATTAGCATACTTCCAGCCTTTGCGAAGGTTTTCGAACGGATAATGTCAGATCAAATGTCTGAATACATAAATTTAAATAAACTTTTATCACCGCTTCAGTCTGGGTTTCGCACTGGTCACTGGGCGACATAAGAATACCGTATGATAACAATTCTTTTACCCTTCTTTGCCTCATTGATTTTTCCAAAGTGTCTGACTCTGTAAATCACAATCTGCTTTGTCGTTAGCTTAAATATTTGTTTAAATTTAGTGATAGTGTAGTTCTACTTTTATCTTATAACCTTGTGCGAAGGCAGCAGCGCGTCAAAGTTGATAAAAATTTTTCTGCCTTTCAAACTGTCTCCGTCGGGGTTCCCAAAGGGTCTATCCTGGGTCCCCTTCTTTTCTCTATATTCTTAAACGACATTTCTCTGTCTGTAAATTTTCAACAGTTCATGCTTATGCTGATGATATTCAGCACTACTGTTAGACCTATTGGACTTTTAGAAAATTTAAGCTTTAGACTAAACTGCGATTTGGATTTACTGAATTAATGGGCTTTAACCAACATACTTCCGATTGTGAGAACTGATTCTTGCTTTGTGGACGTCCCACCTTTGTTTATATAACATGGCCAATTGGAGTTTGTTAATAAAGTGATTAACCTTGGTTTGTTTGTGAATTCAAACCTATATTGCACAGATCACATAAACTACACTATTGGTAAAATGTACGATACTTTGCGCTACTAAAGAGCTTCATCTGATTTTACCCCGCTTGGAACTAGACGAAGGCTAGTAGTGCAATTGATTATGCCACATATTACGTTTGCTGATGTGTTGTATAGTAGGCATACAGAAAGTCACCATACCTATACCACACTAGCCTCTCAAAAGAAAATTCTGAATTACAAATAATCATTTCTGAATAACAATTGATATTTTCTAAATTTTAAATGGATTTTCTGGATTTCAATTGATTTTTTTTTAATACCAATTCATATTTTTTGAATATCAAGTGAAATATTCAAATTTGATTTGATATTTCCGAATTTCAAATGGAAAATCTGAGTTTCAATTGACCGTTTCTGAATTTCAAATGAAAATTCTAAAATTCGATTGATATATATTGTTTTTTTGTAATTGAGTTTTTTCAATCCCGATTGATATTTTCTAAACAATAATTGAAAATGATGTTGTAAGAAACAATATTGGCTTGAAGAAAGTAAAAGAACATCCACTGGAAGGTATTTTATATTGATGATGACACTCCATTGCTTTCAACTTTCAAAACTCGGGGAACTTCTTTAATATTTAAGCAATGGTTAGAAACTAGAACTTTCAAATAAACCTAAAATTTAAAATGATTCCTATAATTTTAATGGGATTTGAAGACGTTTTACTAATTTTATGAAATCACTTTTTTTGGCAGGTCTGATCAACTAGCAGGTGTTGTCTCTAGTACAAAAAATTGCCAAAAATTTCCCAAACAAGCCGAAACACAGTCTTAACTTTTATGAAGTTAAACGTCCATGTCGATTTTGTCATGTGTCAAAAAATACTTGATATTCTCTGCAAGGATTTATTAAAAATAAATATTTTGGGTTATTATTTTATAGCCATTAAAAAATTCTACTTAATTATATAGTATAGTATGGTAAAAATATGTTTTGAAGCAAACAAACACTCACCTTGTGAGAGCGCTTTCCATCGATGGCAACAATGAAACCCACTCCACAAGCTTCATGCTCATTCTGGGGATCATAGAGTCCTTGTGCTCTAGGACCTTCCCATGGCATTTGCTTGTATGCACCTTGTTGCTGCTGCTGACCATTTTTGGCTGCTGCTTCTGATGCTGCTGTTGATGCTGCTTCATATTGTTCAAACAATTGCTGCTCACTGTCGGCTTGATTTAAATTATTAAAATGTTCTGCTGTGTTCACTACGTTTTCTTGTTCACTAATGTTGTTGCTTTCGTTGTTGTTTTCAACAAAATCACATCCTTTTTCAAAATTGTCAGTTGTTATCGGGGCCATTATATGAGTTACTTGACTGAATTACTTGAGTTTTTTTGTTGTTTTTTTTTGTTCTAATGCTTTTATAAGATTTAACTATACGATTTTTCTGTTGTAGGTTTTGAACACTTAAAGTTGGCTCTTTTAGAATAAGCAATTGATATGTTCGAATTCAGGATCGAATTTAAAAGTTTTAATGCACTTGATTTTTTTTCTAAACACTTATTAAACATTCACTAATTGCGTAAATAAATGCATTAAACAATTAACTGGTTTTTTTTATGTTTTTTTTTTTTATGTAGGTCAAGCTAGTTGTATATTAATGTTTTTAACTAGCATTCAATAAGATTCTTAATAATGTACTTGAAGACAAACTTGCACTCGTTGTATTTTAATACGCAGCACTTTTAATTGTAAATTCCAATGTATTAATTATGCAAATTAAATTATAAATAAATTGTTGTTCAGTTTATTATTATCTCTGTAAATAAATAGAATAAATAAAATTTAATATTTATTGTACTCGTGTGTATTTTGGAGTTCGTTACAATTAATTTTGCACTTTTTTGTACATGTGAGAATTTTGCGGCACGAATATAAATATATAAAATATTTTTTCTTTTTTGTTAAAATTACTTTCACAATATTTGTTAATTTTTTTGTGTTTATTGTCGGGGCTCACTGTTGGTTTGCACTTCCTACAGCGACGCTAGCTGCCAGACGAATGATCTGCTTGCGACGTTAACTCAACTGAAATAGTAGCAATGAGTCGATTCATCGCAACTCATCGCTAGCTGCTTCGAAAGATTTTTAATTAAACGCGTCGATCGTTATTTTTTTTGTTTTTTTTTTCAATATGTCTGGTTTTACTCTGAGCAATAGAGCGTTTTCTTATCAACGGTGTTGGTTTTTTTTTTTTTTGTTTGTTTTATTGAATTTTTGAGTGCTTCTCAGAATTGTTCTTAATGTGCAATGAAATGAATTAAAATGAAGAGCATGAAAACTATCGCTCCTGTGTTAATATCTATTCATACGTCCTCTTGGCCGCAATCACCCGCTGTGCACAGTGGTTTGCTTAGTACACGCCGCACGTAAAAAGTGGAATACCTTTTTGTACTATCTCCATAGATTAAAATAAATTTTTTTGAATTTCATTAATTTTTTTAAAAAAATAGAAAAAGAACATTTAAAAAAATATTTTAATTTTTTTTTCAAAAAAAGGAAAAAATTTAATTTTGTCAAAAAATCATAGGAAAAACTATTGATTTTTTTATCGCACGAACGGCTTATTAATTTGGTGTATACAGAAAATAAATTGCACCTCAAATGCGCTAAAGAAATTTGAAAGAAAATTAAAAATTCAAATTTGATTTTTTCTCTTTTTAAAACAAAAAGAATTTTTCCATAATTAAAATATAAACAAATAAGCAGGGCAAAATTTTTATTAATTTTTCGTTTCTTTTTTACAAAAAAGAAACAAATTAAATCTATTCAAACATGGCAGAGATATTAACTTCCCAATTCAGAACCTTCAATTTGAGACAGTTTTTTTGCTCCCTCTTGGCATTTGGTTGAAGTACACGCTAAATAACTAACCACAATATTAAGAAAATTCATTAAAAATATTTTTGCTAGAGCTTCATGGTGATTGTCATCAGATTTGAAAGAAAATTAAACAAAATTTTAGAAATAATTAAAAAAATTCGACCAATATATTGACATGGAAAATTTACATTTTGATCACAAAACACATTTTTTTAAAAATCTGACAGTTGATGAATGAATAATATTAATTTTTTTGAGAAAATATTTACTTTTGAGATAAACTCAAATTCAACCAACTCAAAAGCTTCCTCCCAACCAAATTTCATATTAATCAAAAAGCGAGTTTTTACAAGAATTGTATTTCTCTCTTAGGTTGGGAACACCATCCATCAGATATGTAATTTATATATACCAGGGACCGTACCGGTTATGGTTGTTATCAAAAAAGTCAAATATTAACTGTTATTTTTTTAACTTTTATGTTTTCCGACATAAATAAAAGTTATTTTGTGCCTTATATTTTTTCGGGCAAACGTAACAGTTACTTTTGACTTTTTTATTTTATCGGTCAAAAATAACAGTTATTTTCTGCCATTTATTTTTTCGGTCAAAAATATCAGGCAATTTGTGTTTTTTCAAAGGCCATTTTACTGACTAAAAAACTATCGATGCCATTATTTTGGAATCATCGGTGATCACGTTTGACATATAGTATGAAAAGCTTTTTAATCGGACAAGCGGCCTTTAAAAAAACACAGATTGCCTGTTATTTATGACCGATCAAATAAAATTCAAAAGTAGACGTTATTTGTATCTGAAAAAATAAAAGGCAAAAAATAACAGCTAATTTTTAACTCTTATAGAATATTTTTTTTTTTTATTTATTTATTTATTTATTATTGTAAGTACACTAAGAACTTAGTTCTTTTAAGGTACAAAGAAAATTTCACGTGTTTAATACAAAAGTTATCATTCTTTAACAAATATTTTATGAAGTTAAATTGATGAAAAAAAATATTTAAAACTAGATACAAAATCATATTACAAAATTAAAGGTTTTGTCAAATAAGTAAAGTTTAAGATATAAATGAGGAAAAGTATAGAAAGAAGGGTATAAATTTGAAATTGAGAAAAACAGAGGAATTCATCAGTACAAAATTTAAAAGGCTCTAAATATTCGTGACGCTGAGGCCATTTGTATAATAATAGTATATTTGAAAATGTCCTTGGACAATTTTTTCATTGTGTCTTTTTCATTCGAAAATTGTAAAATAACAGTTATTTTCGGTCCCTGATATATGCACTAGCTGATATCACCCGTCACCTTTCAGTTTAAGTGCTTTTTTAAGTTGTGAGTTATGGGTTGCAATACGTTGCACAGTCCAATTCAAGCCATATTCTTTTCTTTAAGAATTTCTGGTAATATTTATTTTGGTGTTCAAGTTTGAGTTTATTTTGGTGGTGACCGTGGCATGCAGGTTAAGTGTGTGGCTTAGCATGCTTGGAGCCCGGGTTCGATCCCCAGCCGCGGCGAAAAGTTTTTTTCAATAAAAAAATTTTTCTGATCGGTCACCACCTCTCTGCAGACAATGGCAAACCTCAGAGAGTAAATAATGCCATGTAAAGCTTCTTGAGAACATGAGCCGTTCGGAGCCGGCATAAAACATGTAGGTCCAGTTCTCGGTCAATTGTGTGCAAACATTTAATAACACACACACCACAATTGATCATAAGAAGCTCGGTCAAAGTCCTTTCAAGGGCTGAAATGGCCAATTTGTTTTTGTTTGTTGTTGTTCAAGTTTGAAACTTTAGTTTTTGCTTATGCTTAGAAATTGTTTTATAGTTATGGCAAGTGAATGAAAGCTACCCCTCTTGGTTATCTTATCCTGGCCATAGTTTTTTTTTTTAAAGAAAATTATAGCTTCAATAAGGGCCAATATATTGTTTTTCGGAAGTTGTTGTTGTATGGGAGATATCATATTCCATGACCTTGTTTATTATCTTTATTATTTTTACATACATGACAGGTACCATGTCCCTTTGTGCAATACTTTCCATATTTTCATTGATCTAAAAAATGACTTAAGCCTCTTTAACTTCCAAAAATTCACTTTTTAACTATCTGAGGTATGGGATGTATAACGCCCCATTTTAATCCCGTCTATTGTGACATGTGAAACTATTACTTAGTTACTTAGTTATGAAGTTCCCAAAGACTATTACTAAGTTACTTAGTTATGAAGCTCCCCAAGTTGTATTAATCTAAGATTCAATGTCTTTTCTGCAAAAACTAGCACAAATGCACACGTATTTGTGTCAACTCTAAAATCGCCAAATCTTTCGGTGAAAGCTGAACCACTTTTTGAAGTTTTCGATTCTTTGTGAATTTTTAAAGACTTATATTTTTACGTGAAAAAATAATTTTTTCAAAATATTTCTTTTGATAGCGCAAAACCAAATTATAGGATAGTCAACCAAATTGATAGGCTTGCTTTTAAAAGTCGAATAAATAAGTAGTAGCGGAGATATATTTTAATATATACCACTTAATTTAGAAAGTGAGAAAAATTAAAAAAAAATAGTAGGAGTGCAGAACTTTTCAAAAATCAATTGACATTTAGAAATATCATTTGAAATTAGAAAAGGTGAATTAAGAGTCCAAAATTTAATTTGAAATTCAGAAAAGATCAATTAACGTTCGGAAAAGATCATTTGAAATTCATAAGTTTCTTTCTTTAAATTCAGAAAAGCTCAACTAAAATGCAAAAAATCAATTGACATTTAGAAATATCATTTAAAATTAGAAAAGGTGAATTAAGAGTCCAAAATTTAATTTGAAATTCAGAAAAGATCAATTCAAATTTAGAAAACATCAATTAACGTTCGGAAAAGATCATTTGAAATTCATAAGTTTCTTTTTTTAAATTCACAAAAGCTCAACTAAAATACAGAAAATTCGATGGTAAATTCAAAAACATTTCAGTTGCAAGTTAGGAATTAAATTTGAAATTTTACTTGAAACTCGGAAAAAATCATTTAAAATTCAGAAAATAGCAATTGAAATTCAGAATTCTCATTTGAAAAGTTGATTTGCTGATAACATGGTAGTGGTTATTGGCTAGTGAAGGTTAAATTTTGTGAAAAAGCCTAAATGTTTTCTGAATTTCATTCTATATTTTCTAAACTTCAACTAGAATTTCTGAATTTGAATTTGTGTTTTTTGATTTTCAAATGATTTTTCCAGAAATTCTTGTAGAACTTCTGAATTTAAATTAAGCCTTTCTGAATTTCAAATATTCTTTCTGAATTTCAATCAAGATTTCTGAATTTCGAAATGAATTTCTTCCCAAAGAATTTTAATTGATCTCTTCTGAAATTCAGCTGGAATTTTTGATTTCAATTGATCTTTCCTGAATTTAAATTAATGTTTTTTGAATTTCAAATGGTTTTTTCTTACTTTCAAATGGAATTTCTAAATTTCAAATTTAATTATTGAATTTTAAATAGATTACTTGAATATAAGTTGAACGTTTCGGTATTTCGAATGGTGGTTCTGAACATAATTTGATCTTTTTTGAATTTGAAATAATGTTTTCTGGATTTCATTTGTTATTTTTCGACTTTTGAGTGACCTTTCTGAATTTAAATTGATGTTTTTTGAATATCAAATGTACAGAAGTTCATGCAGAACTTCTGAAGCTTTTATTAATTTTAAATATGTTCTCTGAATTTTAATTGATCTTTTCTGAAATTCAGCTAGAATTTCTGATTTAATTCGACCTCTTGTGAATTCCAAATTTGTTTCTGAATTTCAAATGGAATTTCTTAATTTCAAATTGAATTTCAAATGAAATTATTGAATTTCGATCTATCTTTTCAGAATTTCAAATGGAGGTTCTGAATTTAATTTGGTCTCTTCTGATTTTAAATTGATCTTTACTGAATTTCAACGAATGTTTTCTGCACTTCTGAGTTTCAATTAATCTTTTTTGATTTTCAAATGATCTTTTCTGAATTTCAATTGAGTTTTCTTAGTTACTATTTTAAATGGTTTAGTTGTTCAGAATGTTGAAGGAACTATTTATGTCGACAGCATTTAAAAATGTGCACAGGGATGAATGAATGAATCTTTAAGTTTCTAATGAATTTTAAATCGTATAAGAAAAAAATAGAATAAGAAAACGTTTTACATAATAACTATTCCTATTCTCGCGCCACACGACAGCTGCTGACAAGGAAAAAAAAATGCATCAATCAATAACAAAATAATCTTGCATAATCAGGAGATGCTGCACGAGTGAAAAAGCACTTTTATTACAAACATGTTTAACCCTCAAGCGGCACGTAGCATATCTGTATACATAAACGGTGTAAATTGATATTTTGTAACTTTATTTGCAGAGTTTAGAATACGGCGGCCATGCGTGCAAAGTGCGTGGCGTGCGAGACAACGGTTACTAGTAGTCCGGGTTCAATGCTCACATCTGGCAGAAGTGTTTTTCTATAGAAAAAAATTGCCATATAAAGCTTCTTTAAAGCATGAACATTAGACGATCGTTAACTTTGAACGTTATTTGGTCGGCAAACCTAATGAGTAAAGCTGTCTCGGTAGTCGAATGATAAGTGAGCTTGACTGCCAACCTAGAGGTTCCGGGTTCGAACTTCGAAGCCCGGTCAGGCTAACGTCCTATACTTTTACCTATCATTACTTTTTTTCCACATTTCCAATCAACTGAAATTAAGGGGGTCTTCTCATTGAGCAACTTTTTTTTCGACTTTTTTTGCATTTATTTATAGCTTGGGTAGTTGTGAATATGCCCCTAAAAGGATTTTTAGAAATTCGAAATGCTTTAGAAGATACAGCTTTTTTTGTGAAGCAAGGTCTTCGTCAAAATGAGCTATTTTACACTTTAAACGCGTTTATCTTGAAACCACGTTTTTCGAACTGGCGGCCATGATATCTCCAGTTCAACTGAACCGATTTTCATAAAACAAAGTGGAATCGACGCAAAATTGTCACCATTCTCGGGTAAACCTCGACCATAATTTTAAAAAATTTTTTACTATTTTTTTTTTACACTAAACTACAAAAAAAAGCCCGAAATTGAATTTTTTTTTTTGAATGGCCGCCATTTTGTCAAAAAAATCACAAAATTGAGCTTGAGGTTCACCCGAGAATTACATCTATATTGATTATAACCCCGTTTTTTTTTTCATTTCAGACGCTCCGGAGACCCGGAATCGTGGCCGCCGTGACGACACCTTTTTTTTCACCACCAACTTTGAAGTCTCATTACTTTTTGAACAGCCCACGTATCGAGGCAAAAAAAATTTTTTTATTTACTTTGAAACTTTTGTAATACAATAAATAAAAAAAGTTTTCAATTATTCTTTGCGTTTTCAAATAAGAATTTTTTTAAAAAGGGTCCAAAAAACGAGTTTTGAATGAGAAGACCGCCTTAAAAAGGCATCAATATATACGACTTTGAAATTTGTAGTTGATGGTAGAAACGTTAGTGTCAAATTTGTCTCAAATTCTCCTGTTGATATAGCTTTCCTCCAAACATAGAATATTCTACACTTGTTTCACTTGATTTTCCTTTCTCTGCTACTTATCAAACTCCCCATTTCCGAACCAAGACAGACTTGACTGAATGAATAGAATGAAACACCTGAAATCCTTGGTTCAAAGTTAAATAAAAACCATGACCAAAGAAACCTTGAAAAACCTCAAAAGCAGTTTGGAATATTTTTGTGTTTTGCGTTTGCCTGCCAAAATGCCAACTAAAGAAGCCTAAAAAATAAATGCGAGTTAATATTTCAAAGATTCTATGGTTAAATCACGCTTTATGATATACCATTAAGCAATAAGCTGAAATGCATGTGAATACGATGAAAATAAAATACGAAATTTTCGAAAAATACGAAATTTCGATTTTTTTGGGGTCTCAAGAGTTTTTAAAGGCAACAAATTTCAAAATTTTTAATAGCCAATGTTTTTATACCATCAGAATCTTTACTGTTCATCTTGGTCATGCATTTTGAAAAAAGAGCAAAGTTATATGCAAAAAAATAGATATTTTACCCTAAAAAATGGTTCAGGAGAAATCAAAACCGCTGCATGGGGATTTCTCCGATCCAAAAAAAAAAAAAAAAATGCTGCAGATATAGTTTTTAAGAGTCCCTCTTAATTTTGAGTAGTTTGAGTCGTTGTACGGTGAAATCTAGTTTTAGATCTGGCTTGCCCTAGAACCTTACCGTTTGATCATTTTTGGAACACGTCTATAACTTAAATTTGTTAGCATTTTAACGGATATTCGTTAAGATCATCCAACTGTTTTATTTAATTTTATAGTATTATAGTACCCATATAAAGTCATAGAATCATTAATAGAGGTCCAAAGGGGATGGAGGAGTATCTCTAGGGTATTACCCTTTTTCGCAAATTTTTAGTAACAATCAATTATAAAAATCATTAATAAAGGTCCAGGGGGGAGGGAAGGTTACAGCTAGGGTATTAAACTTTTTCGTAAATTTTTAGTACACACATAAACACTATCTTTTAGCATCCTGATCGGTAAAATCGATCAATTTTTGTATGAACCTCCCATACAAATAAAAAAAAAATAATATAGGTCAAGTTAAAAAATTCACATAGGTGCAAGAGAAGTACCCTTAGGATCTAAACAATTTTGATAAATTCTAGTAGACATCTCTAACTCTATTTTCTTGCATTCCCATTGACTTTCATAAGAATCGGTTTCATCCAAACGAGGTACTCATAGGGTTTAGCCGATTTCGTTAAATTTTTTTTGTACACATCTATAACTGCGAGAGTTTCGTTAAGATCGGTTACCTTTGGTATGAACCTTCCACACAAAATAACGTACAAAATTAACATGGGTCCAAGGAAAGATACCCCTAGGATCTAACCAATTGAAAAAATTTTTAGTAGACATCTTTAACTCTTCATATAAAATTGGTTTAATCATTAAGAAAGGCCCAAGGGAGCTACCTCTAGGGTTTAACTAATGTAGATTATTTTTTGTACACACCTATTTCTCTATTTTTCTAGTATTCTAAGAGAGTTTCGTTAAGAACGGTAAATTTTTCTATGTACCTCCCATACAAAATAATGTAAGTACAAAATTAATATAGGTCTAAGGCAGATGCCCCTGGAATCCAACCAATTCCGGCCATTTTTAGTATACATTTCTAACTCTATTTTTGTTAGCATTATGGTCGAATTTTGTTAAGAATTTTCGAATTTTGCTGTACCTGCCATAAAAAAATTTATCATTAATATAGGCTAAAAATAGTTACCTCTAGGGTCCAACTGATATCAACCATTTTCAGTATACATCTATTACTCTAGTTTTCTGGTACACGGACCGAATTTTGTTAAGGTCGGCAAACCTTTTCCAAACAAAATATTGAAAAGAATGAATACGAGTATAGAACCAAGATAGGCAACCCTGGGGCTTAAATGAGTTCAACAATATACTTAAACTTATTAAGCAAACTAAATTTCATTATCCTAGCAGCATTTTTTCTATTTTTGTCAAACTTTTGCATGAGTTGAGTCTATTGACTGTTATGCCCTTTGAGGGTTAAGAGTTGATTTAACTTTCTATTAGCTATTTTTAAGTTTATTATTAGAAATTGTTTGTTTTAAAATCAACACAAGAAAAATATGTCACAGCGACAATCCTATGTATGTTAAAATAAAAATATGGCGTCAAGACTGTCAAGTATGACGAGCAGGTGTAGATATGTAGAGTGTTCGACGACACTAAACAAGTATTTACAAAATTTTCTAGCAAAATCAAACGAAAATGCGATGAAATGATAAATAAAATATTTGACAGAATATCAAGGAAATAGCTGGATGAAAGAGATTATAAGCTTAAAGTGCGACCAAATATTTTTGAAAACAAAATAACAGAAACGTGTCAGTTTTATGCACGATTTTTTATTTTTAATGTTTTAGCTTATAAACAAAAATTTTAACAAAATATCGCAATTTAAGATACAATGTTTTTTGTATTAAATAAGTACTTTTTTTTAATTTTGCAGAATCGAGTAGACAAGGATTTATTAAGAAAAAAAAAAATTATACAAAAACGATAAGCTTTGAAGAACTATATTGTTGATGGCCTTAAGATTATCAGTTATACAGTTGTTTTTGGTTATGAAAATAGACAAAAAAAAAAAAATAAGATAGCCAATCATTGGGTTAAGCAAAAGAAAAATATACCAAAACTTCTATATGTGACAGACAAAATGACAAAAAAATTGTTTATGGAAAAAATAAAATTATCGCTTTATAAGATGCTCTAAATAAATACAAATAAACTGATCTTAAATTGTTCGTAAACTGTTAAAATAGTGTCACACACGCTTAATTTGGTGGCGACATTTTAGACCAGTTCTGACTTTCTAAAATTTTCCATTTTAAAAATAAATTTCTAGCTAGACGGCAATCAATCAATTTAACAATTTTAGAATCAAAAGAACTAACAACCAGTTTTTATGAGTTGATAAAACAAATATAAATGCATTTTTAATAACTGATAACTCTAACGACAAACGTACCAAAATTTGGTATCATAAAACAAATAATGGCGTTAATTTGGCACACTGACCAAATTCGCTATTAACAGTTCAATAACTTGCGTCAATATTGATATATATTATATATGAATATTTTTTTTTTAAATTTATGCCAACTGCAAGATGTTGCTTATTTATTTATCAAATAAGCAGAAGCAAAATAAAACACAAGTTTTGAGTGAAAGATGACGTACATTTATATATAAATGTGTGTTTGTGTGCATTAGTCAAATTAAAATATTTAAATATTTTAGTTATTGGCTCAGACGTACATATTTTTGTTTGATTTAAAAATATAAAATTTAAGATATTGAAAAAAAAAACATTTGTCAAGCATGAGTTCACTGAATGTTGTCTGCGTGCTTTTTTGTTTTGCGGCAATTATTTCGATAAGATTTTAAGCATTTAATTGACAAGCACCTTTACTTGCGCATGCGTATTGCGCATCAACCAGATAAGCCACAATCGTACGTACGCTACTCAAAAAAGTCAAGTTCAATTGTTTTGTGTTAAGCTTGACAAGCTTTGTGAACTTAAGAAAAGCATTTGAAAGAAAAGTTTGTTGGCTACTTAAGTTTAAAAGATATACAGAGGCGGACAAAAGTATTCACACAAAACCCAATTTTTCCTTTAATTATATATATTAAAAATTTAGGAAAAACTTATCTCTTTGTAATATTTTAGTATATAAGCCCATCGTCATACGACGGGTCGTATTGAAAATAATTAAGTAGCAGACGATATGACATTTTTCATTCACCTCAAACGTTGTTTTGTTCCAGTCGTCGTGAATGTGTTCAAACTGATAAATATCAAATTAATTTTATGTGCATACTTTTAGGCTAACAATTTTTTCATATAAAAAGCACTGTAATAGCGAAACAGGTTCTGGCTCAGGCTGAATATGTTTTAAAAAGCATAGCAATAACAACTATGTATAACAGTTTGGGCGATATTGAGCACGCAGCAGGACGCTTGAATTTTATATATTAAGATTTAAAAACGACAACAAGTTATCAGAATGATTTTCTATTAAACCCAAAAAAAAAAAATAAATAAATAACATGAAACATATGTATCCTCATATTTGCAAAGGACAAAATTATTCACACACTACCAATTTTTACAAAAAAAATATTTGCTTCAGCAAAATACGAGGGCCGTTTCATAATTCCGTGAAACATAAAAGAAACAAGGAATGATTTTTACAACCAAAAAACTTTTTATTTCTCAATATAGTCCTCCAATTTTTTGATCCCATCCGAAAAATGCGTTTTCGGAAGGTTTCGAAGCTCCTCTCTGCTGGTGGTGATGATTACAGATTGCTGAACAAAGTCACCGTTAAAACACACTTTCAAATGCCTATCATAGAATAACAGTTTGTTTGCTCAGCTTGCTGGTAACCGATATTTTTCGACACTAGATTTGCGTATGGGTTATCAATTAAAGTCAATGACGATTCTTACCAGTATACCAAGTTTATCACCACTGAAGACCATTATGAGTACAATCGTTTGCCATTTGAATTGGTCAACGGACGCCCAGTTTTCCAAAATGTCATGAACAAAATTATTGCCGAATTCAATGATAGCGGAGTTTTGGCGTATTTGGATGATGTTATCATATGCAGTTAAACCGTTAACGAAGGTATGGAACGCTTGGATAGTTTTTTATGGCTCCTTTTAAAATATGATTTAACTCTATGACTCGATAAATGTAAGTTTTTACCAACGGAATTAACATATTTGGGGTATATCATCCACGCGGATGGAATAAAGCCTAGGAATGACAAGGTTCGAGCTGTTACAAACTTCAGACGTCCGACAAATGTAACCGAAGTAAGGAGATTCTTAGGTTTCATCGAATTTTTCAGGAAGTTCGTGACACAATATTCACTAATCAGCAAACCATTCACAAAACTGCTACACAACGATCAGGATTTTAGCTAGGATCGAGCAAGAAAACGCTTTACTCCGTTATTGGCTCTACATGATACATCAGACCAACACGAGGTTTATAAGGATGCAAGTACCATCGCCCTCGCAGGTGTATTTCTGCAAACACTGGACGGTAAGAATTTTCAGCCAGTATTTTATTAAAGTAGATAATGCCATGAAACTTAAAGTCGTTACCACAGTTATGAACTCGCGGTCCTCGCTGTGGTCGAGTCTTTAAAGCGTTTTAGGATTTATCTTTTGTGCAAACCTTTTCATCTCATCACCGACTGTTCCGCTCTCGCAAACGTCAAAGGAAATAAGGAACTGAAACCGAAGATTGCGGGATGGTGGATGAAGATACTCGAATTTGATTTTGAAGCAGTTAACCACCAGGGTAGTAGTGTTGCGTATGTAGACGTCTTAAGTAGTGCCTTCGATAGCATTCCTACCGAAGTTGAGCCGATCGGTTGCATTTTTAATATTGCAGAAAACGTCGAAGACTGGGAGCTTACCATGCAACTGCAAGATAAATATCTCCGAGATATCATGATGGAATGGTGCAGGTTTGAAAACAGAAAATAGTCGCTGGGGTCAAATCTGAAGAATATGCTGGATGAGGCAGCAATGCGTACTTCAATTCACGGAATTTTGTTATGTGTTTTGCCATTTGGAGCTGGGCATGTGCGAATACGCGCATTGTCTTGATGGAAGAGCACTTTTTTCCTCGCCAAATGGGAACGTTTCTGTTTCAAAGTGTCGCTGTAATGGTCCAGTTCGACTGCATAGTATTCGCCATTGATCGTTCTTTACGGTGGAAGGTAATCGATGTAGTTAATACCGTGTTTATCCTAAAATATAAAACCTTTCCAGCCGATATCACCGCCTTCGCCTTTTTTGGAGCTCGTTCGGTCGGCGAAGCTCACTGTTTCAACTGTTCCTTTGTCTTTGGTGTGTAGTAATAGATCCATGTTTTGTCCACGGTTACTAATCGACAGAAAAAAACCTTATAAACTATGTTCAACATCGCCAAACACGGCTTTGAAATAGTCACACGATCGCATTTATATATATCGAAATGATTTCACACATAATGTTTCACACCCGTTCGTCTGAGAATCATCTGTCTTTAACAATCTCGCGCACTTTAACTCTGCGATCGCCTAATACGATATCGTGAATATTAGTGACCATATCTGGTGTGTTGACTACATTAAGTCGTCCAGAACGAACTTGTGCTTGGATGACCGCATCGCAATTCAGTAAACCACTTGTGAATCATTCTAATCGATGTTGCAGAGTCCCCACAGTAATTATCAAGCCTATGCTTGGTTAATAATGCTTGATGAGCACACGAAATTTTCCATTTTCGCTCAAAATTCACAAGGTCGTTTGCTGTCAATGGTTGACAAACACAAATGAAGAGTCGCAGCGAGCTGCAATTTTGACAGCAGTCTATAAACAGTTGTTAGTTGACAGGATCAGTGTTGCATTAAAAGTTACAAAAAAAATCACTAACTTATCAAATTGCCCTAGTATTAATGTCTAGTTGGCATGCTTTTCTACTTGATAACTTCCTTTAGACTATTTTAAATGGATTGAACCAATGTTTTTATCACACTTTTATCCAAATTCTGCTATACGCGTTGGAATACTTGTTTTAGTTGGTATTTGCGGGTTATGTCAGCTTTAGCGACATGCCTCTCGAGTTATTTTTCTAAATGTTCGACGGGGTTTAAGTCTAGAGATCGGAGTGGTCTTGTGAGAAAGTGAAGCACATGATGTATAATCCACATATTGGAAATGAAAGTTGGTAATTAGATTCAGATGTCATGTACTTTCTAGCAAATTTTCTTTTGAAATATTGAGGTAAGACAAATTGTCCAAAATACCGTCAATAAATACAAAATTTTCGAAACCCACCATTGACATGAGTCTCTCAGCAACATATTTCACTCTACCAATTGTATTCCTTCTATCGAGGTCTGTATTGAGTTGTCTCGATACTCGTTTTCTTCTATCCGAGTGAAAGATGATCATCTTATTCTCATCGCTGAAAAGAACGTTGCTGCAGAAAGCAAGTGGCTTTTATTTTTAAACCTTTACAAATCTTTCCCTTTTTCTAATTGGCTTTGCTGATAACATATTTTTATCGCGCCACTCAAGAACTTTAATTGGCTGCTTTATAGCACTGCAAATCGTTTTCAGTTGGACTTTACCAATTAGTCAGCTTTACTGACTGTCTCCTGAGGGTGTAGACAAAGGTAATTTGAATTACTTGACACTTTTACGAGTAATAAGTACCACTTATCTAGGTCAATAAGAAAATCAAATTTTTATTTAACAGTCATATAAGCTATAACAACCATTTCTTTCTACAGGAAAATATGGAATTCAACGTTCGATGGGTCGCCCATTAAAACCGAGCAATAAAAGGTAAAGAATACGGAATGAAGTTCGTCTTGACGACCCAGTTCATATAATAATATCCAGACAGCTGAAATCAGATATGCCGAGTGCCTTAACGCTCTCTCGCATGTCTAGTGACCCATTTTTGGGTGGCTCGTTTTAGAAAAAAGCCCTAAGTTACATTTGAAAGATTTTGTAGGAGAAGCAAAAACATTTGAAATTGAAATATAAACCAAATTTTTTCAGGTTAAAACAAACAACAATTAAGAGGATTGTTCAACAAATAACGGAACTATAGTATCCAAAAGTCAATATTCACAAATACAATGGTATTCAGGTATTTTTGAAGGCTTAAATAGGTCCAGCTCCGTTGTTTTTCAAGCAATCTCCATGATTCTAGTACCGATGAGAATGACTTAAGTATTAAAGTATGTGTTGCAAAAATTATAAAAATCGGACAGTTTTGTCGATAAGTTTTTATTACAACCAACCGCGAAAAAGTGGTTTCGAGATAATAGCATTTAAAGTTATGGTAAGTGTGCATATTGCATGATTTATAGCCGTACTAGCCTGCACAAAGACACTTGTCAAAAGAAACCTACTCATTAGATTTGGTTGATGTGTTAACAATATGTTCCCAAAACTATGTCAAAACTATAAGCATAAAAGAAAAATTTCGAAAAATTTTTTTTAGAGGTAATTGACATGACATTGTACATTGTCTAAAGAAATTTTAGTTAGCAGAAAACTTTTCATGACTTCTTAAGTTCTTCTTAAGAAGTTTAAAACTAACACTGCCCACCAGCTGCATGTAGCGCAGTCGGTAAGGAATTTTTCCCATAATGCTTTGCGAGGCTTTTGCATAAAAAATCGATCTAAACAACGGTACACGGTTAAAAATGTTGGACTAGTTTTTAATCCAAACTTTGGTTTAAAGTCATTTTTAATCCTAAAAGTACTATTTTTTATTCCATATTTTAGTTTAATTTTTTTTAGTCCGAAAAAGTTTAAATTTAAAACTATTTTTGGACTAAAAATTTGCATTAAAATAGTATTTTCAGGAAAAAGTATTTATGCTATTTAATAGCTGAATTACAATGCAGCAGTGACAGTGGCAGCAGCTGTGTCAGTGGCAGCGGCAGTGATCAGCTGTTTCGTATTTTACTGCCTGCAAATTACAATCTTCCAGTGGCAGCGTCAGCATCAAATGTGGAATTTTTCTTAGTAGCTTAATTATTTGCATGTTGGCAGTGAATTTAGAAATAGGGCTAACCTCGGCAGTACTGCTTACTGCCACTGCTGCTATGTAAGTTTTATCATTGAACAACAGTATTCCTCAAATAACAGCTGATCAATGCCACTGCCACTGACGCTGCCACTGCCGCATTGTAATTCAGGTATAAGATTGAAAACTACTGCTACTACGAAATTTAAGCTAAATATAATTCTAAATGTTGTTAAAGCATCCGAAATTTATTTTTAATTAAATGAAACAAATTGTTTATTAAAATCTGAACCAAAATATTATATACATTATTACTGTAAACAGTGTTTAAACCTATGTGGATTAAATAGTAATCCTTTTCGGATTACAATATTTTAAACTTTTTTGGACTAAAATGTAATCCTTTTTGGACTATAATATTTTAAACTGTCTGTGGATTAACAATTATTCCTTTTTGGATTAAGAAATTTTAAACTTTTTACGGATTAAAAATAAATCCTTTTTGGATTGAAAAATTTAAAACTTTTCATTGGAAAAATAATCTTTTTTTGGTCGTGTCCTATATGTAATCCAAAAAAGTTTAAAATTTAGTCCAAGATTTTTAACCGTGTATACAACGTTCATGCCAGTTGCACGCATTTGGTGTGTGGGTCAAAATGTATATCGTACGCTTTAATTATAAATGTTAATAATTTCAATTATAAAGAGAGTACAAGATATCAAGATATACAAAAAACTTATTTTTAATTAATTTAATGACATAACTGTTAATATCAAAACTCACATTTTGCCGCATCATCAACAATCAAAGATAAATTTGGAAAAATAAAAACAATTTAAACTCAATTGATTTAAGAACAATTCAATTGAGTTAAATTATTTTAAGTTAAATTAGCACAACTACCGCAGTTGACAGTAGATAGACAGTTGAACATATGAACAAGCACACATATCCATACATATGTCTTGACTTTTTGTCTTTGGCTGGTTGGTAAAAATTCCAGCATTGATCAAACAAATCAGTGAAAATTGAAAACAAAATTAACGTGATGGCACGCGCAGTGTCTTCAGCTGAAATTGCTGCTGTCTTTTATTTTCATTTCTCTGCAAAATTTTGCACAAATTGGTTGTCTGTCAATAAGTATATGTGTGTACATGTGTGTTGTCTTTATAAGCTCTATAGCTGTGTGAATTTGAACATTTTCGTTGAATTATGCAATTTATTTATGCGGTTAAACGAAGCAGATTTTTATTAGGTCACTCATTTGTTAAACTACACAAGAGTTTATTGAATAAATAGATTTAATTTTCTAAGAATAATAAACAAATTTAGATGTGATTCATAACAAAGTAAATATAATTTTTAGCGATTAAAAGAAATTTTTTCAAACCAAAACCATCAAGGAGTCAATCATGCACACCGTGCTTTTCGGAAAAATCCTAAACATTTTTAAGGGGGAAAAATTCACACCGTTTGAAGAAATATTACATTTTTGCTGTGCCCATTGTGACCCGATTAAAATAAAAATATTTTAACTAAAGCCTGACAATGTTCTTTTTCAGCTGAGCAAGAAAAATTTTAAGAAACTATCCGTAAAACGGATGTACAATGGTCCAAAGTGTCCTGACTTGTTTCTTGAAATTTTTTCATCAATAGATGAAGCCATTGAAAATAACGATGTATAATCTGAGGTGTCAATCAGGAACCAATAATGCAAAAATCGGACTTACCAATCACTTATTCTTACAAATACATATTCTTTTATATTTAAGGTTGAAATTATATAAAATTCCCAAAACAAAATTTATGGTTGCGCCCCTGGTTCATTACCATTATCCTAAGTCCAAAAGGCAATATGCAGAGTAGCTGGAAAGCCGACGAATGCGGTCAAAACATCAGTGCTCAGTCGGGAAGGTTAGGCATCTCTTTTTTTGGGATGAGCATGACATAAGCGTTACAGGAGAGTATTATGCAATATTATTGGACTAACTGAAAGACGAAATAAAGAAAAATTGCTTCAAATGGCGAAGAAAAAGTATGTATCCTTACAATAACGCACCGCCACACATGTCCTTGAAACTGATAGGAAAATTGAACTAATTAAGGAAAGAATTTCAGATCAAATAAGGAAGTCGTCGCGGTAGTCTAGGCGTAAGTCAAAGGCTTGAAGGTATCGAACTAAAGAAAGGGCATCAAAATATTGGATATTTGGCAAGTGTATCGCCTGCGAAGGGCCAAAAACGCATATTTTCATTAAACATTCCGGGACTTCAATCGATGATTACTAACTCCTATCGAATTGAGATCTGGTGATTCTGGCGGGTGTGGTAGAATCTGCGAAACATTGTATGCAAGTCACATACGTACAACATGAGCCGAATGTCATAACCGAATGTCATAGCCGTATGTCATAGCTTCGGGTCATAACCGTATTGGAAAGTGGAGAGAAGAGAAGAGCTGTTCCGGCGACTGTTTCATCTTCCAAGCGATACGCTGGAAATTCTCAGGCGATTGAAAATGTTTGCAGGGTAGAGAGCTTTCAACTATGTTACCATATGTATGTGAGAGATATAATATTGACCCTGCAGAAAAATAGACAAAATATTGCTCTAAACTAATTCAAAGAAGACCTAGTACTGGGCCCACTACAATACCTTTTTCCATTGAACTAACTGGAGGATTTTAAGTGTTGACGTTATGGGAATAGACAAAATCACGTCAAAACAAGATAAGATAATGTGGATAACGTTTCTGAAGATAATGTGAACGATATTGGAGATCATTAATTTAACAAAAAAAAAAAAAACAAAAAAAATAAAAACCGGAAAAAAGTTCTTCATAACATATCTTAATCTATTAAACGAGCAATATTTATAAAGGGTGTTTTTTAAGAGGTTTTTTTTTCAATATGGATTACTCTATTGTCTGACAGTTGTTTTGACAGTTTAAAGTGATGTCTCTACTCAGTATTGTTTGGCAAATCATCATGAATAGGTAAACTCCAGAACAACGCTTCCAAATCGTGGAAATTTATTTTCAAAAACAGTGTTCAATTAAAAATGTTTATAGAGCACTTCGTGAATTTTATGGTGCACATAATCGTCCGTCTGAGACCACCATAAAGAACGTAATTACCAAATTATGGTCTACATTCATTCTATTGTACTGTTTGGTGCGGTCTATGGGCTGGTGGAATCATCGGTCCTTATTTCTTTAAAAATGAGGAAGGACGACGCGTTACCGTGAATGCAAATCGATCGAGAATCATGATCAATGAAATTTTGTTGCCAAATCTTCAAGATATGGATGTGGACGAAATGTAGTTTCAACAGGATGGTGCCACTTGTTATGCTGCGGGCGAAACAATCGACTTATTGAAGAACATTTCAATGACAACATTATTTCGAGAAATGGACCGGTGAATTGGCCTCCGCGTTCTTGTGATTTGACGCCACTTGATTATTTTTTGTGGGGATACGTAAAGTCATTGGCTTATGTGGATAAACCAGCAACGATTGACGCTTTGGAAACCAATATTCAATGTGTCATTGTTGAAATACGCCCTCAAATGCTTGAAAAGGTGGTCGAAAATTGGACCTCCAAAATGACCTTTGTGCAAAAAAGTCGTGGTGGCCATATGCCCGAAATTATATTTTAATGTTAAATGCTAAATGTGAAATGCCAAGAAATTATCCAAATAAAAATGTTTTTTTGGCAAGCTTTTAAAAAAAACACCCTTTACATATATTTGCAACTGCGTTCTCGAAAATAGGGAAGAGGGGGCTGAAAAATCTATACAACTACATAGGTCAAGAATGATAAATAACAGATTGCGAAATGCGCATGAGTTGCTACGTCACAACAGATCTGATGTACAATTCAGGTGTATTTCGTTCTCTCACAATCAAGCAAACACACAATCACACAAATAGGAAACAGGCAGCTGTTGGTCAGCGTTGCCGTTTTCACTTCGATCGAAGTTTTTTACTTCATTTTTATGTCAAACACTTCCACACTTCCTCTTTTGTGAAAACACTTCGATTTTGAGTTATTAAAACTTTTTTTAGTAATTAAGTATATTTGATTTTTTAACTTCATTTCACATCAAAAAAATCAATAACATGGCATAACTGTTGGTGTAAAGGAATTCATAACTTGAACCTTCTCTCACAGAGTTTTGTATTGGATAAGAGAATTTTAATGATAGTGGCAACACTGTTCGATTAAATACATCTTGCAAAAGCGCGCGTTGTGAAGGTTGTTGAAATGTAAGTTTGTAAGAATTAATTACTCCGAGGAAGACTCTGATATTGCAAGTCGTATTGCAGCACGAATGACTGATTCAAATGTGATATATTTACAATTCTTGTCTTATGCACTAAGTACTGTTAATTCACTTAATTTAGAATTACAAACACAATCGCCTAGTTTTCATGAGTTGTTAAAATCATTAAAATTTTATTTCAGAAGTATTGTAATTAATTTTATTGACATCTCTGCCGTAGAATTTGATATAATTTTTGAAAATGATCTGAATACTTTTAGAATTAAGCCTTTGTCTGATATATATATAGGGCTTAGAGCCCAGATAAAATTTGATTCCTATGATATATCTGTAACAGATAAGAACGAAGTTTTAAAATGTTGTGTACAGTTCAATTACATTCGTACACTAATTATGAAAAGAGTCAATTTCAAATATCCAGTTTTGAGAACATTAAAAATTTTGGATACAAGATCTTTAGCTAATAGTTTGGTTCCCCTCATAAAACTTTTTCATAATCTCATGGAAGAAAAAGATATTGACTGTCAAGAAAAGGAATGGCGTCTTTTAATATTAAATGATTTTTTAGCTGAAAAAGGATTTGAAGAGCTTTGGTTCTACGTTTTTAAATTAAAAAGTGCCTTAGAAGACCTGATGTACCAAAAAATAAAAACTATCGTAAGAGCGTTGCTAAGCTTACTGCACGGTGGCGCAACAACAGAAAGAGTATTTTCACAATTAAAACTAATTAAAAATACAACTACAAATAAGTTAAAATCAAGCACCGTAAATTAGATTATGCTAATAAAGGACCACTTTCTAAATGATAATTTTTTAAATTGGAATCCTTGAACAAATACTTTATCGAATGTTTGTTATAACAGTGAAATTTACTTCAGAACTGAAGAAATAGCTGCATAGAAAATAGAAATAGAAATTAGAAATAGATAATTTTTTTAACATTGTTAATTTATACATATAAGTGATTGAAGTGTATTTCAGTATTTTCTTATTGAACGCGTATTTTCTTATTAAACTTTATTGATTGATTTTTATGAAAATATTTTTATTGATTTTTTCGTTATTAATTTTGAAATGTACATAAATATGCTTAATAAACTCATGTTAAAACAAAATTAATTTATTTTAACACTTCGAAATCTCTGAAAATACTTCCATCTTGTAGCCTATTTTACTTCGTTTTAAAATTCTCGAACGGCAACACTGCTGTTGGTATTTCGTGACGAGATGCGCAGAGCTGTGCAACTTTTTTATGCTCTCTTAGCGCTATCTTGTTTTCTATCTCTCTTGCAACTAGGTCTTATCTCTGGGAAAAGTCGTTTTCCGAGTTTACACGCATTTAATAAATACCTTAATTTTCCTGCTGAATATGCTAAGTTAATTTTTCTATCTAAATTATGAAGTTGACAGCGCAATGGATAGAGGTTCCTCCTATCAATTTGATGATAGTGAGTTCAATCTCTGGAATGGGAATTAATTTTTTTGTTTTATTTTTGAGCTTTACCAAACAAACAGTAAAGCTGCTGCTTATTCGAAACAGCTAAAATAGCCAAAATGCAGCAACAACAACGCACTCTATTCTTTATCAATGTAGGTTTAAGTTTCTTTCTTGTCGCTAAACATTACCGGTTTGATATATTTCTCATTTAGTTTTTGTAATAAAAACTATATAGCCTAGATGTTTAATACTGCGAAATATTGATCTTGTCCGCGTTGAACTCGCATTCAATGCACTGAATGTGGCCAGATCGGCCAGCGATCGGTGGCGTGGTTTCGAATCCCACTACCGATAATTATTTGTTTTAGCAATTTTTTATTTGAATCATTGTTTTCATTTTTATTTTTAATTTATTTTCTTATTTTTTCTAATTATTGTTTTGTATAAAAAGCTAAAATGCTTCATTGGTTCTACAGAAAGATTACATTACTAATGTGTAAAATGTTTCTTCTGTTCTGTTACTTTTGTTATATTTTGAAGAAGATTTATAACTTTTTTAAGTCTTGTTTGATTCAATACATAAAAATAAATCAATGCCAATAAGAAAATAATTTGAAAAATATCAACAAGAATAAAAATTAATAAAAATAATAAAAAAAATTGCTAAAAATAAGTGTCGATCGTGGGATTCGAACCCAGGTCGCCACTATCTTCGCTAGAAGCAGTAGTAGAATAATTTGAAAAACATAAAAAATAATTAAAATGAATAAGAAATCATACAAAATTACAGAACACTGCTGCAAAAATTATTGTAGTTCGTGGGATTCGAACCCAAGCCGCCACGATCGCGGAAGGTGATCGTGATTTATTCGTTCGGAATTAAGTTCGGAAGGTGAAAGAAAAATAATTGCACGGTTGCTATTTTTCGCTAAAAATTTACTTTATTTAATAAATTTACTGTAATTTTACTTCAAATATAAAATTTATCAAAAATACACAATACAAGGGCACATACACCACATCGTGAATACCCCCTATTGTTTAGTATTTTTTTTTTAATTAAAAAATGCAGCTCTATTTTTTAGCTTCTACTTAAAGAGTAGTGTTCCCCCTTAATTAAGGCAAATTTCTATAGAATAAAAACCGCAAACTTCTTTCGAACAATGTAAAGCCCAACCACAAGCAGTTGAATTGCGATGTAAATTAGTTGTTATTTATTTTTAGACATATTTTTTTTTTTGTTGTAAATACAAAGTTAAATAATTACCAATGAAATATTGCGCAATAATATTGAACCATATTGTTATAGATATTTAAATTATGCATGAATTGAAAAAGTTCAATTAGTTAAGAAAAATTTCGTAACAAAATCAATTAAATTATTTTAATTACAACAACGCAAATTAAACAACATTAGAGCAGGATTAAGTGAAGAAAAAAAAAAAATATCAACTGAGATAAAAACTTGTTTATCTAATAAATGCAACTATATAAATGTTGACAAATACGAGTACTTAAAAAAAGATCCAATTACAAAAAAAAAAAATCCGCTATACAAAAGCGTAAAGCAAAGTGATTGAGGGTAGCGGTCAGCACGGGAGAAGGCATCATGATTCGCGCATTATCAATGAAGTGATACTTAGACGAGCGATTTATTCAATGCCAACGGTTGCGTCTTAACTAAACTAAACTAAATGATTGAAAAAAATTGCAGAATATATTAATCAGAGTGTTCATTTTTTCACACTTGAATGCATTTGAATGGAAAAAAAGTTGCATACAAATTTATATATTATTTTAATCAATGCGTAATTTAATTGTTGCTTCAAATTACAAACATATCAATTTGTAATTATTTTGTAGAAAAATTAATACAAACAGCGTAGAAAAACTTAGCTGCAGTTTGCGAAGGATTGAATAGAAAAGGTAATGTGCTATAACTGGTGATAAGAAAATGTATTAAATGTCTATTAAAGTATTATCATTTAACCGACAAAAATTGAATTGTATCATTAAGTAAGCCCGAGCTCACTCAAAATATCACGAGTCAATGCAACTCAAGACACGGAAAATATGATTTTGTATTTGAATCTCTCAAATTATTTATTTTAAGAAGCTGTTGTTTTTTGTTTTTTTAAATTTTTTTTTTTGTAAGATGAAAAGATAATGTCTAAAAAATAATTTCATTTATTTATTATAAGGCAATAACTTTGGAAGAGAAGTCAAAGTTTGAAGAAACATCAACAAAACGTTAACCTGCTGACAACAACTGCACAATCTTGTTTAACCTGTCAAGAACGTTTTGAGTATAAATTAAATGAAAAATAAATTGTGCACGTTTCCGATTTGTCTCAAATAAGAATTGCAAACAAAAAATTGCTGATTAAAACAGCAGGGCGTGTTAAACACATGAACCCTTTTGGAAAATTTTCAAACATTACAAACAAACTTGTATAAATCTTATGCATGACTGAACCAAAAAAAATACACAATAATTATGAATGTTAACATGATCTTCATGAATGGCATTCATGAATTTTGGGCCAACAACCAATAACATAAGTCACATGAACTAGTCATTATATGAATGTACAAAATAAACAATGAAAAAAAACACCAGAACATGAATTTTTCATGAGCCTAGTGTATAAAGTTTATAAAGTGTGTTCCTTTTTTGTCGCAGCACTACGAAAGCATCAATTCGCTTGCTTAGCTTCGTTTTTCTGAGGGTTGGAATTACTTTCAGCAGAACAGCAAAAGCAACGAACATTTTGCTGCGGTAGTGCTACCGAAAGTTTTTCAAAGTAACAACATACATACGCGACTGCGCACAAGTGTACATGTTGTAAAAAAACATGCAAATAGACATGCGTCTTAGAAACGAAGCATAGAAACGACAACGAAACAAGTTCCGAAAGCAAAACGAAGCAAAGCTGCTTTATAACTACTGCTGTCGTAGTGCTGTGACAAATTAGAAAAGTAAAATGAAAAGCAAAGCAATAAAATAATTTATTTTGCTTCCGTAGTACTTCGCAGTAAAACAAATTATTTTTAATAATTTGCTTGATTCTGCTTTTGCTTTTCTTTGCAAGATTCACACATCAAAGCAAAATGAACAGCATGTCAATGTTTTTAAAAACTGTCGGTAGCACTACCGCAGTAAAATTTCGTAATTTTTGGTAGAATTCTACCAAAAATGGTAACTTTTTCTTGGTTTGGTAGGTTGGTAGGCAGATTTATATTTTGGTAACTTTTCAGATAAATTTTTAGATTTTAACTCCTTGTAAAATTTGACAATGTAAACGTTATATTGTTGTATATTAATACTCCCAAGCGCACTGCGTAAGGAGTATATTAATTTTGCCACGACATGTGTAACGCCCATAAGGAGGTATAGAAAAGTATATATATTCTTGATCAGAATCACCCCTGAGTTGATTTAGCCATGTCCGTCTGTCTGTCTGTCTGTCTGTCTGTCTGTCTGTCCGTCTGTCTGTCTGTCTGTCTGTGGACACGATTACAGTCGTAATTTTAAAGCTATTGTGCTGAAACTCGATATTTAAGCTTTCTTTTAAGATCAAGTAAGATCAAGTTCGAGAATGGGCTAAATCGGCTGAAAACCACGCCTACCTCCCATACAACCTAAATAATGAAAACTCTATAAAGAGGCTAATATTAAAGTAACAAAACTGAAACTCAGTATTTGTGTGTTTCATGTCAAAACTAAGATGTGTAATAAAAATGGGTCATACGTCATACATCAACAAACACGCCCACTTCCCATAAAACCCCAAAATTGAATACTCTATAAAGAGACTAATATTAAAGTTACAAAACTGAAACTCGGTATTTGTGTATTCTATGTCAAAACTAAGGTGTGTTAGAAAAATGGGCGTCATCCACCCACTAACACGCCCACCTCCCATATAACCACAAAATTGAAAATTTTATAAAAAGGCTTATATTTATGCTTCAGGAAAACAATTTGAATTTTGAATTTTAGACACATTAAAATAACAAAATCTTCTAAAATCTCATACAAAAAGCTCTCCAATTTAAAATTCTTTAACCCTTAAGAATCGGTCGTGGGGGTAATTTAACTTCGGCTTAGTCGAAGATATATCTTACTAGTTAAAGATCATGTTGCTCCCTCTTGTGTTTTCTTTCGAAGTTGTGGTCAATTTGTTTTGAAATAAACAATAAAAGGAATAATACCGTCTTCAAATCACTTTTCTTGGGTCCATCAATTGTTCTGGATTCCAAAATGGGTTATCAGAATTTTTGTATTCCGTCAGAATTTAATTGATCCCAAGACCTAAGGCACATTACATTAATTAACAAAGAGATTGCATTATTAAGGGGTTACAGTCTTTATGAAGTGGGTAACATCTCCTCTATCAACAGCGATGCTAAGAATATTCGTTCTGTAATTTATCTTCGTAAGACGAATGGCATTTTTTACCATTGGATATTCAATATTGGCGTATGGCTGGATGGTATCCAGAATATCTTAGGATAGACGGCACAGACCTGGCAAAACTTCATGAAGAAAAACCTTTTTTGTGCATTAGCTTTTGTGCATGCCAAAAACGTTACTTTTTGTGCATCTACGTTATAAATCTAAAGCTCATTGGTTGTGTTGCTGAGAATTTGGTAATGGTTCATCTACTTTCTGAGGTTCAAGTTTTTCTCCACATATTCTTAAGAGTTGAATACCAAAACTCAATTTCAAGCTATCCAGTCACATATCACTGGCATTAAGCCTCCTTTTAGCATTGTTTTGCTCCAAATTCTTCTTATTTTTTCAACTATGTCTCACTTTTCTTTACAAGATGTAAATGATGGCTTTTCATCCCATTTTGGCGAAACTCTTCACAAACTTTAAGACTGCCACAAAATTCTAAGGAAAATATAACAAACTTTACAGGTTTTTCTCTGTTATCCGACTTTTTATCCTTATCCTTATCCTTATAAAAATGGGCAGGTCGAGTTGCTTAGTTTTGCTCAATACTGTATATCTTTCTGTTTGGTAATGAACTGCGATTATACAAAAATACTAAGAATTGAATTTGTAAGACTTGAATGAATATGTTGAACGTTTTTTAAAAAATTATTTTTATACAAGTGAAAATATTTTGGTAACTTTTTTAAAATTTTTTGAGTTTTTTTGGAAAAAAAAGTTTTCAATTGCGGCTACTCTGAACTGAGTGTAATTTTAGTTGTTAGCAGGGATGGGAAATGACTTTTCCGAAATTGTATCTAATCGAAATAAAAATTGTACTTTTTGGCATCAAATTGTACTATTTTTGTTTTTTTTTCTCCATGAATAATAAACTTTTTTGATGTATTTAATAAATTATTTAAAGCAAAACAAAATTAATAGAAATGGACAAACAGTTCAATATACATATATAGTCAAAAAATTAGTACTTTACATTCAGTTTTTAAATTTTTATCAAGTTGCGGTTATCCGAGCCGGCCCAAACATTTAGTTTTTAAACAATTTAATTTATTTGACATTAATGCCTTTGTGCTAGAAAGAGACGACCATGTAATAGAAAAATAAAAAAGTAGAGCTGATCAGGGTTGCAGCTCGTTTGAATGTGTTGTAAATATGGTTGTAAAAATTCACAAAAAAGGCACTGAAAACTTTATGAAATACAAAAAAAGCAAAGAAAGTCGATATGACGAGTACCAAGTGTATGAAAATGTACTAAAAATGTCTTCGTGGTACTTACGTACTTTTTATTATAAAATTGTACTGAAGAAATACAATTGTACTGAAAACCCCAACACTGGTTATAAGCCAACTTAACTCTCTTTCACTTATACTGAGTTTCCATGGCGAGTTAACTCTGGGTTTGGGTTTTCGTTGAGTTGACAAATGACTTTGCTGACTCGATAGTGTTTCCATGCACAACACCGAGTCGAGTTGAACTTGTCAATTCTTTTTTGTAATTTTTGTTATTTTTTGACTAGTTTTTGCCGCACTCAAAAAACTATTGCGTTCGACATTTTAATATTTTTGTTAAAATAAAAATTTTCATTATTTTTTCAATATTAACGACAGCAATCACTTTGACAGATAGAACCTAGTTAAATCTTAGAAGTTTCGTGGAGTTTCGTAGATTTAACGAAACTCAACTCAAGTCGCGTTTCCATAGCGAGTTGATGCCGAGTAAACACCGAGTTAACTCGCCATGGAAACTCAGTATTAGAGTCATGAGTATTGATTGCCCACAATCTCTCTTTGGCGTGAGTGGATTGAATCAGAGTGGTGTGCGTTGAGGGTTGAATGCATATAAATACTTATTTTTGATAAATGCACTCTGAATAGTGAAAAAGCGACTCGCTGCAGGTCTCTGGTACTTATACAAAGGAATTGTGAACTGCTTTATGATTCTAGTGACTGAAACTCATATACCTAGGCGTGTCATAAGTTATGTTACAAACTAAATAGGAACAACAAAATTAAGAATCGAATTTTTAAATTATTTTGCAATTTTTATTTTTTAATTAACAATAATGCTGCATGTCATATGCAGGATGGATGACCTCTCTGAACTCTAAGTACTGTATGTTTTGCTTCTTGAGATGCTCTAGCATAGACTTTGCCATTTTGTTTATTAAATACTTTCCTTACCGTTAACATTTTTTCATCAGTAAAAAGGATATTTCGATGGCCATTTTTGTATCTTCCCAACCTTATTTGCTTTAAACAAGGAGTTAAAAGGTGACTAGTGCTCCTTCATATGGAGGTCATCACATATTAGTTGGGACATGGATCTGGTAGACACGTTCATCTCTCTAGCCATAATTTACTGCTTCCTTAAGAGATTTCGGCGAATTCGCTCACGTACTGCTTTTATGATTTCAGTAGCACGAATAACACGTGGACGTCTACTTCTTGAGATGATTCTAAAAACCAATTTATGGTACGATATACAAAAATTGTTGATATTTAAATTTTTTGTAACAGCCCCATATCATATAAATCCGGTGAAATTCTAAACCAAACTGAAATATATTAAACTTGTACTGAAATAATTGAACAAAAAAACTCATAACGGGATTTTCTGGGATTTTTGAAATTTCAACTGCATACTGCTTTGAAAGTTTTGTAACATAACTTACAACACGACTAGGTAATAGTTTCAGACAGCAAGAAAAGTTCATAAGAAGAGAGTCAAAAGTAAGCCAAATCTAATTATATTGAGCTTATGTACAAGTACACACGAACTGTGAATGCAAAATTCATGTAGATTTTTTATGAAAGTAAACATAATAAATATTTTCAGTGTACAATTATTTTTGTATCAAATCAAAACATTTGTCAATTTCAACAGTTGTTTTTATTTTATAATTAACATTTCACATACAAATAAAATCGATAAACGATATTTATATAACTTCCAAAGTCAACTGAGCTAAATTCCAATCGAAATATGAACACGAGTACTGAGTGTAGCGAAGGTGATAATAAAAATGTACTGTAAGCTATGTGCGAATTAAAAAATTATAAAAAATATTATAAAAAAATGCTTAAAAAAAGCACTAGATTGCAATACAATATGTGTGAAGTATGTTTGTAACAGTATGTTTGTAACAGCCAAGTGCAATCTACGTAGTTAGCAAAGTAAAATATTCAATTAGTATTTAGATTGTGGGAGGTGTAAAGCCGGCAGCTAGTTAGACAAAAACCAAGCACATGAGTTGTCACAGATAGAAAGAGATAGAGCGTCACTGAAATGTTGACTTAACTGACGGTGCCCAGGGTGTGTTGCCGCAATAATGCAATTTGAGCTTATAAAGTACCGCCGATGAGAGCGGCAGATAACGCGGAAGGTAAATTACGCTTATAATGTCATCAAAATAGCTGCAAACATCTTACGATAACAAGTTCATATATTGAAGATAATGCGTCGTTTTTATTAGCCACACAAATATTTAACAACTCAAATCTGCAGCACGTCATTACCGATTGGTATCATCCACTGATATCATGTGAGGATAGCTATTCTTTGGCTGATATTTGAAAAATTTCCCCAAATTTCACAGATATTTCATCATGTGAAGAATAAATTTCAGCAGTTCCTTAAATACGTGATAAAAATTTCAAATCGCTCAATGACTTCAAGCAATCAATCAATGAGCCATCAATTATTGCCCCCTATTCGCTCGCTGCTTGATATCAGCAACTGTTCAAGTTCAATCTAGTTGTGTGTATTTAACAATAACTATAAAATATCGATTAGTACCAATAAAAAGAAATCTTGCCGAGCTTCTGCAGTTCACACAAAATGTGAGTGAGTTGGCCCAATCACATTGTATGAATTTTTATAGTGTGCAATAAATATGAGCCATACTTATAGTATTGCCAAAAGTATAAGCTGATTTAGTTAAAGATGATTAAAAATTGAATTAAAAAAAAAAGGTATAAAATTCATTCATTAAATTACAGAAATTATTTGAAAACTACTTTTGCCGTCGTTTCATTGTTTCAATGTGTTCTCTTTCGTATGCGTTGCCTTTTTGATATAGAGAGAAGTTAGAAAGTTCAATTTCGTGTGTACTCTTCTCTCTTGTGCGTCGTAAGAAGCATACATACTGCAATGACCGCTTACTTTATAAGCTATATCACGATAGAATAATAAGGTAAGCTCATATTAATATGGCTGCTCAAATATCTAATTTTACACAAACAATGCTGTGAGTGCTATAAATGTCAAACGAAAAGGCAACAACAACAATTTGAACAACTCAAATTCGAACAGCTGATTTTGACATCTAGCTCACTTTCTCTCCAATATGCGCCTACCTTGTTATTCTATCATGAGCTATATGTCATATAAGGGCAGAGCGGACAGGACTGAACAAAGGAAATATCGAAAACAGGTCTCGTTGTCTGTTTCAGAATAGTTTTTCAAGAATAACGAAAAAACTACGTGATTTGACGATACCAGCTTGCCTTCAAGAACATTCCACTCGACATTTTTTTAAGAACAACGAAAAAGGTCACATTTGAACGGGCAAAGTTCTACCTCTTGAACATATCCTATGAAGAACTTGTTGGTACTCAGGTATCAAGTGTTGTGTCTACTCCAAAGAAGAACACATACTTAAGCTTATTGCTGTGAACCGTAATAGACCTATAAATGTTCGGTGACTTTTACTTGGAAGCGGTGCCACACTTCCAAGCCACGTGTTCCAAAGCCCATTCTAGTTTCCCAGAAGCAGGAAATCACAAAATAGTAACTTCATTCTCAGTTTTAATGTTTTTAGGTTAGCCGAGAATGTTCGAAAACCATTTAGGTGGCTTGGTGGCTTTTTGGTCCATTACGAATCCCTTATTTGATTATTTTTAACCTAATTGCTTGTGGTAGCCAATAAACTTAATTCTTTTTTATGCTCGTTCACCTGATCTTAGTGAACTTTCATAGGTCTTACTATAGGTTAAAAATAATCAAATAAGGGATTCGTAATGGACCAAAAAGCCACCAAGCTACTATAGGTCTCATAGGTGTTCACTAGCTGCTCCAAATTCTTGAAAAATCTGTTTAACTTATATCGAAATCGACAATTCTGTAGATTTGGACATTCACGCAGAAAGTGGATGATTGTTTCCGTTTTTTACGCATCAGTACAGCTTCGACCAAAGTCTTATGTTGTAATGAAAATTCTCGGGCCATCACATCGATAGACCTCACAGTGACCTGTAAGGATTCCAGGTCCACCACTATCCGGATTTCCCGTTTTGACAAAAGCAAAAGGCTCTTAGTTCTGTTCTTTCTAGATATAAAGCAGTCACTACTGGAAGCCTAGCTTGTGTTGGCATTATCTCTGGCTTTGAGATCGTTGCTTCTTTTGACGACGTCTATTGGAATGCACACATCTGTAATGGTTTTGTTTGTGTCTATCGTTACCCTACTTCTTACCGGCTCATCTGCTTTGTCATTTCATTCTACATTGCTGTGAGAGGGGGGCTTCAATACCTGGAACCAAGTAGATGGTGACATTGTGGGTAGATGGTGACAGTGTAGTATCGTTCGGGCTTTGATCATTTTACATTAAAGCACTTTAATGGCCGCTTGGCTATCTAAAAAAATTGATACCTTTGTGGGTGTTTCATTTTCGCTGTTTTTGTAATTTTTCTAGTCAAAAGACACGACTCTCCCTCTCCCAAAGCCCATTAAATGTTATCAACGGAGTAGCAGGTGTGTATTGAGGTCGAATACCGAATTCCGAAGATGTGCGATACTTAATTCCAAAGTAATTCGAGAAAGAAAATTAGAGTTGAGGAGGTACCACGCCTATTTATCCAAAATAAATTAAACTAAGCCTATATTCTTTGCGCATGTACAAGTAATAAGTTGACAAAGTTTTACAGAAATCGGATGGACAGTATGGCAGCGCATAAAGGACGAAGAAACAAGCAAATAAATATTAATTTGTAAATACATTTTAGTTTCTTTGAAGCCATTGAATACAAATATCCTTACAGATTTGAAAAGACCTGCTCTATTAGCAAATTTTTAGCAGAGGTACGCAGATTTTGAAAGCGTACGATTAAAAAATGTACATAGGATACTCCGCGCTTGCAGAATTTTATAAAATATTCAAAGGACCGGAATACCATCAAAATTTATTTTATCTTCATCACTACGAATCGAACCCCAGACCCATCGCACAAGAGTCGAATGCTTTAACGTTGTGCCTCTACTGGACCGAGGGTGAACAAAATGCAAATAAAACACAAGCAATCGATAATTTCAGGTCTAAAAAGCACTGAGATTTGATAATTATAACCAAATCATGTTTTGTCTGAACACTTATTATAAAATTAAAAAAACAAAAATTGGCCATTTCAGCCCTCGAAAGGACTTTGACCGAGCTTCTTCTCATCTGATCAACTGTGTTGTGTGTGTTATTACATTCTTGTATTCAACTGGCTGAGAAATGGACCTACTTGTTAACGGCTAATGTTCATGTTCTCAAGAAACTTTACATGGCATGAGAGTAAATACTCTCTAAGGTCTGCAGAAACGTGACGGTCGAGCAGAAAAATATATTTTAATTAAAAAAAAACTTTTGTCCGAAGTGTGGTTTGAACTCGGGATTCGTTGGCTCTCCACACACTTAGCACGCACGACTAGTGCACACAATTAGAACTCAATGTGCGATCCATATATTGAATGGAATGTATCGAATGGAAGATTTACAAATAAAACCCTTGAAATAAATTACTGCTTTGACTCAACACACATGACTCAACACAATGAGCAACTTCAATACTTAGTAATATTTACAAAAATTTGTTAAAATTTAAAAATATTGTAAGACAGACGCCAAGTCAAAGTATTTAGTTCATGAAACAAAACCCTCATTTCAGTGTAAACGCCAATTATATGTTATGTACAACTAAAATTGGTCAGTGTAGAAAAAATTTAGCTCCCAGTTTTTTATGACTCAGAATTTTTATGACTTTTGTGGGCTCTTTGAAGAAATAAAAATTTTTCTATAAGACATACAAACTTATTTTTTAGGACTTTATTCTATAAGTCTTGCTTGGAAAAGGGTAACTTAAATTTTTTTTCTCCAAATATCTTGCAAACAGAAACTATTCGGTAATTCTAGCCATATGTATTTTTCTTATAAGATAATTTGACGGAATAATGTTTTAAACAGGATTCGTTCGCAATCGATTTAAATACAATTTTTTCTTTCGTCGTGAGTGAATTTATCAAACGAAAAAATGAAAAGCAGACGAACGTTCGCAATTGAAAAAGGAACGCTCTGCAGACGTCGTCTGATATCTGATAAATTTTTCAGCTTCTTTTTTCGAATTTTTCACACAACAATAACAAAGAACAAACGCTCATTTGTAATTATTAAAAATGAGCGTTTGAAGAAAAAATTCAGGAACGTTTCTAGGAGTTGTTTTTATTAATTATACTTGTTTAATTATTAAAAATGAGCGTTTGAAAAAAAAATTCAGGAACGTTCCTAGGAGTTGATGAATCTTTAGAATTCCAAGTTTATTTCTCGATACTAGGGAGGCTTCACAATAGTTTTTTTTAACCTATTTACGATTCGTTAGTACTGTTCAAACTGGTTATAAGTGATGGTTATATGGTAAAAAATGATATATTTTTAAAATTCAGACAATGGATTCGGATTCAGCGACTCATTTTTATCTTGTATTTGAATTAGCCAGCGAGTTTAAAAAAAAATCAAAGAAAATTAAGATGAACACCATATCTGGTTTCTTGAATTTTAAAATTCTGGCATTAGATTCAAATTCAGGGACTCTGAAAAACTAACTTTTAACAGCGACAATAGTTAAAACTCTCAAAAACATATTATCTACTAGGTGGCAGGTTATGGCAAAAAATTAAATAATATAGAAATTCTAACTCTAACGGATTCGGCGATCCATTTTTAGTGTTTACACCACCAGAGTGCAATGCGTTCAATTGTTTGCAATTTATAAAAATACGATCTTCTCTTTCGTTTTTACTTTGTGTTTGCATTTTCAAAAGAAAAATTTAAAAGCTGACGAACGATTGCAAACGAACGTTCGCATCACTAATTTTGGAGATATACGACCAAAAAGAGTCGGTTAACAAAGGTGTTTTCAAATATATACTGGGATTTGTCCAAAATTTTGTTCTCTAGCTAATTTTACAAAAAACCATTAACAGAAATATGTCATGCATAAAATATCCGTAGGATTATTAGTTTTTGTAGTAACCAAAAAGGTTGGTTAAATTGCTTTTTCTCTCAAATACCTCGTTAACAGGGTTTTCCGTAAATATCTTGCGACTTTTTATTCGTTAGACAAGTTAATATGAAAAGCCCTTACAGAAAATTTTCGTAGGATCACTAGTTTCCGAGATATAATACAAAAAATTATCGGTTCAATTTTTTTTTAATAAATATTTCGTAAATGGGATGATTTTTCAAAAATTTGACACAACAAGGCTTTTGAATTTATTAGCTAATTCTTCAAAAATGTTCACAGGATCATTAGTTTTCGAGATATACTACCAAAAATGCTTGTCTAAAGCGTGTTTTTGCAAAAATCTCTTCAACGGAACTTTTATAAAATTTGAGCGAAAGGGCCTTTTTATTTTGTCGAAGTATAGCATAGAATCCATATAAAGTCCTGTGACTCATTTACAAGTTCTACTTCGTCCCAATTTCATTCATTGTTATATGAGCTTCACGAATTGTCTCATGAGCATCTATCGTTTAATTTTAGTACTGGTTTGTGGACGTGTACTATTGATTTGGAAATTTGACTCTTTGACTTGAGTCTTTGTGGGCGTGAGACGCTATAAAAGGCACACTAACGTGTAACAAACTGAGCTATGCATGGGCTCGCGTGCCTAAACGAGCTAACATTTCCGTACTTTATTCAAAATGACCGATTGATTAACTCATTGTGGTAATCAGAACAAAAGATTGATCACAAAATTTGATATGCTTTATTGAACTTTAGTTTTCGCGCAGGTTTTTGTCTTCGAATTCAATCTTTTGTAATTTAAGCACATCTACCTCGTACAAATTAAATTTTTTTTTTAGTTTTGCATTTCAAATTCAACTTTTTGCTCTTCAAATTTAACTTTTTCTAGTTTAAAAGTAGTATTTGAAGTGCAATTCAGTTGGATTTGAATTGTAAAAAGTTTAATTTGATTTGTAAAAAGTTTTATTTGAAATCTTAAAAGTTGTATTTGAAGTTAAAAATCTGTTGCATTTAAAGTTAAAAAATTTATTGAATTGCTACATTAAGAAATTTTTTATAAAAGATTGATACAGGATTCAATCATGGAGAAGTACAATACAAATATTTCATAGAACAAAAGAAGCAAATTGGGCAAAATGGGTTAAACAGTGTGATTCATAATAAATCGCCTTTTAGAGGAATATTCATGTCAACCGACCGACGGTATATTTCTCAGTTCTTTATTAAATTCAAAGTTTTTTTTTTTATGAAATTGGAGATTGTAAAAGCAAACAGCAAATAACTAGTAAAAATATTGTGTCAACACATTTTGCACTCACGCAGAAAGCCATAAAAAATATTTTTCTTTTAAAAATAGCTCTAAAAGTAAAACAAACAAACATATAATACAGCACACCCATTCGCAGCGTTGAGCCGAGCCAATGCAAGTAAAAACTTCTCACAAATGCATTTTGCACTGAAATAATGTCGATTATTCTGCAGTAAAATACTTCAAATCAAATCCAGAGAGAACGAGATCTAGAATGAAATTCTTGTGAATTCGAAAGAAGAAAAACAAAAACGACTTACAAAGGAACTCGACAGCTATATTTAGTTTCATGAAAATTTGTATTCACATGATGTACGGTTCAAATACCTTGAGATTTATATGACCTTCGTCATATTCTAGGCATTTGATTTATATTTTTTTTTAGCACAAAAAATAAACATAATTTTGCCTAACATAAAATTTTTAGTAGCTATTTTGTTTATTTATAAATAATTTTTTTTTTAGTTCACAATGAAATATGAAGATATGCTTGTTTACACGTTCAGTTTTTGTTTTGATTCTTGAAATTCTGAAAATGAAACCTAAAGCCAATGAATGTATTTGAATTTCACGCCTTTACAAAGCAAAACAAAAATGCAAAAAACAATGAAAAAAATAAAAATATATAAAAGATAAACGAATAGACATTTTTTTCTTTACTTCTTTCTTAATTACACATAATTGAATTGAACCTGTTATTTTTTGTTTCTTTTTTTGGCTTAAACAAATTGTTAAGAATTATACGATAACGATATTTACATTTGTGGTATTTTTCCATTCAAAAATAATTTTCCAAATTGTTCGTATGGTGAAGTGGGAGGGCGGGGTTGAAGAGGACATATTGTGTGTGGCTTTGGCAAGTTGCGGGTGGTGAGGTCTAACAAAAACGCACATATAATGCTATATTTAGAAAGAACCAATATGTAGTTTGTGTAGTTGTTACATACAGTGGTTACCAAAAGTCTGTGAACTGTTTAAGAATTTGGAATAGTTTTGCATATTTCTATATATAATAATATATCTTTATAAGAGAAAAAGAAAAATGTTTTGAAAACTTAATCTACACTGAGAAAAAAAACATACTTTAAAATTAAACAAAAAATTTTAAAATATAAATTGAACGCCTTTGCGTTTCTACAAAACAAAATTTAAAACAAGTGTTTTAAATTTTCAACTACCAATAAAATTCTTTCTTCTTTTTTAATTTTCCCTTATTGTTCTATCAAATAATAAACAAAAATTTGAACACAATGACAATTTTGGAATTTTTTAAATTGCTTTGACAAATATCTAACATACGATAAAATAAAAACTAATTAATTAAATATTAAAATATTTCAAATGCAAACTTCATCGTATGGAGTTAACTTTTGATATTCGGAGCGTCCCGGGGCTAGCTGGTTGTGAATCTGATGCTAAAAACTCGGAAAAGCTAAAAAATGGCATTGAAAAAATATGCTTTAAAATATTTGTTTTAAATTTTAAAATTTTTATTTTAAATTTGGTTTTTATAACAAAAACATTGTTTTAAAAACAAAAACTTTTGTTTTGAATTTAACTTTAAAAGCAGTTGTGTTTAATTTTAATGAATTTGTTTCAAGCTCTATTTCAAAAACAAATTCGTTAGATATGAACACAATTTCATTTAATTTTAACACATTTTTCCCTCAGTGTAGATTCGCTTAATGGACCAACGTCTATCTATTTCTATTGATTATGGATGCCAAAATACATATTTAAAAATTCTGAAAATCAACGCATATTTAAATTCTTCCACGCCCACTTTAATTGGATCGGAGTGCAACGTAGCCTATTTTCGAATTCCAGTCAATTCGATGTGATAGTTAAGTGTCAATCCTGGCTAAAGTGCTTCGTAAAGCACCGTTTGTAGCTGAGACAAGTTTCAAATAACTTCTACGAGGGTAGTTCGAAATGTTCTTAGCCTTTTTTTAACATAAGAGGGTTTATCGGGATAAGAAATTAATAATGATATGGGGAATGTATGAGGTGAAAATGCTTCTTCATATGCAATAGTTAAAATTCAAACGTGGTCGTAGAAGCAAAAAATTTATCAAGTTTGTTTGAACCGATTTAAACGAAAGAAAGTGGTTTTTAAGCGCCATATCATAACTATTGATAAAACATGGATTCATGACTATACACCAGAGACAAAAGGATAATGCAAACAATGGACTGAAGCTGGTGGAAGTGCAATAAAGAAGGCAAAACCAATTCGATCGGTTGGAATAATTATGGTTTCATCGGTTTTCTGGGATTTTTAAGGAATCACATTGAACGACTTACTTCAGAAAAGTAAAAACATAACATCAGAATATTTTTGTAACCGTTTGGATCAATTGAATGGGAAAATTCGACAAAAAGAATCTGGCTTGCAACACAAAAAATTAATAGGGATATTCACACTGCCTTGGGTAGTTGGGTAGATTGGCAAATGTCATACATTTTGTTTTTGTAAAAGTGCCATTCTATCCAAGTACCCATCTACCAATCTACACTAGCTGACCCCCTGACTTGTTTGGGTAGATTGATTGAGTACTTTTTTCATGGGTTACCACTTTTTCCAAAAGTAGGCAATAATTGAATTGACAAAAAACTAAAACAAAGTAAACAAATTATAAGTGAATAAAATAGACAAATGTGTTAAAATGAGTTATTTTAAAATTTTTCAGATAAAAATTATTAAATGCCGCAAAGTTCACGTTAAAAATTACTCCTATATAAAAGAACTTTTTTACGCCCGTACAATGGCCTAAATTTTGCTTTCATAAAATGACATGAACAATATGGCGGCAACTCTTTTCTAGCTGTCATTCATCCCTCATCAGCGTTTCTACAAAGTACTCAATTGCAGTTAATGCTCGCAGTAATCAAAAGTACTCAATCTAAACGTACCCAACTACCCAAGTCAGTGTGAAAACCCCTAGTGTTTCTCAAAGACAACACACCAGCATACAAGATTGTTTTAACAATGGAAAAATTTAATAAACTGAACCATGACTTGCTTGATCACAAGCCTTATTCTTCTGACTTAGCTCGCTCTGACTTTAACTTGTTCCCAAATATAAAAAAATATCTTGCTGACAAGCTTTGTATCTCGAATGAAGATACAATTAAAGCTGTTAACGATTATTATTTTGCAGAGCTTCAGGAAAATTATCAACATATAAATAGGCGTAGGGAAGGTAGATACGAAACATTTTTCACGTGTTTCTCAACCGATTTTGATAATTTAAAAAATATTTAAAAAATTTTTTAAAAAACGTATTGAAGTTTTAGGAGATTATATTGAAAAATATACTTTTTTTTTAAAAAATCTAGGACTTGTTTTCCATTTCAAGGCTAGGAACATTTCGAACGACCCTCTTAAATTAGTTGCGATAATTATATTGAACTGTTTATGTCAGAGCGAATCCTTGCAGTGGTGTTTCTAAGAGGCGAAGATCAGTCTGATTTCGATGCCTTATATCTGTGAGAAGAACAATATCGAAGCTTTTTCATTTGAGAGCCGACCTCCAAAGTGCTTCAAATTAACGTCAAAGAGGATTCGTTTTAAAATAACGTTAAATTTGAAAATGTTTCAAACGTTTGGTTTATGAACAGATTGAATGGAAAATTATTCAATCTTATTTAGACTTTGAAATTCGACCAAATACTCGACATTTTAAATTTTTATACCCTAAACCTGAAAGGTCAGGGTATATTAACTTTGTGCAAACGTTTGTAACGCATAGAACGAAGCGAGTCCGGTATAGAAAAGTACATATATTCTTGATCGGGGTCACCTCGTGAGTCGAGCTATCCATGTTGTCCGTAAACACAGGATAAGAAGAAGGAGTTGAGATACTTGAAACTTGGTACACATGGTCACATGGACCCAAGGATCTGCACTATTAAATATTTTTGGAATCCGCCCACGGACACACCTACCTCCCATACATAAAAACTGCATAACTCAGCTCATAATTAGCCAACAACAATAAAATTTGGTGTGTATGTGTTTTATATCAACACAAAGATGTCTTCGAAAAATGTGTGTCATCCCCTCACGGACACACCCACCTCCCAAACATTCCAAAAATTGAAAACGCAATAAATAAGCCTCTGTTTAACCTGCAGAGCTAAAATTTGGCACGTATGTTTTTTATGACAAAATAAAAATTGTTTTTTAAAAATGGACGCCCACCTCCCTTACAACCCAAAAAGTTTAAAACTCAACTAATAATATAATGTTTGTCATAGAGAGATTAAATTTGGTATGTATGTATTTTATACCAAAACTAAGGTGTGTTCAAAAATTGGGAGTAATTCGTTCATGTACATGCCCATAGCGAAAGGCATTAACTGTGAGCTACAGGAATAAAACTTAATATGTGTAAACTTTTCATCAACATTTAAAAGCATATAAAATATAGGCGTTATCCGGACACGGACACACCCATTTTCAATAATATTATTTTTTTTGGAAGAGTAGGTTTAGGGTATTTCATAGTCGGCCTAGACCGACTTTAGACTTTCTTTACTTGTTTTTAAGTTATAACTAGTTTGACAAGGTTTTTAACGTTACATTTTTGGAAGTAAGTTTAAAGTTAGGTTTTTTTTTTCAAAATTACAGAAATTGGCTATGAAAAATCTAAATTTATGAACTATATCGAAGATTAGAAATCAAATAAGCGATTAAAATTGAAATAATGAAATTAAATTTGCATGTCTAGGAGAAAAATGTGAGGTCTTTAACGTTACACGTACATTCCATTTTATTCCGGTTTGAATTTTTTCGTGCGCAGCACAGACTGCTTTTTGTCTTCTACATGATATATCATTTGTGCCCGTTACTCTTCAGAAAATGTAACTATTTATGATATATATTCATTTCAGTCCAAAAATCTATAAAATTTAAAAATTTTGTGCAATATATTGGATTTGTCATTTTGAATTTTTAAAAACCGATTTCATTGATTTAAATTATTAGTGACCATGCTAAGTGTTTATTATTAAAACTTATTATTGAGCTTACTGGTCAAGTAATTATAATTATTTAATTATAATTACAAGTTTTGTTTTTTTTTTTTTTTTTTTTAATTAAATAATTATAATTACTTGACCAGTAAGCTCAATAATAAGTTTTAATAATAACCGATTTCAATTTCGTAAGAAGTGACCCTTAAGCAAATTTTTTTCTTCCATTTTCTTTTAAATTTGAGCCTAGATACATAATCAGCGACTCCAAAAACCTATAAAAATTCCGCCATTTTGAAATTTGGAAATCAATTTTCATACTCTCAATTAAAAAACAAAAAATTGGCCATTTTCAGCGCTTGAAAGGACTCTGTCCAAGCTTCTTAAGATCAAATTGTGTTGTATGTGTTATAGAATTTTTGTACACAATTGAACGAGAACTGGACCTTCATATTTTCGACCGACTTCCACGGCTAAAGTTCATGTTTTCAAGAAGATTTACATGGCATTGTTGTTCTCTAAGGTATGCCATTGCCTGCAGAGAAGTAACACAAACTTTCTTGCTAGGGGTGAGGATTGAACTCGGGCCACTGCGATTCGTTGTCATTAACGCCACACACTTAGCACGGTCGTCACCCACAATGAGCAAGTAAAAAACATAAACTAGTTAATAGATTTGAAAAAAAAACCCAGTCCACTGATATTTAATATGATTTAGATACTTTGTATGCAAACTTTTTCTCAGCACTGTTCTAGACATATGCTATGTGTTAGTAACAGATAAGACTAAATGCTTAGTCTGAGCTATTACGAGTTTTTTTTTGTTAATTCATGATTTCGACCTATTTGTTATTCGCTTCAATTGTTAGTTTTTTTTTTATTTTTTTTTGGTTTTTTTGATAAAAATTTGTTCAAAACCAACTTGTTGCTAAAAATAGCAACAGTCTGGAAGCTAATGAGTGGTCATTGCGTGACTCTGCCGGCAGTCTAAAAAGACTTTGTACCTCTGTGTATTTTGGTGTTTATTTGAATTATTTTATTTATTTATTTTGTTTTTATTTATTTTGCTTTTCTGTTTGTGCTACCCTCTAATCTTAATCTTGGCAACATTTTATGGTTTGTTTACTTGACGCCAAATTTTAACAGTGCGAAATAAAAGCTATAGAAGACTGCCTAAGATAATATTTGTTAAAACCATTAAGGCGTAGCTTGTTGCAAATGTAAATACCGCTCAGATGGGACTGCAAAAAAAAGCCTTGTATGCAAATTTTTATTATTTAAGCATGTTAATGAAAATGGCAATAAAAGTCGACAAAGTAGATTAAGAGCTTTCAGTGCGCTAACTTTCTCGGTAATAGAGTTAGCAATAGGTTTTTTTTTTATAAAAACAGACTCCTATGTACCTTAGAAATACTAAGAATGGACGTTTTGATGGAGTTAGTAAATTTAAGATTAAAGCCGGTTTGAATTTTTTACTATAATAAATTAAGTTAAAAACGAATACAAAAAAAAAAAAAACAAAAGAAGTTAAATCTTTTATGACAGACTTTAACGACTTTAGTAAAAGTTTAAGACAGCACAAGAGACAAAAAATCTATGAAATAAAACTATGAAAGAATTGTTTAGAGTCGATGACCACAAATCTGTGGATCTAGACAATTTCTTTCATTACGTAATAATGAATAGGAATATTGACTTTAAATTTATAAACAAAACGACAAAAATTTATAAAACCGTAATAAAATAAAGCACAAAGATTATCCAATTTTCGGATAATGTTAGTAGATTAGACGCCATTCTTACAATGAAAGGCATCTATACCTATTTAATGTCTCATAACAGCACTGATGATCTTACAGTTGTGGCGTTAGAGGGCAATGAAGATAATGCGATCCTGGTCGCATCCTACTACATGGCGCATGACACTTACGAGCTCAATAGGTTATAACCAGCGGAGAGAAGCAGGCGATTTTCATTGGAGTAGATGTTAACCCACATCACTCAATGTGGGGAAGCCCAGGCATTGATAACAGAGGTGCGTCCATGCTTTATTTTATCCTTCAAACTAATTTAGGCGTAGCTAACATAGGAAAGGAACCTTCACATATGGGTACTATCTCCACAAATGTATTAGACCTTACATTAAAGTCAAATACTAATACTCTTGTAACAAATTGGAAGGGGCTTGAACACTTTTTCTTCTCAGACAACAAAAATATTAGCTTTAATAAACGATTCAACTGCACTCCGCCTAAAAAGATCTTTAGAAACCCCAGAAACACAAAACTGGAATTAGTTAAGAAGAATCATTGAGACCAGGCTATCCTCCCCAAATCGCCCAAAAGGGTCTATAAAGACTCTTTCAGACCAGCTAATAAAATACCATCATTCCTCTTATAGAACGACGCAAACGAAGTGGAAATTATGACTACTATGGTGGAGTCCTGAGCTTGTAGCACAAAAACGCAACCTAAAAGATTTCAAACTGGCTTAATTAACGGACCAAGAAGAAATATGAGGGAAATTTGAAAAGAAAAAATGGGAGGAAAAGTAGGCTCAAACATTTCAAAAGCAATACTCACCGATCAAAAAGATGCTCATGGAAAAACTTCTGCTCGGGCATTGAAAAAACTACGGACACAGCAAGGCTCAGGAAACTGCTCTCAAAACAGCCCTCCATTTAGAGTCGGCTGCGGAAAGACAATAATGTACTTCTGTACTTCTAAAAGCATATTTTAGTGTACTTCTAAAAGCATATTTTTCAGGCTGTACTGAAGTCTTAAGCACTTAGCCACGGAGATAGACTGGACACTGGCAATCCCGTCACAGACTCCGCAAAACTTAATAGCACCAAACAAAATCCAGTTACTTATAAATTCGTTTTCAGAATTTACATATCCAGGACCAGACGGCATATTTCCGGCCATGTTACAAACGATCACTCTACAAGTCGTTCGTTGGATCGAGATAATATATAAAATATGTATAAGACTTAACTTCCTGTAGTCTGAGGGCAGTAAGGATGGTTTTCATACTAAAATCAGGTTAAAGCAGCCATCTGTATCTAAAGGACTATTCTTGGGAACATACTTTTTACTAAAACACTTGAGAATTTGGTAGAATTGTACATGTAAAGGGTGATCCAATAAGAGCTTACTAATTTGTTTTCTAAATAGAATACATAAAAATTAATGTATTGATGCAAATCTTTATTTGGAATGATAGATAGTTCAGTTCCTACAACTCAATATTTATAAAATTATTTTCTTCAAATATTGCCCACGACTAGCTCTTAAATAATCCATTATGTGGGTCCAATTTGCTAAAATGCCCAAAGCCCTAGATCGGTAACGAATCGACTGTTCACGGTTTTCACGAACACTCTTTGCTACTACAGCAATGTTCTCAAAATAACGAGCTCCATGCAGTCCATGCAGTGTTTCGAAAAGTGCACTCAGTACGCTCATAACGATCAAAATGATGTTGAAGAACTCTACATTCTCTAACTGATGACTGCTTTTGGTTATGAGTTTCCACAAGTAATAAACGTTGTTCAGGAGTAAGTCTAGTCTAATTAAGTCATATTGAATATTGAACACAAACGTCATATGGACAAGCCATTTGAGACATACCAGCTGTCAAAACAATCCAGTTGAAAAAGGGACCTTGTATTGGATCACCCTTTGAAGTACATGTAGAAAAAGCTCTCTGCCACTAAGAATTTGCTTTAGGTGCATTTCTAAACTTCTCAGGTGCATTCAACAATGTATCAACTGCAGCTATCCTTAATGCATTACGTGTACAGATGCACCACCAGTTATTGACTTCTGAATAGAAAGATATCTCTTAGTAGAAACACTTTAACGCTTTTCAATTAACATCTTTTTTGACAGCCAAGCTGCAATCAAATCCATGTGCTCCGATATTGTCAAGTTTCCAGGAATGTCCTAGCAAGCGAAGACGCTCTTATGCATCGAGCACTTCAAAGAGAGTCAGCATCTACTAGGCTACAAGCTATCGAAGCATTGTCGGAACAAGATGACAAACGGACTAGCAAGGCAAGGTGCCGGGCTGGGATCAAAACTCATAGAAGTTTCCAGGAACCAGGAATCTGGATCCAGACTTAAACACTTAGGCTTACAGACGTTATCATCTTAAAGGCTTTGAGTAACCGGCACTACTAAGGACCGTATGGTCAGTGTGAGACTCCAAAGAGAGACAGCCGGATTAACTTAACCTCATCTAAACTTCCATGTTTTTAATCAAGGAAAGTTGTATTTGATAAGTTGTTATAATAATACCAGTTATATGGGCTGAAAATTCCCAAGATTTTTCAAGTGACACTCATTTTGCATCCTAATAAAGCATTGTTTTTTTTTTTTTTGCTGAAAAAACTTCTGAGCAATAATTGCAATGGCTGCAGAAATGTGAAATAATATCTGTTTCTTCGAAAACAACAGTGACTTAGTGAATTTAAAATGGGTCGAACAAGCCTCTGGTAGGCCAAAAGTGGAAATTGTAAATCAAGTGCATCGAATATTTTGACTGAAGATGAGTCTAAACGATTCACTGTAATCCAAAGCCACGGGATATAATATTCTTTCAAATAATTTAGGAAAATTGTAATGAAATGATTACTTCAGTGTGTGTTAAGAGTCAGAGAAAATAAAGCGTATAATACGATTTTAAGCGAGGAACGACTACAACATAGATTACAAATGAAATGTAAATATTTTATTTTGTTTCTTATCGTTCTAAAATATTACAACCTTTGGAGAAGTTTGCACTTTTTTACTTATGATCTAAAGTCATGCATGAAGCACATTGACGACGACAACGACTTTACGACACGAAAAAAGAGAAAAATACACTTAAATCTTTTTTAACACGGTAGATAAGTTCCTTAGTTAATCGTGTAGAAAAAAATTCGTGTAAAAAAATACAAGCGATATGTGCTAAATTTAGGTATGTGTTCCGAAACTTTTGCTTAAAAAACGTGCAAAAAAGGAATGAATTCAAAGAATATAAAATTATATTAAACAATAACAATTTTTTTTTATTAAAAAATTAAAAATAAATATAGAAAGAATACAACGTAAAAAAAGTAAATGTATAACGAAAATCTTGACGGCCATTTGATTATTTTGAAAGCGACGCAACAAATAGCGTTTAATACCATGGAACAATGCTTTTGACATGCTCTTTAAGCAGCAAAGCAAAGAGTCCCGAGAGTGTCGACGACAACAACATGAGTAGCAATGTCGTTAAGAATCAAAAGTCGTTGCGACCAACGATCCTCTCTAGTCGTCGAACGCAGCGAATGCGTCCAGAATGAAGCGATTGCGATTTTTTGATATTCGTTAGCAATTAGTTGTGGTTTACACTTTGTAAATACAACAAAAGCAAAAAAGTGTTAGTGTAAATACTACACAAGCAAACAACAAACGTCAGTTCATAATAACAACTAAGAAAATGGCTTTGAACGTACCCAATTATAAGCAAAAATATGGCAGCACTAATGGCTCTCAGAGAGAAAATCGTCGGTCGCAAAAGCAAAAATAGAATAGATTCTAAGTCAGCGATTTATCGTTGCGACCAACGACCTGCGATTTGATTTTGGACGTGTTCATATATTTTCATGTGTTGTTGTGCTTTGCGATATCGTCGGTCGCAACGACTTTTGATTCTGTTCAGGCTCTTATTCATCGTAAAAGAAATTGAACGGATGGCGTAATGTCGTTGTCGTCGTCAATGTGTTCCGTACATTAGGGTGGCAAAAATATAAGGTATTCTTATCATTATTTTATAAATTTTTTTAACGTGGATAATAATTAAATTATTTAAAAAAAGTCACTTTCTTAAGCAAAAACATTTCATAATTTTTTTTATTCAAAACTTTGATTTTAATACAGAGCGTAAAAATATTAAGAGCTAATAGTTTCAAATGAAACAGCTTTGAGTGCAAACATGTACTACAAACGCATCAAATTTTTTAATTAAACCAACACTATCTTGTGTATTTGTGAAATAACATTATTTTGCTGAATGGTTAAATTGGCTCATCAACATTACAAATAAAGTTCTTAGAAATGTTGCATAACTTACGATAAGGACATCATATCAATTCCAAGCTGCTTGCCCAAAATTAACAAAAAAATTGTTTTCACATATTTTTTTGCCACAAAAAAAAAAAACACTAACCAAGTTCGTTACCAACATCTTATGTAACGTACAGGCAAAAAATAATATTCAGGATTATGTAAGCGTTGATATTAAATGCTAAAATGCTATTCACCACTCAAGTATCAAGGATAACAAAGCACAGCCATCAAGTAGCTAGAAGCAAGACAGAGATGTAAACGAACAACAAAAAACAAACAAATAAAAAATAGAAAAATAACAACACAAACAAAAACTAGGTGGGCGTTAGGAAAAACCACGCGTTTTCCAAGCATCTACCAAGTGGAATTTGGCAGTAAAATACAACGATGAAAATAGCAAAGAGCAAAGCGTTCGTTCATTACAGGAAAAAAATACTTTTAATGTAACAAACTCAAAGAATAATAAAATAGACACCGAAACAACAACAAAAACCAACAAGCAAATTTGAAGTACATTCAAAGGACTTAACAGACAACGCACAAGGACAAAACAGTTAAGAAGCTAGAAAAATATATGCTGAAATGACAAAAAACAACTATGGTATTTATTTGCAGCACGGGTTGATGCTGGGTGTAACAAAATTTGCCAAATAAAGCGGCAAAAAAAAATATACAGATGAAAGCTTTATAATAGCGCTATGAGATACATAATAAGTTAAGTTACATAACTAAGAAATATGCCAAACAAATCTGTGCAAATATTTTGCTAGGATCATGGAAAGATGTGAGCATATTTGCACAGCAGCTATGAGGGAGAATTAAAATGAAATCAGATTTAATATTATAAATGTTTTTTTCAACAACTTTTAACACTTCACTAGACTACTAAGGAAAAGCTTGTGTCAAGAGAGATTTCTACGAGTACTTTTTTCGTGAGAAGAGCGTGTTAAAATATTAGGTCTGAGAAAATATTTATATATTCGCCGTTTTTGATGATGTTAATGAAAAATATATGCGTTATTTTTAATGAGTTTTAATGAGTAGGATTTGGAAATATTAATCATGAAAGGAAATACAAATAAATACAAGAAGATTAAACTTATTTTCAAGGAATTTCAACTTGGAAGGAATAGTTAAGAAGTTTTTGGGCAGAGAAATGAGTTGAACTCAAAGGTCAGTTTATACTTACAATTACTTAAGTGGGGTTTTCAGGCAAACAATTTTTTGAAAATCGAATTGGTTTTTAAGTTGATTATTGTTGTACAACTATTCAAGATTTTGTGAAATAAATTTTAAAATTAATTCTGCTTATAATACAGATTATACAGCGCTTAAGACTCAGTGCGCAAGAATATGTTTGTTTATGTTGCAATAGCTTTTTAGAGACTCGATATTTGGTTATCGAGTAGAGCAAGCCCTACCCTCTAATACAAACCACAATTTACATTGTAATGGATTCAGGCCTGGGCTGCTAGTGGCTCGGGCCACTGATGCGTGAAAATGAAGTCAGGTGCATTGTTTTTGAGTAACTCTTGAGTCAATTTAGGCTTATGGACTGAAGCAGAATCTGGTTGAAAGATCCATGGCTTTTTCTGAAATAATGTCGTATTGAGAGGCTTTACAACAAATTCCCAAACATCGGATTAAAACACTTTCGCCAAAGTTTTGACTCCTTTTTCACAAAAATGGAGCTTATTGGAACGATCAAAGGCGGCGTAACGATAGAAACCGATTCATTTCGATTACACAGAGAAAAATAGTGCCACACAAAATCTATAAGATTTCTTCTTAATACGTATTTAGAACAAGGGGCATGAAAGACGAAAGATGAGAGGTATTTTTTAAGAAGAAATCTTTTTGTTTTTCTGCAAAAGAAGTAGCTGTATAAGATTTCTTCTTAAACAAAATCCAAAATAAAACCTAAGAAATGTATAAAATTTCTTCTTAAACAAAATTTAGAAGAAAACCTAGTAGTTGTATAAGATTTCTTCTTAAACATGATAAAGAAGAAAACCTAGTAGCTGTATGAGATTTCTTCTTAATTAATTTAAGAAGACAAAGCCAATAACTTTAAGAAGAACATCTTCTTGGGTAAAAACGATTCTTGGGTAAATCTTTTTAACTTTGTTCTACTTTAATAGGTTTTTATGTGTCGATTTTTCTGTGTGTAGCAATTAAAACTTGTAGATGGATGGAACAAAAATTTTGACACTTTTTATTTTAACCTGTACCGGCCGGCCCAAAACGTTGTTGTAAACGAAAAAATCGATATTTTTGCCAATTTTCAGGCATTGCATCTATACTATTGAAGTGACCTGATTATAATGTATGTATGAAATTGTATATCATTTAAATATAAACATTTTGGTATACTACTTTAGTATCTATGGTTCCCAAGATATATATTTTTGCAGGAAATATCGGAGTATTATCAAAAATTATATTTTTTTACTTTTTGATTTTTAATAAAAAAACGATTCAAGATACGATATTAAAATAGTCTATACCAATTTTCATCAGTCCATTACACACATTTTTTGTTTTTTAATCCCTACTGGTGCAACTTCGTGACCTTTTGTAAACGCAGAAATCGATATTTTTGGGAATTTTTGCGGCATATCATCCAAAATATTTGAGTCGCGTCATTATAATGCATGCATAAATTTTAGATAATTTAAATACGAGCAACTTGGTATACTACTTAACTATCTGATGCATCTATGTACCAAGATATACATATATTTGTATAGAACATTTCGGAGGATTCTCAAAAAAACAATTTTGTTTTTAGTTTTTGATTTTAATAATATTTTTAAAACTTATGAAAAGCTATGTTGGGAATCCTTACAGGTCACTGCCCTATCGGTGTGATGGCCAATAGGATTGGCATAACAGCGCAGAAATTGACAAAGCTGTTGTGATCCGGAGGAAACGGAAATAATCACCCACTTTCTGTGTGAATACCCAAATCTACAGATTCATCGATGACGATAAACAGGAAACATATATTAAAAAGATTTAGAGCAGCTAGTGAACACACTATTGTTAAACATATGGAGGTTCATTAAGAGTAGAGGATGGTTCGGTGAACGAGCATGAATAAAAAGGAATTAGGTTTGTTGGTTATAAAACCCAATTCCAATACAACCAAATGGTTATAAAATAATCAAATAAGGAAATCGTAATGAACCAAAAGGTCCCCACAAAGCAACTAATCGGTGCTCGACCCTTCTAACCTAAGCCTAACTTATGATATGCTGGATTTAGCATAATACTGTGCAATGTAGAGATAGATTTAGCTCTCAGGTAAGTCTTAGATGATATGTTAGGACTCTTACGTCGAAAGGGTATATAGTTATAACTAAAATTGTTTTTTTCCAAATATCTTTTCAAAGAGGATTTTCAAAAATTTAGGTAAAAAAGCTTTTGTTCTTAAGATAATTTGACATCAAAAATATCATAGACAAAATTTTCCGTAGAAATACAAAATGAGAAATACGAACAAAAAATGTTGGTTCAAACACTTTTTCCAAACACCTCGCGAAGGGGATATTTAAAAAAATTGGTTTGAAAAGACTTTCATAAAATAATTTAACCTTTAAGTAGGGACGTGAAATTTTATTCGCACAAACAAGGACGTGGAGTCTCACATGACCCTCCATTTTATTGCTGAGTTTTTTAGAAACTTATGAATCAAAAAACTGCAACCGTGGCTTATAGAAATAAATTTGTGATAATTTTCACAAATTATCAGCTTTTGGCGTTCGCGTACGCAAAAAACTTGCAAAATGAGAGAAATTGAGAGCGCAAAGTGACAGTTGACTCGGAGGGGAAGTTGCAAATTCCTGCTGGAAAAATTTTTACTGTCGAGAATTTGCAAGCTAGAAAACAGCTGATTTCAGACAGTTGCAATTTGAACTTTCAAACAAATTAAGTAAAAATTTAGTAAAAGTCATCATGATTATATGGTACACTTATTAAATCTAACCGTTTTCAACCTTGTGAAGTGTTCCAGGAGAACACTACGTCCTATTTGCGTTTACTTGCCATTCCACTTGAAATGTAAGCAAGTCGTTAATCAGCTGCTATCGTGGTATGCAAGTTTTTGCAAATTTTGCGTTCGCGTACTTTTTATGATATTTTTCTATTTGAGAGAGAATTGTGCGATATTAGGTCTGTTTCCGTACGCACTTCAAGTAAGTTCGAGTAAAGTTCAAGTAATAGAGAGTAACTTGAATATCTGTCAAAATGAGAAAATTTGTCAAAAAGTACGGAAACGGTTTCAAGTAAGTTTCAAGCACAACAGCTGTTTTTTGAAAATAATAAAATTTAATTACTTTGTTATTGTATTTAAAACACTTTCGTAAGCATTCATTTTGATTATATTCACTATTGTTATTAATTTGCCAACCAATTTCATAAATTTTTTTCACAAAACAATGCAATAATTTAATTTCATCATTTTGGCAATCAGCTGTTTGAAGCTCGAGATTTGTGCTCGAAGAAATTTTTCAAGTAAAGTTCGAGTAATAGAGAGCGACAAAAGGTGACACTTTGCTTGTTCTTCTTCTCTATCGTGCTGGGGAAAAATGTGTAAAGAAACGCTTTCGAGTAACTTCAAGTTACTTGAAGTGAGTACGGAAACAGACCTATTCTCTTGCAAGTTGCTGCTGGATATTTTTCACTGGATAAGTACTGGAACAGACCAAATATTGCAATGCCGCTATAATTTTCAACTGATCTCCTTACACCGTTCTTACAAATTGGAGTAAGGTGAGAAGATTTCCGAAAAGACGGAAACTCACCTGTTTGCAAGGATTTTTAAAAAATAATATATAAGGACGTTATTTAGTGGTCATCACTACCTAATTGAACAAGTGAAAATGGTGGCAGAAGGTCTGGACAAGGAAACTTATTGGATCCAAATTCTTGTATAGAATTGGTTACTTCACTCTTTCTTATATGAATTAACAATTCATTTTGCAACAATTCATTAACGATTAATTTTGCTGGAATTTAACTTTGTGATGAAGGAGAACAAAAAACTTCTTTAAAATGATCTGCAAAGAGATTACAAATTTTGTGTGGGTCATAAGAAGCAACACTTGCTTTAAACATAGAATTCGGGTATCCCATTGATTTTCACTTCACATTTACAAAGTTGAAGAATTATGTTGGGTCTTCAATAATCCTTTCTCCAATTAAATTGCTGTAAGGCTAATAAATAACAACAACATAAAATATATGAAATATATAAAATGCATGTGAATACCATGAAAATACATATCTGTGTCGACAAGAAATAGCCGCTAAAGTCGAGTTAGGACAGAGTGAGGTTATTACTTTCATTGGGTTTTTCGCTACGAAATACACTCGTACGCAAATTTTTATGGTTGTACCTTGAAAATGAAATGTTTGATTACATTAAATCTAAACAGTAAAAGTCAGGGTATCCTGATATAAGGTAGCAATTTAATTTTAAATATGTTCTCATGAAAGTTTGAAAATGAGCTTAGCTGTTATGCCTTGTCGACATAGATATTTCATAGGTGTTTAAAAAAAAAAACATATTTTCAAAAATTACGAAATATTGATTTTTGGGATCTTAAAAGAATTTGTAATGACAGTAAATTTTAAAACTTTTTTAGCCAGTATGTGTGAATTATAAAAATATTTACTTTTTTGCTTATCTTGGTTATATGCAAAAAACGAGTTCGGGAGAACCACAAGCACTCTATGGAGATTTCTCAAGTAAAAAAAAAAAAATTATGCAGAAATAGTTTTAAGTTTTTTAACTTTTTAGTTGGTGTCCGCTGAAATCTAAATTTCGTTCCGCTTTTGCACATATCTCATTTTATTTCTATAGCTTACATACAATCATCTATATTTTCAATAAACTTTTTAATAACATGAAGTTTTGAGATTTTGGCTTGTAGAAGACATTGTGTAAGTGGCATAGAACAGTTAAGCACAAAATTTATTAATATTGGTCAACCCACTTTAGAGTTATGCGAATCTAAACATTTTTCAAACAACTTGTTCTATAGTTACTTCGCTAGCTTGCTCCAATAAAGTTTTTTTACAGGTTTTTTAACTTCAAATTCAATCTTTAACATTTCAAATGAAACTTTTGCATTTCAAATTCAACTTTTTAATCTCAAATTCAACTTTTAAAAGTTCAAATTAAACTTTTAACAATTCAAATAACATTTTTTTTTTCTTTTTAAACTGGCTATAGTTGAATTTTAAATGGACAAGTTTTATTTTTGATTTGTAAAAGGTTGTTTTTGACTTGTTAAAAGTTGAATTTGATTTGGAATAGGTTTAATTTGAAACGTAAAAGGTTGAATTTGAAGTTCCAAAAGATGTAGCTTAAATTCGGCAAATTTAAGTTATACAAATTTTTCCTAAGAGTTTGTATGTCAAGTTCACATATTAACTAACCAATCTTTCGCCAAAAATAAAAACCATTAGTGAAATTAACCCAAAAATTTCAAAAACAAATTTTTTTAAATAAAGTAATAAAAACTAAATTAATTAAATTTGTTTTAAAACCTCATAAATGAATTCTAGCAAAAATGTTCGAAGCACGTATGTATGAACGCTTTTGACACACAAGACGCAGCTGGTTGTTAGGCCGCGTTCATAGTGGAAGCTGAAGCTGAAACTTTTTACAGCTGCTGAAAACGCTTTGTGTACAATCATATGGAAAAAGCGCGAAGTGTTCATAGTGCCAGCTTAAATTCAAGGTTACGCCAGTTTTGAGACTTTTTGATACTTTTTTTCTTCTATCTCACTTTGGCACACGGTGTTGATTTTTTGTTTCATGTCGTACTTATGCTTTAGGTTTCAGCTTATTTTAACATACTTTTTGGCACTTTTTCTTCCATCTCGTTTGTGTACACAGTTTTGATTTTTTTTTTTCATTTTGTACGTACGCTTTGTGATGTAGGTTATTTTCATACTTTTTAACGCTTTTCTTGGCTGTTTTTTTATTTCTTGTTTATGTTTTGCCGCACTGATTTTGTTTTTGTACTTTTCGGCAGCAATGCCCAGCGCTTTAGTTTTTTTTCGCATTATCGGTTGATACGTGTTGTTGTTTTTGTCTATTTAACAATGTCAACATGATCGCAGACGCTGCCAGCATTGCATGTTGTTGTTGGTATGTCTTTTTGTTGTTAGTAAATTCAGCATATGCGATGCGCAAAATATGGAATCGTGCGCTATTCCGACTTTGCCTTAATGCGTGTTGTTGTTTAGATACGTTTTGTTGTTGGTAATTTTTTGTAGGCATCGCTAATTTTCGACGCTTTTTCTTCTTCAGATGCTTACTTCATTCTTGCATCATTTCTTGGTATGTGTGTGAGTTGCACGTTTTCAATTTCCTTTGAATGCATTTTTTGTTGTTATGATCTTACGTTATTGATCTTTATTTTGTGCGTAGAATATAGATAAAATATTTTTTTTGTTGTTTTGTAGAGGAAAGGTTTCCAACTTTTTTCGTTTTGTATTTTGTTTGGTATTTTTTGACAATTCTGACTTTCGGCGCATCGCAAAAATTTGTCTTCTCTGTTTAAAATTTATCTAACAACAAGTAACACTATGTTTTTTGCACTAAAAAACTCTTTCCTTCCTTCCCACACTCTTTCCACTTCAAAATATGCATTAACTTTCCAAAATACAAGAAATAATTAAAACAAAACATAAGCCAAGCGCATGCAAAAAGCGCGCACTATGAACAGCAACAGCAAGGAAAAGTATCTAAAAGCGTGAAAAAAAGCGCGCACTATGAACAGCAACAGCAAGAAAAAGTATCTAAAAGCTCGAAAAAAAGCGCGCACTATGAACAGCAACAGCAAGAAAAAGCGTCATCATATCGCTTGAAAAAGCTTAGCCAGCTTCAGCTTCCACTATGAACGCGGCCTTACGCATAGAAAAAGTATCAATAAAAAACTGCTCCAGCAGCTGGCAAGGACGAAAGAAGGCCGTCTAGGAAAAAGAAACACATAAATAACGCAAATAAACGTGGAGTTTAGAAAATCAAGGCAAAGCCATAAATTAAAAGTTTTAACCTTACGTGACCTTTACCCAGAGTTTTTGTTGTTGTCTTGAATACTTCTTTCTAAGATTTTTATTAGCACCAATATATCTTTTTGTATAAAATATAAGAAAAAAATTAGCATCAATTAAGATAGAAAAACTGCGCAGAGCCGTAAGAGTACCAAAAACACACGCACACACACACACACACACGCACATACATGGGCACTCATATGCAGTTACACAAAAATGTTTATTGTTGTTATTTTGTTGCGCTTACCCGGCAAAAATAAAAATAATTGATTAATAATAAAAAAAGAGAACAAGAAGTAGAAGGAAAACAGCGCCAAATTGAAAAAAAAAATAAAAAAAAACAAACAGCTACGACATCAAATACGGTGACGACGAAGAAGACGACGTTGCTATTTTTTTCAGCCTTTTTGCACAAAGCAGATCCACAAATCATACACACCGATATATATAGATATACAGACTTATATCGGGGAATGTATAGAAGAATGTTTTTACAAAATTGCGTTGTCCATATATATATATAATATATAACTCCATATAAACAGACAAACATACATACAAACAGCTCCCTATATATGTATGTATATAAGTAAATGCATAGCCTAGTCGTCAGTATGTATCGCTATGTGAAAATATCGATTTTTACTTATTTCACAATTTATGCTTTGCAACTAACAAAAACAAGAAAAAAAAAACGCTTAAATTGCGTGCAGAATATTAAGAATAAATCAATTTGCACGTCTGGCAGCCACTCCCCTCACACAATCCGCGCCCAACAAAATATTTAATAAAATTTATTTTATGGCTTTTGCAAATTTTCTGTTCTGCCATAGATATAAAATATATTTTTTTTCGTGCCGCTTCTTTGATTTTAAGCCATTCTTTTGTTCGGCTTTCTTTTTTTTATGGTTTTTAATTTTTATGTTTAATACTTTTTCTAATAATAACTGATTTTTTAATTACTCAAAATTTGCTCTGCAAATAAATGCACTTTATATATATAAATATATATGTATGTATATTTTTTGCTGCTCTAATGGAAATTCACTGTGGAACTTGTATGTATGTTTTTTTTTTTTTTATTTGGGATTCGCTGTTTTTAGAACTCTGGCTGCTTGATGATGAGAACTCGACTGATTCCTTCAGAAGACCGAACGAAACTGAACGAACGTGCCTGCAGCCAAGCTGCGATATAGCTAGCGATGCCGACACCAAGTGGAGCTTTCTTCAAATTGCCTAGTTGTTGTTGTTGTTGCTGTTGTGCTGACTGCTTTGTTGTTCTTGTGTTTTTGGAGCGTACTGAGCTAAAGCAATAACAACAAAAAAGAAAAAAAACAACATTCTATGAAGAGATACTAATATAGAAATTGCAGTTTAGTTTGGAGCACAGTAACGATGTTGTTGTTTTTGTTGTTTTCAAAATAGTGCATAAAATAGCAACTAGCCGGCGCAGAGTTATATTTCACACGCCCACACTCACCGTTAATCAAGAAATCATCCCTCGACCTTAATTTACTTTTTATAGTTCGATTTAGATATGTTGCTCTGTGTAAAACCCTTTTTTTAACTTAGCTCAACAAAGGAATGGACATGCTGCGCTGTCTCTAGTTGGTGTTTGATAAAGGATTTCGAATTTCTCAGTAAACATACTGTTCCTCGGAAATCCTTAGGAAAGCTATTGGGCTATAAATCTACATAAGAAAAAAAAAAAAAAAAAATGTAATTAATACATGTTTATGATTGAAGTTGTATTTTTAGAATAAAGTTGACTTATATAGATTCGATAATTCGTATAATATTCGATATTCGATAAGTTCCACATCTTTTACATCTATTCAGATATTTAAAAATCAATACCGATGTCCAATACGGTTCCATGAATTTTATGAGAAATCTACAGGGCTGAGGTAGAAGGCCCTGAACAGGTCACAGGCTGCAGATAGTAAACGGCCTCTAGAAAAAGAGGTTAGTCGCATCTAAGCGGTCCATGAGAAGTAGCGGGTGCAGGAGGATGTACTGTTGGACAGTGCTTCGTCTTTTACGAAAATCCACATAGCCCGCAAATGTCAAGGCAATTCGGAGCCGCTTTAAAAGCTTCGTATCCAAAACTTTTTATCTCCTCAAGACTTTAACTTTAAAAAGTCTCTTCAAGACGTCAAAAATGCGTAGGGCTTGGGTGTGGGTTCCATAACATAATAACTGTCCATTAAAAACTAAACCAGCATCGGATGATATGAATCCCTTCCACACTGACGATCACCGTAAACGAAAAACGAACAATGATTTACGGATATGCACCTGCAACGTCCGCACCCTTTATAGGGAAGGTGCCTCTATCTAATTGGCCCTCGAAAAAAAGAAAGGTTGACATCACCAACATCCAAGACACGCTATGGAAAGATCAAGGCTGTTCTAAGAGAGCAGACTGTGATTTCAAACACAGCTGCCATGAGGAAAGGTCTGAATTTGGATGGAGATTCGCCGTTAGTCGGAAACTACTCCGGCGCGACGCGAAACATGGTAGTTAGTACCATCAGATTCAAATACCTCGATATCGCCGAATTGAAATTTCACAAACTGATCATGCTGCTATCGACAGAAGGCACGCTTCAAGCGTACTGGATGTGCGCACATTTTGAGGGGTGGGGGGTCAATATTTACTCCCACCAGTATCTTGGTACAAATAAGATCCACATGCGATTGTGAAATGCGATATGCATGTGAATCGTATATAAAGACTGTCCCAGAAATAACTGTCCTTTTGTTTTTTTTTATTGTAAACGAACCAATGATGTTTTTTTTTTAATTCTTTCATTTTATTATTAAGTGAACATTACAAAATAAATGAAAATTTTATTTAGACTGAAAAAAATACACTTAAAAAAATTATGCACTTTTTGATTAAGGTCCTCTAATAGGATTTTTATCGACCTTTTGTAGACCTTAGTGTGTGCCCGACGCCATTTACGTCGAAATATTTAGATTTTTTTTTGCAAATTGTTTTTTGGTCTTCTTAAGATTTCTGTTTATTAAAGCCCAAAATATTCGATTGGACAAAGTTTGGGGCAATTCGGAGGATTGGCTTCTCTTGGTACCACAGTGATGGCTTTAATAAACATGAGGCATGATTAATGGCTTGGTACCAATCCATCGTTCTCTGGGCGTAGTGACATGTTGCTTGATCTGGCCAAAATAGTACTGAACCTTGGTGCTGACGCATAAAATACAGCAAACGTTGCTCCAAATTCCTTACTTCGAAGGCCACATTTGCAAATGGCCTGCCACACCATGTATTTCTTTGGAAATTTGGTATGTTTTACGGTGGTAAATTGAGTGGATGCTCCACCCCTTCTAACCGCTGTATAATATCCGTGTTCAGGTAACTGCTTTAAGTCCACTTTGCAGTACGTTTCATCGTCCATGTTCACGTAATCAAATTTGGGCAGGTAATCGCAATACAGTTTTCGAGCCCTTCTCTTGGCCTCGCCGTCTTTTTCTTCTGACCTATCAGGTACTTTTTGTACTTTATAGCTCCTTAGATTGTAAAATTTTTCAATCCGTTGAACACATGACTTCGATGTTCCCGCTTTTGCTGACATATTACGAACCGAAGTGCCTGGATTCTGAGTAAACAGCCGCTTAACGTTCTGTGCCACCGCTTGGTTCGCTGGACCACTTTTTCTCCCTGAGCCTGGCGTTTTTGATAAAGGCATACACTTTTTGTATCGTTTTATGGTCATTTCGACAGTTGTTACGCACACACCAACTTCCTTAGAGATTTTTTTGTACGTGTTGTTTGGATTTTCCAAGTATTTGCAAATAATTGCTTTCCTCTTTTCTTCTGCTTGAGGCGACATCTTGTTAGTAGCTCTATTATTTTACTAATGAGCTTTTATTTTAATCTGCAATATTTATACTTTATTAAGGTACCAAATATGTTGCTATAGAGGTAACACTTTTTTATAAATAACCTAAAAACAAAAGTACAGTTATTTCTGGGACAGTCTTTATATGTGAATATATGCACAGGTATGCATTGAAAGCTAGATGCCGATAAACTGCAATCACAAAGGACCGTCAAGGTCTACTCCGCTCAAATCTCGGTTAAGTTTAACCAACCAAACTCTTGCCTCGATGACTCCACGTGTACTGCTTCTGAGGAAGTCATTGATTTCCGGCAACCTCATAACAAGGCAGCAGGTGCTGACGGCCTGCTTGATAGTAGAAAGCATGTCCGACCACTGAAAACTCAGTGTGCTTTGTCCTATATTAAAGAAAGGAGATACGGCAATCTGCGCCAACTACCGAAGTATCAGTCTTACTTCCATCGCGTTCAAGGTTCTTTCGAGCGTATTGTGTGTTTAAGATTGAAGCCACATACCAAAACACTGATTGGATTGATCAATTGCTTATGGGTACTACTATGGGCTAAGTAAGGAATAATATTGCAGAGCCCTCTCTCGATCAACAAAACTGACACTCTGCAAGACGCTTATAATGCGTCTATGTGCTCCTCTAGGAAAGTTCTTCCTAAAATTGTTGGTCCTGTGAGAGTTGAAGACGACAATCGCATTCCAATGAACCACGACTTGTATGAAGTCTAATACGAAAAACTTTGTTGAGCGTATAACAATTCAGTGAATAGAATGGCTACGCCATGCCTATCGTATGCATGAAAAAGTACCGGTGTAAAGTAAAGGTAAAGTAAAGGTGTTTGAGGAGATCCCCCAAACTGAGGAATCGCTTACCACAATTTATGAAAACAATTGGAGAAGGCGCGAATCAGAGTCGCCTGGCGAGAACTGATGAAGCTGTTACCCAACTACGGGTTGTCATGGCCTAGAAAGAAGTAGTTGCTTAGGATGCTGGTGACTTGGAAGTGTTGGTTACCCTTTAAGCAACCAACTCTATGACCTGTGACAAATTTGGAAAATTAACAACAGTTACTGAAAACTATATAACGAATAGCCGAGAAGAAGATTAACGAGTGGATAGTTCACAAACGAACCAGACAGGTTCGTGAACCATGTGAACAAGCGTGATAGATAGCTATTTGTATATCTTTTGTTTGCATTTTTTGCCTGCCTGCAAACGGCGTTTACTATGCACGCAAACTAATACCCCTAAGGCCGAAACACATAGAAGGCTTGCATACTTCGAGTCTTTTGAGGCATGCTTTTTGAAACACATAGCAACCATGCATGAACAATAAAAACACAGAAGAAAAATGTCAAATACAAACAAAATCAGCTGTTTCCTAGATGTCAATGCCTTGATGCTAGAGATAAGTTCAAAGATCGCCAACTTCAAGCATGCATAATGATGCTTGTGCGTGCATGCTTTCTTTATGCGTTAACTCCTAAGCTCACGTGTTTTCGAATTAAACGTCAGATGCTTTGATGCAAGCATGCCTTCTACAAAATAAAGAAAAAGGTAAGTAACGTGCAATATTTTTATATTTTACCGTTTCTTTCTGGTGTTAAGCAAATTTTAAATTAATTTTAGCATGAAAAAAACAACAGGCGGCAGTTCCCTAAAATTGTGCAGCTTAAGCCACGTCAGCCACAATGACGTCACGGAACAGTTTTGCGGTGGAGTTCAATCACTGGAACTGCCGCTACGTGAAGGAAAAGCATAGCAAAGGGCGGTGGGCCCTTTCACTCTTGGAACGGGCTGTTGATGCTTTACTTAACTTGAGGCATGCTGCAGCCCCCATCGGACAATAATTTGGCAAGAACCAAATTGCGACAGTTCCAGCTTCCACAGATGTAAACTCCTTTGAAATCAACGAAGAAGCGGCTGATGAAGAAGAGGATAAGGTAGCTGTTGATGAATATTCTCTTTCTGTGAGAAAACCTTCACCGTAATCTGCACAAAGTTTGTGTTTTCTCAAGTTATGCAAAGGTTAGCTCCGTGCTGCTTTATATTTTGTTTTTTTTTTTTTACATTAAAGAATAAAATACAAAATTTGAACTGAACTAAATTTTTTTGACGTTTGTTTATATATTTTAACAGTTTTTGCTTTGGCAGCACTGAATTTACGGCGAATTAGTGGATTCGCTAACGATGATACCGCAAGAATAATAGTTCGCCAGCTGAATCGATTCGGCTGCAACATTCGACTCGCGAACGGTGATATGGGTACAAGAGTACATTTTTGTGTGTTTGAAGTTAAGTATCAAGTAATGGTAGCAATAACAATTTTTTCATTGGCTATGAAGAAGGTATTGCTATGTGAGTTTTTATAATTGTGTGGACCTTTAATCGTGTTGTTAAATATATAACAAATTGTGGAAATAGGCGTAGGGAAAACAGTTAAGAACCATTTTATCCCGTGTTTCTCAACCGATTTTGAAAATTATTTCTTTTTTTAATGTATCAGAGTGCGGAGAAGGTGTTCACCAACTGCTTTTTATAAATAGAAAAAGGTAAACAAAATATTAGTCGATTTTCGACCCCAGGCGATACTGGTAGAAATAGATATCTTATCTAATCGCCAGTTTGGGTTTCGGCAACTGAACTCAACGACAGATGCCATAAACATTGTCACCACTACTGCGCAGGAAGCTATCGCAGGCACTCGATGGAGGAGAGGTGCAAAACAATATTTGCCGCAATCTGGGCAGCAGCAATAAAGGTTAAAACCTACCGACGATGAGTAGAGTCGGTATCTAGACTAGGCACTCTTAGAGTGTGCTGCGCCTTTAGAACAGGGTCTCTTGTAGCTCTAGTGCTCGCTAGCTCGATCCCCATTGACCTCTTGATAGAGGAGGCCCAACCAGGAGCTAGTAGCAAGAGCGCATCCTCTCGTAAAAAACTGGCTTGAGAGAGAAATATGTCACAGTGGCAGGTGCGTTGGGATAGTTTGGATAAGGGACGCTGGACCCATCACCTCTGGCCGAGTGGTGTCTTTGAAGTCACGGTTCAGTGAACTTCTACCTCACCTAGTAGAATAGGTAGAAGTACCAGTCTTCTGGCAGTACAGTAGAAGACACTGCACACGTCTTCTTGGAGTGCCCTAGTGGTGACACCCCAAAACTTGGTTAACTACTTTGCAAAATCACGGAAGCGGAACTAAAAATTTGGTTAAATGTACCAGCGTAACCGTAGTAAATGATATATGTAGAGCATGCTGTTAGCACGGGGATAGTTAAGAAGCCTGGTTAAGCTGCTGATAATTACTGGCATGAATATAAATTCTGATGTATCTTTTTGGATAAGGAGTATAAGTGACGATAATACATTTTTGCCAGAAAAATTGGTCTAATGGAGAATTATATCATCCTGTGTTCAGGCAAGTTTTGTATGGTTGACTTATCCAAATTTTCTAATCTAATTTAAAAAAGGAGTTACAGTCATTTTTTTTCGAAGGTATTATAATACGAGGATGCTATGATTAACTTGCTCACCAAGTCATGTGTAGCTTCAGACCAATGAAAGTGAATTGAATTTAACCTCAAATTAAATTTTCACACACTGGTACAATGGGTTTCAGACAATATATGATGACGAGTACGAATGATCCATTTGGCAGTGCAGTTGTGAACAAATAACACTTAACAATAGGGGTATTCACGATATAGTGCAGTTGAGGACTTGTGCAGTTGTGCAGTTAAGTTTTTGTGAACACACTATACTTCTATTAAAGATTATTAAAATATTTATTATTACGATTATTATTATGATTGCCTTGAGATTATTATTTATCAAGTCATAAGTTTATAAACTCTTAAATGTTGGATCGCTATTTCAAAGCTGTAAAATTTTTCAATGTACACAACTCAAGTCTTCAAGTCAAGACTTCAAGTTTGGATTATAGTAGATATGTAGTTGTGTAGATTTTTGATTAACGTGTATTTTGTTTTTTAAAGTGCACAAGTTCTTAAGTCCTCAACTACACTGGCAACTGCACTGTATCGTGAATACCCCTAATAACAAAAAACACGTTACTGCATTTCTGAAATTCTGCTATATTGTTATCTCTATAAATCTTAATCATTCTCTTGTCTTTAAAGGCAAATTGTTTTAAAGGCAAATAAATAATATATCAGTTAGCAATATGTCTTCGATATTGGGTATTTTTTTTTTAAAGAATATACTGATATTTTTATTTGTATACAAATGTATACTGCAAATAAATATAAATGAATATTTTCGTTCTTCACCTTATTTAGTGGCTTTTAGTGACAGAATTAAAAAATTAAATGAATTAGCCTCTAAAACGTTGATAACTTTAAACTTGCCGCATCAATTTTTAACCCTCACTTTGGCACCAATCTTTTACTTCGTAATCTGGCACTATTTACATTTGTAAATATTTTTTTGGCATTCTTAAAGATAAACAGAAACTACAAATTTACATTATTTTTTAGGCGGAATATATGTATTGACAGCTTCTAAGTCCAATTCCGGAAAAATTTCATGCCGCTCTCAAGTGGTTTAGAAGTTATAGGGTTCGCATTTTGGGAAAATGGGCCTGGAAAAGTCGTGTTTTTTTTTTAATTTTCCAACAAAATCTAGCATTATGGGTATCAAAAGAAAGGTGATTCTGTACCCTATTCAAAAAATTACTAACCATTGAAATCCATGCATTACTTCTTACGATATAGCGTTTTACATATTATGCACACTTGACGATCCATCCCTTTACGAAATAACCAAAATATAATTATGAAAATCAAATTAAAAAAAATGTATAGTGCCAATGAATAAACAAAACAAATTTCAACAAAAAATTAAATTTTTTTCATTAAATTAGCACTTCCAGCTTAAATATCAAAACATGACATATTGTTGTAAAAACTGGCGCTGTTTCCAAACAACTTCAATTGTTCCTTTTTTTCATATATTCTATAAAGGGGTTTTTTAACTTTGCATATTATTTGCATTTGAAAAGCACACTGCGTTGACAACTATTTTTTCACGGTTTCATTTCTGCGTACCTTTATTTTTCTCCCGAAAAGCAGAATTAAAATGTAGCGTGTGTTTCACTTAGTTGTAAAGAGTTTAAGTGTTATAGTAAGAAAAGAGTTTTTATTGATCAGTTGTGAAACATCGTAGTGTAAATTTTATAAAAAAAAGAATAATAATTAGAATAATAATTAATAATGTATTGATTAACACAGTAATAATGACAAATAAAAACCGTAAATTTAAAATATTGATTGGTGCATCGGTGTCCCGGTAAGCAATTCTGTTCATTAATATTTTTCCAATAAAAGCTATCAAATATGAAATATGTATATATAATAAATATGTGAAGAGTTTTTCCTTATCATTTTTTTCTATAAATAATACAAAAAATGCGTTAAAACACCAGAAAAGCCTTTCAAATACAAAATATTTACATATGTAAATATGTACCAAACTACGTTATAGAAATGAAAAATTTTCAAAAAGTATCAAAAAATTCTAAAATTAAAAACAACTTTTAAATTTTCACAAAGAAAACCAAAAAATAGCCACAGAGTCCAAGCCATATTCAAATCGAATAAAAAAGAACGGAGTTATGGCAAATTTAAAATTGGGATATTTACATATGTAAATAGTACCAAAGTGAGGGTTAAGTTTAAATAAATGTTCGAGCAAAACTGTGAGTTCTTTATCAAATTTCAAGTAAGGAAGTTAAAACAAGTAAAATTTTGTTATCATTTTAAATACGTGAAAGAAAAATGTATTCTTATCGCCATGCAATCAACTGCCTGTTGCGTTGTGAGTCAGCTTTGAACCCCTTCAATACTTGATTGACGATTTCTTATCTGATAATTAACTGCATATGCATTTTTTGCTGATAGCCTATATAAAAATTGGATTGACTTTTAAGCCAGAGTTTAAATGTTTCGCAAACACGTTTTGATAAGAAACAGTTAAACCTACCTCTTCTTTTAAACTTGGAAGAATTTTTTGTTTTGAATTAATTAATGAATTTGAATCATGAGATTGGTTTTTAATTGGTCACGATAAGGTTAGAAATTATTGGTATATAATTTTAAGAAGGTAAGAAACCAAAGAAGAACCATCTCTTCTTTCTTTTATTTGAATTTAAATAAAATTTATTACATGATTTAATCCATATCATGCTCAAAGTAGTTGGCTTATATAGTTTAATAAAAAACAAAAATATATAAATTGAAAGCATGGATTATACAAGATGATTATAACAAGAACATATTTGCTGTCATATGGAAGTTGTTGAACAGTATACAACTCCAGCGCATTCAACTAACCAATCAGTCCTAGTGTGACTAATTTTCTCCTTGGAATTGGAAAAGTAAGTTATTATTTTTAGGTTAGCAGATAAAGACATCACATTTTTTTTATGACATTCTAGAATGATCACAGCTGATGAACAAATTTGCATTGATAATTTTCAAAAAGTTAAGTCTTTTCTTATAAACGGAAACTCCATTTTCTAATTTCGAGAAAAAAAATTATATAACCGGTCAATCAACCTGTTTAAGAAAATCCATTCTTTATTTTCGTGAATATATTTCTTCATATTTCATTAAAAACAAAAGTTTTCACAAGCTAACGTATTGTTGTATATCATTTTGCGTTTTCATAATAAAAGGCAGTTGTGAATACACCTTAAGGGTATTCTTTGTTATATATCATATTTACGCAGCTGAATGAAGAAATATACAGGTTTCTCAGCAAAAAAAATGTATACATGTATATTTTTGAGTGTATGTATAGTTTCATAATTAATTAAAATTAGTTTTTTACATTCCGTCCAAGAAATGTTCACGATAATAACAAACTCATCACAATAACAGCCCTGGTGAAATTCAACAATCTGTAAACATATCAATCGCGATTGTTTTGTCGTTTATATATAGAGAAATAATTAGTTTCATGTGCAAATCCACAACAAAAAATTCTGCAGTTATAAAAAATAGCACAAATCAACAATACTTCCAAATACGATAACTAATGAAAACCCTTATTATATAAATTAATATTTTTACAAGAAATCATAACACTTCTGAGAAGCACCAATGTTTTCCTACTACTCAACAGATGGCAGCGCAAAAGTTTCATATTTAACGCCACCACTGTAGCAGTAACTGACAGTTACTGATATTTGACGTTTTAGCACATTTCGTTTCCATACATTTCATCATTATTATTCCAAACGTTAATTCGCACGTTTCTTGCGGCCCCAATAAACAATCGATTGATTGGAGTTTTCTAGAATTTATTTAGAACTTTAATAAATAAAAAAGTATTTAACTGAAAACTTCAGAAAAGCAGCAAACATGTCGCAGGTCGAAGAACAGTACGATGGAATCCTACTCAGCATCGCCGAGAAGCATCGTAACGGAGTACCGGATGTAAGTAGCAGGCGTGAGCATGGAATGATTCATATCAACTAATTTCATCCATATTTCAGTTCCTTCAAACTCTCGGTAGCTTTTTGGGACGCAAAACGGATTTCTTTACTGGTGCCTCGCAAGATAAATGGGAAACGTTACTGTTGACGATATTCCGAAAGGAAGCTGAAAAGGCTATGGCTGTGCATCAGGAAAAGATGATGAAACGCGAGGAGGTGCAGCGGCGTAAACAAGAAAAAGAAGAAAAGGAACGTGCTGCCAGGCGTGAGGAAATGGAAGACAACAAAATATGCGATATCACAGATGAGGAAGCAGCACAAATTATCAAAGAAGAGGAAGAAAAGTAAGTGAACAGCGGGGTACTTGTGGGGTTTTTTGAATTCACATGAATTTATATGCAGAAAACGTGAAAAACTTTTGAAAGAGGGCGTTAAAACTGATGCACCACTAGTCGCCGTAAATGAAAACATATCCAAACCCATTGAAAAAGCCGATGAGGAGGAAAAAGATGAAATTGGCAAATTGTTGCCCAACGCAGGCAATGGTTGCACGCTGGAAAAATACACATGGGTGCAGACTTTGGGCGATGTAGAGGTGAGTGCGACATTGTTTTAATGTAGGGATTCTTAGAAAAAAAGGGAACATCAAATCTTATATGCCACTTTTAAATAAAAAAAGAAAAAATGCTTGACTATTCGAAGTCATGACAACCGATTATAAAATAAATATTTAAAAACACAACCCAACCCTAGCCATATTTTTCAGGGGTTGAAAGTGTGAACAAGAATCTATGGTCAGTCTAGTAATATTGTGTATTGGCTATCAAGTCCCTATGAGTAACTTTAATTTTAAAATATTTTTTAAAAAAATCTCGACAATATTTAAAATTTCTCCTCTTTAAATCTCTTTTTTGTTTCTATAAATGTTCATTAGAACTTTCCTTCGAAATCTTTGAACGAATATTATACATAATTTAAATATGTTATTACATGAAAGTAATCGAAAAGTCGTTTAGCATTCTTATTTTGGTTCTTATTTGCTATTGAGTCCAAAATTTATTTGAGTGGTCATTTGATTCTTTTGTGTATTTACTCAAAATTTTTTTTGTTAATAAGCAAATAATACAATAACAGTATTATGCAAAATGTTTACAAAAGTCACGCCAGTTTAGTTGTTCTTTAAATATTGCTGCTTATCAATATCAATTTTCACTATATAGCATAGCATTATGCTAATACTATAAGCAATTTCTGTCGCACGGAATGTTGTTTTCAATACGAAACTTCATCCAGTAAAAGTACAAGTTCAAAAGCAATTGTTTTATAGCTAAACTGGTATAGAAGCCCGTCATACGACGGGTTGCATTCAAAATAATTAAGCAGTAGACGATATGACAATATTTTTAAATATTCACCTCAAATGTTGTTTTGTTCAAGTCGTCAATGTGTTTTTACTGACAGTTAGCAGTTTAAGCGATATTAAGTTGTATGAGCGAAACAGGTTCTGGTTCAGGCTGAACATGCTTGAAAAAGCATAGCAAAAACAACAACCATAAACAGCTTGAGCGATATAGAGCACGGAGCAGGACGCTTGTCTTTAATATGCATATATATACTAGTATAGAAGCCCATCATACGACGGTTCGTATTAAAAATAATTAAGTAGCAGACGATATGACATGCATTCACCTCAAATTTTGTTTTGTGCCAATCATCGTCAATGTGTCCTTACTGATAAATATCAAATAAATTTTGTCTGCATAGGCTAACAATTTTTTTATATAAAAAGCACTGTAATAGCGAAACGGGTTCTGGTCCAGGCTAACATGTTCAGCCTGTACATAGCAATAAAAACTATAACAGTTTGAGCGATATAGAGCACAGAGCAGGACGCTTGTCTTTTATATATTAAGATACTAAGATAAATAGATTCTGCATTTCACATTCACTCGAATTATAAATTATAATCGTTGCTAAACGATATTTGATGTTCCACATATCACGTTTTAGGATTCAATTTAACTTTGTTTTTGTAGGTAATTAAATCGATTGAAACTGCGCGTTCTACATTGTTCAACAATAAACTTTAAAACTATAGTATTTGGTGTACAATAAAAGTTTAAAAAGTTTAAAAAATTTGTTACAAATTCATTTTTCAAAGTATTGGTCGACTCGTATGATTTTTTGCGCTTGGAGTTATCTTTTCTCATCACCAGTCGCTACACGATGTAATACCCAATATCCTACCTTTTGGATAATTCCCACAAAATATTTTAGAAATTAACTACATTAACATGACTTTCGAAAAAATTTACCCAGATTTGGCTGTGTGTTTGCACCAGTCCTGAACAGCTCTTGCTTTTTGAGCCGGAGCAGAGTCTTGCTGGAAGCAATATTGCTCATTACATAAAAGCTTGGATGCTTGAAGCATAAAATGGCTGCTTAGCTTTTTATTCAAATAATACGGACGGGGAGTTTTTTTTTTTCTGGATATGCACCCAAAGCATAACCCATGTGGTGTTTTGAATCTTTCATTGCATTTTTTTATCTGCAGGAACTTTATCAGCTTCTTATGCGAAAACACAAAACTGCAACTTGAGTACCGCTGAAGGAAAAGAGTACTTCTCTCTTTTCGTATTACCTTTTGACGCTCGAATGGTTTATGGCTCACATGCAGATCTTTGCCTTAATATTAAGGTTTTCCAGTGACCTAACAATCTCAACGGTTTTTTTACTTTACATACGTATTTTTTGTAGTAGTTCTCTTGTTGCTTCCATCACTTACAATAACATTTATTTAAATCTGATTAAACTTATAAAACCTCTTAATTTCATCATTAACATAAGAATGAAAATTTGTAACGAGAAGTAGTGAAAGCTTATTTTGAGAATAAATAGTAAAGAATTCTTCCTCCTTAACTTCCTCGTTATTTCGTTTTGTTTTTATTTCTGTTTGGGAGAAATCCCTGTTTGTTCTTGTATTTATTTTTTGTCAGGTTAGTGCTTATTGTAATGTAAAAATTCTATCTTATAAAAGAAGTGGAAAAAGGAGAGAACAAAAATGGGGAGATCAAATTCAACATTATCCCAAATACAGCTTCTACGATTTTGAAAAATAAGAAAACAATTTTAACATCCTGCAAGGACCAGTAAAAGAATAAAAAATCAAATTTTTGATAGCTTCGAGAAAGCAGTTCTCGATTGCTCTATTGATAGTTTTCCAAATTGTAACCAAGTCATCTAGTTTCAAACCGTCATCTTTGCAGGTGAATCGGTAACAATTTTCTAAAAGCAACTTGGAGACAGGCGAACAGTATATAACACTTTTGGATTGCATCCCTCATGTAATAAAAGTTTGGGGCATTGTTGTCATTAATTAAATGCGAATTGATTCAAGAAGATTCGATTTAGCTAATATTCTACATGAGATGTAGAGGATGACATACCCATAATTTTTTTTAAATTATATGAATGAGGATCAACATATAATGGCAGCTGATTATAGAGCAAGTGAAGAATTTAATAATATAACTCTCAGTGCTACTCTCGATGATTAGAATGCTGTAGACTAGTGCTTTCCAAACTATTTTGGCCATGGAACCCCCAAATTGTTTGCAAATGATCACGGAATCCATATTTAAAAAAAAACAACTTTTCAAAATATAATCAGATATTCAATAGGGGTATTCACGAGTTGCCAGTGTAGTTAAGGACTTGAGGACTTGTACACTTTATAAAAACAAAATAAACGTAAGCGAAAAATCTACACTACTTCATATCTACTATAGCCTTAAACCTGAGGACTTGAGCAGTTGTAGTTGTATTTATTGAAAAATTTGGCAGGTTTGAAATAGTGATGCAACATTTAAGAGTTTAAGTACCAATTACTTGATAAAAAATAATCTCATTCATATTATAATAATAATTTCAATAAAAATTATAATAATAATATCAGTTAAAATTATGGTGTGCTCACGAAAACCTAACTGCACAAGTCCTTAAGTCCTCAACTACACTGAAAAGTGCACTGAATCGTGAATACCGCTAATATCAGCAGTATTATTTTGGTATTTCAGATTTTATGAAAAGAAACAAAAAAAAAAAAAAACAATTCATCATAGAAATTACTTATTAATAAAAATACAGAAAAACTAAAATAAGTAAAAAAACTTTAATCTGAAGAATGCAGCTGCTTCTTTGATTCCATGGTTCTCGTAAAATTGGGCTCTATGTTTGATAAATCAGGTCGCATATTTGGTGCAGCATCAAAATGGTTACGATATTTGGTTTTTGTCGCTACACATTTTGAAATCACAGCTTCACTCAACGATAGCAAATGGCGATAGAATTCGAATGGCCTGTTTTGATAAATTTGGATATTCATCGAATACATTTGACCAGAATATTGTTAATGAAAACTGTTCTGAATTTGGCTTCTAATTGTTTATTCGAACTTAATTCAATTTTCATAATCCATTTAATGAAATTCTTTTGGATTTTCTTTTATTTTGAAAGGCTTTTGTACACAGTAGTTGTTATCTTGATGCTCTAGGTTTTTTAATGCTATCACGAATTTCCATATCTAAATCTACTCCAGATTCTATGTGAAAATCACTAAGCGTTGGGAAACACTCTAAGTTATTGTGTTCCACAGCTGAAATCCAATTTTATATTCTTCTTGAAAAGGCAACCAATTTATCTTTTGTTTGTATTATATTGACTTGTTTTTCATGCAGAGCCAAACATAATTCGTTAAATTTTCCAAATATAACAACAAAAAATGCAAGTGTAGATAGCCAAGTTATATTATTTAATCTGTCTGATAATTATAATTCGAATTTATGACCAATAAAATACAGTTCCTTTCGCATTTCAAATACCGCATAAGATCTTTACCACGCGAAAACCGGACTAACTGCCGTATGAAGATGTAAAGTGGTGTGAAGACTACCCATATCTTCGCTCATGACTTTGAAAATACGTGGTTTAGATGGTTTACTTTTAATAAACATAATTAATAATCTTCTCTACTTCGTATAGAATAGATCAATTTTAATCCGTCCTACAACACCAGTCACTTTTCCTGTCATTGCTTTTGCTTAATCGCTGCATACTTCAATACATTTTCACCAGTTAATTTCATGCGTTGTCATAAAATATCAAGCATTTTAATATAAGCTCCACTGTGGTGAAACTTTTACATAACAGCAAATCTTCTTCTTCTTCATAAAAGCAAAGTTTTTTATTAAAATCATACCGAACGAGAACAATCGAAAATAAGTGGTCCATTGAATACTTACCGAGGAAAATGTGAATATATTAAACACCATTCTTATTTTTTGTAATGACATAAAATTTGTCACGTGGAACTCTTAAATTTTTTGGTGCAACCCCAGGGTTTCACGGAATACACTTTAGGAACCACTGCAGTAGATAATAACTACTGTTATGTAGTTATTGAGTGGACAGTAATGACGATGGTTCGGTAGAATAATTTATTCAGCAGATCAAGATGACCAATTTAGAGGTTTTGCTCCTATTTTTAAAGGGTATAAAAGTAAAATGGAATTTTTATATTTTAAGGGACTTTTTGTTAAGCTTATGTATTGGATCCAATCTAATCTAATAATTACAATAATCCAATGACTCAACGCTTAACCACTGCATTTCATTGAAAATAACTTTCACGATATATACAAAATTCTTAATTAATTTTAAAATAGTTTATTAATCATATCACAGGGATAAATATTCATTAAATAATTTACACAATATGTCAATACATGGATATTTTTTTCTATTCTTTTGTGCTCACTCAGAATCATAACAAAGCAAAACATACAAACATACTCTAAATTTTAATGCTCTAAAAAAAAGCTTGAATTTAATTAAATTTAAATATCGTGCAAACCACAACTTAATTGCAAGCACAATTTTATTTAAATTCAATTTAAATTTAATATTTTTGTTTTTGTGTTTTTTAATTAAATTATTTAATATATATTGCTAAATTGCGCTACGTTAATAACAAATTTTATTATTTTTATTAAATGATTGCGTGCAAAATACTTAGAGGTATTTAAAAATAACATAAATGAATGCAGGTCTTAAGAACTAGTACTAAATGGAAAGGACTAATAAAATAAAAATTTTGTTCACAAAAAATTTAATATATATTTTTTTTTAAATTAATTCTTGCAAGTTGAATGCATGACAGGCATAAACATGGTCAAATTTTTTGCTTTGTTTAGCTATTTGCAAAGACTACATTAATTAGTTTGTTTATTATTAGCATTTCTTCTTGTTGTGGTTTTTGTTCTTATTTTTGTTGTTGTTGTTGTTTTGGTTTAAATTAAAAATAAATTACTTAAAACTATATAAACTTTAAAATAAATAATTAAATTCTAAACAAGTTTCGTCAAGACAACTGCTGCAGCATTGTTTGTTGTTAACTTTGTGGCATTTCGCGTGCGCGCACTGTAGTTGAGTAAGAAAAATGACAGAGAGAGTGAGAGAAATAATTAGTTTATGTTTGAGAATATCTTATAACGCTTGTAACTTACTCTCTAACGCATAAACCATGCCCATAATGAGCAGCAGAAATATTGTGCTCATGCTTACAATCAACACTGTGACTTGTCGCCCGCGATCGCAGAGACCACGCTTTGGTTTTTTTGGTGGTCCACCTTCACCGTTAACCATTGTAAAATGCATGGAGCTTGCTATGGAGACAGTGTCAAGATCTTTGGTTTTAATAAAATCTAAATTTGGATCTATTGTAATAATAGCTTCGTTATTGGTGGTGTTGCCATTGTTGCTTTTGCTCTGTTGTTGTTGGTGTTGTTTTTGTAGCACCTGCGTCAAGTTTGTCGCATATGTGGTGCTGCTGCCGCCGCCACCATTGTGCGCATGCTCCATATAGAGCTTATTTTGCTGCGACTGCTGCGGCTTTTGTTGTTGTTTCTTGTGTATTTCGGCAAAACGTTCTAGATTCGCTGCCGTCAACAGCAAAGAACCCGATGCTGCACTCTGTGTAGGTAAGAAAAGAAAAGGTTAATTTATAATGTTTTATTTGTTTCCAAAATATAATTTTTATTTCATTGTAAAACAATTTTTTTGCTATCTACAGCAATGCGCTAGATTTGAGCAAAAAACTAAAGACTTAAAACACGAACTTGTAGTGCTGATGTGGTTTAAATTTTTGACTTTTCTCAGAGAATTTTAGTTTGCATAAAAATGGTTTCAAGAGCTTTTAAAGAGCATAAAATTTGAATTCTTTAGTTTTTTTTATATAGAGTGTTTGCTTTTGTTCTTTTTTTTATCAAACAGTTGTTTATCATAAAAATGAGCTATTCACGCGTGCAGCTTTTTGCCACATTTGATTTTTTATTTTTAGAAAAAAAAAAACTTGAAAAGACTTGAGCAAAAAAACTTGATTTGCTCTTATCAATAAAATTATACAAACAAGAGTTAGCATTTATATAAAAAAAGAAAAAAAAAGAATATTACAAAATTATGCTATAAATTTTTGTTTTTTAAGCCAATTTTTGAATTTTGAATTTAAAACATTTTATTTAATTTAAACTGTTTTTTATTGAATTTTAAAAAAATGGTGTTTTAGGCTCAGAAGTGAAGTGTTGAAATCAAGTTAAAAGTCATGAAAACTTACCCGCGTGCTGTTGTTGCTGCTGCCATTGGAGCCTTGAGATGAGCGTGAACCACGCTTTGCGGCGGCTACTGCTGCTGCTGTCGCTGAGGCAGAGGCGGCTGCTAAAACTGCAGCTGCCGCTGCAGCGGTTGTGGCAGCACTCGTTGCGCTTAGCTCGCTGTCGCGTCTTGCATTGCTTACACGCTTGGCTTGTCCTGCACGCGTTTGTCTGCTGCCTCCATGCGTCGTCACCAAATTCGCCCTTGTCATCGTTGTCGTCGTCGTCGGTGTCTTGCCGCCCACCAACTCACGTTCTTTGCGTTGTCTTGTTGGCGCTTGCAAAGCACTGTTTGCTACTGTGGGCGGGTTTGAATGCGATTTATTGCTGCGATTGGATGAGGATGCGGTTGATGCCGACGATGAGGAGGCGAGTGAAGCGCGTGGAATATGCCAATAGTCATTCATCTATGTGCGTAGAAAATAAAATGCATAAATTAGGCGATGCTTGCAAATTTTAATTTTTATTTAAATTTATTTTAAAGCTAAAACAACAAAAAATTGCGCTCATTTCTTGTCGCTCTAGCAAAGTAATTCATATTTTATGATTTCTTTTATCTTTCGCTGCTCTTTTCTTTATTTTCTGCTTTTTTCTTACAAGAATTCAGTAAATGTGGTCTTTAATGGGTACGAGTTGAGCTCTAATGTGCCGTAAATAAATAAGAAAAATGTGCATATTTTTCTACACTTCAATTAACCAGTGCAAATTGCAGCACAATCTGAGCACATCACAGCACAATTGTACAGTTTTTACCTCATAAAAATCAAACTGTTGCAATCAAATTGTTTTTTCAGTGCGGCAATCTGGCAGCATCACATATCGAGCACTCTTTATAGTAAACATTTATTTTAACTAGCATCGTCTGGGGTCGAAATTCGAACAATTTTTTGTTTGCTTATTTATAATTATGTGCAGAAGAAGCGGGATGCTTAAAATAAGTGCGAAGCTATAACTTTTAATTGATTGGAAATATAAAGATATTTTCTTCAATGCAATTATTTTTGAATTTTATTCATTTCTTAAAAAAATAGAAAAATAACAAAAAAAAAAATATAAATTAATTTTGTCAAAAAAATCATATGAAAGAAAAAACCATTGATTTTTTGATGGCACGAACAGTTTATTAATTTAGTATCGAGACAAAATAAATTCAACCTAAAATGCGCTATAGACTTTGAAGAAAATCTAAAAGGCAAATTTGAGTTTTTCTTTTTTTTACAACAAAAATCATTTTTAATCCATATTTTGAGAAAAGTTTAAATTTGGTGGTCTCTTTTTAAAAGCATAATTTTAATATAAACAAAAAACTAACGGTAAAATTTTTATAACATTTTTCAAGTTAAATTATAAGACTTAAATACAAAAAATAAATAATTGAAATTTATTAAAAAATGACAGAGATATTAGCTATCCAATTGGTACTATTCAATACTCTCTCTCTTGGTATTTGGTTGAAGTACACGTTAATGTACTAACGACAATATTTAGAAAATTTGTTAAAAATACTTTTGATTAGTGATTGTTCACAGTGATTGTTATCATGTTTAAAAAAAAATTTAACAAACTTTTTGAAATAATTAGAAAAATTTGAAAGTCGTTAAAAATCGATCAAGATATTGACATGGAAAGTTGCATTTTTGAATTCAAAACATTTTCTTTTACAAATTTGGCAATTGATGAATGCATAAAACTAAATTTTTTGGGAAAATTTTTACTTCTAAAAAAAAACTCAAATTCGTCCAACTAAAAAGCTCTCTCTCTCTCTCTTTCTCTCAACCAACATTTTATGTCTTTCTTGGTAGATTGGCAGCACCCTCCATCAGATATATTATTTATATATACATTCCGCACAGCTTTGTAACGGTTCTTTTCGAATGATTTAGGTTTCATGCATCTTGAGTTTTAATCAATACCAAAAAAGCGTACGACAAAGTTTAATGTTCACGTATTAATATATAAGATTTATAATTTTATTTCATTGTCTTTCTTTTAAAATCTTGTTGTCTGAACAAGATAGTCAATTAATAGTTTAAGTAAACATAAATCAGCCTGAGTATTTGTATAAAAAAATTACTTCACTTTTGCAAAAAGTATCTTTCACTTTTGTTCAAAATTTGACCAACACTTTATCATCTATGTACTAGTTTAGTTCGACTAAACTAGTTTAAGTTTAAAAACCTTTAAATATATAAAACAGTTGCTCAATGGTAAGCTTCCTTTAAGCCCATTTTGCCTTAGCAGAATTTTTGCCGTTTCAATATTTGACCAGAATTTGTTCACTTGAATTTTATTTTCTTGTCATGATATATATTTTGTTTAAAAAAAACGCTTATATGTTAAAAAATGTTGCTACAATTTTTTATGCTCAATTTGAAGCAATGTTTTTTTAGCTTAGAAGCACTATTGAATTAAATAAGAGCTGTTTTTCACACGACATTCACAACAAAATCGCATTTTTTTCATATTTAGTGCCATTTTGGTAAGTGTTGCAGGGCAAGTTTGTTGAAATTTTTTGTATTTAATTCAAAATTAAATTTGTCAGTTATCTTATTTTGCCTGTTAGCATAGTGTTGAAGTCATAATAAAACTAAAATCAGCACAAAATATGCACTTTATCAGGCAAATTTAAACTTGAGCATTTCTTTGACTCTAACAAGTTTGTGTCTTAAGTCTTTCGTTTTGCTTGCAGCTTTTAACGTTTAAGTCTTAACTCTGCATGATTTCTATGGTTTTCTTTTGTTTTTTTTTTTTTTTGTGTTTTTCTTTGAGCTGTCTATATTAACATTTTTGACACATATTTGTAGCATACAATGTGTATAATTAATGCGGAAGTTGGCCGTGAACTAGACAAACAAAATTTCTTGAACATTCGGCGAGTTTTAAATAATATCTATTTTATGTGAACTTAACAATGAATTTCTTCAACATGCGGCGAGTTTTTATGATTAGCTAGTTTTTTTGAAAAATATTTTTTTGAATTTATTAAAAATTTGAAAATTTTTTAAACTAAGTTTTTAATACAATTTTACTTACATTTGCTTATAAGTAATTTTTTTTTTCAAAAAAGTTATCACAATTTGCTTTTTTCGTTTAAGTGGTTGGCTCAAATATTAATGTTGTTTTCAAATTTTATTTGAATTTCCTTTTTTTTAATTTTTTTTTTTTAATTTATTTTTTTTAATTATTTAAACCGGCAATTTATTTGCTGCTAATTTTTGCACTTCTTGCTGGCAATTATATTGTTTATTATTGTTTTTCTGCCAATTTTATTGCTTTTTCTAATATTTCAGCGTTTTATTTTTCGTTTATTAAATTTTGATTAATATTTTTAAATTTTTAATTAAGATTTTAACTTTTGCTTTATAATTTAATTTAGTTTTCTTCTTGCACGTTGCGAAAATTTCAGTTCCACTTTAACAGATTATTTGATTTTCTTTGAAAGTTTAAACAACAGCTGATTCTCCTTTGAACAAAAAAAAAAACAACTTGTTTGTTTGTCCGCTAATATAAGTCCGCTTTGTAGAACCGATCTATCGAACGCCAAGAATTAAACTGATCTTCGTTGATTGCTGTTGTGAACGAGTTAAGCTGTGCGACGAGTCAGTCTGATGACGACAGGTTGTTATGTGTTGATTTTTTGTTTTTTTTTTTATTTTATTTTTCCTTCTGTGGCCGACTTAAGCTTCTTCTTCTGCTGTTTTATATTCTTTGCATTCGTTGTTATTCGATCGATCGATCGATCGATTGTTCAGCAACGATCAGACGGATTTGGTTTTTTTTCTTTTTCAATATAATTTGCTGTGTTGCTCTTATTTTGCCTGACGTTTGCTTTTCATACTTTTAGAATGTTTCTGATGAATTTCAAAGAAGTTGAAAGTTATCTATTTATTTTTGTTTTTGTTTGATATGTCTTTTTCTAGAGTCTAGAATCATTTTTTTCGAGTTATATTTCATTTAAAAAATAAATCCTTCTACAATTTTGTATTTTGTTTTTGTATTAATGATTTCAGGTGTTTTCGGTACCTACTGAGTGGCATGCAAGCGCGAAACTTTTTAACTAACGAGACCGAGATATTTTTCCCATTATATAGTATTTCCTTACCAATAAAGTGTACCTTCCAAAAATACAGGTTATAGTTTTTTGTTTGTCACAACCGTCATATTAAATCGTCTAAAAGAACTCTATAGAATTGTGCTGCAGTCAGAATTTTATAGGATCCGTATTTAACGAATCCAAATAAACAACACGTTTCTAGCTATAATATTTTGTGCACTTTTTTTATTAACATCACATGTAAGTAGGTCGCAAATTAATTTTTTGTTCTAACTGTTAAAGATGTTGAGTCAAAAAGGGTTTTTCCAGCGTTAGTGTAACACGATTATCTCTATGCAAAATTTGTGTCCTCGTGAACTTAACTATGTATACATATTTCAATTAGAGAGTGTAACGCACATATAAAAAAAAAGAAATCTGTTCAAATTTGGAAATTTTGGTAAAAACGTAAAAAATATAAATTACTACAAGGTGGGTATTTCCATGTAAATGCGGACATGGTATAAGAATAATTTGTCATTGTTTTGCAATCTGCAACTGCACATGTGAACAATAAAATAGGTGTGTGTATTATGTAAAATATTTTTACATAAAAAATTATAGTTTTACGGTTTTAGTTATTTTATATTATATTGAACTTAAGAACATAAAAATAAATATTAGGGGTATTCACGATGTGGTGTATTTTTGATAAATTCTTACAAAATTTACAATATTTACAACGCATTGTGAACAAACCTTCACTTAAGTCTGGGAAGTTCATCATTTAGCAGTACGAGAAAATAAAAGAATTGAAACGAAGCACTGAATTAAATTAACTTTTATTAAATAAACACACAACCCAGCCAGTACCTTCATCTACGCTGAGTCAAAAAGCTTTTGTGATCAGTTAATCAAATATACAACGTAATTAACAAAGAATACAATAGGGTTTCGCCATTGTATTTTTGCTACAGGGTTGATTTTGAACACTGTACATTTTGTTTTTGTAATTTTACATCAAATATCAAATTTATCAAAAATACACAATACAAGGGCAAATACACCACATCGTGAATACCCCTATTGTTTATTGTAAAAAAAGCCAAGTATAAGGAAAATTGTGCAGCATTGAAAATAAGCTGGGAATTTGAATTTTCGGGGTTTTTTCCTCTGGCAAAAAAAAAAAAAAAAAATACCAATGTTTCCGTGGTGACCGTGGCATGCAGGTTAAGTGTGTGGCTTAGCATGCTCGGAGCCCGGTTTCGATCCCCAGCCGCGGCGAAAAGTTTTTACAATAACAAATTTTTCTGATCGGTCACCACCTCTCTGCAGACAATGGCAAACCTCAGAGAGTAAAAATGCCATGTAAAGCTTCTTGAGAACATGAACTTTAGCCGTTCGGATTCCGCATAAAACATGTAGGTCCAGTTCTCGGTCAATTGTGTGCAAACATTTAATAACACACACAACACAATTAATCATAAGAAGCTCGGTCAAAGTCCTTTCAAGGGCTGGCTGAAATGGCCAATTTTTTTTTTTTTTTGTTTTTAATACCAATATTTCCACTCTAACAGGCAAGTTGTATTGCCTTTACAAAAATAACAGAAATTGTTGTTTTTTGATTTTTTCAAGTCTTAATTTCGTGGCTATTCCCAAGCACTATAAAAACGTAAGTATATGTTTGTTCTGTAGTTGTTCTATCATCACCATTGCTGCTTACATGCTTTACTGTTTTTTTTTTTTATATCTTACATGGAACTTTTTCTCTTTGAGTCGTCGAACATTTCACTCAGCATCATTACCGAACAAATTTATTTTGGTTTCATGTTTCGCCCACAGAATGTTTCGCCTTCAGGACCGCTCCAGGATTTTTGTGGCAAAGCAAAATTTTGCCTCTTCTTTAAATTTGTCATTCTTAGCAAATTAACTTATCGAGCTATCCTTGCGGCTAGTTTTCAATCGTCAATCTGTAACGTGCTGTTTGGGCTGTGACAATATTACCTATTTCGGCTGCAATTTCTTTCGTCGACATGAAATTATCAAGTTTAGCCAAAGTTATAATGCGGATATCCGCAACTGAACAGGTTGTAAATCTTCGATTTAGGGCATTTGTCACAAAGTTTTAAGATCTTCCTAATGATGTGATAATAAATTTGTGGGTGTGTCCTCGTTTGCGAAATTCCTGGAACAAAAAAAAACAAGTTCCGGAACAATTGAATTTAAGAAATTCCATTTGAAATTCATAAAAATCAATTGATATTTAGAAAACATCAATTGAAATTCAGAAAAATCATTTGAAGTTCAGAAAAATATCAATAGAAATCCAGAAAAGATCAACAGAAATTAAAAAATTTCGTTTTTTTACTGAAATCAAAAAATTTTTCCATATGAAATTCGGAAAAGAGTAACTGAAATTCAAAAAAGAACTATTGAATACAAAAAATATCCATTGGAATTAAGAAAAGAACAAGCTCAAATTCAGAAAAATCAATCTGATATTCAAAAAGACTTCAATTAATTTTTTTTTTTAATTTCAAATGAAATTTCTAAATTTCAATTATTCTTTGCTGATTATAAATTGTTTTTTTCTGAATTTTGAAATAGAATTCCTAAATTCAGTTGATCTTTTTGGAATTTTGGAATTTTTTTTTAGAAAATTTGGAAATTTGGAATTTCAAATTAAATTCTTTAATTTCGTATGTATTTAAATTGAGTTTTTCTGAATTTCAAATGAATTATCTAAATTAAAATATCTAAATGATTTTTCTGAATTTCGAATGGAATTTTGAAATTTGAAATTAATCTCTCTTGGATTTCAAATAGAATTTCTGAATTTTTATATGATATTTTTTGAATTTCGAATTGAATTTCTGAATTTCAATTAACTTTTTCTAAATTTTAATTGATATTTTTTGAATTTCAGTTGATCTTTTGTGTTTTTAAATTGAAGCTCGGCAAATCCAGTGTCACTCACGTTTCAGTCATAGCACTAAACATGCATTTTTTTCATTAAACATAAACGCTTTTTACAAAAAATTATATGGGTATAATGAGACATAAACTTACTATTATAAGTTCATGCAAAATAGTTTTATATATATGTACACATTTCGAAAAAAATATCATTAAATGGTGTGTCACTCACGTTTTCGGACGATTTGCATTTTTCGACTTATTCTTACAAATTCCTTTAAATCTGCGAATTGTTTGAGTAAATATAAAGAAAAAAGTAATTTTCCGAAACGAAATTGAGTAGAAATTTTAACTGCAGAAAAAAATTTTGCTTTTTCTAAGAATTTTAAGATTTTTTCATACACTGATTTTGTCACTCACGTTTCACGTCAGTGTCACTCACGTTTCAAAACAATTTTAATTGTCTTTTTTTGCACACGTGGTTAATCGAACCAACTTTATTGAAGCATATTTTGTAAAAAAAATTTTTTTTAATATTAAGGAAATTTTTATACAAAAAAGAAAAAAATTTTTATGGAAAGGATTACGTAAAGCATAATATAGTTAAACAAATAATTCATAATATAAAAACAACATAAAACCTTTTTCAGATATATATCATTTTAACAAAATTTATTCCGGTCCTGCATCCGAATCAGTATGTTAACCCTGAACTGTACGTAACCCTTAGTCGTTGATCCTTACGCTCATTAAAAACCAAATACCGCGCCAAATTTGACCATATGACTGACCTATTAGCAATTCCGTAAAGGCCAAAGGCTTAAAATAATGATTTAATTAGACCTTTTTAATCTTTGCTAAGTTTGTTTTCTTATATGAATCCGCATGTAACTATAGTTTTTCTCTATATTGTTTTCATACATAGTTTAACTGTCGGGGCTTTCACTTTTTCTTGACGTTTTCGCCATCTTCTTTCATTTCTAATACAAAAATAAACAAAAAAAAATTAAATGTCACTCACGTTTCACTTCTTCAAATGCTTTTTTAAGGAAAAATAATTACCTCTGCTGGATTTAAAAAAATGCAAAATTCACTAATCTTATATAAAAAGTAAATCCAAGACATAAATTGTGCCAGCCAAATATTTTCCAAGATAATCCAACTTATCAATAAAAATTGTCACTCACGTTTCACTCTTGAATCACTTTTTTAAATTATATTTTTCGACTGAAAATGATTTTTTTTAAAAAAATTTAATATTTACTTTTCAACAGAAAATGTTTCAGTTGTGAATATTATGTAACTGTGCTTTGATATTTAAATCTCGAAATACCAAATTACAAAAAATAAAAAGCTTCAATTTTTTTAACTTGCTAAAGATTAAAAATACATTCAATAAAATCTGTTAAAATTTAAGGATACAATATGTTTTTTTTCAAAATGCTTTTACCGTAGGAAAACACTAACAATATCCTTAACATTGCATGTGTTTTTATTGAACTTAAAGCATTTTTGTTTTTTAAGGTTTAGGTTTACTTTCTCTGGATTTGCCGAGCTTTCTTAATTTGAAATGAATGTTCTGAATTATATGTTTAATCGATTTCAAATCAATTTTTAATTAATTTTTTTAAATTCATTTGATATTTTCTGAATATCAAATGGAATTTCTTAGTGTTAATTGCTTTTTTCTCGCTATTGATGATACCTGTATTTCAAATTGTCTCTCTTAAATTTCTATTGATATTTTCTGAAATTATTTTTTTTAATTCTTAATAGAATTTCTGAATTTAAATTGATGTTGCCTAAATTTCAATTGATATCATCTAGATATATTGAATGGAATTTAAAATTTCATTTGATTTTTTTCTGATTTTCAATTAATTTTTTTCGTAATTTCAAATAGAATTTCGATTGATGGTTTGCTGATTTTCACTCTAATTTTAATTCATATTTTCTCATTTAATTTCCTGTAAGCACATTTGTTTTTCTTTCATCAAGGTTTATGTTATGAAAAAAACAAGAAAAAAAAGGATTTATTTTAAAATTAAAAAAAGCAAATAAGAAGCAAGAAAATGCATGATATGTTTTGTTACAACAGTCCCTAAAGGGTGAAGTCACAAGTTGTATTACCTGTTGTCAAAATTGTAACTACAGTTACAATTGTTTTACCTCATTTCTTCATTGTTATGAACCAAAACTTTAGTAATTTAAATTTTTTACAGATTTAATATAAATACCACTTGTTGAATGAATTCGATGTGGGACATATGAGTGACCACCCTATATCAAAATAAGCATTTGTAAACAAGTTATTGTTGTTGTCCATAATATAATAATTTTACCAGGTAGTATTGACAAGTGTTGATTCTCTCAGCTGCAAGTAAACGAACTCTTGTCAAAAACAGCTGTTCGTTGTTATATGCGTTGACCACATTCAGCTGTGTCAACTGTTGTGACAGCAACACACCGGGGAGCGCTGTTATCGTTATTGAAGTTTCAGAAAAATTGTCAAGTTTATGATATATGAAGCTTTGTATCAAATACGAATAGAAATTTTACCGACAAATTAAAAATTTTCTATTTTTAAATGGATTTTAATGCACAGCTTCATATTTACGTGCATCAAGTTTTGACTTAACAGTGCCAACTGTTGGGTACGCTGAATGCGACCAGTATAAATTAATTGCATGCTATGACGGATTGTGAGCGCTCTCTTTCTTGTTATATTTTTTGACAGAAGTTCGTTTCCAACAGAAACGTCAATATAGCCCGTTTCAAAAGAGAAGAACATTTTCGCGCATGTTTGAGAATAAGAAAATAATTTTGAGAGGGTTCTTCATTCTGATTGGTCGACATTAAAAAAAAAATTTAATATTCTCTGAGCAGAAAAATAAATGAAAAATAAATTAATGTATATTCCTGAATTTTGTTGTTCATCGCAACTGCGCTGCGGAAGTACTGAATTTTATTTTTCGAAATCAACCAATCAAAATTGAAAAAAAGGGGGCGTCAAAAAATAATTTGTTAGCCGAAATTTCACTTCACACTTTTTTCTTGAGAAAATAATTTATTTTTTATGTAATTTGTATTTGATTTCTCTCTCAAGATGCAGGTTGCTGCAGGACGTCGGTGCAACACCGTACTTGTGCGATCATTTATTCTGAATGTTTGCTCATTTAAATATATAGAAAAATAGTAAAAAACACTCAAAAAATTCATAAAGTTCAGCGAACAGTACAAAAAGAGCAAGAAATTACGCTCAAAGAAATTTTCTAGCTTTATAAATAATTTCTCACTGCGCATCGAAAAATGAAACTAAAAAATGTTCTTCTCTTTTGAAACGTGCTATACTACCTTGGAGTAATTATATCATGGTTGTTCTCCATTCAAGTGTATGCGATTTGCAGTTTATTTCATCAAAAATATTCATTTAAAATTTACTTTTTGTGCTCAATGGCTGTTGATTTTATAATTCTCGAATAGTTTTAACAAAATAATTTTAAAAAGACAAGCAAGTTCTTATAACCATACACCAAATTTTTTTTTTTTTTTTGAGGCATAATATGTAAATAGTTTCATTTTGATGCTCTACTCGCTCTCGGCGGGATATGTTCCCTATATTTTCCCTTCGTTTCAGTGTCATTAAACTATGTTTGTTTTTAAATCGAAATCAAAATGAAAGATTTTGAAGATCTTCGAAATCCAAGAGAGTTTTAGTCATTAATTCTTAATATATCTTCGGTCAGCGGTCGTGGCCTTGTGTGCTAAAGTATGTGACATGAATGCCAACGAACAATGTTAGACCCGGGTTCAAATTCCTCATCTACTTTATAAATTATGTTAATTTTTCTCTGTCGAGCTTCTTAAGAACATGAACATGAACCGTTTGCAGTCGTCATAAAACATAATTAAATCCATTTCTCTATTAATTGTGTTCTTGGTACTAATTTAATGACACGTGGTGGAGTTTGTGGTGGCCATGGGCGTGTATGCTAAGTGTGGTTAATTTGTGATGTGCGAGCCAGCCAAACTCGAGTTCCATCCTTACCTCGTGCAAAAGTTTTTTTTAATAGAAATAAATTTTTCTGTTCGGTCGTCACCTCTCTGCAGACAATGACAATCCTCGGAGAGTAAATAATACCATGTAAAGCTTCCTGAGAACATGAACTTTAGCCGTTCGGAGTCGACAAAAAATATGAAGATCAAGATTATACTCATGCAATTGAGTATAAAAAATTTAATAACAGGCACAACACAATTGTTCGTAAGAAGCTCGGTCAAAGTCCGTCCTTTCAAGGGCTGAAATGATCAATTTTGTTTTTGCTGTTGTTTGTGGGATTTTTTAAATTTTTTTTAATTTTGTGTGAACCTTAAAAATACTTTAATGCACTAAATCAAAGCAAAATTTTCCCATAAACTGTAAATCTTTTAAATTATGTTTGCTTGCGTCGCGATAATCTTTTAGAAACACAAGCTATCATCTCTAGACTCTTGGCCAGAGATCGGTACTCTTAATCAACAACAACAAATCCATTTTACATTAAGTGGTGCTTATTTTATTATTTTTAATAATATTTTGAATTAATTTGAAGATTGTTGTCTACACCTTATAAGCAAAAGGTGAGCAGCGTGTTTTAGCTGATACTGTCAGACACCATGGCGAGCACTTGACTGTACAAATGTACTGCATAGAATTTTATTAAAAAAAAAAAAACAAAATATAAAAAAAATAAAAAATTAAAAAAAAAAATATAGCTACATCAACAAACTTCACTAAGAAATTAAGAACAAATAAGTCTTTGAAGTGAATAAAGCCAAAAGGAAAAAAAAAGTTTTAATTTTTTTTTTTTTTTTTGTTTTCAAAACAGTTTAAATTTTTGAATAATTAAAAATGCAAAATAGTTTCAGTGCCGCTCCGTAACAGACAGCGATTTCTTGCTATTCTGCTTGTTGTCCTCAAAGCTGATTCCGGCTGCTTTCAATATTTGTTATGCTAATGGAGCGAGCGACTGTCTTAATGGTTTTCTATTGTTTTTGTTTTTATTTTTTTTTCGCTTAAATGAAAGCATTTTTTGTGTTTTTTTTTTGTGAGTTTTGTGTATTTTTCGTTTCATTCATTAGCTATAAAATTTATATGAAAAACATTTCTTTTAAAATTTTAAAGATTTAATTAAGCGTGTTTTATTTAAATCTCGGCGTTTTTGACGCTTTACCTTTATCAGCTCATTTGCTTTTGCTTTGTTTGGCTGCAAGCTGCGGGGCTTATTTTTAAGTTTTTTTTTTTTGTATAAAAAATATCCTGCATTTCTATTTGTTGTTGTTGTTGTTGCCAAAGAGTCATCATTTGTAAATTTTGTGCCAGACATGCTGGTGCTAGTTGTCTGTTTTTATAACTCTTTTTAGAGATTTATTGTTTTTTTTATTTTTTTACCTGCTGCCATTGACATAACCGCATTTTTAAGTTTTTAAGCCAGCCACGCGACTTGAACGCGTGTTTATTAGCAGCGCTCGCGGCAGCCTTTTGTATTCTTTAATTTGTTTATTTTGGTCTTAAACGATTTAATGCTTTGCGCAAGATTTATTTATTTATTTTATGTTGATGTTTTTAATCAACTTTTCTTGTATTTCTTCAACGTCTTATTTTTTTATATAAATTTAATTGTATTTTTTAAATTAATACCGTATTAAAAACCATACTACTTAACTGTCATTGTGATGTGCGTACAATTTTTTGTGCTTGTTTCTTTTTTGTTTGATTTTTTTGGCTGTTTTGATTTTTGTTTGACGTCAAAATGCTGTTTTTTTTTTTGGAAATTTAGGTGAAAACAATCATTAATTATAAAATTCCATAGAAATATTTTGAAAGCAAAAACTTTGCAGACAGCTAAATTTAGACAAAATTGAAGATATTTAGTAGGAAGCATTTGTTTTTTTTTTTTTTCGAATAAAAAAAGTGCATCTTTCTGTTAAAGCAGACGTCATACTTTGACGTCGTATGGTATCTAAATAATACAATAATTTTAATAACTGACTTAATTAACATTTTTCCTAATAAATGTTTACAAAGTTTCAAAAAAATGAAATGTTTCTATAAATCTTAATATAAATCGTTAAATCGAATGCTTCATCTGAACTTTCATTTCTTATAAAATTTTATATCAAATTTAAATGAATATTTTGAATTGTATTAAAATCTATACGTAAATTTAATTGTCATTCAAATGAAGTCGTCGAACTTTTGAGGAAGCTTCCGCAAGTAGCACAGCAACAGGACTTAACATTGATTGTCTTGTCCGTCATCTTTGCTTCTTCATGCATGTTTTTTGCTGTTTATCTTATGTTTGACGTCAAAATTCTGTTTATTTTTCTTAATTTAGGTGAAAAGAATGAATAATCAATTATAAAATTCCATAGAAATATTTTGACAACAACAACGTTTGCAGAAAGCTATATTTAGCCAAAAATTTCCAATACTTAATTCAAATCTGGTTTTTGTTTTTATAACGCAGAATTTCATCTTTCTACTTGGTAGTAGACAGCATCTTTGACGTCCCATGGAATCGAAAATATTATTTAATAATTTTTACGAATTAATTATTTACGACTGAATTCATTTACATTTTTCCTCATAAATAAATGTTTTGAAAGTTTTAACATAATAAATTGTTTCTAAAAGTCTTAATATTTATATCGTTAAATGGGCTGTTAAGAAATCAAAATATCCAGCTACTGTGGAATTTTGCCTTTTTTATTATTTGATATTCATTTCGAATGTTTGTTTGTGGTTTTGTTAAAAGAATTTTATTCAGAAATTTATTTGTCATATAAAATGAGTCATCCAAGTTTTTAGTAATTTTTCACCCCTTCGTTAGAATTGCTTTAAATTTCAACAAATATGTGTCGCTCCTTCTTTGACATGCAACTTTGCCGTTTACTGTTTTTACTGATGTCTCCGGTTCGATTTGTTGCTTTGATACTAAACCGAGTTGTAATCTATCCCGTCTAAATTGTCTACTTGGTGGCACACATTGGTTTCAAAACATGAATAAGTCGGGCAAAATCTAATTTTTAAAGATGTTTGAAAAAAATTTTTTTGCTTAAAACAACTATTTGAAATAGATTAATAAAAAAAAGCAGCGTTATCAATTTTTTTTTAATTTTTCTTAATTAATTTTTGACGCCTTAAATTTAGTTTGACAAACATTTAACAAAAAAAAATTTTCGGGATTCGAACCCGGAACCTCTGCGTTGGCAGTCAAGCACGCTAATCACTCGACTACCGAGGCTCCAAATTCATGCATTGACTCGAAATTTAAGCACATAATCAGAAAAAAGTAAACCTAAAAAAAAAATTCCTACCCAATTTTTAAAATAATAAAAAATTATAAAATATAAAATTATCAAAATGTAAGTTATAAAATATAATTGAAAACATATCTCATTTAATTTTTGGAAACAGAAAAATCTATATTATTATTAGTATTTAAAAAATTAAACAATTGCAAAGCTCGAATAAAAGGTGCATTAAGGAGGGACATAACATTCGCGGCATAGAAAACAGACCTTTTTTTAAAAATTCATAACTCAGTCAAAAACAAACATTTTTCTAAAATTCTTTTTATTATTGTAGAGAATTAAACAGATTACAAGAAAAAAAATTCAAAAAAATATATTTTTCACTCCAACATGGTTTTATAAAGCTCCAAATTGGCGGCAGAGAAAAAAACGGGGCCTCGTGGTTGCAGCGCTGGGAGTCGCAAGAATTGTCGGATCTGGAAAAAAATGACTTAAATGACTTAACAAAATTGGTTATCGTATGACAGGAGCTTTTTTTAATTTTTGGTGATGTTCAAAATTTGAAAGTGTGTTTTTTCAAAAAAAAATATTGACTTTAAAAATTCATAAAAAATCGAAAAAAAAATTTAAAAAAAGCTCGTGTCATACGATAGCGAATCAAAAAAAAATCGTAAAAAAATGAACCCGCTAGTGCCGCAACCAGTACAAAAAACATGGTTTCGAGATAAACGCGTTCAAAGTTTGTGAACAAAGAAAAATGCAAGGAAAAATAAAAATGCGCTTTCACTAATCCGGCTGTAACTTTTGAACCCGTAGGAATTTTCCATGAAATTTTTTTCTTAGAATCTTTATTAAAATTTACTAAAATACAAAATTATAATATAAAAAAAGTCGATTTAAAAAAACGGCCAATGTCATGTCCCCCGTTAACTGCATAATTAGAGCGAAAAATTTCTAGGTAAAAAGGATCATATTGTCTTAGTATTCTAGCTGGAGCATTGAAATTGAGCATTTCCAATAATGCAGGGCAATCAATTAAACCATTTGTGATATCAAAAATGAAAAGCAGCTATAAAGTTTTTAAAGAATGCGGGTCCAAAAAGCATGCACTATTTCTTCGAATAAACGCCCACATAGCATATGCTTAAGGAATTATAAAGTCTAGGTGCAGATTGAAGGTAAATTTACGATCAAATACTACACCTAAGTTCTTGAATTGATTAGCACATGTCAATGTACAATTGGCAATACGGTAAGCGGACATTCTGTATGTGTTCGATTTAGAGAAAGTCATGGAAACACATTTGTTAAAGTTAAGCAAAATACCGTTATTGCAGCACCAAATATATAGGTTATTTAGTTCATTCTGTAAAAGAGCTGTGTCATTTACATAGGAAATTTTTAGAAAAATGTTAAGATCATCAGCGTAAGGCAAGTGTTTGCACTGAGAAAAAACTGATGAAATGTCATTAATGAAAAAAACAAACAGTAAGGGTCCCAAAATAATTTCCCTCCGGAACACTTGACTTTGCTAAATACGTATAGAATTAAACATTATCAAAGGCAACTACACATTGTCTTATTGACAGATACGATTCAATCCAACTTGAAAAACTGGAGTGAAAACCTAATTAACCTAGCTTCCTAATTAAAAGAAAATGACTTACTTTGTCAAAAGTTTTCGAGAAATCCGTGTAAATTACATCTACCTGGGATCATTTACTAAAAGCTGAGATACAGTATTCCGAAAACAAAACTAAATTAGACACAGTAGACCGACCAGGAACAAAGCCATGTTGGTATGGAGAAATAATCATGTTGATTGCAAAGAAAACTTTATCTTTGATTATAGACTCAAAAAGCTTTGATACAGTTGTTAGCTTTGATATTAGTTTATGATTAGCAATATTGTTCTTGCGCCCAGATTTATGAATTGGTGTTATGACTGATATCTTCCAACTATTGATAAAAGTACCTGAGTAAAGAGAACTGTTGAAGATAAAAGTTAACGGATACACTAATCTAAAAGCATAATTTTTTAAAAGAATTGAAGAGAGACCATTGGCATCCATGCGAGATGAGGGTTTTAACTTGAAAATTCCATTAAAAACATTAAAAGTTGTAAGAGATAAGGCTGCAAAATCAACCAAAGGATGTAAATGATCCACGAAATCATATGTATTGTTATTATAAGTCTTATCAAAATTGGATCGAATGAAATCTGCAAACAGCTTGGCAATACCAAACGCATTGCTTGAGGTTCTATCATATATCAATTTTAAAAAAAATTATCCAAATCGGTTGAGAAACTGTTTTCCGCTACGCCTTTTGACGTAGAATTACGTCTTACAGCGCGGTTTGTATGGGTCAGGGTATATTAACTTTGTGCAAACGTTTGTAACGCATAGAACGAAGCGAGTCCGGTATAGAAAAGTATATATATTCTTGATCAGCGTCACCACGTGAGTCGAGCTATCCATGTCCGTCCGTCCGTCCGTCCGTCTGTGTGTTGTCCGTATACACAGGATAAAAAGAAGGAGTTGAGATAATTGAATGAAACTTGGTACACATGGTCACATAAACCCAAGGATCTGCACTATTGAATATTTTTGGAATCCGCCCACGGACACGCCTACCTCCAATACAACGCAAAAATTGAAAACTGCATAACTCAGCTCATATTTAGCCTACAACAATAAAATTTGATATGTATGTGTTTTATACAAACACAAAGATGTCTTCGAAAAATGGACGTCATTCCTTCACGGACACGCCCACCTCCCATATAACCCAAAAATTGAAAACGCAATAAATAAGCCTCTGTTTAACCTACAGAGCTAAAATTTGGCACGAATGTTTTTTATGACAAGACAAAGATGGTTTTGAAAAATGGACGTCATCCGCATACGGACACGCCTACCTCCCATACAACCCAAAAAGTTTAAAATTCAATAAATAAGGTTATGTTTGTCATAGAGAAATTAAATTTGGTATGTATGTATTTTATACCAAAACTAAGGTGTGTTCAAAAATTGGGAGTAATCCGTCCATGAACACGCCCACCTCCCATAGCGAAAGCACAATAAAGGCATACAGGAGTAAAACTTGGTATGCGTAAATTTTTCATCACCATTTTAATGCAATTAAAATGGGCGTCTTCAAAAATGGCTTCATCCACCCATCATTTACAATAAATTTTTTTTTGTTTTTGAACAGTGGGTAGGTTTAGGTCGTGGGTTTAGGGTATTTCATAGTCGGCCTAGACCGACTTTAGACTTTCTTTACTTGTTTATGTTTTTCTTTAACAAATTTAAAAAAGTATTTTTTTTCCAAAACGGACAATTTTTGCGACTCCCAGCAACCACGAGGCCCCGTTTTTTTCTCTGCCGCCAGTTTGGGGCTCTATAAAACCATGTTGAAAAATGCTTGTTTTGGACTGAGTTATAAATTTTTAAAAAATGTCTGTTTTCTCTGCCGCGAATGTTATGTCCCACCTTAATAAAACGAACAAACTCTGAGATAAAGGCAAAAAACTTGCTACAGATTCAAATTCGGTATGCTGATAATGCTGATAAGGGGTCCATAACGATATGAAATTAATTTTTCTGTTTAAATTTTGAAATAAAAAAAAAAATTTCAGTGTATTTATATAAAACTTGTTACAAGCAGGAAGAAGTTTTTTACTGTACCCCTGTTACAGACGCCTCGTGCTAGGTTTTTTAAACTTCCTGTTTTTAATTAATTGTTGTTGTTTTTAGAACACTTTATTTGCTTTATGAAGTGACTACAACAAGCTCATAACTTTAGGAAATTAAAGTAAAACAATAAAAAAAAAAAACATGTGAAAGCTAATGTATTAAAACGGTTTTTGGTTTTTATTATTTAATAAAAGATCTTTTTACATTAATGCACCGGAAGATGCGATCGGTCACTGAGTCAACAAGTTTTTTTTTATCTACTCTTAAAATTAAAGATTTAAACTCGTTAACTCTATCGTACTTCCAATCATCAATCAATGTACCCAAATACCCAAGTCAGTATGAATACCACTATTGAAAATAAGAACAAAATAACATATTTCACATGAAAATTTAAAATTTCAGTACATTGAAATTTAGAAAAGATCAACTGAAACTGACAACAATTTGAAATTCAGAAAAGAAAAATTTAAATTCAGAAAAGATTAACTAAAATGTAGAAATTGAATTTCAAATTTAGAAAAATAATTGAAGTTCAGAAAACATCCATTGAAATTCAACAAAACAATACCATACTTACAACCACAAAACAATATACTAGAACTATGGATAGTACTAGTTATACTACTTCATCTTCATCACACCATTCTAATTACTATAAAATTACCATTTCAAACATATTTTTAAAAGAAAATTCCGAGTTTCAATTGATTTTTTCCGAGTTTCAACTGGAATTTTTGAATTTGAATTGATCTTTCACAAATTTCAAATTAAATTTTTAAATTTGAATAGATGCTTTCTGAAATTCGATTGATGTCTTCTGAATTTAAAATAAAATTTATAAATTTAAGTTGATGTTTTCTGAATTTCAATTGATATTTTCTGAATTTCAATTGATGTTTTGCCAAATTTTATAGATCCTTCCTAAAGTTCAAATAGAATTTCTGAATCCCAATTCATCTTTACTGAATTTCTGTTAATCTTTTCTGAATTTCAAATGTGCTTTCTGCATTTCAATTGAATTTTCCTGAATTTGAAATGGAGATATTGAATTACAGTTGAATATTCAGAATTTTATTTCATATTTTCTGAATTTCAATTAAAATTTTTGAATTACATTTGATTTTTTGTGAATTTCAACTAACTTTTCTAGTTTTCAATTGATCTTTTCTAAATATAAAATAGAATTTTTAATTTTAATTTGAATCTTGCCTTAATTTCAATTAATTTTTTCTAAATTTCATTTAAAATTTTTTTTTGTTTGCTTTATTCTTCATTAAAATTTACAAGTACAACCTGTTTAATATCAATTAAAAATGCTATCGATTTTTTATTTTTTATCATTTAAATAATTTAATCATTTTAAGCTAATTTTTATTAATTCAATCATAATTTATTCAGACGCCTTTATATAATAGTCAACTAGAATTTTACTCGCCGGTATTTGTTGCCTTTAACTAGTTTGGTGCCAATCCATTTACATGCTCGGTAATTATAAAAAAGCCGTCAGAGCGACCAACAACCTGTTTAATCGATTTATTATCACTCAGCTGGTACTTAAAGTGGCTTTATTGGTTTTACTTTATTGCAGGCAATAAAGAAAATTAACACAAGAATTTTTAGGAACCAATCTGTTCGAACATTAATGATTGTTCATTAAAGATTGGAATTATGATATGTTTATAAATATAATGATGTTAGAGGACTCAAATTTTTTGGTTTATATCGGTAAATGTATCTTAAAAGAATAAAAAATGTTGCATAAAGAAGCTAAAAGTATTCATTATTTTGAGCTTATGAAACTTATGAAAGTCTTCAAATGTCAAAACAAAAAATTAAAAAAAAAATAAAATAAAAAAAAAAATAAAAATTAAAAACTTAAATTCACATACATATTAACATCAGTCAGGTATGTCAATTTGATAACTGGTTTTTTTGATTTTGCTATCAATTTGTTATCAATTTCTATCAAAAAGAAAGATCTACAAATTTATTTCCTTTGGAAGCTTGAATGAAGCTCTTAACGTCATTATTATTTTTTCTTCTTTTTCTTTGATTCAAGTTTTTGCATGAATTTTAACAAAAATTGCTAATTAATTTATTTTTAAACTAAAGAATACAATGGCAAAAGAATTTTGTTTGATCAAAAACCCGAATTATCAAAAAAAAAAAAAAAATTTCGAAAATTCTAGACCATCAGGCTGGTATCCATAAGACATAAACTTTTATAGAATAACCAGAATATGCATTAAGCTTCTGACTTTTTGTGTTAAATAAATTCATTTATTCATTAATTTGCGTCAAATTGTTTTTTCGAAATGTCAGAAAAAATTAGGAAAATTGAAACAGAAAGTAATACAGTTTTAAGTTTCAATGTCAAAAAAGTGCCCAGATACCCTGTATTCGGATCGTTGAGGATTAAAAAACTTTTAAAAAATCAGTCCAAATATAAAAATTTCATTCAGAAAAAATGAATGAAATTCAGAAAAATTTCGTTTGTAATTCAAAAAAGGTCAATTGAAATGCTGATATATAATATGAAATTAAAAAAATATAAATTTAAATTCAGAAAAGATCAATTGGTATTCATAAAAAAAATCTATAGAGTTCAAAAATTTCATTTGAAAATCAGCAAAGATCAATTGAAACACAGAAATTCCAGTTGAAGTTCAGAAAAGATGAAATTAAATTCAGAAAAAATCAGTTGAAATTCAGAAACGATCAATTGAAATTCGAAAACTCCATTCGAAATTTTTTTGTTTAAGCTTTGAACCAAGAATTTCAGGTGTCACACCTATTCATTCAAGTCTGCCTTGGTTCGGAAATGGGGTGATAGATAAGTAGGAAGGAAAGTGAAATCAAGAGAAACAAGTGTAGAATGTTGTATGTGTGGCGTAGCACTATATCAACATACGAATTTCAATCTGAGGCAAGTGTTATGCTTTTACCTAAGTCAATTAGAGTTATTAAGGTGGGACATAACATTCGCGGCAGAGAAAAAATTACAAGAAAAACATTCAAGAAAATAAATTTTTCAAACTGGCGCGTTCAAAGTTTGTGAACAAAGAAAAATGTAATGAAAAATAAAAATGCGCTCTCACTAATCCGGCTGTAATCTTTGAACCCGTAGGAATTTTTCCTTGAAATTTCTTAGAATCTTATGAATATTTACTGAAATACAAAATTATAAAAAAAATATTTCAAAATACGGCCAATGTCATGTTCCCCCTTAAGCAACTCATTCCACAAAAAAATCTCTACCACCAACTACAACGTCCAATGTCGTATATATTGATGCATGGCAGAATAATAAGGTAGGCGCATATTGGAGAGAAAGTGAGCTAAATGTCAAAAAACAGCTGTTCAACGTGAGTTTTTCTTTTTGACATTTTGCATTCGGTTTCGGCTTGTCAAAAAGTAGACATTTGCTTTTGTTAGTTTTCAATTTTGTGTGCATTTCAATGTAGTAAAATTTTTAATTAAATTATTTTACTCATTCTTCAACGTTTTTCGTTGAAAATAACAAATTGCATTTTGCAATCATGTGCTCAAGGTGCGAATGAAAATGTTTTTATTGTGTTAAAAACGTGCGACACAAGGGAAGCAAAGCTTTTATGGTGCAGCCGACGATTTAATTGGAAATGCAATTTTCCATGGCAGAATAATAAGGAAGGCGCATGGCAGAATAATTCTGCCATGCAATATTCCACCATATTAGGTGGAGGCCAACAAAAGAACAATGCTCTTGTGGCTGAAGCAAGACCAAAGACTGTATTCGAACAAGTTTATAGTCATTTGAATTGCCCATATGTGTTCTTCATGTCCATCGAAAGCTATATTGATAATGGAAAAAGTTTTGAAGCAACTACTGATGTAAGCTGCCATATGGAACTACTCACCGACAATCTATTGACGCCGCTCAATTTATTTATCTAATGAAAAATCTGAACTTAAAGCCTACTTAATAGAGTTGTTGAATATTATTGTTTATTATTGTTTTTTCTACTCACTGACGTTTCTACGAACTATGTCATTTTGACAACTGTAGATCCATTCGTTGTTGTTGTTTATTTTGACGTGTGAGCGAGCTATAAAATATGAGCCTACCTTATAATTCTGCCATGATATTGATGAATGTTCAAGTTCAGTTGATTAGAAATGAGGAAAGAATTAAAGAAAGGTAAAAGCGTAAGACCATGACTAGAACGGGATTCGAACCCGGAACCTCTGGGTTGGCAGTCAAGCAAGTAAACCACTCGAATACCGAGGCCCCCAAAGATATTCAGAAACGATAAATTGAAATTCGAAAACTCCACCCGAAATTTAGAAGAGATCAACTGAAATTCAAAAACTTCATATCTTATATATATATATATATATCGAAAACAGCATTAAAAATTCAGAAATTCCATTTGAAATTCGGAAAAAAAATCGATTAAAATTTTTAAACATTCATTTTAAATTACAATTACAATTGAACTGCCGCAAAGATTAGTTGAAATTCATAAAACTTTAATTGGAAAGATTATTTAAAATTTAGAAATTCCATTTAAAATTCTGAAAACATAATTTGAATTTCAGAAATTCAATAAAAAATTCAGAAAAAATCATATGAAATTCAACAATATTAATTGAAATTCAGAAAGTTCAATTGAAATTCAGAAAAGATCAATTGAAATTAATAAAATTCTATTTAAAAATTTAGACAACATTATTAGAAATTCAAAAATATCATTTAAAATTTAGAAAAGATAAAGTAAAATTCAAAAATTCTATTTCTTTTTAAGAAATATAATTCGAATTTTAGAAATTACACTTCAAATTCAGATTAAATCCATTAAAATTTCGAAAAACCATTTAAAATTCAGAAAAGATCAATTAAAATTCAGAAAAATCTTCTGAAATTCACAAAAAAAAAAATCATTTGAAATGCAGAAAGGTTAATACGCATTCATAAATTTCAATTGAAATTCAGAAAAGATCAGTTGAAATTCATAAAAAATTAATTGGAAAAATGATATTTAAAAGATCATTATTAGAAATTCCATTTGAAATTCTGAACTTCCATTTGAAATTCAGAAATTGCATTTGAAATTAAAAAAACATTAATTCAAATTCAGAAATTCAATGAAAAAATTTAGAAAAAATATTTAAAACTCAAAAGTAATAATTTTAATTCAGAAAGTCAAATTCAAATTCAGAAATTCCATTTGAAATTCGGAAAACATTATTAGAAAAACATCATTTTACATTCAGAAAAATTCACAAAAAATAGGCGTGATCCGCCCACTAACAGCCTTCCTACCATGCAACCCAAAAATTTAAATCATTAAAGAGGGTAATATTTAACGTACAGAGATAAAATTTAGTACGTATGTATTTTATATCAAAACTAAACCGTGTTCAAAAAGTGGGCGACATCCATTCACAAACACGCCCACCTACAATACAACCCATAACAGTGAAAACTCTATAAAGAGGTTCATATTTGACTTACAAGAATGAAACTCGGTATAGGAGTATGCTATATTTAAACTAAGATGTTTAAGGAAAATAATTGTCATCCTCCTACAAACTCGCCCATCTCCAATATAACCCATATTGAAAATACGTTAAAAGCGTTTATATATAACCCACGGAGATAAAACTTAGTATGGGAGTATTTTATATCAAAACTAAAATGTTTAAAAAAAATGTACGTCATCCGACCACGAACACGCCCACCTACCTTACAAACTACATTAGTTAAACCTGCGTAATTCTTTAAAAAATAATTCTTTTTTTGTTCAAAAACACAAGTGTATATCTGTCGTTTTTTAGTATTTTAATATTTATTAAAATATTAAGGAGGTTTAGGGTATTCTATAGTCGGGCTAGACCTACTTTAGACTTTCTTTACTTGTTATACCCTAAACCTGAAAGGTCAGTTAATAGTGCAAGCGTTTGTAACGCATAGAACGAAGCGAGTCCGGTATAGAAAAGTATATATATTCTTGATCAGCGTCACCTCGTAAGTCGAGCTATCCATTTCCGTCCGTCCGTCCGTGTGTGTGTGTGTTTTCCGTAAACACAGGATAAGAAGAAGGAGTTGAGATAATTGGATGAAACTCAGTACACATGGTCACATCGGTCTATTCACTATTGAATATTTTTGGAATTCGCCCACGAGCTCGCCTACCTCCCATACAACGCAAAACTTTAAAACTGCATAAATAAGTTCATAGATACCGAAAATAGATATCGATATCGATATAATAGATAGATATCGAAAAATTAATGTCATCCGCCGACGTACACGCCCGTCTCCCATACAACCCTAAAATTTAAAACTCAATAAATAAGCTTATGTTTAACCTACAGAGATAAAATTTGGTACGTATGTATTTTATAATTAAACGAAGATGTTTTAGAAAAATGGACGTCATCCGCCCACGGACACGCCTACCTCCCATACAACCCAAAAAGTTAAGAACTCAATAAATAAGCTTATGTTTGTCTTAGAGAGATCAAATTTGGTATGCATGTATTTTATACCAAAACTAAGTACTTTCAAAAATTGGACGTAAACCGTCCATGAACACGCCCACCTCCCATACAACCCACAACAGCGAAAGCACCATAAAGGCATTAACTCTGAGCTACAGAAATAAAACTTGGTTGTGTAAGTTTTTCATCAACAGAATAATTCTGCCATGCAATATTCCACCATATTAGGTGGAGGCCAACAAAAGAACAATGCTCTTGTGGCTGAAGCAAGACCAAAGACTGTATTCGAACAAGTTTATAGTCATTTGAATTGCCCATATGTGTTCTTCATGTCCATCGAAAGCTATATTGATAATGGAAAAAGTTTTGAAGCAACTACTGATGTAAGCTGCCATATGGAACTACTCACCGACAATCTATTGACGCCGCTCAATTTATTTATCTAATGAAAAATCTGAACTTAAAGCCTACTTAATAGAGTTGTTGAATATTATTGTTTATTATTGTTTTTTCTACTCACTGACGTTTCTACGAACTATGTCATTTTGACAACTGTAGATCCATTCGTTGTTGTTGTTTATTTTGACGTGTGAGCGAGCTATAAAATATGAGCCTACCTTATAATTCTGCCATGATATTGATGAATGTTCAAGTTCAGTTGATTAGAAATGAGGAAAGAATTAAAGAAAGGTAAAAGCGTAAGACCATGACTAGAACGGGATTCGAACCCGGAACCTCTGGGTTGGCAGTCAAGCAAGTAAACCACTCGAATACCGAGGCCCCCAAAGATATTCAGAAACGATAAATTGAAATTCGAAAACTCCACCCGAAATTTAGAAGAGATCAACTGAAATTCAAAAACTTCATATCTTATATATATATATATATATCGAAAACAGCATTAAAAATTCAGAAATTCCATTTGAAATTCGGAAAAAAAAAATCGATTAAAATTTTTAAACATTCATTTTAAATTACAATAACAATTGAACTGCCGCAAAGATAAGTTGAAATTCATAAAACTTTAATTGGAAAGATTATTTAAAATTAAGAAATTCCATTTGAAATTCTGAAAAAATAATTTGAATTTCAGAAATTCAATAAAAAATTAAGAAAAAATCATATGAAATTCAACAATATTAATTGAAATTCAGAAAGTTCAATTGAAATTCAGAAAAGATCAATTGAAATTAATAAAATTCTATTTAAAAATTTAGACAACATTATTAGAAATTCAAAAATATCATTTGAAATTTAGAAAAGAAAAAGTAAAGAAATATAATTCGACTTTTTGAAATTACATTTCAAATTCAGATTAAATCCATTAAAATTCCGAAAAACCATTGAAAATTCAGAAAAGATCAATTAAAATTCAGAAAAATCTTCTGAAATTCACAAAAAAAAAAATCATTTGAAATGCAGAAAGCTTAATACGCATTCATAAATTTCAATTGAAATTCAGAAAAGATCAGTTGAAATTCATAAAAAATTAATTGGAAAAATGATATTTAAAAGATCATTATTAGAAATTCCATTTGAAATTCAGAACTTCCATTTGAAATTCAGAAATTGCATTCGAAATTAAAAAAACATTAATTCAAATTCAGAAATTCAATGAAAAAATTTAGAAAAAATATTTAAAACTCAAAAGTAATAATTTTAATTCAGAAAGTCAAATTCAAATTCAGAAATGCCATTTGAAATTCAGAAAACATTATTAAAAACACATCATTTTAACTTCAGAAAAATTCACAAAAAACAGGCGTGATCCGCCCACTAACAGCCTTCCTACCATGCAACCCAAAAATTTAAATCATTATACAGAGTTGTATTTAACGTACAGAGATAAAATTTAGTACGTGTGTATTTTATATCAAAGCTAAACCGTGTTCAAAAAGTGGGCGACATCCATTCACAAACACGCCCACCTACAATACAACCCATAACAGTAAAAACTCTATAAAGAGGTTCATATTTGACTTACAAGAATGAAACTCGGTATAGGAGTATGCTATATTTAAACTAAGATGTTTAAGGAAAATGATTTGCATCTCCTACAAACTCGCCCATCTCCAATATAACCCATATTGAAAATACTTTAAAAGCGTTTATATATAACCCACGGAGATAAAACTTATGGGAGTATGGGAGTATGGGAGTATTTTATATCTAATAACTAAAATGTTACGCACCCACCTACCTTACAAACTACATTAGTTAAACCTGCGTAATTCTATACACAATAATTTTTTTTTGTTCAAAAATAAAAATGTATTTCTGTCGTTTTTTAGTATTTTAATATTTATAAAAATATTAAGGAGGTTTAGGGTATTCTATAGTCGGGCTAGACCTACTTTAGCCTTTCTTTACTTGTTATACCCTAAACCTGAAAGGTCAGTTAATAGTGCAAGCGTTTGTAACGCATAGAACGAAGCGAGTCCGGTATAGAAAAGTATATATACTCTTGATCAGCGTCACCTCGTAAGTCGAGCTTACGCTTATGTCCGTCCGTCCGTCCGTCTGTGTGTTTTCCGTAAACACAGGATAAGAAGAAGGATTTGAGGTAATTGGATGAAACTCAGTACACATGGTCACATCGGTCTATTCACTATTGAATATCTCATTATTGAATATTTTTGGAATTCGCCCACGGGCTCGCCTACCTCCCATACAACGCAAAAATAGAAAACTGCATAAGTAAGTTCATAGATACCCCACAACAATAAAATTTGGTATGTATGTAGCATATATCAAAACAAAAATGTCTTCGAAAAATTAATGTCATTCGCCGACGAACACGCCCACCTCCCATACAACCCTAAAATTTAAAACTCAATAAATAAGCTTATGTTTAACCTACAGAGATAAAATTTGGTACGTATGTATTTTATAACAAAACGAAGATGTTTTAGAAAAATTGACGTCATCCGCCCACGGACACGCCTACCTCCCATACAACCCAAAAAGCTTAGAACTCCATAAATAAGCTTATGTTTAACCTACAGAGATAAAATTTGGTACGTATGTATTTTATAACAAAACGAAGATGTTTTAGAAAAATTGACGTCATCCGCCCACGGACACGCCTACCTCCCATACAACCCAAAAAGCTTAGAACTCAATAAATAAGCTTATGTTTGTCTTAGAGAGATCAAATTTGGTATGCATGTATTTTATACCAAAACTAAGTACTTTCAAAAATTGGGCGTAAACCGTCCATGAACACGCCCACCTCCCATACAACCCACAATAGCGAAAGCACCATAAAGGCATTAACTCTGAGCTACAGAAATAAAACTTGGTTGTGTAAGTTTTTTATCAACATTTAAATGCATATAAAATATGGGCTTCATCCACCCACGGACACGCCCATTTTCAATACTATTATTTTGAAAAAGTAGGTTTAGGGTATTTCAAAGTTAGCCTAGACCGACTTGAGACTTTCTTTACTTGTTTTTTTAATTAAAATTACACCATTTTAATAAAAAAATATCTATTTTAATTATAAAGTATAGAAGGCCAACTGAAAGAAATGAGTTGAAATATAATTAAATCTGAGCTTATTAATATTTTTTTATTTTTATAAGTTAGAAAAAACCTTGCTTCACTTTCAAGTTTAACAGAATCACGAACCAAACAGCTGCTCCCACTTCCAGTTAAACGTTGGATGGAGAATTGCGCGGAGCTGTTTACTTTTCAGCTGAAATACTTATTCTTAAAATGATTATAAATAATATTTATCGATTTCTGATAATCTATAGTACAACTACAAAAGAGACACAATTCAAAATCTACAAATGTTGTCTTTTGAATAAAGCACAATTCATAGAAATCATCTCGATTAACTGTTAAGATTTTGTGTCTATCTTTCCTATAATTTTATTGCTTCAAGTGGTTTGAAAAAATTTTTTTAGTTGTGCCTTTTTATAGTTAGGGTGTGATATGCACACTATGCGTCACATGCATACATATGACAGTTATGAATTTCATGAGAAAAATTCTAAAAAAAAAAATTCTTAATATTCTTTAAGATCTTGTCAACAAAACTTTGTGCTTTCTAGTGCTTTACTTATCATCCTACAATATTGCTCCTAATTATAAATCTTCTAAGACATTTAGCTGTTTTATTAAGAGCCACTTAAAGTTGTTTTATCAGTTTTTGATTATGAGATGCTGTTATTTTTTTTGTTTGATTTTTTTTTCTACTATTTGATATTGTTTAACACATACATTCATAGCTAGCTAGCTACTAGTAGCTTTAAACCACGTTCACTAAAAATTTTTGACAATCTTTTTCGTACCAGGCTGCGATATCTTTAAGCATAAATTAATACTAAATAAGCAGCAACAAACAAAAAACAAAAAATCCGAATAAAAACAAAGCAAATCCAGCTCTATATAAATAAATTATATATCAACAACAACATAATGTCAATAGACCAAATTGGTTAACGTTCGATTTAGATTTCTCTTCACTAACTGTTCTGTAGAAAAAAAAACGTAGAAGTTTTGTGAATATGTGTGCATCCACCTACTATAAGTTTTAGATTTAAATCTCTATAAGCGGTTTATAGATAAAAATATAAACTCTGACATCTCAGTGAGCAGGCAGCACGCTTTGGTATTTTGGCCTATTGAGAATTTAAAAAAGTTCTTTGATTATGCTCGGTTTAGCTATAAAACATTTTTTTTTGCCTACATTTTTTGCGCTCATAAATTAAACGCAGCAAATAAAACCACGACTTGACTTGAAAAAAATCACCGAAATTCTTCAGCTGTTAAACTTTTTTTTAGTTAAACATCAATATGTCGTTTATCACTTTGTATGACGCGCTAAAAAAAGAGCGAACAAAATAATATAAAATAAAATGAAAATAAGAGGAAGCTTTACCCACTGTCTCTAAAATTTAATCAGCATTCAAACCACATCATCACTCATTTTAACACCACCAACAGATGTGGTCATTAAATATTATCAACTTCTGCAAAAAATGAAGAAGAAGAAATTTTTATGGCAAAGTTTTATGACAATTTATTCCAACAATAGCTGATAATTATTGAACGTGTTGTTCAAACTTTAGTCTTCGATTTTTTTTTTTTACTTTGTAAATATTTTTTGTTCTGCTTTTGTTGCAGCTTAGCTACTGTTTTTTGTGACTTTTTAGAAAAATTTTTATTTTAAAAAAAAACATCAATTAATATAGCTTCTATAACAATTTATATTTTTTTAATTAACATTTGTCTGCTTCTCTGTTTCATTTCTACAATAGCAGCTCAATTAAGTCAATTTATTAAACTTCATAAAAGAAAAACAAAATTTTAAGCACTTTTTGAGATTATTTTTTGAGAAAAGCAAGATTTTTGCTAGAGGCTCAGGCTTATTCTTGACAATCAAATGCTTTGAAAAAACTGTCCAAAATCAAAAAAGTGAAGTAATTTCTATTTTGATATAATAGATGCCTTGTTGTTGTGTTTTTGCTTTTTTTTTTAGTTTAATCAGTGTACTGTAAGCTCAGCTCGTGGAAGCAGGCGAACCCGTACATAGCTCACTTTGGTTCAAAGAGACCATAAAACACCCAAAACATGTCCAATTCAAAAATTCTAGTTCCATAGATAATTTTAGTGGAACCTATTCGTCAAATTATTGTAGATTTTTGTCCATGAAATTCACAAAACTCTAAAAAAGTTCATTAAACACACAAAATCCATAGATAATTCTACACCTATTCGCCAAAAATTATAGATTTTTGTCCAAGAAGTTTACAAAACCCTAAACATGACCTATAATCCAACCGAATCAATGGCTAATCGTAGTGAAACCTATTTGCCAAAATTTATGATTTTTGTCCAAAAAAACAAAAAAAAAAAAAAACAAATTGGCCATTTCAGCCCTTGAAAGGACTTTGACCGAGCTTCTTATGATCAATTGTGTTGTGTGTGTTATTAAATGTTTGCACACAATTGACCGAAAACTGGACCTACATGTTTTATGCCGACTCCGAACGGCTCAAGTTCATGTTCTCTAGAAGCTTTACATGGCATTGTTTACTCTCTGAGGTTTGCCATTGTCTGCAGAGAGGTGGTGACCGATCAGAAAAATTTTTTATTGAAAAAACTTTTCGCCACGGCTGGGGATCGAACCCGGGCTCCGAGCATGCTAGGCCACACACTTAACCTGCATGCCACGGTCACCGATTTTTGTCCAATAAGTTAAAAAAAACCCAAAACATGTTCAATTAAGCAATTATAACCATAGATAATCCTAGTAGAACCTATTTGTCAAAATTTAAGATTTTTGTCCCATAAGTTCAAAAAACCAAAAACATGTTCAATTAAGCAATTAGATCCATAGATAATCCTAGTGGAACCCAAAACCCAAAACATGTTCAATTAAGCAATTAGATCCATAGATAATCCTAGTGGAACCTATTTGCCAAAATTTAAGATTTTTGTCTAAGAAGTTCACAAACCCAAAACATGTCCAATAACCCAACCAGATCCAAAGAAAATCCTAGTGGAACCTTTATATCAGAAGTTAAAGATTTTTGTCCTAAAAGTTCACAAAGCCAAAACATGTCCAACAACCCAGCCAGATCCATAAATAATCCTAGTGAAAGCTTTTTATCAAAAATTATAGATTTTTGTCCAAGAAGTTCACAAACCAAAAAATGTCCATTAACCCAACTAAATCTATAGATAATCCCATTTAAACCTATTTGTAAAGAAAACATAGAATTTTTTTCAAAGGAATTCACAAAACCTTAAAAAGCTTCCATAACTCACCTAGCTCCATATATATATATTCCCAGTGGAATATATTTGTCAAAAAATAAAAGATTTTTCAAAGAAATCCACAAAGACTTAAAAAGTTGCCATAATTCATCTACACTCAGAAAAAAATACCTATTATTCTACAATAAAAAATGTCTCTAGTTTCGATAATAGATATTTTTCAAAAAAAAATTTTCTTCAATTAAAATAAATTTTCACATTTTCAAAAAAATATTTCTTCACTCGTGGGAAATGCAAATATTTCAGTGTCTCTTATAATGATAAGTATTTTTCTCGCACAAAAAAGTTCTCATTTATAGAGAACAATTATTTGAAAATGAAAAATTTTTCCTATATATTGATAAAAAATTCAGTATGCGAAGTATTTTCTTCAATAAAAAGAAATCTATTCACAAAAATAAAATTTTTTTCTTTTCTGAAAACGATATATTTTTCTCTTAAGGAATTTTCAGTATCACGTTTAGAGCAAAGCATTCTCTAGAGCAAATTCAATAACATTTTTCTCTTAATATGATGCCTGTTTAATCATATTCCGAGAAACTTTTTTCTGTGTGTAATTCCATAGATAAACCTATTTGTGAAAAAATCTAATTGCTTTTTTTAGAGAGAATCCACAAAATCTTAAAAATTTCCCATAATTATCTAGTTCCATAGATAATCCCAGTGAAAGCTTATGTAAAAAAAAAACATTGATTTTTTTTCAAAGGAATCCACATAATCTCCAAAATATCCTAAAACTCGTCGAAATGTCGATAATCCAGTGGAACGAACTAATTTATCAAAAACCATCAATTCTTGCAAAGGAATCCTCAAAACCTTAAAAAGTTCCCATGATCCATCTAGCTCCAAGATAATCCCAGTGGAAACCTTTTCATATAATTCATGTAATTCATATAGTTCCATATATAATCCTTGTGTAACCTATTTGCCTAAAATCATTGCTGGTTTCAAAGAATTCCACAAAACCTTAAAAGTTCTTATAATACATCTACACTGAGAAAAAAACACAAACCTTGCTCTGGTAAAAAATTTCTCTATTTTCGATATAGAAATTTTCTCTTTTTCAAATAAAATTTTCTTAAATTAGAATAAATTTTCACATTTTCGAAGAAATATTTCTTTACTTCTAGGAAATGGAAATATTTCAATGTCTCTAATAATGATAAGTATTTTTCTCGAACAAAAATTTCTCATTTATAGAGAAAAATTTATTGAAAATGAAAAACTTTTCTTATATTTTGATAAAAAATTCACTAAGAGAAGTATTTTCTTCAATAAAAACAAATCTTTTCTCAAAAATAAAAAGTTTTTTCTCAAAAAACGATATATTTTTCTTTTTCATGGAAGCTTTTTACCATTTTTAGAGAATTTTAAGTATCGAAATTAGAGAATAGCATTCTCTGCAGCAAAGTCTATACCATTTTTCTCTAAATATGATGCCTTTTTTATCATATTCCGATAAGCTTTTTTCTGAGTGTAGTTCCATAGAAAGTTGAATCAATTTGTCAAAAAAGCATAGATTTTTTCAAAGAAATCCACAAAACCCAAAAATTCCAATAGCTCAGTTAGTTCCATATATAATCCCAGCTGAATCAGTTTGTCAAAAAACCATAGATTTTTGCAAGGGAATCCACAAAACCTTGAAAATTTCCCAAAATTCATAGATTATCTAATGGAACCTATTCGTCAAATCATTATAAATTTTTGTTCAAGTAGTCCATAAAATCCAAAAAATGTCCATTAACCTTACTAGATCAAAGATTCAAGGAGTCTAAAGAACCCAAAAAATGTCCATTAATCTAACTAGATATATTGATTAACGCAGTCAAACCTATTTGTCAAAAAGTCATTTTTCCAAAGAAATCCACAAAACCTTAAAAAATCCCACAACTTATATAGTACCATAGATTATCTTGGTGAACCTATTCGTCAAATAAGTATAAGTTTTTGTTCAACGAGTCTACAAGACCAAAAAATTTCCCTTAACCTAACTAGATCCATAGATAATCAGCAAAAATCCCAGTCAAAATATGTGTCAAAAAAGCATTGATCTTTTCAAATTCACAAAACTTAAAAAGGTTCCCATAATTCATCTAGTTCCATGGATAATCCCTGTAGAAGAGTCCATAAAACTCTATAAAGTTCCAAGAGTGCAACTAGATTTCTAGCATATCATATCGCTCGCCCGTCCGTCCGTCCATTCGTCCGTTTGTCATTCTGTGTGTTGTCCATAAACACAGGACAAGAGATAATGAAACTTAATACACATGTTCACATGGACTCAAGGATCACATGGACTCATGAACTCAAGATCAAGTACGGACACGCCTATCTGATATAGAAAATTGAAATCACTATTATAGAGCGTTGTATTGAAGCTACAGAAATAAAATTCGTTATGTATGTTTTTTGTGTTAAAGCTAAGGCATCCACAAAGGGCGTGATTCTCCCACAAACACGCCTACCTACCATATAACCCCAAAATTGAAAACTCTATGAAGAGGTTTATATTTGAGCTGCAGGAAGAAAATTCAACAGATATGTATTTTATATTAAAACTAAAATGTGTCATAAATTGGTGTCGTCCGCCCACCTCTCTTCCAACCCTCAATAGTTAAAACTTAACGAACACGCCCATACAACCCATAATAAAGAAAATACCATAAAAAGGGTTTTATATAACCTACAAAAATTAAACTTGGTATGAAAGGATTTCATATCAAAACTAAGGTGTGCACACAAAATTAGCGTCACCCGCCCACTAACACGCGCACTTCCCATACAACCCATAATAATGAAAATACTATAAAAAAGGTTATATATGACCTACAAAGATAAACTTGGTATTGGAGGGTTTTATATCAAAGCTAAGGTGTGCACACAAAATGGGCGTAATTAGCCTGTGAACACGCCCACTTTTCATACAGTTCCTAATAACAAAAATACCATAAAAAATTTTATATATGATAAACAGGAATAAAACTTGGCATGGAAGCATTTTATATCAATTTTTAGGTGTCCACAGGAAATGTGCGTCATCTGCACTCTAACACGCCCAACTCCCATACAACTAGGGTTGCCAACTCTGGAAAGTACAAAATCGGGACGGAGCCATCAAAAATGCGGGACTTGGCTCAAAAAAGCGGGACAACATTAGATGCAATTTCATATTTTATTTAATATTTCCTTTTATTCTTTGAGGAATAAAGGGTATCAACGATGCCTTAACACCATCGCATTGGTTACTTGATATTGTTAAGATCTCTTTCCAACTCGTGCCGAATTCATGAAAAAACCAAAAAATAAATCCAAAACGTTTTGACAAATAAAATGTATGAAAAATAAATGACAAATTAAATTTGATAATAAAATTACACAGTTTTAGTAAACTGTGTTTCATGTCAAATTGGAAATTTAAATACAAACAATCTTAAGTTCTCAAATGCGGGACAACAGGCGTCCTACAAGGGTCATCGCGGGACGCTAAAAAATTAGCTGATTTCCGGGACGTCCCGCGAAATCCGGGACAGTTGGGAACCCTACATACAACCCATATTATCCGTTCAAATTCAGTATTTGGCACTTGTACAGAACTAGCGATTTCATTAGCGCCTAGGTAGCCACTACTAGTTCTACTTCAATCTACTTTCTTTGCATTCAACTGGAGAATTTAACGTGAAGATGTCATAGGAAGGGGTTAATTGCTATCTTTTACATTCCTATTCCCTAGCCACTTCACTTGTACTATGGGTCAATCTTATTCCCTAATTAAACTTATAAAAAAGCAAAAAATCTAGGCGTTGAGAAATAAATTTTAGTTAATTTTTTTTGTTTTATTACAATTTTTTATTCACGTTGTTCAATGATATTGAAAAGCCTCATCTATCATGTTCCTTCCGAAATAGTTGCTTTGAATTACGATAAGTAGGCAATTGGTTACTCTCAATACTAGAGGGTTATTTATGTTTGTTTAAGTATGTACATCAATATATCTTAATATATAAAAGACAAGTGTCCTGCTCCGTGCTCTATATCGTAAAACATGTTCAGCCTGGACCAGAACTTGTTGTAAAATTATCCATTTGAAATTTTTGTTTTGTATATCGTAAAACCTGTTCAGCCTGGACCAGAATCTTTTGTAAAATTATCTATTTGAAATATTTGCACGTATTATACTTTTGAAAACCTGTTCAGCCTGGACCAGAACCTGTTGTAAAATTATCCATTTGAAATGTTTGTACGTACTGTACTTTTTAAAACCTGTTCAGCCTGGACCAGAAGCTATTTTAAAATTATCTATTTGAAATCTTTGTACTTACTATACTTTTTAGAACCTGTTCAAAAATTATGTATTGGAAATCTTTGTACTTGAAGACTATCGTCATTTTCCTTAACTACTATTCATCAAACATCATGTCTTGCTATTACAGTGCTTCTTAATTAACAGAACCAGAACCTATTCGGTCTACATAAACTGAACAGCAATTATTACATTCAGTGACGTTGGTGTCAATTGGTATTGCTAGAATGAAATCACATATTCGGTCTTCTGATCCAAGTTTTAGCGATTAGCTACTCAAGTAAGGAAATGGAGATGAAGACATCATAGAAATTCCCGATCATTTTGTTTGTAAAGGTTCGCTTATTAACCCTTTCAATGGCTTGCCTAGAATAATCGTAGACAATTTTTTTGAGCTTATATTCCCATCATTTAAGCAATAAAAAGATTAAAAAACATCCCTCTGATTTTTACATGAGCTGCTTTGCTTTTGGCAGGCTGTCTAATATAATAGACAAAAGCATGATAATGTTGTATTATAATATTTTAGTTCAACTAAAACAATCGGAGACAACTGCAAATGCGTTATTTATGCAATTGTTATTATAAAAAAAAAATTATACTTTGCACACCAATCACAATAATCACTTCTTTTTTGCAAAATTTATTAACACGCGATATAAAAAAATTGAAGGGGTTTGTTGGGCATAAAATCGTAAATCTAACTAAGTTAAACATTATATATCTCCCTAAAATTATTTTTGTCATGTTGGCACAACTTCATTTCATAATACCAACCTATTTGATTTTAGAAAAGACGTTGGAAAATAAAAAAAAAATTTTTTCCGAAGTGTCCAATAAAATGGACAAATCCATTGAAAGGGTTAAATAGATTTTTGGCGATACTTTGAGTCCGAATAACGTCAACCGTTATTCCAAAATTGCTATCCTGTGCCCAAAAAATTCCGATGTGCACGAAGTCAACGAGCAAGTTCTAAATTTAGTTGGTGACACAGTGAGAGATTTGAGCACGAATTAAATTGAAGACAGTGATGATAACGATAAACATAATTACCCTGCCGAGTTTTTGAATGAATTTTATCCTTCAGGAATGCCACTTCATAAGTTAAACCTCGAAAATGGAGTATTATAATACTTCTTCGAAATTTCAATACCAAAAGAGATATCTGTAATGGAAGGTGGTTAGTTTTGAAAAACCTAAAAACTTAATTAATCATCGCACAGGTATTGACAGGTGCACTGGCGAACATGAAATAGTTTTCATACCTACAATTGAGTTGGCCCCGACAAACACAGATTTGCCTTTCACTCTCCGGAGGCGACAATTTCCAGTTAAACTGACATTTTCAATGACCATAAATAAATAAGAAGGTTAAGTATTGCAAAAAGTATGAGTTTTTCTTAAAGGAACTGGTATTTAGTCATGGGCAGTTTTAGCAGGCTGATGATGTTAAACTAATTATAGATGGCAAGGGACAAGGTTAATTGGTTAAAATTTTAAGAATTTTTTACTAGAAATGTTGTATATAAGGAAGTTTTATAAAAATAATTTAATTAACATGTTTTCAAATAAAAACCTTTGTATATAATTCAAATAAATTTTTTGTCGCATTTTGTACTCCAAATGGTTCCTTCCCGTCTTAGGACGGGCTTTTACACTAGTAAATTTATATATGATAAGAGGTTTAGAATATTTAATAGTCGGGCTAGACCGACTTTAAAGTCTCCTTTCTTGTTTTGGATATGAAGGCTCAAACTTCAACTTCGCAGATGTTGTTTTAATTAAAAAGTAGTTCAAATGAACTGTTGTCGGTTCAGAAAAAAATTCTGTAATCGTACATTCGTCTTTGGAAGTATTATAAATTCCAACGGAGTAATCGTTTGTATTATTTTTTATAAAATAAATAAGTTAAAACAAATATAACAGCAATACAATTGTTTTTAATTGTTTTTTTAAATGAATTTCAATAAAATTTGTTTGCCCATAAATTACAACCGGTATTATTTTAATAAGCATCAAGCTTAAGATAAGCTTACAAATTTATTAACATTATTACTTTTCATAATACCTATAATTTATTAGCGTGGCTTTTGTGCTTTTAAGGCACCCGAAATCTTTATTAAAAAAAAGGAAATAAATAAACAATTAATTTGACTAAACAAAAAATCCGATGAACTAGTGGCTCATTAAAAAATAAATATATAAACGTAAAAACAACTTTTTTTGGCTTGACTGTTTTATTAAAATATTTTTCTTATTATCCTCATTTAACAATGTGATCTGCATAAAGCTAGGCAGATTTGCCCGACATCTCCTCTTAAAAATTAATGTTAAACTTTTTCGAAAAACATTTCTCCATAAAGCTAGGCAGATTTACCCTACATCTCCTCTTAAAAATTATTGTTAAACTTTTTCGAAGAACATTTGGGACAGTTTAGTAGTCTTTTTTCTATTAATTTTATATTGTTTTGACTGTTTTGCATGTTGTCAATCATCAGTTTTTGATAACAACCAACGTTATGATATGCTGTTTCAAATTAAGCTTTAAGCTCAGTAAGTATTTTTTTCCGCTAGGTGCACTCCACACAAAAAATTTGCCAGTAGAATTCAATAACAACCAAAGTTATGATATGCTCTTCCAAATTAAACTTTAAGCTCAGTATGCAATGAACTGGCAGTATAATTTTTTTCCGCTAGGTGTATCTCCACACAAAAAGTTCGCGTGTAGATTCGTGTGTTATATGTCTAAATATTTTTGTTCGCAGCTTAAAGAAATACATTTGCCGTGCATACTTTTAGAATGAAAATTATATGCTTGAAAGACATGGTTTGTGCTTGTGATATACTAGATACGGACCAAAACGCTTTCTTGAAAGACATGGTTTGTGTCTGTGATATGCTAGATGCGTAACAAAACGCGTTCAATATTATTTACATTTTTTTTCGTGTTTATCATGTGCCTATGAGGCATAATTGTAGCGCTTCCGACTCTTATGCGATGCCCAATTGCGACAGTCTGGGTTCAATTCCCGCTTGCGGCAATTATTTTTATGAAATTTTCATATTAATTGAAAACGTTACCCAAGCGTCACGAATAAGAAACCTTGAAATTTCACTCGCCGCCAAAGAAGTTTGAAATCAAAAATTTCAAATTCTATGATACTTTACGGGGTCATGTATCTTTTTTCTCTCTTTTTTTCAACGAAGAATTCATGCATTCTTAAAGTCATACATTCTACACTTAACTTCTGGAATTTCACCGTAACCTTTAGGAATCTCCATTACGAGAATGTGCTCTCACATAAACAGCCTTGCTATTACAAGTAAAATATTACTTACACAAACTTATATGAAAGATATCTTAACTATCATATTTGTAGCTTTAAATCGAATAATCTCAGACCTTACAGACCTTACTTCACAGCAGTACTTTATAAAAATTGTACATTACAATAATTTTTTATTCTTTATGATAGCACACATCAAGCACATTGCAGCACATGTATTTTTTTGAATTATTTTTTTAAATTATTTTTTTTTTTTAAATTATAAATCAAAAAATACAGGCTAACTTTGTGCACATTTAATTCTACTGATATCTTGCACGCGCAAGTTTTGAGTTCATTGCTATAGTAAGAAATACGTTTTCAGCCACTAGGTCGTGTCTAAAAATAAATATTAATTACAATAAATTAAAATCGAATAAAATTTAATTGCGCCTTAATAGCAGCGGCAACCGCTTGGTTCTTAAGCAAAAATTTAGATTTAATTTGAATAAATTTGTTGGTCATTTTAATTGTATACAACAAAAGTAAAAGTTAAAACAAAAACGAAATAAAACAGAATGAAACCGGACAAAATGAGTTTTAATTGAACACAATAAATTTGATAGAACCAAGCAATTAATTTGAAAACCAACATCCAGGTGTCAATAACGTGCGGAGATCAATGTACGCTATAACGAATAACGTGTTGGTAGAACGATTGCTAGTCAATCTCCAAGTCGAATCAAAAATGTTTGAAATTAATTTTAATTTAAGCATTAATTTAGATGTTAAAAGCATGCTGGCTTGGCTAATAAATACTAAAGACCGCCCGCTGGTGTTCTTGATTTTAGGCAATTTGCGAAAGGGAAGAATAAAAAAAAAATCCAAAAAAAAAAAAATATAGACCACCTGCTTTTGATCACGTGTGATGTTGAAAGAAGTGAATGACCGAGATCAAAAGTTTCAAAGCGCTGCTTAGAAAATAATATAGCTAAAAAATATAGATAAAAAGATATGCAGGATATTATATCATTTAGGATATCCTAAAGGATTAGGATATATCTTTTAAGAGTGGCCAATAAAATGATGGCACTTTATTCAAGAACTTGATTATACTGTTAATAGCTCAAACTTAATCCTTTTTATTGCTCATCTTTCCACACGATTATTAACATAAACATGTGCTCATTATCATAAAAAAAATCACATTAAATCATTTTTTATTGAAAAAATTTTATGAATTAAATATAACATAGTTATAAAAACACAAAATAACATAAAAAAAGAAGCACACGCGCAACAGCGTCACTGAAAAAATGCTAAGCTTGGCGGCTTAGCTGCCAATTGTGTGCCGAAACGCAAGCAAGAGCTTAAACAAAACAAATACAACCAACTATATAAAAACAAATATTCGTCCTTGACTAAAAAAAACATGTTTGAATTCAAGCATGCATCTTATTCTTCTTTTAACTCTTATTAGTTATGGTATTTTTTGTTGCTGTTGGCAATCATTTTGGAACCAGCCACTGGGGCAAAATATTTTTTTTATTTTATTATGCATGGGAATAATAAAGTCTGAGAATGAAGAAAAAGATGAAGAAGATGAGATATTTTTTGTACAAATGCTATGCATATAAAATAATAATGATAATGAAACAATAACGAAACGGATCTAATGAAGTTTCTCACAGTGTTTATGATGAGGCTGCAGTACTTGATGTAAACATCTATTCATTGAATATAAAGAACTTCATTATTAAAACAAAAAAAAAAAAAAAAAAATCAAGGTTGTAAAAATGAAAGATTTTTTATATTCTTGATCAAGAAGTCAAACAAACATTTCCAATTCTTAACAAAAAAATTCTATCAGTTGAAGAAATGAAAAAACTTTTCGCTGTGCGACTGGGGATCGAACTCGGGCTCCGAGCCTGCTAAGCCACAAACTTAATCTGCATGCCACGGTCACCACAATAAGAAAATATGAAATATGATGAAATTTACTCAGACCCAGTCGAGTGGTAAGGTTGCTTGACTGTCCCGAGTCAACCCATAGGTCCCGGGTTCGAGTTCTGGCCAGGCCATAATGACGCAAATTGTAGCTGGTCGAACCTATTGGCCAAAGAATTTATCCTATATTAGTCAAAATAATTAAATAAAAGTTCAAACACAAAAGTTCCATCTATGCTTATTAGTTATGATTCTTGAAAGTCAATATGACGTGAATCTATGAACACGTGTACACATGAACACGTAAACACATATGCAAATGCAGGCTGCCAACATGTGAAAATTTATTTTCGCTCTAACAACTCGCCAATATGAGAATATTCTCCATTTCTTAAGGCACTTTGCAGCACAATATCTGTATCTCAGAAGAAATAATGACAGATCTAATTAAAAAACAATATTTTCTCAGCAAATATAAACAAATGTGGAAATTTCTTTTATCCCTTTATGGCACATTGTAGCACAAAGCCAGCACATTACAGCACAATTTTCGTATTTCTGAAAAAAATTAATGGCGGTGCTAACTTCACTTAAAAAAAGCACCACTCCATAAAAAAAACCCATGACATAAAAATAAGTTTATGATTGCTGCACATCACATTACAATGTTTTTTTAATTCTATACAGTTCATCTACATTTTTGTATCTCATAATGAACCAAAATAGTTGTTTTGATTTTCATTCTCGATTTATCAAACATTTATTGTTTTTAATTCAATCCTAACCCACCTAAAACTGAAGTTATTATCACGATTTCCCCATACAAAATGCTGGCAAACACGTTTTTCGTCTGTTTTTTTTTTTTTCTTTCTATTTTCGAGCATTCTTTATTGCTTTTTGATTGCAATCTACAAAATCAGCTTAACTGCATTCCTACGCAAACCTAGACTGGTTTCAGTTTAGTTTGTCCCACTGTGCGTCATTTTTGCGTCAATCACAATCTCATTTTTAATGACCTGTTTATTTTGCGTGTTCGCCACACACTTACTTGAGTCCCGTTTTTGATGCTCTGTCTGCCTTCATATGGCCTTGAGCGAGAAATACAACAATCCAAGGCATCATCAAAGCTAACACTAAGGCAAGCGTTATAAAAAAAATGACGACGTGCAACTTGAAAGGAAGATGCTTTGGCTCTGATAAAAGGAAAATAAAAAAGAAACCACTATAAAGGCTCCTATTAAATTCCAACAGCAGCAACAACAGTCCACTTAAACAGAACAGAACAAAAGAACACACACACTTTGTCCGGGTCAGTCGGCGATGGCATTACCTTTGCTTTACTTTTACCGCAGTAAACAATTTTCAAGGCTGTTAATTCTTGCCTCTTGTTATCTTTAGCTATGTTTTTTTTAATTTTTGATTTTTTGTATTCTTTTCCTGCTGTCATGTCTGCAGCTCGTCAAGAAAGATGCCCTAAAAAGTCCTTGAAATGTATTATATTTATTTTTATACTCAAATCAAGACATTTTAAATATTATTTGTTGCAATTTAAAAATAGCCTTAATTTCATAATAATTCTTTGTCTGTTCGTTCTGCTTTTAGATCAAGATACCTTTTAACGTTTCATTCGCCTTGCGTTCTCGCGATCTCATTGTAACCATTGCTAAGAAATCGCTTAAAGTTGGCCTCAAGGGTCATGAGCCCATCATCGATGGAACGCTATGCGCTGAAGTTAAGGCTGACGATTCGATCTGGGTGCTACAAGACAGCAAAACTGTTATGGTTACACTTGAAAAGGTTTGTTGTCTCTCAAGCATTCTTGACATTTGCAAGAATTTTAATTTAATCTCACAATCTAGGTGAATAAAGTGAATTGGTGGGATCGTTTGGTTAGCACTGATCCGCCAATTTCAACACGCAAAATCAATCCGGAACCATCAAAGCTCTCTGATTTGGATGGTGAAACACGCAGCATGGTCGAGAAGATGATGTACGATCAGCGACGAAAGGAACAAGGTCTGCCCACCAGTGAAGATCAAAAGAAAGCCGAAATGCTTGAAAAGTAAATCAATTTTATTCTTATTTAAATGAGAGAAAAACTCGTTACATTGCATGTTCTTCTTTTCTCTCTCTCCAACAGATTCAAAGCGAGTCATCCGGAAATGGATTTCTCTAAGTGTAAATTTAATTAAGTTTGCTTCCAACTGCGTTCGAGTTTCTCAATTAATCTAAAATTACTTTGCATAATGAACATGGAGTTTAATTTTACTGTTTTTTTAAATGCTGATCTTTATTTTTTCAGTTTTTTTCTTTTTTTTTTCAACCGTGATGTTGAATGTCACGTCCGTTTTATTATTTATAAACTTTAATGCGTACAAAAATAAAACTCAAAATAAAACCTTAAATTTTAATCTTAATAAATGTAAAAAAGTACCCGCTCAATGTATTAATATATTAGGTCTCAATAGAAATGTGTAAGAGTATATCATCATTGGTGTTACACCTTGTTGAAAACCAAAACAGCCTCGGATATGAACCCCTACTACGTTGACGATCACCATAAACGAAAAACAGACAATGTTTTATGAATATGCACCTGAAATGTCCGGAGTATCTCTGTTTAATAGATGAAAGACCTCGTAAAAATATAATCTACCACCATCCGGGAGATGCGATGGAAAGGGCAAGGCTGCTTAAAGAGAGCATGCTATGATATCTTCTATAGCTGCCATGCGGAGAAGAAAAAAATTTGAACGCGGATTCGTCGTAAGCTGGAACTCCGTCACCTTCTTTCCCGGATTACACCTGTGATCGAAATGCTGGCCACAGTCCGCTTCCAGGAGAAAGTTTTTAAAATATGCCTAATTTGCGCACCAACCCCTACGGAGAAAAGGAACGATGCTGTCAATAACGCTTTATATGCGAGTCAGGAGAACGTTTTTTATCACTGTTTTGCTCACGATGTGAAAAAAGTCATCGAGATTTCAACGCGAAGGTCGGAAGAAGGCATTATGGGCTCCACCACCAATCGACGATGATGTGGAAATTCCACCACCAAGTCATGACGAGAATCGAGTTGCTATCAAAACAACAAATCAACAGGAGCTGACGGCATGACTGCTAAATTGTTTAAAACCGATGGCAATGAATAAAATAATATATCTAAGAAAGGTAACCCTATAATCCATCGCATATAAGGTTCTTTCCAGCGTGCTGTGTGAAAGATTGAAGTCACATACCATGATTAGACCTTATCCACTAAGCCAAATCATCGAAAAAACCACGAAAATCTAATCGACACCCACCATCTCTTTGTCGATTACAAAGCTGCATTCAATAGGCCGATTCGGAATTGCCCGCACGCAACATTAACTGAGTTCGGTATGCCTCCAAAGTTAATAAGACTGCATATAGCTCCCTCAAGGTAGGAAATTGCCTCCCCGGAACTTTTAATACCGAACAAGGTTTCCGACAAGGCGACCCGCTATCATGCGATCTCTTCAGTTTCATCACGAAGGGGATCCTACGAAAGGCAGATGTACATCGCAATGGTGCCATATTCTATAAAGGTGTCTAGCTCCTTGCCTACGCTGATGATATCGATATTATCGGCCGAACAAAAAAAGTTAAACTGCCGATTTCGCCGCTATCGAAAACGAATCAGCCAAAGTGGGTTTAACTGTGAACGAAGGTAAAACAAAATGTATGCTGTCTGCAAAAAAAGAAGTGCGGCGTCTAAGCTCCCACATCCCAGCAGGAAAATATAAATTTGAAGTTGTCAAGGAGTTTTCATACCTTGGAACCGCCGTAAACAGCAAAAACAATGTCAGCCTGAAGATAAAGCGAAGAATAACAATTGCTAATAGGTGCTACAAAGGACTAAGTAAGCAATTAGGTGCTTCTCTATAGCGCTGAGGCATGTGTGGTATTGCAAACAGGTGCAGCCGCTCTTGAGGAGTTCGAGAGGAAAAGTCTTCGCAAAATCTTTGGTCCTGTTCGAGTTGGCGACGACTATCGTATTCGAATGAACTACGAACTGTACGAGCTCTACGACAACATTGACTTAGTCCAGCGTATAACAATTCAGCGACTACGTTGGCTGGGTCATGTCTTTCGTATGGATGAAGAAACTCCAGCGAAAAAGGTATTTGAGGCGAAAGCCGAGGGTCGACGACAAAGAGCAAGATCATGCCTCCAATGGATTGACCAGATCGAGGAAGCCCTAACCGCGCTTGGTGGAAGAAATTTGAGATGGCACGCGCAAAGCAGAGGCACCTGGCGAGAGCTGATGAAGTCGGCTGTTACCCAACCACGGGTTGCCATTGTGACCTAAGTAAGTAAGTAAGCAAGTAAAAACTTTTGGAGCTAAACGGGATTTTGTATACAGCTTTTATAATGAGACCCTTTTCAAATTCACTAGCCTGGAGAAATTAAAGGGATGTCATTCAAAAGATATGGGAAATGCTAATGGATACTGTGTGCAGTGGTGGAACTAGAATTCGCCAGAGGAGCCAAAAAGTCTTCTTTAGGTTCTAAGGTATTTTTAAAAAAAATCGGATGCTACAAGCTGCGTTTTTCTTAATTTTTCTATTTATTTCCATGTGTCAAGTTAACTTAGTTTATTGAAGTCAAGCTTGCTAGTTTACTCATGCGCAAAAAAAAGGCTTGTTAAATACTCTGAGGACTCTGTTCCATCGATTGGAATGATTCACAAGTGGTTAACTGTATTCCGATGCGGTCGTACAAGCACAGGTGACGCCGAACGTTCTGTACGCCCAAATGAGATTACTATCGCAGAGTTGAAATGCGCGAGGCCATTTGGATATGACCGCAAAATGGGTGCCGCGTTTCCTCATTCTCGACCAAAAATGCTATCGTGTAACTGATTCAAGGGCGTGTTTGGCGATGTTGAACAAAGATAAGAAGGATTTTTTCCGTCGATTAGTAACCGTGGACGTAACATGGATCCATCACTACATGTCAGAGACAAAGCAACAGTCGAAAAGTGGACTTCACCAACCGAACGTGCTCTGAAGAAGGCGAAGACAGTGCTATCGGCCAGAAAGGTTATGGCGACAGTATTTTGAGATAAAAGCATATAATCTACATTGATTGTCTTCCACTGAAAAGAACGATTAATGGCGGATACTATGCATCTGAATTGGACCGTTTCAACGACGGTTTTGAAAGAGAAACATCTCCATTTGGCTAGGAAAAAAGTGCTCTTCCATTAAGACATTGTGCGCTCCCATGACAAAATTCCATGAATTGAAGCGCCAATTGCTGCCTCATCTTGCATATTCTCCAGACTTGGATTCACCAGCGACTATTTATTGTTTCCAAACCTGAATAAATGGCTTGGAGGAACGAGTTTCACCACCGGAGCGGAGCACATCACCGAAACAGAGGTCTATTTTGAGGACCTTCCGAAAACGTAGTTTTGGGGGTGGGATTAAAAATTTGGAGGAACGTTGGAGGAAGTGTATCGAGTTAAAAGAAGACTTAATTGAGAAATAAAACCTTTTTTTGCCGTAAAAATCATTCCTTATTTAATTTTTCACGGAATTATCAAACGGCACTCGTATACATGCCTTCTATGTATTATGGGATAAAAAGGTGAAAGCTTTTGAATGATCCTGCACACATTTTCTTACGTGTTTTCGTACTATTTAAGTTTACATTGCTATAGGCATTCAATATTTAAATTTATTTAGCAAATTTTGGAATGCATTGTTGTGACGAATTTATCAGTTTGTAGCCCGATGGGGCGGAGCGGAGGTGCAGAAACGGCTTTTGGTGCTTATTTTCAGTATTAACGCATACAAAAAATTCTCCAAGAGAGGGGCTGAAGCCCTTTTGGCTCGTATGTAGATCCGCCACTGGCTGTGTGTGCCGTTGCAAAGGGGTTGAAAAACGAAATTGAAGTTTTGTTTTGCATGTTTCTTTAAAAATTTTACAGAATTGACTCAAGTGAACTAAAAAACTTTCAGAACAACGATGTTCTAATGTCAAGCGCACCTTTTAAGTACCTACCTAGTTCTCAAGGTTCCTTAGGATACTAAAGAACATTCTGAAGGGTTCTTAAAAAAAACTAGCAATACTTAGGCCAACACTTGAAGCTTCAAAGTATTGCAAAACTATTGCCGAAGGATCTAAAGACTTTTCAATAAATGCATTGTTCAAATCTATCGCATGACGTTAATATGGAACTGCCCTTGAACAAATAAACAATCATGCTTAGACTTGTTGTTGTTCTAGTGCGTGCGTGTTTGTGCCAAATATAATTATTTTAAATAATAACATTTAATGTTTATTTTAGTAAATTGAAATACAAACGAACCTTAACTTAAACTAACAAATTGAAGAAATTAAAATACAATAAAAATTAAAAAATTCAGTTTTTTTGTCAGACTTAAAATTTGTTCACTAAATTGTTATAATTATTTACGTCAACAAACAGGCTTTGTCCCTATCATCATGCAATCTAGATGTGAACAAATATTTATAAAGTTTGTTGCTTAAGTCTTTTGTTACGCACGCAAGGCAGCTTGAAATGAAAAGCAGACAAAGATAAGCAAAAAGAAATAAATGCTCAGTCATTGTTGTTGTGAACTATAAATATATATATATCTTTTATGTTTTGCTTAAATTTTTTTTCCCACAAAAATTCTAAAAATAGTTTTGTTTTGCTTTTCAACACAACAAATTTGCAAGTTTTTTTAAAACTTTTGTTAGCTGGTCAACACCCACAAAACACAACAACATAGCTATCAATATAATAATTAATGTCTGTTCCCGGACCTAGGGTATTTCCTAAAACGCGCACACACAGCACAATCGAAATGGCACAAACATTAAAGAATAACAAAGTCAAAAGTCATGCAGCGCCAAGAGCAAAAAGAACGAATGAGAACAACCAAGCCGAAGCAGCTGAAGGGTAAGCGTAGCGTTGATGTAAATGTTTGTTGTCAGTGACGGAGACGGAAACTTGCAGCACAAGTTAACGGCACCATTAAGTTATTAGTGTGTGTGTGTGTGTGTGTGTTTGTGTGGGTTTTTTATTTTGGCTTATTTCTGTTGCTTTGACTGTGAATTTATTTAAACCTTTTTCTGTTGTATTCTAGATTTTGGCGCCTTTCAAATTAGCAGGCTACATTCAATGCAATTGTTTCAGTATTTTGTGAAAGCTTTTAAGCCAAAAATTCATTTATTTTTTTTGTTTATTTACGACTTGTTGCTTAGGGATCCGGTTGGTAGATTTAGATATTTTAATAATTGTTTTCATGAATAAAGCAGCTTGAGTTTATTTAGCAATAAAAGCGTTTTAGATTTATTATCAATACAAAATTTAATTGAAATTAGTTTTTAAATTCTTAAAAACAGCTAATTGTGGCAGTATTTAAAGCGTGCACTGGTTTTTGACCTGATTTTTGGCTTTAATTGAGTCGTTTGTTTGTTTGCTGAACAGTTTGTTGATTAATTTTTAGCTAAATATAGTAAAATGATAACAAACGAACAAGTTTAAGTCTTAAACTTACATTAAAAAATATCAGAATATTGACATTTTACGCACAGAAGCTATAGCAATTATTGTATGGCTATCAAGTTCGTGTCTTAAGTCTTTTGTTTACAGTGTTTGCATTGCATAAAAAAAAGTTTTCATTGTATTATTGGTCAAATTTTTGGAGTTGTTTTTTCAAACAATTAATTATTCTAAATTTAAGAATCCGCTTTAAATTTACAATTGGCTCATTTAATACAGACGAGTGTGACGTTTTGACTACTTTATCGTGCTGAAAATGGTATTAACCGGTTAAAATTTTAGCAATTTACTATAGGGTATTTTAGAAGATGCCCCAAGGTTTCGAAATGCTAAAACAAAATGCAATTATTTATACCAGTTTAATAGTTACATTCGCTTAAACACCTGGGACGGGTGTGACGAGCACAAGTTTAAAAACAAAAAATTCTGAGTTTAACATTGAAATTCAGTCCATATGCCACAATGAGACCATTTTTAACTTGCATATATTCAAATTTAATATATTTTCTGTTGAATAATAGTGAAAAATATTTTGAAAAAATGGCGATAACCATTCTTTTTTAAACTTTTAAATGGGACGGGTGTGACATAAGATTGTCCCGGGTGTGACGAGTGCGAATGATGTGGGAATTATATATAAGAACTTAATTGGTATAATTACTTTCACATATTTTTGACACTTAAATCAAAAAAAAATGTTTTTAATTAATGTATTAATTTAAATAAAAAAAATATTTTTTTGCAAAAAATTTTTTTGCATGAATTTTTTATCAAATTAATACCTATTCAAATAATTTCAAGTTTTTAATATATTTAAAAAAAAATATTTTTTTGCAAAAAATTTTTCGCATGAATTTTTGATCAAATTAATACCTATACAAATGATTTCGCTATACATGAATTTACAAAACTTGTTTTAATCAAAGAATTTATTCATATACTTGCAAAAATTTTATTATTAGAAAAAAATTTTGAAAACCGTTCCGGGTGTGACCAACTTCTTGTAACGGAAATGAAGAATAAAAATAATTTATTGAATGAAAAAAGTTAACAAATTTATGTAAAACATCAACATCCTTACTTTAGGAAAGTTTCATTCTTATCATAAGCCCATGTTGCATCTTAGGAAAACTATAGCCTTTTTTGGGACGAGTGTGACACAGAAAAAACACTCAGTTTAAATATTTTGTACTTTGGAAACCAATCATTATTACAAACTATTCTAACACAACATTGATATCTTTTTTAAAATTACTTACCTTATTTTTTGTAAAGTTGTATCAAAAGATGACTGATTTGAAGGTTTAAATTAAATCAAAATATTTAAAAATTTTTTTCAACTCGAAGTTTGTTTAGTTAAATTGTCAAAATAATATAAAAAAGCATTTAATTTAAAAATTTTTTTGCAGCAGGACTAACTTAAGATTCCACTTGAATTCGAAAACCAAAAATTACTTCAAATGCATGCATTTTAGAATTCATGCTCCCGTTCCTCATTTCTGTGGAATGAGCCAATTGATAAATTTTTCCGTGTTCAGATATAAATTGTTTTTTACTGACTTATTGGTCAACTTATGACATATAATGATTATAGAGGAGATTTGTATGAGTAAATACCAAGTAAATGCGGGTTGAAATGAAGCATCTGGCAATCATAAAGCGTATGATACGACGTAAGGTCTGTCTCAGAAAAAAGTCCCCTTGGTTTTTAGTCTATTAATTAAAAAAATATTAACTCCTTTGTAATAGAAAGATAGCTATGTTTTACGGCTCCAATTTTGAGGCTTCATGTGATACCTATCGTGTCATACCTTTTTGCTTAAAGCAGTTCAATTGCTTTGATTTTTTTCAGAAAGCATAGCATATTTTTAAGGTTCAGATTAGTTCTAGTGTGGCTATTTCGCTGCCTAGATTTGTCTTCCTTATATGGAGAAAAGCTGGACATTCAGTGAGAATATTTCTGGAGGTTTCTTCATCCTCTAGGCATAGCCGGCCGACATAGTGAATCAGTTGAGAGATTAATTACACGGTGTGACAGTCATTTTCCACTTTTGAAGTGACCCAGTCTAGATTGTACGTCTGGTGGAGTACACTAGGAAACAGCGAATAAAAGTCGCCTAACACCCTCAAAATGTTGATTTACCGTTAAAAAACCAGTATTGCATACCTTCACTCACTTCTAACCCAAGAACTCATTCAGTTATCAACCAATTTTTAATTTTTTATTATTTTTGTCAAAGCTAGAAAATATACCATCCTAAAAATATATAACATTTTATGGTTCTAATGCTATTGCTTCATGTATTTATCAAGTAATTGCAAAAATTTAGACAATTTTTCGCATTTTCCAAACTTTGACAGTTTTTTTAAGACATAGTTTCCACAAAATACCACCTTTTTAAATTAATATTCTGAAAAAACTTTTTACCGAGTGCAGTGAGTGCTTGTTTTAAAAAATCGGCTAATAATTGACGAATTTATGGAACGTTTTCGAAAAACAAATTATTTTCAAAAAGTCACATGGCACTGTACTTTGTATTCCTCACTTTCGTAAAGGGCGCCAATACTGTGCGCGTATTTTTGAAACAGTAAAAAGGCTTTATCTTTTTAACGGTGCATTTTTGTCAAGATCAAAACAAAATATTAACGCGTTGGCTCAAGAGTGCGTTCAAGTTATCGGCTGTTATATGTATTATATTTTACTTGTCGACAAGGAACATCGGTTTGAATTAAAAAAGAAAAGCTGTTCTAGATTATAATAACAATCTTTTTGACCGCACTTTTGTTGAAAATTGTTGGTATCAACCAAAATTTGCTTGTTCGACTTGCTGTGCAAAACTAAAAAAGTGGAAATCTGAAAACAAACATTCGTTGCCTTTTTCAAGCCCCATGGTTTGGCATCGTCAAGTGATCCATAAGCCAGAAGATTGCTATTTTTTTGTAACAAATATCGAAGGTCATCACTTTAAAAGTCGCAGCCACAAACAATATGCTGACGTATCAACTGTTTGTAAAACAGGTGTGAGAGAAAGTCAGACATGTTTTAATAAAAAAAAAACAATAAATTAAGTTTTAATTTAAGTGGTTGTGTTTTTATAAAGTCAAAAACTTCTTTCGCTTAACAACTATTTCATTTGTTAAGTATAAATTACCTAAACAGTTAAAAAATAAATTTAAAGTTTTTTCATATCAAAATCCATATCAAACACGTGATTGGTCAGCCAGGAAGTCGTTTCAAATAGCAAAGAAAAATGTTGGAAACATCCCGTTGGTGTAAACTGATAAAATTATTTTGCCACCTTTGCACCTAAAGTTAGACTACATGAAACAGTTTGTGAAAAAACTGGACAAGGATGGCGAAGCTTTTGTAGACCTTAAATCAGTTTTTCCACCAAAAAAATCTCTAAGATGAAACCCGATTCCAGGGTAGAATTAAAGTAAAAATGATAGCCAATTATTGCTGGTCACTTCAACGGGAAACTGATGATTCATCGTTGAAACGCAGGCGATCAAACAAGCATTTCTAAGTTAAAATGTATCGAAGTGAAAATATTTATTTTTTTTAAAAAAATCCATAAGTTTGTAAACTAATGGCCAATTTACAATAACAAGCATTCATTTTACTTGGAAAAAAACGTTATCTCAAAATATTAATTAAAAATTAATTACATTAGACGAAAGTATGTTTTAAAAACGTCGTCAAAGTTAAATGAAGTGAAAAAAAAGTAAAAAATTTTGCATTTACTTGATAAATTCACGTAGTAACTGCATAATATCCACAATCAAGTATATATTATTGGAAGGGCCTATATTTCAACTTTCCAAAAATGATAAGAAATTAAAAATCGGTGGTAAACTGATTGAGTTGCTGGGTTAGAGTTGAGTGAAGGTACGCAAAAACGGTTTTTTAACGGTAAATCAAAATTTTGAGGGTGTTAGGGTACTTTTATTCGCTCATTCCTATTGAACTTGACCAGGCCTTCAACCTACACTAGGTCACTTCAAAAGTGGACTAAATTTTTTCTTTTTTGTACCACCGTTTTATTTGAAGATGTTTCTTTAATTGACAATGTCCAGTTATAATTCTGGCCATTGCCCTTAAGTTGTTTTTCCTTCTGTTAATAAGGAACTTCGATTTCATAGGTGATAGTTCTGGGAATATTAGTTTAATGCAAACTGTTCTAAGGAGTTCTTCCAAAAATCTTGTGGGCCTTGGTAGTCGAGAGGTTGGCGTGCTTGACTGCCAACCCGAGCGTCCGGCTCGGCAGAAATGTTTGTGGAATGAGATTGCATAATAATTCGAATTGAGTGTGGTAAAGGCATAACACTTGCCTCAGATTCAAATTAGCATGTTGTTATAGCCCTCCGCCACACATACAGCATTCTACCTTATTTCGCTCGATTTCCCTTTCTCTTCTACTTATCTATTTCCCCGCTTTCCGAACAAAGGCAGACTTAACTGAATAGGTTTGACACCTGAAATCCTTGGTTCAAAGCTAAAAAAAGTTGATTACTTTGTGCAGTCAGGTCGTTCAGGACGTTGACAGTCTCTAACGCTAGCTTGGATAATGGGTGATTTCAGAGCTTCGAGGGCAGCTTAACTATCAGAGAAGACGAATATCGCTTTGCCCCTAACATTATTCAGACTGTTCATTCTGTTCAATCTGATACATCTATTTATGGCAAGGATTTCTGCTTGAAAGATTGTGGTATACAAACTTGCGTTGTAGAAGTGGTGCTCATTGAAGTGTCCTCCAAAGATTCCAGCTCCAGTACCTTCCTCCATTTTGGAACCGACCATATACAACACAAGGGGTTTTATGAATGGAATTAGTTTCTCGAATTCTCAGTTGATCAAGGGGGGATAACTACGAAAAAGTTTTTGTTAAAGCAGCTTTTGGGAAACAGCTTTTGCAGAATTCTCCTTCACGCTTTATGGTTATAATTGAGGAAAGGTGTACCTTTAGGGGATGGTTTGTTACAATATTACCGAAATGGAAAAGTCTGTGCAGGCTGAGCTTCGCCTCCATCTGGATGTGCATGTGAACTGGTGAAATAAGCCCTAAGATGACATTGAGGGCGGCTGTTGGGGTGGATCCAATGCAGCCTGTCGTGCATATCCCTGCACTTCTTTGAACTCATTTTAACCGCTTGATGGTTGATCTTCCTAGAGTTTTCGACCACCACACTGCAGACGCATATGATAGTGTAGGTCTAACGTGCAACGTGTAAAAATTTTACATTTTTTTAAGGGCTTATTCCCCAATTCTTGCCCCAAATTCTTCTACAGGTCCACAAAGAGGGATCTGCTAATAATGCGGTTTATGTGAAAGTTCCAGGACAGGTTGCTTGAAAAATCTACTTTCTTCCCAAAGAGTTCCGGGAAAGAAAGATTAAGCTATCGCCATTTTGCGAAAGGCACAATAGCTGTTTTCTTTGGGTTGGGCCTTCGTGTGAACACTATTTCTATACCGTGTTCAGTGCAGTTTGTAGAACGTCAAACACTGTGCTTTCAAAGCTCTTTCGTATGATTGTATGACTGTTGCGTCATCGTCATACCCAACCACATTTACCACAGTTTCTTTGAGTTGAACTACAATCAACACCATCTACATTGAGGAACCAAATCAGAGATGAAAGAACGCCATTGGGAAATTTTCGGTTGTAGTTGCTCTGAAGGAAGTATTATCTAAACAGGCCTAGACGAGACTACTAATACTACTTGTAGTACTACTATAGTTCTCATAATCCACCTGCTTATAACTGGTGGAATATCAAGGTTGTTAAGAGACCTTCTAGTAGACTCATATGACGTATTATTACAAGCTCCTTCGATATCAAGCAAAGCAACAATACATACTTTCTTTCAGTCGATAAATTTGAATTGTGCTTACAAGGTCGTTAAGTGCTGACTCTGTTGATCTACCCGTCTGGTAGGCATGTTGTGTCTTGCATAGGAGATACATTGACAAGGCATTCTCCCTAATGTATTTGTCAATGATTTTCTCCGTACTTTTCATTATGAAGGACATAAGGCTGATGGTCTGAAAGATTTTAGATTACTTCCGAGTTTCTGCCGGTCTCATTACAACTATCACTTTTCTCCAAGCTCTAGGTATATAGCCATAGGCTAAACTGCAGCTGAATTGTTTTGATAATAGGGTTGCTAGATGTTCTGAACCTTGTTGCAGAAGAGCTAGAAAGATACTATATCCACGAGTAGATTTGAAAGGTTTGAAGGAGTTTATGGCCAAATTCGTATGGTATTCGCCATTTGCACATATTGGATCAAAGATGCTACGAAAGGTTTTCCTCTCGCACGCTCCCAAAGTTCACTCATTAAAGCTGCTTAACGTCCAAGTTTCTGCTCCATATAGAAGTACAGACATGATTATTGACATAAAGAGCGTGAATTTTGTTTGTCAAATGAGGGCTATGCTTCTCAATGGCCTACTCAGCCCAAAGTTACACCTGTTGGCAGCAGTTTACGATGAATGCCACTTACACGAAATCCTTAACAACCTCTATGTTGACATGTTGTTAACAGTTACGTGGTTTTCAAGACGCTGGGATTGTTTGTTTACGCACTAACTTCGCGCGTATTATGCCCAATGATATCGATACTATCGGCATATGCCAGTAGCATAACACTCTTATAAAGGGTGTTCCAATAGTGGGTGTGGTACTTTATTATCGATTAAAATCTGCATTATAGATCCTTGTTCGCCATATTTTGTGTCATTGTCATTGGAACAGTATAGATTTTGGTTATGAATCGCTACACGAAAGAACAACGAGTTGAAATTGTCGAATTTTGGATCTTAAATTTCAAGTCAATGGTGCAAATGCTACGATAAATTTACAAAAAATTAAGTTACCAATCACCACATTATTGAAGCATCTGTGCGCAACAATGTGTATAAATTTCATCAAAATGGGTCCTACTTGATGTTCCAAAACCAACCAGAGTGCGGCCATTACGCAGTGCTGAGAATATTGCTGCTGTTAGTGAAAGTATCGTCGAGTCCCTCGAAATGTCTATTTGCCTTCGTTCGGAACTATTGGCCATTTCCGCCACCTCCATGCATCGAATTTTGTGCTTGAACTTAAAGTTACACACATATATAGTCCAATTGACGTAGAAGCTGTTGCCTTGTGGCCATGCACAACGCAGTACATACGCTGATTGGAACCTGCAAATGATTTCTGAAGAACTTGATTTTTTTCAAAAAAACCTCGGTGGCTATGTTAACAAGTAAAACTGCCTTATCTGGGGCTCGGAAATATCAACAAGTGATCGTGGAGTGGCCAATGCATCCACCACGAGTCACTGTTTGGTGCAGTTTATATGGGTTGGAAGCATCATCGGGTCGTTTTTTCGAAGATGAGAACGGAAACACCGAACATGTCAACTCTGTATGGTACCACACTATGCTGGTGGACTATTTTGTGCTGGGGGTTGAAGCTCAGGGTGTGTACAATATGCAGCTTTAACAGAACGGCGCTACATACACCACACACAACTCGCCTTAATTTGTACTTTTTGTCGCAAATTCCCTAACCGTGTAATTTCTTATCGCGGTGATGTGAATTGGCCGTCTGATCGTAGAGCGATTTGATGCCGTTAGACTTTTTACTCTGCAGTTACTTGAAGGATAAAGTCTATGTGAATCATTCGAAAACGATTCCTTGACTTGAAAAACAATATAACTTCGGTGATTCGGGCCATTCCGTAGGCCATACTGCAAAATGTCGTTGAAAATATGGCGTAAAGAGTGAGATATCTGCGACATAGTCGGTGTGAACATTTGACATTTCGAACGAAATAATGATTGCAAAAATTCCGAACTGTTGCGTTTTATTCAAAATCAAAGTCTTAATGGAACACCCTTTAGAATATTATGCCACTATTCCTCAGTTCAGCAGCTTGGATGATCTTCTCCATTATTCAATTGAAAAAGTCAAACGATAAGGAGTCACCTTGTCTGGAACCTTCCGGATTTTCACTGCGCTGCTGGTGTTGCTTAGTGCCATCCTGCAGAGACGATTTAATTTTGTAGGATTACTAAATTCAGACATGGTGGTGTAAAGGTGACCTTATTGGACTGTCGAAGGCGGTTTTGAAATCGATTTGTTTACCTAGGGTCTTGTCCAAGTTTTATCGTAGGGTAAATATCTAGTGGAAATTTTCCTGGTCTGAGACTACACTGATAAGGTCTAATTAGTTGGTTGACGATGGGCTTCAGTCTTTTACATAATACGCTCCACAGTACCTGTCCTCATATGCAAAATTAAGAAGGCTTATTGCACAGTAGTTGGCGCAAATGCTGGGATCATCTTACTTGTGGATTGGGCAGAGCACACTGAAGTTCCAACTGCCTGAAATAATATCTTCTAACCATATTCTACATAGAAGCTTGTGATTGCACTCAAATAGAGCTTCTCCTGCGTTCTTAAACAGCTCAGTCGGCAAGCCATGTGCTCGTGCGGTTTTGTTGTTTTTAAGACGAGCTATATCTGTTGCACTCGTTATAGTTGTGCAGTGGAACTTCATTGCTGTCATCCATTTTTGGGGTTTCCGAGACATCATCTCTACTGGCGGGATAGTTGTCAGCGTTACTTTTTAGAACACTAGAGAAGTGTTCCCTCCACAACAGCAGTGTACTCTGGATATCTGTGACTATATTCACATTTTTGTCGTGGCGACAAGAGGCCCCGGCCTTAAAACCATCGATCAGGTGTCTTATTTTTTCGAAAAATGTTCGAGTCTCATTCCTGTTGCCTTAAAAAACAATTGATCATTTCAGCTCTTAGTAGGACTTTGACCGAGCTTCTTATGATAAATTGTGGTGTGTGTGTTGTTGAATGTTGTACACAATTAATCGAGAACTGGATGTTCAGGTTTTATGGCGGGTCCAAACTGGTAGTTCCTCGTAATAGCTTTTTGAAAGTACAATTGTTAGTTGGGTTGCTTAACATGATTTTATTTTTATTTTTTATATTTCGAACAGAGACAGACTTAACTTAACTTGAACACCTGAAATTTACATGACCTGAAATTGTTACAATTAACCTGAAATGAAATTGTGTGAAATATAAAGAACAAAAGGCCTCTAACATACTTTAACTTTTCCCTTTTTTATTAACTTCAACAAATTTTGACATCGACTCTTAGTCTGACTCCTTAAAATATTGAAGAAGGGTTGGAAAAGGTATTCTGCGTTTTTCTGTTCGCTTTACTTTTAAAGTATCAGATGTCACTTGGTAACAGTAAGTTGGTTCTGTGGTTCCAGTGGAACCTCATTTTTTTGTGAACAAATTCGACTTCAATTATTTTTACCAACTTTTACATATTTTACTTGCTTTTCCGTAGCTCTTGTTGTAACATTTGAACTGTTTAAGTTTAAAGCTAAAAAATACTTCCTTATAACAACATTTTCTATCATAAACAATAAATTTATTTTTTATTCTAAGATTTTGCTAATATTTAATCACTGTGCATCGCATGTCTAAAACGTGTTTTTATACTCCCGCAACACGTTTTTTAATACAATAAAACGAAACGACGTCTCAAGCATAAAATATTAATTAACACTTATTTATGAAAATTTTTCCAAAAAGTATTAATAAACAAATCAAATTTTAGCATAAATTTTAAAACAAAACTAGATCGAGTAGTTTTGCTTTATTGACAACAAATCCACCTTCGAACAAGAGAATGATTATTTTTTCAACCGTTAAAATGAGTACTAATTTTAGCTTAGCTTTTATTTTGTAGGGTAGTTTTATAAAGCAAATCCGTCACAACAGCAGCTAACGACTTAATTAAGTCACAGTAAGTTAAGATTTTCTAGCCTAGATCTAGATCATTGAACTTCAGAAACTATTAGTGTTTAGCTGAACATGCCGCAAAATTAAGAGTAGTTTTGTCAACACGTTTTTACAGTAACTTGTTGTTACTGTTAAAAAATTGTTTGTTTTTCTACGAATTAATTTATTTGGTTAAAATTATATGGCATATTTTTTACAGCTTTAATGTCGCGCTCATATTTATGCCAATGCCAACGGTGGCACTTTTTGTGTAGCTTTTTTTTCCGATTTTTTCAAGAATTTACTGTGTATGTATTTATTTTTATAAAAGCTAAAAATAAATTCAAACACGGCGCCATTCTATACGCAAAATGCGCGAAAAAAAATCAATCACAAAATGTTATTTATTAATATAAAGTAGCTAATGACTGACTCTTAATGAAGACTAGGCAAACAAGTTTGATGTATATAATTATTTTAACTATTTTGCATTAATTAAATTATATTATTGTTATCTGAGAATAAAGCGAAAAGTTTAGATTGTATAGCTAGAATTAGTTAAAATTGACAGTTATTTTTTAATTATGCTTTAATTTTGAATTTTTATTTAGCTATAAACATTAAACGCTTTTATTTTTGAAAAGCATAGCGAGAACATTAAAATCAAGTTTTTGTAGAAAAAAAAAAAAAAATTAACAAATAATTTTTCCATTATTTGCCAACTTGTTTGCCTCAAACAAGTTGTTTTTCTATGCAAAAATGTAGCATTTAAATTAGTTCGAAACAAAAGACTTAAGTAGCGAACGTGTTGTTTTTCTCATAAAAAACTAAAATATTTGAATTCATTTTAATAACAATTCAAAAACCGTTTGATTTAACGATTGAATAACTAGTTTGCCTTAAATTTAATGCACAGCACAAACAAAAAAACAAAAAAAAAAACAAAATAAAAATATATATATATAAATGCATAAAACACACAGAGCAATGAACTCTTGCAGCGTTGCATCTTGATGCAGCTGTAGTTGCAGTTTGTGCAGTTTATCTACCACTACAACTAAATTCAGCTAAAATCAACAACAATATTAACCAGAGGAGTTGAAGGTCACGCTCTGGTCTTAAAACAAGTTAAATATTATGTTGGTTACTGTTATAACTGTAAAATCTGCCGGCATTAAAACGTTTTGTTTAAGCCATTCCTTGCTCTGACGTTGTGTTAGATGTTGTGTTAGACAGCAAAAAAGGTTAAATTTTTAAAAATTTGTTAATGTTTAGCTTTAGAGAGGGAGTGTTTGTTTGACTCATGCTTGTTTTTTTGTTGTTTTTTTTAAGAAAACCCGTAACCCAGCCTCTAGACAGCTAACATTGAGAACAATATTGGCTAAAGCGTTGATGCATAAAATAGCCAGTTTATATGTATGAGTCTTATTTTGTAATGTTGACTTATAAAGTTTTTCAATTTTAGCCACATTATGTGCAATTGTGGTGGTGTTGATGTTGTAAATGTTGCTGCATTATTATAGCTTCCAAGTTAAATGTCTGTGCTCGCCAATTTCATTGAGATATATCTTTATAAACTTGAGGTAGTATAATTTTCTTGTGCAATTGTGTGTGTGAGTTCAACGGTTTTTAATGGGTTAATGTCAACTAAGCTTAATTAATTGGCCTTAACTCAGTGGAAGCGAACTTAACAGAGCGTGTGAAATACTAATTATTTTTGTAGATTTAAATAATCTCAACTGCTTCTGCGAGGATGACATTCAAATGGCGCGATTCAGGCGGCAGTGTTTGATTTTTAATTAAAAGTGTGGAAAAAATTGCCTTAACTGAGGATTTTACGTTCTAACTGTGCACCCACAAGCTTCTTATTTCTTTAATTATTTTTTTTTTTGTATGCAGTGAGTAGTTTTTTGTGCAAAAAAGTGGGAGCACTTTGTTTCGATACAACAATTTCAAATAGTGGATGGCGTAACTGAAGTGCTATACATTTTGAGAAGATGCTGAAAACTGCTGCAAACTACTACTATTGTGTTTAGTCTTTAGTTTGTTGCTTGTAAGGGTAGTTTTCTGTCTGCTTGCCAGGCAAGCTGACTTTCTTATGACGGCTGCATGAAGTTTTTTCAACCCCAATTTCACTGCAATTTTCTGAAGTAGTTCACCAAGAATTTTCCATTTTCTTTCTTATGGAATTATATAATTCACATTAAGTTAAAAGAAAAATGCACTTAATTTGTTCTTGAATTGCTGAGAAAAGCATACTTACCTGGCGTAGAGGCTACCGTGATCACAAAGGCGGTTCCTCCGGAGTGAGGCTTGGCCATTGTACTACGGTTAAGTTGACCTCCGCGATTATTCCTAATGCGAATAACTCGTGCGTGCAATTTTTGGTAGCCGGGAATGGCGTTCGCGCCGTCCCGACATTTTAAATGCATTCATATAAATAGGATTTACTGTCTGAGAAAGTATAATAAAGACAGAAATACCTTTTTATACTTAAGTAGTAAAAAATTTTGGTATAAAAATACAGAAAAAAATTCTTATGATCAGTGTTGCCGGAGTAAATTTATTTTTATATCCAATATACAAAATAAAAATAGCCAAAATGTAAAAAAAAAGCCAAAAGATTGATTAATTGTATTATAAAAAAGAAACAGGACTAACATTCATACCTTTTTAACTAAATAGTTTTTTGTACAACATAGTACCATTTTTTACTGGAAACAGATTTATAAACATGGTTGTTTTAAAATATGTTATAAAAAATTATTATATGTTCAAAATATAAGAGCATATTTTCAAAATATAAAGGGCATATATCCTTTAAATGGACGGACCTTTAATATAGAAGGACGTTAGCTCATTTATTTTTTACTTAATAAAAAGTAGAAAAAACTTTATAAAAATAAGGTTTGCATTTTCGGAAGTAAGAAGAGTATTACATTTTTTTTTTTATCTTCGAATCAACTTTTTCAGGTGTCAAACCTATTCAGTCAAGTCTGCCATGGTTTAGAAATGGGAGATAGATAAGAAGGTGAGAAAGTGAAATCAAGTGAAGAATGTTTTATGTGTGGCGGAATGCAACATCAACTTACTTTTCCATGCTGACTTGCTTAATTTTACTTTTGAAAACAAACCACAATTACTTTCAATGATCAAAATTATATACATTGTTGCTACTCTCATGTGGCACATGATTATAGATGTCAAATTATTGGATATTCTTGCGCTCGGCTGCACGATTAGCATCACTGGCAGGTCGTGTTCAAATGAAGAGAGAATTCACCCTCACGTGAATATTTTAAATCATTTCCCTGCAAACATTTGGAAGACGATTGGCAGAGAAGTGGATTGTGCGATGCACCAGTAATTCGCCCAAATGTTTTTTGGGAAAATGCATCGCTTTTCAAATGCTCAAGCAATGAATGCGCTAGTCACGAAAATTTTCAAAATCTTCCTTTACTAATTTTAGCCATTGTTGGAAGATGGATTTTTGAAAAATGTTCAAAATCTATCATGGAAATATGAAGCAGGCTCTGAAAAATTGTTAAATCAATTATAAAGTTGAACTAGTATAGTTTTGAAGCAACGTCACATTATATCGAAGAGAAATAAAACAAATTCACAAAAAATTTATTGAAATCGGACAGAACAACGATGCTTTCGAACAAATTGCTGAGGACTCTTAAATGGACTTCGTTTGACACCCTTTTCGGCGAATTTCTTGTTACTCCTCTAGGCGGTTCATTGGCGAATCTTCCCGGCGAATCGTCCTAAGCAGATTACAATAGAAGGCAATTGCTTGATCTTCCCAGCAATTCTTTGGGGATTCTCCGGCAATTGAAAATTTTATATGTGAAATAAAAAATTAATTTTCGCCGGAATGCAAAAACATAGCCGAGTAAAAAAAAATAGCCAAATGAAAAATAAAATCGCCAAATAGCCAAAACTCAATACGAACAAAAAAAAAAAAACGCCACTTTTGGCTATAAATAGCCAAAACGGCAACACTGCTTATGATTAGTTTTGTTGCTCAATAATGAGTAAGAAAAGCTTAATTAGCGAAAATTGTTTGCTGCTTAACAGCATAACACAATCGGAGACACAATCTAAAAGCTTCACGACTGCAACTTGTCGTCGGCATGACTCAATAATTTATAAGGTTATCCCGATATTTGACATACCCTTATTTTTTGTAAACAAAAAAATATTCTCTCTCGAATATGAATAACAAACAGGGTTTTGTGGTCTCCTCAAAAAAATTCATGTTTCAGTGTTGTGCTGTGTTTTTTTTTAATAAAAAAGTATGTGTTTTCAATATTTTATTGCTAAAAAAAACAAAATAAGTATGCATTGCTTTCATTGAATTTTTTATGGCAATAAATTCATGAAAATATTTCAAGCTTGGACTGTGTGAAGTCGCAGAACCTTAAAAAAAATCATCTGATAGATGCTTCAAAAATACAAAAGTAGCAGAAAATGTATTGACTACAAATTTTAAGATATATTGTACCAAAAAATAGTACGATATTCAAGCACCTGTGGGATTTCTGTGTCATTAAAAATGCTCTCCTCTTCAAATAAGGTTATCTATCAGTGTTGCCGCGACGGTTCTAAAAAAAGTATCCATAAAAAGGTCAGAAATGGATCCAAATGTATCCACTTAAAAAAAATAAGTATCCAGGTATTAAATTGCAAAAAACTATATTATATTCACTTTTTAAACAGAAAAAAGTAGTTTTTGATTCTTATCTCAATAAATTTTTATAAAAAGTATTTAATTAGAAGCGGCATATACTTTTTTTACATGCAGAGTTAACTCGGAGCTTACTCGTAGTGAGCTCCTCATGTAAACAAGGGTTGAATTCAGTTTTGTTAAACCCAAGAAAACTCCACAAAACTTGTTGGATATAGCTGAGTACTATCTGTTAAAATCTTTTATCGTATTTTTCACTTAAAAATAGTAGCTGCAAGAGTCTGTTGAACAAGAGTCTATTGAGCTGCCAACAAGCAATTTGCTCTAAACAAACTTGACAAATCTAACTCAATTCGACGTCTTGCTTGTAACCTAACCACGGGTTTACAAAATTACAAAAATACACAATAATGGCAATGCTAACAATAAAAAGCATATTTTCCCAGCAAACATTATGACTCTTAAAAGACTCTTTCAAGACTCATATAAATGAGGGTTCATCATCATATTGCGCTCAAAAAAGACTCTTTTATGAGTACATTTTTGTATGTTGTGGGCTCCAAAATATGATTGATATTTTTGACTGTTTTATTAGTCTTTTTGCACTCATAGTATTAACGGTTTGTAGACTCATATTTAAAACTCTTTTAAGACTCATATTGAGTACTCTTTCATTACTAATATTGAATACTCTTTTAAGACTCATATTGAGTACTTTTATAATACTCATATTGAATACTCTTTTAAGACTCAAAGAAGTCTTTTTAAAACGAACATTTGTTGTAGTTCACTTCCAATGCATATATATCGCCACAAATAATTCTCCGAAAAGCGACGTCAGGATAGCATGTGTTCATAACGGACAGTTACAAAGTTTTATACAATTAAAATAAATATTCTCGATTAAGTTCTTATTTATTTATTAAATATGGTGCTTTTAAAATAATCCGATTCTATTCTCTCACACAACACTCCCATAGAAGACTCTTTTATGAGTCTTCTTTCTGATTACGCATATATCAATCAATATATTATCCTTTTATGAGTCTTTTTTATGAACACTCATGTTACCGTCATATTTAGGACTCTTTAATGAGTGTCTTTTATGAGTACTCATAAAGCAGATACAATAATGACTGTTTTATGAGTCTTATTTTTGAACAATCATTTCACAGTCATATAAAAGACTCTTTCATGAGTCCTTTAAGTGAGTCCTCAAAAAACATGCATAAAAAGCACTCTTTTTATAGTCATTTTTTGGAGAGCCTCAGAAAATGTTTGCGGGGTTCATATAAAATCAAAAAAATTCCTATCATTTGAAAAATTTTTCAGAAGAACCAAAAAACTTTCTAAATTAAAAACAAAACCATATTTTTTCTGGCTAATTTTGTTAATTAAATCGTTGATTTTAGAAGTAGGAGTGAAACATTTTGCATTAAAATAAAACTCGATATTGAATTTTTGGTAATTTAGGGCATTTTTGATATGACTATATTTTCATATAAAACTGATTTTCAATAAAAGTATCCAAATTTCCACTAAGGCTAAATAATAAGTATCCATCAATTTTTGAAGAAAAAAAGTATTCAAATGGATCCATTTGGATCCAAACGGCAACACTGTTATCTATCTCCATTTTCGTGAGAAGACGTCAAATATCGGGATAACCTTATAAATTATTGAGTCATGGTCGTCGTCAGCTCGACTTCAAATTCTTGATTTTTTTAAAGCGACGACAACGAGCAGCTTGTCTACATCGATTTTAAGGGGGGACATGACATTGGCCGTTTTTTAAATCGTATTTTTTTATAATTTTGTATTTTAGTAAATATTCTTAAGATTCTAAAGAATTATTACGTAAGAAAAATTCTTACGGATTCAAAAGTTACAGTCGGATTAGTGAGAGCACATTTTTATTTTTCACCTATTTATTCTTTGTTCACAAACTTTGAACGCGTTTATCTCGAAACCCCATGTTTTTCGTACTGGTTGCGGCACTAGCGGGTTCATTTTTTGACGAAATATTTTACAATTTTACAATATTTTTTGTATTTTTTAAACTTGATTCGAATCGTATGACACGAGCTTTTTTTAAATTTTTTTTCGATTTTTTATTAATTTTTAAAGTCAATATTTTTTTTGAAAAAAACACACTTCGGCAAATCCAGAAAAAGTAAACCAAAACCTTAAAAAATAAAAATAGTTAAAGTTCAATAAAAATACATGGAACGTTGAGAATATTCTTTGTGTTTTCCTGCGGTAAAAGCATTTTGAAAAAAACATACTGTATCCTTAAATTTTAACTGATTTTATTGAATGTATTTTTGATATTATTTACTATCTGTAGCAAGTTAAAAAATTGTAGGTTTTTTATTTTTTGTAAATTGGTATTTCGCGATTTAAATATCAAAGCACCGTTTTATAATATTCACAATTGGAACATTTTATATTGAAATATAAATATTAAAATTTTGAAAAAACTTCTTTTCTATCGAAAAATAAAATTTAAAAAAGTGATTCAAGAGTGAAACGTGAGTGACAATTTTTATTGATAAGTTGGATTATCTTGGAAAATAATTGGCTGGCATAATTTATGTCTCGGATTTACTTTTAATATAAGATAAGTTAATTTTGCATTTTATTTAAATCAAGCCGAGGCAATTATTTTTCATTAAAAAAGCTTTTGAAGAAGTGAAACGTGAGTGACATTTAATTTTTTTTTTTGTTTATTTTTGTATTAGAAATGAAAGAAGATAACGAAAACATCAAGAAAAAATTAAAGATACAGAAAAATTATAGTTAAATCCGGATTCATATAAGAAACAAAATTTAGCAAAGATTAAAAAGATCTAATTAAATCATTACTTTAAGTCATTGGCCTCGACGGAATTGCTAATAGGCCAGTCAAATAGTCAAATTTGGCGCGGTTTTTGGCTTTTAACGAGCGTAAGGATGAACGAATTAGGAGAATTAGAATCGGAATAAATTTTGAAAAAATTATATATTTCTGAAATAGTTCTTATGTTGTTTTTATATTATGAATAATTTTTTAACTATATTATGCTTTACATAATTCTTTCCATACAAATTTTTTTTTCTTTTTTGAATAAAAATGTCCTTAATATTAAGAAAAAATTTTCTTAATAAAGTATGCTAATAAAGTTCAATTTCAATTTCATTACGGAAAATTACTTTATTCCTAATAAAGGGTGATTTTTTAAGAGCTTGATAACTTTTTTTTTAAAAAAAACGCATAAAATTTCCAAAATCTCATCGGTTCTTTATTTGAAACGTTAGATTGGTCCATGACATTTACTTTTTGAAGATAATTTCATTTAAATGTTGACCACGGCTGCGTCTTAGGTGGTCCATTCGGAAAGTCCAATTTTGGGCAACTTTTTCGAGCATTTCGGCCGGAATAGCCCGAATTTCTTCGGAAATGTTGTCAAATGTTGTGAATCGTGTTGTTGTTGTCAGATGGGGCTACGTCAAGTCTAAAGTCTACAGAAATAAGCCAGCAACTATTCCAGCTTTGGAAGACAACATTTCCGAAGAAATTCGGGCTATTCCGGCCGAAATGCTCGAAAAAGTTGCCCAAAATTGGACTTTCCGAATGGACCACCTAAGACGCAGCCGCGGTCAACATTTAAATGAAATTATCTTTAAAAAGTAAATGTCATGGACCAATCTAACGTTTCAAATAAAGAACCGATGAGATTTTGCAAATTTTATGCGTTTTTTTTAAAAAAAAAGTTATCAAGCTCTTAAAAAATCACCCTTTATTTACTCAAACAATTCGCAGATTTTAAGTAATTTGTTGGAAGAACTCAAAAAATGAAAATCGTGCGAAAACGTGAGTGACACACCATTTAAAGAGAGTTTTTTTGAAATGTGTAAATATATATAAAACTTTTTGCATGAACTTATAAAAGTGAGCATAAGAATTATTGTACCCATATAATTTTATGTGAAAAGCTCTTATTTTTGATGGAGAAAAACTTACGTTTACTGCTATGACTGAAACGTGAGTGACACTGGATTTGCCGACTTTCAAATTTGGAAAATTTTAAAATTTTAAAATTTTTCACCAAAAATTTTTTGAATTTTTTTCTTGTAATTTGTTAAATTCCCTACAATAATAAAAAAATTTTGAAAAAATCTATGTTTTTGACTGAGTTATGAATTTTTAAAAAAGGTCTGTTTTCTCTGCCGCGAATGTTATGTCCCACCTTAAATTCTTTTTTGTAAAAAATAATTATTGTTTGTTTTGAAATCATACTACAAACAGAATTCAGATATTGTCGCCAGAAAAATAGAAATAGATCAGTGGTCATCAACGCACGTTTCAAACAACAACAAAGAAAGCTTTCCGAATGCAGAGCTTTACACTGAAATAAGAAATTTTAAAAAGCTCTCGCACCATTTGGTTTAAGCAAAAATTGTCGCTTGTTCGATCAACATTATAATGTTGTGTTTTTGATTTGTTTTTGTGTTTGTTTTTGCTTTAAAAATAGAATGTTGAAAAATATAATTGAAGTTAAAACTTAGAAAATAGCAAAAGAGATAAAAGTTGTGGTAAGAGTTAATGAATATAATGTTTTAAGAAGTTCGATTTAAACCACAACAGAAAAAACAAACTTTTACGCAGTGTACGTTGATAACGAGCCGAATGCTACTTCGTGTTCAAAAGCTCAAAAACACATGACGCCCGCGGGCTATAGGAAAACATAAGTTGATGACCACTGAAATAGATCTATGTTGGCGGCAATTGCTGCTGAAGCCCTGCTGTCGTGCTGCCATGTTGTCATGAAATTGTTCAACTACATAAAAAAACATGCGTTCTATGCAAAACATAAATTTTTTTGTTAAATTTGAGTAGTTCTAAATTCAATTTGAAGTTTATAATGTAATTAACTTTTACATTTTAAAAGGTAAGCGCCATACCGCAATTGAAGCGTTACGTTTAAATGTCAAAATCTTATTTAGATTTCATAGCTACCAATTTTGTTGAGACGTTACTTTTGAAACCTATTGGCCGTAGATTCATTGATTAGTTCTAAAGGTCTCCACAAAACCAATAAAAGTAAAAGAAGCTAATCAAATCTGATTTACTTTAATTTTGATGCTTCATTCCAAGTGCGGCTCACGAATAGCCTCATGGACATCAAAAGTCTCACTTGTGTTCTCGTCCAAAATTCCGTACGTACACGGAATGTATCTCGTGTTAAAATTTCATCAGAAAGACACACAAGCGGATAGTTCCATACTCTGAACTGTAGTAAAATTATCCATTTTTTAAGTAAAAATTGTATTAAAGTGAAAAGAAACCAATTAAATTTATTTTTGTTTGTCACTTGTTGACAATTTGTTCTTAACGCTCTGTCAAAATTGGAAATTCAGATGGGTTGGCGTTAGCGCGTTGTTTATTTCGGTATGCTTCATACAAACATTCGAACATGAGAAAATTTTGACAGTTAAACAACGCTATTTATTTAACTGTCAAAACACAACATAATTTTTTTCTGATTCAGGGCCGGCCTGAGAATTTGTGGCACCCCATTTGTTTAAATTGCGCCCCATATTTTCTTAACGCGCTCTGGGCATGCACACTTAACACGCATGCCGTGGTCGCCACATAAAAGGTTCGATATTAAGGTTAATTTTTTCAAATTTGTACATTTTAATGCGCATTCTTTCCTACAAAGGTGAAATTTTCAACTTTATTAAAAGAATACAAGTAAATATATATAAGGAATTAACCCTACTTGATGCTACAAAGCTTTGCCTGTGTTTTTCAATGAAATTAAAACTGTCTTAAATCAAATCTCGAAAAGATCCCGGGATTGTATATTCAGATTCCGAAAATCCTGGAATCGACAAAACTCCGAAAATTGACATCTCTACTCTGACAAAGTTGAGAAATTCAACTGAAAGGTTGTTTGTTTTATTCGTATAAGTTTAAAAATTCAAATAAAAGTTGGCCCCGAATAATTCTTAATACTGTCCTAAATAAACAAAAATACGAGCAATTGATAATTTCTAAAATATTCATTTTATTTATACATTATTATAATTACAAAATTAAATAATTTATAATTTTTTGAAATTGTTGGTACTCAAATAATTTGAATTCACTGCAGTGAATTGCGCAATAAATTTTTCAACCTCTAAAGATAAAAATCTGGACTTAAATAGTCGAAGAAGTTCATTTTAAAGATGTTAAATTCGTCCCTTAGGTTTAAATAGTTTTTTAGTTTTTCAACTCAGCAATGACGAAAAACTTTGCCAATAAAGTTGAAAAATTTTGCTAAAAAGGTTGAAAAATTCGTTCCCTAAAGTTGTAATAAGTTTTCAACTTATTTAAGTTGAAAATTTTACATAAATAGTTGAAAAATTTAGAATGAAAATTATTGCCTTTCGTTTAACTAATTTGAAAACTTGACTCAAAACTTGACTCAAATAGATGAAAAATGTAACTTAAACGTTGAAAAAATCGTCTGAAATCGAAAAAATATATAAATATTTTTTATATATATATTGATTTCAAGCAATGAAAGGTAAAAACTTTGAACTTTAAAGTTGAAAATATAATTTTATATAGGAAAATTTTTGTTTCAACCAAAAAATTTTCACTGATGTTGTAAATTTAGACTTGAATTGTTAACCGTATATAATATAACGTACCATACTTTTAATTTACTTTTAAATACATGTAAGTCTCATAGGTCCTTATTTATTACGATATATATTTTTTTATATATGTACTAGCGGATGTAACCCGGTGTTACTCGGGGTTGTGCCTCGAAAGGATGATTTTCAAAACTGCTCACATTTTAACATTTTTTAAATTATCAATTAAATTTTAAATTTTTTAAATTATAGCTTTTTGGGCTTTTGGAGGGGGCAAACACTTTCCGTCGAAAGTGTTTAGTCAAATTTCCGTAAAACTGTACCTGCCAGAGATGTTACAAAAGAATGACATCTTCAACGTCTCGATCGGACGTCTGGATTTTGAGGAAAATGGTCATCGAGTTTGAAAAAAGTAATTTCGAGAAAAATGTGTTTTAGGGGACGTGACACCTTCAAAAAATTTTTTTGTTTTAATGTTTTAAAATGTGTATCGAGAATAAAAAATAAGATATAATTTTGAAAACTAACAAATATATTTTTCGGAAAAAAAATTACGCAAAAAAATTGTTTTTATAAGTTTAATCACGTGTATGGCTGCCGGAATTTTTTTTAAAAATCATTAAAAAAATCATGGCGGGCGTGATAAATAAAAACTACTCGACGATCCTACTGAAATTTTAATATGTTGTCGATGCATGGAATGAACTACGGACAGAAAAATCGGTTCAATAGCTTTTGAGTTTTTGAACGATTTTGACCAAAAAACTTGACACTTTTCGAAAAAACGCCGCCTTTTTGTTATTTTTCAACCAAAATTGTTTTTTCTAGTTCATTCCATGACAGTTTTGATGTTGATAAAAATACCATTTTTTGTTTTTTATACCCTAAACCTGAAAGGTCAGGGTATATTAACTTTGTGCAAACGTTTGTAACGCATAGAACGAAGCGAGTCCGGTATAGAAAAGTATATATATTCTTGATCAGCGTCACCACGTGAGTCGAGCTATCCATGTCCGTCCGTCCGTCCGTCCGTCCGTCTGTCCGTCTGTGTGTTGTCCGTATACACAGGATAAGAAGAAGGAGTTGAGATAATTAGATGAAACTTGGTACACATGGTCACATGCATCCAAGGATCTGCACTATTGAATATTTTTGGAATCCGCCTACTGACACGCCTACCTCCCATACAACGCAAGAATTGAAAACTGCATAACTCAGCTCATAACTAACCTACACCAACAAAATTTGATGTGTATGGGTTTTGTATCAACACAAAGATGTCTTCGAAAAATGGGTGTCCTCCGCCAACGGACACGCCCACCTCCCATACAACCCAAAAATTGAAAACTCAATAAATAAGCCTCTGTTTAACCTACAGAAATAAAATTTGGCACGTGTGTTTTTTATGACAGCTCATAATTAATAATTTTTAATAAGCTCATAATTAACCTACAACAATAAAATTTGGTGTGTATGTAATTTGTAGTAACACCAAAATGTCTTCGAAAAATTGGTGTTATCCGATCACGGACACGCCCACCTCCCATACAACCCAAAAATTGAAAACGCAATAAATAAGCCTCTGTGTAACCTACAGAGATAAAATTTGGCAAGTGTGTTGCTTATGACAAAACAAAGATGGTTTTTAAAAATTGACATCATCCGCCCACGGACACGGCGAGGGCGGATTGACCTCCCATACAACCCAAAAAGTTTAAAAGTCATTAAATAAGATTATGTTTGTCACAGAGAGATCAAATTTGGTATGTATGTATTTGATACAAAAACTGAGTTGTTTTCAAAAATTGGGAGTAATCCGTCCATGAGCACGCCCACCTCGCATAGCGAAAGGCATTAACTGTGAGGTACAAGAATAATACTTGATATGTGTAAATTTTTCATCAACATTTAAATGTATATAAAATATAAGCTTCATCCGCCCACGGACACGTCCATTTTCAATAATATTATTTTGTTTTTTGAAAAGTAGGTTTAGGGTATTTCATAGTCGGCCTAGACCGACTTTAGACTTTCTTTACTTGTTTTTCCTATGTCCCAGTGAATCGTAATCATGCCCGCCATGGTTTTTTGATGTTTTCTTAAAATAATTCCAGTAGCCATTTATGTAAATAAGAAATAAATATAAATTTTTTTGTGTAATTCTTTTACTAAAAACATATATATTTAATTTTTCAAAATTATATCTTATCTTTTATTCGGTTCAGTGAAATAACGCCCAATGAAATAACGCCCAAAATAAAAAATGAAATAACGCCCAAAATATTTTGGGCTTTAAAAAATGAAATAACGCCCAAAATAAAAAATGAAATAAAGCCCAAAATAAATGAAATAACGCCCAAATCAAAAATGAAATAACGCCCAAAATATTTTCAAAGCAAATCATTTAAAATATTTTGGGCCTTATTTCATAATGAAATAACGCCCAAAATTTGTATGAAAAATATTTGGGCGTTATTTCATTTTTGATTTTGGGCGTTATTTCATAATGAAATAAAGCCCAAAATAAAAAATGAAATAACGCCCAAATAAAATGAAATAAAGCCCAAAATTTTGGGCCTTATTTCATTATGAAATAACGCCCAAATTTGTATGGAAATTTTTTGGGCGTTATTTCATTTTTTATTTTGGGCGTTATTTCATTGGGCGTTATTTCACTGAACCCTTTTATTCAACTTATAAGCATTTTAAAACATTAAAAGAAAATTTTTTTGAAGGTGTCACGTCCCCTTAAAGTTTTTCTTAGTATGCATTTAATATGCAATTTTATCTCAAAAAAATTCCAATTTTAAAAAATCCTATAAGCATCGATTCAATTTGCGGATTGTCTTCGTTCTACATCGGTTTTGGTCGATACTTGGTTCGGTTAATTTTTTTTTCATCTTTATATAGCTTCTGCTCGTGTTCGTTAAACTTATTTTTTCTTTAGTCTTTGGTTCTTTACTTCGTTTGCCTTCGACTCATTCCTTGATTTTTGTCGAAAGAACTTTTAAAAGCAAGGGATCTATTTCAGTAACAGATACAAATGCCTACCAAGTTTCCTACCCTCTCACGGAAGTTTTTCTGAAATTTAAATACCCTTAATTCTGTTGCAGGGTCAAGTTATTTCACGTACCAAATTTAAGTAAAATCGGTCAAGTCATCTAGGAGTTATTGAGTCTTAAAAATACAGTACTTAAAGCGACCTCTTATGGAAGTCTTAGGATTTTTTTATATTTTTTTTTTATTGTTTTATCTTGGGTGCAGTTGAACCTTCACACCAAACTTCATTGAAATCGGTTCAGGCACTTAGGAGTTATTAAGTCTTTAAAACGCATTATTTAAAGCGCCCTCTTACGGAAATCTTTGCAATTTTTTATAGCCTATGTTATCTTGGGTGCTGTCGAACCTTCATACCAAATTTCATTGAAATCGGTCCAGGTGCTTAGGAGTTATTATGGAATGCCACGCCCACATAATTCTGCTCACTTCTTTGTCTATGCTTTATATTAATTGCAGTTGAACCTGAAAACCAAATTTCATTGAAATCGGTCCAGGCGTTTAGGAATAATTGAGTCTTAACAATACACTACGTAAAGCGCCCTCTTGCGGAAGTCTTTGGAATTTTTTATATTTTATGTTTTATCTTGGGTGCAGTTCAACCTTCATACCAAATTTTATTGAAATCGGTTGAGGCGTTTAGGAGTTATTATGTCTTTAAAACGCACACTTAAAGCGCCCTCTTGCGGACGTCTTTGGAATTTTTTATGGCCTATGTTGTATCTTGGGTGCAGTTGAACCTTCATACCAAATTTCATTGAAATCGGTCCAGGCGTTTAGAAGTTATTATAGAGTGCCACGCCAACATACTTCCGCCCACTTTTTACACCCCCTATGTTCTTTCTCACTATGAAAGGTACTCGGTGTCCAAATTTCAGCTCAATCGGATAAACTGTGCGCGAGCCTATACGGAACAGACAGACAGACAGACAAACATTTGATTTTATATATTAGATAGATGACGCCCTTATCTGCATGCGCTCCTATCTGCATGCGCCCCGAGCCCGGGCCTCACTGGCTCGGTTCTAGGGCCGGCCCTGTTCTCATTACAAGTTATGGTAAACATATCAGGTAAGGGGTCAAAATGTAGGAGGGTCAAAATGTAGGAGAAATAAAATCCTAAGAAAATTTTTCAAAGAAATAATAGTTCTAAAATTAGTCCCTTGTTATCGCCTAGCGAGGTCAAATGTGTAAATAGCTCTATGTTTTATATTTTGTTTTAAAAAACAAGTTTTCAAAATTTGGTTTAAAAGTCAAAATATAAATTTGAAAACCAATGATTTCTAACATGATAGTGATGGTTTTATATAAATCTACACGCAAAGAAATTTTTCGTTTATCGTAACTGAAAAATTCACCAACTATACTTCGTTTGCGAACTGTATTTGCTGCAAACGAGTATTCAGTTGTCATCAACTTAAAAATATTCTTGCTTGAAACGAAAAAACATCGAACTTAATGAAATTTTATCAAGCCGAGCGTGCTGGCGGTCAAGTCTAGAAACTTGAGTGACCTGGGTTCAATTCCCAACAGGAACACCAAATTTTTTTTTTGTTTTAATTAATGTTTTTTATTATTATTTTTATTATTCTTATTTTGACGGTTCCTTTTGACCAAGCAGTTAATGAAACAGAATTATAATTTCAATAATTAAATTAAAATTTTTGATACTTACACAGCCAAGAATCGAACCCACGTCTCCCGCGTGCCAGTCTAGCATGCTTTCATTGAGCTATTGTGAGATATTGTCTAGAATGAATTTTTTATTTACTTAAGCTGTAACACATTCTTGTTTTTTCGTTTATGGCAAATATTTAACATTTGTCATCAACGAAAGCGAGCTGTGTAGCAGCGCATGCGCAGGTTTGTGACTGCGTATGTGATTCACAGTTGTGTGTATGTTTGTTCACACTCTTAAAATACTTCCTTTTCGTTGATGGCAAATATTAAACGCTTTTCATCACCGAAATCAAGCAACTTTTTTGGTCAGTTGGGAACTACTCGCTTATAACAAATTAATTTATTTTCCTGCAAACGAAGTTTTCAGTTGGAAAAAATAAATTTTTCGGTTGCTGCAATTTAAAAATCACTGCCGTTTATGACAAACAAAATTAATTTCTTGCAACTAAATAACGAGTTTCCCGCAACTAACCATTATTATGCCAACTGTTCAAACGTTTACAAACAATGATTTGAAGCATGACAAACGAAGTTCGTTTGCAACAAACTGGCGATAAACGTTTTTTTTCTCTGCGTGTATGTTCATAATTTTTGAAGAAAAATATACAAATTTTGACCTTTCAAGGTGCGATTAGTTGGTTTTATGCCTATGGTTTCTGTGGGATATTTTCTATGAATTCATTGTACATTACGTTTCTGCTGTACGCGTGATCATTAAAAATTTGATCTGTGTCGACAAGGAATAACAGCTAAACCCTTTTTAAAAATTTCAGGAGAGCATTTTCGGAAAAAATTGCTTCCTAATATCAGGGGACCCTGACTTTTGCTATTTAGATTTGATGGTCTTAAATATTTAATTTTCAGGGTACAACCATAAAAATGTGCGTACTAGTATATTTCGTTGCGAAAAAACGCAATGAAAGTAATGACCTCACTTTGACCTAATTTGACTATAGCGGTTATTCCTTGTCGTCACAGATACATAAAATTCATTGTTTAAAGCTAAAAAAAGCTTAGTTCAATAAAATAAAAAAAATAAATAAAATTTTTTGCATATAACTAACTCTAGGCAGTTCTTTAGTTATTTTAAAGCTGTGATTTGTGACATTCCAATGCAAAGTTGGCATGTTTTTTATTACCAAACCTTTTAATAGCAATTGCAGGCACATGCAATCCCGGATCTTAACTGGACGGACGGCTGTTAATGCTGTCGTTGTAGCTGTCAATAAGGTGTTGAAAAAAAAAATGTGGAGCTTTATGTGTTCACATTTATTGTTGATGGTTTTATAAACAAGATGTTGGTACTTCCTTACGGATGTATCTAACATAACTGTAATAAATTAATGAAAGTTAATGATTTTTTTATATCTTTAAAAGTGTACAAGTTATTTTGAGAAATCATTTACAAACATGTATCAAGCATGGCTAATGCGAATTTTGTAAAACAACTGGCGCCGGCAATTTTTTGCACGTCTTCTTCGTTTAGCAAATGATATTATTTTAATATAATAAATTTAATTTAACATTAATTTTAAGTATTTCTAATGGCGCATTGATAAAATTAATGAATATTTAATTGAAAATTAGCTACGTCAATTTTTACGAATTTTTTTCGACATAATTGAAATTTTGATTAATTGCATAAAAGTGCAGTTTTAACGCTCACTCAATTCTGCGCTTGATTTATAATTAAATAATTAATTATAACATATAAACATTTATAAATTAAATTCCATTTGTTGCAGCTTTTTTTGTGGGCCCAGATAATAGCGATTATAAAAAGAACACAATTAATTTGAATGCTCTGTGAAGAGTCATAAATCAAAAGACTTAAGCGCCAAACTCGAATGTCGTGTGCTACGTTATTTTATACTATTTTATATTTTGATTAATTTGGTGCTAAAAAAGTAATTGTTTATAAACAAACATTATGCTATATTTGCCACATGCGCTACTTTTTTGTTAGAAAAATGTAATATTGTTGAAATGTTTTCAAAACGAGTTTGTCGCTTAAGTCTTTTGTATCAAAGTGCTTGCTATGCAGCGAGACAATTATTTAAATAATGTAACAGTGAGTGACTAACAATGCAAATATATTGCACTTAAATATGCTGCTGTTGCAGCTATAAAATGTTGCCAGCCCCGTTTGTTGGTGGTTTTGTTTGTTTTTTTTTTGCTTTAAAAAAAATATATAATAAATACACAATCGCTGGCTAACGGTTATTGAATATTATGTTAGCTTTGCTCGTTATGTCAACGTTATTGCTTTTTTCTGCTTTGTTAGTGATTCTTTTAAAAGAATCCGCAAGAATTTCTCAATTTTGTTGGAATTCGTTTTTTAAGTGGGAAACTCAGAAAGAAGGCAACACGATATGCTGTCAATGTAACTAACGACGTGCGCTCATTCACAGACCGCACAACACATAGATATACAATCATACAGCAAAACAAACAAACAAACATACAGATATCAACATATGAAACGACATAAGTACTACTCAAACTGATATAAGGCCAGCTATTGCGTCGGCGTCAACGCTAGCGACATAAGTTGGAATGTTTTGCCGCTAGCGGCAACTTTTTCATCTCATATTAATTGTATATTTTTTTTTGTTTTTTTTTTGCAACTTTGTGTTAAGTTCATTTCAGTTAACTCAATAAAAATTAAAAAAAAAAACCTCAGAAATAATATTACAAATATAAAAAGTCTCTCATGAGCATCATCGCAACGTGATATAGTCGCAGATTTAATTTTTTTTTTGTTTCTGTTTTTCTTAATGTTTTTGTTGCGGTAATCGTCATTGTGTAGCGACAGCTCGACGTTCATTTCATTTGTTTAGTCGTAGACATGATTTTTTTGAGTTATTATGAAATATACTTCAGAGAGATTGAAATTGTGTCAAGGTCACTTTTGCATTGTACTGGGTGTTAATAAGCGCTCTCTTGCTCATACTTGAAATAATGCAAACAAAAAAAAAATGTAAATTTTGTTATTATTGCTGTCTCACTTTGGCGCTTCACAGCGACTTGCTTTGCTCACTTAATATAGCGAACAAAGCCGGGTACGCTGTGTAAACAGCAAACAGCTGACAAACAGCAGGTGCTGCTGAGTATTGATGCTGCTCTTCTTCTTCTTCTTGCTCTTGTTTGTTGGTCATGCATGAGGTGCGCGGGTAAAAAGCTGCGCAATTTAAGACTTTGCAAAATTAATTATAAAGTGCGTTAATTTTGTGGAATTTCCCAAGTAGCTTATAAATTGTTGTTTTAATCGTTTTGCACGCGTTTGTACACAATGAGCGGCTAGGCAAGTAACCACAAAGTTAATGAGCTTTTTTTTTAAGGTATTTTGAAGCTTATTTGAGTAATATTTCAAAAATTTATTTTTTAACAAATTAGATAAAAACAAAGGAAAAAAATATTTATAGCCAACGCAAATTTTTTATAGCAGGAATAAAATTAAATTTAAAGCAGCACTGAACAATACAGTATATTGCAACTCAGGCAGTGTTTTTGACAAATATTTTTAAGGCACATTTTTATACCAGAATTATTTATAAAAAAATCAGTGGAACCACATAACAGACCGAATTCGACATCAGCTACTCTGATACATCAAATCTTACAAAATCAAATAAAAAAATAAAAAATTTCCTTAAGCCTGATCGCAGCGCCATCTACGCCAATCTAGATCTAAATGTCAATTTAAACGATTTGGAGACCCATTTGAAGCACACAGAAGTTTCATCAAAATCGGTCCAGCCGTTTAAGATAAGTTCAATGACAAAATCGAACTTATCAAAATCGAATTTATCATAACCTAATGTGCCCTAAATAGGACGTGTGTCCGTTTCAAACTCGTCACGATTTCGTCAGCGTGAAATTATATTCTTTGATGTTTCGACAGACCCGTTTCGTACCGCAACACGTCGGATCTTTTACATGAATGCCGGTTTTTAAGTTGTTATCAAATGGCATTATATAAAAAAAAGTCCATCTCGAATGGAAAAAAAGAGTCTTAATAGGGGATTCATATCTGGAATCCGTTTCGCTATTCGCGCTTTTTTTATACGAGAGGAGTTTATATGAAAACGGATTGCATTTTAGTTTGCACATTTTTTTTTTGTTTTTAGCTTTGAACCAAGGATTTCAGGTGTCAAACCTATTCAGTTAAGTTTGCCTTGGTTCGAAAATGTGGAGATAGATAAGTAACAAGTGTAGAATGTTGTTTGTGTGGCGGAGTGCTATATCAACATTCGATTTTGAATCTGAGGCAAGTGTTATGCCTTTGCCTCAGTCAGTTCGAGTTATTAAGCAATCTCATTCCACAAACAACTCTACCACCAACTACAACTTCCAAAGTTGTATTAATTGATGAATTATTAATTTCAGTTGATTAGAAATGAGGAAAGAATTAAAGAAAGGTAAAAGCGTAGGACCATGGCTAGACCTGGATTCGAACTTCGAACCCGGAAACCTCTTGGTTAGCAGTTAAGCACGCTGATCACTCGACTACCGAGGCCCCACAACCTGATTCCACCAGCTCGAGTATTTGACGTTCTCTCACGAAAATGGAGATAAATGCCCTTATTTGAAGAGGAGAGCATTTTTAATGATACAAAAGTCCCACAGCTACTTGAATATCTTACTATTTCTTAATACAATATATCTAAAGAATTTTGAATCAATACATTTTCTACTACTTTTGTATTTTTAAAGGTTCTGCGACTTCACAGCGTCCATGCTGGATATATTTTCACGAATTAATTGCCTTAAAAAATTCAATGAAAGCAATGCAACTTATTTTTTTCTTTTTTTCTAAGCAGTAAAATTTTCAAAGCACATCCTTTTTAATAAAAAAAAAAAAACACAACAAAACTCTGAAATATAAATTTTCCTAAGGAAACCACAAACCCAAAAAATGTCATTCAGTTTCGAGAGAGAACAGTTTTTTGTTTACAAAAAATAAGGGTATGTCAAGTATTGGGATAAGCTTAGAAAATATTAAATCATGCACTCGGGCAACTCACTTAGCTCATCCATACAGCATTGCCTTGATGACAACAGAACCTCGCATTACCGTGATAATTCATTCTTAAGTCGTACAATAAAATTCATACAAAAAATACAAAAAAAAAAAAACAAAAAAATCGCATAATCTCTTTGCGGATGAGTTTTCTTTAAGTTTTGACCTGTGTTAATTTGAAACAAATGTCTCCCACCCTTCAACTAGTCTCTTACCCTTCTTCCCTTGATTTTCCAAATCAACACAATGCTTTCGCATTAATAGGAGGCATCCCCTGAGCGTTGGTTCAAGCTAACAAAAAAAAAAAAAACAAAAAACAAATTTCGAGTTTGAAACTGATTTTTATTTTTGCCACATTGGGAAGCTCTACATCTACCGTACAAAGTTATATACATATGTTATAAAGTTAAGTTAATATGTGTCCAAATGTTAATTGCTTTCGGTTTTTTCCAAACACTGAAGTGCTAAAATATTAATTGGTGGGCTCGTATATTAAAGCTCCGGTTTCGTTGATTCTATAACAAATCTGCGGGAACAAATCAAGCCACCGGACGGGTCACAGGCTGCGAATAGTGAATGGCCTCTAGATAAAGAGGTAAGCGGTCCCGGACATACACCAGCTAGTGTATCACCCGCTGTAGGGCGTAGTGTTGGACAGCACTATATCTTGAACAAAAACTCCACATTGTCCAAAAACTGACACTGTCAAGGCGAGTCGGAGCCCTTTTAAAAGAGGGGGTAATGTTTTTTAACTTATTTTTTAACTGTTTTTTATATAAATGCAGAACATCTTAAGATTATTGTGTCGAAATTTGAAGTCGAGCCGAGTTAAAATAGCGAAGATATGCATTTTTAAGTAGGTGGTCCTTGAACACGCAAACGTACGTTTTTCTCACAAGTCGTGTTTTCAAAGTTCGCGTTCACTGCCATTTAAAAACTACTTGACCGATTCATTTCAAACTTGGTACACATTTTCTACATACAAAATACCTCCCTCCAACGTTTAGGTAAAGTTTTTTTTTATATTTAGGGGGTTTCCCACCGACAAAATGTCGGAATTTTTCTTGGAAAATAGCAGCTTACACTTTTGATGATCACCAAAAATTTTTAAATGAAAAACAAAAAGAGAGATTTGATGATACTTTGACTAAATTGTAATGGTTTTTGATTTCAGATAATTTCCGATCGAGATATTGTGAACATTGCTATTTTTCTTAGGCGTTCTGGGAAAAGCTCTGTCACTGTCTTTGTCAATATTAAAAAGTTCCGGATGAAAAATTACAAAAAATTGTTTAAAGTATACTTAATAATGAACAGAAGGTTTTTATAAATTTGCTTAATCCATACTCTTAAAAAAATTCACAAGCAAAGAGTTTTTTTTATGCTGAAACCCTTACCCCACCCTTAACTTGAGCGGTTACTCAGACCTTAAAAATGGTATGTGCGTAGGGCTACCACCTTGTTTCCCGGATCACAACTGTGAACGAAAGACTAGCCACAAACCGCATCAGGGCAAAATTCTTCAGCATAAGAGTAATTTGCGCGCATTTCCCAACGGAGAAAAAGAACACTGCTATCAAGGACAAGTTAAACGCGAGTCTAGAGGAAGTGTTGAGTTTGAAGCGTACTCTGGTATTTTATATTTCTGTTACCTTATCGCTTCAACACAATTAAAACAAGTAAAGAAAGTCTAAAGTCGGTCTATGCCGACTATGAAATACCCTAACCCTAAACCCACTTTTCAAAAACAAAAAAATTTTTATTGTAAATGGGCGTCTCCGTGGGCGGATGAAGCCTATATTTTATATGCATTTAAATGTTGCTGAGTAATGTACACATACCAAGTTTTATTCCTGTAGCTCACAGTTAATGCCTTTATTGTGCTTTCGCTATGGGAGGTGGGCGTGTTCATGGACGGATTACTCCCAATTTTTGAACACACCTTAGTTTTGGTATAAAATACAGACATACCAAATTTAATTTCTCTATGACAAACATAACCTTATTTATTGAGTTTTAATCTTTTTGGGTTGTATGGGAAGTAGGCGTGTCCGTAGACGGATGACGTCCATTTTTCAAAACCATCTTTTTCTTGTCATAAAAAACATATGTGCCAAATTTTAGCTCTGTAGGTTAAACAGAGACTTATTTATTGCGTTTTCAATTTTTGGGTTGTATGGGAGATGGGCGTGTTCGTGGGCAGATGATGTCCATTTTTCAAACAAATCTTTGTTTTGTAAAAAAAACATATGTGTCAAATTTTAGCTCTGTAGATTAAACAAAGGCTTATTTATTGCGTTTTAAATTTTTGGGTTGTATGGGAGGTGGGCATGTCCGTGAGGGGATGACGTCCATTTTTCAAAAACATCTTTATGTTGATATAAAACACATACATATCAAATTTTATTGTTGTAGGCTTATTATGAGCTGAGTTATGCAGTTTTAAAGTTTTGCGTTGTATTGGAGGTAGGCGTGTCCATGGGCGGATGATGTCCATTTTTCAAAACTATCTTTTTTTTGTTATAAAAAACACATGTGCTAAATTTTAGCTCTGTAGGTTAAACAGAGGATTATTTATTGCGTTTTCAATTTTTGGGTTGTATGGGAGGTGGGCGTGTCCGTCAGCGGATGACGTCCATTTTTCAAAAACATCTTTGTGTTGATATAAAACACATACATATCAAATTTTATTGTTGTAGGCTAATTATAAGCTGAGTTATGCAGTTTTAAATTTTTGCGTTGTATGGGAGGTAGGCGTGTCCGTGGGCGGATTTCAAAAATATTCAATAGTGCATGACCTTGGTTGCATGTGACCATGTGTACCAAGTTTCATCCAATTATCTCAACTCCTTCTTCTTATCCTGTGTTTACATGACGAGGTGACGCTGATCAAGAATATATATACTTTTCTATACCGGACTCGCTTCGTTCTATACGTTACAAACGTTTGCACAAAGTTAATATACCCTCACCTTTCAGGTTTAGGGTATAACTAATAAGGTATATCTTCCACTTGGCTAAAATTAAAAAACTATGTAATGACGTCTAAAATGCATACATATCAAATTGTTTTCCTGCAGCTTAAAGATAAGTCTTTTTATAAAGTTTTCAATTTTGGGGTTGTATGGGAGGTGAGCGTGTTCGTGAATGAATGACGCCCATTTTTCTAACACGTCTTATTTATGGTATAAAATGAATTAGTTCCTAAGTTTATTTTCGTAGCTTCGACAGAAGCCCCTTTACATAGATTTCAATTTTGGGGTTCTATGGGAGGTGGGCGTGTTTGTCGGTGGGTGACGCTCATTTTTTTAATACACTTTAGTTTTGACATAAAATGAATAAATCTCTAATTTTACTTTTGTAGTTCTGATAGAAGCCTATTTATATAGTTTTCAATTTTGGGATTGTATGGGAGGAGATCGTGGTCGTTGGTGGATGACGCCCATTTTTATAACTCTCCTTAGTTTTAATATAAAGTGAATAAATACCTAATTTTTTGTTTATTTAGCTTCCACTGAAGCCTTTTTATATAGTTTTCAATTTTAGGGTTGTATCGGAGGTGGGCGTGTTAGTGGCTAGATGACGCCCATTTTTCCAACTGATCTTAGTTTTGATATTGGTTACACAAATTGCGAATTTAAGTTTTATAGCTTAAATATTTGCTTCTTTATAGAGTTTTCATTCTTGGGGTTGTATGGGAGGTAGGCGTGATTTTCATCCGATCTAGCCCATTTTTGAACTTGATCTTTACTTTTTAGAAAAAAAGCCTAAATATGAAGTTTCATTACGATAGCTTGATAATTACTGCTGTAATTGTGTCGACAAAAAACCGGACACATAGAGGGACATGGCTAAATCAACTCAAGTGGTGATGCTGATCAATAATATATATACTTTTCTATACCTACCACACCTCCTTATGGACGTTACACACGTGGTGACAAATATATATACTTTCGCAGTATGCAATGAGGATTTCAGCCCTTCAAAGGACTTTGACCGAGCTTCTTATGATCTTATGGCTTCTTATGATCTTATGGTCACCACGGTATTGTGACCGTGTGACCGATTATTTATCTTTGACTGGCAAAATTTTCTTACAATTAGAATAAATTTCCCAAAATCGGATGAAATATTTCAAAGCTAATGAAAAATTGGTGGCGAAAGGTCATTTCTACATTTTCATGCATTCATGATTTGTAATTTAGCGCATCAATTTAAATTTAGTCATTTTTAAAATATTCGTCAGAATATTCGACTCTGTGCCGTTGGTTCGATTCTCAGCATACACATTATTTTTTTACGTAGAATTACGTCTTACAGCGCGATTTGTATGGGGTCGTTTTAACAGATTTTTTCAAGGTCATTATGCAACGTTTTTGGCGAATACTTTAGGGTATACCTACAGCCTTTAATACTCTTCGTTCAAAGATAATATATATACTAAACTATCAGATATATCCTGCGCTGAATGAATACCTAACTTTGGATTTTGTCACTATTATATTAAAGTCACAAAATAGTAAAATATAAGAAGAAAAATGCATGTTTTTATATAAGAAAATCAATCATCAGCTGCTTATGTGCCTGCTGCTTTCTTAGGTTTTCTTTCGTTGTTTATGCTTGTATGCTTTGGTTTTGCACGAACTGATTGATTCGCTTTGGCAGCACTGTAAGCATTAGTTCGCATTGGGCTTATGTATGCAGTACTGTTCTAGTATACTATTTTGAAACCAGAGGTCATGAACCTCTTTTCAGCTCAGTCAATGAACTCAAACTGTCAAATTTAACGAAATGGGTCTGTGATCCGGTTAGATTTAACTCTTATGAAACAAACGAGTTGGATCATATTTCTTTTTATGCTTTTACCCAATAGATGGCGTAAAATTTTAATTTTCGTTTTTAATGCAAATTAATTTGGATTCCACATCCCACTAGCACTAGCGAGTGTAGTTTGCAAACTATACATCGAATAGAGACGAAAGTATAGCTAGCAAACTAAATATTAGACAAAGACGAGAGGAAAGGACATGTGCTCAGCGTGAAATATAGTAACCATACGATTTTTTAAAAATCGGGGTCTTAATTTTAATTTCAAATCAGTAGTTAAACTGACTGTAGCTCGCAAACTACACGGTTAAAAATTTTAGACTAGTTTTTAATCCAAACTTTGGTTTAAAGGAATTTTTAATCCTAAAAGTACTATTTTTTATTCCATATTTTAGTTTCATTTTTTTTTAATCCGAAAAAGATTAAGTTTAAGACTATTTTTGGACTACAAATTTGCATTAAGGTAGTTTTTTCAGGTAAAAGTATTTATGTTATTTAATAGCTGAATTACAATGCAGCACTGGCCGTGGCAGCAGTTGTGTCAGTGGCAGCGGCAGTGATCAGCTGTTTAGTATTTTACTGCCTGCAAATTACAATCTAGCGATGGCAGCGTCAGCATCAAAAGCAGTGAATGTGGAATTTTTCTTAGTAGTTTAATTATTTGCATGTTGGAAGTGAATTTAGAAATAGGGCTAACCTCGGCAGTACTGCTTACGGCCACTGCTGCTATGTAAGTTTCACCATTGAACAACAGTATTCCTAAAATAACAGCTGATCAATGCAACTGCCACTGCCGCATTGTATTCAGGTATAAGATTGAAAACTACTACTGCTACGAAATTTAAGCTAAATATAATTCTAAATGTTGTTTAAGCATCCAAAATTTATTTTTAATTAAATGAAACAAATTGTTTATTAAAATCTGTACCAACATTTTATTATATACATTATAACAGTAAACAGTGTAATCACTTTTGTGGTTTAAATAGTGATCCTTTTCGGATTACATTATTTTAAACTTTTTTGGACTAAAATCTAATCCTTTTTGGATTATAATATTTTAAACTTTCTGTGGATTAACAATTATTCCTTTTTGGATTAAGAAATTTTAATCTTTTTCCGGATTAAAAATAAATCCTTTTTGGATTGAAACATTTAAAACTTTTCATTGGATTAAAAAATAATCTTTTTTTGGTCGTGTCCTATATGTAATCTAAAAAAGTTTAAAATTTAGTCCAAGGTTTTTAACCGTGTATATATCGGGCAGAGACGAAAGTGGCACCAATGGAAAGTGCATTTGCTTCGCCTTCTTTTCAACTAAGTCAATGAAATCAACCTGTCAAACTTAACAAAATGATCGAAAAAATTTGAAATTTTGCTTGTTTCATTTTGCTTGCTCATTTGATCATACTTACTTTTTAACTTTTTCTTTGTTTTGGCATCGATAAGTAGTCCATAATTGAGTGTTATTCATTTATTTTTTAATATTTGGAAGATCAATAAAAATACGTGCAAAATGAACAAAACAATACAACCAAAGAGACAAAGTAGAAGAGGTTACAACTTAAACGGAACTCTAAGTCTACACTTACGATACTATCGAAACTGTTTCTTTTTTCACTGGTAATTATTTTTCATTTCACAAAATATTTTGACTACGGGTTGTCAAACTTTAATAGATTAGCATGAATGAATGAATCATGTATAGTTCTTTCTTGTGTTCGTTAATGAATTTCGATATAAATTAAACATTTTACTCTTATGAATTTTAAAAAAATATTATTATAACCTCGTTGCTCTCAATAACTTTATCAATTGAAATGGTCAATTGGTAGACTTGTATTACAGAGATCACAAGTTCGATCCCTAGCAACGACATATATTTATTTTTTTAAAGCATGAAAAGCGGTAAATTGATGAATATATTTTAAAGGGCTGATATTCTTAAAACATTTTATTTTATTATTAAATGAACTTATTAAAGAACAAAAGAAAGGTTTGTTCTTGAGAATAAACAGTTTAAATAAACGAACTTTATTAAAGGGCATCTAGTAATCGGATTAGGCTGATTATAGTTTTTTGTCTCTGCCTATGGACTTTGTATTACTTTCAAGCAGCAGTCAATACAAATATTATAAATTATTCAAAGCAAACAGATGTTCAATGACACATGAGAGATCAAATCACACATGAGGGTGTTAAAAATTTATTGGAAATAGTAGTTTCATAGGCAAGCCTAAGAAAACATATTTTTTTTTAATTATAAAATTAATCATTTTAGAGGTTAAAAAGAGAACCTTAACTTTTTGCTTTGGAGTTTTTTTTTTAAATAGTTTAAATTTGAGCCATGGACAGTTTTAATGACAGGAAGCCATTCTTTTAATTTATCTCATTGCTTGATCGGCTAGCGTTGATTAGCTCGTTTATTTGTGTATAAAACATTTTTTGAATTTTTTTTTTATTATTTGTTTTTTGCCAAACAGCAATTGATATTCAAGGTGTGTGATATACAAATGTTTTTCAACGTGATTTTGTAATCAATTGTTGTCAAAAATGGTTCCTACGATTGAACTTAAAAAAACAACACAAAAATGCTTCACTAAATTTGCTTATTCTTGTAATATAAAAAACTGACAACTGACTTTGGTTGCAATAACTACTGCCTGTTGTTAATGTTGTTGTAAGTTTTTATACCTACATTTACAAAAAAAAGAAAAAAAAAACAAAAAACTGAAAAAAACTTGAACTCAACAACAAACAAAAAACAACGAAATAAACTTATGTAGAAATTTGCACGCTTGAAGTGTTTGCATTGACTTCATTTAACAATTTGAAGAACTGTTGTTGTAAGCCATAGAATTGTTGTTGGCTGTAGAAGCATGATATATTTTTATATATGTAGCTTTATGTATTTGTAAGACTGTGCTTGACTTGGCTTGCCGCTGTATATGTTAACAAAAAACTTTTTTCGCATCAAGATTTATTTTTTGTAAATTTTTTCAATTCTGCACACGTGCACTTTTCTGGCTTAAATAACATATTCTTATCTATAGTCAAATAATTCTTTTCAGTTTTGTAGTGCTTTATTCGGCTTTGCTGGCAATAAAAATAGAACTTGCAATATTTTATGTTTCTTACACAAATTGTAGCAACAAATTTTTATTTGTCATTAAATCTGCTTGTGGGCTTAGAGACCATTGTAGGTGTTTTCTGGCAACTAACGAAAAGTAAAAATATAAAAAGTCTAGCCATATCCTAATTAAGTTTAAGTGAACTCAAAGAAAAAAAAAAAAATTTGTATTCCTTCGATTGTTTTGAGTGCAAATATTTGAGGTGTAGGTGCTGAACCATTTCATCTGTCTTGGGATCGAGACATAAGATAGCATTATTGTACATACAAGCTATAAATATGTTGGAAAAAGTTATATAGAGCTTTGTAACTATTTTTTTCTACTTTTTAGAAACTTGCTTATGTATATTGCGACAGGAAAAAAAAATAATTTTGTGAATGTTAAAACTAACTCCGCATGACTTTCCGAAAATAGAGCGACAAGCAATAATCAAATTAACATATTAAAAAATTGTAGAAATGCTTAAAACTATGAGTATTTTATTTCATTAACCGCACCTTAGAACGGAGAAAAATATAAAAATGGCTTTCGAGGCAAATATGTATATGCTACAATCTTGCAATATGCCTTACTTCATAGATCCAACACAGCTATATAAAATGAATTGTTCAGTAAAATTCGGTCGCTTTTTTGAATAACTTAATGTAACAGCAAATAGTTTTTTAAAAAATCATAAAATTTTGAGGGAAGAATGGACTGAAGTTTTGGTTTTCCTATCGACCCGTAGAAACGAAAAGTTCACATGATACTTAACGATACACATACTCGTATTATGGGGCATGTTTCTGCTAAAAAATAGGTTTTAAGTATACTAAGTATTTTCAAAAAATGTTCACGAAATATTTGCTTCATACAACAATTTTTAAAAAATCTCTTATGCTTCGCTTGCTATCAAAAGTTACTTCTTTAGGTCGTTTACCTCGAAAACTTATGATGCTATGAAAATTATTTCATGGGAATCACTTAATATTTAAAATTATCTTATAAACAAGAGGTTTTTGTTTATTCATTAGGTACTTTATCAAAATAATGTGTATAAATATCGAATTTTACTTTAATTATAACTGTGTGTCACACATATCGTTGATTTTCGGTGATAAACATATATAAAGCATGAAAAAAGATTAATAAATAGTACAAAATTTCAACAACCAAGTATCTTTAACACATTGAGTGCCAAGGGGTTTTGACGAAAACCTTCCCCGGGCGCCAATCCCGGATAATTTTGTGGTTTATTTTGGATTTTATAACGGTTTTTTTATTGCAATTGCAATCGGAATTGCAATCGTAAAAATCACTGTCGTACGAAAATGTGCGACGCGTTTTTTTTTGCTATTTCTTAATTTTTTTTTTCTTTTTACGCATTATTCTTTACATTTATTTAAATTTTTTATTATATCTGTTTTTATTTTTATTTTGTGCTATTTTTTATTTTTATTTGTCTTGTTTTTTTGTTTTCTTTATATTTATTTTTCTTTATTTTCTTTGTTTTTTATTTTTATTTTTCTTTATTTTGTTTTATTTTTGTAGATTTGAATTAGAAAAATGCCGAAGCGAAACCTTAGAGATCGTGAAATACGTGAAGCGTTGGAAGAAAGTGATGATGGTGATTTTTCATGCGATGAGTTGATTGATGAGAACTGGCTACCAGATGACTCGGACACTGACTCTGATAATAACAATGATACTAATAACATTGATAACATTTATAACAGCGATACTGAAGACGACTGGGACATGGATGAGAACATGGATGAGGACATGGATGAGGACGAGCCAACAGCATTGTCAAACGTAGTCGGTTCTTCCGAAACAAACATTTGGACTGAATTTAGTTCTCGTCAGAAAACTTTTACATTCACTGGGCGATCAGGCTTGCAACAGTCTATTCCAACAGATATTTCCTGTTTGGATGCATTTCTCCTATTTGTTGACAAGGACGTTATTGAATTAATTGTATCAGAAACAAATAAGTATGCGGAGGAATATGTAAATAAAGGTGCTGTTACCAGATTTTCTCGAAAAAAAAATTGGATACCAACAACAGATTTTGAAATGAAGAAGTTCCTTGGCCTTCTTTTGTGGATGGGTTTGGTGAAGGTCGGGTGTTTAAAAGACTATTGGTCCAAAGATTCGCTCTACAACTTTTCAATTCCGGGGAAACTAATGTCACGCAATCGCTTTCAACTATTGCTTAGTTTCATGCACTTCTCAGACAATAACTCAATTGTACCAGGTGATAGGCTTGCTAAAATAAAACCACTATTGGACATGTTACAAGCGAGATACCAAAGCATTTACGTACCAGGTGAAAACATAGTAATTGATGAGACCCTTATTCCATGGCGTGGCAGACTATTATTCCGACAATATATACCAAATAAAGCTCATCCTTATGGTATAAAGCTTTTTAAGCTCTGCTCTACCGAAGGATTCACCTGGTCATTGCAAATATACTCCGGAAAGTCATCAAGTGGACTGAAAGAAGTCAATTTGGCAAAAAGAGTTTGCGAGGATCTGATCATTGATTTGAAAGGTCAAGGTCGAACTTTATATGTAGACAACTTTTACACAAGCTATGAATTGGCTCGTTCAATGCTAGATCAAAAAACACATGTTGTCGGTACACTCCGTGCTAACAAGAAACATTTGCCAAAAGAAGTTATGGTTGCTCCTATAAAGAAAGGCGAAGTAGTGGCTAGAGAAGATCCCAATGGTATAGTTGTTCTGAAGTGGAAAGATAAACGCGACGTCAGAATGCTATCTACGAAACATGCCCCGATAATGGTATCCACAACAGATGGAGCACGTAATCCTGAAGAGCCTTCAACTAGTCGAGGAGCGAGACGTAACAGACGAGCAACAGAAAAGCCATTGGCTGTGCTAGAATATAATAAGTGGAAAGCAGGCATTGATCTTTCCGACCAAATGGCTTCTTACTCAAATACCCTTCGCAAAGGGTTAAAATGGTATCGAAAGCTGGGAATTGAACTTTTACTCGGACTTTCCGTGGTAAATGCCTTTACTGTGTATAAAGCAGCTACGAATAAAAACATTAATATACGAACATTCCGTGAACGCATTGCTAAGGACCTACTAAATCTCACATCCCCTCAGCCTGTATCGCAATCAAAACATATTATCAGAAAAAGAGTAGATGAAAATAATAAAACCATCCGACGTACTTGCGCTTTATGCTACGCTGAAGCAAAAAGAAAATTTAGTCGAAAGGAAGCAAGAAAGAATATCAAAAGGACAACTACGTACTGTCCGCAATGCCCCAACACTCCCCAATTGTGCATTGATTGCTTTCCGAAATATGCACATGTAAAGAATTAATGTAAATTGAAATTATCATATCCTAATTTTAATATTTTTGTATCTTTTTTATACTTTTTTTTCCGAAATATCGAATGAATTCCAATAAATTTTCAAAATTAAAAAGAACCTCCGAGTTTTTATCATAAAACCGCAAAAAATGAAGATATCTCTATGAAACTTGAACAAAAATTTAGGGCAAACATTAGGGTACTAGAAACACATTAAAAAAAACCCTGTAGAGTCACACAGAAACGCACGACAATATCTAAGGCCAGACAATGCCTGTCGTACGAAAACGTGCGACGTGGCACCCCAGGAAGTATTAGGTGTCGCACGAAAACGTGTAGCCATGGCACTCAATGTGTTAAGAAAATATAATACTTTTACCATCAAATGTTCTCATAATATGATATCTGGTACCTTATGCTAGCAATTATTTAATTTTTATTTGTTCAATTTTACTTATATGTAAATCAAAAATATCCACACAAACTAGACTTTGCGAGCTTGCTTGCTTGACGACCAAAGAACAAAACACGCAAGAAATTGTGATCAATTGATTGTTATTGAAGTTAACGTAATGCTAATGTTTCGAAACTGCGGCAACCTAGCTTAGTTCGAGGAACTACAAGACAAGTAAACTTCCATAAAAATTGAGGCGTGAGGCCACTCTAGAACTTTCGAAAAATCAAATATTTTTTTAAATGGTCCTTATTTTCTTTACTCAAAACTTACAACTTATACTCAAATAGCTTATAAGTTTTTAGAAATGTTGATATATATGAATATGTAGAATGGCAAAGAGGGAAAAGGTGATAAAATTAAAATCAATTAATTTGTGTGAAAATTTTATAAATTTTTTTTTCGATTCTTGAAGTGAAAATTATATATACTTTTCAAATTCGCTGTCGGTTTTTTTATATCTAAAACACTTTTTTAGATATATGAGTAAAAAGTTTGAACTTTTTTGTACTCTGCGCAACTTTTTCATATTCTGTATTTTTTTCTCATATTGAAATCGTGCTATTACCGAACGGCTTACGATTTTTAATTTCGGGTTGTTTTCTGAATCTCTGAATCTCTTCTGAATCTGAGCATCTATATAATTAATAGGCTAAGGTTTTTTTGTGATTTCAACTCCTCCCAGACCAATGGACCGATTTTATCGATTCAGATGTAATTAAATTTGGTTTAGGCTCTAGATGTGCAAACCACTTTTAAAAATTGTGATTCAGGGGTTCCCAACGTTTTAAAATAGAAATAAAATTTTTGTACAAAAAAAACTCAGTCAAATTTTAACGGTTTTCAAAAACCGTTAATGATCTTTTATATCATTATTGAGACTGAATGTATCGTTATTGGGGAAAAAGCTTCTTGAATAGAATATCTAATATTAAACGTCTATAGTGTTTCTAACATTTAATTTTTATTGAATTGCTCGAATTCGGGCAACAGGTTTTCTAGTAGAATTGTTATTTGTCTAACCGCAGTAGCTATGTACAGGTCATCATTACTTTTCACGATTTTTGAAGTTTAGGTAAGGATTAAAAAAATAATAAGTGTGGAATCCATAGCAATTGTGAATGACAAACATGGCATGAATCCTTGAACAATCCTCTTTACAAACATACATATATGAAATTTTGCCGGTTTTTAACAAATTCCTCATTTGAAGAAAAATTAACGATGTATGCACTCAACAAAACAGTTTAATTTGGATTTTTTGCACCATTTTATATGTTTTTTAGAGTGTATGTTCCAAAAATGAAAACAATGTTTTTCTCTGTAGGAGTGTTTTTGTGAGGTAAAAAAAAAAACAATTTTTTGTCACAACTTTTCAGATTTTTATTGATATCTTTAATTTTCTATATCAACGCAAGCGCAACGCAAATTAGTTTATTTTATTTTTTAAAGTTATAAGTACGCTTCTTTTATGATAATGGGTGACCAAATTTCACAAAAAAATTATAAAAATGTTCCAATTAACAGAGATATTTTCCTTCTTGTTAGTGCATTTTTAGAAGCATACATTTATTTCTGCTAAAAAATGCAAAAATGTTCAGTATCAATTAGACCCAGCTGTTAATACAAAAGCTTACTTTCTCTCTCAAAAGCTGAAATTGTTGTTTTGTGTTGTTTTGTTTTTGTTGTTTACTCTAGGATCTTCGAATGCTTTTGGATTAGTTCTTCCCAAAACTGTTCCAAAACTGAAATGCAAACCGGCCAAGTCGAACCATCATAATCTCTACTCTTTGTAAGCTCAATATGATTGAAAAAAAGTTGTATTTATGTTTATATATGTTGTTTATTTTGAATATTTTTTATTATCACATTTCATTGTAGTAAGGATGGGTTCGATTTTTTTGAACCAATAATAAATATTTAATTAAAAATTTTTCTTTTTATAAACTTACAAATTTAAATGTCTCACAAAAAAGTTTATATGTTTTTTTTAAAAAAAAAAAATTAACAATTGTAAAATGTTTATTTGTCCACTAGGTGGACAATTGCGAGTCGAAGGCCATGGCAGCTAGTACTCACTGTACACATTAGTTATAGTAATTAATTATTGTAATTAATAATATTAAATAAATAAATAAATTGTACTTATCGCAGAACCAAAATTGAATTACAACAGTGTAATATATACGATGTTTTCTGGTAGGTAATGCAATATTTAGCTGAAATTACTTTAACTAGTTCTTATTACAAAGATGATGGAAAAATATCTCGCATGCTAGATGTTGCGTTCGCGATCAGGCTTAAGCTCAATAAAAAAAAAAATTAATGGAAATATGGCTGATTCCACACTAATGAGGCATGAATCCAAAAATGCTTTCAATTGAAATAATTTTTGTTCTCGCATTAAAGTTACGCCTGTTGCAAAATTAATTTTAATTTTAATGCTATTTTATGTTTTTTTGACAATTTAAGTAAACAAACTCCGATTTGAGAAAAACTTAAAATATTTTGTTTAAATTTAAAACGTTGACAACAGCCATATCTTGATGAACATTCAAAAAAATTAGGTTAGCAATGTTAAAAAAGATAACAATGTTATCCAAGAACAGTTTATAACAAAGATTGGTTACTGCGTTAACAAATAAAAAATATTTAAAGTGAGTGTTTTTTCATTGTCACACCCGTCCCAGAAAAATGCTAAAGTTTTCCTAAAAAGCAACACGGGCTTATGATAAAAATGAAACTTTCCTAAAGTAAGAATATTGATGTTTCACATAAATTTGTAAACTTTTTTATTAAATAATTTCTTTTTATTCTTCATTTCCGTTACAAGAAGTTGGTCACATCCGGAACGATTTTAAAATTTTTTTTCTAATTATAAAATTTTTACATGTTTGTGAATAAATACTTTAATCAAAACTAGTTTTGTAGAATCATGTTAGTGAAATCATTTGTATAGGTATTAATTTGATCAAAAATTCATGCGAAAAATTTTTTTGCAAAAAATATTTTTTTTTTAAATATATTAAAAACGTTTTTTTTGGTTTTGGTGTCAAAAATATGTGATGGCTATTTTATCCATTAAGTTCTTATATATAATTCCCACATAATTTGCACACGTCACACCAGGGACAATGTTATGTCACACCAGTCCCATTTAAAACTTTAAAATAGAATGGTTATCGCCATTTCTTTCAAAATATTTTTCACTAGTTTACAACAGAAAATATATTAATTTTGACTATATGTAAGTCAAAAATGGTCTCATTGTGGCAGATGGATTGAATTTCAATGTTAAACTCAGAAATTTTTGTTTTTAAACTTGTGCTCGTCACACCCGTCCCAGGTGTTTAAGTGAATGCAACTTTTAAGCTAGTATAAATAATTGAATAATGTTTTAGCATTTGAAACCTTGGGACATATTCTTATAGACCCTTTAGAAAATTGGTTAAATTTTAACCGGTTAATATCATTTTCAGCACGATAAAGAAGTCAAAACGTCACACTCGGCTCTATGGAATGAGCCATATGTCAAAATGACAACTATTTCCTGAAAGCCACATTTATCCGTTTTAATTTACAATTCACCGCTTTAAAATATTATTTTGCGTTTTGCAGATATCTGCATTTTTCTAAATGCAGTCGAAAACTAGTTCCAGTTTTTGTCGCGTTCACGTTGCCATGTTTATTGTTTATATTTTGGAAACATAAAATCTAGAGAACTTTACTTTTTTTTCGAAATATATAATAAAATGCTAATAAAATGCTATCTAAAACTTGAAAAGCCCAAGACAGTACTCCTTAAGCTTTTTTGTCAATATTTATTCTGTTTTCATAATCACATAGATTTCAAACAAAACTAAACAGAAATTTTGAATATCTCTTAACCCGGTCAAATTTAATAGAAGTTTTGTTGCCTACGAAATTAAAACTTATTTTTTGTTGAGTGTAAGGCAACCATACTAAGCTCCTTTCAGTTCATTTGATCTGATATTTTATTTTTTTTTGTCGCCACATCGATTTCCAACATCAACAAAAAAAAACCGGAGTAAACTATATCAACCCGTTCAAAAGTTATAGAATTTCGATCACCCAGAAAGCATTTCGCGACACCGTGCGTCGTTAGACCAATGCATGAATGAATATTTTTTCTACATCTTTAAAAGAAAGAAGTTATAGTTGGAACAAGGATATTTCATGATCTACAAAATTTTACAAATTTTTTAAAATATTTTCAAATCGAAGATATCCTTAGAATGTGGGATGCAGTTTGAAATAGCATTTGAAGAGACTATCTTAACTCTATGATTCATTGATAGTTTGTTTTGAGCACCAAAGGTTTCATTTTGGTATTCTTATTTAAATTCGAATTATTTCAAGATTGCATTTGAATGAGATAAGTTAGTTTCAGATGATAACATAGGTTTTAGTTTTCGAATAAACTGTGTTTGAAGAAGAAACCGACCTAAGCATTCTTGATAATTTAATTGCTCAACCAAACTTTGATGAACATGCTTTAACGAGCAAAAACGTTTTTAAACAAATTTAAAAACAAAAAAACCAAAATAAGTTTTCAACGGTAACCATCTACTCATTTTGCTTATTTATTTTCAAATATATTTTCTGTGATACTTCATTCAAGAAAGTCATTCACATGCCAAATTTGCTGAAATTGGAATATTATTACTTTCATGGAATATTAAAAAAAACTGATTGAAACTCAAAATTACAAAACAATCTCTGTTTAAGTATATTTATTCTGAAAATTTGTGATTTCTGTAAAAAAGTTTAAAGAACTTTATTGTTCTCATGAAAATGTTCTCTCGTTCATTGTAAGAAAACAAAAGACTTAAGAAAGAAACTTCAAGTGAATTGAATATTATTTTCTTTAAATTTAAATAAATTGCGCTACGATTAAATAAATAATAAAAAACACCAACAATAATGACAATAAATTTTGCCATTTAACTTACGCTGACTCTGACCTTTGCTATTATCATTATAGCCAAGGTCGTTAAAACCAAAAACTTTGAATCAATCATTTCACTTTTCATGGCAGTCAAACAAAAACATAACTAATTAAGTTAATTAAATGTTTTATAATGCAATAATTTTTTTTGTTAAATGCAGGCCAATATTGGAGAATGCATTTTGTTGTTTATTTACCTTTTTAGGGGAATCCATGTTTGTTTTCTTAGCTTTGTTTTGAGTGTTTTAAATGTTTTGTATGTTTTGTTTGTTTTGCTCTGGTGCGGCCTGGCCTGTGTTTGGCGCAATTCACAGTGATTTAATGGTGTCAATTGGTGATGGTGATGGTGATGGTGATGATTACAACAACCAAAAGGTGTTGTTTTTTATTATTTTTGTTGTTAAAATTTAATTTTCACTGAACTGAAGGGCACTGTTTTGGCTTGTTTGTATTTGTTTTTGGTTTTGTGTGGCAGTTAAAAACAATTGCAAGTTATAAGAAGGTTTACAATTTTTTTTTTTTTTTCACAAATAAACATAAAATTGCAAAATAATGTCACAAATGTTGGTTTGCACTTAATGTTGGTTACAAACTTGTTTACAATTTATTGCAATAACTTATTAAAAATTACTTTTTTAATATGTCGCTGTTGGTTGTGGGAACAGTTTAGCAACATAAAAACAACAAGTACTTAAGAATTATTTTTAACACTGTTGCAGCAAGTTGCACAACTTTTTGTTCAATTTCATTGATTTCCCAAAATCCGTGATTTACAAAAATGTCAACAACATTTTTTTTTTTAAGAAATTTCAAAATTCTCAAAACAGTTTTTTTAAAATTTCACAACAATTTGCATACAATTGCAGATAACGACCAACGACAACATTTAGTTCTTCGTTGCTTCGAATTTCGAACTCGATTGTAGGCAGTTTTACAACTTTTGCAGTTTGCAGTCTACTAAACTTTGGCTAAAACTTTACTAGCCACGCTGCTGTTGTTGGCAACTTTTGTTGCTGTTGCTGAAATTTCTTGTATTTGCTTTGGTTATTTGGCGTGCGTTTCTTTCGCGTGCACACTCCGTTGAGGCTGTGCTAAAACTAACTTGAAGCTCGCATCTTAGGCGGCTCAAGTATTAAAAGTTAAAAAAAAGCCAAACTCACAAAATGAAGTAAACTCAAAATTTGTTTAGCTCATATAAAAAAAATGAAAAAAAAATTGCTGCGATTGTTTGTAGTTTTAACGCTGCTGCTCATTCAAATTGTTTGCTGTGAATTACCGACTTATTAGTTGTTGAGTGACTGACGGGGGTGTTTGTGCTGGCGGTGTGTATTTAGCAGCACGCACTTAACCATGCAGCAACCAATTGCAGCAACATCAACAACAACGTTTGAAAACACCAACAGACAGCAGCAAATTCTTAGCACTGCAATCAATACTCTGAATTGTAGTAGAAACGTAACGTTAAATACTAGGTTAATACGTTGCTACCGTAACGAATGCACCTACAAAGCATTTTTCGTTTCTTAACGCAAGCCATTAAAAGCGCCACTCAAGTAATACGCTCTTGTCTGTTGATGTCTTCATGTTTGTCGTTATCACAGCTGCGTCCGTTTAAGTGATTTTAAGTAATTGTGACAGTAGCCGAGAGATTTTTTTTTTTCAATTTAAAATTTTCAATTACAAAATACTTGCCAACACACATGTATGCTGGTTTTTCTCGTTACTGCCTTTTAACTGACTTTTGATTTAAGCAGCTTAACGAAAGACTTAGAAAACAAAACTCGGTCTTATGCTTTCGACTTGCAGAAAAATGAGAAAATTGTATTCAACTTTATGCCGTGGAAATTGCAAATTGTTAATAAATAGTTTGCTTTCATGCTATCAAGAGATAATTGTAGTTAGATTAAAGAAGTAAGATTAAAAGTAAATAATACCAGCCGATTTTAATTAGATATTTTGATATTTTTGTTTTAAGTTTTGTTTCTTAATACTTGAACATTGAAAATTGTCGTATGCATTTTAGTATTAATTAGAACAGAATATCATTTGAAGGTACTGTTACATAAATGTGCAGAATATATATATATATAAATGATATAATATCTGATGAATGGAGTTCTCCGCCTTCTAAGAGGAATATGAAATTTTCGTAAAAAACCCGATTTTTTATCAATATGAAATTTGCTTAGGAGAGAGCTTTTAAGTTGATTGAATTTCAATTTTAATCAAAAGTAAAACTTGCCTCAAAAAAATTTAGTTTTATGCATTCATCATTTGTCAAATTTGTGAAAAAATGTGTTTTGAATTCAAAAGTTTGATTTACCATGTTAATACTTTGGTCGGATTTTAACGATTTTTTAATTTTTCTAATTTTTTCTAAAAGTTTGTTAAATTTTCTTTCAAATGTTAAAACAATCACTGTGAAGTTCTAACCAAAAATATTTTTAATGTATTTTCTTAATATTGTCGTTAGTTATTTAGCGTGTATTTCAATCAAATACCAGGAGAGAAACTGTCTCAAATTGAAGGTTCTGAATTGGCAAGCTTATATCTCAGCCACGTTTGAATGGAATTAATTTATTTCGTTTTTGTATTTAAGTCCTATCAGTTAAGTTAAGAAAATTAATGAAAATTTTGCCCTTACTTTTTTGCTTATATTTAAATTATGCCTTTTAAAAAGAGAGCACAAAATTTTACCTTTTCTCAGAAAAATGGGGTAAAAATGATTTTTGTTGTAAAAAAATCAAAACTCAAATTTGAATTTTTTATTTTCTTTTAAAGTCTAAAGCGCATTTAATGTGAATTTATTTTGACTCGACACTAAATTAATAAACTGTTCGTACACTGAGAAAAAAACCAAACTTAAAAATTGAACGAAAAATTTTAAAATAGAAATTTAATGTATTTCTTTCTATAAAACAAAATTTATAACAACCATCTTTAAATTTCAACTATACACTACTTTCTTTTTTTTATAATTTTCTTTCAAATTACAAAAAAAAAAATAACTGTTTGAACACAATGGCACTTTTTGAATTTTTCGAATTGGTTTTACACATGATAGAATAATTTTACCAGGTAGTGTTGACAAATGTTGATGCTCTCAGCTACAAGTAAACGAACTCTTGTCAAAACAGCTGTTCGTTGTTATATTCGTTGGCCACATTCAGCTGTGTCAACTGTTGTGACAGCAACACATCGGGGAGCGCTATTATTGGTATTGAAGTTTCAGAAAAATTGTCAAGTTTATGAAATATCAAGCTTTGTATCAAATACGAATGAAAATTTTACCGACAAATTAAAAATTTTCTATTTTTAAACGCATTTTATTGCGCAACTTCATATTTATGTGCATCAAGTTTTGACTTAGCAGTTGGCAACTGTTGGGTACGCTGAATGTGACCAGTGAAAATGAATTGTATGCTATGACGGATTGTGAGCGCTCTATTTCTTGTTATATTTTTTGACAAAAGTCCGTTTCCAACAGAAACGTCAATTCTACCTTGGAGTAATTATATCATGGGTTTTACAAATATCGCACATAAAATAAAATAAAAACTTATTAATTATTTAAATATTTAACCCTACTTCCCTGTTTCAAATGAGTCACCAATTCTCTATTGGGGTCGAATTTGATACTTTAAAAGAATAATCAAAGAAATTAGTTTGGTGATGGCGTTATAACATTAAGTTGTCCAAATAAAACTTCTATCTTTCTCTCTCTTTTGACAGAAAGTTTGCGAAGTTACCTTAAAGAGGAAAAAAAAAGAAAGAAATTAGTATTTTAACTCAAATTAAAAATCTGAATCCTTATTATTATTCATTAATACATCCTGAACACAAATTTAACTTTTGGAAATGATTCGGCCATAAAATTTTGCGATAGGAGTAACAGAAGCTACACTGATAAAAAAACACATACATATTTTTGCTCCGGTAAAAAATTTCTCTATTTTTGATAATAGCAATTTTCTCTTTTTCAAATAAAATTTTCTTCAATTAGAATAAATTTTCATATTTTCGAAGAAATATTTTTTTACTTCTAGGAAATGGAAATATTTCAATGTCTCTAATAATGATAAGTATTTTTCTCGCACAAAAAATTTCTCATTTATAGAGAAATTTTATTGAAAATGAAAAAAATTTCTTATATTTTGATAAAAAATTGACTATGAAAAGTATTTTCTTCAATAACAACAAATATTTTCTCAAAAAAAAAAATATTTTTCTCTTAAAACGATATATTTTTCTATTTCATGGAAGCTGTTTATAATTTTTAGATAATTTTTAGTATCGCAATTAGAGAATAGCATTCTCTGGAGCAAAGTCTATACCATTTTTCTCTAAATATGATGCCTTTTTTATCATATTCCAATAAACTTTTTTCTGAGTGTACCATACTGATTTGCTTTTTTAAATTTTAAAAAGAACTTCTAGAACGTTCGTTTGATTTTCTACAATAAACATTTTACAATGATTTGCTTAAACGTTCGTTTGATTTTCTATAATAAACCTTTTGAAATTAGCTTTGAAAACGTTCGTTTGATATTTTAAAATGAGCATTTTAAAAAGAGCTTTTAATTGTTTCGCTTCCCTACACATATTCACGCGAACTTATTTCGAGGGTTTTTTCTGACTAATGAGTTAATGAATTAGAATTAGAATTAGAATTTAAATTATTAAATAAATACTTTTGATACATACACAGTCAGGATGCGAACCTACGTACTCTTCATGCCAGTCTAGCACACTTGCACTGATAAGTTAACACTATTGGTTATGATAGGTTAATTGTAGCAAAACATATTTAAAACTGCTCAATATACCGGATCGAAATTTAGATTTCGCCTGTCGGGTTCTCAAAAGTTAGAGGACCTCATTAAAATGATTTCTGCATATTTTTTTTCAAATCGGAGAAAAACCGCCGAAGCAATTTTGATTCTCCTGAAGGTCCTTTTTGTTAAAAAAAACATGTTTTTTGCTTGTTACTTTTTATTTTTCACAGAAAGAGTTTTCAATTTTGGGGTTGTATGGGAGGTGGGAGTGTTAGTGGGTGGATAACACCCATTTTTCTAACACACCTAAGTTTTGACATAGAACACACAAATACCGAGTTTCAGTTTTGTAACTTTAATATTAGTCTCTTTATAGAGTTTTCAATTTTGGGGTTGTATGGGAGGTGGGAGTGTTAGTGGGTGGATAACACCCATTTTTCTAACACACCTAAGTTTTGACATAGAACACACAAATACCGAGTTTCAGTTTTGTAACTTTGATATTAGCCTCTTTATAGAGTTTTCATTATTTGTGTTGTATGGGAGGTAGGCGTGGCCCATAAAACAAAAAGTGCATGACTTTGGGGAAAATTGGGAGACACGGGTCTTTTTTTTTTTAGTCTTTTATCACGTAGTGGTGTCCGTATATGGTTATTTTGCCGTGACTTAAAAAATTACACACAGTGCTATTAAAAAGGTATTAAAATTAACGGCCTTTTTTAATGTATCGAACTTATTTGCTACGAAAAATTTAGCCTACCTCCCATACAACGAAAATTTGCAGTCAAAAATGTAAAAAATGTAGTCAATTTTTTGAAATTTTGCAACTAGCAAAAGAGTAGACAAACACTGCTTGAACAAGTGAAAAGCTTTTTGGGTAATTCCGTTTTGGTTTTACTGCAGTTAAGCTTATTAACTTATCAAAGTTAGTGGACTGCATAAACCACAGAGACTACTGATGATTCGGAGTAGCGTCCGACGAAACCATGGTCTAGTTTGCTCGGTTTGTTCTGCAAAGAACATTGTTGTTGCAGCAACCTGTTTGGCTTCAATAAATTATTTGACATCAAGCTCTAAAAATAATTCTTGAAAAATATGTTTTTTAAGAATTATAAACTAATATAAAGCTCATAATTACCCTACACTATGGAACAAATTCTGGTTAGCAAAAATTAGGTCGATTCTGAGAGCGAGCGGTGAGAATAGAGGCTAAATAAGAAGACCCGCATCGCGGCGTTTGTCATGCAAAATTACAAAATTAATAAAAATAAACAAACAAAATATCTTAAATTTTTTAGATAACTTTAGATGTACCCACTATAAGAAGAAGCATACCATATAAAAGAAGATTAAAAATGTTATTTTTGGTTTTAAATATTTTTCCAACAACAATTATTTTCATCAAAGTTTTTTGCGACATAAAGGTTTTGTTTTCCTTAAGGTTTTTTTTAAATTATAAAAATTAGAAGGATAACGTAAATGAAAAAGATGGAAAAATAATTGGAACCATGTTCACAAACTCTTAAACTCAATATTTTTAAATGCTTTTTTTTTCTACGCAAAAATTACCTCAAATATAGAAAGACCTTAATAACAAAATAACATACCTTAAAATATTTGCCCGTAATTTAGGGTCAACAAATTAAAGAACCTTCACCGAATTTCACCAATTTGTGTAAACATGTCTTTAGTACTCATTTATTTCATTATTTATCTCTCCAGACAGATGCTTGTCAGCTAACGTTATGCAATTGTTTTGAGGCACTTCTCAAAAATTCCCAATTTACTCAGATTAAACTGAGCAATGAATAGGCTAACTGACATTGAACTGAAGTGAGTGCTTTACGAATGAAGTGCTCCACTTAAGTTAATGACTTTACCTAAATGTGGTCAATATGAGCTCAGTGCTTAACCGTGTGTTTGCACAAGAAACTGTAAGTTTTAGTTATTGTATGAGCAAGTAAATGGAAAATCAGTTAATTCTGAACCGGCCGGCACCCTTTATTGTGAACAAGGTCTAGATTAATGATGATGATGATGATGATGATGATGACGATGGAAAACCGGCTGCATTTATAAATGAGCTGACACAAAAAAGTGTCCGCAGACAGTGCGCTGATTTTAGTGACGCATCAACTAAATGTTTTTCGGTTTGTATCTGAGTGACACGCATGCGCGCGCATTCAAAGAAAAAAGCTGTGTGCGTTAATTTAGTCACGTGCTGTGAGTAGCGTGCAATGAATGCTGCACGTAAATGACGTATTTGTGATGAAATAGTTTTAAACAAAAGCAAAATAGTCGCTGTTTTTTACAAAACAAAATTGAAAATGGGCGCTTGTAAAAAAAAACTGACGAAATTTTTTGCCAGCATTGCTGTAATAATGCCTTTTTAGTATAGAGTCATCTAGAGTAAAATAAGACATTTTTAATTACTTGCTAAAAATGTGATTTTAAACTTTGGAATATTGTGCAAGCTTTTTGTTACCGTTGGTATATGTTGTTTGTTTTAGACATTTATTTACTTTCAAATCGGTCAATGACCGAATGGCTCGACATTGATTTTGGTTTTTGGTTATGTGCGAAGCTGTTGTCGCATTATTAATCAAGGGCCAATACAGGGTAATTCCGTTGAGGTTCAAGCACAGCTAAACATAGACATTTCTTTAGTTTTTTTTTTTTTTTTTAACATATATGTTTTATTAATTTATCTTATTTGACTCAGTTTTTTTTATTGATTGCCGTTTGTATTGTATCCGGTACAGTGTAGAGTGCGCATTATCAACAGGCGGTAGCGTATCAAGTGTTCGTTTTGTAGGCGAAACGCTCATTACGTTCGTTTATGGCAACAATATCGCATTTTGAACAGCATGTTTGAGCAGAGAAGCACTTCATTGCGCAATTCACATTAACAATAATAACAACAGCAATAGCAGTAACGAATTGCTTTATTTCTCAGGCTAAGTATTACTTTGAATTATAAATTATATAAGTAGAAAATTAATGCAAACTGACCTTGACAATGGTTTTGGTTGTATTTTAATTTTGAATAATTTTTTAAAAAAAAAATATTTTAACAAACAGGTACAAATAGTTGCACGACATTGGAATTTAGTACATGCAAAAGATACTTTTAACCATTAACCATTTAGTAGGAAGTAAAATAAAACATATGTTGTAATAGTTAGAGTGCTTATTAAACAGATGTAGTGCATGCTAAGAACAACTTAGTTTGTAGTAATGTGTACTTCCTAGTCATTAAGATAGTTATTAACAGCGGAACAATTATTAGGAATGACAAAGAATTGTTCTAGAAAGGGCGGAAATAAAAAACTTCACTTGAAACAAAAAGCTTCTTTCATATTTCAAGGATATGAAATAGACATAAATATAAGCATTACTGCTTTTAAAGTATTAAAAATGGTTGAACGTATAATTTGTTATGAATTAACGATTGTCTTGGACTGTTCATTGTCATTAAAAATATTAAGACATAATTGAAAAAAGTAACACACATATACAAACATAACATTCACAAACTCACTCTGTTCAACTTTTAGATTTTGAACTTGTAGCTTCAGTATTTTGATTTTGAAAAAAGTTTGAAAAAAGTATTGTACTTCAATACATTTGAACGGACTCACAATGAAGAGTCTTCAAAATAAAGTTTCTCAAATATTTCGCTCTAAATAACGGTGCGCGATGATGTACGCATTTGGATATGCACCCTTTTTTTAACTTTAATTTTATATATTGTATGAGCATAGGATAATATTTTGAATTAACAAAAAAAAATAGAAAGAAATATTTAGAATTGATAATAAATAACAGCAGGAATGAAAAATTTTGTGGAAGATTCTGAAACTTTTTAACAAAAAACAAAACACCTACTTCAAAATCACTACAAGGTAAAAAATAATTTTAAATTACTTTTACTATTTATTCCTTGGTCAAATTTGATAATTTATTTATATTGATTATTAAATTGGAAATCTTATGATATCAATTATTCTGAATTTGTTTTATTTTTATCATAAATATATTAATTTTTTATGACAATAAAAGCTTCTAGTCAGCGCTAATCATTGACATAATATCATGATATTTTTGCCATCCTTACTCTATTAAAGACTTTTTTATTTGTGAATATCCTGCTTAAGTGACGCTGTATTAATTTGTGTGTTGCAGCTGCACAAAAAATCTGATTATATTAGCACCGACTTCGAAGCTTTTATTATCATAAAGAATTAATATATTTATGATAAAAATAAAACAAATTCAGAATAATTGATATTATAAGATTTCCAATTTAATAATGAATATAAATAAATTATCAAATTTGACCAAGGAATAAATAGTAAAAGTAATTTAAAATTATTTTTTACTTTGTAGTGATTTTGAAGTAGGTTTTTTTTTTGTTAAAAAGTTTTTATATCTTTCTTTTAAGAGAAAATTAAATATATATTAAAAAAGTTTATAAATTAATTAAATACCAATTATTTATGCTCATAATATGGTAAATGCTTTTCTTTCGTTTCTTATTCTGTTCTTTGTCAGTATCTTTATCAGTACCCACTCTTGTATTTTTATCAGTACCCCAATGTCAATATTGACTGAAATATAGTGTGCTTATAATAGCGACACGCCTCTTTGTCGAGAATATCACACTCTTTGTCATAGTGTTTTTAATAGTTCTACCCATTCTAACAATGAATTTTATCACCCTTAAGTCAATATTATACAGTTTTTTTTACACACTGCCACACCCCTTAGTGGAGTAACGCCCAATTCCTCGGTAGAAATTTGTAATAATTGTGCCTACTTCTGTACTTTTTCAGTGAGTAGTGTCAGTATTCGATTTAGTGTTTTCTAATATTGCCACACCCCTTTGTCGAATGACGCCCACTTTATTGACAATAACTTGTTATAAGTGTGCCTACCTCTGTACTAAATAACAATACTCTAGTGTCAATATTATTCGAGATACAGTGTGTTTTAAATATTGCCACATCCCTTATCAAACAACACCCACTTTATTGAAATTAATTTTTTATAATTGTGCCTACCTCTGTAGTTAACTTTAGTACTCTAGTGTCAATGTTATTCGAGATACAGTGTGTTTCATATATTGCCACACCCCTTTATCAAACAACGCCCACTTTATTGAAATTAATTGTTTTATAACTGTACCTACCCCTGTAGTTAACTTTAGTACTCTAGTGTCAATATTATTCGAGATACAGTGTGTTTCATATATTGCCACACCCCTTTATCAAACACTACTTAATGGCCTACTTAATTGACCGTTATTTTTTAATATTGTACCTACCCTTGCATTTTTGCTATGAATTTTGTTAACTCTAGTACTCTAGTGTCAATATTTACTGAAATACAGTGTTTTGATTATAGTCACACGCCCCTTTACCGAATACCGCCCACATTACTGGCAGTTATTTGTTATATTTGTACCTACCTTTATACTAAATTTTAATATCGTAGTGTCAATAGTAATCGAGATACAGTGTTTTTTTAATATTGCCACTCCCCTTCTCGAATAACGCCCATTTTTTTTTTTTACAAAAATTTGTAGAAATTTTTCCTACCGTTGTAATAAATTTCTTTACCCTAGTATCAATATTATTCGAGACACAGTAATTCTCTTATATTGACACACCCCTTTGTCGAATAACGCCCTTTTTTTTGATAGTAATTTTCAATAATTGTGCCTACCTCTGTACTTAATTTCAGTACTCTAGTGTCAATTTTCTTCGAGGAACAGAGTTTTTACAATATTGCCACACCCTTTTTTAGAATTACGCCCACTTAAGTGATCGTCATTTTTCAGGGGGGCGTCCATAAATTACGTGAGGTGTTTTTTAAAGTTTTCTGTCCCTCCCCCCCGCCCCCCCCCCCCCCCCCCCCCTGGTGAGATGTCGTGAGATTTTATTCAACCCCCTCCCCCATACCCCAATCTCACGTAATATTTTTCAAAATGTAGGTTTCTTACGTAAATGCGTTGGATTGTTGTTGTAAAAAGAAAAAAAAAATTTGCTTCGTACTTTTATTTACGACTAGTTACGACTAGTAATCGTTATTGCTGAGAGTTATAAGTGTAATAAAAATTTAACAATAGAATACTTAAATCGTAACTACTGTGATTACAAAAAAAATATCTACTCCAATTCAGTCCATGGAGAATCATGCGCGGTCTCAAGAGAGACAATTGGGACCATGACCATATGATTTTCAGTAAAATCATCTGCTCCTTCAACTTCGTTCTGATCTAGCAACTCTAAGCCGTTGGCGCTTGCGCACAGTAACTCATTAGCTCGTCTTGTGACAATCCGTGAGGGTCGCACTTTGCAGAACATTCGCGCTTGCTTAGCTGGTGCAATGTGGGCTGCTCGCCTGTGCTCTGCAGCTCTTGTGATAGATGCAAAGTAAATACCGCATGTACTGCAGCATCTTTTCTCTAAATCATCACGTACACTTGGGCAATAAAGATCATAATAGATCAAGACCAAAATAGTATAATTTTTTTTTGTTTCAACCAGAAAAAAAATTGCGTGATATTTGCCGAGACCCCCCCTCTCTCCAACGTAAGATTAGATGAGATTTGACTCGACCCCCTATCCCCCTTAAACATCTCACGTAATTTATGGACGCCCCCTAATATTTGTGCTTGCCCTTGTAATTTTATTGTGAATTTTATTACCCTAGTGTCAATATTTACTAAGATACAGTGTTTTTCTCATAGAGACACGCCCCTTTACCGAATACCGCCCACTTTCATAGACGGGCACCTCCACGTTGATAGTCTCTATATGTTGACAAAAAATTACGGTAATCGGGCAAGTACTTTAGGAGTAATCGATGTACATACATTCACAAAAAAAAAAAAAAAAAAACAGAGAAACCAACCAACCTCCGGTTTGAAGTCGGTTAAAAAACATACCTGCTGTTTATTAAAAAGATGCAATCTAGCTTAGAATTTAATTTTTAAGATCGACACGCTTTCCGTTTTATCCCGCAATAGTTATTGACAACTTTAAATACCATAAAAAAACAAATTGACCATTTCAGCCCTTGAAAAGACTTTGACCGAGCGTGTCAGTCATTCGGCACTACAGCTTGAAATTTCACGCACCTTACGTCGCCTGCCTCACCTCCCTTGCCTAAGAAAACCGGATTCTAGCTGACTGAGCATAACAGTGTATTTTGGGCCAATAACATTTTCAGAACATTCATTTTGATCAGACGTTTTGTTAATGTAAATTTACTTTTCAGTCTTTGACAAAATCACAAATTAATTCAAATGTATTTTAGCGAGACTCGAGGACATAGTTTAAGGATTTTAATACTGCGAAAGTTCTAAAGGTAAGTTCAATGGATTTGAATGACTATAAAAACTATTCCGTGTCGATTTATAGTGTTCATTATAATGCGTAGGAGGACGAGCTGACATAGGTCGTCTAAGTCAGTCAAATTCGTGGCGAGCTACTTCACGTACAAACCGCACTGATGACCAGCGAGCAACGGATATTGAAAATAGTCGTGTTGGCATGTAAGAATTACGTTCGAGAGCGACCGAAAATGAACGGCAATCGAATAGATTCAGAATGCAACGATTTCGTGCACATCAAAGACAACGCCATCGAGCACGACGCAATGAACATGCGCGATTGCGTCGTTGCAGTGCTCCTGTGAACCTGTAACGAGCGGGATTCCATTACGATCCGGAAATCGATTACGGTGAGAACAGATCAGTTAAAAAAAGAGAAAAAAGAGAACAATTTCATTTCAAAATTGCTCTAATCCTATGGAAAGGACAATAAATATTTATCTTTACCTAGCAAAATATGAAAATCCAGATATTTAGCATATTTTTTTTTAAACATATTTCTTTACAGAAAAACTACTTCAAAACTTTTGGATTAAAATTGTAGAATTTTCAAAGTACTTTATATTAGATCCATCATCTTGCATTATCTTGCAAATTTCTTCATCTTCAATCTAAGAGTAAGTAAGCACTACTACACAGGGATGATATTTTGAATGGAATAGTACTTTTTTGAGTACTATTGACTCTACAAAAGTACCCGAGTACCTTCTTGCCGAAAAAAGTACTCTGGTATGTTAAAGAATTTTGCCTGAAATTTTGTCAAGAGTAAAAAAAATCATTTTTGAAAATGAAGTCATAAACTTGTTGCCAAAATTTTTGCCCAGTCACGTATTATTTGCCGCAGTTGATTTTACAAATTTTCCCAGAACAAGAACTTTTTAAAAAAAAAGTCAAACATTTTTATTAAAAGTCGAAATAAATTTGGTCAGGCGGCAAAGATTTGAAATTTTTTGGATCAGATAGTAAGATCTACTATTCAGTACTACTATTTCCAACCATTTGTTTATTTGTAACTGCTACACCAGCTTATATTTTTACGAAAACATGGTTGGTGGTGGCGATGACAACTTTTTTTTCCCCCATAGAGGTCGAGACACCCTAATATACATATTTAACTCTTTCTGAAAGAAAGCATGATTATTTATTGTTCCTTTATGTGATAAATATAATGAGCTTTTAAAAAGTATTGGTTTTAATTTATGTATTTATTCACATATTAGTGTAAAAAGTACCCGAAACAATGAAAAAGTACTTTTTGCCTTTGTAAAGAAGTACTCTCGAAAATGATCCGATATCATCACTGCTACTCAATAAAATTGGTTTAAAGACGAACAGTTTAAGTTTATAGTGGCCAAAAAACTTATGCCGGGAAATAAAATAAAACAAAATCTATATTTTGTTTTGACTTAGCTAACTTAACTATCAGAAATTCAAATTTAATTCTTCCATTTTCATGTTATTTTTTATGGTAAAAATAATAACTTTTCATGAATAACTTTTTTTTTTTTATTGTTCATGATATACAGGGTTGCCCATATTCGACGGACCCATCTGGCAACGCCATAACTTTTGACAGAGATGTCATATCGCTTAATGACATACCGCGTTTGAAGCGTCAGTCCAAGCAAATTTTTACCATGGAACAATACACGCCACGCGAGCGCTCTGAAATAGATAAAATTTACATTCAACAGAAGAAGTCAATTGTGAAAACTCAACGTGCTTTTAAAATATTAAAAAATGTGAGAAGTGCGCCTTCTAAGAACACCATTTAGCGTTTATACGAAAAATTTTCGACTGGTGAGGCTCTTTCTAATCCGAAGAGGCGAAATAAAAGTCGACCAAGGCGATCGGCCGAGAATATCGCTGCCGTACGAGCCAGTGTTGAGAGGTCCCCAAGAACATCCCAAAAACGCCGTTCTCAGCAGTTGGGCAAGGCTCGGTCCACTTTACAACGGATTATTCGCGTTGATTTGCATTTGTTCCCGTACAAAATTCAATTGACGCAAAGATTGTTGCCTGCGGACAAGCCTCGTCGATTGGAATGGGCCCAAAGAGTCATCGAAATGGCCGAAGATGACGAACAATTTTGGAACAAAATTATCATGTCCGATGAAGCCCATTTCACATTGAATGGGACCGTAAATAAGCAAAATTGCCGTTTTTACGCCACTGAAAATCCTCAGGAGATTCAAGAAGTGCCTCTTCATGACGAAAAAGTCACAGTTTGGTGCGGCGTTAGTGCGAAAACAGTCATTGGGCCGTTTTTCTTCCAAAATGAAAATGGCCATGCTGTTACCATCAACCAGGAGCGTTATCGCGACATGATGACCAATTTTGTGATGCCAATTATTCGTCGAAAGCGTATGAGGCAATTCTGGTTTCAACAAGACGGCGCTCCACCGCACACAAGTCGCATAACAATCGATTTTCTGAAGAATTTGTTTCCGGGCCGTTTGATGTCGAAAATTGGTGATTTGGACTGGCCACCGCGTTCGCCCGATTTGACGCCGCCTGACTTCTTCTTGTGGGGATATTTGAAGTCAAAGGTTTACGTTTACAAGCCAAGGACCGTAGAAGAGCTCAAGGACAACATTCGTGAAGAAATAGCCGCTATTCCGGCCGAAATGTTGGCGAAAACGATGGAAAATGCTGCAAAAAGGGCACAATACGCCATCAACGCCAGAGGCGGCCATTTGAGAGATATCATATTCAAAAATTGATGTAAACAAATCTACTTGGAACAAATTAAATGATTAAGATTGCCAACCGCCAAATTTTTATTTTTGTCTTTGATTTTTTTAACAAAAACATGGGTCCGTCGAATATGGGCAACCCGTACTGTAAAATTTTTAAAAAATTAAATAATAACCACTTATTTTATATAAAAATTTATAAAATAAAATTTATTTCTATAAGATTCTATTAGAACTTATAATGTTCTAAGGGACATCCTTGCAACAAAATTGGATTAAAACAAGTAAAGAAAGTCTAAAGTCGGTCAAGTCCGACTTTGAAATACCCTAAACCTACTTTTTCAAAATACAATAATAGCATTGAAAATGGCCGTGTCAACAGGCGCATGAAGCCCATATTTTAAATACATTTAAATTTTAATGAAGAATTTTACACATACCAAGTTCTATTCCTGTAGCTCACATGTTAATGCCTTTATAAACTTTTCGCTATTGTGGGTTGTATGTGAGTTTAAGTTGTAAGTTTTAAATTTTTTTGGATTGTACTGGTGGTAGGCATGACCGTGGGTGGATGACCCGCATTTCTCAAAAACATCTCCGTTTCTTTGTAAAATAAATATGTGCCAAATTTTATCCCTGTATGACAAGCATAAGCTTATGTATTGAGTTCTCAATTTTTGCATTATATGGGAGGTGGGCGTGTCCGTGGGCGGGTGACATCCATTTTTCGAAAACATCTTTCATTTCAATATCATAAACGATCTTTTTTTATCGAGATCATGATACATGATATCAATACAATAATATCTCGTGGTCATTTCAGATACAAATGCTCGCCCTATCGATAACAAAACAGTTTTTTTACTTTGTATAAAGTTATAGTTATATTTTAATTTATGCCGCGGTAAATATCACTTGCCAGTTGGGGGTTAACAATGTTTCCTAACTTAATATTCTAATCCATAAAAATTTAACTGCCTTGATTTATTGCAAGATTTTATTTCTATCTATCAGTAGCACGTTCACGTAAGCCACTGCTTTGGCATTATTCCCTCAGTCATCAACAGTAGGTCAAATCAAATAAAAGTTCTAACATAATAATTAAATATAAGGCCATTAATATTCAAGGTTAACAGCAGGTATTGCATGCATATTGCCACGTGTCGTCCAGAGTACTAGAAATAACTTAAATGACAAAACAAAGAAAAGACTTAGCTTGTCTTGACACCCTGCCACAACACGTGAATAGCATTCATAAGTCAGCTCTTAGTTTTCTCAAGGCATCAACTATGCAAGTGTGATTATAAGACATTCCGCATCTGCTCCCTGTGCCCTGAGCTATCTAGCTTCTTCAGATAGTGTCTGTGCTGCACTTTTCAATGCTGTGCAGCACTTAAGACAGCAATTATTAAAGATTTAATTGCTTTGCACTCTATGATTATGTTTCTTTGTCAATGTTGTTGTTGGTGTTAATGTTGTTGGTGTTGGTGTTGATATTGTTGTTGTTGCTGATGTTAGCTTATTACACAATTAACATATTTAACCAACATTCTGCTTAAGCATTCATCAATTAGTTATAAGTTAAAATCATATTTCAAATGCAAACATCTGTTGCAATTTAATGCCAATCTATTTGAACAATTGCTTTCCTGTCGTTGTCATTGGAATTAAGCTTAGTAACAGAGTGTTAAGACATAGAGTAAGACATGTTTCAATATGAGTTGTTGTATCTTATTCAATACTTGTTAGATTTTTGTTTTACTGTCTGTATGCAGACTGGTTTCATTTAATTTGAGTTGTTTGTAATTATATTAAGTAATGAATATTTAATTAAAAATAATGAAAAATAGTTCAATATTAGATAGCTTTGCATGCTTCGTGTAAATCATATATTTTAAATTATGTACAGCAATTAATCTTTAAGTGCTTACTTATGCACGTGACTTTTATTCAAATGGAACAACATCTGCTGTTTGAGGTTGTAGAATGACGTATTTGCTACATCTGGTAGATTATAATTTTTATATTTGTTTTTTTTTTTTTTTTATTAGAACTTGTTCTTGAGTGCATCTATTAAATATACCGACAAATATTGATTTTGAACGGTTTTATTTAAAAGGTGATTATATTTTATATCGTACTAGCAAATGTACCCGGTTTTCTCCAGGAATTTTATGCAAAAAAGTTCTGTCATTCAGTGCCAGACTCGATAGTGGAAATATACTTGCCTACAAGTTGGGCTTTCGGACCCGAATCTCAACTATGACATAATCCTGATTCCATGCTTTAACTGTTTATGATTTCTGATCAATTTAAATTTAAAAAAAACAAGTTAGGTATATCTTCGACTTGGCCGAAGTTAAAATACCCCCACGGCCGATTCTTTAAGGTAAAAGAATCTAAAATTGGAGAGCTTTTTTAATGAGATTTTGAGAGATTTTATTATTTTGATGTGTCTAAAATACATACATTTCAAATTGTTTTTCTACAGCTTAAATATAAGTAATTTTATAACATTTTCAATTTTGGGGTTGTATGGGAGGTGGGCGTGTTAGTTTGTGTATGACGCCCATTTTTCTAACACACTTTAGTTTTGACATAGAATACTTAATACCGAGTTTCCGTCGTGTAACTTTAATATTAGCCTCTTTATAGATTTTTCAATTTTGGGGTTGTATGGGAGGTGGGCGTGTTTGGGGGTGAATGTTAGCCATTTTTCTTACACACCTTATTTTTGACATAGGATATACAAATACCGAATCTCAGTATTGTAGCTGTAATATTAGCCTCTTTATAGAGTTTTAAATTTTGGGGTTGTATGGGAGGTAGGCATGGTTTTCATCCGATTTTACCCATTCTCTTAGTTTTTTTAAAAAAAAGCTTAAATATCGAATTTCATTACGATAGCTTGAAAATTACGGCTGTAATCGTGTTGACAGACAGACGGACAGACAGACGCACATGGCTAAATCAACTCAGGCGGCGATGCTGATCAAGAATATATATACTTTTCTATACCTACCACGTCTCCTTATGGACGTTACACACGTAATACTAATAACTTTAGTAATACTTATCAAAATAAAAAAAAAAATAAAGTTAAAAGCTGTTAGAGTGCTTTATATTAATGTTTTTCTTCAATTTTGGTTTACCTTTTTTGAGAGATGCCCATATGCATATGGATACTGACATGTTATTTGAATTTAACTTATTATGATGTATTTTTTTTTAAATTTATAATGAACATCTTTACTGTATTTTACTACAGTGGAAAAATTTGTCGCGTCCGTATTCGTGCTATATCTATTTAAAAAAAGAGAAGAGATAATTCTTATATTTCATAAGTCTACGAAGAATATTTATCCTTTAACCTCCATTAACATGTATATTATATATAAAAAAAGTTCTTAAAATTAGCTTAATTTTGCATATTTCTATACGAGCTTAAAAAAACTTATAATTTTTGTTGCGTCCGTTTCACAGAATGATTGCATATTTTTTTGTACTTATTTGTACTAAACCTCGCCAATCTTAATATATAAAAGACAAGCGTCCTGCTCCGTGCTCTAAATCGTAAGACATGTTCAGCCTGGGCCAGAACCTGTTGTAAAATTATCCATTTGAAATTTTTGTACGTACTGTACTTTTTAAAACCTGTTCAGCCTGGACCAGAACCTGTTCTTAAATTATGTATTGGAAATCTTTGTATTTGAAGACTATTGTCATTTTCCTCAACTACTATACATCAAACATAATGTCTTGCTATTACAGTGCTTCTTAATTAACATAACCAGAACCTATTCGGTCTGCATAAACTGAACAGCAATTATTACTTTCAGTGACGTTGGTGTCAATTGGAATTGCTAGAATTAAATCACAATGTTCGGTTTTCTGGTCCAAGTTTTAGCGATTAGCTACTCAAGTTAGGAAATGGAGATGAAGATATCATAGAAATTCCCGATCATTTTGTTTGTAAAGGTTCGCTTATTAACCCTTTCAATGGCTTGCCTAGAATAATCGTGGATAATTTTTTTGAGTTTATATTCCCATCATTTAAGCAATAAAAAGATTAAGAAACATCCCTCTGATTTTTACATGAGCTGCTTTGCTTTTGGCAGGCTGTCTTATATAATGGACAAAACCATGATAACGTTGTATTATGATATTTTAGTTCAACTAAAATAACCGGAGACAAATGCAAATGCGTTATTTATGAAATTGTTATTATACAAAAAAAAAAGTTATTAAATTTATTAACACGCGATATAAAAAAATTGAAGTCTTCTGTTGGGCATAAAATCGAAAATCTAACTAAGTTAAACGTTATATATCTCCCTAAAATTATTTTTGCCATGTTGGCACAACTTCATTTCATAGTACCATCCTATTTGATTTTAGAAAAGACGTTGGAAAATATAAAAAACATTTTTTTTCCGAAGTGTCCAATATAATGGACAAATCCATTGAAAGGGTTAAATAGATTTTTGGCGATACTTTGAGTCCGAATAACATCAACCGTTATTCCAAAATTGCTATCCTGTGCCCAAAAATATTAAATAAATATTTGTTATAAATATTTTACTTGGTGACACAGTGAGAGATCTGAGCACGGATTAAATTGAAGACAGTTATGATAACGATAAACAAAATTACCCTGCTGAGTTTTTGAATGAATTTTATCCTTCAGGAATGCCACTGCATAAGTTAAACCTTGTAATTGGAAGTATTATAATACTTCTTCGAAATTTCATTACCAAAAGAAATATCTGTAATGGAAGGTGCTTAGTTTTGAAAAACCTTTAAACTTAATTAATCATCGCATTGGTATTGACAGGCGCACTGGCGAACATGAAATAGTTTTCATACCTACAATTGATTTGGCCCCGACAAACACAGATTTGCCTTTCACTCTCCGGAGGGGACAATTTGCAGTAAAACTGACATTTTCAATAACCATAAATAAATTGCAAGGTTAAATATTGCAAAAAGTAGGAGTTTTTCTAAAAGAACTGGTATTTAGTCATGGGCAGTTTTAGCGGGCTAATGATGTAAAACTAAGCATTATAGATAGCAAGGGACAAGGTTAATTGGTTAAAATTCTAAGAATTTTTTTACTAGAAATGTTGTATATAAGGAAGTTTTATAAAAATAATTTAATAAACATGTTTTCAAATAAAAACCTTTGTAAATAAATCCAATAAATTTTTTGGCGCATTTTGTACTCCAAATGGTTCCTTCCCGTCTTAGGACGGGCTTTTACACTAGTATTTTAATAAAGTGTAACACTCTTTCATCGCGTTAGAACACTTAAAATACATATTGGCTCATTTTATTTTTTTCTTGTTTTTTGAGTAATTAAAACCGTTCGAATGCCGCGTCCGTGCCTCTGGGAGATGCCCATATGCGTCCATCTACTCGCTAGTTTAATTTACGCACACAGTAAAAAGTTTGAGGATAAATTTTATCTTTTTTATAACATTTCTGTTGTATAAACTAGTTTTATTCCAAATTTATTATAAGTTTTATCCCACTCAATATTATAAAACTTGCATTTCCATTCAAACAGCTATTTTACTCCAAAATAGTATAAATTTTATACCATAAATTTATAAAAATCATATATGTATTCCAGTTCTACACACGAGAACCTCACGGAGCCACTCGTCTTTCACGTACAAGTCGAGTTTTCGAAGCTACCGAACTTCAGCGATGCTATCAGACAATCAGTTTGCGCTTGTTCTTCAGTCAGTAATCATGTTATGCGCAAATTGTTCCGTTGAATATTTTTTTGTTCACACACATTACGACAAAAATAGTGCGCTTGAATTGGAAGCTCTGCCAACATGATTAAACATGCGAATTTCTAAGTACAATTTTTTACTCTTTATTTTTCCTATCAAATTGTTTTTGAAAATGTAAAAAACAATATATCATGAAATCTATCAATTGAAATCTAAATATGATTCTTGATTTATGACTTTAAATGTAACACATATTAACATATTTAATGTATGTTTACATATGTGCCACATATTTTTATACAATATTGCTATAAAAAGTAACCAAATGTGGTATAAAAAGATTTTATACTTTTGCTTATAAAAATGTATACCAAACTGGTGTAAACACATTTTATACTTTTTTCGGATAAAATCTATACCAACTTTTATAAATTTGGTTTATACGATGTTATGGTATACATTTTATAACATATTTGGAATTGATTTATATTTATACCGAATAGTATAAAATTTATCCTCATATTTTTTACTGTGCACGTAAATTTTGGCAAAGTTCAATGGTTGCGTTTTACGTTCAGAGCAAGCATTTTCACATGTTCACAGAGCATTTTGTATGTTTTTATCCTCTTATTTCTTAATAATTTTTATAATTTTTATACAAAAAACTAAAAATATCGTCATTTATTATTATAAAAATTTAAATTCCAAGTATTAAACAGGTCCTGCTAATAAATTAACAACAAAAAAATCTAAGCCATTCTTAATTTTCAAGATTTATGCACAAGAGTTATCCCTGAAAGTAATTGCTTATGATTCGTTACTTTTGTTTCTTCTCGCTTTTCGTTATAAGTAGTGTCCGACCGATTATTCGGCTTCGGCTTCGGTAATCGGCATAATCGGCCGATATTTTGACCTTCGGCTTCGGCTTCTGCTTCGGTCGAAATAGCCGATTATTTTTGCCGAATATTTTTGTTTTTTTTGAACAATTTTTTTTATAAGTTTTTAGAATTTTTTAAATTATTCAGTGAACTCCATTAAAAATTCCACATTTTGAAACATTTTCATTGCTCGTTTTGTGTTTCTCTCCTTTTCTGTTATTTCATGAATTGGTGATCACTCGTTGAAAATTTTATTTATAATGATAAATGCAGCGAGTCCGACTGTTTCATTTTTGCTTTTGTTATGGACTGAAATAGTGAATACTTTATCCTGACGTCAATAAATCAATTAGAGAAAAATCCGAATTTTGCAGAAAAATTCTTGCGTTTAACTCGAATTTAATCATTTCAGTTCCTTTTGTTTGTACTGAAATGAATATAAAGGGTTTTAAGGGCCGATGTTGAATGTGAACCACACCTATACGTCAAGTTTTTTCTTCATTTCACTTGACATTTCTCAATTTCAGACTTACTAAATTTGAACCATGGACAAAAACCCATCGAGCATCGCGTTAAAGTTATTCAAGCTTATTATGAAAATAAGCGTTCAAGTCAAAATGCATATCGTGCACTTCGTGATGTTTCGGTCAATTTAATCGTCCAAATGAGCGTAGGAGATGTGAAAACACCAGTGCATGCTCGTATAGCTTTAACTGTAGAAAATATTGCTGGCGGCATCATCGGGCCGTATTTTTTCCAAAATGAGGCCGTTCAGGCAGTTACTGTGAATGGAGTTCGCTATCGTGAGATGATAACGAACTTTTTATGGCCCGAATTGGAAGAAATGGATGTGGGCAATATGTGGTTTCACCAGGACGGTGTCACTTGAAGGACAGATAACGAATCAATGGCTCTTTTGCGCGACAAATTCAATGGCCGTGTTATCTCAAGTGGTGGCGATGTCAATTGGCCGACAAGATCATGTGATTTGACACAGTTGGACTTCTTTCTTAGGAGTTATTTGAAAAACAGATTTACGTCAATAAGCCAGCAAAAATTCAAGAGCTAAAGGATGAGATAATTTGGCACATTAACGGCATAGAACCTCAATTATGCCTCAGCGTCATGAAAAATTTGGACCATCGGATGGAGGTGAGCCGCCGAAGTCGCGGCAGCCATTTGGCCAATATTATGTTCCATACATAATTGAACCATACCAATATTGTCATAATAAAAAAAATGACAATAATTTCCTAAATAATTTGTATTTATTCCAATTCAACATCGGCACTTAAAATGTAACCACCCTTTATAACAATAGCAAAGAATAAATTCTATCATTTTTTTTACTTGAAAACATTTGTTTGTTATTCGGCTTCGGCTTCGGCCTTCGGCCGATTATTTTTTTTTTTGCCGAAGAATCGGCTTCGGCAAAAATTCACATTCGGTCGGACACTAGTTATAAGTAACGAGCTGTGAAAAAACGCAATTTACGGAAAAAAAGTTGAAATAGTTTCAAAAGTTGCAAGTCTTATATTGCGCCAGCGAGTAAGCGGACACATATGCATATGCAGTTAATGAACTTTAATTTCATTTAATTTAAAAGTTTTCACACATTCTATTTCATTACGTTCAACGAGTAGACGGACGCATATGCATATGTAGTGAATGAACTTACAGCTTAAAGAGCCAACCAAAATAGACGAGACGAGACGTAACGAGTAAATTCAAGCATACGTGAAACAATGTTATTAACCAAAATGGTCTAAAGTATTTGATCGAAACTGAACGAAACGTTTGACTAGACGCTTTGTTCCGTAAGAACCGAACTTTTACCGTCTCAATTCGTCAGCAACAACTGTGAAGAGTATGTTTACATCAAGTTCTGTTGCATTTTTATCAATTAGTTTTTTATCAATTAGTTAGTAATGTTATTAACCAAAATGGTCTAACGTATTTGATCGAAACTGAACGAAACGTTTGACTAGACGCTTTGTTCCGTAAGAACCGAACTTTTACCGTCTCAACTCGTCAGCAACAACTGTGTAGAGTATGTTTACATCAAGTTTTGTTGCATTTTTATCAATTAGTACAAGTTAACATATATTTATTATTTTATTGTCGTTGTTGAGTATGAATAAGTAATTTAAACGTATTTATTTCGGTTGTCAGTTTATCAGGTCAGACGTGCTCTACAACGTTTTATTTTGGGTTAAATGCCAAAACAGCCGTAACGAATACAAACGCTCGTCAGATTGCAATCGTCTCGTTTCGTCTATTTTGGTTGGGCCTTAAGAGTTCGGTTCTTACGGAATAAATCATCCCGACGCAATGTTTCGTTCAATTTCGTTCAGTTATCTAAGTGCATTTTGGGTATTAACATTTCTCTCCATTTGCTTACTCGTTGCTTACGAACTTACTCGTTACGTCTCGTAATGTCTATTTGGGTTAAGCCTATAGACTGCAGAGAATTTCAGCAATCGACAACTTTGACAGTTTTTGTTTTGACTAACTGCAACTTTCGCTAAATACCGAAGTTGAAGCAGCAGCATCATTTTTGCTTCGGTAAATATTGTCTTCGCAGTCGCTATCAACTGCTGTGTGCTTTTTCATTTGAAAAAGCCATCAATGATTGCTTTTTTGCTTTTGCTTTGACTGCGACTGCAAAATTTTTAGAAGGATAAGTTTTAGAAGCATAAGTTTTAGCAGCAGCGAAGCAAGTGAGAAGCTCTTCTTGAGAAAAAAGTATGCAGAAATCATTTTAATGAGTTGCTCTAATTTTTGAGACCCTGAACGGTTGAATCTAAATTTTAATTCATTTCTAACTTTCAAAACCAGACCAGACCAAATTTAAAAAACGATTTTTTTTCGCACTTTGTGACAATTTTTTTCGCATAATATATCTATTCATGTGCAGCATAATTTTGCATAATTGGTTTGTTTATAAAAAATGTTTGTCAAAATTAAGACTTTTTTTCGATTTCCCAACAATTTGATCGGTGTGACTTATCTGGTTTTGACTGTAAACTCCTCAATTATGAAACTGCTCCGCTCGGAAGATATAGCGGCTCTCAAATTTTGTGAAAATTAACACTACATATTATGTGTTTTGAATATATTCCTAAAAATAGAGATATTTTCAAATACAGGTTTAAATCTTTCATTTGGGAAGTTTCACAACATACACCTCAATTTAAAAAACATTTAAGTTTTTGTAATTTTTTAATTACAGTATTGTACAATTTTCTTTATTTTCATTTCCTTACGTACATAATCATCATTAACATGTAGTTTTGATTTATACTCTGAAAAAAATTGGAGGTGGCATAAATTGCTTGATTTTTTCAATTTAACTCATTGAATTTAACTTCGGTACCAATTTTATGCAACTGACGATAGTGATAGTGGGAGGTAGCTAAGTAAGGCCAATATTCTGTAGGGACAGAGATTTTTTTGGCCAGTGTTAAAATAAACTTCCAAATTAACGACAGATGGGTCGACAAACTTCGAAATTAACGCCTGCCATACCATACATTTTTGAGGAAACTGTTTTGACGTAGAATTACGTCTTACAGCGCGGTTTGTATGGGGTCGTTTTAACAGATTTTTTTCAAGGTCATTAGGCAACTCTTTGGCTAATACTTTAGCGTATACCTACAGCCTTTAATACTTATCGTTCACAGATATTATATATACTGAAATATCAGATATATCCTGCACTGAATGAATATCTCATTTTGGATTTTGTCACTTTTATATTAAAGTCACAAAATAGTCAAATATAAGAAGAAAAATGCAATTTTTATATAAGAAAATCAATCGTCAGCTGCTTATAATGTGTCTGCTGCTTTCTTTGTTTTGCTTTCGTTGTTTATGCTTGTATGCTTTGTTTTTGCACGAACTGATTGGTTCGCTTTGGCAGCATTGTCAGCATTAGTTCGCATTGGGTTTATGTATGCACTACTGTTTTAGTATACTATTTTGAAACCAGAGGTCATGAACCTCTTTTCAACTCAATCAATGAACCCAATCTGTCAAATTTAACGAAATGGGTCTGTGACCCGGTTAGATTTAACTCTTATGAAAAAAACGAGTTGGATCATATTTGTTTTTATGCTTTTACCCAATAGATGGCGTAAAATTTTAATTTTTGTTTTTAATGCAAATTAATTTGGATTCCACATCCCACTAGCACTAGCGAGTGTAGTTCGCAAACTATACATCGAACAGAGACGAAAGTGTAGCTCACAAACTAAATATCAGACAGAGACGAAAGAAAAGTACATGTGCTCAGCGTGATATTTAGTCACCATACGATTTTTCAAAAATCAGGGTCTTCATTTGAAATTAGTAGTTAAACTGACTGTAGCTCACAAACTATATATCGGGCAGATAGAAAAGTGGCACCAATGGAAAGTGCATTTGGTTCGCCTTTTTTTCAACTTAATCAATAAACTCAACCTATCAAACTTAACAAAATGATTGAACAAATTTGAAATTTTGCTTATTTCTTTTTGCTTGCATTTAATCACACTTACTTTTTAACTTTTTCTTTGTTTTGGCCTCGATAAGTAGTTCATAAATGAGTGTTATTAATTTATTTGTTAATTTTCGGAAGATTAATAAAAAAACGTGCAAAATGGACAAAACAATCGGACCAAAGAGACAAAGTAGAAGAGGTTACAACGTAAACGGAATTCTACGTCTACACTTACGATACTATCGATACTGTTTCTTTTTTGAACTGTATTTTTAATATAATTTTTAATTTTTAAAAAACTTAGGCCATTCAATTGTAGAAAAAGCCTAAGACCAAGCAGTGGTTGAAAGACTTTTTATTTTTGAAAATACAAAAGTTATCTTTTTTTGTGAAAATCACGTTTTCTTTTAAATTCTTCACCATCTACGAACAGTGGCGTTGAGAAAGGCAAGGCTGTTGTTTTAAGCTCCTTGAACATTCGCGTTGGTGGTATTTCCTTGTTTTGCTACAATGATTTATGACGCTAAACATACAGACAGAAAATTAGTTTTAGTCAAACCTATAATTTACTAGATTCTTAGCTACTGGATTTGTTTCTTAATTGCTCTTTATGTGACTTGTTTCTATGTTAATTTTAATAAATTACATATTTCTATTCTAATTATAAGAGCAAAACGCAATTTCCTGAAAGAAAATTTATGCCTCATAAGACATTAAATATGAAGCTTGGCAACGCATGCAATATGAATGCATAAATAATTTGCAATACCAGCTTGTTGAGAAAAATTGTGAAAAATGTGCACCCGGGCGTATGAGTAATACGCATTTTTTTGCATTCTAAAAGGTTAATACTTAAAACCACATAATTAACGCTGATTAACGTTTAATTTAATTTACCTTAAAGCGAGTGCCTTATTAGTTGTGAAATTGACATTTAAATTAACAAAAAAATTACTCACGTATCAACGAATTTTTGTTGACTTCCTCTTACGTGTGACTCATGTTGTTGGTTAGGTTAACTAAGAATTTGGCTGACAAAATTTATCAAGAATCTTGAGAAATTCAATGGAATTACAAACAGAAAATTATCATAATCTTAACCACGCGTTGTCAGTTTTAATAACAGTATAATTTTATGACAAGCCAAAATAGCGTAGTTGCTGTTGTTCTTATGAATGTTGTTGATGTTGTTGTTGTTGTTGTTGTTTTGTGTAATGCAATGAATTTTTAATACTTCAAAAGAAAATTTATTTTACACTTAATAAGGTCAATGAACGACAATATGTTAAAATAAAATAATATAATTAGCATTAAAAAGTCAAAGACTTAAAACAGAAAGAGAAAACAAATAATCATTGAAGCCGGGTAGCAGCTACTGTTTACCTTGGCAACAAAGTCACATTTTTGTGGTGAATGAATTACTTTGCGGTTATCTAAAAACTAATACATGTGTCACGATGTTTTGCACCGAATGTAGTGTTGTTTATTAAGAATTTTAAAAAAAATTTTAGCTGCAGAAGCTCATCTTTTCATTTCAAACAGCAAGAGAAGCACGAATGATTTTGAATATTTATTTAAGTTATTAGTTTTTATTAAAACACTAAAGCACCATACTTTGCACCTACCTTAGAAATTTTGTTGTTTGTACGTTAAAAATTTTGGAATTTGTGCACAGAAAATGATTTTAATTATATTACGTTGTTTTAATTATTATTGTTATTATTGTTAATTATATGTTGAAAACTATTTATTTATTTTTATTTTGTCTTAAATTTTCTTTTATTTTCTCAATAACAGTAGTTTTTCTTTTCATAAATTTGTTCACAATTATTTTCACATTTTTTGTAAGCCACAATTTGTTAGTCGTTGACGTTCTTTGCACGCATTATCCAGAGTTACTGACCGAAAACACTTGGCGCATCAAATTCAACTAAACTTAAACTTAACTCAAAAAGCTGTCAACTTGACAGTCCCAAAATTAAACTTCTTGTTCATGTATTTGCATGTTTATATTACGAAGGCGTTGATTACTGTTGTTGTATTAAATGTGTGCGTGCAAGTGCATTTTTAAGCAGCCAGCTAAAAACACTATCCGACAAACTTTTTTACCAAAAAAAAAAATACTTTTAAAATTTTTCCAGCTAAAATTTTGCAATAATTTCAATCCTGGTGTTCATGTGTAACAATTTAGCGCAAGGTTTTAAAATGGAGTCTGTTAAGATCATAAGAATAGATCATAAGAAACTCTGTCAAAGTCCTTTGAAGGGCTAAAATGAGCAATCTGTTTTTATTTTTTTCGTTTTGTTTAAAAATTGAGATAAAATTGCAATTTTTATGTTTTGAAAATATATTTCGCTATAAAATTCTACCTTATGTCAGTATGAATTGTTGAGTTTCATTGAAATGTTAGTTTTTTTTTTTGTAAATTTATAAAAACCAAGCAAATTCTATATAAACCTTTATCCATAGCCGAGTAAATTAGGCTTAAAATTTTCTGCAAGTCCTTCTTGCAAAGTTTTTGCTTCTCATACATAGCTTATTTTTAAAAATTTTTCAATTTTTAATATAAAACTTTTCAAACTATCATTTTTAAAGTACCAAAAAGTTATGTATCTGCTATCCATAACCATGTTTTACAAAATCTAAAGTCAAGTTGACAAAAGCACTATACTATGCATTGTTATGCACTAGGTTTTAAAAAAGCTTAAAGCTGTTTGTTCAAAGTTTTCTTTATAAACTTTTTATAAACTCTGTAGACTAGTGTAATTGATTTGCATTTGTGTGAGTTGAAAATTGTCAGAAAACCTCGTAAGTTTTGTATGTTTTTTTATGCCGCTTAAGTTTTCATTCATATAAAATCAAAACTTAGAGGCAATAAAAAAATCAAATATTTTGTACGTGATGAGGTTAAAGAATAGAGTTAGACAAACTGCTGTGTTGATATTTCTGTCTGGTAATATAATTAAAATTATTTGTCAAACTTGATGCCACCGGAAGACTATAAAAGGCAGTTAAGTTGGACTGTTGTTGTTAAAAAAAAAATATCTAATGGGACTTTACGCCTTTTTATAAGTTTATAGTATAAATGCTAGTGTCCGACCGAATATTCGGCTTCGGCTTCGGTAATCGGCATAATCGGCCGATATTTGGACCTTCGGCATCGGCTTCGGCTTCGGCCGAGATAGCCGATTATTTTTGCCGAATGTTTTTGCTTTGCTAAACAGTTTTTTTATAAGTTTTTAGAATTTTTTTAATGATTCAGTGATTTCCGTTCAAAATTCCACATTTGGAAAATTTTCCATTATTTGTTTTGTTTTTCTCTCCTTTTCTGTAGCATTTCTTATGAACTCTGATTCTTTTTTCATACCAAATTTCTTTACTTTCGCTCCAGTCGTTCAGGCGTTATTGAGCCAAATATATTTTATAACTTTAAGCGCCCTCTATCGAAAGTTTTTAATATGAAAGTTTTCTATGCTTGGCGACACTTTCGGTACCTTTATGCTGAAGAAACAGAAGATACTCAATAACATCGCGATTAGACGGTAGTTTTGTTAAGTTTGTGTTAATTTTCACGAAGCGCATTTTTTATGAATAGCAGATAGTTTGGTTTAAGTATTGAAAATATTTTGTTCGCTTGTGTGTGAGGTTGTGTCTCTTTTCCTTTAGTTGCTGCTTTGCTTGTTAGATTGTTTTTTTTATGTAATAATATGGCTAAACGACTGGAGCGATTTTGATGAAATTGTACGAAGATTCTTCTGACCTAGTAATAAAAGATAGATTTTTAGAAGTTATAAAAACTTTCGATAGAGAGCGCTTAAAGTAATAAAATATATATGGCTCAATAACGCCTGAAGGACTTGACCGAATGTAAAGAAATTTGGTATGAAAAACGAACCCAAACGAAGATGAACCGAAGGCTAAAGTCCAAAAGCGAAAACGAACTTCAGTAAAATTTTGATTCGCTGTTCCACACAAAATTTTAATGATTTTGTATGAACTTTTGTTATATTAAAAAATAATTTAAAGTTTTGGAGGTGCTGGTGTACTAATTGAGACCTATCCAAAGATATACTTCTTTTCACGATCAGTGAAACTGGTGAAGTTATACAAAAAATACCATTTGGATCAGATTTTGGGTTCACAAAAAAAGAATTTGTATTGTTCTGAAATCATCTCAAGATAAGCTTTCATATTAGGGGCGGTAAATGCAAACTTTTTTCCCCATATGGCGTGACCCACCTTAATACTCATACCTCATGTAATAAAATGCATGAGTTTTAAAATGCTATATCTTTTTAATGAACCATAAAAATCACTTTAATTTGTATATCATCAGAATCCTCTTATTACGAAGTCTATTTAATATTAATTTCAAAATTTTTTCACCCGTGCCCATTAGAGATACTTGATCCAAAAGTTGGGGCAAATTTGAAATTTATTTTTTTTCAAAGCCATGTAATCCAAAAAGTTTATGATCTAGTCACTTTAAAAAATTTATATTTTAAGTTCTTACTAAAACGTACCTTATATTAAAAAAATAGGTCTGCCACTAACTTCTTTCTGTTAAAATTTTTTTTCAAAATTACCAAAAATTACGATTATTTTCGGAAATTTTAACGTTTTTTTTAAAAATAAAGTAACATCCCAATTAATTTTTCTGATATGCAAGATAAAAGCCAAGGTATAAATAAAATTATGTTTATTCATGATCATTACCGCAAACTCTATAAAAAACGAAAATCGCTCGTGGATTCATGAAAAACATGGTCGCCATTTTGTAAATACAACAAAAAAACTTTTTTTTAAAGCAGTTCTAAGGTGCCGAAACATTACGAAATTAATAGTTAAAAAAAAATTTTTAAAATGGTTTACCGACCGAATTTGCTTTTTTGTGATCAATCTCTGCGGAAGCTAGTTAGTATCAGTTAGTAGCTTTACTCGACTGGGTCGAAAATTGATAACATTTTTCTACGTTGTCCTGACGTCATTAAATCATTTACAGAAACATCCGAATTTTGTAAAAAAACTCTTACATTTAATTCGAATTTAATGATTTCATTTCGTTTTTTTGTACTGAAATTGTAAATTAATATAAAACAAAAGTAAAGAATAAATTTTTATAAATTTTTGACTTTAAAACATTTGTTTGTTATTCGGCTTCGGCTTCGGCCTTCGGCCGATTATTTACATTTTGCCGAAGAATCGGCTTCGGCTTCGGCTTCGGCAAAAATTCACATTCGGTCGGACACTAATAAATGCCTTTCGTTATCAAGTTTGTGTCTTAAGTCTTTTGTTTATAAGTCCAGAAATAATATACAACTAGATGAAGTATCAAAAATTGCAGTTTTAAATGGATTATTTTAACTTCAATGGATTTTTGGCCACATAATTTATCTTTTAATGTTTTTTTGTGAAGAGAAGCTAGTGGCTTCACCGGAAAATCGCAATGCTATCAACATAGAATAACTGCGGTATATGAAAGTAGTGATTACTGTACATGCAGGCGCGAATATAGGTGGCGGCTAGAGAGGGCTGCAGCCCCCGGCCCCGAGAAGGAAGGAGCCCAGCAAGCGCTTATAAATGAAGTGCTTATTGTAAAAACGACATGTCATAATAAAAATAATTCGAAGTAATCGAAATTCGAAATCTATATAATTAATAGGCTAAGGTTTTTTTTGTGACTTCAACTCCTCCCAGACCAATGGACCGATTTTATCGATTCAGATGTCATTAAATCAGGTTTAGGCTGTAGATGTGCAAACCACTTTTAAAAATTGTGATTTCGCTTCAGGGGGTTTCCAACCTTTTAAAACAGAAATAAAATTTTTGTACAAAAATCCGCTATTCAATCAATTTGAAATTTAGTTTGAGAAGAGCTAAAAAATTAAAACTTTTTAACGAAAATTATCTTTTATGCATTCCTCAAATGTCAATTTTCCGAAAAATGCAGTTCCAAAATAAAAAATTCCACTTTCCGAACAAACAACTCAGTCAAATTTCAACGGTTTTCAAAAAAAAATTTTTTTTGGGTTTTTTGGTGTTTTTTCATCTAAATGTGTCATAAATCGATGTTGTAGGTGTTCTGTAAGTACCTTTTATTAATTTCTGAAATATATCTTAGTATTATTTCTTAAATCTATTTTTTACTGCGTTTTTTTTTTTAATTAGTTATGTTTTATAGCTGGAAGAGTTAAGCTGCAATTTTTTCGAATAGTAATTATGTCTCAGTAGTAATATAAGTGTAATTCCGTCTTCGTATTTTGACAGTTACATTAAAAAACTTAGTGTCATATCATACGTTTCAAGTCAAACCATTCAGATAATGATCTTTTATATCATTATTGAGACTGAATAATCTTTATGGAGTATAATAGCTTCTTGAATAGAATATCATATATTAAACGTTTATAATGTTTCTAACACTTAATTTTTATTGAATTGCTCGAATTCGGGCAACAGGTTTACTAGTATTTAGTAATCCTTAAAGTTTTAAAAAAGTATATTCGTAGGAAATCATAGTTATGCCTTAAATTTCTATTAAGTATAGGGCCAGAATTCATCTAATAATGATCGCAGTATTTTTAGTGGATGTTGAAAATGCATCAATAGGTGCACGTTTCAATGCAACCAACTAATATTTGGAAAAAGTAGATACTGATTTGATAGCTGCTTTCTTCACTTATCGAATTCGTTACAGATTTGCGAAGTGAATTTTCAGGGTTTGAGAATAGTGCTAAGTACGTGAGTCGATTTATTTGCCAAGGTTATTTGAGAAAAATAACTAGAACAAACAGCAACAAAGAACCCGAAACAATCAATTTGATTGGTGCCGATAGATGCTGGCAATTTAATAGAATAGAATTGAGAAACAGAACTGAAAACATAACATAACATAATATAACTATTTGGATTCTTGTGCAAATTAATGGATATTTGGAATGGAAGTATAACCAAATGATATTCAAATGGAATTACTCTGTGAATTAAATCACTTAATTCCGCTTATGAAACTTCCACCTGACGCATCTCTCTGAGAGATGTGTTGTTTTTTTTATATATATCAAACTATTAAAAACAGAAATAATATGGTCTCAGGCATGATCGATATTTTGCCAAATGTTTATAAAGCCTTCCGATTGCTTATAACAGTACCGATAGCAAATTGTGAAGCTGAAAGGTAATTTTTAGTATTTAAAAGAATAAAAAATGTTCACCGATCTTCTATGTTACATGAACGTTTGTCGTCAATAACCCAACTTTGTATTGAAAATGATTTGTTGCAAACGATTAACTTTGGCGAGTTGATAGAACGATTTGCCACAGTAAAATAGAGAAAAAAAATTTTAAATAAAAATTCAAGAGTTATTGTTTCACTTTAAGACATATCGATGATTCCCTGTCAAAAGGCACACTTTTCTGACATCACAATTTTTGAAACTTTTTTGGTGGAAAGTTCATCAGAAAAACATAATAACTGCGTATTTTTTTTTTGCAAGTTAATTTTTTTTTTTTCAAAGTTATATAAGTACACTCTCAGAAAAATTATAAATGATAAAAAAAACTAAATAGTATAAATAGTATGTATTTAAACAGCTATATCTTTTAAACTCTAAGTCGCACAGACAAGAAACTCGGTTATAGTTTAAGTATCTTGAATGGATCTTTCTAGTGGATCTTTCTAGATTTTTTTTTAAAAATTGCCTACTTTAGTTTTCCTATTTATGTATACCCACAATTTTATTTCGATACAAAAAAGTTATTGTTCCTTATTTTTTAAATACAGTAACTCTTTGGTTTGAAGTAAATAATGGTTTGAAATAAACTGAAAAAGGTGAAAAAGTTGCTACGCCGACTGTAAAAAATATGATGATAAATTTCGGAATAAGAAAAGAAACTTATTTCCATAAAAGAACTATAAACAAATGACAGCACCAAAGAGATCCATTGAAGGCACTGAAACTATGCTTGAGTTTATTTTCTGTACGATTTACAGTTAAGGAGATAGAGTTGTTTAAATATAAATATAATATATTAATAATATATTTTTAATCCAAAAAAAAAATTTCGCAATAATAAAAAACACAGAATATGTTTTTTAATGTTAATAAACTAACCTACAAAGTTTCAAACAAATCGGAAGCACTAAGATCAGATTTTGCTTAAAATTTATCGAAATGATATGGCATCACCGTTATGTAAATGCGTAAAAAGTATTATTTTGATTATTAAAAGTTCCGAGCTAAATGCTCTGACCTTGGGTAGGCCCCGTATCAATTTTAGTACCAGGCCCCGCCATGTTTTAATCTGGCGCTGTGTACATGTACATGTTTATGCTCATTATCCTTTAAGTATGAACGTGGGGTCTCAGAATCCTCTACATAGTTATTTGCGATTTCCAAGAATCACATGCAAATGATTCATGTTTATGTTTCATTAAAATTAGAAAATAAAAATAAAAAATTATTGTTTACACATTTATTCTCTTAATTCTATAAACCACGGTTTGCAGTTTTTTTAAAGATTGATAAGTTATAAGTAAAAGTGGAAAAACCTGTGAGACCCCACGTCCTTGTTTGTGGGGAAAAAAAAATGCACGTCCCTACTTAAAGGTTTACTATAATGCTACAAGCCAGCAGCATAGCAAGGGGGGTGGGGAGGCGGTCCGCACCGTGTGCACGCCAAAATGAGGTGCAAAATTTGGCAAAAGAACTTTTTACCACATAATTTTTGAATATCAAGAGGGTACAAAAGTGAATGAAAATATTTTTTACCAACACCAAGACTTCGTTTTTATTGAAACAAACTTTAACTCTATATTAAATTTTGTTGAATATTAACGCTCATTCTAAAACCCAAGTCAATTCCATGTGTAATTTTTCATTGGTTAGGGGTGCAATTTCCAAACAAATTATATTTAAATTGTCATGATATTAAGATGGAGTACAAAAGGAAAAATATAAAAACACTTTTTTTTATATTCCATTTACTTTTATAAAAAACCACTTTTAAATTTCTTATATTCAGGTTAAGAAGAGTTCAAACTTGCTAGCATAGTAGACATTTCTAAAACGATTAAGTTTCGAAAACCTGCATGATATTCAGAGTATGATGAATGGAGGCGTCAGTTGTTTTGTAAGCAATATATTATATAGTGGGTCAGTGGGTCGGCCTCCATACAAAAAAAAAGTTTGAAAAAATCACCCCGTATTTTAGAGTTGACCTCGAGAGGATTCCGAAAACAAAAAAATTTTGTTTTTTGAACCACCGGAAAAACAGCCAAAATAGTATTTTTTGCATAACTTAAGCATTACATGTCAGATCTTAAAAAATTATATGTCGTTGAAAAGGGCTTTACGAGCACTACAATGTCTTCTCAAGACATTTTTATTTTTGAGGTCATATTTAAATTTATTTTAAAATAGGGGGTGGTTTTTTTAAACTTTTTTTTTCGACCCACTCTAAATGTTCATGTCAAAAATAAAAATATACTTTATCATTTTGTGATTACTAAGTTCTGAGACTATATATCATGAAACAAACCTCATTTACAGCTTTTAACCTGTTAAAACATAATTTTGAATAGTATTGTGTTTTGGATATTCTGTTGCATAAAACTAGTAGTTTTAAAATCATTAATAAACATTTTACTTGCTTAAAAAATTTCTAAAAAATTAAATGGATTAAAATTCACTACATTTTTTATTTCAATTAAATAAATGGCATTCTATGACAATTTATGGAGTTCTGATTTTTAATTTATTTTATGTTGAAAATGTCTATTAAAAACTCTAAGATAGTTTTCTGACTCCTTTTTTTACTAAAATAATTATTATTATGTTCAAATCAACCAACAAAAACTATAAATAATACAGTTTTCAAGAGAAGATAAGATGCACAGTTGCTTAAAAATTATTCTAATTATTGAAATAAAATGTTGTTCTCAATGGCCAATTTTGAAGAATCGACAGATTTCTTGGCCAGCTCTTTTTGAGCCATTCATGACGCTTAAGCTTGTCCAACCTGGACAAGTTTGCTTTGGGAATTATGTAGATAATGAGAATGAAACAAATTTCTGATATCAATTTGGTATCACTGTAATATTGTGAGATATTTATGGTGATATTTATAAAGCAGTCAAATGTTGCAAACCTCAATCTTGTCTATAAAAGTCCAATCGGAGATTAATATAGATACTATAAAGAAATTGATAAAAATTGAAATATGAAAAATGTTTATACTTAAATGAATTTTAATATTTTATATTAACTTTTCATTTATATTTTATGTATAAAATGGGGGTTGATTTCGAAAAAATATTTATATTAAGAGTTATTCAGGGGCACTAAGTGACCCGGGCCTGCAGGTTAAGTGTGTGGCTTGGCACGCTCGGAGCCCGAGTTCGATCCCCAGTCACGGCGAAAAGTTTTTTCTATAAAAAAATTTTTCTGATCGGTCACCACCTCTCTGCAGACAATGGCAAACCTCAGAGAGTAAATAATGCCATGTAAAGCTTCTTGAGAACATGAACTTTAGCCATTCGGAGTCGGCATAAAACATGTAGGTCCAGTTCTCGGTTAATTGAATGCAAACATTTAATAACACACACAATACAATTGACCATAAGAAGCTCGGTCAAAGTCCTTTCAAGGGCTGAAATGGCCAATTTGTTTTTTTTTTCAGGGTCTCAAGGGAAAATTTGGCAACGTTTTGCTTACAGGTCCTATTTTTTCTTCAATTATGCAAAATTTTTCTTAAATTTTTCAAAGTTTTCTATATTAAACTAACTTAAGTTTTTATACCTTTATAATGTCAATTCTTCAATATTGTGTGGTTTACTGATAGTAAATTTTTCTCTCACAACTTATAAGCCCGTTAGACAAAAATATTGGAACAATTCAGAGAAAATTCTTTAAGTTTCTGAAAATTTTAGATTCTTACTTCTGTTATCAAATATTCATGGATAGAAGAGTTTTGTTTATTTTTTGAATCTCTTCTAAAATATGTCATTTTTGTAGAGGTTGATTCGAAAATATGTAGTAATATTTATCGACTTATTTTATAAAAAAAATCTTCGAAAGGGGTGCACAATTTAGTTTCCAACCTAGCCACGTAGGAGTGCCGCCAACCCTAGCTACGCCACTGCTACCAACATTATACTTCAAGATTAGAGTGTTACCTTAAGTATTCGAATGCCAAAGATTTTTATTATATTATAAGTATAATAAAAAAGTATAATAAAAAGTATAATAAAAAAGTAATGATATTATACATATCATAAGCTACGAAATTAATTCCCGTGTCGAGAGTATAAATTTCTGTATACTTTCCCCTACTTGGGCTCATTAAAAATGTCTGCGAATGCGGAGATCATGAATGTTTTTGAGAATTAGTGAGTATTCAACTATTAAACAAATGAAAAATTTTAAGCTATTTTGTTTAAGAAATTGTTTAAAAATAAAATCATATTTGATCATATTTGAGAAAAAAATTTTATGAAGAGCTCAATTTGGTAACTAAGCATCGCACAGAACTTACATTTTTTGTACACAAATAGGGAATATGAAGAGGTGCAATATGCACATCATGTAAGAAAACGCCTACCTCACAGGAAATCCGCCTATTGACCATTTAAATCGAAAGGTATTTCAATTGAAAACATTTTTTGTGTCAGATGGTGATTCGAACCAACCCGAGTCTGCTCAGATGCCACACATTTAGCATGCACGGACATGGCCGCCACAACAGATGAAGCAATAATAATTGTTAACATATGAAGATAATTAGCAGATTAAGCAATAATATCACTTCAAATATATTGAATGTAACACTTTTCGAATTTCACTGAAAAATGTGAAATTTGTATTTCTATCAGTCAATCAAATGACGAGGGGAAACTTCAAATTCAAACGAACACTTTTATGTTATCCAAACTTTTATGAGTCCATCTTCGCCTTTTCACTATGAATGGCATTCCATCAGCCTGATCTAAATTAGGGCTAAATCAAACAGCAATCGCTGCAAACATTAAAGTGTTGCACTATTTTTTACAAGCACAAAACAATTTTTAAAAATATATTTATTATTTGTCAAACGAAAATAAACATAAACAAAAACAGGTGTCTATAAATATAAACAAACTGAAAAAGGGATTATAGCCCATTTCAAAAGAGCAGAACATTTTTTAGTTTCATTTTTCGATGCGAAGTGAGAAATTATTTCTAACAGTCATACCTAAATTGGAGCGTTAGGCGTTGTGCTATTTAACTCTTCTCAAAAAAGGTAAGCGCCATACCGCAATTGAAGCGTTACGTTTAAATGTCAAATAATTATGTAGTGTCTAAGGAAAATTAAAAAAAGAAACAGTTTCGATAGTATCGTAAGTGTAGACGTAGAATTCCGTTTAAGTTGTAACCTCTTCTACTTTGTCTCTTTGGTCCGATTGTTTTGTTCATTTTGCACGTATTTTTATTGATCTTCCAAAAATTAACAAATAAATGAATAACACTCAATTATGGACTACTTATCGAGGCCAAAACAAAGAAAAAGTTAAATAGTAAGTATGATTGAATAAGCAAGCAAAAAGAAACAAGCAAAATTTCAAATTTTTTCGATCATTTTGTTAAGTTTGACAGGTTGAGTTCATTGACTTAGTTGAAAAGAAGGCAAAGCAAATGCACTTTTCATTGGTGCCACTTTCTTCTCTGCCCGATATATAGTTTGCGAGCTTCAGTCAGTTTAACTACTTATTTCAAATTAAAATTTAGACCCCGATTTTTAAAAAATCTTATGGTGACCGGATCACAGACCCATTTCGTTAAATTTGACAGATTGAGTTCATTGACTGAGTTGAAAAGAGGTTCATGATCTCTGGTTTCAAAATAGTAAACTAGAACTGTAGTGCATACATAAACCCAATGCGAAGTATTGCTTACAATGCTGCCAAAGCGAACCAATCAGTTCGTGCAAAACCAAAGCTTACAAGCATAAACAACGAAAGAAAAATAAAGAAAGCAGCACAAGCAAAGAAAGATGCACATTATAAGCAGCTGATGGTTGATTTTCTTATATAAAAACATGCATTTTTCTTCTTATATTTTACTTTCTTGTGACTTTAATATAATAGTGACAAAATCCAAATTTAGATATTCATTCAGCGCAGGATATATCTGATATTTTAGTATATATATTATCTTTGAACGAAGAGTATTGAAGGCTGTAGGTATACCCTAAAGTATTCGCCAAAAAAGTTGTCTAATGACCTTGAAAAAATCTGTTAAAATGACCCCATACAAACCTCGCCGTAAGACGTAATTCTACGTCAAAAACTGCTTTCATTCATGATGAGGCCTTCGCAACTCTTTTCGGCTTCGTGGTCTTGTTAGACAAAAGTAGGTGGTTAAGAGAATTGTTACCAAAGCGCCAACAGATCCCATAATATTGCTTAGCTACCAATGTTGTTGTTATGTTACTTTTGGAACCTATTGCCTATTGTAGAATCATTGATCAGAAATTTTATAAAATGGGAAAAAAAAAACAATTTCGATTTATTTTTGTTTGTCACTTATTGACAGTTTGTTCTTAACGCTCTGTCAAAATTGGAAATTCAGATGGGTTAGCGTTAGCGCGTTGTTTATTTTGGTATGCTTCATACAAAACATTCGAACATGAGAAAATTTTGACATTTAAACGACACTAACGCTCCAATTAAGGTATGACTGTAAAGCTAGAAATTTTTTTTGAGCATAATTTATTGCTCTTTTTGTGCTGTTTGCTGAACTTTATGTTTTTTTTACTGTTTTTTGACACAGCACTTTAAAAACCACCTATAAATTTTATTGTGTTCATACAAAATCTGTTTTACGTCGCAGGATATCACAGCCGAAGCCTTAAATCCTTTTTTGAACTATATATAGTTCAAAAACAAATTATATTCTTAAAAAAAAAATTGTGAAGTGAATTTTCAGCTGACAAATTATTTTCTGACACAAATTTTGGTTTCAATTTTGATTGATTGATTTTGAAAAATAAGATTCAGTACTTGTGCAGCGCAATTCCGATGAACAACAAAATTTAGGAATATACAATAGTTTTTTTTCATATATTTTGCTGCTTAAAGAATAATAAATTTTTTTTTTAATGTCGACCAATCAGAATTAAGAACACTCTCAAAACTATTTTCATATTCTCAAACATGCGCGAAAATTTTCTTCTCTTTTGAAACAGTCTATAACACAAACGCGTGAAAAGCAAACGAAAAAGCAATACTTAGCATCGGTGGTAATTTCCTAAAAACTTAACAATTGAAGAAAATATATTTATTGTTAAATTTTATTAAATAAACTCCGCTTGTGTTATTCTGTAACACAAATATGATATTTTAAAACCTTTTTCATAAAAATTGGCCCAGTAGTTTAGGAGTTTACCTATCACTTAATACTTTCACTTCAATTTTATAAAATAGTAGGGGAAAGTGGGGTGTTGTGAGACAGGTTTTGTTTTTGGACGATAACTTCTTTCAAAGTTAATATTTTTTCTTCTGGAAACATTTTTTATTTAGCGTATTTAATTGCCTAACATCCTGCGATCACATTTTTTTTAAATTTAAAAATTTAAATAATTTTCTTGAAGCCTGAAGAAAAGATGTGTTTTTAGGATTTTAAAAAATTATGGGGTGTTGTGAGACACTGCTATAAATATAAAAAAAATGACAGTTTTTGTTTAAAAGTCTGTATTGAAATAGGAAAAATTAAAAATACAGACAAGAAAATTATTCGCTTTCATCTGATTCGGCTAATTCGCAGCGAGTACAGTGAAAATAACCGGTTTTCATTTTGGCACACTGCAGATGAAGAGTTTTGTTTTCGTCCAAACTTTTTGGCACGTTTGACCTGAAAATGATGCAAAAGTCAACATCTTCCTCACCTGGTGACAAAACTCTTGCCGGTACGTATTTCGTATGACGAATACGCTTTGCTGGTTCCTTCAGCGATTTTTTTTGTTTTTGTTTTTTTTCCTTCTTTTGGTCGGATTTTTTCCTCAATAATGCCATATTCGTGGCTTCCGGCCACGTTTTGATTGTTGGAATGGGGGATCAAACTTCAAAGGACTTACCTTTTTTAGTGCACTGCTCAGCTCAGACGCCATGAAAAACCAATTTAATTTGTAAAATATTGGAAAAACTTGTTTCCTGCCAGTTTGGCCACTTTGCTATGCAACAAAATCGACTAATTTATCTAATTTAAGACGATGTGGAAGAAATTTTGACTTCTACTTTTCCATATAACGGGTTCCATACACTCTCGATTTATCAAGATTATATGATTTATAGACAGCCCGAAAACAATTATTTTTTATGGCAGTTTCTTTTTGATGGCTGCAACTAGGTGGATGGATGCCTCGTTTCCTTTTGGCTTTGGTGATATTTTATATGCATTACGTGGCTATAAAAATAATGAAATAAAAACAAAAATTAACTGTCTCACAACACCCCATATTTACTGTCTCACAACACCCCATATTCGACATTTTCAAATGGCCATTGCGCCATCATCACATACAATATTTTTTGCAAAATCACTTGGGTGGGCTTAAAGACAATGCAATATAGATCATTTTAATAAATATTTACCTTTACTCTGAATTGGCAATGTTTCTGGAAATTGAACAAAGGCAAACTATACAAAAAACTTTTAAGAGTGCGATCAAAACTCAAAATTGTTACAGACACTAGGAACACGTGTCAATGCGATGAGTGCACATAATAAGTGAGATCCCATTGAGAAAATATGCTACAGTTGCTGTGAGCATTCACAACATTACCACTATGTCAGATATTGACGTGTCTCACAACACCCCATGTCTCACAACACCCCACTCTCCCCTAAAGATATGAATTTGATCGATTTTTTTAATTTTATATTTATTTTATTTCACTATTTTTAATTAATAAATACATAAAAATGGGTCAGTATTGGGCCCTTCAAACAAATAATACCACTTCACATTTGTGCAGAATTCAACCAAAATCCATTTAACTGTTAAGATTTGTATAACTTATAAATAAAGAAACGAGTTTTATAGATTTTACATGAAAACAAAAAGTACTCAAGATTAAAAAAAAAACAATACACCCAGAAAAAAAATCCTGTAAAAATAACACTTTTTGAACACTAAATTATGTTATTGAAATTCAACACGATCAGTTATGTTAATAATTAACACTTAACATAATAATTCAAGTCTGTTAAATGAACGTTTGTGCTGAGCGCAAAATCACATAAAATGGCTTCTGCTGAACAGAACATTCAGATAAAGGGGCATATTGTCACTTAATTCGCTCAACAGCAAAATTATTCGCACTGTCTTTTCTTTTTATATGCTGATGCAATGAGCAAATCAACACTTTACTCATGTTATTTTTTAGCACTGCATAATACAGTTAATCTTTAAAAATTGTTGTTGTTTTGCGAGTAAAAACTATCATGTAAGATTGACAGAAGCCGTGTTGAAATATTTTGCCTCATTTTTCCCTGGGTGTATGCTTACTATTTACTATATGATGTAATAGCAAAATTATATAGTTCTTCTTGACAAGTATCAATTTGCTGCAGAATATAAAAAGGGGTTGAAAAAAAAAGAAACAGTTTCGATAGTATCGTAAGTGTAGACGTAGAATTCCGTTTAAGTGATCTTCCAAAAATTAACAAATAAATGGACTACTTATCGAGGCCAAAATAAAGAAAAAGTTAAAAAGTAAGTATGATTAAATGAGCAAGCAAAAAGAAACAAGCAAAATTTCAAATTTTTTCGAACATTTTGTTAAGTTTGACAGGTTGAGTTCATTGACTTAGTTGAAAAGAAGGCGAAGCAAATGCACTTGCCATTGGTGCCACTTTCATCTCTGCCCGATATATAGTTTGCGAGCTACAGTCAGTTTAACTTCTTGCTTCAAACTAAAATAACACCCCGATTTTTAAAAAATCATAGGATTACTATATTTCACGCTGAGCACATGTCCTTTTCTCTCGTCTCTGTCTGATATTTAGTTTGGGAGCTACACTCTCGTCTCTGTTCGATGTATAGTTTGCGGACTACACTCGTTAGTGCTAGTGGGATGGAATCCAAATTAATTTGCATTAAAAACAAAAATTAAAATTTTACGCCATCTATTGGGTAAAAGCATAAAAAGAAATATGATCCAACTCGTTTTTTTCATAAGAGTTAAATTTAACCTGATCACAGACCCATTTCGTTAAATTTGACAGATTGAGTTCAATGACTGAGTTGAAAAGAGGTTCATGACCTCTGGTTTCAAAATAGTATACTAGAACAGTAGTGCATACATAAACCCAATGCGAACTAATGCTTACAGTGCTGCCAAAGCAAACCAATCAGTTCGTGCAAAACCAAAGCATGCAAGCATAAACAACGAAAGAAAAACAAAGAAAGCAGCAGGCACATAAGCAGCAGATGATTGATTTTCTTATATAGAAACATGCATTTTTCTTCTTATATTTTACTATTTTGTGATTTTAATATAATAGTGAAAATTAGATATTCATTCAGCGCAGGATATATCTGATATTTTAGTATATATATTATCTTTGAACGAAGAGTATTAAAGGCTGTAGGTATACCCTAAAGTATTCGCCAAAAACGTTGCCTAATGACCTTGAAAAAATCTGTTAAAACGACCCCATACAAACCGCGCTGTAAGACGTAATTCTACGTCAAAATATACAAAATTTTATATCAATTTTTATGCCGACAAAGAGTACTGTGCGGTATACCTCTGATATTTTCCTAAGCTATAGAATGATTAATAATGTTTTTTATTAATAGAAATAAATGATTATAATTATTGGCTCTTTTAGCACATCATTAAATGATGTTTATTATAATTCTTGCAAAGAAGTTTGTGTCTTAAGTCTTTTGTTTCATATGCCATCATTATAATTTTCTCTATATATACATTCAGGCCATTACCGCATGATTAATGTATTTATTAAAATGGCCTGCTGAGTGCGTAATTTTATTATTATATAAAATTAAGTTTATTTATTTTAATATGCCAACGTTTATACTGATATTTATTTCAAGAATTTTATTACTAGCAATTTTAAGTTTTAATTTTTAAAACATTAATGGTTGCATATTTATGTTAAGTTTTCTTCTGTGCAACGAGCTCGTGGCTCCAGGCTTTTTGTTGCAAAAAGTTCAGTTTGATTGAAACTACTACTTTAACATTATTTTTTTTGCATTTTATGGCGTTACTAAAAACTCAAAGTAAATACAACGAAAAACCTTAAAATATCGCCTTAATATATAAATACTTAGGCTTAAACAAATAAAGCTCGTAGCTTATGCTAAAAGAATAATAAATTTATTTAAAAATTGATATGAGCATTAAAAGCGCCAGCGTCGACGCCTTTTTTTAAGCAGTAAACAGTCAGACAGAACATGAAGATGTGCGGTAGCGCTGTGATATGTTAATTTTAAAACCGCTTGAACGGCTTAATGTTAATGTTGACGACAGGTGTTGATATAGTGTGTTTGTGTTATTTTTATTTTCGTCTAACTAACTGCTGCTCATAATCACGTCAGGGTTAATTTTTATGCTTTATTTAATATTAACTGCAAGAACTTTGAACAAAAAAAAAAAATTCCCACTAGCTGAGTTCAGTTAATGTTAGTTCGGCTTAATTAAGCAATAAAATAAAAAATTAATGAAGAGTGAATTTTTTTTTGTGTGTTTTATTGACATTGAATTTCAACACGTTCTATTGTTGATACATATATAGGTAAGCAGTGTGTTGTGTGGGTGTGTGTGTGTATAACAAAGCTTAAATTGGTAAATTAGTAAATTGAAGGTTTTAGACGCATTAAAAATGCCAAGACATACGTTTGTACTTTGTGTTTTTTTGTGTACTTTTTTTTTTTTTTTGTCTTGTTAATGACGTTGCTTTAACGAGTTTATTGAACGCATTTTAATTGTATGATGCAATGCATAGAATAAATGTATAAAAAAAGTATGTATTCATTTTATTAACAGCTACATCATAAGTTAAAGTTGCTGCTGAAAAATAGCTTAAAATTAAGTGTGCCACGAATATATGTGTTGAAAAAATATCAAATAACATGTAGCACAATTGTTTTGTTTACAAAAAATCAACTTAAATTTTATGAAACAATTGTTTTTTTTTTGTTTTTTTCAAAAAATCATCAATAATATGACCCCCATAAATTTTAATTAAGTTAAGCACCAACTAAGTGCACACAAAAAATCTACAAACTCAAATCCGGCTTCTATCGTCTAGCAAACGCTCCATAAAATTGTTGTTTAGCAATTGTTGCTTGTTTTTTTTTAAACTCTGTAGTTTTGCGGTTTATTTAAAGGTTTTCAAAAATATAAGCGTTGGCGAAACGTGCGAAAACATTCTCAACTTTAGCAACAACAATGATGACAACTAGCAAAATAACAAGCATCTGCTCGCCTTATCTGTAGAATCCACACATGAGTGTTTGTTGGAACTGAGCTGAGTTGCTAGAAATGATGGATGTCTATTGAAGTAGGATGTGCAGCAGACACACGTTGAGTACTTTTTCTTATTTATTAATTTATTTAAATTTAAACATCAATCAATGACTTCAAACTAAAAAAAAAAAAAAAAAAAAAAATCAGACTTAAAGTTAGACATGCCGCCTTCATTTTTATTGCACTTGTGATTGATTTTGTTATTATTTTTGCGCTTTACTGCAGAGTAATAAATGTTAACAAAATCATTCCAATTTTATTTATAATAAATTATTTAATTGGCTTGCAATTTAAATAAAAGAAAAAAAAATGACAGAAAAGTATTGAAAACGAAAAGCGAATGTAGCACTTGTCTGTTGAAAATCATAAAAAATGTAGCAGATAACGAATGATTCAACAGCAAAAGACGCATGGTACAAATAAACAGAATTTTACGAGACGCATTCTCAAAACATTTGTTGGTTCAAAATGAGCCTATTAATTACTGTGGAGGTGATGTGGAGGCGCACATAGCCAGAATAGGCAGAATGAGCTGTACAAACGATTGTCGTCATTATTACATGCAAAGAAATAAAACGTTTATAGCCAGTTTGCTGCAAACGAACTTCGTTTGTCGTGCTTAAAATCATTTTTTTGGAAACGTTTGAACAGTTGTCATAATAAAAGTCAGTTGCGGGAAACGCGTTATTTAGTTGCAACAATTTAATTTCGTTTGTCATTGACGTGAGATATTTTTAAGTTGCAGCAACCGAAAAATTTGTTTTGTTCAACTGAAAACTTCATTTCTTATGACACAAAAATTTGTTATCTAAAAAAATTCATTCTACACAATAGGTCTGTTTCCGTACTCATACTGTGTAACTTGTGTGTTACTATTTTCTGTTTCCGTACTTTCTGTGCTTAAAATGTGAGAAGTAGAACAAGCATAAAACGCTCTCTCGAGCACAAAAGTTTACCAGATTGTGCTTGAACTCAAGACTGCGAGTAAATTAAGAAGAAGCATCAAGAAGAACAATCATATGTCAAATTGACGTTTGTTTATGTTTTTCTATTATTTAATTCAAAAGTTGTGCGACGACAAGTTGATTTTCAACTCAAAACTGTCAAAATTAACAAATTCAAACCAAATATTTTTGCTTTAAACAAACAAACTGACGATAATTTCAATTGGCGCTATTTACGTTTGACACGTCTGCTGTCAGAATCAGCTGTTTTGTGCTCGAAACTTACTAGAAGCTGTTTCCGTACTTTTGCCACTATTCTTAAATTTGATTTTACTCTCGCAGCCCGAACTTTACACAGAACTTACACAGTGTAGAGTACGGAAACACACCTAATATCTCACAATAGCTCAATGGAATCGTGCTAGACTGTCACGCGGAAGACGTGGGTTCTTGGCTGTGTAAGTATCAAAAATGTTAATTTAATTATTGAAAATCTAATTCTGTTTAATTAACTGCTTCGTCAAAAATAACCGTTAAAATAAGTTTTACTTAAAAAACATTAAATAAAAAAAAATAAAAAATATTTGGTGTTCTTGTTGGGGACTGAACCCAGGTCAATCTGTTCAGTGCTAGACTTGAACGCCAGCACACTCGGCTAAACTTGAACTTCCTAAACAATAATAAAATTTCATCATTTTAATTTCGATGTTTTTTCGTTTATAAGTCAATAATCATGCCCGTCCTACTTACTATTCACATCACATATTTGGACGTTAAACAGCACTAATGAAATGACTTTGGGAGCATTCAAGAGGAAACTCCATTTCAAGATCTATGATCTAATCTGCGTCAAAAGCAAGTACCGAATACAATGGTACATTAGCGCAACCAAAGGGGGGTTTTGGGGTTTAAACCCCCCCGCAAAAATTATTATAGTACCAAGCAAACTAGAATTAAATCGAAGTGGTTCATATGAAAAGCAAACACATATCTTATCAAATGAGTAAAATCCCAAAATGTATATTTCAAATCGATTCTGTTTGATGTACAATCTACTAAATTTTCATGTTTGTTTCCTTCAGACTGATTCTGACCTCTTGAGGGGTTCTTGACAATACTTCGATTTGAGTTATGTCTTCAACTTCTGGCTTGGAACCTACTAAAACTAATTGAAATATTTTGATGAAAATGAATTCAAAAGTAATAAAAAATAAAAAAGCCTGAATTTGAAGAAGGTGGTGACCGTGGCATGCAGGTTAAGTGTGTGGCTTAGCATGCTCGGAGCCCGGGTTCGATCCCCAGCCGCGGCGAAAAGTTTTCTCAATATAAAATTTTTCTGATCGGTCACCACCTCTCTGCAGACAATGGCAAACCTCAGAGAGTAAATAATGCCATGTAAAGCTTCTTGAGAACATGAACTTTAGCCGTTCGGAGTCGGCATAAAACATGTAGGTCCAGTTCTCGGTCAATTGTGTGCAAACATTTAATAACACACACAACGCAATTGATCATAAGAAGCTCGGTCAAAGTCCTTTCAAGGGCTGAAATGGCCAATTTGTTTTTGTTTTGAATTTGAAGAAGAGCGTTCGAGTCCCTCGCCACCGAGGTGAACAAGGAAATGTCCCCTTGAATTGTTATTTTTCGTTCTATTTTTATAATTATTTTTTAAACATTACAAACAAAAAGACATTGTTCAGTAAAATCAAATAATATTTCTGAAATTTTGAAGGATTTTCATGAAACTGATTTTGAAAATCCAATCGAAGATTATGATTAAAAAAATATTTTTCACATATTACATACATAAAGACTTAGTATGTTAGTGTTAAATATGACGATATCAAAAGTCGATTTTAAAGGAAATTTCATCGATTACACTGGTTTACAAATAACGAAAAGTTGTTTGTACTTTGAATGCCACTATCCTTTTCTCATGTAAAATCGGTCGCTAATTCCGAAAAAAAATTATTTTTTTTTCTGTCACTCCGTTTTCGAGATATTGCCCACTGTAGGGTTTTCAACGAAAAAAAAAAGTTGGTTCCACTTAATTGCATATATCTCCAGAACCAACAACAGTAACCAAACAAATGATATATCAAATAAAAGCTAATAAAATTTCTTACAAACAATACAAACACCATTTTTTGGTCGAGTTGTTAGTTTTGGCGCAATAAATTCAAATTTCGGGGATGTTTTTTATTTTTCAGAAAAATTTCCAAAAAAAGACAAAATAGTTACAAATTTCGTTAAGAAATAAAAATATTTTATTACTTTTGATATTTTTTACTAAAAGCCTTTATTTTTCCAAAAAAAATAAGCTATTGTTGAAGATAATCTATTGAGAAATGAAAAAGTTGTGTTTAATGGAACGAAATCACCCAAATTATGTGATTATCAATTTATGCGTAAATGTGTCTCTGAAAATTCACTTTCTGCACTCCCATTTGAATTTTTTTCCGAAGAATCTCGGTTACGAGAGCGACGAGCATGGGGAAAGATTTCACCAACAGATGAAAGCAATTGAGAATCGGTACCAAGGATTTTGGGACGAAGGAATGATGGGCGAATATTGTTGGTTTCTCATCAGAGAAACCGATCCCGAATTAAATAAACGACATAACAAAAATTCTAATCATTTTGAATTTCTGAATGATAAATAAAAATTATTTACAATGTAAATAACAATATAAATGATTTAATGCAACAATAAAAATTATTAATAATAATTATATACAATTTAAATAATGTAAAAATAATGTTAATTCTTAAAAGAACAATAAAAATGAAGAATATATGATTTTATTACAACAACCTTTAGTTCTCATTTTTTTTTTATGGCAATAAAATAAGTCCAAATGCATAAATTGATAATCACACAATTTGGGTGATTTCGTTCCATTAAACACAACTTTTTCATTTCTCAATAGATTTTCTTCAACAATAGCTTATTTTTTTGGAAAAATAAAGACTTTTAGTAAAAAATATCAAAAGTAATAAAATATTTTGATTTCTTAACGAAATTTGCAACTATTTTGTCTTTTTTTGGAAACTTTTCTGAAAAATAAAAAAAGTCCCCGAAATTTGAATTTATTGCGCCAAAACTAACAACTCGACCAAAAAATGATGTTTGCATTGTTTGTAAGAAATTTTATTAGCTTTTATTTGATATAACATTTGTTTGATTACTGTTGTTGGTTCTGGAGATATATGCAATTAAGTGGAACCAACTTTTTTTTTTCGTTGAAAACCCTACAGTGGGCAATATCTCGAAAACGGAGTGACAGAAAAAAAAAATAATTTTTTTTTCGGAATTAGCGACCGATTTTACATGAGAAAAGGATAGTGGCATTCAAAGTACATATTGGCTGTAAACCAGTGTTATTTTGATGGCGAGAGACTCCAACGATTTTTTCATATTTCGGATCTTAAGTTTTCATCCCAAGGAGTCAGAAATTTTGTCAAAGGACGAATTTTAAGGCTAGCGCCAATTGGTTATTTTTACAATGAAGTGAAATGTTCAGTTATTGTGTGGAGAAAACTGCATTTTCTCCGAGAAAAATTGAAAATATTGTAGCTCAAGCCTTAAAACCTTCGTATAACTGTCTAAAACCTTCGTTTAACCTTCTAAGAACAAGAAAAATCCGTAGACGGCTGTTAAACTGCTGATTTAAAAACATTTTGGCTGATTCTAATGACCCTAAACAACGTAGAACCAAGCTCATTTTAAAATGACCGCTACCACTGCTGTACAGCTTCTGTACGGCTAAAATGTCCTGATAGTGCTTGTTGTACAGTTTGGACTAAAAAATTTTAACTTTTCTCGGCGAGAGATCAAATTTTGAGAAAGAAACTCTATTTTTATACCCTAAACCTGAAAGGTCAGGGTATATTAACTTTGTGCAAACGTTTGTAACGCATAGAACGAAGCGAGTCCGGTATAGAAAAGTATGTATATTCTTGATCAGCGTCACCTCGTGAGTCGAGCTTTTCATGTCCATCCGTCCGTCTGTCCGTCTGTGTGTTGTCCGTATACACAGGATAAGAAGAAGGAGTTGAGATAATTGGATGAAACTTGGTACACATGGTCACATGAACCCAAGGATCTGCACTATTGAATATTTTTGGAATGCGCCCACGGACACGCCTACCTCCCATACAACGCAAAAATTTAAAACTACATAACTCAGCTCATAATAAACCTACAATAATAAAATTTGGTGTGTATGTTTTTTATATGAACACAAAGATGTTTTCGAAAAATGGACGTCATCCGCGCACGGATACGCCTACCTCTCATACAACCCAAAAAGTTTAAAACTCAATAAATAAACTCATATGTTTGTCATAGAGAAATTAAATTTGGTATGTATGTATTTTATACCAAAACTAAGGTGTGTTCAAAAATTGGAAGTAATCCGTCCATGAACACGCCCACCTTCCATAGCGAAAGCACAATAAAGGCATTAACTGTGAGCTACAGGAATAAAACTTGGTATGTGTAAATTTTTCATCAACATATTAATGCATATAAAATATAGGCTTCATCAGCCCACGGACACGCCCATTTACAATAATTTTTTTTTTTTTTATTTTTAAAAAGTGGGTTTAGGGTATTTCATAGTCGGCCTAGACCGACTTTAGACTTTCTTTACTTGTTTTATTTGGAAACAATTAAAATGTGCATTATTTCGATAAGTATTCGTTAAAATAGTAAAAGCATTTTTGTACAAAAAGATTCCGATATTCAATCTTGATTGCAAGACTTTCATATTTTGGTGGAAAAAGTATACAACTATAGCAATTTTGAAATATTTTTTAATACTAATAAAATACTATTTATAAAAACTTAACTTTCATTTTGAATATGACTGTTTTTTTATGGATTGGGTCAGTTTGAAAATTAATTTTATTTTTTCCTTATGCCATTGTACAATATGTCCAGAATATTCTCCCTTAAGCTTGAGTTCAAACTTATTTTTGCAAATTAGCTGTCATCATTTCTCAAAAAGTTATAACCAATCTTGTTAAAATTTGGAACCATTCTTCAAAATACATTATCTAGTGTTTAAATATTTTGTTCTTATATTAACAAAAATTAGTTATAATTTTTTTTTGGTTGAGCCTTTGAAACCCACCTAGCCCATTAACTTAACCCATTAACACCAATGAGTTGAAACTTATTGCTGTGATTTGAAGCCTTTGTAAAATTGATTTTATATATAAGTACAAAATGTGATAAAACCCTCCCTCCCAAAAAAAAATTCTGGTTGCGCCCCTGCAATGGTATGAGCTTTATGAGCTACATCAATGCCGACGTCGAGATAGTCAAGCGTATAAAAATCGAACGGCTTCGCTTCAGCTTAAAAAATTATTTAATAAAACCGCATCTCCGTTCGAAAAACCAGGCATCGGATAAACTGACGCTGCTTGGAGTTACTACCTGGACCCAGCAGACGCACGACAAAAGAGGCTGGCGAAAATTCTTAGACTTAGCCAAAACCGACCACCGGCTATAAGTGCCAGCTAAGTAAATAAGTACGTCCATGTTTCTGACTGCATCAAAGTGGTTTTAATGGAACTGCAGCAGTATTTTCCAAAACACAATAATTATGAATTTTTACATAATCTCCATGAATCGCATACATACAGTTTGGTTCAGTAACTAATTAAATGAGTTACCTGAACTATTCATCATACCAATGTACACAATAGACAAATAAACCTATTCCATCAAGTATCAGTAATCATTCATAACTTTTGTGAATAAAATTCATAAAACTCATGTGCAAATACGAAGATAAGAGGAACAGAACAACAAGTTCAAGAGATAATAAACAAAAATGCATGAATCTCAAGTACATATAAAAGGGAAACGTCAACTATTTTATGAGTGTTGTGACCAAAATTCATATAATTAATGCACAAATTCAAGAGCAGCAAGAATAGTTCACAAGATGTTAATAAAAAATATATTTAACTCAAGTAATTATACAATGAAAGCGTGAACCATATGTTAAGCGACAAAAGAACTGATAACCTGGGTTTAAATATTCCTTATATACCACCACGAAACAATTTTGCGATGCACTATCACTTAGGCATTAACTCCTTAGGTTTGTCGGAATTTTTTGAAAAATCGCCTTTCAAATTTAAAAAGCCTTCAACTTTTTTGGCTGTGTTAAAAACGAAATGCTTTAAAAACCTGACCTCATGTGTGAGCGGACTGAAGGTACAGTTGCATCAGGACGGTAGTGCTTTATACTAGAGATGGGCGCCAAGTGGGCGACAAATCACGTCATGGTCGTGAGTGAACAGATAAAAAATTCACAAAATATTCGCGCACTTGCGTGATTGAATTTTCCTCGTGCGTAAGCGTGCGTGACTTAAATTTCTTCGTATCACGACTTGCTTACCAAATGCAGTGGATTTTAAATGTTTCAAAAATTTTAACTTCAACTGTAATGATGGCTTGATGTTTCCATCTAAAGAATAATCAATTTGCTTCAAACTAATTTATGTACTCAAATAATTTGATTAAATAAGACATATCTTTATGTCGTTTCTTATTTAAAAAGCACTAAATAAACTTTTATTAAAAACTGATGTGTTTTCTTCTTACTATAAAACGTATTCGTGAGGACTCGTGAGTAAAAATGTCATAGTGATTGTGAGCCAAAAAATAACTTTTCAACTTGAGCGTTCGTGATTAGAATAACTCACATCGTGAGCGTACGTGATCGTGAGTTAAAAATTATTTTTAATCATGAGCGTCCATGATTAGAGGAAATCACATCGTAAGCGTGCGGGATCGTGAATTAAAATTACTAAAGCGTCCATCTCTACTTTATACACAGACTCACAACAACAACAAAACAAATTGGCCATTTCAGCCCTTGAAAGGACTTTGACCGAGCTTCTTATGATCAATTGTGTCTTGTGTGTTATTAAATATTTGCACACAATTGACCGAGAACTGGACCTACATGTTTTATGCCGACTCCGAACGGACAAAGTTCATGTTCACAAGAAGCTTTACATGGCATTGTTTACTCTCTGAGGTTTGCCATTGTCTGCAGAGAGGTGGTGGTGATCGATCAGAAAAATTTTTTTATTGAAAAAAACTTTTCGCCGTGACTGGGAATCGAACTCGGGCTCCGAGCATGCTACGTTTACCACCTAAACAACTATTCATACCATTATTCATGGGGATACACAGACTCACACAGACAGAAATTTGAGCTGAAAATAATCCCAAATCAATTCATTTTGAGAGTGATTCTAATAAATAATTCCCTAATGTGATTATTTATCAAAACAAATTAAACACTCATTTGTGCATAATGTATGTATGTGTTTTTTTAATTCTTCATTAAAAAAATTATATGCTAAATTGTGCTCAATTTATGATATTTTGGTATTGATTATAAAAAAAAACAAACATGCTCATATGTGTCCAATGCACAGTGTTGCTAGAAGAGGGATTTTCCCCGATTTATGGGAATTTTCAAACCAAAAAGGAAAATGGGAAAAACAGGCTTGAAAACGGAGAACACGCGTTTGGACGCATTTTTATATGAAAAATGTAAGTTTTTAAAAAGGCATTCAAACATTTGATGAATTTTACTCTTCGCATATTCTTGTATTTAAATAAATTTTGGAATTATGGGAATTAGGCCTGGTTTTCACTAGGTCAATTTCAATGACAACAATCACTGATGTCAGTAGGTATTTAAATCATATGACGTCAAATGTGTTTTCATTACAACCCAAAAATCGAATGTCAAAGACTGACGTGGAATTTATGTGTCAAATGATTGCCATACTGTTTTCACGTTCGTTGTTATTTGAAATGATATTTGAAATTATGGAATCGCAAAACAATGAACCAGTAGCAGACAAAGTTATAAAACGCGTAACTTTGTTGCGCACCTTGGAACCACCGGAGGATAAGACAATCACAACGCTTTATGTGAGACCACAACGAGATACGCTCCATACAACTGGTGTCTCGTCGACAGTGTGCCTTTGGGTAGTCATTCAGCGGCAACAACGTTTTTGAAAGCAATTCTAGCCGGGAGTTGAAAGCAACTCCACCAATAACGGGTAGTGGTAGCGTTGTTATATTTTTATCCTCCGGTGGCTTCAAGGCTGCCTACGGTTAACTTTTTATTCCTACATTTTCAACAAAAATATCAACAAAAATATCTCGCAACTGAAAAAATAAAATTAAAATTAGCTGTTTCGGGCAACAATTGACACAAAATGCCAACATGCTGGCATTTCGATTTTTTTTTTGTCATTCAACGATATACTGATTGGCAATCAAAAATTATCTGTTCTCACTTGTTTGTGATTTTATATGACTATCAGTGGTCATATATGACAACAAACTAAATAACAATACGTTTCCATCAGATTGACAACATTTGTCATTGAAAACTGACCAAGTGAAAACCAGGCTTTAGCCTGAAACTCTACTCGATTTAATTAGGATTATCGTCAAATTCCAGCTTAAATGCCACTTCGATTGCAATCTGAACTTTGTTTAACATTTTTATGGCAAAATATGGAAAATGAAGAAGTAAAATAGAGTTTTAATCAGTCGGAATATAGTTTAATCATGTTCCACATGCTTAAATATTAACGAAATATTTACCAAAAAAAAAATCCTCAAAATAGCATTTTTCCATAACAAGCATTTTATGTGCGAACTAGAGCTTCACCTCAAACACGTGTTTCGAACTACACGTGTTCACTAAAGTTCGAACTCTGTGTAGTTCGTGTTTTGAAACACGAACCTCAACTGCAAGTGTATTTTATTCACGGACTACACGTGATTTTCGTATTCTTTTCGTATTCACGTGAATAGTATTCACGTACTTTTAGCAGAGCCGAACTTTTAATAGTTTTTTTTTTTGAGTCTCTGAAAACGAGATAGGCCAAAAATAAATAACATATAAGAAAAAAAAACAGAAAAAATCGCTCGAAATCGCTCCGTTTTCCAGGCCAAAAATAAGCATTTTTTACGTCTTTCCAAGAGGAATGATATTATCGAAGCGCGTAGATAAAGGGGTCACACTATACCAAAATATTGCACGAAAATTATTTAAAAACAAGTAAAGAAAGTCTAAAGTCGGTCTAGGCCGACTATAAAAAACCCTAAACCCACTTTTCAAAAACAAAAAATTTTTTGTTGTAAATGGGCGTGTCCATGAGCGGATGAAGCCTATATTTTATATGCATTTAAATGTTGATGAAAAATTTACACATACCAAGTTTTATTCCTGTAGCTAATGCCTTTATTAACAGTTAATGCCTTTATTGTGCTTTCGCTATGGGAGGTGGGCGTGTTCACGGACGGATTACTCCCAGTTTTTGAACACACCTTAGTTTTGGTATAAAATACATACATACCAAATTTAATTTCTCTATGACAAACATAACCTTATTTATTGAGCTTTAAACTTTTTGGATTGTATGGGAAGTAGGTGTGTTCGTTGGCGGATGACGTCCATTTTTCAAAACCATCTTTGTCTTGTCATAAAAAACATATGTGCCAAATTTTAGCTCTTTAAGTTAAACAGAGGCTTATTTATTGCGTTTTCAATTTTTGGGTTATATGGGAGGTGGGCGTGCTCGTGAGCAGATGACGTCTATTTTTCAAAAACATATTTGTGTTGGTATGAAACACATATGTATCAAATTTTTTTATTGTAGGCTAATTGTGAGCTGAGTTATGCAGTTTTCAATTTTCGCGTTGTATGGGAAGTAGGCGTGTCCGTGGGCGAACGATGTCCATTTTTTGAAAACCATCTTTGTTTTGTTATAAAAAACATACGTGCCAAATTTTAGCTCTTTAAGTTAAACAGAGGCTTATTTATGCGTTTTCAATTTTTGGGTTGTATGGGAGGTGGGCGTGTCCGTGAACGGATGACGGCCATTTTTCGAAAACATCTTTGCGTTGATATAAAACACATATGTATCAAATTTTATTGTTGTAGGCTAATTGTGAGCTGAGTTATGCAGTTTTAAATTTTTGCGTTGTATGGGAAGAAGGCGTGTTCGTGGGCGGATTCCAAAAATATTCAATAATGCAGATCCTTGGATTCATGTGATCATGTGTATCAAGTTTCATCCAATTATCTCAACTCCTTCTTCTTATCCTGTGTATACGGACAACACACAGACGGACAGACAGACGGACGGACGGACATGGATAGCTCGACTCACGTGGTGACGCTGATCAAGAATATATATACTTTTCTATACCGGACTCGCTTTGCTCTATGCGTTACAAACGTTTGAACAAAGTTAATGTACCCTGACCTTTCAGGTTTAGAGTATAAAAACCAGAAAAAGCGGGATATCTCGAAAACGGAGCGAGATAGGCCAAAAATAACCACTTTGTACAGTTTTCTATACAAAAAAAAATAACCACTTTGTACCAAAAATATTTAAAAAAAAAAAATTAAAAAACCGGGATATGCCAAAAATAACCACTTTTTACCTAAAGTTCAAAAAACTATTAAAAGTACGGTTCAGGCTTAAAGTACGTGAATACTATTATAATGCTTTTCACGTGAATCACGTGAATACGAACTTCACGTATAGTTCGTGAATAAAATACGCGTGTACACTGAGAAAAAAACACATACCTTGGCTCCGGTAAAAAATTTCTCTATTTTCGATACAGAAATTTTCTCTTTTTCAAATAAAATTTTCTTAAATTTGAATTAATTTTCACATTTTCGAAGAAATATTTCTTTACTTCTAGGAAATGGAAATATTTCAATGTCTCTAATAATGATAAGTATATTTCTCGCACAAAAATTTCTCATTTATAGAGAAAAATTTATTGAAAATGAAAAACTTTTCTTATATTTTGATAAAAAATTCACTAAGAGAAGAATTTCCTTAATAAAAACAAATCTTTTCTCAAAAATAACAAGTTTTTTCTCAAAAAACGATATATTTTTCTATTTCATGGAAGCTTTTTACCATTTTAAGAGAATTTTTAGTATCGAAATTAGAGAATATCATTCTCTGCAGCAAAGTCTATACCATTTTTCTCTAAATATGATGCCTTTTTTATCATATTCCGATAAGCTTTTTTCTGAGTGTATTTGAGGTTCGTGTTTTCACTTGATCGTGTTTTTCAAAAAAATGTTTTGGGTTTTTCAAGCTGTCTCGAGGATATTTTTAAAATACTTTCAAAATGGGGAAATTTTCAAACTTTTTTTTCGACAAAAACAATCAGATAATATAAAGGTTTGATTTTATTTTCTTTTATATATGTACATTTCAAAAAGGGGAAAAACGAGAAAATGTAAGGAGAAAAACTTTTTGAAATGCATGTACAAACCGGGAATTAGCTTTATCAATGTCTGGCAATACTGCCAATGCATGTCATTTATGGGTTGTTAATAAAACACATGAATATGCTCTCATATACCTAATTTAAGAAATTTTATGCATCACATTTTATGACATTTTGATAGAGAAGCATGCATTAATGCCAAAAATTGCATTTTTTTGAAAAATATTTCAAAATTTGAATATTTGTAGTTTTTTTTCTTTTTGTTATTTTACATGTAATTTAAAATATAATTAAGTTCATATTTCTGTACATAATTTGTCTTAATATCAAAAAATTATCAAATCAATGAAGTAAGAGGAGCAAAATTTAAATTTTCGCAACAATGACAAAAGCATGACTTAATATAAGTGTTTCTAAAGAAGATTTAATCTAACTAACGTACAATTTTGTGTTGTTTTGCCATAACAAAATTCTTCATTTATTGCCATTGAACAAAGTACTGTGTGTCACCTTCATTTTTATTGCACTTTTACTATGTTTTATAATTATGTTTGCACTTTAATTAATAGCAGAGTAAAAAATGTAAACAAAACATATAAATTATATTTATTATGAATTGTTTATTTGGCTCATAATTTAAATACACGTTTACCAAGTTCTTAAGCATTATTTTAAAAGTGCTTTAAAATTTCAACAACAAGCCCGAAAATCTGCACGGAAGCCTTTTAAGCTATAGATAATTTCCAAGCAAGTAGTTTAGTTGATAAATGAAGCTTTAGAATTAAAGTGCTTAACAAGTTGTTTGACCAACAGACCAGCACTGGTATCAATATCTTTGCCGCACCATTCACATCAAAAACATCATCAGCTCCATTATTAATTGCGCCGTGGTTGGCTAAGTAGGTAAGTAACCATAAAGTACACCAACATCAACTTGATTTAAGTTATTAATTGTATTAATAACTATTCTAGCGGCGCCGTTAAGCTTTTGTTTAGAAAAAGTGTTGAAACTTTAAAATGGCCATAAACACTTTTTTAATGAAAAGTAGCAATAGCGTTAAATTCAATCAACCAGTTAACTGCCCGCATAAAAACAAAAACTTCACATCATTAGCATTATAAACACTTTGAGTAACTTTAAGACATCTTTAACATTTAAGCTTGCTGTTAAAACTTCCGGGTCAAAATTGCGCAGACGCAGCAGCACGTGTGCTCAGCTAAACGGTGATGACGATTTTTTTGTTGGTTCTGTTTTTTGTTAAAGATTTTCTAAAATATTTTCACATATTTTTTGCTTGCTCATTGTGTGCGTTTGGGAATGCCCTGACTAGATATTTAACCTATTAGCTGTTAAGCATATTTTTTTTTTATTAATATTCAAGAATTTAATGGGATTTTCATTCAAGCATCAATTGATGACAAACTAAATTGACATTTGAGCATGTTAAGCGAGATTTGGTGAGGTCAAGTGTTGACTGTTGTGGAGTGCGTGTTTAAATTATTACTTAAAATGACGAAATTCTGTCTGAGATTAATAACGAAAACACTTATGCGCAGCATATTCAGGAAAAGTAAACAAAAGACTTAAAACACAAACTTGCTTTGAATTGCTCAGCCACAAAATTGCTCTAAGTTAGAAGATTTTTTAAATGCTAACTATTTTTATTATTTTGAATTTTTATTTGATTTAATTTCAAGCTTAAATTGAAGAATTTTAGGCAAAATTATTTTAAGTGAAGTTAGCTGCTGCCACTTAAATGTAAATGATAGTTTGAGTAAATGATAGTTTGAAGGTCAAGTTCATAAAAATAGTGATTCTTGTAAAGCAGTTATTTAAAGGTTTTGTCTAAATTTAAATTTTTATAAAAACCACATCAAATGTTTCATCTATCATAAACTTCTGGCCAGTAAAGAATTTCAATAATTCTAAAAGTTCATGTTTGATGTCATAATTATTGATGCGTGCTGACAGGCTATAGCATGCATAGAAATTAATTAAACGTTAAGGAATTTATTGTTTTAAGCGACGTCATTGATTTCATATCTTTCATTGAATACATAAGTGTGTGATTCATAAACACTCGTTCGCACGTTTACTACGTAGGAATTTCTATAAAAATCTTGAAGTTATTTATAAGCTTAATTCTGTGTATTTTTCCCGGAACAAAAAAAAAAAAAAAAACACAAAGTTATGATGACACAACACAAACAATTGTTGTTTAAACTATTAAGCATGAAGTTAAATTAACATAAATTGTTTCAAAAATAGCAGCTAAATGACGTTGTGCATTACCTAAAGCAAACAAAATGTTCATGAAATTATTATTTCAAAACAAAAAAAAAAAAATAATAAACAATAAAAAAAAAGTAAAACAAATGCTTAATTTTTAAATGTTACTTATTTGTATATTAATCATTAGTTTTATCACCTGGAGCTTAATTCGATTCGATTTACAAAATCATTCATTAGCTAAGCTTACAATATGAGTGTGTGTGGTCTGAGGTCAGCTCTAGAGCCAAATTTAACAAATATTGTGCATATAGCGAAAAACCCAGCGGGTAGGTTTAACCTTTGTTAAGTTTAAACTTTCATGAGGAAATTACGTGGCAGTGGGTGAAAAAACGTTTAAATAAGGCATACAGTAATAAGCTTAAAATGTTAAACTAAGCAAATTTACAACAAAAAAAAAAAAAACACAAAAAACTTCAAAAACATAAATAGACTAAAAGCCAGTTCAGTCTGGCTTAACTTGGTAATGTCATAATGATGCTGTTTCTTTTGGCTAATCCAAAATGTTCACACAATTTAATTAAAATTTCTTTCATTAAAAATATCAAAAAAATTTTTACATAAAGCTTAAGTCAAAATGTGAAATTTTGAATTACATTTTCATAAGACATTTAAAGACAAGACCACATTTGACTGACAAAAAAAACAGTACAGGTCAAGTGTCATTGCGCTCAAATATAAGTTTTGAAGTTAGCATTTTTTTACACTGACTACTCCAACTAGTAACTTATATGTAAAGAACATCTATAAATATTTTAAAATTTAAAAACGCGAATCCAAATCAAAATTGCAAAAATTTTACTCTTACCATGTTTATTACTTTAGAATTTTCTAAACTTCTCTATTATTCAAGTGATATTATTCTATATTCACCCATGCAAAAATTGAAATTAAAAGATGCTATTGCGAGAAATATTTTTACTCCCTGCTAAACACTTGTCCGAATTTTCTTCCAAGCTTGTTTGTATTGTTACATATTTAGAAGGAAGAATCATTTCAATAAAGCTGCTCTTAGGTCAAATTTTACAACAAAAAAACAGTGAATGGAAAAATCTACAAAGCTTTCAAAAAGCGTTTCACTAAAACAGAAACAGCCTTACTTACACAAGAAATTCTACTAATGCCTTTATAAAGCACTCTAATGAGTTTTTTTTTTTATTTTTTATTTTATTCACGAAGGGGGAACCTTCAAAAGGCCCCACCGTGCAGGTGGGAGTGTGCGATTCCTACGCACTTAACCTAAACCTCAGCATTAAATCTTCGACCCAATATGAATCCCGTGGAACCGCCGTAAGGCATAACTTCGCGGGATGGGGGAACAGCACTAAGCTGAAAACTGAAGGACTAATTTTGTCTGTCGGATGACTGTCAAAGGCTGAAAGAGACTAAATTTTCTCCTTAACTTGATGTCGACTCTGGGTCGGGGAGAACCCTAAACATCGAATATAGTTCCCTTTCTCACGCTGAACTATTTTGCAAACGCTCGACTCTTCGAAGTTCGTCGATTATGCGTTTGGACAAAGAGCTTACCACTGACCAGTTGGTTTCTCTTCTCAACATGAGGTTCACCAAGTTTTGGGGTGTCACCACTTCGCCCAGGCTGACCGAAGCATCAGTTCTTGCTTCGTTCGGGTACTCGAAGAGGACGTGTGCATGACTTCTACCATACCACATGGAAAGGTAAGGATGGGTCCAGCGTTCCTTACCTGATCTATCCCAACGTACCTGCCAATGAGATATACTTCTCTCTCACGCCAGTTTTTTACGAGAAGATGCGCTCTCGCTATCAGCTCCTGGTATTGCCTCTTCCACCAAGAGGTCGATGGGGAACGAGCTAGTGAGCACCAGAGCTACATCCTCAGACACTGTTCTGAAAGCGCAGCACACTCTTAGAGCGCCTAGTCTGTACACAGACTCTACTCCTCGTCGGTAGGACTTAACCTTAATCGCTGTAGCCCAGACCGTTGATGCGAACATCAAAATCGAACGCACGACGTTGAGAAGAAGTGTCCTGCGAGCTTGCTTAGGTCCTCGTGTTTTTTGCAACATTCTTGCTAGCGCCTGGCATGAAGTGGCTGCTTTTCTATGGGCATACTCTAGGTGCTGTTTGAAACAGAGTCGAGAGTCTCTCAGCACGCCGAGGTACTTAATTAATGGTTTTCAGTGTACCTCCATCCCGCGCACGTTTATAACTGCATTTCGGACTTTTTACGGCTACTTATAAGCACCGCCTCCGTCTTATGTTCCGCTAAACTAAGCCCAGCTGGCTTTAGCCAGTCGTAGATAGTGCTAATAGCAACACTACTAAGGGCCTCTACTTCTTCTAGGTGTTTAGCTGTAACAACAACCGCTAAACCATCCGCGAATCCGAAGATCTTGACACCTGTAGGTACCTCGAGCCTTAGAACACCATCATACATGACGTTCCACAGAAGGGGCCCTAGAACTGACCTCTGTGGAACGCCACCAGTGACATTGTACGTCCTTGCGCCGCTATTGGTTGAATATAGCAGCACTCTCTCATGGAAAGCACTCTAATGAGTATCCGCTCTCACATTATCATTCTCTCTTATAAGTTATATAGAACAAAGTTAGCTAATAATCCAAAAAAAAATGCTAATCTTTTAATCTTTTAATCTTTTCTTATAAGGTTTCTATCTATATCCTTAAGAGAAAGAGATTCATTTAGCCTAAAGTGACCGATTCAGTGACAGTTTTTATTTAACTATCGAACAGGACAGGTTTTAAAAAACTAACCACAGAACCAATAATTTTTAAATGTCTTGTGTTATATTTTTCTTAACGCTAGCAATATCTCAGTGGAAGTGAGTTAGACTGTCATGCGGAGAGCGTGGGTTTGTGTCCTGTCTGTGTAAGTTTCAAAATGTAAACTCTAATTCCGTTTGGATGGTCAAAAATAAACTTCAACATAAGTTTGCTTGCAATCTTGAAAAAAATTTTGGGAACATTTGATGATTTTTTTTTTTTAAACATATTTAAAAAGAATTCTTTGGTATCAAGCTCGGCTGAACATGGACTTTCAAAACATTTACTCAATTTCATTTACAACGTGTTCTATAGACCAAACTACTGATTAGGTCCAAAGGCATCTATGAGGTGTCAATTGATCCCTACCCAAAATATTTTTGAACCGGTTCTAAGAATCGTTCCAAAGTATCTACCCGGTGTCAATTTACCCCCGTTAATGACAACTCTATGTACAAGTGACCGGTTTGTTTCATATGTTGGTGGCAGAATTGGGACAGGTACTGAACCGGTTCTTTTCTCCGTAGGGTAACAAGATCTTCACAGAGAAAATGGGGTCTGGAACATAAATATTTATGTCGGCTTTCATAAAATTAATTTCATTCAATTAAATTTTATGGTTTGTTTTAAAATTCAAAAGACCTTTTTTAACTGGAATTATGATTTCTTTATGGTAGAAAAACAGAATTGTTTATTTAATAAACAACTGAAGAGTCGACGTGAATTCCATTGTAAGTGACAATTAACACATCAAGTTAGATTGTTCACTAATATTATTTTTGTTTTAAGTTCCATTCATGACAGAATAATAAGGTAGGCTCATTTTTTTACGGCTGCTCAAATGTCTAATTTTACACTAACAAAGCTTTGAGTGCTATAAACGTCAAACAATAAAGCCAGCAACAACAACTAAAAAACAAAACAAATTGGCCATTTCAGCCCTTGAAAGGACTTTGACCGAGCTTCTTATGATCAATTGTGTTGTGTGTGTTATTAAATGTTTGCACACAATTGACCGAGAACTGGACCTACATGTTTTATGCCGACTCCGAACGGCTCATGTTCTTAAGAAGCTTTACATGGCATTATTTACTCTCTGAGGTTTGCCATTGTCTGCAGAGAGGTGGTGACCGATCAGAAAAATTTTTATTGAAAAAACTTTTCGCCGCGGCTGGGGACAACAACTAGAAAAACTTAAATTCGAACAGCTGACTTTGACATCTAGCTCACTTCCTCTCCAATATGCGCCTACCTTGTTATTCTATCATGGTTCCATTCAACATTTTTCCACTGACACAAACTTTCAAGTGCTTTTTAAATGTCTACACTTGCAATTTTTTACACAATTTAATTTTTTCTAATATCTCGTGAAAAAATTGGAACGGTAATTCTCAAAAAAACATTTGCCAGAAAAAATGTCGCTTACAACATTATTTGCATCGACTTTTCAACTGACATATAGTAGATGTTTTTCGCAGTACTACACATTGAATGCATCAAAACAGCCCAGCTAAAGTCTCGTAGTTGATTCCAGAGTTGTGTGTCCCAACGTTGTCTGATGAAACACAACATCTTTTCTGATGATTGATTCCGGGCCTTTGTTTTATGTTCTGCTTTAACAACATTAATTGCTGTCAGTAGAAATAAGAATTTATCCTTTGGACAGACAGCTGTCTTGTCACCGTTCTTGGTGCCTTAAATCCTGTCTTGAACCAAAGAACGTTTTCAAACCACATCATTCACTATTGATCCACTCTTTATCACCTGTTTCAAAAAAGGCTTGATTTCGTTTCGTTTCAACAAAGTATCGTAGATCGAAGTTCGGTCCATTACTTTTATTACACTTATATTGATATCAACTTATTGGCGGACAAGTTTTTTAATTAATATACATTTGTCTTTTCGGCCATGACCTCTCTGCAGACAATGGCTTAGCTTTAACAATGCCATGTAGAGCTTCTTGATAGCATAAACATTAGCCGTTTGGATTCAGCATAAACCATGTATGTCCAGTTTTCAATCAATTGTGTGCAAGCATTTAACAATACATACGTAGAATTACGTCTTACTGCGCGGCTTGTTTTAACAAATTTTTTAAGGCCATGCCACGTTTTTGACCAATACTTTAGGGTATACCTACAGCCTTTAATACTCATCGTTCAAACATAATATATATACTAATATATCAGACATATCCTGCCCTAAACGAAAATCTCATTTTATCACTTTTATATTAAAGTCAGAAAATAACAAAATCTAAGAAGAAAAATCTAAATTTTTGTCTAAGAAAATCAATCAGTAGCTGCTTGTGTGTACTGTTGTGCCAGCTGCTTTCTTTGTTTTTGTTTCGTTGTTTTTGCTTGTGTTGTTTTTGTTTTGCTTTGAACTGATTTCATATTTCGTTTTATGCTATTACCCAAAAGATGGTGCCATATCAATATTCGGCTGATATGTTAGATGCCTCCAACAGAGCGAGCGTTCGTTATTGCGTCTAGAAGAAAGTAACAGAACTAAATATGGGAAATTAACACATCTTTATTTTGGAAACTCCTAATAGACAAAGTCGGCCCTATGATCCTGCACACCGACAAGTTCCAGGGACGCGAGCGACCTTGAGAATGCTTCTGTTTGGAGTTGATTTCGAAAGTCCACGACTCCTCGCCATGGGGCAAGTAGAATTAAGCCTTCACGGCAGGTGTCTACTATAAACACATGATCCTGTGTTCAAATGATCCTGAGTTATAAAATTTCGTAATAAATCCACAAGTGAGGCTTCCGAGAGATAAGATCCATTGATTAGCGTCGTTGTTGTTAGTGTCGCCATTTAGACATCTAGAGAAGTGTCCCCTCCATAACGTTAGTGTACTCCGGGTATCTATCACTAGATTCCCAATTTAATCCTTGCAGAATGAGGCTAAGTTCTCAAAATCATCGGCCAGGTGTCTCATCTTTTCGTAGAGTTTTCGAGTCTCATTCCTGTCGCCATGCATCTCTATTTTCTCACACTCACGCATTTCTGCCTCTCATCCTTCCTCTTCTCTCGGTATCGCTCCTTAGCAGCACGCGTTACAACCGACTCCAGGATGGCTTTGTAGTAAGCGTCCTTCTGAGTAGATGCGTAGCAATACTTGTGGTTGTGTCATTGGTAACGGCGAAGGCGGTGATATTCTTTCACCTCTTTGACAGATATACGCATAGAGTGGGATATATGCATTCACATTCTTGAAGCAGAAGTGAGAGTCGAGTAGCAAAGGCGGCTGTGGATGCTTCGGATCTGGTTGGTTCGGTTGATTTCGATCGATGTTGAGTACTTTCAATGATGTTGAGCATCAAAACAACTGCGCCCGTGTCGATCAACAGATTTTGTAGTAGTATTCACTGATCTGAAATAATCGAAAGATTTATTAATTTTTTGGAGAACATTTTTTTGTACCTGTGTTTTGATTTTCAACTAAGGGTTATACAAAAACTTAAAGAGAGATCATATTTTCAAACTGCCATCAATTTCAAGTATTTTTTAGTTTGCTTAATGTTTGAAGGTTCTTTCAATGAAAAAAAAGAACGGATGTGAAAAAATTTAAAAAAACTGCATCATCGCATGATATAATAACTTTACCAGGTAGTGTTGACAAATGTTGATTCTCTCAGCTACAAGTAAACGAACTCTTGTCAAAAACAGCTGTTCGTTGTTAAATGCGTTGGCCGCAAACATCGGGGAGCGCTGTTATCGGTATTGAAGTTTCAGAAAAGTTATCAAGTCTATGATGTGTCAAGCTTTGTATCAAATACCAATGGAAATTTTACCGACAAATAAAAAATTTTCTATTTTTAAATGCATTTTATTGCGCAACTTCATATTTATGTGCATCAAGGTTTGACTTAACAGTTGCCAACTGCTAAGTTCGCTGAATGTGACCAGTGAAAATTAATTGTATGCAATGACGGACTGTGAGCGCTCTCTTTCTTGTTATATTTTTTGACAGAAGTTCGTTTCCAACAGAAACGTCAGTACTACCTTGAAGTCATTATATCAAGGCATCATCTTATCAGTGTGGCCATTACCAGAAAATAAAAGAAGCTAAATTGGCCAAAAAAAGAAGTCAAAAAAAGGCTAAAAATTTTAAAAAAAGAAGCTAAAAAAAATCCAGATTTTTTATACAACTTCAAGTTTTATTTTCGTTTTAACATAACATTCATTTTTAATATAGGTACATCAGTATCATAGGTACAAATTTGTAAAAAGCAAAAAATCATATGGTATATATTTATAAAGCAAAATAATACCAGCCTTTTTAATTCAGAATGACTTACTTTTCATTGCATTACCTTTCATTTCATCATTTAATTATAAATGAAAATAATATGTATATTGAATTGATGTATATTAATGTATATGTACATTAAGTCCTATTAGGAATAATTTGCTCATGAGAATTGTAAAAGGGAGTTCTCAATTTTAAGACAGCAGGATACAGACATCACACTTTATGTTAAAAGTTTTAACTTAAAAGACTCATGAATATTCGCGGTTGATTAACAAATTTGTTTAAAATTTTCCAAAACTTCTTGAGCCTTTAAAATGGAAATCTCCTTTTTCCAATTATCGGGAGAAATTTCAAATGAAATTGAAGGTTTGGAAATTTTATCACTGTCGTGCTAGGAACTTATATTATTTCAACATAGTTTATATCTCAGATATATTATTCCCTCTTCGTCAGATCAATCGGAGGAACTGCAGCTTGCATAAGCACTACGTGAATCTAACAGACGTATGAGATCATCAGTTACCTCAAAGTCATGACAACATTTTTGTAATATTTTCAGTGAACATCGAATATTATGCAACGAGTTAGGCATTTTAATTTAAAATCTATTTCTTTGCTTAGTTTTTGCAATTTTCATTGCACTAAAAAGCGTTACTAACTGATAAAACTAAGAAACTGAAAACCAAATTGACGAGCTCAGAAAAGGATTTTCAGGCAGCGAGTTTTAAAAGTGCTTTACTTCTACCCAAAACTCAATTGAAGAGGACACGCTTGACCATTTACGTGTCAATAGTTTTCGCCATTGAAGCTCAATCGAGGTAACTTCGTCTGCGGAACATTTGCAAAATGAGAAAATATATTTGGCTTAACAACGTTATGAGAATTTTCAATAGAAAAAAATTCGATCTAACATTCATTTACATGTGAAACGAGAGAGCTCTTAAGGGTCCTGCGTTGCTGCCAGATGCAAATTTTCATGACTACACACTAAAAAATTTGTATAGAATTTTTACACCGATCGGTGTTCCAGAGAGTACTACACCGTTCGGTGTTAAAAAAACACCATGTCAAAATGCTAGAATTTTATATCCGAAAGGGGACATTTTTCACACCGATCGGTGTTAATAACTAAATATCCGAAGGATGTTTGTGTCAAACCCTGTCAGGTGTTTATTTAGAATACGCAAAATTATGATTTTTTTTTAACACCGAAAGGTGTAATTTTTTACTATTCGGAAATATGTGTTTTTAGAATTTTAATTTTTTCATTCAAAATGCTAAAAATAATGTTAAACCAAATATAATGGCATTCATGCTCAAAATTTGGATTGGATTTAATTCTATTTAAACCGTTTTTTTTTATTTTATTACTTTGATGTCATTTTTGGCCAGAACTGTTTTCACGAACATGACTTATAATTCTGGACTTTTATTTTCAGTCTTGTGAAATTTCAATTTTCAATTTGTTTGTCAATGCTTACGTGACTTCCATGTTGCTTTTCTTCTATGCCTTTCTTATTTTACACCGATCGGATAAGTTTGTCATATCACACCGGGTAAGTGATGTAAATAAACACCGTTTGGTTTTTTAATTGTTAATTGTTAATCTAAAAAAGGCTGTTTTCAAAGTAAAAAAAGGCTAAAAAAACACGAAGCTAAATCGTAAATTTCGAGGCTAAACCGCAAAAAATGGCCACACTGCATCTTATGTTGTTATATGTCAACCTCCCACAGGGTGATTTGGATTGATTAAAGTTTAAAATATGCTTGAAAGGATTTATATAAGGAGATAAGTCGCATGATACTGTCAAAAGTGACAGTGCGGAGTAGGAAACGAAAGTGAAGGAAAAAAGACTCTTGGGCTGTGATTTCATGAAACTTTTTGGCGTAGTTCTTTCATATTTTCGTTGTTAGTTGAATTTTTACAACGAAATCACTTCCACAATCAAATTAAAATCTCCTCAACCATTTTTTAAAAAAGAATCACGAAGCAATTATTATTAGAGCAATTATTAGCCTCTGATATCCTCATCTCGAAGCTCAGTACAATGTGTTCTCGGTTTGAATATACCTTATATATCTCTGTGAATACAGGTGATACAAACTTAAGGTAACTTTGACTGAATTTGTTATAAAAAGTATAAAATGTAAATACTTATTTCATTTTCATAGTAAAAATAAAGACTTCCATTTTTTTGAATCATTTGACAATTGTCTTCGTTACGACAAAGGAGTTGAATTTTTTTAAGATTAAGGTAAGTAATTTTTTTCGCCTTGAACCAAGTGTTGTATGTGCTACGCCTACCAAATCTGCCTTGGTTCGATAATGAGAAGATAGATAAGTTGGAAAGAAGCCCAAATCAAATTAAACAAATGTAGGCAAGTGTTATGCCTCAGTCAATTCACAATATTACGAAATCACATCCCAAAACTACTTCTCTAACACCAACAGCAACTTATTTTTAAAGTTGTTATTATATATAAATTTTGAACGTCAGTTAAAAAAAGTCAGAACGTCGGCCGGGATACGAAAACTTGCCGAGATCTCTGGGCTAGCAATCAAGTACGCTTCCACGTAACTACCAAGAACAATTATGTCTTGCTTCCTCTGTTACTATTCTCTTGCCAACTGTTAGTCGAAGCCACTTAGATATATTTTCAATGGACAAGATCAACGACACTATCAATATCTTTTTATAGCTCTTTATATTTTAAACTTCTTTAAACAATTCTATAATAAAGCCTTTCACTTTTTCTTACCTCTGTAGCTAATTACAGAAGTTCTTTAACCTCGAACAAATGTAATTCCACGATAAAGGGTCATCATCGCATTCATCCACTTGATTATGTACAAATTAACTTAAAATTACAACTGATTTGTATCTATGACAGCTTTAACAACTTTGTTGCATTAGCTTTAAGCTTGCTTGTTGGCAGCAATAAATTTGCTTTGCAAATGCTTGTAAGGCGCGATGCCAACAACTCTTTAAGAATCTTGTTGATTCTAGGTTTGACCCTCAGACTGAGAGTCTTTTTTATAATAGTTGTTTGTTTGTATCTTAATGTAGCTACATTATGTTGCTAGCGTGTAGCTTCGACAACTTATTTAATTTGTGTGAAGAAGTGAAAACATACTTTGAGCAACAGCTTGCATGACGACTTCAACGTCTTCTTCCGTTTAAATGTCATGCTCTAATGATTTCCTTCAAAGAGTAAAAGTTATTTGGGGCAGTGCCCTCATTTTGAGATGGAAATGCACAGATCATATTTTAATTTATAGACTCATAGATCGCTGATAAGGGAAAGGAGTTTATTTATGGCATAACACTAACAAATTATTTTCTGTTTTAATGAAATAAAATATCATGTGACATTGTTAGCGGCAGACACAAGAGAATCGCATAATATTTTTATAATTTCTGGCTAAAATAATTTCTTAAATAAAAACATAGAATCTGGCAGCTCTTCAATGTTCACACTTTGTTCTTGTCTGGTAGCATAGCAGTCTAAGCATAGGGTGTTTAGAAGTAATTTTCAGTTTTATTGTTGAAAATTCTTAAAATTTGCTCCTCTGCTATGAAACGCGCTACAGTGATAAAATTGAACCGCCAAAACATTTGAAACCATGAAGGTTGACTGTTGCGAAGTCATTAAACAACCTTATTTTAATTAACAATGGCTAATGAGGAAGTCTGCAACAACGTCTGCTCCAGCTAGTAGTTAAAAAAATACTTCAAACTCTAATGCAACAGCTAAGCATGAGTTTAACATTTCTTTGTATAATTTAATTAATTTAACCGTAGCAATTATAAGAAGCAGCCATAACAAATAAGCAATAAACATTAAAAGCAACATCATTGTTGACATTGAGTCAAATGGCATGGACTGCAAAGCAACATTAAAATTGTACGTTAATACAATGATACTGTTATTAAGCTTGCCATTGAATATCATTAATTGAGGCATTATATTGACCAGCTGTCTGCATAAATTGAGACATATGATCAATTGAACGTTTCTGACAGCACTAAGTCGAAAAATGAAGGGATTATTTATTGTTGATGACTTAAAAAACTTTTGACATAATTGGTTAAAAAATCATTTTAAAGAAGAAAAGTATGACATTGTTTGGTTCAATAAAGTTTATCCGTTTTTTTTTTAACTTTAAATGTTTTAATAAATTTTTTTATTTTTGCTTGAAGTTACAAAATTTCAGCCAAATTTACACTAGATGTCATTGCAGTCCGCTAGCTGTCATTGCACGCTTTCGAGGTGGACTCTACTCTCTAGTTATGCTCAAAATATGACACAAAATTTAAAAGACACCTTTGCTCACTTAAATTCGCTCATTACATATAAATATTTTTTCAATATATAAGCTTGGCTTTAAGCCCAATTACTTGTGAAACTAAGCTATTTTGAAGGTTTTTGTTCAATTATTGTGCCTTTTTATTGACTTTGTAATTTTATTTTATTATAAATTTAACAAAAATATATAGATAAGAAAAAAAATCAAAATTTATTTTCAGTTTAATAACAAACATTTTTTTACCTCATGTTAAATATTTTTGCCCCCAAGCTTCTGTTTTATGTTGCTCGTTCGTTACTCGACCACAAGTGTTTGTTGTGGTTGTTTATATAATGACTTTGGAATTTCAAACAATTTGTTAAAACTTGACCCTAAATTTTGAAGTCCACTCATATTATTAGTTTGCGTGTTCAATTAAAAATAGACTTGTTACTTAAGTAATTAGTTCTGCTATAAACTGTGTTAAATATCGATACTAGGAGTAAACGAATTATCAAAAGTACTTCCGGATATGTGAACTAGGTCATGTATAATTTGGGTTAAGCTGAAGAAGCTTAATAACATCACATTTTTCAGATAGTTTGATGTCATGCAAAATATTTAAAGCAATAAATGGCAAAAAAGCTCTTAAACGTAGTTTACTTATGTTAAATTTAATGGTTTTTCAATGTTGAACTTTAGTTCCTTGACAATTCAATTTCTACTTCCTCAGTACTCCCTTTTTATGTTAATTAATGATAGTAATGCTAATTTTTGCTGATATGCCAGGTTCTGATATAAGAAATATACACAATAAATATGGGAATTTCTTTGTCAAACGCCACGATGCTCTGCCGAAAATTCAATTTGCTAAATTTAAATGATCTAAGGCCAAGATGATTCTTTTTTAAGTAAGAAATTTAATTCATATCAAAATTCCAACTCAATACGGTGGTTAGAAGTCAGAGAAAAAACAATTTGATGGAGTAAAAATAAGCAAAACAATATATGTAGAGCCGTTTCAATTGGTTTTGGGTGAAATTTTTTTAAAATGCACAGAAACGGTAAACATAAGTTATAAACGGTGAAAATAACGTCCCGAACACAAAATCCTCCCAGAGCCAACATCATAGACCAGGTCTCCATAGCACCAGCACAAGCCAAAGATCCGATAATTGGCTGTGATGCAAATGGTTATCTTGTGATCTGGTAAAGCTCAGACATCACTCGAATCTCGTTTTGATAACATCCTTACGACTAATCTTAATAGGCAGGAAGCCTTAAATATTACACTCGCCTCTGAACATATATAAAGAAGATTCAAGAACTGGAGAGTTTCAAAAAAACACTTCTTTTTGCAGATCAAAGGTATTTTGTTTTTGACATAGAAGTGACTAGTGCTCCTATATCACGTGCTCCTTTATATAGTGCTCCTATATCACGTAGCAAGACAGTTACACTAAAAACAGAACTTACAAATGGAACAACATGACTGTCTACCTCAACAAAAACCTTAGACACTCTTGTAGATAGTCTCACTACGTCAAAGAATAAGCTCTTTACACCACATTTTCACCAAACCACCAAACCACCAAAAGGAAACAAAAAGTCTCCTTAATGGGACATTAAACTAGAAAAGCTCAGAAATAAGAGAACAAAAGTCTTCATTAAATCAAAAGCCACTTTAACCACCCATCGATGCATGGTTAATCTATTAAATTATTAATAAAGAGAAGAAGAAAGAATAACGAAAACCACAAAGCCAATCTTGAATCACAGAAGAATCTTCTGTGAAGAAATATCACAAACCTCTGAGGCGTCGAGGCTTGAAAAAATTCTCGCATTTAGTCCTCGTTATCCCCCTTCATAAAAAAGAAGAGGGAACAAGAACTATCAACAATGAAGAATCTCCTAATATCTTGGTAGAAACTCACTTCTCCCGGGCTGTTCAAAGAAAATAAATGTTCCAACACAAGAGAACTCTACCCCCGCTGTTGACAACTCCTTAGTTACTATCACACAATCTAAGCTAAAATTAGCACCAGAAAGTTACCAGCCTCCAAAATTCAAGAGGGCCAGACAGCAAAGCCACAATTGAAATTTAGAGAAGTTATGACTTCCTAAATCAATGACTTTAGATGATAAACCACAGCTGCATTGACCTGAATTTCATCCCAGAACGCTGGCGATACGTGAAGGTAGTTTTTATACCTTAAGCAAGAAAACGTTCACATGTTTACCCAAGAGACCTTCGATCAATCAGTATCTTGTAAGCTTTTTAGTGTAAAAACCTCACAAATATTGTAGGATGTCATGTGTATCCCTGATCGAATATTAAAGTAGTGTATGACCGTGCGTTTAGACCGCCTGAACGAACGAAAAATTCATTGCGAAGAATTTATTGCGATAAAAACGTCGTTCGGCGTACTGTTTACACCGGGCGAACATCAATCGCGAACGAACATTATCCACCATCTTGTATGTTCAGACGGTCTAAACAGAAAATTATCCATTCGGCGAACATGAATATATGCAGGGTTGATAGCTCTTTGTTTATATATTAGTAGTAAAACTTGTACTCCGTTTCCTAGAGGTGCCTGAACTACATGTTTAACTAGAACGAAAAAAGTGCAGGGCGATGATGCTATTGTCACCTCAGAAAAATAAATATCTACTATTCGAAATTTTGTTTAAACACCCGTAGAATGGGTTGGTAACTGTGGAGTTAGTGTTAGTTCTGATAAAAATTAATATGTCATTTTATCTGGTAAAAATGAATACGTCATTTTAACTAGCTACCAAAACTAACCCACAATCAGTACTTCAAAACTGGTAATTACAATATTTAATTTTTTTTTTACTCGCTTATGCTGGCCTCGCCAAGTTGAGGAAGTCAGACACGTTGCCATGTGAAAATCGCCCCTTGTCTCCCGGGTCTCATCTTAGATAGAAAAATAAATTGGAAGCCCAACCTGCTTAAGAGATCCAAAAACGCTAATATAGCCCTATATTTAAGTAAAAAGCTGTGGGTAACAAGTGATGGTTACAACCAAGTGTTATACACTGTCTCTATACAGCTGTTATAAGGTCGATATTGTTATATGTTGCTATAGTCTGGTCACCTGCACTGAAGAAACAAACATACAGTTCATCATTCTACGCAAAATTCAAAGATCAGCTGAGCTGAGCATAAGCGGAGCTCTGAGAACCACTCCTGCAGCCTATGGATGCACTCGTCACTATGCTATACCATAAACAACTAGATATTCTTACAACACAGATGACTGCCACCTCTCAATGAAGAGGAGTACCATAGGATACGCTCATGATAGAATAATAACGTAGGCACATATTGGAGAGGAAGTGAGCTAGATGTCAAAGTCAGCTGTTCGATTTACGTTTTTCTAGTTGTTGTTGCTGGCTTTATTGTTTGACGTTTATAGCACTCACAGCTTTGTTAGTGTAAAATTAGACATTTGAGCAGCCGTAAAAATATGAGCCTACCTTATTATTATGTCATGGATACGCTATCAATAGGCAACTCTTTTCTCCAATACCCAAAACCGTAAACTACATCAAGGAAAAGCTTTGCTTCTACAATATATGTGCCAAAAGGCTTCATTAAGGAAGGAGTCTACCTTGAACCATTAACCATCAACCTTGTCTTTAGGCTCTCCGACTACTGTAGTATCCTCTAAATGAAATCACTGCTATACATGTAACCGCTACTTGGCTTCAGATAAATGATGCATCACCGAGGGACACTTGCAATCTATCTGATAGTCAAGACACTTTAAAAGCCCTGGAATCTGTTAAAATAATATCCAAAACTGTTTTTGGCTGCCGCAGATGTCTAAATGCAAGCCCTTATGTTGAACCCCTAGACATAGAGACTTTCCAGGAAACTACAAAGCAGGCAAACCCGCAGGTGAACTCGAAACAGTACTAGCAAAATTCTATCAGCAGATAAGGATATAATTGGTCATCAACCAACATCTGATGCACTACGGGAAGCACATATCACACGGCGGGTGAAGTTTGGCCAATCCTGAACTTGACGCGTTCAGAAGAACTAATTTTCTAAAGATAAAACATCCTTCCTACCGATTTCTACAGAAGCAGTAGATACGAGGAGGTAGAAGAATCCACAACACATCTTCACAGCATATGACAAGCGCTGGCCAAAAACCGGCACCTTTTCTTAGGCTTGACAGTGACCTAGACGTTCACGCAAAAGCTCCGGTCTGCAGTCTACGAAGCTTTGTTAACCCTTTCAACCTAGCTCCTGAACCAGCTGTCTGAGAATTTTTTTTCATATTTCCTGTGATTTTAAGGTCTAAGTTAAGATTTCCTCAACATTTCAGACTTCTAGAGTTATCGAGCCACTAGATATTGAATGTTGCACATATGTTCTTAAGTCTGTAATAATATAATTTTTCTTCATATATTATTTTTGTATTTTTGTCTTATATTTTATACTAACACTGCGTACTTGTTGTTATATTTATGATTTACATATATTTTTTTATTTAATTTATAATTTGTGGGCTATCTAAAATTCCTGCTCAATTTCCTAAAACTTAAAACTGAATAATGCGTAATAATTATATTGATCGCGACACATTTCTTACTTTTTTGTTTTTGTTTTCTAAGAACTCCAATTATTCAATTCGTTATCTTGTTTTATTTTTTTTTTAAAATCGGTTCATGTGTTTCCAATGAAACGGTGCTAAATAATTAAAGTTGTTGGTTGAAGTTGCTTGTAAGCAAAGTTGGGTCGATAGGGTTACTAGCTCGAACTGGTTTATATAGAGAAGGTAAAAAATTACCCCTGGAATCACAACGGTTCTAATAGGCCAATGTGTGACTCATAAAAGACAAAGATACAGCCTCGAAAAAAATTATATTGAGCATTTCGTCGACGAATAACGTTGATCAGCTCTGATGGCTACAACTAGGGAAAGGTCAAAAGACAAATGTTCTATCTTTGGAAAACTTGATTAATGTCAGAAGAAAAACAATTACAAGGATCCAAGTATGTGCAAAGTCAAAAAGGAGTCATATTGAATAATAAGAAATAGAATGTAAAAATCTCAATGAACAAGTATAAATAATAAAAAAAATTATGTATATATAAATGAATTTTTATGAACACTTTCGTGGGTCACTGTAGTTTTCAAATGATGTGAAATGCTATTAAGTAAATTTTTAATGCAACTATTTAAAATCATTTGAGAGAAAACTATTTAATTATTAATATCTCGACATACTATATCAACATGGCTTACAGCTCTACATTAACTTACACAGTGCGAACCAAATTTTGTTTCAAATATCAAAGCAAAAAACTCATAGCTTTAAATTATCGTTTATCTGTAACACCCTGCACGCATATTTCTTACGTTATAGCTTACGTCGTGTTCTATTCAACGCTAGATGGCGTAACCATCTTCCACTCAAAGGCCACACGTAAACAAACTTTGACAGCACAGCGAAGGAAAATTTACTTGAACTTCTTCGACTCCAGCCACTCGTTTTGCTTGCGAAACGGACTTTTTTAATATATTCCAATCATATCATTCATCAAATTTTGCCTGCTAATGTTAATTACAATAAATTAATTAATTAACACCTACACCGCAACACTAGCCTTTCAGGTAGAGCGAGCGAAGGTTTTCTTGTGTTACCCAAAACCGTGAAGCTGCCACGGAATGCGTTCCATACTGCTGAGCAAAACGGATGAGGCCTACCTCCAAAAATGTGCTACGGAACACACATTTGCCTATGGCATCATCATTGGACAGGTGAGTGTGTGTGGCGGCAGGTGGCATGTCCAAGTCTAATGGCTAACAGCTACTAAAGTGCAAGTGTACCGGCCTTAAACTGACGTCATCGTGATATATGGCTGCCGTTAATTAGATTGTTTATTGTTTTTTCATATTTTTTATTCTCTCATTTCTTGAACTATAGCATGCAGAAGCTGATAAAGATGTCGTTGTGCATTTGGCTAAAAATGGTGAGGAGGAGATGGAATTGGCTGCGGTACCTGATGAACATGTAGCAACGGGTGCACAAGAGGTGGCAGATATTGATACACAAGCCTTGGCCAATCAATGGATAAGTGCCAGCAAAATGATACCCGGTTCTTTTGAAGTGCTGGGTGAGTTTATAAGATAACCTTTTGAAGAATTTTTTTTTTAATTAAAGGCTGTTTTGAATAAAAGGTATTTTTGTGGCAAGCACTAAGGACAGTGATACGACTGAGAAAACATTCGGCACAGCTAAAAAGCTGCTCTACGATGTACACAAGTAGGTTGCTAATGATTTGAATTGAATTGTTTATAGTATTGATGAATGTTTTAATTTCATTGCTTTTAGTCTACTCACACAAGGCCATCACTTTAGTCCAATCATTGACGACCTCAAACGCTCCGATATACTGTTTTTGGTCTACTCATCTACCAGTCGAAATGTCGTTTGCAAATCCTACACGCATTCGAACAAGTAAGTCAACGGTATTCCTTTATCATTATAATGAAAAAGTGTGTTTTAAAATGCTTTAACATGCTATGCGTCAACATTTTTGCACACAGCACTTCCACGACAAACAATGGAATGATTTTAGATAGGCTTAAAATGCACTCATTAGTCAAATATGTTTTGCATAACATAATTTATAGCACCAAAGCAGAGTAGCTGCTTATCAATTGGTTACCTTTTTATACAAACAATTTTTTTGAAGCATTCCAGTCTTCATTTTATTTTAAAGGGGTCTTAGAAGCAATTTAAAGTTATGGTGAAAGTTTTATAAAGGTCTTAAATATGTATACAAATGGAACATTGAAATGTATAAGCTGCAAAATAAGAGAAAAAAGTAATCACTACGTTTTTAAAAAACTTTAAAATCTAAAAAATGAGTGCCTTATGACACTAAAATGCATTTAAAATATATTCTCAAAATCTGGTTTTATGTTGAAAATCTTTTCGTGTTAATTGCTTGTGTATATCATCACGCATCTTCGATCTTGAATTTTTTCAAAATAAAGTATGCAAGAATAATAATACTTCTTAGTACATATTTCTTTTTTAAAACTTTTAACAAAATTTATTTAAAAGTAATGCCAACAAGCAATTTTCATGAATTTTGTTAAAGTTAAACTTACCAGTGGTAGCATAATATATGGTAGCATAAGACTAATTGAATGATAAACTTGCATAAAATATTAAACTTATAACATTGAATAACTTAAACTTTTCGTGGTGGGTTTAAAAATGGCCCTCTTTCAAAATAGAAAAATATTTGATAGAATGTAAAGAAAATCGTGGTAAATATTAATTATGACAATTTCTTCTATTTTGGTATAAGTTTTCTTTTATTACTAGTGTGTTGGAATCTTTTGTTTGATTGTGGTAAAAATAATGAACATTGTAAATAGGGATAAAAGGGATACCTCCAATACATCCAAATCGATTATTTGAATTAATCTTGAACTTTTTATGACAGATAAAGCGTACTTGGCACAAAACCACCGTTCACTTACATCATTTTACTGGGAGAAAGTTAACATTGTTAAATGGGAAAAAATGTTGATCATCCATACAACTCGAATTGTTTATTTGGCTTGCTCTTGAAATGCATATCAAAGAGCATAGAAATTCTGCAAAATACCACCATTGACTTACATAATCAAACCGAAAAATTATTGTGAACATTTGGAAAAATAGCGTTACACCTAATTTTTTTTATGATAAAGCTTCTAAGCTATTTGATAACTTGATATGAAGTTAAAATTCGCTAACTTAGGGTTAAAGAAATAATTTAAAAAAAAGATTGTTGAATTCTAGATCCAACTAAAATTTATGTGCGGCATAACTACTACAATATGCAATGAAATGTATAAATTTGGTTTGGATCGAATGTTAGTTATTAGCTGGCTAATTTAATATGTTTCTGAGATAAAAGATGGAATTCTTGAATGTGAAGACAGAAGAGATCCGGCAGGAAACTCATCTAGATTTTAAACAACTTTAAGCTCACTTTTACACAACAAATACTGGCTGATATATCGACTATTTACCTTGATGTCAAATCACTATTTTTAGTAATTTTTTTTAAATTGCGATGGCCTTGGCGGTAGTCAGTTGTCCGTCTCTGTATTTTAAACTAACTTTTAGCTGATTATTTTTATACTATGCTACAGTTCTTAACTATTTGATATTGAGAAAGTGCAACCTCGCTACTGGTTGGTTATTTTTTAACTAGTTAGTTGTCAGCTAGTAGTGAGCTATAGGCTATTTTTTAATTATATAGAAGTAAAAAATGTAGCTAGGATATAATAATAATACTTTTTTGTTTATTTTATTTCAATTATTATACAAATACTTTTAAGAAGCAAAATCTAAACTAATATGGATTTGATGAGTGGTTTGGTGTTACTTTCATTGAGGTTGATGATGTCGGGTTTTTAATTATTGGTTTTGTTGTAGCTCACTTTGATTTCAAACTTTACGAATATATTTAATTTTGGTTACTTTTCGGTTTTAATAAAGCTGTCATGAAAATTAATTTACTTCACTTCTTGTAAAGCCTTCCTTAGATATTTTTCTGAATTATTAGCAGCACCCCGATGGTCTAGGATTTTGTTGACTTTGTTTTTTTTTTGTCGTTATATTAATTTGGGGATTAAAGAATAACACGTAAAAAATTTGAAATTTTGCCATATTTTTGACTTTTTTCGGAATATTGTTAAAATTTTACCGAAAGTTAAGGCCAAAATTTAACAAATATTTAAAAAAATTCTTTATTGATATTGTTTTAACTGCTATAAAAACGTCACAGAGTTAAGTTAAGAAATTTATTTTGAGCGACACATTAAAGAAAATTTAAAATTTTTCAGAATTCAGTATAATTTAAGTTCTCGAAAATGTTGTGCATAAAAAAATTACTGAAATTTTTTGTAGATTCAGAAAAAAATTGATTTTTTCAGTGCCAGCGGATGTCGAACGCTTTTTTTAGCACATTCAAGTCAGAACCGCATGTGTTTGTTACCTTAACATTTTGAAATGCACATTACATTGTTGCATATATTTTTTAATTAAAATTATTTTGATTTTAAATATAAATAAAATAAAAATACACTTTAAAAAGTTTGTCTGGTAAACTACTGCGATTTTTACGTTGAAAATAACGCAGCTGTTTTTATAATTTATAAAAAAATCAGGGCCACAAAATTCGGGCTCTGGTTATCACCCAAGGAACACGTTATGCATCTTTTTAAAAGCTATATTATTTACTTCAAATACAAATTCATAATATTCTTAAAATTTATATTCACCCATTAAAGCATCATTAAACTTTTGAAAGTACTTTAATGTGTATTTTCGGTGGGAAATTTCCATCAAGATAAATGTCGAAGATTAGTAACTGCTTCTTGATACCAAAATGAGAGTAAAATCCAGGTGAAACTTTTTATAATTAAGCGTTCACGATTTTTTAAAAAGGCTTTCGCTCTATGGAACACTTGAATTTTCTGAAGACAAAATGCAAAGGAAGATTCTCAAAGCTTTCTCGAGATATCCTATATTTGTTGTACCACTCTCCAAATTTTTCTTTAAAAGTCATTTGTTCTAGCTATAGAGAACTGTTATAGAAAATTGTTATAGAGAACCGTTATAAGTTCCGGTTCATATTTATTTTATTTATTTATTTTAAAAATATCAAGCGGTAGAATATTTTTTAACAATACCAATGCAATACAATACAATACAAATGCGTATATATTTGCTAACGGTATTCCCTTTATCTTAATAACCATTCAATTTAGAGATGGCTTGTATTTGTTTTTTTAAATTAAATAAATTTGTGTAAAATGCCACGTGAAAAACAGTGAGCGATCAAGAAAAAGGTCACATTAATAAAGGGTGATTTTTTAAGAGCTTGATAACTTTTTTTTTAAAAAAAACGCATAAAATTTGCAAAATCTCATCGGTTCTTTATTTGAAACGTTAGATTGGTCCATGACATTTACTTTTTGAAGATAATTTCATTTAAATGTTGACCGCGGCTGCGTCTTAGGTGGTCCATTCGGAAAGTCCAATTTTGGGCAACTTTTTCGAGCTCATTTCTGAGCGATGAGCGATGAGGCTCATTTCTGGTTGAATGGCTACGTAAATAAGCAAAATTGCCGCATTTGGAGTGAAGAGCAACCAGAAGCCGTTCAAGAACTGGCCATGCATCCCGAAAAATGCACTGTTTGGTGTGGTTTGTACGCTGGTGGAATCATTGGACCGTATTTTTTCAAAGATGCTGTTGGACGCAACGTTACGGTGAATGGCGATCGCTATCGTTCGATTTGACATGTGGTTTCAACAAGATGGCGCTACATGCCACACAGCTCGCGATTCTATGGCCATTTTGAGGGAAAACTTCGGAGAACAATTAATCTTAAGAAATGGACCGGTAAGTTGGCCACCAAGATCATGCGATTTGACGCCTTTAGACTATTTTTTGTGTGGCTACGTCAAGTCTAAAGTCTACAGAAATAAGCTAGCAACTATTCCAGCTTTGGAAGACCACATTTCCGAAGAAATTCGGGCTATTCCGGCCGAAATGCTCGAAAAAGTTGCCCAAAATTGGACTTTCCGAATGGACCACCTAAGACGCAGCCGCGGTCAACATTTAAATGAAATTATCTTCAAAAAGTAAATGTCATGGACCAATCTAACGTTTCAAATAAAGAACCGATGAGATTTTGCAAATTTTATGCGTTTTTTTTAAAAAAAAAGTTATCAAGCTCTTAAAAAATCACCCTTTACACTTCATGCTGAAAACTATGAGTTAAGAGAGATTTAACGTCAAATTAAGAGAAATTTGTGTGCTGTCCAAAATTATTTGAGATCTCCAGATTCTTATGAGACACAAAAACGATCTGGAAGAAAAAGAGAGCTAGACCAAACCGCATAGAGAAGAATTGTCCGTTCATCTTCCAATGCGTCTATCTATCTTAATCAACTACAGGCTATGGTAGACAATAAAATATCGCGTTCTACCGTTTGGAGAACACTAAAATGCACGTGTTACATTCAATACACCACTAAAAAACAAAGAAAATACAATTTACTAGAAATAATTTCAATACAAATTGGAATCGGGTTAGTAAAAGCATCAATGCTAAAAACTTAAATGAATCTCACCGCTATCATCTTAAGGCCGTGTTCTCCGACGAGAAAAAGTATAACCTTGATGGTCCTGATAGCTCTCGAGGATATTAAGTCTGATTTTGTCCAACAAGAGCCTTTAATGATCACAAAAAGGAAATTTAGAGGCGTTAATGTGATGACGTGGGCTGAGTTTTTTGCTGAAGGATGTTCTTTCGAATGAAAAGTTTAAATTATATTGAAGTCTTGGAGAAGGCTTTAGTTCCATTCTTGAACGAAAAAGATTAAGAAGAAAATATATTTCAGCTGGATAACGCAAGAATTCATGTTAACCGTGAGACAAGGAGTTGGTTTGCCGCTAAATGGGTGCAAGTTATGGAATGGCCTGCCTATAAAATTGAGCCTGGAATTATAATTAATCTTATTAGTAGTATGAAGAAAAGGATGAATGATGTTTTGTTAAAGAACGGCAACTTCATTGGTTGATTTTAAGATATTTTTGTTTTTGTTTGTGTTTAAAAAAATGAAGAAATAAGAAGTTTATTTTTACCTTTTAAATTTGAAACAAGTGTTTTTATTGTTTAATAAGATAACGGGAATACTGTTTACTGATGAAATTACATTTGTCTTCTGTTTTATTTGAAAACTTACAGAGAATATTTTAGTATAACAGTATTGGAAAAAATATTCAACCGCTTGATATTTTCAAAATCACTAATCAATATATATACGAAATAGACGCAGCGACATTCGAAAGTTGTTTTTCAGCATTTTTTTGACCCCTCCAAGGTTTGAAATTTGTTTTTTTTTTTAAATTTAATTTATATGATTTTTAAAAAATAAATAAATGTTCATAATTTGTAGTTGTGTTCATAAACTTTCACTTATTGCATGCTTTCTATGGATACTTAGAAAAAAAAAAGTTAGAAAATCATAAAAATTTGTAAAAAATAACTAGCATAAAATTCTCTTTAAATTCATCTTCCATGCCTCGTTCATTGAAAAAAACCAGGGAATGTAAGAAAACCTACTTCACGGCCAATATAAAATGCGTGCTATGGTAAATAAAAAAGTTTCGTCTTAAAATCTATGTTAGCAGCATTTACCTAAGCGACTACTTAAGTTTCTCTAACTGTTTCTATAAATTTTATGCCCCTTACTTTGTACTCTTAATTTTTTTTTTGTTTGTTTGTATATAACTAAAAATAACAAAATTCTGGCTTTATAATTGGCACAATAAAATACTTGGCCTATCTATTGTCTACACATTTTCAGTTTTTTGCATTTATTGAATTATTTACAAGCTTAAACAAAATTTCTTTTATGATGTATGCTTTTTTCCAACTGATTTCTATGTCTATTTTCAGTGGTGGCTCATTTACGCCCGCCGAATGTCGTTTTGTGGAGAAACCCTTCGAGTGGTATTCGTTCGAGTGCAGCTACGAATTGGATGATATATTTCCCATTGTCGATGCCACACAAAAAATCAACATTGAAGATCAATTCCAGAAATCTATTGAAATAGTGCGAAACAACCTACAAGCCAGCGAAGTGTTCATACAAAACGAAACAATCGATGAGTCGCTACGGCTAGAGGCCTACATACGACTGAAGCATGGCAAGAAAGATAAGCCAGAAGGTGCCATACGTGCCACAATCTATTTGCCACTACGTTGCCAAACAAGCGGTACACAACCCATCAAAGTTAAAGAGTTTAATGGCACGATACGCTTTTCGGGTGTCATTTCATCGCGCATTTGGTGCAATCCGCGCAACTCAATTGGCGATGTTAAGCGTTTTGTGCGCGATGATATACTGCGTTCCTTGGTGGCACGCATACAAGTCTATTGCGATGGCCTGACAGCGACGAATGTTAGTAACGAAACCATTTTCATAAGCGAACCACCACGGCGCATTTACTTTAACTTGAATACGCCGAGCGGTCCAAGTGCCAACGGCATGACTGCCATACAATTTTCCGAATACATATTCCGAGGTGAGGCACCCACTGTTGCTGTGGCGCAGGCCAAACAGATACTCGATCTGGACATTAATATCGAAAGCATATGTGCCGATCTGGAGGGTTTGCCAGACGATGAGCTCTTCAATGAATCTACGTCGGATGTGCAGTCGTTAGGATCGTTCGACACGCCCATAGCAGCACACGATCTAACGCGCACCATGTATATGCTGGGCATCACCGTCTCGCTGCTGGTGCTTTTCATCTCGATACTGCTGCATTTTCTATTCCAACAGACGTAAAATCGACATAAAATTTCGCTTAATGTCGTCTTCGTTCTCCTCACAGTGAATAGAAATAATTTCTTTACTTAATTTTTATATGAATTACGAAAAGCTGTATTTTTTTGGTTTGAGGTCTCTTAAGGCGTTCATCACTTATATTATGTTAAAAAACAAACAAACGAAAAAAAAAAAACTCAACTTTTTTATGTTTTCTAGCTGAAGGTCTAAATGATGAAATAATAAACTATTATAAAGTAGCTACTGCAAGACTTGATAATTAATTTAAAGAATTCCGTCTGTGGCCACGTTTAACCAGAAATCGTTTTCTAATTTTAATGAACTCTTTTGGACCGCTGTGTAAATTATGACAAACAAATGGTGACATCAACGCACCCGCCTGCAGAGTAGTCAAGAAAAATACAGCACAGTGGTGTAAGTCAAGCAAAAAAGGAACACAAATACTAAAGTAAGCTTCAAAATTTTTGATTTTTTATAAAAAAATATGTGCTGTTAATATTCCTTTGTAGCCTCATATGTCGTATTAAGAAAATATTCTAGGTGTTGCTTTTGAATGAAGTTAATTTTTCAGAAATTCGGAAATTGTGCTGAAATGTGCTCGTTAAGTACTATAAAAAAAAGTCCTTAACGGCAGGAGCACGAGCACATTTTAGCACAACTTCCGTATTTCTGAAAAATTTACTTCACTTCAAAAGCAAATTTTTATGAATAAGTTTTCTGAAATTTTGTGGGAGTAACTTCTAAGCAGAAACTCCTTACATCTTAGCAGCTTAATCCGAGCACAATTTTCAAAATTCTAAAATATTCATCAACAAAAATGCACCAGCAGAATTATTTTTTAATACGGCAGATGACAGCACATATTGAGTAAATCGCAGCATTAACTATTTCTTATGTAAAAAAAAAAATTTATAAATTATTTATATATATTTTATTAGAGACAAAAAAGTTGAGCTAAATTTATGAACATAATATTTTACTGTTTCGACACTTAGAACTGCGTGAGAAACTGTTGTAAGATCTCATAGCACTTATTGTGAAATTGAGGACTAACTAAAAATAAGCACCCACCCTCCCCAACTAGCTAAAACTTTTTGAGCTAGTTTTCAGGGCAAAACAACCAAGTACACGTTTCGTTTTGCTACTGCTGTGCAAGACAAGAGCACACTTTATGAACCTCAACATAATTACAACGTATTAATGAGTTCATATCTTGTTCAAAACTATGCGTAAAACTTTTGCCTTCTACTATTAATGAAGTGCCGCCAACAACTATGCATGTCTGTCGTTCACTCTTTTTGTTCATGCGTTCATTCCCACAATCAAGGGACTTATTCCATGTTTATGTGTTTCCAAAATTAGCTGCAAGTGTGTCAGGTGTTCAGCGAACGAACGTGCTGGAGTCTACCAGCCCCCTCAGAATCAGCATCAGCGTCAGTAAAGTCAGTCGAGTCATCTTTATGACGCTTCATTGCTAGGGATTAAAAAATATGAGTTCTACCAAAATTTCTTTCTCTTACATAGTTCGTGCGCTAAATTGTTGGTTTAACATTTTGTCTTATTTTGTTATTATTTATTATCAAGTTTTTGTTTCTTAAATCATTTTTTTTTAATATTACATTAGGTAACATGTTTTTGCTGTTTTTATTTATATCATGTTTTAAGACATATTTTGTGTTTTTATTGCCGCATCATTTTTTCTTTTTAAACATCACAAACTGTGCGTCAGCATTATTTAATTTTCCGGCTTTTCCCAAATGGCCCAAAAGTCTGTCTGTCAAGGCATATTTTTGTAAATATTTTCATAACATAAATTAGTAATTTTCTTTGCTTTCATTTCACTCAAGAATTTCTTTATTTAGATTTGCCTGAAAGGTGGAGAAGTCGATGGGTAGATATATCGCCAATTTGTGGTAAATTTTTGTTTTATTACATATTTTGTTAGCTCAGCTAATTTATTTTCTTCTTATGACATTCGAAAATTTTTTTATGCTCTTCTGTTAGTTTTTAATTGTTTGACTGATCAAAAATTTGCTAAAATAATCTTACAGCTGATATCAAGCCAAGACAATTTTTTTATGTTGTGATATAGGCATGTTTTAGGTAAAGGTACTTATTCGTAAATGGAAGTAGACAGAAGTTATTGGAACTTCTCAAGTTAGCTCAAGTAAGAAAAAGGTTAAAAGACACGATAAAAATATCGTTTAAGAATAGCGATATGAAGTTAGATTTGAAATATCTAAAAGATTCTTGGCAAATTTTTAAATTTACTATAGAATTAGCTGCAGTTTTGGATACTATAGCCGAATTCGCGCAGCTATTTTTCAACCCTCAAGTATTTTCCTAAAAATTTAAATTCTTTCCTAATTTTTCCTAGTTTCTACCTTAAAATTTAATTAGAGAGAGAGCCATATTTCAGTATTAAAATGTTTCTCGAAAAAATTATGTGTGTAACATATCGCACACTAAATACAAAACAGTCACAACTCAAAATTTTTTTATATCGATTTTTTGTTATAAATCAATTTACAAAACATATATCTCACTATTTTTTTCATTATTTTCTTCATTAACTGGAAGATTGAAGTTTGTGTGTTTAAATGAAAATTGCTTTTCTTCTGCAGTTTCAACCAAAGGGTTTTATTTTTCGCTTCTCCTGAAAAGTCATGTTTTTTGAGTTGTGACTGTTTATTTAGTGTGTATTTAGTGTGCGATATGATGATAAATCAAAAATATTGATAATGTTCCCGTGATAATGATCAATGAAAATATTGATAATGCTGGTGACCGTGGCATGCAGGTTAAGTGTGTGGCTTAGCATGCTCGGAGCCCGGGTTCGATCCCCAGTCGCGGCGAAAAGTTTTTTCCAATAAAAAAATTTTTCTGATCGGTCACCACCTCTCTGCAGACAATGGCAAACCTCAGAGAGTAAATAATGCCATGTAAAGCTTCTTGAGAACATGAACTTTAGCCGTTCGGAGTCGGCATAAAACATGTAGGTCCAGTTCTCGGTCAATTGTGTGTAAACATTTAATAACACACACAACACAATTGATCATAAAAAGCTCGGTCAAAGTCCTTTCAAGGACTGAAATGGCCAATTTGTTTTTTTGTTTGTTTGTTTGATAATGTTCCCGAGAAACAATTTGTATCCAATTTGTATGTATATATAAATAGGCTTCTGTTTAAGCTACAAAACTAAAATTAGATATTTGTTCAATTTATATAAAAATTCAAGCGTATTAGAAAAATGGGCATCATCCATTCACGAACACGCCCACCTCCCATACAATCACAAAATTTAAAACTCTATAAAAAGGCTTCTCTTTAAGCTACAGGAAAATAATTTGATACATTTGTATTTTACATCAAAAGTAAATTGTGTTAGAAACGTATGCGTCAAGAACTGAAATTGGGTGTTTGTAAATTTTATATCAAAACTGAGGCGTGTTCGTAAAATTGGCGTCAACCACCCAAGAACACGCCCGCCTCTCATCCAGCCCCAAAATGAAAACTTTATAAAGAGGTTGTTTGTCTTTACGCTGTATAAATGAATGTATTTTAGGCATCATCAAAATAGTAAAATTTTTTAAATCTCATACAAAAAGAGCTGCAATTTAAGATTTTGTCCGCTTACGAATTGATCGTGGGGTATTTTAACTTCGACCAAATCGAAGATATATCTTACTAGTTTTAGAAAAGGTTGCTTTAGAATAAAAAGGAGATGTAGTGGAATGTCATTCGGCATCATTTAATTCCATTCGCAAATTCCAACAAAGAAGTGGCCAAACGAAATTCAGTTTTTTTGTCACAGCACCAATGTTGCAACCTTGCTGCAATCTGGTGGAATCTCTGGAATCTCTCAACATGTTCGTTGAATTCGGGCGGCAATGAACGATTTAAGTGATCCTGGTGGTGATGCATGCCTTTTCAAGGACATATCTTCCAGCATATCTTCTTCAAACACTTCCCAATTGTCTACCCGATGAATGTCAATAACATTTTGCATTACATTTTATAAGCTTTTTTTATTGAAAAAGCTTTTTATCAGTCATCGAAAACGAAAAGCAAAAATTCAACCAACGTCAAAGCACGCAGTGATGAGGATTTCAACAAGCAAATTTTGTACTATGAACATATAGCTTCGCTAAAACATAAAATACAAAATTTGGTGGTATTACGTGTGATGATCTCTTAATTATAGCTCCGCTACAACACGTAACACGATAGTAGTTGATATACCGTTGGAACATTTCATATTTTCTCTAAAATACAAAATTTAATTTTTTATCTTATGGTGTGTTGTTTAGATTCTGGATTAATAAAACTAGACAAGTGTAAAAAGTGTAAAACACCCAGTATCTTGAAAATCCTACCACAACGGTAAAAATTGAGTACAGATTTGGAATCAGCGTTGAAAGCTCATATAGAAATTATATTGGGTTTTCCGTGTCCTACTTTTTTAAACTAGTATTATTTATTCAAGCATGTCTGAATTTTAGAGCACTGCTATTATTTTGAACACAACTGTACATTCAAATATACTTCAACACTGCTGTTCTGAAGTAACTTCGGCCAATTCGAAAATCGCAAAAACATAATCGCAATAAATAATAATTTTATTAAGTAGCTTTGTACAAATCAAACTAAAAAAAAAAAGAAAAATAATTATTAATTACAATAAATAAAAGTTCTTATCGAATATATCTAGATAGCTTAATGTTAATATTATTGCTTATATACATTTACAAACTGGCTAAATAATTATTAAGTGATATAAATACATAAATTAATTCTTTTATAATTTAAAAATATTAAAAACGAACATTCGAAAGAATTTCACAGCCTCTTCAACAAAACAAACTAAGCAGCTATTATTTAACTAAAAAATTATATAATTTTTGTAAATTACTCATTCACTCACTCGTGGCATTTAATAAATTATTTATTTATATTAATAAATTATAAAGCAACGATCGCATTGATCGTCGTTAGCAGCTAATGGATTGGCATCAACTGTATGTCGAACTATTTATCGAATTGGAACGATCGGATTAGTGAAGGCATAAGTAAATTGAATTTTGCCATATATATAAAAAAAAAACGTGTGCCATGAACTACAACTACAACGAACTGCTACCACAGCTACAGCTACTGACATAGTTTTTTATCCGATCTACAATGCTGATAAATAACTTTGAAAATTATGCATCTATAAAAGAAATCCTAGTCGAACAATAAATCATGATCAACGACGGCGCACAGCGCTGATTCTGATAGCGGTCATCTAACTGCAGCGACGCGACGCGACGCCTAGTTGCCGTAACTGCGCTGATGCAGCTTACAGTTGCCATTGCAATTGATCACCGACCAAACCCAGTCGACGTAGTTGGGCACTTTGGCGTAGATGCCGAATTTGTTGCGTTTGGCACAGCCATCGCCAAATGAAGTGATGCCGAATATCGTCCACGGATGATTGGGTTTTGTTGTGTCGCGACACAGCAGCGGACCGCCCGAGTCGCCGGCACATGTGTCAATGCGACCGCGTTTGTGACCGGCACAGAACATATTCTTCGTGATGGTATAATCATGATAGACCGAACGGCAATTGTCCATAGGTATGATGGGCACCTCGGCTTGATGCAGCACGCTGGTGCCGGCAATATCGCGATTGCGACGCTTGCCCCAGCCAATGACAGTGCAGTCCATGTTCTTGGGCAGTGGCTGATAGGGGCGCGGCAGGCAGGAGTAACCAATCCAGGTAGTGGTGTTTGTCGCTTTGGGCAGCCTAAGAACAGAGACAGGAAAATAAAATTAAATTCAACTTAAGTTTTTCATGTGCACTATTAAGAACTCACTTCAACAACGCCACATCGCTATCCACCGTTTTCTTATCGAAATTTGGATGCTTATAGCTTCTGAGCACACGTAGCTGCAGCTCAGTGCCATCTTCGTAGTCGAGATTGTGTTCGCCCAGACGCACATAAAGCACCTTTCGCACACAGTGCGCCGCTGTGATCACCCACTCCGGCGCAATCAATGTGCCGCCACAAAAAGCTTCCTACGCGCAAGACAAAAAAAAAAAAAAAAACAAAATTAAGTGTCATGCTTAACATTTACAACATCATCATCATGAACTCACCTTGAATCTATTGAATATAGCGACCTGCCAGGGCCACTCGCCTTTGCGCGCCGCTTTGCCGCCAATAATCTTCAGCATGTTGTACATATTGCGTTTGTTGCTGCGTATTGGTGCAATGCCGCACTTAAGCTTCATTGGCGTATATTCGGGCCCACGATAACCTTTGCCATTCATAATGTAATCACTGACAATGGCATTCGATTGGGGTCCATCGCCAGCATTAATGTCGCGTCTGCGATTAGATACAACTGGTCGCAGCTCATAAGGTGGCGTCTTTTGCACCTGTGCCTGCAGCCACTGTTGACAGAAGCTGCCCTCGGTGTAGCAGTAGGCAATTTCACGTAGCACCTCGCGACCGCACTGTTCCTTGACGCGACACTTTCTGTTGTGAAGAGAGTGGAAAATGAAATTTCAATGTTATAAATATTTTATGAATTGTTGGTTGGATATAATATAATAAAAGTACATATTGAAAAGTTGGAAAAATATTCGTTTTTTATGTATGTAAGTCTATTATAGACTGACTCAATTTATTTTATCGTCTTCAACGAAACGTCAAACATACATTTTAAGGGTATTCAATAGACCTTAACGAACATTCCCTGGATACAAAAACATCGATATATTATGTTTTACAACCCGATCCTAAATACCAACAGTATGACGTAGAATTTAGAAAAGGCACCTCCTACATTCCGCTAAAAAAATTAAAAACATGTTTTAAATAATTTTACTGGTAAAATCCAAAAACTTCTTTACGAAAAAAATAATGATTTTTTGCTAGTTATTCTTACGTAAGAACTGAGATCTGGTGGGAAAGTACTAGAATAGAGTTATTGAGGTCAATTGGCCTTTGGAGCAAACAACTAAGTTCCCTTGAAAAAAAAATAGCTAATTTTATACTTTGGGGCTTTAAAATTCTGCCAAAAATATGACCAAAAATTTAAAAATTCGACATCTATATTCTGCATACAAAAAAAAATGTACAAATATTCTTCTAAAAATGCTACGGATTCGATGATGTAAGGTTTTTCTGGTAAAATCTAGTTTTTAACTGACATCATTTATTGAATCAGCTGACTATTATTGATGGAAATCTCTTCTCTCTACTTTTATGGATAGGTTTATGGGTTTCATGTTAAAACAAATTTTGTATTTATTTGAGCCATTTCGGAAATTCAAATTAGAATCTCCTTTTATTTTTATTTTCTCCTTTTTATTTAAAATTTAGATTCAGTTTTAAATTTGATTCTATTTATAAACAATTTCAATAATTTCCTAAGGTCTTAACAGGCCTACAGGTGTAAAATACCTAACAACTGTAATTTTCACTTCAGCTATTTTGTATGTTTTACCTACCCATATTTTCACTATGAAGATTGTAGCTTTCGTAACGTCAACGCGCCTCCTTTATGTTTTGATTTTGGACCCTTAATGTTATCGGCCCATTTTATATTTCGGTCCATATTCTTATAAGAATAAAAGTGTCAGACCTCATTTTCTACTTCCGCTTAGAGTAGTTTTGGTTATAAGTTCTTAAAACATTCACATAGTTAAGTTTAAATTTTAATACATTCGTTATTGTCAGGAGATCTTATAAAATGTAGAAGCTGTATCGGTAGACCTATGCCTTCTTTTTCAATAACAACCATATATTTCTGTGAGAATTTTTCACATCATTTTCATATTTGCATTCTTATCAATATTTTTCAAATTTTCATAACGAAAAAAGTTAATTATAAAATTGCAATAAAAATATCAATTGCTAACCAATACATGCTTGTTGTCCCCAATCTTTAAAAACCCGAACTATCAAAATTCGAAAAATTCAAAACTTACACAATTTTAAAATGTGACTTGAAACTTTCAAGGAATAAAAATTCACTATATAAGGTTTTACTGCGTGGAGAAACATTTCAAGCTAGAGTAGCTTTTTAAGGGTCTAATGCATATATTTGCAAAAAAGGTTTTCTCTTATGTCCTAAAAAATGCTCACACATGAACATCTCTTATAGTCCTTGTGAATTCTTTAATTCAATTATGAACCATTTCGGACAGAACACTTCTATTTTGGCATTACATAATAATAATTTTCTAATGGTTTGTCGGAATAAAAAACTTTAAAATTGAACCGTTCTTTGTTCAAAAATGAGTTTACAAAAGTACTAAAAATTAAGCTTTTTTGCTAGTGAAACACTTTCAAATTGAAACTTTCAAGATGAGTTAAAGCGAAGAGCGTTAGTGCCTTCTTTGATATTTAAACGAGCGCGATCATTTCGCGATTTTTCTTTTAATCGTCCAGACGATTGTTACGGTAGAATTTTATTTTGCTCTTCCAAATGATGCTTTTGCGAGTCGTTATGACGATTGTAGGATGAGTTAATCCGTCGGTCACGCATTTTGGTGAGCATTTAAAGATTGCTGGTAGGCAAAGATCTCATAATACTCTTGAATATGGTATTTATGCGACTCATTTTGATGATTGGTTGACAAGTGTTTCTTTTTTTGTTACTCTACAATCGTCATTTAACCCTTCTGACGACCATAAAAAGATTGGTATTTGCAGACGCGCATAGCAGACGACTCATTTAGGCGATTATTTCAAGGCTCGCTTGAAGTAGGAATTAAAGCGTCTTACGCAATTCTTTTCTACGCATCGTAGATGACTCAGATGAAAGAGTCGCCGGTTTGACACAGTTTCTTCCGTTGGACTGAACTAGCGCGATCGGAATATTTATTATTTATCTACTATTGAAAATGCTAGCTGGGAAGTAAAAGAAAAAAATTGTCCCTTCTCTAATTACAGAATTGGTTTTTACTAGTGTCCGACCGATTATTCGGCTTCGGCTTCGGTAATCGGCCTAATCGGCCAATATTTTGATCTTCGGCTTCGGCTTCTGCTTCGGCCGAAATAGCCGATTATTTTTGCCGAATGTTTTTGCTTTACTAAACAATTTTTTTATAAGGTTTTTGAATTTTTTTTAATTATTCAGTAAACATTTTTAACGTTTTCATTGTTCGTTTTGTGTTTCTCTCGTTTTCTGTTCTTTCATGAGTTGGTGTTCATTCAGTGAAAATTTTATTGAAATGATAAATGCAGCGAGTCCACCTGTTACGTTTTTGCTTTTGTTAAGAACTGAAATATAAAAGCCGAGTTAACGCTAAAAATTTTCTGCCAGATTTCAGTTAGTATTACATTTCTGTAACTTTTCTCGACTGGATCCAAGATATATTAAATTTTTTCTACTTTATCCTGACGTCAATAATTCGATTACAGAAAAATCCGAATCTTGCAGAAAAACTCTTCCGTTTAACTCGAATTTAATGATTTCAGTAAATTTTTTTTGTACTGAAATGAATATAAAGGATGGTTAATTAAATAATAAAACACAAATTATTCAGAAAATTATTGTCAATTCTTTTTATTATGATAATATTGGTATGGTTCAATTATGTATGAAACAAAATATCGGCCAAATGGCTACCGCGACCTCGGCGGCACACCTCCATCCGATGGTCCAAATTTTCTATGACGTTGAGGCATAATAGAGGTTCTATGCCGTTAATGTGCCGAATTATCTCATCCTTTAGCTCTTGAATTGTTGCTGGCTTATCAACTTACACCTTTTCTTTCAAATAACCACAAAGACAGAAGTCCAACGGTGTCAAATCACATGATCTTGGCGGACAATTGACAGCGCCACCAAGTGAGATAACACGGCCATTGAATTTGTCGCGCAAAAGAGTTAATGTTTCATTAGCTGTGTGGCAAGGTGTACCGTATATCTACTAATTCGGGCCTTAAAAAGTTCGTTATAATCTCACGATAGCGAACAACATTCACAGTACCTACCTGACCGGTCTCATTTTGGAATAAATACGACCCTATAATGCCGCCAGCCCATAAACCGCACTAAACAGTCACTCTTTGTGGGTGCATTGGTTTTTCTCTTGGATTATCATTCGCCCAAATGCGGCAATTCTGCTTATTGACGAATCCACTGAGGTGAAAATATGTCTAATCACTGAAGACGATTTTCTTCCAAAATTAATCATCCACTGTTGCCATTTCTTGAATAACTTTAACGCGTGGCTCGATTATGTATCTTTCCATGGTTCAAATTGAGTTAGTCTGAAATTGAGAAATACCAAACGAAATGCAGAAAAAACTTGACGTTTAGGTGTGGTTCACATTCAACATTGGCCCTTAACAAGAGCAAAGAATAAACTTTATAATTTTTTTTTACTTGAGAACATTTCTTTTTTATTCGGCTTCGGCTTCGGCCTTCGGCCGATTATTTCAATGTTGCCGAAGAATCGTCTTCGGCTTCGGCTTCGGCAAAAATTCACGTTCGGTCGGACACTAGTTTTTACTATGTTAATACGTAGCACCATCATGTTTGAGTTCAGTAGAACGTTCAACGTTATCTCTGCCACTAGAGGATTTCTTCAATGAGGAGTTCTATCACCTTTTTTGCGGAAAGAGGCGATTTCTTTTGTGTGAGTCGTGATACTCAAAAAGCTTATATCAGCGGTATCGGACAGAATACAAAGAACCCACCCTACCCATAACTAATAAATGGTTTCAGGGCAAAGGCTAAACTATCAATCTTGAAAAAGACCTTTACGCCTTACAAAGCCGGAAAAGACGGAAAAGTGATTGATTTTTCACCAACGCTACGTATGCGTTATTCGCCTGCCAATGCCTTCATGGCTAAAAGTGGAGTCTCAAGCCAAAAATGGTATATTGAACGGTCTTAACTCTTGTAAGACCTATGGTTGCATATGAATGAATTGCAGGCTGGGAAAAATTTTAACAATGAACAACAGCCATTACAATTCTTAAACTGCAAAGAATCGCATGTGTTGGAGAACGTGGCAAAGAGAACGTGCCTGAGTGAAGCCCTGGGTGTTTCACTTGAACTGCCTCCTTTACCGATAGCGAAGGCATGTCTAAGTGCACTGAGGTTGAAGGAAATAAGCGATTACTTATTTTAAAAAATTATTAAATAAATTAAATCTTAAAATTATTCCTTTCCAAAATTCCCTGAGAGGTTGTTAAGAAAGCTTAATTTCTCAAAGCGATACAAGATACTTACAGCTAACAGGCATATGTGGATAAATTATAGTTTCAAGGTTTATAGCTGAATCAGGCTGAAGAAAAACTAGTAGGGATGCACAAAAAGCTATTCCAATAGGGTATATTCCAACCATATTCCAAGAGGGAATATGTGCTTTTGAAGCATGTGCCTGGGAATGTCTCAGTAGAAAAACTATGCATGGGGTACATAGCTATGAACACTCATGCAGTCAAGTGGCATTAAAAGACCTTCCAGCATAAGAGCTTGATTAAAAATTAGTGTTTGATTGTGTCAAATCACTAAATGCATTGGGACGAAACTAGAATATTGAATTATGGTGGGTATCAGGGCCTAAAGGGTGCTAAAAGGAAAAAAAAAGAGCCTTATCAAAAAAGGGGCATCTCGGTCTCTTATTGGTCCTGGACCATTTTAAAGCCTATCAAAAGACTACTTTGTGGAAAAGGTTTACCTGGAAAAACAAAAGATTCTGTGTAACTGGACAAATTGTTACGGACAGAGACAAGTAAAGAAATTTATTGCTATCAGTAGAACAACCTACAACTTCTAACAGGTCTAACAAAGTCACTGTGCTCTCAGATGCCAACTCAAAAAGATAGGTCCATCTGCAGACTCTGAGAGAAGGTGGAAGAGACTTTAGAGTAGATTTTTTGTCAATGCTCGGCCATCTGCAAACTCAGACTTTTCTACTTTGGTTCGGCAATTGTGCCGAAATACCAAACCAAAAAACATCGTAACAATTCATAAAAACCTACAAATGGATTTTTCTTCATGACGTAATTTTACAAAGTGATTTCATAAACAAAATATTTGTAGGATCATTACTCGAGAAACAATTTCATATCTTGTGTCAATAGAGTAGCCGATATATGTCCGGTGCCCGTGTCGGTGAATGTCCGACCTCTTAACCTCTTAAGTTAAGTCTCAGTCCAGTTACGATATTATTTTGGGTAAAATATATGAATATATTTTTTTGGGTCTTGTTCGCTTAAGCTCGTTTACATTCGGTGTAATATCAATGTGCAATTTGGTTTTTCATTAACTTTGTAGTTTTTCGTTACTACTCTTCAACTAGCTTTTAACAATGGAATTGAGTCTGATACTAGGGACCTTTGTGCCTGTGTATTCAGGTACGGGAACAAATTGCTTCTCGGCTTAGTTATCGATTTTATAAATATTTTGAGGGGCATTTATTCATAAGATAATTTTAAGCAAAAATATCTCCCACAAAACTGCAATAGAATACTTTTTTTTGAGGTAAACAACCAAAATAACTGATTAAATCGGTTTTTCCAAATATTTCTAAAACGGTATTTTTCAAAAATTTGTGCCAAAAGTGATTCTTTTTATTAGAAAATTGTACATAAAAATATTACGCCCAAAATTTCCATTGCATCATTAATTTTCGAGATATGAGACCAGAAAGGGTCGGTCCAATATTTTTTTTTTCAAATATCTTAAATGTGAAGATATTTTTTCAAAAGGAGGCAAAGGACTTTTGTTCATCAAATTCTTATACATAAAATTTTAAACAAATTTCCGTAGGGTTAGTAGTTTTTGAGATAAACATCAAAAAGTTTCGGTTTTTCAAATATCTCGTAAACGGGATTTTTAAAAATTTGAGCCAAAAAGTTTATTGCTCATGTCAATTCTAAAAAGAAGTCACATCCATTTTTGTAAGATCATTATTTTATAAAACATGAGATCAAATAATTGGTAGGATCGATTTTTTAAATTTTTCGTAAACGACATTTTAAAAAATTTGGGCCAAAAGGATTTTTGTTCCATAAATAGTTTTGCTATTTAAATATTAAAAATATTTTATACAAAATTTCCATAGTATCATTAGTTTTCGAGATAAAAGTCAAAAAATTGTTGGTATAATTGGATTTTTAAAATATATCGTAAATGGGAATTATCAAAAATTTAAGCTTTTGTTAATTTTTTAAATTTTTTTACAAAGTTTACAAAACAAAAAATTTAAAAATGCCTGTAGGATCATTGGTTTTTGAGATATAAGACCAAAGAGGAACGATTAAATCGGTTTTTCCAAATATCTCGTAAACGAGATTTTTCAAAAATTTGGGCAAATTGGCTTTTTTTCATTAAATAATTCTACATAAGAATGTCATAGATAGGTATTGGCTTTTTTCCAAATACGTCGTCAACGGTATTTTTACAAAAATTTGGCAGAGAAAGGCTTTTTTCACTTTTTTCAACGAGATTCTTTAAAAATTATCCACTTATAGTTCAATTATCCGGTCACAAACCCGCACTGAGAAAAAAACACATACCTCGCTCCGGTAAAAAATTTCTCTATTTTTGATAATAGCAATTTTCTCTTTTTCAAATAAAATTTTCTTCAATTAGAATAAATTTTCACATTTTCGAAGAAATATTTCTTTACTTCTAAGAAATGGAAATATTTCAATGTCTCCAATAACACAGTGCGACAAAATCAATTTTTTTTGAGTACACATGAGAAATGTTAACAGAATATGAAAATAGGCTTAAAATAAAGAAATACGTGTCTCGGCGATTTGCTGTAGCACGTCAGAATTTTGAGAAAATCGATTTTAAAGATTCGAAGGATCGTGGAGGTTCACTTGTAACGTAGTACTATTATAAAAAGTTCTATAAAAACAGAATGGGTGAACTGATTTAAGTGCTTGAGCCAGTTTTGAAAAGGGAATTAAATTTGGATTTGTTTTTATAAAAAAAAACCTTTTTTTTCCGCTAGATGGCGCTTTAATTTTCATGTAAAATTAAAAAATATCCAAAATTATTAAATATCCAAATTTTTAGTAGGTGCATATAAGCCACAAACAAAACAAAAATGATTTCGATTTGGACAATTCATTTTATTTTATATTCTTGACGTTACAAACGACACCCGATCTATTAACTCGTGAAATTCAACTAAGTAAATTCAATAAAATATGGTACATCCCCACGAAAATGTAGAACAATAACAAATATTAAAATATAAGTAATGTTCTATAAATAGAATCTTTCCAAAACTTCAGCACAAGTGCGTGAAGTAAGGAAAGCTGAACGTATTGTAATGGAAAAAAACCATTCATACGTGAGAGAGAGAGAGAAGGAGGAAAATGAGAGAAGGCTGCAATTAGTGACAAAGTAAAAAGGTTGGTCGTTGGCTTAGAACGTAAAGGCGCAGATAAGAAGTAATGACAATCTTCGAAACAATCGACCGCCATATGGTTCAAATCCCAGACGACTTGTTTTAATTTTTTCTAATTGCAGAAACCCCGATCTGTAAGCTAGTTGAAATTGAATAATAATATTTTTAGTTTGATCTGGCTCGGAGCCCCGAATCGCTGAATCAAGCAATTCCCGGCCAGCGAAAAAGATTCTACTTTAGTTATTGGATTTCAAATCAACAACATTGTATTTTTAATGAATTTCGTACATTTTTTGGATATTTTTTAATTTTACATGAAAATTAAAGCGCCATCTAGCGGAAAAAAATGTCTTTTTTTATAAAAACAAATCCAAATTTAATTCCCTTTTCAAAACTGGCTCAAGCACTTAAATCAGTTCACCCATTCTGTTTTTATAGAACTTTTTATAATAGTACTACGTTACAAGTGAACCTCCACGATCCTTCGAATCTTTAAAATCGATTTTCTCAAAATTCTGACGTGCTACAGCAAATCGCCGAGACACGTATTTCTTTATTTTAAGCCTATTTTCATATTCTGTTAACATTTCTCATGTGTACCAACCACTGTCGTACTGTGTAATGATAAGTATTTTTCTCGCATAAAAAATTTCTCATTTATAGAGAAATTTTATTGAAAATGAAAAACTTTTCTTATATTTTGATAAAAAATTCACTATGAGAAGTATTTTCTTCAATAAAAACAAATATTTTCTCAAAAAAAAAAAGTATTTTTATCTAAAAACGATATATTTTTCTATTTCATGGAAGCTTTTTATAATTTTTAGAGAATTTTTAGTATCGCAATTAGAGAATAGCATTCTCTGGAGCAGAGTCTATACCATTTTTCTCTAAATATGTTGCCTTTTTTATCATATTCCGAGACACTTTTTTCTGAGTGCGGGTGCTTTATCTAAAACACCCCAGTTTTTGGGTACTATTTCAACCATCGCACGTGAATGGGTTAAGACACTACAGACGTTTCAAAAATAAATTCAAGGCTTACTTAATTCAATTAAATTTAATTTAAGTTCGTCTTACTTGTAACGCCGCGTTGTGCACTTGGGCGAACACTTGGTCCAGCGACTCCATTTCGAGTAGATGCGTCGATGTCTTGGTATGAGTGCATCGGGCGTAGCACGTTCCTTTACTAAGCTGCCATTGCGAAAATCAGCATAATCAGCATCTTCATATGAATCTATGTACTGATCATCACTTGCCCCATTAGTGCCACGTGCTGCTGCATCGTGCTCAAAGTCAAAATCTTCGTACTGGAAAATATCACCCTCAATACCATCATCACCAGCTGCAAGATTGCGCTGCGTTACCCGGTCCAAGGGATGTCTATTGGGTCGTGTTCTGTGTTGCTGTTGCTTTTGTTGGTGTTTTTGTTGCTGTTTTTGTCGTTTTGTCTCTTTTAATCTGCGTTGATTTCGCATGCGTATGGAGCGTACTGGGTCAATATGCAGCTTCTGTTCTTCCAGCTCATCCAGCTCTTCGTCTTCTTCCTCAGCCTCCAAGTCTGTGTAATCATCAACATCAATATAGATGGGCTTGCGTCGCTTTTTGTACTTTGGCTTCGATTTAATGATGAAAAAATCGGCGTCGTTGTCGTCAGTCTCGTGCTGATGCTCCTCGTTTGCGGCAGTGTGCCGATGATGGTGATGATGATGATGACTCTCTATTTCCTGCAGCACCGGCAGGCGTACGTGAGGCATTGATACTGGTGGCTGTGTGGTCCACATCGGCTGCATACCCGTGTGCGGCGCATTTATTATGATCGCCGGTGAGTTGCTGCTATGATGTGTTGTCTGTGGCACATCCTTGTGCTCTGAGACAGGTGCCTGATGACAACTAAATAAAGTTAGATAAAATAAATAAAGCATTAAACCGTTAATTGGACTTTTATTATTATAAGAACGTGCAATCATTGTCAAAAAAAATTATGGCAATTCAGTTCAGACACCTTCTCTACTCACCTCCAGCACTTCTGCTCTTCCAGCTGCTTCGTATGACCGCACTTCCGCTTTACCTTGCAAAAACGTTCACGTTGTTTTATACAATTGCTGCCACACCTTGACCAAGCCGTCCAAGTGGTAAAATGATAGTGCTGCTCCAATGATTTGCCACGACGACCACTCCAACGTTGCTGATGACTAGGCCAACGATGCACACGTTGTCCAGCGTGCCAGTGATATTGTTGTTGTTGTCTTCGCTGCTGATTGTGATGATGTTGTCTTGGTTGTGGCGGTGGCCAGCTGCCACCAGTGCGACCAATGATACTTCCCACATCCGCGTGGATGCGTTGTTTGGCCTGTTGTACATGACTGTTCTAAAAGAAAAGAAAACCATTCCAAAAGGAATGCTCTGCATGAATATTACGTTGTATCTATTGTAATCAAAGATGAGAGAGTTGGTCGGTAAAGCACTGAGATTTATGAGTCACGCGTTTGTTTTTGCTATTGTTATTGTTTGTGTTGTTGTTGTCTATCGTACGAGGCTTTGAGGTCGTTGTGGGTAGCGGTGAGTTCATGTTGCACGTTTGTCATGTAATACTGTGCCGTGGGTTCCCAAGCCATCAATGCTGGGCTATAATACATGTTAAAATGTGGTCAGGTCTAGTTATGTGTTGTGGCTTTCTTTGAGATGATGAACTTAGTACATGAAATTGTAACAAGAGCTGAGATAGTTGGCGGCTTGGATTTGACAGTTTGTGAGCGATTTTTCAAGTTTCACGGTACGCTAACTAAACTATTATTTAATGGCTTTAATAAGAAATATATATTTATTGTCTTTAAATTTTTAAAAAATTATAAGAAACCATAATGTTATTTGCCAAATCGGGGCCTAAATAAACAGCATTTCATAAATATTTTTGGATAAACGAAATTATGTATGTTACATAAGCAATTTCGTAAAAAAAACTATTTGAATTTTTAATGCTTTTCTTCACAGCTGACTGAGAATTTAACCAGCTGTGAAGTGCTAAAATTTTCAAATAAAATTATTTCGAGCCTATGTATGTACAACGAGGTTAAATAAATATTGTACTAGTGACAACAAAACCTGCAGTCACTTATTAAAGAAAATAAAAATCAATTAAATTTCTTACTGTTCTCACTACTAATAACTAAGTACTTATGATTATAAATATTCAATGGTTTAACCTATGAAAACAAGGTTGCGATGAAATAAATTTTTATAAGATTTTATACAGAAATGAAAATTGTATTCGTCTTTTAAACCTTTAAATATTGTTTTAGATCGTAATCCTCATTTTGAATCTACAATAGAGATTCCAAAAATGTATGAAGTATGCATTAAAAACTTTATATTCATTATATCTGCAATTTTTTTTTTGACAGTGACAGCTATTATTGCATCTTAAAGTGCTCCTATAAATTTAATTTGTCAAACTTACTATTTGGTCATACACACAAGTTTTTTTATATCGAGGAAAATGTCGAATTACGTGCCAACAAAACAGCATTTGCGGGAAGTTTTACAATCTTAGTTTAATTTAAACAAAAATTCAACCCAAGCACATCGTATGCTCCTAAAAGTATACCCTGAATATGTTACGTCAATTAGAACGTGCCAGAAGTGATTTTCGCCTTTCAGAAGTGGTGATTTTGGCATCGATGATAAAGAACGTCCAGGCCAGCAAAAAAGTTCAAAGATGAGGATTATTTAGAGGCATTACTCAATAAAAACCCGTGTCAAACACGATAAGTACTTGGAAATACGTTGGGAGTTCATCAATCAACCATTTGCGGGCGCCTGAAAGCATTGGGAATGATACAAAATCAATGAAATTGGGTGTCATACGATCTAAAGCCGAGAGAAAAGGACTTTTCGCATGTAAACAGAGGCTTTAACAACAAAATCAGAAAAGTTTTTGCATCGTAATTCATTGGTGTTGAAAAGTTGATTCATTATCATAATCCAAAGCGTAAAAAATCATATGGTTACCCCAGCCATGCCTCAACATCGATGGCAAAGTCGAAAAGCCATGGTTCCAAGCTCTATATTTGGTGAAATCAGCCAGATGTTATTTATTTTAAGCTACTCCAACCTAACGAAACAGTCACAAGAGCTCGCTATCAACTAAAATTGATGCGTATGAGCAGAGAATTGAAGGAAAAACGGCCGCAACTCACGCAAAGACATGTCAAAGTGATGCACCAGCATGACAATAATATTTAATCCTGCCCCACCAGCGCTGCCGAAAGTACTACTATCGGAGTATTTTACTCCTATTGACTCTTGAGTACTACTATACTCCCCAAACACAAAAAGTACTACTATTTATTAATAGCTCAAAACGGCCTAATTTGTTGTCGCCATTAATGCAAAAAATAATTTTTTCTGAAAGCTTCCTTTTTTCGTAATTTTCTTGTTCACCTTGTCTTTCATTTTGCCGCACAGTGTAACGAGGCGGCCAAATGGAAAAAATTCGTGAATTTGGAAAATAAGTAAGCAGACTTCTAGTTAAGAACATACGTTATGTGAATCTAACTCCATTCGGCGATATCTTTCCATTTATGGAAGTTATGCTCATTGTTTTAAATTTAACGAAATTTCAGTTTCTGCAGTTTAGTATTGAAGATTATATATCGTAAGACTAAGCAAAAACAAAAGATAGTAAACGATTAATTACTAACATTTTCTTATACCAAAACAAAGTCCACGAAATCGTAAAACAGCAAAAGTTGTATATACTTTAAAAAAATGTATGCTTTCCACTTTTATTCATTAACTTTTTCACATGTTGGATTATCAACGTGTAAAGGGTGTCTCAGTAAGATTGCACTTTCTTATTTCAAATTAAAGATGCATATTTTTTAAGAGAGTTGTAATTTTTTTATTGAATTGTAAAAAAGACATGTATGGAATAAAATATCCGACAAATGGCCCCCACGGCCCTGATGACAGACCAATGCACTTTTCATGAAATTTTCGATGACATTTTCACAGAGATGTGGCTGTATCTCACTGATGACGTGTCGGATCTCGGATTTGAGCTCAGGAATTGTTTCTGGTTTTTTCACATAATCCTGTGATTTCAGAAAACACAAAGAAAAATCGCACGGCGTTAAATCGCATGATCGTGGTGGCCAGTTGACAACAGAATTTAATGATTTAATTTGTTATGGAAATCATTCCTGCAATAAATCCATTGTTTCATATAAATGCAATAAATCCGTGGTGTGGTAGGTGGCGCCATCTTGCTGAAACCACATGTCGTCCAGATCCATGCCTTCCAGTTGAGGCCACAAGAACTCTGTTATCATGTTCCTGTAACGAATAAAATTTGAAGTTGTTGAAAACGATGCCGAATTGATGTTGTCGGAATTTCGGCGACACTCTCGCTTACAGTAGCAATTTTTTCAAGAGACCAACCGGTACGTTGACGCACAGTTTCTTCAAATTTTTTGACCACTCTTCGAATGGTTGACGCATTAGGTGCACTTTCTCTACTGAAAATGGTTCGAAGTTTGCGAGCGGTCTTTCACAATTAACTTTCCACAATTATAACGCATTGTTCTTTCGTAAAGCGCTCCATTTTTAATAATCGGAATAAATATATGTTCCAACTGCGAAATCTCAGAGTTGCACAAAATAAAAATAACACTAAATTTAAAAAGTGCACTCTTACTGAGACACCCTTTACAAGTATTAAACAAGTATTAAACAACATGCAACGTATATATTATGTATTGTTTAAATGGTTCAAAGGCGATTATTTCAAAATTTTTATTTTTGGCTTATCATGTTTATGCAATAAGCCCTTCAATTACTAAGCACAACATTGTCGTTTTCACATGGCAATGCAAGCAGAAAGGAAATTTTCAGGGCTTAATTTAATAAGGAAATATCGTAAAGGTTGGCGGGTTTCGTTTTTCGAGTGTAGTTTTGAACCGGATGGGAAAAATTATAGCTTCTATAAACCAATAAAAAGGTAGGATTAATAGGCTACAACTATTACGAATGAAGCTAAGTGATATTGCTTTGTTAATGAAATGAAAAAACAAGGTAAATTAATAAAAAGGAGAAAATAATAACATTTTATATATCATTATAACTTATAATAATTTATTAGTTTGTTTTGCTAAAGTTATTTTTTGTTATTATTTCCAAGAACTAAAGTACTCCTAAAACATACAAAATACTCCCCAAAAACTGGAAATTTACTACTATTCAAAATTGTAAAACGGCAGCACTGTGCCCCACCCGTCGTATTCACCAGACATTGCTCTTTCCGACTACTACTCATTTAGATCGATAACCTTTGACCTGGTTGAGCAGTACTTCCGTTCTTATGAATATGCCAAAAATGGATCAATTCGTGGACCAAAAAGACGTCTCCTTTTTTCGAAAAGAAATCCCTAAATTGCCAAAGAGATGGGGAAAATAAGTGGCTAGTGGTGAACAATACTTCGAATAAAATACAATGCACCAATTTCTCACAGAAAAATCCCCAATTATAGCAAAAAATTCGCAGTTTTTAATGCATACTCCCAATAGTTTGCATTTGTTTTTAGAGTTAACCCAACTCTTATAAATCAATAGAGTTCAAATCAATCATCAATTAATTTCAATTAAACACAATTGAAGAAAGTCTTAAGTTGGTCCAGCCCGACTATAAAATTCCCTAAATCTTTTTTTCAATATACAGTCTGTCAAGTAATTGTTGGCAAAATAAAATAAGTAATACATTTTTTATTTAAATATAACATTACAACAACAAATGTATTTATTGAAATAAAAAACTTTTTTTATTCATTTCAGTTATCAATTCTTTTTTAGAAAACAAAAAAAAATAATTGATAAAAAAATAAAACAAAAAGTTTGTACAACAAAAATGAAAACAATAGCCATTTCTTGGTGTCAAATAATTCTTTGCAAAATGCGAAAGTAAGAATAAAAAGAAGACAAGAAATCTAACGGTACTTTATTTTAGTGACATTGACATGCGGTGCATTAGCTATTGCTCAGCATGATTCTATGTAGTCGACGATAAGTGTTTGAGCAGTGAATTTGAAGTTAAGAACGTGAATAAAAGTATGCCTGGTAAACGAATTAATTTCAACGTCATACAGCTAGTGTATTTTAATTACCAAAAAGGAAAATCAGCCAAAGAATTAGCAGAAATGTTCTCGGTTAAACTAAGGACAATATACAATATTTTAAAACGGGCTGAAACAGAAAACCGACTGGAGTTAAACAATTCTACAGGCAGGCCAAAAAAGCTTTCCAGAAGAGAGGAGTCTAAAATTCTTAAAGCGGTGAACAATAATCCTCAAATAAGTACTAGACAGCTAGCAACAAATTTAAAATTAGAGTGCAACACGCAAGTTTCGCATGAAACTGTCCGAAAAGTGCTAAAAACCCATAAATACTCCTCCAAAATAGCTCGTAAAAAGCCGTTGCTCTCTTTAATTAATATTGAAAAGAGATTGAGTTTTGCTACAGCAAATGTTGCTAAGCCAATGGAGTATTGGAGAGATGTAATTTTCTGCGACGAAACAAAAATAATGTTATATTCTCACGATGGTCCGAATAAAGTTTGGCGGAAACCAAACACAGCGCTGCAGCAGAAGAATATAATCCCTACTGTGAAATTTGGAAAATTATCTGTGATGGTATGGGGATGCATATCATGGGAAGGCGTTGGTGAATTAAAAATTTTTACGGATATAATGACGAAGGAATTCTACTTAGATATTCTGCGAAATGAATTGAAAAAAAGTGCTCAAAATTTCGGCTTCACTGACCCCCAAAACCCCGAAAAGTTAAAATACAAATTGTATCAGGACAATGACCCAAAGCACAAATCGTTCTTGTGCAGAACCTGGTTGCTGTATAATTGCAGTAAAGTGATAGACACACCAGCCCAAAGCCCCGATATAAACCCTATCGAAAATTTATGGGCATATTTAAAAAAGAAGGTTGCAAAACGGGCCCCAACAAATAAAAACGCACTTATACGAATTATAAATGAGGAATGGAAAAAAATACCCGAAGAATATGATTTGAAAAATCTTATAGAGTCAGTTCCAAGAAGGTTACAAGCTGTGATTAATGCTGAGGGTGGGCACACTAAGTATTGATCTTTAATAATAGAAGTTTAATAATGACTTTGTGTTCCTTTCATTTTGCAAAGAATTATTTGACACCATGAAATGGCTATTGTTTTTATTTTTGTTTTACAAACTTTTCATTTTGTTTTTATCTATTATTTTTTTGTTGTTTTCTAATTAAGAATAAAAAAAGGAATTTAATAAAATAAAAAAAAAATTTTAAATACATGCTTTTGTTGTTCTTTTTTGTATTTTAGTTGAAATTGTATTGCTTTTTTTATTTTGCAAACAATTACTTGACAGACTGTATGTATGTTATAATAAACGGAATTAGTTTTATTCCTGTAGTTCAAATATAAACCTCTACATAGAGTTTTCAATTGGTTAGTTTATAAAAGGTGGGCGTTCCGTAGACGTATGAAGCTCATAATGTGTACACATCTATGTTTTGATGTAACAGACAGAAATATCAAACTTAAAATCAATCTCAAATATAAACCTCTTTAAAGTGTTTTCACTCAGGTTCCGTTGATTATATGGTATATCTGCGGTGGCTACACTGCAAGCCACCGAATAGGTCACAGGTTGTGGGTAGTGATCGACCTTTAGATCTTGAGGTTACACTATACAGTCGTAGTGTTGAACAGGGCTTGGCAAATAAGGCTGGCGGGATGGATCCCGGATCCCAGAAGCATAAAAGCTTCTTGTCCGGAACTCCATGTCTTTTCTAGACTGTAAACGTGGGTCTGCTCTAAGATATATCTGCTCTAAGAGAGTAAACTGTGATATATACTTAAGCTGCCATGCGGAGAAGCGCGAATTTGTATGCAGATTCGTCCTAAGCCGTAAACTGCTATGAATAACTATGGATGAAGAAACTCCAGAGAAAAAGGTGTTAAAGTTGAAAGTTGACGGTCGACGATAAAGAGGACGGCCATGCATTCGATGTATTGGTGAGGCAGAGGAAGCCCTAACCGCGCTTGGTGAAATCAATTGGAGAGAGCGCATACGAAGCAGAGGCGCCGGCTGAGAGTTCATGAAGCCGGGCGAACCTAACCACGGATTATCACGACCAACTAAGCTAGTAATGGACATTAATTTAGTATATACATAGTAATGCCCAAACGGATTTTATTTTAGAAATGAAATCTTTGCATAGTTGTCTCACATCGGTAACAATGGAAACCACAAATTAGCGTTCCAGAGAGCTGCAACTACTCTAGGTCGTAAGTCTAAGCTGAAAGAGTAACTGTTCGCTTGTAGAAAAGGGGATACAGGACAGCGATCTTCACAAAGTAACGTGTCTGATTGCCTCAACTTGGCAAACTTACCCGTGATGTTTTTGGAAGCGACAAACTAGCAACCGCTAATCTTGACGGCTTATTTGAGCGGCGGGCTACTTTGCAAAAGGGCCCTTTCACGCAAAAGTTGTGCGTTGGGTTTGAAGCCCACCACGTACAAAAAAAATTTTCAATGAAGGGAATAAGAATGAAAAAAAAAATGATCCTCAAATCTGATGACTACCGCAAACGAAAAACTGATAATGATTAACGAATATGCATTTTGATTCTATCCAACTGATTGATATCTTGGAAAGATATAATTCTGATATCAATGCAATCCAAGAAATGCGATGAAAAGGACAGGGTTGCTTACAAAAATATCCTTTGATATCAACTGCAGCAGTGATATCAATTGTGATATCAACTGAACGAACTCCTTACTATAATCTGTTCAAAGCTAAATTTCTCAACTTCAGCCTAATATGTGTGCAAGTTCCGACAGAAGAAAAAGATGACGAAACCAAAATAGTTTTTACGAGTGACTTGAAGATGCATACGAGCGCTGCCCACGATATGACATAAAAAGCATGTTTGATGACTTTAACGGAATGAGGTTGAACGATTCCATTCTATGGGGACGGCTGCTAAAAGATGATATGCTATCACCGCCCTCACCGAAACCAGTATCACGGCCATAAATGTTGCAACACTACTGTAGAGTGTAGAGAAGGACATCGCCTACAAAACCGCCCTGCAGATTGGTTATAATGCGTGCTACTATTTAGCGATACCGTGAAAAGAGGAGGGAAGAGAGATGCCTTTTCAGGAAAATTTTCGAAAAGATGAGATGAGACGCCGATAATTTCAAGACCGGAGCCTCTTTCTGCAAGAATGAAAATGGTAATCTAGTGATAGATATCCAGAGTACTCTGATGCTATGGAGGGAACACTGCGCTAGTCTTCTAAATGGCCACGCTAACAACAATTCCATCAATAGAAATGATATCCTGGAAACCATAATTTTGGATGACAGAAGAAGTTGGGTTGCCCGACTATAACGAAGTTTAAACAGCTATATCCCGGCTTAAAAACAACAAAAACGCAGGAGCCGATGGCCTACCGACTGAACTGTTTAAGATCGAGGGGCGAAGCTCTCTTGAAATTCATTCACAAGCTTCTATGTATAATATGGTCGGAAGAGTGTATTCCAGGCAATTGGAACCTCCGTGTGCTCTGTCCAATCCACACGAAAGGCGATCCCACCATTTGCGACAACTACCGTAGATTTAGCCTTCTTAATATCGCATATAAGGTCCTGTCGAGCGTATTGTATGAAAGACTGGAGCCCATTGTCAACCAAATAATTGAACCTTATTAGTGTGGCTTCAGGCTTCGAACAGATCTTTACGCTCCGACAAATCTGGGAAAAGAGTCATGAAAAAAATCGACACACACCATCTTTTTGTTGATTTTAAAGCCGCTTTCGACAGTCCAATAAGGAGTCACCTATACTCCATCATGTCTGAATTTGGTATTCCTGCAAAGCTAATACGTCTATGCAAAATGACAGTGAGCAACATCAGCAGTGCACTGAAAATTGGGAAGAACCTCTCTCACCTGATCGATACCAAGCGAGGTTTCAGACAAGGTGATTCCTTATCGTGCGACTTCTTAAATATAGTCATGGAGAAGATCATCCGAGCTGCTAACCTGAAACGCAGCGGCACAATTTTCTATAAGAGTGTTATGCTACTGGCGTATGCTGATGAAATTGACACCATTAGCCATAATAGGCGCGAAGGTAGTGCAGCATTCTAAAGGCTAGAAAAGGAGTCGAGTCGAATGGATCTTGCAGTGAACGCAGATAAAACGAAGTATCTTGTATCGAAAAACAAACAGTCCCAGCGTGTTGAAAACCACTCACTGTTGGCAACACCTCCTTTGAGGTTGTTAAAGACTTCGTTTACCTGGCATCCAGCATAAATTTCTCAAATGATATCAGTTTTGAGATTAAACGAAAAATAACTCTTGCCAACAGGTGTTACTTTGGGCAATTGAGAAGCATATCTCTCTCGACGAACAAAACTAACGCTCTATAAGTCAATAATCGTGCCCGTTCTACTATACACATCACAAACCTGGACGTTGAGCAGCACTGAAGAAAGGACTTTGAGAGCGTTCGAAAGAAAAATCCTTCGTAAGATCTATGGTCCAATTTGCGTCAATGGCGAATACCGAATACGATGGAACTACGAGCTTTATGAGCTATATGCCGACATCGATATAGTCAAGCGTATTAAAATTTAGTGGCTCCGCTGGTTATATGATTCGGTACCCAGCGGCGGCCAACGCAGACGAGAAAGACCGTCGCCGGAAAGACCAGGCATTGGATAAACTGTCGATGCTTGGAGTTTCTATCTTAAGCTAGCAAGTGTACAACAAAAGAGGCTGTCAAAAATTCTATGAAATAAACTGCTTTCTGTTTAAAGCCTAAGGATGTGTCACAACGAAAACAAGGCGAAAAAAGGAAACATGCATATTTCTTAGAATAGAAACCTTCTTCAAATGAAGGTGAAATGAAGGTGAAAGTTGTGACAGAGCCATGACTTTGAGAAAATTAATTTCATGTACCCATGTAAGAGAGTACTTTTACGACTCTTATGACTTTTAACAATAGTACACTGAGAAAATTTTGCTCCTTTAACGTTTATTTTCATTTTATAGGGTTTTAACTTTCATATCAAATCGAAAATAATAGCGAAAATCAAGCATAATTCTATGAATCTTTGTCAAATCATATTTATCAGTTATCTCTTCGAAATCATATCTTTACTATTGAATTGTATCATCACGAAGAAATTATGCGGCATTTTCTAGAAAATTTTCCAAAAATTCTTCAGAAGTCAAATCAAACTAATTTCAAATAATGCCCCCTTGAACTCTTAAGCCAAGTCAATGTACGCAGATTAAGTGTGGGGAAGAAGTTCATCATAGATCTTCCTGGAAATTAAAATGGCAGAATGAAAGAAAAACAAAAACAACAACTTTGCTAGTGCACAAAAATAAGTGGGGAGAAAACGACACTCCAACGCATACAACAAACAAACAACTCCCTTAAGCTGTGATTTGTGGCTGTGAGTGTGTCACGCGTAATTCACGCGACACGCGGCAGAGCAGCGGCATAACAGCCAAAAACAGCAACATATAAATAAATGTTCTCATCTGAAACTTGGTTGAGGTGGCGGAAAACGTAACCACAAATAGAAAGCACAAAAAAAAAGAAATGAAAATAGAATAAGAAACTCACTCTAGCTGCAACTGTATCTGAACTTTGTTGTCATTGCTTAGAGATGCGTATCGCACAGATGCTGCAACAGATTTGCTCCAGCGCTAACGTTGGTCATAAAAAAATTAAGTTAAGTCATAGGATACACGTACCAATTTTTTCAAAATCTATTTTTCCCCCTTAAGTTTGCTATACTGGGTTGGTTGGACTGTGTACTTATTATGAGTTTTATGAACTTCAATTTTATTCGATGCACTTAAAATGCATGTTAGTTTTTAGCTTGTTGTTGTTGTTGTCGGAACTGCAACAACACATCTGTTTATAATAAGTTTTTTATTTTTTGTGCTGTGCAATTTGTTCAACTCTTGAGATACATTTGCAAACAATCTAATATTATGGCAGAAAAATAAAAAAAAAAAATTCTACTTGTTTGTTGTGCAAACAAATTACAACTGGGACGGATTAGGAACAAACAAACATTGCAAAAAAAGCCAATCTAACTTAACCGATGGATGCACTCGATATCTACGCACAGCACAGACAGATCTAAGTAAGTTCGTACATGCGTCTTACCGCTGACTGCCTGTCTGTGTGTCTGTCTTGTGCTATTTTTGTGCCAATTTGGAGCCAAGCACCGCTCTATGCTGCATGCGTCTGTGCTGTTTAGTTTTTAGTTTGTAAGTTTTTGGCACCAATTCTAAGACGACTGCCGCAGACACAGACAGACGGACGCATCCCATCCCAACCCATTCTATGCCATTCTAAAGAACACTCCAACTAATCCATCTGCCATTCATTAGGCGTGGAAAGCGTGCAATGCTACCGCTACCGTTTCAAGTGCTGTGCGGGAGTTAGCTAGCAGCGGGTGGTGGGCGGTCAGCGAATATACAGACAGGTTGGTCAGTGCTGCAACATGTCTGATGTCGCGCTGCTTTCGTGTGCAAATCTTACTCTTTGCCAATCACATCTATACAATAAGTTGCTTGTTTTGTATTTAAACAGTGCAGTTTCTGCTACTTACGATATAAATAAAACATGTCTGCAGAAGTAGTCGCAGTCGTAGTATTCGTTTAAAACTGTATCCATCAGTTAGTTGTTGGTTCTTTTTTTTTTCTCTTTTATTCTATGAAATATGTTTAGGTTATTTCGTCTTTTGCCAATGACAATCGCATAAATTATCTTTAAACATTTGTGGCACAACAAAGATTTATTATCATGTATCACTTCTATGCAACTCTTTCACCCACCTTTACATGTGATTCTTCTGTTGGATTCTGTTGTTTATCAATCCATGAAATGTTGGAAACACACACAATTTAAAATTATAAATGATGGAAATGGAAAAATTATAATGGCTTTTTTTTGTTTTTTTTTTTTTGTTTTTGGAATTCTTGGTTTTTGTAGGGTAGCATGTGTGCAGCTAGAATGCTTTGACATTCATTTTCGAATCGTTGTTTATTTCAACATTTTTGTCAGTTAATCAAGAAATATCACTTGACGCATTTGGAGATGTAACTATATACATATATATGTCAAATGTCCATGTTATAAGCACCAGTGCTTAAATATATTAAGAACTTTTCATTTGTCTTAATTTCGTAAATATCTAAATAATGATTTTGGATATATAGAGCCATAAATGACCCATAAATCTTATAAATTTTATTGCAAAAGTTATATCGTATATAATTTTCTATTGTAAAACAAATAAATCTTTGATAAACAAATCCTAAATCTTTGGTTATCTGACAAAACTACAAAATTCTTCTGTCATGTGTCTACAATTCTAACAAATGTCATAGTCTGAATAATTTTTTAAAAGGCAGCAAACGCTGCTCCAGACACTCTCTGATGTAAATTTCGATGTTGATTATGCGATCTGTCACAAATTCCTTACTTCTTTACTTCGAAGGCCACATTTGCAAATGACCTGCCATACCATGTATTTCTTTGGAAATTTGGTATGTTTTTCGATGGTCAATTTAGAGGATGCTCCACCCCTTCTAACCGCAGTATAATATCCTTGTCCAGATAACTGCTTGAAATCCGCTTTGCAGTACGTTTCATCGTCCATGATCACGCAATCGAATTTGGGCAGGTTATCGCGATACAGTTTTCGAGCCCTCCTCTTGGCTTCGGTGTCCTTTTCTTCTGACCTATCAGGTACTTTTTGTACTTTATAGCTCCTTAGATTGTACAATTGTTTAATCCGTTGAACACTTGACTTCGATGTTCCCGCTTTTGCAGCCATATCACGAACCTAAGTACCTGGATTCTGAGTAAACAGCCTCTTAACGTTCTGGGCCACCGCTTGGTTCGCTGGACCACGTTTTCTTGCATCGTTTTATGGTCCTTCCGATAGTTTTTACGCACACGCCAACTTCCTTAGCGATCTTTTTGTGCGTGGTGTTTGGATTCTTCAGGTATTTGCAAATAATTGCTTTCCGCTTTTCTTCTTGTTGAGTCGACATCTTTTCAGTTGCTCTTTTATTTTACTCATGAGTATTTTTTGTTTTAATCTGCAATATTTATACTTTATTTAGGTACCAAATATGTTGCTATAGAGGCAACACTTTTTTATAAATAACCTAAAAACAAAAGGTCAGTTATTTCTGGGACAGTCTTTATGTAGTTGATATGTGTCTTTGTGTCTATCCTTTGGATAAATATAATCAATTATTTTTCTCTTAAACGTTACGCTCAAATGCATATTCTTACAAATATACCAAAAACATTCCATGAAACCAACAAATTTTGTGTGTGTACGTGTGTAAAGCAGGCATCAAAACTTGCATTTTATGTGAACAAACTTTTCTTCTAACTTGTATTGTTTTTAAGTTATTTATATTTTCATATGGTCTTTAACGTTACATTCTTTGAATGTTAGTTTCAAGATAGGTCTTGATTTTAAAAAAATTACAGAAATTGGCTATAAAAAATCTAAATTAACGAATTATATCGAATAAGAGGGATCAAATAAACGACAAAAATCAAAATAATGAAAACAAAATGTGGTCTTGCTCTTGCAAGACCAAAAATGAGTGGTCTTTAACGGTGCACGTTATAACGTTTTTGCGTTAGTTTTTTAGGTTTGCTGTCTCCATCGACTATCTCTTCCATTTGATAAGAAATGTGTTGAAAAAGACGACGTAGGTTATTTAAGGTATAATCTTCATTAGCTAGATACCGCTAGTCTGACGGCTAGTTTGATTGGCGGAACCCTTTTGGCCTTCTAGCAGAGGTTCTGCGTTGGGTTTGAAGTCCACCACATGAAATAATATTTCAAAGAAACAATTAAGAATATGAGAAAAATTATCCCCAACTCTGATGATGACTACCACGTATAAAATGTTCCTGGAAACGTACCTGGAATGTTAGATCCCTAAATTGGGATGGTACCTCTTTCCAACTGATATCACTACAATTCAAGCAATGCGATGAAAAGGAATTTGCTCACTGCAATTATCCTGTGATATCTACCTGAATCCGAATCCGTTGTTAGAATTTAAAAATTAAGTGAATTTTTTACATAGGGAGTTAAAAAGTTTACTGCAGTCAGAACTTTAAAATTAAAAATGGCGGCTAGGGATGCCACTTAAATTTTTTTATTCTTACGAATTCAGTGCTGGGGAAAACTCTGAAAAAATCGGTAGCTGAATCTGAGTCAATTGCCAGTCATTCAGAATTATGGGATTTTTTTATTTTAGAGCTGCCACCATAATTTATTTTGTTAAGAGTTTGCAACATCTTCTAATAGTCTTATGAGGCCACTAAGCTTGAATCTGATGAATCTTATTTTAATGAAGAATTTTAAAATTCAAGATGGCGAATAGGGTTGCCACCAATTTTTTTTATTTTACGAATTTGGTGTTGGGGTGTTGAGGTCTTGCAAATAAGTCGCTGAATCAGAATTTGTTATCAAAATTTAAAAAATTATGTGATTTTTCTGCCATAAGTCCATTATAGGGCTGCCACCTTATAATTTGTTTTTGGTTTTTGAAGGGTTTAAACATCATGTTATGGTTTCATGGGGTCGCTAATTTCAAATCTGATGTCAGAATTTTAAAATTTAAGACTACGGAAGGGGTTTTGCTCATAATTTTTCTTACGATTTTTTTATTGGGATGAACACAAGGTAAAAATGGGTAAAATTGCCGATGTCAGAATTTCAAAATAATAAAATTCCGATGTCAAAATTTCAGTGATTTTCTTATCACAGGGTTGCCCCCTTATCATATGCCTTATAAGAGTTTAAAATACTTGTGTACTATATGTGAAATATTCAGCCTTACCATGAATATTTTTTCATCCGGAAATAAAAAAATGGAGCTTTAATTTTTAAGAAAGTAGATAAAGACATAACCATTGAAAAATTACAAATTATTACTATTTTTAATAGAATTATTCATTGACATAACATTTTCGTTTATTACACTCCTGATGTAATGTCGGTTGATGAAAGAATTTGCTTTAAAAATGTTCAAAGAGTACTTTATCTTAAAAACGGATATTCTCTATTCCGATTTCGGGTGAAAAATTATTCATTAACTGCATCAAAAATATCGAAGAGATCAAACAGACACGCCAAAATCTATTCTCCAAAGTACTCAATTCCAATACAGAGTGCTCGCAATGATCAAAAGTACTCAATCTATCCATACCAAACTACCGAAGTCAGTGTGAATATTTTAATGTGAATACTTATAAGAAAGGACACTAAATAACACTGCAAATTATTTTCGCCATAATTTCTATAATTTGATGAGTTTTCTAAGTTTTTGTGTAAATGTATATTAGTCCTTTATTTTTTTCGAAAATTTTCATTTCCACATAAATAAATGAAGCTCATAAACAAACTCGTGTCTCATCCCGCTTACAGTTCTAAATTACAATACGTTCAACGGATTTTTTTTTTCAAAAGGGATAACAACTCATTTTTGAAAATCACAACAACAACAACAAAAAGAATCAATCACTTAAACTCGTCGCAAATGACAGAATTCTGACAGAAATGCTAAATGTTTTAAAGCAGTACTTTTAACTTTTCCCCATAAAAATTAAACTCAGATACTGACAATACGATAATTTTATTTTTAGAAATAGATAAATGCAACCGAAAAGCTACAATAACTCTAAAATTAGAACTTGTTAATGGAGCTGAGGAACCGTCTAATTCTATGGCATTCATTGATGAGAGAAATTCAAAATTCTTAACAAAAATGCTTAACAAATTCTCATCACTTTAGGCGGAAATAATTTGTGACTTGTGGAAAATGTCGCATTTTCCGCATAATTTGTTTTAACAATATCTAAACAAAAATGTCTTTCTATGGTTAATTTCAACTAATTCCAGTCTGTTAGTCATCGATGACGACATTTTTGTTTACATTGTACTAAATGCTTGTCTGTTGCTATTTATCTAAAAATTTGTTGGCATTCAAATTAAGTAGATTAACTCGAACCTTGATCTGTCTTGCTTTGTACGGTTTTGTATATAAATCGAAGTGCTTTATTTTCATGCTTCAACAATTTTCGTTATTGACTTACTTAGTTTTGTTGTTTTTTTTTTATATTAATTTTTTTTTTTGTTATTTTTAATTTTCTTTTTGCATTCAACTCAAACTCACCTGACTTATTTTTATAATTTGCAATATTGTGAGCAGCCTCAGTATTTGTTCCAAATTCATATTTTTTTAAAAATTATAAATTTTTACAAACAATTATTTAAACATTCGAACTGTTGTTGGATCTTTGTGCATGTGTGTTTTTTTGTGTGTGTAGCGCAAGTGTTGACTAGAGTAGTTCGTATACTGGGATGATGTAGTTAATTATTGTTGCATTTGTTGCCATCACTTAGCTGCAAAGAAAATGATTTTTTAATTATTATTGATTAGAAAAAAAAAAAAATAGTTATTAATTATTATGGCTTCTAAACAAGTCATTAATAGAGACAATAAAAAGTCGTTATCTTCAAGCTTATATAAGATTTACATGTTGAGATATATAATAAAATTTTGAAATTTTTTTTTTTTTGCACTGCATGTGCTTTGCAAGTGAAGCGCACACAATTAATTTTGACATCAAATTAAATAAATCATGTAATTTTTTATGGTAAACTCGACTTAAATTTGTTAACAAAAACTGTCATACTTCAAAGATTGTAAAAATCTGACTTTACTAGATAATCTATCTTCTAAACTACCGTTGAAATTTGAAGTCGAATGAAAAATAGATAAACTACAAGTTGAACTTCCGCAGTTTATAAAAAATGGTTTTGAGATAATCTTCCCAGCAGAAGTTGTAATGATGTTACTAATTACTATTTCTAAAAATGAATTATTGCCGCTTATTGCCAATATCTTATTGTTATCGGGAATAACAGTATGTATACTTTGCATTTTTATAAGATGGAGAAGAGACTTCTTGCGATCTTGACATATGTATATAACTATACAGTTATGTTTACTTACACGGAAAAAGTTACGTTTTGAGCATTTTTGATACAATTTTAACAATGCCTTAAATTATGAACGAAAAATGTTCATTGCTCAGCATTGCAATTATATTTGAAATTTAAATTCTAACTTCCCTACACAACGGTCGTGTGGGACAACAGAATAAGGAACATTTGGGTTTGGGAAGTCCGCGGCATTGTTTTGATATAAAATGATGTTTTCGATAATTTTAAGTTTCAAATAGGACTTCATTCGAAATACCTAGTCATTCCAAAAAAAGTCTCCGTAAATATTCTACTTTGACCTTCCTAAGAACTCTCCAACCTTTCAGATCTATTCGGTCAAAATTTCGATTTGAATTTAAAACTTTCAAGGTTTCTTTATGTATTCAAACCTAAGAACATTTTCAATTAAAACCACAGTTTTAAATTTCCGAAATTATCATCTTTTGAGTTGAGGAAAAATAATCGTCGGAAATTTGCGAAGAAAAGATATGTTCAGTAGTCGTAAGTAGACCTGTTTGATAGATGTGAGTCTTTGTGAATGCGTACAAATTCAAAATATTTTTGTCAAATCATAATAATTAAAAAATAAAAATTTAAAATAAAATAATTTTAATTTTATTAATACAATAGAAGAAACATCTTTAAAGGATATTTTCTACCTAGATTTTAAATCAATTTAATAAATATTTCACGTTTAGAAACCTAAGCGAGAGGCCAACTACCGTTGGTCCGATAAGGATACGATGTGCTTGTTGGAGGCAATAATAATCATTTGCTTTACTTTATTTTCAATGAATGTGAGTAATGGCAGTTTTCAGTTTAACAGAAAAAAAAAGAAACAGTTTCGATAGTATCGTAAGTGTAGACGTAGAATTCCGTTTAAGTTGTAACCTCTTCGACTTTGTCTCTTTGGTCCGATTGTTTTGTTTATTTTGCACGTATTTTTATTGATTTTCCGAAAATTAACAAATAAATGAATAACACTCAATTATGAACTACTTATCGAGGCAAAAACAAAGAAAAAGTTAAAAAGTAATTATGATTAAATGAGCAAGCAAAAAGAAACAAGCAAAATTTCAAATTTTTTGATAATTTTGTTAAGTTTGATAGGTTGAGTTCATTGACTTAGTTGATAAAAAGGCGAAGCAAATGCATTTTCCATTGGTGCCACTTCGTCTCTGCCCGATATATAGTTTGCGAGCAACAGTCAGTTTAGCTACTAATTTCAAATTAAAATATATACTATATTTCACGCTACTATATTTCTATATTTCACGCTGAGCACATGTACTTTCCTTTCGTCTCTGTCTGATATTTAGTTTGCTAGCTACACTTTCTGTTCGATGTATAGTTTGCGAACTACACTCGCTAGTGCTAGTGGGATATGGAATCCAAATAAATTTGCATTAAAAACAAAAATAAAATAATACGCCATCTATTTGGCAAAAGCATACAAAGAAATATGATCCAACTCGTTTTTTTCATAAGAGTTAAATCTAACCGGATCACAGACCCATTTCGTTAAATTTGACAGATTGAGGTCATTGACTGAGTTGAAAAGAGGTTCATGACCTCTGGTTTCAAAATAGTATACTAGAACAGTAGTGCATACATAAACCCAATGCAAAACATTGCTTACGATGCTGCCAAAAAGAAAGAAAAACAAAGAAAGCAGCAGACACATTATAAGCAGCTGATGATTGATTTTCTTATATAAAAACAAGCATTTTTCTTATTATATTTTAATATTTTGTGATTTTAATATACAAGTGACAAAATATAAAATTAGATATTCATTCAGCGCAGGATATATCTGATATTTTAGTATATATTATATCTTTGAACGATAAGTATTAAAGGCTGTAGATATACCCTAAAATATTAGCCAAAAAGTTGCCTAATAACCTTGAAAAAATCTGTTAAAACGGCCCCCGCGCAAACTGCGCTGTAAGACGTAATTCTACATCAAAATGTATGTTATATAGGCGAATCCACACCCATTGTACAATGTCCGTTCCAGTAGCAGGACACTACCAAATAGTAACTCCATTCTGAGTTAAAATTTTCTATGACTTTTACATCTATAGCTATTCTGTATCGAAAGTTCTAATTGTATGGCTGAAGCCACTTCCCGTTTTCCAATGCCTGTATTTTTTTTTATAAGACCTGGCCCATCAGTTACTTCATACCAAGATGTAATGTTATACGACATTTAGTTCCTAATCTATGCTTTTTCAAAAAATTCAATTTTATGGGCTGTACCAGCCACCCTTTCGAAAGATCGCTCAAATTTGACAATCTAAGTCCAAGACTCAATAGTAAGTTCGTACCGAATTTTATTGATGTGTGTTTTATAGACGAAAGTAAAGCCGAAAATTTGTGTTCTTGAAAAAGTGCCACTGCCCTCGCGAGTAAGAGGGTGAAAAATACTTTACTATCTATTCCCATACCTACCAAATATACAAAAAAAATTTCATTAAAATCGGTCCAGCCGTTTCGAAGGAGTTCAAACACTAACACCGTGACACGAGATTTTTATATATAAGATTTTATTTAAAAAAACAAATTTTATTAATATTAATTTATTGAAACACAACAAATTTGGTTGTAATTATTTTCTTTTTATTTTTAATATATATTATTATGATTATTATTTATTTTTGGTATTTCTTTAATTTAATGTTTAGAATTCTACATAATTCTACTTGAAGGAACTTGAGTTTTGTTGTACAGTGTAATTTTAAAACATACAATGTTGCTACATAAACGCAAGAATTCTAACTGTTTCTTTCACAATGAACACAAAACAAACTCGTCACATACTACTTACAGTTCTGCATTACAATAGCATCAAGGGTAAAAAAAACCAGCGTGGTCTTTAAAGTTTAAAAAAAAAGTATGTTAATGGCTTCAATGCATATCAGGAAATGAATTCTTAACATATTAAAAATACTTTAACATTAACAGTATAACTTCAGAACACAACTTTTTTTATAACCTTTTTCGTCCAGACATATTTTATAAACTTGAAGAAGTTTATAAACTGCTGATTGCAATGCTATAGTTGCCTGACCGGCACTTTTAATCTTTTTTTGATATTAAAATTCAAAATCTTTATCTGCGAAAACTTTTTCTTTTTTTCACTATAAAAAAACCAAGTTTTCACTTTTCACAATAACACATTTCATATGAATGTGTACCCACCCACCTTCGAAATAATGTTACCACTTAGACACAAAGTTATTTAGCAACTAAAATCTGCCACTCATGCACAGCTTAATTGAAACATGAAATTTCTAAAGAATTTCAACATAATGTTTAACAAAAAATAACACACGAACAACGTCTAGAATTTGACGAAATACATTCAATTAAAATTCGACGTAAGAAAAAAATACCTAGAAATGCGCTTAGTTTTGGCTTAAAAAAAAAATATAACAAAATACATTTTAGCCAACCAGTGCGTTATAAGTATTTTTTTTTATTATTTTATTTTGTTTTTTTTTTGCATTAATGCGTAGCCACACGCAGCAGCACTAACAGAGTAAATAAATAACTCAAACAAATATTTCATCTTCTTAATTATTTTTTTTTACCGATTATTTAAGAAATAATTTTATGTCGATGGATATAAAATAGAATCAAAACAGCTCATCCTCATATTCATCTCCAACATGAATCGACAACGCCATCGACATCGACATCGACATCCACATTCATTATTATTCATGTACTCGTGCATACAATTGAATTTTAAACATTGTTTTTGTAATAAAAGCAGCATCTTTTTAAAAATGCGCTAAGTAAGCTTGTTCATTAGATAAGGTTTAATTGAATAAAAAGAAAAAAAACATTATTAAACGAATTTATGCGTCAGTCAGTCAAATTAAATGAGAGAGATTTTTAAAACACAAAACAAAAAAAAAAAGAAAAAAACAACTAAGGTAATTAGAAAACACTTACGCAACGACGAAAATAGACCCTTATCTTGCGGCTGGTCTAATTATTTGACGCTTCCTCTCTTGCGTCAGATTCTTCAACTCTACTAAACTGTATTTCAGTATTTTTGGGGGAAATTATTTAGACAGACGGGAAAATTTATACCAGCTACAAGACTTATTTATGATTAGTGGTAGAGTTGTGGGCAACACCTACATAAAAAGCAACAACAACAACAACTATTCAAGTAATATAACTCGGTACTCATAAATTTCTCGCAACTGCAAACATGAGTATTTTTGAACACGTTTCGCTACAAATTTTTATAAATATTTTGTAATTTTGTTGTTGGTTTTTGCAGAGTTAAACTAGCTTTATAGGCAGAAAACGACAGAGCATAAAAATAACACTCTAGCATTTACTTAGAACTTCTAAAATTATAACTTAGGTAAAAAACATTTCCTTTCAGCGCACATGTAGTTTATTTTTTTTTTTTTTTTTTGTTTTTACCTCGTGTATATTTTCGAAATTTCAAAAATTTGATTCATCATAAAATTAATGTTTTCTTTCGATCCATTAAAATCAAATTTCTTATCGCTAAAAATAAGTGTGTGCAAGTCTATGCATTAAGCTTAAAGTTTATAAAAGCTATTAAAATTTAACGATTTTTATAATTTGTGGTTCCATTAATGAATGTTATGACCACTTTTAGTTAGCGATATGGCTATAAATATATGTTCAGATAAATATTTTGAAAATTTTATATATATTTTCAAAAAAACAAATAAAAAAAATTGGATTTTTAATTTTTATTAAAAGCACATTTATTTGATAATGAGCCGTTAAACTTTCACAATATTTTCCAAACATTATTTTCTTTATTTTAAAGATGTTCATTTTTTTTTAGAGCCTTGCAAAAACTAATGAAATTTTTAGGCCTACTTAAATGAATGTCATTAAATTTACTCTCTTAACTAAGTTACTTAATAACACTGTTCAACAAAATCAATTATTTTCCAAAATAACAAGGTTCCGATAACTGATTCTGATAGAGAGAACCAAAAAACACACGTGTATCGGCGTTTTGAATGTATAAAAAAAAAACTAAAAAAAAACAAGTAAAGAAAGTCTTAAGTCGGTCTAGGCCGACTATGAAATACCCTAAACCTATTTTTTCAAATAAAATAATATGCATTTAAATGTTGATGAAAAATTTACACATACCAAGTTTCATATTCGGATTACTCCCAATTTTTAAACACACCTTAGTTTTGGTATAAAATACAAACATACCAAATTTTATCTCTCTATGACAAACATAACCTTATTTATTGAGTTTTTAACTTTTTGGCTTGTGTGGAGGAAGGCGTGTTCGTGGCTGGTTGACGTCCATTTTTCAAAACCATATTTGTTTTGTCATAAAAAACATACGTGCCAAATTTTATAACTGTAGGTTAAACAGAGGCTTATTTATTGCGTTTTTAATTTTTGGTTTGTATGGGAGATAGGCGTGTCCGTGAGCGGATGACACCTATTTTTCGAAGACATTTTTGTGTTAATATAAAACACATACACACCAAACTTTATTGTTGTAGGTTAATTATGAGCTTATTTATCCAGTTTTCAATTTTTGCGTTGTATGGGAGGTAGGCGTGTCCGTGGGCGGATGATGTCCAATTTTCAACAAGATCTTTGTTTTGTTATAGAAAATACATGTGCCTAATTTTATCTCTGTAAATTAAACAGAGGCTTATTTATTGTGTTTTTAAGTTTTGAGTTGTATGGGAGGTGGGCGTGTCCGTGAGCGGATGATACCCATTTGTCGAAGACATTTTTGTGTTGATACAAAATAAATTCATACCAAATTTTATTGTTGTAGGCTAATTATGAGCTGAGTTATGGAGTTTTGAATTCTTGCGTTGTATGGAAGGTAGGCGTGTCCGTGGGCGGATTCCAAAAATATTCACTAGTGCAGATCCTTGAGTCTATGTGACTATGTTTACCGAGTTTCATTCAATTATCTCAACTCCTTCTTCTTATCCTGTGTATACGGACAACACACAGACGGACAGACGGACGGACGGACAGACGGACATGGATAGCTCGACTCACGAGGTGACACTGATCAATAATATATATACTTTTCTATACCGGACTCGCTTCGTTCTATGCGTTACAAACGTTTGCACAAAGTTAATATACCCTCACCTTTCAGGTTTAGGGTATAAAAACAAATTGGCCATTTCAGCCCTTGAAAGGACTTTCACCGAGCTTCTTATGATCAATTGTGTTGAGTGTGTGTTGTGTGTGTGTTATGTGTGTGTTATGTTAGCGAGAACTGGACCTACATGTTTTATGCCGATTCCCAGCGCCTTATGTTCATGTTCTCAAGAAGCTTTACATGGCAGAGAGGCCTGCAGAGAGGTGATCTCTCAAGCTGAAGCTTGATTTGCGCTTCTATAGAGCTTGCAACTAAAGTTTACTTGTTAACGAGGATATACATAGTTGGTATACTAGCTGTTGTAAAGCATTTCAAAAGTTTTATAAAAGCTTATTTCAAAGTTTCTCATAAGCTTAGAAATGTTTGTTTACAGAAGTTTGGGAAGCTTAAGTTTCGAAAGAGCTTCGTTTAAAAGAACAAACAAAATTGCTGCCTCTATGTTTGCAAAAAATGTCTTTAAAACTTTAATTTAACGGAGCTTGAAACTTTGCGGTTACCAAACGTTTCCTTCAGTAAATCAATTGTGGCACGAGCTGTTCAATTGAGCAACGAAAAAGCCAGTAATCATGGCTCTATAGCAGTCACCATTGACTGTAACGTTTTGGCCAGCATCGTTATTAAAGAATTTCGGACCAATCATTGGTTTTTCTTGGACTTTCTGACAGTGATTGAATGACAGTCAGTTTTTTCTGGATGTAACGGTGTCTCAACATACACTTGAGGATTATCTTCACTCCAAATACGTAGCCATTCAACCAAAAGTAAGCTTCATCGCTAAACAAAATTCTCTTATAAAAATAGGGATCAACGTCAATCTTCTTTTCACCCATTCACCGAATCTGCGCCTTGCTAGGTGATCGTGTGGCTTCAATTCTTGCACGAGTTGGATACGAGTTTTTAGCACACAAACCTAGATCTTTTCGCAAAATCTTTTATAAAGTGGATGGACACATATCCAATTCCAATTTCTGTGCACGATGGCGGATAGACTGATTCCGGTCTTCATCTACGTTACTTTCTACAGCAGCAATGGTTTCTCTTGTACGCACTGTACGACGTTTCTGTGGATGCGTTTTATCATGAAGAGTAAGCGTGGTGCGAAAACGGTCCATAGTTAGTTGAATTAATTGCTCTGATGAACGATTATGTTGATTATGTATTATGAAATCACTTAACAGCTGACAAAATTGCCACCAGTTAAAACAGTGTTGCCAACTTAAAATGCTATACCTTTAAAAAAAATACCCTTTTGAAGTTTCATGTAGCTTCGAAATGGTAAGGTTAGTTTTGATAAGATTTCTAGTAAAAACTGGAGACTTTCGTATGTATAGAAAAGAATGAGTTCCTAAAGTCATTCAGTTTGAAATCCTCGTATATAAAATAGAAATAGGTCAATTGATAACCCTCCGACCTAGCATAAGGTGTGCTTAGGGTTCCCAACTGTCCCGGATTTCGCGGGACGTCCCGGATTTCAGCTAATTTTTAGCGTCCCGCGACGACCACTTGCGGGATACCTTTTGTCCCGCATTTGAGAACTTAAGATTGTTTGTATCTAAATTTCTAATTCGACATGAAACACAGTTTCCTAAACCGTTTAATTTTATTATCAAAATAAATTTATAGCCCGTTTCAAAAGAGAAGAACATTTTATAGTTTCATTTTTCGATGCGCAGTGAGAAATTATTTCTAAGGCTAGAAAATTTTTTAGAGCGTAGTTTCTTGCTCTTTTTGTTCTGTTCGCTGAACTTTATGCTGTTTTTGAATGTTTTTTACTGTTTTTCTTAATATTTAAATGCGCAAACATTTAAAACAAATGATCGCACAAGTGCGGTGTTGCACCGACGGCCTGCAGCAACCTGCATCTTGAGTGAGAAATAAAATAAAAATTACATAAAAAATAAATTATTTTCTCAAGAAAAAATTGTGAAGTGAAATTTTGGCTAACAAATTATTTTTTGACGCCCACTTTTTTTTTAATTTTGATTGGTTGATTTTGAAAAATAAAATTCAGTACTTCCGCAGCGCAGTTGCGATGATCAACAAAATTCAGGAATATACATTCATTTTTTTTCATTTATTTTTCTACTCAGAGAATATTCAATTTTATTTTTAATGTCGACCAATCAGAATTAAGAAGAACACTCTCCAAATTATTTTCTTATTCTCAAACATGCGCGAAAATGTTCTTCTCTTTTGAAACAGGCTATATCATTTATTTTTCATATATTTTATTTATCAAAACGATTTGGATTTATTTTTTGGTTTTTTCATGAATTGGGCAAGAGTTGGAAAGAGATCTAAACAATATCAAGGAACCAATCGATGGTGTAAAGGCATCGTTGATACCCTTTATTTCTCAAAGAATAAAAGGAAATATTTAATAAGTCCCGCATTTTTGATGGCTCCGTCCCGATTTTGTACTTTTCAGAGTTGGCAACCCTAGGTTGCTACGGTTGCTGCGAACCTGGCTACGGGTTCGAATACCATGAATACATTAAAACAATTTTGTGAAATTTTTAATTAATAAAATATACTTAAATTAAAACGTTTATCTTTAAAATTTAGATTAAGCAGGGACATAACATTCGCGGCAGAGAAAAGAGACCTTTTTTTAAAAATTCATAACTCAGTCAAAAACAAACATTTTTCAACAAAAATTCAAAAAAATATATTTTTCACTCGAACATGGTTTTATAGAGCTCCAAACTGGCGGCAGAGAAAAAAAACGGGGCCTCGTGGTTGCAGCGCTGGGAGTCGCAAAAATTGTTCAATCTGGAAAAAAATTACTTTTTTAAATCTTTACAAAATTGGTTATTGTATTTTTTTAATTTTTTTTTTCAATTTTTGGGGATGTTCCAAAATTGAATTTGTGTTTTTTCAAAAAAAATATTAACTTTAAAATTTCATAAAAAATCGAAAAAAAAAATTTTAAAAAAAGCTCGTGTCATACGATAGTGAATCAAGTTTAAAAAAAATACAAAAAAAAAAAATGTTGTCAAAAAATTAACCCGCTAGAGCCGCAACCAGTGCGAAAAACATGGCTTCGAGATAAATGCGTTCAAAGTTTGTGAACAAAGAAAAAAAAGGTTGAAAAAGAAAAATGCGCTCTCACTAATCCGGCTGTAACTTTTGAACCCGAAGGAATTTTTGCATGAAATTTTTCAGAATCTCAAGAATATTTACTTAAATTCAAAATTATAATTAAATTATAATTTGGCCAAAAATAATTTTGGCCAATTTAAAAAACGGCCAATGTCATGTCTCCCGTTAAACTGGTTATTTGTGTTTAATTATTCGAAAAATTGGTTTTTTAAAAATTGTTATTTTCGAGTTATTCAAAGATCCGGTTTTTACGTTTTGTCGAATGTTTGACAACACTAGCAACAACTTCCAAAACCATTTATATTGATGAATTTTTAATTTCAATAGATTAAAAATATGAAAATAAGAAATATTTAAGGGAAGAACCTGGTCGGATTTGCTTTTCCCCGATTACCCATGCTGCATATTTCGTTAAATATTAATTTTTGGCAAACTTTTCGTGCGTACATTTTTTTGTAATGAAATACTTTATAGAATTTTAGCTGCTAACCGCTGCGTTCAATCAATCTAAATTTAATTCTTTTCGGACCAAATTGTCCTAAAATTTTTCAAATTTTTCAATGGCTTATTTTTTGAAAATAAATTTTTAATATTGCTCAAATATCATATCCTACAGTAGTTTTTCATGATCTTTCCATATCTGTTAGCTGATAAAAAAAGGGTTGTTTGACCCCAAACCTTAATTTTGAGGTTAAACTCAAAAATTCAAATATGAAGCTGCTCTTCCATACCTACCATCCACGGTTCACTAGTTCTGATGCCAAGTTTATTGTCAACTATTGCTGAGTTTATCGACTTTGAAAATATGCGATCAGTTCTTTTTGTACTAATTTATCAATTCAACTTCTAGGCCAAACGCCCTTAACATATCTCCATCAAAACCAAAATGTGAACGAAATATGAACATTACCTTTTGAAAAACTGAAAGAAATAACAATTTTAAAAATCATCAGTTAATCGCTGAATTCATTATGATTTTTTTTTTTTGTTAAACAATCTTCTAATACAGTTTCAGATTTTTAAAGTAATTCCCTGCCATATAGAGAGAAAACTCAACATATGGCAGTAAAATTTGAAAAAGGATTAGTTAATAAAATAACACAATAAACTCCATAAATAAACAGAATAAAGCCATTGAATTACATGCAGCTGTTCAAAGGCATTAGTTCACAAAAAAGTTGACTCAAGATTTTAACGATTATTGGGCCATTTTTTTATGCAAAATTAGAGTTTAACACATTTTGAAGACAACAAATTAAGCCTCATTGCTTCCGAAACTCATAAATAGATATAAAAAAAAAACAACAAACTACATTTGAAATGAGGAAAAACTTAAGATAGAAGAAGTAAGAAGTTGAGAAAGATAAAAAAAGAGAGAAAAAAAAGAAGCAGTAGTAATAAAACCAAAAACTAGTCATGACCTTATATTGACAAGCGTGATCGATGAACGATCGCGACAACGCAGAAACACACACACACATAGACACAAGCACCATGAGCATAAGCTATGTATGTTTCTTGAATATTAGCCATAAACGAGGTTGACTCCATGATGAGCTTCCAGTTGAATGCAATGCGACAGACAACCTGGGCCAGAGCGCTGCGCAAGCGCCGTAAATGGCTGAAGTACTCGTTTGGAACAGATTTGGTAACAAGTAATGAGCAAAAAGAATCCATTGAAATAAATATTAATATATAAAAAAAGCCCACATTGAGTATTGATGATGCACGATCGGTAAGCAAAGAGAAAAAAAACAAACGCAACTTAACAGCAGTTGAAAGCAGATTTGGACGCACTTGTCTTGGACACAAGAGCCACTTGAAAAATGGCAACAATTGCGCTGCTGGTCATGAGTCAGTTCAAAAAAAAAAAAAAAAAAAAAATCAAAACACAAAAACTCACATATAGCAGGAAGTAATGAAATGCCCACAGACGAGCAGAAGATTTTCTGCTGCACTTGACTGATAGCAAGTATTTCCTTTTATATGCTTATTTATTGTGTTGCTTGATTTTTCAACTGAAAATTGTTGAAATGAACATCGATTGCTTGTGCCAGAAAAACCAAAAAAGTTCTTATATCCAAATATACAAAGAAAATTAAAAAAAAAGAAAAAAACTAAAACAAAAGTACGCGCAGCCAGAATGATGAGGATCATGTTGATCGCTTATTTGTTGTCTTCACTACTCAAGGTCTGACTGCGTCTGTCTGTTTGCGGCAGACAGACCCTTAAAAGTATTTTATTTTTATTTTCATTTTTATTTTGTGCCATTTACCCTCGAGGGATAACAAGCTGCGCTGCAATGAAGCTGAAGCTCTGTGCGAGCGCGATCATTAATTTTTTATGCCCAGCAACAAATGCATCGCATCCGTCAGACAAAACGTCTTGATAATTTTTTGCTTCATTAAATTAAGTCAAATTAAGCGGTAGGTTAAGTTTTTCTTCCTTTGTTTTTAGCTCTTTTTATTCTTAGCGCATCTCTTATTTGTTTTGGTTTTTGTTGTATGTATTTTTTTGGCATTCCTTAATTCCTTTCTTTAGAGGTCCTGAGCATGCATGCAGCAGATAACGAACGTTTTTCTTGATGGAAACAACAATGCTATTTTATTGGCAGCCACTTCGAGCTGTATCTTAACAAAAAGTTGCAAATTTGCAGCTTTTTTTAGCTACTATCATCAGCAAGAGCGGCTCAACACAGCTAATAATAGTTTATTAGACGGCTTAATGTAGCTTCTGTGCGGTTGCTACTGGCTATGTTGGACCCTAAAATTTTATATTTTTTTGCTGTTTTTTTTTAACATGCTTGACTCATGTGTTTTTAATTTTTTCATTATTTTTAAATTTCCTTTTAATATCCATTAAAAAACTGCATGTTTTGCTCATAAATCTCTGTTGGCCGTAAATTTAAGCTTTTAACCTTATTTTACTGTCTGAATCATGAACATGATGAACTTCGCACTAGCTGCAGCGATTTAATTTTTACCGTTACTACTTAAGCTTTAGTTATTTCAATAATTTTAGTACCCATTGAGCAGCTCAAAGACTTGAGTTTATGTGTGCTTATTAAAATTTTCACAAAATAGCAATATATTTAAAAGCGTGCTAAATTTGGCATTCTTCGCTGCAACCGTCGGAAGAGATTTTTAATTTGTGAATGAAATCAACAATTTTGCTGGCAAATGTCGATTACGTCTGATAGTTAATGTAGTTGAAGTAGTTATCTTAATTGTCTTGAATTAACGGCTTTATACAGTTGAAGTAGGTATTCAACAAAAATTTAACTCTGACTGACTATAAGAAGTAAACTATAAACAATTAATTCTTGGAGTTTATGTTCTGTACAAAATCCAAATTTAATTATTCAGATGATCTAAGAAACATTCTTCAAACGTATCTTCAATTCTAGAGTTTCCTTTAAGGTCTTGCACCTAGTTAGCACTAAGCATTGCCAGATGAATTTCAAAGGTTCCATTCGAAAATTTGATATTTTTTAAGCGGAATCGTACTCACAACATTATGCTGTATCTGCAATAACAGTGGTTTTAAAATTATATTTATTTTAATATTATAATTTAGATATCTTTTAAATCTTTTACGATCTTCTATCGATCATCTTAGTTCGATTTTTGGTGATGAAGTACCACGTTCAGTGACTGTAAGACGCTGATTCAATTAAATCAAGCATGGTCGTCGTTCTTTTAAGACACCTGTTGTGCCAAAAATCATTGACGCTGTGCGCGCACTTTCAAAATGCTGGAAAAAATGCTCGTATCCCGTGTAAAAATCCCCCGCATCAAGTCAATCTACACTTATGAGTCCGCTACAAAGTGAACAGAACCCGACAAAAGCTTTTCACGGGCTGTTCTCAATATATCTTAGCAAATAATTGACAGTTTTTAATATAAAACAAGAAAGAAGGTCTAAAGTCGGTCTTGTCCGACTATGTAATATCCTAAATCTCTTATATTATTCAAATATATATTAAAATACTTAAAGAAATAGACATAACTTCCCATCAAAATCCATGTATTCTTTATACCTATAGAATTATACAGGTTTAACAAATGTGGTTTGTATGATAGGTGGGCGTGTGGTGGTAAGAAGATGCCCACTTTTTATGCACATCTCAGTTTTGATATAAAGTGCTCCCATACCAAGTTTTATCTCTAGGTCAAATATGAACCCTTTTAATAGTGTTTTAATTTTGTGAGTTGTATGAAAGGTGTGCGTTAGACCGTACCACCTCCTATGCAAAAAAAAAAAAGTGCGCCGTAAACCAGCGAATATGACGCATTTGTGCAAGACAACTACGAAAAAAAATTTTTTTTTTTTTTTGACCGAACGTAGGGGTCGCGCATTGACATATTTCTTCATATCTCTGGTGTTTACAGTCGGATTTTAAAGTTTGGTACAACAATGTTTTTGTCTCAAGAAGATCAATATGACCTCTTTAGAAGTCATTGACCTCAGGTGTACCGTTCTAGTACTAACCCTCCAGATCTCAGTTGCTACCATCCTAATGTACCATCCTTATATTAAAAAAATAAAGCTCTTAAAATATCATTAATCTTTTGCCCAGAAAGTATATTGAAATTTCAAGCAGAACTATTTTTAAAAAATTTTTTAAAATTTTTTGCCGAACGTAGGGCTCCCTTTTTTCATTTTCATCATATCTTCGGTATTAAAAGTCTGATCATATTGAATGACATATCGATGTTTTTGTTTAAAAGAGACCAATTATTTTTATTCCAAAATAAAAAAAAAATATTCCTACAAGTCCTTGGAAGGTCTTTAATTGATTTTGAGGAACTTTAAAGCTCGTAAAGAGCTCTAAAAAAGGTTTCAACGCTATTTTTGTTGTGATTTTCTAAATGTTCAATGGATTATTAGTTTCACAGCCACATCGAAAATATCAATTTCAAACACTGGCTATTGCAATTCGTGTTTCCCCGTGAAAAAACAGTTGAAAATTGCGTCTGTCTAATATTTATTTCAAACGAGAGTTTTATAGAGTTTTGATCATTTTCAATAAAAATCGAACAAAAAACATTTAAAAAACAAATGTCTTTTATTGCGAATGACTTAAATAATACCAAATTACCAACGGAGTATGATGTTACAAATTTTTTATTGTATCTGCGGCATAACAGTGATAAAAGTCGAAAGTTGGATGTTTTTAAATAAGAAGCTGTTAGAAATGTAATCGTTTTGTGGCAACGCGCCGGCATACCAATTATAATCCTAACGGCGGTTCGGAAACGTGTTGATGTACTTGTGAATACCTATTATACAATTTCCAGACCTTCCAAGACCTTCCAAGGACTTGTAGGAATATTTTTTTTTTATTTTGGAATAAAAATAATTGGTCTCTTTTAAACAAAAACATCGATATGTCATTCAATATGATCAGACTTTTAATACCGAAGATATGATGAAAATGAAAAAAGGGAGCCCTACGTTCGGCAAAAAATTTTAAAAAATTTTTTAAAAATAGTTCTGCTTGAAATTTCGATATACTTCCTGGGCAAAAGATTAATGATATTTTAAGAGCTTTATTTTTTTAATATAAGGATGGTACATTAGGATGATAGCAACTGAGATCTGGAGGGTAAGTACTAGAACGGTACACCTGAGGTCAATGACTTTTAAAGAGGTCATATTGATCTTCTTGAGACAAAAACATTGTTGTACCAAACTTTAAAATCCGACTGTAAACACCAGAGTTATGAAGAAATATGTCAATGCGCGACCCCTACGTTCGGTCAAAAAAAAAAAAAAAATTTTTTTCGTAATTGCCTTGCACAAATGCGTCATATTCGCTGGTTTACGGCGCACTTTTTTTTTGAGGTACGGTCTAGTGTGCGTGTTTATGGGTGGATAACGCCCATTTTTTTAACATATCTTAGTTTTAACTTAGAATGCTCTCATACCAAGTTTCATCTCTCCAGGCCAAATATGAACTTTTTAATAGTATTTTTAATATTATGGGTTGTATTGGAGGTGGGCGTTTTTATGGGACGGATGACACCCATTTTTTCTACACATCTTAGTCCTAGTATAAAATACATACTTGCTGAATTTTATTCCTATAGTTCAAATGAGACTTTTATTTTATAGAGTTTTCAATTTTAGGGTAGTATAGGAGGTGGGCGTGTACATGAACGGAATACGCTCATTTTTTGTGTTCATCTGCGCTTTGCTATATAATATAAACGATTAAAATTTTATTTTTTTAACTTTAATACAACCAAGTTTTATATTATGGTTGTATGGGAGGTAGGCGTGTTCGTGGGTAGATTCTATTAGAGCAGAGCCTTGGGTCCATGTTAAAATGTGTACCAAGTTTCATGCAATTATCTCATCACCTTCATCATATCCTGTGTTTACGGACAACACACAGACGAACAGACGGGCGGACAGGGCTAAATCGTCTCACAAGGTGACTTTGATCAAGAATATATACACTTTTCTATAGCGGACTCGCTTATTTATAGGTGTTACAAATGTTTGAACAAAATTAATATACCCTGACCTTTCAGATTAAGGGTATAAAAATAGTAGTCCTGGGCGTGTTTATGGGTGGATAAAAATTCGTAGTGTTATTACTTTAATTCACCATTTTCGTATGAGCGAGATTAGTGTTACCAGATGGTATCCTAAAGAAGGACATGTGCTCCTTTTTTACAAATAGTTAAATGTCCTCCATTCCGTCTCAAATGTCCTCCATTTTAACAAAACCGAATTGACCGAATTGCAAACATTTGGAAGCCGATTGCAATAGAAGTTGCTTTTGCGTTACATTAGCGATTCGTCCACGGGTTCTTTGGAATATGGATCGCCTTTCGCCCAAAGAATGAATGCGCTATTCATGAAAAAATTTTAAATTTTTTTTCGCTTATTTCGAAGATCGTTGGAAGATATGTAGCTTCTTGCAAAATTTTCAAAATCTATCATGGGACTAAGATGTAGGCTCTGAAAAATCGTTTAAAGTAATCAAAAATTTGAACTTGTAAGAACACGTATTTTTTCAAGTATTTTTTTTAGTTGAGAAGTAACGTAGCGTTAAATAAAATTGAAATAAAAACAAATTCACAAAACAAGCACAAAAAATTTTAATTAATATGGACAGGCCAGTGATGCTTCGACAAATCCCTGAGAACCCCTAAAAGCAATTAGTTTACCACTCTTGTCGACAAATTGCTAAAGACACGTGTCAGTGATTCGTTGTCGAATCGCTTAAAATCCCGATTAATTGACGAATCTTCTCGGCGAATTGCTTGAAATCTCTCTCGGTGATTCGTTCACTCCTCTTTCTGGTGAATCACTTAACACCCCTCTCGTCGATTTATTGGCGAATCTTGCCGATAAATCACTTATGACTCTTATCGGCGATTCGTTGGCGAATCTGCCCTGCGAATCACTTTTATGGCTTCGGCTGCTTACAGTCGGCGATATTGGAATGACTCCCAATTAGCTTGCCTGTGATTGTTTCATTTTCCCAACAATGCGCTGGTGATTATCAATTGATATAATTGTAAATTATTAATGGAAAACTAAACCTACCTGCCTACAAACAACGGCTTAAGTTAATGCTCTCAAGCAACTTTAGATGGCATTGTTTACTCTCTGAGGTTTGCCATTGTTTGCAAAGAGGTGACAGCCGTTTAGAAAAGTCAATTAACTTAAAACCAGGGAACGTAACCATTATGAGAAATATAAAGAACAATTGAGGAATAATCATTATTTTATGATATGTAAGTTTTGCCCAGATATAAAAATCGTTTTCTAATTTTTATATTTTAAATCAAAAATTAATTCTTTTTTTTTTATTTTTATTTTACGGCTAATAATTATTTGATTTTTATTTTTTTCCCCAAAAAAAAAACACCATTTTAGATTTTTTTTTTTTCAATCAACCAAACGAATCATTTTTTATTCTTATTTTTTGGCTAATAATTTTTTTATTTTTGGTCAGAAATAAAACTATTTTGTTCAGTAATAAAAATAATGTTAGAACTGTTATTTTTTTGCTCAGAAATATAATCGACTTCATACTTTTTTTACAATTTTGTTGAAGAAAATATATAAAAATGATTTTTAGTCTGATAAAAAAAAAAATAAAAATCAAGGAATGCGTTTTTATTTTAAGCAACAAAAATAGAAATCAAAAATAAATTATATATTTGAACAAAACAAATAGAAATAGAAAAATGATTTTTTTATACTAATAATATAAATCAAAAAATAATTTTTATATGTGAGAAAAATATTCAAAAATCAAAACCCAAATCAATAATGATTTTTATTTCTGAGCAAAAATATAAAAATCTAAAAACGGTTTTTAATTCTGAACAAAAACATAAAAACAAATCTATAATAATTATTTTTAATTTATATGTTTATTGCTTAAGAAATAAAAATTGTAATTTATTCGAAGAGGCAATACAAATTCCAACAATTCGGTATATCAAAAGTTTTTCCGAAACTTTTCTGATTTGCTGATTTTGTTCATTAAAATTTGAAATGTAGTTATTACTTTCGGTCGCTACTTAAAACAAACTTTCTGTCAAATGTGAGGATTGAATTCGGGCTGCAGCAGTTCATAGCCTCGCACACCATATCGGCCGTCCTCCTTGTTAAAAATTTTGAATAGTAATTTTTTGCAATAGTTTTTTTTCAGCACTTCTTCTTATTTTCGTTACTCTTTCAGTCACTATCTTTAATTTTGCGCTTCAAATTAACAACCTTGGAGTGAAGAACTTGGTTACAGAGCAAATCGTTTAGTGTTTATCTATGTGTCCTCCTTTTTCAACTTTCCTAGAACAAATGTTCCAATTTTTGTCATCCGTAGTCATCCTAAATGAAATTTTGATCTGGTAACACTAAGCAAGATTGAATAATTTTTTCCTAAAAAACAAAGCGTTTGAAAACTTTAAAATTTTCTGGTTATTTTGTGCCGAAAAGGGTTAAATATGATAACTCTTTTAATTATTAAATGATATTTCCACAATTATTTGTTCTGTGGCAGCAACGCAGCGGGTACCAACTAGTTATTTCTAAATTTTTCAACTAAGAAATTGTATATAAAAGTCATATTTTCAGTCATCATAGAAACGAAACTACTTCAATAAAATCATCAATTAATGCAAAAATATATTTAAATATGGGCATTTCCATCAAAAAGTCAACCGAGACGAAAAAATTAAAAGTTCTTGATAACAATGTTTGATGTCTTATTCACATAAGGAAACATTCTAATTTAAGTAATTTATATACATTTTGCATTTATTCATATCTCATTGCGAAATATTCGGATGCAAAGAGCGCAAATGTGAAATATTGCTTATTTTGATATTTCTTTGGTATGTCTTGTCTTTATAACAGTTATTAAACAGAAACATAATGCATTGACTTTTGCTTGCTCAAATCTTTCTAGGAGTATAAAGAACGAAAAAACAAAATCATAAGTAACCACGCAATGAAAGACAACGGTAAATTTTTGATTTGCTTTTTCGTTTAGTTCGTTGTCACGTTCGACATGCAAAAATAACATTTTTACTCATTGCGTCGGAAGAACATGCAGTAAGCTGACAACATAATTATCTTAAATTGAGTTTATTCATGCGATCTTAACACAAAAGTGAACCGGTAAAAAAATAAAAAATTTGTGCTGCTTTAACTTGTATAAAGTTGGTCACGAGTAGTGTCTGACCGAATATTCGGTTTCGGTTTCGGTTTCGGCCCTTTTAGTCAGTTTCGGCTATTCGGCATCAATATGGCCGAAACCGAAACCGAAACCGAATAACTCTAAATACTAAAAAGTTCCTTAAAGTGGTATTAAGAATTATCTCTTTATTTATTATTTTAAAGTTGAACTTTAATATTCAAAGAATATTTATCGTATGTATACGTTATTATTATCTGTTTAAATTATTTTGTTTTTGAAAGCTTTTAATAAAATTAAAAAAAAATAAAATGTTTTTACAAACAAATTTGTATGTAGACTTTCAGTTTCGGTTTCGGTTTCGGCCGAATATTACAAAAATTGCCGAAATTCGGTTTCGGTTTCGGTTTCGGCCAAAATTTTGGTTTCGGTCGGACACTAGTCACGAGCGACATGGTAAATGAGAAATTCAAAATTAATTTTTTTTTTGCTTACATAGATCAATTATTAATGTAAATACGCACTTAACAAATTTTTATTTTAAATGTAGATGAGCACAAACAACGATGAAAAAAACAAAAAAAAAAAACACGTTACAACACTCAAAAAATCCCAAGAGGTTTCTCAACGGTTTCTTTAGGTTTTGGGTTAGCTTTTTGTAATAAAAAATAAATATTTTTGTTGACTTATGGATAGTTTCTTTATTTGTATTTCATTATAGAGCAGAAAAAACAACTATGGTGTTCGAAAAAGTGTCACGTGCAAAATGTCACGTGCGACCATATCTTTTATTGAATAGAAAAATATAAATCCCTTTATGTCTACAATGCTAGCCATTTTTAAGGAACATCAATGCACAACACTAAAAAAACAAAATACATAAAAACATCCCAACCAGCAAGGAACGCTCAAAATTAGGGTTATACAGCGAATTCTCTAAGCTGCTTTGCAGTGTAAGCAGCCCAGAATTTAAGTAATTTTTCGTACTTTGAGGTACAAATAAGTACGTTGCATAGACTGTCAAGCAGCTTTCTGATCGAACTTCGAAAATTTTCAAAGACCTAAAATAATCATTCATATTCGAAAAGGCAATGTTTTTTAAAAATAAATATTTGCTTGTTTATTTCTGATTTACGTTCTTATTATTTTTTAATTTATTTATTTTGTTCTTTGTTTCTTCCCATTATCGAGTTTGCTCTCATTTTTTACCATCCGATTCGCAGTGAAAAAACTTTTTTGAAATTTTGAATTTGCCAGGATTCGATCCCTTGTCTCTCCGATTTGTAGTCCGACGACTTAGCCATTCTGCCATGTAGCTTTATATCGAAACAAAAATTTTTCATTTATACAGCAAGTTCTGTTGTTGATACCAATAAGCAGCGTTAAGGTGCAAAATTAGGTTCAAACGAAACATTAAGCAGCTTTAAGTTCAAAATAAATGTAAAGAAGACGCACAAGCGGCACTTCAGAACTCCTTTTGAACTTAATTATATTAAACCTTAATAGAAGTATAGCTTGTTATAAGGTCTATTGCCTGAAATTGGCACCATAAAGCAGCTTAAGGTGTGGCAAGTTCCACAACGTACCTTTAAGCAGCTTTAGGCGTGTCAAGTTCTACAACGGACCATAAAGCAGCTTCGAAGTGCAGTTTAAACAGCTTTAAAGGGAACTCATACGTAAATTCCTACTCATTTTGCTGGTTGGGATTGCTTCCCATTTCGCTGAAATCCGCGTTTGAATTTTTTGCCACAAAAACCACTTCTGTTTTTGGTCACGTGCGACCACATTGATTTTTTGCTAATATCTAGAGAACTAAAAATGACCCAACAATTGACAATACCAATAATTTAAGGGCAAATTGAGAGCTATAAGGCTCGCCTTTTGTTTTTTTTTTAAATTTGTTTTATTATGACATTTTTTTCACTTGAAATGTGTACAACAGTCACATTCAACACCATGGAAATGCCTACATGTTTTTACTATCATATCGATTTAAAAAAAAATTGTTGAAATTGTGTCACAGTGGGACATTTCATATATCACGCCACAAACAGGACATTTGGCACTCTTTTGGAGAGATAAATTATGATCAGTGATCATTCGACTTCAATGGCTTTCAATGGTATCTAAAGAAATTTGTGATCAAATTATCACATACAACCACTCCCAAAATCCTTCATAACCTATTATTTAGTATTAGTATTACCTAGTATTTTTATCAAAACAATAGTTGTTAATTCTTTGAGCTGATATTCGGAGACACTTTCTTAAATATAAGTTAAATAAATCTCATAAACTCAACAGTCAGGATGAAACTATTTTTCTTTTGTTTATTCTGTAGCTAAAGTTCCATTTCAACTAAATTTAAGACCAAATATAAAAATTAGTTTATAATTTAGTGTATCAGAATTCAAACAATTTTCTAAGTATTTGAAATTACTTATTTTTTGAGGGAATTTTGAAACACGCTCCAAAACATCTAATTTAAATAGTATTCTAATTGAAAAGAGTCTTTAAACTGAAGAAAATAATTTATGTTTTCATTATTGGCAGTTATTTAACAACTTTAAGAAAATATAAATTTTAAATCATTTTATTTTTTTTTTTTTATTTTACTTACAATAAATTATTTCAAAATATTGTCTAAACGATGTTCATAGAAACTTAAAAGAAGGTGTGGCGTAGGTAGAGGCTGAATTTACATTTGCATAAATAATGCATTTTTAAATTTATAGTAAATATAAACGTTTTCCATTTCGTGTCTAAACGTCCATCATCAACATTTTGTTTATCTGCGATTTAACGTTATTTGTTGCTGTTTAAGCTGTCAACAGTAAAATTAACATAGAATCAGCTAATTTTATATAAATTAAACTAGCTATGGAGCATTTAGAGCATCTCATTTGAGAAAGAGTTAAGTTTTCATATTAAGACTATTTAATTAAATTAAAGCTATATCTATGAATTTGCTATTTAAATTTCAACATTAATAAAATGAAACAAGCAGCAACGGTTCTAAATAAATTACAATTCGCAACAAATTAAAATAAATGGTCGAAAGAAAAAAATATCAGACATGAAATTTAGAACCAATCATTTTTTGTTATTAACATTTAAAGTGTGTAAAACAAGCATGTTTGCTAAGCATACAAATGTCTGCTTAATTTTTAATTTTTTTTTTTTGTTTTTAAGAGAACATCTATGTTTATATTTGGCGACCTTAGTGGCAGATATAATAATTTCACAAGCTTAATATTTATGTTTATTGAGAGGTACGCAACATATTTCATCAAAATAGCCAATTAATTTAGCTGGCAGGTAAATTCAAAAGTAATTTGAAAGCATAAAATATGATTAATATTTTTATTTTATTACCAGTCTGCCAGACATGAGTATTTTCATCATCTGTCTGATGAATGATGTGATGAAATTGTTCTAAAATAATGTGGAAAATCTTGAAATAGCATGAAATAGAGAAGAATTTTAGTAAATTTATGATTGGCGCCATTGTATATGACTCATAAATTTGTGTTGCAATTAAAGAGAAAAATTTTGTATGGGATATTTTATTAATTTTTTTATACTTAAGTGAGGTGAGATTGATTAGATCCCTGATGATTTGCTAATGTTGTGAGTCAAGCCATTTGATTTAAATAAAATGATAAAACTTCTTGGTTTTCATAAAGTGCCTGTTTATTCTTTAGAGTTCTCTATAATACACATCGTTATTTGACCTTCCGTGCAACATATGTCAGGGAATTCCTTCAGCAACTGCACGCCATGTTAAACGTATCTCGACATACGTCTAACTCAAGTAAAATCTAAAGAAATGCCCTTAAGTGCCTTACAAATGGTTTCAACTAGTCATCAGGTATAGAAATCCTTTTTAAACATAAGTACTCGTTATTTATTTGTTCTCTACACTGTTAAGCAAATTCGCCAAGGCTTGCCTTATATCGATCAATTTGAATCGCAATTTTAAATAAACTGACAGTTCAACTAGACGAAGGCGAGGACACGTTATACTGCCTGGTTTTTATAGCATTTCTTAGTCTTTTCTGCATTATCCGTTGTTGACAATGTCAAAAACATTTTTCTTTTAATAACTTTTAGCTTAACTTAATGCTACAGTTGTTTCTTTTCTGTTATTGTCATGAAGAGAGACCCATGACCATGCTTGCTTATGCTATCCAGGTGGGCATCATGTATCGCATATCATACTTAAACTCATAGTTGTTTATTTTCAACAACAACTTTTTTTTAAGCTTCACTTCAGTTTTGTTGTTATTGCAATTATTTATTGTTGTCAGCTTAAGATATCTATCAGTTACCTATCGCTGATGATTCAACATCATGACCATTGTTTTTACTTAAACTTTTAAAGACAATTGATATCTCATTTTGAGATTTTGTAGGCGTAACATGTGAACAAATTCCAGTAACTATAAATTTTTAGAATATTCGAATGTAGCCATTCTATAGCAATTTCTATAGATTAGCAGTCATAAAATTCTTATCACGAATTTTTGCGTTTAATATAAGTATGTATGTATAAACATTGAAGAGATGCTGAATAATAAAATTATTATTAAATATTATATAATCAAAATATGATGAGACCATGAAATCAGGTGTTTTCATATTTAAATAATTAGTTAAATAATGAATTTCTGGAATTCCTTAGTCAGAAAACATGCTTCCGTACATACATTTTTTGCTTATCAGATAATCTTATATTATTTGCGTCTACATCGTAAATGTTTTTGTTTTAACTTATTAAGATTCTTAAACAAATACTTATTTAAAATATAAACAAAAGATTGTTTTTCTTTATTTAAAATTTAATTAAATATAAGATATTTAATGTGTTGGTCGCTATTAAAACAAAAAATATATTAAATGCAACTATTACGGTTATTAATACCCAGCAAACGCAAATTATCTTTTATGACTTTTTAAATTGGTGGTGACCGTGGCATGATGGTTAAGTGTGTGGCCTGGCATGCTCGGAGCCCGGGTTCGATCCCCAGCCGCGGCGAAAAGTTTTTTTCAATAAAAAATTTTTCTGATCGGTCACCACCTCTCTGCAGACAATGGCAAACCTCAGAGAGTAAACAATGCCATGTAAAGCTTCTTGAGAACATGAACTTTAGCCGTTCGGAGTCGGCATAAAACATGTAGGTCCAGTTCTCGGTCAATTGTGTGCAAAAGTTTAATAACACACACAACACAATTGATCATAAGAAGCTCGGTCAAAGTCCTTTCAAGGGCTGAAATGGCCAATTTGTGTTTTTTTTTTTTTTTTTTTTTTGTTGACTTTTTAAATTCATACCATATTTTCGTTGTATATTCATTATATTCGTCATATTTTTGAGTCTGAGCACTTATAATGAGCTTATTTTAAGGCTCCGTCCGATATGAGCTCAAATCATATGCATTTTAAAATTCAGAATTATGACTCTTTTTAAAATCTTACAAGAGTCATATTTCGAGTGTTTTAAAACTTATATCGTACAAAAACTATGATGCTTTTGTGACTCCTTCAAAAAAATTGTACGATTCTTTAATCTTTTATCCAGGAAAACTAAAAGATCCTCATGGAAGCAATTCTACCAAGGAATTGAAGAAACCTCAGAGATATCTAGGCTGCGCAAAATTTTTTCTACAACACCATGCACACCCTATCTTAAATGGCTATTTTAAAAGGTTGTATGGAACATGGACAATGTCTAGCAAAGAATCCTTCGATCTCTGATAAAAATATAAAATGGGCGGTAAACAGTTTTAAGCCCTACAAGTCCCCTGAGACCGGACAATGTCAACTTCATCGAAATACAAGAAGCCGTACCTACAATTCTACCGTGGCTTCGTACTATTTCTAACAGCTGCATAAGCCTAGTACACATTGCCAAAGCCTGAAAAAAAAAAAAAATAGTTTTTGTTCCAAAGGCAGAGAAGGCATCACACACAACACATTAAGATTTCAGGTCAATTAGCCTATCGTCTTTTTTACTAAAGACATTTAAACGGCTCATAGTTCTGTACCTCCGCAATAACATTGACTCTGCTTTATTATCGGCAGCACAGCATGCTTATAACAAGGGGAAATTTGTAGAAATTTTCTTGTACTCATTGGTTAGGACTATAGAAAAATGCTGCTCACAATATAGATTCACATAAGTTACCTTCTAAGACATCGAAAGAGTTTTCAATAATATCATGCCACAATCCATAAGACCTGCTCTAGTCGGATTAGGTGCTATCAAAATAATAACAGATCTTCTACAGCGTGGCCCAGAAAGACCGAAGTGGTGTGAATTCCTTATAACGTTTTTATTATAATTTTGTTTTTCTTTTCTTTTCAGTATTTTGTAAAGAAAACTTTGAAGAAGACAATTTATAATGGAACAATACATAACTGAACAACGTGCCCAAATTGTTGAAATTTACTTTCAAATCAACGGTTCATTGTGTTGACTCAGCGTTGCATAGCGTCGACAATTTAATGTGCGGGTTGCTCCCTCTCAGTCAACAATAAACCGTCTGGTTGCAAATTTTCGACAACAAGGAGCAGTAAGGAACCTTCCTGGTTCCGGCAGACTACGAACTGTGCACACGTTGGACAATATTGAACTGGTACGGGAGAGTATTCGGGAGGATCCAGAAACATCAAACAGGAGACGTTCGACACAACTTGGCCTCTCAAGAGGATCGCTGCAGCGAATTTTGCATATCATAAGAATGTTTCCATACAAAATTCAACTTGTCCAAGAATTGAAACCGACAGACTACCAGCAACGACTATGCAATTTATTTCCAGCAAAAAGCAAAAGAGCATCCTTATTTTATTCATAACTTATTTATGAGTGACGAAGATCATTTCCAGTTAAATGGGTTCGTTAACAAGCAAAACTGTAAGACATGGGCTACGGAAAACCCGAGAGTACTTCATCAACGACAATTACACCCAGTTAAGTGCACTGTTTGGTGTGGTGTTTCTTCAGAAAGGATCATTGGCCCATATTTTTTTGAAAATGAACGAGGTGTCGCCATTCCCGTCAATGGTGATCGATATCGGGCCATGTTGGAAAATTTTGTAAAGCCAGCCGTGGAAAACCATCCGCAAATATGGTTCCAACAAGATGGAGCCACAGCGCACACTGCGAGGGTCACAATGGCTCTTTTACGCAACATCTTTGGTAAAAGAATAATTTCACGTACAAGCAATTTTAATTGGCCTCCGCGTTCCCCGGACTTAACCGCTCCAGGCTGTTTCCTTTGTTGTTATTTAAAAGGGAAAGTTTATGTTAATAAGCCTAGGATTATTGAGGAATTAAAAACCAATATTCGAGATGAAATTAACAACATAACTCCGGAAGTTTTGCGAAAGGTTATGGAAAACGTGTTGGAAAGAGCACATTTGTGCGAACCACTTGCGGGATATAATTTTTAATGACTAATCTAAAAATATTCCCTTTAAATTTACTGTATTTAAAAAACCAAAAATTAAAAAAATATGTCTTAAATAAAAAGTTATAAGGAATTCACACCACCGAAAGACCGAATCTGAGCCACCCTGTAGATGAACTACTAAATAATAGAGTTATTTTATTAGTCCAAGGTACATTAGTACAGTGATATAAGATCAGTGTCATGTAGCCCCAATTGGGTGTGCTCTACCTACTGCTCAGAATTTAGCTTATCTCTACCAAGTAATACTGGAAGCGCGGTGCAACATGGAAACGAGGCTGTCTATATTTCTACACTCACGGGTCAAAACTAAATGACAGGGTAGTCTACAGGGTCTCCCTAGCCTGTAGGTTGCTCGATCACTGTAGTGTTTTCCAAGCTGAAATAATGGCAATATAGGAAGCTGCATCATGGCTATAAAAGAACGTAGTCTTAAGCGATAAATTTTTATATTTTCCTACAGCCAGGCTACGATCAAATCATCAAAAAGTCAAAATCAGCCAAGGAATGCCGTGCTTTATTGGGAAAATGTCTAACTGTTTCAGCATCAACCTTATATGGGTACCTGGGCAATGAAAAGGCAGACGATCTCGCTAGAAACGGTGCTTTGTTGACATCAGCGGTTCAGAACCCACAAGACTTGCCGCTAGCTACTCTAAAGCTGCTATTCAGCAAAAATACAAAACAAGGGCACTGCTTGAAAGGTAGACATGCTACCCGACTAAACATTTTTGGGACCAACTTCTGTAGAAGCTACAGAGATGCACAGAAGGAAGAAACCATACCTCATCTTCTATGTTTCTGCCCCGCGCTAGCCCAAAGACGTTATAGTAATCTAGATTACTACTTCTGCGATCAGCTTGATGACTTGTTAACGACAAGTGTCAGGCGTCTAGTTCCACTGGTTTCATAGGGATTGAAGACCAAGTGTGCTGAGGTATCACAATGGACCAAACTGGTCTAAGTGAGCTGGTGTATTTATTAGATAGGCTGTCTTCCCTACCTACGTATGGATGGAGAAGCTTCAGAAAAAGGTGTTTGAGTCGAAAGGCGAGGGTCAACTATGCAGAGATAGACTATGCCTCCGATGGATTAACCAGAAAGCCCTTACCCTAACTTGGATTTGCATTTGCATCTATAAAAAATTCAACCCAAACAAGAATTCAAGACGTCTGCTGACAATGGAAGCGCAATACAAACGCCAATTGATCACTGGAACAACATGCATTGAATGCTGATTTTTCGAAGCAAAGTTTCTACAGCGAAAAGGCCCATTTCATGCTAAGGGGATACTCGAAAAAGCAACATTACCATATATGGAGCTATAAAACTGTGCATGCAATTGTGGTGAAGACATTGCATTCGCAAAAAGTAACCTCCTGGTAAGCATTATGGTCTGGTTGTGCTACTGGTCCATAATTTTTTTTTTTCAGAACAAGGAGCAACCGTTACAGTCAATTCTGAACGCTTAAGCCGCATGTAAATCGATATTTTTTGACCTGAAATTAAAGACATAGATCTGGACAATATGTGGATTCAACAAGATGGGAGCACAGCCTAAACAATAGCAATAATTAGGGCTTTGTTGCAACAGAAATCACAAGAACGGATTATTTCGAAGTATGGCTGTATCCAATGGTCTCCGTGAGCGTCAATTGGACGCTTCTGAGCTTAGTTTTGTCATGCCCGAGCTAGTGCCAAAGTTGTGCAAAAAACCATCGAAATTTACCTCGGAAGGATTTAGTTCTGATACCGATACTGATACTGATACTGATACTGATACTGATACTGATACTGATACTGATACTGATACTGATACTGATACTGATACTGATACTGATACTGATACTGATACTGATACTGATACTGATACTGATACTGATACTGATACTGATACTGATACTGATACTGATACTGATACTGATACTGATACTGATACTGATACTGATACTGATACTGATACTGATACTGATACTGATACTGATACTGATACTGATACTGATACTGATACTGATACTGATACTGATACTGATACTGATACTGATACTGATACTAAAACTGATACTGATACTGATACTGATACTGATACTAAAACTGATACTGATACTGATACTGATACTGATACTGATACTGATACTGATACTGATACTGATACTGATACTGATACTGATACTGATACTGATACTGATACTGATACTGATACTGATACTGATACTGATACTGATACTGATACTGATACTGATACTGATACTGATACTGATACTGATACTGATACTGATACTGATACTGATACTGATACTGATACTGATACTGATACTGATACTGATACTGATACTGATACTGATACTGATACTGATACTGATACTGATACTGATACTGATACTGATACTGATACTGATACTGATACTGATACTGATACTGATACTGATACTGATACTGATACTGATACTGATACTGATACTGATACTGATACTGATACTGATACTGATACTGATACTGATACTGATACTGATACTGATACTGATACTGATACTGATACTGATACTGATACTGATACTGATACTGATACTGATACTGATACTGATACTGATACTGATACTGATACTGATACTGATACTGATACTGATACTGATACTGATACTGATACTGATACTGATACTGATACTGATACTGATACTGATACTGATACTGATACTGATACTGATACTGATACTGATACTGATACTGATACTGATACTGATACTGATACTGATACTGATACTGATACTGATACTGATACTGATACTGATACTGATACTGATACTGATACTGATACTGATACTGATACTGATACTGATACTGATACTGATACTGATACTGATACTGATACTGATACTGATACTGATACTGATACTGATACTGATACTGATACTGATACTGATACTGATACTGATACTGATACTGATACTGATACTGATACTGATACTGATACTGATACTGATACTGATACTGATACTGATACTGATACTGATACTGATACTGATACTGATACTGATACTGATACTGATACTGATACTGATACTGATACTGATACTGATACTGATACTGATACTGATACTGATACTGATACTGATACTGATACTGATACTGATACTGATACTGATACTGATACTGATACTGATACTGATACTGATACTGATACTGATACTGATACTGATACTGATACTGATACTGATACTGATACTGATACTGATACTGATACTGATACTGATACTGATACTGATACTGATACTGATACTGATACTGATACTGATACTGATACTGATACTGATACTGATACTGATACTGATACTGATACTGATACTGATACTGATACTGATACTGATACTGATACTGATACTGATACTGATACTGATACTGATACTGATACTGATACTGATACTGATACTGATACTGATACTGATACTGATACTGATACTGATACTGATACTGATACTGATACTGATACTGATACTGATACTGATACTGATACTGATACTGATACTGATACTGATACTGATACTGATACTGATACTGATACTGATACTGATACTGATACTGATACTGATACTGATACTGATACTGATACTGATACTGATACTGATACTGATACTGATACTGATACTGATACTGATACTGATACTGATACTGATACTGATACTGATACTGATACTGATACTGATACTGATACTGATACTGATACTGATACTGATACTGATACTGATACTGATACTGATACTGATACTGATACTGATACTGATACTGATACTGATACTGATACTGATACTGATACTGACACTGATACTGATACTGATATACCACTAAGTACTTTTTAAGACCCAGATATAGATTTTTCTAATGCTTATATCTGAGCATAAACTGTGGTCAGTTATCAAACAAGAGGGATGTATTAAATAATTACAAACAATAAGTTTGGAAAGATCGATTAAATATCTTAAAAAGAGCAAAACATTTCAGCTGCTTGTTGTAAACTTAGTTCTTACATTGCTCGAATGTCCACCAAATCACACATAAGTATCCAATTTGACGTAATGGAACATAATGAACCCCTGCTTATTTAATGACATTTAAAAAATACTTAAAAATAATCCACCTTGGGACACATTTTGGAACTTTTATCTAGACAGCTTAATGACATGAACACAAACACAAAAAAATACAAAAATTTAAAATCTGGCAAGAGACAAATTACAACATTGACAAAAAAGTGTCAACTATGCAAAAACCAGTTCCATAACTGGGACACTTCAAGGCTAATTAACCACGGAAGTGGTTAAACATAAAAATTAAATTAATGGAAATTTTGACAGGAAATTTGAGAGCTCTTAAATCACACTTATAGCAAAAACAAATCACTTTAAATTTTTAGAAAAAAAAAACCTCAAAAGTGCTGCTGCTTGTAATGTTATCTTCACCGAATCTTCTGAGACTACTATTATAATTGAGGCCATAAAATAAATTATTTGAAATACTTAAAATGTCGTTAAATTCGCAGCGTCAGTCATAAACTTAAGAATGTTCTTAATAGAGTAGCAAAAAGTTAAAAAAAAAAAAATCAAAAACAAAACATTAACTTGAAATAAAACCAATACAACAGATACAGAAACACAACCTCAATCATTAATTACAAATGTCAAATAATCAAATATGACAAGATCGCATTTGTCAAATGGAACAGCTACTAGGCGACAGCGGTGATGCTTTACTCACGTCACATAAGCATCATATCACATAGCATGTGAGTTGCATGCGAGTCAATAAAGCTACTCAAGCCCATCCATCCATCGATCGCTATCAATTCATTAAGCTTGTAAATTAAGTGCAAGCGATGAAGATGACGCCGACGATGTAGCCAGCCGCACGAAGAGTTTCCAATCAGAGTTTCACTCATTGTCAGCGAGTCAGTCAGTCAGTCATTCATTCATTCATTCAGTCAGTCAGTGAGAATGGATCATATTAAATGATGGTTGTTGCTGCTGTGCTGGGCGATGGCTGTAGCGTACCGCTGTTGCCTTGCCTGGTGGCTGAAATCGGTGAATTTGAATGAGATGCCGCATGACTGCGAACCAAGTTCGATTAAATTCAATTCGTTTAAGTGATAACCGCTTAAATAACGACAACAACAACAACAACAACAACAACAACAACAACAACAACAACAACAACAACAACGACATTAACATATTAAAGAGCGTAGCGCACCTTTTCACTGATCGCCAACGAGCGTTCGGAAGCATTTAGTAGTCAGCGTTTGTAGCATTTAATAGGAACACAATAAAAAATATCTGTTCGAAAAAAAAAAACACAACTTAAATGGTTTTCAATAAAATTTTCATTTCATTTGTTGCTACATTATTAAGATAAGGTTTAAATGTAGTTTCTTTGTTGTTGTTGTTGTTTCTGTTTTGATATCGTCTCAAATCAGAAGGTAAAGCCACCTACGCGCGCGTGCCCGCTGTTTCTTTTTTTAACCCGCTGTGTTGTTATAAAGATTATTTTTTAATCTGCTAACATGAAATAGCCTCGGCTTTAGTTAGGATCACTACAAGTCTGTGGCTTTAAAAACTCCTTGGGCTGTAATAATATAAAAGAGAGGAAACTTTTGGTAATTTAAATATTTAACGTTTGATATCAATTTCCATGGCTTTATTATAAAGAGCGTGAAAAGGCAGGAAAAATCCAATTTATTTCAAATACTTTATTATCAAAAATTCTAATAAAGTTTTAAAAACCATAAATTTAAATGATATTATTATTGGTGGATTTTTAAGAAAATTGTAGAAATATTTTTAAATGCGCTTTTATGGCTCGTCAACTTAAAAAAGAAAAAAATTTTACAAGCATCATTATAATATAATCATATTATAACAAGGGTGTTCACTAGACCGTATCAACTTGCAGGAACAAAAAACAAAAGAGTACGCCGCACACCACCTAATCTGAAACATTTTTAAAAAACCGTTTCGAATAACTTAAATTTTTGTTTGTAACCGAACATGGGATCGCCCGTTTAAGTGTTTCTTCATATCTTCGGCATTTACAGTACAATCTTAATGAAAGAAATTTCAATATTTTTGTTTCGAGGGGTCCGTCAAACATTTTTGCTCTCAAGGTTTTTGCGGACCATCATTCCGTTCTAGTACTTCTTCACCAGTACCATTCTCAGGTTATCAAATTAAAGCTCGCAAAAAATCATTTAACTCTTGCAAAGAAAGCATATCGATTATCCCCGTAGAAGTATTTAAACATACTTTCTTTTAAATTTTTCGTCATATCTTCGATTGGATCCAGGTCAAAGGTATTATAATAAAATGATTTAAGCTGGTTTTTCATTTATTATTTTATTCATTTTTTATCAAATTCTGTGTTTGATTGAAAATATAAAAAAAAACAAATTAAACTGTACCATATGGTGAGGCCCTTCGAGATATTGGGCAACGATTCAACACCACTGTTGATTTGACTCTTATTGCTGTGTTTCATGTTGTAGGAGTTTGATATCTGGTAAATGCTTGAACGGACCAAAACGAGCTTTGCGGCAAAAAATTTGGTCTCCTCGACACAAAAGGTCCTTAAGATCGGGCTGCAAATGTAGAAAATATTAAGAGAACGTTAAAAGAAACCCTGCGTTCGGCAAAAAAAAAAAAAATTAGAATGGCAGAAACTGGGATATGGAGAGTAACTACTACAATGGGGACTTGACCAGAATAACCTTTGAAACAGAAAAGTTGGTATCCCTCAGACAAAAATATCAATATATCATTCTTAAAGATCGGACCGTAAATCCCGAAGAAAAAAAGAAAAAATTAAATGCGCGGTCCTTACGATCGTTCATTAGATAAAAGTAAAGGTAAAGGTAAAGGTAAAGGTAAAGGTAAAGGTAAAGGTAAAGGTAAAGGTAAAGGTAAAGGTAAAGGTAAAGGTAAAGGTAAAGGTAAAGGTAAAGGTAAAGGTAAAGGTAAAGGTAAAGGTAAAGGTAAAGGTAAAGGTAAAGGTAAAGGTAAAGGTAAAGGTAAAGGTAAAGGTAAAGGTAAAGGTAAAGGTAAAGGTAAAGGTAAAGGTAAAGGTAAAGGTAAAGGTAAAGGTAAAGGTAAAGGTAAAGGTAAAGGTAAAGGTAAAGGTAAAGGTAAAGGTAAAGGTAAAGGTAAAGGTAAAGGTAAAGGTAAAGGTAAAGGTAAAGGTAAAGGTAAAGGTAAAGGTAAAGGTAAAGGTAAAGGTAAAGGTAAAGGTAAAGGTAAAGGTAAAGGTAAAGGTAAAGGTAAAGGTAAAGGTAAAGGTAAAGGTAAAGGTAAAGGTAAAGGTAAAGGTAAAGGTAAAGGTAAAGGTAAAGGTAAAGGTAAAGGTAAAGGTAAAGGTAAAGGTAAAGGTAAAGGTAAAGGTAAAGGTAAAGGTAAAGGTAAAGGTAAAGGTAAAGGTAAAGGTAAAGGTAAAGGTAAAGGTAAAGGTAAAGGTAAAGGTAAAGGTAAAGGTAAAGGTAAAGGTAAAGGTAAAGGTAAAGGTAAAGGTAAAGGTAAAGGTAAATGTAAAGGTAAAGGTAAAGGTAAAGGTAAAGGTAAAGGTAAAGGTAAAGGTAAAGGTAAAGGTAAAGGTAAAGGTAAAGGTAAAGGTAAAGGTAAAGGTAAAGGTAAAGGTAAAGGTAAAGGTAAAGGTAAAGGTAAAGGTAAAGGTAAAGGTAAAGGTAAAGGTAAAGGTAAAGGTAAAGGTAAAGGTAAAGGTAAAGGTAAAGGTAAAGGTAAAGGTAAAGGTAAAGGTAAAGGTAAAGGTAAAGGTAAAGGTAAAGGTAAAGGTAAAGGTAAAGGTAAAGGTAAAGGTAAAGGTAAAGGTAAAGGTAAAGGTAAAGGTAAAGGTAAAGGTAAAGGTAAAGGTAAAGGTAAAGGTAAAGGTAAAGGTAAAGGTAAAGGTAAAGGTAAAGGTAAAGGTAAAGGTAAAGGTAAAGGTAAAGGTAAAGGTAAAGGTAAAGGTAAAGGTAAAGGTAAAGGTAAAGGTAAAGGTAAAGGTAAAGGTAAAGGTAAAGGTAAAGGTAAAGGTAAAGGTAAAGGTAAATGTTTATTAGACTAACATCTTATGACGTATCACGATGTTATTCAGATCATAAGAAGCTAGGTAAAACAGATCATAAGAAGCTAGGTAAAATTCCTTTCAAGGGCTAAAATTGCAAATTTTGTTGTTGATGTTGTATATTAAAGAGTAAATTAATTTACCACATACAGTTGCGGTCAAAATAAAAGTAGTATCAAATATGAAAAGTGATGAAACACATTATTTTTTAAATAAGCCTGTTTTACTCGCCTCGGCTGTTTTATGCCGTTATATGGTGAGTGCGAATCTTTGCAAATCTTTGAAGATTTCCAATCAAGGCAAATTTTCAAGCCCAATTTCTGGCATAAGCTGCGAACAAGAATAGTATGTTTTGAGAGGGATTTGAGCTCTATTGAGTTAGTTTCAGTTACGAACACTTTGAGCTTGATTTCAGCAGATTTTTTTTTCCCATGTAGTAAAAACTATT